>CM061525.1:28840000-31630000 GCA_030068015.2 Neoceratitis asiatica | reverse complement strand
ATTCAGGGCAGTGTTTGAAGATGTTCAAGCGTAATACACCCAAGTTTTTGCATCGATATGTGAGAATGGATAAAATATAACTCCATCATTTCATTCCGAACTCCAATCGACAGTCATCCGAGCGGACTGCACACGATCAACATGCTTCAAAGCGTGGAAACAGACGGCTGGCGAGGTCATGGCGTCCGTATTTTGAGATGCGCTTGGAATGATATTCATTGACTACCTTGAAATAGGAAGGACCATCAACAGCGACTATTACATTGCGTTTTTGGACCTTTTGAAGGACGGAATCGCCTAATAATGGCTACGTTTGAAGAAAAAGAAAGTGCTGTTCCTACAAGCAACGCACCGTGTCACAAGATAGTAAAGTCGATGGCAAAAATCCATGAATTTGGCCTCGAATTGCTTCCTCATCATCCGTATTCTCCAGATCTGGTCCACAGCGACTGTTTTCTAGACTCAGATTTTAAAATAATGCTTTCTGGGAAGAAGTTTTTGTCGAATGAATGAGGTGATCGCTGAAAATGAGGTCTATTTTGAACCAAAAGACAAATCGTACTACAAAAATGGTATCGAAAAGTTGGAGGGTCGCTACAATCAGTCTATCACCCTTGAAGGGAATTATGTTGAACAAAAAACTGAATTTTGCCAAAAAGAAAAAGTGTTTTACTATGATTAGCCGTGAACATTTCAATTGTCCTGTTATTTCTCTCATGAAAATAAAAGTCCTTATAGAGTTACCAGAACAATGCCTTATGGACCGTGCCTACATGCCTACATATTGAAACTTATATTTCTCAGTCGCGACAGTACGTTCAGCCTCAAGTTTAACTCGATCCCTAATATTTATTGACACGTATCCAAATTTATTTAAAACTTAATCTGAATTGAAAATAAGAAACGTTAAATCTAACCCCAGTCATATCCTAAACGATCTGTACCCCTGAGAATGGTTGACAGTTTAAATATGACTTCGCCATAAGACTCCGCTAAAATGCCTGTAAAATACAATTAACATTAACTATTTTAAAGATATTTGCAAAAATTTACCTTTTAATTTTCCATTGCTTAGCAGTGTTTTTGGATCTTTCAGCTCTGGATTACGTCCTGTTATCCAACTAGCCATTTCCGATACCATATTGCTGTTTTTTGGTATAAGTATTGGAGCGATAATTGCACTGTCTGTTCCGGCACCAAATACGGGTAAATTTATGCGACTGTAGCCCAATGCCGTCTCGGCACCCCAACGCGTCTTGCCATATATGCAAATGATCAATTGTGGCCCTAAAGCAAACAATTAGTTGAACAGTTAGTTAATTAATATAGCACTGGGTTCACTTACAACCATATGGCGTTGTACTCTTAAATGTCCATTCTAAAGGAAAATTTAATACTATTTTATCTTTAAAATATCCACTCTTATTCGATGCTGTTTGTGAAATGCCACTTTGTGCACCAGACACTAACTCCCAATCTGGTCCGCTTACTACTTCATATCGGCAGAACACTTCCGCTGCATTTGGGCCTAACGGAAATTCCATTGCTTCCAATTGTCCGGTAATAAATATATTGAAATAACTAGCTGTGGTTGGTGATTCCGCCATGTCGATGTTATTTTTCTCTTCACGATTGAATTCACTTGAAAGCAACTTTTATTCTCTTTGCGGATGTAATTATTGGACGTTAAATTAATACTGTTGGTTCCGTTTGTTTATATGTATTAATGTTGCTATGGTAATTCGTTTAGTGTTGCCAACTGTTTATAGGATTAATAGTAATGGTTGCTTGAAAAATGGCATACAATTTGGTCCCACCAGCAACTTCTGTATGTTTCTCTTACAATATTAACGGGTGAACTCACAAAGGAACACTAGTTTAATTTAGTACTGTTTATTTTTATGCTGTTGAATCTTTCTTAAGACCACCTAGGGAGGAGCATGGTGATTTCGTATATATTCTATATCGCTTGTCCCAAGTGTCATTTCAAACTGCGGCCAACGCCAGTTTTAGTATAATTTTAGTCAGTCATTCAACTGTAGTCTCGTCCTTGCAGTCGGCAAATAAAGTCCAGTGGCTTCTCCCAACCTTTGAAAAGTTCGTGCATTTCACATCTTAAATGCCAGTAAGTTACTCCAGGGCAAGGAACTACTTTGGTAAGGCAAAACCGCCACTATAACTGATCTCATGGCTTCAGTATGGGCGTTTTCTGCCGGCTCCAATCCTTTTTCCGCTTCTTCTGGTCGGTGTTGAGCGAATTCGATTAGACCTTTTTTTCGGGGGTCGTACCTTAGTACTTTCGAACCACGTTATATTCTAGGTTCCTTATCTCTTGCTGTTGGAGGTGCTGCTTTTATCGGACGTTTTCTGTCCCGAGTAGTAGTTTCATCTTTTTGCACGGTGCTGACAACTTTTACAACTGCCTTCTCTTCTTTCAGTATTTCCGCTACTGTTCTCGAGCATCTCCTCTTGTTTTCTCTCTGTATACCGTATTGCACGCTACGTACTAGGGAGGCTTAATACCTTCAATGTTAGTCATGATCTAGTACTCTGACTGACTCGTCATATATCTGATAAGCTATAGCTTATCAGATGCCGTTATTGTCCACGCTTATGAGATCACTATATTTTTCTGTTACCCACTCAGTCCAAGGTTGGCAAGAGGGGTACTGCGTTGGATTTCAAGGTTGCCATTGTTGTTTGTGTTGATACTGGTTGCAAGATAGACGAAATTATATACTACGCGAATGCGATGCCTGTTTGTTTGATTACAGGAGAGATATTTCATCATGTCCTCGTTCACTAACAGACAAAGCAGCATCGCTTCCTCATTCAATCTGGGGAATTAGGGCTATCGGCGCTATTGTTAAGGTAGATGATATCAATATTGCCGCCATACGGCGAAAATTGCACGCTCTTACAGAATATTGCCCATTCTCTGTTGAACTCTGCAGCTCGTATTATTTTCTCTAGTACTAAGTGAAAGGAGTCAAACAATTGTCAGATGACTCCTTAAGTTGGAGAAGTCCTTACTAATGCGCTTGCTGTTGCTCAGCGTCAGTTTGCATACGTCGTAGCTCAGTTTTGAGTGTATTTTGATGCATATAACATTTTGCAAATATTTTGAGCTACGAGTATTTTTGAGCGTTTGATTTCATGTTTTTGCATACTTTGCGGCGCAATGTTAATGTTAATAGTGTTAATTAGATATTTTCTTTTATTTTTGTTTTTGGTTTTACATTTTTTAATTTGTAAAACTTGCATACGGCAGCACTTGTGCAGAGTCGCATGCGTAGCACCTGACAGTAATGCCAGATTTTAATTTCTGACTACCACATAAATACTCGTGTTATCAGAGCTGATATGATAATAATAAGAGTGGGTGGCATTGGAACGCCCTACAAGTAGAAAAGCTATCATAAGTTAAGGCAAAAAAACAGCTGAGATCATTTGTTTGACATACTACACTTCAGCAATGTAATAAATATTACCGTAATAAATGGTACTAAAGTTTACTTTTAGTACTATATATTGAAAAGGCATCAAGTACTTAATTTCTAGAAAACTTAAGAAACAAATAAAAACTAGAAATAGAAATATTCTGTGAAGATATTTTCGATATTTGCTATAAAGTTTATAAAACCACTTTGAGGTTATACCACTTGACAATTGTGGTATTGTTTCTCCTTGGTAAAATGAAAATATATTTTTTTTTGGATTCCCGTTGTAAAGGCTTTAAGAAGCAATTATGTTACTAAAAAATATTTATTTCTATATAACAAACGCATTTTATATTTCAAATTTAAGTAATGACACCCGCGGTTGTAACCAAGTTTAAAATTTCTTGGAGAGTGAGGGTTAATAAATAGTTTTAATTTTACAAATAATGATTTTAAACCCACTTCAATAACATAATTTATATATACATTACAATCAATGAACTTTAATCATCTCCGTTCGTTTTTTTTAATCTTCTTAAACTTAAAATGAATTTAGTAAACATATTTAAAACTTTCACTGAAGACATATTTAACACTAACGGTTTTGCTCAAAATTCAGTGAAATGTAGCAAAATAGTTGATAGGCAACCCGCGATTCGTGCCTGTGTTTCGTGCCTAACCCCCCAAATTCGCGTTTTCATTCCATTCTATACTTATTGCAATTTCTGTCCTTCACACAACTTTGTTTTAAGCATGTGTGTGTGTAAAAAAAGAGAGATTGTGTGTGTGTATGTGTGAAAAATATGAGTTTTGTTACTTGTAGACCTGTGTACAATGGTGTGCGTATAAAACTGTGGGTACATGTAATCAAGCCAAGTTGTGTTTCTCTTTGCTCGGTCGGGTAAAGTCATACTGTTCGGGCGCTGCGGCTGTTAAAAATACAAAAAAAATATTATCAAAAACGCAGGGAATGAACCTGTTGTGCGTTTTAATTGCTAAGATTCGATTTTTATAATTCATATTCAAGTAAAATCTAAACTAAAGTTAAATAGATAAATATGTACATATGTACGTAAGGCGTGCGTTACATTTTTGTTGTTGTAATTATGCCGCATGTTCAAATGTAATTAGCAAAAAAGCATTTTGAATAATTTTAATATGCAATGTGTAGTGTAAAATATTTTGATATGTTAGCTAACGAAAAGAAAAAGAAAAAATAAAATAAAATTTATAGATACACATATATATGTACATACATACATATGTACGTACATAGAAATGTAGGGGTATAGTAGCATATTTTACATGTGCGTTAGAAAAAAGAGCAAAATGATGTGATTAATCGGAAAAATAAGCGCAGCATCTTGACAACAATAATGAAAACAAGAAGCCACAACAACAACAACAACAACAACAACAACTACAGCAAAGCAAAGAAATAAAAGCAAAACAAAAACAGAAAACGGCAACACCAACACCAGCAACAAATCAACTAACGCACGAAACAATTCGCAAACGTCAATAACAGCAACAATAATAATAATAGCATCTGCAGCAGCAGCAACAACAAAAACAACAACAACAACAACAAATTAGAAAAGCAACATGCGCATAAATGGTAATATATCAACAATAAAAATAGTAACAGCAACAACAATAACAAACACAACAATGTAACAGCAAAAACAGTGACGACAACAGCGAGGTAGTCAACAACTGAACACAACAACAACAACAACAACAACAACAATAAAACCAACAGCAACAGCAACAGCAACAGCAACAGCAAGAAGCTGAGAAAACAACGAACAATCACCGACGGCAAGTGGTCGTAACTTGGCAAACGGCTTTACTAGAAAATGTCATTATCATTAAATATGTACATATGTATGTGTGTATGTATGCAGTTAGTAGTGAGTGATTTCACCTAAATACTTAGAAGAAAATTGAATGGAAATGTGCGGTAAAATGTGATTTATTTATGGACATAACGGTGAAATTGATAAAAAAAAATTTTCAACTGCAATTTCGTAATTTTTTTTTTGCTTCGCAGCAGTTACATTAATACACACATATGTATGTATATGAGCACAAGTGCGCAAATTTCAGTAATAATTTTTCATATATGTATATGTATGTATGCATACACAAAACCTACATTCAAGCAGGTGTACGCGCGTATATACGCATACATGCATACTCGTACATGAACGCAGGTCAAGCACCAGCAGCAACGGACACTTGTTAACAGCGTTGTTTGTGCCAATTACTCTTGAACAAATAGACAGTAGCAAAAGCAGCAGCAACATCAGCAACTGCAGCTACAGCAGCCGCAACAACATATACAGTGACTGCAAGGAATCCAACGACGTGTGTAGGTAGTTACGCAGATAAATAATCATACACACACACACGCACATGCATCTGTGCATACTTAGATTTACATGAATATGCTTACACGCTGATAAGCAGAAACATTTTCGCTGCTGATACTTTGCGAAATTATTAATTTATAGAGTTCTCCGATAAGTATTTGCTTCATTAATAGTAAAAAAAATAAATAAAGATAATTAAATACATAATAATAATATTAAATTGTGACAGAATTGTTAATGCAGTTAACCGATTACCAAGAAGTGTTTTTCACGAAGCAAATATGTGTGCTTAGCTTACACATACATATGTACACATGGTATGTGTGCGTTTGTGTGTTGCACTGTGTTTTGCGGTTTTTCGTGTAATTTCTACGTCAAAAACACACAAATGTACATACATACATATGTAACAAACTCGTATATGAAAAGTTTGCCCACAACATTATGAAAAATATGAATTAAATTTAATTGAAAGTAAAAACCTCACACAGGTTTCAGTTGGTTATTGTCAATAGCGTGTATGGCTAAAGAGGATAATAAAAATAACATATTTACATATAGACATATGCATAAGTTGAATTAATTTGTTGCAGCTTCAAGTCTCAGCAAAATCCTTTTACATGAATCAGTGAATAAGTACACTTTCACCTTCACTAGCTTAACAAAAAAAAAAAAAAATTTAAAAAATTTAAAAAAAATTATAAAAATAAAAATAAAAAATTTCAAATGAACTTTGAGTATAGCGATTATGTGTGTGCATATAAATATACATTATTTGATTTTTCTGTTCATCCACAAAAGCTGTGTAAACTTTTTATGCAGCTATGTACTTGTATGTACCTACCTATGCTTGTCGTTAGAGTAATTACGATTTGAATTAAAATTGAATCATTAGCGTTACTCATTTAACTAATTGTTGGACTTCAAGATGTTGTTATATGATTTATATAGAATTTTATATAATTTTAGTCTACATTTTTGGTTGTTGTAACCGCAAAAATATTCTCCAAATTGGTTTACAGGGAATATTGCGGGAGTGACTGCGTTTGGCCGGCTAAAAATCCGGGTCGTTCCAGTATGAATACACCAAATAGGCGCGGAAACTTTTGGTATTTAGTCGCTGCTTTCGACAGGCATGCCTTAGGTTAGGTTAGGTTAGGTTGAGTTAGGTAGAAGTGTTTGATTCAAAGAGCATTCCACTTAAACATATAAAACATGATGCCACAAAAACAAAATTATCCTGAACACTAGACTACTTTCAGTCAGTAAAACGCTTAGTGTTTGCCACAAATTTACAACATCGTCTGATGTCAATGTCTTTCAACTTCTTCGACTTAGTGAATGTATGTGATCCGAGAATTTTCATCTCTGTCTCGAAAACGCAGTGAATTGCTTATTGAACCTCTTCTTCCAAACAACTGCGACAGAAGAAAGCCAAGACTTACCACTTGAATTCTCAACGGACAATGTCCTGTTAAAACTTCCACTAAGTGTGATCGTTTTAGTGTTGGCACCCACTGTCCTCCTTAGGCTAGAAGGTTCTTGGTGCTAGTCCAGCGCACGCTGAGTTGGTTAAATGCTGTAATGTAATGTTAGAATTTTCATTATATCCTATCAAACGCCGGACAATACATCAGAAAAGATGATTCCATCTCTTCTTCCAAACAACTAAGGCAATAGAGCTCCTGTAGAATGTCAAGTTTTACCGCGTGAATGCCCAACGGACAATGTACTGTTGAAACTCCCATTAAGTGTGATAGATTTAGTCTTGAGGAAAGAAGCTGCTTTTATCTCACACGGTTAACATTATGCCAGAAGGAGTAAGCTAATCAGAATTGCAATTTCGCTATGACCCGGTACCCAAATTACATATATTAATTTTGAAATAAATCGTAGCTATTATGGAGCTCACCACGATTGAGTCCAATGCCATAAAAGCATATGGGCTGTCTGAGTAAATTTTAGCCGTGTCTCTCACTTCGGAGTAGTGTGACCCTCTAAGTCTTACGACGACTTTTGCCGCAATAGACTTATCTGCAGTAATCATAGACAGAATACTACACAAAGCGTTGAGCGCCAAGGTTGGAGTAGTTCGTAGTTCCACCACAGATGCTGATGAGGTAAGCGCGTTGAATAGTTTCCAGCCGCTAAGTTACTCTTTCTAACTCTTTCTAGCTACTTAATATCATAAGAAAATCTCATAGCTTAGGCTTAACTATAGTTATGTAAATCCAGTACACTACTTCAGGAGAAACGCCCCATCTATTCCCGATTGCGGCTTAGCAGCAGTATAAAGCAATTATGGTCGTCTCACAGCAGAGAAATTGGAGGAGGAGCTCGGCCGAAAATCGCTTCAACGGGCATTGTGCGGATTTTACGTATAAACATATACATATTTAAGTATGTCAGTATGGTCCTTGCTCGTAAGCCTCTGAGCTATAAAGCAGGATTCCCTTCCTGCTATAAGCTAATTGTACAGTTTAACTTTTCCTAGTCGAGAGAGGACTTTTAATTTTTCTTCCTTCTCAGTCCTAAGTACACATGTGTGGCCTGTGATTCTGAGTTGAATCTCTAAACTATATTTCTTGTTAGTGTCGATGCTGATTTCGGTATAGACGAAGTCATCTACGACTTCAATGTTATGACTCTGTACAGCCGGACGTGGATCTCGTTCTCTCCACATTTACTACCAGACCCTTTCGCTCCGCTTCCTTATCCATTCTGAAAAAAGGACAGAACAAACAGCGCAGTTTTTAAAACCACTAATATATATCAATGCCTTACAGGAAAAAATACTAGTTGTTAACTACAATCCGACTAGTTTGCATTTTTAAACTTTGTAAGAAACTGGCATTTTTAACATGGCGATGTCCTATGAACTTTTTTTTAGTTACTGCCTGCCTTTGAGAAGCTCTATTTTCGGTTCGTTTACCTTCGTTTTGTTGGGTAGCGGTGTTTTTATTATTCGCCGCTGGACAATTTGTCGAAGGAAATGCGGTTTGGTTCGTGCCGAAAGGATAAATTGAGTGAGCGCATATACCCTTTTTTATTCTCCGTTAATCTCGCTTCCAAAACTTGATCCAAACTATTTTATGATTTACTTGTCGAGATTTTCACTGGAAACACTTATTTATTATATATAATACTGCTTGATATAATGATATATTAGATATCTGGGTACTTTGTGTTCTGATAACTTATTATTTTCTTCCGCAAAAGAGACATCTGATTATACTTCCTGAGGCCAGAAAACATAAATTTCTGATGGAAGAATCATATCGAAAGTTTCTTGAAAGAAGATGATTTGTTTTTCTTTTTATTTATTTTTAAGTACACTTAACAGAAAATCAAACTTGAGAAAAAACGGATTCATAACATCCATGTTCCCTCTTCTCTTGAAAATTTTTGACAACACCCGACTTATAAATTCTTAAGTATTTTTTTCGAGCTTAAGCCGCTTCCTCACTTAATTTGGGAGATCACCACATCTCCTCATCAGACTTCTTTTGCCAGGGATCGAACTAACGGATCCTGACATCACAGGCGAATGCTCTACCACTGGACCAATTGCAATTTTTTGACGTGGTACCTTCTGATATATTTCAACAGTCATTCCCTCCAACTGAAGTTTCCTCGTTTGTAAATTTTCGCTTTGTCTCGCAATAAATCGAACCTTTTCATTTATGAATTTATCGCTTTCTTAAATAAACCATATGCAGATTGGGCGACAATATCCAGGTGAGCTTGACGTTAGATTTTGTCATATTATTTTTTTCTCTATCAACAGTTTGAGAGTAGAGTTGTAGTCTAAGAAAGGAGCTCTGAAAATTTTTCGAAATTCACAGTCATCTATGGACTATAAATCTCGTTTATTGTGGATCATCGCTATCACTTCTTGACACTGGAGTTAGCGATGTTTTTCTTCAATCGTTAAAAAGTTGATTCTATCAGATGAGAGATCAATTAATCGCATAGAAGTGAAATATACGAGTGGCTGGAGACGCAATGCAGCACATGTTGTTTAGATGTGATAGCCTTCTTTTCGTGGATAGCATTTTTTCTACTCTCGTTACAGAACTGTATAACTAGGAAATGTTGATTATTCATGTTTTTGCACCAATTTATACTCTTCTAGTAGAATTTCCCTCTAGAAAGATAGGAAGTGCTTCCAATGATGTGTCATTTGTGTTGGCGCATTTAAATACTCTTAGTTCGCATTGGTGCGGTACAAGCAACATCATTTTACGATTTCGTCAGCCTCTTAACTGAGTTTAGACGACTTAACTTCCGTTCGAATAATTTTAGTTTTTCTACGTTTACTTCGGTTACTGCAATCCGTAAACTGGTTTTGGGAACGTCCATTCTTTTCTTGGAAATACTTGAGGAAATACTCAAATCTGATCAGAGATTCTTTATTTTTAGCTTCAAAATAAGTAATATTATATGTTGATGCTATATATTTTCTCTTAAGTTCAGTTTTTTTTTCTAAAAAAATAAAATTTTCCACTATTTTTTAGATTCAAAGTCTCTTATTATTTTCTTGAAACAGAAACATATTCAATAGAGTCTGATTCAAAGAGAATTAAACCTTCCAAAAAAAAAAAATAATAATTTTACTGAATGCGACAATAACAAAAAAAATTTGGTAGAATCGGAATTTATTGGAATTTTTTCTAATGTCACTATTACAAAATAAATTTTTCTAACAAACAAGTTAGAAAAATCAGAAGGAAAAACCACGCATTATATACATACAAATATGTGATTTCTTACATTTGTTGAAAAAGAAATATCGAAAAACAGTGCTTAGTTAAAAATATAAAATATTTAAATATTAAACAACTTGGCTTTTGTCAATTACACATACTTGCACTATTCGAATCCATGACAAAAAAATTTTTGCTTCAACTTGAAAGAATGTTACACAACTTAACCCAAACCGGTTTTTAAATTCGTTACAAAAAACAAAACGATAGAACTACATGCGTGCGCGAATTGTCTGCTTTGAACTGGTCATGCAGATTAAGGAAAGAGAGAGGCTTCAAAGGAAAGAGATCATGGGGAAGCGTACACTGAGGCCTTACCTTCACCTGACAAATTATTGATTCTTTATTAAATTAATTTAAAAAAAAAGACCTTTGGCAAGGTTTTCGAGTGAAATACCCTTATTTACGCCAGTCGCCATAAGATTTTCTTTGTTTTTGGTAAAATTTCACTTTAAGTTGGCTTTAGTGATTCTACATCTACAAAGGGAAAAAGAGAAAATTGAAAAGTTAATATAGGAATTTGTTTTTAACTTCGATATAAGCGGTTTACCTCTTGTTATTTTGATCATGTTCTTAATGGCGGATTAACAAAGTTCGATTCCATCGCAATCATAGCCAAAAAGTTTTTAATTACTTACCGATTAGACCCGTATTGGGCTTTTTCTTTTTCAATGTCGGCATACTGTTCGTCTAGGCCGATAAGCAGCTCCATTTGTTGTTTGTTTGTTTTTATAATGTATTTTAATCGCTTTGCCTAAGAATCAGTGTGCTGGAAACGGCTTCCTGTTAATATGAATCTAAACAATTTTTATATTGTAGATAAAGCGTTTTGGTGCATTGTTTTTGCGAATTTTAATACCGATTTTTTTTATTATCTTGTTTTAGACATTCGGGCAACTCTGTAAAAGGGAAAAATTCGAACGATGTGTTGAAAATATAATTATTGTACAGGAATTATCGCAGATTTCTCTAAAGCTTTATCTTTTTTTAATTCTTTTCCTTTTCTATTTCAATGGTCCAATGATTAAAATTTAATTTTCGATTGCGTTTTTTTAATTAAAGATTTTTTTATAATTAAAATTTTGTGTGCGTAATTGTGGCATCGCTGCTCACACGTACTACTTACTCTCTTATTCTATTGCTCTCAGCAGTATTTTATGATTTTAAATGCCATTAAAAGTTATATCGAGTTTTCAATAAAAACTCATTTTACAATAAATTTTTTAACAATTTTAATTACCTTGACACCTTCCGATATTCAGGTAAAAGATTTCGTAATTTATCTGCATTATTGACGTCACATAAATATGGATCAAATACAAGACAACTTCTTTACAAGTATAGGCTTTTCTAATAAGAGTGATATGATTTCTTAAATTGTTAAAGAAAAACAAATGTTTTTTATTTAACGTGAAGTACAATCGATACAATTAAGTTCTGAATATAACATCATTTAAATGGCCTCCACGACTTCTTTTGCAGGAACGAATTCGATGAACCAAATTTTTGAGCAATTTTTCCACTAAATCAAGTCGTATGTCATGAATAGCATGTTCAATATCGACTTTTAAAGCTTGAAGATAGTCTGATTTATTGCTAAATACCAATGACTTCTAATAACCCCATAAGAAGTAGTCCAATGGTGTAAATCACAACTTCTTGGAAGCCATTCAATGTCACAGATTCTTGAAATAATCGAATCTCCAAACCGCGCAATAATTCGGTTGTTGCACGTGCTATGTGACATGTAGCCCCCCATGGAACCAGATGTTATTAAGATCAACTTATTCTAATTGTGGCCATAAAAAGTTGGTTAACATCGATCTATTCCGCTTTCCATTGACAGTAATGGTGCTACCAGTTTCATTTCGAAAGAAGTACGGATCGATGATTCCACCAGACCAAAAACCACACCAAACTATCAATTTAGGTGAATGCAATCATTGTTCAGGAATAATTTGTGGATTTTCTTCGCACTAGAATCGACAGTTTTGTTTATTTATCGCGTCACTCAGATGAAAGTGAGCCTAATCGGAGAAGATGATTTTCTTAAAAAAATCGTTACCGTTTTCAAGTTGAACCAAGGCAAAGTCAGCAAATTCACGACGTTTATGGTGGTACATGGATGAAATTGTAAACATTACTGAATGCAATGAAAAAAAGACAGATCATGTCATATTAAAAATGGCCAAAACGACACTTAGAAATCATATCATCCCTATTAGAAAAACCCTCTACTTAGTTAAGTAGTTGAGGAGTTTTCCTCTACCAGTCTGATGCTATAGACAATGCAGTATTTTCAAAACTCCGAAGAAGTTTTCATAATTTTCCACATAGCTAAAATCCTTATTTAAAAAATAATAATTTCTTTCATAACTCAAATGCTGCAACTAGCTAAAAACATAGCGACTCAGCTGTCATAATCTATCATATGATAGCACCATGTAAATGCAAAGTTACCGCTTAACGATGCCGTTACTGACGTTTGTTCCGTAGCAACCAGCGGAGATTCGATTTTCTCCTGGCTCAGCTGATTGTTCGCTGGTATAGAAGGTTGAATTTCATCATTTATTTTGAAATTTAATGACGAAAATGAAATTTTTTTTAATAATCTACGTACACACTGGCAGCTGGTAACATTATAACAACTTATGACAACATATCGCTCTACCACTCGGGTGGTACGTCTGGGAGGTATGAAAAATGACTACTTCGGCTAAAAGCAATGCTCCGGAAACCCGTTTATCATATAGTTCAATTACTACACACACATTATTTTGTTAAAGTGAAAACAATAGCGATTTAGTACAATATTGGCGAAATTGTTACAGATCCAAAGCGATTATTGTGAAGTCCTAACGCTGACTGGCGTATTAAAAGTGCGAATATCAATTAAAAATCCTCTTCACATTTCATAATAAGTATAGAGGCGATATCAGTTATGTATTTCTGCAGAAATGTGACATTAAATGGTTTCTTTGAAATCATAACAATTATAAAATAAAATATCGCTCAAAATTAATCTGATAAAAACGATAGTTGCCAGAGTTTGTAGGTTTGTGGTTTATAAAAGTAAAATATGTATTATATAAGTACAAATATTATGGTAAAATAAAAGAAATCGATCTGGGCGCCTTGAGAATTACCTGGAACGTAGAAATCATCATTGAAAATTAAACGGAACAAAGTGTTCAAATGACGTTTTTTAATGAAATACATATTTCAGCTTTTCGTCGAAATTTGATATAAAGTACATATATCAACGTCATATAAGTATACGATTGGCCGCTGCTATGAAAGAAGCTGTTTTCTCTTATTTCGTGTTCATTTGGTAATGGAACTTAGCATCGTTTGCATACTCTACCAATAACTGTTTTGAATTTTCGAAAATATAATTATTAACTTTTTAATTTTGAAATCAAGGCGCACATCTTCTCAAAAATCCCATCTACGAGTACATATGTATTTAAAATAGTGTTAGCAACACATTTAAGGAAGTTAAAATTATATAATAATGAAGAAAAAATTAACTAATTATTAACTGTAATATTAATTAAATAGATACATATAAGTGGATTGTCGTCAATTGAAATGAATTTTACATGTCAATAAAAACCAATTGGTTAATAAAATACAAATAACACCATTTAAATGAGTTCATAAATAAATTATGAAATTGCAACTTACTATTGAAAACCTCAATATGCCACAAAAAGCCGAACGAAGTTCAAAACCAACCTGTAAATGTTGCCGTACAAAGCGGTAAGTACTATAAAAAAATATTTATTTTACATACAGTGTTATATAAAAAATTATATATTTGTGTTTGTGTTGTACAATTTTCTACAATTTTCCTTCTCTCACTCGAAAGTTAATTTGAAAATTAAACGTTTTTCGAGAAACAAAGAATTGAGCAAATCAAATAACAGAAAATTAAAAGGATATTTTTAACAGGATACGTAAGATAAAATCATATTAAAAAAAAAAAATAATTTAGAATGTAATAAAATAAAAAAATGTATTTAAAATTAAATTAAATAAAATGTTAAAATAAAGTAAACTAAAATAATTAAAATAAAAGCAATAAAAATTAAATAAAATAAAGTAAAAAATAATGTGAAATATCTTAAAATAAAAATAAAATACTGAAGCAAATATAATGTAAAAGAAAATTAAATAAAAAGCAAAAATATATATAATATAATAAAATAAAATACAATTAAAATAAAACGAAATCAAATAAGTAAACCAAAATAAAATAAATAAAAGAAGAAAGTAAAACTAAACAAAATATACAGTGGCGGACAAAAGTCTACATACACCGCCTGTATTCGTTGTGTAGAAAGTACTATCGCTTTGCTGAAAAATGTTGGTATACAATTTTATTTTATTTTCTATAATTTTGGATGTTGCTGTTGTTATGGCGTTTAGGTACCCTTTCTTACTATTTTTTGTTTTTTAATTATGTTTTCTAATTTGGTAGTATTGAATTTAGTTGTGGTTTAAACACTTTAGCATCAACAATGGCTCCGCGAAAAGAAATATCCATTGACGTACGAATCTTGGTTATTCAGCACAGAAAATAGAAGATATCGTATGGTGAAATTTCAAAAAATTTAAACTTAAGTCCCAACCAAAGGTACAGACCATTGTAAGAAACTTTGAAAAAAATTGATCCACCGAAAAAAGCCGCGTGTTGGCCGCCCGAAGAAACTAACACGAAAAGACATCAGCTTTATTCTGAAGGAAGTGATTGATGATCCTAAAGTTACTGCTCCAAAATTAGCCGAAAAAATCGCAAGCTCATCAAGAAAGTGTGTCCATCCAAGAACAATTCGAAGATCCCTGAACGATAACGGCTTCCACAGTGGAACGTAAAAAGCCTCTTATTTCTGAAAAAAAAAAAAAAATCGTAAACTTCGCTTAGAGTTCGCTAAAGCAGATTTAAACAAGGGAATGGATTTTGACAAAAAGTCTTGTTCACAGACAAATAGATGTTCAATATATTCGGCAGCCATGGATGAGCAAAAGTTTGGAGAAAAGAAATTACTGGTTGCGGCATCTGGAGTTGGAAAGCTTGTTTTTATTTAAGGTAATATGGATCGGTTTAAATATAAGTCATTGTTGGAAGCTAATCTGAAGCCTTCGGTGGACAGTTAGGAACTTGGCGCAGGCTGGATCTTTTGACAGGATAACGATCCAAAGCATACGGCTCATATTGTTAAGGATTACTTGCTTTATCATGCTCCAAGGCACGCACACAGCTTCTAAAAGCCAAGATTTGAATGTTATTGAATATGTCTGGGAGAAATTTTCAGCGAAAAATTAGAAAAAATCAGATTTACAGCTCAGCATTACTCAAAGAACGTCTTATTGAAGCTTGGGACAGTATTACTCCCTCAGAATTGACAAATTTAGTAGCTTCGATGCCACGATGGCTTCAAGCTGTTGTTGGTGCGAACGGTGGCCCACTAAATACTAAAAAGATCATGCTACCTGATATTAACAAAGTTTTTGCCTTAAGATAAGTTACGTATGTACTGTATGTAGACTTTTGTCAATGTTGGATTTACGTTTTTTTGTCATAGCTTCCCTATTTTATGTTAAAAAGTTATTTTTGTTGGTTTTTTATGATAAGGGAAAATAGTTGAAATAATTTGGACTTTCAATTAAACGAAAACAGTGGGTATAGGTAGACTTTTGTCCGCCACTGTAAATTAGATAAAAATAAGAAGTTTTTAAAATAATATAATATGAAAAACATATTAACATAGATATAACGGAAAAATTAAGAAAAAATAGATTCAAGTAAGGTAAAATAAAATAAAAAAAAATAAAAAATAATTAATAATAATATAATATAAAAATATATTAAAATAGAATAAGCTAACAGAAAAATAGCTTAAGGTAAAGTAACATAAAAAAATCAACAAATTGACAGAAAACCAATAAAAGGTAGATTAAAGTAGAGTAAAAAAATTCCATAAAATTAAAATAAATAAATTATTAAAAATAATTTTATATCAAAATCATAATAAATTAAAATAAAATAAAATAACAGAAAAAAATAAAAAAAGCATAAAGTAATGTAAAAACAATAATTCATTTTAATTAAAATAATATAAACTAAAATAAATAAAACGAAAAAAGTTAAATTAAAGTAAAATAACGGAAAATAAATTGAAAAAAATATTATAAAATGAAGCAAAATAAAATTCACCTCCAAACGGATCAAAAAAATGTTAGGAGTTGTATTCGTATGTTTTGCATAAATTCTTAGAGTAGACGAATTTCAAATACGTAATATATTCCGATCACCCCTCTAAGCTTACAATAGGGGTATTCTCTTTATCTATGAAATGCATACTATGCAAATATTTCCTATGGAATTGTGCTAGAGATCGAGAGCACCCCCGAACGCAAAATTTTGACATATTCAAGTGAAACAATAACAACCCCACAGGCAAAGGGTTACTTTTCCTTGACAGGGTTGCATTTTCCTTCTTGATAGCTGTGGGAAATAAATATACATAGGATTTGGTATAGGATATTTTTCCTATCGTACCATATGTTTTTTGCATGTGTTTTGTTTTGTGTAGCATGTATTTCCTAGACAAAGAGAATACCTCTAATGTGCTATGCAAGTCCTTACAAACTATTATCAACCACTTATACATGCAAATGTTTAAATCATGAGATTACCAAAATTTACGAAGTTCAAATATCTGAAATGGGGCGTACTATGTGATAACACACTCGCATATTTCATGTATGTAATCGTATTATTGCCAATATATATACAAGTAGTATGTATGAAAGAGAGCTTTTAACGAAAAATGATTATTATTTTTTAATTAATTATGTTTCACTGTCATTCACTTAGCAATACTCTAAATTTATGCAGGGTTTAATCCTTGGCAGCCACATAATAATAATAAGACGTTGCTTACAATTTGGTACATAATTAATTAGATTTTAATGGTAAAGACATGAGGTTTTGATATTTTGGGGGAGAAAAAGCTTAATGGACAATTTAGTGGTGTTCAATACTGTTAGGCTGCATTTAGTAATGATGTAGCGCAGCTATGTACAGAAGAGAAAAATATTTTTATATTTATTTCAGTTTTCAAAATGGATTACAACAAGTTTTTCTTCTATGAATGTGCATGCAGCTATGTACATATGTGTTTTGGCAAATATCTTTGCCGTCAAACGAGGCAAATGAGGTTAAATGTAAAGTTGTTTTTCTTATACATATACATATACTTAATACTGATGAATTTATATGTATTTGTGTATGTACATACATATATTTACACATTCAGTTGTATTCACGGGTGCTGATTACTATTTTCAAGCATATTTAGCTAGAAACTTATTCTACCACTATTTTCATACTAATGTGCATACATACAAGCATTTATATATATCAAATTAAACAGTAATCCTTGACTTACTATACATTTATAATGAAAACGGTTGATATAAGATTTATAACAATTATTAAAATTATTATTATTACTATTAACTTTGGTTCAAAGTTTGTATGTAAGGACAAAGGATGGACCCACCAAAATTTATACCGATCGATTTAGTCATGTCTGTCTGTTTGAGCGTAAAAAAGTTCCTCAGTTTTTTGAGATATTTCAATCAAACTCGGTATTCATATGTATTTGTGTATTTATACAAAGGAACCGGTCGGATCGGACCATTATAAAGGTTGGTCCATTTCGAGGTTCCCTACGTTTTAAAGGAAAAAAAACACAAAAAATTCAAATTAAATGGGGAATGTTTATTAGCATTCGAAAGAACATTCTTCGGCATTTATTTCTTGAAGATTATCTCTTTCAAATGTTGGCCCCCATCCTCAGATGGTTCATCCGTTGACTCCAATTTTCGATGACTCATTCGAGCATTTCAACTGATAACTGGCGATTGACACGAGTGATGTTTTGCTCCAAGGCCTGAATCGAAGCGGGATTGTCCCCACAGGAAAAAGTCTAGCCGGCCGAAACGTGTAATTATCTGCTCACCGAAGTGTTCTCTCAATAAATCTATTGATTGATGCGATGTATGTGAAGTGGCGCCGTTTTGTTGTAATCAAATGTCGCGGAGATCACGAGCCTAAATTTCAGGCACCAAATAGTCGGTTATCATGGCGCGATAACGGGCGCCACTGACGGTTACGTTTTTACCGGTATCAGTTTTGAAGAAATATGGACCGATGATTCCACCGGCCCACAAACCATACCAAACCGTTGTTTTTTTGTGTGGATGAAATGACAGCTCTCGAATCTCTTCAGATGCTTGTTTACATACCCATTGAGCCAGAAATGGGGCACATCGCGGAACAAAATTTGACTTGAAAACGTCGGATATTCTTGGAACTTTTAAAGAGAAGGTCGAGGGGCTTCAGTTCTTGCACAATCTGTATTTTGTACGCTTTCAATTTAAGATCTCGAAGTAAAATGCACCAAGTCATTCCATACGTAACTCCAAGTTGCTGCGAACGGCGCCGAGTCGACTCTCCACGGTCTTCGTGTACACCCTCAGCTACGGCCGCTATATTTTCTTCACTGAGTGCTGGACGTGTTCTATTCGGTCGAATATTATTCAGTAATAAATGCTGGGTCTCAAGATGGGTGATGATGTTGCTAATAGTACGCTCAGTAGGCCGATTATGTTCACCATAAATTGAGCGAAGCGCGCGAAACACATTCTTTACAAAACGTGAATTTTCATAACAAAGTTGAAAGATTTGTAAACGTTGTTCAGGCGTAAGTCTTCCCATGATGAAATGCCAAACAATACTAAACAAAAACAACATGACAGACGACTCACGTGTGATCTGTCAAAAAAAGGCTATTGAAAAAAGTACCTCTACTTGAATCACCCTTTACTATATACGATTTACAACCAATTTTCCAGATTTTTTATTTTGGATCATAAATATGCCAACAAAGCACCTAAGAGCTTTTGGTATTCTACAGATGTAAGTTCAAATAAATATTCACACTAAAAATCTTAGAAATCCGAAGACTATATCATGTTGACTCCCTACAACCGATTTTTCAGATTCTCATGTCTGATTATTTAATTCTAAAATGCAATAAAATTAATTGGATATGTTTCAAGGACACTGTGGATATGTCTTTAGTCCATCATAATCAATACGATCGATTTAGTTAAGATGTTTTCAATAAGAATTTTTTATTTTCTTTCTTCTCTGTATAACCTTTCGGCACTCATCTGAGATTAATTTAACAAATTAACCTATAAAATCTACAATCATTTAATGTGACGAAATGAAAGTGCCATGAATAGTGGCAGTTGAGACAGCAGCAAGTTAACAAGTTGAACAAATTTCGATAAGATCTACGTTAAGGTAACACAAAATTCATTAAGGAAACATTTATAATTTGTATGTTAACAAATTGATACAACAACACGAAACATTGATCTACCAAAATATGCACAAACACACATACACAGCAATAAAATTGTACTACAACGAAAGAGGGATTCAATGAAACAACACACAAAAAAGGAACTACAAAAAAATAATAACAAAATAAAATGAATAAAAAAGGAATAATGAAATTAAATTCAAAGGTAAAATACACACATACATACATACATACACATATAAATCCAATAATGGTGATCTGATCGACGGGCATACGTATGATGAGTAAAAAATAAAAGCAATAAATGTAAGCCAAATAAGTTGGGGATAATATGCACATAAGTTGACAGCTAAACACAACAAAACAAAACGATAATAAATATGAACATAAGCCACAACCATAACGAGAACAAAAGACAAGGTGATTAAAGGCTGCGAAAACGCCACTTGAATTTTTTGATTTGTTCTTGACTACAATTTTAAGTGGATATTTATTGGTATATCTATATGTATGTATGTATACCCTGCAGTGAAAAGGTAGACTAGTATACGAATACACTAGTTGAATACTAGTATGAAGTAGGATGAAATCATACCAGTTCGTTATTTGTATAGCAGTTCACCAGTAACGGCAATAATAATTATTTTCACCACCACCACACCATTCGTATGTTGTGGTTATTTATAGTACACCACGGCTGAGTTGCATTATCGTATAAGCAACATATATGGAAGATGAAGTTAGTGCAAAAACTAGTAGGGTTCTAGTTAACAGCTGTTATTTTTTCCTATAAGGCACATATTCATATATATATGTACGTAAATGCATACATTTTCCAATATTAATATTATAGTGCTAAAAAGAAATTTAATTACATGCAGTGATAAAAAAGAAATAAAAACCAGACATTTGCTGAAAAAATATTTGTTGAAAGCAATTTTTATATAATCATACGTGTCTCGGAATGAGATCATTCCAGTTCTGTTCTAAAACTATGTATGAATATTTGTATATATATGTATATTTGACGCTTTGTAACCGTGATTTTAGGTCAAGCTCTCCTCCTCTAATTTGTGGTTTTGCGTCGTGATGTTTTTTACCAACATATGGAGGTACTTACAGTTTATTCCAAGCCGCCTCCGAACTGCCGATACATTCGAAGAGCTTGAGATTCCCTGCCGAGAGGCGACCGCAATTAGAAAAATTAATTTTGTATAATTTTGGATGTCGCTCGGACCTGGAGTCGAACCCAGGCTTTGTGAATTGTAATACGCAATGCTAATCGCTCGGCTACTGCGGCCGCAGAGTAAGTCTTCCCGCAAAAAAAATTAGTTTTTAAAGTTGAAGCCAAAAATATTAGGTAATTTTTTTTCTGTTTTTGGTCTCATCGGAACTCGAACCCACGACCTTCCACGTAGTAGTATTCACTGCTTCCCACTCGGCTTTAGCGGTCGAAAGCAGGTTGGTATTGCAAAAGTTTCATACTGAACGTTGGTCATTCTTATAATCCGGTAGTATATGGATGTGATCATGTTGCTGTAGTTTTTGTAGTAACCGCTAAAATATTCCCCAAACTGGTTTTCGGAAAATATTCCGGGGAAGGGGCTGGATAAAAATCCGGATCGTTCCGGTATAAAGACCCGACTGTCACGGAAGCTATCGGATTTGAGTTCCCTCCTACGAAAGGCATGCCTTACCGCGGATAAGTTATTTCACCCCTATCCCGCCAAATTTTTTTTTTCTTGACGACGACGACCCAGCGTTGCCCAATCTCCCGCACAGCCGACCGAGGCGCCTGATGTATAAACGTAAAATCCAACAGACCGGTGACCGAAAACCAGGTATAGCCTGCAGACTGTCCTGAATCCGAGACCGATCGCGGCTACACTTGCCTCTTACACTGAGCAGCTACACCACCGTTTACGCCATTGTAGTCGAGTTCAGAAATAGCACGACGGACTTAGCTAGTTTCTGGTGAGTTGATATTTCCCCCTCAGCTTCCACTAATGGATACTACATCGAAAACTTCCAAACCTATGGCTGCTTTAAACACTCGGATTACATGGCCTGGACGGCGTAGATATTACTTAACTCAGCTTGCTGTCCACGCCTCCGCGGCCTAAAAAGGTTAGTCATTGTTCTTACTTAGATGGAAAGTTTAATCTGTTGGTAAGAGTGAAGTAGTGCTCGGACAATGTGAAACAATACAATTAGGAAATATGAGTCCCATTGACTGATTTTAATAAACAAATTTCCATAAAAATCTCACTCTCTTGTCATGACTTTGGGCTCGATCAGAGGACTAGATCGAAATATAATTTTTTTTTTATAATAACCCTCTGTGCGTGGGCTTGTGATTGAAGTCATTCTAAACGGTTGGATCGTTTTTCAAGTGGATTCGAAAATGGTTTAGATGTAGGAAGTCGATCAGGGACCAGCCTATTCAAAAAAAATCGTATATATGTATATATGGTTCGATTTATCTATCTAACTTAATTTCTAATATTTGAGTTATTAACCGATTATTATTCCCAATACATAAAATGACTCTCTGCACCTTATGTTCGAAATTAACTCTTTTCTACCCGACGGTATTATTATTCTGTTGTTCTATTGAAGTTAATTATAAATATTAATGATACATACGCGCTCTTATCTTCAACAATTATGTTATTTCAACTTACACTACATTTAAATACAAGTACATATATACAGATGTACATATATGGATATACATATAAAAATAAAAAAAATTGTTGTAGAAAATGCTAAAGAATGCCCGAAGATCAGTTTGATGGTGAAATAGTGATTTGTGAAGTCAGACATTCCGATTAAAACTTTGTAGTTTATAAATACAACCTTTTATATATTTGTATGTAGGAATACAAACATATTTTTCTACAAAAACAATGTGCAAGTGTTTTCACAAGGCACGTCCCGTATTTACCTGTGCTCTACTGAATATTTGCTTGTCTATCAACATATGCCTGTATGCATGCTGACATACAAATGTATATATTTTCATTTCACATTTTTGCGCTCCACCAATGTTGATACATACACATATGTGTCCATATGTATGGATATATCAATTCCTCAACCAAAAAGCCAACATTAGCATTGACAACCACAACACCAATGCCCGTTCGCTGCAGCGCACAGTGTCGCGACTAGTGGCAAAAATACCAAAATGTAGTGCTGGAACTTTAGAAATCCAGGCATGGTAATACTTCAATTAAGAGAAATCCAAAATTTCGGGTAAATATATTTTTGAGTATAGTTGTTTTGAGCTCAAAAACTAAACGTTTTTCTGCAATACAAAAAATACGAAAACTGTTTGATTAGTCATCGAATCCAAGGAAGGTCCTATTAAATACTATGGGCACTCTGCACCATCAACTTCAATGGTTAAAAAGTGGTTTACTGAATTCGATTGTGGCCGTACCACCACAAGTAACGCCGAACGTCCAGGCCGCCCAAACGAGGTCGTCACGCCAGAAATCATCGATAAAATCCGTGGACGATCGCAGAATATAAATGCGTGAAATGGCTGAGGCTGTAGGCATCTCAACTGAACCTATTTATCAATAGGATAATTGGACCTGAAAAAGCTATCCGCGTGATGAGTGCTGCGATTGCTCATATACGACTATAAGCGCAACCGTGTAACCGATTCAAAGGTGTGTTTGACGATGTTCAACCGCAATTCCCAAAAATGTTTTCTCCGTTTCCGTACCGCAGATGAAACAAGGATTCATCACACCACAATAGAGACCAAAAAACAATCAAGATAGTGAATTTCGAAGGAGTGAACGTTCTCCAGAGAAGGAAAGGTGTGTCTGTCGGCCACCAAGGTCATATCCAAAGTTTATTTGGTATGTTCGAGGTCTCATTCACATCATTTACCTTGAAAATGGTAAAACGATTATCGCCGAAGACTATTTAGAGCTTTGGGACGGATTCGATATTGATTTGAAGCAGAAACGAAAAAAGTGCTGTTTCATCAGAACAATGAACGGGTGCACACGTGTGTAATCACCTCGACGAAAATTCGTAAATTTGCCTAAAAATTGCTACCCATCCAGCATATTCTCCAGATTTAGGCCACTGCGACTATTTCTTGTTTCCAACCCTGAAGAAATGGCTTGGCAGTAAGATATTCGGGTTGAATGAAGAGGTTATCACAGAAGCAAACGCCTACTTTGAGGGCCTTGAGGAAACTTGGAAAAACATAGCTTTAAGATCCTGAATCAGCGCGGACTAACTGTGATGGCTTTCCTTGATTTGACTGACTTTGAATGTTTATATGACCAAAAAGCGCTTTGAACACTGTCAAAATTGATACATTTCGGCAAAAGCGGCAACCGTGGTTGCAATATTTACCCCAAGCAAATACAACATGGATCTATTGAACACTTTGCAGGGCTTCAAGTGCTTTAAGCAAAGCTGCATTTCTTCCCTTTTCATACGTTCTAGTATAGTTCTAGTCTCTTTTTACAGTTCTCACAGGGAAGCAAGTAAAGTAAGCTGGCATTATGCCAGGGCTTTTAGGCAAGCGAAAATTTTTTTCTGCTTAAAAATTTGATTTAAGAATCTTTTGAAAAAGTACTAAAAAGCAGACAAACAGAAAGAATCAAGATTTCATTATTATTATTACCAAAGTTTAAAAGATTGTAGATAAAATCTATTAGAGATGCCCATTCTGAAGATAAAAACTTTACCTGGCTTGGCACATTCTTTGAAGGAGGTAATGATTTAGGTTCTGTAAGTGTAAAATTAGTTCTTGTGGTGATTTCATATTGTACTGAGCTCCATAGGGACCGATTACAAGCAGAGGCAAAGGAATGATGATTATGTTGCTTCTTCAACATCAAAAATCGTATTTACCACACTTTCTCAAAAAAAATTTTATGTGTGCTGGGTGTGCCTGAGGTCCAAAATCAAACAAATTTCATATTCTTACTTTTCGATATATGACAAAACCAAAAACTAAATGTCATAAAACGGAACACTTACATTTGCCGCTAGTACACTAGCACTAGAGGGCGTGCCAATTAACTACTTTTCACCATATTCCGGATTTCTCCTTACTACAATAAATGTACTCTGAATTAAATATAACGAAATTGAATTGATTATTTTTATCAATCATTACTATGAGCTCGCGACACGGTGCAGCGCTTTCTGCGTCTTCTTCTTCTATGTTCTCTGCGTCATCAACATTCACCAACTATGTACCTCTAATATGGTATGCGCATGCGCACAGTTCATCATACAGCTATATTGGTAGCAGAAAGCTTTTCTGCCAATTGACCAAGATGATGATGATGAAGAAGAAATACGGTGAAATGTAGTAGAATTAGAAGGAGAAGAAGGAGAATAAGCAGCAGTCATCCAGTTTTGTGTTGATCAACCTTGAGTCTTGTTGCGAGCTCATTTTAATGCTGCTTCCGTGCGGTAAATAAACAAACATACGTACTCGTATGTATGTACACGCATACATACATTCATGTATGTACATTTTTAGACATTGCAGTTGTCGGTTGGGAATATCTTCGGTCTTGTCCTGATTCTTTTTCACACAATTCGCTCTTCATGTGTCAAAGCTTGTCTGTTTATATGTTACATACATGCATATATAGGTATGTACAGATGCATGTGTTTTCTGATATGCAGGTATTCATATTCCCGCATTGTTTGGTGGGTTGCTTGTGCTGAATTCTGTCGTACGACAAAACGACTGGTTCCTTCAACTGGTCAGTAGAGAGCCTCGTCAGGTTGGATAGCTACATCCAACATACATTTATTCATTTATATATACATGTATACCTGTGTGTATCTGCATATCTTTTGCTTTCCTCTGCTTTCTGCAATTCAAATTGTTTCGTTTTTTTTTGCTTCCTGGAAATCATAATTTAACATTTTTAACAATAAGTACCAGAGTCAGTCGCAGACGGACACTTACACATGTACATACATATGTAGTTAAATTCATACATATGTACATACACAAGTTTTTGCTCTCTTTTGTTAATACATACATACGTTCGTATATGTATGTGTGCTCAGATGATCATCACCGCAGTTAACAAGACTGACTGCACAGCCTCGACCGGCCTATTGGCCTACCGACTTAACCTTAGATTGGCGGCATTCGCGCCCAATTCGCCCAGTCAGATTACTGGGAAATATGAAGATATCCGAGAATTGTCTTTATTAAAAGTATGTGTGACTATGTACAGGGTGTATCGTTTTGTGCAAGAAATTTGGGTTTTCGATAAGATCGAAAAAAGCGCTGCGTAAGAGAGTTATCGAGAGTTAAAGGAGGTAACGTGAAGCATGTGGGGACAGAAAAAGAGAGAGAGACCAATATGTATGTATGTTATGATTGTGGAGAGCTGGAGAAGCACCCGACAGGGTTTACGCTTGAAAGTTCTGAAGGTGCGTTGTTTTGAAGAACCCTAGAGTGGTCTGAAAGATTAGAGACACCATCCACGAATGGGTCGAACAAGGTAAATCCACCATCAACCAGATATTCACCGTGCTTTATGATCTTGGAAAAGACTCATGAGAAAAGGATCGTAACTCACCAACTCTTTGACTATTTTAAAGCAATCTTTGATACCTCGAAAAGGTGCTGCCCTTACACCTCTATGTCTGAATTTAATATACCCGCAAAGCTTATACATCTGTGGAAACTGAAGCGCTGAGTAACATCAAAAACTCCGTCCGGAAGGAGAAAGACTTATCCGAACTTTTCGAAGCTTCACACAAGGTGAGTCTTTATCGTGTGAGCTCTTTAATTTAATGCTTGATGAAGAACTAAAGAGGGCGAATGCTCGTCATAGCCATTACTTTATAGTCGTAGATAATTTTGTTCACCTCAATTAAAAAGGACCAAATTCTGCAAGTAGCCCTAGTCCAATATATAGTACCGAGACCTGGACTATGAAAATATCCGATAAATCGGAACCCTGAGTTTTCGAGGAGAGGTTTAACGAACGATTAATGGACCTTAGCGTATTAGCGATGACGAATACCGTAGACAAGGGAATGATGAGAGCCATGAGATGTGAGGCAACGTTGACATAGTTCAGCAAATTAAGAAACAGCGACTATGCATCATCGGTCATGTTGTTCGGATGGGCGCAAACACTACAGCTTTGAAAGGATTCTACCTGACAGTAGAAACAGAGTAAGAGGAAGAAGGAGTGGAAGTTTGAAAAATCAGGCGAAGAAGGACCTGGCTACACTTGGTGGCTGAAATTGAAGGGAATGTTACGAAAGTGCCAGTGAGAGTGCTCTGGCTAGAACTCAAACTCGACTACTGCGGATGACTCTTTTAAGCAATCCTCCGATCTCCAGCTTTCCGGAATTCCCTGTTCTCAAGGTTTGATGGTTGAATGCTTCCTTATAAAATCTAAGATTATTCTAAAGGCGACTCTACCAATAAAGACACCCTTTATAAAGTTAACATGAATCATTGCATATTCTTAGATTTTTCTAGATAATACTACTTTTACACTTATTCATATATGTATGTACATACATACATAAATACTGAGTATGAAGCGGTTCTTAAAATTTAAATTCCTCTTCGTAAAATCCTCAGTTGCACTGATTCAGTGACTAGCTGAGAGGTTTCTCGAAAGAGAGAGCTCAACATTAGGATGGGCCCGATAAGGCCAGCACGAGGGACATAAAACTCACATTCACACAACGATAAAGCAAATTTTAAAACGTCAGCGCTGGTTTTGGTTCCGGGAAGCGTACCTTCATAGCATTCCAAATAGCTTAAGCATTTGTGTGTGTGCTTGACGTTAATAAATGTTTTTTTTTTTTTTTTTTTTTTCTTTTTTTTTTTTTTTTTTTTGATAATTCATACAGTGCCCAAGTTTGTTTGTATATGTGACTATTATTCTGCTTTTGCTTCTGATTTTAGCTTTTGCAATTCCAGATACCGGGTGGAGAGGAGGAGAGGGTGTAGTGCCTACTATGTTGCGCGACTTTATGTCACTTCTTGTTAAAACCACAATTGAAGAATTGGCATGTTCGCCTATTAAAGATGAATTTAAACGGAAATAAGCAAACTGTTGCATACTCTTTCTGCTGGAGAGCTCTTCTGCTTCTGCTCTTGTTATTTATGCTCAATGGTGCGGCTCATGGGGTATATGATGTCTACAAAGTTGGTTATCTAAAAATGAACAATTCTTATATGAACAGGAGATAAACACATGCACATACATACATCCATATGTGCGTATTTAAGTATGTATGTATGTATATATATGCAGGAAAACATTGAAAAAGCAAAATACTTAATTTGTATAGAGTTCAACACAAATGGTCATGAAATACCCTAACCAACCAACCGACCGTCCGCCGGCCAACCGACAACCAACCGACCGATTATGCATTATTTGCTCTTCACGCGAATTTCATATTTCATTTCAATCTTGACTTTTCATTGAATTAAATATGGAATATGTTTGTACATTTTTTCTTTGCTTGTTTACATTAATAACTAATTATAACTTCCATGAAAATCTCTACATACTTACGTAAATGCATACTTACTATGTTACTCTTAAATGGAAGACTGATAGATCCATTAACTGTGATAGTGCTTTGGTTGGAAAAAGGAATTATGTGCTGTGGTTGGTGCGATGGAAATCGCAGAATTCATTAGTCACTGGAAGTATGGTGCTTTTTTAATATGTATGTATGTATGTAGATGCCCAAAGCCAGCAGAAAGTCCGGGATCATCCGGAATTACGATGAATTTATATTTATAATTTCTTCAACTTGAAGTTCATACGAGCAAACCTCGCTCGTCTATGCCGAAAAAGCTGCTAGGTTTTAAATTTATCGGCGGTGGCCTTGAATTTGCCACCACTGGCGAATCTAGTGGCTAAAAAACAAGACATTCCTATCTTCTTAAAGAGTACATGCCTCAAATCAGTTGAGAATGAGGGTGTACGGGCACAGTGACCTTAAGAATACGCATAGACAACATGTCGCGCGCCTCATTTTCGCTTAGCGTCTGACAGCTACAATGCCGCCACGTTGCGTGACAGATTGACTTTAACGTCTGACATAAAGGTTTGGAGATTCGTTTAATTTAAGAAATTGTGACATTGATTGGCCTCCAAGAAGTTTCGATTTAACACCATTAGACTACTACTTGTGGGGTTATTTGACTCTCTTGAAGCTTTAAGAGGCAATATTGAACATTCTATTCATGACATACGACTTGATTTAGTGGAAAAAGTGCTCCAAAATTGGATTCATCGAATTCGTTCCTGCAAAAGAAGTCGTGGAGGCCATTTGAATGATGTTATATTCAGAACTTAATTGTATCGATTGTACTTCACATTGAATAAAAAACATTTGAATTTCCTTAACAATTAGTGTGTTTTTTTTTAAAGAAATCATATCACTCTTATTGGAAAACCCCATACATGAGAAACTCTACGAAATTACTCTCAATGCAACGTCAAATGATAACCAGCCATTATTTGCTTAATTTTGATTTGAATTTCCAAGAATTTAGAAGGAAAACTCCAAAACAAGTTCAATAATTGCTTAATATGACAAATTTTTAGCTTTTCGATGGAAAAATAATTGAATATAAAAATCTTCAATGTGTCATACCATTGCCACCACTGGCGAATCTAGTGGCTAAAAAACAAGACATTCCTATCTTCTTAAAGAGTACATGCCTCAAATCAGTTGAGAATGAGGGTGTACGGGCACAGTGACCTTAAGAATACGCATAGACAACATGTCGCGCGCCTCATTTTCGCTTAGCGTCTGACAGCTACAATGCCGCCACGTTGCGTGACAGATTGACTTTAACGTCTGACATAAAGGTTTGGAGATTCGTTTAATTTAAGAAATTGTGACATTGATTGGCCTCCAAGAAGTTTCGATTTAACACCATTAGACTACTACTTGTGGGGTTATTTGACTCTCTTGAAGCTTTAAGAGGCAATATTGAACATTCTATTCATGACATACGACTTGATTTAGTGGAAAAAGTGCTCCAAAATTGGATTCATCGAATTCGTTCCTGCAAAAGAAGTCGTGGAGGCCATTTGAATGATGTTATATTCAGAACTTAATTGTATCGATTGTACTTCACATTGAATAAAAAACATTTGAATTTCCTTAGCAATTAGTGTGTTTTTTTTTTTAAAGAAATCATATCACTCTTATTGGAAAACCCCATACATGAGAAACTCTACGAAATTACTCTCAATGCAACGTCAAATGATAACCAGCCATTATTTGCTTAATTTTGATTTGAATTTCCAAGAATTTAGAAGGAAAACTCCAAAACAAGTTCAATAATTGCTTAATATGACAAATTTTTAGCTTTTCGATGGAAAAATAATTGAATATAAAAATCTTCAATGTGTCATACCATTGGCGCTTTTCGGTCTGCTACCAAAGTTGCAAATGTGACGCAACGCAGCAAAGTCCTATCGGTCATCGGTCAGCAGTGTTCGTGAACAAAGCTTTGTAAAGCTTTGCAAATTGCGCTAAAATGAATGGCGGAGTTGGGGCTGTAGTTTACTGCGCCCGATCAGAGATTAAAAGGTCATTCATGATGCTAAATTATTGCAGTGTCTTCTAAGCCGAAATATTTTCTATACAAATCGCCACAGAACTACTGCAGGGAACTGATCCGCACGACAAGAGAATTTCCATTAACATTTGCGACCATTACGGCCACTAATAGGCAATCAAATGGCTGGCGGAGAAAAGAAACCTACCACCTTTATTGCGTACCAGAGCACAAGGGTATCGAAGGCAACGAGATAGTCGATGATTTGGCTATAGATGGAGTTTTTTCAGTACAGGACATAGCCATGGACTGGCTCGAAGCGTTTCGCTCGAAGCAGTGAAACAAGAACAAGAAACACTCTTCTATCGTCAAGCTAACACATTTTGAGAACATATGATATGAAGATAACGAAGTTTTTAATAGCGTCAAAGAGGTTACAAAATCAGACTTTTAACAGGGTGTTGTCTGTTAGTGTTGTATGCTCTCAAATTAGGTCTGCTTCATGACATTAAATGCAGGGATCATGTGGAGACAAAAGAGCACTTAATATTTGACTGGAGACACAGTAGGAAGTACGGCAGGGTAGGGCTTTGGTCGTACGTTACATTCTATATTATTGATGTGTTATCGTCTATGAGGAACTTGTGAAGGCGTCAACCAATCTAACCTAACCCAATCTCTTTCAACGTAGAAAACTTAAGACAGAACCTCCATTTAAACTACATATAAATCCAAATTTTTTCTTTGCTTCCACTCACCAGGGAACTCGTACATTCAAGAAACCACTATATAAATTGTAGATGGTATTCCGGGAGTCTAGACATACTACAGAGTCCTAATTCTCAAAAGTACTTGGAGATGTTGGGTGCTCAGCTTGAGCTATCGTCAGATCTACTTCTAAACAAAAGTGTTTTTCTCAGCACTCTCTCATCTTTCGAAAAATTCAAGTCCGAGGAGAAACTATAAATTTTTTTGCAGTCGCTTCTCTACAAGAATATCAATCGAAGTGAATTTCTAGCAAGATAATTCTAGCTTCTAATAAAATTCCATCAGCCCTTCATAGGTGGCTTCAAACTTGTGCCCTTACTGTTGTAGGGAAAACATTAAAGAACCTCAAATAACTAATTTTTCTGTAAAATAGTGAGGCATCTAATGTTTGGCTTCACTTAAGCTTTTCCTTACTTGGTACGTGTTTAATTTTGGTTACTTTAGTTGCCAAAAGAGTGTGATAATAAATAAATGATCGATTCAGTAAAAACATACTATGTAATACATACATATGTATGTATAGACTTACACCATGTTTTTGCTTGTGACATACATATGTACATACTCATACATATATATGTACTTATGCACTTGCTACAATCAAGTGCCTCGTCGCTGTTATCTTCGTCCAAGCGCAGGTAGCATTGCATTGCTACTGAACAAGTGCAGACCGGTCTGCAGTCCATGACATCTCTCTATCCTCTTATTTTATCATTTTATCTCTGTTTTTATTTGACAAGTTTGTAGTGATGAACGGAATGTCGTTTTGATTGGTATGCGGTTTCTGGGAAAATCAAACACTCCAAGTGTCTTGAGCAAAATAACAAAGAAATATGTTTAAGAAATGCCCGAGAAAGAGGTTTGAGTAAATAATTCTTGAAATAGTTGAATTTTCATGCTTTCATGCAGATGAAATGGTATGTTATTAACTTTGGTCCAAATTATGTTAAGAGTACCAGAAGGAAAAGGGATAGACCACCAAAATTTGTACCGATCATATCTAAATGACGAGCTTAGTTGATATAGCTTCGTGCGTCTGTCCCACTGCCTCAATGCAAACTAACTAGTCCCTCAGTTTTTGTGATATTTAAACCAAACTTGGCGCGCGGATATATTATTTTTTTTATACGATCATTTGTATAAAACTGCCAGATCGGATCAAGATAACATATTGCTCCCCTACAACCGAGTTTTTGAGATAAGAGAATTAGTATTTAATCCTAAAATCCAATAAAATAAATTTGATATTTTCTTGGAAGGTATAAAGACTTCGGCTTTTTTGTTTTCCTTCTAAATTTTTAGCATTTCAATCGATTGCATTGTTGGATGGAAAATCAATAATAAATTTGGAGGTTTATCAGCATTTAATTCTGTGCTTTTGACAGCTATTCAATAGCCTTGCTGGGAGCACTACTCTATACAGAAAGCGTATACTTATAGACTAATCACTTAGACATCCTTCCGTTGAAAAGTATGCTAAGGAACTGCTATGATCGGATAAAACAACAGTTATGCCCTGACGGGAACACGCGTTCGTCAAAGGTAAAGAGGTTGAAATCGATCTACATGAAGTATTCGGAAGAAATGAGAATTGGGCATCTTGTTCTCGCTACTGCGGTTATCATTCGTCTACCACGGAAAATAAATCGGGCTAAACGTTCAATGCGACCGGGAGAATGAAACCTTCTGCCTTGTGAATAACATCTGTTTTTTCTGCAGAGAAGATTGTGGAGAGATTTTTTGTCTATGCTGATGGGTTTAAATGCGAGGTAGGCACAGGAGCAGCGTACTTCGGTGATCTCGCCAATGAAGATAGTACCTGTAAACTCAATGACTACTATTTCTCTGATTTTCAAGCATAGATTATGGACGTTGTTGAAGACGTTAAATGGGCAATCAATTTGATATGGTATTCTTTGGTGCAGCGTGGATTGCAGACAGATCAAATTTCTTCTTCGAATAAGCAAAAGGGAATTTAGTATTTTTGGAAGTGTATTAATTGGGCATCTCACACTGAGATATCATCGTCAAGAGCAAAATATGAATCGAACAAAACGATTGAGTCTTACCTTTCGGGCACGGCTTTCAGTGGATTGAATTGTCGAACATCGTGAAAGTTCCAAGCTCCAGCCTTACGGATATGGACAATTACGGCTAAAAGAAAATAAGAGGGTTTATTAAATCAAGCGAAAATTTCGCTAATATATAGTTAGTGGGTTACGTGCGTTAAGTTCCCCCTTTCAGCCAACTAACTATACTTATATAATTATGATGAGTAGCTAGATTGATCTGTGTGTCTGTTTCGACGTAAAGAAAGGCCAAAAATTTAATTGGGAGCGGCCAGCTGGGGCTATAACATGTATCTACCATACAGCTGAGCATTTATGTCCTGGAATTCAGCCAGAATAACAAAATCATCAACTAATTTGTATGTATCAAATCAAATGATATTTGAGATTTAAAGACTTTTATGCCTTTCTGTCGGCGACACAACTTGCTGGCCATTTAAATACATTTTGCACTTAAATTTAAATAATTAATAAATTGTTTGCTGATTAAATGGAGAAAAGTAGATAGTTATATATATATATATAAGTGTATATGTATATATACATTAAATGAGTATTTACTTATCAGCTGAGAGTTATGCATATATATTTACAAATGTATATGACTTAAGTTGTTAGTATTTTTTTACTACGCGAGCCGATTAATTAACATTAGTAAGATTACAAGCATTTTTTATGATCTGTAAATATTAAATACATGCATAAATTTATTATTTTTTTTTTACGCGGAATACTTGAGCAGCAGGGTTATCCATTTAGTGATTTAGAAAGTGCAGGGCTGTATTTTGACAACTGTCAAACTTAACTGTCAAACTGAAAATATTTTGTTGGGCATTTATGAAAATGGTGATTCAAACGTGGTCACATTTCGTGCTTTAAAGGGAGATACTACTACTAAACTAAACTACTAGAAATTTGAAGGGACTGGATCGGTTACAGATATTGCAAGGCCTGTGCATCATTGTTTTGCTCGATCTACCTCAAATATCGCTGTTGTAAGGCACATTATGGCGTATTTTGCACTTGGGCTTACACATACGTCCATATAAAGTCCAGCTCACGCAACAACTATTACGTCGTTTGGGTGTGTTTGAACAACAAACACTGAACCGCGATTTTTCCAACAAAATTTTCTTCAGCGACGAGGCACATTTCTCACTCGTAAATAAGCAAAATTGTCACATTTGGGACTCGGAAAATTCTTTAGTAAATGAATTAAGTCCATTACACTCAAAAAAAACTCACTGTCTGGTGCGACCTTTGGTCGGGAGGTGTGATTGGACCTTACTAATTTGAAAACGATAACAGCGAGACTGTCACTGTCAATTCGGAGCGTTATGGTCGTATGATAACCGACTTTTTTTTGGACTGCAATAGATATTGCGAGAGAAATTTCACGACCGCGTAATCTAACGTCTTGGCGATGTAAATTGGACACCGAGATTGTGCGATTTAACACCGTTGGACTTTTTTTTGTGGGGCTATGCGAAAGATCGTGTTTATGCGAATAAACCTTTAACTCTTGAGCGCATGGAACTCAACAGCCGTGGAAAATTACCTCAAATGGACCGGAGTTTGCCAAGAGGCGGTCAATTGAATGGGTGAGGTGTTTCACATATATTGCCAAGGTTCAAGCTTTATAATAAAAAGGAATTTCAGTGAAAAAAATATTTTAGATATACTTTATTTATGTTTCTTTTGGAAACCAAAAAATAGATAATTGGTGCTTTGTAACTGCTGAAGCGATTTTCGGCCGAGCTCTTCCTCCAATTAGTTTAATGTACAGTTGATACGAAACCACCCCCGAAAGTCAGATGAGGTTTTATGAGAAGACTTTATTTCATGTCAGAATTGCCGAGGGACTACCGCAATTATAAAATTAACCTATTTTTGTTTTATTTAAATTAATAATGGTAGTATGCACTGCTAACCGCTCGGCTATTGCGCCGTCAGTTCGGCTAGCTCAGCTACAGTAATAAGCGATTTCGTTTAAAATCTACTAAAGACAGCTACTTTTTGGGCTCTATGAGGGCAAGCTTGTTTGATTGAGTACATTTTTGGAAGTTAAAAAAAATTTTTTTCTTTCTGTCATAGCTCAATGTCAAGGAATTAGAGAAGTTGTAGTTGATGAATTTGATAACCATACAATGACCTGTGCTTAAAAGCATTTAGAGAGTATTCTAAGGGAAGAAATTTGGGTATTCAGCATTTTAATGTTAAATATGTGGTAGCTTTCCCGTACTTTTTTATTTTCCAAAACTATTCAATGAGGTTTGCTGTAATCCGGTCTGCAGCAATGCGTCCCAGGAGGATATGACTTCGAATCCTCAACTGAAGTTAATATATATTAAAAAAAAAAACAATATATACTGTATGTAAACATGTCTTGAAATAATGAATTCAACATTCAAAAAAATAAATTTTCTTCAAAATTCATAAAAATGCTTGGACAAAACTCGCTTAAGCGCTTATAAGGTGCTAATTTTCTTTACATACATATGCATATTCAATACATGTCATCAAATGCCATGTCTACTACACATCGACTTAATAATGCAATTATTCATTTTATTTCAGAATGGATTTCCCTCGATATATTTTTTTTGGTTGTGCTTTTCCTTGATCTAAATGCAAATCAGAGAGTGGCCCATATTGTTGCAAGAGTATATTTATATGCATATACATATTTACATATTTATCTATCATGGGGGTATAAAAACATATGGATGTATGTAAATATATATGTAGCTAAAATGCGTATTCACTAAACTTAAAATTAAAAAAAAATATATGTGTATACACAAAAGTAATTACTGAATGTTGGGTAATGCGAAAATTTTTGTTTTACGACGCTTAGAAAAAATCACTGATTTAAAAAAAAAAAAATAAATGATATTAATTATTGTCTGATTAAAAAAAATTATTAATAAATAATATACATAAAAATTAATTTAAAATATTTTAACACATGTTTTATACAAGGTTTATTGAACACAGGTTACGACAATCGTTGAAATCACCGAAGCAATTTCGTCAGTGGGCGTGACTTGATATTTATATTAGTAAAAAAGTATTTTTCGAAGTGTTAACATAAAACATACAAACACTAGAAGAAGAATAGGTAGACCCAACGAAATTTTTACCGATCGTATCAGAAAGACGAGCTGAATTGATTTCGCCACATCAGTCTGTCCGTCTGTGTGCCTTCGTAGGCAGATGCACGTATACGTTTAAATGATCATCTGCCTGACCGACTAGATCGGACACCTATATGCGACTGATTTTTCAGATTTGAAATTTTGGGACAAAAATTCGTCGTGTTGGCGTACACATACATAATGATTTGCGTATTAGTTCTGAAAATCATCGAAATCGGACTACTGTATCATATAGCTGCCATACAACCGATTTGTTCAGATATGAGGTTTTGGGCCAAAAATCCAAACCAGAGCGTGAAATTTGATATTATACAGACATAAATTCAAGTGTATATCGACACTGATAATCATCGAAATCGAATTTTGCAATTTCCCATAAATTTGATATATTCATGAAAGGTACAAAGACTTCGAAATGGCCGCAGATCAAATGGGGATTCACGAAAACGATTTCTTATTCTAAAATATCGTAAATTTGTTTTTTTTTTTTTTTTACAGAAAATGTTAATTTGAATCACTCTCACAAATTGTCATCTACATTTTGTACAAAATAACTCACAGCACACTTTTTCACAGATACGAATTTTTAAGTACGTTTTTTCACAAGACAGGGACGGATCGTATCCTTAAGGCTTTGTATCTAATAAGAAAAATATGTGAAAATCGGTTTTTTATAATAAAATTTCATAAATAATGCGCGTTCGCTTGGAATTTTGATAATTTGTTATGGTTCTGCATATGCCATTCGTATTACTTGACATCAAAAATTAGAGTTGCCAGCTGTAGAAATTTTTGTTTCAAAATAAAATTAATTTTATTTTTAATATTTTTCAGATAAAAATTTTTTTTTTTACGTAAAACTATTGAGAACGTATTTAGTTTAAATTATTATAGGTTTCAAAGAAGTAAAGGATGTTTTTTTAAGCGCGTGGCTTTCAATGAGGCAATACTTTTTACGGATTTGGTCTTTTTGACAGCTTTTACTTGATTTTTACTAAGTTCGGCTTGCCATTTCATAATGAACAGACTAAATTTTATTCGGCGCATTATTGCTGACATACGGAACCAATCGGTCTAAAATTGAATAAAATTGATCCTCTCGGCTGGAATTTATACAAGTCAGCCGCGGCAGTTACTTTAATCGTTTTTAAAACATATTGACTCTTTTCTTCTTCTTTTCTCTATAATAATACTAGATTATTGGCTCTAACCTTAAATTGTATGCGGTTTATTTCTTCTTGAAAATCACATGTCTAAAAAACGCCATTTATGTTAGAATGCAGGCCTTTAAAATTTTACAGTGAAATGAAAAGCAATTTTACGAATAAAATTATGCGCACTTTTTTAAAAATTTTGGCAAACAATAAAATCGAACCAACTTCGTCATTAAACATATGATTTTGCTATTGTCGTAAACTTCTGTTCTATAAACTTTAATTGTAAATAGATTTGTTGCTTTCAAGAAGCTCTCACACATTTTCACCATTCATATTCTCACACAGTCACATTCAAAGCTCAAAACATAGGGTAAACGCTGTTTCATATTTAAAATGAATCATATTGATTCATAGTTTTGATAAAAATTCTGGAAAACATAGGCACAAATGCATGTATGCGTATACCAATACTTCTTGCAAAAGAAAGCATAATTTCTTTGAATATGTAATAAAATAAAAATCACAACATAATGGTTACAATAGTCAACAGTGGTTTTGCTGCCGAGAAGCTGTAATATTTTTTTTAATGTGAGACTTCATACTTTTTAATTTAACATCGAAAACAATTTTTTACATCTAAAACAACATTTATTGATTTTTACGTACATAAAAACTTTCTTTTACTTGATTTTCGTGAATGACATGTAGCAACACAATCACGTTGGATCGCCCACCAGTAGTCAGCCATTATTTGCTGATCCCATCGGCCTTAGTTCCATAGTTTTTAGGTTCTGGTGAAACTGCTCCCTTTTGTTCTTCGCTATGTTAGCCATGATTGTTTAAAAACTGTTCAAGATGACTGTGAAGGTAATGCACTTTGATGGACATATTACGTCCTTAGCTTCTGAAATTGCCCACCTCCCAGAGAGTTTTTAGTAACTTCAACAAACAAGTTCTATGTAAGTAGTTCCAAACTGGTCCCTGAGCTTGAAAAATCGATATCTCTTATCAATATTCTTTACCTTTTCTATGCTTAGACTAGGGAATTTTCGTATTATAAGTCGGTGGTATGCAGCTGTAACGAAAACCAAAAACTCCATATAAAAAAAGTATCCAAAACTATGTTGAAATTTTTTTTACGAAGCACAACGAACCTCCAACAAAAAAAACTCCATTTTCTACTGCCGATTTCTAAGGCGTTTAAACAAAAACGAAAGCACGGTAACACAGACTTTTCAGAAAATAAATAATTTCGACATATCTTCTTCTTGTTCTTCTTTGGCGTAGGCACCGCTTACGCGATTATTGCCGCTTCAACAATAATGCACCACTTATTCCTTCTATTTGCTGTTTGGCACCAGTTGCATATACCAAGTGAGTCCAGGTCGCTCTCCACCTGATCCTTCCAACGGAGTGGAGGTCTTGCTCTTCCTCTGCTTTTGTCAGCGGGTACTCCATCGAATACTTTCAAAGCTGAAGCACCTGTCATCCATTCGGACGATGTCGTCGTATAGCTCGTACAGCTTCTCATTCCATCGTCTCTCCTAAAGCCGACTCATAGTATGTAGACATCGTCCAGGCTTCTGCACCATATGTCAGGATGGGAATGATGAGCGACATGTAGAGTTTGGTTTTGGTTTGTCAAGAGAGGACTTAACTTTTCAATTGCCTACTCAGTCTGAAGTAGCAACTGTTGGCAAGAATGATACTGCGTTGGATTTCAAGGCTGATATTGTTGGTGTTTTCAATGCTGATTCCTAGATAGACGAAATTATCTACGACTTCGAAGTTATGACTGTCAAAGGTGGCGTGATAGCCAAGTCGCGAATGCGATGACTGTTTATTTGATGACAGGAGATATTTCGTCTTGTCCTCGCTCACTACGAGATTCATTCGCTCCGGTTCTGTATCTAACCTGGCTAACGCAGAACTTACGGTGCGGTTGTTATGACCAATTATATCAATATCAACGGTATACGCCAATAATTGCACACTCTTGTAGAAGATTGTAGTTGCTCTATTTAGCTCTGCAGCTCGTATTATTTTCTCCAGCATCAAATTGAAGAAATCACCGATAAAGAGTCACCCTGTGTGAAACCCCATTTGGTATCGAACGGCGCGGAGAGGTCCTTCCCAATTCTGACTGCGCTTCTGGTATTATCCAGGGTCAGTTTACATAGACGTATGAGTTTTGTGGAGATATCAAATTCAGACATAGCGGCGTAGTGGCAAGCAAACAAAAAAGACTAATTTTCAAACGTATTTAGACAACTGCTTGAAGCAAATTATGTAGAATATTTCGTTTTATATATATTTTTTTTAGACATTGAGAACATTAGTGCACAGAATAAGCGGCAGGTATTTAATCTACTCATGTATCTTGTTTTGGTAATTTACGTTTCCATATATTCTTCCTATCAAAATATTAATTGAAAATAGCCATTCAAGTAGGAAATCAATATGTCAAATTTCCGTGATTGCTACATTCTTCCATCGACGAAATATACATATGAATTTTTCCAGAGTGCTTTCGTTAGAACTGCATACCATCCTTATGTAAAGAAAATCCCTATTACTCTGCACTTAATCACATCCAAATTTGTAGGTGACAAGCAGCAGCAATGGGAGTTAGTGAAGTTAGCGAACCGCTGACGGATATTTTAATAATAATTTCAGTTTGATAGAAAGAAAACATTGCGGTTGTTAGCCGCACAGTTAACACAAAACCATTATTTATTAAAAAAATATAGTACATTATAAAAGCGTCTATTATGTTAACCTAATTATTTCAAATGTCGAAGCTTCCAAGAATATCATGTAATAATAAAACACATAAAAGGCTTTTATATATGTATTTTGAATCACATTTTGATGAAAGTTCTTTTAGGCTTAAATTTTAATGGATATTTCCATAGTTGATGATTTATAAAACCTTACTAGCGATTAATAGAAATAAACTTGAAATAGCTTTTGTTTGATAATTACAATAATAACGGGTGATCCATTTTGAGGTTTCCTACTTTTTAAAAGAACAAAACACAGAAAATTCAAATTTAATGGGCAATGTTTATATTCATTCGAAAGAAGATTCTTTGGCATTCATTTTTTGAGGATTAGTTCTTTCAAAAGTAGGCCGGGGCTACGTCTCAGAGCCCAATTTTCGATGACTCGTTCGAGCATTTCGACAGGTAAGTGGCGGACAACACGCGTGATGTTTTGCTCAAAGGTCTGAATCGAAGCGAGATTTTCCGCATAGACTTTAGACTTTACATATCCCCACAGGAAAAAGTCTAAGGGTGCGATATCATACGATCTTGGCGGCCAATCGACCGGCACAAAACGTGAAATTATCGGCTCAGCGAAATAAATTCATTGATTGATGCGATGTGTGGGAAGTGGCGCCATCTTGCTGAAGTAAAATGTCGCAGAGATCACGAGCTTCAATTTCAGGCATCAAATAGTCGGTTACGTTCTCACCACCATAATTTTTGAAGAAATATGTAGCGATGATTCCACCGGCCCACAAACCACACCAAACCGTTTTTTTTCTGGGTGAAATGGCAGCTCTTGAATCTCTTCAGGTTGTGATCTTTATCCTAAATACGGAAATTTTGCTTGTTTACATACCCATTGCGCCAGAAATGGGCCTCATGGCTGAATAAAATTTGGATCGAAAATGTCGGATCTTCTTGGAACTTTTCAAGAGCCCATAGAACGAAGCGATGTCGCTTGAGAAGGTCGAGTGGCTTCAGTTCTTGCACAAAATGTATTTTGTACGCTTTCAGTTTAAGATCTCGATGTAAAATGCGCCAAGTCGTTCCATACGTCAGTCCGAGTTGCTGCGAACGATCTATTGTTGCGAATAATACGCTCAGTAGGCCAATTATGTTGACCATAAGTTGAGCGAAGCACGCGAAACACATTCTTTACAGAACGTAAATTTTCGTAATAAGGTTGAATTGTTTATAAACGTTGTTCAGGCGTAAGTCATTCTATGATGAAATGCAAAACAATACTGAACAAAAATAATATGACAGGTTGATCTGTCAAAAAAGGATGTTGGAAAAAGTTTTCCAACAGCACCACACTTTACTTTTGAATTATTTCAATGTAGACAAAGCTTGGGATATTCCATTTAATCATATTTTATGCCACCTATTACAACTAATATATGTAACTATTTCACTTTGGAGCCACCTGCTGTGATTATAGTTTGGAAATATAATTTCCTTACCCCGCAGAGAGCGTGGATCATTGGTCAGCACAAGGGTGTGACACCTGCTGTTCTTAAGAGGCTCGAATTCATCACCAGTTCCTTGGATTATTGTGAATTCGAGCTGCCGCCGAAGGGGTTCTTCTTCAGCATAATTACTTTACGTGAAGGCTGCAGGAAACAGATCTACTGGAGAAAAGGGCACTTAACTTCTTCACAGATGAGTCGAAGATTGATGGAAAGGCCAATACGGTAGCTTTTTGATGAGAATTAACCATCGGAAGAGTCCATAGGCTTCCAGAGCAGTGTTTTTTTTTTTAGCTACTATCAAGTACACACTGCTCCGAAGTGTGGTTTCGGTGACACATCTATTACAGCCTTGGGCTCACTCATGGTGAGTTCTAAAAGTATGAAGATATTTTTAATATCTCTGTTGATGAAGTCGACTTATTTCAAAATTAAAATCATATGGGTACCGGTTCCCAGTGGAATAGCTTAGAACTTCGATGTTTATGAGCTTGCACGTATAGAGACCACCGTTTTTGAAAGCCGAGCAAAGCGCAAATGTACGAATCTCTGTCACCTCGTGGACTTCTATTGACCCGGTGGTCAATTACATTAACTAGTGCTGGACTAGCACACAGTTACTACATGCTTCTGGTCTAAGGTGAACTGTGGAAAGTCAGGGAAGCTTCTTTTTGTGTCAAGATCAAAACTCTCGCACTTAGTTGGAGTTCTGACTGGACATTGTTCGATGAGAACTTACGCGGTAAGGTTTGGTATTTTTCCTGATACTCCTTGTTTGGAAGAAGAGATGGAATGTATGTCTATGCACATTCATATGATTTGTCCGGCGTGTGCGAGTCAGACGTTCAGGATATTTTTACTATTTGTGGCATCGCAACCCTATCTTTATGTGCTTATGTGGGATCACCTTAAGTTCGGTTACTTCTACCTAACCTACCTACCCTCGTTCGAATCAATCTGCAGTATGTATATGTATGACTTTCGAAAATATTTCGCTACTGGCATCACCTAGCGTTGGAAGTTAATCAGAAGTGCATTTTACAACACGGAATAATTCACATTATTTAAATTTAAGAAAATGATAGCTTTAAAGCAAGCTGCATTTTCTTGGTAATATTTATTCTCAGTAGTAATATGAATGTAGTAAATCAAAGTTCACTCAGTGAAAATCTGTAAGGCTGGTCAACTGCTTACTATAAAGACATAAGTACATATGTATGTATATACATATACATAACCTAGAGCGTTCTACGGTTGAACTAGTGGAAATTTGTTTAATTAGTCGGGCTTTCTCTCAGAATTATAATTGCTTATAAGTATGTACTAACTGTACATACATATACATACATAATACATATACTCTAAAAGAATGTCGCACTACTCTTATTTTGAAATTGTAATTTCACAATGTTGACATTAAGAAAAAAAATTTAAAAAAAATGCAGCTACTCTAACGTTACTCAAATTTTTTACAATTAAATTTGCTGCAAAATTCCTATAAATTAATTTTCATTCATTAAAAGTACACATAACATCCGCAAAAAAGTAGTTGTGTAGATGTTACCCTGCAATAACTGCAACTAGTTCCGAATATGTGCGGGATTACTCTCAAAGGAGCATGCGACTAATACCACTTCCAATCTTTTTATATGGAATTAAGAGTTCCGTTTTGTTCGAGCATGTCATATTTTGTCATATTTTATTTTCAGGATGGCTTTATTGGAGCCCAGAGAGGGGAACAGGCTTCCAGAGCAGTGCTGCTCTCAAGGAAGCCTTGTATACACTGCTCCGAAGTGTGATTTTTATGAGACATGGCTAACATATGCTCAGATAGTCAATCAAGCTGAGCTTACTCATGGTGAGTTCCAAAAGTGTTAAGGAATGTTTGTCATCGCTGTTGATGGCGTCGAGTTATTTGAAAATTAAAATCATAAGGGTAACGGGTCCCAGCGGAATATCTGAGAACTGCAATGCTTATGAGCTTGCACGTACATATTTTTCAATTAATTTGAAACTTGGACGGTTCTGTTCCAAAAAATTTTATTTATTGTTTGATTTACTTGAAATTCGCTGCACAGGTAGCCTTTTACCAAAATTAAAAGAGGGAACACTGTTTCCACCAGGAATAGGGTCTAGAACCGATTCAAATTTATCGAGTTTGTTTTCAATTTACTTGAAAATAATTTTTTTTTTCCAGGAAGTGGGCCGATCTTATTGGGACAAATATTTTGATGATTCGATTTGTCTTTTTGTCTCGACAAACAAATGTGGGATATTGATTAGGGAGTTAGTTTGATTTGTTTGGAATTTAATTGGCATTTTTGCTAAGATTAACATATACAATACTTTTTGTCGGGATCACAGATCAATAGATCGACGAAAATAGGTATGTTTCGGATTAAAATATAGATCGTTTGTAGATCGCTGTGTCATGTTAGTATGCAGTCTGTTTTAAGTTTTACAATTCGGTTACATCCATATGGCTGCGTCCAATCTTTTTGTAGTCCAATCTTATTTCTCCAATCTTATTGTACTAAAGCGTAGACCAAAGTAGTGTCGTTTAGTTTAGTTCGAGGCATTCTTTTGAATGGCGATTAATCTCTGACTATCTCTGGTAATAACTCAGGTGATGCGAAGTGCAAATACTAAATATTGTAAGCACATAAATACAAAATGTGTAGAAAGGTCAATAATATAATAAGACATTCAATATTTTGGATTATCTGCATCAATCCAAATTACAATGCCAATTATATTATCTTCAATTCAGTTACCGGTTAATGCGTTGTAAAAATTTGGGACTGAGGCTAACATCTCCAAAAGAACCATCCAAAATTTATTTTCCCTTCTGCAGCTGTTCGAATGCGGTTTAATTTCTTTCAAGTTTTGTTGCGTAAATCGCTCGATATCGCAGATTCCTCTAAAATTGGTCAAATTAATATTTTATTGCAAATTATATTAGGTGTCCAAGTAACAAAAATGTCCTTGCCCACAATTAATTGAGTTTTAAATCCTTTTATTCGGTACTTTTTGGTAGACTAGTTTTTTGTGTAGAAAGAAGTACAAGAAATTCTAAAATGCTTTTGTGGGTAATTCGATTTCGAACTGCCCACATTTTTAACTTCTGGTACTTCCAACAGGCAACTTAACACATCCTCTGCATTTTCAACAATTTTTACAGCTGGCACAGTCGACTATTTACCATATTTTACATAAGTTACGTCACTGTAAGTAGAAAATATTGCCGACCATCTTTCAATTAAAATATAAGTAGAATAAAACTTATTAAGGGCTATTCTACATTTCGATTACGTTCCCGTTCTCCGTTCCGCCACAATCGTAATTAGGTATTCTGAGTTACGATCGGAGCGAAAGAAGAAGAGGAAGAGAGAATACATTTTCGAAATCAGCAGGTTGAATGTGAATGTGTGAAATTGAAACAAAACAAAGCAAATGATTGCAAAGTTTTTGTACAATTCAAATAAATATAAATTTTTTTTTAGTTTTTAACGTTAAATGGAATCAAGAGCCTCGGCGATATTTCATGAGGATTGAGACACAAGTATCGTCCATTTCAGATGAGTGATGAATTTTAAGAAATTGAGCTTGTAATTTGTAAAATTTTATATAAAAAATTTCGTTATCTAGATTCAAAAAAAACTTCAAACTTAATAAAGATGATTTCAAGTATGTCCTGGATATTTTTTCACAAGAAACTCAATCAAGTGCTTTAACATGGTTATCTCCACCTGAACGAGTAGTAGCTGATTTGCGATTTTTTGCGGAAGGCTGTTACCAACACAGAGTTGGTGTAGTTTATAACATAGGAATGTGTGACACAACAGTGTTAATGTCAATACACATGTTTTTCGAAATCATGGAGTATTTTACTGATGGATCAACTGTATTGCGCCATTAAGTTCGTAAAACTAAAAAAAAAGACATCGCTATGACTTTTCCAATTATCAAAATCATATTTTACTTACATTTTTGTTAAAATTATGTTATTTAAATACACGAAAATATACATCGAACTGTTCTCCCCCAACTAAATTACAACGTACAATAACGTAGCTACGATCGAAATGCAGAATACATAGAATTGGATAGAATCGAAAAGTTCGAAGATTGATCGAAACACAACGTAATGCAGAATACCAAATTCGCGGAACGGAGAAAATTTCGAATCGAGTCGAAATGCAGAATAGGGCTGATTATTACAGCTAATGCAAAATTTGTGACAGCACGTTGTCGATAACGCTGCTAAATATGGAATTATCGATTTAACCTCAAAATATATCCATTTGAGATTAATTTCGACGAATAGATGTCCAACTGTACCGAATACGATCAATCTTGGTTTATTATTTTAGATATTAGTCACATAATTATTTGCAGGGTAGTAAATATATATCTGTTTGCATGTACATACATACATAAGTGTCTCTGAATACAATATGACCGGTTATTTGATCTATCATTTAAATTGAAACGAATTCAAAAAACTGCTCCTCATTTGTCAGATAATTAAAATAAATGCGCTAAAATATATTTATGTATACATATATGTACATATGTTATGTATATACAAGTGTGTGTATGAAGTAGTAGAATTCGTTTATTTTTTGTGCATATATTTTTGATTTGTGTATACATATGTAGTCCAATAATACTATCTATTGTCTGTCTGTCTCAAAACCAGCGCTCATGCACGTGTTTAATTCGATTTTTAATTTTACACTTATTTATATAACATTTGTGTGTGTGTATACTCAGTCGTAAATATTGTTTGATATTGTGTTCGGAGCTGAATTATCAAACTATTTTATTTAGTTTCTATGTGGGAGTTGTGCAAAAATCAATGCTTTCTTTTTAATATTATTAGTGAATTTTATATGCAGATGTACATACAGTGGCGGACAAAAGTCCGCATACACTGCCTGTATTCGTTATGTAGAAAGTAATATCACTTAGCTGAAAATTTTAGGTATTCAGTTTTATTTCCATCAAATCCATTCTCTTACATAAAATAAAACAATTATGGTGAAAAATCGCAAAAATATCCTTGACAAAAGCATACATACACCACGGGTTTACTAGCAGGTACGTCGATATGATTTGTTGTTATGGCGGTTAGGTACCCTTTTTTTACAATTTTTTTTTTAAATTATGTTTTCTAACTTGCTAGTATTGAATTTACTTGTGGTTTAAACGCATTAGCATCAGCAATGGCTCCGCGAAAGGAAATATCCATTGATGTAAGAATCATGGTTAGTCAGCACAGAAAAGAGAAGAAATCGTATGGTGAAATTTCAAAAATTTTAAACTTAGGTCCATTGTAAAAAACTTTGAAAAAAATGGATTCACCGAAAAAAAGCCGCGTGTTGGCCGCCCGAAGAAACTAACACGAAGAGACATCAGCTTTATTCTGAAGCAAGTGATTGATGATCTTAAAGTTACTGCTCCAAAATTAGCCGAAAACATCGCAAGCTCATCAAGAAAGTGTGTCCATCCAAGAACAATTCGAAGACCCCTGAACGATAACGGCTTCTACAGTAGAACGCCACGTAAAAAGCCTCTTATTTCTAAAAAAAAAAAATCGTAAACTTCGCTTGGAGGTCGCTAAAGCAGATTTATACATGGGAATGGATTTTGACAAAAAGTCTTGTTTACAGACAAATAGATGTTCAATATATTCGGCAGCGATGTATGAGCGAAAGTTTGGAGAAAAGAAAATACTAGAGTTGGAAAGCTTGTTTTTATTTAAGGTAATATGGATCGGTTTAAATATAAGTCATTGTTGGAAGCTAATCTGAAGCCTTCGGTGGACAGTTAGGAGCTTGGCGCAGGCTGGATCTTTGGACAGGATAACGATTTAAAGCATACGGTACATATTGTTAAGAATTGGTTGCTTTATCATGTTCCAAGGCAACTACACACACCACCTGAAAGCCCAGATTTGAATGTTATTCAACATGTTAGGGAGATTTTTGAGCGAAAAATTAGAAAAAATCAGATTTCCAGCTCACCATTATTCAAAGAACTCTTATTGAAGCTTGGGACAGTATTAATCCCTCAGAATTGACAAATTTAATAGCTCCGATGCCACGATGGCTTCAAGCTGTTATTGATGCGAACGGTGGCCAACTAAATAATAAAGAGATCATGTTACCTGATATTAACCAAAGTTTTTGCACTAAGATAAGTTATGTATGTACTGAATGTAGACTTTTGTCAATGTTGAATTTATGCTTTTTTTGTCAAAGCTTTACCATTTTATGTTAAAAAATGTATTTTTTTATGATAAGGGAAAGTAGTTGAAATTAACTGTATCGATAATTTTCCCTTAAACCTTTTGGACTTTCAATTCAATGAAAACAGGTGGTGTATGCAGACTTTTGTCCGCCACTGTATGTTTTTTCCTCCGAAAGGGAATCTTTAATAGATACCGTCAGTCCTAGACGACATGCACGATTCATACTGCTCGCTAAGGGTACACCTCTTTCGGGACCACGCCCAGTAAGTATTATCTCATTAAGCTGAACCTGCGAAAAAATACACCTACGTATTAAACGCTTAACTCCGCAGTACACTGGTCTTACGGGACCGCCGCTGGGCATTTTTTCGCAAGACCAAGCTCAGCTAAGATTGGCTATCTCCGTTATTATGTCTTCTGTTTTCGCTACTGCTCTGTCGTTCCTTTATTCTCAATTCCTAAAGAGCGATTGCAGATCATAGTTTCACTTGATTCCACACGATTTTACTTTGTATCATGTGGTGCACAATGTATGCGCGGCATACCTGTCGTAAGAGGCGACTAAAATCCAACAGTTCTCTTGACAATCGCGTCTTTATACCGAAATGTCCCGGATTTTTATCCGGCCAAGGACTGTCACTCCCGCAATATTCCCTGAAGCGCATTTGGGGAATTTTTCTGCGGTTACAACAACAAAAACTCTATGTCTGTTCTCTCTACTTCGTATTTCGGGCAAGAAAAGAAGATGTGCTGCGCCCTTTCGCTACCGTTACCACAGAAAGAACAATCTGTCCCGTCATAATGACCGTACTTATTGAGGTATTCTCTGAAGCACCCGTGATCGGTTAGAAATTTCGTCAGTTACTAGTCCGTTTCGCCTTGTTTTCTCTCCACCCAGGCTTGCACGTTACCGATCAGCTTGTACATCCACCTACCTTTCTCTGCTATGTGCCAGCGCCACTTCCAAATGCTGTATTTGTCATAAACTCTTTTGTGTTCCATTGTGATTATATCTGGTGGCATGATTCCCGCTATGACCCCTGATGCCTCGTGCAATACCGTGCGGAATCCCCTCCATTCTTGGCATACGTTATATTCTGCATTGCTGGTCCTTATATCGGTGCCCAATACATTAGCACCGGCTGACTTACTTTGGCTAGGAGTTCTCGCTTTTGGCTTGGTCCGCCAATGTGCGTCTTGCAGTTTAGCTGTATGTCTATTATAACGCCTAGGTACTTCAGCGTCTGCTGGCTGGTTATGTTATAGCCGTCGATATTATGTAGCGCAGGTTCTATGTGCGAGTACATATGTGTTTTTTATTTTCGCTTGCGGCCATGTGTTGATTGATAAAAAAAAATCAAATCATTAATATTTTTCTATGAAACAATGAGCAGAAGTATTTTTATATAGATATTTTCCTGTATTTTGTGTGACGTTTGTGGGCACATATGTTATTTATGTATGTTTTTATTATTATTATTCATCTATTTTTAATTTAATCTTTTTAAATTGGGCGCAATAGTAGCTAGCAGTATGTGCTACCATTTGGAAGGCCGGCACTCGACTCGACTGGTATGACCAAAATCTAAAATTTTTAGAAAATTAATTTAAATAAAAAAAAGAAGTTAATTTTTCTAATAGCGGTCACCCCTTAGCAGTTAAAAAGCTTCTCATTCCAAATCCATAGCCGTTTGGAGGCGGCTTAGTACGAGATTGTGGGTCCCGCCATTTGTTGAAAAAAAAGCAGCAAGAGGCACTCCTCAAATTGGAGGAAGAGCTCGGCCGAAAATCGCTTCAGCGGTTATTCAGTGCGCTATGCTCTATACATACATACATACATATTTAATTCTAGTTAATATTTATAGACATTGCGTCAGTCTAAAAATTTCAATAGTTTTTCTTTTTATTGCTAAGAAAATTTAGAAGAAGGAGATAATAAAGCAAACTTGAAAAATCAATACATAAAGAGTGATCCATTTCGAGATTCCCTATTTTTTTTTAAGAAAAAAGCACAGAGAATTGAAGTTTGAAAGAGCACTATTTTTCATTTATTTTTTCAAGACTATCTTTTTCAAATATTGGCCGCGGCTACGTCTCAGATGGTTCATCCGTTTAATCCAATTTTCGATGACTCGCTCGAGCATTTCGAATGCCATGCGTGATGTTTTGCTCCAAGGTCTGATTCGAAGCGGGATTGTCCACATAGACTTTCGACTTAACATATCCCCACAGGCAAAAGCCTAACGGTGTGATATCACACGATCTTGGTGGCCAATCGACCGGCTCAAAACGTGAAATCATCCGCTCACCGAAGTATTCTCTCAATAAATTCATTGATTGATGCGATGTGTGGGAAGTTATGCCGTCTTGTTGAAGCCAAATGTCGCGGAGAACACGAGCTTCAATTTCAGGCATCAAATAGTCGGTTATAATGTGCGATAACGGGCGCCATTGACGGTTACGTTCTCACCGGCATCATTTTCGAAGAAATATGGACCGATGATTCCACCTCTCATGCTCAGTAGGCCGATTACATTGTCCATAAGTTGAGCGAAGCGCGCGAAACACATTCATTACAGAATGTGAATTTTCGTAATAAAGTTGAAAGATTTGTAAACGTTGTTCAGGCGTAAATCTTTCCATGATGAACAATACTGAACAGAAATAGCATGACAGCTTGCACCACTCACGCGTGATCTGTCAAAAAAAGGCTGTTGAAAATGGTATCTCTACTTAGATTTATTAATTGTACACTAACAATTTTTAAAATTTAAAAGCCAATTAAAAAAAAAAACCAAACAGTTTTACCTTGAAAACCTGCCGCTCTATAGTGCTCGAAATTTGTCAAAACCATTGAATTTCAAACAAACTTGGAAAGTGAAGATGGCTGCAAAAAAACCCAAGAAGTTCTTTTTATATATGTACATATATATTGTTTAGTTAATTTATTAATTTTTTCTTTAAATTTTTATCAACCCGCTTTGTTTCCATGGGTATTTTTAGAGTTTTTTTTTTATATTTTCTTTGTATTATAAATGTAATTTCATATTATATTATTATAATTTAATTATATTTTATTGCTGTGTGTATACATACTACATGCATTTTTTCATAAGAACCTTATCAAATAAAATATATACATATATGTACATTTATGTATATTATAATGATTATTATATTTCCTTTTTTTATGCACATACATACAGTAATATATGTATGTATATGTATAATAATAATACGTATTTTTATCAGCATTATTAAATATATAGTTTAAATGAAATACAAACACAAAACATTTTCTTAACTAAAATTTTTATTGTTTGTTTAATGCGGCCTGTAATTGTTTTTGATTATAAATAAATGAGCTGTATTCAAAGGCCTGATTTTGTTAGAAAAATTATTTTTCATTGAATATTTTGTTATACAGCAAAGAAAAATTGGTAGAAGTGACAGCTGTTTCGGAGATCACCACATCTCCTCATCAGACTTCTTTTGCCAGGAATCGAACCGACGGATTCTGGCATCACAAGCGAGTGCTCTAACAACTGAGCCAACGTCTGCCATGTAATCTGTTGTTGTATTATTCAATTTTTTACTAACCAACAACTATTAAGTGCGCTAATATTTAGCCGCTATTTTTTCATCATAATATATATAAGTCGAGTCCGACAAGCAATCCTACTTATATACATTTCTCAGACTATTAATGCCTGAATGTATGCAGGATTGCAAAAATTCGCTAACCCTTCCATTTCAGCATTACCAAGTAGTTTTTGACCGTTATAGCCATGTGAGGGCCGCGTGTTGCCATATTGAAAAATCACCTTGTCATGCCTTTCGTTCGTTTCTGGCCGTTTCGTGCGCAACGCACGACTCAAACGCATTATTTGCAGTCGATAACGAGTTCAGTTGGCGTTTGGCATGGATCTTGATCCAGTAAAACCTCTAATTCCATATCCTCAAACTTTTCCGGGTTAGTATATGATGCTCTTTGCCTTCGATGCGAAAATCTCCACTTTTAAAGATCGAAACCACTCTCTTTATGACTTATCGGTCGGCCCAGATTCACCATAAACTTCCAAAAGCATTTGATGGGCTTCAGCTGAACTTTTCTTCCAATTAAAATACAAAATTAAAACCTTCCAATTGTTTCCAAATAAAGCTACATATATAACCCGCCAAAAGCAAAGCTGAAACAACTCGTCAAATGAGAGAAGGTAAGCGCTGGAGCGATTTTTTCGGTCGAGCTCCTCCTCCAATTTTTGGTCTTGCGTCTTGATGTTTTTACCAACAAATGAAGGGACCTACAGTTTATTCTAAGCCGCCTCCGAACGGCCGATGGATTTTTATGATGAGCTTTATTTCATGCCAGAAATACACTCGGAGGGCTTGACATTCCCTACCGTGGGGCGACCGCAATTTGAAAAATTTATTTTCTATAATTTTGGATGTTGGTCGAACCTGCACTCGAACCCATGAGAGAGCTATGCAATCGAAAACGAGTTGTTGTAGCAAAAAGTGCATTTAACGATAAAGCTTATTTTGCTGTCAATAGTAAATGAGTTCACCGTCTTCGGTGCTCATTTCACCACGTCTAAACTTAGCATACCAATCCTTGATGATTGTTTTTCCTGGGGCAATCATCAAGGCAAATTTTTGCTTCAACTGTATTTTTCCCCTCAACAATTTTTAACAATTTTTTATATTAATAAAAATATCAAAGGCTTAGACAACATAGGTTGCACTTCGAAATGTATTGTTATTGAAGAAGAAAGGAAGTATGTAAATTATTACTTATTTCATTAATGTTTTATGTGGATTTTCGCATTTTCGGTATTTTTATGTCGCGAAATTTAGTTTTCTCTTACGGAAAATCTGGTTTGGCTATCACTTTTATATGTAAAAAGTATGTATGTATATGGTGTAAATATAGCAGCAGCTCGCACGGGCGTATGAGTAATTTGAGTGAAAGTGGATAATGAAATTTTCAGCATCTTTTGAGAAAATTCACAAGTCTTGCGTAAAGGCGCCGTCAAACGTAGCAATTAATTAATTTCAAATTTCATGTCAAAATGAAAAATTTGAAAATTAAATTTCATGAGCAGTCGCACGTAGCATGACGAATTTCATGGAAATTGAATTTCAATTTTGGAAATTAATTTACTAACATATTTGCGTTATTGGCACTTTTCCGTAGAGTCTTTGCATGTCATCAGGAGGAGGTTATACTGATAAGAGAATTTCATTTTATTTTTAATGTAACAATTTTTTAATTAAATCCATACTTATTCATTCAATTTTCAAAGGCATTTCCGCAGAGCCTTAACTATGTTATTCTTGTTAAATAATTCATAATAGCAAAATGGTGCTTTTTGAGATTTATATGTACTTATATTTGCTTTTCCATCATGCTTTCGAAGAAATGTCTTCGAAGTAAAATAATTATTATTTGATTATTCATAAATGCATGTTTGCATTATTTAAAACAATAAACTTGATTATATTTTATATAATATTTATGATTTCGGTTTAAATACGTGACTTTTGACAGGCGTATGACATGTGGCCGGCTTTTTTCTTCGAATGAAAACAAAAACAATTGATTATGTTTGCTTCTGCCTCTAGTGATGTAAGATAGGCATTTTTCTCATTTTTTCCCTACTTGTTTATTGCTTTCAATTTTCCGGCTTAATGTAATTATTCTTCAATTATTAAACAAGAGTCTGACCTTTCGCTGTGCTCGCAACAGAAATTTGAAATCAACGAGATGTACTCGCTGTCGGTCTCTGTCAAAAAACGCATTTATTCCCCGATAATTTACATCCTTGGGCGTACTATCATCTGGAAAGTGCGCATTCCAGTTCTGCTCCAACCAACATCCAACATTATAGAAAATTAATATTAAAAAAATAAGTTGATTTTTATGATCGGCAGCGCATGTCAACCCCTCCGAGTGTAGCTCTGACATGCAATAAAAAGCTCCTCATAAAAATCCATAAAGCGTTCAGAGGCAGCCTAAAATAAACTGCAGGTATCTTCATTTAGAGGAGGAGCTCGCCCAAAAATCGCTTCAGCGGTTACAAAGCGCCAATTATGTTATATAACTACATGCCGGAAACGTGAGTAACCTTTTTGCTAGATTGGGTAACAAACCCGTATGTAGCTTTGGGTTACGGCTAAAAGAGAGGCATATTCGGTTTAAAGGTACACAGAAGTCTCATTACGGCTGCGAGCAGGTGACGGTCTTAAAGCAAGGGGCTCGTTATATCAATGTGTCCAAAACGTAAATTTACTCGGGTAACTGGTCTTGCGCTGGGCTTGGAACCCGCCACGTAGAAGCGAGATCAAATAAAAAAGAGGCATAGACCTCGGATGAGACATTACTGCAAACGCACAAAGGACTACGATTTGAGCATATGCACTTGGAATGTGCGAAATCTTCATTGGGAAGGTGCTGCCCAACTGGTTGCTGTCCTCGTTAAAATAAAGGCTATCATCGAAGCCGTCCAAGTATTGTAACGTGTAAATCCATGTGACATATACTACAGCGGCCATATAAATATTAAGAAGCGCAAATTCGGCCTCGGATTCGTGGCGGGAGAGAGACTTAGTCGCGAGTACCGGCATTTACCACGGTGGATGAACATCAATCCAGTATACACATCAAAGCAAAATTCTTCAACATATCGCTGATTTGCGCCCACGACTTGACGGTGGTGAAGGACGACGCAACCAAAGACGTTTTTTATGAGCACCTGGAGCAACTTATGAGCGTTGCCCCAGTCACAAAGTAAATTTTGTGCTTGGAAATGCAAACACCAGGGAGTGCAAAGAAGTCGGAAAATTCAGCCTAAAAGACGAAACGTTCCCAAATGGATTGAGGCTAATCGACTTCGGCGAGACCCGAAGTGCGGTTGTCTGTAGTCCTAATTTCAGGCGCAAAAATAATCATCAAGCTACTTGGTGTCTGCGGATCGCTATAACTATATTGATCGTGCTGTGTTAGATGGACGACATGTTTCCAGGATTCTTGTCGTGCGTACGCTCAGAGGATCTAACGTCAACAGTCAGCCAAACAGTTTTCTAGTCGACTTGCATTCCTGCTCTCAGATAATACTCCTCTGCAACTCGGTTTGAGGATATTGTGGGACGGCACTTCATTTTGACTCACCAAGTGAAGTCAGGGCCTTTTCCGCCTAATTTTTGGATATATTCATCTTCTTCTACTTCCGCCGAGGGATACTGCATCGAGTCCTTTAAAGTTGGAGTGCTCTCATCTTTCCGGACAACATGACCTAGTCAGCCTCGCTGCTGTCCCTAGATTCTTGATTCGATATAATTCAGTCAATGTTGCTGTACGTCATGTGCAGATCATTGCTACATCGTTGTCCCCCAAAAAGAAAATAGCATAAATCTTTCTCTCGAAAACTCAAAATGCCTACTCAGAACGTTTGCATCGATAAAGTGGTTGGGGAATGTTGGGTTACTTTTAGAGTTTATTTGCAAGTTTATTTAAAGCATTGTGCTTGATATTGCTGCTGGTATTTTTTATTTATATTACTTTAGAGATCCCTGTGGGCCGGGAGGATAAGAATACGTCCACAGCATTGGATTTGCCTGTCGTATAAGGCGACTAGGATGCTGGTTAACATTCCAGAGCTGATACCACTGGAAACAGGAAGCCCTTGGAACTCGCCCCGACTTGTTTGATACGAGCAACGCTCTTCGGGGAGTATCGTTGTCGCTGTGGTTTGAAAGGGTGCCCGACTCATAGAAAGGCAGAGATTTTTGGTAAGCTTCGATCGTTACCAAGGTAGTAATGAGTCCATGCCGAGTTACTACGGCAGTACGATGCAGGCATTGCGCGAGCTAGTGCTAGTATAAATCCTTTTTGAAGGCGCATGATTTGCTGGCTTTGTGCGGACTTTCGTTGTAATTTCGCGGTGTAGCGATGGGGTGCTAATCAGCTTCGCAGGACTGTTTCCTGGTACTAATGGTCTACCGTGAGGTTAGACTGTCGACGGCAGGTACTAACGATCTACCTTAGTTAGACAAAATAGCTTACACATCCACCTTTCAGTTCAGCGGAATTACCAAAATTGAATTTTGAGAACTCCGTCTCTATTAGTGAAACATATTCAGAGTGAACGAAATTACTATTATTTTTATAATGTCATAAATATTCGTTTTCAGTATTAATATTTTATGAAAATAATTAAAATAATTGTTTATCGTCATAAGATTCTGAGAATGCAATGCAATACTCTGGTGTGTACAATAAGGCAAAGAAATATATTCTTTATGGATAAATAAATAATAAAATTCTTTTATTTCATATAACCTTCACATTTATTGTCATGACCTACCCATTATTCACGTGTATTTAACCAATTAGTAGTTATAACAAAGTAATAGCTATAAATACATATGTACATAGTTAGTGCGAATCTATATTTACGACTAATTTCAATTACTTATATTTCTTTCCATCATTTTCATATGCACTTACAGGTGGCAACTAGCAACATTGGCTTTTTACGCCACACTCTTGCACGTGACAATTGCTGTCACAACATCGGCGACGACGTTGACATCGGTGACGGGGAGTGGATTATTAAACCAATCAAACAATAAAGGTAAATAAGTATGTATGTACAAGTATATATGTATGTGCACAATGGTATTTATTGATGGGCTGTCTTTTGCTAAATTCTTGCGTGTTCAGTTTGAATTGTTTGCTGTTGGCTGGTAAATGAGTTGTTTGTACATTGACCAAACTGTAAATAAACATTAAAATGATTTTTTTCATTTTTTTTTTTTTGAACGTCATGCAAACAAAATTTAAGGAATGCGTGTGGGGGAGAGATATGCTCTTTGATGGCGACTTGAAGTATTTTAAGCGTTTCTTCTGTGTCATACCCCATATACTGACACAGTGACAGAGAATAGTTTCTGGAACCCAAAACACAGCTATATATATATGTACATAATAATTTTAGAAGTTCTATAAAGATTTTCAATCTCTAAAAATATTAAAAAAATTGTTTTGTACCATTTTCCTTCTTATAAATCTTTTGGATTGCTAAGATGGAATCAAATTGGTTAGTCCTTCTATCTCAGGCATGCAACACTCATTAAATGCTTCTACTTATAATAAAGCTAGCTAAGAAATGAACTCAATTTAGTGGAATTGTCAGTTTGAGTCCTACTCCGCTGCGTTTCAATAGATTAGATAGATAATTTTCGTTTTAGTTATCTAATAGGTCAATTGAAAAGTATCCGACCTACCACAGTAAAACAAATTTTTTTGGCAAAATTCATTTTTTATTCGACATAGTTCCCTTCATGGGTATTATACTGATCATAGCGCCCATCCAACTTTTCGATACCATTTTTGTAGCTCGATTTGTCCTTTGCTTCTAAAATAGGTCTCAGTTTCGACGACCACCTCTTCATTCAACGAAAATTTCTTTCCAGCGAGCATTATTTTGAGATCTGAGAACAGGAAATAGTCGCGCAATTCGAAGCCCATTTCATGGTTTTTTGTTATCGATCTCACTTGTGGCACGGTGCATTGTCTTGGTGAAACAGCACGTTTTTCTTCAAATGTAACCCTTGTAATAGTCTCTGTTGATGATCCTTCCTTTTTCAAGGTAGTCAATGAAAATTATTCCATGTGCATCCCAAAATGCGGACGCCATAACCTTGCGAGCCGACTGTTGCGTTTTTCCACGCTTTAGAGCGGGTTGATCGTGTGCAGTCAATTCGAATAACTGCCGATTGGACTTCGGAGTGAAATGATGGAACCACGTTTCATTCGTTGTAACTCGGGTTTATTACGCTTGAACATCTCCAAACACTGCTCCGAATCACCAACTCGTCGTTGCTTTTGGTCAAAGTTGAACTCGTGCGTCTCATACCCAAATATTCGTGAATGATATGATGTTCACGTTCAGATGTTATCTTTAGAGTGTCTGCTATTTCATTCAATTTCAATTTACTGTCATTCAAAACCATTTTGTGGATTTTTTTCATGTTTTCGTCGGTAACAACCTCTTTTGGGCGTCCACTGCATTCAGCGTCTTCGGTGCTCATTTCTCCACGTTATTTCATGCCAATGCCTGATGGCTGATTTTCCTGTGGCGTGTTCTTCCACGCAATAAGTCTTATAGCTACCGCGGCATCGCCTAAAGAAAGCAACCTTTTTGCATGTTGTGCTATGAAAAGTTATCTCTCAAATTGTTGTTGCCCTCTCTTTTTTGGTAAAGTTTTCCTAGTTTTACTGCAAGTCCAGTGGCAGTCCACCATGATGTGGCCTTCTTTCATTAGCATGTAGGAAAAGACAAATGTATGCATTGTTTGTCGAAAAGAAACTGTGAGAGCTAGTTGTTGTTGTTGTTGTTCTATTTTTTGTTGTAGCCCCGTCTAGGGGCAGGTGAAATTAGTCGAAGGTCATCTAACGGAAGGCCCAGGAAACGTGCTGTTTCGACGGTACTGATCAGAGGTACAGCGCTCTTAGAGGAATCGGTTTTAAGGGACATACAAAGAGGTAGTTAGTGCCGTGCGGGGACTCTTTACAATATCCAGACCTTAATTGTGTCAGTGTCCCTCATAGAATGAGCTTTGAGAGATAGTCTGTCTGTTCAGTTGGTGTAATCTCTTTTAGAGATCAGTGGTAGTGCATCACAGTTTTTATACAAAAAGTCGGCGTCAGTATAGTCTACAGCCTCCAGAATAGCTAAAATTTCTGCTTGAATCCTCTCATAATGATAATGTAGCGCTTAAAGGCAGAATAAATATGTATGTATGTACATATTTATGATTTAAAACATTTTGTCCCTTGATCTTGAGAATACATCTTTCAGTCCTTCCAAGTAAATGCTAAACGGCTAAACGGCCCTCCAACAAGGATATACTCGTTAAGGGCAACACAACTCACTCACTGCATCTTTTTTGCAAAAATACATACATACAATATGTATATCAGAGATGATACTAACTGCACTGCACCCAGTCAGAGTTCAAGAACTCAATTGCTGAATTACATATGAATTTAACCTTACTGCAATCTTCCGCAGTTGCTGAAGCCACATAAATTTATAGTGCAAATTGAAATATGTAGATACATGTGTAATTTACTATGTGCATACATATATACTCGTACATACATATATATATACATTGCTTGCAAAATTTTATCTGCACTTACCCTGCAAACAAGGCAAGTACTCCATGCACTCGTGAAATATATAATCCACGCGGGCAATAGAGTAATCCAAAACCTGTCACAATCCATACAAAAAATATTGACTAATTAACATTCTGATGTCCTAGGGCTGGACCATATACTCCATCTCTGTATAACACCCGATTACTCCATGGAGTACCTACAGGAGATTATAGTTTGGAGTATATGCAAAAAATTACATTCGAACATAGTCTTTAGTTTAAAATACCATCTGCTTTGGTGAAAATCTATTAAAACATATTATTTATGGTGTAAATTTATATTAATTTTAATAATTTATTATTAATAAATATATAATATCTATTAATTTGCGTCTTTCTTCTACGTATTTTCATTGAAATAATAATATATTCTGCACGCCTTTTGCGTACCATCAGAGCTCAACAGCGAAACGAAACTGACTCAGTTTCATTTCCACTTATTTTCTTTATATACGAGTATAGAATTTATTGCGAAATTGTAACTTCGTGTAGTGATTGCGATCGGTACAACACGAACGATGGTCGTGACGTATTAAGTTTGTGCAAAAACATGAATTGGTCCAATAGTTCCCACAGAGGAGTATAATTGTGGGTACTACAATGGACCATATGGTTCACAAATATTTGCAGGGTAACTATGTGCAAATATACATACAGACATAAACTGCATGCAAGTTTTTATCTGCACTTATTTATACATACATACACATATGTATAAGTAGTTACAAAGATCTTTACATTCGCAGTATGATTTCTCTCAGAACGTATTTCTCACATTCGGGGTGGCGGTAATAAATTATTATTTATTTGTTAATAAATGTTGACGTTTTTTCTTGTTAATGATTTTTGTGTGTGTTTATTTTGTAATTTACTCTCATATACCGGCTTATACGGCATTATCTGTTTCTCGTCACCTCTTTAACCATCCTTACCATCAACTATTTTTTCGGCTCCATTGTGTTGTTGTGTTAACACTTGAGATTTATTATGAGTTTGTTTAAATACTGTTAAGCATATCATATGAATGTCTGTCCGTATGTAGTCTTTGTATAAATCTTAGAATAAATTGAAATATTAGTTTGTTTTCACAGTATCGAGAAATGTCAAATTAATGCTTCAAAAGAAAGTTATTGGACACATTTAGGAGTGTGCCACTGTATGTAAATAAACATACTGAAGTGAGTACCCTTGTAGGGAAATCTACAAGTAGCTCATATGTTTCAAAAGTATTTAAAGTTGAGTTCAACCTTCCGAAGGTTTATAGTTGTAGAACCACTGGAATATTATTTTGAATACTAGAAGGCAATGGTTTTAAAGGTTGACGAAATACTTTCTCAAAATTAGTTAGACATTTCCTTCCGAAGTTTTATCCCATAAATGAATAAACAACATGAGTTCATGATATTTCAATATACATCTATATAACTGGCGCTTTGTAAATTTTGATTCGTTTTCGCCCAAGCTCCATTTGTGGTGTGGGTTTTTAAATTTTTCCCAAATGGAGGGACCTACAGCTTAACATATACAAAGCCGTCTCCGGACGGCTGATGGACTTTTATGAGAGCTTTTTATTTTCCTGCCAGAGGAGGGGGGGCGCACCTTTGCGTAGTGCGGAAATCGTACTTGGCGATTCAATGCCAATATTGGCAAAGAAGGTCTCTTCAGCACCACAGTTGGAAAATTGAGCCTCCATGCCGAAACATCTACAAAAGAGTTGAGGATAAACGACGTCACCGGGCTCCAAAATATCGTTATCTGTAGCACCATATTCCGGCACAAGCAAATTCATCAAACGATATGGCTATCACCGGATCGAAAAACTTTCCTAGATCATGCTGTGATAGACGAAAAACATGTCTCCTTTGTTCTAGATGTGCTTACTTTTTAAGGACCTAATAACGAGTTGGATCTCTATCTTGTCGCAGCGAAAATAAGCACCCATCTATGTGCAGCAAGAAATGCTTGCTAACAAATACAAAGAAGTCACTGCAATCACAGCTAGCTAGTTTTCTACGACTAGTGCTCTGTTTTCTGAGAACACCCTTCTGTAACTCGATTTAAGGATACTGTTTTACGAATACAAAAAAATAAGAGTATAGAGAGCTGGAGAAGCGTATAACGTCTGTTGAAAAGTACCAGACCTACCATAGTAAAACACATCTTTTGGCAAAATTAATTTTTTTTATTCGACATAGTTCTCTTCAAGGGTGATACACTGATTATAGCGACCCTCTAACCTTTCGATACCATTTTTGTGGTACGATTTATCCTTTGCTTCAAAATAGACCTTAGTTTCGGCGATCACCTCTTCATTCGACGAAAATTTCTTCCCAGCGAGCATTCTTTTCAAATCTGAGAGCAGGAAATATTCCCTGTGATCCAGATCTTGAGAATACGGTGGATGCGGAAGCAATTCGAAGTCGAATACATGGATTTTTGCCATCGATCTCACTGACTTGTGACACGGTGGTGGTCCTTCCTTTTTCAGTCCACTTTAATGACTGTCGATTGGACTTCGGAGTGAAATGATGGAAAGTCATGTTTCATACATTGTCACATATCGACGTAAAAACTCGGGTTTATTACGATTGAACACATCAAATCACTGCTCCGAATCATCAAGTCGTCGTTGTTTTTGCTCAAAAGTGAGCACGCCCGGCACACACTTTGCACAGAGTTTTCTCATACCAAAATATTCATGAATGATATGATGTACATATTCAGTTGATATCTTTAGAGTGTCTGCTATTTCATTCAATTTCAAATTAGGGTCATTGAAAATCATTTTGTGGATTTTTTTTATGTTTTCGTCAACCTCTTTTGGGTATCCACTGCTTTTACTGTCTCCGGTGCTCATCTCACCACATCTGTAACTAGCATACCAATCCTTGATGGTTGATTTCCCTGGGAAACTCGTAATCAAGCCAAGTTTTTGCTTCAACTTTATTTTTTTCCTTCCAATAACAAAAGTTGCTTCACTAAAATGCTATAATTCACAAACTAATGGTCCGATAGCTGTTAAATTTATACACGCATCTTTCGAAGGTTAGGGCTAATAAAAATAATAAATTAATTAATTAATAATTAATTCTAGTAGCGCCATCTATTTGTCTAACCGGGGACTTTTCAATTGAGCGAATTCACCATGCTTTAAATCTGTGAAAAAATAATCGATACGCACGACCTTTTCATCGATTTTAAAACAGGCAAATACAGCGCGATAATGCGTTACCCCTAAGCCACTATGCCTGTGCTTTGGTATCCCTACAAAACTTAAAGGGATGCGTAAGCTGAAGCTGAACACTACCACAAGCGCAGTCAGAATTGGGAAGAAGCTCTCCGAGCCGTTCGGTATCAAATGAGCTTTAAGACAGGATGATTTTCTGTCTATGAAAAATTATGTCAGTTATGGGATTCAGTACCCAATAGTCATTTTGCCCTAATTAATGTCAAATCCTTTGGGACCGTTAACTAAGAATTCAATTTCAGCTGTAACTGTATGCAAGTCTAGAAATTTGTCTTTGAACGCAAGTGATTTTTTCCAAACGCTACCTACAAATTTCTAGTAAAATAAAGGATAAATCGTTTTAATCCATCGATAATTTCCATTTTCCTGGCATTCAGTATAAAAGTTTTAAATAGAACGTCTACTTGTGGCAAGGACATTAAATCACTTAAACAGGGTGGTGCCTGCTCTTGTAAATTCCTTAAATTGAATACATTAAATTCATCTTGTAAATTTATAGATATAACTCTTTGCTAATTATTAAATGTTTTATTTCATTACCTTTTCCAAAATTCGTTTGATATTTCTTACGTACAAAATACACAATTTTAAATTTCTAATACCCAAAGTCGGATATACAATATTGTGGCGAAAATGCGAAGCGGATGTGAGATGAAAGAGAGGAGCCGACAACTGGCATGTTCTAGAGCGTAAAACTAGACGTTATCGTAAAGAGAGAGAGTAGATTATTCTAGGCGGTTGGTTGCGAGCAACCGGGTTGTATATAAGGGCGACACACGACTGCAGAGTCAGTTAGTAAGTAATCAGTCGTGAAGTAAACGCGTTGCAGATTACATCACAGTAAAGTAATAAAAACAGTACATTGTGAAAGTTGTATATAAATGATTTTAAGTAGTAACGTAAATTGTAATTGAATTGTGAATTACCGAATAATTAAAAAGGACATTAATTAAGTCTTTATAAACAAAGAGACTGCAAATTAAGTTGGCGATTTTATTTAACAATCCAGAGGTCGTACCCGAAAGATTAAGGAAATCATCGAGGTTGAATCAGCAAGATCGTAACAATTGGTGTCAGAAGTGGGATTGTTAAATAAATTCCAAAGGATAATTATTGAAAAATGGTGAAGATTCAAGATTTGACGATACCTCTTCTCAAGAAGGAGTTGGCCAAGCGAGGATTGTCTACAACTGGAAATAAGGCAGAGCTGCAATCGAGACTGCGAGAAGCAATGGAAGTCGACGGTATCGACTTGAACCAATACGAATTCCGCCGCGAGGATGAAGATGTATCCTTGAAGGATGTTGACAAGGAAGAGGTTAGTGATTCTGCGAAGGAGTTAGAGCAGCCATCAAGTAAAATTCAAGAAAAGGCTCCTAGCTCATCTGCGGGTATTGACATGAACATGTTATTGGCTGCAATTTCACAAAAATTGGATGCACAGGATGCCAAGATATCAGAAAAGATGGATACACAGGATGCCCGTAATTTACAAAATATGTCGGTAATGAACGCGAACATGTCACAAATCGATGCCAGCATATCACAAAAGCTGGATGCCCAAATGTCTGCAATGAATGACAGCATTACATCACAAATGGTTGAACAGAGCGAGCAAATATCATCCTTAGGAGGAACTATCGCGCAAATACAGCAAAATCTGGAGAAAGACAATGCAGAACTTAAGGAAAGACAGGATCTAATTGAGAGCAAAGTCAACGAGTTGCACGGTCGGTAAGAAAAAATAGAAGAATTAATTGAAGCCAAAGTCAACACATTGGAAGGTCGTTTCCGGGATTTGCAGTTAAATCGTCCAACCACTTCAGCGAACGCTCCCAAGGTAAAAACACCATCTTTTGACGGAAAAATTCCCTTCCAAGTCTTCAAGCTCCAGTTTGAGAAGACGGCTGAAACCAATAAATGGAGCATGGAGGAAAAATCTGCTGCACTATTCGTTGCGTTGGAAGGACCTGCGGCAGAACTTTTGCAAACTGTACCTGATTATGAGAGAAATGATTACGACGGATTGATGCGAGCCCTGGAAAGACGATATGGTAGCGAACACAGAAGACAAATTTACCAGATGGAGTTAGAAAAGCGCGACCAAAAATCCAACGAATCTCTACAGGAATATGCCTCGGAAATTGAGAGATTGGCTCATTTAGCCATCGGAGACGCATCAGGTGAGCATCTCGAACGGGTGAAAATACAAAAATTCATCAGCGGCATAAAAGACGTTTATACCAAGCGGGAGACATATGCGAATCCCAAGTTAACATTCGCTGAAACAGTGGCGTATGCTCAAACACGTGAAACGGCGGCACTCATAAGCAGACCAGCATACAAAGTTAATAAAGTGGAGGTTGAAACAGCAGATGTGATGACCGAAATATTGAGAACTCTGAAGTCGTTAGAAGGAATGAATCGTTCTGTTGGTAAGAATCAGGCTGGGAAATGCTTTAAATGTGGAAAGCCTGGTCACTTCGCACGCGAATGCAAAACGAGTTCCAGCATACAAGAAGGACAGCGAAAACGGAAGGCTGACGAAGATAAACCATCAACTTCTCAGTCGTTAAACTAAAACGAGCCAGTCTAAAAGGGCGTATGCTGGCTCCTGCAATTGAATGCCCCATAATCTCCGTCTCGCAAATTGGTAGGAAAACGAGCAACATTACTATTGGTGGATATGTGGATGGACGAGCGCGAAAATTAACAGTGGATACGGGCGCATCACACTCCATCATTCGAACTGACCTGATCGCTAAAGAAGTGAGACCATTACCTGGAGCAATATTGAAAACGGCGACTGGTGAGGACACACAAGTGGTGGGAGAAGTAACATGTGAGGTCTCAATAGGGAATGAGACGGTGTTACACAGCTTTATAGTCGCGCAGATCGTAGATGAGGTAATCATAGGAGTGGACTTCTTGATGGAGCAAGGTATCAAGATCGACTTGAATAACAAGGTTATGGAGTATAAGAACATGGAAGTACCACTAAGCATTGGCTACGATTCCACATACAGCAGCAAACAAGTGGTCTTAGAAGGCAGTGAACTGATTCCACCGAAGTCAGAAGCAGTTGTTTGGGCGAAAATTAATGGAGATTGTGGGACAAACAAATTGTGGGTTGTCGAAGCAGCACAAAATTCTACACTGGACTTACTTATTGGAAAAACCCTGGCTAAGACACGAAAGAATGGACGCATTCCAGTGAGAGTATTGAATGATTTCAGATCATCAGTAAAAATTCCTAGTGGAACTATATTAGGGCAATGTCAAGAGGTAGAAGCCATTATTAACAGCAATGATTCATCTGGAATCGACTCTATTGGCAGCAAGAAGATGGAGGAAGATATCAATGCATGGACGCAAGGGTTGGAAGACAAGTACAAGCACCAGGCCAGTCAGATGATCCGCAAATACTCCAACATATTCGACAAGGATGGCAACAAACCAGGCAGGACCAACGTAGTGAAGCATAGCATTGATACTGGTGACGCAAGACCAATTCGTCAAGCTCCTCGAAGCGTTCCACTAGCCAAACGTGACGCTGTTGGCCAAATAATTAGGGAAATGAGCGAAAGCGATGTTATCGAACCATCGGCAAGTCCATGGAGCTCTCCAGTGGTACTCGTGAAGAAGAAAGATGGCCAGTTGCGGTTCTGCGTGGACTATCGGAGATTAAATGATGTCACAAAGAAAGACAGCTATCCTTTGCCCAGGATCCATGATACACTAGACTCGTTAACTGGCAAAGAATGGTTCTCAACACTTGACCTTAAGAGCGGGTATTGGCAAGTAGAAGTGAATGAAGAAGATAGAGAAGACAGCGTTTAGTGCCGGCAACGGTCTATGGCAATTTACGGTAATGCCATTTGAGTTATGCAACGCTCCTGCCACTTTTGAAAGATTAATGGACCATGTGCTCAAAGGACTACACTGGAAGACCTGTTTGGTGTATCTGGATGACATAATCGTATTGGGAAAGAGCTTCGACGAACATCTGAGTAATTTGGAAGAAGTTTTCCAGAGAATAGCTGGCGCTGGTCTTAAACTAAGTCCTAAGAAGTGCTCTTTATTTAAGAAGGAGGTTAATTACTTAGGTCATCAAGTAACCACGAAGGGCGTGTGTACTGCGAAGGAAAAAATAGAAGCAGTGAAGGATTGGCCGAGACCCAGAAATTTGCATGAATTAAGAAGTTTCCTTGGGCTGTGTACTTACTATCGTCGCTTTGTTCCGAATTTCGCCAGCGTAGCTCATAGTCTCCATGAACTCACAAGGAAAAATAAATCTTTCGAGTGGAAAACTGAACAAGAGGATGCTTTCCAAGCTTTAAAAGAACGACTATGCACTGCACCTATGCTAGCGTACCCGGTTCCAGGTGCAACATTTATTCTGGACACAGATGCTAGTGGTTATGGCATAGGAGGGGTACTTTCGCAAGTGATTGATGGGCAGGAGAAGATAGTTGCCTACTATAGCCGGACTATTGGAAAACCGGAGCGGAACTACTGCGTAACGCGGAGAGAACTATTAGCGTTGGTGGATTGCATTAAACACTTCCACAAATATCTGTATGGTCAACATTTCCGCGTTAGAACGGATCATGCAGCGCTGAAGTGGCTACTACGGTTCAAGAATCCCGAAGGGCAGCTTGCACGGTGGATTGAGAGGCTGCAAAGTTATGACTTCACCATCGAGCACCGCAAGGGTAATACGCACGGAAATGCTGACGCTATGTCCCGTCGACCATGTAGTTTGGAATGTAAGCATTGCTCAAAAGCAGAGGGTAAGGAAGACATAATAGACGTCCGGCTAATGACAGTTACATCAGCAGAAGAGTGGGAGGCAAGTCACTTAAGGAAATGTCAGCAAGAAGATCCGGACTTGGAATTGGTAATGCACGGATTGGAGGTGAACAGACGGCCAAGTAAAGAACAAATGGCAGCGGAAAGTCCCATCGCGAAAGCATACTGGGCACAATGGAACAGTTTAGAATTGATATCTGGCTGTTTGCATAGAGTATGGGAAAGTGAAGATGGCCAGTGCTCTCGGAAGCTTATAGTAGTTCCGAGGTTAAGAATTCCGGATGTTCTTAAGGAATTCCATAATGGTCCTAGTGGAGGGCACCTAGGTATTACAAAAACGCTGGAGAAGATCAAGCAGCGGTTCTATTGGGTTGGCTGTCGGCAGTCGATCGCTGAGTGGATTGCTAACTGCACGGAGTGCATTGCAGCTAAAGGGCCAAAGTCACGAAGTCATGGGCAGATGAAGCAGTATAACTCAGGTGCACCATTTGAGCGGGTTGCCATGGATGTAGCCGGTCCATTCCCTCTAAGCAAAAAAGGAAACAAATACGTTCTTGTGGTTATGGACTACTTTAGTAAATGGCCTGAGGTCTACCCAATTCCAAACCAGGAAGCGAAAACAGTTGCGGATGCATTCACTCACAATTGGGTTACCAGATACGGTGCACCTATAGAATTGCACTCAGACCAAGGAAGAAACTTTGAATCGGCGGTGTTCCAGGAGATGTGCCAGATACTTGGTATTCGCAAAACCCGAACGACAGCCCTGCATCCTCAATCAGATGGCATGGTAGAGCGATTCAACCGGACCCTGGAAGAGCACTTGCGGAAAGTGGTGGACAAGAATCAAGATGATTGGGATGTACACATACCGCTTTTCCTGCTGGGATATCGGTCCGCAGTGCATGAAACAACAGGTCAAACTCCTGCCAGTATACTGTTTGGTAGTGAACTTCGGTTGCCCAGCGATTTAAAATTTGGAATAACTGGTGATGCGAGAAGAATTGGGAAGGAAGCGTCTACTGTTCTCGAGGAAGAGTTAAGAGAGATACATGCTCTTGTGAGGCAGCGAACTCAAATTATGAGTGACAAAATGAAGGCTCGGTATGACAAGGCGATGAACTCCGAAGGCTTCCAAAATGGAGATTTGGTGTTGCTGTACAATCCACAATGAAAGAGAGGTTTGTCCCCAAAACTTCAATGCAATTGGGAAGGTCCATACAAGATAATCAAACGACTAAACGACGTAGTGTATCGAATTCAAACTGTAGGGAGGCCGAGAAACAAGATGAAAGTGGTCCACCTAGAGAGGCTTGCTGCGTTTGGAACAGCGAATGTGTCTGATCGGGACGATCAGACTTAGGTGGAGGGCAGTGTGGCGAAAATGCGAAGCGAATGACAGATGAAAGAGAGGAGCCGTTTTCAGGCAGCAAACAAGTATATAAGGGCGACGTACGGCTGCAAAAGCAATCAGTTGTGAATTAAACTCGTACAGATTACATCACAGTAAAGTAATAAAAACAGTACATTGTGAAAGTTGTATATAAGTGATTTTAAGTAGTAACGTAAATTGTAATTGAATTGTGAATTACCGAATAATTAAAAAGGACATTAATTAAGTCTTTATAAACAAAGAGACTGCAAATTAAGTTGGCGATTTTATTTAACAATCCAGAGGTCGTACCCGAAAGATTAAGGAAATCATCGAGGTTAATCAGCAAGATCGTAACAATATTGTGGCGAAAATGCGAAGCGGATGTGAGATGAAAGAGAGGAGCCGACAACTGGCATGTTCTAGAGCGTAAAACCAGACGTTATCGTAAAGAGAGAGAGTAGATTATTCTAGGCGGTTGGTTGCGAGCAACCGGGTTGTATATAAGGGCGACACACGACTGCAGAGTCAGTTAGTAAGTAATCAGTCGTGAAGTAAACGCGTTGCAGATTACATTACGGTAAAGTAATAAAAACAGTACATTGTGAAAGTTGTATACAAGTGATTGTAAATAGTAAAGTGAATTGTAATTGAATTGTGAATTACTGAGTAATAAAAGGACATTAAATAAAGTCTTTATAAATAAAGAAACTGCAAATTAAATTGGCGATTTTATTTAACAATCCAGAGGTCGTACCCGAAAGATTTGGAAAATCATCGACGTTGATTCAGCAAAATCGTAACAATATTGTGAATGTGTTACATTAGTTGAAATTTGTCCTACGTGGCACATAAAGGTTTAGTACATAAAGATTTGTGGATATTTCATCATTGCCAATTATGTATACCCGTAAACAAATATGTATGTATTCGAATTTCATTGTATAAATATGTATGTATGTATGCATAGAATTGGAGTTTTCTGACTTCAGTTTCATATTTCATTCATTGCCGGTCATTTACGCGCACCTGTCACTTCTTCAAAGGTACCATACATATACATATATATGTACATAAGTACATATAACACCATGCGAATATTGTTTTTATTTTTATTTTACTTTTGTAGAATCAAATTTTCATGACACATTAGATTGTGATTTAGCATCAGAAAATGTATTTACAAATAATTGAGATTAAAGTGAAATTGCTTACCTGTGGTGGAATTCAGTATGCTATTATAACGATTTTCGGATCGTTAAAAATACTTTGAGACAATTTTATGATTCGTGTATTCGCTAACATATTTTAACGATATTCGCTATCGCTTGATCAGCTGTTGTCGTTAACTACACGATAAGTTGTTAATTAAACGACAAAAATTTTCGAGTTATTAGCGCCATCGACAAGATTTTATATTTTATTTAAGTTAAAATAAATAGTATATAAGTTGAAATCAAATACAAATCAGGAAATTACCAAAAAAAGGAAAAGAAAATAAACTAAAATGTGATAGAAGTTTGTTGCGAGAAGTGGAAGATGCTTTCAACTTGAGTGAAACAGAATTTCAAAAATTATATCGATTAACCGCAGATTTAATTGATGAAATTATTTCTCAACTTGATAGCCAACTAAAAGACAGGTGAATAATGGCGATATCTACAGAAAAACAGTTAAATAATGCAAATTTCCAGTGTTTTTAAATTTTTAACTTTATGAAATTGCTTGAAGTTTCTAACCGTCTTACGATTCTTCGCAACTGGATGCTATCAACGTCCTGTTGGAGAGCAGTGGTGGATAGCTATGAGTACTCAAATAGAACTCAAATAGAACGGCAAGCTGCAAAGGAAATTTTCGCTTCATCAAACTCACTATTTGTTGGAGGCGCTATTGGGACTATCGATTGCACTCATGTGTCAATCATGAGCCACAAAAATCATGAAGAAGCCACCATAGAGATCATTATATCAATCTGCAAATTGCTAGAGAATTTCTTTTTTTAATTATTGGATAGCACAGTTCAATATATGTATTTTGTGCACAGACATGTGAGCCTAATCTCAAGATATTGGCGGTAAATGCTTAATACCTAGAAGCACGGCACGATTAATTTATTTGCAGCTCATCTACAGTGCGAAGAGTAATGCAGCGTAATTTGTAAAACGTAGTGGAAACCATAAATTTGTAATTTTTTTATTTTTAAACTCTGTAATCTATTGCTACTCATTTATTAAATAATTAATAACACGAATTTATTTGTCTTTGTCGTTCCTTTTTGTGCTTTTCGCATTCATTGATGTTTTGTGGTGCCACCTCTTCTCCATTTTAATAAATTGAAATGTCAGCAACAACAACAATCGTTATAATTGAGTTACTGTATCACTCAAACGTTAGTATATACAAGCGACAAAATTGTTTAGTTAACAATTCGACAAATCGTATCGATAAAATTTACAGAATTCCCCTACTGAAGTGATTTATCATTTCATGATATTTATAATTTTAATCAGTTAATAATGATTATTTTTCGAGTTTTATTTAGGCACCCAAACAATAATCATTATGCTTTGATCGTTATTTTTTCCGCTAAACATTTCGCTCAACCTTGGATTACTCCTATTTCAACCATTCTCTTTATAAATTCATATATGAATCTTCCAGAAAATTTCGTGAAGAGACAATCCGAGTTTGTGAGATATTTTAGCAAAAAAAAAAATAACGATCAAAGGGTTATAATTATTTTCTGAGCGATGTATTTTCGCTCACAAGTTGGTAGAACACTCGCCTGTGATGCCAGAATCCGTCGGTTTGATTCCTGGCAAAAGAAGTCTGATGAGGAGATGTGGTGATCTCCGAAACAGCTGTTTCTTCTACCATTTTTTCTTTGTTGTATAACAAAATATTCAATGAAAAAATAATGTTTCCAACAAAAATAGGCCTTTGAATACAGCTCATTACTTATAACCAAAAATAATGATTATTGTTTGGGCCTTTTAGTAAACCTCCAAAAATAATTATTATTAACTGAACGAAATTATAAAAATCAGCATTAAATTGTGATTTTTATTTTATTACTTATAATGATTACGGTCTCTGGTTGAAAATGTTTCTTAATTTACGAAAAGATGCTAATTAAAAATAATAAAACTACGCGTCTGTGTGTGATCTCTCATTATCAAGCAGGCAAAAAATTACATTAAAATAAATCAATGATTTAATTAAGTGATAACACCAATACTCCTGGTTATTAGTAATAAAATATGCATGAAAGTGTCAGAAATTGTTTTTTTTTTTACACATAAAGTAGTACATGCGCATACATGAATCTGTATGTATGCACTTTTTCTACGTACCAGAAAGAGTACATTTTAAATGAAATTTTGAATTGTATAAGCGTAGCTTTCCGCTTTATTTTCATTTAATAGACGCTTTAGCAAAATAGTTTCGCACAAAAACGGATCTCTTCTACGAAATCAAGTTTTGCACGGAATTAGTTTTTCCAAAAAATTTCTATTCTCACAAAAATCTGTTTATTGTCTTTATATGACATAAATTTGAAACACGTGGCATACATAGTACATATAAGTACATATGTATATATGTATGTATATATAAGTATAATGCAGGTTTTAATGGATTTTGCGAATTGCCGCTATTGATACTGTGTCTTTCCCTTTAATAAGTTTAGTAATATGCTTTCATTACAAATAATTTTGTGGTCACTTCAAACAAGCATTCATACATACATACACACCTATTTTCAGAATTTCTCCAGAATCGCAAATGGAAAATTTTTCATCAAAGTGCCATTGTTAGAAAATGTTATAAAAAACATGGATTGCCGAGCGCTCTTACAAGGCAAAGAGTATCATATCTGGTAATTTTTGGTTTCGTATCTAGTCATCTTTGCCGATGACCCATCTAGTATGGTGCTTTTTGACCGCTAAAGCTTCTCGATCTCGATTTTATGGTGTGAGTCCTGATGTAATTTTCTAACCAAAAAACGACGCCAAGTTTTGAGCTTTCTACGATTGAGTGATGCACTTTTATGAGGAACTTATAATTCATGTAGGAAATATACTCAAGGTGTTGATATTCTCCGACGCGTGGATATTGTATGTTGTCTGGCCCATAGTCGAACTCATTGCTCTCCATCAAGCCATTGAAAACAAGACTTAAAAAGCTTGTCGGAGAGGAGATGGTGGTCTAGAGATCGTAAATTTCAGGCATTTTCAATATTTTTTGAAGTGATAATAATAAACAACCATATTTAGAATTTGTAAGTATATTTTACAACTTATTTTGAATACAAAGATATTTAGATAATTAAGAAAATAATAATTTAAAAAAAAAATTAGATGTAAGTGCGCGGAAAATTTTTGCCTTGTACTTATCTGAAACACAAAAACCAAGAATATTATTAACTTGTACCAATTTTATAAAAAAAAACAAATTTTTTTTGGAATAATAATGAATTTTTGAATTTCGATAACAGAAACTGGATTATTTTTTGTCAGTTTTTGAGCTAAAAAAGTAAGTTATCAAGATAATAAAATTTTGATGCTACGGGACATAGTGCACTGAATAACATATTCAAATTTCAGATCATTCAGATAAATACATTTTTTTAACTGCGCCGTGCAGAAAAAAAAATGTTCTGAGTAAAACGAGTTTAGAATTTGAAGTGTATGAGGTCGAGCGGTAGGCCAATACCTTCTCAAAGACCTGTAAAACCGAAAATACTGTAGATATCATTAGAAAATTTTAACAGTACATTTTTAAAAGACTATACTTTCGAAATATTAGAAGAAAAAAAACAACAAATTGAAAATTCTAGACCACCATTCTCCCCTTATATATGTGCTCGGACTGTCCTCAAACCGACCCAATCGATTGTAAAAAGCCGCGGTTACACTTGTCGCGTCTTACACTGAACTGCTACAGTTTTGTAGCTGCTATAAATTACATGGAAAAGGGAAATTACTTGTTTTCCTAAAACTCTCAGTAAGTATTTTTTAATACAGAAAAGTTCGTCGAAGCAAGCAATGTTCTCTTATTTAGTATTAAAATAGTAACACAAGCATCTATGAGCCTAAAAAAAAGTTGGTCAAAGTTTCTACATAAGTAGATTTGTAGATGATCTTAAATAGAAACTTAAATTAACTTAACGGTTCGTAGGAATGTTACAAGTTAAAAGAATAATTAAAAATATAAGCCCAAGCATACCCAAACGTCATGGATGAGGTTGATTCTTATTCGCATCGCAGTGTGAATCTCTTTCTTTTTATATACAACTAGCTGTAGCCTGGTCTATTACCACATGATCAATTTCGATCCGGAGACAATCATGTGGCTTGATATCACTGTTGACAGACATAACTTTGAAGTTTTAGATATTTTCCTTTATCTTGGAACCAATAATATCACCAACAACAATGTCAGCCATGAAATCCAACGCAGAATCACTCTTAGCAACAGGTGCTATTTTGGACTCTCTTGACGAATCAAAACCAAACTCTACAAGTCGCTCATTATTCCCATCCTGCAGTGTGATTGATATATTGCAGAAGCGTGGACGCTGTCGCCATCTAATGAGATCGCACTAAGAGTTTCCTAGAGAAAGGTTTTGCAGAAAATTTATGGTCCTTTGTTCGTTGGCAGCGGTGAATAGTGCAGTCGATGGAACGATGAGCTGTACGAGTTACACGACGACATTGACGTACATAGCTCAGCGAATAAAAGGACAGCGGCTACTCTGGCTAGGTCATGCCGTTCGAATGGATGAAAGCACTTCAGCTTTCAAAGTTTTAGGTACTGCGCGCACATGGAAGCCAAGGAATAGGAAGACCTTCACTCCGTTGGAAAGATAAAGTTCAGAAAGACATGGCACCAAACTGGTGTTCTAGACATATGTATATAAAGAATTGCACATTGGCAGTGAAAATCATTCAAGACCATATCATATAGTGCACATATAACCGATTTGTTCAGATATGCTGATTTGGGTCAAAACCGCTTTTGCAATTTTCTTTTCTTTTTGCGAATTTTGCAATTTGCAATAAATTTGAAATGTACATGAAAGGTATAAGAACTTCTTCAGCATGTGCGAAGACAGCCCTATTTCCGCTGTATGTAACTTTATCTTTCTCTATAAAATGGGATGGAGAGTTTTCCTTATCAGAGAGTATACTTTGCCTTCCGAGGAGACATTCCCTAAACTAAAAGTTCTGATATTGCTTCAACCGTATGCAATGGAAACCAAACCCTTAGTCCACTCAAGGTTCCAGGAATTAATCATACAATGTATGTATTTTAAGTAATTTTACGAAAAGCACGTATGTATGATGTATATATAAGTACATACATATGTACAGATAAAATAATTATTTTTTAATTATTTGTTTTAATTCGTACCAACAGACCAATTGGCGTTTCCTTCACAGAGGTCCATGTTTATGCAAAGATTTGAAAAAAAAATCAAATTTTAAAATTTTTCAGTATATATAGGGTTTTCCAATAAGAGTGGTATGATTTCTTAAAAAAAAACACACACTAATTGTTAAAGAAATTCAAATGTTTTTTATTTAACGTGCTCCACGACTTCTTTTGCAGGAACGAATTCGATGAACCCAATTTTTGGAGCCCTTTTTCCACTAAATCAACTCGTATGTCATGAATAGCACGTTCAAAAAGCTTGAAGAGAGTCTGATTTATTGCTAAAGACCAATGACTTCAAATAACCCCACAAGAAATAGTCTAATGGTGTTAAATCACAACTTGTTGGAGGCCATTCAATGTCACAATTTCTTGAAACAAGCGAATTTCCAAACCTTTCTCGCAATAATTCGGCTGTTGCACGTGCTGTGTGACACTTAGCCCCGTCTTGTAGGAACCAGATGTAGTTGAGGTCAACTCCTTCCAATTGCGGCGTTAAAAGTTGGTTATCATCGATCTATACCGCTCTCCATTGAAAGTAACGGTGATACCAGCGTTATTTCGAAAGCAGTGCGAACCGATGATTCCACCAGACCAAAAACCACATCAAACTGTCAATTTAGGTGAATGTAATGGATTTTCTTCGCACCAGAATCGACATTTTTGTTTATTTACAGCAGAAATCGTTATCGTTTTCAAATTGTTCCAAAGCAAAATCAGCAAATTCACGACGTTTATGGTGGTCCATGGATGAAATTGTAAACATTACTGAATACAATGAAAAAAAAAGACAGATCATGACATATTAAAAATGGCCAAAACGACACTTAGAAATCATATCATCCCTATTGGAAAACCTTTTATTTGTTTATTTCCTACTTTAAATTCACCTTGAACTTGTTTCTTTTAATTTCAGTACTTCTTCGCTATTTAAGGGTGGCTAATAAGGGTGATGCTATGATATTATGCAAAACCACCGATCATTCAAATACTCACTTCTACAATGAATTGGGAGAAAAGGTTTCGCATATATTACACCATAAAGACGAGGTAAGTGTTAGTCGTATGTGAAATATATACGTACATACATATGTATTTACATATTCTAATTGTACTCTCATGTAATATTCATTAATGTTTATATAAATATTTTAGCTTCTGAAGCCATATGTGGTGCTATTTTTAAGAGGAATCACTAAAAACTCGAAATATATTTGCAAAGAAGGCGACAAGGTTATAAGTGATACAAAAATTAGAATTGGTAAGTTTTTATGTCAGAGAAATATTTGATATACTTTATAAAAATATTGAAATTTAAAACCTTTCATGTTCATGAAATGATATATTAACTTTGGTCGGAATGACGAAACGATTTGATTTAGCCATAGTTTCAAAGTTTTCGGCATGGCCAGCATTGCAGCACTTCTTTCTTGTTTTTTTTATTTATCTTCCTATTTATTTTTCTCCACAACTTTGCTATTCTTAATACCCGTTGCAACATTAGGCAATATTATTTAGGCGCTGGAACTAGTGTTTACTTTATTTAAGTATTTTAATACTCTAAGTCTAAATCTTATGGTATAGACGCTCCATTACCCGACTATAAAGAAGTTCGAATAGCGATTGCCCGCTTAAAAAAATAACAAAGCTGTGGGAGCCGATGGCTTACCGGTACCAATTATCATGGGACAAGTATCTTTTATATCGCAAATAAGCTGCTATTTAGCTTATTATGGGAAAGATTAAAGCCCACCGTCAACAAACTGATCGGCACTTATCAGTGTGTCTTTAGACCTGGAAAATCTGCCATTGACCAGATATTTACCATGCGCCAAATCTCGGAGAAGGCCCGAGAGAAAAGAATCGACACACACCACCTTTTTTCGATTTTATAGCTGCCTTCGGCATTACGATAAGGAACTGCCTCTACGCCGCTATATCTGAATTTGGTATCCCCACAAAACTCACATGGTTATGTATACTGAACCTGGATAATACCAGAAGCGCAGTCAGAATTGGGAAGAACCTCTTCGAGCCGTTCGGTTTCAAACAAGGTGACTCTTTATCGTGAGATTTCTTCAATTTGATGCTGAAGAAAATAATACGAGCTGCAGAGCTAAATAGAGCAGCTACAATCTTCTACAAGAGTGTACAATTATTGGCATATGCCGATGATATTGATATAATTGGTCATAGAAACCGCACCGTAAGTTGTGCGTACTTCAGGTTAGACAAAGGAGCAAAGCGAATGGGTCTGGTAGTGAACGAAGGCAAGACGAAATATCTCCTGCCATCAAATAAACAGTCATCGCAATCGCGACTTGGCTATCACGTCACTATTGACAGTCATAACTTCGAAGTCGTAGATAATTTCGTCCATGTAGGAACCAGCATTAAAACACCAACAATTTTAGCCTTGAAATCCAATGCAGAATCACTCTTGCCAACAGGTGCTACTTTGGACTGAGTAGTCAATTGAAAATTGAAGTCCTCTCTCTTCGAACTAAAACCAAACACTACAAGTCATTGATCATTCCCGTCATGACATATGGTGCAGAAGCCTGGACGATGTCGACATACCATGAGTAGGCTTTAGGAGTTTTCGAGAAAAAAGTTTTGCGGAAGATTTATGGTCCTTTGAGCGTTGGCAACGCCGAATAGCGCTGGCGGTGGAACGATGAGCTGTACGAGCTATACGACAACATTGACATAGTTCAGCGAATCAAGAGACTACGCTGGCTAGAACATATTGTTTGAATGGATGAAAGCGCTCCAACTTTGAAAGTATTCGATGGAGTACCCGCTGGTGGAAGTAGAGGAAAAAGAAGACCCCCACTTTGTTGGAAGGATCAGATGGAGAGCGACCTAGTTTTACTTGGTATTTCTAACTGGCGCGAAACAGCAAAGAGAAGGGACCAGTGGCGCGCTATTGCTGATGCAGCTATAATCGCGTTAGCAGTGCTTACGCCAAAGAAGAAAAAGAAGAAATCTAAATCCGACGGCGTGGTAGGTGTGTAGTATGTTTAGAGACAGACTACAGATTTTTTTCGAGTAGAATTAATTGCAACAGAAGCCGCTGATACAGTCTCAACCAAGCTACTAGCAAAACACTTCAATGTAATCTCACCACCTCAAAGGCGGCAATAAGATGCAGGCTTATGTTCCCAAAGACTAGGACATCTAATTCTGAACACAACGTTATCATATGTCCATATTCCTCGAAAAAACATATTTTAAGTTCGGTCTTCACCAGTAAGGCCAAAAGCGTTTACGTTAGTAAATCACATGTAATGTAACCCTACAGATCTGACCATATACAGAAGAGAAGAAAACACAGTCGATGTTTCTTCTAAACCGGACCTCCATATGCATCACAGCTGGCGTAATAACTGGACACCGTCTGTTGAGGACTCACGGTAGAATAGGCTAGTGCTCTAACAATCTCTGTCGCAGCGGCAGTGATATAATTTTATAGAGGAAGGAGTTTTAAAGTGCTCTCATGCATTCCGACGACATTACTTAGCTAGCGTAGGCGGGATCCCTTAGTCTCTGAATTCTTTTAACTTTTTGAAGGTCGATACATAAATTATACAGATCACTTCCTCGTCTGCGTTATTCGATCTTGGCAATGCTCAAATATCCGTAAATCGTTCGATGAACTTTTACTCGAAGAGTCCTAAAACTGATTCATGAATCAAAGTAGAACGGTTCCAAGATAGACGGTTCAAACTAGGACTCTGCTACCTAGAGGAAAAATCCTTCTCTCAAACTTCAAAGTTAGGTTAGCAGAGTCCTAGAGGAAACATCCATCTTCTGACATGATTTTTGGTGCTACTCAGTGCTAGTTTACACGTCCGTATAAGTTTCTCGGGAATACCAAAATCAGACATAGCGGCTGCTTTAAAATCGACGAAGAGGTAGTATGTGTCGATCATTTCCTTACGGTTTTCTTACCAAGATGTATGGTGCATACCTGCTATTCCTGAAATTAAGCTAATTAAAAAAATATTATTTAAAGGCTCTAGGATAATAAATATTGTGTATCGGCTCCAGAAAAGTATCGTGCTCATCAGTTTAGGAAATGTTGGTACCAATAATAAACTTCGATACTGCAAGTTTAAGACCTCTTTTTATTACCGTTTTCAAAAATTTTACAATTTTATCAAAAGTTTTTTTTCGCAAGGCCTTATCAAGTAAATGATCTAAATTCTGGATATGTTCTAGATAATAAAGTAGCTTTTAGAAAAAAATTAAGAGCACTATCAGTGCGAAAGACCCTTCCAAAATAGAGAAGTTACGTTCAGAATTTCGATAATTCAAATTTTTAAGCATTTTATGATTCTGACACAATAAAATTTTTTTTTAATTCCTCGTTCAATTTTGTAGATTTATGAGTTCGTAGATTTTAGTACGTTTCGTTTATGCCTATCTATAAGAAATCATAAAAATTTATATGAAAAAATCGGTTTATAATATATTGTACCGTTTTTGAAAATTTACCATACTCATAAGCCTACAGAAAATTGAACGAAGAATTTGAAAAAAAATTTCAACATATGCCAGAATCGTAACATTCTTAAAAATTCAAATTACGACATTTTTATACGAAACCTAGGTATTCTGGAGGAAGCTTTAGAACAACTAAATAGCTATTAGTTTTCTTCTTAAAGGTGAGATTATTATCTATAAGATATCCAGAATTTAGATCAATCGCTTTGCAAGATTCTGAGAAACAAATTGTTTCTTGATGTTAAGAAAATTGCGATTTTTTCGAAAACGATAATAAATGGAGATCTTATACTTGCAGTATCGAAGTTTCTTATTGGTATCAACATTTCCTGATATGTTGGGCCCGATTCACTATACTTATCGTCTTATGACCTTTATTTTTATATGTAAATTTGATATAATACTCCTATACTATAGCGCTCCTTCTCAATTTATTGAAAAATTTGAAGTTTTATTTGTGACAAAAAAAAACTCCCAATTTTACTAAAATTACCAAACTACTCTCTTACTTACAGCCCATAATGTATCAACGCCGGTAAGAGTTGAAATTTCGAAAGGTGATGATGCTGTATTAATTGCCCAACACAACGTAGGCGAAAAGCTAATTTCTAAACCAAAGCCATCAGCTGGAGGAAGTGAGAAAATTGATATTATCGTAAGTAAATCGTATCAAATTGAAACCCAATTGTACATAAATTAACAATAATAAATTAGAAAAACACAATTTCTTGAGAATTTAATATAATATACACCATTTGACTGATGGTTCAGTTGAATAATAAGAGGTAACTAATTTATTTACGAATATGTACATATGTAAGTATGTAGCAATATAGTAATGTTGGCACAATCACAACTTTCCAAACAAAAGCATATGCCAATAAAATGTATATATGTATGTATGTATACACTGCAGTGAAAGCATAGACTAGTATACAAAAATTCTAGTTAAATACTAGTATGAAATCGTATGAAATCGTACCAGTACGATATTTATATACCAATTTACCAGTAACGGGGATAATAATAATTTTCACCACCACGGCATTCGTATGCTGTTGTTATTGCTAGAACGCCACGACAGAGTTTTATTTCCTAATAAGTTCTGTTGAAGTGGGTATTTCGTCGTCACTCTCCAAATCACAACGGTAGCCGAATGGTTAGAGGTTATCACTGTAGCTCATGCGATTCTCTCAGTTCGATTCTCGTTGCAGGCAAATTCAATTCTATATTTATTTTTATTTGTGGTGAATTAGAAATTCAACACATACTTATAAAGGGTTTTCCAATAGGGATGATATGATTTCTAAGTGTCGTTTTGGCCATTTTTAATATGTCACGATCTGTCTTTTATTTTCATTGTATTCAGTAATTTTTACAATTTCATCATGGTAAGATATACGCAAGAACAACTTTGCTGATTTTGCCTTGGAACAACTTGAAAACGATAACGATTTTTTTTAAGAAAATCATCTTCTCCGATGAGGCTCACTTTCATTTTTGGTCTGGTTCGGTCCGTACTTCTTTCGAAATGATGCTGGTAACACCGTTACTGTCAATGGAGAGCGGAATAGATCGATGATAACCAACCTTTTGTGGCCACAATTGGAAGAAGTTAATCTTAACAACATCTGGCTCCAACAAGACGGGGCTACGTGTCACACAGCACGTGCAACAATCGAATTATTGCGAGAAAGGTTTGGAGATTCGGTTGTTTCAAGAAATTGTGACATTGAATGGCCTCCAAGAAATTGTGATTTAACACCATTAGACTATTTCTTGTGGGGTTATTTGAAGTCATTGGTCTTTCGCAATAAATCAGACCCTCTTCAACGTGCTATTCATGACATGCGACTTGATTTAGTGAAAAAAGTGCTCAAAAATTGGGTTCATCGAATTCGTTCCTGCGAAAGAAGTCGTGGAGGCCATTTGAATGATGTTATATTCAGAACTTAATTGTATCAATTGTACTTCACATTGAATAAAAACCGTTTGAATTTCCTTAACAATTAGTGTGTTTTTTTTTAAAGAAACCAATCACTCTTATTGGAAAACCCTACATATGGCATTTCGTAGGTTAAAAATGCCAGTTTCTTACATGGGAAATATGTGGAAAATGAACTAGTTAGTGCGAAAAATCGAACTAGTAGCATTCTAGTTAACAACTAGTATTTTTCCCTGCAGGGTAAATATACACCTGCAAGTGCAGTGGAAAACCCCCCTCCACAAAATGTGATGATATTACCGAAGGTGGAAGGCGGTGTGTCGCTGCAAGTTTGTTTTACATTGCGCGCATAGTGTAAGGCAAGCGTTGCAAGTGCATAACACAAGCATATCACCGGCAGTTATGTCGGTGGTGTGAGCAACAACTGATTGCTGGCTCGAGAGCTGCCTTTTAAATTGGTTGGCGACACACGCGCATTGTCTAGTCGCATTGACTGTCTTAATCCGCTCCTGTCTACAGGCGCTTACATGCATACATATACGAGTATATATACATATATGTTACACGTATGCACGTATGTAGCTTTGAAAAAAGCTTGTATGTAACTCGCTTGTATGTAACTCATAGCTGTTGAATTGTGGGCATTGAACGTCCTCTACTGTAAACACTTGTAGGTTGTTGCAAAAACTTATGCATTACACATATCCTATTCCATATGCTACATATGTATGTATACGTAAGTTTATTATGGCAAGTGACATTCTCAGTATTGTTTACACATTAAGTCAACAATAATATATACTGACCAACCAACCATAAGCGGAGTATTTGGTTGAACAAAATTAAGAGTAAACCGTAAAAATAATACAAAAGTACATACATACATACATATAAAAGTCTCAACAAGTAGCGTAGTGCGGTGTTCTTGAAAGCAAAAAAAAAATGCTATAAATACTTACATATGTTACATACATCTTGTACTTACATGCAGGTACATTTGTATGTACATATATCTTCGAAGAAGCTCAAGTTGCACGATAAGTACATTAGTCGTGCGCTTAAATAATACACAGTGGATCGCATTAATAGATTTCCCAACAAGGAAATGATATGTGGTTCACAGTTACATATCTAAGTATTCTCAGCTAATTACTGTACTAAGTTTTCGATAGATCGCCCGAAATTATTGAACAATTACTTCTATCGAAACTACATATATTGCATCCCCGTCCGATTTTGATGATTTTCTGAATGAATATTTCATTTGTCATGAGCAGAACATCAATTTTCAGCTTCCAACTTTTTAGAAGCTTAATTCAAGAGGTTATGATACGAAATAATGTAGATAAATCCCTGTAAAATTTAAATTTGAAGATGATATCTCATTAGCGATTCGCACTGAGTGCTTATATCAAGTGGACTTGATCCGTTTATCTTCATAAGTAGCATTATTTTCTTTGAACAGCTCAAATAGGGATACGCAAAGAATTTGCATCGAAATTTCGTTTCAAAAGAGAATTAAGTGCTTCAAAACACTTAAAATGAGACTAAAATATTCTTCAAAATGGCTTTCGAGGAATATTGCGGGAGTGACAGTCCTTGGCTCGATAAAAATTCGGCTCGGATTTGAGTCGCGTCTTACGACAGGCGTGCCATACCACGAGTAAATACCTTAATCCCTAACCCGTAGAAGTAAGGATAACTTTATTCTTCTTCTTTGCTGGTGTAGACACCGCTTGTACGATTATAGCCGAGCTGACAACAGCGAGCTATTCGTTCCTTTTCTTTGCTGTTTGGCACCAGTTGGAAATACCAATTGCAGCCAGATCCTTTTCCTCCCTCTTCTTCTGCTTCCACGTGCGGCTACTACATCGGAAATTCTCAAAGCCGCAGTGTTTTCATCCACTCGTACCACTAATCTAGCCAGCTTAACCGATGTCTCCTGATTCGCTGAATTACATTTGTAATGCAGCTCATCGCCCCATCGGCTGCGGTTTCCTCCGCTGCAAATTCCCAAACCACCATAAATCTTACGCAAAACCTTTCTCTAGAAAACTCCTAACACCAACTCATCAGATGTTGGCTGTTAACAGTGATATAGGCGCCGAGAAATATATGTTTCGAAAAGACACTAGAGCTATAGATACCCGCGTATCGAGCACTGCTCGCAGCTGAATGTTCACTCGATACTCGCTCATTACTCAACTGCTCAGCAGAATAAAAATTCACTCGTCATTGTCTGTTCGAAACTCCTTTGGTCAAAAACAAGACCTTACTCCGGCCTTAGATACCATCATTACTATATTTGGCTGTAAGAGTAGACAAGAAACAAATTACTTAGATAATTCAAGAACATGCCAATAACAACTGTTTCGGAAATGCTTTTTCCGATCAGATCTATTTCAAAAATCATATTAATGATTCGATTTACTTGAAATTTGTTACACAAGTAACTTTTTTTTAAATTATCGTAGTTTTTGACCAAACCACTTCAATGTTCTGAGATCAGAGAAAAATGGTCCATTTGTCCAAGCTTTCTAATGAAAATTTCTATTTCGTCAAAACGCCCATTATTGCTTTTTATTTTGAGCTGATCTTAAGAGTGTTCCAAAAAAAAGTTATCCAGACCCATTTTTGACTCACTTCAAGATAATGAAAGGCCACCGCGGTTTTTTCTTTGAACTAAGTTTTCTTTTATTGGAAATTAATTTTTATCAAATCAATCATATTGACCACTGTTATCTATGTCCTTTTGCTACTTATTCAGATAGCTTCAAAAATCCATAAATGAAGAACTTTTACGTTTTTTCGGCGAAAAGCTTGGTGAAATAATTTTCAGTGGCTCTTCGGTCGCCCAATTTTAGACCGTCCAGAGAGTTTTGCAAAGATCGAAACAAATGGTAGTCAGATGATGTGGTCTGGCTTTGTCACTTTTTCCATGGATAAATTCTAGATGTTTTTTTTAAGGACTTGTAAGCTGGTTAAATATTGAAATTATAGCTCAGAATTGATCGTTTCACCAGGTTGCAGCAATTCATAATTGATAATTTCCTTACAATTCCACCACACACATAGTATCATTTTGTTTGCCGTCAGTTCAGGCTTTGAAGTCGTTTGAGAAGGATTCGATTTTGTCGCGTTTCAGAAGCTCATCACTACTAGTGACTCTGTAGAGAAAATTCGTTTTCCTTTTTAATTCGTGTCTTTTTAAATTGATTCCAAACTGTCACCTGATGTGTGATGTCTAACGCCTCCGCTATCTACTGACAGCTTGCACTCCGGTCTTGTTGCACTAGTTTTAAAATTTCATCGGTTTTTCGAGCGACTGGCCGAGTGACTGACATCAAAGTTTTCGGAACGAAATGGAACAAGCCACACAACGATTTACAGAACTGCCTTCATGAAAGTATTGCTTGAAATGTCATTTGAATTAATGTTGCCTGTAATAAAAGTATCAACACCATATAGTGAAAGAAATATCCAGTGCATTTTTTCACATCTAATCGTTTAAACTAGATGATATCGCGATGAAGAGCACTGTGCTCGTGTAAAGCTTGCTTCTACACTTACTTACTTACTAACTTATACATATCTGTACTCGTATGTAGGCATCCCTGCAGTGAAAACGTATACTAGTATACAAAATCGGATGAAATCACACCAGTTCGTTATTTGTATAGCAGTTCACCAGTAACGGGAATAATAATAATTTTCACCACCACGCCATTCGTATGTTGTCGTCATTTCTAGAACGCCGCCTAATAAGTTCTGTTGATGTGCGCATTTAGTCGCTGCTCTACAAATCACAACGATAGCCAAGTGGTAAGAGATGATCACTGTAGCGTATGAGGTACTCGGTTTGATTCTCGCGGCAAGCAAATTCATTTCTATATTTATTTTTATTTTTGGTGAACTAGAAATTCAACACATACTTCTATACTATATTTCGTAGGACATTTCCGTGTTAAAAATACCAATTGCTTACTTGGGAAATATATGGAAGATGAACCAGTTGGTACAAAAACTAGTAGCATTCTAGTTAACAACTAGTATTCACCCTGCAGGGATATTATTGTTCATATGTCACAACCTAAAGACTACTCGCTACAGTTACTGACTAGTGTTGAATTGTAATGACTTTACTCGTATATTTATTACATCTTATTTTGTCGCTGTTTTAGTTTTTATTGCTGTTCTTTTACATTTTACTCCGTCACTTTGGTTTTGCTCGCTGGCATTTGTGAAATCCACAAGGAATTCGGATTTTACGCGCAGCATAACAAAATTCTCACGTTTTCCAAATAGAATTTACTTCAGCTCTTGTTTGAGACTTTTCACGGGAATCGAAACTGTTATTGTTGGTGTCGCATTTACATACGAGTACGCGTGTCTTCTTGATTGATTGATTTAATTAAGATTGGTTGGCAATTGCTGGTGCACGAGTGTGCACGGGAGAAAAAACACCTCCACCTCAATTGAGCGTGATGCGCCACTGTCAATCCGTACGTAGTGCATGTGATGCCAAGCCAAGCCATTTTAGCTTTTGACAAGTTACATTTTCTTGAAATTTTTCTCTTAATACTCCAACTAAAGACACTGTGTGTGTTGCTAATGTGTGTTGTTGTTGTTGTTGTTGTTGTTGTTGTTGTTGTTCTGCAATGTTGCAAACATATTTATGTATGTATGATGCGTCAAGAACTCAAATTGGCCGCAATCTTAAATACGTTGATCTATGTATGTATGCATGTATGCACATATACACTATGTAATACACAATACATATGTACGTACATATTCCGTTTAAAGTGAAATTAAGACACTATTGAATTGAATTCATGCTAATTGCATTTGATTCGTGTAAAATGTCATTGACACTTTTTTCACACATACATATATAAGTATATGTGTGTATGCACATATCCTCGTACAGTTGTGGTGCATACATATTGATATCTACATACATATGTACGAGTATGCATGTAGAGTGAACTTAATTATGTCTTTTCACAAAATAATACTATTGAATTTCCATTTTCAGGAATTCGACAACAGCACATCGTTACTATTGATAAGAAATGCATCGGAGCAAAATAATATGTTCACCTTTCAATATACCGATGGCAACTCAACAGAATCTTATTTTTATGTGGGTAAGTAAACATTTATTTTGCATCCGACAAACAATACATAAAAGAGCCAAACTGAAAGAAAACTAAGTCTCTCACACACACCCACACACACACTAACAGCTATAAGCCGAAACAATGGCCAAAGCTTTAAGGGTTCCATTATCTTAAACTTCAAGCAGTTTTGAACGGTTCTGAGAGATTATTCCTGATCCTAATGCAGCTTTTGGTGCTGCTCAGCATCTCAGCCATATATGTTTTTCGGGAATATCAAATTCAGACATAGCTATGTAGAAGCAGCTTCTTTTTTCCTACTATAGAAGCTGCTCTAAAATCTACGAAGAAATGATATGTATCGATCATTTTCTCACTGGTTCTTTACATGATTTGACGCATAGTGAATATCTTTTCTTGCTGGGTACACCAGTGCGGCTGCATACGCAGTGCTAAGGTCCGATCTGGTCCTTGACGGTTCGCCGCCATAGTTGAACAGCTCAATTGGTTGGGCCAATTTGGTATGATTTAGGCGTACAATTGCTCTTCAAACTCTTATATAGTTGCAACGAACGTTTGTTCCATCGTCATCAATTGGGAAACGGTATTCGCCTTAGCCGAATGTTGCACTTTCACTGCAATTCAGTAGGTCGCAGAAAAGTTTCCTTCATAAACTCAGTGTTCTCTGGATATTGGTCTTTGGTTTTTACATGAGTATGCTCCGATCTTGAACCCTTCTGTAAGTCGCTGTATTTTTGAATAGAATTTTTGAGCATAACCCCTCTTTATATTCACGATTACCCGCCTCTCTCACTGTTGAAGTCGTAGAAAATTACGACTATCTAGAAATAAACATCAACACCAATAACATTGTCAGCCTGGAAAGTCCAACGCAGCAGCAGGTGTTTGACTTGTTTCATGCACTGCGGGCCGATATCCCATCAGGAACAGCGATATGTGGATAACCCAATCATCCTGATGTTTGTACACGATCTTCCGCAAGTGCTCTTCCAGAGTCCGATTGAATAGTTCCACCGTGTCGCTCGGGTTTTTCGAATACCAAGTATCAGGCACATCTCTTGGAACACCGCCGATTCAAAGTTTCTTCCTTGGTCTGAGTGCAATTCTATAGGCGCACCGTATCTGGTAATACAATTGTTAGTAATGCATCCGCAACTGTTATGGCTTCCTGGTTTGGAATTGGGTAGACCTCATGCCATTTACTAAAGTAGTCCATAACCACAAGAACATATTTGTTTACTTGTCTGCTCATAGGGAATGATCCAGCTACATCCATGGCAGCAACCCGTTCAAATGGTGCACGTGAGTTATACTGCTTCATCTCACCATGACTTCGTGATTTCGGCTCTTTAGCTGCTATGCACTTCTTGCAGTTAGCAATCCCCTCAGCGCTCGATTGACGACAACCAACCCAATATAACCGCTGCTTGATCTTCTCCAGCGTTTTCGTAATGCCTAGGTGCCCTCCACTAAAATAATTCTGGAATTCCTTAAGAACATCCGTAATTCTTAATATCGGAACTAATATTAGCCTTCGTGAGCACTGGCCATCTTCACTTTCCCATACTCTATGCAAACAGCCAGTTATCAACTCTAAACTGTTCCATTGCACCCAGTATGCCTTCGCGATGGGACTTTCCGCAGCCATTTGTTCCTTACTTGCTACTACTTACACTATAGATAATAGATATGTAACTCTAATTTGGAAAGGGTTCTCCGTTTTATTGACCTGGACATCACTAAGGACCCTAAACTGAACACCAACCTGCATATTGGTGTGACAGTAAACAAAATTAAAGGCATCTTGGCTTTTGTAAAACTGTGGTCAGAGGAATTCAGGGACCCTTTCGTTACTAAAACTTTATTCATAACATTAGTAAGACCCCTTCTGGAATACAGTTCGGTAATTTGGAAACCGAGGTATCAAATCTACGCTGACCGAATTGGAACTATTCAAAAACAATTTCTTCTATTTGTCTTAAGAAATTGCATTGGGACTCTCATATATATTCTTCCTCCTTATACTAGTCGTCTGAAACTTATTGATCTCTCCACTCTTGCCAGTCGTATGGAAATGCTTAGTGTAATTTTCATAGTGAAAAAAATAATGGGCTAAATTTCTAGTCTCCTTCTTCTTTCCAGAATCAAATTTAATGTTCCGTTTAGAAGGTCAATACATTTTGTCTGAAAACTTATGAAACGAATTTGGAATTTAAGGAGCCTTTGCACTGTTTATGTCTAGCATAATGAATTTTTATCTGTAGCTGAACTGGTTTAGTTCTCGACACTTAACAAACTTCTGCTCATCGTGATTTAGCTTCAATAAAAGAAAAACGTTCCGTACGTCATGCGGAATGCGCCATGCGAATGGGCGGGAGATTGAAAATCATCGGAAACTATGATAAAAATATTCAGCACATTATGGCTGACATACGACCCCAATCGTTACATAAAGTGGTCGAAAATTGGGCCTTTCGGCTGAAATTTATTCGAGCCAGCCGCGTCGGTCACCCGCCCGAAATCACTTTTAAAACATAATGGCAAACCCTTATCTTCATAATAAGGCTAAATTCTCGGTCATAACATTAAATTTTGAGCGTTATATTTCTTCCTGAAAACAACATGTCTAAGAAAAACCCTTTCGGCATGACCGAAGGCAACACTTCTTTCTTGTTTATTCTGAAAAAATTTGTAATTGATTTTTGTGTACTTAATTTTTTTTCAGGTCATACGCCAGAACCTGTGACGAATTTCACTTGCAGAGGTGAGAATTACGATTATATGGTATGTGAATTTGCCCCTCCGCCAAATAATTTATCAGTGGAGTACAGAATTTCATACATTGCAGAAGTAAGTAAACCTAACATTGGTGGGGCTGCCTTTAATTTTGTATAAAATAGAATACAATAATTTTTTAATACTTTTTTTTTTTTAACTTATAGTCGTCACATCCAAACGCTTGCCAAATGAATTTTGAGGAAGGTCGGATGTTTTTAACTCTTACACTAGATGGTAACTGTAGATACTATCCCCGTATAGAGAAATATAATTTCACTTTGAGGGGAGCGAATTCTTTGGGTAGTTTCACCCAAAATTTTTTAATTAACAATCATGAACATGGTAAGCTTTTCGAGCTCTACTTATATAAGTCTTTTAGCATTCGAGATATATTATACTTTATTTTTTCCTTCATATTACAGTTGTGCCAGGGAAATTGAAAATCGAAGTTATTAATAAAACCGATCGCAGCGCACATTTATCTTGGGACAATGAAAAAGGTTTTTTTTATGATGGCGTTACTTTTAGAATTATCGTCACTCCCAAGGATTTCAAAAGTTATACAATATTTTTGAATAGTACACATTTGAATTATAATTATGTATTGGAGAACTTAAAATATGCCAATTGGACTCATACAGTGTCTATAAGTGCGCGTGTCAATAAAAATAAGATATGGAACGAACCAACTGTGGTGAACTTTGAAACCGAGCCGCGTAGACCGGATCGTGCACCGAGAACGTTTCCTGGTAGTTTTTATGGACACGAGAATAATATTACACTTTATTGGGAAGAATTGGTGCCGAGTGAAAGAAATGGGGAAAATTTCACTTACGTCATTCAAGATTTGTCTGCGAATACGAGTCTGGAGTAAGTATCATTTTTTTGTGTGAAAGATTACGGTATAGTTGTGCTAATTATTCAATATATACAAGTAAATATATACATATGTTGTTATTGGCGCTTTGTAACCGCTGAAGCGACTTTCGGCCAAGCTACTACTCTAATTTGTGGAGAGGTTGACATCCTCTGCCAAGGGGTGACCGCCAAACATTTATTTTAAAATAAATTTTCTATATTCGATATTGGTATAGGGAGGACCCGAACCCATGGCATTACGCTTGGTATTTCAGTCCAGCGGTGTTAAATCGGCTTCATTTTTGAAGAATTATGGACCAATGACTCCCTCTGCTCATAGATCACACCAATCAGTGACTTGTTGGTTATGTAACGGTGTCTCAATAATGGCTTGTGGATTATCATAACTCTAAATACTACAATTTAGTTTATTAACATACCCATTCAACCAAAACTGAGATTCATCGCTGAACAAAATTTTCGTTTGAAAAATTGTTTTTTAAACCCGCAACCCAAGATCCTCTCGAAAAATCTTCCATAAAATGGTTGGTCACAGCTCCAGTTGTTGCGCGCGATGGCAGATGGACTCATTCGGGTCTTCTTCGATACTCTGTTCCGCAGCAGCAATAGCGTCTTCGGTGCGCACTGTACGGCGTCTCGAAAAATGCGCATTATCCACTAGAATAAACGTGATGCGAAACCAGTTCTGGAGTAAGTCTGCTCATTATGAAATGGCAAACCCAACTGAGTATAAATCAAGTAACAGATGTCAAAAGACAGAAGTTAGAGCAATGAAAATAGAACAAATATTATTGCTGGAGATAATAATATGAGCTGGATAGAGAAGATACAATCGTCTATGAAAGTGTACAGCTGCTGGTGTACGCCGATGATATTGATATCGTTGGCCTCAACAACTGCGCCGTCAGTTCTACTTTCTCCAGTCTGGATAACGAAGCGAAGCGTATGGGTCTAGTAGTGAACGAGGATATGGCGAACTATCTCCTAAACAAACAGGTATCGCGTTCGCGACTCGCCTTCCACCTCACTGTTGACAGTCATAACTTTTAAGTCGTGGATAGTTTCATATGTCTTGCAACCAGCATTAACACCAACAACATGTCAGTCCGGAAGTCCAACGCAGAATCACTCGTGTCAAAAGGAGCTACTTTGTCAAAAGGAGCTACTCTGAATAGGCAATTGAAATGTAGAGTCCTCTCTCGACGAACCAAAACCAAACTATACAAGACACTCATCATTCATCCTAGAGACCTCTCTAGACGAACCAAAACCAAACGCTTTAAGTCACTCATCATTAATCCTAAAGCCCTCTCTTGACGAACCAAAACCAAACTCTAAAAGTCACTCATCATTCCCATCCTGCTATTTGGTGCGGAGGCATGAATGATGGCAAAATCTGATGAGCCCACTTTAGGAGTTTTCGTGAAAAAGGTTTTGCGTAAGATTTATGGTGTTTTGCGAATTGATAATACCGAATACCGCAGCCGATGAAACGATGAGCTGTACGAGTTATACGACGACGACATTGACACAACTCAGCGAAGCAAGAAACAGCGGCTACGGGTAAGATTTGTGGTCATGTGGTCCGGATGGATGAGAACATTGCAACTTTGAAAGATTTTGATGCACTACCCGCACGTGGAAACAGAGGAAGAGGTAGACCTTCACTTTGTTGGAAATATCAAACGGAGAAAGACCTGGCTGCACTTGATATTTCCAATAAGCGGCAAACAGCGAAAAGAAAGCAGAAATGGCACGCTGTTCTTACTCGGCCATAATCGCGTAAGCGGTAAAGAAGAACATATGTGCATAAATACTTGAATTTTTTTATGAGAAATAAAATTAAAAAAACAGCTCTGCTTTATGGAAAATTTCAACGCGAAATAGCACGCCTATTATGAGTGTTATGTAAATCACAGTATTTTTCAAAATTTAATTTTCTTTATAGAGACTCACTGAAAACCACAGAACCAGCAATCAACTTCCGCTGGTCAAATCAAACTAAAATCTACAAGTACAAAATTTTCGCAAAAAATGCAGTCGGTATGTCGCAAACAGGAAACACAATTGAGGTAAAATCAGTCAAATTTGCCGACGACCCACTAAAATATATTGAGAAGCTACAATTGAAGGATAGGTCTTTCAAATTATTATGGAAGTATTGGCCAATACCAAGCAATTATACCGTATTTTGGTGTAGAGCTCTAGATCAGAGGGCGACCAAGTGTGAAGTAAGTGAAAATAAATACGATAAAATTAATAAAATTTCAATATTATTCAATTTGTTAATAAAATTCCATTTATATATGTCCTCCATAGGGTGCAATGCACTTTAAAGTGATCAGCAGCAATACAACCCAACATATTATAGAATCAAAGGAGCAAATAACTATTGCAGGGGTCGCAGCAAACTATCCTAGCGGCAGCACGGGTCTTCATTGGCAAACTTGCTATTCCGATTTATATGATACATTCGAGGTAATCAAACTCGATGTTGAAGCTAAGACAGCAAAAGAAATCTCTTTGAGATGGTATGATGAGATCTGCGTGAATGCCTTGGACACCTACCACATTACATATTGCGAATTGAGGGATGAAATGAATTTAAATTGCCTGCGTAAAAGCGAACAGATGAAAAATATTACTTTAAGTGATTTGAAGGAGTATACATCTTATAACGTCACCATACAGGCGCTCGGCAAAAATCATCAAAAGAGTCCCAGGAGTAAGTCAATTACTTGCCAAACAAAAGAAGCAGGTGAGACGGGTTTTTTCTTTAATAATTGTTATTTTAAATAATTTAAGAAAATATATTTAATCATTTTAGCACCCGAACCACCAAAGAACGTTAACTTTGTTAAAGATTCAATAACAAGTACATCGGTAAACATAAGCTGGGTTGCGCCGATGGTGACAAATGGTGTTCTGAGAAAATACACTATATGGTAAGAAAATTATTGTTGTTGTTACTTATGCTTCCAATGCTATTAAGTGGTTTGTATTTAATATATTTTTGTGTATTTTAGGTATAAACTGGCGAACGAGATAATGTATAAAGAGAAAACCATATCAGCAAGGTCTGGTTTATCTAGCATAATAGAAGGACTGAACAGCGGCTCCACTTATGAAATATATGTGACTGCGTCCACAACGGAACAGTCAACAGCAAGTGAATCCATAAGGATCAAAACTATGATTGGCAGTAAGTACAATCGTTAGTTTATAAAAAAAATACCAACGCGTAAGAGCTCGTGCTGAAAAGCATTAAGGAAGATATATTCTAGTTCTGAATAATATGTATATATAATAAAAAAAGAGAGAAGAGCTGCCTTCGACCATGCCGAAATCTTTATACCTTTTCTGAACACATAAAATTGATTTCGATGGTTTTCAATGTAAATATGAATTTGAATTCACGTCTGTAAAATACCAAGTTTCGCACTCTTAGATGCTGTTTCGACGCAAAACCTCATATATGAATAAATCGGTTATATAGTTGCTATATGATATAGTAATCCGATTTTAATGATTTTCAGTACCAATGTGCAATTCATTAATATGTTTAGAATACCAATTAAACTGATATCTCGCCGACCTTTCCAACTTCTTCACTGCACGACGTCTACATCTACAAACCGCGAAATCCTCTGCCACCCTTTTCACCAGCTGGACGAAGGAGCACCGGCTTGAACTCAATGTGAAGGTCGATGACGTAAAAATTCCGACCACGTGCGACTGCAATTTCCACCAAAGTACAGAGCCGCAACAAAATCCTCAAATCGCTAGCCGGTAGACCCTGGGGGAAAGACAAAGAAACGCTACTGACAACGTACAAGGCAATTTGCGGCCTTGTAACCTATGCTGCACCGATTTGGACGCCAGGGACTAGCGAGACGCAGTTGAAGAAGCTCCAGACTTGTCAGAACACCGCCCTTCGGACTGTGACGGGAAACCTCCTGATGGTACCGGAGCACCACTCACACAGTGAAACATCTATGCTCCCGTTAGATGACCTCAATGACTAAAACTAAACTTGAATGACCCTGGACCGGGTTGGCGCAAAAGCTACAACAACAACAACAACAGAATACCAAATTCCACGCTTAGGTCCTTTTTGCCGGATTTATGGAACAAAATTTCAAATTTGAAAAATCAGTCGTATAAATTCTAAAGCGGTACGATCTGGCGGGTTCCAACAAATATACGTTTAAATGTACCGGTGCATCTGATTACCAAATTGGATTGACAGACAGACGGTTATGGCTAAATCAAGTCAGCTCGCCATTCTGATACGAACGATATACATTTTTGTGATAGACACACCTTCTCCTTTTGGTACTTACGTACTTCGGACCAACGTTAATAAACCATTTCATTAACATGAAAGGTTTTAAAAAATAATATAATGGTCTTGTAATATGGTCTCACTTGCATGTAGTTCGGCTACTGAAGCATGCGCTGCGACATTTTTCTTAAGCTGAGCCGACGATAAACCTTTTCGCTTCACAAAATCGACGTGGCATAAGAGACAAGAGATTCGCCACAGTGTCATTAAGGAAAACTCACTATTCAATACTGACAGTGTATTGACAACCGGAGCTTTCAAAGCAGGCGACAGGCACTGCCCACCCTAGAGAAGATGATCTCAACCTCACGAGTTTTACATTGGGTAGTTCAATTCTCAATAGCCGAGTGATTAGCATTAAGTACAAGCATTCGGAAGGCCAGTTCGAGGGTTCGAGTCCAGTTTCGTCCAACATCCAAAATTATAGAAAATAAATTTTTCTAATTACGGTCGCTCCTCGACAGGGAATGTCAAGCCTTCTGATTGTATTTCTGACATGAAATAAAAGCTCCTCATTTAAGTCCATCGCCCGTTCGGAGGCGGCTTAGAATAAACTGTAAATTCCTCCATTTGTTGGTAAAAACATCAAGACGCAAAAGGAAGCGCTCGATCAAAAATCTCTTCAGCGGTTACAAAGCGCCTAATATATATATGGTTCAAGGCTCACTTCTTGAAGGACCTTTATTACGGCCTCGGAGAAGGTTTTGCAAAAAGCTTTATTTATGTCAAGGAAAACACCAAGTGTATTTTCATTTCAAGTAGATTCTTTATAGATACTTTCAACTATATCGTGTAACACTATATCAACGGATTTGCGTAATCATACTAGTTAACTGAAAATAAGTTAACTGTGGAAGAAGTCCAGCACGAGAGATGCGAGAGGATGAACTATTTAACCAGTATGAACTCTGTCAACGATGCGGGTATACCTCTGTCCACAGTTGTAAGCATATGCTAAAACTGTGCTTTACTATAAAGGGCATTGTTTAATGAGGTTTCTCGGTAAAAGGTTAGAAGACAACTACCAATGATTTTTGTGCCAGCTGCACTCACATAAAAGAGGGAGAGAGAGTCAGCTGAACACTACCTCCATCACTATCTAGCCTAAGCATCATGTGGCAACATCGTCTAGTTTCTTTTTTCTGTATGACTATTCTTCTCTTCTTCTTCCTTGGCGTGGCACCGCTTACGGAATTATAGCCTCGTCAACAATTGCGCGCCACTCGTTTCTTCTCTTTGCTGTTTTGCGCCAGTTAGAAATACCAAGTGATACCAGGTCGCTCACCACCTGATCCTTCCAACGGAGTGTAGGTCTTGGCCTTCCTCTGCTTCCGCCAGCGAGTACTCGTCGAATACTTTCAAAGCTGGAACGCTTTCATCCATTCGGACGACATGACCTAGCCAGCGTAGCCACTGTCTCTTGATTCACTTAACTATGTCAATGTCGTCGTATAGCTCGTACAGCTCATCGTTCCATCGTCTGCAGTAATCGCCATTGCCAACGCGCAAATGACCATAAATCTTCCGCAAAACTTTTCTCTCGAAAACTCCTAAAGCCGACTCATCGGATGTAGACATCGTCCAGGCATCTGCACCATATGTCAGGACGGAAATGATGAGCGACTGGTTGAGTTTGGTTTGGTTCGTCGAGAGAGAACTTTACTTTTCAATTGCCTACTCAATCCAAAGTGGGACCTGTTGGCAAGAGTGATTCTGCGTTGGATTTGAAGGCTGACATTGTAGGTGCTGTTAATGCTGGTTCCCACATAGACGAAATTATCTACGACTTCGAAGTTATGACTGTCAACAATGACGTGGGAGCCAAGTTGCGAGTGCGATGACTGTTTATTTGATGACAGGAAAAATTTCGTCTTGCCCTCGTTCACTACCTGACCCCGTGCGATTACTATATATATATATATATATATTTGGCGCTTTGTAATCGCTGAAGCGTTTTTCGGCCGAGCTCCTCCTCCAATTTGTGGTTTCGCGCCTTCGAACGACTGATGGATTTTTATGAGGAGTTTTATTTCATGCCAGAAATACACTCGGAGGGCTTGACATTCCCTGCCGAGGGGCGACCGCAATTAGAAAAATTTATTTTCTATAATTTTTGATGTTGCTCGAACCCAGGCCTTCAGAATGGCAGTACGCAATGCTAACCACCCGGCTATCGCGGCCGCGGAATTTCAGTGACTGAATACAAAAGGATGTTTTATCATTTAAAAATTGACATCTCTGCGTCAAATGAGTGTAGCAGGTAGAAATTGAGGCTGAATGTCCGTGGATACAAAAAAAAGAAGAAGAAGATGACATAAAATTCGTTCAGTTTTTGCGCTTTTTTCTTACATTACTTGGAAATCTCTGCTATGCTATAATTGTTTGGTCTAAAAATCCGAAAAGTGGTCTAAAATCAACAATAAATTTCGAAAATTTCCTTGGTCTCTTAGATTTTTCCATTAGTGCAATACATACATATAGTTATAAACAATAATTGGTTGATAATCTAATGTTAGTCACACAATTTTTGAGAACAAGTGTCGTGTCGTGTGTTTGAAAATTGTATACATTTTTGTATGTATATACTAGTATATTTCTAAAAACTGTTTAATTATTCGACTATCAAATGCCATAAACAATAATCTATGTATCTAATTACTTCTTGGTAATAATAATTAATAATAATTATGCGTTTTCTTTGAACATTCAATTTCTTCCAGTACCATCATCCCCTGCCAAGACTACACTCAAACAACATGGCGATTTTTACATATTCAATTGGACGTTACCTGATATGCGAGCCGGTCATGTAGATCTCTACGAGTTGATATTAATTGAAAATGAAAAGAAAAAGATATTAACTGTGAAACGCATTTCTGATGGACCACAAATATGCCGTTTTAAATTCCCTGCTTGCACGGATGGAACACAATCTATGGAAGTACGCGCTATAAATTTAGTAACAAAACAACAACTAGATAGAAACAGATTTCGAATCGCTGAAACAGAAGATGAAGGAAAATGGGTGCGACAACGCCGTAACAGCGACCCGACCTACCCTACTAGCCAAGTATATATGCAAGCAACAACAAATGCTAATGATAAAAGAAACAGTAATGATACCATGCCAAAAGAGAATACAACAACCACAGCAGCTAAAAATCAAAAGCAAAAAATAACAGTACATCCATATAAGCATCATAAGGATTTCGAATGCGAAGAACTTTCTTCTAGTCTCAGCCTAGTAGTGCCAAATGTCACCCATGAAGAATATTATATGCTCACATCGGAATCTGAGCAAAATTCAAATCAATTACTTTGTGCCCAAGTTCCATGGCAACACATGGTGGCTATAATCATACTTTTCATTATGGCCATAATCTCAATAATTTGGAGTTATAATAAAATTAATAAAAAAAGGAATATTAAAGTTGAACTACCGGAATCCATTTTGGAACTCATGCGTATGAGTATAAAAATGCCGACTGAAATGGAGGTTAATAAGGCGGATAATATTTCTATTGTCTCGACGAAAACCAACGATAGTAAATCTTTGATCAATACGGATAGTCATCATCATATACAATACCAGCACTCATCGACTAGTAGTAGTGGTGAAAGTGGTGTTGCAGGTATTGATGGAGATAATAGTGTTAGTCCTAGCACAAGCAGTGACGATGTTAATGGCGAGTATGCCCGTAATTGGTCACAAGATGTACCGACATCACCACAAACAACAACAACTTTGAATAGTCTCAGTCAGTCCTCGCCGGCACATCAACGTACGCCCGCATTGCCGTGTGGAAATGGAGGAATTAAAATAAATGATGATTACCTACGGCTCGAACAAATAACCAATAAGCGGTTATTACCCAATGTGGATGATAGGAGCATTTCGAGTGGTTCTACATATTTGCTTTTACATTCAATTAAGTCAAAATCGAGTTCTTCATCGGAGAGTGGTACTTTTGATTATACAGTTGGTTCCACAAAAGATAACGCAAATACCGCTATTCTTAAAAATCATACAAAACCTGTCCTCATACAAGCAAAATCATCGCCAACTCATCCAAATATAATTAGAAACCTGCCAATTAAGACGGGCGATTACGTGCCGCCAGACTCGTTGATGAGGGTAAGTAAAATACCTTAATTAATTGTTTGTCTTTCTTGGCTTTGGCGCCATAAGCAGTTGACAATTGGTTTGACAATTTCGACTAAGCTGCTTTCTAAAGTTAACTGCCCACCGGGGTTAAACCGGATAATTTTGATGTAGGAGAGTATGAATCGTGAAGCTGACATATTCGGTATCCAAAATTAGATACTCTGAGAAAAAGTGTCCTACACAAATAACCCTACTATCAGCTGTTCGCTAAACTTTTTCCGTTTTTCTTTTCAATAATATAGAAATTAGTAGACCTAGGTCAAGGTCAGAAAGAAAGTTTTGCAACAACCTTTTCCATTGCAAGGTTTTGCTCTTACTGATATCGTGATATTTACTTGCAAGTTCCCACGACCATTCTGTCTTTTTCCCGAAACGATCCGGATTTTCGTCCGACTGTCGTTAGCTCATTGTACGTGATGCTTTTCTGTTCATAGTTGTTGAAAATGTAGCGTATTTCCGTTTTTGACTAATTTCTTTTTTTTTTCGTCAGATTTGTAGACAGTTTCATTAACTATGCTATCCTTTTCTAAAATCAGTTTACTGACGAAACTGACGGCCTAGTCTCATTTACCAGCTTGTAATAGACTCAGATCAATTCCTATTCCTGCGTCATCTTCGTATATGTTGAAAAAGTGAGCAACCCTTATGTGAGATAAGTTAACCAATCCGTGTGGAGCCTTTGGTCAAGTCTAAAAGAGAGGAAGCTTCAGTGGATCCATTCCAACATATTCGGTTTGAGGGTTAGATACAATTTAATTGCAACGTCTGTTCGCCAGATTTACGGCTGCGAACGAGCGTCAGTCTTGAAGTAAGCGGCTCGCTTTTTAAATGTGTATCCAGCGAAATTGTGCGCCAGGTTTTGGGACCCGTCAAATTGAAACCAGCTCCATTAAAAAGTATAACAAAGCCTTGAAATAGAACTTCCAATTTCGATGACGACCAATGCGAATACTGGTTGGCCGGTTGATTATTGCGTAAAAATTCAGATCTAAGCTTGGATCAAAAAATTTTGTCATATATGGGGGCTTTGCTTACTCAACTACTATCTATAAAATACAACGACCTCAATCAACGGAACCTCACGGGTGCAATGAGAATGTGCATAGAAGTGGCAAATATCTAGAAAAAAAATGTTGAAACTGCAAAATCACTCGAATACCATTTTATCCTTCCTAACATTACTCCTAGGAGGAGTCGAAAACTTAAATTTGAAGCCTACTGGTCGAAAAAGAATTTGCAAGTCAAAGGCGCTCGAGGAAAAAACATTTTATGCGAGGGTGGTTGGATAAGTCACAGCGACTTTTTGAATAAAGTATATGGTTTTCAGCAAATCAGCGTTTTATTGGGTTTTTTCAAGGCCCTTTAAATAAGCGTTTGTTTCTGTGATGATCTCTTCATTTGAACCATTTCTGTAGGTTTGAAAACAAGAAATTATCGCAGGTTAATCTGGGCAATATGCAGGATGGCGTAGCAGTTTGTAGACAAATTTATAAATTTTTGCCATGGTGACTACACGCGTGTGCACCCGTTCATTGTCCTGATGGAACAGCATTTTCTTTTTTGCCAAATGCGGTCATTTCTGCTTCAAATCAATCGAATCTGTCCAAAAGTTTTGCATAATATTCGCCGGTGATCGTTTTGTCCTTTTCAAGGTAATCGATGTGAATGGTTCCTCGTACATCAAAAAAAAGTGACCACGACCTTGGTCGCAGCCAGACCCACCTTGGCCTTCTTTGGTGCCCATTCTTCCTGAGAAACCCACGTTGTGTTTGTTCATTGTTCTCTGATGTGGTGTGGTGGATCCATGTTTCGTCTACGGCCATCCATGTTTCGTCTACGGCTTATGGTCGTGTGTGAGCAATCGCGGCACCCAGCGCGCGGTTCGCTTTTTAATGTAAAATGTGATATACCCACTCAGTAGAGATGCCTATAGTATCAGTCACCTCTGGCACTTTTACTCTCCGATCGTCCATTATCATTTTATGAATTTTATCGACTATTTCTGGCATGACGACCTGTTTTGGGCGTCCTGGAACATTCGCCGTCATTTGCACTGGTACGACCACAACGGAACACAGTAGACCACTTCTTAACTATTGAAATTGATGGTGCAGAGTCCCATAATATTTAACAAGTGTTTCCTCGATTTCCGTGGTGGTTTTTTTTTTTACGAAATTCACTTTCTTCCATTTTCGTTAAAATTCACGAGGGCGTCCGCTTTCAATGGTTGTCAAACACAAAACTAAATGGCGCAACTTGCTCAAAATTTTACAGTAGCCTATGAATAGAAAACAGTTGACGGGTTCAGTGTTGTATTTCATAGCACCAAATTTCTTTCGGGATAAGCTATCGTTTAAGTAGTGGGCATTTTAAATTTTTTTGTTTTTGGGTCATCCTTTTTAAATTAAAAAATTATTTTTATACTTCAAGAGAACTTCTTTTGACCTTAGTCCATATTTTGCTAATATTTTAATTATGTGTTTAGCTATTACTCGAGACGATCAATACCGTTCGAGTATTTTAATTTATCGCTGAGCACAGGAATTTACTTTTAAACTTCCAAAATTTCATGAGCCTTTTATGGAAATCATATTATTGGGATTGAGGTAAAAGGTTATTTTGAAAAAGTCGGGGCCACGAAATGTATTTCAGACATGTGGTTTCCGCACCAAAATTGCTCAGAATTATTCATAGAATACGTTTTTATATACTTAAGTATTATAAATTTAAATTCTTTATAATTTCCAACAGCTATCAACATCACATAACGCGTACATGAGCGAAGATAACAATAGAACACACGATACATTGGAGTCTGTACAATCAAATTTTCTCAAAACGGGCAATTATGTGTCACCAGATGCTTTTTCTCGGGTAAGTACAATTTTTTTTTTTTTTTTTTTTTGAAAGAAAATTATAATCGTTTACACTTACAGATGACAGCGTCCCATAAGCCCAGCATGAATGAAGTCGAAAGCAAACCAGAAAAGGCATTCCAAAAACAATTTTTACCATCCAAAAGCACTGGCGTTGCACAACCAAATCTTACAAATACAAATCCCATGCTTGCAACGGACAGTCATGTATTGCCAGATTCGCTGTCTGAGGTAATCGAAATTTGCTTTATTTACTTTGGATTGCAGAAACTCAATTTATTATTTATTTTACTTGCAGATAGGAGCATCATTTTCCACTGAGAATGAAAATCAGAAATCTCAAGGCATCTTCCCGAAACAACCTTTAAATGGCAAAACTACGCACATACAAACAAATCATTTTGGAAATGTAAAACCCGCAACGGGTCGCTATGTATCGGTTGATGCACTGCCAAAGGTAACTGAAAATGGTTTTCTGCTTATGAAATTTTAATACTAAAAAATGCTTTGTCTTTTGCACTTCCTTTACTTACTTAGATTGCAGCTTCATTTGCGCTAAAAGAAGAAAATGAGAAATCTCAAAATGTGTTGGATAAGCAACAGCTAAATGGAAATGGCAGACCAAATCTTTGTGAAAATTTAAAATTTTCAACGGGTGACCACCATGTGTCGGTTGATGCGTTGCCAAAGGTAAAAAATAGAGTGTTCTTTAAAAAAAAAGCTATCGTTTAAGTAGTGGACATTAACTAAAATACATATATTTCTTTGCTCCATGTTCTGTTCTCTGTTATGATTGTAGAACGCGCGAACACATGGCGCTGCCTCAGCAGCAGCAGCAGCAGCAGCAGCAACGGCAACAGACCGTGAGAACTCTGAAAAGCCATTACAACAATTACAGCAACAAACCAAGTCACCCATAGTTTCATATGGTTATGTTACACCAGACTTTTGGGTACAACAACAGCAAAGCGCAATGAAGTAAAATATATCATAGATCGAAATTGTATAACAGATGAGAAAAATCCAATGGGGAAAAATAATATTTAGCCAAAAAGTTAGAAATCAAGTCAAGCTTGTTTAGTGATTGTAAAATGTGGCGAAAGTGCAGTGTATGTTAGTATTTGTAAGAAAAAAAAAGAAAAAAAAAGATAAAATCGTACCAAGCATTTCACTAGGTTAGCGCTATTAAGGTCGGTATGCAGCTCTTACGAAAACCAAAAACTCCATATAAAAAAGTGTAAAAAAACCATGCGCGAAATTTTTTTTAACGAAGCAGTACGCACCTCGAACGAAAAAACTCCATTTTCTACTGCCTATTTCGAAAGTCTTTTTTAACAAATACGAATGCACGGCAACACAGGTTTCCGAGCGAAAGAAATAATCTCATATATATTTCTCGAGAAACAAGAGGAAGACTAATTTTCAAACGTATTAAATCTATAAGCTTGTTTTTTATGTAATGTTTTTAGTTTTTTCATCAATTTCTACACCTTTTACTTATTTTAGCCATGAATCATGAATCAGCGACAAATATTTACCGCGGTCTACTCATGTTTTTTGTTTTGTTTACTTACGTTTGCATATCTTCTTCCTATGTAAAGAGCTGTTCACAATAGAAAATCATTTCCGTGTCTACTACATTTTTCCATCCACTAAATATATGAGTTGTTTTTTTTTGCTAGGGGTGCATACCGTCCTTTAAATATGAACACATTAACAACTAAGCGACAACGAAGTTAATTTGTCCAAATCAGCCAACGGTCAGTAATGGAAAGTGTGGCTGGCCGAGATATATACAATATAAATATGGGAAATAGTTAAAATTCAAGTAATTTATAATATACAGCAAAAAAAAATGTATATATGTACATATATATGTATATATATGTAAGGATTTTCAAAATATACAACACACATTTGTCAGTGGCCTAAATTTTAGCAAACCTCTATCTACTTTGGCCTCTAACTACTTGTTTTCTGCTTTGCCTCTGAAAATTAATATAAAAAAATACTATGATCCGACGTTCGTTGCTTTCAATGTGTTTATATAGTACTACATACATATAAGTGTTTAGATAATTTTAGAAATACAAAAAAAAAAATACTCATGGCCAAAGGCTTAAACACACGCATACATACTTGGGTGCATTAAGGGGTTAGGCCACTCTAGAATGCCACAAAATAGGCCTTTTTTGAGATTTTTTTTCGGCAAAACTTAAATAAATCTGATTTTTGACAAAGGGCATTTATTATACATATAATTAACTGCTTATAACTATTTTTTAAGAAAAATTAATTTAAAAATGGCGGCTATAGAGCGTTCTCCCTAGGGTGTCTCCATTTTTTCGGGAACCACGGCCGGACACACAGCTACTATATTTTTATTTTTATTTTAAGTTGTTGAACGGTTTCCGCTTGTAAATAGCAATAGCTACAGAAGTACGTAGGATTTTTTCAATATATGCATTTTTGACAAATCGGCGCGTCTCTAAATGAAAAAGTAACAATTTGGCCTAAAAAATAGTTCAAAAAAAAAAAACTATGCAAGATAAAAAATCCTAAGTACTGCTGTAGATAATGTATTTCTGAAGATGTTGTCAAAATTTCAAGCGAATCGATTGTATATTGTTTGAGTTATGTTTCCGGCCAACTTGCAAAAAGCTGTTTTGAGATAAACGCGTTTAAAGTTTTGAGTATACCTTACTGACTGAAATAGACGCTTCAACTAGAGAACGAAAATGGAGCATTTAGAAATTTTTATCTGTCATAATCGTTCGGGATAACATTTTTGATACCATAATGTATCATTTGAAACAAAGAAAAAAATCCATTTCCCGAAAATTCTAGAGTGACTAACCCCTTAAGAAACAAATATTTTACATAGTTGTTGGATGTTGTAAATTTGCGAACTTATGCGACTGATTTATTGTTGCTGTTATTGCAGGGACGGACATAAATGCATATAAAAATGTAGGTAAAAGTGTGTTTCTTCGATAGCATAGACATAAACTCGTATAAATATATATGTATGCATGTAAGTATGGGTACATAAGCTAATGTAAATGAAAAGTTTATATACATTTCAATTAAAGACAATTTTAATTACATATTATTAAAAGTAAAATTGAAAAAAATTGCAATTAAAATGCAAAAACAAACTAATTACAATAAAGCAATTAGTTAAACAAACAGCGTCGAATTTCCTTGCAAACACCTTTTTGCGCTAAGCAATCCCAATAAGAAAACAAAAATAAAAAAATTAATTTTTATATTCATAAAAATAATAATAAAAAATATATACGTAAGGCTCATATGTGTATGTAATTAAGTAAAATTATATAATTAACTTATATTAGACGTAATTTGTGCGTAAGAAATTTTTGTGTGAAAATTCAGCGTGTTGCAAGCATGAATGTATGTGAATTTTTTTTATCAGTTCCTTATATAATACTTTGGTTATATATATGTATATACTCAAGAGCTTAAGATATTAAAAACTTTTGCCCACATACTTATTGCCAATGAGAAAAAGCATCACAATTTCTTTACATAATTTTTATTTATTATGTTATTGAACATATTATGTGTATATAATATTAATGAATTATATTTTGATTTTATTTATAAATCTTAATTAAAATTATTTCCAGTGGTGCATAAATAAATATTCATAGTGATGTGAAATGCCAGATATGTATGTATATTAAAAAAAAAAAATTTAAAAATAGCATTTCCACATGAAAGTGTTAATGTTTATTTTTAACTTTTAGATTTTTTTACGCAATAATTTGGTTTCGCAAAGCTACACGCTGTAAAATTACTTCGAATAATTCAACTAATTTAAGTTCTACTCTTCCTTGTTATTTTATATACATTTTTCACTTTAAAATTTTACTCAATCATATCCTGATAACTCAAATTTTTACGCACTAAGTGCTTTAAATGGTGGCGGCCGCGATAGTCGAGTGGTTAGCATTGCGTAGTGACATTCGGAAGGCATGGGTTCGAGCCCAGGTTCGAGCAATATCCGAGTGTATTTCTGGCATGAAATAAAGCTCCTCATAAAAATCCATCAGCCGTTCGGAGGCGGCTTAGAATAAACTGTAGGTCCCTCCATTTGTTGGTAAAAACATCAAGACGCAAAACCACAAATTGGTGGAGGCGCTCGGCCGAAAATCTCTTCAGCGGTTACAAAGCGCCAAATATATATATATATATAAGTGCTTTAAATAGTAGCATAAGCCTTTTTCAGTTTAATTTAATTAATTTTATTAATTTTAATCTATCTACTAAAATATAAAAATGTGATAACAACTTTTTTATATATCTTTTTTATAAAAAATTAATTTTTGGTTATATTTAAGTTTGTTATGAATATTTCATAATTCTGGCTTGCGCACTTCATTTATGTATAAAACTTATTTTAATTGAATTATTTTCATATATATTGAATTTTTTATTTTTTGTTCTTACCCTTACCCACATACGCATTTAAAATTTTCCAAAGAAAGCCAAAATTTTAGAAATTATTAAATTATAATTTTTATAATATAAAAATGTATATACGTAACTTTTAATAATACCAAAAAACTATATTTTTTACATTTATGCAAAATAAATGTACCGATGTACTTATAGTTGTAGGTACTTAAAGTAACATCATTTCATATGCAATTTCGAGTAACATATAAAGTTTCAAAAAATTTATGTAAACTTCGAAAAGAAAAAATGAAGCCAAAATTTGTCAAACAAACGCAAAAATCATATTCCATTTTATTTTGCACTTGTGCACACATATGCAAATTAAATTTTATATTATAATATGAAACAATATATTGTACAAATGAATGTAAATATATATTAGCTTTTAGTTAGACATTTAAAAAAAATAAAAATAAAAATAAAAATAAAAATAAAAATAAAAGAATTTGAAAACAATGTGCCCATATTAGTTGTTGAAGAAACTTACATTCATACGATATAAATATAAAATATACATTGTTACATACAGCTGTTAACAGCTAATTAGAAACGACACTTATCTCAAAATAAAAGTCATTTTCCATTAAAAATACGAATTTTCAAATTGTTTAAATTTATTTTATTTAAACTTAAGAACCAATAGAAAACAATTTATTCAATATTATTTATTAAAGAAAAAAAAATTTTACAAGAACTTGTGAAATCTAATATTTGGGTGCGGCAACTAATTAGAAACGAAATTATGTTTTTATGTATACATAAGGATTTAGTTAATATTTGGTTGCATAACCCTTTTGCTTCAGCACTTCTTCACACCGATTGCGCATTGATGTAATTAGATTCTGACAGCGTACCACTGGTATGGCTTGCCATGCCGTTCTTACCTCATCAAAGAGAACATCCATATTGGGTATATTTTTGGCACTCACAGCTCTTTTAACGTCACCCCATAGATGTTCAATTGGGTTCAAATCTGGACTGGATGATGGCCACTCCAAAACATTAGTGGAATTTTCGTCGAAAAACTTTTTCGTTAGCTTTGCCGTGTGCTTCGGATCGTTGTCCTGCTGAAATTTCCATATAACAGGCAAATTTTCCTCAGCCCACGGCAACAAGACATTTTTCAGAATGTCGACGTATTTCTCCTTATTTAAAATTCCATCAATCTTATGGAGTGGACCAGGAGAAACATCCCCATACCATGATTGATCCTCCACCATGCTTCACTACCCGTGAAACATAGCGCCGAACATACCTCCGACCATCAGGTCCAATACGATTGATCTTCGTTTCATCGCTCCAAACGACATACTTCCATTGGTTTGGAGTCCAACAAATGGGATCTCGCAAAATCTAGGCGTCTTTTCCTTTGAATTATAGTAAGAAGGGGCTTCTTGCGTGCTGCTTTACCATGTAGTCCGGATTCGACTAAACGCCTAGCAATTGTCCTCTTGGATATTTCAATACTGAATTCATCATGAATTTCGCTTTGTATGTCAGTGATACTCTTTTTTGGGTCTCTTCTAGAGATTCGTACAATCTGGCGGTCTATTTCTTCTGAAGTTTTCCGGGGTCTTTTTTTGCGTGGAATGTTGCGAATAGTTTTAAAGTTTTGAATATGCTTTAAGGCTGTGAACACCATTTTTTTCGAGCATTTGATTTGCTTCGCAATTTCGCTGTATGACTTTCCAGCTTTGCGAAGATCATAAATAGAGCTGCGTAGAGCAGGTGTACAATTGCTGTTTTTTCCCATCACAAGTCTTTAAGAAAAACGTTCAAAATGATTTTAAACAACGAAGTTAAAATGACTACTTACCAAAAATATTTAATATTATTACTAGAGCACCACAATGTGTCGACAAGCTATCACTAAACAAAGGTTTCTAATTAACTGTCTCACTTTTGTTACCTTGCACTAAGTAACCTACGTACTTTGTGGGAAAATATTAACGGTACTTCAATAACACAACTAAAAAACTTTGTCCATTAGCATTAAAAATAGTAACAAGAGGAACGCAAAGGTTTTTAAGAGAAAAGATAACGGTAAATTTAAGCATTTCATTATTATATTCACTAAGCGCTGGGCAAAAGAGAACGTTTCTAATTAATTGTCAACAGCTGTATGTATCTACATACTTATATAAAATTAAATCTAAAAAAAAATAGGTCAATCGATTGTGTGTTAATGTCTAATTATTTAAAAATTATAATTCAAATTTTTAACCATAAAAACTAATTGTTAAAAATACTGCTATTTGACTAAAGTAAATAATTTATATATATATGTATGAACTTATTAAGAAGTCATGGTTATAAAAATGTTTACAAACAAAGCATAAAATTAAATGTACAAAATAAATTACTGTGCATATAACTGTGTATTCTCAATTTTTTGTAGATTAGTATAGTAAAAAATTAGAATTTATAATTGTTATCTACTTTTCATATACAATTTGCATATTAAGCTACAGTCGGTTTCCACAAATTAATTGAATTTTTAAATTTGCCACACATGCACATACAAAAATATATACATACACACAATTAATGATATTCTAATAAAAAACAGAAAATTTTATTGAAATTTGTACAATAATTTTAATTAAATATTTTTTAAAAGAAATGTTACAAAAACATAAATAATATAGCAATTTGAAAATGTTAATCAATGCATAGGTTACAATTAAATATAAAATAAAGCATAATAAAATAATATAAAATAAAATAAACTAATATGTAATGAAATAAAATATAATATAATAAATTAAATATATATAATAATAATTAAATTAAATTAAACAGAGAAAAACGAAAACTAAATAAATAATGTATAGTACAATTAAAGTAGCAAACTTATAAATAAAATACAATAAAAGAAAGCGAAAAAATTAAAAATAAAATACTTATATAATATATAACAATGAAACGAAATTAATTAAAAAATTAAAATAATGAAATATAAAAATAAAATAATATAGAAAAATTAAACACAAAAACAAACCATAATGTAAATAATATAAAATGAAATAAAATAATATAAAATTAAATTAAATTAGTATACATATAAATAAAATAAAATAAAAAGAAAGGAAAAAATTAAGAATAAACTTGTTATATAATATTGTGGCGAAAATGCGAAGCGAATGACAGATGAAAGAGAGGAGCCAACAACTGGCATGTTCTAGAGCGTAAACGAGGCGATTATCGTAAACGACGCGATTATTCCAGGGGTTTCGTTTACAAGCAGCAAACAAGTATATAAGGGCGACCCATGACTGCAAAAGTAATCAGTCGTGAATTAAAAACGTTGGAGGTTACATTACATTGAAGTAATAAAAACAGTACATATTGAAAGTTATATACAAGTGATTGTAAATAGTAAAGTAAATTATAATTGAATTGTGAATTACTGAGTAATCAAAAGGACATTAATTAAATTCTTTATAAATAAAGAAACTGCAAATTAAGTTGGCGATTTTATTTAACAATCCAGAGATCGTACCTGAAGGATTTGGGAAATCATCGAGGTTAATCAGCAAGATCGTAACAATATGTAAAAATTAAATGAAATAATACAAATTAAAGAATTTTGAAAGAATAATGAAAAATAAAATAATATAAAATTTTAAACAATAAAGAAAAACAATTATGTAAAATGATATAAAAAATTAAATAAAACTAAATTTAATTGAATAAATAAATCAAATAAAATTAAAATATATATATATATATATACAAATATATATATTATATAAAGATAAATAAAATACAATAATATAAAACCAAATTAAACAATATAAACAACAAAATAAAAAAATTAAAAATTTGCCACTACATTTTGAAATAATTACGTATTAAGTTTTACACCAAGCTCAGCATTGCTACTTTCGAATGCAAAACCAGTGTTGTAAGAATTTTTTTCAGTGACTCAGCTAAATTGGCCAACAATAGAAGCTAAAAACAGCAAAAAAAAAATAATTCTGAAAAAATTTAAAACAGAAGCTAAAAGTGCAAAGCAAACAATTCGATAATTTTATTCGTTTTTCTGAATAAAAAAGACGTAACAAAATTCAAAATTCGTACTCTCATGTACAGTTAAATACTTTGTATTTACAAAAATTTTGTAAAATATACGATGGTAGGCTGCATCAACTTGCTTAAAATATTTATATAATAATGTATAAATATTCTATCTTAGCATAATTTTTACTAATCTTTTCATATTTCCGATGTTTTACAAATTTTTAACCGCTGAAATTAAAAACCCGCAGAAAAAGTTTCAGTTCTGCAATAATCGTTCTTTTTTTCTTCATAAGGAGCTATAGAGTGCATGAAATGTACTTTTGTTGTGTTAAACAGTAATTTATCTGTCGCTTCATATAACTTTTTGGCGATTCTTAAAAAAAAAATTTAATCTTCCTAAGCTAAAAACTAAACAAAACCAAGCTAAATTTCAATTATTCAAGTTAAACTTCGAAGAGAAGAGCTAAATCTAGCTGAAAAAAAGCCCAAGTGGTAACACAGGTTGTAGCGAGAAGATGTGCAGTAGTCGTTTTTTACTTCGTCTAATTTTTGAAATAAACAGAAAGCAAAGGCAAGTACAACAAAATTTCAAAATACATATGCTCAGAGCACGCATAACAAGCAACAGCCGATTCACTCATTCTCATATTGCTATTATAGCTCCAGATTTCGCTCAATCATTTTCGAGCAGTGCGAACATTTGAGCAACGAGCACTCACTCACCGCTCATTGCTCATTAACCGAAGCCAAACACGAGCGTTTCGAGTATTTTACAAACTCTTTTTTTTATTAATTTTATATTTGTTTATGCAAAGTGTAAAATTCATTGAAATGGCAAAGAAATTTTGACAAACAAAATAATTTTTTTTTGTTCTGCTGAGCAATTGAGCAAAGAGCGAGAAGCAGCTTCGCTAATACTGCAGCTGAGAGCGTTCTCCCATCTCACATTCTAATGTTGGAGCAGTGTTAGACCGGGTAACATTCAACAGCTGATGTGCAAAAGGTTCCACTGTAAAAAAATGACCACTCTTTCTATATACATATATTGCAGAAATGTTTGTAGTTTTAATATTACAACTTAATACGATTAAATATATTCAGTTGTTTTTCAATAAAATATTGAAGTAAAATTGCAATTAAAGACGATTGCTGTACTTCTTAATCCTAATAAAATACCCAAAATTCCTCTAAAAACGCCAAAAAGTTATTTTTCAATCTCCGTGACACTGTTCGGAAATGTTAAAATAAAATATGCAGATTTTTGAGCGCTCTCACGAAATAAACAATTTCATATCTAGTCATCTTTGATAGTCGTATGAAACGGTGATCAGTGATGTATACAAAACTAGAGCATAAGGAATTGAGCGAGAAAAGTACTCAGTTTGATTATCAAACATACATATGCCAAGAAGAGTGTGAGCTGCGGTGAGCACCAATAAAAATTAGTACATGGAGCAAGCGTGGCCAGTTAGTATAATATGAAAAAAAAAATTTTTAAATTTTAAAAATTATGTGAATCAAAATAAAATTAAAATAATAAAATAAAATTAAAATAGTAAATAGAAAATAAAATAAAAAATTGAAAAATAATTAAATAAACATAATAAGATAATTTAAAAGAAAGTTATATAAACTAAAATTAAATAAAATAAAATTATACTAATTTGAATAGTATCAAATAAGTGCAACTAAATTAAATTGAATAGATTATAATAAATAAATAAAAATAAAAAATGTGTTATAAATAAAACACAAAAATATATAGAAATATAATATAAAAATAAAATAAAACTAAATTAAATTGAATTAAATTAATGAAAAAAGCAAAATTAAATTAAATTAACTAGAATTATAAAATTCAAATAAAATATAAATAAAATATAATAATATACAATAACACGATATAAAATTGAAATTAAATTGCATATAATTAATTTAATTAAATAAATAATGAAATGAAATATATTTCAATTGATTTGAATAAATTAAATTTAATAAAATAAATAATGAAAAGAAATATAAATATATCAATTGAATTAAATTAATAAAATGAATAAGCTGAATAAAAAATTAAAATAAATAAAAATATAACAAAACAAAATAAAATAAAGTAGTATAAAATAAAATATTAAAATAAAAAATAAAATTATATTGAATTAAATCAGTAAAATATATAAATATACATATATAAAATAAAAAATATTTAAAAATAATAATAAATTATAAAGATGAAGTAAAATAAAATAATATCAAACCAAATAAATAAGTCAAATAAAATGAAATTAGATAGAATTAAATAAATAAAAAATAAAAATAATAAAATAAAATATAAAAATAAAATATAGTAAAATAATGAAAACAAACTTAAAGATAAATAAAAACTAAAAACCACACAATAAAATTAAATAAGAAATAAATAAAATAAAATAAAATGAAAACAAATTAGAATTCAATGTAACAAAACAAAAAACGTGAAATAAAAACTAATAAAAAAAAAATAAAAATACAAATTTTAAACTAAATGAAATAAAAATGAATAAATCTAATAAAACTAAATAACAAATATATAAAGAAAAACGAAAAAAGGAAAATAAAAAGAATAGTAAAGAAGAAAAGAGGAAGTAATAAATAAAAGTAATTTCACTTAAAAAATAATAATTTGCTCTATTTTCCATAAATATCAAAATAATTCCATAAACATATGTTATATAAGTTCCAAAATCTTTTATTTATTTTCTATTACATTGTCATTTGCGGCAATTGTAAAAAATTGTACAAGCGGCTGTCACTTACAAATATATTAAAATAAAAAAATCTCACTTGTCAACTCTTCTATGCATTGATTAAGAACTAGATATGCAAATAAATATAAAAAATCTGTACAAAAATGTGTATTTTTAAAGACACAGGCACTTAAAAGTGTAGCACTGAATATTAAAACTTATTTACTTACACTATACTTTACAAGTTTTACAGTAAACTTATTTACACGAATACACACAAATATTATAAATATAATAAAAAAAAAATAGTATATATCTGGTGAAAATAACTGTTTTATGTGGCGTAATTAAAAGAAAATAAAAAAATAAATCAATTATTATTACAATAACAAAAAATGTATTTTTTTTATACAAATGAGATAAATTTATTGGGAAAATGATAAATTGCGACTAACAAAATTTTGTCAATGATAAACTTTACAGCATCTAAGTTTGATTGTCTAACAATGGGTAAGCACAACAATTGCTCTAAATTTGATTCATTCGTTTCCATAACCCATAATTCAAATTGAAGCATAAACTTACCACAGTAACCAATAAGCAAAATCGGACGTGTCCAAGCAATATGGTAACACCAATGCTGACATTTTCACCACAGAGGGGCAAAAGCCGATGGCGGAGCGTGTTGTTTGTGTAGCATTCAGTTTACGAAGAAATTTGGCCGAGATAACTTGTGCAGATTGTGTACAAATTTCATGTGAAAAGCATTTGTATTTTTCGGATTCTTATTGAATTTAGCAAAAAAAAATATCCTCTGATATAAAGGAATTGAAGAGAAGATAGTATTTAAAAAGGATACGGAAATCCTTTTAATTTTTGTATTCTAATTGAACAATTATCGAGAAAGAAAAGGAATTTGAGCCTTTTGGGTTAAGGATAAATTCAAAATCAAAAAAAACGAACGCTGTGAAAAAGGGAGAGGTGGAAATTAACGAACGAAATCCATTACGTGAAAAATCGATAAAAATAGAATCAAATCGGAAACCCGTCATAGAAGCAAAAGCAAAGACAAAAATAAAAACAAAACCAAAGTGACGTACCGACGAGAGGAGTATTAATTTAACAACAACAACGAGCGGAGCAGCACAACATTTGGAAAAAAACGTGTAGTTGTTGGTGTGCGAAACGTGGTGCAGTGTGAAAGGAATGTTTAAATAAAGGTCCCGCGAAGGCAAATTTGTATGCAAAATAATAAATTTTTAGCTGTGATTATTATTTAAGAAAAATAAATAAATAAATAACAACGCAAGGAAAGAAAGAAATATACAAAAAAGTGAAGAGTGCAGGAGGAAGAGGAGAAAAATCAGCTGTTTTCCTATTTAAAAGTAAAGCGGATAAGAAGGAGACACATTTCTCCATCTACCGGCAAGAAGAACGACAAACACATACATATTACAGAAAAAAAAAACAGCTGTCCACTCAGCCGTACAAATAGCGAAAGCGTAAAACAAAAATGTGTTGAATTTGAAAAAAAATACACAAATTGGAAAATAAAAACAAAAAGCTAAAGCAAAAACAAAAATTGCATATGTAAATAAAGAAAAATATTGTCTTCATGAAAGCGCCAAGGAAACTATAAAAAGAAAGTATCAGCAATTTAAAAATAGATTTCGATAAGGAAAAACAGATAACAAATTTTGTTTTACAAAATAAAAAATTTCAGTATATTTAAAAAAAAAACTATCCAAATTCAAATAATTCAAGAGATTTTTGAAAATTCCAAAGTAGCATGGGCACAGAAACCAAATTTAATTGTTACAAGGAGAACACAACAGCAACGACTGGTAGTGTTTTACGTCCGAAGGTAGCACACAATGGTTCGTCGTCAATTGCTAGAGCAAATGTCGGTGCTGGCCGTGGTATTATTGGCATTAGTGGCGTTGATCAAAAGTTGCATTCCTCAAATGGCGCTTTAAATGGTGCATTCAATTATAAGCAACAACAGCAGCGTAGCGATATTAAAAACGGCAGTACAACCAGCACCAGCAACTGTGGCAAGATTGAAACAATTTCGACGCCAGTTTTTGTACCCATACATATTGGAGAAGACGTAATTAGCGGCGCCAAAGATATACTCAAAGTGATAAGACCACACTGGAATATCAGCCATATACAGTTTAAAGTAAGTACATAGTACAAAAGGGCAAATGTGTTTGTAGTAATTAAAATAGAATAAAATTTTTTATTTAATATTTATATTGTTTATTCGGTTTAGATCTTGTATGCTGACAGCATCGATTACATATACATATATGTACTTACAATGTAAAAATTGTTTCGTTTTGTGGGCCTCAAAATATCTCTCCATAAATTTGTTCTCATTTGACGTATTTAAACTTGTGATCTAAATGAATTTTGTATTTTGCTTTCTTCTTTACAAATATTTGTGTTTTACTATTCAAATAACAGCCAAGCATGGAATTTTCCATTAATGCTACAGATAGTCACTTGACTGATTTTGTATGTAGGAGTATGTAATTATGTACGTATTTGTACTATTTATTAGTCAGAGCAATTTTCAGTGATTATCTCCTGCATTTAAATAACTTTAATGGTGGCAAAGTACATTTAATCTAAAAAAAAGACAAAATATGTAGTATTCGAATTAAATTAGTCATATTTAAATACATATGTTTTTTAAATTTTGTACTAACCATCACTGTGCCAGATTGGCTAGAAATACTCTTTAAAAAAAAAACTTAACCGGATTCTTTTTGCTTCTTTATAGCCTTGCATAATTAATGTCACATCTTTTAAAAATATAAATTTACAATACCTACGTATATAAGTACATTCACATTTATATTTCAGTATTCTGTACGGAAATTTGTATGTATGTAGCTACTTACATTCGTACGAAATACAAATGTGCTGGTGTATAAATATGGTATTTTATAGCAGCCTTATCGCTTGAAAGGTTCTCGACACTTATATTTAAAGTAAATAATTTCGGAAGTGGTGCACAAGATTTTTTTATACATATATTTTTTTATATAAGATTTGTACACTCATACATATAGGCTTTATTTATTTTTGCATGTTTCAGTGTAAAAATACACAATGCAATTTCAATTTGTTCTGTGAAGCTGAAATCAGTTTTTATTATTATTATTATTTTTTTATTATATTTGCAAGATATATTTTTTTATAAGCTTAAATATTTATTTTTCAAATTAAATTCTACAGTAATGGGGATTATTTGGTGCATCGAACAATCGAAAAATATTTGTTTATAGGCATTACATTCCTTCCTTCCTCATGTCAATGTGTATCTATTGTACATGCATATGTATGTATGTATGTATATATATGTGTGTATATATGATTGTATGCACATATTTTTGTTCCCGTTCTGTTTTTTAGATTATCTAATTAATATGTGCATAAATTTACAAGTTAGATCAACTGTTTTCTTTGCATATTAACAAAACAAAAACAAAAATAGATTTAATCATCACAGCACTGTTCATTGGTATAAGAACCTATGTAAATCTTGAATTCAAATTTTATCATAATAACAATATTTCAAAATTGTCTTTAAATAATTGCACTTTTTAAAAAATTAATATAATAAGCGCTCTTACTGTTGATGCTCCCCCCAGTTCAAATTTAGATTTACCCTCTATGAAAAAAAAAATCATACGTTATTTTAATTCTCTTTTATTATCTCTAAAATAAACACGCGTTGACCTTAGGCATAATCGCGCATACATTTTAGCCAATTTTTGATTATATACCCACATACCAAATTAAATAAAATTTCTCTTGATACAATTCGCTGATAATTTTCTTAAAAGTTCTAGGAAACGTTAACTAGGAATATTAAATTTTGTTTTACATCATAATTAGGTCATTGGTGTAGTGAAATTTAGTAGTATATTTTATAGTAAATTCTATAAAAAGTTTAAAAATTTATTATTTTTTGTTTAGCATATCTAAGACGTTTTCCATTTAACTAGAGAGCGTAAAATGAGAAAACAGTGTTTTGTTTAAAATATTTTTTTATTTCCTGCGTTAACTATTTAAGACTCTATGCAACTCTAGATGCTAAATGATAGCGCTGACAGCAACGCGTGCCTAAATATTCCAAATATTTTTCGCCACTATCTGTTTTATTTTCTTCAGCTCATTGATAAATACAATTGTTTTGCAGCCATTTATTAGGAGCATTTTGAAGGCGTCAATTATCTGCGGCGCTTATCAAATTTAAGTACGTAATATAAAGTTCCTCAGTAATATACACAGAATTCCTATACATACATATGTATATGCGCATAACAGGTCAATTGAAAAGTCCCCGGCCTGACGCATAGATGGCTCAACTAACATAAATCCATATGATTTTTAGTTAGCCCTAACCTTCAAAAGACGCGAATATAAATTTGACAGCTGTCGGATCATTAGTTTGTGAATTAAAGCTTTTTGAGTGAAGTCACTTTTGTTGTGAAAAAAAAAATGGATGAAAAGTAATTTCGGGTGTTGATAAAATATTGCTTTTTGAAGGGAAAAAATACAATTGAAGCAAAAATTTGGTTTGATGATGAGTTTTCGGACACTGCCCCGGGAAAATCAACCATCAATAATTGGTATGCTAAGTTTAGAGGTGGTGAAATGAGCACCAAAGACCCAAAGGAGGTTGCTACTGACGAAAATATCAAAAAAATCCACCAAATGATTTTGAATGACTGTAAATGGAAATTTAATGAAATCGCAGGCACTTCGAAGAGATCAACTGAACATGTCATCATATCATTCACCAATATTTGGGTATAAGAAAGCTCTGTGGCAAGTGGGTGCCGCACGAGTTCACTTTTGACCAAAAACAACGACGAGTTGATGATTCAAAGCAATGCTTGGAGATGTTCAAACGTAATAAGCCCGAGGTTTTTCGTCGATATATGACAATCGATGAGACATGGCTACCCATCATTTTACTCCGATGTCCAATCGACAGTCATCCGAGTAGGTTGCACACGATAAACTCGCTCCAAAACGTGGAAAAACGCAACAGTCGGCTGGCTAGGTTATGGCGTCTGTATTTTGGGATTCGCATGAAATAATTTTCATTGACTACCTTGAAAAGAGAGAAACGATGGCGAAAATCCATGAATTGGGCTTCGAATTGGGCTTCGAATTGCTTCTGCATCCACTATATGCTTCAGCTCTGGCCCCCAGCGACTATTTCCTGTTCTCAGATCTCAAAATAATGTTCGCTGGGAAGAAATTTTCGTCGAATGAAGAGGTAATCGCTGAAACTGAGGCCAATTTTGAAGCAAAGAACAAATCGTACTACGAAAATAGTATTGAAAAGTTAGAGGATCGCTATAATCAGTGTATCAGCCTTGAAGGCAACTATGTTGAATAAAAAAAATCAATTTTACAAATTAACCTGTTAATTTAATCGTTAATCTTTTGCATTTACACTTAAATGAGCCAGAAAAAATGCAGTTACTGATTAATTTTGAACAAAATAGAACACAATTTTTCCTTTTATTACAAATTATCATCCTAAAGAGATAGACCATAAAAATTTATACCGATCGGAAGAGAACGGCAAGCTTTGTTAGTTTAGCCATGTCCGTCTGTTTGAACACAAACTAGTGCCTCTGTTTTTGAGATTCTTCAACCAAACTTTGGTAGGAAGATTTATTTTTATATCATTTGTCGGAACTGACCAGATCGGCCAACTATAAGATATAACTCCCATGCGACCGATATGTTCAGATATAAGGTTTTGGATGAAAAATTCATCAAAAAGAGCAGGAAATTGGAAAATCATTGGAATCGGAGTACTATATCATAGCATACAACCGATTGGTTCAGGTATGAGAATTGATATTTAATCCTAAAATGCAGTAAAATCAATTTTACATGTTCATGAAAGGCATAAAGTCTTCGGTATGACCGAAGAGATAGCACATCCTTCTTGTTTGCTCATTTTAATTGCGTTCTACGAAAATAACTATTATGTGACTTACAAGTTCTTTATATTTTGCTTAGATTAGTTAGTTATCTAACTCATTCTCATTTTGTAAAGATAACGGTTAGTTGGTTATATTGTCCTATGGTAAGCATTGTAAAATATTTTTTATAATGGAATTTATGTTGCTATTTAGTGTGAATGAAGTCATAATTTTTAGTTATTTAACTTGTAATAAAATGTTAATCCGCCTCGCAATATGGTCCTAATTACACTGCGTGACGTTATTTGTTGAGACAATGTACAAAATAAAAATGATTTAATTTACTTACTAGATTCGAAATAGTCAATTGCTTCAAAAACCTACAAAATCATTTCGAAAACCTTTAAATTTTAAAATAACGTATGTAAGTTTTTATTTCGGAAGTATAGGGTCATGTTTCAACGTTGATTATGGGAAAATATGATTATTAGTAGATTTTATTATATTTTTTAATTTTTTGTTGTTGCCAAAATTCTTAGTCTGTTCTTAAAACAGCATAAAATTTAGTAAACTAGTTCGAAACGCTCAACTCAAATATAACCTCGTTTCCATTTTCGTATTTTAACATGCACGAATTATGCTTTTATGATCTCTATTTAACTTCCGAGTTCAGTGTATTCCACAAAAGTTCGATAAATTTACAAATTTCTTCTTAAAAGATTTTCCTACAAGCCAGCCAACCAGTACCAGGCGAAGTGTGGACACTTTATGCTACCACTTGTTGTTTATATGCGAATATAAAGTGTTTGTTTTTGTTTACTGCCCCTGAACTGGTTAACTGACATTGTTTATACTGAGTTACTATTAATTTTTTAATTTTATTTAAAAAAAAAAGAAAGAAATTTGATTTGCGTGACTCGCGTTGGAAAAGTGAATAAATAAATATTGTGAATTTGCACATTCACATGCTAATGTGTGTGAATTTTTGTATTGTTTAAGAGGAATGGGCAATAAAAAAAAGTTGCATATCCTGTAGTCAAATGGATTAGTTAAAATCTACTTTGAAACTAGTGCGCTAAGCAAGCACAACTAGTCAACCAGCTGTCTTTTCCATACAAATAACTGATATTTTTAACACGGATATGTTCTACGTTGTGGCAATCGTAATTTTTCTGGCAGAAATTTATCTACTATACTGGTTTAATATGTTCAAAAATATGATTACTTTGTTTTTTGAGTCAAAATTATATATTTTTTTCGTTGAACATAGTTTTCTCATGAAAGGTAGATAGAGGTTAGCGTCTGCAAGTTTAAAAAAGTAACATGTCATTTGAAAAGTCCCCAGCCTTCCATAGTAAAACACATTTTTTTGGCAAAATTTTTTTTTTATTCAACATGGTTCTCTTCTAGGGTTATACACTGATTATAGGGACCCTCTAACTTTTCGGTACCATTTTCGTAGTACGATTTGTACTTTGCTTCAAAATAGGCCTCAGTTTCGGCGATCATCTCCTCAGTTGACGAACACTTCTTGACAGAGAACATTCTTTTGAGATCTGAGAACAGGAAATAGTCGTTGGGTGGGGGGGGAGAATACGATGGATGCGGAAGAAGACCAATTCATGAATTTTTACCGTGGATTTCACTGACTTATGGCACGGTGTATTGTCTTGACGAAACATCACTTTATTATCCTTCAAATGCGGCCGTTTTTTTTTTGCGCATCCCAAAATACAAACGCCATGGCCTTGAGAGTCGACTGTTGCGTTTTTCCACGCTTTGGAGCGGGTTCATCGCGTGTAGTCCACCCGGATGACTGCCGATTGAACTTCGGAGTGATATGATGGAGCCATGTTTCATCCATTGTCACATATCGACGCAAAAATTCAGTTTCATTACGCTTGAACATCTCCAAACACTGCTCCGAATCATCAACTCGTCCTTGTTTTTGGTCAAAAATTAGCTCGAGCGGCACCCACTTTGCACAAACTTTTTTCATATCCATTCAAAATCATTTTGTGGATTTTTTTGATGTTTCGTCGGTAACAACCTCTTTTGGGAATCCACTGCGTTCACCGGCTTCGGTTCATTTCACCACGTCTAAACTTAGCATATCAATCCTTGATGGTTGCTTCTCCTGGGAAAGTGTCCGGAAACTCGTCATCAAGCCAAGCTTTTGCTTCAACTGTATTTTTTCCCTTCAAAAAGCAATATTTTATCAACACATGAAAATCCTTTTTATCCTTTTTTTTCACAATAACAAAAGTTGCTTCACTCAAAACGCTATAATTCACAAACTAATAATCCGACAGCTGTCAAAAAGTTGGGGCTAACTAAAAACCATAAGGATTTAATTTTAGTTCTAGCCATCTATGTGTCAGGTCGGTGACTTTTCAATTGACTTGCTATGTACCTGCCAAATATACTTAGATTTTGAATAAAAATAAAATTGGGTAAACATTAGCTTCTTATTTTATACCACTTTTGTACTTTACCGAACAGTGAGACTTGGGTTCTGAAATTTCTGTAGTAAACTGATAAATTCTCTGACTGGTTTGAAGTTTCGCTGCAACACGCCTTCATATATTTTTAGGCCACATATCTCGACGTGCGCATTATTACTACTATCTTTGTATAAATAAGATTGCATAAAAAATGCTAAAAAAAAATTCGAGTGAGTAAAGAAAAAACAGGTAGCCTGTTAATTGCGATTCTATCACAAGACTTCATGCCTTTAGACACACTCCAACCTACAAAAAAAATTACACCGATAAGTAACAATTAGTACCTGCTTGTTATATACTTACGAAACAGATGTTATGCATACATATTTAAAAGTAAAATACAAATATATTCACTTTTCTCATTTTTCAAAAACAAATTATTTATTACAATATAAAGTATTGTATTTATTTACTTTATGATCTTTGTACTGAGACTGCTGATCGAAAAGGAATTTTTTTGTTGCTTACGTTTTTGTGACACGCTATGCGCTAAGAGCCTATCGCTTGAGAACACGTCGAAGGCAAAATGAAAAAAAAACGTTGCACCCGCGCATGTTTCGGATGCGTTTCAATTTTTTTTAATTTTTTTAGTTTATTGATATATGCATGTATGCATGTATGTGTGCGCATATCTGTTAAAACAATCTTTATTTTTGTTTTCTGAAAAAAAAATGGCAAAAAACCTTATAATCAGTTTGCGTTACTTCGTCATTAATATAAAAGACGTGCATACATACATACATGAGCATTAGCAAAATTGTTCTCCGCCACTCTCTCTCTCTCTTTGCCCCTTTTGTTTCTTCTAACCAGATTAATTCGACCACATTCACTTTGGCAGCAACGCTTTCGATTATTCATTCTCGATTTGTTATTTTTTTGCATTTTGCTCTTTTACTTAAATACATTCATACATAACATATATGCATATATGTACATATATCTATGTATTTCCTCACTCTTTGGCATGCGCCGCATTGAAAGAAGATTGACATCGCGTGGTGGCTAAGTCAAAAATAGATGCCTGACTGACTATGACACCATAGGAAGGTGTGAGTATGGGCATGGTTGTTTGTAAATATTTACATACACATCGATACACATAAATGAAAGCATAAATAAAGATTGTGCATACTCGTACATAGGTGAAGAATGGAAGCATTTTTATATCAGCCTTGAGAGGTTAACAATGAGCATGCCGAAAATGTAAGATCAAAATTTTACCTAAGAGGCCCGATTCTGAGCCTACATACATTTATATACCTTCCATGTACATGAATGGTATATTAACTTTGGTCCGAGGTATGTTAAGAGTACTAGAAGGAGAAGACATAGACTCAACGAAATTTATACTGATCGTATCAGAATGACGAGCTGAGTTGATTTAGCCATGTCCGTCTGTTTGATGGCAAACTAGTCCCACAATTTTTGAGATATTTCAACCATAATTGGTAGGCAGATGCACCTATACGTTTTAGTGATCATACATATGCATATGTACTAGAGGTCTGCAACGATTCTCTCTAAACTATTCGCTACACCTTCACTCGAAGAAAAGGTACATACAATTATCCAATACAACTTTTACAATGAAAAAGTAAGATTAAAAAGAGAACATAACAATTACGAGTAATTCACGAATGATATTGTTGTTATTGGAATCGTACTTCCAAAAAAACTGTACAGTGAAGTAAAATGAATTCCGTTGCAGACCTCTAATAACAGGTCAATTGAAATGTCCCCGGCCTACCATAGTGAAACACTTTTTTTTTTGACAAGATTTTTTTTTATTTATTCAACATTGTTCCCTTCAAGGGTTATACACTGGTTATAAAGATCCTCCAACTTTTCGATACTATTTTTGTAGTACAATTCGTCCTTTGCGAGAAATGTTTTGAGATCTGAGAACAGGAAATAGTCGCTGGGGGCCAGATCTGGAGAATTCGGTGTATGTGGAAGCAATTCGAAGCCCAATTCATGGATTTTTCCCCCTATTGATTTCACTGACTTATGACATGGTGCGTTGTCTTGGTGAAACAGCTCTTTCTTTCGTCATAACCTTGCCAGCTGACTGTTGCGTTTTTCCACGCTTTGGAGCGGATTCGTCGTGTACAGTCCACTCGAATGACTGTCGATTGGACTTCGGAGAGAAAGGATGGAGCCATGTTTCATCCATTCTCTCATATCGACGCAAAAACTGCTCCGAATCATCGACTCGTAAGCTCGCGCGGCACCCATTTTGCTCAGAGCTTTCTCATTCACTCAAAATGCTATAATTCACATACTAATGATCCGACAGCTGTCAAATTTATACACTCGTCTTTTGAAGGTTAGGGCTAAACTAAAATCTGTCAAAAAAGTACCTAAGAACGTGTTGGTATACTACATATGCATAATGAATTGCATATTGATTCTAAATAAAAATCATTAAAATCGGATGACTATAATATACTGAACATCGTGAAAGTCGGATCATGTAGCCCCGATACAACCGATTTGTTCAGATATGAGGTTTTGAGTCAAAAATCCGCTAAAAAGCATCAAGGAGCATGGAATTTGACATTCTACAGTCGTAAATTCATGTTTATATCACTGAAAATCCTCGAAATCGAATTGATATGTTCGTGAAAGGTATATAGACTTCGACATGGCCGAAGACAGCCCTTTTTTTTTTGGTTAATTTAATTTTATTATGTTTCTATGGCTCTTCAACTTCGATTATTTCTATGAGCTTTGCTATATTATTAATTATTTAATTTTCCTTTCAACGGTAATTTATAAATGATTACATATAGTGTGGGCTAGTGTAATTTACTTTGTAAATATGTTAGCTACTTACATATCTATCTCTGCATGCATTTAATTAAGTGTGTATATTCTGAAGTAATAAATCCAATTATTAGAAAATCACGCGAAAACTCGAAATGCACCTGATACGATAAGATAAATTCATATATATCGCTTAGTGGGACAGATATGTCAATATATGTAGATATATAGATATAAATATTTGAACTCATTCATCAAGCATACAGAGGTTTGTACAAATACAATCGCATATACTGTTTTGAATAGCCTTGCAGTGAAAGCATAGACTAGTATACAAAAACTCTTAATGAATACTAGTATGAAATAGGATGAAATCATACCAGTTCGTTATTTGGACAGCAGTTCACCAGTAACGGGAATTAAAATAATTTTTAACACCACGCCATTCGTATGTTGTTGTTATTTCCTAATAAGCTCTGTTGAAGTGCGCAGTTATTCGTTGATCAGTATTTCCTAACGATAGCCGAGTTGGTTAGAGGTTATCACTGTAGCGCGTGAGGTTCTCGGTTCGATTCTCGCTGGTGAATTAAAAATTTCAACATATACTTATAAAAGGTTTTCCCATAGGGATGATATGATTTCTAAGTGTTGTTTTGGCCATTTTTAATATGTCATGATCTGTATTTTTTTTTCATTGTATTCAGTAATGTTTACAATTTCATCCATCGGCCACCATAAACGTCGTGAATTTGCTGATTTTGCATTGGAACGACTTGAAAACGATAAAGATTTTTTTAAGAAATCATCTTCTCCGATGAGACTCACTTTCATCTGAGTGGTGCGGTAAATAAACAAAACTGTCGATTCTGGTGCGATGTAAAATCCACAAATTATTCCTGAACAATGATTACATTCACGTAAAATGACAGTTTAGTGTGGTTTTTGGTCTGGTGGAATCATCGGTCCGTACTTCTTTCGAAATGAAGCTGGTAGCACCGTTACTGTCAATGGAGAGCGGTATAGATCGATGATAACCAACTTTTTATGGCCACAATTGGAAGAAGTTAAGCTTAATAACATCTGGTCCCGACAAGACGGGGCTACGTGTCACAGTGTCACACAGCACGTGCAACAACTGAATTATTGCGAGAAAGGTTTGGAGGTTCGATTATTTCAAGAAATTGTGACATTCAAAGGTCTCCAAGAAGTTGTGATTTAACACCATTAGACTACTTCTTGTGGGGTAATTTGAAGTCTTTAGCAATAAACCAGACTCTCTTCAAGCTTTAAAAGTCAATATTGAATGTGCTATTCATGACATACGACTTGGTTTAGTGGAAAAAATGCTGAAAAATTGGGTTCATCGAATTCGTTTCTTCAAATGAAGTAATTTTTTTTTGAAAATTGATTTGTATTAGATTACTTGTTGTATTTAAATATACACTCATGGTCAAAATATTAGTTACATGCAGTTTTTTTTCGTAAAAAAGGCATTTCAATTGAAGAAAAAATATAGTTGTAAATTTAATTCAAAGTGAAAGTCATTAAAATCTCTTCTTATCTATAAATTTTTAATACCCTGTAATGCATGGCCTTTCTCTTATCATGGGGCTATTTTAACTTTGGACTTTACAACCTTTCCGCTATTTGTATTATATGCTTAAACGTATATATTTACATATTTATGTATATATAATATATATGTATATCTTTTTTATCAAAAACTGACAGCTGACTTGTCATGGGTGGGGAAATATTTCTTCTTATCTTGACATGAAATCACTCTTTTCTACTTTTATCAGAATAATTCGCAATTTATTAATGGAAAAATGTGTAATATAAATGCATACATATTTACATCTATTTGCATTTCAATATAGTACGTATGTATGCACGTGTTTTTTTTTTTTGTAAGAGATTACCAGAAACAAAAGTCATTACCCACATGAGGCTTCTTTCAAGAGTGTTTCCGGATCAAGAAAAGCTCTCTTGGTACTTCTTTATGTTACTGAAATATTTTTTGGTTCATATTTGTAAATATACAGTCTAATTTAAAGATTTGTTTCCTAAATTCTGCTGTTTCCTAGTATAAATTTGCTGTAACTAACTTGAAATTAGTAAATTTTAAATTATTTTGCTGTTAAACAAGTTACTATGCTAATTTATATAGTTGGAGTGTGAAAATACTATAACTAATCGCTTAAGTGCACAGAAAATGTGAATTATTTAGGGCAATAAAGCAGTTTGTAGAACATTTCGATAAATAAATATATGACTGAGCAATTTGTATGAATGTATATATGAATTCACAAGGTTAAGCACAAATTGTAATTAACACTTCAAATATAATTATTACTGTTTATTTTACTCTAAGTTAGACGATTCAGTCTTGCTTTTACGAAAATTTATATAAACCAAAAATCGTGAGCGCCAACTGTTGCAATTGGGAAAAAAATTCAAGTTTCTGAATAAAATGATCTGCCATTAATATAGTCAATCAATAAAAAATTAAACCTAAATCTAACACTATTTTAAACCGAAAACTCCGATATATTTTTTTTCACACACTGTATTTAATTGGGGTAAAGAAAATTTCTGGAAATATCTTATTCCAAAACGATTTATGGTGCATATATATTCTTTGAAAGAAATATTAGGAATTGATCATCTAAAGTCGTTAAATTGGCACAACTGCTTCAAGATATGGCATTTTCAACCAGAAAAAAAGAAACAAAATCAAAGTCGTTCAAAAGTCCAGGTATTTCTTTCATTATTAGGTATTTAACAGTTAAGAGTAAAGTAAACATTGGCGCTGAACGTTTTCGAAATCGGAAGAATATACCACGCCAGACCAAAGAGACATGTGCATGACTAAGAGCATTTGGGCGGTTCTGAATTGAAATTCCATCCACGAATAAAATTTTATAAATACGATTCACCTCTTTTCAAATACTTTAAATGAGCTCGGATAGAAAAAAGTGTTTGGTAGTTAGAAATTTCAAAAATTAAATTAAATTTTGAATTTTTTTAATGTTTATATGTATGTATAAATACATTTGCATCAGTGTACTTAAGTTATTATTCTATGAAAATTCTAAGGCAATGCGTTGGACTCTTTCACAAAGTATACTACTACATCAGCTGCTTTTCAAAACAGCTTTTCAAAAAATAGTATTTTCATAGTCGCTCAACCGAACAGTCTAAAAATTTGTATGCAATCTTCTTCGACATACGAGTATTGCTCAGGTTTTGATCGAATACGATTTAGGGATTTTATTATTTGGGGGACCCACATGATGTCATAAAGTTATATGCTAGGTCATAAATGAAAATGTTGAAAAGATGCAATGGTTGCGAGCATCTCGTTATAATATTGTTGTGATAAACCAGCTGATTCCTACAAAAGCAAACGAACGAAGTGAATTTTGCGACTTTATAACTTTACGATGCTGTATGACATCTTCTGCGGACCCCAATTATTTTTTAAACAATTTAGATTTTTAAACAAATTTCTGTCAAAATCGAAATTTTTTTAGATGCCATTTTGTCAAAAATTATTATTTTTATTATTTATTCCTGCGTTCAATCTAATTAATCTATCGCTGATTTTTTTTTTTTTTTGAATTTCTGATAATCTAAATTTCCGTAACTGCGTAAACCTCTTAATATACTTTTTTTTATATTAAAATAAAATAAGAAAAAATTTTGGAAAGGATGCTTAAGACCGCTTTGAAATTTATTTATGTGTTATTATGCATGTTATTATATAATTATATGTGGAAGAGAGTGATGTTAGTTACTACGCTTATAAATCAAGAACGCCTAGACTGATTTCGATGGTTCGCACCAGTCTGGATTTGTCTCCGTCTAAACAAGAAGACTGCGGAAGAAAAATCTGGGAAGTGGATCAGAGACCGGCCTATTCAAGAAATCGTATTTTTGTTTCGATTTTCTTCAAATTTGACACATTCATAGTTATCCGTTTGCTTAAATTAAGATGAGGACCACTTTTCCCTACGGGTGGTAGATCTAAAACCGATTTATTCCAAAAAAATCTAATTTAATGTTCAATAAGTTTAATAAGGAAAATAGCCCAGGGTTCGACTTTATTATTTGACTTACTAGAGATTCCCCTCTTTCCATTACAGGAAAACGACCTTAACAAAAAAAAATAAAATATTAAAATTATATTTATGGTTAAACTTTGAGTACACGTTGAGCACTTTTATTTGCTGGAAATGGACCAGGATCGATTTGCTTGAAATTAAATCATCAAATAATGTATTTCCGAAAAGAAAATCCCAGATAAAAAATTAAATTAAAAAGTTCCGGCCGGAATTTTCGCATAGTAAAGCACATGTGTTTTGGCAAAATAATTTTTTTTATTCAACACAGTTCCCTTCAAGGGTGATACACTGACTATAGCGACCCTCCAACTTTTGAACACCATATTTGTAGCACGATTTGTCCTTTGCTTCAAAATAGGCCTCAGTTTCAGCGATCACCCCTTCAGTCGTAGAAAACTTCTTCCCAGCAAGCAATCTTTTGTGATAGTCGCTGGAGGCCAGATCCGGAGAATATGGTGGATACGTACGCTATTCGAAGCACAATTAATGGATTTTTGCCATCAATTTCACTGACTTGTGACAACATGCTTTGGCTTGGTAAAACAGCACTTTTTTTTTTTTTTCAAATGTAGCCTTTTACAGGCGATTTTATCTTTCAAACGGTCCAATAACGCTATGTAATAATCGCTGTTGATGGTCCTTCCTTTTTCAAGGTAGTCAATGAAAATTATTACACGCGTATCCCAAAATACAGACGCCATAATCTTGCCAGCCGCTTTGCTGCGATTTCATCTTTAGCAGTATTCAGCAGATGACTGTCGGTTGGACTTCGGAGTGAAATGATGGGGTCATGTTTCATCCATTGTCACATATCGATGGAAAAACTCTGATTTATTATGCTGGAACATCACCAAACACTGCTTCGAATGATCAATTCGTCGTTGTTTTTAGTCAAAAGTGAGCTCGTGCGGCACCCACTTTGCACAGAGCTTTCTCATACCCAATTATTCGTGAATGATATGATGTTCACGTTCAGTAGATATCTTTAGAGTGCCTGCTATTTTATTAGATTTCAATTTACGATCATTCAAAATCATTTTGTGGATTCTTATTGATGTCTTCGTCGGTAACAAACTCTTTTGGGCGTCCACTGCGTTCACCATCTTTGCTGCTCATTTCACTACGTCTAAACTTAGCATAGCAATCCTTGATGGTTGATTTTCTTGGGGTAGTGTCCAGAAACTCGTCATCGATCTAAGTTTTTGCTTCAATTGTATTTTTCCCTTGTAAGGCAATATTTTATCAACACGCGAAATTCCTTTTTATCCATTTTTTCCACAATAAAAAAGTTGCTTCACTCAAAAAGCTGTAACTTACAAACTAATGATCCGACAGCTGTCAAATTTCTCGTCTTTTGAAGGTTAGAGCTAACTAAAAACCTTTATGGATTTAATTCTAGTAGAGCCATCTATGTGTCAGGCAGGGGACCTTTCAATTGAGCTGTTATCTCCTTTACAATACCAAATATAAAATTTATCATAAATTTTAATATTTTTTAGTGATTTTAAATTAATGTATATATATGTATTTTATACGAATTTTACCATTTATTCATTCTTTTATTTAAATTTCCTGTTTTCCTGCGAAATTAAATTTACAATTGGAAAAATGTAATAAACAAACCAAATTAAATGAGTAAAGTTGAAAATATTCTCGTGTATTTGTTTATTTGCGTATTTGAGATTTCGTTTTAGAGTGACACCAAATGGCCACAATTTAATTTTTTGTGATTTGCTTAAATTCCATATTCAGATAAATCGAATAAACGACGAAGCAATTGAAAGGGATCGTGATGGGGTTGATGAGAGCCAATTTTGATTTGAAAGTCATAGTGATTTAATAAAACAAACCTCCGAGGTCAATCCAATAATGAAACAATAATTTTCACCCCATTTCTCAAGCTTCTTGGGTGGCCATTGAATCCTATGAGTTTATTTGTATATATTTTTTTTAACACTTCGGTCTGCAAAACAGCTTATTAACGGGTCAACTGCGCCGAGACATGATACTACTTGTTGATCCAATTCAATTAAAGTGCACATAGTGCCAGTGACAACACTATTATGATAAATATCATCATTTAGTGTGTGTACATATGTTATGGACGGCTATTAATCTGAACTCAATTGAATGATATACACGGAATAGTTAACGGCAATCAAGCCACAACTATTTTGTCACAATAAACATGCTAATTTTTAATGAACACGAACTCATGCTTTCTCTTCCCTTCTTTTTTGCTTTTATTTGGAATATTTCCAGAAATTCACTGATGGCATCACAAATAAGCTTGTTGGCTGCTTCTATAATCCCCCACAATCAACTGCTACATCAAACAGCAATGATAATGACATTGAAACTGGCAATTCAAATGGCAATGAAACCCCCAGCTCACCATCAGCTTTGGCATCATCCACTTTGTTGGAAGATAATAATGACTCGGGCAATATCAGCGACACGGATACATTGGATTCAGAGGTGACTACATCGAGCACAACTGAAATAGTTAGTCACAATACCAGCGTTAATCTACATATAAAAGATGATAGCTACAATGATAGTACAGCGTCTCATGAGAGCAATGTAGCGCTGGTGCGCGTCTATGGTAATAAAACTGATCTGTTGATTGATCGTAAAGCCGAGACACGCAACATTCAATTGTTGCACATGTATGGGTTTGCGCCCACACTATTTGCCACATTCAAAAATGGTTTAGTTTACGATTTTGTACCTGGTGTAACATTGAAGCCGACAAGTGTATTGGAGCCGAATATTTGGCGTTTAGTAGCAACACGCATGGCCGAAATGCATCGTCGTGTGAAGATGCTGGAAATGCCGGGAGCTACGACTGCTGCTACTGCTGCTACTGCTACTGCTACTGGGGGTGGTGGTGCTGCTATTGGTGGTGAACCACCAGTGCCAATGTTATGGAGTAAGATGCAGAGTTTCTTTGATTTGGTACCTGAATGTTTTAGTGATCCTGACAAACACAAAAGGTAATTTCAACCGTCGAAATACGAAATTTATTTCGTCACATGCCAAACTCATTATTTTATAGGCCACCCCAACCCAAAGAATGTTTAGCATGCTATGATGGACTTAGATGGGGGCGGCAACGCGGCGATCCAAACTAAGGCTAATGCTAAGAGGCTGTGAGGCTTCGGCTGCAGCTTAAATGGCTACGCCTGCGATTGATCACCTCTCTTTCGGAGTGTGTGCGTATGTGTGCGTGGCGGCAAGAACGAAGTGACGGGCAAGGAGGTGTAATAGGCAGTGCTGAAAGTGTTGCAGTCGCGTGCTGGTGGAAGCGCTCCGTTAAAAGGTGAACTCACGTAAACGCATTTACCTTTCGGCTCCGTCTTGTGAACTTGATGTCTGCACTTTCAGTGAGAGTGTGAAAAGCTGATGAAAAGCAATTCGCATCTATTATTCTTCTGCTCGCTGGAGTAGTGAGGTAGAGAAAAGCCAAAAAAATGTTTGCGGCATCTATCGTCGTGCAAATTACTCGGAACTCGTTTGTGTTCCTACGTGGGACTGTTTGTTCAACACATTGGGCACACGAAGTGCCAGTGGTCGGATTCTAGCTGCTTGTTGGAGCTGCGTACATGAAACGCATATGAATTGCCTCGTTTTCGTTCATATTTGTCGTCTTCGCTCGCTTGCCTACACCCGAACCGCTCACTCGTTCGCTCGATCGATCGTACCATTCGAATTCCGATTCCATGAAAAAAAAACTAGTAATGTTTTTGAATTACTTTCTTAAAACTAAAAAAAAAAAAAAAACAACGAAACACAAAGACATTTTAAGTAGCATTAATTTTTTGTTGCACTTCACATATGTACATACATTAAGCGAAAAATTCATACAAATTAACAAATTCATTATTTTTAAGTAACCATTTCGTTATTATTAAGCAATTTTTTTCTGCACTAAAAATTCACCTCATTTAAAGTTAAAAGAAAATAAATTTATTTACCATAGCAAAGTAGCGACACACATACACACATAAAAAATATTGTATTTGTTATTTAAAACGAAAAATCTTGTGAACATTTCAACTGAACGCTTTTCTTCTTTGGTTTTTTCTCTTCCCCCACCCCATCTGTCTGTGCGTTGCGCAAATGCATTTTTGCCTTCACTCACATGAATATCCCCCATTTACAGAGTTGAGGAAACTTTCTTGCCAATAAAACGTTTACGCGACGAGTTCAATGCGCTCTACAAACATCTCGAACGCCTGCACAGTCCGGTGGTGTTCGCCCACAACGATCTGCTATTGGGCAATATTGTCTATTTGGAAGAGCAACAGTGCGTTAATTTCATTGACTACGAGTATGCCGATTACAACTTTCAGGCATTCGATATTGGTAATCATTTTTGTGAATTTGCCGGCGTCGACGAAGTGGACTTTACACGTTATCCAACACGTGATTTTCAGCTTGCTTGGTTACGTGTCTATCTGCAGGAGTATCTGCAACGCACACACATCACCGACGCCGAAGTGGAACGCCTGTACTTGCAGGTGGACCAATTCGCGTTGGCCGCACACATGCTCTGGACCGTTTGGTCACTCATACAGGCAGAACATTCCAATATTGATTTTGATTATGTTGAGTAAGTATACGAATGCGAGTATGTTAAATATGCATAGAGTACTACAAAAAAAAAAAATAAAATAAAAACTAAATTTTCAAAATTTTTTCCCCCAAAAAAAAAAATTCAAAAATTCTAGTTATGCTCACATACGCTACGAGGAGTACAAAAAGCGTAAAGCAATTTTAGGTTTGGACACCACCGCCACCGAGGAGAATTCAGTTCCGGCTACGGAGACGAGTTAAGGTCAGTCAGCAATGTAGCAGCATCCTCAAAACTTCAAACACAACACATACACACGCTCACAGCGACTTAAGATAAATCTTCCCCCACGAACCACCTTTCAACAGCAACAACGTAGATCTGAAGTAGAAGAGTTTGACTCAACTGCAGTGATTTGTCGGCGTTTAGTGCTAACCGCTGCGTTGTCAATGAGAGTGTGTGTGCCCGTATAACGGGATTTGTATACAAACAACAATTGAAAAAGAAATTTTGCGTAAAACAATTACAACAACAATACATATATATGTACATTTTATTTCATTTCAACTCAAATATGTGCATAAGAATTGACAGGATTTTTAATAATTCAAAACGGCACGTTTTTAAACGTTTTTGGAATGTAGCAGGCAAGACAACAGCAGCAACAACCAAATTATAATGTTTTAATTTTGCAAAAAAATATCATTCCAGAAGCATTAACGATTTTTTTAATGTAAACTAAATTGTAACTATAAAGTTGTATGTTAAAAAATACTAAAAAAAATAGCAGAAAAATTAGAAAAAAAAAACAGAAAAAAAAACAGAAAATATAAAACAAGAAAAAAGGTGTTGATAAACGCATTGTGATTTGTTTTTTGAAATTTAATTGAAAAAAAATTCGTTATCATTTTAATTAGCTCCTACATCCCTACAATTATCCACCTAAGCGAAGTTTAGTTTAAGTGTTGAATAAAAAAGGCATTTTCTACACGTACATACATACATACATACATATATACATATATTTTACAGCCTTATTTTCTTCCTTAACAGGCAGGTGTGTGATAATAGTGTATAGATTCGTTTAATAATATTAACAAGATATTAACAATAATTATTATATTGTCTAACTGTACTTTTCTAACTCGTTGAATATGCATACACATACATATGTACATACGTATAAGTAAGTATGTACAGCATGCGCTATATTTTTCTATAAAATTACTCTTCACTACCAACCATTATGTATCATTTATTATTATAATAGAAAAAAATAAATAAAAATAAAAATAAAAAATAAAAAAGTTAATTGTTTACGTTGAAACATGGGCTTCATGATAGCTGAAATAAAAATTTAATTGAAATTTAAATGAAGTTGTTAAACGCTCTTGATATTGTTAATTCATAATTATTTTGAAAATTTTATTCGTTATCATGAGTCATGAATAATTAAATCAATCAGTGACGACTACCATAATTCAGAAATTGAAAGAAATGTTCTTCTGATTTCAAATATATATGTTAAACATTTTGTAAGTTGATAAGTGTGAAAAGGCATTCATTAAAGCTCGTTTCTTGCAGTGGCGAGCTATCTCTACATACATTTCCGATTTACTCTTTAATTGAAAATGAACTTTTATGTAGTGTTAAAATTGTTCCCTAAAGCTATTTTGAGTTTAAAAAAAATTCACAAATACATATATATTGTTAAATGCATTTCACTATCATCACACAAGCAAGCGCATATTTATTTAAAGTATATTGTATATTGTCAACTAACGGTATACTACTTATATTATTATGCCAAAGCATTTATTGAAAATATTTAATCAAAATTCAAATACATACCTATATATGTACATATAATAGACTACAAATATTCTAAAAAAATAAAAACCTTTAGTTTTCTTGGTTTTTTGGGTTGGGGATTAAAAAAAAAAATTAAAAAAAAAATTTGCTGAAGTTGTTTAAATGGCAATAAAATCAATTTTAAATATTTCTCTTCGTTGAAATTTGGTTTTACTTTGCTTTGCATCTTAAATTGACAATTGCAGCTATATAGAAACCATCTGTCCATCTGACCAATCATAAAAGCTGTTTTTCAAATTTGTAAATTTAAAATAAATAAATTAATTAAAGAAAATCGATTTTGCTTTTGTTTATTAAACAGAATTATATAAGAAATTTCTTATTGTAAAATTTTTTTTAACTTTCTCGTACCTTTTTTTATTTTCAGATTGATTACTGATCTTTAAAAAAGCTTCGAATTACTCACTTTTTTACACACATTTTTAATTATCCACAGGCGATTTTTTATTGAATATTTTTTTAGCATGAGTGTCCATGTTCAGATTCAAAAGCAGCTTATTTTTCCAAATACTTATTAGCCATCCTTGTAGAATTTTTACTAACTTAAAAACTTTTTTGTGACTTCATCGTGTTTAAACGAAAGTAATAGAACGTAGTTTAGAATTTGAAAGCAATCAAGCTCTTCTCAATGGTCAAACGAAAAACTCTGGAATACGACGTCTAGCACTGTAAACGTTTTCTTTTTATTCTTTCGTTAGCTAATAGGTAAATTTGTAAGTCCCTGGCCTGACACATAACAAATATTTCTTTTTGAAGTCAAAAAATACAGTTGAAGCAAACACTTAGCTTGATGACGAGTTTCTGGGTACTCCCCCAGGAAAATCAATCATCAAGGATTGGTATGCTAAGTTACGACGTAGTGAAATGAGCATTGAAGACAGTGAACGCAGTGGACGCTCAAAAGAGGCTGCTACCGACGAAAACACCAAAATAATCTACAAAGGGATTTTGAATGACCGTAATTTTAAATTAAATGAAATAGCAGGCACTCTAAAGATATCAACTGAACGTGTACATCATATCATTCACGAAGATTTGAGTATGAGAAAGCTATCTGTAAAGAGGTCGTCGCGCGATCTCACTTCTGTCCAAAAACAACGACGTATTGATTCGGAGCAGTGTTTGGAGATGTTGAAGCATAAAAAACCCGATTTTTTGGGTCGATATGTGCCAATGGATGAAACATGGCTCCATCATTTCACTCCGAAGTCCAATCGACAGTCATCCGAGTGGACTGTACCCGATGAACCCGCTCCAAAGCGTGGGAAAACGCAACAGTCGGCTGGGAAGGTTATGACGTCTATATTTTGGTTTGCGCATGGAATAATTTTCATTGACTACTTTGAAAAAGGAAGGACCATAAACAGCGATTATTATATAGTGCATTTGTTGAAAAATAAAGTGCTATTTCACCGAGACAATGCACCGTGTCACAAGTCTGTGAAATGATAGCAAAAATCCATGAATTGTACTTCGAATCGCTTCCGCATCCACCGCATTCTCTAGATCTGGCACCCAGCGACTATTTTCTGTTCTCAGACCTCAAAAGAATGCTCGCTGGGAAGAAATTTTCGCCGAATGAAAAGGTGATTACCGATACTGAGGCCTAATTGGAAGCAAAGGGCAAATCGTACTATAAAAATGGTATCGAAAAGTTGGAGGGCTGCTATAATCAGTGTATCACCCTTGAAGGGAGCTATGTTGAATGAAAAAATTCATTTTTCCAAAAAAAATGTGTTTTACTATGTAAGGCCGGGACTTTTCAGTTGACCTGTTCGACAGTTTCGCTCTGATTTCTCCATATTGACGGTGGTAGAAAAACAATGTCATTTCTTTCATAATTTTTAGGGAGATTTTGAGGGATTTTGTTGTTCATTTTGTTTGTCACTTTTTTATTTCTGGGTAATCTTACAACCGGTTCTACTTCATTCAAAGATATATTGACATTTTTAAAATGACTATTGGATATAAGATAAAATTAATTCAGAGAGGCTTGCATATAATTCTCATTTGATTAAAACCGATAATAAATTTATAAGCCTTACCCGTGTACTTATTAGAGATCAAGATTTATTTCGAACATTTACAAAACACGAGCATTTGAACAACAAATAAATGTTTCAATGTTCTTTACTCGTAGAAATTTAAAAAAAATAAAATTGACAAATTAAATTAAAAAATTTTCTTCTGCATTTCTTTCTACATTTGAGCAGTTGTTATCCAGGTATATAGAACTCCAAAAGTTATATACTTCAAACGGCTATTCAACACTCGATTCCACTTCTATTTAACCTCCCTTTACCTGGCATATATTTAAATAAATTTGAATATGCAAACTTTTTATATTTTCTTGAAGCTCCCATAGAAAAAAACCTAAAAGAACGGGTACATTTTTCAGAGAGTTGGTAGTCTATGCACTTTTTTAGTAAGCATGGCAGCGGCTTGGTTCACACTTATTTTTCATAAACCGCTTTAAAATTATCGTGCATATTTCAAATAGTTTTTTGAATATAATTAAATAAATAAAAAAAATATTAAATTCATGGTGGAGTCATTACCAGGTGTAATCGGTAGACACTCCACACTTCTTCCGCAGTCTCATTTCGGTATTGTTTTTTTAAGTAGTAGAAAAGGTGAAATTTGGAGTAATTTTTTTTGACTATATTTTTATATTAATATAGAATGAATAATATATGAAAATTGCATCAGCGGTTATAATATATATATACGAGGTATGTTCAAAAGAAAAGGTGAAGGTTTTACTCACTGTCGTACAGTTAATAAAGAATAATACAAGGAGATGATGCAACGTTTGCGTGAAGCAATACGGCTCAACCAATCGGAATTGTGGAAAAACAAATCGTGGATTCTGCATCATGATAATGCACCAGCTAATACATCAATGCTTATTCGTGATTTTTTGGCCAAAAATAAAACCGTAATCATGCTTCAACCGCCGTATTCATCAGATTTGGTTCCCCGCAACTTTTTCCTATTCCCAAAACTAAAGAAACCAATGAAAGGAAAGCGTTTTGCCACAATTGATGAGATCAAGACAGAATCGAAGAAAGAGCTAATGGCCATACCGAAAAGCACATTTCAAAACTGCTTTGAGGATTGGAAAAAGCGTTGGCACAAGTGTATTACATATATGCGAGGGGGATTACTTTGAAGAAGAGAAAACAGAGAACATTTAAAAAAAAATTCAAAAAAACCACCTTCTCTTTTGAACACATCTCGTATATATATATGTACTTCTCTTACTTTGGTAAAAATAATAACCATTTGATTATTGAAATATTTGTCTCAAAAATTAATTATTTTTAAACGTGTATACACAAACTAGAGCTCTAGAAACCTGGAGCAGCTCTATACTCGTTCATTGCTCAACACCTCAAAAATCAAAATTTTTCAATTTTTTATTCGAAAATAGTTTTTTTTTTTTTTTGTTAACATATCAATTATTGCTAATAAAAAAGTCAAAATTTTCGTTCGTATACTCGTTTCTCAAACAAAGTAGTATGTGAACAAAATCTTTTATCACAATATTCCTACATATATATATCTGCATACAAACCTTAACAAACATATTTTCGTTTTTCTTTTGCAATTCTGAATTTGATATTAAAAGAATTTAATAACTAAATATTCGAGAATTTTATATTTAACATAAAATAATGTGGTATTGAAAAAAAAAAACGAAATATACTAAATGCATACACATGTATGTATGTACGTTTAAGTTCTAATAATTCCATTTAAAATACAATATAAACATCGTATGTAAGTAAGGTTAGGATTTACTTTTTTTTTTTAATAGTTTTAATAAGCGATATATATTATGTATGTATGTATATATCTTTCGAAACTTTTCTTTTTAATATTATAGTGGTGCTGATTGGAAATGTGACAAATAAATTGATTATCTATAGCCTTTAGAATTTACTTATGGTTTTGTGCTAGGAATAAATAAAATATTTGTAATACTCGTAGAGCGCTTCTAAGGACGTAATGAAAACTTTTTCCTTTAAAATTAAAAACTCCTTTTAACAACTTTTAATCAAATATCAACTGTTGCAAAATAATTATAATAAATAAAAAATAAAAAAATATAATTAAAACAAAAAATTAAATAATAATAATTAATATATTTATAAAATTTATAATTCCGATTACAATTATCATAGTTGTTTATGTGCATGTTAAATAATATTAATTTCGTAAGTAACTAAATCATGTTTAAAATTAAATATTAAGATGAAAAAATAAAAACAAAATTAAGAAATATTAGAATAAATATTAAGTAAAATTTATATATCGCAAAAATATAATGAAATTTAACAAAAAATAAAAATAAAATAATTGAAAAAGTACTTTATACAAATAACAATGGTCAAACTATGTAAATAATTATAATGCGGATTATGATAATGTTTTTAATTTAAAAATATAAATAAAAAATAACACAAACTATTATACTACTGTCATACGTTCATAAATACTACTCTGTTAATAATCAAATTATGTATATTATAATATAACACTGGTCAACATTGCTTTTGGTGTCGGGAAGCAGTAATGTATTTTTTTTTTAATGTGGAACCCTATATAATTATATTAAAGGCAAATTTTTGGATTTTCTACCTGTAGTTTTCTAGATTTTCAATTGAAAAAAAAAATTGTTTACCAAGAACAACATTTATTGAAATTTTATGTACATAAAAAACGGTCTTTTACGCGATTTTCGTGAATGAATTGCAGCACATTGCATCCCCCAGAAGTAGTCAGCCGTATATATGCTGGTCTCATCGGCCTTGGTTCCATAGTTTTTAGCACATAACATTCTAAGTTTTGGAAATTGACCAGTATAACAGGTCAATTGAAAAGTCCTGGGTCTATTATAGTAAAACACAATTTTTTTTTGGCAAAGTTCATTTTTTTATTCAATATAGTTCCCTTCAAGGGTGCTATTCTGATTATAGTGATCCCATATTCGTTGTGCGACCAAATCTTCATTCGACGAAAATTTCTCCATAACGAGCATTCTTTTGAGATGTGAGAACAGGAAATAGTCGCTGGGGGCTAGATCTGGAGAATATGGTGGATGCGGAAGCAATTTGAAGCCCAATTCATGGATTTTCGCCATCGATTTAATTTGATGGTTGATTTTCCTGGGGCAGTGTCGGGAAACTCGTCATCAAGTCAAGTTTTTGCTTCAACTGTATTTTTTTCCTTCAAAAACAATATTTTATCAGCACGTGAAATTCCTTTTTATCCATTTTTCCCCAATAACAAAAGTTGCTTCACTCAATACGCTATAATTCACAAACTAATAATCCGACAACTGTCAAATTTATACATTCGTCTTTTGAAGGTTAGGGCCAACCAAAAATCTATAAGGATTTAATTCTAATTCTAGCTATGTATGTGTCAGGCTGGGGACTTTTCAATTGACCTGTTATTGTTAACTGCTGTTTTCGCCACAGCTAAAGTAGCAGTCATTAAAGCGATCTCTTGTTCCCTCCATTACACAGGCACCCGAAACATCGTAGATGTTTAGGTAAAGCTGTACGATAGCCGAAGCCTCATACGACTTCTTTTACCACTGAAAAAACAAAGAGTTGCCAAAAAAATTCTCGTAGAAAAAAATATAAAAAAATTTCTTAGTGTTGCCAATGCATATCTTATACAAAACCACTAACTAGATCTTGTCACCAAATTTTTTTTTTAATTTTTCTAATTGTAAATGTTTGGAATTGTTATTCTTTGATTTTTTTATTTTTTATCTAAAATAAATAAAATGAAATAAATACATATGTACAAAGGATATATGTAAAGGAGTATTTTTCTTGGGAAACTGGTTTCATTCCAATAATTCATAGTACCACAAATAATTTGGTCCCCCCTCTCGCCATAATGCGTTAAAAGCACAAGATAGACCGTGTGATCTGATCTTGTTGTCGTGGTCGAGCCTGGATAAATAGGATTTGATCCTGCTGCAGTATTCGGATGTTAATTACGTCGGTATTAATTGGGTCTCGCAGCTCTGCCTTTGCTATACGGGGGGATGGTTGGATTGATTTCGGTTTCGCCATTCACGGGAAGAGAGTTAATTAAGGTGTTGAAAAACTCTATGAATGGCACTTAGGGTTTGTCGATAGCTCGTCCTGTACAGCGCTTCTGTGATATAGCACTGAAGGCAGTCCAGAAAATCATGTATTCCCATCCTAATGTGCCTGGGGTGTGTCTTAGCTCTCAGCTAAAGATTCGGATGTAGCATCACAGCAGATATTGCTTCACTCTGTAAATGGTGTATAGGTTACATCAGGAGGTTTCCTTTTATGACCCTCGTTTCAATATAGCTTCTTCATGTTCGTGTCGCCAGTCGCAAAATTTCTCTTATTTTTTCTTCTTTGGTCCAGTTGGTGAAGAGCTTCGTCGATTCGGTTTCGCCTCTGAGTAGCGCACCTATATCAGAACGATATCCAACTGGACCACAAGTAACAGGAGGAATGTGTATATCAAATATCTCGTGCTAGATATCGCTACACTCTGACATTCTAGTAAAGTATCCCTGGGGTCGACGACGTCATTCAGGATCTCGCGATTCTTGCATATAACGTTATCTTATGCTTATGGTATCTGAGTGGACGATTATTTGCTTGGACCGCAGCTATCGGTAGGAGCATCCAGCAAATGAAATCTTCTGGATGTCTTCTGGATCTGTAGTCCGTAACAGTTAAATTATAGTAGTGAAGGATATAGATTGGGAGTCATGCTGCGGTCAGCTCCGTTGAACTGTGAAAGTCTGCCGTTGAAGCTTGGGGGCGCTGTAGCCGACACGTAGCGAGTAGTACACTCCTTGTGGGTCTTAAGACCCGAACAGGCCTAAAGAGGACTCAAAACATTGCACTGGTTGCTTCTTACCGAAATTGAAAAATGGTGGAGTACTCTTTAGCACAAACAGCAGAAGGAATCCGTTTGACACCAAATCTGCTGAGAAGGATTTAAAGTGATCTTGCCGCATGGTGTTGCTCCGTTTACGCTTATCTGTTGACCTAAACCCTGTTAAGTCGCCGAATAGAATCCGATTCTCCGGTGCGTAGAACTGGCTATCGTGAGAGTTGAAATACTTCGACCTCCGCTACCTTTGGTGTAGTGTCGAGTCCTTAATATTCCCTCTAAGGCTAAGTTAGATAAAGAAAATCGATTTATATCCATAGTGTATTTTCCTCTTTTTTTGGAGTACTCAAAATGATTTTAATTCGAAAAAAATTCGCGTTAGTTCAATAATAATTTTCAATAAAAAAGTATAAACTTTTTTTTTCATTTTTAATTTCATTTATTTTTCTTACTTCTTTTTTTCACACACCACTTATAGAATATATTAGATTTAAAAATAGTTTAAATTGTGTTAAAAGTTTAATTTCTTCAACGAAGTTTTATTAATATTACGCATATGTATGTATATATGTGTGTTATATGTAAGCATTTAGTTGTAATAAGTGAATTATTGTATGTATGTATGTATATCATATGCGCTTATATTATAATTTGTATATTCTACATTGTATATAGGTATAGTATAATTAGACTTGATTTGGGTTAATATTAAGAAAAGTTCGGTATCACAAAACATTTCCAATTGAGAAATAATATTTCAAAGTGGAAATAAAAACATATGTAAATATTAATAATAAAAACGACTAAATTATAACAGATTTTGCAATTTCGAATTAGCAAATATCAATACCTTCGACTATACTTTCCTGCCATTTAATTTGCAATTCTGTCCTTATAGGTTTAGGTGTATATGTGTATATGTGTAAATGTATGCTTGTATGTAAAAATTCGTAAAATGTTGGTAAATAAAAAACGGTATCACTTTTAAATGTGGTTGGTGGTCATGTTTGGGGTTTAATTAATTATTTTCTTTTTCGCAATATTACCGGGTTTTAAGTGTTTTGTATACGCATTTGAAAAATTATTTATCCAAATACGCTTTAGTAATATTTTAGAACATAACTTAAAAAATCAACTATAATCGTGTGGCAATGTAAGCTGCGAGTAAATAAAATATGTTGAATAGAACCTCAATGTATTGCTAAACTAGCTTCTACGTCTGCCGTTCCATAGCAGCACCAATTATTTCCAAAAAAAAAATTATGGTTTTCCGTTTTGAAATTTTGCAAATTTTCTAAAAAAATTTAAAATATCTATTTTTAGAATTAAGCATATAATTTTACAATCGATTTTGTTCTGCTTTATATAATAAGTTTTCAAAACAGTTCTTAAAAAATAATAGTACGTTAGATAAATTTATTTTAATTTTTTTTTTTGAATTTCTGCTTTGCATTTCTCCATTAACATATTATGATTTTCTTTTGCTTCTAATATTATCCATTAATTCGTTAAAAAATTTGTTTTCCAGGTTTAGGGTAGTAGGAAAGAAATGTTAGCTTTCTATTTGTCTGCCAAAATTTAAATTTCTTTTTTTTTATCGACTTGCTCACACATAAAAATGCACTTTTCAGTACAGGCCTAGCACAATCTGGGCACCGTTTGTCATTTTTCATTTTCTTTACAAAAATCTTTAAATTTCTAGATCGTTTTGTGCCATTGGTTGCATGTGGCTAAAGACAACAACATTCGCATCATGCATACACGACGTACGCCACACATGCCGACGTCGTTCATCATTCGCTGACATAGATTTTCATTACTGACTATTAACCTTCTCATCAGTCGTTTTCTCAGTAGCGGCAGCCGCCTGTTCCTGGCCGCTTGCGCCTGCAGTTGCTGCGCCATCGCTTGTAGCTGTTTCGTTGTTTATAATTCGTTGTTGTGTAAGCAATTTCATGAAATATTCACCGAAGACGGAATGATTATAAGCAATAACACGTTTTAGAGCAGTACAATAGGCCTCCAATTCATCCTTGAAGTCGGCATAACCGGGTGGTGGCGGCGGCAAACCAGCGCGTGAACGTAAAGCCAAACGGAAATATGTTTGAAAGCGTTTCCCTATTGGAAAAACAGACATAACTATGATTATACTCGTATTACAAGAGAAATTGCGGTAACTTACACATCAATAGGCGCACAGGTGAATCCTTTTTGCCTACTTGCATTATTTGTGCTTTCAACATTTCCTCAGTATTGGCGTCCATCACCGGTTGGCTTTCTTTTTGTAGGTAACCATTTATTACGGTTTTTACTTGCAGCCAAACATTTTCAATTGAATCCAACAGTTCTCTACAATTACAATAATAGTGCATATTAGGAAATTCAAAATACATTTTCGATCCCCCAACTTCGCTTACTTCTCATTAGTGGTGCCCTGCAAGATTATTTCAATTTGTTTAGCAAGTGCTATGCGATTTTCGCTGGATTGCGAAATAATGGGCACACCAGAGCAAATCGAAATGACACCAGCACACGAACAAATACGTTTAGCGCGTTGTCCCAACTTTAAGATACGCTCCTTATCAATAGATAGCACCTCGGGAAATTCCTTAGACTCATCCCAATCCATTAATTCCATGTAAGCATTGGAAATGGTTTGCTCTGGCGATGAGGGTACATTATTGGCATCGTGTGCACAGCTATTCTTAAGCCAATTTTCGGTGGCTGGGAAGCCAACTAATGATTAAAAATAGAAAATTATCTGAGATAATAAAAAAATATGAATGATTTTTCTGAATTCTAATTTACATTTATAATACTCCAAATACTCCTTGAATTTCTCCTTCTCGTACTCCACCGAATTGGCCATAATATCGTTACGTGCATAATCGAGTAAATAGTTCACCATATCTAATTTCATTAGCGCCATAGTTTCGAGTATATTTTTAAATAAGTCCACAACATCTTTGATTTCAGTCAGCTGACGCACAAGCTCGTCTCTTGCAGGTGCACAGGACTTTGCCATGACTTGTATAACGAAATTGGCATATGCTTTAAAGTCCAGCACACCCTCTTCAGCCTGCTGTTTTATGACATCGATATCGAGTATCTCATTGATGTGCTGTAAGGCACGTGAATTATTTTGCGATAAGATTTGCGGAAAACAATCCTTAATTTCAGTCAACAGTTGTATGGCATGATCGTAACATGGTGGATTTTCATTAAGTTGTCTACGCAACACATCCCAAAATGCCTTATGCATGATGTCTTTAATGCGACGCTCGAGGCTAAGAAAATGAAAAGTAATTTATGTTCGATTTGGTTGAAAAAATTGTGTATTTTTATTTATTTATAATTGACACACACCTGTTCTCTGGTGGTTCGTATGGCTCAAATTTAAATTCAGGATTAATGGCAATTTCATGCACCAATTCCATGTTTTGTATATTCTTCAGTACATCACCTACTTCATGTAATGTAAGCACCTTTGGTGGACTACCATCCATGCTGGGCAGCACGAAGCGCGCCAACCTGTGGAATGGAGTACAAGTATATTAATAGGGTGTAAATGGAAATATATTTGACTTGACTTACTTATCGGAGCTTTCACTTTCAGTGCGACTACGTAAGCTAGAGGCGCCGGGTGATGTGCCTAGTAGATTATCGGGCGCATTGGTCTCGCCACCAGATCCATTAGAGTCCATTCTACAAAGAAATATATTTTTCGGGCTTATTTTGAAAATATTAAAAATAAACTAATAAGAAAATACTTTAAAAAAATTTAAATTATAACCAATGTCATTTTTTAATTTAATTATTAAGAGTTAAAACGAAAAATTATTTTAAAGATATTTTGGTGGATCAATAAAAAGCTGTATGTATGCATAAACAAAATTATAAAAAAAAAATTATTCACTTTTCAGAAACAATTTATGATAACAAAACTGGTAAGCTAAGTTGAGTGAAAAAAATGTACCTCAGGGAAAATATTATATGTTCACAATGGCTTCTTCTCTCTTAATAACAGTATTTATTTTTTAGCAATACAAATTGTTTTTGTTATATTCTCTGATATATTTCCATGTTCAAATTTTTATTTAATTTTAAATTTTATTTATTTTAAATTTTTTTTTAATTTTAACTTTATCCGTAGTATTGTTGTGGGAAAAATGCGATCAAGCAGTCATTATACGTGAGAAAAAATTATTTGTGCATTCTGAGATTAGTGTCTTTTTAAGAACGATTAAGTACCGTGAGGTGCATTGGTGATAATTTTTGTCCGAATCTCGTCTCTAACATAAAGTATTTATGTTGGATATGGCTTTGAGGTGAAAATGTCACATGCTGCGTATTTATCAGAGGAGTGCGGACTGATTAAAGCTTTGCATGAATCGGGAAGGGAAATTGCCGAGATTGCTTCTAGAGTGAAACTCCACAGAAATATTATTTACAATTTTTTTTAAAAAAATTCCAAAAGTTTTGGTACAATTAAGCGCAGTGGACGGATTTAAGCGTGAAATTCGGCGGCTAGTAACGCAGAAAAGCATGTCTTGCTTGGAAAACAAGGCACCTTTCAAATCTAGGTGTATCAAGAAGACGAGTCCTCCAAATCTTGATGCAAAATAAATTGGTTAAATATGAGTCTCGGGAGCCTGTACTCAAGTTATTTTTTCTGACGAATAAAATTTAATTTGGATGGTACTGATGGCTGCCATAAGTAGTGGCGTGATATACAGCAGCCTCACCAAATTCGCTATAAGCAATGATTTGAGCAGACTTTGGATATGATGGAAAATGTTTTATACCCACCAGGACGAATGCATAAATATATATTAAGCTATTGCATGAATTACTAATTGAGCTTGCTGGTAATCTTTGTGGTGTTTTTTTGACTTTCCAGCAAGACAATGCCCCAATCCACACTACGCGCGCGACTAAAGACTTCCTGTCATTAAAAAACATATCTCTTTTGGAGTGGCCGGCAATAAACCGAGATCTTAACCATATTGAAGATTTGTGGGGGATGCTTTCAAACAGAGTTTATAGCAAAGGGAGGCAGTTTTAGACCATTAAGCAATTCAAGGAGGCCTTATTGGTGGCATGCGTTCAAATTAACAATTTAACGTTAAAACAGTTGGTTGATTCCATGCCAAATAGAATTAACCAATTTTTTCTAAACAAAAAAAAAGAGATCATATCAATTATTAAAAAAGTTGAAAATTTTTTTTACTTAAGTGAAACTTATATATCTCTGTACACATATACTTATTGCTTAAGAAGTGCAAATGTTAAAAATGTTCAGATTTAAAAAAAAAAAAAATATTGAAATTGGTTTACTTTTGCTGTTGTTTTATTTCAAATTACGGCCATGCACATATACTTTTTTTCTTGAGGTATATACGTTTATAAAATCGTTGAATAATTTTAACTAAATTAAAATACTCGTAATAAACATGCTTAGATGAGCGAGTAAGCAAAAGCCAAGCCAATATATACATATAGATTACAATCTTTTGAGCAATAGTATAACTGCGCAGTAAAGCCTAAATCCAGTAATACTCTGTAGCCAGCCATCATTACAAGAAAAGAAAAACATCCAAATTAACTATTGCATATGTGTAAACATTGAAGCGTGTGACAAAATGCATTTTACAAAGCTTTAATTCATTAAGGCAATAACACAATAAACACCACTCCCTTCTATAGCACAATGTACATAAATTATTGACTGTTTTCTCACAAACTTCCTAAACAGCACTACTACTACTATTTCCACAGCTACATACTTACTACTCACCTTGAAACCGAATCAGCTGGCATATTTGCGATTGTTTATTTTAATGTTTACTTTTTATATGTGTGGTTTTAGCAACTTTTTGCTACTCGTTTTTTATTTTCTATTATTGTTTATTTATTAGCTTTTTGTTGTTACTCCAAACTTGGTGCAGCTCAAGTTTTTATGCAATTCCTCGTCTAATACACAAAGAAAACTTTTGCGTTGTGTTTATTGATTGAAGAAGTGGTTTTACCTAACTTGGTTTGGTTTGGTCTGGTTTGGTCTGTCGGTTCACACTGACTGGCTGTGCAAGTTCAACGTGCCCGTCTTACTGATGTTTTCTTTGTTTGTAACTCCTTTTTTTTAGCAAATAAATACCGGAAAACATACGCTGCCTACAGTGATGTTTGTGCTGCTGGACTAATGACAGTTTCCTTTGTCTGAATGTTGGTTACAAAACCTGGTGAGTTTGACTTGGGATTTTCTTTAGTCACCAATATTTTTTTTTTTTTTGAGTTTTCCTTATTTTTGCAAGCTGCAATCGAGTTGAAAATTTTTAATTGTAGTAAAGAAATATATATTTTTTTAAATGTTGAGTAACAACATTTTCTACATGACTGACTACAGCATTACAGCATAATTCAAATTATTTCAAGTTAGTAAGAAAGAAACAAGAACTTGTTACTGAGGGGGAAAATGTTAATCTACAACAGAATACATGGGTTTATATCTCCAAGAATATATAAAAGATAAAAGGCTAAAAAATGCAATGCCAGGTTGCTTCTATGCATGTAGTTGTTCCAATTTCTTCCTACAGAGATTTTACATGCTACTTATACGTTATTAATGGTTTTCACGGCATAAGGCCTTCACTTTTACTATCATATATTTAAATTATTAAAACATTTAAGGTAAGTTTTAAAAATAATCTTGTAAATGGAAATACATACTACATATGTATGTATCTGCATGAAACTCCTTGCTTCGTGTAAAAGTTATATATGTATGTAAAATCATTGCACAACAGCAAATATCTATGTAATTTGTAACAATATACCACATCGAATGGGCTTTATAATTACAAAAACGACTAGAGGAATACACAAAGCGAACGACAAAGCAGAAAGTGAAAACAAAACTCATAAAAATACACAAATTGTTCAAAAAAGAGCTCATCAATGGACAAAATCTGTAGTGTACATAATGCTTTCTCTACGCATGAATAGAAGCAATGATGTAATGGCATAGACTAGAAATTAATAATTGTAGTTTTGCTGATGGGGTGGTACATAAGGTGACTGATTGGGAAATTGTAACAAGGACGCCTGAGAGTATGAAAATGGCAGACACAAATGCACACACACAAAAGTACATAGATATTTGGATATAAAGTGTGTCAGATGGTAGTGATGAGAAAGAGGGTGTGGGAAGCTTTTTGGCATCACATACATACATTTTTATTTATATACAATTCTAGGTACATTTATATACATATATGTATGTAGTTTGCAAAGGTTTAGCTGCAGAGACAAATTTGAATTTGTAATAAAATTACATTATAAACGCATAAATTATGGTTATTTTTATTATTTATATATGTATATTTAGAAAACTACATACCCGATCGACGTAGGTTTTTGTTTGATTCACAATTATGATGTTTTTATACTTTGTATACTTTTTTCAATGCTAGTGTTTTTTTTCAGAATGAAACGCAGTAAGCATTCATTTATATTTTCTTATAGTAAATTGTCTAAGAAATTCAGTTTTTGCACCGCCTTTTTAACACTTTTTATTTCACAAATTTTCACGTTTTTTGTTTGGATAGATTAGTCACAATTTAATACGGGTTTTCTTGAATAAATGCAAGAGAGGAAACTTCTTCTTGAGCTCAAAATGCGTCCATAATATTCGAGAAGAAAAAACAGATTGAATTGTAAATCCAAAGTAATCAAATGGCAGAAATGTCATTGCTATTTCTTTTGTGGCAATTTATTGGGTTTTGTCTTCTTATGTTCTCGTAGTTGCCACCTTTTGTCTTATTTAAAAGAGGTAAAGCTGACACTTTATTGTGATTTGTAATGCTTTGCCTGATTTTTTCTATGCTAGCCTAGCAAGAAAATCGTTGCTTATTTAATCCCATTTCTTTCACTTAAATTAAAGGGACTAAAGGGACTAGAACATGAATGCAGCTCAACCCATCCAACCTTAGATAACTTCCTTCACTTAATAACTTCAGTCTGTGTGCTAATTGAATTAAAGCTGGAATGAACTTTTTTTAAGTTTTGTTTGTGTTTTTAATTGACAATCGCAAAATGAGTCTGAGGCTCAGTTGATTGCTGTGGCCATGCAAAGTCATTCATAAATTTATTCAAAAAGGAGGTTATTGCTTAAATTTAATTATGAAAATTTAATTAAATTAAATTCCGATCACACTAGTTAAATACCGTCGAAACTGTTTCAGCGATCAAGCAGAAAAGGGAGTTGAAAGAAAATTAGCAAATAAGCAAATTTTTCTTCAGGAGTCCTGCAAAATTTAAAACTGTTTATGCTAACCCAGTTATTATCCAAATTATCCGTGTAAATTTAAATTAATAAATTGTCAGTTAACTGCTTATTAAAAATCAAAATTAAAAAAAATTGCAGTCATAAATTTTTTCCTTTTTCAAAAGCTGTAAAATTTTTATTGAAATCTATTAAATGTTTTGCGATTTGATGTTATAATCACATTTCTATGAGTTTTACGGAATAATTGAATAACTAAGTAGAAATTTAAAACAGCATATGGTAAGGCATCTAAAAAGGTGATCAAAGGAGACGGATTTTCCCCTAAATTTTGAATATTTCCACCCTATTAAGTCTGCAAAGAGGTTTTTGAATTGTATTTCAGAGTCCATCCATGTAAGAATGCTTACGAACTAATTAAAAGAAGCAATAACCATCTTATCGCTTTAAATGGAGAACCCTTAATCCAAACTACTTCATAATGTTATAATTTAAGTAGATTAAACGCGATGATTACTCAAAGCCTTCGAGCTCGTTCTTGTAATATTTTGTAAACGCCTATTGAATTTAGTAAAAATTTTAGTCTGTATAAATTTGTGATCAAATATACAACTCTCGTAGTGTCGTTATCTACGAGTTCGCTAGAAAAATTATATACAGCAGTGTGCTTCTTCGCTTTTTTATAAACATATTTCACGTATCAACGATTGGAAAGTTCGTTTTAAATGTCCTCAAATATAATGTTACGATCTTGGTGATTCCCTCGATGATTTCCCAAATCTTTCGGTTACGATCTCTGGATTGTTAAATAAAAAATCGCCAACTTGATTTACAGTCTCTTTATTTATAAAGACTTATTTAATGTCCTTTTATTATTCAGTAATACACAATTCAATACAATTTACTTCACTATTTACAATCACAATGTACTGTTTATTACTTTACTGTAATGTAATCTTCAACGCGTTTACTTCACGACTGGATCATTTGGCAGCTGAATGTCGCTCTTATATAGTAGTCGACCGCTCGCAACAATCGTCTAGAATAATCGAGGCGTTCTCGCTAACGAATAATCGAAGCGTTCTCGCTAACGAATGTTCTCGTTTCTCGCTATAGAACACGCCAGATATCGGCTTCTCTCTTTCATCTGTCATTCGCTTTGCTTTTTCGCCACAATAATGTAAAGCAATATTAGGAAACGTGCGTTGGGTGGTACGCAACTTGTCCTCTTTGCATCACTTCTCTTATTTTTTTCTTTTGTTTTGGTTCCTGCATTCCAATTGTATTTTATGTACATATACATACACACACACACACATATATATATATATATATATATATATATATATATATATATATATATATATATATATATGTACATGCACACACACACACACACATATATATATATGTATATATATTTATTACCTTTCCAATACAAATTTCCAGTTGAGATAAGCAGCTGAGCCAACGCACGGTAAACTAGGGTATATATGTATATATAAACTCTGCGGTAAACAATGATAAAAAGGGGCCATGGAATTGCATTTTTATACAAAACAGTAAAATTCTTTGACATACAACGTTCGCTGTCTCTAATCTGCGCAGTGAGTAAAGTAGATAATATTCAGTGGACAACAAAATTAAACCACAATAAAAGTATACACCTAATTTTTGTAGGCATAAATCTCAATCTCGTAAAATGTTTACACCAATGCTGCTTGTACACGGTGGAGCAGGTGGCATCAGTGATGCGCGTGTACCTGGCAAAACAAATGGCATGAAATTGGCTCTGAAAGCAGGCTTACCATTACTAATACCCTCGAAGGAGCTAGGAGGCAAAGAGGCGGGCTCTGCGTTAGATGCCGTGGAAGCAGCTGTGCGTGCAATGGAAGAAGATGAAAATTTTAATGCTGGCTATGGAGCCTGTCTCAATAGTGATGGCAATGTCGAAGTGGAAGCCAGTATTATGGAAGGTTCGCAGTTACGTGCTGGTTGTGTAACCCTACTTCACGATATTAAATATCCCATCACAGTGGCACGTTACGTTATGGAAAGAACTAATCACACATTTTTGGGCGGTGAAAGTGCACAAAAATTTGCTTTGGAAAATGGTGCTACACAATTGCCTCAAGGCTCACTGGTAACACCTAGCGCTTGTGAAGCTCTAGAAAAATTCAAGCAACAACAATCGGAAGGTAAAGACACTACCTATGCACCAACAGAATTGGATAATACGGTTAGAGAACGGCCGGGTGAGCCTGGCACAGTTGGTGCAGTGGCAATAGACGCAAAGGGTAATATTGCCGTTGCTACATCAACAGGTGGCATAACCGGCAAAGTGCCTGGTCGCATAGGCGATACTCCTCTGCTGGGTTGTGGCACCTACGCTGACAATAAATGGGGCGGCGTTTCGACAACCGGGCATGGTGAAACAATAATGCGTTTTAATTTGGCACAAAAAATTCTAGCCAACATCAGATATTGTAATATGTCAGCGCAAGAGGCCACCGAAGTGGCATGCAAAGAGATGACTGAACGCTTAGGTGGCACGGGTGGTGCTATAACTATTGGACCTAAAGGAGATATTGGCATTTCGTGGACCTCAAAACGTATGGCATGGGCATATGTACGAGACAATGAGTTTATTTACGGTGTTGATCATGGAAAAGTGTTAAAGGAGCCATTTTAGTAGTGATTGAAATGGATAAACCTTCATATTTATCTATGTGTGAAGCAATGGAAAATGCATACATGTTTTAAATACATACATATGGATACATATACAATCATATACAATCAATAAAGACTTAAAAGAAGACTCCCATAAAGTTAAAGTTGTTTTAGCTTTTGATTAGAGGGTTTACATTTTAAGTAGTTGACATTATGGCCGTACCATATGCTGATTTTATTCTTAGCGCCTAAAAGTATGCTAATATTTTGGATTTAGATGAAGTTGCTATTAAATATCATGGCATATTTGCTGCTTTGATAAAATTAGTGAATATATTTAAATGCTATATTATTACAAACAATGTGTTTTATAAAATATTTAAGTATGTAAAAAATTTCAAAACTTACTCAAGAAATTTTTTATACAAATGAGTCGCTACCTTTTACTTCGCTTCATACTAAAGCAATTGTTTTCTTCTTCAGATGCTCTCTGAACCTCTGAATCTGCTCATATTTCAGTTCATGCGCTCAATGCAAGTAGCTGCTATATAAAAAAAACAAGTATGCAGTTGTATGAAAGGCAATTTTGGCCTGTTTTTGCTTACATGTGTAGTAAGAATTCACGCGAGTATGCATGTGTATGTCAATGAGTACATGTGTAGTTGTTTTACCAACGATCACTGCACTTTGTACGTGAATGGAGAAGCAGTTTAGTTATGAGAAATTAAAGAAATGTGTGGAAAGTCGATATGTATGCACATATGTAGATATATACATATGTATGTAGTTGCGAAAATAAATCTTTAAATTTTTTTCTTTAAATTTTCATACATATAAAAATATTTACTTAAAGCATACGCATATTTTATGTACGCTCCAACTCTTATCTCGTTCTCTGAATAGTTTACACACACATTTAGTCAACATCAGCCCACTGTGCGCTGTGCCGATGTCGCTAACGAAAGAACAGCACCATTTCTCCAACCGGCGACTTCGACTTCGCTCAGTTTAAAAAGTAGTGGCAATGCGAACGTGTGTTAAACGGTAAATATTTGACGGTTGGCAGGTGATTTGTACCAAATTGTTTTGTGCGCTTTGCGGTCGTTGCTTTTTGTTGTTGGAGGGAAAGTGGGGAAATGTACAAAAAGTGTACATGTACTTTCGCTTATAATCTAAAAAAATTCAAAAGTGCATTGTGCAAGTTGTTATAATAATAATAGAAATAAGGCAATATATTTTGCTAAAATTAATTTTTCAATATTGCATTGTAAAGCATAAATTTGTCAAGAGAGAATGAAAAAAATATTTTCAACAAGTGTGTGAAATACTAAATAAAGTGAACCCGAAGTATGCAATAAAAATTAACGCGAGCTTGTGAATTAGCCGCGACTGTGGGAATTTTATTGTGCAAAGCGGCGAGACGTGCGTACCTTACTATGCAATTGGAAAATATAAAATATTTATTTTACTTATTATAAAAAAAAAAAATATTTAAAATTTGCAAAAACAACGCACAAAGTAAGACGCCCAGCTCTTTGGCGGTTCAACAACGAATGCATTCGTTTGGTGCGTTTTATTAATTTAATATTTATACAATATTGCAACAAACATATTTAATGCTCATATAATATAAAAAATATACTAAAAAGAAATTATCTGCTAGGACGACTTATCAGAAATTCCTGTTAAAATTTTTTTTCTGTTTTGCTGCGTGCCATTTTAAGCTGCGCAGCTTGTGCATCAATCTTTTTTCTTTTTTTCTTTCTTTTCTACGAGCATCTAACATAACAAGGTAGATAAATATGTATGCATGTATATCCATATGTATATATGTATATGTAGATGTGAGCGCGTCTTGAATTGTCTGCCTGTCCCCTCATGTTTCCATTCCTTTGCTGCGTAGTTTTAGCTACTAATACGATCGACAGCGGATACAAAAACAAAGAAAATGTTATAGGGTTGCCATGTGTACCGTTTTCTGGTGAATATTTGCGGATGCGTATAAGAACGTTAATATAAATTCAAAATTTTATTTTGAAATAAAAATAAGCGGCCGTGGAACATAATTTGTGTTACTCTAATAACGATAGTTTACTTAAAATGTAAATAAATTATTTATTTGGAAGAACAAGGATATACCCACTCTCCTTTGGAGCTAGAAAACTCTGGGCAACTCGATTAAGCAAAATGATCAGGGAAAAAACTCATTCGTTTTCTTTTTTTTACATTACTGCAAAGTAAGAAAGAGGTACTGATGAAATATGGGGCAAATGTATCGTATGTAGGTTCAAGAATTTATTTGTGGTACAAGAGCTTCATACACGGACGTATTTTTAACAAAACTCAAAGAAGCAAACTTCTCTCTTACTGGACTCTCTGCAAAAGCTCAAAAATTTACGCGCGTTAAGGCATGCCTGTCGTAAGAGGTGACTAACATCTAATAGTTCTCGCGACATTCGGGTCTTTATACCTAAACGACTTGGATTTTTAACCGGCCAAGCACTGTCACTTCCGCAGTATTGTCAGTTAAACCAATTTGGGGAATATTTCTGCGGTTACTACAACAACACAACAACAACATCAACATGGCGAACTTTCTGTCGTTGCTTAGACGGATACGGATGTCATGTATTCTTTAGATTTCAAACGGTTTCTCCAATCCATCTCAAACCCATCTGCATCAAATTTTATATATGAAACGGTAAATTAGATTATGAGCAGTGAATAGTCATCGGGATTCTCGATGAACTCACATGTTTAAAGAAAATCCGCCGTTACCAAGATTTCATTATGAGGGCTTTTCGGGGGGCGTTTATTAACGCTCTCTCGGGTGCAATCATAACTTCGTAGACCGAACGGGTGTTGCCGTAAATCCAAGTAAAACAAAACTTGCCTTATTCACCAGGAAGTACAGGATCCCCTCCACAGAGGTGTTCGCCTCTATCATGAAAGGCAAGAATCGGGGAGAGGAAAAAAAGTGCATGTGGATCATCGGTCGGCTCAAGCTTGGGGCACTTCGCTCTTCTTGAGGGGCTTGAATTCATCCCTCGTTGAATGGATTACTGTATTTCCAAGCTTGAATTCATCCCCCGTTGACTAGATTACTGCATTTCCAAGCTGGTGCCGATCGGCTCCTTTCCCACAATAACCCTTTCACGCGATAACTGGAGGGAATAAAGCCACTGGAAGAAAGAAGCAATTAACTTCTTCTTGAATGGGTCGAAGACAGAATCAACCATGTCTATCTAACATATGCTTGTCGAAAGAGGCGAGCAAAATCCAATTGCTCTCATTTTAGGCATTTCTTTGTACAATAACAACTTGCTTTTTTTTTTTTACTGATCAAGAGCTGTCACTCGATGTTTCAAAAAACCACTTTGAGGAATGGTTTTAAGCTATAACACCCACCGTAGCTACTGAAGGAAAGCTAATCATTCCATGTTTCTAGAGAGAATTAAAGACATCTCCAGACAATCATAAGCTAGTCAACCAATTTCGTACTCGTCAAGATATATGGCAACCCTAATCGTATATTAGTTAGCTGAGACTGGGATGCGATCGTTGCTGCGCGACATAGCAATATGAAAGATAAACGTGATAAATGAAGAAACGTGAATAAAAATGGACATAAAAAATGAAGGCAAAACATTAAGCGGCGAAATACCAAAACGCCGGGAAACCGGTTTCACAACTTCACATACATATATGTATACCCATGTACTCAATACGTAATGCTGTGAGGAGAAAGAAGATGATATGCGGCTACTGCGACCGAGGCAAATGAATGAGATCTCGACAGAAAAGCATATATATACAGGCATACACACATATTTTTACGAAAGTCAATCAGTGGGAGCGGCAGGCGTGCTGGTGCGGGAGTTAGTGCGTTTATTTTAAACATACTTTGTTAAAATTTATAGCCCAAAGAGAAAGCTATTTGGATAATGCTCAAAGCCAGACTTGCAAATACAAAACCTGAAGCTCACACCCTCGGATTTTGTAGAGTAAAAACTGATGACGCCGAGATAAATATCGCAATCGGCACTTAAAAGGATGAAATGCAGTCAATATCGGATAAAATGGTGGACAGCGAGATAATATTCAGTTATCTTGACGTCTGCAAACTAAAACCGAACAGAACCTAACCAAAAATGTCCACACTTTAGCCAAGGGAGTAATCCAAGAAAGACAGAAAAGAATCCTCAACTGAGAAAAATGAGCCCATAACTACTACACTTCTATTAGGACGCATCGCGACTAGAGGGGGAAAGTCGGACGATCTTGCTAGGCTAAGGAGGACCAAGACCAAGGACCAACCTTCCTCATACGAGTAAAAACCGAATTGGTATACTTTTGCCAAATACAAAGGAATTTACCTATGAACAGACCGTGTTAAGGTGGAATTACTCAACCACAATTGCTGGAATTTTAAGTAAATCTGATCGAAGTGGGATTGGGAAAGCTCATAAGAAGAGTGCATTTGAAAATGTATTATATCTTTCTAAGGAGATAAGAACTCTGATAGGCCATTGCAAGATGGGATGAAATGGAAAAAGACTGAAAGACTTACAACATAGCTAGAGGAGGCAAAAATTAAGAGAGGGAGGCAATGATCACTCATTTTCTATGTAACCACATCACTCTAAAAAAATTTAGGTTTCCAAACTTCGGGGCCTTTCTTTGTGATCTTTTCAAAACAGCTGAGCTCAAGTTAATTGGTCTGAAAATCAATCACTTCGGCTAACGAAGCTTAGAGACTGGGAAATTTTATCGGACCTCATTCTATTCTAAGTGAAATCAATGGCTTTTGATTAGAAGCCCGACCCTCCAAACTAACCTAACATAGGTTCAATATTATTATTGTCAATTTTTGCGAACGGCTATTACAAAGTCAAAGTATTTTTTCGAGCTTTTCATAAAAAATCCGCTTCGATACGTGATTTTTTCCATACTTAAAAGCATAGATGGCTGTACTTGATGATACCAAATCATTCACAATGACCAATCAATTTATTGATAAATTTTTCAAACTTCTAACCAGTTCCATAACTACAAACTCACACTCACCGCTCCGTGCGCCACTTCATTAGCTTTCCATTCAATCCATGAACACACTGTAATGATTCTCGTTTTGTCACTTCCTCCCGCAGGCGGCAATGAACCGTAACGTGACAATGGTGTGGCTAGGCAGGGCAAGGCACAGCAAGGCAGACTTGCATACCATGAGCTCTATGTCGACGTAAAATCCACTTTGTACAACCAGACATACATGTGAATGTATGTATTTATGTATGCATTTATGTATGCAAGCGGCATTGAAATAATAGAAAGGTGTGCGCATGCGCACATTCTCTGCTTCGAACAATACGTGTTCTGGAGCAGATTTCTTTTTCTCCTGCTTTTTTCCCTGTTCTTTCCACATAACTACACTCGTACATGCCGTGTAGCTAAACGCATACAAAATGTTAATATCAAGTCGTGGGTATGTATCTTTGTTTGTTTGTTCGCTTGTGAGTTCTGTATGCCGTGTGGGCTCTTTGGTTGGTAATTATGGATTATTCTTCCTCCGCTGCTTTTAAATTGATGCCTTCAAAGCCATTGATTTTTATTATGCTCCCCTTCCCTTAATTCTGATTTGTTTTTGTTTTTCTTTTATCTCATTTTTTCTGTTTTCTGTTTTTTTTTACATCTTAATTTCTTCGTTTTCCGGCTTGAGTTGAGTTGTGGGGCGTTTCTGTTGTGAATTCGCGTAATATCAGTGGCAAATTTCCTTTAAACGGCACGTGGGATTAATAAACTTTGTTAATCGCTTGGTTTTTGTATGTGTTTTTGGTTTTGTTTTTGTATGATTATTGGAACTCTTAAGCATAAATTAGCTTTTGTATTCTAGAAAACGTGCTTTTTTGGTGGGAACGAAATATTTCATAATTTTTGGTTATGCCCACTTCATAGACATAAGTATGTACATATGAAAAGGGTGATCCAAGTAGAGTTACTTTTTTCAATAGCCTTTTTTTTGACAGATCACGCGTTAGGCGTGTCAAGATGTCAGGTTATTTTTGGTTAGTATTGTTTGGCATTTCATCATGGAAAGACATACGCCTGAACAACCTGAAAATCATTCAACTTTATTACGAAAATTCACGTTCTGTAAAGAATGTGTTTCGCGCGCTTCCCTGAACTTATGATCAACCTAATCGGCCTACTGAGCGTACTATTCGCAACACTATCACCTGTCTTGAGACTCAGCATTCGTTATTGGATAATATTCGACTGATAGACTACGTCGAGCATGTAGTGAAGAAAATATAGCGGCCGTAGCTGAGAGTGTACACGAAGACCGTGGAGAGTCGATTCGGTGCCGTTTGCAGCAACTCGGCCTGACGTTTGGAACGACTTGGCGCATTTTACGTCGATATCTTAAATTGAGAGCGTACAAAATACAGCTTATGCAAGAACTGAAGCCTCTCGACCTTTCCAAGCAACATCCCTTCGCTCTATGGGCTTTTGAAAAGTTCCAAGAAAATCCGACTTTTTCGAGCTAAATTTTGTTCAGAGATGAAGCCCATTTCTCGCTCAATGAGTATGTAAACAAGCAAAATTGCCGCATTTGGGACGAAGAAGAACCTGAAGAGATTCAAGGGCTGCCACTTCATTCAGAAAAAACAACGGTTTGGTGTGGTTTCTGGGCCTGTGGAATTAACGGTCCTTATTTCTTCCAAAATGATGCCGGTGAGAACGTAACCGTCAATGGCGACCGTTATCGCACATTACAACCGACTATTTGATGCCTGAAATTGAAGCCCGTGTTCTCCGCGGCATTTGGCTTCAACAAGATCGCGCCACTTCCCACACATCCCATCAATCAATTAATTTATTGAGAGAACACTTCGGTGAGCAGATAATTTCACGTTTTTGAATGGTCGATTGGGCACTAAGATCGTGTGATATCACACCGTTGGACTTTTTCCTGCGGGGTTATGTAAAGTCTAAAGTCTATGCGGACAATCCCGCTTCGATTCAGGCCTTGAAACAAAACATCACGCGTGCCATTCGCCAGTTCCCAGTCGAAATGCTCGAACTAGTCATCGAAAATTGAGCTGAACGGAGATAATCTTCAAAAAAATAAATGCCAAAGAATGTTCTTGCGAATGATAATAAACATTCCCCATTAAATTTGAATTTTATGTTCTTTCTTTAAAAAGTAGAGAAGCTCAAATTGGATCACCCGTTATGTATGTTATATATGTAGATGCGCAGATAAATAGATAAAGAAGCGCAAATTTCATTCCCTATGTTCATGAAAATCTTGCCCAAAAACAAAAAATTTTGAAGTAGCTCGAACACAATAAGTTTGTGTGATGTTTTAACCAAGGAACGTACCGTTAATCTTAAACAATCTTAAGTTTATAGAGAACAGATTGAATATAAGAACAAAAGTTCTTCGTACTTAGAGTCCATCTGAAAGAATGAAGAAAAGAGAGTACGATAAATAGATACGGTTCTTTTTGACTTATGGAAAACGGTAATAAGGATAAGAAAAATTGGGTGCAGAAGAAATAGTCCTTGATAATAACATCGGTGCAGCTTGTGGGGTGTTTTCTGTGGTAACTCTCACAAAGAAGGATTCAAACTTAATGAATAAAACTCGGTGCTTTTTTTTTATAGGGAAACTGCAGTCATATATCTATATAGAGGGAAACGAAAATCGAAAAACAAAAGTCGAGGAGGCGATCAGCGTAAACCATGGACCAAGGTCGTCCTCGTCCTTCAAATCTTGTTTAGGAAAGGGTTCTTTGGTGTGGGAACACTATCATTCAGTATCACAAAACTACTATAATTTTGCCTAGACCAAGAAACTGTAGCTTATAAGTGAAAGAGATTTCAATTAAGGATTATCCATTTAGTGGTTTTGAAAGTGCAAGGCTATATTGTGTCATTTTTTAAACTTAACTGTCACACCAAACAGGTTTTGCTTTAGTTAACAGTCAGGTATTTCTGAAAATGTTTCGCTTAACAACGCTCTTTGATCCGCAGGTGTGATTTGACCTTACTTCTTTGTAAACGATAACGGCGAGATAGCCACTGTTAATTTGGAGCATTTAATATAAAATACAGATATCAAGAGATAAAATTCTTATCAAAAAATTTAAAAATTCACACAAACATAAATCTCTAATGACTAAATGATTGCGAACAAAGTAAAGAAATACTGCCGCAAATATATGTAATATTAAGAATTTCTCATAGAAATTTGTCTTTAGACAACAATTAATTTACGTCGCTAACTAAAGGCTAAACGTTAAATTAAATTTTATCACACTTATTTGAAAAGCAAAAATATTTTTCAAACTGATCGTTTTGCAATACAGTTTCTGTTATCAATAATCAAATTGCACTATGACAACCTATTAAAAGTATACTTACTCGCTGGTATATACACTGAAAAACCCTCGCCGTGAAAAATACGCAAAAAATTCCAGTTAAATACTAGTATGAAGTAGGATGAAATCATACCAGTTCGTTATTTGTATAGCAGTTCATCGGTAATGGGATTAATTAATTATAATTTTTGCCACCACGTCATTCGTATGTTGTTGTTATTTCTAGTACGCCATAGCTGATTTGCATTTCCTTACAAGTTCTGTTGAAGTGCGCACTTAGGCCTTGTTCTTTATATCACAACGATAGCGAGTGGTTAGAGGTTATCATTGTAGCGTGTGCGGTTCTCGGTTCCATTCTCGCTGATGAATTAGAAATTCAACACATAGTTATGTATGACATTTCTTAGGACATCATCATTTTAAAAATACCAGTTGCTTATAGGGGAAATATATGGAAGATGAACTAGTTGGTACTAAAATGCAAACTAGTAGGATTCTAGTTAACAACTAGTATTTAGTAATTAGTATTTTTCCCTGCAGGGAATATACTCAGCACTGCATGTTCTATAAAAAAAATTTGCTATTGAAAGATAAATACAATGCCGATATACATATATGTATGTACATTCAAATATAAGTATAAATAAATATACACGCAATCACTGTCATCATAGTCAATTATGTTGTTGGCACTAACATCTTTGTAATAAATTAGCGACGTTTAACTTCATAACGATGTGGACGTGGAGCGACAAGTGTCTAGGGCTACGAGTATTGCTCGTTTCTGTTATTGATAGCAAGTGTTGAGAGGAATGAAGGAAAGTTATATGTATATACTTGTAATAGAAAATAGTTGGTAAAAATCAAATAATTTTTGGTTTATGATTTGGTAACTACAATTTTTTAAATTTGCTTTACTTGTCTTAACACTCAAATGGTTCTGGAAAAAATTACGCTGCAGTCCTTATGGAATAAATTCGGCTCTTGAATAGAGTTTTCTCTATAGAAATACAATTGATGTTCATCAAAAATATCATAACATCCGTCGTCAATTCCATATTTTTTTATCTTGTAATTGAAGCCAATTTTCGAACTCCACTTATGTACTTTTATGGTGTAAATGTTGAACCTAATCCTGACTCAAGACGAGAAAAACGCTCTCAAGGCTTGCTACTGGTATTTCAAATATTTTGTTTCGAATTTGCGAGAGAGTTGGACATTCAAGAGCGAAAGTTTGATTATTGTTTCCTTATACCCTTCTAATTTACAGCTGCGTCAACAGCTTATAGTTTAGGCCCACTTTTGATGCGTGCTCTTCGAGGGATCAGTGACCCGTTACAAAGGCTGTAAGTCCATATATATGCATACTTTTACTCGACCTTTTTAATATATCCTTTTTTTCGATCATGTTATATCTGGGCCAGATTTGTTTCGTTATCTTACAGTTGGATATGGATTTCAGTCTCTTTTGGGACATTTGTTTAATTTGCTAAGTGAAGCTTTCTCTCAATCATTCCTAACGAACATGATATTATTTCCGTTTCAGTGTCATTAAGAGATGCAGCGGACTTGGGCAACTCGTTAGCCGGTCTGACTATCTGACCGTATGGCTACCCTCTGTATCCCCTCGTAGTTATTTATTATTTACAGACCTTTTCGATTTCTAGTACCTCCGCTGAATTTGGTAGATTTTGATATTTTCGGAGTATATCATTATCCATTTGGACCCGTCGGTGTAAGTTGGGATGTTATTTTCCCTTCCTATTATCCCCCATTCTTCATTCACGTCTACGGGCTGATCTTAATTGGTTAGAAAAACCGCAGATCTTTCAACCAACAATTCATGAAGCACTAAAACGCCAAATTATTGTCCTTTAAGCTAGATCAACAAAAGAAATGTAACAATAAATAGGTTTGAACGGATGTAAAGTTGAAACTTCAAACTTTCCTAACTCCTGAACTTCTAGTGACTTCAAATATTTTGTGTAGAGTGAAACTTCGTACAATACTAGGGTTCTCGGTATACCTTCAAAGTTATGGTGGACCCTAATTTATTGAGGGAAATCATGGATTTTAGGGAGAAGGAACATTAGAAAAAGTGTATTGATGGAACTTTTAGCACTGAAACTTATCCCTCTAAGAACCTGGCATTGTAATTCAGCATGTATTGAGAAAGACGTTGGCTTCAGTAAAGGTGAACATATTTTGGGCAACTTCTTCAACACAATGTTGAAGAGCCGCAGAAATAAATATAGAACGTACAATCATCTATAAGAGCTTACAACTACCGGCGCCTGCCGGTGATGTTGATATCACTGAATTCAACAACCGCGCTGTAAGTTCTTTCTCCAGACTGGATAACGAAGCGAGGCGAATAAGTCTGGTAGTGAGTGAGGGCAAGACGAAATATCTCCTCTCATCAAGCAGTCAGCGCATTTATCTGTTAGCTCATGCGTACGTCACTGTTGACTTCAGAAGTTGTAGAGAATATCGTCTGTTTAGGAACCAAGATAAAAAGTGAAGTCCTCTATGATATATGGAGCAGAAGAACAGAAAGTGCATCAGCTTTGAAATATTGATGCAGTATCCGACGGCCACAATAGCCGAGTCGTTAGCATTACGTACTACAATTCGGAAGACCTGGTTCGAGTCCAGGTTCGAGCAACATCCAAAATTATGGAAAATTAATTTTTTTAATTGCGGCCGCCCCTCGGCAGGGCATGTAAACCCTGAAATAAAAGCTCCTCATAAAAATTCATCGGTCGTTCGGAGGCGTGTTAGAATAAGCTGTGGGTCTCTTTCATTTTTTGGTAAAAGCATTAAGACGCAAAACCAAAAGATTGAGGAGGAGCTCGGCCGTAAATCACTTCAGCGGTTACAAAGCACCAAATATATATATAGTATCCACTGGTGGAAGGAGAAGAATACACTCCATTGGTATGACCAGAAGGAGGGCGACCTGATTTCAATTGGTAAAACCAATCGGCGCGCTATTCTTGTTTCGGATGTAATCGTGTAAATAGCTAAGCCTACGTCAATAAAGAAAAAGAAAAATTGATATTTTCATTGTATCCAAAAAAAATTGTAAAATGAGAGGTTAATCCTTTAGATTCACTTATACTTATAAAAACGGTCTTATAATAAATTTTTACCCAAAAGCCTGAAAATATTAGTTTTTTAAGAAATCATTGTTGGAAATGGGCTTTAAGTACCATGGGGACGCCGAAACATATGATTAATAAATACAAAGAGTTCCTAAAGAATTTCAGAAGGTTTAAAAAAGAACACCGAAGTCGGATTCTGCGAGCAAAACTTTTGTGAAGAATATCTTAGGATTTCCAGAGAATCATTCTTGCATAAAATTTAAGCAAACATGGGCTCCAGCCTTCAAGTATGTAAAATTTACCTATTTTAGGCTTTGCCCAAAGAATCTGAAAGTAAAGGTCTCGCCATTTTTATTGAGCAAAAACTAAGCAAGGCGCGAGTTAATCTTTATAATCTGTTTTTTGTTGTTGTTGTTGTTGAATATCACAACATAATAATGGTTAAGTTGCTCAAAATTTACCATTGAAATGATACGACTCGTATAAAGAAGCTCGTATAATAATATCTTCAAGGTATTTCAAATGCTTTCGTTTTTTGTTTGTAATGACTAACTAAAACTTTGTAATGCGATCTTTTAAATTAAAAATATATTTGTTTGTGTGTATATGCAAATTTTTAGTTGTATTATTTATTCTACTCAGCATGAGCGCGTTTGTTAGTTATTCATTCGGTGTTCTTGGTCTAAATACCCACTTTAGTATCTTGCATTACGATACGAGATAGTAGAATCTTAAGAGTACGCTTTTTTCCCTTACTTAACTAACTTTATCTTATCAGAGGTGATTTCTTTTGTGTAGTACATATGTATGTACCTACTATCAACTAAACATATTTAGTATGGGTAGCAGTTGTTTGCATATACCGCGTCTACAAATGAACGCTCTTCACCGATTCCGCCCACCGATTAGCCGGCCGACCACACGAAAGCTCAACGACTTCGCGACGCTACTAAGTTTATACTAAATACTTGTATTATCAACGCGTAATGAGGTATATAATTGAGTGATAACTTGAATAACTTTTTACGAAATGTCAGATCGGAAATTTACTGTGTAAAAGTGGAGTGCAAAATGATTTGAGAAGAATGAGCAAGAAAACATCAAAAAATCAAAGGAAAGACGCTTATAGTGAGGGAATAACATTTCCACTCGTACAACTAGTATATCATCAATCATTAATCGTTAGTTCGCTTATGATTCGTGGTGTTCATGATTGTTTAAAAAATTGCCTCAAATATCTATTAATAAAATTGAAAATTCTATATTTGGAGTATTTCATATGAGAACGTTTACCGTAGAGGAAACATGTATCCACCACACTATACCAGAAACCAAAGGACAATCAAGACAGTGGGTTATTGCGGGTGAACGTGCACCAAATAAGGCCAATGTAGGTTAGTCGGCCAATAAGGTGGTCGTGGCCACAGTTTTTGTGTTGCGCGAGATGCCATTCATATCGATTACCTTGAAAAGGATAACGTGATAGAGCAAATATTATTCAGACCTTTTGGATAGATTCGATATTAATTTGAGGCAGAAATAACTGCATTTGGCGAAAAATGTGCTGTTCCATCAGGACAATACACGGGTGCACACATGTGCGGTCGCCATGGCAAAAATTCATAAATTGGGCTACGAACTGCTACCCCTTCCAGCATATTCTCCAGATTTAGGTCACTGCGACTATTTCTGGTTTCTAAACCTGAATAAATGGCTGGGCGGTAAGAGATTCGTGTCGAATGCAGAGGTCAACACAACAAAAAACTCCTATTTCGAGGGGCTTGGAAAAACCTATTACTTGAAACTAATTTAAAAATTAGAAAATTTTCGACTAAATGTTTAGAGCTAAAAGGAGACTATGTATCTAATTTGAACATAATTTTTCTTTATAGAAAATTAATTTTAAACAAATACATATTGACCATTATTAGCTATGACCTTTTGCAATTTTTCGGGTAGCTTCATAATTCCATCAGTTTCGAACTGTTGTGGAAGAAACTTTTCCCAATGATTTTAAAAGGCTCTTCGGTCTGTTGATTTTTTCGATGAATAAAGTATTTCAGAGACCGAATCAAATGTAGTAATGTCAGGGTGATTTCCAAACCAGATCCGTGAAATTTCGCCTGGTCAATAATTTTTTATTATTAACCAATTCTAGACGCTTTTTTATAGTGCTTATTGTAAGCTGATTAAATGTCAGCAGCGGAGCTCAGAATTAATCGTTTCATCAGGTTTTGGCACAATGAACCATATACTCAACATCTCCTTGGTTGTTTTGAAGTCTTTTGTGGCCTTTGACCATTTATTTTTCGTTTTATATCCTTGTATTTAAGCTATTTTCCGTAAAGAGCTGCTTCAGAGATGGTTCGATATTGTCGCATTTCAGTAGCATTTCACTGTTGGTAATTTGGTCAATAATTTTTTTTTGCGTTAGCTCATATGACCCCCACAAACGAGTTTCCTTGAATAGCCAGCCTATTTTAAATGATTTCAATCCTTGTCCCTTGAGTGGTGCCTAGTGACTCCGTTGTCTCGGAAAAGTTTAGTGTCTGCTGATAGCTCGCATACTGGTCTTGCTCCACAGTTGCAGAATTTCACTGGCTTTTTGACATTAAAATTTCCTGAATCCGACGTTCACTTTCAGCGCTTTTACCTTTCTTATAGTAGAAAACCAAGTCATAACGTATTCCTAAGAAATATTGCTTGAAATCAAGGCGAATACACTGCAGGTGGATGCAATGGCGAATTGGGCGAATATTGACATTTCCGAATGTCATGGCATAAGCAAAGGAAAATAAGAAAAATAGCATCAAAACTAAAAACCATTACTTTGACTGAACAAAGTTTGAGGAAATTGATCAATGTTAATACTTAATATCTTGTTAAGATATTAAATTCAAGATGTATTAACTAGAGTGTGACGGTGCAATGTTTTGCTTACATTTCACACTTTGTTTTGCCTATCATTCTGGAAATCCAGCAGTCAATAGAAGAAGAAAACTGCTGTTCAATCGACCTCGCCTTAGGGACTGTCCATAAACTACGTAGCCTGATTTTGGCCACTTTCGGACCCCCTCCGCCCACGTGGTATATCGTAGCTTTTGCACAACTTTACTGTAATATCATTAAACACTGAGGGACAGTAAAAATCATAAGGAACCGGTAGGTCTGTAGCAGTCGTTGGCTTTATATCTATAGCTTATTTTGGAAAAAGATCACAGAAGCTGTCTTTTTCTTTAGCGTCTTCCGGGGAAGGAATTACCAGTTTACCATCATCGTATTGGAAACGGAGGTGACAGGAAACCCTTAGAGCTCCTGCGGCGCAAAAATATTTTTTGTTGCATTTGTGATAGAGGATTTATGAAAACCGCGCTGATTTTTTTTAACCGCGGCAAAAATATATTGATATAGAAAACCACGTAGCTTAGGCCAAAACCCCCCTCCCCCCACGTGACTCACCGTGGTCTTTTAGAGGACCCCCCCAAGCAGGCTACGTAGTTTATGGACAGCCCCTTATCTGAATTCGCATTTGCTTGAAATGTCACCTTTCGAAAACGTGTTGTTTCGACACAATCGGATTAGTGTTGCCCGAAATAAGAGTATCAACACCATCTAGAGATCAATATATTATGCGGCTAGTATAAAAAGCATGTAGATTAAAATCATTGTAAAATACATTAAATAAATATGTAATTATCGTAAAATATTATTTTAGTGTCATTTTTTCATGTATGTATGTATTTCTTCTATTATTTTCATACAATTATACTCTTCTATGTATGAATTTGTGTTTGCGTACGATTTAATTGCTTGATTATTCATAGCACGAGCATTTGCAATTGTATACCGATTAAGCTAGAGTAGCATGCAGAGTCAATGAATTGGCGCGATTACTCGTCTGTTTATAATTGGGATACATATGTATGTACATTATATGTACTCATATTTACATGTAAAGGGTGTTTTTTATAGAGGTATAGAACTTTAAGTTGGCATTACTTTTCAAGATGGCGACCGTTTTAACAGCTGTCAAGTGATTTATTCTCAGTTTGGTTTTTTACAATTCATCATGAATAGACTCCCGCCGGAAATAAAAGTGCACTATTTGCAAGCGTTTTTCAAGCGTGAGTCTATTCATGATGAATTGCCAAACCAAACTGAGAATAAATCACTTGACAGCTGTTAAAGCGGTCGCCATCTTGAAAAGTAATGCCAACTTAAAGTTCTATACCTCTATAAAAAACACCCTATACATAGCAGGTTATCCAGGTATAGGTATAAATACGTATGCACTCATGTCTTTGGTTAGTGTATGAACGAATATTTAACTCGATCGGATTCTATTGTACCGATTACATTTGGCAAAGATATGTAGAAGCTTATCCATTTTGCAGTTTCCAAAATAAACGTAAACTAAATGCATTTAAAAAAATTTTTTTGGTAAAACTTTTTTCATTAAAAAGTTGGAACCTTGGTGTGAAACACTGAATTTTTACAAACTTCGATCCGTTTGAGGAAATTTCCGACCACTTTTTGATACATATTGGATAGTTTCCCAGACATAACTTGACGATTTTTTAGTTTTCAGGTGCTCAAGAGTTAGACGTTTAACCACATAAACGTGGCCTTTCGCGTAGTCCCACAAAACATGTCTAACGGTGTCAAATCGCACGATCACGTTGGCCAATTGACATCGCCAAGTCGAGAGATTATGCGGCCGGTCGCTCGTGTTGTGTGATATGTGCCAAAAAAAAGTCGGTTATCATACCACCATAACACTCCGAATTGACCGTGACAGTCTCGTTATCGTGCAGCGTACTACCTTACCTAACTGTTTGTACTACGTACTCTGGTTCTCTGATACATAAGCCTCAAGCGTAGTTTTAATAATCTGATTTCTCCGCTCGGTGAGATTAGCCTCTGGATGATAGTGTGCGGTGTACCGAACACCATAACCACCGCAGGGGCACCGGAAGCTCTCGACTATTAAATTGGGGTTCAGTATCACACACAACCGACCGAGGAATACCAAACAAAAGAAATATGTACAGCCCTGTCAGATCAACACAAATCATTTATCATCATTTCTCGACTGCTTTGGTCCTCTCTATCATACCCCCAGCTGGCTGTGAATTATCCGGCTTAACTTGCTGACACGTCTTACACGCCCTAACATATTTTGCAATGTCCGTTTTCATCCTTGGCCAATAGAACTTTTGTGAAACGCGAGCAAAAGTCTTTTCCACACCCATATGGCCTGCTAACGGACTATCGTGACATTGTTTTATAACCCCGTCTCTACTATCACGCCCTATTACTTTTTTCCACTGTAGTGAATCACCGTAAATAGAAGGAAACTTCGATCTAACGAACTTGTAGAGGTTTCTACCTTCAACTCTCCACGCTGGATATGACAATGGCTTTTACTCTACTAGCCGAACCATCCTCGCTAACCAAGGGTCGGTAGCAACAAGAAGTTCCAGAAGAATCACAACTCCGGACCAAAGAGCTCACCATGCAGTAAGTTGTTTTTTTTTATGTAATGGTCTCTATTCAATTATTTGAGGATTCTCGGAGCACCAAATGCGACAATCTTGCTTATTTACGTATCCTCGTCGTGTGCTTCGTCGCTGAAGAAAATTTTATTGTAAAAATTTTATTGTAAAAATTTTATTGTAAAAATTTTATTGTAAAAATTTTATTGTAAAAATCGCGGCTTCAGTTGTTGTGTGAGCTGAACTTTATTTATTATATGGATGTAGGTGTAAGTCCAAGTTACAGCAGCGATATGTGAGGTGGAACGAACAGAACAATAATGCATAGACCCTTCAATATCTGTCACTAATACAGTCTCTTCAAATTTCTTTAAAATTTTACTAATTCCTTCAGTAGTTCGACGAGTATATGCACCACAATCTCCTCCTAAAGCACGAATCACCATTTTTTTAGAATATTTCAACAATTCCAACGCATTGTGCAGTTCTTAAGCGATTCATTCTCATAAAAAAACATATTTGGCATGACATCTAAGTTTGACAGATGTCAAAAAACAGTCCTGCACTTTCGAAACCGCTAAGTGGATAACTCTTTACTATGCAATAAAACCGATTACACTTCGGTTGCGGGTATATCGAAGTTTCGGTATGTCACGAGATACCAGTAAATATTTGTATGTACACTGACAATATTTGTATACCTTTGTTTGAATTTTGAGCCCATTTTTTGCTTGTATTGCAATTATGATGTAAATTACGAAATCTACAAGCGACCGACCATTTAAGTGATGAACTCGCGCATAATGTAAATTGTTTGCGCTTGAGAAATTTTACCCAGCAGAGAAAAAAAAAGAACTCAAATATTTCGAATTTCTTGCCAAACCATTTCTGTGCATTTTAGGTGTGATTACGCTGTGACGGATACCCGAAGGTGTCAGAAAATCACAAAATTTACTAGCCTATCTAAGACATATGTAAGTCTTATATACATACATATGTTAGATGCAAAAATTTCAGCAATTTATGTATAGTACATTTTTAGTACTATCCAAATTACCCCTCGAAGCCTTTCTCACATAATTTACCCACTTTTGTGCAGAAATTTCCTAAAAAAAAAAAAATCACCCGCCAACTTTTATTATCGCTGCGAAATACAAAGCATAAATTACCATCAATTGCGCTCAATTGATGATTGTCTCTTTTTTTTCTGGCAAAAGAAACTCGCACAATGCGATGGGCTCCAGCTACAGATAAAAGAAACAGATCACACACGAAAAAATGTGTTTGATTTACATAATGTCGATTGCGGCATATCTCAATCAATGTATGTATGTACATGTGGAAGTTTTTGTGTCTATTTGCATTTTCAGAACGCTTTCTTGGAATTATTTATATCATTCAAATTACTACCGTAAAATATGCCTGTTTTTAGTATACTCATTTATACCAGAAATCGCTGTTTTCACCTTTAATGGAAACTTATTTATTTTGATAATACGAGGGTTGGTCGGTATATGATTTTTTTTATTATTAATTGTAGATTAGCTGCTTAATTGAAGAATAAGAAGAAAACGGACTCTGAGAATGATGTCCAATCATTGTATCATAGGTCTGAGGAGACAATAACAATTAACACTTCCTAATGTGAGAAAAACTTCATGTAAATAGCAGACTGCTCTCAAGCATGAAAAGGGTGGAAAATATCAATGTTAGCCCGATATTTTTTTTGGGTACACACTTTTGAACTTTTCTACTGAAAAGTAGTTTTGAGAAACTGAAAGTAACTTCTGATAGAGAAATGATAGAAAATATTTAAACGGGTCTATAATGAAATCCCGACGAACAAAATCCCGAATCGCATAATCCAGATACGACCCTATTCAGATCAGATATAAAGAGTGATCCAAGTAGAGGTACTTTTTTCAATAGCCTTTTATTGACAGTTCACAAGTGAGTCGTGACAGTTCAAGCTGTCATGTTGTTTTTGTTTAGTATTGTTTGGCATTTCATCATGGAAAGACTCACGCCTGAACAACGTTTAAAAATCATTCAACTTTATTACGAAAATTCACCTTCTGTAAAGAATGTGTTTCGCGCGCTTCCCTGAACTTATGGTCAACCTAATCGGCCTACTGAGCGTACTATTCGCAATACCATCACTCATCTTGAGACCCAGCATTCATTATTGGATAATATTCGACCGAATAGAGCACGTCCAGCACGAAGTGAAGAAAATATAGCGGCCGTAGCTGAGAGTGTACACGAAGATCAAGGAGAGTCGATTCGGCGACGTTCGCAGCAACTCGGACTGACGTATGGAATGACTTGCTTCGTTTTACGTCGAGATCTTAAATTGATATCGTACAAAATACAGCTTGTGCAAGAATTGAAGCAGATCTTGAAAAGTTCGAAGAAGACGTTATCGAGCCATATATGTTCAGCGATGAGGTCCATTTCTGGCTCAATGGGTATGTAAACAAGCAAAATTTCCGCATTTGGGTGAAAGAGCAACCTGAAGAGATTCAAGAGCTGCCATTTCATCCGGAAAAAACAATGGTTTGGTGTTGTTTGTGGTCCATATTTCTTCCAGCATGATTCCGATGAGAATGTAACCGTCAGTAGCGACCGTTATCGCGCCATCATATCCGACTATTTGACAACTGAAATTGAAGCTCGTGATCTCCGCGACATTTGGTTTCAACAAGACGGCATAACTTCCCACACATCGCATCAATCAATGAATTTATTGAGAGAACACTTCGGTGAGCAGATAATTTCACGTTTTGGGTTGGTCGATTGCTCACTAAGATCATGTGATATCACACCGTTAGTTTTTTTCCTGTGAGGATATGTAAAGTCTAAAGTCTATGCGGACAATCCCGCTTCGATTCATCGAAAATTGGATGAACCATCTGCGACGTAGTCGCGGAAAACATTTGAAAGAGATAATCTACAAAAAATAAATGCAAAATAATGTTCTTTCGAATGGTAATAAACATTTCCCATTAAATTTCAATTTTCTCTGTTTTTTTCTTAAAAAAAGTGGGGAATTTCGAAATGGATCACCCGTTAAAACAAAACATATTTGGTTTGACAGTTAAATTTGACAAATGTCAAAATACAGCCATGCACTTTCGAAACCACTATATGGATAAAACCTTTACACATTTTTTCATAGATAAATTACTGCTTGGGGGTTTGATATAAATTTTCATGTGACAAAAAATGTTTCAATTTTGTTGACCAGTGTAGGTTTTCTCTACGCCCTTATCTAACAACTTAAATATTTTCATCTTATTCGCGACAAAGCAGTCAGTGGAAAGGCATATTAGGGGTAAAACCAAAAAAACGGTATTTTTCTGATCAATAAGCGAATTCTTAAATAAGAGAATGGAATGAGAGATCTCAGCTATTTTCGCTATTATTTCTTAAAAACCGTTATTCTGAGACATTTTAAAAGTATGGAGAGTTTTTTGCGATCTCTGAAATACAGTGATGCTAGCGTCAGTAGATGGAAACCAAATTAGTAAGAGAATATTAGGTCAAAATTCCATTTTTACTATCAATCACTTGAACTTCTCACCTTAAATATCGTATCGTACAAATTGCACAGATCCAACCATTTTAAATTAGCCTTAAAAGAATTGAATGAATGAAAATTTTGTATTCATTCTCTTGGAACTTATCGAACCATGCTCGTCGCATAAATCTTTTGTGAATGCATTTCAGTTGCTGCTGCAGTTCATTATGCGTTTTCATACTCTTCATGTCTTAATAAATATTTATCGGCCTGTGAATTTGTGTGTAAATATGAAGGCATGCAAATGTAAATCTTTTGATTATAAATGTGAATGTATGAAGTAGATTTATATTATATATTTATGTTTGTTCGCTTTTTTTCACTTACGCATATCGTACATATAATTCCCATCTGGACAGTTTCTTAATTTGTCTGATTGTAAATTAGCCTAGTGACCTATCGATAACGGCATTGAGATGTTTTAATTAACAGATAAATAAATATGTATGTATATATATATATGTTCTAATTTGTTGTTGTATGTACATATGTATGTTATATATCTGTGTGCATGTATGTATGTATGTATGTAAATTGTGTCATACCAGCTAGCATATGTACTGTGTAAGTACAAAAAGCATTCTTTAAAAATCCTTCCATGCTTCCTCGCAAACTTCTCCGGCCACACTTAACGAAATTCTTCGAATGGTTCATTTCTGAAATTACAATTATTTTCAAGTTGATTTATAATTTTTAATGTACATATGTAAGTATGTGGAATATTTGTTTGAGAGAGACTATAAATAATCATGAGTATAGGTCAAGGTCGACAAATAGCATGCGGCGCGGATCTAGAGCAATAAAAAAAAACATAAATATAACAATAAGAAACCACATAACGGTCTTATTTCTTGTGTTACCTATGATAGAAGAAGCTGAGTTGTTAATTTGTTTTTGTTTTGACGCCTTATCAAATTTTAATGAGTTTTTAATTGCGCGTTGCGTGTCATTTTCGGCGCTTTTTGAAAGATTGTGCCCTTAAGCTTGAAGTGAAAAATTTAAAAATAAAAATTAATATAAACATCAGTGTTAATCATTTTTTTTTAATTTTCTGCCAATATTAGGCCTAATTTTCAGCCACCAATCTGACACTCTTATAAAATTTAAATAATTAAGAGACGAATACAGGTTTTCTATGTGGCATGAAGAATGATAAAAATGGAGTATGGATAAGATCTTCCTTTGATGGTCTCTATACTTACATATGTATGAGATGTGTTGAAAAAATAGGAAGAATTTTTAAAATTCGCGGGCAATGAGAGTCCGATGGTTATTCATTATTTCTCGAATATGATGTATTAACTGTGGTCCCGAAGTATGCGAGTACTAGAAGCAGAAGATATATACCGATCAAAATTTACACTGATCGTATCAGAATGACGAGCTGAGTTGATTTAGTCATGTCTGTCTGTCCGTCTGTCTATTTGAACGCAAACTAGTCCCACAGTTTTTGAAATAGTTCAACCAAACTTGGTAGGCAAATGCCTGGTACATTCATACGTACATTTATCGAAACCGGCCAGATCGGTTTACTAGAAAATACTGAATCATTTCATGGTTTCCTAACTCTAAGCGCAAGGTATTTCTGGGTTACCTTCTACTGAGACATTTCAAAACACATTTCCAGCGATAAACAGTCATTTTATAATTTGTTTACTCAATTTTTTAAATCAAAAAAACTTATTTCCTGGTTACTTAGTCCACACCCCTATAATATCATTCGATGAGGTTTATCTTTATCTAAAGTTCGTAAAATCCACACAAATATCGTCCTGATGAAATACCTTCTTGATTTATAATAAGTTGTGCTCAGTATATTTTTGAACTCTTGACTCATTTATTCAATTTTTCGCTTAAAGAGGGAATTTTTCCATCTGTATTGTAAGAATCGGAAAATCTACAATTACTAATTGACTTGAGTTCACTACTTATGTGTAAACATCAATGCGTTCAGATTAAACAGCAGCGTTGCCATGATGTATACTAACTTCAGTAAAGCTTTTGACAAAGTGTTCGTTGATTATCAAGGGACTTGTCTTACTGGGTTTCCAATCAAAACTTTTTATAATTAGTCTCTTCATACTTCTAAGCATACGATCGAACCCAAAGAGTGGTGCTTAAGAATTATATTTCAGATTACATTATTAAAGTTTCTTCAGCAGTACCCGAGGCAAAATTTTTTAATGTAAAACTTTTAGAAAAGCCAAGTGCCTTTGGCTTTGTTGACTGTCACACCAATGTGAAAGTTATCTATTATCTATAGTGTAACTTTGAGTCATAGTTAGTGTGGATAAGGTCATAACTTTAAATTTTTTTTAAATTTAGGTTCATTCGATTTATTTTACACTATTCAATCATGCTTTTAGGTCCGATCTTACTGGCATGCCACGCGAGCCAAATGGGGATTACTAACGACGATACATACAGGAAGTGAGGGAAGAATGCTTGAGGGAGACGCTGGAACATCTCCTGTCTGCCTTAATCTAGAACTCTTCTTAAACATCTACGAGTTTCGCAGTTCAAAAGACGAGATGAAGTATCAAAATTAGATATCAAGGCTATCTTAAACTTCGCAAAAAACGTTGAAGTCCTATATGACGACTACTTTAGTTCGAACTAAACTGAACTTCCATCTGGCAAAAAATACTGCGATCAGATGCTTGAGTTCATTGCAAAAAGAGTTTCTTGAGTTTTCAAAGTGTGAATAAGTTGGTTTCGGCCTTTATGGCGGCCTTAGCCGAATATTCATAGCTGCCTACTGCCATGCGGAGGATATGGGTTTGAATCTTGGTCAGAGCAACATCCAAAATTATAGAAAATTATTTGGAAATTTGAGTATCCGAGCGTATTTCTGACACGAAATAAAAAGCTCCATGTAAAGCATTGCCAGCTGTTCGGAGGCGGCTTGGAATAAATTGTAGACCTGACCTGAACTCCGCCCAGAAGAAGGTATAACTAGCTGATGTCGACGAGTTCATCTAAAGGGAGGCCCAGGAAACGAGCTACTTCGACGGGCGCGACACATGGTTGCATACTGGAAACATGTTGGGTATATCATGGTCGATTCTGGATAAATAAGAGTCTAGAGTACTAAAATATTGAGACCTTAGTTGCACGAGTATTAATCGGGTCCCAAGGAGTAGTTCGAGCTTTTCGTCTGCGTTTGGTAGTGGTCGGATTCCGTTGAAGCCATTCACTGGAATAGAGTTGTTAACTGATTTCTGTGGATGGCATTCACAAGACGTGTCGGCAGTTCTGCAACCTATTGCTGAATGGAGTTCTTGTATTCTAATTTTTTATCTTAATGTGTCTGGGGGCATTTCTGCTTTAAGCAGGTATCTGCAAGTGTGATCCACATGGTAGTTTCCCAGTAAATATCGCTTACAAAGCATAATATTATTAAATTCTGCTTCACCGGGAACATAAAGGTTTGGCTATGGATATGGTTTATAGGTGAAAACCAGGGATTTTCTATTACAGACCTCAAGGCGGCGTTTTGAGAGGATTGTAACTTCTTTAACTGCGTCTCGCTGGTATTCCCTTTGGCGATTTGATGGTTTCGTTTAGTCTCTATATTTTAGTGATGTGAAATGAAGGCTATCGAATCTTACTCCCGACAACTTTGTTTTTTTTTTATTGATTATTAACAGTATTAACTTTCACCAGCTTAACATATAGATGAAGCGAACAATCTTTTATCCTTTTATCCATGGAATGAAAGGACCATAGTTGATAGCGCGGATGATACTTGTAAATGTCTGACAGTAAAAAACTGGGAAAGGTGCTAGACATAGCAGTTTACTTTCCTACGGGGGTTATAACATTCTAGCATAACGCCAATATCCAGAAAGTTTCACTGGTGGGAAGAAGAAGTCATCCTGCGGATAACTTTTATTAATTTTTATAATTTTGCCTTTTTGACCTCGATATGCATTATCTCTACGTTAGTAACAAGCTCTTGCACAGAACTAAGCACTGATCGTTGAATCGTTATGGAATACGGAGCCCTCTCAATTTTCGTAGTGTCTGTCAAGAAGCAATATCAAATTTATGGCGTAATTATCTTATTTAGAAAACTAAAGCAACCAGCTTACTATAATATTTCCATTACCTAAATGTATTTCCTTTTATTTATCTTTTGACTCCCTTCTCTTACAGATCTTTACCACCATCTAATACACCAACAGCACCAGCATGCTAAGATTTTCGTGAATTACTGAAATTAGGAACCTAAAAACTGCCGTAAGAAACTTGCCAGTCTTTTAAGACTCAAATCAAAATGTCACTCAATCAGGGAAAATATAAACCCAGCATTTGCGTCATCGACGAGGTTGACGATCGTAGTATCAAAAATGATGATCTCCAAAAGCAACAGATCGAGGGTAGCGAAACGGCGCCTTTGACCACGAACCAACAGAAATTACATATCGAACCGAGTCAGCGTACGGGGAAAGATGTCGAATCGCAAATCGATGATAATATCGGTGGTAATGGTAATAGTAAAATCGATGCACACACTGGTGATGCTGGTAGTGCTGCTGCTAATGGTTTTCGTGGTGAGTTTTTCTTTTAAATATTATTAATCATTTCATCAAATAATTGAGTTTTCATAATCATTTTCATCTTTAATTTCATGCACTCATCCACCCACACATACTCACATGCCGCTGTTTCGTTCGTGTTTGCTTAAAAAGCCTTCCTACTTCCAGGTCGCCTCTCAATGGACGCACTCATGCAATTGTCACGTAAACGTCGCATTCTCTACATAACGACTGTCTGCTTTTGTGCCCTACTCTTAGTCATAATTGTTATGTTGATTGCTTTTTGGCCAGATGTGCCATTCTATTTCCGCGCCGAACTGTGTCTTGAGAAGGAGTGCGTGCAGAGCAGTCAACAATTACTCTTATGGGCCAATATCTCTAAGAATCCCTGCCATGAGACTTATGAATGGGCGTGTGGTAATTTTGAACGTGAATATGCGGAGAATGATTATTATGTAATAAAACGCGGTGAATGGAATTATAAGACATACAATGAGTATGAGGGTAAGACAAATGACATCTGAATACCTTTATTGTTCCTTTCTAATCTCCTCTGCTCTTCTTCTATGTTTGCCTCATGAAAAGAACTAAATGAGCTCAACCGTTTCATATCGATGCTGCCTATGTCCGGCTCCTCGGATACTGTGGAGTCTATGATTTCCAGTTTATATCGATCTTGTCGTGAAATTGATACGCTTGATAAGAGTCAATCGGATTTGTTGCTAAGAAAGGCGATTAATTTTGTGGGTGAGTTGGTAGACATTACTTTCAGGAGATTAAAGAATGGAAGAATGAGAAAATGAAAGCGTTGGCCGAGTTATTCAATATGATTGACATTATTGAAAGAATTTATTGGAAAGTACTTGTCTCGCATAACAAAAGCTATAAGGTTATGGAGAACCAAATTTACATACATATATAAGTAGACATATATTTGAGTATGTAAACTCTTCTTAAAGTGTCTGAATTCTTGTTATTGTAGCAGCTAGTTGCAGGAAAAGCTAGCCGAAGTTGTTGGGGTCATCTATTTGATGGTCCGAGAGTGGAATGTTCTATAAGTGGGTTTTAGTGGATATGCAGAGATGTGTGGTGTAGTAAAGATATTCCTGTCATGCATTACATACGTGTGGATCGAGTCTGCATAAGTAAGATTTGAGTCTACTAATATTAATTGTGTCAGTGTTACTCGGGTTACGAGAGGCAGCTCGAGCTCTTTGTTTTCTATTGGCGGTTTGATTACGATGACGCGATTGACGGGAAAAGAGTTATTGAAGGTGTTAATAGACTCTCTGTGTATGGCGTTTAGGGTCTCTCGGTAGCACGTCGCGTCCATTCCATGTTACAATGCTAAATGAAGTTCGTATTGTCAAATACTTCTCATCTTATGTGTCTGGCTGGTGGTTCGTTTTTTAGCAGGTGTTTTCATGGATAATCGCATGGATCGGAAGCATTACAGCAGATACTGCTGTTTGAAGCATGATTGTCTTGCTGTGCAGGTGATGTAATGGAGACATCAGGAGGTCTGCTGCTATGCTTCTCAAGGCGTTATACTGACGGGCTCACAGCTTTTCCACCTCCGTCTCACTAGTTTTCAGTATTTAAATAGGCGTGACATAGTTTATTACCGGCCGATTGCCCATTTCGGTTAATACTTCTTTACGCTCTCTGACCTTGCATGGATATATATTTCAACAATAAGATTTTTTGGTAAAAAATTCACTTTATTTATTTTAACTCCCCAAGGGAGAGGAACACTGAACTTCTTCATCAAGTTTCGGTCGGCTTAGAATGCTTTTGTTAAGAACCATCCATGGGCGGGGAGTACAGGCTTCCAGACACATTCCATTCCAGGTAGAGGTTGCTGCTTTAAGGAAGCGGTGCTTCTTGTTAGAAGTAGTCTTGAGGCCAACACCCTTAGGGTAAAGAGGACAGAGTTATCTTAGAGCATTGCGGACTACATCTAATGAGGCTATGAATGCCCTCTCGGATCCACTCCCTATTAATATTATGCGTAATGCTAATTATGCTCAAGTGAGACTACGAAACTGATTAATTACGGTCTTATTAATATATTATAAAAGGTTCCGCCTACCAGAGAGAATGGACTATTATGTAATCTTCACTGAGTTTACGAAATATTACTAGGTGAGGTGTTCTAGATAAAAATGAATGGGACAGCATATTTTCAGTATAACCGACTCTATTAATTTCTATATGGGCGTGTCCAAGCTAGGTTATAGAGTCAGTGATGGATCCATACATAGGAGCTTGGTTTTTGTAAATCCTTTCCTTTAGAAGATCATTGCAGCAACTGTCCATTATCTTGGTTTAGTGGTACTTTCAGTAAATTTTATCTCTATCTTCTCACATAGCTAGGCAGCATTAAGAGCAGAATTAAGGTAGAAGCAATAAAGTCAGTAACGGCAGAGAATTACCGCAGAGCACTTAACGTGATGGCTACACAGTTCTCTTTGAACTTAGTACGAGTGCCAAGGCACAGTAATATACCGGATAACGAGATGGCGGACAAAGGAAGGGAAATACCGCTCCTCCCTTGTAATCTTTCAATAAAAGAGTTATTCATCACAGTTGCTGATGGAAGAGTCTCAATTGTTGCAATGTGACCAGAAACACCTAAAAATATGGGCCTTCACAGGAGTTGTAGAGAAAGGAAAGAATCTGTAATTTTTAGGTATATTTTTAGGCTTCACATCGATGTTAGGATTATTCTTCCTATTTCGCAGCTGTGTTGATCTTAAAAGAGAGGTAGACAACTCAAATAGGCATCATAGGTGATAAGATGTTACCTGATACTCTTTGGATCTATGACGGTTTGAAAGAATTCACTCTCAAAACTGTTATTGTGATTGAAAATAATTATTTGGGTGCTGAGTACCAGTTCGTTTTGGATAAATAATATTAAGATCTTTAAAGGGAAGGTTTGGCCGATGAAATATGAACAATATTTAGCTTTATTGTTATCGTCGAAGAATTTCCCTCCAGATTGCATTTTTTTCGATATTTTTATTAAAAATATTTTTATAGCGATAAATTAAACTTTTTTTTTTCATTACAAAATCTTTCTTTGAGGTATACAGTATTGTGTTCTCTAACAAAATTCCTTTAACAAATATTATTTGAAAATGCTTTTGTCTATTCTTACACTGTTCTGGAAGGTGGCAAGTAGGTGGAGGACTTAGCACCGTTCGAAACACCATGACTAATACCAAAGTTTGAGCTAGAAGCACCAACAAATCCACCGCCAAAGCCAGAACCAGAACCGCTGCCGGAGGCGTAGTTGCTGACACCACTAATACCAGCGTTTTGACCACTGGCACCGCCAGCACCGCCATCCAAAATACCAACAACCGACTGCTGCTGACCAATACCGCCATCGGTGTGCTCAGATGTACCTTCGATTTTATCGTATTCAGCTTGAATTTGCTGTTGTGCATGATGAGCTTCCTCTTCGGTCTTGTATTTTATGAAGAATACTTCAGGTTTAGCGGGAACAGTGGGTGCGGGTGTAGCAATATCGTTGACCTCAAGTGATGAATCCTTCTTCGAGAGCACATAAATGACGGTCTTCTCCTCTTTTGGTGCATACTCAGCCGAGAGTTTTACATTAGCCGCGCTGGAGGATGGCGCTTTAATGAAGACAACGCGATAATTCTTTTGTGGACGACCTATAACAAAGTGTTTGGTTTTCTCCAAGGATTCATGATCTTCAGGTGCCGAAACGGTAATGAATTGTTTGTGCACCAACGCTGGCTCAAAACCGGCCGATTGTTGTTGTCCACCAAAGCTGCCAAATGAGCTGGAACCTGAATTGTACCCGCCGCTGCCAAAACCACTGTTGAGGCCAGCACCAAAGTTGCTGCCACCAATGCCGCTACCGAAACCTAAACTGCCACCGCTGCTGCTGTGACCGAAACTGCTGCCACCTCCTATACTACCGCCACTGCCACTATGGAAACCACTGAAGCTGGGTCCTCTGCTGCTGCTGGCGCTCCCGAAGCTACCAAAACCGCTACCGCTGCCGCCATGCGGTGCGCCCAAGCCGCTAAGTCCACCCAGACCACTCAGGCCGCCTCCAAAACTATTGCCACTCTGATAGGAGCCACCTTGTGCGCTACCCCCTGAGATGCCAGTGCCATAATTGTAACCTTGTGGTTTGCCATGTGCAATGGCGACCAAAGTGCAGCAAATTACCTGAGTTTTGAAGGGAAAAGAATGATTATTTCTGCTTTCTGCATAGTCCTTTTGAGTTTCTTACCAAAAATAGACGCATTTTCAGACAAAAGTATTTGTTTTGGTTTAGAGAAACTGCTACTGTTTGTTGCTCAAAGCTTAACTGATGTATTCGGCTCAGCTGATTGCGGCTTTTATAGCCACCACCTATGATTACGCAGATGATCTACTGGTTTATCATTGCAATTTAGCCAAAGGCTTTGGGGCATCCAATGAACTAAAGATTGAAAAAAAAATATTAAAAAATAATTATAAGCATATGTGTATGTACGAGGTATGTTCAAAGGAAAAGGTGAAGGTTTTGCTCACTGTTTTCTTTGATTACAATTGTGTGGTGCATCACGAGTTCCTGCCAAATGGTCGTACAGCTAATAAGGAATACTAAGAGGAAGTTACACGTGGATTCTGCATCACGATAATGCACAAGCTCACACATCAATACTTATTCGTGATTTTTTGGCCAAAAACAAAACCGTAATCATGCCTCAATCACCGTATTCATCAGATTTGGCTCCCTGCGACTTTTTCCTATTCCCAGAACTAAAGAAACTAATGAAAGGAAAGCGGTTTGCCACAATTGATGAGATCAAGTCAGAATCGAAGAAAGAGCTGATGACTATACCGAAAAGCGCATGTCAGAAATGCTTCGAGGATTAGAAAAAGCATTGTCACAAGTGTATTATATCCGAAGGGAATTACTTTGAAATGATATTGATGAATAAATGAGTACTTTTCAAAAAAATGCAAAATTCACCTTTTCCTTCGAGCACATCTCGTATATATTTTGAAAACGACCGAAAATAGTTAATAATTATCTCTTGTATGTATGAATTAAAAAGATTTCTACTGTCCATCAGTGATTTTTGCTAGTTCTTCATTTCTGATTTCCTCGCTGATTAATTCACGCCTAATTATGAGCGTTGGTAATAATAAGCCTTTGGCGCGTACGGGCATTCAACGCCTAAGCTTATCTTGTCATAAGTCAACATATATATATGACATTTGTATTGTTTTTGATTGTGTTAATCACACTTCCATAATCAAGGCAAAACCTTTCAACTACACCAACCCCTTTGCTGTTTATTTCTCAATATATTCAGTTATTTCTTTTTCTTCAAACATTTTGCTGCTCTTTTGCATGTTTAACGGTTTTGTTTGAGTTATTACTTTATACTTCTCATTTCATGTGTGCAGATGGGTGATTTTGACAATTTAATCGCTTAAAACTAATTAATTATTTCTTTAAACGCAAAGAACAAAGCTTAAGGCCGTTCTCACTTCTTTATCCACTCTCTGCGTGAAGCACAGTATTGCAATTGCGTGTAGAGTGACGTAAGTGGGCGTTATAAATAGTATTTATTAATGGGGGAACTCGCCTCCACGGATAACTCTATGTTTTAAGCACTTGTCGGCCTCAACAAATAATCGAATAAATCAAAATGCCTCGGGCTCAAATCAACAGCTTGATTATGTTTGGTCTTGACGTGTTTGTTGTGCATAATTTCGCCCTTTAAATATGCAAATAATATGACAATGTGCCTATTCCTGAATATACTGATTGAAACATCATGCGTTTGCGAAATGCCTCCGCGGTTCATTGTAGAGGACTTAATGAAACCAAAAGTGCCGGTAGTGTTGATAAACTCACTGCTTGCTTTTTGTCTGCAAAATTTATCAGAAAACGAAGCGTGATCCAAGTAGAGGTACTTTTTTCAATATCCTTTTTTTGACAGATCACGCGTGAGTCGTGTCAGGCTGTCATGTTATTTTTGTTCAGTATTGTTTGACATCTCATCATGGAAAGACTCACGCCTGAACAAAGTTTAAAAATCATTCAACTTTATTACGAATTTCACGTTCTGTAAAGAATGTGTTTCGCGCGCTTCCTTGAACTTATGCTCAACCTAATCGGCCTACTGAGCATACTATTCGCAACACCATCACCCATCTTGAGATTAAGCATTCATTATTGGATAATATTCGACCGAATAAACCACGTCCAACACGCAGTGAAGACAATATAGCGGCCGTAGGTGAGAATGTACAAGAAAGACCGTGGATAGTTGATTCGGCGCCGTTTTCAGCAACTCGGACTGACGTATGGAACGACTTGGCGCATTTTACGCCGAGATCTTAAATTGAAAACGTAAAAATACAGCTTGTCCCAGAATTGAAGCCTCTCGAACTTTTCAAGCGACATCAATTCGCTCTATGGGCTCTTAAAAAGTTCCAAGAAGATCCGAAGTTTTCAAGCCAAATTTTGTTCAGCCATGAGGCCTATTTCTGGCTGAATGGACGAAGAGCAACCTGAAGAGATTCAAGAGCTGCCATTTCATCCAGAAAAACCAACGGTTTGGTGTGGTTTGTGGGCCAGTGGGATCATCTTCTTCAAAAATGATATCGGTGAGAACGTAACCGTCAATGGCGATCATTATTGCGCCATGATAACCGACTATTTGATGCCTAAAATTGAAGCTCTTGATCTCCGCGACATTTGGTTTCAAAAAGGTGGCGTCACTTCTCACACATCGCATCAATCAATGGATTTATTGAGAGAATACTTCGGTGAGCAGATAATTTCACGTTTTGGGCCGGTCGATTGGCCAACAAGATCGTGTGATATCACACCGTTAGACTTTTTCCTATGGAGGATTTGTAAAGTCTAAAGTCTATGCGGACAATCCCGCTTCGATTCAGTCCTTGGAGCAAAACATCACGCGTGTCATTCGCCAGTTACCAGCCGAAATGCTCGAACGAGTCATCGAAAATTGGACCCAACGGATGGACCATCTGAGGCGTAGCCGCGGAAAACATTTGAAAGAAATAATCTTCAAAAAATAAATGCCAAAGGATGTTCTTTCGAATGGTAATAAACATTTCCCATTAAATTTGAATTTTCTGAGTTTTTTACCTTAAAAACGTAGGGAACCTTGAAATGGATCACCCTTCATATATTCTCATACTTGAAAATATATATATTTTTAATTGTGCAAGAACTGCTTAGTTTGAAATCTCGGTTGGTAACTCGTAGATAAATATCTAAGCTATTGTATAAATAAGTCATAATCATTTTATTAACTGTGCTGGGTGGAGTAAAGTTGCACCTTATTCATTTTTCTTTTATAGACGTAGGCAACGCTAACACGATTGTAGCGTGATTTTGTTTTCTCTTAGCAACTTAGCTCTAAGTGCAGCCAGGACCTTCTCCACCTGAAATTTCAAATGGGATGAGGATCTATCTCTCCTTTTACATCCATCGGCGGCTACTGCATGGCAATTTTTCAAACCTGGCGTGCTGTCGCCCATATGGACGACATGGCTTAACCAGGGTAGCCACTGTCTTTTAATTCGCTGAGCTATGTCAGTGTCGTCACATAGTTCGTGCAGCCTTTGTAGAAGGAACCGTAAATTGCTTGCAAAACCTTTCTCATCATCTACGCACCACTGTACCACATAGCATGACGAGAAGAATGAGTCACTTGTAGAGTTTGGTTTTAGTTCGTCAAGATAGGATTTCAATTTTCACAAGTAGCAGCTGCTGGCAGCAGTGATTCTGCGTTGGATTTTTAGGCTGACATTGTCGTTGATGCTGATGCGACATTAAAGTTCGGTATCGAACAGCTCTGTCCCTCGATGCTGACGAATGCGAGGTATATATGTTTCAAATGCCTAGTGATCGGTCCCATTTTTTGTATTAACAAAGTGATCGCCAATGTGGTTTGAGGTCTATCGGTTCCTCTTGCATTTCTGGTCTCCTGATGTTGTCGCGCGATGAGTACCACATTGCTACAAGCTTAATAATGTATATAATTATGCAATGAAATGGCACCCTGGCTGGCTAATAAAAACATACAAATGATTGCCGCACCTTTTTCTGAACCTGAACCACCAATTTTACCTACCTTTCATGAACATGAAATAGTATATTAAGAAGGACAAGAGGTAGACCCACAGCCTAAATTACCCAAATTTATACCAATCGGTTCAGAATGACGATCTGATTGATTTATCCACGCCAATCTGCCCATCTGCCCATCTTCCCTTCTGTCCATCAGTTGAACGCAAACCCTAATTTTTTGAGATATTTCAACCAAACTTGGTATATATATATATATATATATATATATATATTTGGAGCTTTGTAACCGCTGAAGCGATTTCTGGCCGTGCTCCTCCTCCAATTTGTGGTTTTGCGTCTTGATGTTTATACCAACAAATGGAGGGACCTACAGTTTATTCTAAGCCGCCTCCGAGTGGCTGATAGATTTTTATGAGGAGCTTTTATTTCATGTCAGAAATACACTCGGAGAGCTTGACATTACCTGCCGAGGGGCGACCGCAAATAGAAAAATTGATTTTCTATAATTTTGGATGTTGCGCGAATCTGGGCTCGAACCCAGGCCTTCCGAATGGGAGTACGCAATGCTAACCACTCGGCTATCGCGGCCGCCTTGGTACATAGATATATTTAAATATGATCATTTGTCGCCAGATTTGACGATTATAACATACATAAGATCATAAGGTTGTAGATTTTGAGTCAAGGATCCGTCGGAAAAGCATCTAAATTTAAAATTTGAGAATATAACATATAGCCCAAATAAAGGGTGTTTTTTATAGAGGTATAGAACTTTAAGTTGCAATAAAACAACGATGGATTATTCGATTGACGTGAATTTTATTTATCCGAAAGATAATCTTGTGGCATTACATTTTAAATATGATTTCTGGCATATGACCGCCACGGCTGGCGCGGATGTAGTCCAATTTGGACGTCCAATTTTCGATGACTTTTTCCGACATTTGTGGCCGTATATCGGCAATAACACGGCGAATGTTGTCTTCCAAATGGTCAAGCGTTTGTGGCTTATCCGCATAGACCAATGACTTTACATAGCCTCATGAAAGTAGTCTAGCGGTGTTAAATCACAAGATCTTGGAGGCCAATTCACAGGTCCAAAACGTGAAATTAGGCGGTCACCAAACGTGTCTTTCAATAAATCTATTGTGGCACGAGCTGTGTGACATGTTGCGCCGTCTTGTTGAAACCACATCTCCTGGACCTCATGGTTATTCAATTCAGGAATGAAAAAGTTAGTAATCATGGCTCTAACACCGATCACTATTGACTTTAACGTTCTGGCCACCATCGTTTTTGAAAAAGTACGGACCAATGATTCCACCAGCCCATAAAGCGCACCAAACAGTCAGTTTTTCTGGATGTAACGGTGTTTCAACATACCCTTGAGGATTACCTTCACTCCAAATGCGGCAGTTTTGTTTGTTGACGTAGCCATTTAACCAGAAGAGCGCTTCATCGCTAAACAAAATTCGCTTATGAAAATCGGGAACAATGGTAATCTCGTTTTGGGCCCATTTGACGAATCTACGCCTTACTTGATGATCGTGAGTCTATTCATGATGAATTGCCAAACCAAACTGAGAATAAATCACTTGACAGCTGTTAAATCGGTCGCCATCTTGAAAAATAATGCCAACTTAAAGTTCTATACCTCTATAAAAAACACCCTTTACAACCGATTTATTAAGATATCAGAATTACTATGAGGCCGGTTTATAAATCGGGGAATTTTTGAAGTCAGTGAGTTTTTGAATTTGCTTCGTAGTTACTATAAATACAACACTTTTCAATGGTCAGGAAATGGTATATGAAACGTTCAGGCCGCCCAAAAGACTACGTCACGCCAGAAATTGCCTATAAAATCCATGGAATAGACAATCAGAGAATAAAATTGCTTGAAGTAGCTGAAGCTTTAGGCATCTAAACTGAGCGGATGTATAACATATTATATGAATATTTGGATATGAAAAAGCTATTCGCGCAGTGTGTGCCGGGATTGCTCACACACTTCCATAAGCGCAACAGGTAACCGCTTCAAAGGAGTGTTTGGTGATGTTCAGCCGGAATCCAAACGAATTTTTGCGCCATTTAGTTACCTTAGACGAAAGATGGGTTTCTCTGTGCACCAAAAAAGACCGAGGTGGGTCTGGCAACAAGGTCATGGCCACAGTTTTTTGGGATTGCATGAGGTGTCATTCACATCGATTACTTTGAAAAGGGTAAAACGATCACCGTCGAATATTATTCAGAGCTTTTGGACAGATTCGGTATTGATTTGAAGCAGAAACCACTGCATTTGGCGAAAAAATTCCTGTTCCTGTGTGTAGTCATCCTGGCTACCCTTCTGCAAAAATGACTGGGCGGTAAGAGATTCCAGTCGCATGCAGAGGTCACCACAGAAACAAATGCCTATTTTTAGTGCCTTGAAAAAATCTAAAATAATACAGAAATTGGTAAAACGCTGGACTAAATGTATGGAGCTAAAAGAAGATTGTGCTGAGAAACAAAGTGCTTACTTGCCGAACAAAAAATATATTCAAGAAGTGACTTAACAAACCACCCGCATATTTAATCCTAAAATGCAATACAATAAATGACCATATTCATGAAAGGTATAAAGTCTTTGGTACGGCAAGATGAATTCTTCTCAGACACTATAAATTTTTATAAAATTTGCTTGAAAAGGGGTTTACTGATATCAAATTAAGGAAAATAACATCTTATTTAGGAATTCATTTGGATATTGATTATAAATTTACATTTCAATTGATAAATAACTCTTTAGTACGGAGCCAAGCTCTTCTAATTGGCAACCCAGGCTAATTGCAATAGAAAAAGGAGGAGGTAACTGCAATTAAGCTACTTGGCCTGCAAATTAATGTTGTTCTTTATTACAGTTTCAATAGCTTATTTAAAATTTTCTACATAATTAATTACCGTTGTGAAACAAAAAATCACTAAATCTATTTCATCATAGCAAGTTCTTAAAAAATGATGGACAATAAAATATCGTTATGCCAAATTTATGTATATATATTAACTCACCTTGACGTCTTACTTCAGCGAGTTTCCTGTCTTCATATTTTCAATGATCATTAGCTGAATAAAATAAAAATTCATAAATATTTCAGATACATCATTAATATTATTAAAACTCACATCTAATTACAAATAGTTTTCGCTTAAAAATCCCTTTAAGCATATTTTTTTCTTGTTCACACCGATCAAAGTTTGTGAGTGACTGAACTAATTTTGTTTACACCAAATGTTGCTATCTTTAAACCACTCAATTTGAGCTGTGTATATGTGTGCTGTATGGTGAACGAGTTAAGTTCGAAAGCTTACTTAACTGGAGCAACTTAAAATGAGTCTAGTTCCACAAAACCAAAGAAAGGAGAGTGAACAAAAATTGAGTGCAGCTTGAGTTAGTAATTAAGCTTTGGTTATTATGATAGGGTGATCGGATAATTATTTCATAGTCGCAAAGGCATGTTCTGCCAATTAATTAGTGCAGACAAACAGAAAAGAATTTAAGCAAGAAGTTTTTTTTAGGTTTATCTATTTCGGTTTTGCACATAATTTCGGTACTAATTGCTGAAAGAATGGTGAATTTATTTCTTTTATTACTGAATAAATAGTTTTCTATAGTCTTACCAGTTGGATGATACATATTGACAAAGTAGATCTTTCAAATATTTTAAGATTTTTATAAGATTTCAGCAATTACAGTTCATGGACACTATAAATTCCGATTTAATCTGCTAAGATGCTCAAGCGAGCTAAATTTTGATTTGTAGAATATTTGGATCTGGTATAATATCTGCTATGTCCTTGTTGAACGCTCCTTCACTTGCAACTAGTCTTTTAACCGTATTCTTTGATGTGGCAGTTGAAAGCACCATGCATTGTACATAAAGGGTTATCCATTTAGTGATTTCGAAAGTGCAGGGCTGTATTTTGACATCTGCTTGACTTAATTGTCAAACCAAACATTTTTTGTTGTTGATAAAAATAGAGCGCTTATCAACCGCACAACGCGTTAAAATTGTTGAAAACTACCATATAAAGTCTAGCCCACACAACAATTGAAACCAGCTGACCATTCACAACGCCTTCGTTACTTCGAATGGGTGTTTGAGAAACAAGCAGTGGACCGCGATAATACGTAAATAAACAGAATTGTCCCATTTGTGGCTTCTTGAATCCTGAAATAATTGTAGAGAGGACATTACACACAAAAAAAAAAAAAAAACTTACTGTCTGGTACGCTCTTTGATCCGCAGTTGTGATTGGACCTTACTTCTTTGAAAAAGATAACGGCGAGACTATTACTGTCAATTCGGAGTGTTATGGTCGATTGATAACTCACTTTTTTTGCCTGCTATTGAAGAATACGACTTGGACAATATGTGGTTCCAACAAGTTGGTGTCACATGCCACGCAACACGAGCGAATATGGCTTTATGGCGAGAGAAATTTCCCTGCCGCTTAATCTCTAGTCTTGGCGATGTCAAGTTGGACTTTTTTGTCGGTCTAAGCAAAAGACCGTGTTTATGCGCATAAACTTTTAACTCTTTATTTATTTAAAAAAATGGATAACCGCCTGTGTGGACGGTGGATCCTTATCAATTAATTGAACGAATAATTCACGGTACTTGGTACGTTTGGCTCGTCTGTCAACAAAAAGGTGTAAGTTCGCATTCGAGCCATTAGTTGGGTTGGACTCTTTTAGAAAATACATTGAAGGTATTAAATGTTTTCATGCGGTAACTTAAATTGTAGTTACAAATCCATATAACGCAGAATGTTACCTGCTACTCGAACAAATTAAAAAAGAACTGCATCGCAACAGCATTTCATGACCTTTGATCAACAAAATTTGAAATTAATATGCACTTATGCACCTACATGGTATATTCAAGCGCTTATCGCCGTCAGCCACCAAACCCAAACATGGAACGTGGTATTTGTAACTTCTCGATAAAATCTATAATTTATTTGCATGCAAGGCAAATGTCAGTTTCAATAGAAACGATCTTGTAATTTTCGAGCTTCGAACTTGTTTGGATAAGATTTTGGGGTAAAATTAATTTAAATAAATGTTACATTTTTTGTTACAAACAATGAGAATTATATTCGTTTGAATGTGTTTTCAAGTTCAACTCTAAATGTATATGTGTTTACTCGTATATGTCGTCTATTCACTTAAGTGGTAGCATCATTGCATTTGCATAAAACATGCAGCCCGAAATCTGGTATGCGCATTAATTGACTCCGAAACTGCATTCCAGCGAGTGTTGTGATACTTGTTTTTTAGCCTCAATTTTCACGCATTTAATTTTTTTCCAAAATTTATGGTTATTATATTTATAAATAAAATTGATTTTATTTTTTTTTTAATTTATGGTTATTATATTTATAAACAAAATTGATTTTATATATTTGTTTATTTTTTTTTTGTTTCAAAATTTATTGTTATTATATATATATAAAAAATTGATTTTGTTTTATTTTTATTTATTGTTTTCAAAATTTATTGTTTATAAATTTATAAACAAAATTGATTTTATTTTTATTTATATTTATCAAAATATATTGTTTTTATATTTATAAACAAAAATTATTATTTTTTTTTTCAAAATTTATTGTTATATTTATAAACAAACTTAATTTTTTTATATTTTTATTATTGTTATAATATTTATTAGCAAAATAGATTTTTTTTTTGTATCACAACTTCAATCTAAACAAAAAAAAATTAAATTAGTTAGGAAAATAATAAGAAAATATTTGAAAAATAAAATAGTAAAAAACATACTTTTTTTTTGAACTCTGAGTCATTAATTGATATCGCCTGCCTACGTTGAATGGCCTTTAAGCTAATGTGTTTTTGTTGCTATTGTTGCCCTTATAATTTATGCGTCATTTGTACTTGAACCAGTCTGTGGTGGGTGGCCTACCACAAATAGGCACGCACACGCACGCACGCACGCACTTACATGCACGACCTAACAACCGGCCAGCCGGCCAACCAGCTAACTAACCAATCAAGTAACCAATCCGCCAACCAATGGTCGATAGATAATGTTTATTAATTATTTAACGCTCGCATATACTGCATATACATAAATACAAATATATTACATATATTATTGACATCTCTATTGTGCATTTTATTCGCATAAATTGTGGAGTTATTTTTTTTTTAAATATATAGATAATTGTTTATACATATAAATATGTAGAGAAAAATATATGTATAATTATGGCTTAATCCTCGTATGTAATTCTTGTTTCATTAATTTAACCAAAACTTTAAGAACGACAAGCTGAGTTGATTTAGCCATGTCCGTCTGTCCGTCCGTCTGTTTGATGGCAAGCTAATCCCTCAATTTTTGAGATATTTCAAACAAACTTGTTACCGAATCGGATGTTGAACCGAATCGGAAAGCTATACCATATATATGACCGATTTTTCAGATTTGGTCCTTAAATCTATCAAAAAAGCATTTAAAAAATCGGAATACTAGACTTGCCTTATATATTTCGGGATTAGAGAACAAAAACAAATATTACGATCAAAATTCGCTTTATTGTTTTTCAAAATGTTCTCCATTAAGATCTATACACATTTGCATGCGTTCGAACCAATTTTGCCACTCTAATTGTATCAACCGTCTATTCAGGCGTCGAAAATCTTTGCTCTCTCAGTTTATTTTTTATGTACGGCAATAAAAAGGAGTCATTTGGTGCCAAGTCAGGACCATACGGTGAATGACTCATCAAATCTGTGTTTTTAGTGCTCAAAAATGCAGTTCTTTCAGTCAATATGTGAGAGTTTGTTTATTGTGGCGAAGAGTCTTTGATTAGTCTTTGCCGGTTGGTTTTCCTGAACTCGTAAATCAAACGGTTGTTTACAACTCAGAATTTTCCGTTCTGCGTTGTTCTAGTGGTACGGTTGGGGAATGTCCAGTTTTTTCCAAAAAAAAGGTAACCATTTGTTTGGAAGTGCTTCGTGCGCGAACAACTTTTGTTGGATTCGGCTCATCTTGAAACACCCATATAATCGATTGTTATTTACTTTCGGGCTGACACGCGGAGTGCATGTCTGCGGACCATACGGACGTCATAACCTAGGGAGTGCGCTGAACCTGAACCATTTCAATGTCGGCGGATATCTCTTGTAGCACATCGTTTGCTGTCGCCAATGCGCAAAGGTCCATATAGCGTCTGCAAAATCATTCCCTCCTAACGGTGAAACATCAGATGCCGACATGATCCAAGCTTCTGCAGACGGGAATAATTGATGACTTGTAGAGTTTGGTTTTTGATTGAAGGTAAAGAATTTTAATTTTCCAGGTAGCAACTGTAGGGAAGAGTAATTCTAAGTTGAATTTCAAGGCTTATATAGTTCTTGGTGTTGATGCTGATTCCAAGATGAAGGAAATTATCAACGATTTCAAAGATATGACTGTCAACAGTGACGTGGGAATTAAAACGCGAATTCGCTAACTGGTTGTTTGATGACAGTTTTTCGTTTTGTCCTCGTACACTACCAGACCCTTTATCTTTGCTTTCTTATAAACTTTGGAGAAAGCAGTACTTACAGCGCGATTGTTGGGGACGATGTGGTCAGTGTCATTGGCGTGCGTAAGAAATTTCCACGTTCTTATAGAATATTGTACTTTCTCTGTTCAGTTTTTATTATTTTCTGCATTTTTGTAACCACTGAAGAGATTTTCGGCCGAGTTCCTCCTCCGATTTATGGTGTGGGCTGGATGTTTTGTCCAACAAGTGGAGAAACCTACAGTTTATTCGAAGCCTCTTCCGAACAGCTGATGGATTTTTATCGGAATGTTTGATGACATTCCCCGCGAAAGTAATTTGTAAAATTAACTTTTTTAAAATTAATTTTCAATTATTTTGGACGTTTGTCTGACCACAACTCGAACCCAGAACCTTTCGCATATTAGTACTTTTAGCTAGTATTTATGTTTCTCACTCTTACGATATTTTCTATGTTTATATTTTTTGCGGATTCAATAAAACTATTTATCAAAATTATTTGGATTCTGCAATATTTGGGACTTTTGAGCTTTTAAGCTTTCCCATTTTTTTTTTGTCAAAATCTTAAATCTAACCTTTTATGATAAGCTGCTTCATATTGAATATTTATACGTCTACATTTACATAAATTATTTAATAATCAATATGTGGGCAGTCCAAACAAGTGCTGTTGTCAACCAAAATATTGGCCACCAGAAAAGCAAAAAAAAAAAAAATAATTCATTGTGCGTATATCACATAAGTTAATGTCAAGGCGTAATTTCTAAAAATTAATAATAGTTGTAAATATATACATACATATATATACATATATGTATTCTTTATCATCACCAGTCTTCAACAACAACAAACTGTCGTTTGGTTGTTCAATCGCTGCGGTCAAATCAAAGCCGAACACCGGTAGTCTTTGTTATTGAATTTACACAATGATCACTCATCATGGAATTATACAAAAAACCCAACTTAAATTACTTACCATTTGCCATTAAGTTGTCAGTTTATTGCATTTTGAATTTATTCACAATAAATTGGGATTGTGTAAAAGAAATGACAAAAGCTTTGGCGGACCATTCAAAGGGCGTGAATTTTTGTTTTGTTTTTATTCAACGTTTTTGTTTTCTATTCAGGTGTCTTTGCTTCTTTCAGTTGGGCATTGTTTGTGGATATATATGGAAATTTAAATTTCTTAAGATTTTCATAAAATATGCCACATTCCAAGTATTTATTATTTGGAAACAGAATAAAATAGAATATTAATTTTTATTCGCTTCCCTACTATGAAGTGGGTGAGTGAAGCGCAGCAATACTATGGGACTATATATACTTATAAAGAAAGGTTTAAATGTACAACAGTCCACAGAATTCCAACTTGCTTATGGAAAGGTCTATAAGGTCATCAATTTTAGGCTTTTTGATTGAGTTAGAAATATGATGATATGAGAAATAGGGGATCAAGCGTTCCATTACCAATTTTATACAAACGATTTTAGATGTCGTATGTCTTCCCGCCAAATTTACCATCCATTTGTGAGAAAATTCCTGTTCTTTTCCCGGCAACCTCGCCTATCCAATGAAAGACAATTATTTTAGAGTAAAGATTGCTAGAAGCCAGCGGAAGCATGTAAAGACCCCCGAAAGGAAAAAAGGAAATTTTAATAATAAAAAAAGGATTCTCTGAAAATAGACATATTCTTCAACTCCAAAGCTGGTTAAGATAGAAATAAAGATAGTGTAAATGATCTGCATTGCGACCTTAGATGTGCTGGCTCTCCGTACTTATTACAAATCTCCGTATGGCTCCAATCTCCTTAGGAATCCTATATCACATAGGGGTCTATGGATATCATGCAATGGATCTCAGGCCTTAATGGTTCTTGGTACTTTAGCTTTCTTCTTGCTACCACAACGCATTCTTTGATCAGATGTACTGATATTTCGGGCTTCTTGTTATAACAGTGGCAAATGAACACGGAACTATTGCCTAATTTGTATATATGGATCAGAGTCCGAAGTGCCATTTCAAAATACCTAAAATGATTCGTATATTATTTTTACCACGTAAAATTAACTGCTTACATCTTTTGGTAATATGATCGCCTATGGGTTTTTTTGATTTGTTTTAGACCCACTAAGTTATGCCGTCAACTGTTTCTTATGTATTTCCTTCATGATTTTAACACTTCTTCAATTATATGGTACTTGATGCGAAAGAAGGCGTATGACAAGATCCTAGCGGCATAGTTGCTGCTGCTTCCTTTGCTGGCTTAGGTGTCTGACGTACCCCCATCATTTACGATTTAATAGTAGCTTGACTGTCCCTGCGCATTACTTTGTGTTGATTCTCGATGTTCTGTTTTTGTACTTAGTTCTACACGCGTGCTTTTTGGATGGATTTTTGCTTAAAATATGCTTTGGTATTATACCATTCGTATGAGCTTAGCTTAGCTTAGCTCTAGGTCCTGTGGTACTCGCTTCTATTGCTTAATTGGTTTTGGAGCCATCTGTGAACCAGGCGTGCGTGCATGTTTTAATTATATTCTCTATATGTATTTGATTCCAAGATACCTTATCTCCCATGACACTGTATTGCTTTTCGAAGTCTTTGTTATCATTGCCAAAGGGATACTTTTGTCTCCTGTTGTACTTGGGATTATTTTACCGTGGCGCTGTATAATACTTCCCTATGTTAACATACATGTACTTGCACGACTTTAGAGCTTAAATAGTGAAGTATTTGTGGAGATTCGTTTAACTATTTCTGACCACTCTACTGCTTTATAGGTTCCTAACTAGTAACTTGCGATGCTCTGATCAGTCAGATACTTCCGAATGTTAATTGCTAGCTCATCTCTTAATTCAAACATTTTACTCATTATTTGTCTTCCACGACAGATCATATCAAGATATTTCATACTTGAAGCTAGTTTAGTGTAACACCTTTCATCGAAAGAATTATCCTGTCTTGTCATTTTCTATAGGTATGAATCGAAAAGAGACATAAAGAGGGAAAATGGTGTTGATTAGACAGGTTCAAACCTTTCCATGTGCCATACTTGACAAGCATATTGCATGCGGAAATGGTCTTGGGTACTAGGGTACGATAGCATATCAGAATTTCCTATACCAGAGTTAAGTAAAATTTAAAAAGTCTATATTCTATGTTGGGAATGTGAAAAATCGGACCAATGATGCTGCCGATCCATCTGCCCCGCCAAATAGTCACTCAATGAGTATGCTTTGGCTTTTTATGTAAAGTATGCGGGTGTATTTTCTTTCACCATTTTTTTCTTGTTCTGATTAGGTATGTGTTTTCTAGATCCCAAATGCAGCAGTTTTGCTTATTAATTTAACCACAAAGGTAAAAATGAGAGTCATCGGAATGGATGATTTTTCGGTAAAAATGCTCATGCATTGCCAAGCAATCTTAAGCTCTTTGAGCGAAGCAAAATTAAAGCGGATGGACATTAGGCTACAGCTGTTGGGCCAATTGGACCTTATGCGCCTTTACGGGATTTTTTTTTTTAATTTTTTCAATAATATATCGATTATTTCCGTTCGTTCCGAATTGACCATTCTTATAAAAAGTAGACCATGGGGTTGATGAGTCTTCAGGGAGTAGTAGGTAGTTCGTTGTGATGTAACAAGGAATGTGAGTGCATGCCACAAATTTACAAATTCGCCTGATTCCAATATCAGTTAACTCCTTCGGGTTGGTAAACGTATATGATCCGTCAATTTTTATTCGCAGTCTCGGAGACTCAGTACTATCGATAAGAAAGTGCATATATAATTCCATCTACGCATTCTTGAAAAGATTACGACAGTGGAAATCCGTAATAATCCCATGTCTTACCGCACGACTTCCCATCGGACTACGCTTGGTCAGAGCTGCCACTAATTGTGCGAGTTTTGATTTTAGGATAGAAGGCATTGTATTTCCCAACTATTCTGCTCAAATCTGGTAGCCAAGACTGCAATGGTCTAGAAGCACAAAGTTTTCGCCGATGGATAGTTCTCGACCGAAGAGTTCCGTATAAAGCTTTCCGGCAAGCGTCCTTTCTGTCGCTTTCAATCTTTACCTGAAGGTATTATAGTGGAGAAGAAGCCGCTCAGTACCAGCTCGGAGATACAATAATCCAAGCCATTGTCACATTCAAATATCATCCCTACTTCACGCCCATCTCCTAATTTTCCCAAAAATTTTGGTTTACTCTCGTAAGTATGTAGCTTTAGTGCTGATCAAGCAAGGAATTATTGAATTTTCTGTCAGCATCAAAAGGGCTTTGCGCTTTCTTCTTCTTGTTGTTCTGGTTTGACCATTTGCCGCTAAAACATTTGTGTCATTAATTTGTTGTTTTAAAATCTTTTAGTGTCTTATTAATGAAACGGCTATAAATTGTGCAAATGATGATGGTCGTAAAAGCCAAAATTTACATGTTTGAACATGAAAATTTTCGGTCATAATTAAGTTAGGTATGAGATTAAGCGATTAATATATATTTGTTGTGTTAAACATCGTTTTTTTATGATACTGTTATGTGTGTTTGTTATATTGTAATTTCGTTAATTTCTTTCCCACTAAGCAATTTGAAGGAAACAAAATCCAAAGAAATTTATGCTAACGCGTGACAATTAAATTTTGCCGCCCAACGAGCTGAAGCAATAAAAGAGGCATGCTAGACGTAACAAAGCAGAAGAAGAAATACGGTAAAAATCAACGAAAGTGAAATTAAAAAGAAACGCAAAAAATCGGTAATAAACGAGGTTAACAGCAATTAAATAAAAATAAAAATAAATTGAAGGAAAATGAGGAATTAAATTCACAATCACAAAAATCAATTTACATAAAATTCGCAAATTTGAAAAAAAAAAATTGCAAAAAATTTGCAATTCAGCGTTAGTGACAGTGACGAAGCAGTTGTCACAATTCAGCTAGGTCAACGCGAAGCCTAATAAAGCAGCGGCGCGTTGCCGCCCAATCATAATAAGCACATCAACTGAAGCTGAAATTGACCCGTTCAAATCGCGAAGGAAGTTTATTATGCGAATTTTGAAAATATGGTTAGAGGCGCAATTAATCAAAACGCATATGAGCAGTTGATTTTTCGTTGACTGCCATTCAATACGTGCCGACATGGCCAACTTGTTTTTTTTGTTGAAAATTACTTAATTTTGCGCGCAGCGTGATTATGATTACTCGATTGCAGTTAAACAGCTTAATTCCATCTTATAAATATATAATGTCATACTTAGGAGTCATTCGTCGTTGCCAAAACATCTTCTTTATTTGTGGTCTCTTTCGCGATTGAATGCTTGTTGGCGAATCAACGCTGCTGCATATCAGTATGTATGCTAAAGAATGCGATCGATGACAAGCCAATCAATCAATTGCGTATTGATCATAAATAAAAATTCAGTGAAAATAAAAAAGAAGAGAAAATTAATGTCTTCAATCATTAATACTTTTATGGTCACATTCACGCCAATCGAGTTTGTTGTTTAAGTCTTTTGTGTGCGAGCGTTGGGTATTTATCGGGCTGTTAAATGCCTTTAAATTTCCGTTTATCTGTATTTTATATGTAGAAGTTTTATTGAGTATTAAATGAAAACAAACAACATTTGTATTTACACATACAAACATATTTATATAGATATAAACCAAAAAATTTTATAAACAAGCAAATTTATATAAGAAATTCATAACAAAAAAAAAAAAAAATTATTTATAAAAGAAAAGTGCTGGCTGCAAGAAATTTTTGATCGGTGAATCCACGTCGCTCTGCGCTTTAGGATAGTCGTAACCGCCGTTGGCAGCTAAGCCATCGAGAGAGCCCACTACGGACTTAATAGGTGCCACGCCCTCGTCAGAGAACTCCGAGGTGCCACCAAGATGGTCGTATTGTTCTGGAAAAATAAAATTTATTAAATGAAATTAAATTTTAAGCTTAGACTAATAATCAAACTAAACAATTTCAAAAAAGACTGAAAAATTTAATAAATATGTTTTAGGCGATTTTTTCTTTTAGTTGGCATTTTGTGTTAAAAAATATAGAAATGAAATGAAATGAAAAAAAAATTTTTAATTAAAAAAACATTAAAAAAATAAATAAAATTAAAAATAAAAAAATGAAAAAATATATAATAAAAAAGAGATAAAAAAAATAAAAAATTAAAGATAATAAAAAAAAAAATAAAATGAAAAAAATAAAAATAAAATAAAATATAAAATAAATAAATAAAATAAAATAAAATAAAGTAGAATAAAAAAAAAAAAATAAAAACAAACAAAATAAAATAAAATAGAGTAAAATAACATAAAATAAATAAAATAAATTAAAAAAAATTCAATCAAAAAAATTAAAGAAAATAAGAGAAATAAATTAAATAAAAAAAATAAAAAATAAAAAAATGAAATAAAAATCAAATAAAAATAAAAATAAAATAAAAATAAAATAAAAATAAAATAAAAATAAAATAAAAATAAAATAAAAATAAAATAAAAATAAAATAAAAATAAAATAAAAATAAAATTAAATTAAATAAACTTAATTTTAATTAATTTAAAAAAAATATTATATTAAAAAAAATAAATTAGGGAAATAAAATAAAATTTAGTAAAATTAAATATAAATATAATAAATCAGAATGAAATTAAATAAAAAAAGTGAGCACAGAGGCAGAAGGAGTTATGAGTTTAAAATATGCGAAAATTCGCTTTTAGTGGTTTCATTATTACATTTGGGTTCTCTTAAGTTCATCTCTTTAGTATTTTTTTATATGTCTTTCGATCTAAATGAGTCTGTTAGAAGGGTAACTTCTTGAAATGATTAGTATTTAAAGGTTTATTAGGAAACACACATCAGTGAAAGGCTGCTGACGGACAGGTTTCGCTGTTGGTCCTTGATCTAGTTTTAAGGAGTATGAAACCAACTAATCGTCCAGTCCTTAGGTTAGGTAAGGTTGGTTACAAAGCGCCAATTATCTTAGCACATAACCATAACCTATGTCTGGCGAATGGAGCACTCACAAATTAGGGATTCCACTGGCTTCACATATAACCTACATTTCCTGACCTAGATTGAAGATATGCAACCCCAAAAGGCAAGTGTCCCGTTAATAGAAGGCTGATGTTTGGACTTATTTTTCTGGTAAACATATTTTAAATCCACCCATGCAATTTCTATCGCACCTTTTCATGAAGCTTTGATCAATTTGCACTGCAGGATATACTTGAAAGACTATTGTGGTCAGAAGACTTCAAAATGAAGTATATAAAGTAAGCTATGGGCTTGAAACCATAGCCTTCTCGCAAAAGCCTATTTTCTCTGGAAGAGTATATTTCGATTTACAATGCTGAAGTAATTCCACCAAACCACTTTAAAATATTTACTCACCTTGAATTTCCTTCTGGGCGGCTGCAGCCTCCTCAGGTGTTTTGTATTTAATGAAGAACACTTCCGGTTTAGTGGGTTGTGTTGGTGCTGGCGTACCAATCTCACTGATATTCAATTCATTATCCTTCTTCGACAACACATAGATGACAGTCTTCTCCTCTTGTGGTGCATATTCAGCGGTTAACTTGAGATTGGCATTGTCTGGCGCAGGCGCCTTAATAAACACCACACGATAATTCTTTTGCGGACGTCCAATGACAAAATGCTTAGTTCGTGTTTGTTCCTCAGAGTCTTCCGGTGCGGATACTAAGAAGAATTGCTTGGTGATGATCGGTTCGGCGGTGGATTGTGAGGGCGGCAGATATTTGTCGCCACTATGTGATTGTTGATCTGATTTTTGTTGTTGTTGTTGTTGTTGCTGCTTTTGACGTAATGTTTGATGCTGCGGCAGCAGTAGTGAATTGCCACCAAGTGGTGTAGGGTTAAAGAAGTTCTCACTGTTGGTATCCTTTAAATTTATGCCGTTGCTGCTACCTTTGATGTTGGCTGAGTTCGAGTTGACATTGCGCTCATAGTGATAACCGAAATTGGATGCAGCGTTAATGGACGCAGCGAATGCACACAACACGCAGGACATGTAGACAAAGAGGAAGCGCATTTTTATTTGAATTTTCTTTAAAAAATGGACAAAATTGTTGCTTTAATTTTTTTCTTCAATCCACTGAGTATCCTCAGCCGCAGTAAGTTGTAATTATGTCTAAATGATTTGTGGAACTGATGGTTCGACTCTGACAGCAGCAATTTATAGACGTCTGCATTATTTAGATCAAAATCAAATGTTGAATCTTGCGAAATTTCCTTTAAATGTTGCATGCAACAATGGCAGTCTTAAACATGTAGACATGTAAATTACTTGCCATAAAAAAGCACATCGATGCGCCTGAGAAAATCTGAAAATTTAAATGTTAATTTGTTTGTGAAAATTTTGATAACATTTTGTTGCTCATAACGACATCCGCCCGTGCTTACCTCAACAAAGGTACGAGTATATTTGTATGTTTGCAACTCAAAAGTTGTGTTGCTCGCTTTAATTAGTTCAATGTCAAGAGCTCGTGCTCATTTGCCAATTACGAATTACGGGCGAGTTCCCCTCCCACTGCCATCTTCAATATGCATGCATTTGCTCACTTGAGTTTTTTTTTTAATAATTAAATATCGTTAATAGCTAATTAGTGGGTTAGACGACGCATTTTGGGAATTAGTAAAATTTACATGCTTCTTGCGCACTGAAGCTTTTAGAGCAACTTATTTGCGGTGGCGTATGATTAAAAAAGCTTGCTCAACAAAAGCTACCTTTTTTTTCGTTGACCACAACTTTGGTTCTTACTGTCTTTAATACATACAAAAAACATTTAAATTTCCAATCTCTCTATCCTCTGTTGAAATTTTAAGCTGCTAACAAATTATAAGAATAAGAGTAGAAGAATCTAAAAAAGCTTAATCATTGGTTCATATTCTTACGGTTTGTTCAGCTCACTGTCCACACACATTGGCATATAATTATATCAACAAAACTGTGTGTATGAGCATACAAAATTTCAAAGAAAATATCTAATAAAAATCGAGCCATAAGTATTCTGATTTACGACCTTGACTTAGTTAATGCGAAAATGGTAAGCAACACAATTTGTCGCGACAGTAGTTTACGGTGGTTGTTTTCATATTTATGATTTCAAGAATCGGAAACTCTTTTTTCTCTATTTAATTGATGTTATACGCTCATAAATTAACTATTTATTTGGGAATTTGCAATGCAAATCGCTTTTTGTGTTCAATAAATAATTAACAGCGAAGCAAAATCTCTGACACACATAAAGGTGCGTTGAAAGCGCGCCAACGGAAGAGCAGAGATATGGAGTATTTTATTTTATATTTATTTCTATTACTATTTCTGATATTTATTTATTTTTTTAATTTAACTTATTTATTTTATTGTTCTTAAGCTAATTTAATTTATTTTTTATTTCTTTTTAAATACATATTCATTTATTTCCCAAATTCAATTTAATTACAATTTATTAATTTAATTTAATTTGTTTCTAATTTTGCGGGTTTATTTTATTTTGTTTCATTTCATTTTACTTGATTTACATTTATTATTATTTTGCTTTATTTTAATTGATTTTATTTTTTATTTATTTCAGTTAATTTGTTTTTGCTTTACTTTAGTATATTTAATTTTATTTTATTTTACCTTTTCTTGTTTTAATTTATTTTGTTTTATTTAAATTTATATTATTTTTTTAAAGTTTTTTATTTCATTTAATATTTTTTGCGTATGTCACTTTGTTTTGTTTAAATTTTTTTATATATATTTTTTAAATCTTATTGTATTTTATTTAAGTTATTTTAAACAAATTTATTTTATATTATTTTATTTCCATATTTTTTGTTTTTGTAATTATTTAGAACTATTTAGTAATATTTCATTTCATTTTATTTATATTAGTTCATATTATTATATTTCTTTATATTGAATTTAATTTTACTTTATGTTATTCTCTGTTTATTTTGTTTTTTGAGTTAATATTTTTTATTTTATTTGATGCTAGTTTAATTTATTTTTTTGTTTATTTTATTAAACTTATTTCACTAAATCTAATTAATATATATTTTTTCTTACATATTTATATATATTTAAATTTAATAATGTCAGTTCTTTTAATTTTTTGTTTTATTTTATTTTATCTTATTTTATTTTATTTTATTTTATTTTATTTTATTTTATGTTATGTTATTTTATTTTATTCTGGTTTATTTTTTAAATTATAATTTAATTTAATTTATTTTTAAATTTTATTTAATTTATTTTATTTAATTTAATTTTATTTTATTTAAATTATTATTTTTTCCTTTAATTTAATTTAATTTTTATTTTATTTACTTTATTTTATTTTATTTATTTTTTTAATATTATTTTAGTTTGTTTTATTTATTTTATTGCATTTTATGTTATCTTAAATTTCTTATTTTCTATTCTTTTGTTTCATTTCATTTTATTTGATTTAATGTAATGTATTTTTTTAAGTAATTTTTTTTACTTGCTCTTATATTATATATTTATTTAGTTTATTTTATATTATTTTATTTTATTTCATTTTATATTAATATTTAATTTTATTTTACTTTGTTTTAATTTATTTTATTTTTTAATTCTAAAGTTATTTATTTTATCTTCTATTTTAGTTATTTTATTTATTTTTATATTAATTATTATGTTTTTTTTTATTAAATTAGTTTCTTTGTTCATTTAAATTTAATTTTTATTTTATTTTATTTTTTATCTATTATCCTATATTATTTAATTTATTAATTTATTTTCGTTTATTTTGTTTTAATTTTTATTATATTTCAGGTTTTTGTTATAATTTAATCTTCTCACCTAAAGTAAAGTAGAAAATAAATTAAAATTTTTTTAGTTTTTATTATTTAAACAAAAAATATTTCGTAACAAAAATTGAAGTTTCAACAATTCTAACAATTAAAAATTAAACAACATTTTCTTTCGAGCAGCAGTCTTTCGCTATGCTAGGCTGCTTTAAAAATAACAACAAAGCAATGCTAACAAATCAAGCAGTTTTTAACTGCAGTTTTACAGACGCGCCGCAGCGGGCAAGTATTGACTGAGTGGCGATAAGGCGCTGCCATGTTCGCTTGGTGGTGGAGCAACGGCGCCATATTGGTAGCTGCCATCGGGAGCAATACCATCCAAAGAACCAATAACCGAAGCCACAGGAGCAGTGCCTTCATCAGAGAATTCCTTGGTTCCGCCCAATTGATCGTATTGGTCTGAAATGGATTTATTAGAATTTTTTTAATAACAATTTTCAGATTAGTTAACTTCATATTTTTTTGTGTGCATTTGGTTGCTATTTAATACCTTGAATCTCCTTCTGTGCCGCTTCAGCTTCCTCGGGTGTCTTGTACTTGATGAAGAATACTTCGGGTTTACTTGGCACTGTGGGCGCTGGTGTGGCAAAGTCATTGGCTGTGAGTTCGTTATCCTTCTTGCTGAGCACATAAATGACAGTCTTTTCCTCTTGTGGTGCAAATTCGGCAGACAATTTAAGGTTAGAGTTATCAGAGTTGGGTGCCTTAATGAAGACTACACGATAATTCTTTTGTGGGCGTCCAATAACCAAATGTTTGGGTTTGCCGGTATTCTCAGTATCTTCAGGTGCCGAGATCAGGTAGAATTGTTTATGTACACTTGGTGCCGGGGTTGTGGTGGCGGGTGGTAAATATTTCTCACCACCACGAGCCGAAGGTACAAAACTGCTGGCAGCTGGTTGAGCACCATAACCGTAGCCGAATTGTGGCGCAGCACTGACGGCGGAAATTGCCGCCAAACATGCGAGTAAGACAAACGAACGCATTGCAATATATATTTATTTGTATTATAGTCCTTTGCAAGAAATATATGTATGAATGTAGCAAATTATTGCTTTTGAAACAAATATTTTTTTTTACAGAATCTATGCACACACTACACGACACTACACTAAACTTGGTAAATTTCTCGTTCACAGAATGTGTTGATCCTCTAAGAGGCTTGCGGTTGCACTGCTTGACCTGTCAGCATTGCATTATCAATTTATATGCGAAATTGTTACGCTTTTCGCACCAAAAAAAGTTTGCAAAATACATAAAATTTGCAAAATTAATGCAAATTTGCTTCACGAGCTCGGTGATCAAAGGCGGTGGCGTGGCGCTAATATCGATCGCCGGCGTTCGTTTGTTGATCGGTTGACAAATTTTGTTGTTGTTGCACTTAAACCCATTACTCTCTGCCCTGTCAATAACTATTAAGAGTAAGAGCATCTGCTACTGCTGGACAACATACAACAACAACAGCTGAAAAGGTTTATAACATATGTTAACAAAAAAAAAAAAAAAAAAAACCCTTGCATTGACCGCACATCTCACCACCACCAACGCCTTATAGAGCTTGCAATATTATTAAAAGATACAAAATCTATTTTTGTGAACTTAAAGTTTTTTGCCATTGTTGTTGTTTAAATTAATTGCTCGCTTTGTTTCCGCTGTTTTTATAATAAATTATATATAAATGAACAGTGTTTGTTGAGCACACAATAAATTGTCATACTTTTTGTTGCATATTTTTCAACGTCACTCAATTTGATTTAATTTCGATTGATTTCTCAAGGTCAATCGCCAGATCGTAATCTGCCTGCGTCGCTTTCTGTCGGCTACTTGTGTTGAGCGTAATCTCGTGGCATGTGGCGCCGAACGGTAGTCTAATTTGGCCATTGTCTTGTTTCGCCTTCCTTATGAGTTTTATAACTCTTTTTGCGTATTTGGTGCCAAACAAAAGCCAACCACTCAACACAATTTTCCATATTTAGTTGCTTGATGCAAAATTTTTACAGTTCTTTTCATTTCAATCGCTTCAAAATTGATTTAAAAGGCTTCAACCCATTAACTGCGTGATGAACTCTTTCTTTCGAGCGCCCATTCATAGTCATGATAGTATCACACTTAATAATAGTATGAAATGTGAGGGTTTAGTCAAATTAGCATAAAGTGAATTGCCTTAAAATAGCATACTCTATGAGCATTTTTTTTAAATTTTATTTTAGGGGTTTTTTCTTCTCACTTGCCTTGTTCTAAGTATCTCTTTAAGGCATATTATTACAGTTTCGTTGCTAAGAATATTTCGAACCACTAATAATGATGATCTTAATGAATACCAGCCCAGATTGAACATCCAACATCCAAAATTATAGAAAAAAATTTTTCCTAATTGCGGTCGCCCCTCGGCAGGGAAAGTCAAGCCCTCCGAGTGTATTTCTGACATGAAATAAAAGGCTCCTCACAAAAATACATCGGCCGTTCGGAAAACATATCGCGCACTACGTCCATTTTAGGGATGTTTAGCGATGAAGCGCACTTCTGGTTGAATGGCTATGTCAACAAAAAAAAACTGCCGCATTTGGAGTGAAGGTAATCCTCAAGTGTATGTTGAAACACCGTTACATCCAGAAAAACTGACTGTTTGGTGCACTTTATGGGCTGGTGGAATCATTGGTCCGTATCATTGGACGTAGTGCGCGATACGTTTTCCGCACAGAACCATTATTTTCGAAATAAAATTGCACTATTTGCCAGCGTTGTTCAGGCGTGAGTCTATTCATGATGAATTGTCAAACTAAACTGAGAATAAATCACTTGACAGCTGTTAAATCGGTCGCCATCTTGAAAAGTAATGCCAACTTAAATTTCTATACCTCTATAAAAAACACCCTATATAAGAATCTTCCAAAATTTTGATCTTAAATTCATTACTTATGTTACTGTGAAATTCCAATAGAGAATTGTGCTGCTTCGATTTAGATTTTGTGTCGTCGGGCTCTATCTATAAACTAAACAACCTCTGAGTATTGTTGGCAGATCATTTTCCGCGACTACAGTTTTTGTGGTATGAGGCTGCAACTTTAAATCTAAAGCTTTTCATTCATGCAAAATAGAACATTTCTGCTACCATTCAATATTTAGCAAGATCAATTGTATTATAGAAAATTTTTTTGGCCCCATCTTTATCCACCACTATTAATAACATGGCGGGAGAGAGATTTGTTATTCGTCGAATGATTTTTGACGTAACTATAGAGTCACAGAAGTGGCAAAGTAGAACAATATCCTTGTTGTCTAACAGACGGGTATCACACTCATTAATAGTATATCCTTCGACTGTCTTGCAGAGGTAAATGCAAATCGTTTTGGGGGTTTCATAAAACACTCGAATTCGTTTAAACATATAGGCAGGATTTTCTCCATACAAGCGTAGCTGTCTCTTTATTTACATAACGATTTCCGTATACCTCGTATAGCTCATCGTTCCATTGACTGCGGTATTCGCCGTTGCAGATGGACAAAATCATACCTTTTCTCGAAAATTCCACACGGGATTTTTGTGTAACTTGGAGAGTTTGGTCTTTGTTCGTCGAGAGAAGATCTTTTCATTTGCCTACTTAGTCCAAAGTAACACCTGTTGGGTGATGACGAGGGACGAGTGATTCTGCGTTGGATTTTTAGAGTGACATTGCTGTTGGTGTTTATGCTGCTTCCAAGATAGACGAAATTATCTACGACTCCAAAGTTATGACCGACACCCTAATGTGCTGATCTTTTGCTTTATAACTAAAGATATTTCGTTCTGTCTCTCTGTTCACTACCACACCAATTCGCGTCTCTTTCCTATCTAGCGCGAAGATAGTAGAACTAACGGCTCTGTTATTGAGGCCGATTAATATCATCTAAACCAGCTTTAAAATCGACGAAGAGGTGGAGTATGTCGATTTTTTTTTGCTTTTTCCAAGATTAGGCGCATAGAGAATATCTGGTAAATGATGGATTTACTACGTCTAAAGCCATAATGATTAAGTCCAATCAGTTCGTTGACAGGGTGAACAACTTTAATTACTCGATAGAACCTTATGTGCGATATTGAAGAGACATATCCCACGCCAGTTTTTATATATTTACTCATTTTCTGCGGTTTGGGTTTTTTAGGGCCTAATATCGCTCAGCTCTTCTAGCACATAATGATTATAATCATTATTAATAATTATTATTGTTATGAATCACTTCTAAGTGAAAATAGCATAATGTGCAGGATCTAAAGTTGCTCAAAAGAAGTTTTGACAAGTGTGTATACGTATGAAGGGGAGCAGACGTTTTCGCAGATACTCTTAAATATAAATTTGACAGTTGGTGGTGAACACAGTTTTTCCACATTAGCAAATAGCTTATCAAATTAAAGTTTTTTTCAAAACTTTTCCTTACGTTCCAATCATCATACCTTCTTACCGCCCAACAGATAAGATGTACGGAATTTGACGAGTCATGAAAAGCAGAAGTTTATTAAGCATCGATATTTAACTGCTCAGCTACAGAAAACAAATTATTCAGCTGAAATATCAGATTATTATACTACCAAGAAATTTAGTGAGTTTCTAATTAATTGAGATTAATGTAATGTATTTTCTTTACGAAAATTGTGCCCGAATAACAATTGAAATCTTGACATAATAAGTTCCAAATTGGTAATGATTTTAAAAATAATATTCTAAACTGTTGTCCTAATCGGATGGGGACATTAAAATTTACTTCACCTAAGAGAATTGAACTGCAAATCATTCCGTTTGTAAGGTTTACTATAAAAATTATACCCAAAATTTCTCTACCGCTAGAAAGTGTGTGCAGATTTTGAAGTTTTAAGCGACTAGTACACGGTGGAAAATTTTGATGAGAAACTCAGTGTAAATAACAGAAAGGGAATAACAAAAATTGTTTTTGAATGGACTAAATTTTGTCAAAATGGACTTTAGAATTAGGGTCCACTCAACCGAATCGTATTCCAATATTGGTCTCACCAATGATGTAAAACTTATTTTCGTAATATGAGGATCTCAAAGTTCTATATATCATCAATTTAGAAAGGCAAAGGCACCATCAGTTTTCCACAGCTTTGGTGTCAATTTGGGGATTAAAATTAAGTTTGGTATCAATTGTGATTTCATAAGTCACTGCTTTTTTGAATAAAATATATATACTTCGGCAAATAAGCGTTTTATTCTCAACATCGTCTCTTTTTAGCTCTATTAATTTAGTCCAGCGTTTTTTCAATTTTTGTATTCCTGCCAAATAATGGGTTTTTCTTCATTCGACATGGATCTCTTACAGCCTAGCTATTTTTTTAGGCTTGGAAACGAGCAATAGACGTAATGGACTAACTGTGGAAATATGCTGGATGGGGTTGCTATTTGTAGTAGTAGACACCTCGTTTATCCCAATGGCCATGACCCACTTTGAAATTCTGTGGTGCACATGCACCCCGAGGAACTTACTGCCTTTATTTTTTTGTGGTCCGTGCTGTGGTTTGGTGGATCCGTGTTTCATCTACGGTAACGAAACGACGCAAAAATTGGTATGGATTGCAGTTTAACATCACCAAACACTTTTTCATGTCCAAAAATTCATGTAAAATGAGATGTCCCCTCGCAGTTGAGGTGCCTATAGTCTCAGTCACCTCGCGCACTTTTGCTCTCCGATCGCCCAATATCATTCCATCGATTTTATGGGTGATTTCTGTAGTGACGAACTTTTTCGGGCGACCTGCACGTTCGTCATCACTTGGTCTGGTACGACCACAACGGAACTCAGTAACCACTTCTTACCCATTGCAATTGATGGTGCAGCGTCCCCATAGTATTTATCAAGTTTTTCCTGAGTTTCGGTGATGGTTTTATAGGCAAAAAATAATGCTTAATCAGTCAATGATATTCACATTTTATCATTATTGACGACTAAAATTCATGAGACTGGCTTTTATGATGCTTTCAAAAGAATTTATGTCGGGTGGTGACAAATACTTGCCACCCGAGTCTGAACAGCAAGCACCAATCATAAATAAACAATTCTACACTATCTCGGCACCCGAAGATAATACGACCAAAGCGAAACACTTGGTTTTGGGCAGACTACAAAAGAATTATCGTGTAATCTTCGTTAAGGCGCCAACAGCCGATACTGTGAAGTACTCCGCCGAGTTTGCGTCACAAGAAGAGAAAACCGTTATCTATGTATTGCACAAAAAGGGTGAGGATATCGATGCCGCCAACATTGCTACACCAGCACCAACTGAGCCCACTGCTGAATATCGAACTAGCCATACCCAACAACAATGTCATATTTATTAAATATATAGAAGTTATTAACTAAATTCAATTCTAAATTATGCCAGTATAAGCCACACAGAGAACGGCATAAAGAGTAAATTAAGTAATCTAAATGAAGTAATATGAAAATGTTACCTGAAATCTGCCAAAAAGCGGCATACAAAGAAAACAAAATATTTCACTTTCACATATTCGATGAGTTTCGGTTCTCAATTTATTATATTATAAAAAAATTAACAACAATTAACGAAAATATTAAAATATAAAAATCACCAATAACAATGTTTGTATGTATGTATACAAGTCGTAAAACAAAAAAAATGAATATGCACTTGTCACAGTATTCACTTAACAATTAGTCAACATTTCTAAACTAAAATTAAATTCTCCACTTTTAGGTCGTGTATAATGTCGAGTATTGCCATTGACACTTTTAATGCTTTATGAAAGATGGCAAATATTGTGAGTTGGGCTGTTGTGACTCAGCTAAATTAGCGCTGCCGCCATTCACTTGACGATAATTGTAGCTACCATCAGGGTTAAGACTGTCCAAAGCGCCAATCACAGAGGTAATGGGTGCAGTGCCTTCGTCGAATTGATTGCTACCGCCCAATTGGTCATATTGTTCTGGAAGGGAGAAAAAGTGGGAATAACATTTAGAAGGGAAGGAAGTCAAAATAAAGCGATTAGCTGATAGTAACAAGCTTTTCTCAGTTTAAAGTTAGTATGGAGGATAAAGTTAGTGTTTCTAAGTTCTCATTACTAACCCTGAATTTCCTTCTGTGCCTGTTGTGCCTCCTCTGGTGTCTGGTATTTAATGAAGAAGACTTCTGGTTTGCTGGGCTCAGTTGGTGCTGGTGTAGCAATGTTGGCGGCATCGATATCCTCACCCTTTTTGTGCAATACATAGATAACGGTTTTCTCTTCTTGTGGCGCAAACTCGGCGGAGTACTTCACGGTATCGGCTGTTGGCGCCTTAACGAAGATTACACGATAATTCTTTTGTGGTCTGCCCAAAACCAAGTGTTTCGCTTTGGTCGTATTATCTTCGGGTGCCGAGATGCTGTAGAAGTGTTTATTGATGATTGGTGCTTGCTGTTCAGACTCGGGTGGCAAGTATTTGTCACCACCACGTCCGCCGCCATGGCTTAGAGAGTTACCATGGCCATTGGCACCACCCGGCACAATGCCGCTACCAATACCACTGCCAGGCAGGACTCCAATACTACCGCTGCTGCTGCTGGGTGCGGGTAATCCTTTGGCGGCGGGTTCGTAACCATATTGTGGCGCAGCATAGGCGCTGATAGCGAACAAGGCGAGTACGATAAAGACGCGCATTTTCTGTTTGTAATATTTTTTTTTTGAGTTTTTCTATTTCTTTTTAGAAATAGATTCTAAATTTTCACAAAACACTTTATATTTCCCGTAAGTGGTAATATTTTTGGTTTTATATTCGATATTTTTTCAACTTTACACCTTTATTCGCTTGTTTTTTTTTGGCTCGACACACCGCGGCGATGTTTTGGTATCGAATTTAGTTCGTATACTGGATATAGGCCTACTGGTCTACATAGTTTATATACTAAGTGGGGGTAGACGTTTGTCTTTACAATTTTAGCTGCTCAGCTGCATATCTTAGTCTATTCTGCATCACATTAATATTTCAAAAACAAATTCAAAATTATAAAAAAAAAATTAAAATATGCAGATTTGCCACTTTTTGTTGTTACCTCAAGATGTTATTGATTTGATATACATTTTTTTTTGTTTCTTGTAGGCCTAACCATCTCAAGTGTCAATACTATTGTTGTCACTATTATTGTGTTTATTGTCATTTGGCATATGGTCTTAAGTTTGGTATTAAGTTTAAAATGTGCTGTTTTTGTTGCTTTTGCTGGTCGTCTTCAAAAAAAAAAAAAAAAAAAAAATTAAAAAAAAACTGAGTTTTTTTAATTGAGCCATATCACACGCACATAACCAAAACGTTCGTGCGTGAGTATGAACTTCATTTTGGTTCGTTGCACAAAATGTTTTTGTTGTAAATATCACAAGTGTTTTTGTTTTAGTCTTTGTTACCATTAATTTTTTTTCAACTCATTATCGTTTTTTTTTTGCGTGTAGGACGCATTTTTCTTCTTTGATTTACTTCTGTTGGTTCTGGTTTTTTGTTCAAATTCACACTAAATTTTTACATATGTTCACAAGTAGCTTGTATTTAGATGCGATATCAGTTAGGTTTTTCAAATTTACACTACTATAAATGGATGGTTTTGTTGTTTTACCAAGCGTTTGTTTAAAATGCATATCGATAATTAACTAGTTAGCAACATACTAAACGAGTTAGCAATTAATGGCAGTTGAGATGACTAATTTATTTTGTTTGGATTTAAATGGTTTTTCCTTATAAATACACCCTTCTTTCGGAGCATTTGTTTTATTTTGTAGAAACATTGCAAGTGTTAAGGTTTGCCATTTGCCATTAGACAAATGTTTTTTCACTACATTTCAATTTATTTATTAGTTAAATCTATGGTAATAATAACCTCACATACTAAATATATATACAAATTTACTTAATGCTATCAATTACTAAGTAGAAAACGAAGAGATATTTAAGAATAATGAATACCTAATTTAGATAGGAAAACATTTCTTGCCATAGCGATATCGAGATCAGGAGTTTTATAAATAATATTCAGTTCAGAGAGTGCAAGTGAAATCGGTGCCAGGTTATAATAATTTTTTTCGCTGTCCTGAGATTAAAAGCATAGTTATAACGTAGGGATTCTCGCGGCAAATTGAAATTAATATGTTGAAAAAGTTCTGGACAGTAAATAGAACCAGACAAAACATTATAGACTGTAAAGTTCGTCTATGATTAAAAATATTGACTTTTAAAGCTTGAAGTGAGTCTGGTTTATTGCTAAAGACCAATGACTTCAAATAATCCCATAAGAAGTAGTCTAATGGTGGTAAATCCCAACTTCTTGGAGGCCATTGCATGTCACAATTTCTTTAAATATTCGAATCTCCAAACCTTTCTCGCAATAATCAGATGTTGTTAAGATGAACTTCTTCCATTTGGGGCGATAAAATGTTGGTTATCATCGATCTATACCGCTTTCCATTGACAGTAATGTTGCAACCAGTTTCATTTCGAAAGAAGTACGGATCGATGATCTCATCAGACCAAAAACGGCACCAAACTGTCAATTTAGGTGAATGTAATGATTGTTCATGAATAATTTGTGGATTTTCTTCGCACCAGAATCCACAGTTTTGTTTATTTACCGCACCACTCAGATGAAAGTGAGCCTCATCGGAGAAGATGATTTTCTTAAAAAACTCTAAAATTCAGAACGATTATTTTGACAATGATATTGAATAATTTGTAAACGTTGATCTTGCGTAATTATAAACATCACTGAATATAATGGGGAAAAAACGACAGATCATGACATATTAAAAATGGCCAAAACGACACTTAGAAATCATATCATCCCTATTGGAAAACCCTTTATAAATATGTTTCCCAATGATTCCAATGTAATTTTTTGTAGATATTCCATAAAGAAATTAGAGTAGTTTCGAATTTAACCACTAGTAGATACTCTCTGCTTAGGTGGACACAATAGTCGAACCCAACTAGAGTCCTATTAGAAACGATAAATAAGAGAAACTGCGGTACACAGACTGATCTGCTTTATTGGAAGGCCCCTCTATAATAAGGAAATATGTCCTGTTGGTTTCCTAGATTTTAAGGGGGTCTATAACATCAGTTCTTAAGTAGCAGCATTCCTTTAGTAAATTTTATCTACAAAGTTTTCTTAAGTGGAATAATAACTGCAAAACTGAAGGGTTTCAAGAAATATAATATGTAAGCAGAGGCACTCATTAGGGCGGAATTATCTCTCCATTACTCGTAAACTTCGCGGTCGCTTTTAATGGGAACTGTTAAGACGGAGTCAAACTCCAGATTATCAATTAATTAAAAAATAAAAAAATAAAAAAAAAGCGAAGCCTCTACCAACAAAGAAGAACAAGTGACAATTTTGCGCTCAAAAACACTTTATAAGGATAAATCTCTAATGTGAAATAAAGTCTTGTTCGCAGGAGTTTAAATCAAGATCATTGTATGTTCTTTTTAATTTTTTTTTTAATAAAAAGTTTGAAAAGGTAACGAGAAATTTTAAAAAGTGCGTTCATATAATAACTTCAATCAAATGATAATAGGTTTGAATTATATTTTTTAAGTTTCACCTTGATTTGAACTATAGTGATACAAAAATAGCGCAGATATTTGTTTCCAAGAATATTGAATCTAAAATTAAAATCCATTATCTAGTATACATAAATAAGATTCTTTACATTAAAATTGAATGGAATGTGACTGGCATTGAACTTGGTTTGAGTGAACCTTGCGAAATTATTAAATTTGAAATATAAAAGCGAAAATCATAGGCAGAATCATCGGCAAAATACGTAAATATTGTATGCGGTTAATGAAATCAGTTCGGAAACTATAAAAAACGGCTTGTCACACAAAGAACGATATAAAATTTTTTAAGCCTCTATTTTATTGATAATGATTTATTCAAGTTTATTAACACATCATCGTGGTGGGTTTCTAATTGTGGTCGCATGGAATAATTTTGCATAAAAATTTAACAAAAGCAGTTCAGTTCTTTTCTACTTCCACATAAAAATTTACTTCCGAATGATAAATGCTAACGAGCGAGTGCCGAACACGTACTTCGCTATAACGGGTGATCCATTTCGAGGTTCCCTACTTAAAAAACACACAGAAAATTCAAATTTAATGGGGAATGTTTATTATTGTTCGAAAGAACATTCTTTGACATTTATTTTTTTGAAGATTAACCCTTTCAAATGTTAGTGGCGGCTACGTCTCAGATGGTCCATCCGTTGAGTCCAATTTTCGATGACTCGTTCGAGCATTACGACTGGTAACTGGCGAGTGACACGCGTGATGCTATACTCCGAGGTCTGAATCGAGGTGGGATTGTCCGCATATATTTCAGATTTTACATATCCCACAGGAAAAAGTCTAACGGTGTGATATCACACGATCTTGGTGGCCAATCGACCGGCCCAAAATGTGAAATTATCTGCCCACCGAAGTGTTCTATCAATAAATCCATTGATTGATGCGATGTGTGGGAAGTGGCGCCGTCTTGTTGAAACCAAATGTCGCGGAGATCACGAGCTTCAATTGTAGGCGTCAAATAGTCGGTTATCATGGCGCGATAACGGCCGCCATTGACGGTTACGTTCCCACCGGCTTCATTTTTGAAGAAATATGGACTGATGATTCTACCGTCCCACAAACCACACCAAACCGTTGTTTTTTTCTGGTGAAATAGCAGCCTTCGAATTTCTTCAAGTTGCTTTTCGTCCCAAATGTGGCAATTTTGATTTTACATACTCATTGAGCCAGAAATAGACCTCGCTGAACGAAATTTGTGCGAAAACGACGGATCTTGTTGGAACTTTTCAAGAGCCCATAGAGCGAAGCGATGTCACTTGGGAAGGTCGAGCGGCTTCATGCACAAGCTGTGGTTTGTACGCTTTCAATTTAAGATTTCGACTTACAATGCGCCAAGTCGTTCCATACGTTAGTCCAAGTTGCTGCGAACGGCGTCGAATCGACCCTCCACGGTCTTCGTGTACACTCTCAGCTACGGCCGCTATATTTTCTTCACTGCGTGCTGGACGTGGTCTGTTCGGTCGAATATTATCTAATAATGAAAGATGGGTCACAAGATGGGTGATGGTGTTGCGAATAGTACGCTCATTACGCCGATTATATTGACCATAAGTTGAGCGAAGTGCGCGAAACACATTCTTTACAGAACGTGAATTTCGTAATAAAGTTGAATGATTTGTAAACGTTGCTCAGGCGTAAGTCTTTAAAAGCAGTACCTCTACTCGGATGCCCCTTTATATATTTTTGTGCCGAGGGCCGATGTTGTTCGGTTGAAGTTACTTCTGGCTCGTTTTTTAAAGTTTTTTTATTTTTATTTTTTGGAATGTTGTGTTTATTTGGGTTTTTTCTTTCGACGATTTAGTTTTGCATAATTTAGCCATTATACAAATTAGTTTATAATGGAGAAAAATAAAACATTAAAACCGTAACTGTGATCTGTATTATTACATTATTAATTTTTTTATTGTAGATATAACTGTTTTTTGTTTTTTTTTGTCTTATCTAAAAAAAAAATTCAAATCTTGTGGTAAACCTAACTCATGACCAACTTCGCCAAATTTTAATTTTTGTTTTGATGTAATAAAATATATTAAATTTACCGAATTTGTCTTCGTTTTAATTTATTCCGATTTTGGTGTTTGGCATAAGAAATTTGTGTTATTCTTAATTTCTTAATTTGGGGAATACCTATGAGTGGGCCTTCGTTGTCGGTGCGTTAACTTTTATATTGTTGTTATTGGTGTATTTTTCAATATGAATTTTGTTAAAGAAATATAAAGGGTGCTTTGTTAGTTTTGGTAAGAAGAGGCTGTGAATATAAATTTGATTTTAATATATTTTTTTTTAAGTTTTGATATTAATTATAGTGGTTTTCTTTACCAAAAATATTTAAGTTTTTTCATCAAAATTTTTTATTTATCTTAATTTTTTTTTTGTATTTTCTAAAAAAAATTTAATATGTTTTCTTAAAAAAGAAGTTCTAAAGTGTTAAATTAGAATTTTTTTTAATTTTTTTAAGTAGTTTAAATTTTTCTTGTTTTGTATATGTGTGTATATTTTCTCATTGCATCAAACATTTTGTTAATCAACGACTAATAATCTCACATTAACATAAATACTATTTAAGTAATTCTACCGAACTCAATATATAAATGTATTAAAAGACACTAGGAGCGAGCGCACATATATAAATACATATGGATGAGCAAACAATTTTAAGTAGTAACACTAACCGCTAATGGGTGGTCAACGGCATCTTAAATTAAGTAATTTTATGATCTCATAGTGCAGAACTGGGTCGCCAAGCTTGTTTGATGCGCATCGAGTGTGAGAGATGCCAACGAAATATTTGCATAATTAAGCCAAAAGCTACTTATACGAAAATGTACATACATAGATACATATGATATGAATATTATTTTAATACCAAAAGAATATAAAAATATATTAAAAAGTTGGTGAAATACTTATTTTTGCTTGAAAGTATAGGTGTTAATTTAGTTAGACACACTAAATAATGACTTCAATTAAGTTCACCAAAAACGGTATATATATATATACATATATAAACGTGGGCAGTTTGATAAGCCAGTGGATTTTTGAATTTGCCACGCGGTTGCTGTAAATACAACAGTGATACCGTCAACTGTTATCAGTTAATAGACTTCTGTAAAATTTTGTTCAAACTGCGCCTTTTAATCAGCCATTGAAAGCAGACGACCTCGTGAATTTTAACGATAAGGTAAAAAATTTAACTTCGAGTACTGGTTAAGCGTTTTATTTTTGGCTTAAAAAGCCAGCGCCGAAACCAAGCAAAGACTTGATAAATACTATGGGGACTATGAACTATCAATTTCAATGGTTAAGAAGTGATTTACTGTGTTCCGTTGTGGGCGGACCAGTACAAGTGTCACCGAACGTTTAGGCTGCTCAAAAGAGGTCGTTACACCCGAAATAGTCGATAAAACACATAAAACGGTATTGGACGATCGGAGAGTAAAAGTGTGTGAGGTGGGAGAGGTTGTAGGCATTTCAACTAAGCGGTTATGAGTGCTGCGACTGATCGCTCACTACTAAAAGCACAAGCGTCTAACCATTTTAAAGGAGTGTTTGATGATGTTCAACCGCAATCCAAACGATTTTTTGGGCCGTTTCGTTACCGTAGACGAAATATTGATCCACCACACCATTCACATCGATTACTTTGAAAAGGGTAAAACTATCAACGGCAACTATTATTCATAGCTTTTGGACAGACTATTTATTTGGTGAAATAAAATGCGGTTCCATATGTAGAATGCACGGGTGCCACGGGTGTGTAGTGGCAAAAATTCATAAATTGGGTTACGAACTGTTACCCCATTCAACATATTCTCCAAGTTTAGCAATTATTCTAGCGACTATCTCTTGTTTCCAAATCTAAAGAAATGGCTGGACGGTAAATATTCGGGTCGAATAAAGAGATGATCACAAAAAAACTTCTCTTTTGAACGCATTGAAAACCCCTATTATTTGGAAAGAATACAAAAATTAGAAAAATCTTGGACTAAATGTATAAAGCTAAAAGAGGACAGAGACTGAGATGAGAAATAAAACTCTTTTTTGCCGAAAACAATATATTTTATAAATATCATTTACTTATCAAACACCCTCGTATATTAAAATATATATAAAACATTATTTATATTTTTTATATATCTTTCATGGATATGAAATGGTAAATCCAATTAGGTTAAAAGAATGTAAGTACCAGAAGTAGAAGAGATAGACAAACTTATCTTAATACCGACCGTATAAGAATCACGAACTGACTGAACTGATTTATCCATAGTCGGTCTGTCAGTCCGACCGTCTGTTGAAAAGCAAAATAGTCTCTCAATTTTTGCAATATTTGAGCGTAAGTTAGTATGCGGACGTATCTTTGTAATGTACTTTTCATTTATTGGAACCGGCCTAATCGGTCGACTATATCATATAACACCCATATTTTGGTCAGATATGTAATTTTGGGTCAGAAAAACTTCAATAAAGAATCAAAGAACATGAAATTCAGTATTCTACATGCATATAATGCATTAAATATTGGTACTGAAAGTTATGGAAATCAGAGACTATATCATATGACTTTCGTACAATGGATTTGTTCAGATATAAGGTTTTAGGTCGTATGCTACTCACGTAAATTTAAAAAAAAAGAAGGGAAAAGCAATTGGATATTACTGATTGTCATAGAAATAATTATGTAGTTCCGTCGAGAAATTCTTCTAAAATACGAATATTCTTCTTCTTTACTGGGTAGATTATAGCCAAGCGCGCAGCATTCCTGACTTTTTTTCACTGTTTAGCGCCAATTGGATATACCAAGAAATGCAGGTATTCTTCCGCTTCCTCGCTTCCTCGTGCGGAAAATACCGTATATCTCTCACAGCTCATATGAAACAGTATAAAAATTATATACTATTTCTTTATTTTTTTCTTATGTCGTAGCGATTTTTAGAAATTTACGATACTCATAAATCTTTAGAGAATTAAATGAGGAATTAAAAAAGGTTTTAAAATTTTATCGGAATTTTTTTAATTTTATTTTATTTTGTTTTATTTAATATTTTAGGGAATTTAATTGTTTATTTTATTTGAATATATTATAGTAGAGTTAATATTGTCTTATTTAATTGAATTTTGTTATTTTTTCTCTTACTATGTTTAATATAATTTTATTTTATTTAGTTTATTTTACTTAAATTTTTTTATATTTTATTATAATTTACTTTATTTTATTATATTATATTTAATTTAATTTTATCTTCCTAATTTTGTTTTATTTCATTTGGTTTTATTGAGTTTATTTTAAATTATTTATTTATTTAATTTAATTTAATTTAATTTTATTTTTTGTCATTTTCATAACATTTTTTTTTAATTTCTCTTTTTATTTTTTATTTATCCATATACATATATATTTTTATTGTTGCTACGCTCGAGTGTGAATATGTTGAATTTTTACGATTAACAATTTGACACATCGTTTAAAACTAATTGGCATGGCGTATTAACCCAGTTAGTTGTTTGAAGATGCCGCCGTTGAAGCAGCAGTTGACAAATACACACCCATACACGTACATTTATGTAGTTATACAAAAATACCTATATATAATATGAGCATTTTTGGTGTCACTTGCAAGGTGCCGCCTAATTTGAATATTTTTTTATAACTTAATTTTTTACATGTTCATTGGTGGTCGCTTGTTGGTGGTAATAATAGCTCATATTGCATGTGATTAATTCCTTGTTTGATTTGGCTATATGTTGATCTAACTTTCTGTAGTCTAACAATCTGGCTAACAAAGAATGAAGTGCTAGGACTTTTCGGTATATTATTGGTTTTATCTCATAAAATTTCAGCCATAAAATATTACTAACGTCATAATGTTTGCTTTCACAGACAATTCTCCTTTAATGCAATCAATATATTTTAATTTGAATTTATTGGTCCACTTAATTTAATTTTAAAACCGTCGTAAGAATGTGATTATAAAGCGGTCTAAAGAAAGTTTCTTTATCTCATTAACTTGGAGCGTAACACTCGTAATGACCCTGATCTGCACTGTAGAGAGTGTCCAGTATCCAGTATCCAGTATCTTCAACTCACACGTTATATTCCAATCTGGCCTTTTCTTTTGGACTTTGTCATCTACTTACATATATTATGTATAATATTTTCAAAGAAACTCGAACATTAAGTACATTTTAATATTTGTTTTTATTTTCATAACCTTTGATTTCTCTCTTTAAACATACTTCAACCAGTTGCATCAGCAAATATACTAAAATATGCTTTTAGATTTTTTTAAACGATGCTATCAATTAACCAATTGAGTGCCTGTATGAACAGCATTAAATATTTTTATCAAACTTCCTAATGGGTGTTCGTCAATTCCATAAATGGATGGCCTGAAATGGCTAAATCAACACATAATGAAATAAATTAAGGGTATATATGAAAAGGGTTACCCATTTAGTGGTTTCGAAAGTGCAGGGCTGTATTTTACCATCTGCCAAACTTAACTGTCAATCGAAATATGTTTTGCTTCAGTTAAAATTCAGGCATTTATAAAAATGGATCGCTTAACAACCGCACAACGCGTTAAAATTGTTGAAACCTACTACAAAAATGGTGGTTCAAACGTGGCCACGTTTCTTGCTTTAAGTGGAGATTATGATGCGCATAATCATCCAACCACTAAGGCAATTGTTAAAAATTTAAAGAAAGGCTGGATCGGTTACAGATATTGTAAGGCCTGTGCATCATCGTTTTGCTCGTTCCACCTCAAATACCGCTACTATGGCTGAAAGTGAAGACGAAGGCCCGAATTGTCTGTTTCTCGAATTTCTCAAGAGCTGAAACTTTCTTACGGCACATTATGACGTATTTTGTGCTTGGAAAAGTGTAGGTGTAAACTTTTATTTGGCACTTTTTAACCTCTGAAGCGATTTTTTTCCGAGTTTCTCCTTCAATTTGTGGTTTTGCATCTTTATATTTTTACTAACAAATGGTGAAATCTTCATCTCATTCTAAGTCACCTCCGAATAACCGATGGATTTTTATAACGGGCTATTATTTCATATCTCTATAATTTTGGATGTTGCTCGAACGTGGACTAGAACACCGGCCTTCCGACTGGTAGTACGCGATCTAACCCCTCGGCTATTACGCAGTTACACCTACCTCCATATAAAGTCCAGCTCACACAACAACTAAAGCCAGCTTACCATTCACAACGCTGTGGTTATGTCGATTGGGTGCTTGAACAACAAGCAATGGACCCCGATATTTCCAATAAAATTTTCTTTAACGACGAGGAACATTTCTCACTCGGTGGATATGTAAATAGGCAAAATTGTCGCACAAACCTACTGACTGGTGCGCTCTTTGGTCCTGAGGTGTGATTGGACCTTACATCTGTTTAGAGGCGACATAAAAAAGACTGTACCCATGAACAAATCGAGCGAAATTCCTCGAAAAACGCTCAGCTACTACAGCGGGGAGGGACTCAGTCGTCGAGTACTGGCATTCATCCCGATAGATGAACGTCACTGATTTGAGCCCATGCCACGACAGAAGAGAAGAAAGAGTTGATCAAAGACGTTTTCAAGCACACACCAATGAGTGCTAGTTCCTCCATGACGAATAATCATCATCATCAAATGACACGAAGTTCATCGATTTCGATGGGGCCCGAAACATGGTTATTTCTAGCAGCAGATTCCGGCAAAATAATATTCATAAAGCTACGTAGCTGCCACTGGATCGAGAATTGAGCAATAAAATATATCATGTTGTGATAGACGTAGGATCTAATATCGAGAAAACAGACTGCCTACTTCGTTACGGTGCTATCGACCATGACACATGCGTATACAGGAAGTCGAAGAGAGAAGCAAAACGCATTTCCAGACAAAAAAAGTGAATGCGTGAGTGTGAAGACCTTGAGAAACATAATGTACGGAAGGAATACTACTGAATGGAAATGAAAGAGCAACACTAGGAGTTGATGAGCTTGAATTCCCAAATACTGGTCATGAGAAAGACATACCAAGACCTGACTATGACTGAGCTATACAAATATGACCGTGAAGGATTGGAGAGGTGCACGCAATAGCTCTCCTCTTTGATACGTTATTTCAAAAAGATCCTCATTGCATGCACCATTGTTATGAACTGTTCAAGCACTCCTTCACTCGTCTATTTCTGTGAATTTTTATTTTCATTTCGACTCGTCGGTGAACGAGATCACTCAAGTAGATGCGTTGGTTAATACAGATATTAGTCGAATTTTATTTACTACTGTCAAAGTTAACAAACGATAATGAACAATTAGGAATTCATAATGATCACCGATCACCAGCGATTTGATTTTGCACAGCTTCACTAGAGCCAAAAAGCATGGCACAGCACCCCCCTCTGCGATAAACGGGCAAATGGTGAAGAAAATTTATATAGTTTTTTATTAGTGCTGACAATATTAGAGTTTTATTGCCAATTTTGTATTGCTTGACGATCTTGACGATGACCACTGCTGTGTGCGCTGATATTGTCGCCGAATGAAGACTGGTTTTTTGGTAGTTGGCAAAAATAAAATAAATTTTCGTAATTCTATTTTTGCAAAAATATACATATATACATATATCGATTATTTTTATTATTATCACTTTCAACAGCGGCGCCTTCCTCAATCGAACGTCATGTTTAGATTTTTATTAGATATTATTTTTTTATAGTTATGTTTTGAATTGAGATCTTGTCTCAGATATCGGCAGATAAAGATCACCGAGTAAAGTTCATTGGAGTCTAATAATTTCAATACTAAATACCATAATAGTGTGTATGTGTGTGTGCCAAGGGGGTGCGCTGATGAGTTAGAGTGTGAATGATATTCAGATTGTATCTTTGTTGCTCGAATTCTCGCTAATCATTTGTTATTGCAATGAATATTCAAATTGCATCTAGCATGTATATATATATAACGAGTTATTCATTTAGTTGTTTCGAAAATGAAGGACTGTATTTTGCCAACTGTCAAACTTAGCAGTCAAACCAAATTTGTTTTGTTTTAGTTGAAAGTCAGACATTTATGAGAATGGATCGCTTAACAACCGCAAAACGCGTTAAAATTGTTGAAACCTACTACAAAAATGGTGGTTCAAACGTGGCCACGTTTCTTGCTTTAAGTGGAGATGATGGTGCACATAATCGTCCGACTTCTCAAGCAATTGGTAAAATTTTAAAGAAATTTGAGGAGACTGGATCGGTTATAGAATGGTATGGAAAGTGTTGCTAAGGACCCGAATGTGTCAATTTCTCGATGTGTTTAAGAGCTGGGTTTTTCTTGCGGTATATTATGGCGTATTTTAAACTTGGATTTATACCTATATCCATACAAAATCCAGCTCACACAATAACAACTGTAGTTACATCGATTGGGTGCTTGAACAGTTGATCTCGATTCTTCCAACAAAATTTTCTTTAGCAACGAGGCACTTTTCTCACTCCGTGGATACGTAAATAAGCAAAATTGTAGCATTGAACAGAGTCCAATATACCAGAAAAAATCTTACTTTGCGCCCTTTAGTCTAGTCCGGAAAAGTGATTGGACCTTACTTCTTTGAAAAGGATAACGCCGAGACTGTCACTGTCGATTCGGATCGTCATGGTCGTGTGATAAGTGATTTTTTTGCCTGCAATTGAAGAACACAACTTGGACAATATGTTGTTCCAACAAGATCGTAATCCAACGGCCGCGTAATCTCTCATCTTGGCGACATCAAATCGCTAAAGAGATCGTGCGATTTGATATCGTTTTACTATTTTTTTTGTTTTGCTACGCAAATACCGCGTTTATGCGGATAAACCTTTAACTCTTGAGCACTTGAAAACCAACTTTCGTGGATGCCAAAAAGTGGTCGAAAATTACCTAAAGGGATCGAAGCTTGCAAAAATTTACGAGGTGGCCATTTGAATGATGTAGTGTTTCTCGTAAAAGGTCAATTAAATGTCCCCCGGCTGGACTCATAGATGGCGCTCCTAGAATTAAATCATATAGGATTTTTAGGTAGCCCAAGTCTTCAAAGACGCTTGTATAAATTTGCAAGTTGTCGAATCATTAGTTTTTGAATTATAGCATTTTGAGTAAAGCAACTTTTGTTATTGTGAAAAAAATGGATTAAACGGAATTTCAGGTGTTGATAAAATATTGCTTTTTGAAGGGAAAAAATGCATTTGAAGTAAAAACTTGGCTTGATGACGAGTTTCCGGACACTGCCTCAGGAAAATCAACCATCGAGGAGTGGTAAGTTGAGACATGGTGAAATGAGCACCGAAGACGGTGAATGCAGTGGATGCTCAATAGAGGTTATTACCGACGAAAGCATCAAAAAATCCACAAAATTATTGATATTATTAGAAATTGAATAAAATAGCGATCACTCCAAAGATATCAACTGAACATGTACATCTTATCATTCACGATTAATTGAGTATGAGAAAGCTCTGTGAAAAGTGGGTGCCGCGCGAGCTCACTTTTGACCGAAACCAACGATGAGTTGATCGGAGAAGTGTTTGGAGATGTTCAAGCGTAATAAACACGAGTTTTTGCATCGATATGTGACAATCGATGAATCATGACTCTATCATTTCACTCCATGGTCCAATCGACAGGCATCCGAGTGGATTGCACACGATAAACCCGCTCCAATAATTTCATGACTACGGTCGTATTGGACCGTTTAAAGGACGAAATCGACGAAGAAAGGCCGCATTGGAAGAAACAGAAGGTGTTGTTTCCCCAAGACAATGCACCGTGTCACAAGTCAGTGAAATCGATGGCAAAAATCCATGAATTGAGCTTCGAATTGCCTCCACATTCACCTTATTCTCCAGATCTGGTCCCCAGCGACTATTTTCTGTTCTGATATTTCAAAAAATTGCTCGCTTTAGAAAGAAATTTTCGTCGAATGAAGAGTTGATCGCCGAAACTGAGGCCTATTTGTCGTACTACAAAACTGATATCGAAAAGTTGAAAGGTCCGTATAATCAGTGTATCACCCTTTTAAGGGAAATATTTTGAATAAAAAAAATTTATAATAAAAAGGAATTTTGTGTAAAAAACTATTTGAAATTCATTTTATTTGCGTTTATTTTGGGAACCGCAAAATGTATAATCCTATACGAGTATTTAGTTCTGTGAAGCCTCGAAATATCTGAAGCTGAGAATAATTAATTTATTTCATTTTGCATTTTATAAATATATATGTCCAACTTTATTACAACTATTTCATGTTATTTGCCTTTTTGTATCGTTACGCATTTTTAGTGGTGAATAATTACATATCTATATGCCTATTTGGTGGAGCCTATCTTGGAGCGCGTAATTTGAGCCAACACTTAATTGGTAATAAATTTGGCGCCTCGCTTTTCGCTAATCACCTCAACTTTGATTTCTTATTTGGATATTTTCGTTTTCTATCGATTTTTTAATTTTGTTTTTATTATTTTTTTCGTTGACATTGTGTCAGCGAGATCATTGCTTGTTTGTTTTATTTTTATATATTTTTTTTTGTCATTAGTTAAAACTTTATTTGTCGATTTTAATATTTTGGTTAAATACTTAATATGATTTTGGAATTTTTATGTCATTTTGTGGACCTTGAATTGTGAATTGTGAAAATTACATTTTGTTGTTATTGTTTTCACATTTTTAGGCTCTTAACCAAAAATAAGAAGAAGAAGAAGAAAACGATTACTACTTAGATAATAAAATTTGAAATAAAATATATGAATTATGTTTGGATTAGTTTAATAAGTGGGGGTTTAGGGTATTAATTTAAGGTCCTCCTTTTCTTTTAAATGTGTGTTGGTGTTTTTAAGTGATCTGAAGCAATATATGGAAAGTCGCACAGTACTTTTGTTGAGATCTAAACCAAATATGAACATTCGGGGTCAATTTGGTAGGTGAGATATTTTCCGCAAGACGTCCAAAATTTAGACAGAAATCCGATATTGCGAGGATCGAGATAAAAATTAACTAAAAACAGATTCTATGATTTATACTGCGTACTATCATGCGGAAAATCACAAGTTCGATTGCTGGCCAGAAACAACATCCAAATTTATATAAAATTAATTTTAAAACCCCTATGAATGGATTTCTGACATTAAATAAAAGCTCCTCACAAAAATATAGAAAAAAATTTTAAGCCCCTCTGCTTACCGGAGAAGACACCAAGACGTACACGACAAATGAGAGGGAGAGCTCTGCCAAAGATCATTTCATCGCTTACAAAGTGCCAGCTGTATATATTTTTTTTTTGGCTTAGGGACTAAGCTATTCGAAATTATTAAATCTAAAATTAGCTGGCATTACCTATAAGAAGAGCAGTGATGATGCGATGTACGGAGCATGAACGAATTAGAATATGACTTAATGATATGTTTTACAGGGGCCATATAAATGAGCGCAAAATACCGACTCCAAGGCGAAGCATTCTCAAACGAAGCTTATTGACGGCACTCGAACACCAAATTACGACGTAAGAGAATTCAAAAGCAACGTGCCTGGCCAGATAAGATAGACCACCAATAAACACAAAGAAGGTTAGAAGGCAAAAAGCTACAAATGCTACTCCCACTGACTTCTGACATCGAAGGCAAGGTCGCAAGCTTATACGACGAGGATTGCCGCACCGCAGTGGGGAAGATAAGTATAGCTTTACTCGTAACGTTGCGATCATTCGAATATTCAATGAGAAGATATGGTCAAATTACAGAAGGTTCATACTGGTGAGCGATGTTCAGAGTGTGCCGAGTTTATGGAGGGAACACTGCTCGAATCTTTCGAATTGCAGTGAAAGGTGACTATGGTATAGATGGTTTATCACTCGACTATGATACAGTGCGAAGCGATCGCTCGGGCCTGAAGAAGCAGTGGAATTTCTACCGACTGAGCTATTTAAACATAATAAATTTACAAAGACTATGCCTCGGCTTCTTTGCATTATTTCATCAGTAGAGTGAATGCCTGAAATCTAAGTATACTCTGACTAATTCATAAGAAAGAGCCTACAACCTGCATCAATTATCTTGCAATAAGCTTTCTCAATGAAGCATATAAGTTATTACCCAGCGTATTGTGTGACAGACTAAAGCCCACCTTTAAGGACTTAATCGAAACTTATCAGTGTGATTTCTGATCCCGTAGATCCACCACAGTACAGTTATGTAAGGTACCTCAAATCTTGGAAGGTTCATGAGAAAAGTATAGGCGAGCTTAAAGCTGTCTCTATGTCTAAATTTGATACCCGCACTAAACTTATACAGCTATGTAAGCTGATAAGGAATAACACCAAAAGGTTTGTCAGAATTCACGTTCCTCAACCTGATGTCTTCTAATTCTGGTGAACGAAGACAAGACGAAATATCTTAGTCGTAGATAATTTCACCTATCTAGGAAAAAGTATTTAAATCCAACGCCGAATTACTCTTGTCTACAGATTATACCCTGTACTGAGTCTCTATAGAAATTGAAAATAGAATAATCTATCAATCAATCCAGACCATACTCTACAATCCACTCATTACTACCATCCTGCTCTATGGTGCAGAGGTTCGATGATGATGAAGGCATTTGAAGTTGCTGAGAGAAACCCTTTGCGTAAGATTTGCATATTTTCAATGGAGCATACTTCAGATCGTTAGAAATATATAGAATTGATATGATATAAAAAGTAGCTCAGGGAATTAAGTGACATCGGTTATGTGGAAGCTGGTAGCAGCAGAGGGTGGGGATGGTCTTTACTTTTGTAGAGAGATAAAATGGATACAGATCTGGCTAGACTCAGCGACATCAATTGAAGCCAAATAGCGAAAGAAAATAAAGGGTGTTTTTTTTATAGAGGTATAGAACTTTAAGTTGCAATAAAACAGCGATGGATTATTCGATTGACATGAATTTTATTTATCCGAAAGATAATCTTGTGGTATTACATTTTAAATATTATTTCTGGCATATGACCGCCATGGCTGGCGCGGATGTAGTCCAATCTGGATGTCCAATTTTCGATGACTTTTTCCAACATTTGCGGCCGTATATCAGCAATAACACGGCGAATGTTGTCTTCCAAATGGTCAAGCGTTTGTGGCTTATCCGCATAGACCAATGACTTTACATAGCCCCACAGAAAGTAGTCTAGCAGTGTTAAATCACAAGATCTTGGAGGCCAATTCACAGGTCCAAAACGTGAAATTAGGCGGTCACCAAACGTGTCTTTCAATAAATCTATTGTGGCACGAGCTGTGTGACATGTTGCGCCGTCTTGTTGAAACCACATCTCCTGGACATCATGGTTATTCAATTCAGAAATGAAAAAGTTAGTAATCATGGCTCTAACACCGACCACCATTGACTTTAACGTTCTGGCCACCATCGTTTTTGAAAAAGTACGGACCAATGATTCCACCAGCCCATAAAGCGCACCAAACAGTCAGTTTTTCTGGATGTAACGGTGTTTCAACATACACTTGAAGATTACCTTCACTCCAAAGGCGGCAGTTTTGTTTGTTTATGTAGCCATTCAACCAGAAGTGCGCTTCGTCGCTAAACAAAAAAACGCAAAATTCGTTTTCCGCACAGAACCATTATTTTCGAAATAAAATTGCACTATTTGCAAGCGTTGTTCAGGCGTGATGAATTGCCAAACCAAACTGAGAATAAATCACTTGACAGCTGTTAAATCGGTCGCCATCTTGAAAAGTAATGCCAACTTAAAGTTCTATACCTCTATAAAAAACACAGAAAAATTTGCTGTATAATTGATTTAGTATTCTCTCGCGATTACTGTTATCTTAACCATTCCACTGTCTTCTGCTTAAAGTAATCAGCTTGCAGTCTGTAACGGGTGACCTGCAGGGTCCATTACGTCATATTTCCTAAATTCGATATCCAAACCGAAAACCGATTTAACATATATGATATGGGTTACCTGTAACGGATATTCAACTCCCTTAAGAGGTTAAGCCACTCTTGAGGGACACAAAATATGCCATTTTTGAAATTTTTTTGGAAAAAATATTAGATATATCTGATTTTTGACAAAGGGCATTTATTATACATATAATTAACTGCTTATAACTATTTTTGAAGAAAAATTAATTTAAAAATGGGTACTACACAGCGTTCTCCCTAGGATACCTCCACTTTTTCAGGAACCACGGCCAGACATACAGCTCCTGTATTTTTTTTATTTTAATAAGTTGTTGAACGGTTTCCGCTTGTAAATAGCAATAGCTACAGAAGTGCGTAGGATTTATAATTTTTGACAAAATGGCAGGTCTCTAAAGGAAAAAGTAACAATTTGGCCCAAAATATTGTTCGAAATTTGTTAATAAAAAAAAAAAAACTATGCAAGATAAAAAAATCCTACGTACTTCTGTAGATAATGTTTTTCTGAAGATGTTGTCAAAATTTCAAGCGAATCGATTGTAAATTGTTTGAGTTATGTTTCCGGCTAATTTGAAAAAAGCAGTTTTGAGATAAACGCGTTTAAAGTTTTGAGCATGCCTTACTGACTGAAACAGACGCTTCAACTAGAGAACGAAAATGGAGCATTTAGAAATTTTTATCTGTCATAATCTTTCGGGATAATATTTTTGAGACAATAATGTATTATTTGAAAGAAGAAAAAAACATTTTCCGAAAATTCTAGAGTGGTTTAATGTTTCAGTTTCATGTGACAGTTTTTATATTTTTCATGTGCATGAAATTATAAATTAACTTGGGTCCGAAATATGTAATACAAATACCTGAAGGAGAAGAGATGGAGCCACCAAAAATTATACCGATCGTATCAGAGTGACGAGCTCAGTTTGTCCGTCTGTTTCCATATGTTTGAACGCAAATTAGTTTCTTAGGTTTTCAAATATTTAAACATAACTTAAAAAGAGGGTTTATTTTTGCAATGTATTGATCGTTTGTCAGAACCGGCTAGATCAGTCGGCTGTATCATCTAGCTCCAGTACAACCGATTTCTACTTACATATTTTGGATCAAATTTAATACACCATTTGATGTACATGAAAGGTATAAATGTAAAAATTTAAATTTTTAAATAATAAATTTAAATAGTTTAATAACAATAATTACTAAACAATTTTAAAAAAGAGTAAAGCCAAGAAGATGCAATCTTATAGAAACTAACAGCTCATAAACACAGCTTTGGATTTCTCTCATCGCTTACACAATTCAATCGAAAAGCTTTCACAAATTATTTATGGTTTGGTGGCAAATAATTTTGACTAGAGGCATCCTTTGAGATGTCGGCCATCACCGCAATGGGTGAACCATTATGCACCGCATGGGAGTCTCCAGCATCATCAAAGCCTGAGTCACCTAAAATGCCAATGGCTGAAGACACAGGAATAACACCTTCTTTGGAGAGATTATTAGAGGCACCCAAAGCATCATATTGAGCTGAGAATAGAAAACAAACGAATTTATTACACACAATACTCTCGCTACTTGCTACTCGTTTTTTGTTGTTTTTTTTTTGTTCACCCTGTATGGTATGTTGTGCATGCATCGCCTCCTCGGGTGTTTTGTACTTAATATAGAATACTTCCGGTTTGTTGACAATTGGCATGGGTGTTGCCACCTCAGCCGTAACATCCAAAATGTTCGATTTCTTAGCCAATACATAAATGGCTGTCTTATCCTCCACCGGCGCTACATTCGCAATGATTTTCGCCTTATTCTCATTCGCTGAGGGTGTATTGATGAAAACGACATGATAGTTCTGGCGTGGTTGTCCCACATTTATGTAATGCACAATTTGCTTTTCATCATGATCCTCCGGCGCTGAGTATAACCAAAAGTGTTTGCTTACGATTGGTACGCGTGGTGAGTAGTGCACAGAGTTGTCAGTGTTGTATCCCGATTGATAGCTGTTACCCATATTTGGAGCGCCGGCGAAATCTCCTGCACCACCAAAGCTGCCGGAAAGGCCTGTATTGTAAGAGGAGGAGGAGGAAGAGGAGTGAGATGTTAAACCGACACCAATGCCAAAGCTGCCAGCGCTGTAACCGAAGCCATCAGTGCCATCAGCACCTACATAACCACCACCAACACTACTAGTGAAGGCGGGTACTACGCTAAAGTAATTATTGCTTGTGGGCTGTGATGCCTGGAGCAAGTAGTTGCCACCTGCGCTTGCGTAGCCTTGGCGATATTTATAGCCAAGATTGACATCTGCAAGCGTTGGCGTGAGTTGTGCACAAATGGCAATGCAGACGATTAACTGCTGAAAGGAATGGGGGTAATATTAAGCTAAAGTCACAAACAGATTTTTTCACTTTTCACTGATTGTCTGCCACACCGTTTTCTTTAAGGCAATAACTTAAGCTTTAACTATTTTTTTTATTAAATAATATTTAATTTAATTACTTTGATAATTCATATCCTCAATCACTCACCACAAATTTGTACATATTTCTGCAAACTGCGATGAAAGTGAACTGAAACTGAGACCCTCCTCGATTTCGTCGTATAATTTTAGATCAAAAATTTATTTGTACCAAATGCAGTGGGAATTTTTTATTAATTAATTAAATTCAATTTAAGTGCAGCTTCTAAAATATCAATCAAATGCAAGAAATTATTAAAAAATACAATCCGGCTAGGAATTAACATGCTTCAGAAGGTGCTAATTGCGCTCGAAAATCCGGTAAAAAAATTACGAAAGCTGTATAGAGTTTAAACTGAGTCAGTATTGCGAAGCAAAAATAAAACTTTATTTTAATTTTATTTTTTATTCTTTATTTTAGTTCTTTTCTTCTTCAAATAAAGGGTGATCCAAATAGAGATACTTTTTTCCATAACCCTTTTTGACAGATCACGCGTGAGACGTGTCAAGCTGTCATGTTATTTCTGTTCATTCAACTTTATTACGAAAATTCACGTTCTGTAATGAATGTGTTTCGCTCGCTACGCTCAACTTATGGTCAACATAATCGTCCTACTGAGTGAAGAAAATATTGCGGCCGTGGCTGAGGGTGTACACGAAGACCGTAGAGAGTCGCTTCGGCGTCGTTCGCAGAAACTCGGACTGACGTATGGAACAACTTGGCGCATTTTACGTCGAGATCTTAAATTGAAAGCGTACAAAATACAGCTTGTGCAAGAACTGAAGCCGCTCGATATTTCCAATCGACATCACTTCGCTCTATGGCCTCTTGAAATGTTCCAAGAAGATCCGACTTTTGCGAGTCAAATTTTGTTCAGCGATGAGGCCAATTTCTAGTTCAATGGGTATGTAAACAAGCAAAATTGCCGCATTTGGGACGAGGAGCAACCTGAAGAGATTCAAGAGTGGCCATTTCATCCAGAAAAAACAACGGTTTGGTGTGGTTTGTAGGCCGGTGGAGTCATCGGTCCATATTTCTTCAAAAATAATACCGGTGAGAACGTAACCGTCAATGGTGACCGTTATCGCGCCATAATAATCGACTATTTGATGTCTGAAATTGAAGCTCGTGATCTCCGCGACATTTGGTTTCAACAAGACGGCGCTACTACTACACATCGGATCAATCGATGGATTTGTTGAGAGAACACTTCGGTGAGCAGATAATTTCACGTTTTGGGCCGGTCGATTGACCACCAAGATCGTGTGATATAACTCCGTTAGATTTTTTCGTATGGGGATATGTAAAGTCTAAAGTCTGTGCGAAAAATCCCGCTTCGATTCAGGCCTTGGAGCAAAATATCACTCGTGTCATTCACCAGTTACCAGTCGAAATGCTCGAATGAGTCATCGAAAATTCGTCTCTACGGCTGGACCATCTGAGAGGGATAATCTTCAAAAAATAAATGCCAAAGAATGTGCTTTCGAATGGTATTAAACATTCCCAATTATATTTGAATTTTCTGTGTTTTTTTTCTTTAAAAGGATAGGGAAACTCGAAATGGATCAACCTTTACTACCCGCTAATTGTTGAATAAAACCATTTCACACTTTTCGTACGAAGATTTTTTAAATCGGTTTTTTTTCATATTTTTTTGCTTTTATTTTTGTTTTACTTAATATTTTTAAAATTTTTTTAATATCTTATTTTAATTTCGCTTAAACCATTCTTATTATATTATTTATAATAACATTAAGGTGGTAATTATTACATGTCTTCTTTCCTCTGGTTTCAATTTATTGGTATATTTTGGTTCAATTATGTAACTATTTATGTAGTACGAGTAATAACTCTGATCTCTAACTAAATATCTTAAAATAAGACGTAAATAAATATAAGGTGTTATTGCCTCGAACACATTCTCAATGGTAGATATTTTCCCCAATGTATAGATTTTAGGATCAAATGTATTTCGAACGTTTTTCAAACGATAAAAATTCACTTTTTTGCAACCTCGTTTCGTATAGTACGGCTCGGAGAGGTCCCTCCCATCCCTAACGGAGCTTTTGGTTTTGCTCAGCGTCAGCTTACACAGTGAATCGAATGTGTGTTGCGTGTATGAATTCTTTTCCGACGGATCTTTTCAGGATTTGGGACGTGCTGAATATCTCGTATACTGTTGGTCAACCAGTAAAGCTACACTGATGAGATCCGATCATTTCATTAACGGATTGTTTCTCTTTTACTCCAATTGCTGCCGGCTAGGGAAGATTTTGTTGCGGCTTTGTGTTTTAGTGACTAGCGCAGTCGAGTGTGGAATAAAGTAGTGAAGGCTGCCGAATGTCACTTCCAGTAACAGTCGGCATTTTGACATCATCGACTTTGATCTTGAGGTCAAGCAGATATTCCTTCATCCTGCTTGTGCAGAGATTCGCTCGGATTTCACTGGTGATAGTTTTAAGTGTAGTAAGTGGGGAAGATCGAAGAGATAGCAGCTAATCTTCAGGCGCTGGCTGGGTTCGTAGTTTTAAACTACGTATCTCATTTTTTAATCTTCTTAAATTTTAAGTTGCGATCTCAAAAGTAAATATTTATGAAACAGAAACTAGCATTTCTTAACAGGTCATTTGAAAAGCCCCCGCACTACCTAAGTAAAACCCTTTTTTGGCAAAATTAATTTTTTTTTATTCAACATAGTTCCCTTCAAGGGCGATACACTAATTTTAGCGACCCTCCAACTTTTCGATACCTTTTTTTGTAGTACGATTTGTCCTTTGCTCCAAAATAGGCCTCAGTTTCGGCGATCACCTCTTCATTCGACGAAAATTTCTTACCAACGTGCAATATTTTGAAATCCTAGAACAGAAAATAGTCGCTGGGGGCCAGATCTCAAGAATACGACGGATACGGAAGCAATTCGAAGCTCAATTCATGGATTTTTGCCATCGATTTCACTGACTTGTGACATGGTGCATTGTCTTGGTGAAACAGCACTTTCTTTTACTTCAAATGCGTCCGTCTTTAGGCGATTTCGTCCTTCAAACAGTCTAATAACGCTATGTAATAGACGCTGTTGATAATACTTTCTTTTTCAAGGTAGTCCATGTTCAAAATTATTCCATGCGCATCCCAAAATACAGACGCCATAACCTTGCCAGCCGACTGTTGCGTTTTTCTACGCTTTGCAGCGGGTTCATCGTGTGCAGTCCACTCGGTTTTACTGTCGATTGGACTTCGAAGTGAAATGATGGAGCCATCTTTCATCAATTGTTACATATCGTTGCAAAAACTCGGGTTTATGAAGCTTGAACATCTCCAAGCATTGCTTTGAATCATCAACTCGTCGTGTTTTTGGTCAAAAGTGAGCTCGCGCAGCACCCACTTTGCACAGAGCTTTCTCATACCCAAATATTCGTGAATGATATGATATACATGTTCAGTTGATATCTTTAGAGTGCTTGCTATTTCATTCAATTTCAATTTACGGTCATTCAAAATCATTTTGTCATCTTTTAAAATTTTATAAAAAATTCATAAATTCTTTTTATTACTTTCTTTATTTTCAGAGGGTTGGCAAGCACTGCGCGATTCCTTCCGTCTACAAAATTGGGAATACAAAAAGGCTTTAGTGCATCTTCAGGCAATTTATGGCATATTTCCATATTACAAAATCAGTGTGGAAAATCGGTTAGTAGTTGATATTCTGTTCTCTAAATCTCTAATTTCTAAGCGCTCTCTCTCTCTCCCTCTCTCTCTCTTTACAATTCAGCTTCAATAAACCACATGAGTACATTATAACCCTAGATGAAGGTGAGATTGGCTTACCGGATCGTTATTTCTATAGCATTGATCAAAATGATGAGGTATGTAAATAAATATTTCATAATACAAATGTATGTATGTACTGATAGAAAAGGTGAAATCAATATGTTTTTAATTAATTTTTAAAATATGAACAGTATGACAGTAAATGTCTTTTCTTGAAATAAACTCAATACAAAGACTTATATATACTCTTTCAGATAGTACGTGGTTATAAATTGCTGCTTCGGGATTTCGCCATTAACATGGGTAAGCGCTTATAACTTAGTTTGCTGTAAAATATTTTGTTAAAAAACTAATTTTACTATTGTAAACAAGGAAATGTGTTATACATATATGTAATTAGTTAAGAATTTTCGCTTTCTCTAAAGGTATCGTATCGCGTGAGGCTGAACTTTTTGCTGATGAGATATTTCATTATGAAAAACGCATCGTTTCACACATCGATTCGGTAAAACAATCTGATGAGAGTAAATTGAATGAAATCAAAACGTTGGCGGAAATGAAAACGATAGCGCCATCTGTGAGTAGTGAGAAAAGATTTAGATTATATGTCTGAAAATAATATTTTTTATATTTTTTTCGTTTAATTTAATCTTTTTATTTTATTTTATTTCTTTTATTTTATATTTTATTTTGTTTTTCTTTACTTTCATTATTTTTATTTCATTTAATCTTTCTATATAAAATTCTCCTGTCACTGTTTTCGAATACCTCCAAAATGGCTGAACCGATTTCAATAAAATATCGTATATATATTCGTTAGGTTTTTTTTTCATATGGGGAAGTGGACCAAGGACTGACCTTTTTGGAAAAATCGTATTTATGTTTCGATTTGCTTGAAATTTTGTCCATAGGTAGCTTTTTGCGTAGAAGAGCAGGAGCATTATTTTTTCCTCCGGGAAGTGAACCATGGATCGGCCTTTTCGAAATCGTATTTATAGCTCGATTCACGTGAATGATGATTTTCATGATGAGAACCGATTCAATTGAGAACTGACTTATGCTTCGATTTGGTAAAATTTTAGATGATATATCTAGATGGAATACTTTTGTTCCTCGAAAATGCACCATGGATCCGAAAATAAGTTCAATTTTCTTGAAACAATTCTTTACGGGAAAGGAATCACCGACAGACTGACAAAATTGATAAAATTTGTATGTAAAGGGTGATCCGTTTCGAGATTCCCTACTTTTTTTTTTAAGAAAAAAGAAAAACCAGAAAAATCAAATTTAATGGGCAATGTTTATTATCACTCGAAAGAACATTCTTTGGCATTTATTTTTTGAAGATTATCTCTTTCAAATATTGGCCGCGGCTACGTATCAGATGGTCCATCCGTTGAGCCCAATTTTCGATTACTCGTTAGAGCATTTCGACTGCGTGATGTTTTGCACCAACGTCTGAATCGAAGAGGGATTGTCCGCATAGACTTTATACTTTACATATCCCCACAGGAAAAAGTCTAATGGTGTGATATCACACGATCTTGGTGGCCAATCGACCGGACCACAACGTGAAATTATCTGCTCACCGAAGTGTTCTCTCAATAAATCCGTTGACTGATGCAATGTGGCGCATCAAATAGTCGGTTATTATGGCGCGATAACGGTCGCCATTGACGGTTACGGCATCATTTTTGAAGAAATATCTACCGATGATACCACCGGCCTACAAACCATATCAAACCGTCGTTTTTTATGGATGAAATGGCAGCACTTGAGTCTCTTCAGGTTGCTTTTCGTGCCAAAAGTGAAAATTTTGCTTGTTTACATACCCATTGAGCCAGAAATGGGCCTCATCGTTGAACAAAATTTGACCCGAAAACGTCGGCTCTACTTGGAATTTTCAAGAGCCCATTTAGCCAATCAATGTCGCTTGGGAAGGTCGAGCGACCTTAGTTCTTCCACAAGCTGTATTTTGTACGCTTTCAATTTAAGATCTCGACGTAAAATACGCCAAGTCGTTCCATACGTCAGTACGAGTTGCTGCGAACGGCGCCGAATCGACTCTCCACGGTCTTCGTGTACACTCTCAGCTACGGCCGCTATATTTTCTTCACTGCGTGCTGGACGTGGCTCTATTCGGTCGAATATTATCCAATAATGAATGCTGGGTCTCAATACTGAACAAAAATAACGTGATAGTTTCACACGACTTACGCGTCAAAAAAAGTCTATTGAAAAAAGTACTTCTACTTGGATCACCCTTTATTATACTTTTCGTGTGCATGAAATGTTATAGTTATGACGAGCTGAGTTGATTTAGCCATGTCTGCCTGTTCATCTGCCAGAACTCCAGCTAGTCACGCAATTTTTGAGGTAGTATTTCATTAAAACTTTGTGGGAAGATAAACTGTTACATTTATACGAGCATATCTTTGAAGCCACTACTAGTTCGGACCACTATAGCATATATACGATCTATTTTACAGATTTAAAATTTTGGACCATAAATCTGTCAAAAGGGTAAGGCGTGATATTTGGTATTCTGCAGACCTGAATTCATATAAATATTGCCACCGAAAATTACAAATTCGAATTTTGCAATTTGCAATAAATTTTATATGTTCATGAAAGGTATAAAGCCTACGACATAGCCGAATACAAGTATCTCTTCTTTCCTGATTTATTTTGAAGTCATTTTTTAGTTTTGTTAAATTTATACGAAAATAATTTTTTTTTTAAATTTATTTAATTTATATTTGAAATTTTTTTAGCTACCCATAATGGAGTCATTACAAGCGATTTTCAGTCACACAAAGATTAGTGATGAAACCGAAATTTTAGTGCGTGATGTTAATGTGTTTCATGAGCTGTCCACGGTCGTATCAACTTCCGATAAAAAGTGAGTATTAAGAAAATAAAAACAACAATGTATACTATACTTATATATATATATATATAAATCTTATCTTATTATAAATCTAATCAGCTAGTTACGTAAGTAAACTATAAGTTTTTGTTGATTGAAGAGGCTCTTCATATGAATTTTTTCCACGGATAGCCAATAGACTTTTATGTATGAAAATAGCTAATATCATAACAATATCTTCCATATTATGCTCTTTTTTAGTTACATTTATTTTCTTGTCTTTATCTATTTATTTATTTATTTTTTCTATTAGCGTCTCAAATTTCATATTTTTTATTTAATTTTTTTTTTTTTTTTTTTTGGTAAGGCTTACGATTATTTATTATACTACTCAACTTAACACATATGTTATGTATATATGTATCTATAAATATATGAATAAGGGAATTAAAATATTTAATTTTATTATGCAACATCTTAGGCCTATTAATAATTTTATAATCTGGTCTTTGGCGCGTCATCTTTTGCCACATTTGTCGCGGGAATATCGTAATTTGATGGAGAATTTCGATCATGCCATTTATGGTAAGTTATCTATACGTAAGTATGTTTAAATTTTCTATTAATATTTTCCATCATTCATATTAATATTTTGAATTGTTAATTTTAATATTGCCTATGTCAATATTTTCAAGGTCACACTGCCACATATCCGCGTTGGATGGTCTGTTCGCAAATTGTACGCGATTGGTTGCCATTCGCTGTGGAAGCTCTGCAACAGCAACAAAATACGGAGCGTACAAAGGTGAGTTATGAAAGTGCTTAAAAAAATAAATAAATTTTGTTGCTTGCAATATTAGCCGTCAATAGTTGTTGGACGTTGAAAGTATTTTTCAATTTAGTTTTAGTTTTTTAAAAATCTTTTTAAAAATTGATATCGATATGATCAAAATGGCAACTGAGTTAATTTAGTCATGACCGTCTGTCCGTCCGTCTGTTTAAATGCAAACTAAGATCACTGATTTCGAGATATTTCAACGAATCTTAGTATGCGGGTGTATTTTTGTAATATATTCATCATTTGCCGGAACCATATCGGTGGACAATATCATATAGCCCTAATATAACCGTTTCTTTTAGATATGAGAACTAATACTAAATCGTAAAATGTAATACAATAAATTTGATATGTTCATGAAAGGTATAAATACAGCACTTCCTTCCTGTTTCTTTAAATCTTAACTTTTATTATTATATTCTTATTATAATTTTTTATAATTTTTTTTTTTAAGTTTAAAGTGACGTCGCACAAAAGTAATTAATTGATTTAAAGACGCATGCCGAAATGAAAATTTTTTAAATTTAATTTCAAAAGCAGTCACACGTAGCATAAAATATTTCATGGAAATTGAATTTCAATTTTGGAAATTCAATTTCACTAATAATACTCAAATCCTTTGACGTTACTTTAAAGAGAAATAAAAAAATGCTTGTACAGTACTTAATTTCAGATACCAAATTGCTGATAAATGAGTGAAATTGAAATTTTTCGACCGCAAAATGCGTAACGGCAATTTAAGTTTTTATTACTTTTAATGTTTTAAATTCAATTTTGTATTTATTTTTTCAATAATTTTTATTGTTATTTTGTTTAATCTTAAGTTTAAATGTTATAATATTCTATAACTTTTTTTTTAGTTTAAATATTTTTTTTATATATTATTTTAATTTTTCAATTTTAATATTCTATTATTTTTTTTTAAATTTAAATACTTATATTTTTTTTTAATTTCAACTTTTATTAATTTAAAACTTTTTTTTATATAAATATTTTAGTATAATATTTTGTTATTTTAACTTTTATTATTTTTGATTGTAATTAAAATTTAAATTTTTTGTTAATACTAAGTTTTTATTAATTTCTATTTTTAATTTTAATTTCCTATTATTATAATTTTTAATTTAAACTTTTATTATTATTTTGTGTTTTTTCTTTTGGTTTGAAGTTTTTATTAATTTTCATTTATTTTTTAATAATTTATTAATTTCCTTAAATATAATTTTTTAATTTTAAATTTCTATTAATATTTTTTTCAATATAAATTTTTTAAATTTAATATTTTTATTATTATTACTTTTTCAATTTATTTATTTTGTTTTTTATTTGATATAATAGTTTAATTTAAACTTTTAACTTCTTTTAAATTAAACTTTTTATTAATTTTAAATATTAATTTAAATTTTTCATAATTTTTTATGTTTTATGTTGAATTTTTATTGTTTTCAATTTTTTATTACTTTTTTGATAGTTTTGTACACTAATTTAAACTTTTATTGTCTTGTTATTTTTTTAATTTGCAATTTACATTAATTTAATTTTTTTGTTGAATTTTTTAATTAAATAATTTTAAATTAATTTCTTTGAATTTTTATTTTAAATTTTTATTGTTATTTTTTTCATTCAATTTGAAATTATTATTAATATTAATTAATTTTTTAATTTTAAGTTTTTCTTTCAATTATTTTTTTAAATGTATTTTTTGTTTTAATATATAACTATTTTTTATATTAATTTTATTTAATAATTTGTTTTTAATTTAAACTTTTTTCATATTGTTTTTTTTAACTTGAAACTTTTATTTGTTTTAATATTTTAATTTCAACTTTTTTCTATAAGTTTTTAAGTTAAACTTTTATTGCTAATTTTTTTAAATTAATCTTTTTATTAACTTTAATTTTTGTCATTTTCTTCGTATTTAATATTTTTTTTTAATTTGCAATGTTTATTAATTTAAAATATTTTATTCAATTTTATTTAGCTTATTTTTTTTAATTTAATATTTTTAAGTTTGTTTTTAAGTTTTAGTTTTTTTTGTTTTGTTATCAAAATTTTTGTAATTAAACTTTTATCATAATTTTTGTTTGTTCTTAATTTGATATTTTTTTTTATTAATTTTTTAATTTAGATATTTTGCTATTTTTTATTTGAAGTCCTTATGAATAATATATATATATTAAATTTCGACTTTCATCTCTCAGTCCAAGCGCTATGCCAAGCAAGATTACAAACATGACACCAATGATGCGCAATATCCCAGCAAAGCACAAGGCAATGATGCCTTCCTGCGTCTCATGTATTACAGCCTACAGAATCAGTTGAAAGACTCAGTTAAACAAGCTGCTTGGATAGATAGGCGTGTAAAGAGCTACATTGTTGATAAGGTAAATATATACAGTAAAATAAAAAATAAAATCATTTAATTCGTAATTTTTCCAAAAATTTTCTTAGCTAACCACAATGCGCTTGCAAATTGGCATACCCGAGGAGGCGCTGAGCGAGAAAACCTATATAAAGGATTACTACCAACGCTTGTTGTTGAATAATTTATATTTCGTTGAACATTTGGAATCGATTTGGAGTTTTCGTAAAGCACGTATGGAGGCTAAATTGAAAGCCATGAGCATTGTAGATACGTGAGTGTTTAAAATTTTGATTTGATGAGACATTTTTGTAATGAAATTAATTTTTTCGCTACTCCGCAGTATTGTTTCTGAGATGTACACACAAGATATACCACAACCCATAAGATATTCGAATATATTGAATATGTTGATCATTTCGAGAGGCATTGCTGCATCCAATTATTATGATTATAGATATCCAATGTAAGTAGGGTTGTGAAAAGTATGCTACACGAAATTTTTTTAGATTTTCGTTAAGAGGACTACCTTTTTTTCGTGGTATACCAATAGCTTTTCTCGCGTTTTGGCTTATATTTTACCGAACTTCCCGCGTTCCGGTTTTTATCTAAATAATTATTTACTTTTTTCAACTCTCCCTTTGCAGTCCCATAAATTTCGCACGCATTGGTGCTGATATTTTGGAAGTTTTAATAGATTCGATCTACACATTTGTCGAACAATACAAAGCCGAACATACGATTTTGACAAATGAAAGTCTGGCAGCGCGATTTGATCTACCCAAAGTGGATGTGCAGTGTATATTGGGTGAAGGGCTTATGCATAGTCATGCCACTGAGCTGGAAGAGCTTTCTGCGCATGCGTTGAGAAGTTTCCACTATACATTGAGTGCAGCGAAAATAGCTGCACGTGCGCAGAGCACATTTATCGAGGCAATCAATGCGGGCAATGCCATTATTGGCGCAAGCATAGATCAGGGTTTGACATATGAAAAGTTGCGTCTGACCCAGCGGCATCGTATGCCCGGTTTGCGTTCATTCAACGAAAATGAGCTGTTTACGCTCGCCTATATGCAGAAGCATTGCAGTACGCTGATTGCTGATAAGCATTATGCGCCGATAAAACCGCACGTGGAGCAGCAGTTGGCGGAGGAATATCTGTAAGTATATTTGTTTTGGCTTATGCCTTAATAAATTGCAAATTTAAAAGTTGATATTTTCAATTTTTTTCATTTGCAGTTTCACAGCGACATGGCAGCACATACAATTCTTGCCGCGTTCGATTAGTTGTGCGGCGCCTGAAGCACGCTGCTCTCATATACTCTGAACTCTAAACTTTAAAGTATACATATACATACATATATTTATATGTAAATTATATATATGAATTTAGTCGTTTTTATTAAGGTTGCTCTTTTTTACTACTAGGGCTAGAAAATGCCAGTCTATACATGCACCATATAGCAAATATGTATATATGTATGTATGTATATCTGACATCTGATGTTCAAACATTCACATTTTATTAGAGTTTTACATAAAAAATTTAATTATATATGTATGTAATAATATAATTTTTCTCTGTCTGTATTTATTAAGTAGAGCCAAATGTACTACACAATTTTTTATTGCATATAAACATACATAAATACATATGTATGTGTATTTATCTTTTAATAGCTAAGTTAGTTTAAGTAAAATTGACTTGCTGCACATTTTCATTTCCATCATAACATGTATATGTATCGATTTAGTTGTATAATCTCTCATAAATCATTGTATGAAAGCAGTTGAAAGACAAGCATGAATTTATAAAGAAAAAAATAATAATGATAAATGTATAATAGCATAAATTAGTTGTTAGTTTAAGATAAATATACATTAATTATGTGAAAATAAATAATACTGAAGTAAATGAAAAAACAAATTAATCAAAATCGAATTTCTATATAAAAAAAGATACTAAAATGGTGAGCATATTGGAGATAGAGCTTTTAAGTGAAACAAAATAAGCAAAATTAAATTATTATGCTACTTTATTACAAACTGATTTAAGTGTATTATATTTATTATATTATGTTAATTATATTGATCCTTATTTCATTTAATTATTTTTTTATTTTAATGGTTGATCCTTTTCGGGGTTCCCTACTTTTTTAAAGAAAAAAAAAAAAACACAGAAAATTCAAATTTAATGGCGAATGTTTATTATCATTCGAAAGAACATTCTTTGGTGTTTTTTTTTTTATTGAATATTATCTCCTTCAAATGTTGGCCGCTGCCACGTCCATCCGTTGAGTCTAATTTTCGATGACTCGTTCGAGCATTTCGAGTTACCAGTCGAAATCGAAGTGGAATCGAAGTGGGATTGTCCGCATAGACTTTAAACTTTACATATCCCACAGGAAAAAGTCTAACGGTGTAATATCACACGATCTTGATGGCCAAATGACCGGCCCAAAACGTGAAATTATCTGCTCACCGAAGTGTTCTCTCAATAAATCCATCGATTGATGCGATATGTGGCGAGTGGCGCCGTCTTATTGAAACCAAATGTCGCGATGATCACGAATTTCAATTTCAGGCATTAAATAGTCGGTTATCATGGCGCGATAACGGTCGCCATTGACGGTTACGTTCCCACCGGCATTATTTTTGAAGAAATATAGACCGATGATTCCACCGGCCCACAAACCACACCAAACCGTTTTTTTTTCTGGATGAAATGGCTGCTCTTGAATCTCTTCAGGTTGCTTTTCATCCTAAATCCGGTAATTTTGTTTGTTTACATACGCACTAAGCCAAAAATGCGCCTCATCGCTTAACAAAATTTGAATCGAAAACGTCGGATCTTCTTGGAACTTTTCAAGCGGCCATAGAGCGAAGCAATGTCACCTGGGCAGGTCGAGCGGCTTCATATAAGTTGGAAAAGAAGAAACGATGTTTCCTTTTAATTATATGACCAAATTATGGTTTTTGATACAACACAAGAGCAACAAGAAAAATTAAGGAGTTTTGAAACAACGTTGCTCAGATACATTTTATCCATCAGTAAAACTCCATGATCTGAGTTCAGGACATACGTGAAAGCATCTCTATTAAGTCTAAAGTTTTTTTGAATCTAAATAATTAAATCTACATATATGTACATACATATGTATACATATATACATATATAAAAATCAATCCAAATTTTGATAAACGCCTGTAACTTGAGAACCACCAGATGAAATTGCACCAAATTTTTAGGAATTATAAAGGGATATTAGGAGAAGGTTAATGTGTATAGGTTCGTGAGATTGGCGAAGCCGTTGCAGAGATATGATCAATTTAGTGAACATTGGTCGCTCTCATACAAAATACATGTAAAATTTTAAAATGCGCTTACATTACGTTCTATGTAGTGTTGAAAAACAGAGAGAAAGAGTGAAAAAATTTAAAATGAAATTAAATTTAAACATAAAATAAATAAGAATTAATAGAAAAAAGTTGGAAAAAAAATTTTAAAGAAATTATTTCGTTTCGTTTTCCAAAAAAAAAAAATCGAAAATTCAAAATTTCAGTTAGGTTTTCTTGATTTTTTTGATAAGTGTAGCAAATCACGCTGGGATCCGCTAGTTTGTTATATAAAAATGCTTGCCAAATTTCTTTAAATTCATCTCAATTGTCTCGAATTTTTTTATGAAATATCACCGCCGGGGCTATTGATTCCATTTAACGTTAAAAGCACGATTTTATTTATATTTATTTGAATTATGCAAAAATGCAAAAAACAAAAATGTGTTATTTTGTTTCAATTTCGCACATTCACATGCCACGGAGAACGGGAATGTAATCGAAATGCCAGATAGCCATTGGGTTTGATATATTACTTGTATTTAACCTTTTCTAGTTATATCTCATTTGACTTATTTTTACATAATTCATTTTATTTTATTTTATCTTATATATAATTTATTTTATATTTTTATATTTTAATTTAATTGATTTTAATTTACTATATTTTTTCCATATTTTATAATATTACATTTTATTATATTTTATTTTTAATATATTTATATATATATTATTCGATTTTACTTAATTTAATTAAATTTTAATTCATTTTATTTTATTTTATTTCATTTCGTTTTATTCTATAATTTATTTGCATTTTTTAATTAAAATTGATTTAATTTAATGTTACTTTATTTGATATTATTTCATGTTTTCAATTAGATTTTTTTATTGTATTTTATTTTGATTTATCTCATTTCATTTTCTTCTTTTATGTTTTATGATATTATTTTGATTTGGTTTCTTTTATTTCATTTTATCATATTTTATTTCATGTTCTTTTGAATCAATTTAATTAAATTTTTTCTTCTCTTTTGTGTTGTTTTAATTTAATTTAAATTAAGTTTATGAGATATATTTGCACATTTATTAACAACAATATGTATACATTTTAAACTTACCTTAAGGACAACATGACCACATTTTCGTAAAAAAAATTAATAATAATAATTTAGTTTTTTTTTGTGTTCTTTATTGAATTATATTTTTGGTCTCTAACAATAGCAGCAGCTTTGCTTTTTTTTCTTATCTATTAATTTATTATAATAATTACTTGGTTTATATTAATATATTTATTAAGGTTATTTACTCTTTACTTATATCATACACATATGTGTGTATGAATATATATATTAAATTTTTTTATTTAATACTTTATCATTTGCTGTAGTTATTTACTTAACGATTTATAAAACATTTTATCTGCTTGTTTTGTATTGTTTTTTTGTTTGTTTTATTTTCTTTTTCTTTTTAGAATTACAACAACGTACATATGTACATATATTTCTCTCTTTATACATTTCGTTTTGTATTGGTGATTTTTTTTTATTAAATATTTAATTATAATAATTTTTATATTTATTTATTTTAAATTATTTCATTGGTACCTAAGTTGCTGATGGCTGTTTTGAATTTTTAAATTTATTTCATCAGGTTATTTATGCTAGCGTTGTTGTATTTAACTAATGCTTTGAGAAGGAAATTGGCCAGTTTCGTTTTTATTTTTTTAATTTTTGCAATTTTTTAATTTGATTTTTTAATTTTTTTTTGTTAAATTTCTTTTGAATTGACTATGTGAATAAATAATAAAAATTGTTCATATTTGTATGTGTGTTATGTGTAAGTATTGCATATCTGTGTATGTAGCAAACAGTAAATTAATGCAAATTGTCGCCGATAAGTACTTTCCAAGTGCGCCAAGTACGCTTACTGTCGTATTTTTCAACCCTCCATTCACCGATAAAGCCATTGTCTGCAACTCTATAATACACATATTACAAATTTATTAATATTATTCCTTTGCACTTATCATTTGCGCCCGTTTAGCACGTCTACCACACACTTTAGGTACTGCAATTTTCGTTTTTTTTTCTCTAAATTTTATTTTTGGTTTTCTGGTTGCTTTCAATATCATTTTGTTTCATTCATATACTTATTTTTGTTTTTTGTTGTTGTTTCTATATCACATGCTTCTTCTTCCTTCAACATTTCTTTTAACAAATTTTATTTTACTTTACTGTACAGCTCACTTTTAGGCTCAACTGCTAACCTTTTTTTTGTTTTGGTAATGTTTACAGAGTTTTTGTTTGCTGATTTTGCAGGTTTAAGGAATTTTATGGAAATGCATTTGTTATTGTATTTTCAATATTTGCCTAATTTATTGTATGTAATTTTTTTTCTGTATTTTTTGTTTTTTTTTCACACTATAAATAATCATAAGCATTTATTTTATTAATCATTTGTAGCATTTCTTATTGTTCTTTTGCATATCTTTGTTATAACAAATCTATATTCGTTTTCTTACATGATTTTCTTTTAAATATACAATAATTAAATTTGCTTGAAATGTGTATTTAAAATTATATGGAGTATTTGAGAATAATTCAAATATTTACAAAATTAACATTTTTTGGGAGTTTATAATTTTTTTTACTATTTTTTGGTTTAATTTTGCAAATTTGAGAATTTTTCTCATTCTTGACCAGTCTTTTTTTTATTACTAATGATCTTTTAAGAGAGTTTTTAACGCAATTAATACCCAGTGTAGCAAGTGCTTTTTAAGTTTTAGTTTAGATGAAATAAAACTAAGAAATTATGTATGAATATAATAAAATAAAATAAAATAATATAAAGTCAAATTTAAATTAACTTACTTCAAAAAATAAAATAAAATAAATTAAAGTAAACAAAATAAAATATACAAAAAAAAAAAATAGAAAAAAAATGAAAAATGAAAATAGGAAAATAATTATATCGAAATAAAAATTAAAGAAAAATAAATTAAATTAATTTAAAACAAATTAATCAAAGTAATTAAAATATAAAAATAATATTAAGCGGAGATAGTGGTATAGAATTGTCCAATAATCGATTTTTTCTTTGCTTGAATATTTCGAAAGTATAAATTTTTTTAAAATATATATTGCTCAAATTTTATAATGATAGCTACAGTATTATCGGTTCCACAGGTCTTTGGTCTTTGAACAGGTAGCGGCCGACCGATCGACCTCATACACTTCAAACTCTAGACCACCATCTCCCCTTAAATAAAATACCAATAGTAAGTATATAAAATAAAATTAAACAAGATTGTAATTTAATTAAATCACAATAAAAATTATAATAAAATTAAATAGAGTTAAATAAAAATAAAATAAAATGAAATAATTTTAAACGAAATTGCGAAAAATAAATATAATAATACATATAATATATAATAAAAAAATAAATAAAACAAAACCATAAAGTAAATCAAAAAAGAATTGAAATAAATTAAAAAAATATGCAATTAAAAAATTTATTTAAAAAAATCTAAATAATCAAAATAAGTAATATTTAACATAATAAACAATCAAAAATATGATAAAATATAATTCATAAATTTGATGGTGTAATGAAAAATATATATATACACAAATGTATGGACAAATTAAATTAACTTAATTATAAAAAATAAAATAATATATAATAGAGAAATGAAAATTTAACTGAATTAGTTAAAATACCAAAATAGGAACAAATAGTTAAAATAAAATAAAGAAAAAAATAAAAACATTAAACTAATATGAAAAAAATAATGAAACGAAATTAATAAAAAGAAAAAATTAAATAAAATGAAACAAAATAAAATTAGGTAAAATTAGAAAAAAAAATGAAATGAATTTAAATGAAAATAAAATAACATAAAACATAATAATAAAGTAAATTAAAAAAGAATAAATTCAAATGAAATAAAATGAAATAAAATAAAATTAACTTAAAAAAAATTATATTAGATTAAAGTTATCCAAATAAATAAAATAATTTAATATTTCACAAAATCAAGCATTGGTTAGCATTGCGTACTATAATTCGGAAGGCCTGGTTCGAGTCCAGGTTCGACCAAGATTTAAAATTATAGAAATGAAATTTTTCTAATTGCGGTCGCCCCTCGGCAAGGAATGTCAAGCCCTCCGAGTGTATTTCTGACATGAAATAAAAGCTCCTCATAAAAATCCATCGGGCGTTCGGAGGCGGCTTAGAATAAACCCCCTCTATTTGTTGATAAAAACATCAGGACGCAAAACCACAAATTGCAGTAGGAGCTCGGCCGAAAATCGCTTCAGCGTTTAAAAAAAAAATAAATTTTATTAATGTAATGAACAAAATTTAATGTAATGAAGAAATTAAATTAAATTATTTAAAATAAATAAAATAATATATATTGAAAAAATAAAAATTTAATTACAAAATACAAAATAGAAATCTAATAATAATAAAGTAATAAAATAAAGCAAAAATGAAATAAGTAAACAAGAAAAAAAACAAAAAAAAAGTTACATTACACGAAGTAAAATAAAAATATATAATTAATCGAAAAACAAAAATATATTAAAATAAAAGAATTAAAGTAATGGAATTAAATTATTAAAAAAAAAAAATTAACAGAATTCAAAAAAAAATAAATAAATAAATAAATAAAAAAAAATTATTTAATTAAATTAAATTAAATTTATTAAAAAATATATCATAAAATATAACTAACTAAAATGAAAAAAAAAACCTAAACACGAAAAAAAAGAAAAAAAATTAATTAATGAAAAAAAAAAATTAATTAATAAAATATAAAAAAAAAATTATATTAAATAAGTGAAAAAAGTGAAATAAAATAAATCAAAAATAGGTAATAAGAAATAAAAATATATATTTTTTAATGAATAAAATAAAACAAAATCAAAAAGTTAATATAAAATAAAAATTGTTTTTTTTTTATGAAAAGGGAAATTCAAATATTTATTTCGAAGAAAATTAATTTTTATTTTTAATTGAAGAGTTTAAAGCTCGTGAATCAATTAAGTATAATTTCATAAAAATTATGAAAACATATTATGAAATTTATTTGGTATATATTTTTGACATTTGGAAGCTTTGAAACTTAATCGAAATGTTAAACACAAAGGTTTTCAAAACTCTTCGTCATTTTAAAAACGTTTTATATATTGCAGTAAATAACTTAAAATCATAATTTTTAAACAAGAAGAAAAAGAAGGGAAATTAATATAAAAAATTTAAGGTAGAATTGAATTTTTTTTTTTTGTATTTTTTGAATTAAAATTAACTTATTCTTGTCCACCGGGCATCACAATAGTTGGAAATAAAATCGTAAATATAAGCCAACTTTTACATATCTAATTTTTTTCTATTGAGTTGAAACTCATTTGTGTCCTATGTTGTGTACGTTTTCTTGAAGTTCTCTTTTTGTGCTTTTGATTTGACGAAATGAAGCAAAGCTCAGTATAAGTAAGTAGAAATGCGTTATTTTCATTTAGTATTTATAAAATAATTACAATAATTTGCTCAATTTTTATTTGTATATATGTATGTGTATGCATCTTGTTAATATTTTATGTGTATTTTTGTGGGTGTATTTTAATTTATTTTGATTGATTTTGATTTTATTTTTTCGCTGGAAGTTAAATAAAATTTGAAATTGTGTCTATGCTTGCTTTTGTAATTTATAATTAAATATTTATAATAATCATTTTTGTTTGCAGCAATTATTGTATTTAAATTATGTCTATCGTTAGATGTGTATATTTAGTAATTTTTTTTTAGTTTAGTTTGGCAAGAGTTTTAATTAATTATTATCATTTTTTTGCTTATTATATTCTCTTTATTTATATGTCTATTTCGCAATTTTTTCGCACGCTTTAATACTTTGCTTGCATACTTGATATTTGTTTGTATGCGTGTATGTCTTATAATATAATTTATTTTATTCTCGGTTTTTTTGGTTTTCATTATTTTTTTTTCGTTTACTTAGGATATTTTGAATAAAAAAGCCATTTTAATTTATTTGTTTATATTTTACTCATCCATATAATTTGATTTCTAGAATTTGTTATAATAATTTGAATAATAATATACATAAATAACACGCATAATTGAGTTTTTCTCCGAGTGTGTGATATTTTTTTTTTAATTTTCTAAACGTTTCGTTCTTGTCTTTTTATTTGTTTCATAAATAAACCGAAAAATTATACATATTATGTATGTATGTAATACAAAAAATTCTATATCGATATGTTGTTTTTCTAATAATTAATTAAATTCATTCAACAAATGGCGTTTTTAGTGATCTTTTTGCGTTCGCTTCGCTTAACATAAATATAATTAAAAAAACAAAATTTAATTACGTTAAAAGCCTAAGCGTCCAAAAAAAAAACAATTTATTGTAATATTTAATTGCAAGACAAATTTTTAATTTTTTCCCCACTCAGAATTAACGAAGCAAATATGTTTTTATTACAAAATTTAGCAAAAAAAATGGTGCTTTTTGTGGTTTACTTCTGTTGATTTTCGTTATGCTTTTGTTGTTTTTTTTTTCATTTGCGTGGACGGTATTCAAAGCTTTTAGATAACTTCAACACTTTATTTTTTAACATTCCATATATTTTTGTATCCTATTTTAATGTTTCTCTATATATTTGTCCATTTTTGTAACAAATTCTTTTTTATTTTTTACAAGAGTTATTTACAATTCACAAATTACTTTATAAGTATATAAAGAGCAAATTAAATTTATACATAAAAAAATTAAGATGAAAGCAATTAGCGTTTATTTATTTGAAATTAAAAAAAAATTATTTTATTGGAAATAATATTTAATTATTTATTTTTACTAGTGCTATAGATACCTCGGTATTGGTCACTGCTCATTGCTCAAGTGCTTAAAAGAACAAAAAAATGATAATTTTTGTTGTCAAAATTTCTTTGACATTTCATTGATTTTTACACTTTGCATAAATAAATTTAAAATTATTTAAAAAAGATTTGAGAAAAAAGTGAAAGTGTTTTCAAAGTACTCAAAATGCTCATGCTCGGCTCGAAAAAGCAATGAGTAGGTGGCGAGTGCTCGTTACTCAAACGCTCGAATATGTTTGAGCAAAATTTGGAGCTCTAATTTTTACAGAACAAAAATATGCTTGGAGACTACTGATAAAATAGTGATTCATATACAAAATACAAGCTTAAAATTTGGTCAAAGGTTTTGAAAGCTAAACTCAATTAATTTGTTTTAACCATAAAATTAAAATTTTTGAAAAAAGGTCTATTAAAAAGGTCTGAACTCTATTCGATTTTCGAAATTCACTCGTTGTCGAGCATCGAAAAACCTAAGCAACTCTGCCCAAATTTTCACTGCGTATCAAACCTTCTGTTGAACAGCAAGCAAAAAATTTCTCAGCTTTTCGCCATAATTACAATAAGGTGGAGTCAGTGAGTGGAGTGGAAAATGAATTTCTGAGATTTAGTGAGAATAGCCAAACGATAGGAGCTTCTTAGTGATACTCTTAAATGATGGCCAAAGGCCCAATTGTGTTTTTTTTTTATCGTCAGTCCCACAATCTCACATGAAAAATTTAGTGCTCCTAGAAAATATGTATGGGATAAGTTTCAAAAAAAACCTTTACATGTTTCAAAAATAAATTTAACATAACATAACCTCTTTTCAATTGAAATGTATTATAAACCACTAATTCAGTAGCTTTTAATTTATTCAAAAACAGTAAATGTTAAAGTTCTAAAACTGGAAGCCTCAAAGTATCTTTCTGGTCTGGTATCAAAAATGTTCTAAAAATATGAGCTCGATACACCTCTGGAGCCGATTTGCTATACTCATCATATGAGTTAACTATTACCTCTTAAGACAGCAATAAAATGAGAAGATTTTGCGTAAAAATAAAATAAGATAGGAAGAGGAGCGTGTTTAAATTGCTTTGGCGGTGCTGCGCAGTTGCATTGGAGCTTTAACTAGTGAATCATCGAACATAACTCTGTATTAACAATTTCCATCAAGAATATTTTAAAATCTTTACTGTTTTTAGACTATTTTATTTATATAAACTTGTAGCAAACTATATTTGATTTTGATTTTCATTTTAAATTATTATTATTTTTTTTTAATTTGAAAACAAACTTAATACAGGAATTTACTAGCCCGGGCTAGTGAAATTTACAATAGCGAAAGCGCGTGTCATAATACTAGAAAATTTCTTCGATTGCCATTTTTAACTACAGTCGAAGATTGAACATATCTCATAAGATATTAGTTGTTAACTGGAAAAGGAGCTGAATAAAAACCTAAACAGAATTATTGAATTAGATTAGGCACTCTGGTTATTCATCGCCAGGGGTCGCCATGCGTCTTTCCTGTTCATATCATTTTAAAATGTATGGCTTTAAACTGATTGATAGGTTTTCTGAATTTATTTTTTACTGCCATATCACTGTTTTGTACAATAAATCGAGCTGATGCCACAGAACAAGGCACGAAAATCTCTTTGTTATCTAATTCAAGCTCTTCTCTCTCTTCGCACTCGAACTTTCATTAGTATCTTACCACACAGTAAGCTTCTAGTTATTGTTTTTATTTATTTTTAGCTTTGTTAGTGTCACTAAACACCCGACGCCTATTACCTTCTTTCGAATTTAATTAAAATATATTTTAAACTTTTTAATAACTCGCTGTAACCTGTGTGAGAGGTTTTCTCAATTAATTTCTTCCTACTATATTCTGCGTCGTATAAGTTGCTGTTGTTGTAGCGGCTAGCCAACCTCACCAACTGTCAGATAGGTCCAGTCTTAGTCATCTAACGAGAAGCCCAGGAGTAGGGTTGAGTGGGCATGCGTCGTGCAGATCTTAATTGTGCCAGAGTTACGCGGGTATCTCGAGGCAGCTTAAGCTCTTGTTCAGGAAGAGAGTTCACAAAGTTGTTAATGGACTCTCGGTGAATGGTGCTTATAGCCTGTCTGTACGCCGTCCTGTTCAGCGGGTCTTGTCTGTATTGCTGTGCGGAGTCGCGGTAGTCAATTACTCTCTTCCTGAGGTGGTTCAGCTTCCTATAAATGTCTGTTGGAATAATATCTACGGTAGCAACTCAGCAGATATTTCTTACACAGCACACTATTATGCTCCTTAACTGGGAGATGTTTGACTATGTAAGTGAAGCGCCGGCCATCCATCGGGAGGTTTCCTGTCACGGTCCGAAGGACGGTATTCTGACATGCTTGTAGCTTCTTCAACTGCGTCCCACTAGTCCCCGGCGTCCAAATCGGAGCAGCATAATTTACGACCGGCCGGCCAATTACCTTGTACGTTGCAAATAACGTTTCTTTGTCTTTTCCCCAGGGGCTATCGGCGATTTGATGTTTTTTTTGTGGGTCTGTACTTTGGTGGCTATTACAGTCGGATTACTATCGGAGTGAAGGAGTGCAGGCTGTCAAATGTGACTCCCAGTAACTTTGGATTATTTATGGTTGGAATTTTAACATCATCGACTTTCATATTGAGTTCTAGCCGGTAATCTTTCGTCCAGCTGGTGAAAAGGGTGACAGAGGATTTCGCTGATTGTAGGTGAAGATGTCGTGTAGTGAATAAGTTGGAAAGGTCGGTGAGATAGCAGTTTACTTTCAAATAAAGGCTATCAATATCCTGGCCACACGCCAAAATCGAGCAATCATCTGCGTATGAGATCAAGGAGACGCTTTCTGATGATGGAAAGAGCCTCAAAATATAAAAATTAAACAGCATCGGGGAGAGGACACCCACCCGCGGAATCCTTCGCTTAATTTTTCGAGCTTTGATGTTTGACCTCGAAAGTCAACCAATGACTTCCGATCACTCAGGTAATTCATGGTCCACCTCTGATCACATAACATGGTACCTACGTACACAATATTCACTTGATATCTAAGTCAAATCACTATTTCTCTTCTCTCTCTCTCTCTCTCTCCTTCATTCTTTGACACTATGACTTTATTTAGTATCTCACTTTGAGGTCTTAAATTTTTTGGGTGAAAGCCAAAGACTTACTAAGATTATTTTTATAGAGAAGTGGATTTTTTTCTGTTTAATTTTTTTTACATACATTAAGTACTGACAATTTATAACCCGAAAAGGCTTGTATACTATTAATTACTTTTAATTGAAGGTGCAGTGTGAACAGAACTTTTACTCATTTAGGCAGTTGTTTTTATAAAAAATCGCTTTAAATGAATTTTGTTTTAAACAAAATCAAAAATTAAATAAATAAATATTGTAAGTAAGCAACAAAACATACAGATGTCGCTATGTAGGGACTTTTTCTGTTGATTAAATACTGAAATAAGAAAATCAATATTTCCTACAGAACGAAGGCAGTACGTTACAAATTACAAAAATTATTGTAAATTTTCTAAATTAATCTAAGCCAAGCCTACTCACAAGTATATATACATATTGTTATAAATATATACCAGCAAAACATAAATCTCAATTGTACAGACATAAATTTACCTATTACTCATACATATAGTGGAAGAATGACTGACACAAGAACATCGGGCAATATTTGCTACAACTTACTCTTAACTACTTACATATGTATATATGTTATGTATACAATAATAATTTTGGAAGATACTACATAATAACTATATCTTTGCGCTACTATGCATGTATTTAACTACGTTGAAGGAAAAATTTTATAATGAAACTAAAAGCTTGAAAAAATTTAATTACATAAAATTGTTGAATTTCTAATATTTATTTAGTTATAAATTTACAAGTTTTTGAAATTTCTTTTTTTTATATAATTTATTTGTTATTTCATATTTTTATTTTTTTTATTTTCGTAGCATTTCTTATTTGCATTTGTTTATAATGTAGATTTGTATTGTAGTTGCATTGCTGTTGTTGTTTTTGTTTTTGTATTTACAAAAAAAAAAAATTAGTTCATTTTTGTGGCATTGATTTTTATACGTTTTCCTTGTTGTTGTATCGGCAATTTATGCATTGTTTTAATAAATATTTTCTTGCTTTAATTAATTTATTGTTTATTTGTATGTATGTACGAGTACGAACAATTTATTGTGTGTGTATTTTGTAGTTTTGTATTTTATGTATCTTGTTTTTTCTTTCTTTTAACATAACGGCAGTTTTATTGATTAAGTAATCGTACTCATGGCTACATGTATGTATACATACTTATACTCGTGTATATATGTATGTATTTTGTTATGTATGATTTTGTAAAAATAAAATTAAAAAAATATTAACAATATATAAAAAGCGAAACGAAATCAAAGAGGCTAATAGTTATTTAAGTATAAAAAAACTATAAAAGAATACTAAAATGTAGAAATAAAAATAAAACAAAGTGTAAGAAATATGTAAATATATAAATATATAAATATATGCCTATATAACGTAAACAAAAAAAATAACTGAAACGTATTATTTATGATAATATGTAAAACACATTTTTGTGCGTAATATACATAAATAAAACTATGTAATGAAAATAAAAAATAAAAAAATATCTATTCAAATATTTTTCAAAACGATTCTTCTCAAAAGTATTTGAAAACAATTTAAAAAAAAATTTCAAAGTATTTTTTTGATTGAAAAACAAAAACTTAAAAATTTATTAAGACAAAATTAAGGAAATAATTTGATAATTATTTTCTTTTTAATATATTTTAGAAAAACAAATACTAAAAAAATATTGTGTTTCACTGCAAGTAAATTTAAGAGCGATTTTTCTAAAATATTCGAAAAAGTTTCAAAAAATTACATGACTTAAGTATTAAAAAAAAATCAAAAAAAAAAACCTTAAACAATAAACAATATAATTAATTAATTATGGTTTAGGTATTAAAAAGAACTTTTCCTTGTAAATATAGACAAACTAGATTTCTCTGATGGAAATATGAGTAAATGTATTCAATTAAAAATAGTAATTACTTTAATATAATAAAATGTTTTTATCTTTTACTTTCAAAATGATTCTTTCTAAAATATTTTGAAGTTTTTTAAAATATTATATTTTAAAAAGAAAAAGTTCAAACAATTACTAAAATACTATATTTTTTATGAATTAGTTTAAAACAAATCTTTCTGAATTTGAAAAAAGATTTTAACAATACCTAAGAGGCTGTTTTTTATAACAAAATTGATGAAGAAAAGCTGAAATTATTTCAAAGATTTAAACAAGTAATTAATAATTTCGTTTTTACACTTAATATATAGAAATATGCATATCAATATTTTTTTGCTCAATATTTAAGCAAAAATAGTTCATGAAAATTTCAAAGGTTTTTTATAAAATATCGTAATTTTTTATGACTACTGCATTACTTATGTATGAAAAAAATATATTAATAAATTCAAAAATATATTCGAAAATAATTCTTGTTAGCAAACTCAAAAAAAAAAAAAAAAATTAAAACATATGTATTTATGAAAAGCATTTTTATAAATATAATAAACAAGGTATTTTTTGCGAAAACTGACTAAAAAATATATATCAGGAAAAAAAAACATGAAAATGTGTTTCTGATTAAAGGTTATGTTCTATTATGAATAGTTTTAAAAACTTATTTCCTATAATAACTAAAACACGATTTTAAAAATTATTAAAATTAAGGGATTAGAAAGGAAACAATTTGTAGAAAAATTATGCCGAAAAAAGTTAAAACTTTTATAAAAAACTTTTATAAAAAAAGTTAAAAACTTTTTTAATTAAAGTATTATACATTTGAAGTAATTTGAAAACCGTTTTTCCTAAAATATAAATTTTTTTTTAAATTAATTAAAAATATTTGTTAGTATTTTGAATTGAATATTTTGTTATACAACAAAGAAAAATGGTCTCTGTTGTATAACAAAATATTAAATTAAAAGTGCTAACAATTATTTTTAATTATTTTAAAATCTTTTTAAATCAAAATATTAACAAATAGGCCTTTCGAATCAAGCTCATTCACTTTTGATTCCAAAAAATTATAGGCCACAATAAAAAGTCAATTAAAAATATATTTAATAAAAAAAATTAAGTTAAAAGAAATTAAAGAAATATCGAAGAAATGAATTAATTATATTTTTTCAATTTAATTTTATTATGAAAATTTTAGAAAATACTATATTTTTCAAAAGTTAATTTAAAACGAATCTTCCTAATATATGTGACAAGGATTTTCAAATTTTCAATAGAAGCTTTTTAAATTAAAAAAAAAAACTTAATCGAGTATATATTTTTTTATTATTTATTTTAAATTATTTTTACAACAATATATAAACATTTATTTTTTGAAAAAAAAATTATTTTCTTAAAAAATTAAAAAAAAATGTGTTGGAAATATTATGTTTTATAAATGTATGCATTTTAAAAGACAGTTTTGCATGAAAAAAAACATATGCGCAAGAGTTTATAAATTATTTGAAAACGTTTTTCAATAAATAAAAATAAAAAAATTAAAGAACTAGCAAAGATTTATTAAAAAAAAAAAATTTAGAACATTTTTTGAAATCTTAAGTTTAAATAATTTAATATTTGTATTTGTATTTTCTTTTATTTTTAAATATTGCCAGATTTTTTCGTATTGAGATTTTATGGATTTTATTTAATACTATTTTCTTTTTTGATGATGCTGTAATAGAAATATTCAATTTTTTAAATTAATTTTTTCAAAAGTTAAAAACAAATGTTATTATCATTTTGTCTAAGATTTTTTTTTTCAAAATAATGGCAAAAAGAAATGAAATATTTGTATATCTATATGCATTTATACATAAATATATATATATATATATATATATATATATATATATATATATATATATATATATATATATATATATATATATATATATATATATATATATATAATTGGTGAATTATTACCGCTGAAGCGATTTTCGATTTACGTAAAATCCAAATTAAAAATAAATTTTTACGCCACAAATTTAACGTTTTATTTCTCCAGATTATTTTTGAAATTAAAATAAATAAATTAATACGTTAAATGAAATAAAATATGTTAAACAACTAATTCTAATCAATGAATCACTTTTGTTTGCTTATTCTAATTCTAAATGAATTTCTTTTTATTTATTCGCCGCTAATACATAAAAAAAAAGAAATATGTTTTCCCATTTATTTAGTATTTTTCTTTAATTCATATTTATGATGATTTTCTATAATTTTCTCTTTGCTTATTTGTTTTTGCTTTTTTAGTTACGTTAAATTTTTTTAATTCTGTAGCTAAATATGATATTTTCTAAATGTGTACTAAAAAAATTATTCGCTTTTTGTTGTATTTTTTTCTGTTTTCATTTGCTAACGATAATTTTAACTAATATTTGTTTATTTTTTTCTATTTTCTTTTTGTATGTGTGCTTTTTTTGTTTCTTTTTTCAGTTTATTCCCTTTACGACATTTACATTATTTCTCATCAAACGCTGTGTGTTTCCTATTTTAGCACAGAAGCGGTTCTAGACCGCTTTCGATGACGTTTCTGGCATCCAACGCAGCTTTTCACGTTGCCAATTGAGGCCGTTTTCCAAGTGTTTTACTAGAAAATTTGAGAAATTTATTTAAAAAAAAAACAACAAAAATAATTATTAAATTAATTAACATAAGTAAGATAAACATAATTCCTCTTACTGATGATCTGGTGTTAACCAATTTTGCGTGGAGTCACATATACTTCTTTCATGATTTTTGTCGCTTTCTTCTCTTACTTACCCAGTAGTCAGACGTCAGTTTCAATGCTGACCGCCATGGCGCTATTGTGACGCAATTGCAGTGTATTCGTTTGGCCGCGCAAGCCATTCTGTTGTTGCTGCTGTTGCAATTGTAATTGCTGCTTTTCGAATGATTGCTGCGCTCGCAAAAATGGAGCTAAATGTCGGCCAGGATGATCAGTCAAACCGGGTGTCGCATCGATGCCATCATCTAAATCCATTATATCGGACGATGATTCGGACATAGAAGATTTCTTCATATGTTGGCCTGAATGGGAAGTATAAAATATAGAAAAACATTATTATTGTAGCAAAAAAAAAAGAAGAAAAAAATTGAAATAAATATTTTTTGTTTGTTTGTTTTTTAACTAAGCACTAACAGCACTCTCTTCTCTCACACACACTCACCCAATGCGCCAGGTAAATATGAACAACTTGTGACATGATTGAAGTTTTGACTCTGCATCTCTTCCTGATCCGTTTCGCGATGATAGAAATAATTGAAATTACTGACGATAACAGGGACGGGCAGTGCGATGGTCAATACACCAGCGATCACACAGAGCGAACCGACGATTTTGCCCCAGAACCCGACAGGTCTGTTTTTGAATGGAGTTTTTTTTTGTTTTTTGAGTGGAATTATTGAGTTGTTTTGCGTTGAGTGCGTCAATGATGTTGCCATATTTTTTGTGATGGAAGGTCGATGGATTTTTTTTTACAGTTTATATATTTATATATATATTTTATTTATTTAATTTTCTCATTTTAATTTTTTCATTTAAATTGTTGAATTTTTTCATTAAAAATTTATTTTATTCATTTAAGTTAAATTATTTTAATATATAATTAATTTATTTTTTTAAATTATAATATATTTTATATATTATATGTCATGTTGAAGAAAGTTTAAAGAGCAAAATTGTTATTAGTAACTCAAATTTACTACTATTTTTTTGCTTAGTTAACGAAATGTTTTTTTTGCATGATAAATAGTATAGTATAGTAAATAGAGAGATAACTTTTAGACACCGACTTTTTTTTTGAACCTAGAATATAGTAACTTAGTAAAGCAAAATGATTTTTACGCAAATAACAAAGTGAGCAAATGTGACTACAGGCTTTTGTCAGACTAACGAATGTGATAGAGTTATTTTTTAGTTTCTAACTCACTGAAATGAGCATGAAATGAGATAGAGAGTGTTTGTGTAAGAGAGTCATATGATTCTACCGATGAGTATAGACCGAGTCTACTAATGAGTAGTGTATGAGTGTATGGTAAAATGACTGCTTTGAGTAGTAGGAATAAGTGATTTGCTGAGTGTTACTTCTCTTTAACTACAAATGAAACGAGTAAGAAAGAGAAAGTTTAATAAAAAGAAAAGAAAAATTAGTACACTACATGTATAGAGAGAACATAAGAGATAACGGAGATAACTGCAAGAGTAAATATGTATCCGAACGCTTCCAAATTTGATGACAGGTGAGAGATGGCTGAGCGTATGTATCAACCAATGAATGAGTAAGAGTGTGTGGTAAACCATACTCAACGTTAGTAGTAGTAGTAGTAAGGTGTTGTGAATTTTTAACTGTTATGCTGGTACTGTTAATTGAATAAGCTAATAATGTTAAATATTTATTAAGGTTAAGAGCGTATGTAGTATAGGTGAATGTAAAAACTTACATTAAAAATTTGCGTTTTTTTGTTTGTTTATTTTTTTCATAAATTTAATTACAGTGTAATGCATATTGGACGTCATAGTAGTTGCTGTTGTTCGTAGTTTTCATATAATTTACTGTTATTTTTTTTTTTACTGTTAGTGCAATAAATATCGCCAAAAACGTGCTCAACTACTCGTAGTTTGAAAATTTTTATCTCATTAAAAAGTTAGTATAAAATCGCACGCAAAATTTTCGACTCTTCCTCAATACCATGCAATAACGTAGTAGTATAGTAGTAACTTTTAGGAAATAAGGAAATTTTGAAATTAGTATTTATATTTGAAAAAAAAAGTAAAACTAATCTCAAGTATAAATTAAGTACTCTTAGACAAAAAAAAAAAATATCTAGAGAATAAATAAATGAATAAGAAAAAAGTAAAATACAAAAAAATAAACGAGTATAATAAATAAATACATTTAATAAGTAATGGACATGTATTCGTTTGTGAAGACAGTAATCATACACAGACACACATCAAGAAGTAGTAGTAGTAGAGGTAGTAGAAGTAGTACATACATATGTATTTAGAAGGAAAATAATTTGCGCAATTTTTTTTTTCAGTAAACAAAAAAAGATTGAATAATTTACATAGTTAACATACATTATTACTTACCAACATTCACACATTTTCGTATATATATGTACATTTCATACATGTAGATAATGGTTTCGCGAAATCTGGCAACAAACCACATAACTTATGCTACTAAATACTTTGTAGTAACAAAAGAAAATTTTTTGAATACTAAAATTTATACATTATAAAATAATTCTGAATAATTTCAAAATGCAGTTACAAACAGTTTTGATTTTTTATTACAGCTTGAAAGCTTAGGCAAAGCTTTCACATTAGTTAAAAAAAAAAAGGAAATTGATTTCGTGGTAGGCGGTGCTTTCACTTTTTAAGTACACAAATTTAACAGACTTCCTTACACAAAAAAAAAAAAATCTTGGCGCGTAGCTTTCTGGTTTTTGACTAGCCGGTGTCTAAATCTACCAAGATTAAGAAGTAAAATTTTAATTTTATTTAAAGTAATTTTATTTAATTTTTTGTTTGATATTTAACTAGACAGAAAAGACGAAAGGAGCTTTTAGATATTTATTTTTGTTAGTAGAAGTGTGATATCCTCAAAATCAGTACAATCATAACTCAAGTATGGTGATTGCAATTATAGAATTTAAACAATATAAATAAAAAAACATATCTTAAAGTTTGCCTTAGAAGCAGTTGCGCGTGTGTAAAAATCTCTTACAGAAGTTTTTGAATTTTAATTAATAAAATTAAATGTTGCTTTTTGTAAGCAAAAAGTGGAACTTGAGCATTTAAAAAGCTCAGGAAATGTTATGTGAAAACTTATTTCAAGCAATTGTTGCATAATTTTCTGAGAGCTTTCAACAGAAACTAGTTTATAGCAAATATATTTTAAAAATTTGTCTTGTAATAATAAAAGAGAAGTTACCACTATTAAAGCTGTTAGTGAGCTTACTGAACTATTTAAATATAAAAAAAAAAACAATACTACAAATGCAAAAAGTTGAATTTGTGCATTTAAAGAGCTCAGGAAATGTTATATGAAAACTTGTTTCAAACAATTTTTCCACAATTTTTTGAACTTCGAACTTCTAAAGACTTTCTACAGAAATCTGGTTATGGCAAATACACTTAGAAAATTTGCCTTCTTCATAAATGCTCAAAAGGGAAGTTGTCAATAATTAAAGCTCCGTTAGCGAGCTTACTGAACTTTAAAAAGATCTAGCAACACAAATGCAGCTTTAGTAAGCAAAAAGTTGAGCTTGAACAGTTGAAAAGCTCAGAATATAAAACAAAAGAAAACTCGTTTCAAGCATTTTTTCCAGTTTTTTTTCGAACTTTTAGAGCTTTCATCAGAAATTTAGTTATGGCAAATACACTTAGAAAATTTATCTTGCTCATAAATAATCAAAAGAGAAGTTGTCACTAATTAAAGCGCCGTTAATGAGCTTACTGAACTTAAAAAAAAACCTAGCAACAAGAATGTAGCTTTTATAAGCAAAAGGTTGAGCTTGGACAATTAAAAAACTAAGATCAGAGCTTTGATCAGAAATTATAGCAAATATTTACACAGTAATTACGGTTTTTTGAAATAAATTTATATTTAATATAAATAAAAGAGAGTAATGAGAATATGTCAAATATAAAAATTGTTAAAATTACATTACTGTTTTTAAAGACAAGAATGTAGCTACCAAGGTGCAAGGTATGAATTAATATTAATTAAAAATTACTCAAATTAACTACACTAACGACTGGAATTTTTACTCTTTTACTAGGTTTATTGCTGCTGAATTTGTACTTGTAATTGTAACTAATTCAACGGAGACTACATTAAATATATGTTTGAATAAACATTTAAGTACTATTAGCAAAAAAAATTAAAAAAAAAATACTCTAAAAAATATGTTGAAATATCACAATATCTGCTAATAGTAAGATTTTTTTACCCTAAAGCTTGATACAATTAAGCTTGGACACAAAGCTTTTTCAGTGTTGTTCGGTTAACGTACGAACGAAAGGTGAAATTAATGCGCATTAACTAAAATGCTCGCATATAACAGTTGGAAACATATTCTTGCGTCATAAGTGTTTCAAAATTGAAAAATAAATATGCAGTAATGCAGATTTTCGAGAAAAAAAAACAGTGATGCATTAAATTTCTTCTCATAATTTTATTACTTTTTCTGCTTTTATTTTTTTCTTGCTTTTGTTGTTTTTTGTTTTATTTTTTTGTTTTTGTTTTTCATTCTATTATTTATTTTTGTTAATCTAATAATCGGCGCTTTACATTTTTAAATATTTTTTTCTTGCTCTATATAATGTTAATTTTTTTATATCTAATATTTAATAATTATTTCATACAATAATTATAATAATAATAATTATAATAATAATTAATTAATAATAATAATAATACGAATAATAGAGGAAATTGTTTTTTTTTCTGTTTATATTTGGTTTATTAATTAGTTGTTAATTCATTTATAATATGTTTTCTTGTGTTTGTTTTCTATGAAATGTTCATATTTTTATTATATTATTTTCTACGCTAATTTTTTGTTGTTGTTGTTTTTTTGCTGTGTTTTACTTTAGCATTTTAAATTTAATAATTAATTTAGGCTATAACATCTCGTATTACGCAGCGTTTGTATGTTTTTGTTTTAATTAATTAATTTTTCTTTCGTATTTTTTTATTTATTGTTAATTGATTTTTCACTTATAATTTAATTAATTGTTCATAACGTTTATAAAACATTTCAATGCTTAACAACTTTGTTTAATACGTGTTTTTTTTTGTTTACTTTTCAAAATTTATAATTTATATTTAATGCTTTTTTACAATGCTTGTAAATTGTTTTATCTTTTTATTTATTAATTTAGGCGTAATTAATAATAATAAATGGTAATTGAAAATGAAAAATTTCTATTTGTTTTTTTTCCATTGGCTTGTGTTTCTTGTTGGTTGCTGTTTTTGTTTATTCTTAACATATTTTTTTTTTGTACATAATCTGCTTATTATTTCTTCTAATTATTTTTCAAGTTTAATTCTGTTTGTGTTTACGTTTAGAATTTTAAAGTATTACTGGCGCTTATTACCTTGCTTGCACTGCATTCTTCGCTTTTTTTTAAATTTATTTTAACATGCAACTATTAGCGGTGTTTTGTGTTTATTTTTGTATTTGTGTGTGTATTTAAAGTTATCAGGCTGGCGCAATTTATTTATGTTTTTTTCTCAAATAATACTAGATTTTTAAACGCTAAGTGGCAAATTGCGTTCAAGGTAGCTTATGAGTATTTTTTTTAAATATGAATATTTATGTATGTGTGTGTGTGCTTTTGGTATGCTAACTAATATTATATATTTTAACAAAAAATTATTTATTTTTTTATTTTTTTTTAAAGTATTATATATTTAAAAAATTTTTTTTTTTTCGTTTATTTTTATACATAGAAATTTATTTATGCATATTTTTATGAATATTTTTTATTTTTTATTTTTCTTATTTTGCCTTTATAGCTTAGCAAATTATCGTCTTTGACGTTGAATTTACACTATAATTTAATTTGTTTATGGAAATTTCGTTAAACAATGCCTTTAAACTTAATTTCTTCGTAATTGCAATTTACATGCTTCAAACATTTGCTTTAAAGAAATTTAAAAAAGAAAAAAACTTAAATAACATGTAAAACATATAACATTTCTCATTTAAAATATTTTTTATTTATAATTAATTTATTTTTGAAATAAAAATATTAACTGCTTTCCAACACTTACTGTGCCGTTTGACTGCACTTATGCGTAAAAGCTTTTCGCAGCTCGTTAAAGCTTGCTTTCATTGAACTTTGCTCAGTTTAAAAGCTCAGCATAAGCTCAATAAGAAGCTTTTTCTTCATTTTTGAATTATAAATGCAAATTTTTAGTTTAAAACGATTATTACCACTCAAGCAAGTGTTGAAATTCAGTTACTCACGTTAGAAAAGCATAAATTTCAAATTAGAAAATTTTATATTTTCGTTCCAATTAAAATTAATTTTATTAATTCAATTAATTTATTACACATACACTCACAGGTATGTTTTTAAATTTACTATTTCCAGTCTTTTTTATTTTTGGTCAAAATAGAAATCTAGGCTTTTTCATTTCATAAAAAATATTTCTATCGATTTAGCTTTGCTACTTTTATATAATAATTTTTTTTTTGTTCTTCGTAAGCCAGCATATAGTAATTCACTGTTGGAGCACAGTTTTTGAGCATAAAAGCGGAAAAAGTTGGTTTTTTAATTAAATGTAAATTTTTTTAAATATTTTCTCTTTGAATTTGAGTGCTTTCAAGGCAGCGCAAAACGGCGTGGAGCGAAAATATATGTAAAATTGTACAAGACAGAGAGAGACAGAGAGAGAGAGAGAGAGAAAGAGCGATCGCAAGAAACAGCGGAGCGCATGAACTCACTTCTTGAAAAACTTGATATTCATACTATTTGATTTTTTTTTTTCATAATATTAGCGATATGTTCAATTCATTAAATTAAATTATGTGTTTGTAAATAAATAGCAATTATCAAAAGATCTAGGCATATCTAAACTGTTTACTTTTTTTTTTTTTAAATTGAAAAATTATTTATTTATGCAAACCGAACGCTAAAAACACAATGAAAGCTAAAAAAAGTTTGTTCCAAAACTACTGAAAAAATATGTAATTTAAAAATAATCGAAAGCACTAAAAAGTAAAACTTTGTACAGCTTAAAGCTCGTCGCTGTTGTGTAAATTCGCTATAGTATTATGAAAGCACATAATTACATAAGAAAACTTAAATAAAAACATTTTAAATAATAAATAAACTTAAAAAAAAATTTTAAGGAACAGAAGTTTAAAAAAAATTTGAAAATTAAAAAATATAATTTTAAAAAACATTTCAAGTCATTTTCTAAATTATATAATTTTTTCTATTAATCACAACGTCTAAACTTAAATATAATTATTATTAATACTAAAGAGAAAATTTCAAATACGAAGTATTTTTTTTTAATTAAAATATAAAAAAAATATTATTTTTAAAAACATTTCAATTAATTTTCAAAATAAGTTATCTTTTTTCAATAGCTACCATCTAATAATGCTACGCTTTGTGCTGCATTTTCTAGTTGCTCATATCTACTTTATATGTACATATGTATGTTAAGTACCGTATTACGTTTAACGTGCTACTATGTACTATATTTTTTTATCTAAAGATTTTTTTTAAATTAATTAACCACAAAATTTACACACACATACTCAATAACTCAACGTTTGACGAAATTCTGCTAGGCATAATGTGTATGCATGTATGTATGATTGGCTCTGCTAAGCTTTGGAAATTATTGTTACTATTTTTTTTAAAGATTTTTACTGGAAAAATACAAATCTATATGTAATTATGGTTTTTTTGAAATAAATTTCTTTATTTTTTATATTGTTATGTAGGTATATTTAATATAATTTTATGAATATTATTATTTTTTACTAAATTTTCAACATTAGACACTAAAAAATGTAATTTTTACTAAGCGTTTCTTGCATCATTAATTAATATTTTTAGTATACCTATGAGCGAACGATTTGGTAATTATTATTTTGTATACTTTTTTCTTTGTAACTGATATGTATAAAGGAGAAATGTCAAATTGAAAAAGAAATATTATGATTTTTGACAGAAACGCTTGTATTAAATAATTATTTCATAATATATAAAAAAAATTAAAATTAAAATTTAAGGAAAGAAAATTTCAAAAAAAAAATTTGTTTAAGGTAATAATTTATGGACGGACATTAATCTAAAATACGGTTGAAAATAAAGAAAATTTAATACAAATATTTAAAGTGACTAATAAAAGCTCTTATTGAGGTTGAAAACATAAATTAATTAAGTTAGACTGAAATATTTGCTAAAACTGCGGAAATCAAGTGCATGTGGTATGAGAAATTAATAATGAAAATGAAAAATAATAATCTCAGTTTTTTTTTTAAATATACTATAAAGGATTTTCCAATAGCGATGATATGATTTCTAAGTGTCGTTTTGGCCATTTTTAATATGTCATGATCTGTCATATTTTTCCACTGTATTCAGTAATGTCTACTATTTCATTCATGGACCACCATAAACGTCGTGAATTTGCTGATTTTGACTTGGAACAACTTGGAAACGATAACGATTTTTTTTAAGAAAATCATCTTCTCCGATTAGGTAGGCTCACTTTCATCTGAGTGATGAGGTAAAAAAAGTCGATTCCTGCGCGAAGAAAATCCGAAAATTATTCACGAACAACCTAAATTGACAGTTTGGTGTGGTTTTTACCGTTACTGTCAATGGAGAGCGGAATAGATCAATGATAGTCAACTTTCTATGGCCACAATTCACAACTAACAACATCTGGTTCCAGCAAGACGGGGCTACGAGCCACACAGCATATGCTACAACCGAATTCTTGCGAGAAAGGTTTGGAGATTCGATTATTTCAAGAAATTGTGTGATTTAATGACCTCCAAGAAGTTGCGATTTAACATAGGACTTTAGCAATAAACCTGACCCCTTTTAAGCTTTAAAAGTCAATATTGAATGTGTTATTCATGAAATACGACTTGATGTAGTGGAAAAAGTGCTCAAAAATTGGGTTCATCGAATTCGTTCCTGCAAAAGAAGTCGTGGAGGCCATTTGAATGGAGGTCATTTGGAAAATCCTTTATGAAGAGGATTACAAAAAAATACAAAAAAAAAGGAAAATTTTTGCTAAAGAAACCTCAGCTCAAAAAAATTAAAGCCCATAACTGCAGAACCAGAGCTCGCAAATGAAGCTTTAAGTAAATAAATACATTAGGGAATGTGATGTGACAAATAATCAAAGAAAAATAGAAGTAATAAACTATTTTCATAACAAGTTTTGATATAAAATATAACAATCAAAACAAAATTTCAAAAAAAAAATTATTTAAAAAAAAAATTAGCTCAAAAAATGAAAGCTCATAACTACAACACTAAAGGTCGCAAACAAATCTTTAGGAAAATAAATAAATGAATGTGAGGTGACAAAAAAATAATCTAAAAACAGGTTATAATCATAATTGTTTTGAAAATACAGTTAAAACAGAATTTTCCAAAAAAAAAAATTTGTTAAAAAAATTCAGCTGAAAAAATGAAAGCTCATTATGGCATCACTAAAGCTCTAAAATGAAGCTTTATATAAATAAATAATGGAATGTGATGTAGTAAGCAAATAATGACAAAAAGAAGTAAAATATTAAAGTGGTTTTGAAAACATATAAAATACAACAAATAGAACAAAATTTAAAAAAAACATCAAAAATTAAAGCTCATAGCTGTAGCACTACAGCTCGTAACCGAAGCTATAGGAAAATAAATAAGTGTATGTGATGTGGAAAATTAATAATGAAAAAAAAAACATAATAAACCTTCATTGTTTTGAAAGCAAACAATGATATAAAATATATACAATTGAAACAAGATTTCAAAAAAAAAAAAAAAAAAAAAAATAAACCAAAAATTATGTTATAAAGAAAATCCAGCTCACAAAATGAAAATTCTTAACTGAAGGAGTAAAGCTCGCAAAAGAAGCTTTACAGCGCAAAAAGTAAGAGTGAGTTACTTATCACCATGACATACTAAAAATGGAAGCTCTAATGAAAGTTTTAAAGCGAAATTATACAATATACAACACATATGTATGTATATGCTGTAAATGAATGAAATAAAAACTCAAAGTATGTATGTATATGTGATATTTCATTGATTTATTTCATACATTGTGACGTAATGTACTATTTCTGCGAAACATTATTATCATTTTTTCAATGGTAAAAAATAAATAACATTTAAAAAATATATATCTTCATACATATAATTGACAATACGAAATAAAATTATTCAACAAATAAAAATTTCTTCAAATAATTAACTGCATTTTAATAACTAATTTTACTATTGTGTTTAATTTAATTTAATTTAATTTTCTTTTTAACTATAAATATTTACGATAACTTTACTCGCACCGCTAAGCCACTAGCTAAATTAATTATGATTATTATTACTTTTGTTTAATTAAATGTACAAAAATTTACACAATTCCAAGAACCTAGTACAACTTAGTGCTTAATTACGTACTTTTACGCTAATAACTAATAACTAAAAACTAAAGACTAAATTAAATTACTATTAATTTTTTTTACAATTTTTTTTAAGTTCTATTTTTTTAATTCTATTTTGAAAATAAAATTCACATGTTTTTTTGTTTGTTTTTATTTCACTTTTAATAAATAAATGTTTTATTTTTTCATTCTTTTTTTCATTTTGCATTCAGTAAATATAATATATTACAATTTTTATCTCTTCATTTCGTAAACTAATTTAATAATTACTTACACACAGATTTGTTTTGTTTGTTGTTTGCTTTCTCTTCTTAACTATTTACATTATATAACTAACAAATTTTTACACGTTCACACAATTACATAATTTTTCCAAATATTTTATTTTATACATATTTACTTTTAATACACATAAGAAAATTTTCAACTTCACATCTCAACTTATTTGCTTTTAAATTATTTTAATTTTTTTTTTTTTAATTTTAATAATATTTTTCTATTTAATTTAATTAGCTTTGTTAATTTAATCATATATTTTTTTGAACACATTTATTCCAAATTTAAACATTTAGTTAAGCTGTTATGTTAATTTCTTGTTGTTTTTTTTTTGCATTGCTCATCGCTCAAAGAGACATATACGAACTATCGAACAATAAATGAATGCAGTTAGAGAGTAGGTGGGGGGGCGGAAGATTGGTGGTTGGTGAGTTGAGGGATGGGCAACAGATGCGGTGGTTTCCGCACTGCACTTGCTTAGTAGAATTGCTTGAAATTTTTTTTTTTATTTATTTATAAATTTTTCATAATACATACAATAGTTACCACTCTCTTTTGCCAAAGCTCAGCTAAAAAACATTTATTTGAACTGAATTTTTTTATGTTGTTGTTGATATGCAAATATTTATTTATGTTTGAAGAGCGTTGGCAGACAAGAAAATTATAAATAAGGAAGAAATAGTCGCTTTCAACGCATGCCTTCAGAGTCTTCTCAGTTCTAGGCCTAACTAAAAGCTGCCTATTCACCTGCTTGTCAACTTTAACTATATAAATAGTTTCATTTTTAATTTTAATTATTTTTCTTTGGCTTTGCAGACAATCAACTTTTTAATTAAATAATTTTTTTTTTCGTTCTTTTCGCTTACTATTGTTTCGCATATTTTATGTACAAATTGTTTTGTGTTCTTTTTTTTTTGGTATTTTAAGCGTAGTTTCTTGATATTTATGCTTTTAAACCCGACTTGTTGTAGATGCTGGTTAAATTAAATTGAGCTGGCTAACTTTTGAAATGAAATTCGTTGCTACAAAATAATCATGTCCCACGGGCAAATAGACTTGATACTGTTAGAGAGTAGTACATATGGATGGAAGATCATGCTGCGAATATAACGAATACATATACCCAAATTTAAGTAATGGCCGAAACCATATGAAAACACCCATATCTTCTTAATGTTTAATTTAAAATGTGTAAAAGTACCGTTAAATCAATAGCTTATAATGAAATTAAAATAATATTTCAGCAATTGTCTTCAGGAACTTAACTTTACAATTTTTGAGTCAAATTAAATGAACAAGTGAGGAAAAGGTCTCAAACTCGAAGAAATCGTCTACAACAGAAACGGTCGGGTATCTTATATTTAAATTCAACTGAATCTTTTTTATTGTTATAACTTAAAAAACCACAAAAATGATATTGAAAGGTTGGAGGGTCGCTTTAATCAGTGTACCACCCGTGAAGGGTTGAATAAAAAAATGAATTTTGCCAAAAAATGTGTTGCACTTTGATTGCTTCAGAGCTATATTGAATGTGAAGAAAATGGAGAGTATGACTAGAAAATAAAAATAGAGTAAAGAAATTCCTTCTCTGTCTAAAAAAAAGTTTAAATTCTGTTTTCTTTTACAAGAATGTTTTTTTTTTTGAATCTTAAAAGCTTTTTTAAAGTAGAAAATTATAATGTTTTAATTAACTTGGAGTTTAGATAGTGTATCTGCTTAGGGATGTATATCCTCTCAGGGAAGAAAAATTACAAAAAAAACAACAACTATAATATACTTTACTAAGTATCCGCTACAACATCTTATGCTGAAAATTCAGATTTTTTTTTTTATTTAAGCCATCCAGTAATTAATGGAATAATTTCTCATCCTATAATGCTGTAAAATGGCCATAGAAGCAGGAGGCAGTAGATAAGGGGCTCCACTGAAGCAAAATCATATCTACTAGGTTTTTGGTCACCAAGAATAGTGAAGGAGGTTGCCAAAAACAGCATTCTCTTGGCGAGTGTACTAGCAGAAGAAATACCATGACCAACCTGCTTGCCTAATGAGCAGCATAAGTGATACATGCAAGAAAGGGGAGCATGAGAGCGAAATTAGAAAAGTTCCACTGTCTTTAATACTAGATTTGTGGAATCCGCCGAATTTAAAATTAAATATGTCGAAAACCGATTCATTGATTTCAACCGTTGTCTATTTTTTTTTTAGATTCATATGTGGTATGGCTACATCTCACACTATTCAGTAGCGAAAGCAATGTCTTTTTGTTTTCCATTTCATGAACGGTATCTCATTCGCCGCCCCCTCGAGAGTGTAAACTAAGATGGGTTCTATTTCCAGAGTGTTTATTTTGCTCAACTACGGAAGTGTTAGTTCTTATCGCTGGAAAGGACTTAAGAACATATCTTCAGCATGATTAGTACACTAGAGTAGCAGCAAGACAGTATCAAAAAGTTTCGGTTCTCGACTAACCGTCTGCTTTAGGCTTTTATGGAATAAGTGCGCAGCTTTATTTTATTTATTTTTTAATACGAAACTATTTTTTCTGAGAGTGAGAGAACGAGCTTTCCCAGTACATTCCAAAATGTAGCCGATTATATTGAAATTGCAACTGACGAAACACAGTGGAGAAAACAGAAATCAATTGGACGGCAACCCTGGTGATTTCCAGGGGATGTTAGAGGGACTACCCAAAAATATATATTATGGTGGACTGCAGGCTTAACGTTTTCAATTTGAAAATTTTCACATCTTTAGATAACCGTAATTGATGCGAAATTACGGAGTTTAGAAATTCTATACTCCCGGAAACCGAAATCACTGAAAGCTTGCTATTTATGGTGAAAAAAATTTAATCTCTCTTTTTTCAGAAACACAATGATCAGAGATAAGTGTACTGAAACTTTAAACGTTCACTTTTTAAGAAAAATTGGTATTTATATATTCATCCGTTAACCATAGAGATAGCTATATAAGAAGCGTTCGTAAACTTAAGCCGATGGCAGATAGGACTTTTCAGCCACGTTGCGTGACAGATTGACTTTGACGTTTAATGTGAATAAATGCAACTGTACGAAATCTCCCTCATAAGCAACGCTGGCGCTAACGCAATGCCAAAAGTTGGTCATCTCTCATCGCGTGTCTAATAGTTGATTTTAATTTCCATTTCCTTAAATGAATTTTTAAAAAATTTAACATTGAAACTTCAAAACACGTTCAAGAATTACGTAAAATAATGAATTTTTATATTTTTGTGTTCATTGTGCCATACCAATAGCATTTTTCACTTTTTACTATCAAAGTCGGAAATGTCACGCAACGCAGTCAAGCTATATCTGCCATCGGCTTAAGTGTTAAGAGAGCGTTTTATGTGATGACTGCTTCATTTCTATTTAGATATTGGTTTCACAGAGGAGGCATATTTCCCCCCCCCTAAACTGTTAAAGTTTTCTGTCACCCTTGGTGGGGCCTATATTTTTTTGTTAAAAAAAGTTTTTATTTGTGAACAAAATAACAATTAAAAATATATTCTCTATCTCTCTCTTGCTAATTACGAGTACAGTTCAATGAGAAGTAGCCACCTCCAGCAATAGATCCACTTTAAGCATTCAAAAAAAAAAAAAAAATTGTAATTTCCCAATTGAGCCAACTACAAAGCGTCATTTAAAAATGTGTGTTTCAGCGTTTAGTGTTTGTACAAAAAAAAAAAAAAAAATAACAAAAAAAAAAATTTGCAAAAAACATGTGGCAGCTACATTGAGGTGTCTTAGTTGAAGAAGTGACCAAGTTTATTGTGTATTACATATTTAATGTTGTTTGCTAAAGGATAACTCGCTGTATAAGCCTATGTTAAAGTGTAAAGTGTCTCTACGTGTGAAGGAGGAGTAGAAAATTTAAGTAAATATGTGTTCATCAGTTGTATTGGGGTGTAATAAATGTGTGTGTGTGTGTGCGTGTGTGATTACTATGTATGAGTGCGTGGACGGTATTCAAAGCTGTTGAATTTACATTTTTTTCACATATATATATATATGCATTAAATTAAATTTGTTTTTGGATTTTTTGTGTGATTATTATAAATTTGTCTTTCTTTCTATGTGTATATTTATATTTTAATTATTAATATTAATATATACAACTATTTAAACTTAGTTTTAAGTTAATTTTAATTTTATTTTTAATACATACATACATTTCTTTGGTAGTTAATTATTAATTTAATTTTATTATTTTTAATTTTTTTAAATTTGTTTTTCTTCTTCTTCTTTTTCTTCTATGTACACAATAATATTTTGATATTTAATTTACAAATAGTGCAACTTAAAAAAATTGCATATTTTCAGTCATTATTTATTTAATTTGTGTGTGTGTGTGTATGTGATATACGAGTTTATATATGCTATGTATATCTATCTATATAGGTATATTTTTGTGGTTGTTCTTGCTGTTTCAGGTGATTTGATAGGTCAAATTGTGGTAAACAATGTGCTGAAAAAATAAAATTAAATCAAATGTATGTTTGCAAAGGTTAAGTGAAGAAAGAAAAAAATACAAAAAAAAAAAGAATTAAAGAAAAATTATTTTATATTAAAAAAAACATAAAAAAAAGAAAATAAAATAAATCGTAAGCAAAAATTTAAGCCATTTCTGCGCGTTATTTAAAAAAAACTTTAATGCAGCACTTGGAAAAAAACGATAAATAATTAATTTAAAACACTCAATGCCACACACATACATATATTTGTTAAATATGCCGCCTTGTAGTTGTGCTGTTGGCATGTCTACTTCTTTTTTCATTTATTTAACTTTTAGTTGTACGTACATATGCTTGTATTATGTATGTAAATATATATGTGTGTATGTAAGTGTGTAAGCATGTATAGACGATCATAAGAGCGGTTAACGGTTCGTTTGTTTTCATTAAACTTTATGTTGCTGCATTCTTTTTCTCTGTTTCTTTTTTTTTTTTGTTATCTATTCATATTTCTATACAGTTTATTCTTTCGTTTGGGATACTGACATGAATTTCATACTTTTTTGCATTTTGTACTTTTTTAATGTATATTTTTGTCGTGGGGTTGAGTGGAGTAGCGCTGTTTTCATTTTTTAATGCCGTAAATAAGTTGAAAAACGTGGCAGAAATAAGTAGTAGTGAAGAGTAGTCGAAAAAAGTAGTAGTAAAGGGCAGTAGAAAAAAGTAGTAGCAAGAAGTAGTAGAATAAAGTAGTAGAATAAAGTAGTAGAAAAAAGTTGTAGAAAAAAGTAGTAGAAAAAAGTAGTAGAAAAAAGTAGTAAAATCCAAGCAACATAGTTGTCGTGCGACAGCGATTATTTGACATATTAGGAAGTAGTGTCATTTGAGTAATTTCAAAATAAATTTCATATTGCAAGGACGAAGAGTGTATTTCTGTATTTATATATATATTTTTTAATATTAATAATTAGTTCGTAATTAAATCAAATACTTTTGTCGCGTGCACTTGCTTAAATTTTCTACTCCTTCTTTTTGCCACTTTTCTACTAAGTTTTACTATCTACTACTTTTTTCTATTTACTACTTTTTTCTTTCTACTACTTTTTTCATCTACTCCTTTTTTATCTAGTACTTTTTTGATACTTTTTTCTAGCCTTTTTTTTAATTAAAAAAACATCATGATAAATTAATTTAAAATAAAAATACAGCCCATTTCTCCTTTAGACGTTGGGTAAGTAGTGTCATGTATTCATGAATGTGGGTTAGTTAAGTGATTATAGTTTTAAAAAGCCTCATCTGTTATTTAATTTGTGGTATATTTTACCATAACTGTTCGAAATTTTTCGGCGTTTATTTATTTACATAGAATCATGTCTAATTAGTAGTAGAATTCGATATAAGTTTTTAATCAGTAATTTATGTATTCAAGTTTTGTCTTTTCTAGTTGCTGTGGTTGTTGTTGTTGCTTTCACTGTTTTTCTTTTAGTGTTTAGTGGTGACAATAGTTGACATACTATTTATTTAATTTAATATTTTTGCTTTATGTTTTGTGTGTGTGTGTGTGTGAGTTTAGAATTTTTTTGTTAAGCTATAAATTACATAAATAATAGTTAAGTAAGTATGTATGTATAAGTAGTAAGAGCTCATTTGTATTTGTATTTGTATTTTTTTTATTATTTTTTGAATTTTTTTCTCTTCATTTTAAGTGTATTTTTTGTTTGTTTTTGCTTTTGCTGTATTTTAATATCCTAGTAATAATTTATTTAACTATTAACGGCAGTTTATTTCTTAAGGGATTTACATATATTATTTTGTTGTTATTAAAAAATACATTTATTGGCAATAATAGTATTTGTTGTTATGCTATAAAGCTTCATGAGCAAAAAAAAAAAAAAAATTCGAAGTTTCATTTTGTTTAGCAAAAAACTGAACTGAATTTGTGAATTACATACAAACAAAAAAAAAATAGTTTTGAATAGTTGTTTCTTTTGAAGACTGCTTGTTGATTTCATAATATATACATACATAGATTATATTTTTTAAATATGCTTCTTGAAGGCATTAGTTTCTTTTTGGAAAGAAGATTTGGAGCATTTGAAATTATTATTATTATTTTTTTATTCTACATGCACACGCTACATCTCACTGGCACAACGAATCAATTGGCGGCGAAATTCATGAATTTACATCATACTTCATACTAGGGCTCGTATATCGAGCAGTTCAAGCAGTTCGACCAGTTCGATACTCGCTCAATACTCTTTCATTGCTCTACTGCTCTAATGTTAGAACATTTCGAGCATCTTTTTGCCAAAAATTCTTTGCGATTTCAGCAATTTTCGTACTTTAAAAATAATGACAAAAAGTGCTGAGGAAAAAGTTTAAATTTTTATACGATATGCTCGAAAAGAGCTCCATATGCCCGAACAAAAGCATGAGTTTTCTTCATATTGCGTTGGATTTAAAAAAGAAAAATAAATGAAATCGCATTTTGCCTCTTCAGATCTATTTAGAGCGAGTCACAACTGAGATTTTCGTAAATTTTTTTGACTTTGCCTGCATTTAAGACTATGTTTTCTACATCTATCCTCTATTTTCTGTATGCCAAATAAATGTTTAAAAATCTGATTAATTAAATTTACAGCTACGCTTCTACTTTGAACACCCGCGTCGACTTTATGATACTGATACTTACTTGGAATGGGGAAAAAATATTGTATGATAATTCCAGAGAGGGGCATTGAATTTTATACAGATGGTTCAACACTTCAAGTTAGAGTAGGAGAAGACCCATTTTATTAGAAATCCAACTCCCATTTACCAAATCATTGCAGTGTGTTCCAGGCCGAAATCTCTGCTATCAAGTAAACATGTGAAACACATTGGTAATGTCTACTCAGGAAGAGTGCTTTTCATCTTCAGTGGCAGTCGGGCAGCAATGAAAGCATATAGCTGGAACATAGTTAACTCTAAAATCATACTGAACTGCCGTAGATCCCTTCAGGAGATGAATGAGCAGAACATACCATTCCTCAGTAGGGTTTATAGGGTCACAGAGGCATACATAGAGGGAAACTGTAGGCAGATGATGTCGTTAGATAAGCTATAACCAACAGATTTTTCCAGTTAAAGTACGCATTGATATGCCTCAAGCCACCTAAAAGCTACTATTTATGGAATATCATCATATACAGTCCATGTTAAGGCGATAAATAAACTTGATCTGTCACAAATCGAGGCAAACTTGGACGAAATGAAGACGGAGACGGTCGAATGGTTTATAATATCTGAAAAAGTAGGACATTTCTGACGTGATATGGTCTTATAGGACTGCATGTAGAATGGTTGGGCCGCTTTCAGAAACTACCGAAACGATGAGGAGGTAGACATGATTTTCCACATACTATGTGATTGCCCTATTCTAAGCAGAGTTAGGCTTCGAAATCTTGGAGAATAAACTTCATAAGAAAATGAGCCATTGGGGCAGAGCAAATTTTTCATGTATTCCGTTGTCTAAATGTCAAGCAGGCATTGGAGTAACATTCTTTTGTGATTGCCACAATTAGAAACTCAATAAATATAAATGTTGCTCCGTGTTTTCTAGTAGACCAGCCGAGTGGCTACCTTTCCCCTCTATAATACATTCACGAACTGGAGGAAACGAACACTTCATCTTCTTATGAATGGGTCGTGGCATGATGGAAAGTTTGCAGCAGTGCAGGCGGAGGCCGCTGCTGTTAGGGAAGCGGTATATACATTGTTTCAGAGGGTTGTTTCTGTGACACAGGCTAACATTTACTCAGATAGCCAATCGGCTATTACAGCTTTGGGTTCACTAAAGTCGAGCTATAAAATTGTGAAGGAATGCTTGCTATCACTGTCTGTAGTGTAGACTTATTTCAGAATTAAAATCTTATAGATACCGAGATATAAAGCAATTGCCGAGTTACTGCAGTGCTAAATAGCTTACAGGTATGTATACTACCGATTTTTTATTGCCAGAGAAATCGAAAATGGACGATGTGCTTGTGGTTTTTTTAGCTGCTTGCTGAGTCCCGCCTAGAAGCAGGGAGATCTAGGAAACGTGCTGTTTCGATGGGTTTGGATCAGAGGTATAGGGATGTTAGATAAGTGCTCCTCTGCAAAAATGCTTTCTGCTTTTGGGAACTAATTCAGAAAGCGTTAACCTAGCAACTCAATAACATGGTATGTAGATCCTTCCAGCCCACAATGGGCATGTGTAAGATTAGCGAAGCTCTTTTCATCCGTCTGATGAAAATTCTTGCAAAAAGTGGGAGTTCTGATCGGGCATTGTCTGAAGGGAACAAATAAATTAGTGGTCTAACGTTATTTTTTTTCTCTTTGTGACAGCACAACTGAAGTTTCTTATGTGTCTATGTGGGATCCTCCAGGGATCAGCCACTTCTGACAACTTTTCTAACTATTGTAGGGATATAGAAATTAATGAAAAATCGGACGTGGTTACGAGGTTATAACTATCGAGTTGGTCAGAGGAACACTTAAGAACATGGTGCACTTCATTTCCAACGCAGGGCGTATCATTAAACAACTGTGGGACAGCGTGGATTGCCGAGACATATATACAAATTGTCTTTTTTTCCAACTAAGGAAAATAAAATATTGTATTCTGGTAGATATATTGACGGGGTATCTGCCTCTAAAATATCATTTTCACGAACAATGTAAAAGTGTATGAAACACCTCTATTAGCACCTCATTTTTAACTAGAGATCATTTCCTGTATGATGACTCAAGCTGCAGCCTTAAGAAAAGAGCTATACGTAAGTGGAAGAAACAAAGTAAAAAACAACGCAATAAATAAGGAAGGAATTTTGGAAAATTTAACCGTTATATTTCGAAAATTTGCATAATATATTGTAAACTATTTCTGATTAATGTATTCAAATATATGAAGAAAATTATAAATTTCTAGAAGATTCGGCACGACCTTGTTGTGGCTTTCTGTATTTTATTCAATTTAGATTTTATAGTTGGTATTGAGGGAATAATGTGAAGTCACAATTAACTAATGAAAAATATTTAATTTAACAATCAGTCCATATTCATGTGATCTTAAAAAAAATACCTCAAGTAAATCGAATAAAAAATACGAATTTTGATCGAATAGGTCGCTCCCTGGCATACCTAGTGAAAGAAAAAGCAGAGTTCATATTAAATTAGTATTCAATATTATTTCAAAAAGGGGAATACCGAGTTTCAGGAAATTTAACAATAACGGGAGACTGTCACTGCCAATTCGGAGCAGTTTGGTCGTATATTAACCGACTTTTTTGGCCTGTAATTGAAGAACAGGATTTGAACAATATGTAGTTCCAACAAGATGGTGCCACATGTCACACAGCACGAGCGAATATGGCGAGAGGAATTTCCCGGCCGCGTAATCTCTCGTCTTGGCCATGCCATTTGGCTACCGAGATCGATGCGATTTGACACCGTTGTACCATCTTTTATTTTGTCTTGCTGCGCGAAATACCGTACTTATGCGAATAAACCTTTAAATTTTAAGCACTTCAAAACCAACATGCATCAAGTTGTGGCTGAAATAACGCCCAAAATGCACCATAAAGTGGTCGAAAATCACCTCAAACGGATGGAAGTTTGAAAAAGTACACGAAACGGTCATTTGAATGATATGGTATTTCACATATAATATCAAGGTTCAAACTTTAAAATAACGAAGTAATTTTAGGGAAAAAAAATATTTTAAATACATTTAATATACGTTTATTTTGGAAACCCAAAATGGATAGCACCGTATATATGCATTTCTCAAAAATATACAACATTTTAAAAGTTTTTGCTTGCTGAAGGGTTAATTATGTATACGAAAATGATTTTAAATTAATAAAAATTAATTTCAATTGAATATTTTTAAAGAATTTTTTTTGCAATTTGAATTTGCAGTAATGTCTTAAAGCCTTGCCAAGTGATTGAGGTGCGTGAGTGGCCTTTTACTTTTAAGTTCATTTTTTTTTTAAATACAGTTATATGCTTTTTTGGATTGTGTACATGTATGTAAGTATGTATGCTTGTATGTTTGTGTGTCTGAGCTTCCCGCCTATTAAACTTGGCTATTTCCTTATCGTAATATCGTCTTTTTTTGCTTGCTTTAGCAGTCTTTTTTATGTTTTTTATTCTGTTTTTTTTTTGGTTTGTTAATTTTCAACAAATTTTATAAGCATGCATTTTTTCCAACTATTACGCCGAAATTTGTTCTTTTGTCTGTCGCTGCTACTAAACAATTTCCTATTGTTGCTATACACACCTGTGCCTGTACTGAACTCTTTATTGCACTTGCGAAGCTGAATAACTATCAGCTATTGACTGCTGCTTGGACTTAAGCGTATCTCTATATATACCAACGCACTAGTAATTTGTATGCGCATGTACTATATGTTTGTATGTATGTTTTTTATGCAATTAGTTTTGTTTACATTTTTCTGATATTTTCGATGTTTTTTTTACAGTTTTTTTTGTTGGAATTTTTACTCTTTCGAGTGCTAGTTTTTTTTCTGTTCTTTTCCATATTTCTTTAGGGTTTTCTTCTCCATTTCTTTCGGCATTTTGTGTAATTATTATTATTTGTTAGTTTGTTTTAATTTTCTAATTTGTTTTGTTTTTGTATTTTTTTTTGTTCGTTTTTTATTGGTTTTCAGTTTGAATTAATTTAATTATTTGTCTACTTAAATTTAATTAAACAGCTTTTGTAGTCGTTTCTGGCATCCAACGTAACATTTCACAAGGCCAAATTAGAGCACGTATCGTCTTTTTAACTGAGTGTTCGCGGCAAAATAGGAAGAAATGGCAACAAACAAATTTGTTTTTGTTTTAATTCATAAGCAGCTCAAGCATGCAGTATGTATGAGTGATGAAAAACATATACATATACAATTAAATTCAATTGTTGTTTTCAATAAATATAGCTTGTTTAATGCAAATCAAATATTTGAATAAATATCGCTAAAATTTCTAAACAACAATTAGTGCGGAAACTCAAAAAAAAAAAAGAAATTGGAAATTCCAAAAATTTATAATCACAAAAAAGCCTTTTTTTTTGAAGAGTGAGAGCGTGCAAAAGGTACGATCAAGCAAAAGGCAGCAAAGTTAAATAAAAAAAGGAATATATATATATATTTTATAGTGTCGAAAAAATAACGAGTATGATTTTGAGTTCAAAATCCCTTCTAATTAATACAACCACAAAAATTTTTTTAGCTTTTGCTTTCCTACTATTAAAAATTCTCCTAGAAAGCTGACATTCGGCGAAGAAACAAAATCCCCTTTGGCAGTAATAGAATAGTCTTTGGAAGCAAAAAAAAAAACTATACTCTGGAAGCCTATTTTCAAGTTCAAGATTTCTGTACACATATTTCTTCCTTTTTCCGCATTTTTCATTAGCCAATATGATCCATACTAAGTGCATACTTTTGACTATGATGTGAAAGGACTGAGAAACGTCGCCCACTTTGCAGTTTAAGTTTTTACCCCACATCGTTAAAATACTCTATTAAATAAAGTGATCCAAGTAGAGGTAGTTTTTTCAATAGACTTTTTTTGACAGATCACGCGTGAGACGTGTCCAGCTGTCATATTATTTTGTTCAGTATTGCTTGGCATTTCATCATGGAAACACTTACGCCTGAACAACGATTACAAATCAATCAATTTATTACGAAAATTCACGTTCCGCAAAGAATGTATTTCGCGCACTTCACTCAACAACCTGAAGAGATTCAAGAGCTGCCATTTCAACCAAGAAAAACAATGGTTCGGTGTGGTTTGTTGGCCGGTGGAATCACTAGTCCATTTTTTCAAAAATTATGCCAGTGAGTTATAACCGTCAATGGCGACCGTTATCGCGCCATGATTACCGACTATTTGATGTCTGAAGTTGAAGCTCGTGATCTCCGCGACATTTGGTTTCAACAAGACGGCGCCGCTTCCCATAAATCGCATCAATCAAAGGATTTATTGAGAGAACACTTCAGTGAGCAGATATTTTCACGTTTTGGGCCGGTCGATTGCCCATCAAGATCGTGTGATATCACACAGTTAGACTTTTTCCTGTGGGGATATGTAAAGTCTTAAGTCAATGCGGATAATCCCACCTCGATTCAGGCCTCGGAGTATAACATAACGCGTATCACTCGCCAGTTACCAGTCAAAATGCTCGAACGAGTCATCGAAAATTGGACTCAACGGTCGGACCATCTGAGACGTAGTCGCGACCAACATTTGCAAGATATAATCTTCAAAAAATAAACGTCAAAGAATGTTCTTTCGAATTATAATAAACATTCCCCATTAAATTTGAATTTTCTGTGTTGTTTTCTTTAAAAAAGTAGGGAACCTCGAAATGGATCACCCTATATTAAAAGAATTTAAGAGAACTTTTTCTGATTTTATGGCGTTTCCGAATAACGTATGACGACTATGATTGGAAGGGTATTTTAAGAATATTCCGCTCGTAAAAAAATGCGATGGATCGGATTGGACAACATTCAACTTTAAACTTAGAAATGCATGGAAAATGTGTAGCAAAAATGTCTATTAATAATCCAAAGATCCTAAAAGCTTGTGATACTGGCAGCGAAAGAACTATACTTCAGTCATTTATAGACCGTTTAAATATCGGACGAATTTGTTCTAGGGGCAATAGCGGTCACCTGAAAAATAAAAAGCGAGACGGATAGAGAGAACATAATAAAAACTTATCCAGCGACAGTTAAACTTTACCTCTAGTAGAGTTAAGAAGAAAACCTTAAAAACATTGTTAAACTTTTGGAATATATCCCACTTGAAAAAACTTTTAAATACCGACTACGAGAAGTAAAGTGTACGGTCTGTTCAGCCTTGCAGTAGAATTTAAAGGTTGTAACAAAACTAAAAGTTGATCCTTGAATAAATCTTTAAATTTTAGTTAATTAAGTTGAAGGTTTCAAGATTTCTTTCAGGGATTCTCCACATATTCAGGTACTAAATTCCGTGGCACAAAGTGGACTTTATTATCCCAAATTTAGAAGAAGAGCCAGATGTGCCTCTCCTCTCAATGAGAAGTTTTCGACTGCAGTTAGCTGACGCACGCAAATATCTAGGGATCATTCTCGACAGAGAATTGTATTAATGAACAAACATTGACTGGAGAGCTACAAAAATTTCGGTAGTCTTAACATAGAATACTGTAGTGCCATTGCTATTGAAAGGCGATAGGGTTTACTAACTAAATGATTACACTGGCTTCATGAAACAATATTTTAATGCAATGTTGCTCATTTGAAGGGTGATAGAGAAAGTAATACTACCAAAGTGGATGGAGCAAGTGAAGCAGGCACCTCATCGGCTTAGAGCAGATCGGTTTCTACTGGTTCGAGGTCTGGGCTCTGCATAGCTTCGATTTCATCAACGAATATATAGATACCAGTTTCTTTGAAAGGGTTTCTAATTAGGTATTCGCCACCTTCAATTCCTTGAAGTGATAGTAGTTGGTCGTGGTGCCTAGGAGCCATGGGCAGTGAAATTCTTCACGGATGAGTCAATGATAGATGGAAGAGTTTTCTCCTGGAAAGTCGTAATCAGTCTTGGGCTCAGGATATCTGCCAAGCGTAGTGGTTTTAAGTGGAAGTCACAACTGTCAAGGAAACAGAAATTCAGATCAGAGAGATTATTTTAATATAGGGAACCTGCGTTTAGTCTGACAGTCGAGAGGGTAAAATAACTTTGGATGTATTTATGTTACGTTGAAGGCTTGTTAAAAAATATTGATATGACCAATTTGGATGCCTTTGGAATTGGAAGACAGTGGAATTACAGGTGACTGCAAAGCTTGCGAGACTGAGCTTCCTGTAGTGGATATGAAAGGCATTAAATAAATGAGAAGGCTTCTGGCCAACTGTAGTTTTATTTCTGGCAGATTGGCATACATCAACATTATAAGATAAGGTTGATAGCCCAGCCTGAACCATATTGAAGGAGCTAGTCCTGCGAAACTAAAACTAGAGCACATTGCTTTTTGAATTTTAGCGGATTCGTGATTGGCTTGAGGCATATAAAGGTTAACCCTCGCCCATTCGCAAAGAACGAGTCTTAAAATTATTTTAGTGAGATTTTTGTGAACCATATCTGACACAATAAGGACTTCATTTATTTATTTATTTTTTTAACAGAGATTTTGAAACATTTTTTCTCAATTTTGTAATCTTTGCTCTAGGAAAATCAACCCGACAAGATCGTTCTTATATGGAGAGATTCAGATGGCTCATATGCAGACTAACTGGACACAATTTTCGGAGTATTAATGTTTAAAACTTCCGCTGTATGGCATACAGGGGATATAAATTCTAAATTTTTTTTTTTCGAAATTCTGCTTATGTCTTTAATAGTAGCATATGCTTCATGCCCATCATTCCCTGCAATACTATTGATTAATTCAGCAAAAATAAAGATATATTGCTAAAACTAGGTATAGAGGATCCTCTGAAAATTGAGTATGGATAAAATTGAACAGTGATCACGTCTAACTAATTTGGGACATAGAAAATGAATGACACGAGAGGATCATCCAATATTTCTTTTTTGAAAATGAGGCGAAATAGTATTAATAAAATCGTCAAATGTTTTTCAAATAGGATATTTAAACTACGGAGATCAAAAAATAACTACGTGTAGTAAAATAACTGTAGATTTAAATTTTTTTTCCAAAAATTAATTTTTTTTTTTTTTTTTTTTTTTAATTTACATATTTAGCGGCGGAGCGGATTATATTTGCAGGTACTGTAGGTTGGTTGTTATTCGATTATGTTCGTTTTGTATGTATGCTTTAGTACGTATGTATGTAAGTTACATTATTAGAACAACAATAAAAGTAACAGTAATACAATCAACAAAGATTTTGAGTTATGCAATTACAGGTACAAAGGTATACAAAATGTTATTACAAAGATTATAAAGAGGAATGCGATTTTGGGTTCACAATAAATTAAAAAAAAAAAAAAAAAAAAAAACCATGAAATCACATTATTACTTAACGCAGACACTAGTTATGCAATTAGTTACATATGTACATATATATCGAACTCACCCAGTAGTCAAACGTCGGTTTCGATACTAACGGCTAGGGCATTATTATGTCTTAGCGTTGTTGTTGTTGTGGTTAGGTTATTACCACTAGTGACGCTTGTAGCGGATTGCTTATAACCATTTTGTTGTTGTTGTTGCTGCTGTTGCAGCTGCAACGTTTGTGGCTGTTGTTGCGACTGCGACTGCGACGATTGCTGCGGCGACGCCTGTTGTAGTGACGCTTGCTGCTGTTGCTGCTGTTGCTGCTGTTGTTTCTCCATCAATTGTTGTTGTGCTCCTAAAAATGGAGCCACCGCACGACCAGGATGCATTTCACTCAATCCTGGCGTTGACTCAACACCATCATCCAAATCCATCATATCCGATGAGGATTCAGATAACGATGATTTCTTTAAATGTTGACCTACTTGTGAATGTACGATTAGGGGGGGCATTTCGATGATACAGAAAAGCGGGAAGATGGTGTAGGGTGGGTTGTGAATGTACGGGAATTGGGTTATGGGTGAGGGTAAATATGAGGAAGGATATTATGGAGATAGGTTTTGGAAGCGGTAAAAGGTTGTTAGTAATGGGAGTGGTGAGTTAAGAGAGAGAAGAAGGAAATATGTTGAAAATTAACCAGAAAATTTTGCAAATTTATCGCAATGAAAAAACTACTTCACAGCACCGTCTAGTCGTGTGCAAATGCTTAAATATGTGTGTATGTAATAATAATATGTTACAGCATATATATAAATAATTTAAATTTCATTCTATTCAATTACTGAGATTATGCCAGTTACGCCCAACTTTGTTAGGTAGAAGACATCTTGACGTTCTCGAAAACGGTAAATGGCCACGATCGACATCAAACGTTTAAACAAAATAAAATAATTTAAAATAAAATAAAAAAGACTAGAATAAAAAAAATAAAAAAATAAAAATATAATATATTAATTGAAATATAATAAAATAATATAATATAAAATAAAAATTTGTAAAACAAAAATAAATTTAAATAAAAAAATAAGAAAAAAATTTAAATAAATAAAAAATAAATAAATTTAAATAAAATAAAATAAATAAAATAAAATAAAATAAAATAAAATAAAATAAAGTAAAATAAAATATAATATAATAAAATAAACATAAATTTAAATAAAATAGAAATAAATTTATGTAAATAAAATAAAATATAATAAAAAAATAAAATAAATTTAAATAACATAAAATAAAATAAAATAAAATAAAATAAAATAAATTTAAATAAAAAATTAAATAAAATAAAATAAAATGAAAAAAAAAATTAATTAAATAAAATAAAATCAAATAAAAATAGAAAAATAAAATAAAATAAAATAAAATAAAAAATAAATGAAAAATGCAATAAAATAGTATAAAATATAAAATAAAATAATATAAAATAAAATAAAGTAATATATAATAAAATAAATTAAAAAATAAATAACAATATAAAAAAAATTTAAATATTAATAAAAAAAATATATATAAAAAAATAAAATAAAATGAAAAAAAAAATTAATTAAAAAAAATAATCAAAAAAATATATAAAAACAAATATAATAACATAAATTCAAAAAATTAAATTAATTCAAATAAAATAAAATGAAATTAAATAAAGTAAAATAAAATAAATTAAAATTAAATAAAATAACTGAAAAAAAATTAAATTAAATTAAATAAAAAAAAATAAAAGAGATTGAAATAAAATAAATTAAAATAAAAAGGTTAAAATAAAATTAAATGACATGAAAAAAAAAATAAATTAAATAGAATAAAAAAATAATAAAATAAAATTAAGTAAATGAAATAAAATTAAATAATATAAAATAATAAAGTTTGAAGGAAAATTAAATAAAATAAATAGAAATGAAGTATATAAAATAAGATATAATAAAAAAACTAAAGGAAAGACATTAAAGATAAAAAAATAAAAATAAATAAAATACAATAAAATATAATGAATTAAAATGAAATAAAATAAAAAATTATAAAAAAATTAAATTACAAATATAAAAAAAAACAAATAAAATAATATATAAAAATACAAATAAAATAAAGGCTTAGAGCATTAAATATAAAAGTTAAATAAGAACCAATTCGTGGGTCATTTTGTTTCCAAATCAATTTGTCTTCTACCTTTTTTTATATATGAAGTGGAGTTTCGCTAATCCGTGCTCATTTTAGTCTGGATTTACGGACAGGGTAAAAACTACCAATTTCTAGCATGTGCTTTGCAGTTTGGATCAAATAATTTTTGAGTTAATATTTTAATGTTGTTTTTACGATCTTTTTTTTTGAACATGTATTCTTATTAATGTGAATTACCGTAACTTCACTGTATATTGAATAATATTTCTTACTATAATTAAAAAGTTTAAAACTCTTGAAACTATTTATTGTGATTTCCTTGCAAATAGTAAATAATTTTGAAAAACATTTTCAAAAGTTAATACGACAACGGGAATTTTCAACAGTATCTACATTATTTTAGGTTAAAAAAAATCTTAAGCTAGTTGTTTGTAAGATACAAATATAAAGCGATTTTCCGACCGCTCTTGAAACTTGTCTTGAAATCCAATAATTCAGGTCACAAAGAGAAGAAAAAGTGGATAAAGATTTTTACTGATAAAGAATACATTGGTGTATCCCCCACCAACAAATGCTGGTTTCAAGACATTATATTCGGTTACAGAAATTTACAAACTAAAACAAGGTTAGTAATGAGGTAATCGATAGACTGACCGTATAAAAACCTTTTACCGAAATTAAAGTAATCCCCCTGAGTGTTAACTCTTGTTTTGAGAACCTGAAATTTTGATCTAAAACTTTCGGATCGAGCGTAAGCTCTGGACAGTAAGAAAATCATATTGCGAGATAAGCTTTGGAACTAGAAATAAAGAAAATTTGAGGTAAATTTTTATGCGTTTTAATCTAAATTCGAATGTGATAACTTATTGTGTACATCCGTTTTTGTATTGTATGTAGGGATAATTTGATTATTTTATGCTATCATACACACACACATGTAACTGTACCTTAAATACATACATATAAGAATATTTAGAGAGAAAAAATGCCGTTTGACTAAAGAGTACTTACCTAATGTACCTGGTAAATATGGACAACTTGTAACGTGATTAAAGTTTTGGCTCTGCATCTCCTCTTGATCCGTTTCGCGATGATAGAAGTAATTGAAATTACTGACGATAACTGGTACCGGGAGAGCGATTGTCAAGACACCAGCAATGGCACACAGTGATCCCACGATTTTACCCCAAACACCGACGGGTCTGTTGTTTCAAATCAATAATATTTAAAAAATTTTTTTTTTTTTATATATTTTTCATTCAACATTTTTTTTGTCACGTTTTCGTAGAAGATTATCATATTTTTCAATTTGCAAAAAATGATATTTTGCCATATGCATTTAGTATTTTTTTCATATTTTTTTTTTGGTTTTTTGGCGCAGTGTAGTTGATTTGCGAGACCATTCATTCATTCATTCACATATGATTGATTAACGTGCGAAAAATATCGATTTTAGTCGATTATAAACGATTTTTGATTTGGATTACGTTCAAAAATTTTGTAATTTTTGTGATTAATTTTTTTTTTTGGTTTTTCAATTTGTATTGATTTGGTTATCGATTTTTAGATTTTTTTGTTTTTGTTTTGATTATTGATTATAGATTTTCGCATTGGGATGAAGTACGATGTGTAACGAACGAGAACGAACGATAATAAAATGAAAATACAAATATATAAAAATATAAAGTAAAATTTCTGAAACTTTTTGTTTTTCATAAGTAAGTAACTATAAAAATACAATATATCGATATCGATATATGGCATGTAATGATTTTTTTTTTTTGTAAATACATTAAACATATAAAATTGAAAACAAATAAAATTTAGTCACAAATAACGGAATTTACTACATTGAGAGCTTTTCTTTTCTTGTTTTTTTTTTTTTTTTTTGGAAAGAGCGAGGAGTGGAAATGTTGAAAACGATTTGATTAAGTCAAAAGTAGTGAGTGGAGAGAGAATTAGGTTACATTTGTGTGGTGTTCTTAGGAAAAACAAACTCGATGGGTGTGAAGAGCGTATATACAGTTAGTGGTGAGCTATGAGCGGTATGCGTTAGAAGAGGCGATATATATATATATATGCTTTTTTATACAATAGTAAAAATATGGTGTGAGAGGTGAAAGCGAGAGTGTTAGCGAGAGTGTTAGCGAGAGCACACTGCTTATGTATGTTACATCTAGATTTATTGCAAATTTAAAAATAAAATATATTAATTTATATATGTAAGTATTCACTCTATAAATGGTACTTTAAAATATTTATTTTTAATCAATTAATATTTAAAAAATAATAATTTTAATAATTTTAAAAATCTTAATGCGTGCTTTATGAGTAGAGTACTTGCTGCTCTAGCGGGGCTGGTATGTTGTGTATGAGGTCAGGTTTACATTTGAAGAGAAAACAATAAATCAATGCTGAGTGAGATGAGTGTAAGTAAAAATGGTAAGGTGCCAGGGTAGTTGATTATTAAATATGAAAAGAGAAATTCAAATCAACCGATCGATCCCTAGTTCGTTACCTAAATTATTGTATTTCATAATTCAGTTATTCCTGTGCCAACAACACAAGTCTAGCAGGGCATCGAATGTCCACTTAAGATGCAGATGAACGCCTTAGTCTCTGATAAGCACTGAAATATTACGTTTAACTTGATTCTGAGAAGAATTGCGTGGAAAGGAGCTAAATTCTCACAGTTTCCGTGCGTTTTAATACAGGGGACTACTAATAGTGGAACTTTTTCTCCTCACAAGGGGTTATCAAAGGCCATCAATAGGCTTTCCAAATTTAAATAATATTATCCCAAGCTAGAGAACTTATAATTTCAAAATTCGTAGTCTTAGTTTTGGATCAGAACTAAGAAAAAATCTAAACTACTATGTATGACGAGGATTTAACTGTGCTAGAATGCTCAATTATTTACCATAGTACTTAGTGGGTTATAAGAAAGCAACCTTAGTTGCCCAACGCTTAATAGAGTTCTAACTCAATGGAGGATTCAATATTGGGGCAAGACGAGAATTTGTCAAATAAAGCCAGACCAAGCAGATTCAAATTCGGAAGAGGTAAGATGAAGTGTACTCTCTTAAGAGAGTAGGCATCCATAAAGTAGCACAAGTTTGTCTAATAGGTTGTGAAGATCTAAGAACGATAAGGCGTAAGATATTGTTTTGTATTTTATTGACTGCTGTGCTTTGGGAAGAGCGTTCCGTTATCTGTGAGCTGCGTTCTTGGATTATTTGTTTGAGATAGAAGACGTAACGGTAGATTATTTTACAAAATTTATGAATGCACGAAAGTGAATAGACAAGGAGTTTACACTAGTCTAAGTGTATCAATGCCTTCACATCCATAGGCACCTCTAACGTTCTAGGTAGGTAGGTAAACTGGGTGTCTGACGACACTTCTAGGCGTTTAGGAGGTCCATTGTGATACCATCGGGTTTGAAATTGATAAACAGAATTAATTTGAAGAGATTTATGCGGAAACTTCAGAGAAATCATCAAGGAAATACTTCTTCTGTGATAATCGTACGAAGGTGTTTTCGGTGGAGGGCGTATCCGCCGTGAAATGCTGAAGTCAGGAATTGTTACCAGCGAGACTTCATCTTCAATATTTATCTTTAATACATATTTTAATCAAATATTTACACGTAGCCAGTGACGCCCCTCTTTATTTGGTTTAATTGTAAAGTGGTGCCCAAACTGGCTTTCATCACGTGCTTCACGATTATATAGGATATCTTTGCTACCTGGAACCCAGTATAGATTTATTGTGTAGTGTGATAGTTCTACTAACAAGTGAAAACTTTATATCACCATCTTTGATGAGATCCTCAGATACTTTAATGATTTTAAAGCTGCTGGGTATCCCTGTTGTCAGAACACCCGTTGTCACACTGCAATGATCTGGCAGACGGAAGGCCAAAAACACAGCCCCGCCGAACTAACTAACTATGTTAAACTGAAACTTTATAAAAAAAAAAAAGAATTGAAAAAAAAAATGTTGACAGAGTGAATTTTTGAATAAGTGATGATTTTTCGAAATAATATATTAAGGCACTGGGTTTGTTCTGGATTTCATTGCATCATGAAATACAAGTGAAATATTCCCTAAAATCGAAAATGAAATCGGGAACATGTTAGTGTGAAGATTTTCTTTTGTTATTAAGATATTTAATTTCCTCAACTGAATGGTATTCATTATAAAATATGTCTGTACAGCGATTTTTTTTATATATTATAAAAAAAATTCTTAAATATTAATTGCACATACATATATTTATGTATATAAAAACATATGAAACATTTAAATATGAGAATATGTTATAATCAGACATGAATAAAGAATAAATGAGAAAAGAAATAGATAAAAAATTGTATGAACAATACCAAAAAAAATAAAAAAAATAAAAAAATAAAAAAAAATAAAATAAAAAAAAATACAAAAATTAAAAAACTTATGAAAAAATATAAAATTTTTATAAAGTTTAATCTTTAAATTCATTTAACTTAGTAAATTCGAAATAATGCTATTTTTTTCAATTCAAAAACCATATTTATACAATTTGTAGTTTTAACTGTTAGAAAGAGTTGCCAGATTTGTTAGTTTTAATAAAGCATAAACAATCTTAAAACATGCCCACATGCACAGAACCAAATTTTTTCGAAAGTTATTGCATAAAAAATAAAATTCATTCAAAATTTAATTATGCCAAATAAAAATAAAATAAAATAAAATATTTTTATGTGTTTTGAGTAACGATTTTGGACTTGAGATGGCTTAAACTAAGCAGGTTTGGTTTGAAATTGTGGAAAATCTTCAATTAAACGTAGCGCGTAGGGGAATTGAATTGAGAAATAGTTAACTGAAATTTTTCGAAAGTTGACAAACAAGTTTTAGTGTAGGTTTTTCTTAAGAAACAGTAGAATGTGTTAGACAAGAATAATCCTATCAAATTTTTGCGTGATGAATTTATTATTCATTTAAAATATCACTATAGATGGCTACAAATAGAAATTGTTTATGATAAGGAGTATTTCAATATTTGAAATATGCAAACACGCTTTGAAAGGCCATCAAAACAGCAGTTTAGATCAAAGTTAAAAATAAAGACTAAAGGCAGATATTTTTAAAAAGGAAAGGTATTTTCTCCCAAAAGCTATTATCGAAGTAAAACAGGTAAGGAGTTCTCTTCGATTTCTAATTTTACAAATTTTTCTTTTTTAAAAGTTAAGGTGTAGAAGTTTTTCAATTCAATATGGTTAATTTTTATAACAGAGTGTTATTGAAAAACTTTCTGCAGCCTAACGAAGGGTGAGCTTTGGCGTGAATTAAATCATTTAGGAACCCAGAGAGAACATTCCTCCTATAAAAACATTCTTCCTATATTTTATGGCAACATTATAATTATTCTTAAATTCTAAAAAAACAGGATTTCAACTACCATGAATCATTTAGAGACTCAGAGAATACATATCTCCTCTAAAAACAGCTATAATAATTTATAGCAAGTTTAAAATTTTAGTTTTCAACTTCCATGAGTCATTTAGAGACTCAGAAAATACATATCTCTTATAAAACAGCTATAATATTTTATGGAAATTTTACAATTCATTTTTAAATACAGAAACAAATTGGAGTTTAAATACCATGAGTCATTTCGAGACTCAGAGAGAATATATCTTCTATAAAAACAACATAATATTTTATAGCAAGCTTAAAATTTTATTTTTCAATATTGAAAAAGCAGCAGTTTAAACACCATGAGTCATTTCGAGACCCGGAGAGAACATATCTCTTATAAAAACAGGTATACTATTTTATGGCAAGTTCAAAATTCGTTTTTAAATACTGAAACAAAAGGGAGCTTAAAAACCATGGGTCATATTCAGATTCAGAGAGAACATTGCTCTTGTAAAAACAGCTATAATATTTTATAGCAAGTTCAAAATTTTATTTTTAAGCATTAAATACAAGAGTTCTAACACTATAAATAATTTAAAATCCCGGAGAAGGCATATATACTATAAAAATAGCTAAGTATTTTATAGCACGTCTAAAATTTAATCTTTTTATTTGGAAAACACTAGAGTTAAACACTAAAAGTTTTTTTTTTTAAAGACACACAGAAAACGTGTCTACCAGAAAAGCTATGAAATTTGGTACAAAATTTTGAATTAATTTTTAATAAAAATTTGAAAAATCAAACCAAATGTGAACGGAGCATAATATTAGAAATGTAAAGTAATTTTTAAGTAAAGTAGCCGCGTTAGCGTGTATATGTTTGTAAAAGCAAATGAACCAAAAAAATGCAAGGTGGTGATGCAGAAGAATCAAAAAAAAAAGTTAAGGAGCGAACTAACAAACGTACGAGTGCAGTGTTTTCGGGTGTACACCTCGCCTGCTTATATATATTTATGTATGCGAATGGGCGCGAATAGGAATTTCTATATATGCAGCTTTAAAAGAGAAAGAAGTGGTGGTGGTGTGGGTGACGAGTGGATGGCAAAAATGTAATTGAATGAAATCATGGAAGCTTATCGAATACTGTGAATAAGAAAGAGAAACGATTTTGATGCAATTTTTGGGTGAGTGTCTGTCAGTTGGAAAATTGTTTGGTATGCATGTATGAATGTAAGTTTGAACAAAAATATATATATATATATATATATATATATATTAAGAGTAAGTATGTATGAAAGTGTAAAATATGAATATATGAAAATATGTATGAAAAATGTTGACTTTTTATTTTGGATATATGTATGTATTCTAGAGTATGCAAATGTCGAAATTAATGTTTGGAAAGTTTTTCCATTGCGATGCCAATGTATATGAATGCAAAAACTACTGTTTTTTTCTAAATCTGAATAGTTAAGTAATGCGGTAATCATTTTTTTTGGTGTAAAATACTTAAACTAAATTAAATATATTTTCTATAAAGCCTTTTTTTTAACTATTGCAAAAATATGCAATAAAAAAAAGAAACGAACTAAGCTTTTGATGAATGAGAAAGTTGACGCGCATGAGAAGACGAAACGTTGCGGCAAAATTGTATTGAGAAAAGCTCAATGATTGACAATGATGTACATACATATTCATTTATCTAGAAAAATGTGAGAATTTCCACATTGAATATGGAAAATTTTTTTTTGGAATTATTTTTATTTTGCATATTTAATTTGCCGCACCATTTCATTTCTCCATAAAGCTAAATGAAATTTTCATATCCTCAATTCATAAATATTAAATAAAAAATATATCTCTGTATGAACTATATAATCAGCAAATGAATTGATGTCAAAAGAAAAAAACGTTACTTAATGGAAAAAAGTAGTTATTAAATAGCATAAGTAACAAGTGAAAAAATATTTATTATTTAATAGTAGATTTTGCATACGTCATGTCACCATATCCAACGGTTGTCATGGTAACGACAGCCCACCAAAATGCATCGGGTATGGACTTGAAGAAGGAATTTTCGCTTCCAGCTTCCGCAAAATAAACCGCCGATGAGAAGAGTACAACGCCTAAAATCAAACAAATCTATTGGTTTCTTCGCTATACGATTGTTGTTGTTATTTGTGATAGACAAAAAAAATGTGATGGATTTTTTTTTTTTTGGTTTAAAGGAGGATTTAAGGAGTATGTGAGATGAGTGGGAACGGGGAATAGGGTTTAAGGGTTTTAGAAAGTCACGGAGAAGCAATGCGTACGTGCGAGATATGAAAGGAGAAGCGGGAGCATGATGTTAATAGTTAGTTTTTTTAAACACCATATGCTTAAGGTTAATTAAGTGAGGCTAGGAATGGTAACATGAGTGGTTATCAGATTTCATGGTAGAAGGATTTTTATGAGTTACTTTCAATACAGTTATTAGTGGTAAAGTGTGGATGGTATTTTTATTCTTTTCATTTTTTTTTTTAGTGGTGATGTTGGTACTGTTAGTGGCTTTGATGGTGGTACTTTCGTGTAGAAATTTGTTAGTAATGTTAGCACGTTGGCGTATATGATTCAAATTTGTCTGTTAACTGGAGGGAATACTTCATTCTGTAACACATGAAAAAAAACTTTTAAATAAATATGCCTAACGGTAGATTTTTGCCTTAATGATGCTATTAAAGCTGGTTTTTGAACGGTTTTGAATTTTTTTAAATATTTTTTTTTTGGATGTAAACACTTTAATGAAGTTATGTTTTCTAATTAAAACTAGCACAATCTTCTCATTTATGTGTGAATCCCAAGCAGAATTTAATGTACAAATTATTTGCTTCAAAATCTTTTTTCGAAGCTAAACTCTAACTGAAGAAGAGTAAAAATTATATATTTTTTAAAATAAAATTTAATTCATTGAATATGCATGATTTTAAATAGTTTCTTTACTTATGGCATTGTTAAAATGGATGAAATGATGGGAATGTCCTTCAACACTATGAAATTGTTAAAATTGTACTTATTGAATGTGCTTGATAAATGAGAAAAATATATATTCCTAATCGAACTTTTTTATCGACCTTTTTACCCGTTGTGACATCCTACGTTCACTAAAAATATATATATATATTCTTTAACAAGGCTTCCCCTTTGTAGAAACTTCACATCAGAGTACACAATTTCGTGCCCCAAAATTTCAACATCGCACTTGCCTGGGTACATGAAATATGGTGATATGTTAAAAAGCGTAGCTTTACTGCGTAAGAATCTGTATTTTTTTATTTGAAATAAAATCATAAAAAATATGTGATGTTCTGCTTGGGCAATAATAGGTTTACTCATGCATAAAAAAAACAAAAAAAGAAAGAGAAAATAAAAAAAAAATAAAAAAGTACAAATAAAAATAAAAATGTACTTTGCTAACAAATGAAAATTCTTTAGTAGTTTGTAAAATTTATTATTTAGTAAAATTATAAAGAAATAGTACAAGAAAATTAAACTGAATAGTTAGAAGTAAAATGTATTTCAGTCTAAATCAAGTTAGCACAAATTATTCACGAACACAACACTCATACGCACACGCACACACATCGCTTTGTACAATTGTTTACTTTAACACATACATTTTTGTTACAATAAATTCATTATTTTACAATTAATTTACGCACAAACGAAAATCAACCGAAGAATTCACATTTAATAATAATATTAATAATAATAATAATAATAATAACTGTCGGCACAACGAAACGTCAATGAAGGTAGTAAGTAGTAGTAGCAACAGTGTGATCCATATGCATCACTATCAAATGGTGACACAGAGGCACACAAATTTATTTGCATATTTATATATTTATATTTTATTTTTAATTTTAATTTTTTTTAAATTAATTTTTTATTTAGTTTTTTCCATAAATATAAATAAATTAAAAGATATACAAGTAGATATAGAATAGAAATAGCTTAAAAAATGGAAAGTTTGAAATGATAGTGAGATAGCTTTAGTAAAAGTACAGACTCTTCACACCAAAGTAGCATGACGTTATGCAAATATATTTTTACAAGTTAGGTATATTTATATTTATATAAAACGCCATAAATATCAGGGATGGTAGGCAATTTTATAGCTCGTACTAACAAGTATGCTTAGAAAGTTAATAATTTACATTGTGGCATAGTGAAATAAAAATATATAAACCCACATTAAACAAATTATAAGTAGGAAAAGAAGTTTCTTATATATAATTGATTAATTTAACTGATTTTTGTAATGTGAAAATTTAGAAAAAAATTATCAATTAGAAAATTAAAGAGTAAAATGATTAAAGCTACAAAAGTGTACATTTGTTATCCATCCCTGATATTTTTTTTTAGCATTTATTCCGTAAAATTTTGACTTTTTACATAAATAATGTTGTAGTTTTTAGTAATTGCTTTTTTTATATTTTGTATACCTCATATCACCATATCCCACCGTGGTCATGGTAACCACTGCCCACCAAAATGCATCTGGTATGGACTTGAAGAAGGACATTTCGGCACCAGCTTCCGCAAAATAAACCGCCGATGAGAATAGGACAACACCTGTGTAGTGGTTTGGCACATGGCACGGGTACGTTGTCGCAAATTGGATATACATACATTGTGTGTCAGATAATCAAATCAGTGCAATGTAAAAAGTTTTTATTTTTTTTGTCGATAAGCGGTAGATGAATGAAGGAAATTTTAGAAAAAAAAAATTAGTAAAATTTTAAATTTTGTTGAAGAAAAAATTTATATCAAATTATAAAAGATGTTTGCAATTTGTAAAGCAAAATACAGGGTGTGCGCCAAAAGAGAGCAACCAACGTTTAATATAAATAATTTTGGTATTTGACATTGTATATTGCTTTATTCCGCTGCTTCGATTCATTAATAGCGCTTTTTTGGCTCACACTGTATTTGTCTTCATTAGAATTCTGCTTGGTATGTTTTGTATATATTATTTATAAATTTTTTGTTGTTATTTACATATCACGAATGTATAAACGAAAAATGAAATTTTTATTTAGAAGGAATGCGCCTACATATTATGAATTTATTTACTCGTGTGCGCCCTGTACTTGCTCAATAACCTCAGTAATGGCACTAGCGCACAAAGCTACACTCAGTTAAGCAGCGATACTTTATGAAGGCATTTTTGTACGAAGACATTTATATTTTGTAAAAAAAAATCTATATATTATGGTGTGTTTATATTTAGTTTAATAACATATATATTTATATATATATATATGAAAGTAATTAACACTCTACATGAAACTGAAAGTTTTGTTTTAAAATTTCAGCCACAAGTTAAATCCAACATTCCTATGCTAAAAGTAAAATACGAAAATATAAATTCAAAATTTTATAAACTTTATTATATCTATATATTTTACTAGCTAAGTATACTACGAAATGAAAAAAAAAATTAAATTGAATTGTTTGTGCACTCATTAACAAAGAACTAAGTAAGAGCGGTATTTGTTTGGATAGAAAGTGGGAGAGATAAACTTTTTTGTGTTGTACATAAAAAAATTGTTATTTGTTATTTAGCTTAATTTTAAGGTTAACTAAATGTGCAACTCATAGAAAAACTGGAACTAAAATGCTGTTAAATATTTATATATTAAAATTTGTATAAAATTTTATTTATTTTCACGCTAATGGTATATATAATTTCAATAATTTATACTGAACCTTTTTTTTTGGTATTTTTTGCGTTTAATATACTGTAAGTTTCGCTTTTTTTCGCTGAAAAAAATAACTAAATATCTTTATATAACATTTCTCTACAAAAACTGCTAATTTCACTAACATCCATTTTATTTTTATATATGACTGTATGTACATAGCGTCGCTTTATATGGGAATTTTGAGCGTTTATCCTTTATATTTATTCGTAGCTAAGTATTTGTTTTTTCCCCACATTTAAAATATGCACAATTTTCTACTAATACTTATATTTTTTTCTATTATTATATTTTTGTAATATGTATATATTTAGCATTACTTAAAAACACATTAGCTAAACTCTACAGCACAGGCATCAACTAACAAAATTTGTGTGTATTGTTATTAAATATTAATTAAGGTATATTTGTGAATTTTTTATTGAACGAATAGTGTTAGCATAGAGTAGTGTTGATGAGTGAGATAATATTGTCCTTACGCTAAAGGCGCCATCAGACTTACATAGCAATTTTCACGCAAATTTTATTTCGATCACAAAATTTCAATTTTGCCATTTGACCACCCTGCAATTCATTTATGGAATTTAATTCTCATGTAATTTCAGTCATAAAAATTTCAATTTCCCATTAATAAACAGTTTAATTTTTGAAGCTAAATCAAAATTAATTAATTGCTACGTCTGACGGCACCTTAATAGTTTTTTGTCAAAGTCGTATACGGGCATAACCAGTCGATTATTTTACTGCTAATACTTTCTTGAATAATACTACTGAAGGATCACTCTGTGTTGCAGCTACGTTACAGAGATTCATATTATTTATGGCTACTACAGCATTGCATTCCGGTTCCGGTTTTGAGCAGTTTGTCAAATCTTTCGTTGATTCATATTTTCTGTTGCAATTTGTGCTGATATAATACTTTCTGTCAAGAAATTTTATAGAAATTTAAGCCCCCTGTCTTGAAAAGAAGTTCCTAATTACTAATTAATATTCCGAATAATTTTCTTACTGAATAATATATATGTATCGTCGAAATTAGCCTTGCAGATCCATTAATGCGTTTGGTAAAGAAAAATTAAAAAATAACTGTTATGCAAGGTAAGACTGCAGTCTTAATGGGTGTATTGGGTAATTCGATAAGTATCGGTATTTTTTCATATATTTCAAGGAAAATTTTTATTATTATCAAGATAATAATAATCAATTAGGGGACAACCTTCTACTTGTTTTCATTTTTTAAGAGTTGAAAAAATCTGTGTTCGAAAAATTATTCCGTTTTTCAAGCGCAAAGCTGGTACAGCTTATACTTAATAGCCAGGTCGAAATAGAAGTGCTGCCTTCCAAATCATTTTGAAAAAAGCATAACAAATAGCAAACTCATAGAGCTACAATAAGTCAGTTCTGCTGAATGTAAAGGGTGTTTTTTATAGAGGTATAGAACTTTATGTTGGCATTACTTTTCAAGATGGCGACCGATTTAACAGCTGTCAAGTGATTTATTCTCAGTTTGGTTTGGCAATTCATCATGAATAGACTCACGCCTGAACAACGCTTACATATGTATCATTTTGTTCTTAAGTAAACAGGATATACCACCCTGTACTGATGCCTTTCAGTGAAGATTCATATAAGAAATTTTTAACGGCAATAATTAAACTACAGAGGATTTTACTGACTTGCTGCGTATAATAATTTCAAGAAACGGAAACACCATTCGTAATCGTCTTAAATTGACAACAACAACGTTTATGGTTTTTAATTTCACTCATGCCATTCGATGTTGTAGCCTCAAGGCGATGGCAGATAGAACTTTTACGGCGCATTGCATGCTAGACTGACTTTGACAACTAATATGAATATAAGCAACTTTGCGAAGAGTTCCTAAGCAACTTTTATCTTTTCGCTCGCGTTGACTATTAACTGATTATATTTTTCACTTATTTTGTTCATATTTCTGCAATTTATTTCTACATAATTGAACTAACTTTTTTTTATTGTTATTGTACAAATAACTAAAGACAAATCACTGAAGTGTGTTTGTGTAATCGCGTTGGAATTTATCGCTTTGCTTTTATAGTTGGTTGAGTTTAAGGAAGGAAGCATTTTCCAGGCTGCTGAATGGCAATTTGAGTAAAACATCCGAAATTGGTGGACCCGAATTATCACATACGTTCCATTACCCGGCTATGACGAAGTTCGAGGAGAAATTGCCCGCCTTAAAGCAAAACGCTATGGGTCGATGTTTTACCGACCGGCAATTGGAATGTAATGTCCTTTCTCGACGAACAAAAACTAAACTCTACACGTCGGTAGTCATTCTCGTCCTACTATATAGTGTGACGGCCTGGTAGTAACATTGGGAGGTATTAGGAGTTTTCGAGAGAAATATTTTACGGAAGATTTATGGTACTTTGCGTATTAGTTACGGCGAATACCGCTGCTGATTGAGTGATGAGTTGTACGAGTTATATATACACAGTAGCTACGCTGACTAGGTCATGTATTCCGAATGGATGAGAATACTCCAGCTTTGAAAGCATTCGAAACAGAAAGTTTATGTGGAGAAGGAGCTGGCTTTATTTAATGCCTCCAAATGGCACAACCGGTGATGAAAAGAAGAAGCGGTTGGTGAGCTGCTATGTACACCAGTAAATAGTAACTATTTTTTAACCCACAAAAATTTTCACCTTTTCAAGTGCGAAATACCCAGTATAAATAAATATATTTCCTGTTAGTAAGAATTTTTTTTAAATTTCGTGATATACGTACTACCCTGTACTGACCTGTGTTTAATGACTTTTCGTATCGTTAAGTTTTGAACAAAAAAAAAAAAAAAATATTAAATTTGATTCGGAATATTTATCGAAGAACTGAGATTTGCTGTTGTGTGTTAAAAATTTGACAGTTGTCGTTTGTGGTGTCATTATGGGATAAAGCTTGAGGAGCAGTTGGTTTTATTGAGTTCTAGCTAGTTGTCGTTCGTTTTATCGGCCCAAAAACCGTTTCAGCGGTTACAAAGCACCAAATATATATGTATATGCTATATATATCCTATATATGCGTCTTATTGTTATTACAGTCTGAATTTTGTACTTAATTGGAGTAGTTAAGAAATTAGTAAAGTGGTAATGTAAAGAGTTAGTAGTTGTAACGACTAGGCTAAGCAATTTAAGTTAGTTAGTTGATTAGTAATATCTACTATGTGCATATCTAATTATTATTATATGTATATATATTTTATTTGAATTTGATGGAAGGAATGGTGTATAGAGCCATATAAACAAACGATTTAAGAAATTTTTATGATCAAAATTCTGACCTTTACTTCACACAAAATTACTCGAGGTTATTATTGTAAAAAATAAATAATTTTTTTTTTTTAATTTGGTTATTTGCTACTATATTTTTATATATTTTTTAAATAATAATTTAAAAATTGTTGAAATATTTTTGTATATATTTTTTTGCTAATGATATTTAAACCACTTTGGATACCGTTATTTTTAAAATGTTCTATTTACCATTCCTTTTCCAACTGTTTGAATTATTCGCTATTGTAAAATAAATTTTTTTTTTTTGGTTAGGCTACTAGTAACGGATAGCAACTAAACAATTAAGACGTCTATGTATGTACGTAATTACAACGATGATTAAGACGAGAATTTTTTATGTATTTATGTATGTATTAACTAAGTATATAGTATATTTATGTAATTATACAACACTGACGAAGACGAGACGCTTTTTCTTTGTTTCATACTAGAAACGAAACCAACAAGAAAAAAAAAACGAACCAACTATATGTAACGATAAAGATTAGCTACATGAGGCATAACGGTGAAACTACATTTACTACATTTCGCAAAAAAAAAACAACAGAAAGAACGCTTTGTTTTAGCACAATATTTATAGTATGCATGTATCGTATGTAAGTATGACAGACGTAGAGAATATATATTTATTATGGTGAAACTTGAACGCAACAACACAATCAAAATATTTTGTTAGGTCACAAAACGTTTCATTACACAAATGAAAGCAAAATATATATTAATTTTTTTAAGGCATAATTATTCTTGCTGTTTTGTTGTTGTTGTTTTTGTTGTTGTAATTTGAGCACAATAGCAGTCGACGAAATTTGCAATTTTAAGCATTTAAATTGATGGACGAATGCCCAAAAAAAAAAAAAAAATTCAACTCATACAGTGGGTATTGTGAATATGTCATTCGGGACAGTTGCAGTGCATACCGTTGTAAATATGCGATGCGATAGTGAGGTGGGGCGGGAGCGTGAGCGAAATAGAAGTGGAAAAATATATTTAAAATATATTGTACATACACATACATATATTATATATGCAATCAATGCATTGTTAAGGTGAATTAGAGAAAATGGGGTGTGGGGAGGGTGTGAGCAAGACAATATATATAAAAAATTTACGTACATATATATTTCAATATGCAGTATTACTAAAATATATTAAAAGTTAAGAAAAGAAATGTGTGTCTTAAAATGTGCTTTTGAGAATTTCGGCAGCGAGTTCTAATTTAATTGAAGTTTCTCATAAATACCTAAATATGTAAATATTAAAGATAAAATAAGGCTTAAAAGTTATTTACTGTAATATTATTGTATATTTCAAATATCAAATATTCTATGTATTTATAAATAATATATTTTTCTTTTAATTATATATAACATATTTATCCTGAGAAATATTTAAATTGACTTCACACATATGTAGATGACTCTAATAGAATTAAATCCACATAGATTTCTATTTAACCCTAACCTTCAAAAGACGAATTTATAAATTTGACAGCTGTCGCATCATTAGTTTATCAGTTATAGTATTTTGAGTGAAGCAACTTTTGTTATAGTAAAAAAATTGCATAAAAAGGAAGTTTGCTTGCAAAAACTTCGTTTGATGACGATTTTCCGTATTCTATCCCAGGAAAATGAACCATCAAAGACTGGTATGCGAAGGTTAGACTTGGTGAAATGAGTAGCGAAGGCGGTGAACGCATTGGACGCAAAAAAGAGGTTGTTACCAAGGAAAACAACAAAAAAAAAAAACACAATATCATATCATTCTCGAATATTTTGGTATGAGAAAGCTCTATGTAAAATGGGTACCGCGCGAACTCACTTCTGACCAAAAACAACGAAGGGTTGATGATTCGAAGCAGTCTTTGGAGATGTTCGTGCGTAATAAACCCGAGTTTTTGCATCGATGTGTGACAATGGATGAAGCATGATTCCATCATTTTATTCCGAAGTCCAATCGACAGTCATTCGAGTGGACTGCACACGATGAACCCGCTCCAAAGCGTGGAAAAACGCAACTGCCAGCTGGCAAGGTTATGGCGACTGTTTTTTGGGATGTGCATGGAATAATTTTCTTTGACTACCTTGAAAAGGAAGGACAATCAAGAGCGACTATAATATAGCAATATCGGACAATTTGAAGGACAAAATAACCAAGAAACGGCCGCATTCGAAGAAAAAGAAAGTACTGTTCCACCATTGCAATGCCCGTGGCACTAGTTAGTAAAATATATGGCAAAAATCCATAAATTGGGCTTCGAATTGCTTCCACATCCACCGTATTCTCCAGATCTGAAGAGATGATCAACAAAACCGAAGCCTTTTTTGAAGCAAAGGACAAGTCGTACTATAAAAATGGTATTGAAAAGAAGTTGCTATAATCAGTATATCGCCCTTGAAAGGAAATATGTTGAATAAAAAATATTAATTTTGCCAAAAAAAAGTGTTTTGCTATGGTAGGCAGCGGACTTTTTAATTGACTAGTTATGAGCCTGGAAGTAAACAGTAGAGGACTTTATATGTGTTTCAAGAATCTAACAAAAGTTGTTTGCGCACGAAGCACTTCTAAGCAAATGGTTGTCCTTTTTTTTTTTTTAGAAAAAACTGGACATGTCACAACGGTACCACTAGAACAACGCAGAACAGTAAATTCTGAGTCTATTTATTTGCCTGTTGTTTTTCAAGAAATTAGAAAAATCAACCGCCGAAGAATTCACCACGACTGAAACAACTGCATTTTTGAGCACTCAAAACATGGATTTGATGGGCCGCGGCTGCCACATGATTGATGTGTTCTTCGGATAAAAAGCTGAAAAATGCTAACAGAAAGAGAATATATTGTGATCTGTATAGAGTCAATTTGATGTAAGAGAAGGTCACATCACCTTATGTCATTTATGTGCTTACAGAATTTTGAAATAGGAGATTGCTTGCTTGAATAATAATGGCGGAGACGATGTCGCGCATCATTTTCCTCGTAAAAATTGGTTGAACGAAATTATATCAGGGAATCGAAATTCGAGTGTACTCTACTCAATCCATTAGCCGGAGGCTCATTACCGTGGCATAGAGTTCATCTATCAATATCGTATATAAGATCTTACCTGCGCGAAAAACCAAAGCCTATCGTTGAAAAACTGATGGGAGCTTATCAGATCTATAATGGATATTTACTATGCAGCAAAATTTTAGAAAAATCCCGTGAAGAAGGAAAAATGAGCCATACCCCAAAAGGGTGCTGTCTCAATGCCGCATTGTCTGATCGTCGTTTGATACTAAATTATTCAATAAGCCACTCACTTATCAAACCACCCTCGTATGTTAAAGCTAAATTAAACTATATATTTTAATGTAATTTTTTTTTTTAAAAGGCGGTGAAAAATATTTTTTCTTCATACCTAAATTACATAAATAAAATAAATAGATAAAGTTGCATAGATTTTTAATCGATTCACTTTCATTTTCTTATAATTCGAAATGTGTATTTATAATTATTAATTCAGAAAGCAATATTTTTTTTTTTAAATTATTTATTAGTTCCCCGCCGTTTGATTTTTTATTACTATTATTATTATTATTCGAGTTTTATGAAGAAAGATAGAAATAAGTTTTTGTGGTATAAATTTATTTAATTCTGTATAAAAATTAGCTTAATTAACTTTATGAAATTATTTTTTACTTTCATTAATATTCTCTATTTTCATTAGTATTTTATTTAAATAGATTTTTTTTTCAAAAATTGTTATTATTAAGATTTGCAGCGCATATTTATATACAAGTAAAGATTTACTTCCGTCCTAGAAAAAATCGACTGGTAAACAGTTTTAACTGATATTGAAATGAAAAGTATTCATTCAGTATTTTGACTAAAAGTTGTATTCCCTCGAAAATTAAATTATTGAATTACTTAAAAATTTTAAACGCAAGAAAATACCTACTTAAATTAGAGTACATATATGCATTTATATGTATGTATGCAAAATTGGTTAGTAAATAGGGAATATCACGAGATGTTGAAGACGTGAGCAGAGAGGAGAGAGGTAGAGAGAGAGAGAGAGAGAGAGAGAGAGCAATGCCACAGACGGTATTAAATATTTAATTGGTTAGTATTATTACTATTAAACAATTCTCTACAGATGATAGGGTTGTGTAGTACGTAAGTAAAATGAATTTTGAAATGAAATCGATTAATTATATCTACTTATTTAATATGAAGAGCGTAATGTCAGCGACACATATTTCAAAAAATAATTTTCAAAATAAAAGGACAAACACAATGAATTAGAATATTTAGTAGTATATTCTAAAAAACCAATTAAAAAGAAAGAAAAAAAATATATATATGTTCGTATGCATGCATTTACGTCCAACCAGTTGAATACGGGTGAGACTACATTGATAATTGCTCTAAATATATATTTTGGAGATTTTTTCAATAAAAATTTAGAAAAAATTGGCCAAATTAAAGACATATATACACATAAAAATGTATGAAAGGCGATGTTTTTTTACATTTCCTTCACGAAAATGTCCATAAACACAATACAAACTGCGATAATTTTATTTTTTATTTTTTGGTTGTAGTGGCAACACTTTCAATTATAAATTTCACCTTAAAATTGCAAACGGACTGCTGGAGCGAATTCAAAAAAATTCGTCTTACTCTGTCAAAGTATATCAGGAGCAATAGACTAAAATTCGAGTAAATTTCTTTTAATATTTACTTCTCAGGAATCGAAATGTTAATTGTATACAAGTATATAGCATACTTTTAGGGGCTACCAAACGTGGTGATGCTTTGTACTACAATAGATGTAGTAAAGACAGATGAATGTACGTAAGGGGGCCTCAATGGACGTTGGGAAAAATTAAGATATTTATATGTACGTAAGTGGTTTAACGCTGGGGATAACGGTTTCATACCTTGCTAACTTTCAGGTACCAAATGTATGTAGGTATGTTATATATAAATTAATTAAATTAATTTTTGTGTGTGCTTTATTGTGCTTTTCTCTCTCTTTAATTTACTTATAAAGAGATAAATGAGTACCTACGGCACACTACTACACATATAAGTACATATGTGTGCATGTATGTATGCATAGCTATTTTAGTTGAATTGTGATTTGTAGACACCTAAAACTTTGCTGACTGCATAAGTGTATGTCTCTGTATACTAATGAATGTATATGTAAATACCTAACACCTACACCTAAAACTAACACCTTTATACACATACACACACACTTTTAAATTAAACATACAATACATACGCTATACACTGTTGTAAATTTATTTATTTGTATATAATTTTTATATATTAATTTTTTTTTGTTTAATATTTTAATAAAAAAGGTCATATACACAGCACCTACATAATAAATCGGTTAATAAATATTTATACGAGTAAGTCGTACAAAAATCACCAGTAATCACTTCTTAATTAATTTACGACGTTAAAAAACAAAACAATTCTTAACTGCGTGAGCGGGAAAGAGTTGGGAAGCACTTTTGAAAGCACTTTGTGGAGTACTTTGGAAAGTACTTTCCCAAGCGCTACTTGTCTACAGTTATTTTCTTTTTTATTATATTTTATTACTCTCTTTTTTGCTATATATTTTTTCTATTGTTTTACACTCTAAGGTACAGTACAAATAAAACTTCGTTTTTACGCTTGCTTTGCCATCCTTTCTATTTTTAAGTTTACTATATTTTTGATATTTATAGAAAAAAGCGTTTTTTGAGGGGGGGGGGGAATATATATATAAATATATATTGGGAAATTAAAGTGTTTTTGTTTAATTTTTTAAATAGATTTTTCTTTCAAGCATAGATTGGAGTTTTGAGGGCGGGAAAAGGGGAAACGAAAGTATGGTTTTGAAATAAATTATGCGGAAAAAAGTGCATGTGTTTAGGAGTTTCTTGTTTAATCACTTTTAAGTAAATGTAGAGGTTTTTTATATTCTTTATAAGTTTTTAAATTCTTAGTTTTGTTTAAAATCACTAAAAAGCTCAAGGTCTGCAGAGATGTGGCACACATATGTATGTAGATATTATTTTATTTTAATATTAATTTTTGCTATTTTTGAAAACTCAAAGTATTTTTCGTTAATTCATTTATGGTAGGAATATACATTTTTGGGAAGTTTTGAAACTCTTTAAAATTTAAATTAAAAAAAAAAAACTGAAAAATAAAATTAAAATAATGACAATAAAAAAAAAGTCTGAAAATACTGAAAGAAAATTGAAAAAAATGTCCATGGATTTTTTTTTTGTTAGTTGTTATATTTTTTGAATGTATGATAATATTAAATATTTTTCAATAAATATATATAATTTTTGAATTTTATTTATACATCTTTTTTGCAATATAGAATTCAAGTGTTGCAATAAAAAATTTATATTAAAAAAAAAATTAATTTTTTTCGTAATTAAAATTTTCAAATTAAATTGAAATGCTCTAATAAAAATTTTAAAGCTTAAACAATTTTTTTTTAAATTTTAAATTTTTTATATGTATTGTTAATCATCAAATTTAATGCTTCACTTATTTGTCTGTTGACTTGCATCTTTCTTTCTTTTAATAAATCTCAATTGACATAAAAAAAAAATAAAAAATTGAACTTTGATATTGAAGCCTTTTTAAAGTTTTTTTTTTTAATTTTCAATTTTTATTTTTGTTTTTATTGCTAATCATTAAATTGGGTGTTTTATTTATTTAACTGCTGATACGCATTTTTTAACTTTTAATAAATCTCAATACAACATAAAAAATATTCTAATTTTTTTTTTTTTAATTCGGTAAACTTTACTTTCATGATAATAAATTTTGAATTAAAAACCAAAATTAAACCCTTTATGATTTTATATTTTTATTTTTTTTAAATTAATTTTTTAAATCAATTTTTTTAATTTTTTTTTCTTATTTAACGACTTCGAAGTATTTTTGTTTAAATTTTTTTGTAATTAAAATACTTCACACAAAGGAAACAGGTCCTAACTGGCACTCAAATTATTTCGAACACCTTTGAATTGAGATTATGATTGAAATTTGAGAGCTGCCTTCCTTGAAAATTATTTATAGTTTGAAGAGAAAATTAAATTTTTGAAATTTTTACAAATTTAAAGAAAATTTTTAATTCATTTCAATTTTTATTTTTATTTCTAAGTATATGAACAAGTTTATAGCTCCGTTTAAACATTTACTATAATTTAAGCTGTTAATATTTTTTCCAAAAGTCTCGAAGTATAAAAACAAGATTCAAGTATTGAATTAAGATTTTTAAAAATGAGTTTTAATAGTATTTTGAATTCCAATTTCCCTTTTTTTATTGAGCTACAAATGAAGTTTCAATTTTTTTTATTTATCTACTAATTAAGGGGAAATGGTGGTCTAGAATTAAAAAAAATTCGATTTTTCTTTTTTGGATATTTCGAAAGTATTGTCTTTTAAGAATATATTGTTAAAATTTTATGATGATAGCTAGAGTATTTTCGATTCTACAGGTCTTTAAGCAGGTAGCGGCCGACCGCTCGACCTCATATACTTCAAACTCATAACTCGTTTTTTTCACAGAACAGCTTTTTTCTGCGCGGCGCAGGTAAAAATGTATTTATCCGAATGATCTGAAATTTGAATATGTTATTCAGTACACTAGTAGCTATATTCCGTAGCATAAAAATTTTACTGTCTGAAAAACTTCTTACTTCTTTAGCTCAAAAGCTGACAAAAAAATAAGGCTGTTTCGGTTATTAAAATTCAAAAATTCACTTTAAAAAAAAATGTTTTTTTTCTTTCTTATAAATTTGGTACAGGATATAGCTACACTTGTACAAATTAATAATCTTCTTCGTTCTTGTGTTTCAGATAAGTAGAAGAGTCAAAATTTCCTGCGCCACCCACATCCAATTTTTTTAGCAGATCAACTTCAAAAGCAATTTAAAAAAATTTAAAATTATATTTTTTTAATTATCTAAATGCTTTTGTATTCAATATAGATTTTTAATCATACCTACAAAGTATACATATTGTTGTTTATTATTATCAACTATAAAAAAGAATTGAAAATGCCTGAAATTTACGATCTCTAGACCACCATCTCCCCTTAAACTAATTTTTTATTTTTTTTTTGTAGTCTCAATATCTATTAACTGATTTAATATTTTAAATATTAAAATTTAACCAAAAACATTTGAAAATAAGTGGCATAAAAATTTTTTTTTAAATATTTTATATTTTATTTTGTCTAATGCCAGTCAATGCAAAGAGGTTTGAAAGTTGCGTGGAATTAATTTTTATTAAATATATTTCAACAGCATTAAAGAAACTTTGTTTTAACAAAAACAATTTTTAACAATTTTGACAATTGTTTTTCTTTTTTCACTATAGCAAAATTTTGAAAGTAATGATTTTAGTTATATTATTAAATTGAGAAGAGTAATTTGTCTTATCAAAATATCGTTTTTCAGCAAAAAAAAAGTATATTAAATGATATGTTTTATAAAAAAAAATATTTTTTTTGAAAATTTACCTCAATTCTTATTTTTTCAATATTATATTATTCAACACATATTTTTTTTTAAATTTTTTTTTCAATTGTTTGCCATTGATTTTACCTAGATTTTAAATTTATCGCAATTATAACTTTTCACTTCAAAAATTATTTTGGAACTTCATAATTTTTTTAGCAAACCCTAATTTTAAGCGCTGCTCTCACAGTTTTACGCGATTTTTGTAGCTTTTTTATTAAATTCATATGCCTCGAAGCTTTCACTGAACTGCAAAGGAGCCTTTTAGTGATTTTCATGAATAATAAACTTTTCGAGCACAAATTACAATAAACTTTCAAAAAAAAAATAATTTTTTTTCTTTAAATACTTTCTTTTTAGTACATGAAGTATACATATTTAAAAAAAAAATATATATGAGTGAAAATTATTTGGACCTTAGAAAGTGGGTTTTGCTTTTCTTTTTTTGGAGGGGTAAACCTGCGTGTATAAGTATTTTGGGTGTGTTTCTTCCTTATGATTATTTTTATTTAATTTTTTTGTTTTGAAGCTGACTATGTATATGTATGTGCGTGTGTTATGGGCTTAGCAATGGTGGGGGCGGGCGGTATATAGATCATTAGAATAGGTTTGAGCGCGGTTTTTGGTAGTAGTAATAGTTGTTGTTGATTTTGATTTGGTATTTAGTAGTAGAAAGAGTAGTAGGTTAAATGTTGGCATTTCTAGTGGATAAAGTGTAGGTGTGTGAATAGTTTTTCTGTTTTTTATTGGTGATATTGAGGTTTTGTTGTTATTTTTGAGATAAATTTTTTTTTGTGTATGTGTGTTGTTTTTGTTTTGTTTTGTGTGTTGTTTTTGTTTCTTTTATGTTTTGTTTTTGTATTGCTTTTTTTGTCGTCAGGAACTTACCTATAAATAAGAAAAATATAAGTAAACCTAATTCCCGCATTGAGGCTTTCAGAGTTCGTCCTAAAATTTGTAAACCCTTCGAATGCCTAGATAACTTAAATATTCGAAATACTCGAACTAATCGTATCACTCGTAATATTGCCAAGGACATAGCCTGATTCGATGACTTGTCCTAAAAATTATAATCGGTATGGTATGTTTTCAATAAACAAATACAGTTATTTTTTGTATAATTTTTATAATTTTTTTTTCAAATTTTTTTTTTAATTTTTTTGTATGTTAATAAATATGTTTATATATATATATATATAATAAAGTATTTATATATGTACATATATGTATATATAAAGTTATGTATTTTGTATAGTTATATGTATTCGCACAATCAATAACAAAAATAAACAATAAATATATATATATATATGTATAGTATATAGTAAGAAATAGCGGTGGGTATTGGTTAGTAAGTGGTTAGTAATACTTAAAGATGTTAGTAAAAATTTAAACCAAAAATTTATGTTTTAAAATATATATTTAAATTATTTTAAATATAGTTATATATATTTTGTTTTTGTATATAGGAAAAGAGCAAGTGATAGTTAGAGTATATATGTATTTACTAAATGAGTATTCATGTTTACATTCATGTATATTCATGTCATTGTACAAGTAAATACGTGTAAGTATTCACAAAGGCAAATGCATACAAATTTAATTTAAATATAATTAATTTTTATTTGTTTTTTGAACTATTTTCCAAGCCAAAAGAAAATAATATTAAAATAATATTTCGGTTAACTGTTAAATATTATTTTAAAACTGTAAATAAGCTATTTAAAAAAATTTCCTATCAAATTGAAATATTTATATTTTTTTTATTTATTTAATTAAAAACAAAATACCGTGACATTTTTAAGTATAAAAAAAAATCGGTTGAAAATTTAAAAAAATTTTTTTTTATTTTTTTTTAAATTTTTTAAATTTTTAAATTAAAAGAAAATGCCATGACATTTTGAAAAATTCGGTTAGAAATCTTAAAACAAAAGGGGAAAAAAATAAAAAATATAAAAAAAAAATTTATTGAATAAATTTAATTTAAATTTTAAATAAAAAAATTTGTCATGACATTTTTAAGCAAACAAAGTGTGATAGAAAATCTTAAAAATAGAAAAAAAAACCAAAATAAATATTTGTAAATTTTTTTTGCATCACTTTAATTAAAATTTTAAATAAAAAAATTTGCCGACATTTTTGAGTAAAAAAAAAAATTCAGTTGAAAATCTTAAAAAAAAAATAAACAAACAAAATTTAATTTTATTAAAAAAAAAATCCGATGACAGTTGATAAATTTAATTTAAAAATAACAAAAAAAAATCTTTTAAAATTTTTTATTGCATAAATTTAATAAGAATTCTTAAAAAAAAAATTAAAAACAAATAAAAATTTGTTTTTTAATTTTTTTGTTGCATAAATTTAATTTATTAAATTAAACAAAAAATGGCCTTGACATTTTTAGGTAAAAAAAATCTGTTGAAAACCTTAAAGAAAATAAAAAATAAACACAAAAATATATTTAAAAAAATTTTTTTATTGAATAAATTTAATTTAAATTTAAATTAAAAAATTGCCATATTATTTTTAAGTACAAAAAAATTTGTTGAAAATCTTAAAAAAAAAAATTGGAAAAAAATATATGTAAATATTTTTATTTAATTTGAATTTTATATAAACAAATTTTCCGTGATTTTTAAGTATAAAAAAATTCGGTTGTAAATCTTAAAAAAAAAAAAATAAACAAAAAAAATTAAAATTTAAAAATTTTGTTGTTTCATAAATTTCTATTTAATTAAAAAAAAAATTGCCATGACAATTTTTAGCACAGAAAGTTCGTTTGAAAATTTAACGACAACAAAAAGTAAAAGTCGAGAAAAATTTTTTTGTTGTTTTTTTTTTTTACCGAAAATTTTTCGCATAAAACTCACTATCTATATGAACAAAAATTTTCAACGCTTCTAATTCTTAATCAATTATTTTTAAATTAAAAAAAAATTATTTGGAAAAGAAATTTTCTTCTTAATTTGTTTTTCTAATTAAATTTTTTTTTTATAAAATTTAAAAAAAAATAAATTTCTCAGTAAGGGATTAAAAATTCTTTGCAAACTAAAGTTTAAAAAATTTTAAGGTGTATTATTTTCCATTATATAGAAATAAGGGCATGTAATTGTTGCTAAGCGTTTTAAAATAATATTTGCTTTTATAGTTTTCCAAGCAATAAATACTATTCTAAGATTAATAATAATAATAGTATTTATAATATAAAATTTAATATTTTTAAAATTCGTATAGAGAGTGTACGAAAAGATTTCTCACACAAGAAAACATACCTGTGGACTGACTGGCGCTTTTGGAAGATTTAACGTATCCTCCTCTTCGGCGACGACGGTCGCCAATGTTATAAAATACGGAATGATGGCGATTATGTCGATAACATTCATGACATCCCTGCAGAAATGTAACTTATTCGGACATGCGAGGAACCTTTAAAGCGAAGAGAATGTGAGAGTATGAGAGTGTGATGGGAACAACAAAAAGAGCGATGTTGTTGTTTTTTAGTTAACAGAAAGATTAAATGCATAACGGTAATGTGAGAAAATGATTTATATTTCATGAAATAGGGGGACAGACTTAGTTATCAGAATGATTTAAAAAAAAAAATAAGAAATAAAAATTAAAAAAAGGTGGTAAAAATAAATATAGTTCAGTTAACAAAATTAAATGAAAATATGGTGGAATTTTTAATGAAAGACATTTTTTCGAAATCATTTTTAATTTAATGTTAGGATTAATAAAATTAAAAAAAAAAAACAAATGATTATAATGAATTGGCCATCAATGGAAAAACATATTTTTGGCGCAATCCAGTGAAATATTTCACAACAATAGTGATTGATGATGGAAAATAAAAAAATATTATACAAAAAATTATAAAAATATATTTTATATAGAATTTTTTTCATATACTGAACGTTCCTGAAGGCTAATATAATAATATGCGATTTTAATTTTATTATTTACAATATTTTTTTATAACATTTTGTTGTTAAGAATATTTAAATATATGTAAAAAATATTCTTTTTGTTCATTTGTAACAAAAAACTTTTATTTTTAAATAGTTTTCAGATATTATTCTATACATTTTTCACTTACCTGACTGTGAGTTCAAATGTAAACCAAATAATACATATCGTTTCTATAAGGAAGAAAGGATCTGTGATGTCAGGCACCTCATCTTCCTCGATTTTTGTGCCATTTGTTGTTGTATTGAACACCTGATGAAATTTGTGAATATTAGTAATAATAATAAATATAATTTTTTAAATATGTATATATATATATGTGTGTGTGTATCTAATCGTATAAACATATATTTATTATGGAGGCATTTACAATACTGAGGAGTATAGTGATTGAATAAATAAGAAAATATGTATTCAATTTTGGTATATTTAAAATGTGGTAATGACTCTGCAAGAAAAACTATGAAGTTGAACTTTCGCTATAGTTTTGGTTGAGCTTTAGCTTTTGTGAAAGCTTTTTCAAAATATTCGTGAAATAGTTACCATGAGAAATAAGCTTTTTCATCTTAAAAAGAGCTTTAAAGCTAATCTTATTTATACCAGGGAAAGCTGTTTTAGAGATAGTTTGAAAGAAATCCTTCTTATAAATGATTTACAGACCAAATTTTTATTCTAGCACAATCAGGTATAAATTTTCTCTACAATTGCAGGTATATAAACAAGGAGAGTCTGTTTTGAGGGATTTTCTGATTATTAAGCAGAAACGTATGTGTAATAAAGATCAGCATTTTAGCATTCCTTATCTCAGCTATACTAAAATGAATCAAATAAAGCTTTCGACGTGTTAACTTATATTACAAATATGTTAGTAGGCTTAGAGCTTTCACTGCGAGCTGAGTTTCAACATTTTAAGTAAAGCTTTATTTAATAAGATTTTGTAAGCACTGCGTAAAAGTTAGCAAGCTAAATAAATATACTTTAATTAGCGTAAGTTTTAGTGCAATCTGCTATTTGTTTGATGGCTCAAAAATAAAAATTAATTTCCAATGACATATGTATACTTTTTACAACTTAATGTCAAAAGAATAAATGCTTTCTAGGCAATATTTTTTTTTGAAATTATACACAATAATTTACAGTTATATGTTTATTTACTGGTTAAGTAATGTTAATTTTAAAATAAATATTTATTAATGTTTTTTTTTTAATTTTTAATAGAAAGCTCATTTAGCTATAAACATGATATTGAGAGGCCAACTAGTTTGAATTTTTAAAGCGAGAAGTGCAAGGTTGAACATTTATATTTAATTCATATATACTTTTACCGATAATAAAGTTTTTCTAAGAGCTTACTTGAAGCCTCCAAATTAAAAATTGAGGTAGCGATAAAAGCTTATTTTTTTTTAAAGACGAAGCAATTTGAAAAATTAGATTTGAAAAGTTTTGATTAAATAAAATTTTTGCACAAAAGCTATTAAGAAGATTTTTTTATATTGCTTTAAATGAAACGCAAAAGAATTCAAAAGAAGAGAAATAATAAAATTTTAGTTAAATATATGAAACGCTAAGGGAGCTTTCATTATGCTTTCACTGGACTCGTAGGAAAATGTGATTTTATTTGAATGTGAGTCACATCCAAAATTATAATATTTTTTTTTCGCAAAAACTCAAACCAGTGTGTTCCCTCAACTCTTGCGCTGGCATTACATTTTAGGCTTAATAGGATTTGTATTATAAATTTTATGAATTTTGATAGGTTGGTTGGAGCATACAGAGTTACAACACCAAACATATATTGATAAAAAATTTAAATTTTATTTTTAAATTACAATTTTTTTGCCAACCCGATTTTTAAGCTTTTCGTATTCAAGAAATTTGACATCAAGTTGCAAAAGTGTGCGCAGAAAGCAGTAAAAAAATAATAAAATAAATTATTGCGATATATTAAAAGTTTTGTGTTCATATTTGAATTAAAAAAGGAAAAAAAAAAGAAAAAAGAAGTGCTAAAATGCTACTGAAAACAATTAGAAGTTTTAAAGCATTTGAACTTTTTCAAATTTTTCGTAAGAAAGCTTTCAGTATTTAATAATACACTCAGCTTTTGGTTTAGAAATTTTTCTTAATAAAATTTATGCTAGTGAGCTTTAAGTTATTGGAAAAATATCACTATATATATATTTTGTTTTCAAGCTTAAAAATATTTATATTAAATTGTTAAGACATGTGAAGCTTATACAGTTTACAGAGTTTATTTTGTATTATTTTCCATATTCCGTATTATTGCAAAATCATATTTCGCAAACAATTGCAAAATCACGAAATATTATTTCGGAAACTTTTAAAACTTGTGAAGCTTTTAAAGCTTTCAGGAAATGGTTTTCTTGTTATTAATTTGCAAAATCACAATATATTATTTCGGAAACTTTTAAGACTTGTATAAAAGCTTTCTGAACTTATTTTCCATGTTTGCAATTGGAAGATCACAAGGTATTATTTTGCAAACTTTTAAGACTTTTGAAACTTTTAAAATTTGCAGAACTTATATTCTTTGTTGTCATTTTCAAAATTACAAAATTTTATTTAGCAAACTTTTTAGAATTGTGAAGCTTTCAAAATTTTCAAAACTTATTTTCGCTATCATAAATTGCGAAATCACAAAATATTATTTGACTTTTAAGCTTTTCGAAGCTTTTAAAGCTTTCAGTACTTATTTTCTTTGTTGTCAATTTCAAAATTACATTTTTTTCTCAAATTTTGAACACATGTAAAGCTTTCAAAGCTTTCACTGTTTATTTAAAGTACTATTTCGCAAATATATATTGTTAAAATCTGCTCACTCGCCGAAAGGAAAAAAAATTATGAAAAAGCTCATTCCCTTAAAGCTTAAAGCACTAAAAAAAATTCAACATATTTCACTCACCTTGTAATGCTTAAATTCGGGTAATGTTTCTAGACAAAATATAACAATTGATAGCAATATAACAAATACACTAATTATGGCTACAACTCTGGCGGCTTGCGAACTCTCCGGATACTCAAAGAGTAACCAGACTTTTCTTTGATTCTCGTTATCCGGCAATGGTCTTTCTTCTTCTTTAATAAAGCCTTCATCCTCTCTGTAGTAATGTGCGTTGTTGTAGTTGTTGGTGAAGAAAGTTTTCAAAAATAGATAAAAATAATTGATTAATAATTTTTTTTTATAATTTAAAATATATCTACACGTATTTTTCTTCTTCTCTTGCAATAAAACATCAACCAAATTACAACAAATTTTTGTAGTTTACAACTCGCTTCAAAAAACTTTTGTTTTTCAAAACCACTTAAACCAATTTTGTGTTCATATAGATGATTTTCGAACATGAACACTTCAACAACTAAAGCATTTACTTTAAATGAAATATTTATATTTTTTATTTTAAACAAAAAATGAACAAACAATACTACTTTTAGTTAAAATTGAAACTAAACGAAGAATTCAAAAATTTTCTTTTCCTTCGTTCGAATGCATGTGTGTTTAAATAATGTAAGTATTTGTTGTTTAAGAAAATTAAAAAACATTCAAAATAAAAATTGAGGCATTAAAGAACCACACAACAATTAAATCAGCGGCTATGTTGCCAAATTTCGTTCAAACGCTGAATGGTGTATAATACTCAGCAGTAGTAGCAGCGGGTGTTTGGTGTTTGTTTGCTTCATCAACTCAGATGGTTCGTGTCTTGGCTTTAAATTGTATGTTGTTTGTTGTTATCGCAGCCGGCGTTTGCTTGAGTGTGTGTGTGTGTGTGATGCAGAAAGCAAATCTGTAAACCCAGCGTTGCATTTTGCATACTATTTGAGAGCTTGACCGTCTATATTAGTAGTACATATGTAGGTATGTATGTAGATTTGCTAGCAGCTACATATAAATGCTGTGTATGGCGAAGTGTGTTTGTTTGGTTGAATATTGATGAGATTTGATTTTTCTAATTTACTATTTATTTGTGTTTATTTTGATTTTTTTTCTCTTTCTGTTTGGTGATCGTCGCACTTGAAATACTGAAATTCGCATTTTTTCTATGTTAATTTTGCAGCAGCTTTTTTTCGCGCATGCTTGTGCGTGCCACGGTACCGGCCACATACTCCCCCCATGCCGTATGTACAAAATTTTAAGCTGGTGGTCAAGTGATTAACGGTGTTATATAAGCGGCAAATTGAATTTGAATTTTTTTTTAAATATTGTTTTTGTTGATTTTTTTGTTTTGTTTTTGCTTTAGCGCTTTAAAAATTTTTCATTCAATGAATTTCGCTTGCAACCGATTGTGTGTGGTTTATATACGTATATGTTTCAATATTTAATAATGCCGATTATAGTATAAACACAAAGATATGTACATACATAAATGTTTTGAAATTTTCAAAAATTTGTTTATAAATTTCATACAACAACAATTTTAAGTAACAACAACAGCAATAACACTAGAAAATATTGATGTCCATACATATACACATACATGAAAAAAGATAACTGTTAAGAAAGAAAGTGTTTTTAAAGAATTTTCCCTTACTAATTGAGTATGCCCAGTTGGAATTGAAAATTTTTATATATTTCATTTTAATGAAATGAGATTTTTTACTAATTTAAATTTGATGCAACATTTGAAATTAACCCAATTGTAAAACTCAAAACATACTGCATCCAACAGGACTCAGTGATCTACAAACGATCTAAATTTTTATCCAAATCAAACATATTTTTGTCGATCTGTTGATCTGTGATCCCCTATCCGAAGGTAAGCGAAGCATATGTTAATCCAGACAAAAACCCTCGAACGTATTTAATTTGAAACAAACCGAAATTGCTTCCTGGTCAATTTCCGGTATTTGTTAGTCTAGGCAAAAATATTCCTTCGCACAAAAATTCAACGATAAAGAGTCATACAAAAAGATTTGTCTCTATAAGATCGATATCTGTTCCATTTCCTGGAAAAATATTAATTTCATGTAAATTGCACCATAAGATAATCTTTTTTGAATAGATTCTAGACACACTTTCACATGCCAAAAACTACCTGCGTATCATATTTGTAGTAAATCGAACAAAATTTTTGAGATACATCGGCCGCAGGTGCACTTTCCGGAAGAAAACCTGGTCTTTATATTAATTTAGCTACCTATGCTCGAACATGGTTTCATAAGTCAGTGAGTTTTCAAAAAAAAAATTTTATTTTCGGCAAATAAGCATTTTATTTCCCAGCATAGTCTCATTTTAGCTCCATACATTTAGTCCAGTGTTTTTCCAATATTTGTGTTGCTTCCAAACAATCGGAGCTTTCAATGCCCTCAAAGTAGCCGTTTGCTTCTGTGATGACCTCGAATCTCTTACCTCTCAGGTTTGGAAACAAGAAATAGTCGCAGGGGGTTAAATCTGGAGAATATGTTGGATGGTGGATCAGCTCGTGGCCCAATTTATGAATTTTTGCCATGCCGATTTCACATATGTTGGAATCTATCCAAAAGCTCTGACAAATATTCGGCGGTGATCGTTTAACCTTTTTCAGGGCAGTTGATATGAATGACACTTCGTGGATCAAAAAAAAAAAAAAAAAAGACTGTGGCCATGACCTTATTGGCGAGAGACCCATCTTAGCCTTCTTTGGTGTACGTTCCCCCGGAGAAACCCACTGTTTTGGTTATTAATTGGTTTCTGGTGTGGTGTGGTGAATCCATGTTTCGCCTACGGTAACGAAGCGGCGCAAAAATTCTTTTGGATTGCGATTGAAATGCTCCTTTGAAGTGGTTAATGGTCGTGTGTGAGCAATCGTGGCACCAATCGTGCGGATAGCTTTTCCATGTCCTCTCAGTTGAGATGTCTGGAGCTTCAGGTATCTCACGCATTTTTATTCTCCTATCGTCTAATATTATCCCATGGATTTCGCAGACGATTTCTCGCGTGATGACCTCTTTTAGGCGACCCGAACGTTGGGCGTCACTTGTAGTGGTACTACCACAACGGAACTCAGTTAACCATTTCTTAACCATTGAAATTTATGATATTTATGAAGTCTTTTCTTGGATTTTATTGATGTTTTTTTATGCTGAAAATATTACTTAATCAGCACATGAAATTCAGATTTACCATTTATGTTAAAATTGACGCGGTCGTCTGCTTTCAATGGCTCCCAGACACAAACGAAATAGCGCAGCTTGCTCAAATTCAAAAAGTCACTGACATAAATAATAGTCCTCTTACCAAATTTAAAGTAAGTCACTCCATAAATAGGTGGTTTAGATAGATAAGACCAGTCGGTTGTCGTCACTAAAGTTGGGTAAGTCCTCCATTTTCAGCGTTTCAGGTAGTTTTTGACCGCAACAGCTACATGGGACCGAGCGTTGTTATGCCTTTCAGTCATTCATTTTTCCACAATGCACTGCTCAAGAGCATTCGTTGTAGTTGATAATGAGTTCAAATTGCATTTTTCACAGATCTTGGTCCATTAAAGGGTCCTGTATGTAAATTTTTTTTCTGTACGCCAGAACGCTCCTTGTCTTCGATACTAAATTTTCCACTTTCGAAACATCGATACTGCTCTCTGAATGACTTATCAGTCGGCTATTGGCAACTTCAATAAGCATTCGCATTACTTCAGCTCCACTTTCTTTTTTCCAAAAAACAACACCGTTGTCAGAAACAGTAAGTATTAAGTATAATTATTAATTTATTATAATTTGCGTTTTAGAACTTTCGGAGTTTCAATTATTCCAAAAAAAAAATTTTTTACCCCAGTATTGAAACTTATAGAAAGCGAACTGTAACATTTAACCTTTACAACCAATTTTTCAGATATGAGAACTTATATTTAATCCCAAAATGCTATAAATTAAACACTTTTCTTGTTTTAATTTTATGTGGGATCAAACTTCAGATCAAACTTGAAATAAATGAGCCATGCCGTCTGGTAAAAATATTTTTCCAACTATCGATGGGACCGATTTCAAGTTATACCCTTTCCATGAAAAAATTATCGAAATCGGAGCACTCTGTAAGAAGTTATGTAAAAAAAAATATACGCGAAGGATTAACCTCCAAAAATAATCGCCAATTTTTTTTCAGGCAATATTGCGAGAGTGACAGTCCTTGGCCGCATAAAATTCCGTGTCATTCTGGTATAAGTACCTGACCGTCGCGGAAACCTTTGGATTTTAGTCGCTACTTAGGACATGCATTCCTTAAAGCGTGTAAATTCTTGAACCACTAATTCGCAGGGGTCAATGTAGAGTCATCGTTTTCTTCGAACTTTTTCATCTGATAATAACTGAAAATTTTTAAACTGAAATCGTTTTTTTAATGATAAATTTCACTGCCCAGCCATGGTTATGGTGCCGAGAAGTTGTAATATTTTTTAGGTAGGATCCTATACTAATTAAACGAATAGCAAAATCAAGATATCTAGAATTTGAATTGAAATGAAAAAAGAACACTAACACCGAAAAAAAAAATTTTATTGAATTTTTATGTACGCGATCATGGGGAATAACGTGTAGCTGGATAATTTCACGTACGTGAAAGGAACAAAAAAATTCAATTTTGATCGTCTGCGTAATAGAAGTGATCCAGCGTATATTACAGTCTGAGATTACATGATTAATACGAGGGCTGTGTGATAAGCCAGTGACTTTTTTAATTTACCGAGCAGTTGCTGTAAGTACAACACTGATTAATATACAGCTGTAAAATTTTGAGCAAAAAAAAAAAGTTCTTTGTGAGCAAAACCATCACCGAAACCAAGAAAAGACTTGATAAATACTATGAAGACTCTCAAGTTCAATGGCTGAGAAATGGTTTGCTGCGTTCCATTGTGGTCGTAGCAGTGCAAGTTAAGTCGAATGTTCAGGTCGTCCAAAAGAGGTTGTCATGCCAGAAATTGTTGATAAAATCCATGAAATGATATTGGACTTTCGAAGAATAATAGTGCATGAGGTGGCTGAGCCTGTAAACAACTCAACTGAGCGGTTATATTGCATTTAATATGAATATTTGGGCATGAAGAAGCTATCCGCGCGATGAGTACCGAGATTGCTCACCACACGACCATAAGCGCAACCGTGTAACCCCTTCAAATGAGTATTTGGCGATGTTCAACCACAATCCAAACGAATTTGGGGCGATTTCGTTAGCATAGAAAAAAAGTGGATACACCACACTACATCAGAAATCAATTAAAGATCAAAAGAGTGGATTTCTCCTGGTGAACGTGCACCAAAGAAAGCCAAGGTGCGTCTGTTGGCTAGCAGGGTTAGTTCTTTGAAATGCACGAGGTGTCATTCACATTGATAAGATCACCAGCGAATATTATTCAGAGCTTTTGGACAGATTGATTTGAAGCAGAAACGATCGTATTTGCGGAAAGAAAGTGCTATTCCATCAAGACAATGTGTGCACATGAGTGTAGCTACCATGGCGAAAATTCATAAATTGAATTACGAACTGCTACGCCATCAATCCTGTTCTTCAGATGAAGCCTCCGGCGACTATTTATTATTTTAAGACCTGTAGACATGGCTGGGTGGTAAGAGACTCGGGTCGAATGAAGAGGGTATCACAGAAACAAATGCCTATACTGAGGACCTTGAAAATCTATTATATGGACGGAATACAAAAGTTAGAAAACGCTGGAGAAAATGCATAGAGCTAAGCGAGGAGACTCTGTGGGAAAATAAAACAATTATTTGCCAAAAAAAGGATATTTTATATAAAAAGTCACTGCCTTATTAAATCACCCTCGTATTTATATTATTATTTTGACTAATAACTTTATGTATTATAATCAAAAAGTACGTACTTAATAAATTTATTTTCTGAAGCTCGACAAAATAAAAAAAAAACATAATTTTTTAATTTTTTTGAGTCAAAGTGATTTTACATGACATTTTATATGAGTATATGGCATTCCGTATATACGGTGAAATTTCAAAGTGTGAATGAAGTTCTCGATTGAAACTTTATTTGCTTCTATGTAGATGCTATTAAAAATATTACTAAACTATTGCAAAAGAGTTTCTCTTATATACTTGTATGTATAACTAACTACCAGGCAAAAAAAATTGTATTTAAGTGCCTTTAAGAAAATATGTATGAACGTGTGAGTAGCCTAAATATTAGCAGGAATGAAACAATAATTTACATAATCACTTTAAAGGTTATTTACGAAGTTTTAACAAAAATATTAAACTAAACGAGCATGCAGATTTTTTTTCTCAAATTTTTTCCAACTGGGCTAAGAAATTAAAAAAAAAATTACTAATGTTAGTGTTGATGTTAATTAATTTTCTTTTTTTTTTTTCATTAAATAAATAACAGTGTTTTTGCGCTGTACAGTATTTGTGTATACAATACTACATTAAAAACGATTTTTTTTTTGGAATTAATAAAAATCATTCAGCATTAACATTCCAATTAAAACTACGCATCAGCTTTGTAACCAATTATTTATGCATATTGTTATTGATATTATTATTATTATTAATATTACATTTTTAAAAAAATGATAATATTGATAAATTGCCCAAATATATTTTGTCATTTTGCATGTGGTAAATCTCTTACCTGAATTTATTAATTGCTTGATCACCTAATTCATAAAATTTTATTTCTTCACTAAATACGTCTAAAGGGACATTGACCGGTCTCCGCAGTCGACCACCTAAATGAGGGAGTTTTTCATTTATTTATTGTTAAAGAAATTAAAAAAAAATATTTTAAATTATAAAAATAATGAAAATAAGTAAGAATGTGAGTTGTTAGTACAAAACAAAAAAAAAAAAAAAAAAATATTTAAGTGCAATTTCGGGATTAAAAATAATAAATATTTCAAACAACACATTTACAATATATATTGTATATATATATAGCCAAGTATGATTGTTGTTGTTAAATGTTGAGTATGTGTGAGCGCAGATGTTTGTATTTTGTCAGATGAAGAGGGGTAAAAGAGAAGAGCAGAAATTTGCATGTTAATATATGTTTATGAAAAAACTTATTTCTACACATAAACATACTATATTTTAATTAAAAAATATTAAAATTTACTTAAAAAAATATTTAAATTATATGTTATAGTATATAACTGTAAAGTTAAAAATTATTATTTTTTCATTCCTATTAAATCTTTCAACGATTAATTGCGTTACAATAAAAAATATGAGCAACTACTTACCACTTTGATAATAGTATAAAATTGCATCGAAGCTCGGCCGACTACGGTCAAAAAAATATTCATTTCTAAGCGGGTCAAAGTACCGTAATCGCCGAGCTGGATCCCCCAGCAGTGTGTCCGGAAATTGATTTAACGTTCGTAATTGTGTTTCGAACCTTAACCCGCTTACCTGCAAAGGAGTGTACCCAGTGGTGGGGAGAAGAAAAAAAAAACGAAAACGAAAACAAAATCGAAATTTTGCGAAGAAGAGCAAGAAAATTAATTATTGACTATTTGGTGAAATCTAAAAAGTTTTTATTATTAATAATATCATTTTGTTGTTGTATGAAAATACATAGTTTCGATAAAATAATGGAATTAAATACTAGGTGAGATTTTCTACAAATAAAATATATGTATTTTTTAAATTTTATTGTTCACTTTCGGCCTCATGTTTTAAATGGTTTAAAAAATCTATAGAAATATAATATTTAATTATTGTAATTAATAAAAAAATTTGCGCTAATTTATCTAAATACTTGTGAAAAGTGGAATGAAAATATTACTAATTTAAAATATTGAAATAAAACTATTCTGCTAATTAGACTTTACTATCCGAGGCTTGCAGTTTATATTTCGGCAGTTGGTAACCCTAGTATTGCAAAGTGGCAACTGACAACTTTATCGTAATGTTTGACATTTTTGATATTTGATTATATTTACAGCTTTCGAAGTGAGTAACTCCGTAACGTTCATCGGTGAAATTAATTAAATTTTTGGCTATGAAACTCCATCAAGAACCAGTGTTTATCGATGGCATGGTGAATTTAATCGAGGTCGCAGATCACCAAAAAAACTAATTTCATGAAGGTCGTCCAAAAGCAGTTATTGTTCCGGAAACTGTTGATCTATCGTGAGATTGATATGACTATAGGTATTAGTGGGACCAGCATATATTCAATATTGCATGAATATTTGATTGTAAAAGGAAAAATAGTTCACGTTGGATCCCACACAATTTAACACAAATGTTAACCGCTCAAAAAAGGATCGAAAGGTCGATTAGTTGAAAGAAAGGTTAAAAAAATACGAAAGCGTTGCTTCGAAACACGTCTATGACATCGTAACAAGTAATGAATCGTGGATTTACGCCTACGAGTAAACAGCAGGCGACAGTATGGATGTTTCAAGATGAGCCGAATCCAACAAAAGTTGTTTGCGTACGAACTTCCATACTTTCAACCGAATGGTTGCTTGATTTTTTTGGAAAAACTGGACATGTCGCAACCGTGGTACTAGAACAATGCTGAACAGTTAATTCGGAGTGGTACGCAACCATTTATTTGCTAGTTGTTTTTCAAGAAATCGGGAGACTCAACCGCTGTAGATGGATTATTCTTCACCACGACAATGTGCGCTCTCACACAGCGATTAAAATAACCGGATTTTTGAGCACTCAAAACATCGATTTGATATGTCATCCACCATATAGTCCTGACTTGGCACCGAATGACTTCTTTTTAATCCAGTACGTGAAAAATAAACTGAGAGGTCAACGTTTTTCGACAACTGAAGTTGGTGGTTTATACGTTCAGACCGTATATTTTGGAGATATTTCAATCAGTGAGGCAGAAGTGCTTCGACAATTGGTTCAAATGCATGGAAAAGGATATAGATCTTTATGGAAAATATTTTGAAAAATAATAAAGTGATTTTCAGTGATTAATTTTTGTTTTTGTTCTCTAATGCAGAAATATAAGCTGTAAACTAGTATTAGTTATGAAAAAAGTTTGAGGAATAACTATGTGCTCTGTACTCTGGACAGAGAGCTGAGGATCGTATTCATTCCCGAGGTATTAATAGGAAGTCGTATTTTTTCGAAATAATATAGAACATTAAATCTAACCTCATTTCTCGTGATGACATTAGAAAAGCTTTTAAAAGCATACATTAGAAATATGCCTTTGACGGCGAACATATGAAAAGCGCAGCACGCCTATACGGAGAGTGTATCCACTACTGAGGCTGCACTTCATTTATGAAACCTTTAGTGCATAAGGAATACGTTCTAGGGGTTTTCGTGGACATAAGTCATGAAAAATGAAGCCAATGATACAATCGTGAATAGTCTGGAAGTAACCCGATTAGAGTCATGTTGTAGTTGAAAAATCCTTTGAGGTGCAGGAAGTGTAACGCTGAGTGAAACGAAGCTAGACGAATTGAAACTCCTCAGGAGGGAGTATTGTGACCAGGTGCAAGCACCTAAACTAATCGCCATAGATATACTAGTTATGGTGTTTTTTTATAAGAAGCAATACGGTGCTTGCGTGGTTAGCTCTTGGGATTTATTGTGGTTGGCCTAACAATTAAGGAACATGCCAAATAACTAAGAGTAATTTTGAACAGCTAGCTGATGTGGTAGCTCAATATACTCTCACGATTTTTATGGCAAAGAAGGTTTCAAACCACAGTAAAAGAGAGCGAGTGCCACAGAAATATACAACACAGAAATATACAAACCAATACACGAAGGGATCAAAAATGCCTGAAGGAGTGGGCACCTTCCGCTGAGCTAGATCAAAGTATTACATTAGAAAACATCCCTATAAGCAGGGGAAAGAAGTTAAGCTGGCTGCAGCAAAGCAGTGGCATATATATGGGGAATGAAATTTCTGATGAGATTAACAAAAGTGCATTCCGTCTGCCTACCGCACCAGTAGAATAGATGGTAACAAAGGAAAACATGTCGGCTTTTTTGTCACGCATAGTCGAGACGACTGCAAAACAGTCGTAGTGTCCTTACCCAGGTCACAACCGATTGGCATTACACACGAGCATTTGTAACAGTGACACATGTAGGAGTGCCTTTCATCTTAAACTTCTAGGAGTCTCACAGTTCAGAGAACTTGATGAAGTATCTAAATTAGGTATTAGAGCTCTCGTAAACTTCGTAAAAGGCGAACCGCTGAAAGCGATTTTCGGCCCAGCTCTTCCACAAAATTTATGGTTTTGCGCCTTGATGTTCTTACCAACAAATGGAGGGACCCACCGATAATTCTAAAGTGTCTCCGAACGACCGATGGATTTTTATGAAAAGCTTTTATTTCATGTCAGAAACACACTCGGAGTGCTTAAAATTCGCTGCCGAGGAATGAAAAATTAATTTTCGATAATTTTGGATGTTGGTTGAAGTTGGACTCGAACTTGGCTTTCCAAATGGTAGTATGCAATGTTGACTACTCGGCTATTGCGGTCACCGAGTTTAGCTCACATTGTACAGAACCTCCATTTGGTACTAAAAAGAATCAGCAGGTCTATGTAAAGCATCACATTCAGCTAACATAACCTATCCTAACCTAAAATAAATTTTCTTTTTCATATTGAAGGAATTTTTTTTTCGAATTCTTAAATTGTAAATATTTCTTATTTCAAGTTTATTTTGAACTGCATTGAATTATATTATTTAATCAACTCAATAATCATTAAATTAACTAATCAATTAAGTTAAAAAAAATTATAATTATTTTGTAATTTTTTTGGTTCAAATTGAAGATTTGAATTCTGTATTTTTTTTTATTAAAAAAAGCTTTGAGCTTTTATACATTTTACTTACATTTATAACGACTCTCTCGCAAAAATCATGATCATGAGGAATGGGTTCAAAGTGTTGTGGCCCCCCACCATACCCATGACCTGCCCCCCCTTCTTCGTCTTGACTGCTTAATTTGGGTAAAGACCTGGAAGTAGAAAAGGAGTAACGAAAATGTTTAGAAAATTTACCAAAAAAAAGTCAAAAATTATAAAACAATTAACAATAAATATTAAAATATATTTATATTATATTTAATAAAAAATTAAATAATAAAATTTTCAAATTTCATTTTAAACCACCATTATCTGCAATTCTTCTTCAATTTTACTCACTTCAAAATTCAAGCAATATTCTTCTGGCTGTTCTTGTTACTTATTGAACAAAACTACTTTCTCTACTTACTTACTTTACTTTTCCACAAGTTCGCTGATTTATATCTGACCTTTACTTTACTGTTTATAATGACTTAGTAGGTACGAGTATGTAAAAAAAATTTGCTGGCAAGAATTCAAGAGTTGTTTGCCAAGTGGTGATTTGATCAGATTTAACACTTCAATAAATGTATAATTAAGCGGAAATTTTTATGTTCATGTTGTAAGTGTAATTGAAAAGATTTTGTTTGTACTATATTTCGAAATACATATACAAACACATATAAATACATATGCGATTACGAGTATGTAACCGCATTTGGCAAATGTTGGCTGGCTGCTGTGGTTGATATTATCGCTTTGATTATAGTTGAAAAATTACTTGATTTTTTTGGCTTAATGACCAAAGTTGATAATATAAACATATTTTTGATGTGACATATAGAAGATAATTATCGACAGAGGAGACGGTAATTGTAAATGCAAATATGAGAGGAAAGGGAAATTTTAGGTAAACAAAATAATCAGGTAAATCTACAAAAAAAAAAAAAAAAAAATATTACATTGAAATTTTAGCTACAATTATATTTTCGAATTATAAAATGATAACTGATAAAGTGATAACTGAAAAAAACTATTCTCTAACTGAAAATAACTACGACAAGATATTTTTAATTATAATGAAATTGAGAGGGAAACAGGTTGAGAGGACAAGAGAAGAGTGAAATTTTTACACACGCAAACTCTGTAAAATGTTTTTGTTTTATCTATTATCTATTATCTATTATCTATTATCTATTATCTATTATCTATTATCTATTATCTATTATCTATTATCTATTATCTATTATCTATTATCTATTATCTATTATCTATTATCTATTATCTATTATCTATTATCTATTATCTATTATCTATTATCTATTATCTATTATCTATTATCTATTATCTATTATCTATTATCTATTATCTATTATCTATTATCTATTATCTATTATCTATTATCTATTATCTATTATCTATTATCTATTATCTATTATCTATTATCTATTATCTATTATCTATTATCTATTATCTATTATCTATTATCTATTATCTATTATCTATTATCTATTATCTATTATCTATTATCTATTATCTATTATCTATTATCTATTATCTATTATCTATTATCTATTATCTATTATCTATTATCTATTATCTATTATCTATTATCTATTATCTATTATCTATTATCTATTATCTATTATCTATTATCTATTATCTATTATCTATTATCTATTATCTATTATCTATTATCTATTATCTATTATCTATTATCTATTATCTATTATCTATTATCTATTATCTATTATCTATTATCTATTATCTATTATCTATTATCTATTATCTATTATCTATTATCTATTATCTATTATCTATTATCTATTATCTATTATCTATTATCTATTATCTATTATCTATTATCTATTATCTATTATCTATTATCTATTATCTATTATCTATTATCTATTATCTATTATCTATTATCTATTATCTATTATCTATTATCTATTATCTATTATCTATTATCTATTATCTATTATCTATTATCTATTATCTATTATCTATTATCTATTATCTATTATCTATTATCTATTATCTATTATCTATTATCTATTATCTATTATCTATTATCTATTATCTATTATCTATTATCTATTATCTATTATCTATTATCTATTATCTATTATCTATTATCTATTATCTATTATCTATTATCTATTATCTATTATCTATTATCTATTATCTATTATCTATTATCTATTATCTATTATCTATTATCTATTATCTATTATCTATTATCTATTATCTATTATCTATTATCTATTATCTATTATCTATTATCTATTATCTATTATCTATTATCTATTATCTATTATCTATTATCTATTATCTATTATCTATTATCTATTATCTATTATCTATTATCTATTATCTATTATCTATTATCTATTATCTATTATCTATTATCTATTATCTATTATCTATTATCTATTATCTATTATCTATTATCTATTATCTATTATCTATTATCTATTATCTATTATCTATTATCTATTATCTATTATCTATTATCTATTATCTATTATCTATTATCTATTATCTATTATCTATTATCTATTATCTATTATCTATCTAAATTTTAATATGATTTATTTTCTCTCTTTGAATATTTGAATATTTTGAAATATCAATATAAATTTCCGAAACTTTCCAACCAATAAACGGATTTTTATCTATATTTGTAAATTCTCAAATTCGTGTCTAATCAACCTCAAAAGGATCCTAATTTATTAAGTTATGTGCTTGGCTATGTGCAAAAGGATAATCTAAAAATGAAAGCCGCATAACTTAATACATATGAGCACGCGTACGTACATTCATATAAATTTACAAACACATTCAGCCATAAATAAATAACCTTCTTAAATCGTTCAGTTACGATCAAGGCGGCTGCGAAAACTAATCCAATATTTGCCATCAAATTACTTTGAAGGACAGCGAAAATGATGAGTTGATGAAGTATAAAGGAAGAAGAAGAAGCAGAAGAAGAAGAAGAAGAAGAAAAAAGTGAACAATATCAACACCAGCAATATGTGTATTACACATGTGTATGTATGTATGCGCGTTGAAAATATATTATTAAAAAGCGCTATACGCCAAGTGCCGGGCGGGTTAAGTAGCAGATGAGGAGCATAAAGCGCTGCAGTCGACAGTGATGCATTGCTATAGCGACGCTGTAACTGTATGTAAGCGTGTGTGTGTGTGTGTGTGTGGGCGTGTGCAAACTGGTATAGGCAAATATATACACATAAGCCTCTAGCTAACTTATAAGCAGCTCCTTCAAATAGTCAAGTCGAACGAAATTATGTGAGGCTTGCACTTTCAAGGCTCTCACCTCCTTATGGCGCTCCAACTCTCACACACCTCTGCAATCCTTTGCCATCATCACAACATACATACATACTTGTATATTCGAACATACACTGAAGTTGGAAGGCTCTGAGTGACGAGGACAACAGCAGTAGGCTGTTTTATTTTTCTACCTACCAGCCTTGAGCGATTGCCACAAAGGCACCAGAGACGAAGATGAGGATGTTGGGAAGATGAGTAGTAGAAGACGAGTAAAAACAAATAATAAATAAATTTAATATTATTTGTATGGAATGTTAACAAACAAACAAACAAAAAGTTTTGCTAAATCAAATTTGCACACAAATGCAAGTGAATTTTGCATTCAGCCAGCAGACTGCTCACTGTTCATCACAGCAGCACGGTCGTCCTCTATGTCATCGACGTCGTCACATTATGACGTCCCGTTATTGTCACTTTCTTGTCGTCGTTTAGCAATTGAACAAAACTTCAATGAAATTAAATTGAAACAAACAAATAAATACTGCAGAGAGCGAGCGAGGGGCGGGCAGTGGAGGGTAAGATATTGAGAAAAATAACGGCGACACGAATAATGAATGCAATGGAAATGACGTCAGCAGCCGAGAAAATTGCATAGACATAACGGCAGCAGCTATGATATTGTCTAAGCGAAAGTCAACTGTGACGCCGGCTTTAAGGACACGATAAGTGTGCAGCATGTAATGCAGATTTACATGCAGACAATGCTGATTGCGATTTACGTGTTGTTGATAGTGTATGAAGGTGCTCACTTATTGATATGTTCAATACAGATTGAAGGTAGATTTTATTATATTAAAATATATTGTATGCGCATACATTCCCCGGTTGATTAGATTGGGGACAGCCCACGCGAAGAGATCTCTTAGAAAGGTGCGACGCTGATCGACCTTTCCGTGCCCAAAATAAGATTGTCCATAGTAGGAGGTACCAGCAATATAAACGTATTAAGCTATTGGGCCATCATTGGAGCCAAAACTCTATGCTCAAATCGTTTACCTTGCGATGGAAGACATAATTGAAGGAAAGATAGACTCGACCCCGAAAAACTGCAATCGAAACATAGGGTTCTTACCCTCTGAGAGCTTTCATAAAAAACTCAATATAAGCGAAATGTGAGAAGATATCACAAGCTCTCTACGTAATGAAGATTGGCTTTTGCCAAGGTGCACAGAGGATACGGTGCGTGAAGGAATGTCGGAATGCCTTTATGCTGTAGCGAAAAAAAATTCTAGCCATCTCGCACTATATGAGAAATATATCAAGAGTAAACATGTAAAAGGTGACCCAAGTAGAGGTACTTTTTTCAATAGCCTTTTTTTTGCAGATCATGCGTGAGACGAGTCAAGCTGTCAGGTTATTTTGGGTCAGTATTGTTTGGCATTTCATCACGGAAAGGCTTACGTCTGAACAACGTTTACAAATCATTCAACTTTATTACGAAAATTCCCGTTCTGTAAATAATGTGTTTCGCGCGCTTCCCTCAACTTATGGTCAACATAAGCGGCCTACTGAGCATACTATTCGCAACACCATCACCCATTTTGTGTCCCCCCAGCATTCATTATTGGATGATATTCGACCGAATAAACCAAGTCCAGCATGCAGGGAAGAAAGTATAGCAGCCGTAGCTGAGACTGTACACGAAGACCGTGGAGATTCGATTCGGCGCCGTTCGCAGCAACTCGGTATGACGTATGGAATGACTAGGAGCATTTCATGCACAAAATACAGCTTGTGCAAGAACTGAAGCCGCTGGACCTTCTCAAGCGACATCGCTTCGGTCTATGGGCTCTTGAAAAATGCCAAGAAGATCCGATGTTTTCGAGGCAAATTTTGTTCAGCGATGAGGCCCATTTCTGGCTCAATTGGTATGTAAACAAGCAAAATTGCCACATTTGGGACGATGAATAACCTGAAGAGATTCCAGAGCTGCCATTTCATCCAGAAAAAACAACGGTTTGGTGAGGTTTGTCGGCCGGTGGAATCATCGGTCCATATTTCTTTAAAAACGATGCGGGTGAGAACGTAACCGTCAACGGCGAACGTTATCGCGCCGTGATAACCGACTATTTGATGCCTGAAATGGAAGCTCGTGATCTCCGCGACATTTGGTTTCAAGAAGACGGCGCCACTTCCCACACATCGCATCAATCAATGGATTTATTAAGAGAACACTTCAGTGAGCAGATAATTTAACGTTTAGGGCCAATCGATTGGCCATCAAGATCGTGTGATATCACACCGTTAGACTTTTTCCTGTGGGGATATGTAAAGTGTAAAGTGTATGCGGACATCACGCGTGTCATTCGCCAGTTAGCAGTCGAAATGCTCGAACGAGTCATCGAAAATTGGACCCAACGGAAATAAATGCCAAATAATGTTCTTTCGGATGATAATAAACATTAACCATTAAATTTAAATTTTTTTTTGTTTTTTCATTAAAACAGTAGGGAACCTCGAAGAGGATCACCCTTTATATGCAGAGGGATTAAGTGACAGTCCATAGTAAGATGATGTGGCTGGATCTCTTTTTTATTTGGACAATGAAGGCTTTTTTAAAATCCCTCAACTGGAGCTTAATTGCAGAGAAAATGAAAATCCGGTAATGGTAATCTCGAATCTTTAATCGACGATGATGGCATAGACGTGTCATGCTACTACGATGAGTACGATGATTTGCTTGCTTAAAGATTGCAAAGTAAGTGTGATCTATCCACGGATCTGCTATCCATGTCCATAAGAAGGGATGGAAACTGACTCAACATCTCTTTATCTGAATATTGCAGCTCCTGGAAATTTTCTATGACTATGTAAAATGAGAAAAAGCCGAAATCCCGTACGATCTATTAGACATAACAACACAACAAAATGGACCTAACAAGAGCAATGATCACCTGTCATTTATGTAGATAGACTCATACTACGGCCATCAAGTTTTTTTAATTTTTTCTAATTTCGAAAATTCGCTAATAAAATTATTTCATTAATCTTTCCACATCGATATTAATAAAAAGTTTATTGCTTTCATGGAAGGACATACGCATACTCGCATATCAGCATTTCAATACACACTCATATGAGTATAAGGCGCAATTCCAAACAAAAAAGTAGCAAAGCAACTATTGTATTATACGAGTACATACAAAAAAAAAAAAAAAAAAAAAAAAAAAAACGACTGTGAAATTTGATTAAAAATGCAATAAATACAAATTTGGAACGCATATTGCTTTTAGTTTCCTTGTCAATGGCTTCGCATAATTTTCACATTTTTTTCGGATAATTATATAGTACTCGTACAACGTTTTTCCAAACATTTAATTTCCCTTGCGTATTGCTTTTGTGATTTTTGATTCAAGGATAATTTAAAAATCGTTTCATTTTAATATTAAGGTGGCTAATATATGGAAATTTTGTAAAAGTTATAGTTTTCGAAGAACTAACAATTGAAAAATGATATTCGAAATTTATGGCAAAGTTAAATATCGAAAATCACTAAGGTTTTGCATGTGAAACATATTTTGGTACTAAGTTTTTCAAAGCTCAGTAACTATTGTACCTTTCTCGCAATAATTCGGTTGTTGCACGTGCTGTGTGACACGTAGCCCCGTCTTGTTCAAAGCGGATGTTGCTAAGATCAACTTCTTCCAATTGTGGCCATAAAAAGTTGGTTATCATCGATCTATACCACTCTCCATTGACAGTAACGGTGCTACCAGCTTCATTTCGAAAGCAGTACGGACCGATGATTCCTTCAGACTAGAAAACACACCAAACTGTCAAGTTAGATTAATGTAATGGTTGTTCATGAATAACTTGTGGATCTACTTCACACCAGCATTGACAGTTTTTTTTATTTACCGCGCCACTCAGATGAAAGTGAGCCTCATCGGAGAAGATGATTTTCTCAAAAAAAATCTTTATTGCTTTCAAGTTGTTCCAAGGCAAAATCAGCAAATTCACGACATTTATGGTGGTGACCCAATGGCTTCAGCTCTTGAGTGAGAACAATTTTATACGGATGCAAGTCCAAATCTTCTCCGCCAGCTTGTAGTTTGAGCCAGTCCCAATACTTGAGAACGTCTTGGAATCGACCAATTGCGGTTTTCAGCAGCACTTGCCTGAATAACAGGAATATTTTCATTACTTCCACCGGTTCTTTGCCTTATTGGTTGTTGAATATTATGTAAAGAAAATGTACGCTCGAAATTTTCAACAATTCGACGAATAACGAGCACAGATGGACGATTATAACGACCATAAAATGGTAAAAGTGCATGAAAAGTTGCAATTACAGAACGATTATTTTGATAATAATTTTGAATAATTTGTAAACGTTTTTCTTGCGTATATCTTACCATGATGAAATTGTAAACGTTACTGAATACAATGAAAAAAAAAAAAAATAAATGACAGATCATGACATATTAAAAAATGGCCAAAACGACACTTAGAAATCATATAATCACTATTGGAAAACTTTTTATACGCCGCATATAATGAGTCTAGAACTTTATCATAAAATTTGCTCTATGCTCTCGAAATTTTCCTGAACCGACTGAGTTGTAGACTCTCATTTCTCGTTGAGTCCCACTGTTGTCGGATAATACTCAAATAGGTGCATTTCTCTTAAGTCTAGATATGTTTCTGAACATGTGGCTTTTGACTCAGCTCAGCTAATGCCGGACAGTCACGGCAATTTGTGCCATTTTTTAGATCTTTCTTGCCTTGCGGAGGGTCACGGGTGGAGCACAAATACATTTACCGTTTGAATTTCAAACTATAGTTTATTTGAGTTTTGATATATTCATTGATATTTTCGATGTGTCAAGTACTCAATATAGAGTTTGAGGTTTAAGAAAAGTTTAAGTTTCCGTTTGAAGAGAATTGGAAAATATTCAAAAGTTATTTCCGGAATAGTGAGTCTTCACACAATTTCAACAAAATTATGTACGAAATTCGGACGAAATGGGAGGAGAGTTATTGGCAGTTTGTGGGTCAATTTGTACAGTAAGTTCGCATAACCGAAGAAAAATCTGCTTCCATGTTAATCGTTTCCGTGACATGCACAGAGTATATTTGTTTTCAAATGTTGTAAAAAATGAGACGAACGAGTTGTAGTTTCCACAGCAGGGCGCCATGTGCCACACAACTAACATTACAATCAATTTTTTGTCAAATGTGTACGAAACTTTCATAATTAGCCGAAATGTCGATGTCAACTGGCTTCTTATAGCTGTGACTTCACCTATTTGGATTGTTTTTTTTTGTAGGGAGCCATTAAAGATGAATGATACGCCAACCATCTGGAGGCGCTTTCTAACATGAAATACCAAAGTAAAGTCATTATTGCAGTCACAGAGGGCCGCAAAATAGGATAACTTAGTCGACAGAAAGAACACAATCGGCTATGGATATTACCAGACGCGGTCGGCGAATGATGGAAATATTGTTTCATCATTAACCGAATTTTTGGTTTATTTCAATAATAAAATTTTTTTTTAAATTTATATTCATTGATTTTTATCAAAAAATATATACTCTGGCTCCAGTAGTACCTTTGTAACATCCGTAAATAAGGCTTATCATATTGCTAGCTTCCCACAGTTGAAGTTGTCTAAAAGAGAGCAGATGGGTTCTTTTAGGCACTACAAATTTGCGGGTCTGCGGATTAGAACTAAACACTTTACTTAATATGGTCTGGTGTGGTGTTCAGTGGAGTTAAAAGAAGGTAAGAAGATGTCACTAACCTATTTGGAATATACAGAGTCAGCCAACCCAACCTAACCTTATTTCCAATTTAAGTGAACCAATTTGCTTGAAAAATTTTTTCCGCTGAAACACACTGGTACCAGCGCGTCGGCTTATTCAGCGGGCGTCAGCAATTTTTTTACGGATAATATTTTGTTGGTAGTGGTACAAAAGGAAATTTTTTAAGATATAAAAATTTACATATACTTCATATTCACTTTGCTTCCCAAACAAATTCATGCCAATGCCAATTTGATGTTGTTGTGCGCCAGAAAAATCAATTGTTGAGGATTTGCAACTGAGAGCCCACAACAAATCATCTTGCGGTTATACACACGCGCACACATATATGCACAAGTAGAAGCATGTTATTAAATTAAGAAGCGGCTTCAAGCATATATATATATAAGCAACAAAAAAATCAATTTACCAAAAAAAAAAAAAAACTTGCAACAGAGAAAGTAGAAAAAACAGGGTAAGAGACATTCCATTGATGCAGCAGGAGCAACAGTAGCTGCAGCAACGTCAAGGTGAACGGACGAAGAGGAGTGAGTGACGTGGTAAGGAATCCATATACAAGTATATATATATATAACCGACGAAATAGCCACCGAAACGTAAAGATGGTAAAAAGCCGCCGACGTCGATGCCGAAATCTACGAAACTTCGTCCTACTGCTGTTGCTGTTGCTGCTGCTGTTAATGCTGGCGCATGGTTTTCGCACTCATTCTTAAATTTGCACAACAACAACCAAATACATATACATATACAATATATATATATATATATAGATATGTATGCATATAGCGAGAAATATATTTATATGTCGCCGGTCGCTCAGCTGCTTGTTGGCTGTTCTAATCCATAATTTTTCGTATACTCGCATAAACCGTTCCTCAACTCAGCATATAAATTCATTGTATGAACGGCGAGGTACGAGTATACAATGGCAACAACAACATAAACAAAAATAGCAGCAACAACAACAAACAACAGCAACAACAAAAACCACAACAGCGAAGAAAGTTTTACGCTGGCATGGCATAGTGGTTGCATTCGAATTGGGTCAACAGCAATGACGGCGGTGGCATTCGAATACACACCCTCATCCCACTCACCACGTTTACCGTGCCACTTGCAGCTAGTTGCAGCATAGTGGAGCATACAATATTCATGTTGCGGTTATGTACAATGCAAATGTTTGCATTTGTATATAGTATATAATGTATATATAAGTATATGCAGTTATGCTATATATGTTACATATATATGTGTGTGTGTGGGTGTGTGAGTATGCTGTGACGTCACAGTCACTTGTAAAGCCGCATAGTAAGCCAGGCATAACCTCGACAACGCATTGCATGTCGGCCAAAGTGCCGTCTGAGCTGTCGCTGTTGCTGCTGTTGTTTGTTGTTGCTACTGTGGCGTTAGGTGGTACTGCGCCGATAGTTGCTGTGTATAAGCATTTGACCTATATATAACTGACTTTTGTATATGCGCATTATATGCATGCATAAAATGCACAAATTTATATATATATATTTACACATACATACATACACTTCTATATACATGTAAATATGTATGCATGACATTTCGTTGTTAGTTTTGTTGCAGCAATGAAGCAGAGCACAAAAAAAAAAAAAAAAAAAAATGGGGGTCAAATATTATGATCGTCTGCTATAAAATTGTTGTATTATTTTGTTCTAATACATCTTCATATGCATATATATATACATACGCACATATGCATCTATGTCCATATACTTTTTTCGTCACGGCATGACGTAGTTGGACCAAAAACAGGCATTGTGCGCTTACTTAAAGAGTCCCCATTTTAGCCAGGACTCTCTGTGCGTTTGCTTATATACTTATAAATACATATATATTCATATATATCACATCTATAGTATATATGTAAGTAACATTTTATATGCATACTAGTTATTTGGGACAAAATGGGTTGCATTTTTTCGCCGGCAAAACTTTATGTATTTTTCATATTGCATTTCAACTTCGGCCTGACGTCAGAGAAATCAGAGTAATATATGTATAACTGTGTATATTATGTGTGTGTGTTAGAGTAAATGTAAGCATCAAAGTCACGAACATAATAACTTTTATTTTTAACGGTGGAAATTTTCAAATTTATTCATTCACAAACTGGTTAATCGAATTTAATGGCGAGAAATTTTAATGAAATTTGTTTGAACAACTTTTCAGTTTCAACAGAAAATATGTAAAAGAAATTATGCAGTCGCTTAAGCTTGAATAAAAGCCATTTTTGAAAAGGTCAAACTGTTCGTACAGGTAAAGACATTGGGCCATCTACAGTGTGCCTTTTGAACTACTACTTATTTGATATGTCAAGTATTCAGTACAAGGCTTCTATAAGCTTGTGAGATTTTGAAAGTTTACTTCCAATTTGGTGAGTCTTCAATTGCAGCTGCAAGGAAAATACCCACCCAATTTGTATGAAATAACTATCTTCCAAACATTTTGTGGATCAATTGAAGAATTAAACATTTCGCGCACTTGCTTACACGGAAATTACATAAGAACCTCGGTATGATGGTTTACAAAGTCAAATTGGTCCATAAACTCAATGCGCTGAAGATGAGACAGAGTTGAAAATATATTGGAAAATTCTCTTATTTTCTTGTGGCAAATGCCTTAGTATGGACATGCTAATTGTTGATTTTTCAGTCTTCGCTAGACTCATGATCAATTATATTCAAGTTTACTCTAACTAACAAAACTCAACTGAATTCAGCTTAACTTAAATTAACTGAAAATCAATTCCACTCATACAAGCTTAAACTAAACACAAGTCTACTAAAATCCATATCAATATAACTCGGCTTAACCTATACCAACTGAAATCAATACGATTGAAGTCAATTCCATTCAGCTCAATTCAATTCAATCCAATCCAATCTACACTTCGACTTATTTGAACTCAAAGCAACGCAACACGTGTCAACTAAAACTCAAATCAACTCAGTTTATCCGAACCTAATTCAATCAATCTCAGTATCTTTACAGAGCTCAGTATCTCAACTAAATTCAAATTAACTCAACACAATTCTTCCGGATTCATCGCATCTCATATTATCTCGACTCACCTCAGTATCCCTACTTCGCCTCACTTAACCTCATTTCTTTACACCTTATTTCGTCTCATTTCGTATCATCTTACCCCTTCTTATCACATCGCATTTTACCTCATTTCATCTAATCTATTTTCATTGCATTTAATCTCCTCTCACCCCATCTTATGACTCATTTCATCCCATTTCACGTCATCTCAGCTTAGCTCATCTCAACATATTTCCTCTCATTTCAACTCAAGTCACTGTCTCTGCTTAATTGATCTCAACTCAACTCTACTCGGCTAAAATTGTATATAACCTTCCTCACTTGACCTCACCTAAGTTTACCTCATCTCATTTCACTTTATCTAATCTGATCTAATCTCAACTCAACCCATCTTATCTCATCTCATCTTACATCGTCTCAACTTATCTCTCCCCATCTCATTCATCTCATCTCACCTCATCTCATATCATCTCATCTCATCTCATCTCACCTAATCTCATCTCATCTCATATCATCTCATCTCATCTCATCTCATCTCATCTCACCTAATCTCATCTGAGCTCATTTCACCACATTTCATTTCATTTGATCCCCTATCATCATATCTTATCTCTTCTCATCTTACCTCAACTGATCTCATCTCACCTCATTTCATTTCACTTCATCTAATTTTATCTCATATTATCTCATCTCATCTCACTTCATCACATTTCTTCTCATCTCATCTCATATTAACCCATCTTATCGCCTCATCTCACCACATTTCTTTTCATTTGATCCCATCTCATGTTTCCTCAACTGATTTCATCCCATCTCATTTCTTTTCATCTCATCTCATCACATTTCCACTTATCTCACGTTATCCCATCTCATCTAATTTCATTTCACCTCATTTTATTTCATTTTATTTCATTTTTTATCATCTCACCTCATCTCATCTCATCGCATCTCACCTCATTTCATTTCATCTCATATCATTTCATATCACTTCCATCACATTTCAAATCTTTTTGGTATGTATTAAATTACAATATAAAATCTTCGTGGACTTCTGAAACTCGAATTATTGAAAATATGCTCCTGGGTATTTATTTAATTGTTCCATTTGTTTTTATTTTTTCCCTTAGAACAACAAAAAGTTTCGAATAGAAGAAATCTATCAAATTAATTAAAAAAATATCATGCGAAAATAATTTTTTTTTTTTTTTTTATAAATTTGTTATGAATTATATTTTGGCATCAAAATCAATTTTTCTTAAGCTCGAAAGATTGTTTTAAACACATATTTACTTTTAAACCTTTCTTCAAAGCACATTGTTTGCCTTATCAATTCCTCTATTATTCCTTTTATGTCTAATTATAGACAGAGGTCAATCTATTAACCGAGAAAACAGTGTGCCTACACCATTCTATTGTATACATATGTACATACGTATGTATATTCATAACTTTTAACACTCACCTATACAAATGTATGTATGTATGTATGTGGAAACGTGTAAACTTTTTTCCCACGGGGACCATACGTTGACCCTGTTGCCATCAAATCATATTGCGCCCGTGGCATGTGATGGCATGCAAATACGAGTATACTTATATACGCGTATATTTTTCTACACTCGTGCATGTAAGTAAATGTATGTACAAACATTTGTGCTAAAAATAACTTGCATGTACGTAAATATTTGTTGTCTAAAAATAATTATTTCATAAAATACAAAAATAAAAGAAAGAAAGTGCGAAAAACACTTGACGCCACGTGCGGATCCATGACGGGTATACACATGACAAGGAGGAGGAGTGGGCAAGTTACTGATGAAGAATATGAAAAGCTAAAAGAAGAAAGTAATTCTAATAATACTTCGTGGCAAGCTAAAAAAAACTTAAAAGGGTGAGAAGAGTGAGAAGAGAAAGCAAAATTGTAAATGTGAAATGAGAAATCCCAAGTGTAAATATTTAAATCAAAATTTCGCAGACGCACACGCCACAAGGTGGGTGGCTGAAAGTTGAAAAATAAATTATATAGAATTGAGGCTTTTCGTAAATGAAATTGAAAATTTTATTTAATGCTTGTATTATATATTGTCAATTTCGAAATTTGTGGTTGCATTTGATTGTCAGCAAGGGGGGCATTGCAAATGCATAAGTAAATCCTGTCTGATATTAATTACCAAAAAGTTTTCATATATTGTTACTGGTACTGTTTAGCCGGTCGATCTATCAATAACATCATTATCATTCCACAACTTTAATTTCGGCAAAAACGTAGTGGTAAAACACATTTTTTGGCAAAATTCCTTTGTTTTATTTAACCTAGTTACTTCTAAGTGTGATATACTGATTATAGCGACCCTCCAACTTTTTTAGTACGATTTGTCCTTTTTTTGTCTGTGGACAGTTAATAGCCGCGTTTGGCCAGATTTGGAGAATACGATGGATGCAATTCCAAGCCCAATTCATTGAATTTTGCCATCGAATTCACTGACTTGTGACTTCCTTTTTCTTTAAATGCGGCTGTTTTTCGCCGATTTCGTCAGTCAGTCAATGAAAAATATTCCATGTGCATACCAAAGTACAGACGTCATAACCTACCCAGCCGAATGTTGCATTTTTCAAGAATTTGGAGCGGGTTTAGCATGGGCACTCGGATGTCTATCAATTGCACTTCGGAGTAAAATGCTGGATTCATGTTTCATCCATTGCCACATATCGATGCAAAACCTCGGGTTTATTACGTTTGAACATCTCAAAACACTGCTCCGAATCATCAACTCGTCGTTGTTTTTGGTCAAAAGTGAGCTCGCGTGGCAACCCCTCGGCACAGAGATTTCTCATACTCCAATATCCGCGAATGATATGTTGAGCATGTTCTGTTGCTATCTTTAGAGTGCCTGCTCTTTTATTCAAATTCAATTTATGGTCCTTCAAAATAATTTTGTGGATTTTCTTTGATGTTTTCGAAGGTAACAACCTCTTATGGGCGTTCACTGCGTTCACCGTCTTCGGTGCTCATTTCAAAATGTCTAACATAGCATATCAACCATTGATGGTTGATTTTCCTTGGGCAGTGTCCGGAAACTCGTCATCAAGCCAATTTTTTGCTTCAGCTGTATTTTTCCCCTTCAAAAAGAAATATTTTTTGTGCCAGCCCGGGGAGTTTTCAGTTGACCTGTTCCAGAGATCTCCACAGCAAGTCAAATAGGCCAAAATAGGAGGGATTTACCAGTCTTCTAAAGAGTAACACTGCGCTACTGGCTAATTTCCATCTAGTAAGAGGCTTTTCAAAATCATTCATACATGCGCCACCTAGCGGATACATCTTTCTAATGAAAATTTATCCTTTTTGATTTCGGTCGAACCGACACATGCGCCATACAGTGGATATAAGTAAAGTCATTGTTTGGCCCAAATGTAGCTGACATCGTTTGCTGACATACATATACTGTTACTAGCAAACCCGGCGACACGTTGTTGTGGCTTTCTATATCTTGCCCAACTTTTATTCTAATTGGTATCGCAAATAATGATTAAAAGCCCTAATTGAGCGAACATACCAACCAAGCCAACTTTTCCAACAGATCGGCGCACTTCCTAGTGAAAATGAATTTAAAGTAGAAAGAACGATAAATACGATTCTTTTCAAATAGGTCTGTCCAAGGCAAACTTCCCGAAGAGAAATATAGTGTTCCTGCTGTACTTAACAGAAAGCTTTACCTAATTTAAAGTAGAACGAGCCATAAATATATTTTTTTCGAATAGAGCAGCCCCTGATCCACATTGCGGTATGAAAAATAGACGTTAACCAATTCTCACACCTATCCCATGTACACACAAAGTTATATAAAAATGGACCGATTTTTATCGCTCGCTGTCGTTTCGAAGAAGTACGGTAGCAAACACCGTGACATGAGAATTTTCTATATTATAAGAGTGATCCAAGTAGAGGTACTTTTTTCAATAGCCTCTTTTTGATAGATTACGCGTGAGTCGTGCCAAACTGTTATGTTATTTTGGTTCAGTATTGTTTGGCATTTCATCATGGAAAGACTCACGCCTGAACAAAGTTTAAATCATTGAACTTTATTACGAAAATTCACGTTCTGTACAGAATGTGTTTCGCACACTTCGCTTCAATATAATCTGCCTACTGAGACTATTCGCAACACCATCACCCAACTTGAGGCCTAGCATTCATTATTGGACAATATTCGACCGAATAAACCAGTCGTAGCTGAGAGTGTACACGAAGACCGTGGAGATTCGATTCGGCCCCGTTCGCAGCAACTAGGAACGACGTATGGAATGACATGGCGCATTTTACATCGAGATCTTAAATTGAAAGCGTACAAGATACAGCTTGTGCAAGAACTGAGGCCGCTCGATCTTCCCAAGCGACATCGCTTCGCTCTATGGGCTTTTGAAAAGTTCCAAGCAGATCCGATATTTTCAATGGATATGTAAACAAGCAAAATTGCCGCATTTGGGACGAAGAGCAACCTGAAGAAGAAACAACAGTTTGCTGTGGTTTGTGGGCCAGTGGAATCAGCGGTCCACATTTCTTCAAAAATGATGCCGGTGAGAACGCAACCGTCAATGATGACCGTAGTGGCACCATAATACCGACAGCTTGATGCCTGAAATTGAAGCTCGTGATCTCCGCGACATTAGGTTTCAACAAGACGGCGCCACTTCCCACACATCGCATCAATCAATGGATTTATTGGTCGATTGGCCACCAATGATATCACACCGTTAGACTTTTTCCTATGAGAATATGTAAAGTCTAAAGACTATGCGGACAATCCCGCTTCGATTCAGGCTTGGGAGCAAAACAACGCGCGTGTCATTCGCCACCTACCAGTGGAAATGCTGGAAAGAGTTATCGAAAATTGGACTCAACAGATGGACCATCTGACGTAGCCGCTTTAAAAATTTAGGGAACCTTGAAATGGATCATCCCTTAAAAAATTAAACTCGGCCAAAAAATAGAATTAAATTGCGAACATTTTTGCGCGATTATTTTTTACATGTTTCGACGTGGATTAACTGAACAAGAGTGTATCGATGAAGTTAATTCAATTTTTGGTGATGAAGCTCTATCAAGAACCAGTGTTTATCATGGTATGGTGAATTGAATCGAGGTCGTAGATCAATCCATGAGCATTAGCATTTGATTATAAAAAAAAAATGTTCACGTTAGGTTCTAAACAATTTTTCAATCGCTCAAAAAAAGGTTCGGCCCGATTGGTTGAGGGAATTGTAAAAAAAAAACACGATAGCGATGCTTCGAAACACGTCTATGACATCGCGGATTTATGCGTATGAGCCCGAGAGTAAACAGCAGCCGACTGTATGGGTGTTTCAAGATGCGCCCAATCCAACAAAAGTTGTGTTCGCGCACGAAGCGCTTCCAAGCAAAGGGTTACCTGTTTTTTTTGGAAAAACTGGACATGTCGCAACTGTGTCGCTAGAACGACGCAGAACAGTAAATTTTGTGTAGTACACAACTATTTGCTTGCCGGTTCTCTTTCAAGAAATCAGGAAACCCAAACGACCGAAGACGGATCACTCTTTATCAGTACAATTCGAGCTTTCACACATTGACTGAAACAATTGCATTTTTGAGTACTCAAAACATCGATTTGATGAGTCATCTACTGTGCATGGTCTTTGTCTGGCTTGGCTATCATTAATATCTGCGACTTTTTTCCGCATTTGGAAAGTAACTCAGAATGGCATTAAAGAGTTCAGAGAGCAGTGCTGGGGAAACTCTTGGTAGACCTATTTGTATTTTTGGTGTGATAAGGTCAAAACTTGGAGATTTCTTCAGGTGCAGTGGCTGGAACGCACATAAAACTTCCAGAGTTAAAGTTTTAACTGCATCTGCTAAGCTATTGAAATTCTCTCGAATTCAGGTTCTAAACTCTTGCAGTTTTCTCTGCTGTAAGTTACACACTTTTTGCCTTCCCAAAGATTTGAATTTGAAATTTACTTTGCGGCCAAGCCAAAGAAAAGAAATAAAACAAAAACAACAAAAACACATGCTATAAGTCAAAGCCACACGCATACGAGTAACTGCATATATACAAATATTTGGCGCTTCATTGGCCTCATTCTGCATATGGCGCTTGGGGCCAACAAGCACACCCACATAAATGCACATTCAATTTATTCATACCTCTGCATGCATGTACATATGTATGTATAAATATGCTTTGCTTTTTGTGCTGAGAGTCATGCAAGAAGAATGCTCAATGCTTGCTTGCAACTGCAAGTGGCAAGTGCAAAAATATGTTATGAATGTTTTCAAAAAAAAAAAAAAAAAAGCAGTTGTTGTTGTTGTTGTTGTTGTAAGCAGTTTATCATGGCGCGCAGTGTTGTGAATGGCGCAAAGTAAGCATTAATACTTGCTTAAGAATTTCAAAAAATTGAAAGTTAAGGAAATTATAAAAAAATATCTGTCTAGATTATTTTATAAGAAAAAGGAGTCCTTTGAGATATGAGAAAAATATGAATAAAATTGGATTTAAAAAAACATAATAAAATTATTAAAAAGTTTAAATGCACCGTTGACCCTTAATGGCTTTCGAAAGTTTTTGAAACTGTAAAATAAATAAAGTCGACAAGAAGCTCGAGGCTTCTTCCAAATTTCTGAACTACAAAAAATTGGGGGACTTTTGGTCGCTCCACGCCAAATAGTGGCATGAAAAGCATGATAGTTCTTGGACGTAAGGCAACGAAGCCATGAAACTCTAATATCTACACACTGGCACAAGAGAAGAGCACTCTAAAAGAGTTTTAAATTTTAACTAAGGAGTTATTTATTTAGTGGTTCTCAAGAGTTGTTACTTTCTTATGGCACATTATGAAATATTTTGCTCTTGAACTTACACCTATATCTATATAAAGTCCAGCTCGCACAACAACTGAAGTCAGCTGACCATTCACAACGCCGTAGTTATGTCGTTTGGGTGCTTGAACAACGAACAGAAGACTGCGATTTTTCCAACAAAATATTCTTCAGCGACGAGGCATATTTCTCACTCACTGAATACGTTGTCACATTTTGGGCACCGAGAATCCTCAAATAAATGAAGAGTGGCCATTACACCCAAAAAAAGATGTACTGTCTGGTGCGCTCTTTGACCCGAAAGTGTGATTGGACCTTATTTCTTTAAAAAAAAATTACGGCGAGACTGTCACTGCCAATTCGAAGCGTTACGGTCGTATGATAACCGACTTTTTTTGGCCTGCAATTGAAGGACACCACTTGGACGATATATGATTGAAATATGATGGTACCACATGCCACAAAACACGAGCGAATATGGCTTTATTGCAAGAGAAATTTCACGACCGCTTCTTCTCTCGTCTTGGTGATGCCAATTGGCCACCGAGATCGCGCGATTGCACATCGTTGTACTTTTTTTCGTGGGGCTACGCGAAATACCATGTTTATGCGGATAAAGTTTTAATTCTTGATCACTTGAAAACCTAGATTCGTCAAATTATGGCTGAGATACCGCCCAATACGTTCCAAAAAATGGTCGAAAATTACTTCAAACCGATTGAAGCTTGCCAAAATTCACGAAATGATCATTTGAATGATGTAGTGTTTCACATATAGACCAAGGGACGTCAGACGTATAACTCTAGTATCTCTTGCACTTATTTGTGAGGTCTCCACTACAAGACTTAAGTGTTAAAAATCCATCAATACTCAACTGTTTGATTGTAGAATAGTGACCGCTAATTTTAGGGGATCTCAAGTATACCCATATGTGAACAGAGTTCCACTTTAGTGAAGTGCTCTCTCACTCATGTCCTCTAAACTCAGGTTGAACTCACTCTCCACTGTGCGATGATGCAATAGAGGAAAAACTTCGTATGGATGTAATTCTGCTGCCCTCATCTCACAAGCTGGAATCGAGAGCAATACGTGCAGAGCCTTGGATCATGGGAAGAGGGAATCTTAGTGAGGGTACTCTGACATATTCTGCTTAAGGGTGCGCTAGAGTTTTTGAGCTGCTCGCAAAAGACGCGGCTGGAATCGGGAGTCGGTGCTGAAGCAAGAACCTCTCTAAATAAACTAGTCCTGAATCTATATTAAATTGTGTAGCCAGGTTGTGCGCCGGGTTTAAGTCGTAAAATCAAGCTTCAATAAAAAAGAATGCAATACCTCCTAAGAGTTATTCCTATTTGGATGAGGACCCCTGCAAACGATTTAAGCATCAAAATTTGAGAGCATACAATTAGACTGTTCGGCTCCTTAATTTGGAAAGGTACCACTGCTCTGCTCGTTGATGTCCTCGTAAATATTGACATAACTTATGCGACGTCCAAGAACTGCCATCCTCGGGACAAGGTAGGAAACGAGTGGAAAAATGTACGTCAGCGGCCATATAGAGTAGCACAAATTTGGAATTCGATCCGTGGTGGGAGAGAGACTCAGTCACTGAGTGCTGTCCTTCATCCCATTTGATGGATGTTTCGCAATAAAGTAAAGTTCTACAACTTTTCACTGATTTGAGCCCACGCCCCGACCAAGAGAAGGATGATGTGACTAAAGATGACTTTTACGAACGTCTGAGAGGTACTTTTGAGCACTGTCTCCATCACATTGTAAAAACTGTGTTTCGCCTCTTCCACGCCGGGGTGGAATAACAAAACTGTCGGAATATTCAGTCTACATCATGAAACTAACTCAAAGCGCTGAAGGCTCTCCGCCTTTGCTGGTTGTCTGTAGTAGCACAACTATATGACTCCAGCATTCTGGATGTGCATACGCTACGAGAATGTAACATCGTCTCGTACCACTATACTGTAGCAACAAAAAACGCGCGTCAACAAACCCAAGGAAGATTCGACGTCGGAAAGCTGCAATCACAGGAGACGGCCAGCTGCTTTTCAACTCGACTTGCACTCCTGCTCTCTGAGAGCAACTCGGTATAAGGAATTATAGGCCGGCATTCCCAGCTGCCTACATGCTGTCGCCAGCGTACTAATTGATTTTTGAAAAAATCAAAACAAGAAGTGGATTACGATGAGGATTGCCGTATCGCTCTGAAGAGTGAAAACACTGTGTACCTTGAAGAAGGATGCGAGACGCATTTGGAGGCATAAAAGTATGAAGTTTGAAGAGATTAGTAAGCTGGGCACCAGGGTTAATGCATAAAAATTCTATGAAAAATTTCGGTCGATGGCTTCAACACTGGAGCCAAAGGAGTGATCTGGCTACTCATGGCAAGAGCACACTGATTTTATGTGGATAAAACTTCTAACTTGCAGTGCCCAACTTTATAAGTAACCGTACCACTGTTCGTTGGTTATTGTTTTTGCTAAAGAGCTGAAGCATTTGCGAAAATGACTGACTAACTGACTAACTGCACAGCTACTTGGCTGCTTAGTTGGCTGTTTGGCTGATTTTAATTGTTGCACAGTTGCAAGTTACTGCCTTTTGGTGTTGCATTCCAACCTGGTTGAGGCATTCGCTCGTTCACTTCCTCCTTGAGCAATCATTGGCGTTGGGTTTTTTTTGCGTTGCACCAAAGCGAAACTATTGAATTTTGTTGACAGCTGCAAGGCAATGGCGGATGTGCGCAGAAGGAAACTAAGAATGTACATATGTACTCGTATGTGGATATTAATATACAGCTACATTCCTGTATGTGTTTATGCTTGTGTGCGCATCTTCATCTTCACTATGAATATTAACTGCTTCGCCCCGCGCAATATTCATACTAGCCTGGGCTGAGTTACTGACTGACTGACTGTTTGAGTTACAACATTCATAAATCCAAACATACACATGTTTGCATGTAAATATGTGCATATATCCCAATGTACTTGAATATGTGTAAATTTGTGTGTGTGTTTGTCCTAAACGTGTTGCCATTTGCACGTTATATGCCACTCCAAGTTGAGGAAGAACAAGCAGAAGAAGAACATCAAAAACATATAGCTGTTGTGGAAGAAGCAGAGAAGACGCAACAAGATTGATTTTCCGTTTTCGCCATTATTTTGTTGTTGCCTTCTTCAGTCTTGTTTTCTTTTTCTTTTGCTGTTTGTTTGTTGTTTGTCGCTTTGGCTTCATGAATATCGAAGTGCATAAATGTGTTGATGATAGTTTTGTTCATATATGTACTAGTTGTATGTGTGTGTGTATGTTGTTTGTGTACTTCTGTTACTGCGTGTTTATGTCAATTACAGCCAAGTCATTCAGTCGTCGTTTTTTCTGTTTTTTTTTGTTAGCTATTTTAGCTATTCAAAGTGCAGCCGAGCTGTCAGTCAGTGAGCCAAGGTAATTACATACATACATACATACATAAACGAGGGTAAAAATAGCAATGATGTCGAAATTTTAACTTGTTTTGGTATAAATACCTTTCGGGCTTAAAACATTTTTAGTGAGTCCGAAGGCAAAGTTTTTTTTTTTTGGGCTTCTAGGGATAGAGTCAAAGCGAATAAGGAGTGTATCTAATGTTAAATGCTCTTGGTGATATGAACGGAATTTAAAATTGTACTGGACAGAAAACTCTCCTGGTGGCAAACATTCGTCCGTTGCCTAATATTGCTGTAGATGTGAGAACTATAAAAGATCAGTTCTCACTTCTCTAGTGCCCACTCTTCTACTGTATCCTGGTAAACCCTACTTTGTTCTATGGAGTTTTCATATGATGTATGTGCCAAGCTGAAAATTGTCGAGCAAACGGCGAGCCTTAGAAACTGTATTGCGTTAAAGAGCAATCTGACACTTGGGCTTAGCGCTATGTGTGTGATTAGTGCTAGAGGACCGTAGAGTAGGTTCACCGCTACATAAATTGGCTTTGCACTCAAGAATTTTAGTTACTTAGTCGACTCATGTTAAAATTCTGAAGAAACAACAAAAATGACTTAACTCCCACGTGGTTACTCAATTCGGCGGTGTTAACACAATCTATTCAGACAGTGAAGTCGCCATTAACTCCCTTAAACGTATTAACACCACCTCAAAGGTGGCAATAAGATGCACGGAAAAATCAACTAATTTTCAGACTGTATGACCAACGTTCGTTGTTTGGAGACACGGAAACAGTAGATATTCCAGGGATGAGCGTGGTCAACCAGTAGGAAACCACATGAAATGTGTCCAGAGAGATCAGGTTATTGATGGAAGAGTACAAAGAGTCTACTTCTTTTAAATCGGACCTCGGTTAGTAACTCAAGTGGTGTAGTAACCATATAATGATCAGGTAGAGGAATGTACTAAAGGATGATCCACTTTGAGAGGTTTCCTTTTCTACTTTTCAAAAAAAAAAAAAAAAAAAAAAAAAAAAAAAAATGAAAATTCAAATTTAATGGAGAATGTTTATTATCATTCAAAAGAACAATCTTGTATTATTTTTTTTTGAAGATTATCCCATTCAATTGTCGGCTGCGGCTACGCCCCAGATGGTCCATCCGTTGAGTCCAATATTTGATGACTCGTTCGAGCATTTCGACTGGTAACTGGCGAATGACAGGCGTAATGTTTTGCTGAAGGCCTGTATCGAAGCTAGATTGTCCGCATAGACTTTAGACTTTACATATTCCTGCAGGAAAAAGTGTAAAGGCATATCGGCATATGCTTCAATTTCAAGCATCAAATAGTTGGTTATAAAGGTGCGATAATGATCGCCATTGACGGTTACGTTATCACCGGTATTATTTTTGAAGAAATATGGGCCAATGATTCCACCGCCCCGCAAACCGCACCAAACCGCTGATGTTTATGGATGAAATGGCAGCTATCGAATCTTTTCAGGTTGCTCTTCGTCCCAAAGGCGGCAATTTTGCTTGTTTATATACCCATTGAGCCAGAAATGGGTCTCATTGCCCAAAATGCCAAACAATACTGAACAAAAATAACATGACAACTTCAGACGACTCACGCGTGATCTTTCAAAAAAAAAAAGGCTATTGAAAAAAGTACCTATTCTTGGATCACCCTTTATTTCTCTAAGCACTTCTATAGCTGCTGCATAGAATAGTTGAGGAGGAGTCATTAAAGCATTACCACGCCCAGCTTCCAGTGTAACCGGAATTTATTTCTTCAAGAATATATTGGTTCTTTGCCGGATCCTCTTCAGTAAGTGCCAGCAATCTCGTGGGTTTCAAAAGACACACATTTTGGTGTTAGCATCTATGAAAGCCTATTTCACATACCAGATTAGCGCGCGAGACCAAGGGGAACAGCAGAAAGTCAGGGAAACTGATTTACATTCAAGATTAGAAGACTCTCGCAACGTGACCGTCCGAGCTGTGGATTGTCGATTGACATTCACACACCGAGTCTTTGGATTTCAACGGATACTCCAAATAGAATTTGACTTTTTTTATTTTTTGCGTTTGCGACATCAGCACTGAATATTGTTTGATTGTGCACCTTTACAAATCAGAAGACAGTGGTTTGTTGAACAAAGATTGGTCTATCAATCAGAAAGTTACTTATCTGTATGGAATTACAGTGAGCATATGTTGTATATATAAAAGATGGATCTTCCCAGGATCAGCCACCTCAACCTGAACTAACCTAATTTATTCTTAAATTACAGTTGCTCTGATTCTCAGCCTGCTAATGCTTCATTGGTTCGGAATCTATCTGGTTTGAAGGATCACGTTTGAATAACTAATGATGTAGTAACGAAATTTCATCGAATAGTTGAGCCATCTTGCCAAGACATTGTGTAGGGATTCCAAAACCGCTGAAAATGTGAAGAATAACGAGAAAAGGCATTATATTGAGATATTTCGCTCTCAAACTCAACTTTAGACTGAGGAGAGACTATAGAACAGAAGCATTGTAAAACCATAAATTTAGCGAGCTTTCCAGAACTTTGGAAATTTTTCGGATCAAGCAGTAATGAAATTATTTACAATAGTTCGAACAAAACTGCGTAAGTTCGCACGCCCCTTTTTTAGCCAAGAGCAACCTATATGACCCTCCATTGTTCTGCAACCAATACGACTCGGTAATGGCCAAACAAAACTGTTTGTTATCCGACCAGCGCCATGACGGAATCTGAGTTATATAAAGGAGGGAGTGTCGCTAGAGAGGGAAAGAAAGAAAGAAAATGTATTTCTGATAATAAACTTACTCAAGTCAAAACTCATGACCTCTATTTTTTACTTTTAATTTTTAGTTTTTTGTTTTCGGAATACTCGAAATGGTCTCACGCGCCGAGTGTGAATGAATTTTAGTGAGAAATTGCAATTGGAAAACATGACAAAGCATTTACAATGAAATTATTAACTTCTAGCAGAGTGAACTTTGATGACAGTTTTTCCATAGATATACATCATAGACATACATATATATAAACAAACAAATATATACAAGACAATTATGTGTGAAAGAAGCCAAATATGCAGCACATTTAAGTGCTCAAAAAGACCTGTTAAGGATAAAGACAGAGAATCAAAAAAATTCAAAGAGAGAAAATAAAAACCCAAAAATCAACAAAAAAACTCATGAATGTGAAATTTCGCATTTTAGTGCGTTATATATACTTTTGTATATACATGTATGTATATATGTATATATGTATATATGCATATAAAAGTAGTATGCACGCATCCACCCACCGAGCGACTGACGAACGAACGGAAAGCGCAAACTGTCAACTGCAATGGCATATAACAAGCTGCTACTGAAAGCATAAACAACAACAACAACAAAAGAGAATTCGCTACACATACATATATGTGTACTGCAGCGAAAGCACAACAGTTGTACATGTGACATTAAAAAGTGCGAGCAATTGCACACACCCCTCACATCTCTTCAAACACATACTAGTCTACAAGTGCTTTCTGCCTTACATGTGTTTGTGTGTGTGTGGTATATGTATTTATATATAGACGACGTTAGAAAAAGAAAATCCAATGACACCGTTGAGAATACTACGGATGCATGCATTGAGATATGCATATATATACATAAATATATACTGCATATATATCATATGTATATATGTATGTGTGTCTGCCGCTCCCTTAGGTGTGTACGCCGAGTGTAAAAATTTGCAATGACGTCACAAACGGCATTCAATGCGTCTCATAGACATGATATTGTGCTTACATATTTTAATATGTACTTATGTAGCAACAAATGTATGAGTATACATGTCCTTTATATACGCACACACACACAAAGTATGTGCATTCATTTAATAGCTTCGTTAGTCTTGTGCGCTGACTCTAAAAAATGCCTAAGTTGGCAAGCAGGATTTTTTCACACAAAACTTTTTAACGGTATTAAAAATAAAAAATTCAAAAAAAAATTATACAAAAAGATTAGGAAAGCTTAAATCCCAAATGAGGGTAATACTATTTATGTAAGCGTCTTATTTTTTTTAAATTATATTAAATTATTTTATTTTATTTTGTTTTATTTTATTTTATTTATTTTAATTTATTTTAATTTTTTATTTTACATTATTTTATATTTTATGTTATTTTATTTTATTTTTTAAATTTTTTAAATTTAATTTAATTAATTTAATCTAGTTTAATGTTATTTTCTTTATTTAATTTTTTTTAAATTTTTTTATTATATTTTTTTTATCTATTTTTTATTTTATTTTACTTTTTCTTTTTTATTTCATTTTATTTTGTTGTTTTTAAATTTTATTTTATATCGTTTTTTTCATTTATATTATCTTCTTTTATTTAATTTTATATATATTTTTTTAAATTTAATTTAATTTAATTTTTTTATTTATATCTTTTTATTTTATTTTTTTTTGTATTATTTTACTTTTTTATTTACTTTGTTTTATATAATTAATTTTTTGAAATTTGTTTTTATTTTTATTTTTATTAATTTAATTTAAATTAGTTTTTTTTTTTAATTTTGTTTACGTAATTTTATTTTGTTTTATTTTATTTTTATTTTTTTATTTAATTTTATTTAAATTTTTTTTATTTTTATTTTTTTCATTTTATATTATTTTTTTTTCATTTTCTTTAATTTTTTTTTTTTGTGAATTTAATTTAAATTAATTTAGTTTTATTTTAATTTTTTATTTAATTTTATTTAGTTTTATTTTATTTTTATTTTTTTATTTAATTTAATTTAATTTTTTATATTAATCTATTTTATTTTATTTTACTTTTTATTTCATTTTTATTTATTTTTATTATTATGTTATTTTCAACTTATGTTATTTTATTTTATGTTTTTATTTTATATTATTTAAATTTATTTATTTTATTTAGTTTTTTTATTTTTCTCTTTTTATATATATTTTTTTTATTATTTTTAATTTTTTTAAATGGTTTTATTTAATTTTTTTTAATTTATTTTTTATTTTACTTTTGTTTTTTCTTTTAATATATTTTATATTATATTCTTTTTTATTTTATTTTATTTTTTTAATTAAAACCTTTTTTAATTATTTTATGGTATTTAATTTTATTTTTTTTATTTTGTAATTTTTTTTAAATTTTATTTTATATTATTTTCCTTTATTTTTTATTTTATTTTATTTTTGTTTATATTTTTATTATCATTATTTTTTTTACTGGTTTAGTTTCGCAGAGAGAATGGAGGAAAACGTTTTTGAACACATATGACAAATGTTTATGTATTAACCTGCCGCATTCATGGGATTTGTGGCATATCAAGTGAATATTTTAGGCAAACAGCCAGCAATAATCGTGTTCGTCTCTGCTGTTTTGGCGTTTACATATATCTATGTTACATATGGACGCACTTAAATGACAATTTTCACACATACATATTTGTGTATGTAAATATATATTAAATAAGTTTTCAGTTATTGGCCAATTCAATTCAGTTCAGGGAATTGCAACTATCCACTCTCATAATCTCTCTGCTCTCATCCTCTCATCCTCTCATCATAATCCGCTCAAGGCACTGCTTTTTGGCTGTGCATTCTAGTAAAATATAATTGAATTATTTACCACATTTCAATTTTGAGTGCTAATGGCATTTCAACATATGCACATACTCATACTAAAAATTTTCACATATATATACATACATCTAAATAAATACAAGAAGTGTCAAAATGAATTTGCATTCAACCATATTTACTGACATATGTAAAGTTTCTTTTATTTATTCATTTTATTTTTAAAATTGCCAGCGATTGTGATCGTATGTTATGTCTTTATTGAGTATAAAAAGGATTAAACGATTTTAATTAAATAAGTTGTATAGGCAGTTCGTTGCATTTTTATTTTTCTATTTATATAAAAACAAGCCATTCACCATTGCAGTTCTGTTAAATATCAAATACAAAGAACTCGGCTAATTCTTCAATTTGTGTTTGGTTTGAAAATTTGTTCAAAATAGTTCATATAAAACAGTAATAGAGATTAGTTAAATTATTAATTTTAAATTTTAAATTTCTAATTTTTAATTAATAGTTATTTATTTCAAATTTTAAATATATTTTTGTAAATTTTAAATTTTAAACCTTAAATTTTTTATTTTTTAATAGTTAATCTTTCATTTTTCATTTTCCATTTTTCATTTTTAATTTTAAATTTTAAATTTTAAATTTTTAATTATTCATTTTTAATTTTTAATTTTTAACTTTTAATTTTTAATTACTAATTATTAATTATCAATTTTTAATTTTTAATTTTTAATTTTTAATTTTTAATTTTTAATTTTTAATTTTTAACTTTTAATTTTTAATTATTAATTTTTAATTTTTAATTTTTAATTTTTAATTTTTAATTTTTAATTTTTAATTTTTAGTTTTTTAAATTTTAATTTTTAATATCTAATTTTTAATTTTTAATTTTAAATTTTTAATTTTTAATTTTTTAAATTTTAATTTTCAATTTCTAATTTTTAATTTTAATTTTTAAATTTTATTTTTAATTTTTAATTTTTAATTTTTAATTTTTAATTTTTAATTTTTAATTTTTAATTTTTAATTTATATTTTAAATTTTTAATTTTTAATTTTTAATTTTTAATTTTTAATTTTTAATTTTTAATTATTATTTTTAATTTTTAATTTTTAATTTTTAATTTTTAATTTCAATTTTCAATTTTTAATTTTTATTTTTAATTATTAGTTTTTAGTATTTAATTTTTAATGTTTAATTTTTAATTTTTAGTTTTTAAATTTTAATTTTTAATTTTTAATTTTTAATTTCTAATTTTTAATTTTAATTTTTTTTTCTAATTTTTAATTTTATTTTTTAATTTTTAATTTTTAATTTTTAATTTTTAATTATTAAGTTCAGTTTTTTTCATTATGCAATAACTGAAAATCAAAAACCCCAAAAACCAATAAAAACTATGAAATTAGTGCAGCAAAATCACCTCAAATATCCTATCCTATTAAAATTGCTTTCCACATTTTTCACACATTTCCTAAGTTAATTTGGCCCACTTTATATTGCGTCCTTGAACGACATGCGCACATATATGTTCATACATATATGAAAACAAAAATATGTAGAAATATGCATAAGTTTGTATGTATGTATGAGCGACATTATGCATTGCTGGTAAAGGCATAGCCAACAAGAGAACAGGCGACAAATCCAACTAACTGAAGCGGACACTTGTGGCAAGCACATAACTACTAATCAAGCTATAAGTATATGTATGTGTGTATGTATTTGCACGTCTGTAAGTGTTTGTAGTGAAAGTTCGAGTAGAAAATTTTTAACGATCGTAAATTTATGCCAAAAAACAAGCGACAGTCAAACTGAAATGGCAAACTCAGAGGTTATATTATGCAAAGGCATGCACGCAGTTGCATATTTATGCACAAGTTCGTACATATGTATGCATGTACATTTGCTTAGTCAATGGTTGGCTGAAAAATATGCCAAAGCAACTACATCTATAAGCTCAAAATTGATAATATTTGAGTTATGTCTTCTTAAGGATTTTCCATAGAGGTTTGCAAGTCAAAAATGAGTAGTTTTCATATATTAGCTCAAAATTATAGATTTTGAGTTAATTTATATAATTAGGTAATGAATTGTTTCGATATATTGGCTCGAAATTGAGTATTTTTGAGTTTTGTCTTTTCAGAATTTTTCAAAAAGATTTGCAATTCAAAAAAGAGCATTTTTCATATATTTTCTCAAAATTAAGCATTTTTGATTTATGCTTTTTCAGAATTTTGCAAGAATTTATGCTATTTAGAACTAAAACGTTTTCATATATTATGTAGGCTCAAAATTTTGAATTTCCTAGTTATGCTTTTTTTTGTAATTTTGTAAAAAGTAAAGGAATTTGGAAATGAAAAGTTTTCGTATATTAACACAAAATCATGAAAACTCTTACATTTTTACTATTTAAAAAAATCTATATTAAAAATTTATTGTTTCTGACGTATACCGCAAATCGGAGCAGGAGCTCGACGAAAATTTTATTTGACTGAGTTTACACACGAATATTTCTGTCGAAGCGACACTTAGTTTGTAGGGGAGAGGGTGATGACGAAGAGAGCAGTGTACGGACACTGTTCGGTTGTTACGCTTTGTTATCTTATTCGTTTGTGTAGATTTTGACATTCCCTTTCATTTTTATTTCACAGTCATTGTAGCTGTTTCAAATTTTATACGAATGAATGTGGTAACTATGGAAATTGAAATTTTTTTTAAGAATGAAAAAAATGAAATGCCAAAAAATTGCTCAGACAGAGTCTCTCCGTGTGAACATGGCTGGCGACAGCAAAAGAGAACTTGACGATAAAAAGCGACAAGCATATTCGTGTGTAAACTCAGTCTTTATACTCGTATATATATATAATTCACTGAGGTTTAATTGACATTTTTGACATTTTAGAAAAAGCAAATAGTTAAAAGTTTACAATGAACAAATTTTACATAAAATCTCAAAAGTAATAAAATTTGAGTTGTGCCACTTTTGAAGAAAATTGTATACCGAAAAATATTATTTAAAGCAGGCGCAGGCAGGCGAATACCACACTTTTACAAATATATGTATGTACGCAGAATTGCATATACCTTTCCATAGTCATATCGCACATATCTATATATATATATATATCTATGTGCGTGTATGTTCATTTAGTTTTACTTATTTCCTTCTATGCATGTCGTATATGTTAATATAAATGTACTTATATTTCCATTTAAATGCAAACAATTGACATGTCAACTGAACATGACTTGTCGACGACGTAGAAGTGTGATAAAAATCATAGAATGAATTGACCGTCCCTTCATAGGCACTCTACACTTCTACCACACCTCATGCATTAACTGCCCCTTCAAAACTGTGATGCATAACCAAAAATATTTACTATGAGCACTAAGCTGCGTTGTGAGATGTACGTAATCAGAAAATAAATGTGCTACACACACACATTCATACACATAAGCATAAATGTTTCGTGAAGTCGCCAAAGGAGCTCATTGTTCGGTTGTGTTGACAGTCATTTGCATTCCTGTTGCCGGCAATTATCCCTCAAAAGAAATGCAAAGAAATGGCAGCTAAATATGAGCATGTTGTTGACGAAATTTAAAGGAAAGAAAAAAATATTAAAAAAGAGTAGGAACAAAGAAGAACACACATGAAGTGTATTCATTATGTGCCAAAGAAAAATATATGCACAAATACACTGACCATTACAACCAAGTACACGGTAATTTTTTTATATTTGAATTTTTTATTAAATTTAATTTGGATCAATATACACCAATAACTTATTATTCTTTATGTGTGTGGTGAGATTGCATGAACATAATATACTGTAAGCTCCCTCGAAGGAACCGAACTATCGATTTGAGTGCCCTAATGTCACCATAAATATTTTTGTACAATGTCGAAAATGTACAATAATCACTTTTAATTAAAAATTTAATATTTTATAAATTATTATCTTCCCTTCACCAAATACAGGCCACGATTTTTGGCTTGAATGTTAAACCAAGAAATAAATAAAACTAATTTGTTGCCTACAATAAGGCTCTACTCATATTCTAGCGAAGACATATACCTTATAAGGTAAACAATAAAATACTTTGAGCCGCTTCCACGTAACCAACGTATCAATTGTCTAATTGTTTATTGAGCCGAGAGTATAAAATAATAGAAAAAGGTAAATATTTGAAGGAAAAATTATAAAAAATTTAAAAGATATGAAAAGAAGTAATTGTACATGGTAACATATAACATAGGTGGTGCTGTGGTCGTAAAATTTATAATTTTTTTCTAAGCACTGGAAGGTGGCTTATTTTGGGCACGTGCATATGGAGATAAAATAATAATATTTAAATATGACATAAGTGTACCAAAGTAAAGAGCGTTTAATAGATTTAGGGCGATAAAATTTTTTTTGCGGAGAGTTGACACCTGTATTCTTTTTGCAACATATACAAAATGTATAATATAAATAAAATGCTAGACAATAGATATCAATATAAAAAAATAAGTATTAGTGAAAAAAATATTTTTGGTAAGGATCTGTTTAAATAATTTGAATATAAATATTACATATTTTTTCCCAATATAAGCATAAAATGAGATCAAAAAACTAAAAAGAGTAGCGTTCAAAATAAATACTGTAAATACAACAAGTAGTGGTTTATTGAGTTCCGTTGTGGTCGTACCAGCACAACTGATGCCAAATGCTCAGTTCGCCCAAAAGGGGTCGCCATGGACTTTATGTTATGATTTTGGATGATCGGAGAATAAATAAAAAAAGAGGCTGTACGCATCACAACTGAGTGTGTACACCACATCTAACATGAATATTTGGGCATGAAAGAGCTATCCGTGCGATGGGTGCTGCGTTTGCTCATACGCGACCATAAGCGCAACCATATAATCACTTCAAAGGATTATTTGGCGATGTTTAACAGAAATCAAAAAGAATTTTTGTGCCAGTTCTTTTCCGTAAATGGAACATAGATCCACCACACTACACCAGAGACTAAAGAACAATCAAGACAGTGGGTTTCTGCTAGTGAACTTGCACCAAAGAAGGCTACGGTGGGTGTGTTGGCCAACAAGGTAATGACCACAGTTTTTTGGGATGGATGTGTCATTCACATGGATTACTTTGAAAAGTGTGAAACGAGTACCAGCATTGAATATTATTCAGAGTTTTTGGATAGATTCGATATTGATTTGAAGCCGAAGCGACCGAATTTGGCGGAAAAATGCTGTTCCTTCAGGAATAAATATTGCTACAATTTTTCTAATACATTGAAATGGCACACCTATATTATGTTCTACCCCATTGAAAAGACTTCTAATTCTATTTTTCGCACAATTCTTAGAAAATTGTCTATTTTTCGTCGCTATTACTGCTTGTACAGTATCTTTTTTAATCGTCCTACAAGGCAGTGTTCATTCAGCATACAAATTACCTTTGTAATGTCATTATCGTACAGAGAATGTAAAAACTGTCAACTTTGCTGCTACCATTTCATCCAAGTTGGCGCCGACTTGGACCGTAGGAGAGACGGTCTGTATTTAGTCATATTCTAAAGTAATCTGAGAGACCTCGGTACGATTCTAAATTTTTTTTGTGATGGAACTGAGAGCTTTTTTTAATGTTCGATTGTCGCTAGATATGAAGATGTCTCTTCCTGAATATACGCCTCCAAAGCGTAAAACAATCTCTGTGTTAGCGATGAGTTAGATCTGGAGCACGTTGCAATGATCCGGCCGATAGCTTAAATGAGCGTTCCCATGAAGAGTTGCGAGAGAAAAACTCTCATTTGATTTTTCTATTAAGTTTCGAATCAACTGTGTAAACTTGAGTGACCACCAAAATCTCTTTAATTCATAACATTTTACTTTCAAATTATTTAAAGTGAGCAAAAAAAAAAATTTATCAAAATAACTACAAAAGAGAACGAATTTTTAAAATTTTTTTTTAAACTCTTATAGAAGTTGTCATATGCTGTTTCTAAATTACTAACTATATCATTACTGCATACCAAGCAACTCCCCCCCCCTCCCCTAGAAGTTAAATAAAAAGACACACAAAAAAAAGAAAAATTTTCCGTCAGTGATTTCTGCTGATGTCAACCGTGATTGTTGACAACAGAAAAAACATGCTAAGCCGATAGCAGCAGCGAAGGTGGCAGTGAGCCAACACAATGGCTGAATAAATTGTACTCATGTGTACCTTCTAACTAAAGCTATATACATATTTACACACATATGTAAAAATGTAGAGGAAAAAAAGATTCAAAACAATGACAATGCCACTTATAAATTGCTACTTGGCACTAAGGCTCTCATTTCACTCGCGCCAAAACGGTTGTGGCATGCCACATACATCTAATCAAATACTTGTGACAATAGGAATGTGTGAAAGAAGTGTAGATGTATGGATATTCCTTGTGTACATCAGTGCTTAGATTCAAAGTGTTTAATGAATTCGTTTGAGGCACTTAATAGTGCAAAACTACGTAACAATTCAATAGGGACAAAGTTGAAAGGTCAACAAATTTTCGAAGAAAAACCGAAAGCCAAATAAAGCAAATTGATTAGGAAATCTTTAGAAATTGAAAAAAAAACCATTGTTAAGAGTTATAATTTTTTATTTTTATTTTTATTTTTTATTTTTTATTTTTTTTATATCTCTTTTTTTAAATTTTTTTCATCTCAATTTTTTCCGTCAGTAAATTTATCAATAAAATTTCACAAAAAAAAAAAAAAAAAAAAAAAATTTAAAAATACCCAAATTGCAGTAAATTGCTTTGACCGGTGCACAGTGTGCAATCAAATAGTTGCACAATAAAGCATTTTGCTGAGCTCAGCCAATGTAGCAACTACAAATTGCAACAAACAACAGCAAAGCAGAAACAAAATTGCTAGCTATTTGACATCTTGCCACAGATTAGCGTAAATCAGCGCTATTTCTATGCTGGTGGGTCGGAAATTGAACAATTCACCAAATTTCTATGGCTGAACAATAGAGATTTCCTACTTTATTTACTATGCCATGCAATCTTGTTATGTAATTGCTAACAATAAAATTGTTGGACATTTTTTAGCTTTTTTTTTAAGTTTTGGTTTTTTTTTACAAACGCAAAATTAGATTCTGCAAATATAAGTAATTGTTGTTGGAAAAGAAAAAAATGTACGAAAAAACACTACTGACTCTATTGAGTTGTACAATGAAGTGTCCAAACGCATATATGTACATAGAGTTGTGTGCATAATTTCACTTTTGAATTAAGTACATACTTATAATATTATGTAAATATAAATATTTATAACTGGCAATGGGTTAGCTGAAGCGTTAAAATTGCTAGGAATAAATTACACTGCAAGAAAGTATTTAGAATTTTCCATTCTGTGCCAAAGCCATGGGTATAATACTATTTATTTTATTTATTTTATTTATTTAATTTTACCTGCCAATAGCACAAAGCCTACTTACATACATAGGTCAGTTAGCGATTTTTTTTTATAAAAAATATTTCAACATCTTAAAAAAATTAAAAAAACTTTTGTATAAATGTCGCTTAAATAAAAAATTAATATAAATAGAAATTTAATATTATTTAACTGCCTAAATATATGCAACAATTTTTGTTGTTGTTTTCATAATTTAAAAAATTAAGTAAGCACAATTTGTTGCCTACAATTAGGCGCCTTTTGTATTTTAGCAAAGACACACACCGTCGAAAAAAGTAAACGACTTTTTCGAGAAAGATGTAACTGGAGGAACTCTTAAATTCGACATTATATCCTAGAGGTGTATGAAATAGTGGAAATTATCGAATTAAAAAATGCTATTAATGCTGAATGTGGCTAGTAATCGTTCCTAGCGAAATATGTGAACGAGCGATTTTTTCATAATAAATATTTCTACATTCAAGAAAAATTTATAACCAAATTTTTTTGAATGTTTGCCAAAATGTCACATAAATTTTAAAGATTTATATATGATTTAAAATTGAATATTATTTAACTATTTTATAACAAATATAATAAATTTTCTTTTGATTTTCGTAATTAAAAAAATGCGTTATGTGCAAATGCGATTTTTGTATTTTAGCGAAGACACGCACCATCGAACAAGTTTAAAAAAGTAAGTGGCTACATCGATTACAATTTGACAGGAGGAACTCTTTTAGTTCGACATTATATCCAAGATATATTTGAAGCATTGAAAATTAGTGACCCGAAAGATTAGCTAATTTAAATGCAAAATGTAGGTAGTAATCGTTCTTAAAGAGGAAATCGCTTAATTCATTAAGAGACATAAAATACCTGCAATAAACTAAAATGCTATCGACAGAAACGTGTGAACCAAGGCAAAATTTCTGGGGATGTTTTTGAGTAACTGAGCTTGAAAGCTAACATAGTAACTGAACTGGAAAGCCAACATAGATGTAGATATGAGAAGGCCTCCAACGCCTTTTATTTATGCCAAACTTCAGTTTTAAGGTTTGTTACCGGATCTATACATCCGCTGTGAGACCCATACTTTTGTATAGAGTGGCGTAAGTTAGTTTGCTTTAAGGAAAGAAGCAAATTTTAATCTGCTAATCAAAATTCAATGATCAGCGATGATTACAACAAGAGCTGCGCTCAGAACCATGGCAAAAGCGGCCTTAAATAAAATCGTCGATATTTTAAGCCTGGGCTAAATGTGTTATTAGGCGGCAGCAATAGTCGCTCTTCACTTGAGGAACCTAAATCAGTGGAATAATCAACGATAGGGATACTCGAAAATCCTTGAAAAATACAATATCCTATGATACAGCATATATCGCTGCTGCTACTAACAATTGTACTATATGACACAGAACCCTAAAAGCGAAAAATAGAGCAATAACTTCGATACTTCAGTCGACAGTGTTGATATATATATCTCAAGAAACCCAACTTTTGAGCTCTCTTTCAGGCTACTGGATCATAGCAGTGTATATCAAGCTGAAATTTCAGTTAATATGGATGCAGCAGACTTCACTATAACCGAGCCATGGTATACTTATTTGCAGCGATAAGCTCGCTTGCCTCGTTTGCAGTAAATTCAAAAATGAGCTGAATTTCCGTCGAACTCTAAAAGAGATGGTAAAGCATAACACATTTTTTTCGCATTTAGGTTCTTACTCACAAGGACATAAAGATAAATTGTAAGGCATACGAGCTTGCCAGGCAAGGCTCGATCTAGCAGTTTATTAACGACAAACTACGCGAAATGAGATCGAAAAAAGTCACGAAAAATATACGCTCACTAGCGAGGTCATCGATAAGGTTATAGTAGTCTCACTGGTCACTGTTTGATACAACGGCATGCACTGAAGTTGGTAGTTCCTTCTAGAAGATGTTGCAAGAATGATGAAGAGGAAAAATTGTCTCTCATTTTAAACAACTGCAGTGCCTTAGACAGAGCCAGGTATCGATATTGAGGAGCTGATTACTTCGATAAATTGTCTAACATAGCAGATATCAAGGCAAATTATTTAATGAACTTTATAAAATAATCGAAGTGGATGTATAAAGAAGCTTAGCGATTGGGTAAACATTGTGACATGAAAATCGATAGTCACTATAACTTAAAATAGCGACAAGCTACACAACATAATACTTTCAAAGTTGTTTTTAAGTTAGCTAAAATAATAAAGCTTCTACTTTGTACTTTTTTAGTTTTTTAAACTTCGGAAAACCTTTAAATGAAATAGAATGTATAATTAAAATTTTTGAATTTTTTATTTGGTACTCCCTAAATGTAGGCAACGATTTGCAAAACTAATTCATAATAAATTTTTTGCCTACAATTAGGTAGTACTAATAATTTGCGAAGACACGTCCCCAACATGCTTATCAAAAAAAAAAAAAAAAAAAAAAAAAAAAATTAAAAAAAAATATTAAATAAAAAAATAAAAAAATATATATAGTGAGCGGTCCTTTTTTCGAAAGCAATTTATTTATAGTAATAAATGCGTATATCTGTCTTGAAAGACTTTTATAAAAAAGTGTTTTCGTTAAGCCAAGCATTTCGTTTATTAAAACTATTTCATCATTTTCTGAGCTTTTGAATTAAATTCCATATAAAAAAAAACTTATTAATTTTAAGCGATTTAAAAAAATATTTGTCAGAAAAAAACAGTTTCGAAATAATTTATATATTTAAATTCGAAAAAGAAAACATTTTAATTCACACATTACCTATTGCGTAGAAGAGGGGGCGATCCAACTGATAAATTTTCACCGCTTAATGGTTGCTCCTGACGCGGTCGCAGAACCGGTGTTAGGCCCCATCGTTCGATGAAATCTATGCGGGAAATGGTTGATGATGAACAAGTTGGAGGAATTGGTTGTAGTTTCGCCAATTTTTCTTATTTCACTTTAGCTTACACAGCACTACGCCTCTGCATTAAATCTATATACAAACACACACACGGATACACACTACACGGGAATGACTTGGAGATATGTGAGTTATGCGTATCAAAGGTAGCTTTCACACCATACATATATATATGTATATATATATACATATGGAAGTAAGCACACGCACACACTGAAGAAGCACGCGCGAACACGAAATTTTATTGAGCGCTTTCACTTATACGAAACGAAAGAATGAAAGCTCATAAGCTTTGTTGAAATAACAGGAAGCGCATTTGTTGAGCGTAGACACGATGACGTTTGGCATACAAATTTCGGTAAAGTATTTTTCTTATAAAAAATTTTGTGCTTTTATTTAAAATTTTCGTTTTTTCGTGACTTAAATTTTTTTGTATTGGAATTTATGTGAATATTATGCAGGTGGTTGATGTACATATGTAGTAGTTGTGTAGGTAGCAGCAGTAGTAGAGGTAGGTTAGGTAGCAATAGCTGTAATTGTAGTTGTAGTTGTAGTTGCAGTTGAGAAGCTGTAGTCACGTTGCTACGAAGAAGTGCTGCGTTATAGTGGTAGTAACAGTAGTAGTAGCAGTAGTGGTAGTAGTAGTAGTAGTAGTAGTACTAGTAGTAGTAGTAGCAGTTAACAGTAGAGTAGTGGAAATAAGCGCGCGCTAACGGCTGCGGGCCTGCTATTGTCTGATTTTATGAGAACTTTTCACTTTTTTTATTCAATTATTTCTGCTAAAATTTTTTCTCTACAATTTTTTTTTTGCTTTTAAGCTGTTAAGCGTATTATTATCTGCACTGCATTTCGACGTTTTTTTGATTTTTCGATTTTGGCATTATCTATAAAAGCTTCATTTTTGTTTTGTTAATATCTTGTTTGTTTGTTTGCTTTTTGTTGTTGTTGCTGCTAGTCAAAAATTTGTTTTCAAATTATTGCTAATATTTTATTTGTTGTTGCTTTCTTTAGAATACTTTCTTTTTGATATTGAATTGTTTCTGTTACTACATTTGTTGATTTTAGTGCATTTATATTTGTTGTTGTTGTTGTTGTTGTTGCTGTTGCTATTGTTGCTAGCAGCGCATACAAGTCGCATAAATACAACTGTTTTCATCTTTCTTGGCAGCTCTGTTGCATTTTTTTGTTGTTGATTTTTTTCTCTATCGAGTTTTATCTCTATTTGGCGATTTTGAATATTTTGCTTTTCTTGCATTTGTGGAGAAATATTTGAAGAAAATACTTTCTTTCCGTTTAGCTGTTCCGCTTGTGGCGGCAATTTATTCAATAGAATTTGTTTTCATTTTAAATAAAGCAATTTTTTTCACTTAAAAATGATGTGCTCGGTTCACTTTTTGATATTTAGTTTTGCTTTTGTAAAATTTTTTTTATTTATTGTAAAATTTAAATACTCTTTTATTTGATATGGTAACTCTGAAAATGCGGTATTAAATAAATTGAATTAAATTTTTGATGTTGTTTTTGTAACGCTTTAAACCATTTGACGCCTACAATATACTGTTGAAACTCAGATTCTTAGAACTGAGATTTATTTAAGTGTATTCGCTATTGAATAATTTTTTTTTTTTAAATATTATTTAAAAAGTTTTTTTTTGGAAAAATATTTTTTTTAACATCCTTTGTACGTTAAATAAAAATGCTGAATTTTTGACACTAATATTTAATAATTTTTTTTGTTTAGCACATCTTTTCCGCAATTTTTAATATTTTTTTAGTATTATTATTAATTGTTTGATATTTTTAAAGAAATTTTAATAATAGCTAATAAATGTGTTTTGAGGAACAAACGTATCATTATATTTTTTCATACATTTTTTACGGGTTTTAAAGTAAAAATAATTTTCTTATTTATTGCATATAATACTCAGATTTTTCTCTTTGCTAAAAGAAAACTAGCGTATTTTTATATTTTTATTTTTATAAGAACCCGCTTTATTATCTAGCATCTGCTATATAATATGTAAATTTTTGTATACTTTCGCATACTAATTGGCTATATATACTTTCATTTTTATAATCTAAGCATAATTAAGTCTTTTTATATAATTTAATTTTGAATGAAAAATATTTTAAGTTAGCACAACTTTATTTCACTTCACATTCGTATAAATTTTTTATTTAATTTAAATTATTTTATAAAAATTATTTTACTGAAATTCTTTTCGACCTTAAATATTTAAATAACAAAACATTTAGTAGTGAAAGTAATCTTAGCTATTTTATCAATTGTAAATTTATATAAAACAAGCTATTTTATCAATAATAAATTTATATAAAATTTTTTTTTAACAAGATTTTGCTTTTTTAGTTTGTTTATTCTCTATTTATTTCATTTTGTATAATCTTAATTTATTTTTAAATATTAAACAATTTTTATTTCCTTATTTTACTTTGGTTTAACATATTTTATTTGATTTTTTTTGTCATTTAATTTATTTATTTTATTATCTTTATTTTAATATAAATTAATTTTGTATGCTGTTTTGTTTTATTATATTTTAATTAATTTTATTATATATTATATTATTTTATTATATCCTTTTTTATTTTTATTATTAATTTTTTTTCTAATATTTAGATTAATTTTATTATTTATATTTTAATAATTTTATGTTGTATTATTTTATTATACTGTTTCATATTATTTTATTTTATTTCAATCCATTTTTTTTCTTTTTAATTTGTCTTGCCTTATTATTTTTAGTTTATTATATTTTAATAAATTTTATTGGATTTTTTTATTTCAACTATATTTTTATTTTATAATATTACATATTATTACATAATATACATTTTTATTTAATTTAGTTTAATTTAATATAATTTTACATGTTTTTTTTCTTTGTTTTATTTTCTTCTATTTTATTTCATTTCATTTTATTTCTTTTTTTATACGATTTTGTTTCTTTTATTATGTTTTTTATTTGTTTCATAACATTCTCCTACATTTTGTATTCTTAACTAATTTTATTTATTTATGTTAATTTACTAATTTATATATTTTTAAATTTCTTTTATTTTTGTTTATTTCCATTTATATATAATTTGTTTTTAATTGCACGATATTATATTTTTTACCTTATTTTATTTAGTTATTTAACTTATTTTATTTCAATTTAGTTTTTTTAGGTTTAATTAAATTTGTTTTTTTATTTATGTAATTTATTTAATTCAAAATTAATTTATTTTCTTTTACTTTACTATATTTTCTTTTATTTTACGTTATTTTATTTTATTTTAGTGTGTTTTAATTTGATTTATTTCATTTTGTTTTATTTTATCTTATATTGTTTTGTTATATTTAATTTTTGTGTATTCATTTTTAATAATACTTTTTAATTTTAGTCCAATTAAAATTAATTAAAATTTTTTTAATTTTATATTATATATTTTATTTAATTTAATTTAATTTAATTTAATTTTATTTTATTTTATTTTATTTATTTATTTTTATTTTTTTCTTTATTTTATTTTGTTCTAATTTGTTGTTGTTATTTTATTTTTATATATCTTTCTTTTGTGTTTTTTTTTTGCTTAATTATAATTTAAATTTTAAACTAAAAAATAATCTAGTTTCGGTTAATTTAGTTGAATATTGAATAAAACAAATAAAATATTATAAATATTATAATTAAATAAAATATTAAATTAAATTGCTACAAGAAATTTTGAAATTAAGAAAAAAATCATTAAAGAGCAGAAATGCACTTTTTGGTACTTCACATCAAAGGTTAGTCATACGCCACGGTGTTCACCACCTGCTGAATTTATATGAGCATAGAGAAAATAAAAATTATTAAAAAATAAAAAATATTAAAATAAAAAAAAAGAGTACAAACCAACACTCGTACTGTTCAGTTATATTTATATATTTTAAATATGTATGTAGTTAAGCTTCTTTAACTGCGTTCGAGCCGCTATCCTACCTTTCCATGCGTGAGGAAACAACACACATTTTATTTTTCGTACAAAAACTCAAATTATATTAATTTTTGTTTTGTGGCAACATTATGGCTAAAAATAAATATTAAAAATAAACTCAAACGCACACACGATTTACCTGCATACACAAACGCGCATATTTTTCTGTTAATTCGCTTGTACTAGAAACCAATTTCATACATATTCACAACATTTTCTGTCGCTAAACGGAAGTAAACATGAAACTCATTTCGTACGCATGTAAAATAACAATTTCCTTTAATAAATGGCGGCTGGGGGTGGTGACAGCAAAAAAATAAAATTTAGACATATGTACACATGTATAGGCGCACGTTATTCTGCACATACAGGCATCCGCTTTAGAAAATTTATTGGCCAATCGACTTATGACGTAAATACCTGAGCGTCGCTGTCGATGTTAATGTAAAATTTAATGAATGCATAAATTATATTAAAGGAACTTGATCATAATGTAATTAATAAATTCAATTAGTTTATAAGAGGTATTTTTATATATCTCTTAATAAATTAGGTGAGCCTTTCAGCGAATTTCACTTTTTGTGGCGTAAGTAGTGGAAAAATATTGTATTGAATATATATAAATTTAGGAATTAGAGTTTATGGAAAATTATTTATTATTAATGCGGATGTAAAAGTGAAGCGATTAAAGAAGAGTTTAATACAAAAACATATTTGAATACCGTTGCCACCTGTTTAAAAAATTTAATATAAAATAAGTTATAAAAAATATTATACTTTATTAAATGGTTATCGCAATGAAGATTTTTTAAAACCGTCAAGGCGTAAACTTTTTTTAAGAGTGTGGCAACCTCCTCCTCTGACACATAGAATTTCGCTTGTTGACAAAATATTGCTTTAGAAGGGAAAAAATGCAATTGATGCAAGATCTTGGCTTGATGACGAGTTTCTAGATACTTCCCCAGAAAAACCAACCATCAAGGATCTGTATGCTAGGTTTAGACGTGGTGAAATGGGCACCGAAGACAGTGAATGCAGGGGACACGCAAAAGATCAACAAAATTACTTTTGAATGAAACATATACATCATAACACTCACGAATATTTGGGTATGAGAAAATGCTTTGCTAAGTGGGTGCCGCGCGAGCTCACTTTTGAACAAAAACAACGACGAGTTGATGATTTGGAGCAGTGTTTGGAGATGTTCAAGCGTTTTAAACCTGAGTATTTGCGTCTATATGTAACAATGGATGAAACAGGGCTCCATCATTTCACTCCGAAGTCCAATTGACAGTCATCCGAGTGGACTGCACAAGATGAACCCATTCCAAAGCGTGGAAAAACGCAACACTCGGCTAGCAAGGTTATGGCGTCTGTATTTTGCGATGCGCATTGAATAATTTGCATTGTTTACCTTGAGGAAGGAAACATCATCAATAGCAAAAATTACATAGCATGATTGGACCGTTTGAAGGACGAAAACCTCGAAAAACCTCCGCATTTGAAGAAAAACCAAATATTGTTTCACTAAGACAATGCACCGTGTCATAAGTCAATGAAATCGATGGCATAAATTGTGCTTCGAATTGCTTCTGCATCAACTGTGTTTTACTATGACAGGAAGGTGACTTTTCAATTGACCTATTATAGATGAAAATTTTTGTTTCCTAGAAGGTGTTATCACGGCAAATACCAATCTGAAACTGCCCGAAATTCAAATGCCAAAAATTCAAAAACGAAACGAATTGCTTGGGATAAATGCTCAACGGAGCGTAAAAAGTTATTCCAGAATTCCTGTTGGAAAGTTTTTCTTGAAGAATTGTGCAACCATTCTTATGAAAAAAGAAATGACTGAAATGTTAATACAAGTATAAAAAAATTTGGGATTTTTAACTCTTTTCAATACCAAGGCACAAGGCATGTTTTAATTTTTTTTTAAAGCATTTTACGAAGTGTTTTTGATTACCTAATATTCATTATTATATTGGATATGAAAATAAAATTCCGCGGTTTTTGACGGTTTCTTTGTTTGTTGATACTAATATTTCCGACCCTTTCGGAAATTTTAATATCAACGAAGCATCTAGTTCTGGTCGTCCAGTCAGTGAAAACGACTTTGATATTCAGGAACTAGTGAAGAAAGACCAGTATACCAGCTGTAGGGATATAGCGGTGATACAAGGCATTATTCGCTTGTCAGTTTGAAATCATTCGAGAAGGACTAACTGCTCTAAGAAGCTCGATGTTTTGGAGCCTTATCGTTTAGCAAAAAAAAAAAAAAAAATCGATTATTCGAATTAGCCACTGCGAAAATCTTCTGAAATGCTACAAAATCAAACCATGTCAGCAGCAATTTTTCATGGGCGATGAAAAATGTTTTGAATACATACATACATGAAAAAAAGAGAAGTAATGTTCAAAAGCAGACGAACTTTGGCAAACGACTTTAAAGCCTAAATTGACGGCAAACAAGGTGATGCTGAGTGTATGGTGATAAGAAAGACATTGTCCATTGTGAGCTACTACAATCTGGTGAAATGACCAATTTTGAGCTCTACTCTCTACAACTAATCAGCTTATAGCAAGTGCTCTCCAAAAAAAAAAAAAAAAAAAAAAAAATTCCAAACTGTTCAACAAAAAAGGTTTAGTTTTTTATTATGACCACGCCGGACCATGTACAGCTGTAATTACCAAACAGAAATTGATAGGGCTTGAGTAGGAAGCATTGAAGCACCCGGAATATAGTCGAGCCAATATGACTACCACCTCTCTTTGGTTTCAGCAAAACTCCCTAATGGTAAAAATTTGGCCGACCGAAGAGCCGCTGAAAATCATGTGACCAAGTTTGCCGTGTGCCGAAAAACCACAGAAGCTTCACACTGATGAAATTATGAAGCTGATCGAAAAATGGCAATAAGTCGAAGAAAATTATGATAATTGTGTAGTGAATTAACCTTAATTTTCAAAAAAGCAAAATTGAGTTCAAAGATATACAAAGAAATATGAAAAATTTAAAATTTTCCTAAACAATAAAAAAATAATTAATTAAAAATGGATGGGAAATTTGTTTAAACAAACTTTAAGTTACATATTTTAAAAAAATCAATGATTCAATAAAAAAATTTCTGCTGTAAATGTGATTTTTTCGCATACTTTTTTATGGCCTTGAGCCACTATGCTCAAGCTTTTATTTAAATAATTTATTATCAGTTAATACGGAACAAATTAAGTCCGCATTTGAATTACATTTTCTTTTTGAAAGCGTTTTTGTTAGTTTCTTCATTTCTCTCCACATTCACTTTCATGCATTTTTCAATTCTTATGCTATTCATTCAGACCCATATTTTCGTTCTCGCATTTCCTCGCATTTCCTCTCTTTTCAACTAGTTCTTCACTTTCTCTTCTAAATTAACCACACTTTTATATACTTTCGTTCTTTACACCATTTCATCTGTTTTATGTTCGTGTTTTTTTTTTTTACTTTTCCCCCTTTTAATTGTGTTCTCTGCTCTATGTACACCTCTAATAATTCACTCGTTCAATTCACCACTTTTACACATACATACACGCATAAATTTTTTTTGTTTATTTTTTATTTTTGGTTTATTATTGCTCATTTCTTTTTAATGCGTTATTTCGCTTCGTTTCGTTTCGCTTCGCTTTTTTCGCACTTTGCGCAATTTATATGTATATATATATGTATGTATATACATACGTATGCTGCCATCAACCTTGAACCTTTTGGGCCTTCTGCACATATATGTATACAAACACATAAACGAAACCAGCGGTAGACTAAACCATACGCACACACATACACACACCCAGAGTTAGCGTGTACGCTGACATATAAATATGCGCTTAAATGTATGCTTGCTTGCTGGCAGCCTCACTGTTAGCCAACACGCTGTACTATGCCTAAACGAGTTCAACAAGGCATAACAACTGTCGCAACAACAGCAACAGCAACAACAACAATAACAACAAGTAAGAAAAGCGACAACAAATACTCTCAGCGAGTCGCTATGCGCTATGTGTTTTTACAAAAACAACACTAACAACAACCACGGCTCAAAAACTAATGCTCAAACGTAGGGCAAAGCAAAAGCAACAACAACACAAACAAATATAATGAATGATGAATGTAAAAAAGGACGATGAAAAAAGGGGAAAAAAGTTGGTAACAATTACGAACTAAAAATATATAAGTTCAAGAGCTAGTTGAGTTGTCAAGTGTTGTTGTCGAGTGTGTGCGCGTTGTTGTTGTTGTTGTTGTTGTTGTTGTTGGACATGTTGTCAGTAGTTTGCTGCTTGACTGTGAAAGCGCTGTAAAAGTGAAAAATGCGCACACACATACACATATACGTATGCATACATATGCACATACGCAGGCATGTCACACTAAGGTCTTCCGTGTGAGCTGTAACAACAAAAACAACAGAAACAACAGAAACGGCAAATATAGTTGTTGTTGTTTCACAATTTATCATCTCCAATAAGACAGTTCACTAAATTGGCCATAATTTGAAATTTTGTTGCATTTGCTTTTTCTCTCCAATTTCGCATTTGTCGCATTTTTGAAGCACTTACGCTTCGCACAAATCTTCTTTAACTTTGGCCGAAAAAAAGCCTTTGTAATGATTTTCTCTGTTCGCTTACTTAACTTAACTTTTTCCACATTTTCACTACTTTCACAACTTTACCAGGCGCGCGCGCACACAATCAAATAAACGCACTTGCACACATACATATGAATGTTTTTCTTTTTTTGTGATTATTTTAACACATATCGATTCACTTTTACATAGTTTTTTTCTTATTGTCACTATTTATATGTCGCACACCTTGTCAGCTGTGTGTTGTTATTATTTTAGTTATTTATTGTTTATGTTTTTTTCTATATAGTGCTTCTTCTTCTTCTTTTTCTTCTTTCTATTCTTTTAAGTTTCTATTATTTATGACTTGAGCGCGTACAGCTGCTATGCGCCATCTAACCTGTCATATCACGTTAATGCAAAATCCACAAACACACACACGCACACATACACGTGCTAATGCAGCTTTTATGGGAAAAGCAGTGGACAGCGTGAAATGAAAGTTGGGAATTGCAGATAAGATGACGATGCTAACACAAGGGAATAAATTCATCACCAAAAGTGCTTTTTGTTGTTGTTTTTTGGTATGTAATTTATTTATTGTGTATTGTTGTAGCGGCTTGGGCTGGCTGCTGCTCTCTTCGGCGGACAAGACTAAGGTTTCTGCGGCAGCTGCCTTGAAGAGATTTAATAAATTGGCAATATATAAGTTAAATAAAACCGTTATTTATTTTGCTTCATTTTTATTTATTTATCAATTTAAATAATTTTTTATTTTATTATATTTTATTGGATAAATAGTTAAGATATTTCCTCGTTTTTTTTTGTATATTCTTAAACCAATTTTTGCTTTATTGAAAACTAATTTTTATCGAGTTTATTTTGCCCATTATTATCAATGACTCTTTGCCACATTTCGTATGGCTTCATAATTACAGGAGTCTAGAGCCTCTGTAGTTTGACGGTGAAGAACATGGCCATATGATTTTCAGCGGCTCTTCGGTGGGCCAAATTTTAATCATTAGGGAGTTATTTAGAGAACAAAAGAAAGGATAGTCGTAAGGTACAGGTTCCGGTCTATATAGTGGGTGCATCAATACTTTCCAACCAAGTACTCTGTCAAGGTTTGCTTGGTCGTCAGAGATGTTTGTGGTCTGGTGTTGTTTTTATGAAGCATAACACTTTTTCTAACGATCAGTTGTGATGCTTTTTTTTTAGAAAACTTCTTTTGAGCGGATTAACTGTTCATAGAAAAGCTCAGAATTCACTGTTTCGCGAGTTTTTAGCAGCTCAGAATGAACAATTCCTTGCCAATCGCACTATTCACTCAACATCACCTTATTTGCTGTCATTTCAGTCAGGTTTTGAAGTCATTTGCGGAGTATCACCGGCTTTTGACAGAAATTTTTCTTTCATTTTCTCGTATTTGACACATTTTTCATCACCCGCAATGAGTCGCTTCAGAAATGGCTTGAGTTTGTCTCCTGTCGGAAGCATTTCTCTGAATGTTATACGATCAATAAAACTTCGAATTCCTTTGAAATGAGAGCGTTTTTTAGGTAATTTTAAACTTTAACGCAAATGAGGAATAATGCTTCCCCTAGCTACTGACAGCTTGCATGACGGTTTTTTTTCACTTGAAAAATTATTCGGCTTATTTTATTTTATTTTATTATATTATATTTTGTTTTATAGCTAAATCCGCTCTAGTGATACGTTCCAATAGTTAACTACTGGTACTAAAGAGAACTACAATCTACAATCATAACAAAGTCGCTGGGAAAAAGAGACTTGCGGCAGTTGGGCCACCAGGCTTATTAAGGACGATGCAATGATGATGCGATAGGCATTTTTCTCCTCCGCAAAAAAGATTCTATTTTGATTTTGTTTTATTTATTTGTTTGTTTTAAATTATATTATTTATTTTTATACTTTTTTTATAAAAAAATTAGTTTAACTTTACTTTAATTTTAATTATCTTTATATTATTCTCTTTTATTTATTTTTTTATTTTAATTTGTTAATTTTTTCATTTTATGTTGTGCTATCAGTTTTATTTAATTCTGCTTTAATTTATTTCATTTAATTTAACTTTTTTCTGTTTTATTTTATATAAAATAATTTTTTTTTTAATTTTATTATATTTTTTATTTTATGGAATTCTTTTATTTTAATTTCGATTTACTTAAATTTTATTTTACTCGGTTATCACTTATTTTATTTCTAATCTATTTTCTTGTTTATTTAGTTTTTTTTTACTGTTTTATTTTTTATTCTCTTTGTTTATTACTATTTATTTTATTTTATTTTATTTTTTTTAAATATTTTATTTTGATTTAATTTATTTATTTTTATTTTATCTTGTTTTATTTTTACTTCTGTAAATTTATTTAGTTTAATTTTATTTGAGTTTTTTTTTATTTTATTTTATTTTTAATTTATATTAATTTAGTCTTAGTTGATTTAATAATTTTAATTTTTAATTCTATTTTTTATTATTATTTTTTCTGATTTTTTTTTAATTTTATTTCTTTTAGTTTGAGTTTATTTGAGTTAAATAATTTTTTTCCAATTTTTTTCTTTTAGTTAATTCTATTAAATTTAATTTTTTTTCCATTTTTTATACTTTGTTATTTGATTTTATTTTATTTCACATTTTATTTGAGTCATTTTAGTTGTTTAATTATTTTAATTTTTAATTATATTTTTTATTATTTTGTTTCTTGTTTTACTTTATTTTTTTATATTTTTTTGTTTTATTTATTTGAGAGCATTTAATTTTAATTTAATTTTTTTATTTTTTATTTAAATTTATTTATTTTTATTTTATTTCACATTTTAATTAATTATTTTATTTAAATTATCTCATTTAACTTAATATATTTGAATTATTTCAATTAAGGTTGTCGTAGTTTATTTTTTAATTTTGTTTTATTTGAGTTAATTGTATTTTATTTTTTATTATTTAATTAATTATAGTTTAGTTTCAGTGATTTATCTCTTAATTTAAATAAAAAAAATTTTTTTGGCGTTATTTTTTTTAGTGTTAGTGTTGTTTTAAGAATGTTTTCGGCTATACAAACGTAATTTTTCTTTAGCTAGTTGAGATAAATAATCTTCACTTATTTAGAAGGGAGTTTTGTGGTTGGTTTTTTCGTTTCTCTTTTTTCTTTTTTTAAAATTCTTTTTTTTTGCGCCCGAATACTTTTATATAAATTCCTTTAAGGCAAAAAAAGTTGGCAGCCTGAGTTTATCTATGCACTGGAAGTCATTAATACACTATTTTTGATATATTATTTATATAGCATAAATTTTGGTTAATACGCTAGTTAAATGCAGCTCACCTAAGCGCTGCTAGTCAACGCGCCACGCAATCTTACACACGCACCCACATAACTACATATATCTATGTATATACACAGGCATGCACGTACTATAAGGAGGACGACGACGACGACAACCACGACGATGGCTGGCGTAAACCGATAACTAACGCACCTTTTTTTCTGTGATTCCTCAATACATTTGTTCACACAATTATCTATTTTCACGTCACATTTTTTCCAGCAGCCCTTAAAGGCCAAAGCAATATTTCAAAGCAATTGCATTTATTTATGAATTTATTTCATATTTTCTAACAAAATTAGTATTTTATGTGTTTCCTAACAAAAATTTTAACTCTCAGTCTCGTTTAACGAAATGCTCAATATCCTGCTGGAGGAGCTCTACTCGATTTTCCAAATGCTTTCACATTTTCTCACTTTTGCTACATACAATTTTTGTGCTTCGCTTTGCACTGCTTTGTTGCTGCACACACACGAAATGGGCACGAATGCTGTGTGACCAGCGTTGACGTGGAGAGTAATGTGATCGAATTGATGGTAGCGGTAGTGTTAGCAGCGAAGGCGAAGGCGGCTCCGGATGGTAGTGCTCGTAGATAGGCTGGTGCTGGTGTTAGCTGTTCGTAAAGTTTTGGTAAGTGTACGAGCAATTTTACTTGTACACACACGCGAACACACTCAGCCATATGCAAACCAACAAGCCCATGTGTGTGTGTGTGTTTGTGTGTGTGTGTGAGGGCGCAATGAAATAAACAAAAAAGGGAAAATACGAAAATAGGATTGCCAATGCAATTAGAATTACACTCTCCACAGTAAGCTAGAGGTGTAACTGCGTTTTGCATGCTTATATATGTTTGTGCGTGTTTATGTTTGACATGCGTCTACTGGTGTGTTGTGTGGGTGTCGCAACACGAAAGAAATCGAAAAACCACCACTTGCTGATGCAGCTGCTTACCTTCGGCACCAGCAACACTTCGGCAGCACACGTTTTCGTTTTTAAGCTGTATGTGCGTACTATAGCTATCTCGCTCACACACACACAACTGCATATAATCAACGTGGAAGTAAATATAATAAAAATTGTATGATAAATGAAGTATTGAAGTGAATGGTAGCTAAAGCAGCTAACGAAAGGGAACACTCGTATAAGCTGACCGTGAAAGAATGACGCTAAATGACAGTGTAAAAGCTAAGTACGCAATAATTGTCATAATGACAGGTAGTACAGGTACATATATATGTGTCTATCGCTGTCGGCAGGTAAGTAGAATGTGGTGGAAAAGATATTCGTGAAGAACAGAGCAGCCAAGCGCAAGCGAAAATTAGGCAGGGTGAAAATTTGACGAGAAAAGAGTACATGTAAAAAATGGTTGAGAAGGTGAGTTTAGTGAAAGTAAAATTTACTGCATTCGTTATGGCAAGCAAAAACGTAAAATTTTTTATAACATCTTTCAAAAAATTTTTGTTGCTCAAAAATTTTTTTAAGAAAATTGTTTTGAAATTTTTTGGTACTAAAAGTATTTTAATATTCGTTTTAGTTTCAAATTTTTTTTTACTAAAAATTTAAATTTGTAAGAAAATAAAAAAAATGCTTCTTTTTCTGTTTTGTTTTTAAGTAGTGTTTTTTCACTAAAAACTTATTAATTCACTACTTAAATTTATTTAAAAAATTTATGTGTTTAAAAAAATTCTTTCTTTACTTAAAATTTATTTAAATAATTAATAAAATTCGTTTAAAAATCGTCCTTGTATTTAACAAAATATTATTTGATTACTTGTTTTTGTTTTTCAATTTTTTTTCTTTACTTATCTTTTGTTTAAATATTTATTTCTCATTATTATATATATATTTTTAAATATATGCATTTAAAAATTATTTTTTAGATATTTGTATTTATTTTGATTTTTTTTACTAAAAATTTATTTAAAGTTTTTATAAAATTTGATCAAAGAAACCTAATAATTTTAATTTATTTTTGTTTAAAAATTGTTTTCTTTTTTTGCAAAAATTTTATTTAAAATTTTATTGAAGATTTTTATTAAAATGTTATGTAAATGTTATGTTCGGTAAAATTTTTTAATTATTTGTTTTCTCTTTAAATATTTTTTTTACTAAAATTTATTTAAAATATTACTAAATTTAAAAAAAAAATATGTTTTAAAAAAATTCTATAATAATTTTTTTTTTTTCATTTAAAATGTTTTTTAACAAAACTTAGTTGTTTGTTAAATTTTTATATCTTTAAAAACGTTATTTATTAAAAAAAATATATTTAATAAAAAATTTAAAAAAATTTTTTTTAAAAACTTTTTACTTACGAAAATTTTATTAAAATTATTAATAAAATTCTTTTGGTAAGATTATGCATTTACAAATATTTGTAAATTATTTGTTTTTGCATTTAAATAGTTTTTTGCATTTATATTATTAGTAAGCTATGTTTAAAAAAAAATTATGTACTTGAAAAGCTATGCTTTATTTATTTGCTTTTATTTTTGAATAATTTTTTTTTACAAAAATTTTATTTAAATTTTATTAAATATATTTTGAAATGTCAGAAATGCTTAACTTTTTTTTAATTATTTGATTTTATTCTATTTTTTTATTTATTTATATAAAAGTAATACCAAATTTTAGTTATATATTTAAATTTTTTTATTTAATTATTTGCTTTAAATCCGTTTTTCTTATTAAATATTTATTTTAAAATTATTAAAATTTTTTTTTGTAAAATTTATGTTATTTAAAAAAAAAATTATTAATTTTTTTATTTATTTTTGTTATTTTTTATTACAGATTGAAGTCAAATTTACTTAAATTTATTTATAAATATTATTAATATCATTTAATTTTTTTTAAGTGAATTTTGTTCAAAATAAAATAATTTTTTTTTAAAAAGTTATAAATGCATAACTCAATTTTTTTTATTACTTGATTTTATTCTAGATTTATATTTATTTATATAAAATTATTACTAAATTATAGTTGTTTATTTAAAAAATTATCATTAATTATTTGCATTTGTTTCTAAATACTTTTATCTCATAATAAAAATTTATTTTAAAAGTATTAAAATTTGTTTGAAAAAATTAAAATATTTTTAAAAAAATTTGTGAATTATTATTTTTTATTTTTGTAATTTTTAATACAAATTTAAGTCAAATTTACTTAAATTTATTTATAAAGATTAATAATATCTTTTAAATTTTTTAAGTGAATTTTTTTAAGTTTTCGTTTTTGTGCTTAAAAATATGTTTTGAATGCGTTTATTCCATATAAGAGCTTTTAGTGAAATACTGTTTCGATCATTTACCCATATGTACACATGGCGTATGAGTGACTTTTTCACAAATGAAATGAATTACATCGATGGCAAGTGTTGCTCATACGCCATGTATGTATATGCATTCAAACTACTGTAACTTTGCCTACACTATAAAAATCAACTGACATACGTTAGAATTTCTATTTCAATGAGTTTTTAGCGATTTTCTTTTTTATTATGCCAGCCATACGAAATATAAACTACATATACTTATATAGCGCTCAATATTGTGTGCATGTATTTATGTTACATATATGTTTGTTTATTTGCGCCACTTTAGCATTGACTTTATTACATTCATCTTCTTATTGTCCCTTTTATTGTTACTATTTTACGCCATTTTCAGAGCGTTCAACGTTCATCTGCACTGTGCTCTGCTGCTAAAATGCTACGTACGCATAAATATACTTGTACATTCACATATTCACATCTAAAACACATTTCTACATAGAATAGTACAAAAACTATACACTCACACAACCGCCTACTGTGCAGAGCCCTTTACAATATGTCCATCGCAAGCGATTACTTATTGTGCAGATACTCGTATGTGCTTTTTGTTCGTTATTACATAGTTTTCGTGTACTTTTCGTTTATTTTTTGCTTCATTTTTTTCTTTTTTCATTGAATTCTTTTCCATATTCTCTTCCTGTTGTCATAATTCACTACAGTTTATTTGCTGTGTGCTTGTGTGCCTGTGTGCATGTGCAACTGTATGTATGTGTGTGTGTTTCATGCACTCATACAAACATTTTTACACATTTCTAGTTTCACTTGTACACTTCACTGACTACTTTATTTGCTGCTTTTTAACCGTTTGCTGCTCGCCTTATTTTTCTCGCTATTCGCTCGTTACTTTCATTTATTTGATTGCTCAATTGTTTCGACGAGAACTTGTTTGATACGATTTTCAACTTCAGCGCGTGTGTATTTGGTTTTGTTGTCGTTGTTGTTATTGTTGTTGTTTTATCATTGTTATTTAATGTCTTACCATTTTATGCTATGAGTTGTACGCATGTACATATGTATGAATGCGCAAAGAGGGAGGCAACTTATGTATTAATTTAGCGGAATTTTAGATGATTTTGGGTGCATGATTTTCTATATTACGTAAATAGAATAGATTTGGTCACAAAAATGGAACTTTTTTCTAAAATTTGATCAAAAATAGATGTGCGCTTTATTTCTAGTCATGCATACTTTAGCTCTACAGTCCATCTATAGATATTTGGTGATTTTATTTCGTATCTTCTTTACGAGAGCACTGAACATTCGCAGAAAAAGTGGTTTATTGTTTCCTTATTATCTTCCAAATTAAAGCTTCGTCAACGTTTGTTATAGGAAAGGCATATATTTGAGGCATGCTTTCCGAAGGACAAATAATGATTATTGTTAACTGGTAAAGAGTTTCCAGGTAGGCCTAAAGATTTTCAAAGGTAAGATGTATGAGTACCATGGGAAGTTGTTGGTGGTTATATTTTGCCGAAAAAGTATCCATATTTTAACAAAAATTATTATCGATGTGAAATAAGAATTGAAAATTTGTTATATGGACAAAAGAACATGACTAAATATTTGTTCTTTCTATAAAAACTATCATTTTCAACAACTTGTGCAGATATATATAATCCCTTTTCATGCCAGAGTCTCCATTATGTTTAGCAATGGACTTTTTCAAAGCCATCGAATCGAAAAGTGATGACATGCTTTCCACGTCATTAATAAATACTGTTTTTTGCAAAACCACTAATTTTGGATTCGTAGTTATTGGCGATTGAAAGCATTTTTTAATGACTTCAAAAATCAATGTTTTTTTATCTCTAAACGGCCATTCTCTAACCAAACGCATAACATCTGGGTAAAATTAAGCAAATTTACAACAACAAAAAAATGTTCATTAATTGCTCTGATGATTATGTAAAAGCTCCTCGGAAATTAGATATCTTAATTGATGAGTTTTGAATTTTGTCGAGCAGTTACTGTAAATACAACACTGCCCCCATTATCTGTTATCGGTTAATAGACTGCTGTAAGACTTTGAGCAGGCTGCGCCATTTAGGTGGTCTTTGACAGCCATTGAAAGCAGACGACCTCGTGAATTTTAAGAGATTAAGCATTAGTTTGTGCGTAAAAAGCTATCACAGACTCCGCACCATCAAGTTTACTGAGTTCCGTCGGGATCGTACCAGTACAAGTGACGCGGAAAGTTCAGGTCGACCAAGGAATGGTATTGGAGGATCGGATAATAAAAATTTGTGGCTGAGGTTGCAGGCATCTTAACTGCGCAGGTACATCACATTTTACATGAATATTTGGACAAAAAAAAATAATTTATCCGCGGAATGAGATCCGCGATAAGCGCAACCGTGTAACCACTTTAAAGGAGTGTTTGGCAATGTTCAACCGCAATCCAAACGAATCTTTGCGCCGTTTTGTCACTGTGCAGGCAACTGCGATCCATCACACCATACTACATCATAGACCAAAGAGCAATCAAGTTAGTGAAGTGAGTTTCTCCGGGTGAATAAGAACCAAAGAAGGCCAGCGTGTGTCTGTCGGCCAGCATGGTCATGACCATAGTTTTTTGGGAAGCATGAGGTGTCACTCACATTGATTACCTTGAAATCGTTAAAAAGATTACCGGAGAACATTATTCCGAGCAACAGATTTGATAATGATTTGAATCAGAAACGACCGCATTTGGCGAAGGAAAAGTGTTCTTCCATCCCATGAGGACAATGCATGGGTGCACACATGTGTAGTCATCATGGCAAAAAGTCATTAACTGGGCTTCAAGCTGCTACTAAATACAGCATATTCTCCATATTTAGCATGCTGCGACAATTTCTTATTTCCAAACGTAAAAAAAAATGGCTGAAAGGTAATAGATTTGAGTCGAATGATCTCTACAATCCCAGAAACAAACGACTATTTTAAAGGTTTACTTGCCGAAAAAAATTTGTTTTATTCAAAAAGTCACTGACTTATCAAAGCACTCTTGTATTTATGTTAATTAAGATAATACTTTCCACAAGGAAAGAAATGTTTTGGCAGAAATAGTTTTCTGATTTCCAAAAAAGTTTTTTTGATCACTAAAAAAATGTTTTCTGTACTTTTCATATCATTGAAGTACGTTAGTACTTGAAGGATTTAGTCATGTCCTTCTGTCCGTCTGTTTGAACTCAAATTAGTCTATTATTTTTTGTGAAAATTCAGCCAACTTTGGTAGACTATATTAATACGTACATTTGTATGATATATATAAAAAATTGCATATTGGTAGTGAAAATCATAGAAATCGCAGTACGATATCATATGGCTCCCATACAACCGATTTCTTCACTCATTAGATTTTGGGTAAAAAATTTGATGTTCTACAGACGCTATGCAAGTTATTATTGACCCTGAAAATCCTTGTAATCGATTTTTGCTATTTACAATAAATTTAATATCTTCCTGAAAGGTATAAAGATTTCTGCATGACCAAAGGCTGCCTTTTATTTCTTGTGTCTTATCCATTTTTTCTCAATTTTCTTTGTTTGTTTGTTTTGCGAAATTAGATAATTTTTTCTGATGAAATTTTAATTTAAAATTTATTTAATTTAATTTAATTTAAGTTGCATTCTGCGCCCGGTGAACATTCAAAATTCATATTCTGTTTTCTTTCGTTTTCTAATCGCGACTGGTATTACTTGCCCTAAGTTACTCCACAAAAAAAGCTGGAGCAGAAAATCATGCTCCAAGTTTCTCTATTTCTGCTCAGGGCGGATTTATGAAAATAAGTAAATCAACTAAAATACAGGAACCTAGTGCAACCTAAATCAATTCAAATAAGTTACGTATACGCCGTGTTGCACTGTACATTTTGACAAGAATTCCACATTGCCTCACCAAAAATTTGCCAACTTCAGTTCAAAGAAATAAAAAAAAATATTATAATGAAAAAAATCCTTTTCAACAAAAGACTTAGTTATGTAAAAAAGAAACTCAAACTATAATAATAAATTATAGGCAGTTTAATTTTATTCAGGAAGTCGATATAAAAGATTATTATAATAAAGTCAATTAAAGCCAAAGTAATGGTGTAAATATCATAGTTTTCTTTCGAAAACATAATACTTGAGTATAAGTATATATTAACGCTCACTCACAGCTAGTCAATTTCAATAAGCACTTTGTTGCCGCTAATTTATGTATGACTTGCATTCTATAAAGTAAAATTTATTAATATCGGAAATATTTTCTACTTTTTATACCCAACACATAACTCAACCATATACACACATATTGTTTGTATATATATTTGTGGTGAATAATGTACAAAGTAAAAAAATAAATCCATATACCAAACGACAACTTGGTTGTGCTCAAAGTTAAGCGAATGTGAGTGTGAAGCGTAAATGCAAATAACAAGCGTATGAACACTCATGCAAAGCAACATACGCGCCTCAAAGTAGGCAGTTAGACATCTTTAGTTGTTTTCACTTGACTATCTGCATGTAACCTCCTCAACACACATACACATACACACACGCATAATAACTGACATGCGAACCATGGACTTGCTTTGTGGCCACTTTGTTAAGAGACTCCAAAAAAAAAATAAAGAAGAGAGGAAATTCTAAACTTGGCAATTGTACGCTCTTTTCGTTTTTTTGTTGTTGCTAACAATGGTTAATAAAAACAAAACTAAAAAATAAAAGTCAATATTTGTGGAGAAGATATCAAAGAGCAAAAAAAAAAAAAAAAAAAAACAACAAAAACATTATTGATGAAGTTGTTGTGTGTTATAAATAAAAATTAAGAGAAAAAACAATTCCTGTTACATGTTTTTTTCATTGGCATGCATGTGTGTGTATCTGTGTTGGAGATTAGCGGAAGCGAAAGGTTGTGATGAAGGTCAGTTTGTGAGCAAAGCAGAAACAATAAAAATGGTGATGTGACAGAGCAAAATGAGGGTAAAGTCAATAGAGGAATATGAAGAAAGCGAATAGAATGAAGAAATGTGAAAATAAAATGTAGTTCGTTGCAAATATGAAAGAGGAAAGAAACAGAACGGAATAATAAGATAAAAAAAAGCAATGTGTTAGGAAAACTTAGAGTAAAAGAGAGAAAATTAAAAGGAGCAAATTTAAGAGTTATGAAACTAATTTGAAATTAAATTTTTCGGAAAATTGGGCGTAAGATGTAGTAATTACAATGAAAATATATATAAAATTACAAATAAAATAACTCTGATACCACTATAATTAAATAATATAATATTGGTCTCTATGTGAAAATTTTAAAATAATTTTTGATAATAAAATTATTATTTAAATAAATTTATATTTTAATTTACTATAAAAAAATTTTATAAAATAATTCTATGATTTTGGCAGATATTTTACTTGAAATTTAATTTTAATTTTTTTATTTTCCTTTTTAACTGCAGACACACACGGCGCGGTGAAAGGGCTGCACCAACCAGAAAAAAACAGAATTTTACAACATTTGGTTTTATTTTTTTTTTATTTCCAGTAGCAATTCCCAGAACAAATATTTTTAAAGTTCTGATAATTTAAAATTATATATTTTGAAAAGTGGACGTCAAAAGGCTACCTTTTATATTTTGATATAAGAGAACAAAAAACAAACAAAAAAATAAATAAATATATCTAAATCATCAAAAAATATAAATCACTTGGTTGTTTTTCAATATTTTCTCCATTAAGGGGAAATATTTTGTTAACATTTTTGGAAAATTCTACTTTTTTTGCATATTTTTATAGTTTAACTATTTAAAAATCTGTCCGTAAGAGGATTTTTCGAAATTCAAATTATTTTCGGATAGACAGGTATTTTTCTGACGCGGCATCCATATCGGCTCGGCCTTTACGCGGAACTTTATACGCGCTTTTCTCGAAACTAATTTTTTCGATGCAATAACCACAATATTTCAAGTTGCTATTAGCCGATTTACTTAAAATTTGGCACAAATATTTTTAAAATATCTCTCTATCGCACGAACCAACAAAATGAAAATTTGAAATTTGTTATGTTCTTAAAAAATTAATGAAAAAATCGACCGTTATTTTTGGGCAGCCGCCATTTTATGAAAAAAATTTGTTTTCCAGCAGATTTATGAGATAGCGACATTCGTACTCAGATGACCAGAAGGGTAGAAATCATGGCGACGAGAACACGTAATTTTTTTTCCTCTCTACTTCAAGGACTCATAACTCCATGAAAAATTTTATTTATTATTTTTTAATTAATTTTGTGTACTCTTAAAATATAGATAAACAAATGATACACATTTCAAATGCTTTCTTTTATCAATTGCCAAAAACCGCTCGAAATTCGGGACTGTAGACTAGAATACCCCCTTAAAATCTATAAACTTTTGAATGGGTTTAAACCAATTGTCGAACAAATTTCACCACTCTGATTGAGGTATCTCCAAAAAATACGTTGTGAATGCATCAACTGCCCCTTCAGGTGTCGAAAAAATGGCCTCTCAGTTTATATTTTTACGTATGGAAATAAAAAGAAACGACTCAGTCAGGTTTTGAATGCTCAAAAATGCAGTTTTTTTACTCGATGAGTGAGAGCACGCATTTTCGTGGGGAAGAATGATCCAGATTTCTTGGCAAATAAATGATTGTGTACCACTCAGAATTTATTCTTTGCATTTTTCTGGTGGTACAGTTGCAATGTGTCCAGGGTTTACAAAAAAAAAAAAAAAAAAAAAAATAACAGGTAACATGAAAGTGTTTCGTGTGCGAACAAATTTTGTTGGATTCCTGACACACAAATTCAGTCGACTGCTGTATACTTTTAGAGTCGTTGCCCTCGGATCACTTGGCGTTCTCAATAAAATTATTAATATCGATTATGATTTTTATGTGCAGCCATTCGTAGTTAGGTACCTGATGGAGATCATATGTTTTATGTCGAATTTGTAAGAGAGGTGGACAATTACAGAGAAAATGGACAACTGTTTTCTTGTTCTCTTCTAGCTCGCAGATACAGCAACAGCTGTTGTTGTGCAGTTTTATTTTAGATCCACAAAGTGCCTGTGTCCATTAACACTCTTTCTGGACATGTTTAGTTGATCTTTAGTTCTTAATCTGTGACATTTTGACCAAATATACATCGTTATTTTACAGTTCGATATGGATTTCTGAGCTATTTTTTCATTTTTTAATTGAAACTCTTTCTCAGCCATTCTATGAGGACATCGGGTAATCGAGATTATGGAGACTTATAGTTGACCAAACAGAGAGCTTAAGACTTGCCTACAATTGCTAACGACACTAGAGGATACAATTGGTGGAATATTACCAGCGATGCCGCTTGACTCTCCGAGTATATGGGTTTGTTTTATATACTTCCGAAATTATTCATTAGACGAGATCTGCATGCTTGTTCTATGCCTAGTACTTCCAGAGTTTGGTACAAACAAAGATAGTGAGCCATTTAGGCCCTATTTGTAAAAGATATATATTCTCAGATAAAATTTTCAAAACGTTTAATGTATGCGGATGATGTAAAATTTTATAAATCTTCGGAAAATGAGCATGGTTGCATGGTGTAAAATAAATCGGATGACCCTAAATCTTAACAGATGTAAAGTTATGTGTTTCTCTAGAAGAGCCACACATACAAATACTTAGACAATAGATAACTACAATTTGGAACAGGTTCACCATTTTATTGAGTTGGGGATCACTACTGACCATAAATTGAACTTTACACATCACATTGGTGTGATAATCAACAAAGCATCTTAGCTTTTGCAAAACGGTGGGGTCAAAGGAGTTTAATGATCCTTACGTTACTAAAGCTTTGTACACAATATTAGTAAGATCTATTCTGGAATACGGCTCGGTAATTTGGAACCCGAGGTATCAAATCTACTCTGACAGGATAGAAACTACTCAAAACCAATTCCTCCTATTTACCTTAAGAAATTTGCATTGGGACTCTCAGTTTAAACTTACCGCTTCTACCAGTTGTCTGAAACTTATCAATCTCTCTACTCTAGCCAGTCGTTGGTACATGTTTGGTGTAATTTTCATGGTTAAAATAATAACAAGCTCTTTTTCTAGCCCCCTTATTCACTTTGAAATCAAATTGAATATTTCTATTAGAATGTCCAGACATTTTTGCCCCTTGTTTCTGAAAACTTGTAAAACGAATTTTGAATTTCACGAGACTTTGCATTGTTTGCGTCTTGATTTCAATTCTCATTCGAGCGCATTTTACATATCTGACTCGCTTTTTCATATTAAGAAAACTAATTTTTCGACTCGCAACTAACCATTACATAACATTTAATATTTGAATTAAGTTATTCTTAAAAATCAGCTGATGAATTTTTGTTCTGGAGTTTTTATTTTATTATTATTTTTTAGGCCCTCGTGACTCGGTATTAATGAAAAACATAACAAGTGTCGTACGCCATGCGGGCGGGACTGAAAGTAGCATTTCTTTCCTGTTTCAATTTAGAAAAAAAAAACAATTATAATTATAATAATTCAAGAATTTACTGAAACCCAAACAAATATATTTATTTGAAATCAAATACGTAACAATTAGAACTATAAATAACCAAACAAAAACCATATTAATTTTCCTTGTCCGAAAATACACATTTCAATACTAAAATACACATTGATTTTGGTTACTATAAACCGGCAGTCAATGGTCAATAAATTTTGCACATTTGCAAAATTATAATATTAAACACATTCTAGTACATATGTATGCCCGTATGTATATTTGTCTGCCTATTTGTGGTGCACAAAAATAGAGAGGCAAAGTTAATGATGAAAATCAAATGTGCTTCTGCACAGGTGTACAGTACGAGTAAGTGAGTAAATTACATAAATAAACGTTTATCTTTTTGAATATTTATTCTTTGAACGCAAATAAAATAAGAAACTCATGCTAAGAACACATAAGATGAAGGGTTATGCGATTGGTGATTTCGAAAGTGGACGGCTGTGATTTGACATCTGTCAAACTTAACTGTCGAACCAATAATATTTTGTTTTAGTTAAACGTCAGACATTTATGTAAATGGATTATTTAAAAACTACATGATGGTTTTAAATAGTTGAAACCTATTTCAAAAATGGTGATTCAAACCTGGCCAAGTTTCGTGCTTTAAGAGGAGATTACGGTGCACATAATCGTCTAACTACTCAAGCGATTTGAAAAATTTTAAAGAAATTTTTTGAGACTAAATCGGTTACGGTTACACCTCAAATATCGCTGATGTAAGTGGAGGTGCAGCCGAGAATCCGAATGTGTTTATTTTTCTGAGTTCCCAAGAGCTGGGACTTTCTTACGGTATATAATGACATATTTTTCCCACTACGACTTACATCCACATCCATATAAGGTTCAGCTTGCACTACAACTGTAGCCAGCTGACGTAGTTACGTCGATTTGGTGCTTGAACAACAAGCAATGAACAGAGATTTTTCCAACAAAATTTTTCTTCAGTGACAAGGAACATTTTTCACACGGTGCATACGTATGTAAGCAAAATTGTCCCATTTGAGTTTCCGAGAATCCTCAAATAATTGAAGAGTGGCCACTACAACCAAAGAAAAACTTACTGCCTAGTACGCTCTTTGGTCCGAAGGTCTGATTGAACCTTAATTCCTTGAAAACGATAACGGCGAGACTGTCACTGTCAATTCGGAGCAACTGAAGTTTTTGGCCTGCAATTGAAGAACACGACTTGGACAATATGTGCTTCCAACAAGATGGTGTCATAACTCGAGCGAATTTAGCTTTATGGCGATAGGAATTTCACAGCCGCATAATATCTCTTGACCACCGAGATCTGACACCGTTGCACTTTTTTTGTGTGGGGCTACGCGAAAGACCTTGTTTATGGTGCTAACCCATTTACTCTTGAGCATTTGAAAACTAACATTCGTCAAGTTATGGCTGAGATACTGTCCATTATGTATCAAAAAGTGGTATAAAACTGACTCAAACGGATCGAAGTTCGTAAAAATTCCCGAGGTGTTCTATTGAACGATTTAATGTTTCTTCACATATAAGACCAAAGAGGAATTTCATGAAAAATTATTTAAGTTTATTTTGAAACTGCAAAATGAATAACCCTTTACTATACCATATACGTATATGTACGATTCTATATACATATATCTTGCTATGTAAATACTCATATGGGTATACAAAATATGACTTTCTCTCGGTGCGCCAAATATAAACCATTCATTTGTTGGCAAAACAAAGTAATATGTTGTTGTTGTTGCTTGTAATTGTTACATCTCTATTTCGATTTTTAACATAAATTTTCATAAAATCTGTTTATGTTGAATTAATGATTTATTATGCATTACTGCACGTATGGTTTAATAAGAGGGATTTTTCATTTGTCTACATCCTGAAAATTATGTACAAAGTTGTGATTTGTTTTATGACTGGTAATACATTACTTTGTAATTTGTTTGAGCTTTTAAAAAATAAAATTTAGTTAATAAATCATTTAATTAGAAAATTATTCTCATATGTATGTGAAACATTAGTGAAAAGTGTGGTGCAATGTACTTATAGAGTATAGATAGATGTTAAAGTTGAAAAAAAAATATAAATTATAATTTTATTTGATTTTTTTTTCAAATTAAATTCGATTTTATATAGATTTTGAATTAAGTTTTATTCATTACTGAGCAGTCTAGTCAAATTAGCAAAGAAAAAATTCGATTGAAGCTACAGCTGAGAGTTGGTAGCATAGTTTGGAACACTCCCATAAATGCAATCTAAATCGATGAGAACGATACGACAACTGGAAAAAAATTATGTGTGAAACCAATGGCTTTCGTTAAGTTGCCACGCATTCGTAAAAGTGGGCGTGGCATCTCTAACCATACACATAAAATTAAGTGCGTTAGCTTATAACTTGAGAATGGCTTCAGAAAATATTTATACCAGGCATTTTGGCTATCATGCAGATGATTTATATTTTCCCAAATTTGATTGCCACGCCCCTAATACTAATTGCCATTAAGATGTAAGTGCGTCTATAACTGAATTTCTCCTAAATGGCTAAGCTGAGTTAAATGAAATTTTGTGTGTGTATTCAAGAGAATTCGAGAATAGTTAGGTTTATAATTCAAGAGAGTTACCACCTGTTTTAAATTTCTTATTTACCATATAAAGTCTTCTGTAATTTCGCCATGAACTCAAACTAAACGACTGAATGGAAATGGATGAAAAAAATTTTTTGTGCTGAAATCTACTCGATAAGAGTAGAGAGCAGAGCTGCCATCTGTTATTATTTATAAATAAATTATATTTAAAAAGAATTAATAAAATAAATGACATATAACAAAATTGGTATCAAACTGAAGAGATTAAAGAGAGGCTTAAAGAAAACATATTTTTGAGAAGTGTTGCCAGCTGTTTGAAAATTTTAATGCACTTCCATTGGTAATGGTGCAGAAAATTTTTGAGGACAGTTGGCAGCTGGTTGAAAATTTAAATGCACTTAAATTGGTAAGTTAAATGAAATGAAATGTCGAGGGTATTAACCTAAAGAATAAAGAATTTTGAAGGCTTATAGTGCAACATGTTTTTGAGGGATGCCATCTTTTTCAAATTTTAAATACAATCAAAGTGCTGAGATAGTGATAATGGAGTGTGGGTAACAAATTGAAGATATTTAAGAGCTTAATTAATTAAGCTGAATTCAAAAATATTTTTCAAGAGGTTGCCACCTGTCTGCAAGTTTTTATTTGAAAGATTAATCTCACAAATTAAATATAATAATATGCGTATAGAGAGATTTCGGAAAGTTTTCGAAGATGCTTGCAACCTGTTTAAGAATTTCAATACATATGACTCATGAAGTTTCTCGGTAAAAAAATATATTTTTGATACCTTTTCAGGTCACATATTTTGTATTTAGGAAAAGTGAAAAAATTACAACAAGAGTCTGAGCGGTAGAAATTATAGCTATTTAGGAAACCACCACCTTTCCTCATCATACTCCTTTCCAGATACTCATGTTTGAATTAGATTCCACCTTGGGATGTCCATAGCACGAACTAATGGTTAAACTATTAGGCTACGTGTGTGAAGGGTTAACTCATTGTTGTTTTTCACTTTTCCCACTTTCTACATATTCACGTTCAGGTGCTCAGAATTTCTGTAGCTTTAAACTTGTCGCAATGTAGTTGTTTTATGTGAAAATCTACTAACGAATATTCTAAGATAACACCTTTTTTTATTGTTAGACGAAAATTTCGTTCGTTCTGCAGGCTCTTCCGTAATTGCTAGATGCTTTTTCAGGTCACTGTTCAATAACATTATTCGTGCCACATATTTGAAATTTTGAATTTCTTTATTTTAAGTTAGATTCAGCATGCCGACCTCCTGAGTAGTCTCATATAGATGCTATTACCTTAATCACATTTCCAAATAATTTACATATGATCGGTTTATTGAGGTTCTCATAGGAATATAAAAGTAGGTGGCTTGACCCTTAAATTTTGTTGTTGATTCGAGGCCTTAGAGCCTTGGATATACCAAAAAGGTTAAGCTGTGTCTGCTGAATATCTGGCTGTACAAGAATACATGTCCTGCTTACTTCTATTTGATATAATTTCAACCTTTGTACTAGAGCTCCAGATACCCTCGTATCGAGCACTGCGAGCAGCTCAACTGCTCAGCAGAACAGAAAAATCTTAATTTTGTTTGTCAAAATTTCTTTGCCATAAATAATTTTAAAATAAAAAATAAAAAAGGTTTGAGAACAAAGTCAAAGTGTTTGTCAAAATACTCGAAATGTCTGAGCTTAGTTCGAAAATTTTCGGGTAATGAGCAATGAGCAGGTGTGCGGGTGCTCGTTGCTCAAATGTTCGCACTGCTCGAAAATGTTTGATCAAAATCTGGAGCCCTAATTTGTACCGCCATTAGTATATTTCACGTAACATACATTTTGTTTCTAGGCAGTCCCTTTTTGCTTTGGTTATTTCAGAGACCTATTTCAGACGAAACGGCGCCTCCAATACATTTTTCACTTACATTAAAAGGAAATGTAAGACAATAATGACGCTCTCTTCACCCACTTTACCAGCTAAATCATTACCCTCGATGTACGTATGCCTTCATATCAATAAAATTTGCACTTCTTTCCTGTCTGTAGCGACTGTAAGCTTCGTACTGTATGAAAATAAAGCTTTCTTACCTGTTATATTACAGATTTTCTATTTTTTTCCTCTTATTAAAAAAACACATTTTCCATTGAGGAGCAACTCATTGTATCAAAATTGTAGGTAAGCTCGTGGAGCTCGATATAAGTTTATGTCAAAATTTCTGCCATTGCAGTGGCACTTGCATCAGAGTTCTTTCTGATTCACTTTGGGTTCTGTTGTGGGAATTTTGGCACAATTCAAAACTCAAAGGCGGAAAGTATAAAATTCCATAACAAAATTCTTCCCACAAATTTATATAATATTGTATATAAAAAACTAAATATCTATAATAAAGTACTTTCGTTACAAAATAATGTCAAATTCATAGAGTTATAACTGTAAATAAATTGCAAATTAAACTTTTGAGATAAATATTTGTAGAAAAAATCAGGTAAAATTGTTGTTGCAATTATAGCGCAACTCGTTTGCATGTTTGTGTTTATGCGCTTACTGGCAGCAGCGAAATTTTTTTTCATATATAAGCAAGACAAGTGCATATATATAAGTAAGTGCATACATATACACATGTATAAGAGGAAGTACAAAGTGACAAAAATGTTTATTTGAAATTTTTATGGGAAATTTTTCACACTTTTCATGCATTTTTGTCGCAAAGTCACCTTTTTTGCTGGCAGTGTTGTTGTTGCCACTATAATTTGTTGCTATTATTTGCTATTTTCCCTATGTGCTTTGTCGCGAAAGCAATGAAGTGATGAGCACATGCATTTAAGTAGCATTTTGAAGAGCAAAAATAAATGTAAAAGATTTATTTATGTATAAATATTTCTGTTTATATTGTACTTCTCGTTTACAAAGTTACATGCACGTGTGTTTGAGTGGGCTGCTGAGCAGCGCTGAGTGTAGAAAATCGCCTTTGGAATGCCCTTAAGAAGAATGTTACAATACTTTGTTGTTATTTTTTTTTGTTGCACACACAATTTCTCACTCCTATTTCTTTTGCTTCTTCTTAGCTTTTCTTTCTCTAACAGAGTCATGTACATAGGTAAATGGATGTATGTCCAAGTATATGCGTGTGTAATATTCTGCTTGTGGCTAAGGACAAATAATGCTGTTGTTGTTGTGGTTGTGGTTGTTGTTGTTGAAATAGCTTGAGGCACACGTTTTCGCTATTTATTGCCGTTACTATGAGTACACACATTCAAACATTCATTCATATAAACATACACACACACACACACACAGAGAGAGATAGAGTACCTCTACGAATGCCTATTTTTGTCGCTGCGAAATATACTCGTCCAAAAACACACTTACGTTAGCGTACAAGTGTGTGAGTTATGTTTGTGTGACGCAGTTCTCTTTGTGTTTGTGTTTGTTTAATGGTAAGCAATGGCCTTTGAAAAGCAGATTTGTACATTCATTTATTATACAAAATTCACACATGTGCATTAATACATATGTATTTGCTGACCCCTAGTACAGGTGTACTTGGCATCAAACATTTATTTACCGTAAAATATACATATGCATATGCACTTATACATAGATATTACGTTTTGTATGAGCTGCTATTAAGACTCGTTTAGATTTTCCGAGTAGATTTTTGAGTATGAAATTGCTTCGGATGAGTTTTGGAGAACAACCAAGGGAGGCTTGTTATTGTGCAAAATATTGGCAGTTTGGAATTATTTCCTGTTTTTTTTTTATTCCAAATTTATCTAATAAAAAACTAAATTCAAGCCAAATGCTTCCTCTAATTTTTGGTGGGCATCTTAGTTTTTTTCAAACAAATTAACTTTGGTCCGAACTATGTAATTACCAGAAGGAGAAGAGATAGATCCATCAAAATGTATACCGATCATATCAGAATCATCAGCTAAATTGATTTAGCCATGTCCGTCTGTCTGTCCGTCCGTTCGTCCGTCCGTTCGTCCGTCTATCTGTTCGTCTGTTTGAAGGCAAACAAGGCTCTCAATTTTTGAGCTATTTCAACCAACGTTGTTTGAAGGATGCACCTGTAGTTTAAAAGATCATTTGCCGGATCGGACATATATAACATATAGCTCCCATACGCCGATATTTTCAGATGTTAGGTTTTGGTCAAAACTCAGTCAAAAAAGGATTTAGGAGCATGAAATTTAGTATTATCAGCACATATTGTGAACTGCATATTGGTAGTGAAAATCATAGAAATCGGAATATTATATTATAGCCCCCTTCCACAACCGACATGTTCAGATATGCGGTTTTGGATACAAAATCTGTCAAAAAAGCATCTAGGAGTGCGAAACTTAGTATTATCAGCACATATTGTAAACTGCATATTGGTAGTGAAAATCATAGAAATCGGACTGCTGTATCATATAGCCCCCATACACCCGATTTGTTCAGATATGAGATTTGGGGTTGAAAATATGTTAAAAAAGCTTCTTAGAGCGTGAAATTTGGTATTTTACCCACCTAAGTTTAGGTTGATATAGACACTGAAAATTATTAACACCGTATTTTGCAATTTGCAATAAATTTTATATGTTCATGACAGGTATAAAGACTTCGGCATGGCCGATGACAAAGACAACCGTTATTTCCTGTTTTATTTTGGTTTTATTTTATTTTCTTTTAATTGCTTTTAATTTATTTTTGGTTATAAGTAAATGAGCTATATTCAAAGGCCTATTTTTGTTAGGAACATTATTTTTTCATTGAATATTTTGCTATACAACAAAGAAAAAATGGTAGAAGTGACAGCTGTTTCGGAGATCACCACAACTCCTCATCAGACTTCTTTTGCCAGGAATCGACTTTTTAAATTTATTTCACTTTGTTCACACTTTGTTTTATTTTTCACTTTGTTTTGGTTAGTTTCTTTTTATTTATTTTTTTTCTTCATTTAATTTAATTTAATTGAAAAAAATTTTTTTTGCTTCATATTATTTTTACTTTGTTATAGTTTTTTTAATTTGTTTTCTTGTATAATTGGTTTATGGTACTTTACTTAATTTAACTTTATATATTTTTTTATTGATATTTTTTATTTTATTCTTTATTTAAATTATTTATAATTATAAAATTTCCTTTTTTTAATTTTATTCCATTTAATTTTTTATATACTTTATTTTTATTTAAGTTTCTTTATATAAATTTTTTTAGTTTGTTTTAATATTTCATTTATTTGACCTTTGTTTACATAATAATTTTTTTTTTAATTATTCCTTATTATTTTATTTATTTTATTTTAATTTAATACAAGCCTTTTTTTTCTGTTTTTCAATTTTAGTGTAATTTCAGTAGATTTATTTTTTTAATTTCTTTTAATTAAGTTTTTATATTTTATTTGTATTCTATTTTTATTCACTTATAATTTGTAAAATTTTTATTTTATGTTGTTGTATGTTATTTCTTTATTTTATTTTATTTTACTTAAATTAAATTAAATTTTTTATTAGTTATTTTCTTTGTTCTGTTTTTATTTTTCTTGTTTAATTGTATCATTTATTTATTTTTATTTATCAATTTAATTTAATTTAATTTTAATTTTGCTTATTTTTTATTTTTATCTAATTTAGTCTATTTTAGTATAATTTTCTATTCTATTAATATTATTTATTTTAATTTTATTTCTTTTATTATAATTATTTTTTTTAATTTTAATTTTTGATTTTATTTTATTATTTTATTTTTAATATAGTTTTATTTTATTTTGATTTATTTTATTTAATTTTATTTATTTATTTATTTTTTTAATATTATTTTACTTAATTTAATTTAGTTTAAAATATTTTGTTTTATTTGATTTTAATTTATTTTATATTATTTTATTTTATTTTATTCTATTTTACTTTATTTTATTTTACTTAATTTAATATAATTTAAATTATTATTTTTTGTTTGATTTACTTTTTTAGTCTATTTTACTTTATTTGTTTTATTGTATTTTTTATTTATTTATTATTATCAATTTATTTTTATTTAAACTTTGTTTTATTTTGTTTATTTTATTTATTTTTGCCTAATTTATTATTCTATTCTATTCATTTTATTTATTTTAACTAGTTGTCTTTTATTATATTGTATTCTTTTTTAAAATTTTTTTAATTTTACTTCGTTTGTATTTTTTTTTTAATTAACATTATTTTTTTTTGCTCGATTTTATTTTAAAAAATTTTGTTTTAATTTATTCCTTTTTTATAATTATTTTACTTTGATTTTACTTAACGTTTTTGTTTGTTTGTTTTATTTATTTAAACTTTATTTGGTATTATTTTTTTTTTAATAATATTACATTTTTATATATTTGATTTAGTGTAATTTTATTTTTGTTCCTTTCATTGAATTTTTGTTCATTTCAATTTTTATTCATTTTGGTTAACTTTCAATTTTTCTTGAATACTAGTAATGTTTTCTTTCCTTTTGATTTCAAATATTATTTTTTAAATAACTTCTTAATCACAAATTTCTTATAAGCTTTTGATTTGCATTGTAAAAAATCTATGTTTAGATTTAAAGTAGAATTAAAATAATCAAAATTGGGAAAAATTTACAATATGCGCCGGTGTTGTTGTTGATTTCCTTTGATTTGTACGATTTATTTATTCTACATTATTCGCAATTTTCTCTTGTTTTATTTTGACGCTTTCTCAAAACAATTACATTTCAAAAAATTTCACTTTAGTTGTCGCTTGCACACTCAAAATATTTTTTTTTAACCAAATGCCTTTCACTATTTCACTTTTTGTAAAAATTACTATACATTTAAATTATTTATTTATAAACTTTGATGGTTTTGTAAATTTTAAAACTAAAATTTAATTTTTTTTCGCTATTTTCAATTTTACTCAAAAACACAATTTCTCACGTTTTCACTTTGAAATTTCACCTCTTCGATTTTGTCAACTTTTTTTTAATGTTATTCCAGCATTTGTTGTTGTTTACTTTGGCTTTCACGATTGTTAGTTTTGTTGTTGTTTCTTATTTTCCATTTGATGTGGTGCGACTGCTGCAGCCTACAACTGCTGCTGCTGCCGCTGCCGCTGGCTTGTCGCTGTGATGCTGCAGAGTGGTGGTAGGTACTACTGGGTGGCTGGTTGGTTGGTTGGTTGGTTCGTTGTTTGTTGGCTGTTGTTAGTTGTAGCCACGAGATGCGTCTTGTCGTTTGATATGTCAAGGTTAAGTAGCTTGAAACTCATACACTATCAGAATATAACAGTAGCAATGTGCATTGGGGTTCCTACTGTTGTTTTTGTTACTTTTGTTTTTAGATATTAAATATAAAAGTATTTCGGATGCTACTGGTTTTAAAATTTGTGGATGTTTTTTTTTAAATTTGGTAAAATTTCACGAGTTTCATACAGCACTTTTTTTAGTATTATTTTTTCAGCTTTTTTTGTCAAAAACACTTTTTTTGAAAAAATTTCCACACGTATACGTTTGGTCTTTCACACATACACACACACAAATACACTGTAAACGCGTACTAATGCACCGAAAACGCTTGGTTGTTCTTGTTGTTGCTTTTTTTCAACAGAGTAAGCGCGAATGACACGTGTGCGTGTGTATTGTGAAAATTTTCCGGCACATTTTTATTTGCGAACTTTTTTTTTTTACATAAATTCTTTGTAAACATATTCTATGCAATTAAATGTTTTTTAGTTTATCTTTTAGCGTTTGTAGCGGGTTTTATAAGCGTTTTATCTATTCAACATCAAAAATTTGCTTCATTTCCAACGATCCGCTCTGTCTCAATGCTTTTTCACATTCAACTCAATTCAATTCAATTCAATTCAATTCGGCAGCATCCGTCGTCCGCTGTGTATGCCGTTTCAACGCAGCGATTTTAGTCGCTTTGAGCAGCTGAGTCGTTCGCTGGTCGTCGACTGCCTGGTTAGTTGGTTGGTTGGTTGGTTAGCACGTTCGCTGTTTGTTGTCTATCGTCCACCCGCGAAAATATGTAAACACCTTTTGTACAGCCTTTACATGTGTGTGTGGGTGTGTATGTGATTTGAGAATTCCTCTTAAAAGCGCACGCAATTTTCCCCACCGTCAGCGTTACTGCGGCGTTGGTATGTCTCTATTAAACCGTTGCTTATTTTGTTGTTGTTGTTGTTGTTGTTATTCTTCTTCTTAGTTCACATACCAAATAAATTCTACGCTCTTTGTACTTTTTGGTAAATAGAACATCGAAAAATTCGCTCCATTACCTTACATCCAGCATCCGAATGCATTTGGTTTCATCAACTGGAAAAAGCTTTCCCGCTCTCTCTGTTTATGTATAAGTATGTGTGTGTTTGGTGGCTTATGCGCGCGCATTTCCAGTTGTCAGCGTGTTTTCTTTTGTTGGCATTTGCTTTTAACTGACATTTTATGCTAAAACACATATATGTATGCTTGTATGTAAATAGAAAATACAAATATCCCTGTTGACGAAGTAAACAGTGAGAATTGTTTGAAATTCAAAAAGTGTTGCTTGCTGGAGATGTGGAAACAGACTCTTAACGAACTTATTCGAAAATTTTCTCAATAGAAAATGTTTCAAAAAGGCATTTTTGCGTGATAAATCTGGAGAGATTTCAAAAGACCACATTTTTGATTGATGTTTACTGTTTGATAAGTCAGAGACTTTCTGAATTTGCGCACAGTTACTAAATATAAATCCAACACTGCTGCCGCTAACTGTAATCGGTTAATATATTTCTGTAGAACTTTGAGCAATCTGCGACATTTATTTAGCGTTTGACAGTCATTGAAAGCAGAAGACCTCGTGAATTTTAACGAAAACTTTAAAAAGTGAATCCATGTGCTGATTAAGCATTATTTTTTTGCGAACAAAATCATCACCGAAACCAAGGCAAGACTTGATAAATACTATGAAGACCCTCAATTTCAATGGTTGAGAAAAGCTTTGCTGAGTTCTGTCGTCATCGTGTCTGTACATATTTCGCTGAATGTCGCACAACAAGAGGTCGTCACGCCAGAAATCGTCGATAAAATCCTAGGAATGACATCTCAACTGAGCGGGTAGATCAAATTTCAGATGAATATTTCGACATGAAAAAGCTGTTTGCGTGATGGGTGTTGCGATTGCTCACACTCGACCATAAGCGCAACCTTGTAACCACTTCACAGGAGTGTTTGGCGGTGTTCAACCGCAATCCAAACCAATTTTTGCACCGTTTCGTTAACGTAGAAGAAATATGGATCCACCATACCACGCCAGAGACCAAAGAACGTGCACTAAAGAAGGTCAAGGTGGGTCAGACGGCCAATAAGGTAATGGTCACAGTTTTTTAGGCTGCGTGTGGTGTCATACGACCACTGGCAAATATTATTCAGAGCTTTTGGACAGATTCAAAACTGATTTGAAGCAGACTGCATTTGACGAAAAAAGTGCTGTTCAATCCCATGAAGACAATGCACCTTTTCCAAACCTGTAGAAATGGCTGGACAATAAGAGATGCGAGTCGAATGAAGAGGTCATCATAGAAGTAAAAATCATATTTTGAGGGCCTTGAAACAATTTGTTATCTGGAAGGAATACAAAACTTGGAAAAAAACTGGACCAAGTGCATAGAACTAAAGGAAGAGACTATATTGAGAAATAAAACGCTTATTTTTTGAAAAAAAAAATTATTTATTCAAAACACCCTAGCATCTTTACTTTTTTTGTTGACCACTCTCTGTAACTCTGTAACTTATAAACTGCTCAGGGGATTTCAACAAAATATTTACATATATCCGATCAAAAAATTTTCTTTTTCATAAACAATTAGCTCTTGTTTTTTTCTCGAGAATCTAGAACAAGTTTAATGTTTTCAATTTTTCTAAAAAGAGCTTTGTCTAGTGCTTACAGGTTTATTTTTAAGACAAAAAGTATGTCATGCCGAATGCGGTTAAGCCGAAGTTCTACCTTTCATGAACACATATAATTTATAGAATATTAAAAAATTCGATTTTGATAATTTTCGATACGATTTTATGTGAATAGAATATCAAATTTCCCGCTCTTAGATGTTTTTTTTAACCGATTTTTAGACTCAAAACCTCATATGTGGTCATATGTTCATATAAATATACAAGTAAAAATATCTCAAAACTGAGGGAAAGTTAAGTTTATGGCCTCATACGAGTACATTTATTGGCTCAAAGTCGATTTGGAGCATTTTTTCGATATTTTCAAACGGTTATATCTCGGTTAACCCTAAGGAATATTGTTTTGGTGTATTCAACAAAGAGAGAAAAAAATGGAAAAACAACTCACACGGAAAAAGTGCATCTAGTGCCTCAAAAAGGCAAAAGTTCCCTCAAACAATTTAGAGGGAATAACATTTAAAAAAAAAGAAAATGGAAAAATACTCAAAAATGTGCTCAAAAATAAATACTTTTTTTACGTTTGTGCCAAAAATAGACAAACAAGAACGAAGAAACAGATTTAGTGTGTATTTAAAAGCAGAATATCATCATTATTTCGATGAACTTCATTTAAGTGATGCAGATTTTACACCGAACTCGGTGCGCAAAACTTGTTATAATGCTTTTGCGGGTTGGATACACAAAAAAGGATTACAGTTTTCTTTTTCGAAGTCAGTAATTGAATCTGTGGGAAATTAGTAGAAGTAGTATTTCGAGATGCTTAGACGGCCAAGGATTGTTCGAAGACCATCTTTCTGAAACTCAGTGAAAATGAAATTAAAGGTAGTACGTACAAGAGTCTTATTAAATATATTCATATCACCAAATATATGAAAATTGAGGGAAAGTGAAGCCTGCACAAACTTATTAACAAATAATCATTTGGCAGATGAGATCTTTATCTTGGTGCTTCTCGGTGCATCAATGACATTAAAATTACATATTCCCCATTGATGTCTTTTTGCAACAATTTAGACATGAATCGGATGAGCAAGTTGAACGATTTCACCAGATCACCAAGCAAATAAAATAAAAGCTTTACGAGAAAAAAGCTGGCTGCATTGGTCGGGCAAGAACGTTAACGGTCATGTAAATTAAGTGGTTATGAAAATGACTATGAAGGAACTAAAGACCCCGAAAATACCACTAGATATGATGGACACACTGAAGAGGATATTCCATTGAATTCTCTATCTAACTCAGACGATAATGATGATTTATAACCACTCACGAAGAGATTTAGATGATCAGAGCCACAGGGTAAAAACTTCACAAAATGTCAAAAATTAACATATTTTCCTCCTTTTTCCATACATATGTACATACCAACCATAAACTCATATCAATTTTCTCTCATTCAATATCTAAAATTTTGCTGAATACACCAAAACCATATTCCTTACGACTAACTGATATATAGTTGCGTGAAAATATCGAAAATTGCTTAAAATCGACTTTGAGATAACAATATGTATTAAATCTGACCGGCAGCTAAACTGGGAAAAGTAATGATAAAGAAATTAAAGGGTGATCCAAGTAGATGTACTTTTTACAATGCCCTTTTTTGACAGATCACGCGTGAGTCGTGTCAAGCTGTCATGTTATTTTTGTTCAGTATTGAGACCCAGCACTCATTACTAGATAACATTCAACCGATAGACCACGTCCAGTACGCGGTGAAGAAAATATAGCGATCGTAGCTGAGAGTGTACACGAAGACCGAGGAGAGTCTTCGTGCAAGAAGCGCAGCCACTCGACCTTCCTAAGTGATATCGCTTCGCCCTTTGGGCTCTTGAAATGTTCCGAGAAGATCCGACGTTTGTTAGGCAAATTTTGTTCAGGCCCATTTCTGGCTCAATGGGTATGTAAACAAGCAAAATTGTCGCATTTTGGTTGAAGAGCAAACTGAACGTATTCAGGAGCTGCCATTTCATTCAGAAAAAACAACGTTTTGATATGGTTTGTGAGCCGGTGGAATCATCGGTCCATATTTCTTCAACAGAGATGCCGGTGTGAACGTAACCGTTAATGGCGACCGTTATCGCGCCTTGATAACCGACTGATTGATGCCTGAAATTGTAGCTTGTGATCTCCGCGATCAATGAATGGATTTATTTAGAGAACACTTCGGTGAGCAGATAATTTCACGTTTTAGGACGGTCGATTGACCATCAGGATCGTGTGATATCACGCCGTTAAACGTTTTCCTGTGGGGATATGCAAAGTCTAAAATCTATGCGAACAATCCCGCTTCGATTCAGGCATTGGAGCAAAATATTACGCGTGTGATTCACCAGTTACCAGTTGAAATGCTCGAACGAGTCATCGGAAATTGGACTCAACGGATGGACCATCTGAGACGTAGCCTCGGCCAACATTTGGAAAAGATTATCTTCAAAAGATAAATGCCAAAACATGTTCTTTCGAATGATAATAATTTTTCACCATTAATATCGAATTTTCTGTGTTTTTTGTTTCTTTAAAAAAGTAAGAAACCTCAATATGGATCACCCGTTAGTAAGCAAAAATTCTATACTCGATATCAATAAAAGTTTTTCATTATTCTTTTTCTTTTAAATATCAGCAGTACAGTAGTCTAAAGGGTGTGCACATTCCGATGTGCGTACAATTGAGGTGTACTTGAAATATTTTATTTGTTTGCCGTTGAACTTGATTTCGTATTTTATTTTAAGTATTTTTTATGACATAGTTGAAAGCATATTCTTACAAAGAGGAATTTCGTGAATTTTTCTGTTAAATTTTGCGTTTCCTTGTTGAGTTCAATGGTATTATTGAATTTTGTAAGTAAAAATGGGGCAAAATGGGGAAAAATGTGTATCATTTTAAATGAATTTTTACTTTTGATAATTTGAAACTAATCATAAAGAAGGTCCGAGAACTTAAGTAAATAACAGTATCAAAGTTACAGAGTATAATGACCATAAATTCTTGTTGAAGCTAGAAAAATTTCAATTGTTCAAACCAAATCAGCGCACAAGTCAAATGACATTCACGTTGCAGCGTTGCTTTTATTCCAAAAATATTGAGCTTTCGAGAGTTTGACTGTTAACAAACATGCAAGTTAATTCGTGCTATGTTTTCCCTTCCAGACATTGTACATTACGCGTAAATAGATAGCGAGATGCTATAGCAAGCTACAAGCAGATGTCGCTATAATCTCCGACAAAAGCATGCTTGCACAATAGCTTTTTAGTTGTGCAAGTTTCATATCCGTATATGCGAAGGAGTGTACAAAATGTGGAGCGAAAAATTCTGCTGAAGCTGTCACTATGACAACCGGCTGAGAGCGCGAAGAGCTTTCATATAGAAGAACATGAAGCATAAGCAAGGGCAAATTGAAAATTAAATAAAAATGAAATAAAAATTAAGAAGAAAAACAAAAAGAAATAAAAGCTCCTGCAAAGAAAGCGCAAGTGAAAGATGAACGAATGCAGCAATGCATGAAATATGTGTCGAAAGTGAAAGTCAAAGTCAAAGTGAAAGTGAAAAGCGTGCAGTTGGTTGACAAAGCAAAGAAGTTTAGAATAAAGTATAAAAAATGTTTCATTAAAGTAAAAGAAAGCAGGAAAAAAAATGCAAAAAATTTGCATTGAAGCTTTCTCTGCGAACTCGTTTTGGTCAGCCTTTTGCGCAGCGCCATGCAGTCTTTAATTTTAATTTTGTTTTGGGTTGATTTGTTTTCGTAACCGTTGGTAGAATTTAATAAAACTACTTATAAGCTAGGAGTATACATATTTATCAGGGGAAACCATGTCAAGTTATCAGTCTTTTTAATGTATAGAAAAGATGTACATACGTATATTTGGCCAAACTCAAGTGCCCAACGGTGCGTATAAGTATTTGTACAATGCGCTGGGGTTTAAAGCTCTTAGCTACATATTTATGTATATGCAGGGTAATCCATTTTGAGTGTTTCAAAATAAATGCAAATAAAATGCATTTAAATCACCATTTTAATTTTTTCATGAAATTCTTTTTTTTTATTAAGTTTGAACCTTAGCATAATACGGATAATATGTAAAACACTTTACCATTCAAAAGACCGCCTCGTGAATTTTTGCAAACTTCGATCCATTTGAGGTAATTTTCGACCATTTTTGGCACGTAACAGGTAAAATGAAAAGTATTTGCCCTACCATAGTAAAACACATTTTTTTGGCAAAATTCATTTTTTTTTTACTAAACATGAATGAACAACATCACCCTTCAAGGGCGATACACCGATTATAGCGACCCTCCAACTTGTCGATACCATTTTTGCAGTACGATTTGTCCTTTGCTTCAAAATATGCCTCAATTTCGGCGATCACCTCTTCATTCAACGAAAATTTCTTCCCAGCGAGCATTCCTTTGAGATCTGAGAACAGGAAATAGTTACTGGGGGCCAGATCTGGAGCATACGGTGGTTGTAGAAGCAATTCGAAGCCCAATTCATGGATTTTCGCCATCGATTTCACTGACTTGTGACACGGTGCATTAGCTTGGTGAAGCAGCACTTTCGTTTTCATCAAATGCGGCCGCTTTTTGGTGATTTCGTCCTTCAAATGGTCCAATAACGCTATGCTTCGCTAATATAGTCGCTATTAAAGATGCTTCCATTTCCATTATTCCATACGCATCCCAAAATATAGACGCCATAACCTTGGCAGCCGATTGTTGCATTTTTCTACGCTTTGAAGAAAGTCCGTCGTGTGCAGTCCACTTGTATAAATGTCGATTGGACTTCGGATGGAAATTCTTCATCCATTGTCACATATCGATGCAAACACTTGGGTTTATTACGCATGAACATCTCTAAACACTGCTAGGAATCATCAACTCGTCGTTGTTTTTGTCCAAAAGTGAGCTCGTGCGGCACCCACTTTGCACAGATCTTCCTCATACCCAAATATTCGTGAATGATATGATGTACATACACGTTCAGTATGTGCCTGCTATCTCATTCAATTCCAATTTACGGCCATTCAAAATCATCTTGTGGTTTTTTTTACGCTTTCGTCGGTTGCAAACTTTTTTGGGCGTCCACTGCTTTCACTGTCTTCGGAGCTCATTTCACTTTGTTTTATCTCAGCATACTAATCCTTGATGGAGAGTTTTCCTGGGGCAGTGTACGGAAACTCGTCATCAAGCCAAGGTTTTTGATTCAACTGTTTTTTTTGCCTTCAAAAAGCAGTATTTTATCAGTACGCGAAATTCCCTTTTATCCTTCTTTCTCACAACAACAAAAATTGCTTCACTCAAAATGCTATAATTCACAAACGAATAGTCCGACAGCTGTCAAATTTATACACGCGTCTTTTGAAGGTTAGGGCTAACTACAAAATATTTGGATTTAAGTGTTCGTAATTCTATCTATACTTCAGAACCGGAACTTTTCAATTGACCTGTTATTTGGCGGCATCTCAGCCATAACTTGACGAATGCTGGTTTTCAAGTGCTTAAGAGTTAAAGTTTTATCCGCATAAACACGGTATTTCGCGTAGCCTAACAGAAAAGACCAGCGGGGCCAGATCCCACGATCTCAGTGGCCAATTGACATCGTCAAGACGAGAGATTGCGCGGCCGAGAAACTTCACTCGCAGTAAAACCATATTCGCTCTTGTTGTGTGGCATGTGTCCCATTTTCTTGAGATCACATATTGTCCAAATCGTGTTCTTTAATTGCAAACCCAAGAAAGTCGGATATCATACGATCATAACATTCCGAATTGACAGTAACGGTCTCGCTGTTATTGTTTTCAAAGAAATAAAGCACAATCACGCTTTCGGACCAAATGGCGCACCAGACAGTAACTTCTTTTTTGGATGTCATAGCCTCTCTTCAATTATTTTAGGATTCTCTGAGCTTTAAATGCGAAAATTTTCCTTATTTACGTATCCATCGATTGAGAAATGTGTCTCGGCGATTAAGAAATTCATAAATGCCTGATTTTCAACTAATGGAAATCATATTTTGTTTGACAGTTAGGTTTGATAGGTGTCAAAATGCAACTCTGTAGTTTCGAAACCACTAAATGGATAACCCTTTATATAACATATAAATTTGTATATATCCATGTGTACCAAAATATGCAAATGCTTATATGCAAAAATATTCTCTTGCTTTTATTTATATGTATGTGTGTGTATGTATTTAAAATGTGCTTTTATATATACAAACTTGTGCATGAGTACTGCTGTCATATACTAGATAAATTGTTATTATTGTAAAATGATATTATGCCTTGCTTAGTACGAAGCTCTACAGCGATGGTGCAACCTTTGCAGCTGCACTGCACATTAATGATGACGAAGGTGCCGACGTAAAGGTCAAAACGCTTAGCATATTTCGCCTGAATGCATATGATGCCACAAAGCGGCAACAAATTTTCTGTTGAGTTTCTAAAGAAGTGAAGTGTGGCGCGTATGAATCAATGTAAATTTTCAATTATGAGGAAATATGAAGTTTAAAACGGCAGAGCAGACTTAAAAGAATTTTTCTTGAAAATTTATTTTTAAATTTATTTGTTAAATTTACAAAGTGTCAAGAGAATTATAATTTTCCAAATATAAAGTTTTTGGCAGCAAATTTTGCTATTTTTTTTGGTACAAAATTTTGCTAAACACCAGTTTTCCCATAAAAAAATTTAACTGTTAGTCAAATTTATTGGATAATAAGAAGAGCAATGCTTCTGTCGCTTAATCTGTAAATTTTTTCCGCTAGAAAATTTATTTCGATTTCAAAATATGTGAAATTTCAGAAGAAATATGTTAAATGATGCTTCTTACTATAAAAAAAGGTAGAACTCCGCCAAAAATTTGCTGAAAAATTTGTGTGGCTTACAATGGAAATACTGAATGAAGAGAACGTTGAATCTAGGAGTTTTGGAAATCTTAATGTCACAGATGCACCTCTGGAACTAGTGGGGCAAGATCCTTATGTAAGCTGTCAGATGAAGATAGCGGAAGCCTTATCACTCACGCGAAAGCTGGGCATCAAAAAGCTGAATACTCAAAGAAGCTCGGTGCCTGGATACAAAATAAAATAAACTCGAAAAAAATTTGATTGCCCGAATTACTATGAGTGAAACGCTTCTGAAACACTAAAAAATCGAACAAAAATTTCGCAAGCGAATCATCATTTGCGATTAAAAATGATTTTAAAACGAGAATAAGACAAATAAGATGATCCTGAGTTTATGATGGGACTGGAAAAGAATTCTCCACATAATGCTGCGACAAACTGGCAAGATAATCAATTTTGAGCTTTTCAGCAAAGAAATCATCCACAAGTGAAGGGTGTTTTTTATAGAGGTATAGAACTTTAAGTTGCAATAAAACAACGATGGATTATTCGATTGACATGAATTTTATTTATCCGAAAGATAATCTTATGGCATTAAATTTTAAATATGATTTCTGGCATATGACCGCCACGGCTGGCGCGGATGTAGTCCAATTTGGACGTCCAATTTTCGATGACTTTTTCCAACATTTGTGGCCGTATATCGGCAATAACACGGCGAATATTGTCTTCCAAATGGTCAAGCGTTTGTGGCCTATCCGCGTAGACCAATGACTTTACATAGCCCCACAGAAAGTAGTCTAGCGGTGTTAAATAACAAGATCTTGGAGGCCAATTCACAGGTCCAAAACGTGAAATTAGGCGGTCACCAAACGTGTCTTTCAATAAATCTATTGTGGCACGAGCTGTGTGACATGTTGCGCCGTCTCCTGTACATCATGGTTATTTAATTCAGGAATGAAAAAGTTAGTAATCATGGCTCTATACCGCTCACCATTGACTGTAACGTTCTGGCCACCATCGTTTTTGAAAAAGTACGGACCAATGATTCCACCAGCCCATAAAGCGCACCAAACAGTCAGTTTTTGTGGATGTAACGGTGTTTCAACATACACTTGAGAATTACCTTCACTCCAGATGCGGCAGTTTTATTATTGACGTAGCCATTCAACCAGAAGTGCGCTTCATCGCCAAACATCGCTAAAATGGACGTAGTACGCGATACGTTTTCCGCACAGAACCATTATTTTCGAAATAAAATTGCACTATTCGCAAGCGTTGTTCAGGCGTGAGTCTATTCATGATGAATTGCTAAACCAAACTAAGAATAAATCACTTGACAGCTGTTAAATCGGTCGCCATCTTGAAAAGTAATGCCAACTTAAATTTATATACCTCTATAAAAAACACTCTTTATAATTGGTCAATAGAAAAAGTGTTGTGTTTCATCATGACAATGTCAGACCTCATACATCATTGATTTTTTTGTTCAAATTTATACAAAGAAACGTGGACACTTCTCTTAAATTATTGAATATTTTGAAAGGGTTTTCTAAACTGGTTAACTCTAGCTAGTCATAAAGAAGCGATACTAAATCCATAGTGTTAACAAACATCGTTTTCTGCGGAACGCCGATCACTCAAAGATTACATATTTCATAGTCTACGCACATCCCTTATATTTTCTGCGCTTTTTGTGCTCTAGCAGAATTCACGCTGACTAGAAGCAGGGATGGTGATGTTCTGAACGCTACTAAGAACTTAGCAAGTCTTGTATCTCATATTTTGCACATAGTTTTGGCGTTCTGCAGCCCAAAGTCTATTTGTCTCACGAAGTAAGAATATTTCTTGGACGTGCTCTGATTCCCTGAATGCCACTGACAAAAGCATAAAAGAACTCCCAAACTGTAGGCAGTTTGTCTGCTATGCAATTACCTTTCGATGCTCTGTATAAAAGTAAAGCCTTCCATCTATGAAGACCAGCTCTTTGAAATGGTTCTGCTGCCATTTTTATATTAAATATTTCAGCTTGGGAGATTTTTCAATGGTTTGACAGCTTTAATTACCGTATTATACGTGGTTAGGCTCAGAAAACTTTAACTTCCACACCACCGTTCATTTTAGAAGCATCAGTAGGGACGTGTGAAGCTTTGTCTGCAAAGCTAATTTCTTTGTTTCAAACCAGTCGTCTCACATATCAACACATTGAGCCTCCACGTAAACTTGCTGTTCAATACAATACTGAAGTACCTTGTCAAGCCACGGAAATATCTCTTCTCAGTAGTTGCCAAGAGTAGCAGACGCTATAATGAATCATAACAGTCCCTTCTCGGATCCATGTAGAAATAAAAATGCAGCCGCTGGACGCGGCAGAACAAAATTGTGCCAGAAGTGTTCAAGACCCGCGTAGACGGAGCCGAAAGGACTTAAAGAGCCTGCTTTTTCAAAAAACTCCGCCGCGTTTGCTGAAGTAAACTAATACTGGCAGGAAAAAGCCAATTTCCCTTAGAAGGAAAGGCCAAATCGGTAGAGGGTAGCATGAAGTTTGCCCCAGAAGCTAAACACAGAGCATAAAGCAACAAGGGAGTGTATTTTTGGCATAAAATAAAATCATCTCATAAAAATACGCCGGTCGTTCGGAGGTGACTTAGAATAAGTTGAAAATCTCTTCATTTGTATGGAAAGACATCAAAACGCACATCACAAATTGGAGAAGAAGCTCGGCCGAGTATCGCCACAGCGGTTAAAAAGCGTCAATTGTATATAAAGGGTGATCCAAGTAGAAGTACTTTTTTCAATAGCATTTTTTTGACAGATCACGCGTGAGTCGTGCCAAGTTGTACTGTTATTTTTGTTCAGTATTGTTTGGCATTTCATCATGGACTCACGCATGAACAATTTTTACAAATCATTGAACTTTATTACGAAAATTCGCATTCTGTAAAGAACATAATCGGCCTACTGAGCGTACTATTCGCAACACCATCACCCTTCTTGTGATCAAACATTCATTATTGGATAATATTCGACCGAATAGACCACGTCCAGCACGCAGTGAAGAAAATATAGCGGCCATAGCCGGGAGTGTACACGAAGACCGTGGAGAGTCGATTCGGCGCCGTTCGCAGCAACTCAGACTGACGTATGGAACGACTTGGCGCATTTTATGTGGATATCTTAAATTGAAAGCGTACAAAATACAGCTTGTGCAAGAACTCAAGCCGCTCGCCGGTCGACCTTCTTAAGTGACATCGCTTCGCTCTTTGGGCTCTTGAAAAGTTCCAAGAAGATCCGACGTTTTCGAGCCAAATTTCGGTTAGCGATGAGGCCCATTTCTGGCTTAATTAGTATATAAACAAGAAAAATTGTCGGATATAGGACGAAGAGCAACCTGAAGAGATTCCAGAGCTGCCATTTCATCCAGAAAAAAAACAACGGTTTGGTGTGGTTTCTGGGCCGGTGGAATCATCGGTCCATATTTCTTCAAAAATGATTCCGGTGAGAACGTAACCGTCAATGGCGATCGCTGTCGCGCTATCGCGCCATGATAACCGACTATTTGATGCCTGAAATTGAAGATCGTGATCTCCGCGGCATTTGGTTTCAAGAAGATGGCGCCACTTTCCACACATCTAATCAATTAATGGATTTATTGAGAGAACACTTCGGTGAGCAAATAATTTCACGTTTTGGGCCAGTCGGTTGGCCACCATGATCGTGTGATATCTTGGAGCAAAACATCACGCGTGTCATTCGCCAGTTACCAATCGAAATAATTGAACGAGTCAATGAAAATTGGACTCAACGGATGGACTATCTGAGAAGTAGCCGCGGCCTACATTTGGAAAAGATTATCTTCAAAAAATGAATGCCATTCGAATGAAATTAAACTTTCCCCATTAAATTTGAATTTTCTGGTTTTTTTTTCTTTAAAAAGGAGGGACCTCGAAATAGATCACCCGTTATATCTAAGGACGACGAAGAAGAAGAGTCTTTCAAACGATGCCTCTGCCAATGTTCAGCCTTAATAAGAACTGGGCATAAGTTTCTAAAACTCAAAACCAGAAACGAAAAACAGGTATACAATAATTCTATTGTCGGACTGCTGATTGCATCAGTTGTGAATTCGTATTGGATATAGAGCCGGAGTTGGATATTCTTAGAAACATGTTCAAATTTTTTTTCAAAAACTATTTCGACAAAAGCATTTACAATCTTTTCAGCTTTCATTTTCAAAACACACAAAAGATTTTTTTTTAATATTCATACAAGAAACTCTTTATTCCTTCCATTTTTAAATCGGTATACCACCACTATTGCTGTGTACGCAGGAGTTTTCGGCGACCCAATCTTTGAAATATGAAATCTTCGTGTAACCATCGGGTATGGAAGCACCACAATTCAATTGATGATAACTGGCAATGCCGACAAGGATACCCTTGTAAACAGCCGGTCCACCAGCATCACCACCACAAATGCCGTAGCCAAAATCTTTCGACAAACAAAGTATGCTTGGCGCAATCTTACCGTTTGTACGCGAACAATCGTTATTACTTATTGTACGCAACGAACGACTGTATTGCAATAATTCGGGTTGCGAACCCGCCTCAGACGTGCGACCCCAACCGGCAATTGTCAATGGCGTGTGGTCGGGCACATCAACAGTAGCTACGGGAATTGGTTGTATGTCTCTGCTGTAATTGAGCTTTGTATCGAGTTTGAGTATAGCAATGTCATTGTTGTAATCAAAAAAATTTGGATGTGCGGTAACTTGTGCTACGCCAACGATAACACCACCTTCAGTGCGATTCAAGGAGCCAGCTCGTACGGTGAGAAAACTTGGTTGCAGACTGATATGGTAGAAGAAAGTGTTTTCTGTAATTTCATTAATTTCAAATTGTTTCATTCTCTTGATAGTTTACCTATAAACACATTGCGCTGCGGTAAGGACATGCTTCTGGGAGATGATCGTGCCGCCACAGATGTGATCTCCATTCACGCGCACCGACACCACATATGGAAATTGTCCCCTGGCAGCTTTCGAACCACCTAATATGCGTGGCTGAGGTGTTAGTTTATCGTTTACAACGCTGACAAGCTCTTCGTCGATTTGTATGGTCTCAGCGACTAGACAAAGGAAAATTAATATTTTCGCTAGAGAAATGCGGTAATTAATTTTCATGATTTTACTTTGAACTTTCACTGAAAACCGTAGAAACTGTTAATGCTACCAATGCACGAATTCAATGATTTATATATGAAAAAGAGTGCATTAGAATTGGATTTGCCAGCGCATTTTATGCAAATCTGACTGGCATAGAGGTCATTAATAAGTGATTAGTGTGATGAGAGTAAAGTAGAGACTTTAAATTTGTTATCTATGTAAATTGTTAAAAGTACTTGTATATATTAAAAAAAAACGTCTTTAAAAATAATAAATCAGTTTCGTTGAAAAAATTTTCCGAAATTAGCGAGATAAGAATATTTTTTTCATTTCATTCTAAAATAACATTTCAAAATGCATTGTAACAAAATTATTGTAATTATATTCAGATTTTGTAACTTTTCCTAATGCTATAGATATTCCAAGGCTGTGATTGACTAAATGAATATTTAAACAAGAAAGAACGGCTATCTTCGGCCATGTCGAAGTCTTTATTATTATTATTATTATTATTTCAAAGGTATTGCAAATTGCAAAATAAATTTGAATTTATGTCTGAAGAATACCAAATTTACCTCTCTTAGGTGATTTTTTGACGAATTTTTTATCAAAAACCTCATATCGGTTCTAAGGGGCTACACGCTAAAATGGTCCGATTTGACCGATTTCGATTAAAAATCATATAAACACAGAATTAGCTACATTTACATAACAAAGTTGGTTGAAATATCTCACAAACTAAGGGATTAGTATGCGTAAAAACAGATGTACAGTCGAACAAACAAACAGACAGGTCGTTCTGATCCGATCGTTATAAATATTGGTGGACATCTTTCTTTTCATTCTGGTTCTTAACAGGCCAGTTCAAAAGTCCCCTGCCTACCATAGTAAAACACTCTTTTTGACAAAAATTCATTTTCTGTATTCAACATAGTTCCTTTCATGGGTGATGCGCTGATTATAGCGACCCTCCAGTTTGTCGATACCATTTTTGTAGTACGATTCGTTCTTTTTTCCAAAATAGGCCTCAGTTTTGGCGACCACCTCTTCATTCGAAGAAATTTTCTTCCCAGCAAGCATTCTTTTTAGATTTGAGAACAGATGGTAGTCGTTGGGGAACAGATTTGAAGAATACGGTGAATGCGGAAGCAATTCGAAGCCCAATTCATGTGTTTTTGCCATGGATTTCACTGACTTGTGACACGCTGCATTGCCTTTGTGAGCAGCATTTTATTTTTCAAACGGTCCAATAATGCTATGTAATAGTTGCTGTTGATGCTACTGCCTTTATCAAGGTAGTCAATGAAATTCCATGCACATCCCAAAATACAGCGGACTGTTACGTTTTTGAGGGCTTTGGAGCGGGTTCCTCTTGCACAGTCCAGTCCAAAAATTTTCCGCTAGGGGGCGTACGAGTTAATCGTTGAATAATTTTTATTTAGTGAGTGACTTCAATGTAATTTAAAAGGGTAATAAACAACAGTGGTACAAGGGTGAGCAAGAAGAGTAGCTATGATACAGCGGGTTGAGGCTGATTGATTTCGTCGGGGCCCAAAATATATACTAGATTCCAGCAAGAGAAAATTCTTCAAGCTAGACAGTAAACATATCTGCAGTATTCTAGACATTCATACGCTGTAAGAACCTAACCTCTAGACGGACCACTATCATCTCTATCTGTGCAGCAGAGAAGACGCCTACGTCTACAAATGCAAGGAATGTTCGACGTCGAAAAACTGCGATCATAGCAGATAGCCGAAGGGTTGCAATTCTGCTCTCTTAGAGAATGCATCAGCGACTCAGTAAAAGAGAATTGTTATACGGATATTTATGCTCACTAGGTATAGCTGAATACGAAACAATTGGTTTTCTGTAAGGTCAATAGAAGAGCTAGCACGATGAGAATTGTCGTACCGCAGTGTCTATCCCGCAATGCTGCCTTCGACCATGGCAAGGGCGGGATGGGATAGATACCGGGAGCTGTAAAGAGTAGGAAGTAAGACGAACTCGAAGACAACGAAAGAAGGAAGCCAGAGCATATGTGAAAAAAAAAACACCACCTGTTCGCCGATTTAAAGCTGACTTCGATACCATGAAAGGGGGCTACCCCTATGCTACTATGTTTGAGATTGATATTCTCGCAATTATTACACGGCTGTGTAAACTAACGCTGTATAATACCAGAAGCTTCTCCGAACCGGTCGTTATCAAAAGATATTTCGGACAGGGGGACTTTTTACTGTATTTCAGAGTGAGTAGGAAATTGAAAGGTAAAACCCTCTCTCAATGAACCAAAACCAAACTCTACAAGTCACTCATTATTCCCGCCAAGATATATTTTGCAGAAGCTTGGGCGATGCCGCTATACGATGCGTCGCAAATAAAGCAGACGGTGCAATGATGGGCTGTACGAGTTCTACGACGGCCTCGACATAGCTCAGCGAATCAAGAAACAGCGGCTACGCTGGAAATGTCATGTCGTCCGAATGGATAAAAGCATAGGAAAAGAAATACCTTTACCCCATTGAAAAGATCATGTGGAGAGAGATCTGGTTTCACTTAGAGTTTTAAATTGGTGCCAATATGTAAAGAGAAGAAACAACTGGCTCTCTTCTCTGGTTCATTTGGCTATAATCGCGTAACGGAATTATTATAATGTATGTTTTATTGAGGCCTCAATAACCGTCGTGGTCAGTATTACGTACTGTCATTCGGAGAGGTAGGGTTCGAGTTCTGTCCGATTAAGAGCCGAAATTATAGAAAATTAATTTTATTTAATTGTGGTCGCCTCTCGCCAGAGAATGTTAACCTCTTCGAGTGTATGTTTGAAATGAAATAAAATCTCCTAATTAAAATCCATCGGCCGTTCTGAAGCAGCTTAGAATGAGCGGAAGGTCCCTTCGTTTGTTGGAATAATATGAAGACAAGCACCATTTATACATAATATATATAATATTCATTATAAAAATGATTTTAAAATCTAAAATTGTTCAAACAATTATTTTCAAAATGTTCATTAAATGAACAGTTAAAACTTCAGTAAGCATAAACTATGTACATACGTACGTACTTCCAGTGAAGAATTTTTTTTTATATATATTTCGTTTTAAAGGCCACACTTACCTGCAAAGAGAAAAAGAATAATAAAAATTAATATATATTCATTTAAAAATATTTTAATAAAATTCAAATAAATAAAAAATTAAATTTATTTTAAGAAAATATTTTACATTTCCCTCACCAGGTCATATGGTGAAGGGTTCAAACTTTATAACGTCATTATTCTGACGCAAAATACCATCAGAGTTCGACAATAAACTGTTGTAGGTCGTTCCTGTAAATACCTTGCAATATACATATGTATGTATTGATATTTTCCTGATGTTGTAAAATATGCTAAAATTATAAATAAACTTCCACGCCCCCAACCATTAGACGAGCTGGCGCATACGCGTCAGCTCTTTAATGAATGAAACCTTTGGAATTTACGCGGGACATACATATGCACATGAATGTTATCTCTTTTCAAGTAAGTGTAAGTAGGTGTCGGCACATAATTAAGTCAGGTGGAAAATGTTTGTTGGTATGCCACATATGGTAACACGCCAAAAAAAAGAGCCAACTTCATATTGTTTAATGAATTGTATGCATATCGGATAATGACATCAAATGAAGGTATGGTGACGTAGTTCATACGAAATAACGGGTGATACATTTACAGGTTCCCCAATTTTTTTAAAGAAAAAAAACACAGAAAATTCCAATTTCCTTTGAATCCAATTTTCCATGACTCGCTCCAGCATTTCGACTGGTGATGTTTTGCTCCAAGGTCTGATTCGAAGCGGGATTGTTCGCATAGACTTTAGACCTTACATATCCTCACAGGAAAAAGTCTAACGGTGTTATATCACACGATATTGGTGGCTAATCGACCGCCCCAAAACGTGAAATTACCTGCTCACCGAAGTGTTCACTCAATAAATCCATTGATTGATGTGATGTGTGGGAAGTGGCGCCATCTTGTTGAAACCAAATGTCGTGGAGATCACGAGCTTCAATTTCAATCACCAAAATGTCGGTTATCATTGCGCGATAACGGTCACCATTGACGTTTACGTTCTCACCGGCATAATTTTTGAAGAAATATGGACCGATAATTATACCGGCCCAGTAAACACACCAAACCGTTGTTTTTCCTCGATGAAATGGCAGCTCTTGAATGTCTTCAGGTTGCTCTTCGTCACAAATGCAGAAATTTTGCTTGTTCAAAATTTGGCCCAAAAACGTCGGATCTTCTTGGAACTTTTCAAGAACCGATAGAGAAAAGCGATGTCGCTTGGGAAGGTCGAGTGGCTTCAGTACTTGCACAAGCTGTTTTCTATACGCTTCCAATTTAAGATCTCCACGTAAATGCACCAAGTTGGTCCATACGTCACTCCGAGTTGCGTCATACGTCAGTTGAGTTGCGAACGGCGCCGACTCGAGTCTCCACTGTCTTCGTGCACACTCTCTGCTACGGCCGCTATATTTTCTTCACTGCGTGCTGGACGTGGTTTATTCGGTCAAATATTATCAAATAATGAATGTTGGGTCTCAAGATGGGTGATGGTGTTGCGAATAGTATGCTCAGTAGGCCGATTATGTTGACCATAAGTTGAGTGAAACGCGCGAAACACATTCTTTACAGAACGTGAATTTTCGCAATAGAGTTGAATGATTTGTAAACGTTGTTCAGACGTAAGCCTTTCCATGATGAAATGCCAAGCAATACTGAACAATAATAACATGACAGCTTGACTCACCAGTGATCTGTCCAAAAAAGACTATTGAAAAAAGTAACTCTACTTGGATCACCCTTTAAATGAATCATTCACAAGAAATATATGTATATGTCATTTTTGTGACGTAATATCAAATGCATACTTCAATTATTAATATAGAAAAATCTTTAATGCTATGAACCTGCATACGAGTACATATGGATTTCTTCTAAGCGGAGCGAAGAAAAAGCTTAAATCTTCTGAATTTCAGAAATTAAAAATTTCCAAAGTTTTCACGTAATATTTTTAGCACAATCAAAAGATTCGCTCATAAATGTTTTGTATTAAATTTTCAGTGTTTTACTGCTTTGGTTATTTAACTTGTGCTATGACTACTAAATTTTTACATTCATAACTTTCAATTTGGCACAATTAAGTTATCGTTGAACCTCAGTATATACATAAATTAGTTGGCATTTTCCAGTGAATTAAATTACATGGCTATAAAGAGTAAAATTTTCCAATGAATGCTTTGTGATATTATCGCTATGAAAATTTGGTGTTAGAGTGTGAATGTCAGAATTCGCATACTTTTGGCAGACCTTCAACTATTTTGAAGTTGTCGAAAACATTTATCGAAAAGTTTGTAGTCCAAGTTACGGCAAGCATGTAATGATGGCAATAAAAAACGAAAATAATACAAACAATAAAATTTACTATAATAATGAAAAAATATACTATCATAGAACCGAAAAATTGGAAAAAATTAAAAAGAGTTAAAAAAGTAGAGCAAAAATTCGTAAATTATGGAATATTGAATAATGAAGGCTTATAATTTTAAATTTTTTTCTCTTGGGATTTCGTTCTTATGTTTTTATTATATTCATATTTGTTTGACTAAAATTTGTTTTTATTTAATTTAATTTATATCAGATTATACTAATTTAATTTAAGTTAATTTTTTAATTCTCTTTTATTTTATTTATCAATTTTTACTTGATTGTTTTTATTTACTTATATATCTGAATTAATTTAATTTATGGATTGTTTTATGCGGCCTGTAATTGTTTTTAGTTATAAGTAAATGAGCTGTATTCAAAGGCCTATTTTTGTAAGAAACATTATTTTTTCATTGAATATTTTGTTATACAACGAAGAAAAAATGGTAGAAGTGACAGCTGTTTCGGAGATCACCACATCTCCTCATCAGACTTCTTTTCGGCGGTTCGAATCCTGGCATCACAGGCGAGTGCTCTACCAACTGGGCCAACGTCTGCCATGTAATCTGTTGTTGTATTATTCAATTTTTTTACTAACCAACAACTATTAAGTGCGCTAATATTTAGCCGCTATTTTTACTTAATGTTGGGTTAGCGAGTTTTTGCAATCCTGCATACATTCAGGTATTAATAGTCTGAGAAATGTATATAAGTAGGACTGCTTGTCGGGCTCGACCTATATATTATGGATTATTTAATGCGGCCTGTCACTTCTACCACTACTTGATTTTCGGTCGGCAGTGTTAAATTTATTTCTTGGTCTGTGCTTTTCACGAAGTGAGCGCACATTTGCGACAGATGGAGCGTAAATCGTTGTTTGTTACTCATTAAACGTATCTCTATCAGATCTATTGGCAGAAATCTACTGTTCAAACAATTTACTGTAATCGCTAATTTCCTAGTAAAACTTTGTTTTTGAATAGTTTTGAAACGTAAAGTGTCACCACTTTTCACTGCGATTTTCCAGTTTTGGCCCGCGAGTGGCACTTTATTTCCCACCTACCCTGTATATCTGCCAAGGCTCTCCTATCTGCCACCTGGAGACGCGTCCGTTGAAAGACGGAAGAAAATTCCGCATTTTATTTTATTTGATTCTATTTAATTTTTTATTTAATTTAATTTATTATTTGTTATTGCTATTATATTTTATTTGATAATTTAATTTCTTTTTTTATTTAATTTATTTATTTTTTTTGACTTATTTATATATGAGTTGATTTTTATTTTATTTTGTTTTAACTCAATAAAATTTGATTCAATTTATTGAATTTTTTTATTTATATTCCTTTTTTTCATTTAATTTATTTTAAATTTTTTATTTCATTTTATTTTATTTTATTAAATTTTTTTAAATTTTTTTATTTTTTTATTTGATTTTATTTTATTTGATTTCAAATTAAATTAATATACTTTATATATATAAATATTATTAGTATAAATATATTTCATTTTATTTTATTTTATTTTTTCTAGTTATTTTTGGTTTTATTTATTACTGACTTTTACCGTTCCATTAAATACTAACTTCAGTCACATATACACTCCACAGCAACTTTAATTGTTACTTCGACATTGATGGTCAAAAAAGGATAAACGCAAAAGCAACAACAACAAAAACGTAAACAAAAACAAACGAGATAGTATCTATTAAACAAGGTTAATACTGTTGTTGTTGTTGTTGTTGTTGTTGTTGTTTGTTGGTGCCATTGCGGATGCTGACGCAGGCGTCGACCCAGTTAAACCTTGAACTGCATACGCATGCTAAGCAATGAGTGCAAGGCATAGGCACATACCACATGCATGTGAGTACAATTACAAAGTATATAGTACTTAGTACATATATGTATGTGTTTGTATGTATAAATATCCCAATCAGTATGTAAGAGATAGTTATACAGTAGTGAAGTGCAATTGAAATCCAAATTTATGGACAGCGAACAACCGTTCCACAAAAATCGGAATTATAGGTAAATTATACGCCTGGAGGGTCTATCATGTTGTTGTTGTTGTTGTAGCCGCAGAAAATTTCCCAAATTTGGTTTCGGGGAATATTGCGGGAGCGACAGTCCTTGGCCGGATAAAAAGCCGGGTCGTTCCGGTATAAAGACCAGACTGTCGCGGGAACTATTGCATTTTAGTCGCCTGTTACGATAGGCATGCATTACCGCGGGTAAATTCTTGAACTCCTAACCCGCAGGGGGTAGGGTCTATCATAAACTGATTTGCTGTAAAAATTTCATGACGCTTGATTTATTACAAGTAGAAGTCATTTATTTCGCTAAAATAAGTGATTCCAAATTTGAATAGTTCGAAACCACGTCGGCGGTTTGAATACCAACAGCTTAAATGTTTTTATTTAATTTCTTGTAACTTTGTATGACTTTAGAATCGGAAAAATAAGTATTTTCCGAACTATGTGAATTGAACTAACTACTGCCCAACTGATTTGATTCTCTGAATTTTTTTATGGCTTCAAAAAGTTTCTTTACACACTTCGGTTGGCAGTGAATTCGAATTCAGACGAGCAACTGGAAAATCGACAGTAATTTTAACTTTCCAATTTCGTAACAAAAACTATTTTAATAAAGTCTTTCTAGAAGTTCGCTTTACTTTATTTATTATTTTAGTTCACTTTGTTGTTGTATTTTTGTTCTTTGCAATGGAATTTATTTACATACAAGTAATTCAATTTTATGGTGCATAAATTGAGACAAAAAGCAACTCAGTTGAGGTTTCTAAATCACTTAACAGCTTGGCATTGCTATGTACACTGAACACTCACACGAGCGTAGAATGACTGCTATGAGAATGTGAACGGAATAAATAAAACAGAAATGCTTTATACCAAGGAAGTGCATGCTGCCATATATGCATGTAGTGTGATTATGATATTTATTAAATGACATAAAATCTGTATGTTATTCATTTACACTCACTTAGTTACTTTTACAAAAATAATCTTCTGCCGAATGTATTTATTTTAAAATTAATTTAAAAATTTTTTTTTAATTTTATTGTTCATACCAATATCTCGGAATTTTTGTCAAGAAGTAAAAGAAAAACTTATTTACTATTCACATACTTCAAAACTGTTTTTTAGGCTCGTTCCTTCTCTTCGCTGTTCGACGTCAGCTGGAAATACCAAGTGAAACCAGGTCGTTCTCCACCTGATCCTTCCAACGGGACGGAGGTCTTCCTCTTCCTCTGTTTCCGCCATCGTATAGTCCACCGAATACTTTCAAAGCTGGAGCGCTTTCATCCATTCGGACGACATCACCTAGTCAGCGTAGCCGCTGTCTCTAGATTCGCTGAAATATGTCAATATCGGCGTATAACTCGTATAGCTCATCGTTCCATCGCCTGCGGTATTCGCCGTTTCCAACGTGCAAAATACCATAAATCTTCCGCAAAACTTTTCTCTCAAAAATTCCTAAAGCCAACTCATCGTATGTCGACAGTGTCCAGGCTTCTGCACCATATGTCAGGATGGGAATGATGAACGACTTGTAGAGTTAGGTTTTGGTTCGTCGAGAGAAGACTTCTGGCCTTTCGAGAGAGGAATTCAGAGTTGGATTTCAAGGTTGACATTGTTCGTATTGCTAATGCTGGTTCCTAGATAGACGAAATTATTTACGACTTCGAAGTTATGACTCTCAATAGTGACGAGCATAGTCGCGAATGCGATTACTGTTTATTTGATGACAGGAGATATTTCGTCTAGCCCTCGTTCACCACCAGACCCATTCGCTTCGCTTCTTTGTCTAACCTGGAGAAAGCAGACCTTACGGTGCGGTTGTTATGGCCAATGATATCAATATCATCAGCTTACGCTAGCAATTGTACACTCTTGTAGAAGATTGTACCTGGTCTGTTTAGCTCTGCAGTTCGTATTTATTTCTCCAGCATCAAATTGAAGAAATCACACGATAAAGAGTTATCTTGTCTGAAACCTTTTTTGGCATCGAACTGCGCTTCTGGTATTATCCAGGGTCAGTTTAGTCATTTCAGTTTTGTGTGAATATCAAGTTCAGGCATAGCGACGTAGAGACTGTTCCTTATCGTGTTGTCGAAGGCAGCTTTAAAACCGATAAAAAGATGGGGTATATCGATTTTTCCCCCCGGGTCTTTTCCAAGACTTGGCGCATGGTGAATATCTGGTCAATGGTGGATTTGTCTTTAGACCTGGCACACTGATAAGGTCGGAACAGTTTGTTGACGGTGGGCTTCGATCTTTTACACAATGCGCTAGATAGAACCTCATATGTGATATTAAGGAGCCTTATCCCACGGTAATTGACGCACATCGTGGGGTCAAACTTTTTTTTTTTTGATTTGGCCAGAGCAGGCTTAGGTTTCATACGTCGGACATACTTTCATCCGACCATATACTGCAAAAAAACTGATGCATGCAAATTATCAGTTGTTCGTCGCTATATTTGAAATGCCGGTATGCCGTCGGCCCTTGCCACTTTGTTATTTTTTAAGCTTGGAATTGCGGTGATGAAACCTCTACATCATCGCCATTGTTTGGGGTTTCGTTTTGCCATATCCGGGGTTTTCACTATCACTGCAATTGAGCAGGTTGGGGAAGTATTCCCTTCATACAATAAGTATGCTCTGGACATCTGTCACCAGATTACCTGCTAGGTCCCTACATGAGCTGAAAACCTTCTGCCGCATCTTGTCAAAGAATTTTCGATCATTACTTTTGTCGGCCAGCTTTTCAAGCTTTTCATGCTCATGCATTTCGGACTTTTCTGTTTTCGACTGTAAATGCATTTCGCCCTCTTCAGCTCTCGGTAGGCAGTCTGTTTTCTCTCCACTACAGTTTGGCATTCTTCATCGTACCAGCTGTCGCTCTGGCATTGTCGGAAACCAGCTATTCCCGAATCAGAGGAACGTAAGGGGTTTACTATTTCGTACCACAGCCCCATTAAATAGGAGTTGCTGATGACTATACCACTATGACCTATAAATATCAATACCAATAAATAGCAAATAAAAATTTTCGCATTTTTTATTTCATTCGTGAATAAATAGTCCTCCACTTGTGGCAAATGCTCTTAGCTTAATTAGTTTTTGAAACTCCTTGTCACCACAATTAATACGATTTATTTAACATCAACAATGCTGATTTTATCGTACTTTTGTCCCTCTTGCTGATTTTTCGCTTACTGCTTTTTTTTCTTGCACCACACACCTTTTCAACCTCCACTACTCTACATACACAAAACTGTAAACGCGAAACATAAACTTAATTAATGTGATCTGAGATTTGAGCATTCACCAATTTCACTTGTTATGCCACCTCTGCTCGACCACGCTTGAGCTGAATTTAATTGAACATAAAAATAGCTATTGAAAGGAACGAAAAGAGGGTGAAGTTTTGCGGGAAAAGCGCAGGTGGCAATGAACTTAAATAGAAATGTATTAAATAACAGTGATGAGTGGGGATCCGATAGGAAAAATATTTCTATTTATTGATTAATTATGATTTGGGTAATTTCATATTAATTAATAAATATAATATTGAGGACTGAAAATATCATAATTTCGTTGTACAAATAGAGGAAGAAAATGTGGTTCGATAATTTTTTTTTACCGTTGGTGTTAAAAAAAAAAAATTTATTAAAAGGGTTTAAAAATGAGGATCTAGTAAATAGAGCTTTGTGAAACCAGTATGTTTTTAGGATTTTATATACTTATGGAACACTAAGAGTAGTAGTACATACAGGGTTTACGGAGTCTTTAAGTCACACCCAACATTCCCGTTTAATTTGTTCCTATTAACACTATCTATGCGAAGGTTGTCTTATATATATCGGGATTTGGCAACCCTAGTATGGCAATTTGGCAACTAACAACTTTTTCGTAAAATTTGACATTTTTAATGTTATATCGTTCATACTCAGAACTTTTTGACACACGACAACACATTATTTGTGTTATTTACAGTAACTTGAAATATTCATTTTGGAAAATGGAATTAAATCGCGAACATTTTCACGAAATAATTTTTTACAACTTTCGATGTGGATTAACTCATCAACACTGCATCGATGAACTTAATATAATTTGTCGGATGAAGTTCCATCAAGGACTAGCGTTTATCGCTGGTGTGGTGAATTCAATCGTGATCGAAGATCGCTCCAATGCGAATTTCGTGAAGGTCGTCCAAAAACAGTTGTTGTTTCAAAAACTATTGATGTCATGCGACGAAAACTGATATTGCAAGATGTGATGTCATCTATCGAGAGGCATTAGTGGGATCAGAATACATTCAATATTGCATGAACATTTGATTGTAAAACATTTGTGTACGTTGGATTCCACACAATTTCTCAATCGCTTAAAAAAATTCGTGTTGATTGGTTGAGAGAAATGTTAAAAAAAAATACGAGACATGTCTATGACATCGCGGATTTATGCGTATGAGCCCGAAAGTAAACAACAGCCGACTGTATGGGTGTTTCAAGGTGAGAAGACGAATCCAAGCAAGGCAACCGTTTGCCGTTTTTTGTTTCATTTTTTTTTTTTGGAAAAACTGTATATGTCGCAACCATACCACTAGAACAACGCAGAACAGTTAACTCTGAGAAATAATTTTTTTGCCAGTTGTCTTTTAAGAAATCAGGAAAGCCTACCGCCGAACACGGAAGATTTTTCACCACGACAATGCGCGCTCTCGCACGTCCATTGAAACATCTGTATTTTTCAGCACTCAAAACATCGATTTGATGAGTCATCCATCATATAGTTATGACTTGTCAGCGAATGACTTCTTTTTATGCCCGCACGTAAAAATTAATCTGAGAAGTCAACGTTTTTCTATACCCGCAGAGGCGATTGATGCGTTCAGAACGTATATTTTGGTATATTTTGATTTTCGATGATTAATATTAGTTTTAATTCTCGAATCCCGAAATATATAAGGAAACTCTCATATACGCTTTCATTTGCTGGGATTCTGATATCAAACTTATAGAGCTTTACTCTTGGAACCAAATACGAATTGGGTATATGGAAGAAAACAGGAAGTTGTATTTAGAAAGGAGCAAGAATTCTAAAATTTTGTTGAAATATGACTTTCATTGAAGTGTGAATTTCGGCTGTTTGCATTGTTGACTTTGTCTATGATAGTCACTACGGTTAGACGTTTCTTTATGAGCCTATCGACTTTCGTTTGTTAAAAAAAAGGATCCAAAAATTTTAATCAAATTTTGGAACAAAATTAAATAAATTGTAGAAATATAAATTAGGATTGACGTTTTTTATAAGCGTTACCAAGAATGCTACGAAGACTTTGAAGGTGCTGGTCGCCCCGCAACAACGCTCCAAACACAACAACAACCTATGAAAACGTAGAGGAAGTGAAGGAAATGGTTATGAACAATAGCTAAATGACAGTTATAGAAGTGGCTAGTGATGCTGGCATATCGACTGCATGATGTCATGACATGTTTTTTTTCTTCAATATTTTGTACATGTACAGCGTGTAAGAACGATTTATTTCAGAAATATTGATTTTTGAACAAAACAGTGGCGAAAGGCTGTCACTCAGCAGTCACTTGATGAAGTGCAGAGTTACTGAAACTTCTTATAAGAGGTAAGGAAAAATGGGTATAAGAAAATGACGTCCAAATAAGAGTTTAAGAAGTGGAAACATTCTGGCTTGCCAAGACCGAAAAAGGCTCGACAAGAAAGTACTTACCTACAAATTCAAAGACGTCTGCGTGAAACAATCCGGGTCTGCTAGAACTTAATTTCTTGTTCGTGAATTTCTGGCCCAAATAAAAAAAAAACTCTAACGATGCTCCATTCTTCACATTCGTCAGTCCTATCTTCGTGTGACTTTTTTCCTATTTCCAAAAAAAAAAAAATAAACAGAGCCTTAAAGACATTAAAAACACAAAAGAACTGAAGGTTATCTCAAAAATGGAGTTTGTACTGTTTGGCACATATTGGACTGTATCTTAGTCATAACTTGAGGAATGTTGGTAAGTGCTCAAAAGGTTTATCCGCATAGATATGGTTTTTCGCGTAGCTTCACAAAAAAGTCCAACGGTGTCAAATTGCACGATATCGGTGGCCAATCGCAATAAAGTCATATTCGCTTGTGTTGTGTGGCATGTGGCATCATCTTGCTTGAACCACATATTGTCCACGTCGCGTTCTTCAATTGCAATCCAAAAAAAAAAAAATGGAAAAAAAAACAACAATTTGTTATCATACGACTATAACGCTGCGAATTGACTGTAACAGACTCATCGTTTTCGTTTAAGTAAGGAGTAAGGTCCAATAACACCTCCAAACCAAAGAGTACACTGTATTTTTTTTTTTTGGGGTTATCTGAGAATTCTTGGAGCCCCAAATGCGACAATTTTGCTTACTTACGTATTCACCGAGTGAAAACTGTGCATTGCTTGTTGTTGTTCAAGCACCCAATAGACTTAACTACGGCATTGTGAATGATCAGCTGGCTTCAGTTGTTGCGTGAGCTGAACTTTATATGGATGTAGGTGCAAGTTCAGGTGTAAATCATGTCATAATGTGCCGTAAGAAAGTCCCAGCTAATGGCACCGTCGAGAAATAGATACATTCGGGTCTTTGGCTACACTTTCACTTACAACGGCGTTATTTGAGGTGAAACGAGCAAAATGTTGATGCACCAGCCTTACAATATCTGCAACCGATTCAGTCTCTTCAAATTTCTTTGAAAATTTACCAATTGCTTGAGTAGTTGGACAATTATGTGCACCATAACCTCCTACGGAATGTGGCCACGTTTGAATCACCATTTTTGCAGTAGGTTTCTACTATTTAAACGTGTTGTGCGGTTGTTTGGTTTTCAAAATTATTTTTGTTCACGTATATTTAGAATAGAATATAAGGGTGGTACTTAAATTGCAAATGCTGCATTTAACTAATTTTTTTTACCAACTACCAATTTTCTACCACAAATTTCAAAATTTATATCGAAATGTTAGATTAACCAAAACCCCAACCGCACACCACAACTCACCTCTTTTGCAAAAAATAAAAAACAAAATGTGTTTAATTAATAGTAAATTTTGCTTCAAGGTTTTTGCTTAGTTTAAACTGGGGGAGACAGCTGCAGCAACAATACATGCATAGCGTCGCAAGCCCGCTGGCTATTTAAACTTTCACTTTTTTCTCGGCCATAGAAATGCAAAAAAAAACATGCAAAATATAAGAGCAGGGAAAGCTTTCTGTGTTTATGTGTATACATTTATTTACATAATTCATTAATTGGCTTGTTAGCCGTGTTCTAAGCAACAAGGATTGAGAAGGCGGCAGTGGACTGCCCCAACGCTGGGTAGATGCGACTGACTATTGGTCATCATTAGTTTTCAGATTGTTGTATTTGTTTTTGTACTCTTAAAGGCATGTTGTTCTTATTTTTGCGTATGCTGGTTTTAAAGTTAGCTGCTTGCCTGCACGTGTATGTGTGTTAGTATGTTAGATATCTTTATTTAATAGCAATAGCAAGTTGGTACACATTTCTGAGAGCTTAATGTCAATATGAATCTGTGTATGTATGCAATTTGCTCAAGGTCAGCCGGATTGGAAATGTGTTGCATAATTTTGTGGAAAATAACGACTTCCTCCATTTATTTATATACTATTTTTGTATGTGTGTATGTATGCATGTATGTATGTAGGTATGTATGAATGCTTGGATGATTTTATCTGCCCGAGTTGCATTGTAAGTGGCGGTGTGTAGGATTACAGAGCAATAGAAAGGCTTAGAAAAGTATTAAATTGCATGAAATAATTTAAATAATACTTGACTTTATGGGTTTGGAATAAAACAATAATAATTTTTGTATGGAAAATGGTTATCAAATATTTATATAAAATTTGAAACAAGATACTCATTAATATATCCACATGCCCTAGGCAGGTAACATACAATTTTGATTGCCTCAAATATATATTTTTTTTTTTAAATTTTCTCTTATTTATTTATTTTTTTAAATTCAAGTTATATATTTTTTTATTTAATATTTTTTTAATCTATTTATGTAGGCAAAATTGGTCCGTGCTTATGACACATCTACAAATTTATTCATTAAAATTTAGCATATTATCAAGTTATATTTCACTCAAAATAAATGAAAATAAATGCATTTGAAATAATTTTTTTCATGAAATTCAATTTTTGTTATAAAGTTTGAATTTTCGCATTATATGTGAAACACTACACCATTCAAATGACGGCCTTGTGAATTTTTGCTAACTTCGATCTTTTTGAAGTTAATTTTCAACTACTTTTTGGCATATGTTGGTCGGTATGTCAGCCATAACTTGAATAATTTTTTGCTTTCAAGTGATCGAGAGTTAGAATCATATCCGCATAAATACGGTCTTTCACGTAGCCCCATAAAAAACATTCAACGGTGTCAAATCCCACGATCTGTGTGGCCAATCGCAATACAGTCAGATTTGCTCGAGCTGTGAAGCATGTGGCCCCATTTTGTTCGAGCCATATATTGTCCAAGTCGTGTTCTTCAATTGCCGATAAAAAAAAAAAGTCTGTTACTTTACGACCATAATGCTTCGAATTGACAGTGATAGTCTCGCCATTATCGTTTTCGAAGAAGTAAGGTGCAATCCCACCTCCAGACTTAAGAGCGCACCAGACAGCAAGTTTTTTTTAAGTGGAATGACTTCTTTTCAATCATTTGAGGATTCTCGGAGCCGTAAATGTGAAAATTTTGCTTATTGAAGTATGCATCGAGTGAGAAATGTACCACGTTGCTAAAGAAAATTGTGATAGAAAAATCGCGGTCTACTACCACAAGCACCCAATTGATGTAAATACGGTGTTGTGAATGATCAAATGGCTGCAGGTATTGTGTGAGCTGGGCTTTATATGGATGGAGGTTTGCACCTCCAAGTGCAAAATACGCCATAATTAGCCTTAAGAAAGTCCCAGCTTTTAAGCACGTCGAGAAATAGACAAATTCGGGTAAACTATAAAACAAAAAAAGTTTGATTTGACAGTTAAGTTTGACGGATGTCGAAATTCAGCCATTTACTTTCAAACGCACTAAATGGATAACCCATTATATAACCACTTCACAAATATTACGTTTAATCGTATATTTAATGAAAAAAATCCTATGAAATTTTTGTGATGCAAATGGTATAGAAATCTTTGCCGGTTTCGTCTTGAATTTTCCTCATAATTTTTTTTTTTTTTAATTCAGTATAAGCTAGAACTCCAGATTTTCCTCAAACATTTTCGAGCTGTGCGAGAATTTGATCAACGAGCGCTCGCACAACTGCTCATTGCTCATTACGCGAAAAATTTTCGAGCCGAGCACGAGCATTTCGAGTATTTTGACAAGCACTTTCACTTTTTTCTCTAAACTTTTTTTTACTAATTTTAAATTTATCTATGTAAAGTGTAAAAATCATTGAAACGGCGGAGAAATTTTGACAAACAAAATTAATTTATTTTTGTTCTGCTGAGCAGTTGAGCAATGAGCGAGTATCGAACGAGCATCAAGCTGCTCGCAATGCTCGATACTCGGGTATTTGGAGCTCTAGTATAAACCTCAATATTTCTTACTTTCATAAGTAATTTCTTGCTATGTAAAATAGCTTCAATTTGATTGCTGATGTCGGACGTAACAGTTTTTCAAAATTTCAGTTTGAGGTTATATCTGTGCATGAAAAGGTCTCAACGAAAAAATATACAAAACTGCGAGTTACAAGTAAAAACAATAGTTCGGTTCAGAGGGCCGCAGAGAAAATGTGAGCGACGAAGTGCGTTCCGAACGGCTGAGCACGATACAGCTTAGTATCATCGTTATATCGTTTTGGGGATGTACTCGTAAATAATGTATAAGTCGTATATTGAGTATACAAATTAATTTTTGAAGCTTTTTTTAATTTGAACATTTATTTAAGAAAAAAATTTAATTGAATAATACTATTCAAATCTGAAGCTATAACATTTTTCCATTTTTTAATCTTTCTGGTAATTTGAGGATTCCATTCCAAAAGAACGACACCGGCTTTTCGGTCAAGAAGGAATTAAGCCAATTTTCAATATTCTTTTCTGATATGAACCTTATTCCAAATGGTGGCAGAGGGAACAAGGTCTGGACTATAAGGCGGGTTAGGAAAAACTTCCCTTCCGCTCTTTCCAAACAATTTTCAACCGATATTGGAACACGAGGCCGCTGGTTGTCATGATGGCAAATTATTGCCTCGTGCATTGTCGCAAATTCTGTGCGTTTTTCGTCAATCGTTCGCTTCTAATTGATGAGTTGTTATTGGTAGCATCCGGCTTTAGAAACTTGTAATACAGCACGCCCCTCTGATTTCACCAAATACAAATACGGAACATTTCCTTGGGGCCATGCATATACGGACGGCTTTACTGTTAATTTCACATATGATCCTTTGCACTTAGGGCTAAAGGATAAGCTTCCTCAGTGTCGTATATAAGGTTTTACCCATATTATGGTCCAAAAGATTAAAGCCCACCATTAAAGAACTGATTAAACTTTTTATGTGTGGTTTATCTATATATCAGTCACTATTCAAAAAATCGTATTTATGCTTCGATTTGCTTGAAATTTGGTGCATAGGTAGCCTTTTGCTTAGATTAGTAGGAACCCTACTTTTCTCTCCGGCAAGTAGACCATGGATTAACCGATTTGAAATCTTATATATATATATACATATATATAAAATTTTACTGTCACAGTGTCTGTTTTTGAGCTCCTCCAAAACGGCTGAATCGATTTTAATGAAATTTCGTATATATATTGCTTAGGTCTACGAATAAGTTTCTGTTTAGTTTTCTTTCCGGGAAGTGTACCATGGACTGACACATTCGATATCTTGTTTATGATTATATTCATATAAATGATGAATTCCATGATGAGAACCGATTTAATTGAGAATTGATTTATGTCTCGATTTTGTTAAAATTTTAGATGATATGTCTAGATGGAAGACTTTTTTCCCCGGAAATGGACCATGAATTAAGAAAAAACTTCAATTTGTTTCAAATATTTCTTTACGGGAAAGGGATCACGAAAGAGAGACAAAAATTAGGATAATTTGGATTTAAGTATAGGCCCGTGCGTGATTTTAGGCCTTAGTGTTTTACCCAACAAATAAAGAAACCCACAGTTTATTCTAAGATGATTCCGAACGGTGGGGTTGACAATCACTGAGGATTGGCAACCGCATTTAGAAAAATTAACTTAATTTTTTGGCAAAAAATATGTACAAAAATCCAAAAATTGTGAGACGACGATGAGGTCAACGACACAACAAAATCGTACAAAAATTGTTATTTTTTTCCAAAAAGTTTTTCTCTAATCCACTGCTGAAGAAAATGTAGCGTTCGTTTTAAGCTATGTAAGTGTAAAGCTATTTCCGTATCAAATTTCAAGAAGATCAAACAAAAAATATGATATTATAAAGGGTGATCCAAGTAGAGGTACTCTTTTCAATAGCCTTATTTTGACAGATCATGCGTGACTCATGTCAAGCTTTCATGTTATTTTTGCTCAGTATTGTTTGGCATTTTATCATGGAAAGACTTGCGTCGGAACAACGTTTACAAATCATTCAACTTTATTACGAAAATTCACGTTCTGTAAAGAATGAATGTTTCGCGCGCGCTTCGCTCAACTTATGGTCAATATAATCGGCCTACTGAGCGTACTATTCGCAACACCAACACCCATCTTGACATCCCAGCTCTTGAAAAGTTCCAAGTAGATCCGACGTTTTCGATCCAAATTTTTTTCAGCGGAGAGGCCCATTTCTGGCTCAGTGGGTATGTATTTGAGACGAAGAGCAACCTGAAGAGATTCAAGAGATGTCGTTTCATTCAGAAAAGACAACGGTTTGGATATTTCTTCGAAAATAATGCCGGTGAGAACGTAAGCGTCAATGGCGACAGTTACGCGCCATGAAAACCTACTATACGACTATGCATGAATTTGAAGCTCGTGATCTTCGCAACATTTGGTTTCAACAATACGGCGACACTTCCCACACATCGCATCGATCAATGGATTTATTCAGATAGAACACTTCAGTGAGCAGATAATTTCACAATTTGGGCCAGTCGATTGGACACCAGGATCGTGTGATATCACACTGTTTACGCCTCTGGCCTAAATATTTGCAAGTTTTCAGTGCCCGGCTAATACTTAACATTGTTAGTGTTGCGTTTAACATTCGTGCTGCTACCTTCGTTAGTCTAAGCAGTTAACATTAACTGATAGAAAAAAACTATATCTTGAGGTTAACATTGAACAACGAAAGAAAAGTTCAGCCGTTCCATTTTTCATTGTCTTAAGGAGAACAGAGAGGCCCAACCATCACAATTCACCGCATTTCAGGAAGGTGATATATTAGTAATAAAACATATCCATCTATATATCACTTCAGACATTTCAGTAAAAAAAGATTGAATTATTTTATATAATTTATCACTAATTTTGATCTTTCATTTCTTTTTCAAAATCATAAAACATTGGGGTCAACGGTCAATTGGATGCACCACAACCAATCCTGCCCCCGATGTTCACACACCGTTAGACTTTTTCGGACAATCCCGCTTCGATTCAGGCCTTGTCATTCGACAACTATAAGTCGAAATGCTCGAACGAGTCATCGAAAATTGGAATCAACGGATGGACCATCTGTGACGTGCCGCGGCCAACATTTGAAAGAGATAATCTTCAAAAAATAAATGCCAAAGAATGTTCTTTCGAATGATAATAAACATTCCCCATTCAATTTTAATTTTCTATGTTTTTTTCTTTAAAAAAGTAGGAACCTAGAAACGAATCACCCGTTATATATGTTTCGAATAGGTGAGTCCCTGATAAGTTTCCCTATTTTTTCTTTGGGATTCATCTGAAACATCACTATCTACTGAAAAAAGGGCAGTTGTATGATAAACAGAGACATTTGAAAACTAAAGTTTTCAAAATTTTAGCCTACTTAAGCATTGAATTCAAAAAAATTCAGAAAAAGTTTTTACCATTTGGCATTTTTTTAATTTTAAAATTATTTCATTTTTCATATTTTTGTTGTTGTTTTTACTTTTATAACAAAACCGTTGTTAAATGTAGTACACTTGATTAAAAATAAGTAAATACACAAGCACAACAGCAACAACAACAAACCGAATGCATTTTAGCGTAAATTCTTGGCACCCACCACACACTCGCAACTCCCCTGCCAACAAAGTCATACTCTCTGAGCAGACTGGGGGGCGAGTATAATGGTTCGCGGTGTTATTGTGCGGTTTCACAGCGTGCGGTCGACTAACGCGCTGTGCTCAACGCGCTGTTGCTACACCGTTAGTGGTCGTGTTGTTGTGATGTTTATGAATATGTTAGTCTCATGTTTTACATTTGTGTAAAATGCAACGTGCACTCATACATATTAACATATTATTTTATGCACTCAATGCACTCATTGTACTCGTATGTAGGTAGGTATGTATGTGTGCCACTTGTGTGCCAAACTGGAAAATTTATGAATGTTGGCACTCAATTTGGTGGGTGGAGATGCTTTTCGGCTGATGATGGCTATAGTAGCGCACTCTAGTTGGTTGGGCGCTTGGTTTGTTGCTTTGTCTACGCTGGCATTGAATGGTGGTATAAATATACATACATACAGGCGTGTTTATATGTACTTTATATATATAATTTTTCACTATTTTGCACATTTCAACAATGATATATTAGACGTAGTGTACCGTAAAAAGGAATGAAACAAAAAATGCTTTATGATGATATTGTTGCTGCTTTTGTTGTAACTAACTGTGAACTGCAATTTAGTAATTTCTTTGCGATTTGCACCAATGACTGCCTGACTAGTTTGGCTACTGTTCATTGCTTTTGGTTCGTTTTTTGTTTTTAAATTTTTTTTTAGCGTAATTTATAGTGCTAACGGCGCTATTATGTATGCATGAAATGGCGGAAAAGTATGGGAAATTAGAAAATATTTTTTAATACTTCGGAGATTTTTTTTGTATAGCTCTCTCGGCGCAAAAATAATATTCTCCTTCTGGCTGGCTGAGTAATTTTAACCGAGGGCAGATATTATTTCACAAATTGAAGGCACAATCGACGATGATTACCTGAACTATATCCTTTGAATTGTTCTAAAAAAAAGTGGACGCAAATGAGAGATTCAAGTATGTAATATTTTCAGCCATGTCAGCCTACTAGGATCATCTAAAAATTTAAAATTTATTCTTTAGACTGTGATACATCCGTACAAAGCTTTCTTTTAACTCTGTTGGAGAACGCTCTAAGCGTCAAACCTCAATGGCTGACATTTGTCAGCCTAGAGGTAAATGGCAAAAAATTGAATACGATACCCCAAGGCGAAAGTGAACAAGGGCACTCCGCAAGGCGATTTCCTGCCCGTCCTTCTATGCACACTGGTTATTAAGCAATTGCTAAGAAGCTGGAAAGTGATAGCTGACGTAGCGCTCGTGGTCAGGGCCCAATTACTAAGTACCTTGTATGATCTCAAGTTTCGGTAGCATAATGAGGTAACAAGTTGGGCTGCCAGAGCTGACCTTGCTGTAAATCTCAGTAAGCCAGAACTCGTTTTATTCAGGATGAGGTATAGTATCACGATGAGGTATAGTGACCCTCTGCCCCCTCGACAGGAGGTGTTCGCCTTCTTTTATCACAGAATGTGAAGTATTTGGGGGTAATTCTAGTGAGAACACCATCCTGGAAGGAAAATAAGGAGGAGCAAGAGATGGACAAGAGATGGGCAAGAGATGGGGGCCTTTCCACAAAAGTAGATTACTTGGTTTACACAACTATAGCGAAACCTACCTTACTTTATGGAACTTTCGCATGGTGGAAATCGCTAGAAAGTGTAACTTATGCTGAGCAGCTGGAAATTATTCCCCGCGCTTCATTTACCAGCATCTGTGTTGCGCTACGAACAACACTAAACTTAGCGCTCAACGCAATGGGTAGTAAGACTCAGTGATTTTGGTGAATTGTTTGCATCGAGCGTTTGGCACCCCGCAGCTCTCGAATTCATCCCCAGAAGCTTGTATTGCTGTATCTACGAACTGGCGCAGTGTGGTTCCAAATTTTTCCGCTATAATCTCCTCACGCGAGAACTGTTGGGGAAAAAGTCATTGGAGGAAAGGATTACTTAGTGACCTCATGGTTGGTTCGAACTTTACGTACTTGTCGGCGAGGGAGTCTTCTATCAGGAATTGCCTATCCGTGGAGAGTTCAGGTTTCCAGACCATTGTAGCGTTTTTCAGGTAAAATTACCTGCTATTAAGGAGGCGAAGGACACACTGCTTCGAAGTGTGGTTTCTGTGAGAACAGCTAACATTTACTAACAAAGCCAATCGGCTATTACGCCATTGATGAGCTGATGAGCTTGCACGCTTAGATACTACATAGGAATGAGGATAAAGCGAAGATAAACTCTCCCCTGTCAACTCGAAGTCTGCTTATGGAAAGAAGACTCAACTCAGTCAGCGCTAGGTTAGCACTTCAACATGTATGGTTGCAAGATTTTTTTGGTCTAAGGTGTACCGTTGGAGGTGAAGCAGCTTGTTTCCATCCCAAGACTAAACACACTTAGTGGAAGTTTTGACAGGATATTGTCCATTGAAAATTCAAGGGGTAAGACTTGACATTCAACAGCAGCCCTATCGTCGGAACTTATAAGGAGCCTCGTAGTCAGAAGCTACAAGGAAGCAGTTGCAAATATACGATGAGATTGTCGAAAATAACTTCCGCCTGTATATATATATATATATATATATATATTTATGTATGTACATATATATAAGTAGAAACTGGAAAGGGTCTTAAGACTCTTAATAATCAGCATCACAGAAGTATTCCAAACAACATCATCTACACTCTATGAGATTCCGTATGTAGCACCGACGAGTCAAGAGGCCAAGATAGCATAAATGTGCGTGAGGTGGCTGGGGCAGTAGGCATCTCACCGGAGCGAGACATGACATTTTACATGAATATTTAGAAATTAAAAAGCTATTCGCGCGATGGGTGCCACGTTTGCTCTCACACGACCATAAACGCAACCTTGGAACCACTTCACAGGAGTGTTCGCTATGTTCAACTCCAATCCAAAGAATTTTTATTGTGTATTGCCATCGCATCACATCAGAGTCCGAAGAAAAATCAATCAAGGTGGGTCTGTTGGCCAACAAGGTCATGGCCAGAGTTTTTTTTGGGATGCGCGAGGTGTCCTTCACATAGGCTACCTTGAAAAGGTAAAACGATCAGAGTTCAGAGATTTTGGATGGATTTGATATTGATTTGAGAAATATAACGTTTATTTGCCAAAAACAAAATATCTTCTTCAAAAAGTCACTGGCTAGTCAAACCAGTCTCGTAATATTAGTGTACATTATAAATAATATAATATACCTGTAACGTATATATTATACAATACACACATAGTTTTATTGTAGCGTGTAAGTACTTCGATTTTGTCAGAGGGTTATCGATAGGAAACACAGTGGATATAATCATTACAAAAAGAAAATGAGGCAACAGTCTTTTATTTAATGTGCGGTAAATCACTGCCTACAATATGTAGAGCATCTTGTAAGTCAAAGGATGTGATTTTTGTCATCGCTTCGGGCTTCTCAAGACGTTCACCAGTTCAACCTAACACTACTTTGGAAAATAGTTTATTATTGTGAATAGATTTTACGAATTCAGAAAATAGAATCAATGCATTTCTCTGCATTGATGAAGCCAAAAATATCGATGATTAGATGTAGTCTTTATACAAAGCATGCATCCAGAATGTAAGTGTACTAAGTCCCTCACGGTCGAAAGGATTTTATATTTATCATTTTTTAAGGCGGTAGTATACCCCTTTGCATCGATACCGGTTCCAGGTCAGTACGAGGAAAACTCCGTTTGAGATTTATAATGAGGTTAAGGTGGTGCTATGAGTCTTACGAGTGTGCCTGGTGAGCGTGGTGTCACGAGTTTAAAAACGGCCGCACATCTGTCAATGCGCTCGTAATGTGCTCCATAACGGCCGTAGATTGACTGCGGATGAACTTTCTGATTTGTATTCGTGAAATTCCAGAAACAATACAGAAACCCTCGCATAGTGTGGACGAAGGAGCTAACATTATAGACAGACAAAACAACAGTCAACGTTTCTTTAATGTCAAGTTTATTTAATAATTCAGATCCGTTTTCAAAGATAGAACTTAGTCTAGCGGTATCTATATATAAGTAGGTAGTTAAAAAATTTGGTTTGGATCCATTTTTGTATCATATGAAAGGTGAACAGAAGGAGTGTACAATATAGGTGAGATTCTATTTCATCGATACTAATACAGGTAAAAATCAGAAAAAGATCGACTTATTACCCCTCCATAGATATACAAATCTTTAAATTCATGTTTGCTTTCTAGGATATCCGAAAGTCGGTGGTAGATTATATTGAAAATATGTCAGTTAATTGAAAAATATTTAAGAGTAAAATTTAATGATATTTAAATGTAGTTAAAATGAAAGATTTCCCTAATATTAAATGCATTTATAATAATTTTCTTTATAATAATTCTATGTAATTATGACGTTTGAACTTTAGAGCCATTTATTATTCAAACGACAGCCTCGTGAATTTTTGCAAAATTCGATCCGTTTGAGGTAATTCTCAACCACTTTTTGGCACATATTCGGCGGTACCTCCGCCATAACTGACGAATGTTGATTTTCAAGTTTCAAGTGGCTTAAAATTAAACACGGTCCTTCGCGTAGCCCCAAGTCCAAGTCGCAATCTTCAATTGCAGGACAAAAAAATAAAAAAAATCGGTCGGATATCTTACGACCATAACGATCGGAATCGACAGTGACAATCTCGCCATTATCGTTTTCAAAGAAGTATGGTCCAATCACACCTTTGGGCAAAAGAATTCACCAGACAGTACTCTTTTTTGTGTGTGAGGATTCTCTGAGCCCCAAATGTGACAATTTTGCTTATTTACGTATTCACCCAGTATTTCCCACTTACCCTCGTCGCTGATTAAACGTGTTGTTGCGTGAGCTGGACTTTATTTGAATGTCCAAGTGTGGGAAAGTCCCAGCTTTTGAGAATGTCGACAAATAAACCTATTTGGAAATTCGGCTACCTATATTCGAGATGGAAGGAGCAAAACGATGATGCACAATATCTGTGACCGATCCAGTCACTTAAAAATTCTGTAAAATGTTACGATTATGTACACCATAATCTCCTCTTGAATCACGAAATGTAGCCACGTTTGAATCACCATTTTTTTTAGTAAGTTTCAACAATTTTAACGCGTTGTGCAGTTGTAAAGCAATCCATTTTCATAAATGACTGACTTTTATTTTCGGCTTAATTTTTGGTCCAATAGTGTTTTTGTAATACTTATCCTATCTATATTCTTTATATGTCCCTTAATGTGGTTAAAATTTGAATCGTACTTAAACTTATTCGAAAATTGAAAACTATTTTAATACTAATCATGTTATTATGTTAATTTATTTAATTTCTTTTTTTTTTAATACGTTTTAAATTATGCTAAGATCTAACACTTTTTCCTTTGAAAGAAAAAATGTGAACGAATTTTGACTAAGGCCTCTAGTTTTTTCTTTTTTCTTTTGAAATTCTCCTTTCACTTTCTTGCTCTTTTTGCGCTTCCCGCAAGCTATTTCTTACTCAACTTGTGACGCCTTAGTAATATTGTAACGAGAGCGGCTCTCATATTTGAAACTAATTTATCCTATGGAGAGGAAATTCACATAACCCTCTCTCCAAGCAAGATCTGCGCAGCATACATAGCTGGTACGCATGATATATGAATAAAATAAAAATGGCTCACCACACTTTCAATACAAAATTTCATTGCATACATTTAGTATTATTGCAACTTTTTGATGAAAACTAAGAGCATTTATAATGAAAAACGAACTTAAAAAAAAGAAGAAGAAAAATTAAAAATTAAAAAAATGCCAAAAGAGCGCCATTCTCCATACTACATACAATATGTACATACATATGTAGATGTGTAAAAAGGATAAGAATTGTACGTACGTACGTAAAGGTATATGCAAAAAAAAAAAAAAAAAAAAAAAGCAACAACAGGAAATGGCACAACATTGAATGATAGCTTCTGAGTTGTAAGTCAATTCAAGAGAAACGAGCAACGCGAAAATATTGTTGAGTGCAATGAGTGGAATGAAAGATGGCGTTGAATGCGCTGGACCGCAAGAAAACAAATAAACAAAAAGATAACCATAACCGTCGAACAGCGAAGGTAGGTCGAGTGAGAGCGTGAGATTGAAGGCTAGGTAGATGGAGATGCAGACACGCAGTATGCCTTAACGGGGCATATGCAATTTTAATTAATTTTAAAAAGTGGAAAAATATGTTTTTCAACTATTTTGAGGGTTTTTTCCTGAATTTTCGGTGTTTTTTATTTAATTTAAAATTTTTTTTTGTGTTTTGTTTTTACTTTGTTGTTACGCATTCAATTCTCTGAAAAATGCAGAAGGTTTCTGTATCAATCAAAGTGGTCAAAATTGAAAGAGCGTGGAGGGGAAACGGACAGCAGTCTAAGGGGAGAGAAAAAATATATATATACAGAACGAAAGAATGTGAAAAAATGTGAAAAAATGCGAACAAATATTTTGGCACACCAAAACGACTTTTACTTTTAAATAAATAATGAAAAAGCCAAAAAATGTTGTATGTTTACATACATACATACATATACAAATGTAAAGCGACAGGCCGACAGGAAAAATGCAAAATTTATATACTTTTCATATCTGGCGCCATGAAGGCTTGCCAAGCGAGTGCTGCTACTGCTACTGCTGACAAATACATTACAGGCAGTAACAAAAAAAAAAAAAAACATTAAAAACCAACAACAAGTATATTGAGAAAAAAAAATAGCAACAATGAAGGACTGCAGTAAATAGTGCATTTCACAAAAAGGTATATATTTCATATGAATGTGTATCCATCTGTGTGTCACAATGTAAATTCTGCAGCAGCTTCCTAGCCACTTGCGGCTACTGCAACTTCCGCTCTGTCGCTACCGCTATCGGCTGATGTTTGCTACTGCTGCTCGGTCCCCCAGCCTGCTACCGATCCACTTGATAGCCGCACCACCTACTGATGCCTGCCTACATATAGTCCAATGTGGTTGTAGTTTTCCACGAAAGAAAAAAAAATTACCATAAATATTATATACTTTTCCACTTCCGCTTGTCGCTCAACTCGTCGCACACGGTTCGGTTCGTGGAAGTTCGCTTGTGCCATGCGGAAACTCCGGGCGGTGACGTTGGTGCGGCGCAGTTGTGTAAATGTGACAAAATGCACAGTTTCGATTGTAGCCAACTGTGTGTGTAACGTTCAATTCGTTTGGGCTCCTCTTGTAATTGCAGTTGTTGCGAACTTGTTTTTTTTCGTTGATGGTGTCCGTTTGTTAAATTTGCTGACGTCATAAGTGAAATTCATCACTTACATGTACAGAAACCATTAAGTCTAGCTTTCTGAATGGAAATTTGTGCTCTAGGTATAGCAGCGTAGAGATGGTTCTTTTCCGTGGGCTTACTCTTCTTCTGAATTAGGAAGAGCACACTTGGGTTTAATCATCAGGCACGCTGCCAACAGATCATCTCATTGGTTCTAAAATGACATGTTCCGGTCTTAAAACCAGCTGTTCGACCCACATTTTATAGCATTTCAAGCTATTCAAGTCCGGCTTTCCTAACCAAATCTCGCCATCTTTTACATTTGGTATGTATTTCGATCGAGTACATCGTTCCAAGATAGACATTCGCCCTTGCGGTACATAGTAAGCTCAAGTTGCCGTTCCACTGTTCCATTTTATCGAGTTGTAGCAGAGTGCCCTCAGAGAGTAGTTGTGCAGGTTCAGTGGATATCCAATTGGCTGATGTATAACAGTCATCCAAGTTGATGCCAATGCTCCGAAGCGTCTGCGACTCTAGGACAAAGGAGACTTATGGATCTAATAAGGACCAAGATAGTCATATAGCTAGATAAATATTCCCATTATGGAATCTAATACTGAAGACAACCATACTTTAGACCTTGACGAGGTCTAATTTCCTGAGGACGAGGCTTATCGGTTTGATATTAACAGAGAGACTTATTTGGCTTGCTGAAGTTTTTTTATGCTGGAATCTAGTACTGAAGACTACCATCATTCGAGCTTTCACAGTGGCGAACTCCTCGACGGCAGTACCGAAGATGTCTTCTTTCTCTAAGCAGTACTTTGCAAAGTACAATCATGAGGTGCGAGTGGGAGCAGAGCTAATACGACCATGGCTTTGATGAGTTCAATTTGTGAAGTACTTTGCTTTGATACAAATTGTCGTTATAAGCTAGTTCAGGGAGTGTATACTAGTACTCGGTGCCACGTTCTCCCTCTGCCAATACAAATTCATCACCAAATTGTCCTAATTTTAGCCATTCTTATACATGTCTCAAGGCACTACACTTTCTTGAGCCCTTTACATCTCTTGGACAGAGGTGATGCCAGTCTTAATTTTAGCGAGGATGTCAATCAGCTGGGCAAGGACCCCTTCACATTTGCAGGAACGGACTTTCCATGTACATGTTGTCAAATCATGCTATCGGGGGGTTCCAGCAGGGTTTCTAAGGCTTTTTAATGCTGTACATTGGAATAGATTTATATGTATCGGGCTTTTGAATCCTTAACCGAAAGGGAGGTTTTGGCTTCGCATTTTAGCTCTTTCGCCGCCGCTCCTTTGTGAACTAACCAGGGGACGCTTGAACTATGCTCGGAACTAGCGAGTTGTGCTAACCTTATGAAAAAGAATCGCTTTTGACCCGTGGATAACAATGTGTGTAACAATATAAAGGGTCATAGGCTCGAACCCAACCAGATGAACATTTCAAATTTCGTAAAATTAGTTGTACAGAGAGAGTATCGTTAATAAAATCCATCAGCTGTTCGGAGCTGGCTTACAATATACTGCAGGTCTCTCTTTTTTCGAAAAACATCCAAACACCACATATTGGAATTTATTACGAATGTGTTTCGCACGCTTTGCTCAACATAATGGGCCTACTGAGTGCACTATGCGCAACACCATCACTCATCACCCATCTTGAGACCCAGCATTCATTATTGGATAATATTCGACCGAACAGACAACGTCTAGCACGCAGTGAAGAAAATATAACGGCCATAGCCGGGAGTGTACACGAAGACCGTGGAGAGTCGATTCGGCGCCGTTCGCAGCAACTCGGACTCACGTATGGAATGACCTGGCGCATTTTACATCGAGATCTTAAATTGGAATCATACAAGATACAGTTTGTGCAAGAACTGAAGCTGCTCGACCTTCCTAAGTGGCATCGCTTCGCTCTATGGGCTCTTGAAAAGTTCCAAGAAGATCCGACGCTTTCGAGCCAAATTTTGTTTAGCGATGAGGCCCATTTCTGGCTTAATTAGTATGTAAACAAGAAAAATTGCCGGATTTCGGACGAAGAGCAACCTGAAGAAATTCGGAAGCTGTCAATGCATCCAGAAGAAACAACGGTTTGGTGTGGTTTGTGGACCGGTGAAGTCACCGGTCCATATTTCTTCAAAAATGATTTCGGTGAGAACGTCACCGTCAATGGCAACTGTTATGCCGCCATGATAACCGACTATTTGATGCCTGATATTGAATCTCGTGATCTCCGCGACATTTGGTTTCAACAACAAGGTGCCGGTTTCCACACATCGCATCAACTCATGATTTTATTGAGAAAACTCTTCGGTGAGCAGATAATTTCACGTTGTGGTCCGGTCGATTGGCCACCAAGATCTTGTGATATCACACCGCTAGACTTTTGCCTGTTGGGATATGTGAAGTCTAAGTCTATGCGGACAAACCCGCCTCAAAGCAGGCTTTGGAGCAAAACATCACGCGTGTCATTCGCCAGTTACCGGTCGAAATGCTCGAACGAGTCATCGAAAATTGTACTCAACGGATGGACTATCTGAGAGGTAGCCACGGCCAACGTTTGGAAATGATAATCTTCAAAGAATAAATGCCAGAGAATGTTCTTTCGAATGATAATAAACATTCCCCATTAAATTTGAATTTTCTGTGTTTTTTTTGCTTTAAAAAAGTTGAGAACCTCGAAATGGATCACCCATCACACGTGTATCTAAATAGTTCTAAATTAACCTAAATTTGTTTTTGATGCTCCCAACCACCACCACCATATAGGCTTTCACCACGTAAATGTTATTTGAGAAATCATTCTTGGCAGAAGTTTAAGCTCATTTCAATTCTTAATGAGGTCACCAACGTAACGGTATTAAAGGGACTACTTTAAAATTCCTCACACGTCAAACAAACATACATATTCATACATATGTATAGCATACATTTTGGCGCCTGCATTTGGTGCAGCACATTTCGCCAAGGATGTATAGCATTTACATACATACATGTGTACATACACATACACGTGCATATTATTCTGCATGCAAGCTTTTTGGGCACATTGAAATGTGGCGTGTTAATGCGGTTGTGTCAAAATTCCATACAAACATACATACATATACAGGTATAGAAATGTGCATACATATGCACAAAAATACGTACGCTCACAGTTGTGTGTGAGTGCGCATAGGTATGCAGCACTAACTATAGCTTGTGACTATCGCACACATCCCGTATTCCACGCACACATATGCATATGTACACATGTTACGTGGCAAATTCGTACTGTGTCAACATACAAATGTTGGTTTGGTACGTGGCACCGGAAGAAAATTGTGCTGTCCGTCCGTCGTGCCGCAATTTTTTTGTGCAAAATATGTTTTTTTCTTCTATTTTTTCTCCATTTTTTTTAATTTTTATTTTTCACTTTGCGGCAGGTGCGACTTGGATCGCCTAGCATCGCCTCTTCTCGGCTTAGTCGAATTGCATTTAACTGATGTTGGGAAGCTTTGGCGCCAAAAAGTGCACCACATTTATATCAATTTGCTCAATATATGTGGCCATGTTTGTGTGTGTGTGTGTGTGCGTTCATGTATGTATGTGTGCTTTACGGGCAATAAAAATGTGCGCAACGCTGCTTTTAATTCGAAATTTTAAGCGGCAATAAAAGACTGCCATGCACTGCCATGGTGTTCTCTTCGATGGCAAAAGGCAAACAAACAAATGGTAAAAATGGCAAAAACGCTATTTGAACTTGCAGCATTTTAGAAATTTGTTGCTGCAGCGGAAAAAAATTATTGCTAGTGTTTAGGTCACATTGTTACACATATTGGCCAATAGCTGTTTGAGAGGCAAGGAAAAGATAAGGTTATTTTTTTATTGTTTTTGTGGTGAAATTAACAAAACTACTTTCTTAAAAATATTTTCCAATTTGGGCCAACATTTCCACAATCTGTAGCGTTATGTTAGTATGTATATGGGCTGGAGTTTTGGCTGCCACTCAGACGCCGCTTGCTGTGGTCGCAGTTAAACAAGCAGAGTAAATGACAAAATTATTGCAATAAAAATTATACCAAGAAATGTAGAAAAATAAAAAATAGAACAGAAATATTAAAAAATTAAGTATATTTGAATAAAAATTAGAAAAATATAAAATAGAAAGAAAATATAAAAATTTTATATAAAATAAATTAATAAAAAAATAAAAATAAATAATAATAAGGAAACAGCATAAACAAAAAATATTACAAATTAATGGTATAAAAAAGATGAAGAAACATTAAATAGTAGCTATATTAAAATTTAATTATCTATGTAAAATATAAAGAATAATGAAAAAAAAATTTTAATTAAAAAAGTTATTAAAACACACAAAAAATTAAAAATTAAAATTATGTGATATAACAAAAATAAAAATTAAATATAATATAACATATTTAAATACAAAAAAAAAAAAAATAATAATAATAATAAAAATAAATAAATACAAAAAAAAAAAAATAAAAAAAAACGCAAAAAAAAATTTTGTAATTAAAAATTTATATGCATAAAGATCAAACACGAAAAAAGCGAATATAATCAAAATTACAATAAACAAGTGAATAAAAGAAAAGAATTATAAAAATTATATTAAAGTATAAATAAAATAATAGTATATAAAAAAAATTAGAAATCTTAAAAAAAATATTATTATAAAAAATAAAAAAAATAAAAAGTAAATTTTAAGAGAAAAATATGTATAAAAAATAAATAATAGAATTTAAAAAGAAAAATTTCTAAATTTCGAAAACAAAACATATGCGAAAGGCATAAAAATATATTTAAAAATAAAAAATAATATACTTCAGGGAAAAAAGTATATGTGCATGGACGTAATTTGAAATGAAAGAGCAGGAAACACCTTTTTACTATTTAAATTTATCTCATTTCATAGTTATTATTAGTATCTACCAAAAACAAAAGCAAACCAATTTCAATATATTTTATTTATTTAAATAATATGAAAAATCTGAACATTTGCACTTCTTAGGCAATAATTATATTTGCGCATAGATATATAGTAAGTTTAGGTTTACGTAAACATTTTCTTCCACTTTTTAATAATCCTTTTTAAAAAAGAATTAATTAATTCTTCAACCAACTATTTTAACGTTAAATTGGTAATTTCATCTCATGCCACCAATAAGGCTTAATGGTCAAAACTTCAATAGGGTTGAGATCTGGACTTATTACTGGCCACTCCAAAGGAGATATGTTTTTTTAATGAAAGTAAGTCTTTAGTCGCGCGCGAAGTATGTATTGGTGCATTGGCTTGCTAGAAAGTCCAAGAATCACCACAAAAATTACCAGCAAACTCGATCAGTGCTTCATCCAATGGCTTAATATATATTTCTGCATTCATCATGGTGGGTATGAAATACAACGGAGACTTTCCATCATATAAAAAGGCTGCCCAAATGATTAGTGAACCTCCAACATGATTTCGCTTATAGAAAGTTTGGCGAGGCTGCTGTAAATTACGCCACTAACTTATAGCAGCCATCAGGGCCGTCCAAATTACATTTTTTTTCCTCAGAAAAGATAATCATTTTGAACTCATCAGTTCAAAATTTTAGTTTTTCAACAATGGTCAGACGTGCCCGTATATCTCGGCCTTGCAGCTTGGGTACAGGCTGCCGAGACTCATATCTAACCAATTTATTTAGCTTCAACATTTGGTGGATCATATTCTCGATACAGCTAGATTTAAATGCGCCTTGCTCTTTAAGCAAGCAATGTTTTTCTGCGTTTTTAGCCCCCGGATTACACGCTTTCGCGACTTCTAAAAAAATTGTAAGTAGTATTCCTATGACAGTTCGCTCTGGAAGCGATCGCGGCAAATTTCTTTCCCGATTTATGCAAACCTTTAATCAGTCCACGCTCCTCCCCTGATAAATGTGTAGCAAGTGGCATTTTAACCTAAAAACCATTTCCAATATAAATATTCTGACAAAAATTATCACCAATGCACTTCACGTTACTTAATCGCTCTTAAAAAGACACTAATCTCGAAATGCACATATCATTTTTCCCCACATATAATGCTTACTTGATCACATTTTTCCCGAAAGAGTTATACGGATAAAGTTTAAAGAAGAATTTTGAACATGGAAATATATCAGAGAATATAACAAAAACAACTTGTATACCTAAAAAATTAATACTGTTATTATTAGATAGATTAAGAAACCATTGTGAACGAAAATGCACATATACTTTTTTTCCTGTGTTATATTAAAATTATAAAACTAAATTAAATTTAAAAAAATATACAAAAATGAATATATTAAAACCAGAATACAGAAACATTAAAAGTCATAAAAGAAAAAACAAAAATTAAAATTGAAAAATAAAAATTAAAAAATATTATAAATAACATTTATGTTAAAAAAAAAAAAATAATAAAAGCCAAAATTGTATGAAAATTTAATAAAGAAATATTAAGCATAAAAAATATGTATAAATAAATAATAAAATAAAAATTAAAAAGGGAACTGCCAAAAATTATAAGACCAGAATATTTTTTTTTTAAATTTAATAAAAACAAAATATGTGTGACAGAATAAAAAGAAATTATGAGAAGAAAAATATTATAAAAATCAATTTGTATAAAAAGCTAATAAAGCAATATTAGAATTTTTAAATTAGGTAAAAAAGATAGATACAAAAAATTATTAAAGATTATATTAGAAAAAATAAAAAAAATTAGTAAACAAAAAAAAAAATAAAAAAAAAAAAATAAACAAAAATTAAAAAAATTTAAAAAAATACAAATAAAAATATAAAAATTTATATATGAAAAAATTATAAAAAATTAAAAATTATTCAAATAATAAAAACGTATAAAACATATGAATAAATATTATATAAAAATTAAGAAATGAATTACTAAAAATTATAAAATCTCAAAAAAAAAAAAAAAAAAAAAAATTAATAAAGAAAAACTAAATAAGGAAATCTTAAGAACTGAAAGTATTAAAAGAATAATTAGTAAATTCAAATTAAAATAAGGAAAACTTAAAAATTAGAAACTAAAATAAATAGTAAAATAATGAAGAAAATTAAAAAAAATATATATATTAAAATTAAAATTTAAAAATTAAAAAGTAAAAATTCAAAATACATACATAAGAGAAAAATAAAGAAGAGAAATGATATATTGAAAATCCCAAATATGCTCAATAAAAACAAATAAAAAAGTGGAGAAGAAACTGTAGAGAACTTAAAAACAAAAACAAGAAAGAACGGCTGAACATATGAACATATCAAATTTACTGTAAATTGCAAAATTCGATTTTGATGATTTTGAATGTCAATACAAACATGTCTGTAGAATACCAGATTTTAGGCTTCTAGACGCTTTTTAGTCCTCATATCTGAACAAATTGGTTGTATGGGAGCTAAATGATATAGTATTCTGATTTCGTTGATTTTCACTACTAACAAGAAATTCATTATATGTGTGGACTGCATTTCATTGCATTGCACCAAACTTCATGCTCCTAGATGCTATTTTGGCTGTTTTTTTTGACCCAAAACTTCATATCTGAACAAATCGGTTAATGGGGGCTATATGATTCCGATTCCAATGATTTTCAAAAACAATATTTATTTTGATTTAGTTCTATGGGATACTAAATTTCACGTTCCTAGATGCTTTTTTGACTGAGTTTTATTCATAATCTCAAATCTGAACAAATCGGTGTATGGGAGTTATATGTTATAGTCGTCCGATTTCCATGATTTTCAGAACCAATTTGCAATTCATATGTATAGTGAACCAACTTTCGCGTTCTTAGGTATTTTTTTGACGGATTTATGTCTAACATCGGTAAAAATTTCTATCTCTTCTCCTTCTGATGGTTACATTTCTCGGACCAGGCACATAAAGGTTATAAAATTTATAAATTAAAGAGCAACGGACAAGTGAAAATCTTTATGCAGAAGTAAAAAAAGAATATAATAAATAAATAAACAAGTAACGTAGAAGAGAAAATAGCGAAGAAAAAAATACAAAAAAGGAATCCATAAAACTCTCTCAGCTTTTGACCGCATTCTGACGCGTTCATTTTTTTTTCAATGAACTGCTGTTATGTGAAAAATTTATTATCCGTTAATTACTTTTAATTTTGGGGCTTTTGAGACACGCGCACACTCACACACTCATACAATTTTGTTTATATAAGCAAGCATGGTGCGCCACCAGCAAACCATTTCTTGTTGGCTTACGCTGTAAGTGCAGCACCGGCATCCAAATATAAATACCGACACACTCACACGCACACATACACACGCTCACACATGCACGCGCACTTGCTCTCCTCCATCCTTTCTGCAGCACAACTGTGTCGCATATTTCGCATTTTTTGCATTTTTTGCATCTTTTCCCCACTGCACTGTCGGTCATGCTTGGGGCCATCTATTTTGCATTACCTTTGGACCTTTTCGTTTTTGGGACTTCTTGCTTAAAGCGCGTTTTAATGCTGTCGCATGTGCTGAACGCTACATACACGCATATGTAAGTGAAAATGACATTTGGTATGTTAAGATAAAAACATCGGAAGTCAATATTTTTGAGTTCCTTTAAGTGAAGAGTGCGTTGTCGCAGATTTACTAAAGGAAGCTGAGTTGATGTCTCAAAAGTAATAGATAAGTGGCGTTAAAAAGATTTTTAGCCAGTGGAGCTATGTATGGTTTTATCGTTTTCCTAAATTTTTATTATTTTATACAATTACATATCAGATTTATTTAAAAAATTATGAAAAATGAATTTTAAAAATGTGAAAAAAATTAAAAGAAATATAATAAAACGGTGAACTGGTTCGAAAACGTCTAGTTGGTAACTAGTTGACTTGTTCAAATTTAGTGAGTTTGTTTAAATTTTATTAATTAAACAATAAATTAAAATATTTCAGAAAATAAATTCATAAAAAAGTTAATCTATTTTTAAAATTTTAATAGAATTATATTAAGTATGCGCCAACATGATATATACATATAAATTTTGTAAAAATAAGTGAGGTTACACTAACCGAATGCTATGCCTTACATAGGCCTGATGAAGGTTTTAAAACTTCTTCTAGTTCTTCGAACAACGAAGCTGCAAAATGCCGAAGCCGTCTCTTAGATAAGACCGAGCAGTAAGAGAGTAGGTGTTCCAGCATCTCACTCACTGCCCTACATTTCCTACTACTAATGCTCAGCCTTACAGCTCTCTAGAAATCTTAATTGTGTGGAGTCTTTCGCGTCTTTTGTATCTCGGTATCGGCCACTTTTGGCAATTTCAGTAACGATTGCGCTCCCAACAATTATTTTGTAACCTGGAACACAGTAGATAGGTAGTTTTTCGTGGTAACCATGTAATCCACTACCTCACTGCTCTTTCTAACGTATTATGATCTGAGAAATTATTGCATATGTTGGTGATTTCTATATAGTTGCCGACGAGGCGGTTTTCCTTATCGCCAACACCTCCGCTGGGAAACTTCTGAAATGTTCCTGACGCATGAAGCGTCCTTGAGAGATATAGGTAAGAGTAACAACTTTCCGCTCCCATTCCATCAGCTACTTTGAATCCGTCCACGTTATGCATGCTGTTTTACCCATAATTCTCTTGAGAACCGTGAAAATTTTGTTATGATCCCTCCTGCTCCTCCAAATAATAATAGTTCTTTTTTAAAGGACCTCTTAATTCGATTCGAATCTCTTACCGCCCAACCATTTCTTCAGGTTAAGCAACAATAAATAGTCGCAGGAGGCTAAATCTGGAGAATATGCTGGATGGGGAGACAGTTCGCGCCCAGTTAATGAATTTATGCTTCAAATCAATATTGAACCTGTGCAAAAGCTCTCAATAATACTGGCTGAGGATCGTTTTACCATTTTCACGCTAATCGATGTAAATGACTCCTCATGCCTCCCAATAAACTGTGGCCATGACCTGTGTTATACCCTCACAGTTGAGATGCTTCGTTAAAATGCTGACCCCTTTGGGCGTCACTTGTACCAGTGTACGAATTACTCCAAAAATTCAATATAATTTTTAAATTTCAAATACATAAAAGACTCAGTTACGCTCTTTCAACACTCAACTAGCGCATCACTAAACAAATACACAGACTTAAGTCACCTCGCAAATTCCTTTAGGGACTTACCTGCTCGCCGAATGCATGTGATCTCGCAAGGTTTACTCTTACAACCACAACAAAAGGAGAGGAAAAAGTGGTATTTGCATAACAGAGGAGAAAAAATTAATTGTATTTTTGTGGTGTAACCCATTTTTGTTTGTTCTTATATAAGTACAAACAAAAATTATCAGTGAAAAATATGGCTAGAGAAATTAGCTCACGACACCGTTAATTAACCCAGTCAGCAGGTAAATGTGACGTGATGAATACAAGTATATACTACATATACATATATATGTACGAAAATGTTATATAAATGTTAGTAAATGTAATATTTTTGTGAGAGAATGTTGTTTGAGGTGTGCACTGTCCTTATTTTGAGCGCTAAAAGCATTTGACTAGCAAAAAAATTGCAAAATTTTCTGAAACAGTCCTTTTATTTCATTTTAATTTTCGAGAAACATAATCAAAAATCAATTCTCTTTCTCATTTTTATTTACTACTGATTTATTACTTTGATTTAATTTTACAAAATTTTGTATTTTGAAAGAAAATTTTTTTTTTGATTTTAAAAGATTGGGATAATTTTGCAAGCCTGAAATCGATGGATTTTAGTTAATTTCAATTCAAAGCATTTTTATTAATGCTTTTTTCTTCTTAATTTGTTCTTCATCACCGAATTCAAGAATTCTATATAAGCCGACACTTTTGTATATCTATCTGGTTTGGCCAAACCGCAGCCATAATCAGTAAAACTAGCAATACCAACGAGAAAGTTTCTGTAAACTGCTGGACCACCATCATCGCCATTACAAAATCCATTTCCTCCAAATTTATCCAGACATAGCAATCCGTCCTCTTGATAACCTTCATGTAAAGAGCATTGTTCGGCGCTCAAGACTGTAAGCGATCGGCTGTACATGAGTTTCGCAGCTAGTGGACCACCTTCCCTCATGCGTCCCCAACCGGAAATAATAACCGACTGATTAGCAGGCACTTCAGATGAAGCAATCGGTATAGCTTGTATGAGATCCGTATACGCCAGTGGGTTTTTCAATTCCACCACAGCAATGTCGTTGCTAAAACCAAACTCGGGATGTGTGGTTACATTGATTACCTCGCTAACAACTCCGTCCTCTAGGCGATTTACGGTGCCAGCATTCACGGTTATATACTTTGATGGTATACTGTAGGAGTTGTGAGAAATAAATAAAATTCTCTTAATTCAAAGTTCATATTTTACCCATATACACAATGTGCTGCGGTTAGAACAAAATTTTCAGCGACCAATGCGCCGCCACAGGTATGTTGTCCACTTATACGTATGGATATTTGATAGGGGAATTGACCGGAGGCAGCAACACGACCGTTTAATATACGTGGAATGGGTCTTAAGTTGGTAGAGTCACTTTGCTTTTCTATCGCATCAGCGAACACGCAAGCGAAGAGAAGAAGAAGTTTTACGAAACACTTTCGATACTCCATGACCAGTTCTAAAATATCAACTGAGTTGAAGTGCTATGTGAGTCGGGTTTTTTGTGAAATTTATACAGAAAAGTGTAATTAAAAAGTAATTAGTTAGTACGAGGGAAAATGTAAACAAAAAACAAACGAAGATAAAATGAAGACAAAATAAAAAAAATAAAAAATAAAAAATAAAAAAAAAAATAAAAAAATAAAAATTAGATAGAAAAAACAAATTGTTAAAGAAAATTACAATAAAAAACAAAAGAACAATAACTCAAAAAAATATATCTCAAATAAATAACATAAAACAAAATAAATTGAATCAAAAAAAAAATAATTTAATTTAAAATTAAAATAAAAAATTAAATAATTAAGATAAACTAAAAGAATGAAGGTAAAAAAAAAAAAATAAAAAAAATAAAATAAAAAAAAATTCGACTAACAACACAGCAGAAACACCCACTTTCGAATATATTATACAAATCTGGAAATCCATATGGTCTTCAAGTACAACACATGAAATGAGCTCCCGTTGAATTTTATCTGAGTACAAAAGACTTGAAAAAATTAACACGATATTTCCAGGAGAAGGAGACATTAAACAAGCAGTGGATAATACCCACAATATTCACAATTTCTGGCTTAAAAAGCTCACGAGTATTCATACTCTAATAGTTATTATTTTACAGCCCTCCTGCAGAATGAAGTTCAAGTATCTGCTTTTATGATGAAGGTACAAGCTCAGGCTTTTACCGAAGGACATTGAAACCCCTGAATATCTCTCAAAATATTATTTTATTACATGTATATGTACTCCCTATAAACTATTAACGTCTACTCGTATGTTATACCAGGCCAAAAGATTTTAGCTATCGAGCAAAAAGGGTGTATAAAAACAGCTTGTAAATGATTCGGTCTTTTTGAAGTAAGCTTTCCACCAATAATGAAATATTTATACTGCTGAATGTTTAAAAGTGCTAGAAATTTATAAAATATCCCCAAATATCAGACAAATTTTACGAAAAATAATGAGCATTTGAAATAACGAAATGGTCCGATACAGATCTATAAAAGGCCAAAAGAATGACAGGATATTACTAACAAAATTCGGAGTATATCGTTCGAAATCAGCAGTAGAATGTGACTACTTAACATGAACACAAAGAAGGGTGAGGAATGATGGATATCAAGCTTCAGGCTGCTTTTTCATAAGCAACAAAGCCAATTGCATAAACTAGTTTCTCGGTCAGATGTGAAATACACCTCTCTAAATTTAATTAATTAATAATAAATCACTAATTTTGCCATGGAAAATGAAATCAGTTCACGGCAAATATCCACATGCAATCGATGAACCAGAAATAGACGCAATTGCCTTCAACGACTAGCTAAGCAGATCAGGCACCTTTGCTGAAGCCGAAGTTTTTATGTGCGCTATACAAGATCAAGTGATTGCAGCTAAAAATAGGGAAAAATATATCATCCGTGTGGCCACAGACAAATGTAGAATTCTAGCGCAATTTAGCGTATGAAGTTAAGGTAATGTGAAGACTAGATAGCGCCGAAATATTTCTAATTGCTGTGTCGCTTAAGGGAGTTATTTCGAAAAATTTGAATATGAGTCTAGATAAATTAAAAATTACTAAGAAACGACACCTGATACATTATCTACTACTTCAGTACTTGGAAAATTTTTAAACTTAGAATAATTTTAGGTAATATGCATGTAATCAGTTTCTTATATCCTTTAAACCTATACTTATTGTTACTCATAACCAATGCATAGTATATATTTTATAATTCATAGTATGATGCACTTTGTTGTAAAACGGACGATACTTTATGTATACCTTCATGGAGAAAAGCGAATAAATGAAATAAAATAAAATAATATTAAAAAAAAAAAATGAAATTAAAAAAAAGATTATAGAAAATGAAATAAGTAAAATCAAAGAAGATAAAATAAAACAACAAAATAAAAAAATTTAATAAAGTAATGTAGATGCTTTCCATCTCGATTCAACCGGCCTATTCGGGTCACTACTTTATTTTTAAACGAAATTTTAATATGTTATGTTTTGGTCAAAATAAAGAGACACGTATTTTTTTTCTGGCCCGAAAAATATTTTTTTTCGAGATTTATCGGCTATTTCGATTTTTTCAGTAATTCGAGTACTTTTTTTTTAAATGGCCATATTTTTGACCAAAAATGACCGATTTCAATGATTTTCATCACTTCTAGTCATACGTGATGATCCGCACTATCAGATAGAAGTTTTAAAATTTCTCAAAAATAGGTAATAATTTTTTATTTTGCAATAAACAAAAATTTCAATTTTTTTTTGGAAATTCAATATCTCAAAAAGTGTATTTTTTTTTCTTCGAAACTATGTTTACATCAAACATAGATTTTGAATTTTCATTAAAAAATTTCCCTCGACTAAAATTTTTTATGTCAGAGTTACGATGTTTTGAATAAAAAATTGGTTTTTCGTGCTAATGTGAACTGCGCTCAATGAATACCGATTTTTAGTTTTCAATACATGTATGAAATGAAAATGTCCACTCATGTTCACAAGTTCTTGCGGTAAACACTTTTTTTTTCCCGAAGTTCATTTTTCCACACATGTGTCTCTCAAATTCCTTTATATGCTTTAGCTTTTTTCCAAACATATTTCTTTTTGCCTCGAAAACTTTCCAATTCTTTAACCTTCAGGAAAAGATGTTTGATTTTAGGAGTTTTTATCTGCACTATATCAACAAATGATTTCGCGCATTGAGTATACTGTGTTTAATCCGCACTTAAATTATGTCGTGTCGTAAAATGTTTAACGAGCCCCCCAATGCTATCGCATGCCCCTTTCCCATGACCTGTCGCGGAAAACAACCATTTCATTTTACGTGTCGATGTTTTGAATTCATTCAGTTGGTATCTATTTTTAAAATGACTTGGGGCTCTGTCCGAAATTATAGGCATACTTTGCGTTATAATGTCTGGAAATCGTTGGTTCAAATCAGATAAAATAAAAATAAAAATAAATTAAAAAAATAAAATAAAAAATTAAAAATTATATTAAATAGACCAAAATAAGAGAAAAAAAAATATATAAAAAAAAAAAATAAAATATAATTAAGTAATTTTATTAAAACAAAAATATCGAAAATTAAAAAAATAAAAAGAATTTAAAATCTTATATTAAACTATATAAAATAGCACAGAATAAAACAAAAAAAAAATAATAAAAATAAAAAAATAAAATAAAGTAAACTAAAGTAAAATAAAATTAAATTAAATAAAGAAATAAAAAAGTAAAATAAAATAAAATGAAGTTAATTCAATTAAAATAAAAATGCTCAATATAGATTTAATAAATGAAATTAAAATAATATATTAAACTAATATACTTAAATAAAATTTTTTAAATTAATACTAATTAAAATTACAGAATTAATTAAAATAAAATTTAATGAAAAAAAAAAACAAAATAAAACAAATAAAATTAAATATTATAAAATAAAATATACAAGTTTAGTTTAAAACTAAAAAAAAAAAAAATAAAAGATAAATTAAAATAAATTAAAACAAAAAGTAAAGCAAATAAAGAAAAAAAAAATAAAATTATATAAATTGATATAAATGAAAATGAAAAAAAAAAAAAATAAAATATATAAAAAAAATAATAAAAATAAAATAAGTCAAACGAAATAACATAAAAAATGAATAAAAAATGAATTAAAAAAAAAATTAAAATAAAATAAATTTAAAAAAAATTAAAATAAAATAAAATAAAATAAAATAAAATATATATAAAATAAACGAAAAATAATAATCAGAATAAAATAAAATAAAATTTATGAAAAGTTAGATAAACCAAAATAAAATAAAATAAAATAAAATAAAATAAAAGAATATGAAAAATAAGATAACAATTTGAATAAAAAAGTTAAGTAATATATTATAAAACAAAGTCAATTAATACACATTAAATAGAGTAAAGTTAAATAAATAAAAGTAAAAATAAAATAAAAATCTAAAAAAATAGAAATAAACAAAAAAATTTTAAATAAAACAAGTTAAAAATAAAAAATAATGAATAAATTCAAATAATATAAATGAAGATATAATCCAAAATAATACTTAATGCACATGAAACGCCTTAAAGGCCTTTCGAACCCGAGGTTTCGCAGTACAAAAGCTACAACATTTGTATTTAAATTTATAAAGAAAATTTTTGCTTAGAAATTATTTCTCAAGATTTTCTTATTTATTTAAAAGATTTGGATTTGCAAAATTTATATACGGTTTGTGAATTTAAGGTCGAATTAATTAAGGATTTTAACGAGAAAATCGGCTAGAAAGTATTAACATAGGTCCAAAAAAAACCTAGCCCTAAAATGATTGGGTTTTAGACCTGCTGTGAATGCCAGCAGATAAGCCTTCTGGCGTTTAATATAAATATCAGTCTAGTCTCTAATGCTTAGTTCCAAACGATCTTAGATTTCCTTACTTGTTTTAATCAGGGTTTTTATCAAAAAAAAAAAAATTTATTTCAGAAAATTTTGAATAAAAATATATTTTCCTAATTCTTTTTTAATATCTCTTATTAATATTTAATTTTAATATATTTCAATAAACGTATTTCTTTTTCAAAATTTTGGGTAATCAAAATTTAATACTTGCAAATGATTAAATTTTTATTGATCCACTTATTGCGTTCAGAAAAATATATTTTATTCCTATTTCTATATAAAACCCACCACTGCACAAAAGATTAGTTTGAAAATTAATAAAAACAAAATATTTGAAATGCTTTAAAGATTTGTTTTTGTGGAATTTAAAGTTTCATTACCCTTTTTTTCAACCTGCAGTTTTTCAACTCAAATCGGAATTTTGAATCAACCAATTCCTGTAGTACAACACCTTGACATAACCATCTGGTGAAGCAGAACCGCAACCATTAGTATTATAACTGGCAATGCCAATCTATACACCCCTGTGTACAGCTGGTCCACCATCGTCACCGTCACAGAAACCAAAATTATTCGACTTGCCCAGACACTGAATACCTGGGTTCAATGCACCAGTTTCAAGAGCACACTGATCATTGCTCAAAGTTCTCAGCGCACGGCTATTGTTATTGTTATTTTGCATTTCGCCTTTAAACGCTTTAAAACGCTTTAAAATGCTTTAATTCGCTCTCATTGTCCTGATGGTCTATAATAGATACATAAGCATGCTTGAACGGCGCACCAGCAACACGCTGCAGTGCAGTAAAACGTGCTGAGCAGACTCGGCTCATTAATAAGTGATTAAGTTAATCTTGCAAAGTCGTGTACTCAGAAGTCATTATCTATGCACATAAATTATTTTCGGTTGTCAATGCTTTAATTAGTTTTCTTTGCCTTATCACAAAGTTCAGCTGAGACGGAGGAGTTTTACATGGTAACTAATTAATTGTTTTTAAAGCAACTAGCATCTAGAGAATGGGGCCATGTGAAGAAGTTCCTCCAAGTGGGGAAAGCTTTTGACTGCATTCACCTTAGAGTGACAAGAAACAATGTTTTTTGGGACCAACTACATAAAAAAAAATCAGCCCCAAAGAAAAATTACTCGGATGATGGTCCCCTACTTTTGGTGTCAACCATTGTAAACGCTTTAGGATCCTGATTTGAGGGCATGCACCCAGAATTTCCGGTCCCTTAAACGGCAAGATACCGGCACTGCCTTACTGGCTGATGTACTCCTAAGACTAAAGGGTGATATCAACGCCGCACAAGAAGTTGGATGGACGGGATAAGGACGGCAGCAGATGGGTCCTTGTGGAATATACTATATGCAGCGCAAATTCGGTATTAGATTTGTGGTGGGAGAGACACTTCGTCACCAAGTCACCACCACGGTGGATGAACGTCTAGCCACAATACGCATCAAAGCGAAATTCTTTAACATATCGCTGATTTGCATCCACGCCCCGTCGGAAGAGGAGAAAGGTGTGTTCTATGAGCGCCTAAAAGGCATTTATTGGCGTTGCCTCCGCTACGATGTCAAAATTTTGCTATGCCATTTTAACACCAGTGTGGGAAAATATAGTAGTTTTGGCACAACAGTCGGAAAATTCAGCCTACATAACAAAGTATACCAAAAATGGGCTGAGGCTGATCGACTTAACAGGGGCCCAAACTGTGGTACCAGTTTCCAGCGAACGAAAATTCATCAAGCTACATGACTGTCGCCGGAAGCATACTCATGTAGGGACCAAAGAGATGATCTAGTGACAGATGTCCAGAGCATGCTTATTGTATGGAGGGAACCCTTCCTCAGCCTGCTGAATGGCGTAGAATTTGCAAACCCCGGAGCTGCCGAATCCTAATCCACAATCAATGAAAATAGAATAGCCGTTCCATAACCCGACTATGAAGAAGTTCGAATAGCAACTTCCCGCTTAAAAAGTAACAAAGCGGTGGTAGCCGAGGGCTTGAACATATCGGCGGACGAACACATGCCCGACAAATATAACCTTAGCGTGATCTGCAAAAAAGAAGACATCACGATCAGTGCAAACTACCATGGGATAAGCTAACAATATCGCTTATAAGGCCCTATCTAGTGTATGGTGTGAAAGATTAAATCCCACTGTAAGCAAAATGATTGGGCCATATCAGTGTGACTTTAGTACTGGCAAATCCATCATTGACCAGATATTTACCTTGCGCCAAATTTTGGAGAAGACATCCATGCCTTCGACTGCACGATAAAAATCTGACTCTACGCCGCTATGTCTGAGTTTGATATCACCGCAAAAATCATACGGCTATGTTAACTGACCATGGATATTACCGGGGGGGCAATCCGAATCGGGAAGGACCTTTCCGATAAGTTCGATACCAAATGAAGTTTCAGATAGGGTGACTATTTATCGTGGGATTTTTTCAATTGGATGTCAGAGAAAATAATAAATCTGCAGAACTAAACAGACCAGGTACAATCTTCTACAAGAGTGTGCAACTACTGGCATACGCCGGTGATATTGGTATCAATTAAAATTATTAATTAAATTAAATTAAGTTCTGCTTTCTCCGGGGTAGACAAAGAAGCGGAGCGAATGGGTCTGGTAGTGAACGAGGACAACATAAAATATCTCCTGTCATCAAACAAACAGCATCATATATGCCTTGAGTCCCACGTCACTGCTGATAGTAATAACGTTGAAGTTGTCGATAATTTCATCTTTCTTGGAACCAGCATCAACAACACCAACAATGTCAGCCTTGAAATCCAACGTGGAATCACAACAGGTATTACTACGGACTGAGTTGGCAATATGGCGGATATACTGGCTGAAACAAGTCGTCCGAGTGGATGAAAACACGCGCTGGTGAAAGCATAGGAAGGGACTGACCGCCCCTCCTTTGGAAGGATAAGGTGGAAATCGAACTGGTTTCGAAAAGCTAAAACGCTTCAGTTCGGCTAATAAGGTGAGCGGGCGCTACCCCAATGAAGAAGAAGAAAAGAAAAACGGATACGAACGGTTATACATTTAGACATTTCGAAAGTGTAGGGTTGTATTTTGACATTTGTCAAACTTAACTGTCAACCCAAAAATGTTTTGTTTTAGCTAAAAGTTAGGCATTTATGACCATGGATCGAATAACAACCGCACTACGCGTTAAAATTGCTGAAACCTGCTACAAATATGGTGTTTCAAACGTGGCCACGTTTCGTGCTTTATAATCCTACAACTATTGAAGTAATTGGTACAAGTTTAAAGAAGTTTGAAGAGACTGGATGGATCACAGATATTGTTAGGCCTGTGCAGTATCGTTTTACTCTTTTCAACTCAAATTTCGCTGCTGTAAGAGCAAATGCAGCCGATGATCCGAATGTGTCTGTTTCTCGATGTTGTCAAGAGGGATTTCTGCTGACCATTCATAACAACAATCAGTGGACGGCGATTTTTCCTACAAAATTTTCTTCAGCGACGAGCACATTTCTCACTCGGTGGATGCAAAAATAAGCAAAAGTTGAGGCTCTGAGGATCCTCAAATAGTTTAAGAGAGGCCATTAAACACAAAAATAACTTACTGTCTGGTGCGCTCTTTGACCTGAAGGTATGATTGGACCTTACTTCTTTGAAAACGATCAATTCGGAGCGTTATGGTGGTATGGCAATCGACTTTTTTTTTGGCCTGCAATTGAAGAACACTACTTTGGCAATATGTGGTTCCAACAAGATGATGCTACACACACAATGAATCTCTCGTCTTGGCATTGTCAATTGGCCACCGAGATTTGCGAATTGAAACCACTAGATTTTTTTTTTGTGTGGCTAAGCGAAAGACCGTGTTTACGCGGTTAAACCTTTAACTCTTCAGCACTTGAAAACCAACATTCATCAATTTATGGCTGAGGTACCGTCCAATGTGTGTGAAAACGGATAACACTGTATGAGATCAATCGAGCTACTTCAATATGAAAACGGGTCTAACTCATTTTCTTTTCATCTTACATATTCAGTAAAAATGTGAAAAGTGAAAGCTTTTTACCAAATCTTTCTTCATTTTCACTTCTATGAAAGTGTAGTCATCAATTGCAGTAAACTGAGTGCTAAATTTTTAGCTAAGATGAATCACCACCGCTTGGAGTTTAACTTAGAGTGCATATATGTGTGTGCGAATATGGAATGCTGTCGCTGCAATGTCTGCAATGACAACTGTGACGTCATCGAGTGTTTTATTTCAATGCGGCATTGAGATAAAAATTTTACATATATACCCGTACAAATATAATATATATTCACACACAGTTATATTAATATAAATGCATTATTACTTGTATATACATATGTACACGTACATATATATGTATACAAACGTAGCTACAAAACAAGTTTTTGCACTGACCAGCAGTTTTCTTGCAACTTTTGGCGGCACCTCGGGCGAAATGCATATTTGCTACTCGTATGTATGTATGTAGGTATACGTTATACATGTTCGCATATACATACATATGCATGTAAGCTTGCGAGTAATGCAATTATAAAGCGACGGCGAAAAACTGGAGACGAAAACGCATTTCGGCACATATGAATGTATTAGTAGCATAAATAACTATATAAATACAGCAGTAAGTATATGCAAGAAGCGCCATTTTACAATAACAAAAGCCCAACAACAACAATAAAGAGCAACAAAAAGGAAGTCGAAAGCAGCCAAAAAAGTGACAAGCTGCTTTAGCTACCCAAAAGAAAGTAGCGAATTACGAGTAAAGTGAAGTGAAGTGCCGTGCAGTGCAGTGGAGTGGGGCTTGAGGAAGGAGTGAGACAGAGAGAGAGAGGACGAAAGTAAAATACATTTCTGCTAGGAAAAATTCGATGTTGGCTAACTGCCAAAATGCTACAAGGATAAATGCAAAAAGTTACAGCCTCTTTTGCAACTATTTGACTATTGTTTTTGTTTTTGCTGTTGCTGTTGTTTTTGCTGATTTTACCAGGACTTTAATGCAGCAAAGACACATTGTAGCGCTTGCTTTGTGTAGGCTACAGTTTTTTTATATTGTTTTTGCCCTTCTTTGTCAGGCTTGTTGTTGTTGTTGTTGTTGCCTTCCTTTTCATGTTTGTTGGCACAATTGTTGTTGCTTTCCTCCGCTGCCGGTTGCTAGGTTACACTTCATTGCAGGTTGGCACTTTCATTGCAGTTAAACCATCGACTTGCTTTTGCAGATTTTCGTATTATTTTTTTTTCTTACATTAATTTTTTTCTTTCACCCCTTCATCTTCACTCCCTTTGCCTATAATCAGTGGATTCTTTTCCTTCTTTTTTTTTTCCTCACTGATTTTCGGAGTTTAAATGTTTTGCAAGAAATGCCTGTGGCAAGAATGCGCCAAATGCCTGCATAAGGCGCCGCTTGATTGTGTGTGTGTGTGTGTTTGTAAAAGTACATCAGTGGGATAACATGGCAGAAATAGAATGCAATCACTTGGTACTTTTTTCTAACTTATTTACCTCCACTCAAAGATGACGGCGCTGAGGCACTACGTAGATATATATATATATGTGCATGAAATTCCAATGTACTTCTACAAGGGCAACGGATTTGAAATGTGAGCTCCCTGTTGGGAAGGAATTAGTGTGGAGTAACATTAATACGGTAGGTTTGTGTTGAGATGGAAGTCAGAAGATGATAGGAAAAATGCTTCAGTGGTAAATAACTAATTTTTACAAGCATTTCAGAGAAGCGCTTAAGAGATCGTATTGAAAATTTCACATGTTTATACTTGTTACTCTATGGCCAGGTCCGTAGAGGGCATTAAATTTTGTGAAGTGATATCGGTTATTATTGCTCATTTATCTTGGATGCCTTAATTATTGCTCCGCTAAGGAAAAACGCAATTTTGACACATTATTACTTGCTTCGTTTAGACGAAATATGTCGTCGTTTCTTCTAAGGGAATCACGTGTATCCAAATTGCAAGTAATAAATGAGATTCGATGATATAACAGGTCAACTGAAAAGTCCCCTGCCTACCATAGTAAAGCACAATTTTTTGGCAAAATAATTTTTTTTTAATCAATATAGTTCCATTCAACGGTGATACACTGTTAATAGTGACCCTCCAACTTTTCAATACCATTTTCGTGGTACAATTTGTGCTTCTCTTCAAAATAGGTCTCAGTTTCGGTGATCACCTCTTAATTCGACGAAAATTTCTTCCCAACGAGCATTCTCTTGAGATCTGAGAACAGAAAATATTACCTGTGGCCAGATCTAGAGAATACAGTGGATGCGGATGCTATTCGAAGCCAAATTCATAGATTTTTGCCATCGATTTCACTGACTTGTGACAACACTTTCTTTTTCTTCAAATGCGGCCTTTTTTGGTGATTTCGCCCTTCGAATGGTCCAATAATGCTATGTAATTATCGGTGTTGATGGTGCATCCTTTACAGACATCCCAAATACAGACACCATAACCATTGGAGTGAAATGATGGAACCATGTTTCATCCATTGTTACATGTCGACGCAAAATCTCCGGTTTATTACTCTTGAACATCTTCAAACACTGCTCCGCATAATCAACTCATCGTTGTGTTTGATCAAAAATAAGCTCGCGCAGCACAAATTTTGCACAGAGCTTTCTCATACCCAAATACTCGTGAATGATATGATGTACACGTTGATATCTTTAGGGTCCCTTCTATTTCATTCAATTTCAATTTACAATTACTGAAAATCATTTTATGGATTTTTTGATGTTACGTCGGTAACGACCACTTTTGGGCGACCAAAGAGTTCACCGACTTTGGTACTCATTTCACGACGTCTTAACTTAGCATTCCAATTCTTGATGGTTGGTTTTCCTGGGCCAGATTTCAGAAACTCATCTTCATAATAAAGTTTTTGCTTCAACTGTATTTTTTCCATTCAAAAAGCAATACTTTATCAACACGTGAAATTCGTCTTTATTCATTTTTTTCACACTAACAAAAGTTTGTTCAAATTTTGCAGTTTAGGGCTAACTAAAAATCATTAATTGATTAATTCTAGTAGGGACACCTATTTGTCTTTTTTGCGGGTAATAGCACAGACAAACTCCAAATTTGGCCTGAAGAAACATCGACAAAGGAAGAGTCGCTCTGAACAGTCTTTCCCCAACGATAATGCTAACTATGAAATCACTTATCTCAATCGCAGAGTCAATGCTGTTTATGGAGATCAGAAAGATTTTCCGCCCTGCCGGTGCTTTGTATTTTCGATATTTTGAAAAAAAAAAGATAACGGAATCCCCTGAATACGTGCCTGCTCATGACATAAAAAAACATTTTACTCTTTCTCTTTTTCAAGAAATGAGCTCCTTCTCCCATTTGTGTTGTGCGTCTTCATGTTTTATTTACAAATATAGGCACCTTTAATGAGTAATATCGGACTGACAGTATTTGGGGGGGCATGTATGATCGAGAAGGAAGCTCTCTGGATAAGTTTTCGATGCATGGAATGAGAAAAATTTATGAAATTTTTATTTTCTGGGGTAAAAAGAAAATATCGGACGCCAACCAATAACACTGTGACACAAAATGAGGGTTCATCTCTCCGTAATTGATGAAACCAAATGGAGATGAAACTTTATTCCTTCCATATCAAAACCTCATACTGGGTTTTTGGCCTACAGGTCTGGTTTCATTTTTATTTTTATTTAAATTTGGCAACCCTAACCGATATGAACCAATAGAGCACAGAAATGTTTGCCATTGTTATTGAAATCCAAAAGCTTCCACGAAACTTAGGTTTCAGTCCTGGAACGACCAGGATTTTAATCCGCACAAGGATTAATACTACTTCAAGAACCCCCAAATAAGAAAATGTATCTTCTTCTTTTCATTCACTAGCATGCCACTCGTTCCTTCTCTTCGCTTTTTTTTTTGCGCCAGTATGAAATACCAAGTGAAACCAGGTTGCTCTCCACCTGATCACCACAAGCGAGTGCTCCATCGAGTACTTCCATAGCTGGAGTACTTTCAAATGCAAGAGTTGGATTTCAAAGCTGACATTGTTGGTAATGCATTTAATTAATTAAGCATAATTTCCGAAATTTTTTGAGATTTTGCCTCTGTCACTAAAATTTTTCTGTGAATATATGTGAAACATTGAAAATCTTTACAAATGCTTCTACTCAGTACATAAACTCACCTAAGTCACCACGAAACCTAAACTTCATAAATTAAATTTTCAAGGTATTTCGGAAAAGTGCAAAATAAAAACAAAACTTTGAAAAAAAAAGTTTATGCTACCTTCAACCGCCCTTGAAAGAGCCAGCTTTGGATTACTAGGAATCTATATGAAACCATTTCGGCAGATTTAATCTAGAGATACAGTCTTCCGATTTCGGAACCTTCATTTAAAGTGTATAGCTGAAGAATTATTCTATGAATTCCCATATTTCAAAAAATTTACATAAAGTTTCAGAACAGGCGTCTATAGGAAGATTTCAAGAACTGGAAACTTGGATTTTATGGAAATCTTCGAAACACTATTCTACTGGAATATGCCAAGGAATTTAAAATAGATTTCTCCAAGAAAATTTTTTATTTTATCTGAGAGATTCACAAAAATAGTATTAAAAATCCATTGTCTTTAAATCTTTAGAAACCAGATATCCGTAAAGACTACTTAAGTATGTAAAAAGTGGCATATTTTTGAAGAAGTGGTTAGTTAGAGAGCGTATATTCCTAGAATAATGGTAATATTGGTTTGAAAGACACTTAGTTATCTACAGTGACTAAGGGAGAACTTTGAACAGAAAATCTGTTTAGAAAATGCTGAAAAATTTTGTGCATAAAATAGTCTTGGCACACAAAATCCCGAAATACAAATTCCAGACACACATAATCCATAAACGACCAAATTCTCACAAAATATGATCCAGATACGACACAATTCAGACACTTCTTAATCTAGACAAAAAAAAAAATCCCGAAAGAAATAGCGTGATTTTTTATTATTATTTTCTTTGTCAAGATATTATATACCGATTGTTTTCCACTTCAAAAGTGTACGTAAAAGATACGTAGAGATGTATTGTTAATGCGAACCAAATAAGCAAGAATAAATTTTGCAACAAGAAAATTTTTTTTCTTATAATCCATATAAAGCATACATTTCGGAGGTGGCTTAGAATACACTAAAGGCTCATCTATTTGAAAAACATCAAGGCGAACGCCACAAATCAAAGGAATAGCTCGGAATTTCATATTTTCGTATTGTCTGGATATTGTGTTATCTTTATTTTGTTTCATCGGGATTTCTTTAAGTCTGTTTCATATAGTGTCTGGATATTTTAAAATTGTTGACAACGCATTTAAATACAATTTTTTGAAATAAACTATTTTATTTGATCATGATTTATATAGAGATCATAGTAAGTATTTCCAGAACTCTTTGGATTCATCATTTGAATAAAAAAAATTTCTTTGAGTGAGCTTTCTGCTTGAAATCTTCCAATCATACTTCAGTAGTATAATCCAACACAGCGAATCAGCGAGAGTCTTGTATTTATTTTTCTAAGTCCTGTTAACATACACAATAAAATGCAATTAAAATACAAAATAAAATTTCCTAAAGGGCAACCCCAAAAAGTCCAAAGGAGATTGCACTAAGCAACACTTTTAGTTAAGCATCGAGGCGTCGCTAAAATTACGATTTCTTGCATGAATTGCATATCCCAAATTGAAAATTGTTGCCAACGCACGTCTCTTGCCACTGATTGTAAACTACAACTACAACAATGAAACTTTCTTAATAGAATAACAAAATAGGCCGTGCAATCGAGATGAAGTGAAGCGAAGCGGTCCAGCAAGGAAGAAATATACTCTACAAAAGTATATGTGAAGAGAGGCTAGGGAGGCAGTGGAGAAAAAGCCGAAAAGCCGAAAAGCAGCGGTGTTAGCTTCAGTCGAATCCCTGGCTGTGATTGTTGCTCGACCGTTAGCAACATCATTATTTTGCTTTTCACTTGCAATATTTCTTTCGCTTTTATTTATTTGCTTTTTTTTGTTTGTTTATTTGCTTTCTTCCTCTCAACGTTAACGCTGTTGGCGTACGTCGTCGTTGGTTGTTGCTTGCCTGCATTTGGCTTATGAATTAAATAAACTTGTTTAAATCTCTGATTTTTATCGAATGGCCGCATCGCATCGACATTGCAATGCATAACAATGAATGGATGGGTGGCGGGTGGTGGGCTGTAAATTTCTGAGGTAAGCCACTTGTGCCGAGCGAGTGTGCTGGCAAAAGGTCATTTCTATATTTATATTTATTTGTATATATAATTTCGTATGTTTGCATATATGTACTCGTACATACGTGAGCGCACACACACTTAACGTAAGTAGAGGCGTTTGTGTGTGTTTGAGTGCCAAATTATACGAGCTGCTAATTAATGTAATTAATGAGCTACGAGAAAGCTTTGCTGAAATTGAATTTGATAATTGCATGGACTTTGGTCATAAACGAAACTTTGGTTAAATATTAATGTTGTAGTTTAATCTATGGTAAAATTGATGGTGCCGGTTGGTTGCTTCAATTCGTTCCAAAAAAAAAAAATTAAATGATAAAAAAGAGCATATAAAGGGTAATCGAAGTAGAGGTACTTTTTCAATAGCCTTCTTCTGACAGATCACGCGCCAGTCGTGTCAAATTGTAATGTTATTTTTGTTCAGTATTGTTTGCATTTCTTCATGGAAAGACTTACGCCTGAACAACGTTTATAAATCATTCAACTTTATTACGAAATTTCACGTTCTGTAAAAAATTTGTTTCGCGCGCTTCGCTCAACTTACGGTCAATATAACGACCTACTGAGTGTACTATTCGCAACACCATCACCCATCTTGAGTCCCAGCATTCATCATTGGAGCGAATAGACCACGTCCAGCACGCGGTGAAGAAAATATAGCGGCCGTAGCTGAGAGTGTACACGAAGACCGTGCAGAGTCGATTTGGAGCCGTTCGCCACAACTCGGACTGACGTATGTAACGCCTTGGCGGATTTTGCGTCGAGATCTTAAAATGAAAGCGTTCAGCTTGGTCCATAATAATAACCGACTATTTGATGCCTAAAATTGAACTTCGTGACCTCCGAGACATTTGGTTTCAACAAGATGGCGCCAGTTCCCACACATCGCATCGGTTAATGGATTTATTGAGAGAACACTTCGGTGAGCAGATAATTTCACTTTTTGGGCCGATCGATTGGCCACCAAGATCGTGTGATATCACACTGTTAGGCTTTTTCCTGTGGGGATATGTAAAGTCTAAAGTCTATGCGGACAATCGCGCTTCGTTTCAGGCCTTGGAGCAAAACTTCACGCGTGTCATTCTCCAGTTACAAGTTAAACTGTCGAACGGGTCATCGAAAATTTGACTCAACGGATAGACCATAGGAGACGTAGCCGCGGCCAACACTTGAAAGAGATAGTCTTCAAAAAATAAATGGCAAAGAATGTTCTTTCGAATGATAATAAACATTTTCCATTAGATTTGAATTTTCTGTGTTTTTTCTTTAAAAAATTAGGGAACCTCGAATTGGATCTAAAACCTTAAGGGTTCTTTGGTATACGATGCGTTTTTGGCAGCGGTTTGAGTTTATACATCGGAACAAATCGGTTTGAGAGAGCAAAGTCATACGACTACTTTCAGAACCAATATATAGTTCGTTATGAATATGTAGCATACAGACTCAAGGTCTTCGTTACTCTTTTAACGGACTTATGATGCGAAATTTCAAATCTGAAAAGTCGCTCGCATATATGTTATGGAGGTCCGATCTGGCCGATATAGGTGAATTTGCCTACCAAGTTTGATTGAATATCTCAAAGATTGCGTTCAAACAGACAGACGGACAAACGAACATGTCTAAATCAACTCAGCTTCTGATTCTCATACGATCGGTATAAATTTCGGTGGGACTATCTCTTCTCCTTCTGGTATTTACCTACTTAATTCATGTGCATGAAAGGTATAAATACTTCAATGCTAAAATCAAATCGAATTCAAATTGTTTTTGACATTGAGTCAAATCCAGATGGAATAAATTAAATACCCCTACATCAATCTCTTTTAATTGTTAACTAACGGTTAACTGTTTCAAAATTTAGATTATGTTTCAATGAAAAACACTTTATTTGTCCTAATTAACATGATTCTGTAACTGGTAGATCTCCAATCACCAACTTTCGCTTCGCTGAGCATTCAGAAATGCTCCCAATTGTAGGCAACGTTATTTACCATTAGTTTGTTCTTGTATATCAACTGGAAAATTTTGCATACATTTAGGGTACTATAGAGGTCAGTTCTGTATTACTGAAGCTGTGCGTGAACGACACCTACGATGAATTTCCTCTTGAATCTGCTCTCCATTAAGTTGCATAATTCCGCTCGAGCTAAGACTGCAAAGGTTTCTAAATGGAAAACGGTAAGCCAATAAGTATATTTATATACCAATATGTTAAGAAGCTTTCTTCTACCAGAATCCTTGGTATAATGCATAATCTTCACTAACTTCAAAGAATCAATTCAAGGTGGGTATAGCGAAATGAATGCTGGTTAGCACCAATGACATAGATTAGTATGAACATACGAGGTGTGTTCAAAGGAAAATCTGAATTTTGAATTATTTTTAAGTACTTATTTATTCATAAATATCTATTTTGTCTCCTCCAAAGTAATCCTTCTCGAATATAATATACTGCTGCCAACGCTTTTTTCAATCCTCGAAGTACTTCTTAAATGTACTTCTCTGTATGGCCATCAGCTCTATCTTCTATTCTGTGTTGATGTCATCAATTGTGGCAAAACGCTTTCCTTTCATTGGTTTCTTTAGTTTACGATTTTGTTTTTGGCCAAAAAATTACGAATAAGAATTGATGTGTGAGCTGGTGCATTACCGTGATGCAGACTCCACGATTTGTTTTCCACAATTCCGATCGTTTATGCCGTATTGCTTCACGCAAACGTTGCATAACTTCCTTGTAGTATTCCTTATTAGCTGTACGACCTTTTGACAGAAACTCATGATGCACGACATCATTGTAATCAAAGAAAATAGTAAGCATTACCCTTTTCCGTTGGACATACCGCGTATACATACTCTCTTTATTCTTATACTTATAGGTTCAGACTGGATAACAGAGCAGTGACGGGATTTACACAACGTCCTTCCAGTTATCGGATCTAGCTTTTCAAACATAGACTGTCATATATGAAGCTATCATTTGCCTAGGTTTAATGATACTATTGGAAAATGACGTTTTTCGAATGGCAAGGCCATGTTAAGAGCACTGGAATCTGCCATTCAAAATTGGAGACAGTAGAGAATGGTTAACCTCTAAACAAATTATATTTTATCGACACCTAGCAAATCAATTGATCCGAAATGCCGGATTTGTTTCAGGTTTTAACAGTAGCTTTAAGAAAGAAAGAAACCGGAGCCTTTTTAAAAAAGCGATTTTATTTGAAAATTTCTTAATTTGAGTTTTTATCAATACAACACATTGTTTCAGTTGAAATCTTTATTAAGTTTTATTAAAAATAATGACTTTCGGGAGTAGAAAAAAATGTTATGCTAAATTGAAAAAAGAGTTTAAAAATCGATTCTCTTGCTTTTCAAATTATTTTTATATGAGAATACTATAAAATTGGATAATACGATACAAAATCAAAATTAGAAATATAAGTATTTTATGTTAAAGTCTTTGCTTTTATTCTGTTAATGTGCTTCCGTAATTCTCTGATAAACATTCCGAGTAATATTTTAAAGCTCTTAATAGGCATCGTAAAATTAAAGAGATTAAAACCCAATTGTCATAAAAATAAACTGGGAAAAACAACATTATTGCATTATATGTGCATATTTTTAGTTTTGCTTTTGTTTTTATTTTTATTTTTATCAAAAAATTAATTAAACGACGCTAAGTCACGTGCGCTTTCTCCAAATGCATAACAGACATGCATGGAGTTTGGGCTGCGCGCGGACTACTAATGCTTGCATGGGAGTTAGAAATGTATATGACTAAGCTGTTGTTATATTTTCAAAAAAATAAAAGAGCTGTGGAGCTAAGTTCTTGCAATTTTTTTAAATTATATTTTGGAACGCAGCCATTTTTAATTAAATATAGTACAACTTTATTGCAGTTAAGGTGTGTTGCAAGTAAATTTACCAAAAATTGCAACGAAATGGCTCTATTAACTGGGAGAGATGGAAAAATCGAAGCAGTAAAATATTTTGAGTAACGTAGCTAATGACGCAGTTCGTGCTAGATTAAAGCTTTCTTAAGATAGTGAACGGAGGAAAGTGGTGACTAGGAAAACGCTCATATTTTCTTGTAATCAGCTCAAGCTTATATAATGTCTAAGACTTTTAATATCTAATACTAGCTTTACTGATGCTTTGGTATATTTTAAAAGCTAAATTATAGAATATTCCTCATATATTTCTTATAAATAACAAGAGGTAAATCAATTTTAAATGTAACAGCTGCCATATAAAAATTAAATTTTAAATACTTCTAACTATTGACTATAAAAACAAAAGCCTTTGACAAATTAGATTCCATAATAAGCTCCTAGTTTTCCAGGAATATTTAATGCGTTTTTTGTATATATGTTTCTGAATACATTTAGGTTTTAGTGTAGCGATGCATTCAGAATGTATACTATAAATATATTTCACTGGTTCAGAGAGAAGAAACTGTCGCAGAACTCCTACATAAAGGATAATGTATCCAGTGTGTAATACAATATGAAGCTAATTTAAGCGGCATTGTTGCAGTGAAATATTGTATTATATGTGTAAACACAGCAAAAAAAATATTATTTTGCAAAAAAAAAAACAAATTTGGTAGAGGTCTTTGCTAGGCAGTCAACAATGTTCCTAATTGTAGGCAACGTTTTTTTTTGGAAATTTTAATTTATACTGAATACCAACTAAAAATATTTCATACATTTAAGGAGGCAAGTAAAATAATTTCAAACATTAAGGATTTATTTTTAGAATAAAACTAGATGTTGAAAATAGTAAAAAAAAAGTTTGAAGGTTCCATAATTTTTTTTTTATATAAATACTGAAATAAAAATGTCTGCTTCATGTAAAGATTAATTGTTGTATGGGTAGCAAAACATCATAAAAAATGTTTCTAGCAGAAATTATATTGCCGAGATCATGCGAATTGACACTGTTGGACTACTTTTTGTGGGGCTACGCAAAATACCGTGTTTATGCGGATAAAATTGTGACACTTGAGCACTTAAAAACCAACATTCGTCAGGGTATGGCTGAGTTAACCGCCCGATATGTGCCAAATGGATAGAAGTTTGCAAAAATTCACGAGGGGTTCAATTGAATGACGTAGTGTTGTACATATAATGCCAGGATACGAAAAATACAATTTAGGGAATTTGCTTTTGTAAAATTAATTCAAATAAACTTAGAAATTTTTTATTCTTTTTTTTCGTTGTTGGTCATCTTGCCATAGAGAAAGTGCTTCATTAAAAGCAATGAAAGTCTGCCTTTTGGATATCTCAATGATTTTAAGAGCTAAGAAGGAATTATTATAATTTCCACAAAAGTGAAGGAAATAAACAGCTTTCTGAAAGATGAGAGAGTATTAATATAATTCCTTAGGCTTACCTTTGTGGGTAGGGCAATGCTGATGGGTAAAACAAAAGAGATTCTAAAATTTTCTAAACTTCTCTTGGGTCAAAAAAAATTTTTTGCCTTATAAACAATGAAGACAAACTCAAGCAAGTTGGGAACAGGAACGATGAAGCATAAGAGTTTGATTTATAACAGAGCCCGATGTCGCTAACTTATACAGCTCTTAACAGGAGGCGACTTAGGGTGCTCACGGTTATATTAACCACAAGTGGTAACTCAAAATTAACCAGAATAATAAATCACCTACTACTGCCTAAAAGCGTTAAGGTTCGGTCTAAGAGTTTAAAAAACGTTTGGCACTGAGTCGAAACCAAAGCGGCAACGGGCAAATAAGTGTCATTTGGATGGAAAACCAACAGAGGTATTTAGGTAAGGCAATTAAAATCATTGAGGCATGAAAATACGAATTTAAACAGACATAGTATAAGTCGATGAGACCATTGATTATTGAAACATTTATTTCCAAAATTCCACACAATTTTTTACTTTGCTTCAAACTAAAGCGCTGTGTAGCCATTAGGGTCAATGGTTAATGGTTAATCGGCGGTGCAGCACTGTGTGCAACCACGTAATTGTGGCCTTCACACCTACACATTGAGTACGCAGTAAACAAAATCAATCTACAATTGAGGCAAATGTCGCTAGAATGACAACGTACCACACACACACACACACACACACACACACAGAACGAGTAATAAGAGTAGGAGGCTGCACGATAGAATCTAGCCCAGCCATTAAATATCTTGGAGTTGTTCTTGATCGCCGGCTGAACTTCAAAGAACATCTGAAATACTCCAGCAAGAAAGCGAGCAAAGTCGTTACAGCTATCACGAGACTCATGCCAAATGTGGGAGGCCCAAGACAGCAGAGAAGGAAACTGCTTGCGAGTGTCACTTCATCTATTTTGATGTATGCGGCACCAATCTGGGCTCAAGCCAGGATGATACCTGCGTATCTGAGAGCACCAGCCTCGGTACATAGATTGGCATCATTAAGGGTTTGTTGTGCCTACCGGACGGTATCGGACGATGTCGCAAATCTGCTGGCTGGGAGATGTCCGATAGATATAGCAGCCAAAGCGGCGACAGAAACTAAGCGCAATCCAAGTAATCGCAAAGAAATTATGAAACAGAGCATGAATGAATGGCAACAACGGTGGTTCTCGTCAGCAAAGGGAAAATGGACGAAGATGCTGATCCCAAGTGTACGCAATTGGGTAGAAAGACAGCACGGTGAAACAAACTACTGCCTCACCCAGTTCCTCACCGGACATGGCTGCTTCCGCGAATACCTACACAAGTATACGCACGCAGACCATCCCTACTGTTTGCACTGCCGTGATAAAATGGAAAACGCAGAGCACATTCTTTTATACTGCGACAGGTTTCAAGAAGAGCGCAAACAGCTAAGTCATTGCATAGGAGGCACATTGACTCCAGACAATCTGTTGAAGGCAATGCTATCCGAAAAATATACATGGACGAAGTGCGCAAATATCATCACTGAGATAGTGAAGCGTCTCAGACAAGAAGAGAGCAGAGAGCGCCGCGAAATCGTACGTTGAGTGACGGTACAGAATAACGTCCAGTGCCTGCCCCGCGAAGTAATATCGGAATGGATAGTCCCGTGGGGGTCCCACAGGCCCAGCGTACGAAGGAGGCTGGGTTTAGTCCGTAGGTGCCAGGAGGCAAATCGGGCATGCGGGTAGTACGGGCTACTCGTATCTATGAAGATTCCTTGTCTACCGGGTCGTAACCGAATAAAAAAAAAAAAAATAAAAAAACACACACAGAACGACAACATTTGCTACTACAATATACGCTTAACTGCACAGCAAACCGATTTCCATTTGTTAGCAGCAGTTACACCGAATAGAACAGCAACAACACAAAGATAAATACAAATAGAAAAAAAATAAATAAATCAGCGAAAGGCGATGACGGCGAGGTGTCAATTGAAATTTGCACTTTTGCATTTCCGCATTATTTGCAACACCTTTTTTAAGCATTTGCATTGTAAGCGCATTCCTCGTGTGCCTCAAATACACACAAACACATATATTTATACAAATATGCACTAGTATGGATATAGCTGCGGGCCTGGTCGCTGATGATGACGAATGCAAACGTAGCGCAAAGAAATATGTGTCAATGTAAAGGGAAAATCGATATGTTAACGTTGGCAATCGAAAACTGCAATCGAACCGGTTACAAACTGCTTTGGCAGCAACTAGTCTGTGATTCAACACTTTTCTATTGAAGCGCACTGAAATTTGTTAAACACAGATGTTAAACGAGTTGAGAATTGTCAAAAAAAAATTTCTGAAAAACTACTAAGCCGATACTACTTCAAAATGGACCAGTTCAGCTTTAAACGAAAATTATTGCAAATTTTTTTTTGGGAAGAATGGCATTCAAGGAAATAACAGGTCAATTGAAAAGTTCCCGGCCTGACACATAGATGACGCTGCTGGAATTAAGTCCATATGGTTGTTAGTTAGACCTAACCTTCAAAAGACGCTATCGGCAATCATTAGTTTGTGAATTATATCATTTTGAGTGAAGAAACTTTTGTTATTGTGAAAAAAAAGAATAAAAACGAATTTCGCATGTTGATAAAATATTGCTTTTTGAAGCGTAAAAATGCAGTTGAAGCATAAACTTTTGTTGATGACGATTTTCCGGACTATGTCCCAGGAAAATCAATCATCAAGGATTGGTAAGCTAAGTTTAGACATGGTGAAATTAATCCAGAAGACGATGAACGTAGTGGACGCCCAAAAGAGGTTGTTACCGACGGAAACCTAAAAAAAGTCCACAAAAGGATTTCGAATCACCGTAAATTGAAATTGAATGGAATAGCAAACATTCTTAAGATATCAACTGAACCTGTATATCATATCATTCACTAATATTTAAGTATCAGAAAGCTCTTTGCAAAATAGGTAGCTGTGTGAGCTCACTTTTGATCAAAAACAACGACAGTTGATGATTCGGAGGAATGTTTGCAATGTTCAAGCGTAGCAAACCGGAGTTTTTGTAGCGATATGTGAGTAACATGACTTCATCATTTCACTCCGAAGTCCAATCGACACTTATCCGAGTGGACTACACACGATGAACCCGCTTGAAAGCGTGGAAAAAGGCAACGGTCGGCTGGAAAGGCTTTGGCGTCTGTATTTTGTGATGCCATAGAATAATTTTCATTAACTACCTTGAAAAATGAAAGGCTATCAACATTTTTTACATTTGAAGGACGCCGAAAAATGGACGCATATGAGGAAAAGGAAGGAACTGTTTGACCAATACAATGCACGGTGTCACAAGTCAGTGAATTCGATAACAAAAATTCATGAATTGGAGTTGAAATCGCTTCCGCATCCACCATATTCTTCAGATCTGGCCTCCAGCGCATATTTTCTGTTATTAGATCTCAAAAGAATGATCGCTGGGAAGAAATTTTTGTAGAATGAAAAGGTGATCACCGAAACTGAGGCCTATTTGCAGGCAAAGAACTAATCGTATTACAAAAATGGTATCGAAAAGTTGAAGGGCCGCTATAATCAGTGTATCACCCTTGAAGGGAACTATGTCGATTAAACGGAATGAACATTGCCAAAAAATGTGTTTTACTATGATTGGCCGGTGACTTTTCAATTGACCTGTTATTAGCCTAGTACTAGTTGGTTCGAAAAAATAATATAATTTAATATTTAGAGTGAAAATTTTGCGACAGTTTTTTTTGGACACAATTTTGTAAACTTTTTAGGTTATATTGTGAATCCTACCTTATGATTTTAAAAATATTGAAATTTTCTTTCAAACAACTAACATTCATTTTCAACACGAGCTCCCAGTAAGAATTATGTGTAAAAATCCCTAGTCCAGTACTAGATTAAAGGGAATACAAATATAAGATAGTTCAGTTTTGAGTCGAAATTGGTATAAAATTCTTTTTAGGGCTAAGGTAAACACTAATCTCATACTAGTTCAAAATAAATACAAAGTTATACTGGCACGGTTCAAGCCGAAATAAGTGTTCTTCAATAAAAAGAATCAATAGAATGGATTACTAATCAATTTTATTTCACTGCATTATTAGTAAATGTCGCTGGAAGCGAGCATTGTCTGTTTGTGCCAGAAAGGACTTGCTCAGTTATTTTCGGAATTAAACGAAAAATTAAATTAATTGAAACACTTTTTAATTTTTTTTCGTACTACTAAACAAACGACTTCTTAATTTTTTTTCACTAGTAACTATTTTGGCTTTTTCGTACTAGTCCCACTTCAAAACTTTTTGGACCATTTAAATAATTTCCCACTACGTTCGTGCTAATAGCAACATGGCCAACACTCTTATTTGCATATTGCTGTCAAACTCAATTTCAAATCGATTTCGAGGTTCACACGCTGTCAAATGCGCTAAGTAATATGCCAAAAAAAAAATAACACACACACACACACACATATGAGTGCACACATATATATTTTGCTTCAACTGCAGCTGATTGCTTTGGGCATTTACTTATATTTTTTCTACTTATTTGTATGCATGAAATAGGTTTGAATTTAATTGGAAAAGTGCTTTTCATAATAGTTTGCTCGTCTCTTTGCCACTGCTTTGATGGTAAGGCTTTCTCACTGCCAGTGCTGCAGAACTCCACTCTATAGTAAATAAGTATCAAACGCATATATATATATATATATATATATATTGAATACATATATATTGCATTTGCAAAATTAAATATATTTATCGCAAAATCTAAGTACACTCACCACAATGGCTTGTGTGTAATGAATGTGACATAGAATTTTTTTTTTTTTTGAAATTGAAATCCAAAAACTAATGAAAACCAATTGTGTTCAACACTAATGTGTAAGTGTTGTAAAATTTCAGGTAAAAGTGGTAATGATGTCTGTTTGAGTGTGTTAAAGTTTGCTCAACAAAAAGTGTATAAGGACATACCAGTCTGGCTGAGTGGCTGAGTGGCTGAGTGGCTGACTGGCTAGCACTTTGCTCGGCACCAGCAGCGGCAGGAAGGAAGGAAGCGAATAGTATTCGTATAATATGTGGTAAATTGTTAGCCGACAGGCACTTTGCCAATTTTTCTTACAATTTACATATATAGCAGATGTGTGCATGTATGTATGTATGTACAATGCTGTTGTTCGTAGCCAATTATGTAATGTCAACTTAGATAACATTTAACACTCGGTGGAAGCAATATTTATGTAAATTTGCTGAGATTACATAAAGTCGATAGGTTACTCGCAATAATTGTGGAGTTGAACAGGTTAAGACTTGTAGAAATTTTGTTTTATTTAAAAATGAATATTTGCACAAATATTTAATGAAAAATATTGCTTTATCTAACTTCATAACTTAGCTTTATATTCAAAAAGGATTAATATGAGACGTGTAACCACCAAGTAATTTTCAGTTTTTTTGTAAAAAAAAAGTTTTTGTTTTATAAAAAGAAAAATTATATATTGAAAATTTATTTAAAAAAAATCGATCTAGAGACTGCAGAAATGATATTTCAATGAGTAAGCTGCAAGTTTTTAAATTCAGTAGAATAATTACGAGATAAAAAAAAATATTTTTTTTTACCATGTTCTACACGACGGCTTATTAGAACTCTGACATCTTCAATCGGAAATTTCGATGTGTCTAATATTTAGTACAAGATTTGCGGTTGACGAAATGTATAGGTTTCCGTTTGAAGAAAATTTAGAAATATCGAAAACTCACTTTCGAAGTGGTGAGCCTTCAATGGCAACTGCAAGAAAATTACGCACGAAATGCGCCTCGCCTTCCAGACAGTTTGTGGATCAATTTACGCACCGAATTCTCCAAAATGGTTTGCCCACGTGCCCGTTCAGTGCTTTAAGGGGAAAGCAATAGCTCAAAATAAGTTCGAATAACTTCTTCATTGCGCACGATGAATGCCTATTAAGTCTAATGGGTCCAAGATCTGAAGCTTCATGATTATCCGATGTGATTTCGCTTCACTCAAAGGGCTGAAGATCGTTTGGGAGAAGAAGGAATATTTGTATCGAAAAATTACTATACCTCCGATGAAGTTCATTTCAAACTCGTTGGCTACATTTACAAACAAAACTGTCACATTTAGAGCTCAAAAAACTCAAACATGCGATCATGGGTAGACCAATGCATCCTCAAGGACATGTGAACGGGCGCCATCCTGAGTCTAGAGATTATTTGCTTCCATATATTTCAAATTGTGAGTGATTTCAACAGTACGGCGCTGAGTGCTACAGAGTGTAAATAACAATCGGTTATTTGTGCATTGTGCTCAAAAATCTAATAATTCCGAAACAGCTTAAGCCAACTGGTCGCCGCTCAGCTGCGATACGATTCAATGTGACTATTTTTTATGGTTAGTCATTAAGAAGAAAATACGTAATGAAGTCGACATTGGAGCTATGGCGGGCCACAGAATCGAAATTGTACTGAAAAATTGAGTTTACAGACAGAATAGACTGGGCAAGGGCAAGGCCAACCGGGGCAGCCGTATGAACGCAGTTATGTTCCATCTTTAATCGTATTGTTGAGGCGGTACAACAAAGACATAATTATTGCAAATTTTTTAACACAAGCAGTTTTAGCTTTCCGTCTAAAAAACGTTGTTAAATAGCTTAAAATGCCGAGACCAGCGCCGACTTAACCCACGCTCAATGCACAGTTATGTTCGAGTTATTCGAATTACCAAATGTAGTTTAAAACCTGTTGTGCCTAAGAACGGTCGAAACTAATTAGTTAAAGTACAAGAAATACTCGAGCACATCCACATGCAAGTAGAAACTTAAGAAATAAATTTAGTGGGTAAAACGTTTGGTATCAACAGCTACTGTAGCAACACATCCAGCACACACAGAGAGTATCCAAAATACAATATGATCCACGAACACTTTTGTCAACGAAAAACGTCAACTGCTCAAAAATACCTTTGAATTATCGATCCCATTGATCTTCTCCCCGGAACTTCTCCTCAATTTAACTCAATCTGGCCGAAATGCACTTTTAAACAATAATAGAATTTGAGAAACTACTCAGACTTGTACCCGTTCGGGAGAATAAATGTTTTGTAACTCCAACGAATCTTGGGAACCCATATATGTTATGTGTTCACTATAAAATGTGCCTAAAAGTAGGCAATATTATATTAGTATACCTTTCACCTAACAATGTTTTTAATTCAAAATGCGAAAACAAATAAATAAATCAATATTTTCGAAAGTCACAATGCTATATATTATGTAAGAATTAAAAAAAAAGTCATAGTTATTTGATGAACTCAACCTCGATATTGATAAAGAGCAGATATTGCATATTGCAACCATAGTAATGATGAATAAACATTTTTTTACTGAATTTTTTGTGTGTCAAATTCCTTAATATTTGAACAATGAAGCAGTAGTATTCCTAATTGTGAACTTTTACACTACTTTAAAACTACTTTTATAAATAAAATGTGCGTAAATGTAGGCAATGTCAAATTTCATTATGAAAATAATACCATAAAAACATTGCCTACATTTAGGGTGAATTCAATTAGTTTTCTTCTTCAAATGACCTTCGAAAGTAATATCTCCAAATCTGTGACATTCTTTTTAGGATCATACATAAAGTTTAAATTTTGAAACGAAGTGCTTAACGTATTTCGTAGTTTTTCTGCAAATTTTATCAAAGAAAAATTACTAAGTAAAAATATTAAATTCAGCGATGTGAGGAATTAAATTTTAAAGTTCATAAAAATATTTATGAATATAATTGTATAAATATAAATTCAAATAAGCATTGGTAGGTAAATAGAAAAGCTACATCACCCTTCGAATGAGGCACGTGATAGCAATTGTTGCTGCTGTTCGCGCAACAACTTTCGCTCGGCGATCTTCTTTTGCTCCTCCTTTTGTTCCCGCTGTTCTTGCTGATGATGCTGTTGCTGTTGTTGCTTCTTACGATGCTGACGATCCTCGCCAAGGCCATAAAGGCCAGCAACAGCAGCCATGATGGAGTTGCAGCGCCAACTACTGCTGCTGCTACTACTGCTGTTGCTGCTTTGGCTGCTTTGTTTTTGCTATTTAACTAGCTCCGTTCTTTTGCAATTGCTACTTGATACATATGTCAACAATATCGTGCGTATTTTATTGACGTCGTTTTTTGTTGTTGTTTTGGTTTAATTTGTCGTTGTGTGTGTACAACTTTGTTTTGATTGTATTGGCAATTGGACATTTTTATAAGAAATTTACAATAAATTTAAGAAGTTTATAATTTTTTTTTTTTTGGTTAGAGCACATTACGTTCAAGCATTAATCTATTTTTTTTTAAATGATACTGAAATCTCTCTTTGAACTATCCACATTATAGCGTTGCGTTGTTGACTTTAAAATAGAAAATAAACCTTTAATATTTCACTTTATTGAAATTTATTTTAAGGCTCACAGCACGTTTAAGTGTAACACACAAGCCCAAGTTGCATACTTTTAGGCGCAAATTTTCCTGAGCAAATGCACTGCTTGCAATTCTTGTTGTGATACGTATTTATTAAGACTTTAAACAAGATATTTCAAATAATTATTTTGTATTATTAAAAAAAAATTATACAAAAAGGTATCACTATTTTTTTTAAACAAAATTTTCTCTGTCCATGTTTTCATAATAATGTATAAGATATATTTCTTCCTGTTTCTCATAAGGGTGCTATTTTATTAACCTAACTTATGGAACCATTACTTACAACTGGCCATATTTTAAGTACAAAAAAATTGGAAATAGGCATGAGATTTTTGCCTAATGAGCCGAAATGTGGGCAAGGCTAAGTTTGAGCTTCCTTAATTCCATATACAACTGTATTTCCTCTTATTAACGCAATGCTAGATTACTGTGTTTGCAAAGAATTGATGTAAAGTGCAAACTGGCTGCATATTTACGAGGGTTATAGTTTATATTTCGGGATACGAGAACAAAACCAAATATGGACCATCGAAAATTGCTTTATTCTTTTTCAAATTATTCTCTATTCAGATCTATACACTTTTGTAAGCGTTTGAATAAGTTTTCGAAGCATTTTCGCCAGGCATCAACTGCCTCTTCAGGTGTCGAAAAACCTTCACTTCTCAGTTTATTTTGTACGTATTGGAGAAACGCTTCGTGCCTCGAAGTATAAACGGCCACCGCTCGTATTTTGGACATATTATTGAAATCAATTGAAAGTATTATTTATTTTCTTGGCTACGACTTTAACAAAATTAGCTTTTATACACAAAAAAATTATATTTCAATGACTCTTAACTGATTTACAATTCGCAGTGCTGCCACCTGTTCTTAAATTTAAATTAAAAAAAAAAACTGGTTGTAAAATAAATGAGATATGGATATCAAAATAAGGAGAAAAATAAAAAATATTTTTGAGTAGCGTTGCCACCTCTTTATATTTTAAAATGAAATAATTGATAAAAAACATTTAACTTTAGAGATTATTATATTGGTATTGGAATAAACAGATTTCTAAAGTGTTGCCAACTGCTTGATAAATAAAATGCACTTAAACTAAAGGAATTTTCAAGGCTTAAATTGAAATATTTTTTTGACAGATGCGCTCATTTTAAAATTTAAAATTCAATCGAATTTGTTAAGCTCGCAAATAATGTAACGTGGACACCAAATTGAAGACATTTAAGAATATCTTAATGCGAATTTTCTTTGAAAATTTTGCCCGAATTATGTTAATATGTGTATCAAAATAGATAGAATTAAAAAATTTTTTTAAGAGTTATGCAAACTGTTAAAAAAGTGTAATGTAGATGTCCTATGAAGTTCCTCAGTGAAAAATATTTTTGTTTATTCTAGACAGATATTTGAAAAATTTACTTATCGACCAGGTGGAAACACTGAAATTATGGTTGCCAAATTGTACATGCCAAAAATTCAAAAGATCCTTATCGGGGCAAAGCATAAAAGCTCGTTCGAGGATTTCGTAGCAGTGTTCAACCATGTGGGAATGATTTCAGAAAAAAATTCTCAAAAAAAAAAAAAAAATTATATATAAAGAAAACTTATGAAATAGAGAAAATTTTAATAACAAGAAAATGCAATGATTTTTTCAATATTTATTTTTAAGTAGCGTAATACACCAGAGTACCGCTAGTTCCATATAAAATTAAGACTCTTTGTTTAAAGGGCAAAAATAAAAATATTATTATATTAGTATAACGGTTAGTGCTAAAAAGTTTCTACAGTGGCTTATCAAAAAGTGCTGAATGTGTCCGAAAAATTTGTTTTATTTAGCAATTAAATTTTTTACCTACATTCAGTAGGTTATTTACTGTTCAAGGGGCCGCACAAAATTAAGGAAAAAAAGATTGGAAGTTATAACTGAAATAACAACAGTTTTTCTGAAATCAATAATGAATACTTGTTGAAAATCGCTTATGAAATTTTCAATTATGCTAACCAAATAAAATGAATATATTTCCAGCACAGTTATCGCTAAAGGCCTTGGCTCTATTAAAATGCTTAATTGTAGGTTTGTTATTAACAAAAAACTGTGGGCTACATTTAGGCTGATATTTATTTGTCCATAGAGTGGTTAACATAAAATGTGCTGAGATATGTTAATTAATTAATTAACGCATTAAAATCAAAATATAGTTTTTATAAAGTCAATTTAAAGTATGTGATGAAACGGAAAAATAATTAACATGATCTTGCTTCAAAAGCGCTAGTGTTTAAATACTCCTTCCTTACTGTAAGCACACCACTTTTTTGTCATAAGAAGAACTTGAAAGAAGGTATAAAAAAGATTGGAAATCGGAACAGAGGAAAACAAAACAAAATATCGAAATTTTTCCGTAAATAATTTCAGAAAATAATGTTTATAAAAAAAGAGATATTTTTTCCAACGTTGCTATCACTTTATCAAAGTGCCTAAATGTTGACAACGTTGTTTTATATACAGGCCAAAAAACGTAGCCTACATTTAGGATGAAATTTAATAGTACCGGGAATTAGCTATAATAAAGTATGTTGAAATATTTGAATAATTACATTAAATGAGTTGGGAAAGAAAAAATTTCCGTATTTCTGAGTATACAAAGACAAAGTGCAGGGATGGGAATATTCACCGTTCAGTTCTATACAATGATTTATCATAACATTTAGCAAGAAAAGTAATATTGTTAAATTTAATTTTTTAATTAATGCTTGCATGACTTTAAAAAATGGTTTGAATAATAACGATTTAATTTTCCTTATTAAAAACATTTTATGTCCCGATTCTTCAAAACATGGAAAAAAAATTCTTTCTATACCAAGTGACATCTACATGGCAAATGATATTTATAGAAGCACGTCCATTCAAACGATTTTCTTTCATTGTAGAGCTGAAGCAATACTTTAAGCATCGTAGCCTGGAAAAAGACCTTTCTTTTGCTGCCTTAGTAGCCAGCAAACCCGCCATGATTCGAAGAATTTGGTTGACATTTCAACCTTTTTGGCAAATGTCTAGGGCTTAAAGCCTATTTTGGATATCCCTATTAATTTGAACTTCACTTCAGAAAACTTTAAAAATTTTCCTGTATAAGAATCATCCGTATACTAATGGCACACTCTATTAGTGCCTAACGAAGCCATTCCAATTACGATAACAGTGAATGTTCTTGTAGGCTCAACTCCTACTTATCCAGAGTCGACCCTGACATAACCAACATATGTCCAACATGTAACGAATCCCTGCTACACACTAACCATCTCTTTGCAATCTCACTCAGCCCGACTCATCTGACACCCCTCTCGCTCTGGCCCGGACCCGTAGATACAGCACGTTTCCTCTATCTAGCTATAATGATGGAGATAGGAAAGTAATAAAACGGTGATTCTGGTTTTTCATTGGAATTTTGTTTTAATTTTTTGCAAAATAAAAATTATTTTTTTTAATTTTAAAAATTAGAACTTAGTTCATAATTTAATAATATTAATTTTTGAATATCTTTTTTTTTTATAAATAGTTATTTTTAAGTAAAATTTTTTTTAAATTTGAGTTATAGCAAATTTTTTATTTAATTTTTTTTCCTTCAAAATATGGCTCTCTCCAAAACTAGGGAATACATTTTAGAAGAATTTTCCCTTATTAAAAAGTCCTCCATACAAAATGCACTTTAGATATACTATTTATGAAAATTATTCATTTATTGCATTAAATTTTTTGAAAATCTTACAAAAAACACTTGTTCCTTATCATGACCATGAACAAATATAACTGCTTATTGTAAATTTTATTGCCACTTTTATTCTTGGAATTTGTTAGATTCTTCTATCCTTTTGTGTATAAAATGAAGAAATATGTTGGTATTCATATGTAGGGCAAGCGGGAGGGGAAAGGAAATGCTTTAAGAAAAAAAAAAAAGAAAAGAAAAAATCAAATGAAACGAGCTATGAGCCTACAGCAGTAATAACGAAATATATAGAAATATATGTACATATGTATATATTGTAAATAAATAAAAATGGAATAATAATAATAATAATAAAATTATTTTCAGTTTGCTTTCACAGTGTATATGTATATATAATATTTTGCATAACACTTTCACAGCGCTTGCATTTCAGCCATATTCCTTCGTTTCCCACGTGCGACTCGACTTTTATGCCAGCCATTAAGTGCACTACGGACATAGGCAAGTATTTTCAATTTAAATCAGACAAATATACATACTTTCATATATACGTATGCACTTGTGAGAACGTATGCTTGTGTTAGAGTTTTTGAGTGCTCTATGCAGTCAAAGTGAAAGTAGTTGTTAATTTAAATTATTAAAATGCAATTTTCCATCCGGACTTTTTGACACAATGAAATACATATATAAATATTTTTTTATTTCTTAATTTTTTACAATTTTTTATTTTATTTTAAGTTTTGTTTTTCAGTTTTTATGAATTGAGTGCTTTTCAGTTCATGGCATTATTAATGGCAAATTGTTTTTGTATTGAATCATAGTGCTTTTTTGTATGTTTTTGAATTTTAATTTTAAATATACAGTCCACTAATGTTCAACCACTGAATATTAACATGTCGCAGTGATCTAGAAATGACCTGAATTTTTTCCCAAATCATGTCTATTTTCGTCGAAATGTTGATCTCTAATATACTTTCTGGAAAAGAGTACTGTTATTCAGACAAAAACTGTCGACCGTATTAAATTTCAAGTAAATCCAACTTCCTCTCTGGTAAATTTCTGGTATTGTATGTCTAGACAAAAATATACCAACGAACAAAAATTCAACAAAATCGGCCGACTTCTTAGAAAAATTAGAATCTCAAGAAAATTGAACCATTAGCTCGTTTATGTTGAATCGATTGTAGTTCCAATTCACGGTAGAAACAATGTTTTCTGTGTTAATTTAGGTAAAAGGTGCACTAAATTTCAAGTAAATCGAATAATAAATAATATTTTTTTGGGATATATCGGCCGCAAATTCACTTCCCGGAAAAATGTTTCACTGCAAGACCCTCCGCACTCCAATGAATCGTATGAAAATTTGAACAAAACCAATTTAATAGTTTTGGAGTCTAAGGTTTACATACATACATACATATATATATATACGAGGCCTGTTTCACAAGTAAGTGACTTTTTGAATATGCCGTGCAGTTACTATGCTCCTGTCGACTGTTATCGATTAATAGACGGCTGTAAAATTTTGAGTAACTCTGCGCTACTTACTTTGGGTTAGAGAGCCATAGAAAATTGTAACTAAAAAGGAAAATATAAATTTGGTATGCTGATTAAGCATAATTTTTTTTTTTAGTAAAAACCATCACCGAAACCAAGGAAAGACTCTGCACCATCAATTTCAATGGTTAAGGTGTGGTTTACTGAGTTCCGTTGAGGTCGTACCAGTGCAAGTGATGCCAAAAATTCAGGTCGCCCAAAAGAGGTCGTCAGCCAGAAATTGTCGTTAAAAACTAAGCAATGATATCGGATAATCGGAGAATAAAAATGCGTGAGGTGGCTGAGGTTATAGGCATCTCAACTGATCACGTACGTCGCATTTTAGATGAATTTTTGGACATAAAAAACTATTTGCGCTATGAGTGCCACAATTACTTACAGACGATCATTGGGACAACCTTGTGACCATTTCAAAGGATTGTTTAGCGATGTTGAACTGCAAGCCAAACGAATTTTTGTGCCGTTTCGTTACCGTGGACGACGCATGGATCCCCCACTCCACACCAGAGGACAAAGAGCAATCAAAACAGTGATTTTCTCTGTGTGTAAATGCACCAAAGAAGTCCAAGGGTTTATCAGGGTCACAGTTTTTTGGGATGCACAAGGTGTCATTCACATCGACTACCTTGAAAAGGTTAAAACGATCACCGACGAATACCATTCAGAGCTTTTGGACAGATTCGATATTTATTTGAGCGGAAACAACCACATTTGGCGAAAAATAACTGCTCTTCCATTAGGGAAATGCACGTTCGCACACGTGTGTAATCACCATGGAAAAAATTTATAAATTTGGCTAAGAACTCCATCCCTGCGACTATTTTTTGTTGGAAAACTTTAAGAAATGGCTGGGAGATAAGAGATTCAGGTCGAATGAAGAGGCCAACACAGACGCCTCTTTGGAGGGCCTTGAAAAAATTTATTATTTAGAGGGAATATATAAGTTGGAATAATTCTGGACAAAATGCATAGAGGTAAGGCGAGGAGGGAATGTTGATAAACAAAACGCTTATATTTTGCTCAAAAAGTTACTGTCTTTTCAAACTACCCTCGTAAATCCATTTCCTTATTTAATAAAGGGCGATCCAAGTAAAGGTACTTTTTTTAATGGCCTTGTTTTACAGATCACACGTGAGTCGTGTCAAGCTTTCATGTTATTTTTGTTCCGTACTGTTTGGCATTTCATCATGGAACGACTTACGCGGGAACAACGTTTACAAACCATTCAAATTTATTACGGAAATTCATGTTCTATAAAGAGTGTGTTTCGGGCGCTTCGCTCAACTTATCGTCAATTTAATCGGCCTATTGAGCGTACTATTCGCAACACCATCACCTATCTTGAGATACAGCATTCATTATTGGATAATATTCGAACAAATATACCACGTTCACCACGCAGTGAAAAAAAAATATAGCGGCCGTCGCTGAGAGTGTACACGAAGACCGCCGAAATACTCGAACGAGTCATCGAAAATTTGGACTCAACGTTTGGGTCATCTGAGACTTAGCCGTGGCCAACATTTGAAAGAGATATTCTTTAAAAAAAATGCCAAAGAATGTTCTTTTGAATTATTATAAGCATTCCCTATTAGACATGAATTTATTTGTGTTTTTTTTTTTTTTTAAAGAAGTGGGGAACTTCGAAATAGATCACCCGTTCTTTTATTCAAAAAATCACAGGCTTATGAAACTACCCTCATACAGTATATTAGCAAGTCTTTGTACCAAAAAAATAAAAAAATAATTGTCATATAGTAATGACGAGCTGATGCAGTGCTTTGAAACCAAAATAAAGTTTTTAATATTCAATAACTTTAAACTTGAAACTGCGTTTTTGAAAAAATTTAAATTTATTTTTAATTAATTTTAATTATATTTTATTTTTCCTAGAAATAAACCAAATGTTTTTAATTTTCTTTTTCTGAAAAAAAAAAATAGCCAAAAAAATACTCACTACCAAGCTTGTATAGAAAACTTAAAAAAAATATCGCATGCGATTTATTTCTCTTAATCGAGAATAATCACGTAAAAAAACTAAAACTAAACTATTTGCTTATGTTTATAACAATTTCAGAAATAATTGTAAATTATATAGCTGCTTCCATGCACAAGTATGTATGAATATGTATTTACAAAATATTTATTTTTATATTTCTTTCAAAATTACAATAGTAAAAAATTTATTAGCAAAAAAAATGTAAATGAACTCTAGCATAATAAGTTTATTCCTCGTCTCTTTGTTACTATTCACTTCCGTTACTTGTTGTTTCGTGTACTTAAGTATTGTTATTCGCGCGAACGCTCATATATACTACTACTACCCCCTTCCCTCAACAAAAAAAAACTACCACTCACACCCGCTACTCATGTCACAATGTCAACTGCGCTTACATTTTACCAGGTTTGACTGACCAGGCTCATGTTTTATGCAATAATGTAAAAGTGGTAAAAACGAATGTAATTGGAGAGAAAACAGCAACAGCCAGTACTACAACAAAAACAAAAAAAAACGATAAATTTGAAATAAACAAAAAAGTGAATAATACAAATATAACAACGGAAAACTGATACAAATTTCGCCGGCGTAAGCGTAGAGAGCAAGAAAAAGGAAAATGCATTGAGAATAAAAGTCACTAGAATAATAGAAAACTGTGGAGGAATAAACTAAAATTTTATAGCGGCAGTATTGTGGTGGCTTAAACAATTTATTTTTGTTGTTGCTTGTCTGCGAAATGTATAGTTAGGTGGGCGCTAGTCGCTTGTTTATTGTTGATAATTCTCTTTTCTCGTATTTTATTGCCACAACTTACAAAAATTTAAATATGCAAATTAGGTTGCGCCTTAATTAGCTTGTGTATAAATTTTGTGCTTTTTGGTATTTCATTTAGAATTTAAAATATTTCGCTTGAAGTTTTGTGTCTCCGTTATGAAGGAAATTGCACAAAATTCTGAATAAAATTGTTTTTTTTTTTTAATAATTGAATTATTATTTCCGATAATTTTATTCGAAATTTATCATCAGGTTATTGACAATGTCACCTTTTTTGCATCCCAAATTGAAATGTAAAGATTTTATTTTAAAATTTTATTTTAAAAATTATATTAAGAGATATAAGAATAAAAAAAAAGAATTTATAAAATAATTTTAAATTTTTTTTCAAAAATGTAATTGCAAATTTAATTTTTGTCTAAATTTTTTAGCTTTAAATATCTGCTCAAAACTTTTATGAAACGTAGTTTTTAAAAATGTTTACAAACAAAAAGTTTTTCAAAAACCATTTGAGCAAAATATTTGGATTCCATAAAGTTTTCGAGTTTATTTTATAAGAAAATTTATTCTAAAAAGGAATTCTTTACAAAGATCGTATGTTAAGTAATATTTTACTTTTAGAAAGCTTTTTTTCAATATTTTATATAAAAAAAATTTTATTTATTAAAAAACAAATTTATTTAAAAAGATAATTTTTGCTTCAAAATAGAAGTTTTGTTTTAAAATATTTCATAATAATTTCAAATTTAGCAATTTTTATGTGGAGTTAAGTTAAAAAAATTTGTTGTCTTGCTTTTTGGTAAGAAATAAGTTATGTTTAGACACATTTTATTTTAATGAAATTTTTTTCTTAGAAATGAAATTTTAGGAAATAATTTTTTTAATCATTTTAGCATTAATTCATATAAAGAAATAAAATTTGTTTAAAAGCAATTAAAATTATAATATTTCATGTCAAGGAAAATTTTTGTTTAGAAACAAAATTAATTTGGATTTTTTATGTTTAGCAACATGTGTTAGGAAACATTTCTTTAACATATTATGATGAACAACATTTTTTGTCAAGAAATCATTTATGTTTAGCAATATTTTATGTTATGCTCTTGTTTTAAGCATTTTAATTCAGAAATAATTTTTGTTAAGAAATATTAAATTATCTTTAGCATTATTTTATGTTAAGAAATAAATTTTGTTTAGAAATAATTATTATTTGGAGACTCTTTTGATATACTAATATTTTCTGTTGCGAAGTATTTTGTGTTTTATAGCATTTATGAATTTATATGAAGAAATGTATTTAATATTAAAATATTTTATGGCTAGCCATATTTTAGTTAAGAAACAATTTTTAGCGATTTAGGAATAAATTTTAGTTTGGTGTTATATTTTTATTTAAAATCATTATGCATAAAAAATTCTTTCTTTCAAATACTTTATGTCTAGCCATATTTTATGTTAAGAAATATTTTTTGCTTAGCAATAGATTCCTGAATATAAGCATTTAGTATAAAATAATTAATTAATTTTGTTGTAAAATATTTTTTGTTTATCCATAATTGATGTTAGAAAATAATTATAATTTGGAAATATGTTTTTGTTTTAAAGCATTTTATATAAAGAAGTGAATTAACTTTAATATTTTATGTCCAGCTATATTTTATATTAAGACATATTTTTTGCTTCGCAACAGATTTCTGAATAAAAGCATTTGGCATACATAAATTAATTAATTTTGTTTTAAAATATTTTATGTCTAGCCATAATTTATGTTAAGAAAAAAGTTCGGTTTGGATAAATATTTCTGTTTTAAAGCATTTTATATAAATAAATGAATTTATTTTAGTATTTTACGTCCAGCCATATTTTATGTTAAGAAATGATTTTTTGTTTGGCAACAGATTTTTGAATAAAAACATTTAGCTTAAATAAATAAACTAATTTTGTTTCAAAATAGTTTCTGGCTAGACACTTTATTGTAATAAATATTTATATGTATATATATATATCTGTTTTAAAACGTTTTATATAAAGAAATCAATTTATTTTAATATTTTATGTCCAGTCATATTTTATGTTAAGCAATAATTTTTTTTTTGAAAATACGTTTCTGTTTTAGAACATTTTTTATAAATATATAAATAAATTTTAATGAAAAATACTTTATGTTTAGCAAATTTATATTTAGAAATATATATTTGAAAATATTTTCCAGCTAACAATCTTAAAACTGCAATATTTGTTTGTAATTTATATTACACTGGATGAGGTAGGCAACAATGTTTTACGAACCACCCTAATGTATGTTATATCCACATATAAATAAGCATTTATACAAACCGGTTATTGTTGAGGTCTTGGTTTTTATTGTTGCTTGTACTACGATTTTATTGCACATATTCTAACATACTGACCCCAGAGGGAGGATTGAAAAAAAAAGAGAAAAAAGCAAAGGAAAATTGTTGCTCGCGTGAGAACTATGTCGCTAACTACCAACAGGGGTTGGTACTCCACTCTATGCCCCGCCCCACCCATCACTCCTTTCGTGTGACAGTGAAACAGTGAGCTTCCGTTGTTATAATATTTCGCTCGTCTAAAACACATTGTTGCTTGACATCAGGAAATTTCTCTTTACACCGGCCAACCAACGTGCATATGTGTATGTTTATATAGTACGTATGTATGTATGTATGTCCATTGGTTTAGTGTATGTAATGTTAGAAAGCGGAAATGAAGACATATTTTGAGGCTAAATTTTAGTTACAACAATTTCCGAGCTGTCCGCCTGCTGTATGAGTAGCTTTTTATAAGTGTACACACGTACACGTGAACGAGTATTTATATTCATATTTTTTTCTTATTTGTATTTAAATAAAGGATTTATTTGTTTTAAGCGCACACAACACATATATGTATGTATTTACATTCCACTATTTTATGTGCACAGTTGCATAAATAAACTGGAGTGTTTTATTTGTCTATACATGTAAGGTTGTATTTATGTGTGCCAGTTATGTGTGTTGTTACTAATACAGGTGCTTACATATGTATATATGGGGTTATATATGTAATTTTACTAGTTTACGACTGGATTTTTGAGAGGATATCAAAAATTCTATGTGATTTTTTGCTCAAAATTTGTGATTTCCATTTTATATGTAAATTTGTATGCATGTATAAACAATAAATATTTATTTTAGAATTTTTGTCGTGCTTTCCGTGTGTCAACACTGAAATTCATTTGACAGTAACTATGACACATTTATATATGTATGTTACTGTTTACTTGGTCTATTTGCAGATCGTTGACATACAAAAATTTTAAGTAACTGTTATTTGTATTTATTTATATTTCAATTTTTCCAAAAAAAAAAATCTCTGTATAAATGCATGGCATTATTTATCCTAATGGACTTTGCTTGCAAAAAAAAAATATTTCACATTTCACAATTCTTCTAATAGACCAGACCAATATGAGATCTGAAATAAGAACTGAAAAATTAAATAAAATAAATTATATAAAATAACATAAAATAAAATGAAGTAAAATAAAAAAAAAATAAAAAATTAAATAAAATAAAATTAAATAAAATAAATTATATAAAATAACATAAAATAAAATGAAGTAAAATAAAATAAAATAAAATACTATAAAACGAAATAAAATAAAATAATATAAAGTGAAATGAAATAAAAAAATAAAGTAAAATAAAATAAAATCAATAAAATAAAATAAAACGGAATAAAAAAAATAAAATAAAATAAATAAATTATAAAAAAAAATAATAATAATAAATATAAATTAATATAAACGAAAATAGAATAAAACAAAATAAAATAATGTAAAATAAAATAAAATAAAACAAAATGAAATAAATTAAATTAAATAAATAATTTATAACAAAAAAAAGAGATACAAAAATACAAAATAGAAAAAAAATTAAATAAAATAAAAGAGAATAAAATAAAATAAAACAAATAAAAATAAAATAAAATAATATAAAATAAAAAAAAAAAAATAAATTAAAATAAAATTTTTTTTAAATAAAATAAATTAATTTAAAATAAAATATAAAAAAAAAAAAAAAAAAAAAAAAAAAATCAAATCAAATAAAATATAAAACAATTAAAAAAAATAACATAAAATACAAAAAAAAAAGTAAGAATAAAGAACAATTAAAAATAATTAACAAAAAAATTAATGATATTAAAAAAAAAAATAAAAATTAAAATTAAAAAAATAATATGAGCTAAAAAAATAAAAAATAAGAAAATAGAAAAATAAAAAAATTAAATTAAATATTATAGAAAAATATAAAATTAATAAAAAATAATTTATAAATAAAAAATAACATGAAATGAAATAAAATAATATGAATTAATATAAACTAAGATAAAATAAACTAAAATAAAATAAGATAAAGTAAAATAAAATAAAATTAATTAAAATAAAATAGAGTAAAATAAAATAAAATAAAATAAATAAATAAACCTTATAAAAAGAAAAGAAAAAAATATATAAAAAAATAAATTAATAAAATTAAATAAAATGATTAAAAAAATCAAATTAAATTTGATAATATAAAATAAATTAAGTAGAATATGTGTCAATAATATTAAGTCATATGAAATAACATAAAAATAAAAATTAAATTAGCCATTTATACGTGGTCAATAATTAAGTGGATTTAATAAAAAGGCTCTCTAATGGCTGAGAGTGATAACGGCATTAAGGAAAATAATTTAATTTGTACAAAGTTCTGACTTCCTAAAGTCAGAATATTTGGTGACAGCTCTCAAATGTAGTAGCATTAAGTGAGATATGCTTTTTCCTCATAATTTTAAAGATATTTCCTTATTTAATTTGTTGGTTCTATAGAATACTAGTAATCAGTTTGATTATTAGATTTTCAGCAGAGCTCCTCCTCCATTTTGTGGTTTTTGTTTCTTGATGTTTATACCAACAAATGGAGGGACCTACAGTTTATTCTAAGCCGCCTCCGAACGGCTGATGGATTTTTATGAGGAAATTTTATTTCATGTCAGACATACACTCGGAGGGCTTGACATTCCCAGCTGAGGGACGACGATAATTAGAAAAATTAATTTTTCTATAATTTGGATATTGCTCGAACCTGAACTCGAGCCCAGGCCTTCCGTATTGTAATACGCAATGCTTACCACTCGTCTATTGCGGCCGCAGTTTATTTACTTAGCACAAAACGCAGAGTATATTATGTAGTCACAGTCACATGAAGTGTCATTAAAAAATGTAGCAATCACTTAGCTCATCTCATAGCCTTACAGCTGATTTTTTGTGAAGATTTATACAACAATATATGAGCCTAAATGTAGGCAACGTTATTCAATACAATTACTTAAATGTGTAATTTTGACGAAAAAAGTTGCCTACTTTTTGGGGCAACTAAACTGGAGAGTAAATCATAGAGCGTACGCTACCCATTGGTTTCCCCGCAAAATCTTTATAAAAATTGTTCAGCTATATCATAGAAAAAAACTTTACCCATTGCCGAGCTACCTCCATCTCAGCAGGAGTACAGCAGGAGTATATTAACTAAATTAGAGTTGAGTCCATCTTCTTTATCTTTTAAAACAGTTAAATTTAACGTAGTGTAATCTAAATTTTGGTAGTATTCATTATTATTTGTGAATTAACAGAATTTTACTTAGAAACTGAAGTAATTACGGATGTGGGTCTGTTTAGTTCACGCACTTAAGCTACCTAAATGTAGGCAATGTATTACTTTTAAATTTTATATAGAACTCTTTTGTTACTAGTAGCACGTTGCCTATGTTTTGGCCCGTAAAAAAAGCGCTGAGTTCACAGCATAGAATATGAATGTTTTTGCCTAAGAAAAATTCATTAAAACATACCTAAACATTTATCGAGAAAGGAAACTATTTAAATTTCTATAAATAAACTATTTATTTATGCATAATTAGATTTTGTGCATAATTTAAATTATAATAATTGATGGCATATAAATAATAACTAAAATTCCAATTTAAATTAGTGAATCGAATCACTAACGCTCTTTGTGTACTTGTGATGTGTATTTAATAAATTGTATTAAATTGCACTAAATAAAAATCAATTAAAATTTTGCATTCGACAAAAAGTAAATGAATCAAAAATTCAATTAAATATATGTTTATTTATGTAAATATGTGGCATACATTTCGGCGCAAGTGGGGTTAAATAAATATTTGTGATTTTTACTTTACAAAGGTCTAAGCGGTAGAAGTTTAAAGCTATTTTGGAAACCACCACGTTTCCTCACCATACTTCTCTCCAGATACCCTTTTTCGAATTGAATCCGTATTTGGGATGTCCACAGCACAAACCACTGGCTAAGCCATTAGGCTAGGTGTGTGCCGGGTTATTTCATTATTGTTTTGTTTCCCTGGAAAAAAGTTTGATGAGTCGAGAGGTGTACCTGGTACTGATATATTCGAAAAAATCGTGTTTTCGCTTCGATTTGCTTCAAATTTGGTACATAGGTAGCTTTTTGCTTAGATTAGTACTATATTTCCTGGCGGTAAGTAGACCATGGACCCACCTACTCGAAATCATATCTATATATATAAAATTTTCCTATCAAAGTGTCTGTCCTCGACCTCCTCCAAAACGGTTGAACTGATTTTAATGAAATTTCGTATACATATTCGTTAGGTCGACCAAAAGGTTTTTATCTATTTTTCATACCGAAAGTGGACCAGGAACTGACCTCTAAGAAGTGGACCATAGATCGACCTATTCGAAATCTTATTTTTGGTTCGATTTACGTGAATGATGATTTCCAGGTTGTGGACCGATTTAATGGAGAAAAAAAATTAATTTATGCTTCGATTTGTTTAAAATTTTGGATGATATGCCAGACAGACAAAACTTAAGATAATTTCGATGGAAGCATAGGCCCGTGCGTATTTTTCCCTGCGTCATGTAATTTTCCTGTGACCGAAGGCTGCGTTCAATTTACTTTGAAGCTTTCATATTCACATTTTCGTGAAAGACTTTAAGGGCGCCACAAAATAGGCATTTTTTGATATTTTTTTTTGGGAAAGCTATTAAATAAATCTGATTTTTGACAAAAGGCATTTATTGCACATATAATTAACTGCTTATAACAATTGAAAAAAAAAAATTTATTGAAAAATGGCGGTTATACAGCGTTCTCCCTAGGATGTCTCCATTTTTTCGGTAACCACGGCCGGAAAACAGCTCCTATAACTTTTTTATTTTAATAAGTTGAACGGCTTCCGCTTGTAAATAGCAATAACTACAGAAGTATGTAGGATTTTTTCCATATATGCATTTTTGACAAAATGGCAGGTCTCCAAAGGAAGAAGTAACAATTTTGCCTAAAAAATTGTTCGAAATTTGTTAAGGAAAAAAAAAAACTATGCAAAAAATTCTACGTACTTCTGTAGACAATGTATTTCTGAAAATAAAGTTAAAATTTCAAGTGAATCGGTTGTAAATTGTTTGAGTTCTGTTTCCCGGCAACTTGAAAAAAGTAGTTTTGAGATAAATGCGCTTAAAATTTTCAGTATGCCTTACTGACTGAAACAGACGCTTCAACTAAAGAGCGAAAATGGGGTATTTAGAAATTTTCATCTGTCATAATCTTTCGGAATAACATTTTTGAGACCATAATGTGTCATTTGAAAGAAAAAAATTCTGGAGTGGCCTAACGCCTTAAGTAGTAAATTAGCTAGATAAGTATTACGAATTAATAAAAAATTTAAAATTTTGATTTATATGGTGCTTCAGTAGAACTTATTAACTTTCTAAGCGAATAGTATTCTAGAAAATTCTGAAGCGTTGAGTTAGTGGTTGTAATTTTTACTACTTTGTTAATTATTTTAGTGATGAATTATTTTATTCGAACCCCTTTTTTTAATTAACATTCAGAAAATTAATTTATTATAATTTTTCTTTTTCTCATTTTTGAGTTATGTATGTAGAACATACAAAAAATGTCTATTAACGAAAAATGCTAATGGTTAGTTTTTGGGGCTTTAAAAAAAAAAAAAAAAAAAAGCCGACAAGTCCCTACAAAATTGCTAAAGATCACCCTAAATTGTTTATGGTAATGTATGCTGTGTTTAGGTATTTTTTCTGCTCATTTTGAAATATGCATAAATAAATGACAAAAAAAAAACTGCTCGTTGAAGTGGCATGACAGAAATGCTTAAAAAAAATATTATTTGTATTTGCAACAGTGGAAAATTGGCAAAATTATAGTTAGTACAAAAATTTTACCCTCCTAACCAGGAAGTCAAGAATTTCGCACACATATAAGGCAACTAATGGAGAAAATTTGGAAAAAAAATGAAAAAAAAATTAAAAAAAAAATTAAATAAAAAAATAATCAAAATTAATTTCTTTTAATTTTCAGTTTTAATAGTGTTATAAAAAGTATATATGCATTTTTTTTGTTATTTATTTATTTATTTTTTCACCTTTAACCTCTTCATTTCTATATCAAATATGAATATGTGGCGTACGTATGCAAATGAAGCGACTTACATCACATGGCTTTCGATTTAAATATTTCGCTGCAAGCATTTAAATATGCTAAATCAACAACAATAAGAATAACAACAAAATACAACAATTAAAACAGTTTTTTTTCTTACAAATTAAAAACAATTTAAAAACCATTTGCAGCCCTGACCCGCTGAACGCGTGAATGGGAAATTAATTTCTCCTATGGAAAAAACAAAAGAGTTAGAAAAAATGTGCATGGTTAGCATGCTACAAATGCATGTGTCTATACATATTTATGTATTTTAAATATGTATAAAAATTTACATATCTATATAGACATGTGTATGTGTGAGTGTGTTGCAGCTAATGCATGTAAGCAAACAAAAAGGATAACATCCACCAGTATTACATGTCTTTTCATAAAAACTTACTTACACACATCCACATACATATATGTGGGTATAAACTATACGCTTACATGTCATTAGCGCTGTCTATGTACATACAAATATGCATATACGATGCATACGATGAGTATGTATTGTGTTGCATGAAAAATAGCCCCAACTGAGCATTTTTAGTTTTTCATTATTTTAACGCTTTTTTATGGCACACACAACATACGTGGAGTATTACAGTTATTTGATTTTGTTGTTGCTGCTTATAGAAATCGATAAATAAAATATACAACGGCAGCAGCAGCAGCAACAACAACAACAACAACAACACAGATTGAAACGATATACAGAGTGGGGTTTTGGACAAAGCTCCCAATATATCTATGCATGTGTGTGTAAGCGCGTTCAATGCTGGTATGTCTGTATAGCGCAGGCATGTATGTACATACATTCACCACCTCGTGGCTCTTGTGGTTCTGTAGCAGCGTGTGGTAACTGTAATATTTTCTCATTTTCTTTTGTTTCATTTGTACGCTCATTATACTTAGCACAGCGTGTTTGAAAATAGTAGCAGAAACAATAACAATAGCTCATAGTGGTTTTAAATAACCGTTAACCGTTAGCAGTAGCAAACATTATAAATAGTAATAATATTATATCCAAAAGAGCTGCATGGAATTTCGGGTATTTAGTAACAATCACATAAATATAACATATGTATGAGCAAACAGATAAATGTGTGTATAAACAAACATATAATGGATAAATTATTTATAACAAAAAAACTCTTTGATTTTTAATATGATCATTTTTCATATCTTTATTCTTATAAACAAATATGTATGTACATATGTATGCTTAAAGGTGCGCGCTCATTCATAAAAGATCCTTTTGCTTCTTTACATTGTCATACCACATTATGTTAGTGTTAAATAAATATATATGAATTTCTCATTATAAAGAGTGATCCATGTAGAGGGATTTTTTTTTCAGATTACGCGCGAATCATGTCAAGCTGTCATGTAGTTTTTTTCAGTATTGCGTGGCATTTCATCATGGAAAGACTTACGCCTGAACAACGTTCACAAATCATTCAACTTTATTACGAAAATTCACGTTCTGTAAAAAATGTGTTTCGCTCAATTTATGATCAACATAATCGGCCTACCGAGCGTACTGTTCGCAGCATCATCACCCATCTTGAGACTCAGCATTCATTATTGGATAATATTCGACCGAATACACCACGTTCAGCACACAGAGATTGTACGATTTGGCGCCGTTCACAGCAACTTGGACTGACTCGGAACGACTTGGCGTATTTTATGTCGAGATATTAAATTGAAAGCGTACAAAATACAGATTGAGCAAGAACTGAAGCCTCTCGACCTTCCCAACCGACATCACTTCGTTCTATGGACTCTTGAAAAGTTCCAAGCAGATCCGACGTTTTCGAGCCAAATTTTGTTCAGCGATGATGCCAGAAATGTCTGGCTCAATGGGTATGTAAGCAAGCAAAATTGCCACATTTGGGACGAAGAGCAGCCTGAAGAGCTTTAAGAGCTGCCATTTCATCCAGAAAAAACAACCGGTTGGTGTGGTTTGTGTGCCGGTGGAATCATCGGTCCATATTTCTTCAAAAATAATGCCGACCGACAATGTACACTGTATTTTCGCACGGTGATCAGTTAATTGCCAAATTGGACCAAAACTTGAAGGAGAAATAATATTTTTTAGTGTTTTCTGAACATTTTTGGGTTTTAATTTGTCGTGGCTCTTTGATAAAAAAGTGACTTTTTGAATGCAACACTGCTCCCATCAACTGTTATTGATTAATAGATTGCAGACGAACTCGTGAGACTTAACGAAGAGGAAAGAAGTTAATTTCTTGAGATGATTAAATATTATTTTTTTTAGTAAAAAACCATCACTGAAACCAAGGAAAACTTTATAAATACTACGGTGACTTTGCACCATCAATTCCAATGGTTAAGATGTGGTTTACTGAGTTCCGTTTAGGTCGTACCAATAAAAGTGACGCCAAACGTTCGGGTCGCCCAAAAGAGGTCGCCACGTCAAAAATTGTCGGTAAAATCCTCAGAATGCTATTGGAAGAGGCCATAGGCATCTCAACTTAGCGGGAACATCATATTTTAAATGAATATTTGTACATGTAAAACACGATTCCCAGATCGGTCACACCCGACCATAAGCGCTACATTGTGACCGCTTCAAAGGTGTGTATGGCGCTGTTCAACCGCAATCCAAACACATTTTTGCAATGTTTCGTTACCGTAGACCAAGACCAAAGAACAATCAGGTGGGTTTCTCCGAGTGAACGTGAAAGCCCAGGAGGGACGCCAATGCTACAGTTTTTGGGTTGCGCGATGAGGCATTCACTTCTACTACCTTGAAAAGTGTAAAACGATCACCGGCTGGCAGATTTTGGACAGATTTGATATTGATTTGTAGCAGAAACGACCGCATTTGGCGACAAAAAAAAACTGCTGTTCCATCAGGACAGTGCAGGGATGCAGACGTGTGTAGTCACCATGCAAAAAAATAATTAATTGTTCTATGAACTTCTCCAGATTTAGCCCGCTGCTACTATTTCCTGCTCCTAAATCTGAAGAAATTGCTAGGCGTTAAGACATTCGTGTCGATTGAAGAGGTCATCAGAGATATAAACTCCTATTTTGAGGGCCTTGGAAAGCTAATCAAACTACCCTCGTATGCTAGCGGCTGATTTTCCTGCAAATGATGATACCAAGAGTTTTATGTTTGATCCATATGGCTGCTGTATACTTATAAGGAACTATTACACAAATATATATGGCTTTGGACCTTGGCAAACAAAAGGGGTTTCCATGGTAATTTATGATGCTCATTTAAGTTTTTTATATTTAATAACTTCATTGTTAATGATTTTTGACAATAAATGGTATTAAATAAAAAGTAAAAATCCGAGTAATGATATATAGAGCTTCGGATAGGTGAAGAGCTAAGCAACACTAAGCAATCAACCGCATTTTTTAATACTCTTGGGAACCGAACTTTAAAGCGGAGAAGAAAAAGCTAGGGCAAAAACACAACGCTGGAATCACGCGAGGGTTCTGAAACTAAAATCGGATCAATTATTCGGAATTAGCCTATCGAATATTGATAAGAAGCGTTCTGTTCTACTCGGGTCCAAAAGCTAACTTGAATTTATAGACTTGAGTAATTATTCAAGTTAGTAATAAACGCGGAGGTCTTGGAAAGTTTCGCTATGAAAATACTTCCTTTAAATTATTTTATAAAGCGGAGAAATTAATATATATATATATATATATATATATATATATATATATGCAAAGACTCGGCAGGCTGCAGATAATGAAATAATCAACGCGTAACTTTTGTTACTGAAAATTTCTGAGATGTGGAAGCTACATATAATGCGTCTGACCGCATTAGTTACTCAACTCTTGAACCGATTCTATTAAAGTTGTGGTCAATTATTTTTCTAGCTCCAGTCCAGTTATCACAAGTCCAATAAATTAGTAGTTGCTAGTCTAAGAAGACTAAATTTGATAATAATATAAAAAATAGAAGGTTATATACATGGTAACTTTGAATGATTTGAAATATCGACGCCCTTTAGACATGGAAAATTGAATTTAAAATTATTCTTTCCAACATTAATTATTATTTTTCACTTAAACCAATCATCCCTGACAACATCACTCATACGCCATGCAGCCTCTTTCAATGACAACACAATGTATAAACAATATGCACATTCGCTATAAAGACATCCGATAAAGAACAAAAGATGAACAAATAGCAATGTATGCAACAAATATATGTAAATAGACACAAAAAAATCTCTAATTTAAGCATATGAAAGCAATCGCCGCGCAAAGTGTGTGAAGGTGTTGGTGTAGATGTTCCCTGTGTACTCCTCTGTGGGGGCTATTGGACCAACTCATGTTTTTACACGAACTTAGTGCAGCACGACCATTCCTCGTGTTATGCCGTTCGCAATCAATACACGAAGTTACAATTGCACAAGAAGTTCTACAGTGGTATACAGAAAATATGTGGAAATGTAACTGAGTCAGTTTCGTTTTGTTGTTGAGCTCTGCTGGTACGCAAAAGGAGATGGATATATGATCCAGCTCTAGGACATCACAATGTTAATTGGACCATATTTTTTGTATGGATTGTGACAGGTTTTGGATTACTCTATTGTCCGCGTGGAGTGTAGATTTCACGCGTGTATGAAGTACTCGCCTTGCTTGCAGGGTACCTGCATATGTGTAAATATGTATATGCATATATGTATATATTCATATAGCATAAAATACACAGCTGGGCAGTCAATTGTCAAAATGACACATGATTGTGTGTGTGTGTGTGTGTGTGTGTGTGTGTACGTTTCTTTGTGGTGTTAAGTTTGTTTACACTAGCATGACAGGCAACCAGCAGCTGCGGCAACATTTAATCACAGCAACCGATTGCACCGATTGACTTAATGTAAACAATTATAAATGTGATAAGTGATTTGTTCCACTTCTCAAGGGCGGGTGGGTGAAAAGAAAATGTGTTTATGAGAAAATTACAAGGATTATTACTGGGTGTTACAAGTTATTGGAATTATATTAGAGGGGAGTTGAACATATTTTTAAGACATTTTAAAAATTATTTCGTAAAAAATAAAAATAAAACAGAAAAAAAAAATAAATAAAAAAAAATAAATAAAAATAAAAATAGAATAATATAAACTAAATTAAAATAAAATAAAATCATATAAAACGAAATAAAATAAACAAAATCAAATAAAATCAAATAAAAAAATAAAAAAAATAAAAATGAAATAAAAATAAATAAAATAAGCTAAATTAAAATAAAAATAAATAAAATAAAATAACATAAAATAAAATAGAAAAATACAATAAAGGAAATCAAAATAAAGTACACTAAATTAAAATAAAATAAAAAATAAAAATATAAGGTAATATAAAATAAAATAAAACAGAATAGAATGAAATACGATAAAATAAGATAAATAACATAAAATAAAATAAAATAAAATAAAATAAAATAAAATAAAATAAAAAAAAACAACATAAAATAAATAGGATAAAATAAAATAAAATAAAATAAATTAAAATAAAATAAAATGAAATAAAATACAATAAAATAAAATAAAATACAATAAAATAAAATAAAATAAAATAATATAAAATAAAATAAATTAAAATAAAATAAAATAAAATAAAATAAAATATAATAAAATAAACTAAAATAAAATTAAAAATTATAATAAAGAAAACCAAAATAAAGTAGATTAAAATAAAATAAAATAAAAAACAAAAAAGTAAGGTAATATAAAAGCAAATAAAAAATAATAATAAAGTAATGTATGAAATACAATAAAGTAAAATAAAATGCAATAAAAAAAATTAGCTAAAAAAAAAATAAAAAAAAAATTAAAAACAATAAATTAAAATAAAATAATATAAAACAAAATAAAACAAAAATCAAATGATATTAAATTAAATATATTAAATATAAATTTTATATAATAATCAAAAATATAAAAAAATAAATAAAATTTAATAAAATAAGTAAAATAAATAAAACAAACAAAAAAATGAAATAAATAAAGTACAAAAATAAAATAAAGGTAAGAAAAATAAATAAAAATAATTTCAAAACTTTATTAAAATAAAACAGATAAATAAAATGTTATAAAATAAATAAAGGAATTGAAAAATAAATCAATTTAATTAAAAATAAAATTAAATTAACTTAAATCAAAAAATATTCATTAAATGAAAATGCAGTAAAATAAAGCAAAATAAAAAAGAAAAACGCCACAAAATTAAATTACTTAAACTAAAGAGTTAAGGTTAAGTAAAGGATTTGAGTGATCAAAATTTAATACTTTTATACCAAAATGTCATAAAAAGTATGCCAACTAAGCGTATGTACACTGAAATAAAATCGTTCCTTTTTTAAATATTTTATTCGGATGTGACATCATTAGGAATACTCAATGTCCCTAATTTGAAATGCATCGAAATAAATATATACAGACACTCCCTTATTGCTGATTGACTATACCCCCCGTTTCTGCGGTAATTCTGCTGCTGAAGCAGCGTAGTAGCTTATATGAAAAGTAAATATCAAAAAGTCACGTTTGCACAAACATTCCGACTCACATATACTCATACCTACACCAATATGGCGCATATTAAGATAAAAATGCATATACTCGTACATGCACCGATATATGCGTTCAATGCAAGCTCTTGCCGTGTCCCCTTTTTATTTAACTATTTATCTTATTTTACTTTTTCTAACAAACCGAAATTGTAAATGAAAATACTGTTAAGCTCAAACAGGCTTACAAAGTAAACATATCGTGGTTGACCAGCTTTTTCAATCGCCCAGAAGTCGCATGACAGTACGTAATACCAATACACACATATACACATACACATAGAAATCTATAAGTAATAATGAAAACTTTATTGAACTGGAAATCGAATGGAAATGGCAATAAAATCGAATGCAGTACTGAAGAGTCAAGTATTTGAGGTAAAGTATTTGTAGTGAAAATAAAAATAAAAATAAAATAAAATAAAGCAATAAAGTGAAACAAACTAAATAAAACCAAAGAGACACAAATTTTGCTGAAAGAGGGGGGAGAGTTGCTAAAAACTTTTTTCCCAAATTAAAAACTTAGTAAACCATTTTATCTGCTGATGTACGTACCTAAAAGTAATGACATTCAATATAAAATAAGAGAAAAAATAAATTAAAAAATATATATAATAATAATTGTGGTAAGAGATCATAAAATGTGAAATAAATATTAAAAATTAAAGTTGCAGAAGCAAGAGGTTAAGGAGAGAATTTCCTTAATCTAATATCTGTCACGAGGATAGCGAAAGCAAAGGCTAGAAAATAAAAAATGTAAACTTATTCTACTAAAAAAGCTAGAGATCATAAGTTCAATGGCAAAATTAAATCCAAAAAAAAATCCTGAAAAAAAACAAGGAAATATGAGAAGCTTGAAAACTCAACAGCAAAACCTATGCCGTCATTCTCACATCAGGGATACAACGCACTGCTCAACGAAGCAGCAAAAATTAAAAAAAAATGAATATAATATGTAATAGAGAAATGCAAATAAATCAATACAACAATACATTATAAATTGTACAGAAGAGAATTGAATAAAAAACTTAATAAAATCAATTAATTAAATTAAGAAAAAAATCAAATGAAATAAAATCAAGCAAAATAAAATAAAATAAAATATAACGTAATATAATAAAATGAAATGTAATGAAATAAAATAAAAATAAATAAAAATAAACAGAAAACAATAAAATAAAATAAAACAATATGAAATGAAATATAAGTAAATTTGAAATAAAAATACAAAATAACAAATAAAAAAATTAAATTAATCGAAAGAATAAATAAACGAAAGAATTAATTAAAATTACACTAAATAAAAAAAAATAAATAAAATAAAAAATATATAAAATTATAAATGAAATAAAATAAAATAGAACCAAATCATCAAATCAAATATAAACAAATTAATATAAATATATATAATAAAAATTATACAAAAATTAATTCAAGTAGAGGTACCATTTTTTGACAGATTACACGCGAATCGTGTCAAGCTGTCATGTTATTTTTATTCAGTGTTGTTTGGCATTTCATCATGGAAAGACTTGACCTGAACCTGAACAACGTTTACAAATCATTCAACTTTCTTACGAAAATTCACGTGCTGTAGAGAGCATATTTCGAGTGCTTCGCTCAACTTATGGTCAACATAATCGGCCTACTGAGCGTACTATTTGCAACACCGTCAACCAACTTGGAGGTCCAGCATTCAATATTGTATAATATTCGACCGAACAGACCACGCCTAGCACGCAGTGAAGAAAATACAGCGGCCATAGCTAAGGGTGTACACGAAAACGGTGGAGAGTCGACTCGGACTGACGTATGGAACGACTTGGCATATTTTTGTCGGTATAATAAATTGAAAACGTGCAAAATACAGCTTGTGCAAGTACTAAGGCCGCTAGACCTTCCAAAGTGACATCACTTCGCTATAAGGGCTCTTGAAAAGTTCCAAGAAGATCCAACGTGTGCGAGCCAAATTTTGTTCAGCGATGAAGTTCATTTGTGGCTCAATGGGTATGTAAGCAAGCAAAATTGCCGCTTTTGGGGCGAAGAGCAATCTGAAGAGATTCAAGAGCTGTTACTCCATACAGAAAACAACGGTTTGGTGTGGCTTGTAACAAAAGCAAAAAAAAAAAATCACAGCCAACAAATTAGTTTTTCACGAAAATTTGCTGATTACGTTTAAGAGGCCAATCAACATCTATCTTTCCTAGCTGCAAATAGATTTTTATTTATATTTCAAAACAGCTCGCCTTTCCTTTGCTTACATATATTGCACACAATGCCTTGTATAGCTTTCCGACTATAGCAAAACTTTTAAAATTTAAAAAAGTTTTACAAATTTTCTTGAATCACAAACTAGTAAAGAATATAAAAAAATATTTTTAGGTTTATGATTTTCAAATGATAATATAAAAGAATATATACAAAAATAGACCGAATAGGGTTAATTGAAAAAATTATATTTTAATTCCATTTTAGCTACATTACTTGTGCGAAGGTTTATCAAAAAAAAAAAAGAAATATATATATATATAATTCTTGGTATCAAACAAATGAAATGAGAGGAGAACTTTCTGACAGTTAAAAGTTGTAAAACAGAACAAAACACACATACATAAATGCAACAATGTTTGCGTTAAAGATTTATGTATATGAAAGTATTCAAGTATGTGGGTGTGTTTGCCAATTAAATTTAGCTTTAAGCTAAGAGAAAAATGCAACTTTGTTAAATTCAGACGCGTCCATTGCAATTCTTTTCCTTCTTGTCATAGAAATATATATACAAGTATATTTGCGCCACCAACTCACCGCACCTTGAAGCGCAACTAGGAAACTAGTGTTGAAACTTCTGTTCTACGGAGGTGTTTATATGTATATAAACAATTTTATATATACATAGCTATGTAACCGACATATGGTGTAACAGTTTTCAACATTAACCATTGTTTGTTGTTTACCGATGCGCTCTGCTTTGTTGTGTTGAACGGAAATTTAAACAACTTTTCCAATATGGCGTATGAGTAATTACTGTTTGAACTTTATGAAACTAAACGTAAATATGTATGGTTGTACATGAACGACTATCTATATTACTCCAATGTTCGTATGTATGTAGTATTCTTGCGTAAAATTTACGACGTAACATTTATGATGTTCGATACTGAGGATATTTTTTCATTCTTTTTGTGTATTTTTTTTTATCAATATTTGAGTTACTTGTGTGTATTTGAGTTACTTAGTGACTCCTAGACTACTTCGCTTTTATAGTATTAGTCAAATCTATTTTTACTACAAATGGTATGACTCTTAGTACAAATAACTGATACATCGGTAGAGAACACTGCCTTCGGTGTAGGCTGAAGATGTACATATAATGTTGTCATTAGTGTAGTTCTGGCTCAGCATTAGAGTGGGGCATTTTAAAATTAAAAAAAAAAAAATACATCCGAGTAGTTCCACTGGCATTTCTCTTTTTTTTTTTTTAGTTTCATTTAATTTTTATTTTTATTTTTATTTATAAGCCGCCTCACTTATGTCTCCTTCAGGAACTTTGAGAGGAACTCCTAGTTTTTGTAAATTTTTGAATAACCACTTCATATCTTTTTGAAATATTACAGGCCAATTGGCAAGGAACCGGCTTGAGAAATAAATGGCTCTACTTGAATTAAATCAAATCTGATTTTTAGTTAGCTCTAACCTTGGAAAGACGCTTATATAAATTTGAAGCAACTTTTGTTGTTGTGAAAAAAATGGATAAAAAGGAATTCCGCATGTTGATAACATAAACTATTGCTGTTTGAATGGGAAAAATACAGTTGAAGCAAAAACTTGGCTTGATGACGGGTTTTCAGACACTGGCCTAGGAAAAACAATTATCAGCGGTTGCTATGCTAAGTTTCGACGTGGTGAAATGAGCACCGAAGACGTTGAATGCAGTGAACGCCCAAAAAAGGTTGATTTTGAATGACGTAAATTGAAATCGAATGAAATAGCAGACACTTCAAAGAGATGAACGGAACGTGCTCAACATATCATTCACGAGCATTTGGGTATGAGAAAGCTCTGTGCAAAGTGGGTGCCGCGCGAGCTTCCTTTTGACCAAAAACGACGACGAGTTGATGTTTCAGAGCATTATTTGGAGATGTTCAAGCATAATAAACCCAAGTTTTTGCGTCGATATATGGCCATAGATGAAGAATGACTCCAAAATTTCCCTCCGAAGTCCAATCGAAAAACATCCGAGTGGAGTGCACAATGAACCCGCTCTAAAGCGCGAAAAAATTCAACAGTCCAAAGCAAGGTTATGGCGTCTGTATTTTGGGATGCGCATGGAATAATTATCATTGGCGACCTTGGAAAAGGAAGGATCATCAACAGCGATTATTACATTGCCATAGTGGACAGTTAGAAGAACGAAATTGACGAAAAACGTCCGCGTATGAAGAAAAAGAAAGTCCGGTTTCACCAAGACAATGAACCATGTCACAAGTCAGTGAAGTCAATGGCAAAAATCCATGAAATGGCCTTCGAATTTCTTCCGCACCCACCGTTTTCTCCAGATCCAGATACTTGTCGTTCCCAAATCTAAAAAAAAAAGATCGCTGGGAAGAAATTTTCGTCGAATAAAGAGATGATCACCGAAGCTGAGGCCTATTTCAAAGCAAAGGACAACTCGTACTATAAAAATTGTATCGACAAGTTAGAGGCTCGCTATAATCAGCGTATCAGCCTTGAAGGGATCTATGTTGAATAGAAAAATTGAATTTTGCAAAAAAGATAAATTAGTTTTACTATGGCGAGCCGCGGACTTCTCAATTGACCTGTTATATCATAGAAGTATTTTCATCCTTGAATATTCGCTAAAAGGAAGTAATTGAAAAGACTTTCCGCTAACTCCGTGGTACTAACACCAACGTAAAGAAATAAATGCACTTAAATAATTTCTATCAGAATTACGATATATTTTCAAAATCTATCCAAGCTTCCACTTATCATCAACATGAAAATAATAATAATTAATTGAACACATGTTACATTACAGCGAATAATATTAACAAAAACTCTTGCAAACTACATTTAATATGGTTCTAATTAATGACTTTTGTCATTATTTGCAAAAGCATTGTGCACACATTGGCATTTCGTCCGAATACTTTACTGTTTGTGTTTGTTTGTTTGTTGTTCTTGTACAAATAATTCTTCATAAATACTTTTATGTTATGAAAGAGTAAAGAAAATATTGTAAAACTTTTTCCACATACTCGTATGACAAAAGCAATGTGAACAATATATGTAACACATGCATGTATATGCATATTATAATGTGAGTATAAAACACACACACACATACATTCTTGTCATTGTATTGCACATTTTTCCATTTAAAAAAAAAAAATATTAAAAAGAAAAATTTACTATCCTTACTGACGAGCCATTCGCAACCACGCAAAACTTCGCAGGTTGGAAGAAGCTTATGTGGCAAACGCAAATTTGTTGCACAATTTAATGCAAAAATAAACTAGCCGAGACAAATGCACTTTCACTTCTATATATAGATTGCATGTTGCATATTGCAACTTAAAAATTTATAGTCAATAAATTCAGGCTTTTTACAATTTTCATATTTATATACACTGCCGGTCATAAATAAGTGACTAGCAATTTTTAATTAAGTTTTAAAATTTGTTGTCAGGGTAAAAAGTTTTTGTTTTCAAATTTGTAAGAAATTTCAAAATTGCATAAAAAAATTAAACTAAATTAAAAATAAATTCATTCAATAAACAAAATTTAATCAAAAAGTAATCAAGAGGGAAATAGTTTTACTAAATTTATGTTTAAGGTGAAACAGTTTTTTTGATTTTTTTAACTTAAGTTAATTATTTAATTTTGTTTAACAGAAATAAATTTTCCAAAGACTAAGACACAAACGGCAGTGAATGAACAAAATTTATAAGAAATCACCTCTTACATTTTTTTTAATAATTTTTTCACTTATTGCCAAAACTGTTTAAATGGCAGAAAATTTAATAAAGTTATGCAAAACGTTAAATTTTTCAGAGAAGTGAATTTTGTGTTTTTTTTTTATTTTTAAGTTTTTTTTATTAATTATTTCCTCTCAACATTTTTTTTAAATATTTTTTTATTGTTTTAAATATTTATTATAATAATTTTTTTTATTATAAGTGTTTTTTTTTTGGAGCTATTTTATCTGAAATAATTTGACTGTTAATATTTTTTATATTATTTTAAAAAATTTTAATATTTTAATACGTATTTTTAATGGTTTTGAAAACTATTTGCTTTTAATTTTTTTTTTTATATTTTTAAGGGCCCTGAAATTTGTTAACCAGTTTTTTTTTATAAAAAAAATAAAAATTTTTCTTTTAAAATTTTTTACGAAACTTTTTCTTTAAAGTTTTTCCATTTGTTTATTTTTATATTCTACGTTTTTTTTTAAAAAAAGTATCTAAATTTTTCCTTAAAGATTTTTTTGTAATCTATTTTCTCTAAAACAAATTTTTTAAACGATTTTTATCTATCTATTTTCTATCTGTCTATTTTCAATTTTTTTTTTAAGACATAACTCTCAACTTTTTTTTTTTGGGAACTTTTTCTCTGGCATAATTTATTTTGAAAATTTTTATATATATGTTGAGCCTCGTTTACTGAAGATTTTTTTTTTTAATTATTTTTGCTTCGAAATTTTTGATGAATTTTCTTTTCTGAAGTTTTTTTTTTTGCAAAAAAAAAAATTAACATATTTAATTATACTGAAAACGTTAAAAAAATTTTTTTTCAATTATTTTGCGGAAATTGTTTTATTTATTTTTTTTTAATTTATTTTCTGTGAAAATTTGTTAACCATTTTTGTCTATACTTAAGTTTTTTTTTAAATTTTGATTTGAATTATATTTCTGTAATTTTATTTTTTCTTATACTTATATTTTTTAATTATTTTCAATAAATCACTTTTTAAATTGTTTGAATTATTTTGCTGCTTTTTTGAAATTCTTATTTTCTTTTTTAATTATCTTCCCTAAAACAATTTAAAAAATTTTTTTTTAATTTTTTTTATATATTTTCATTTCTAATTTTTTGGAGCAATATTTATTTATTTATTTTTTCTGAAAATATTATAATATAATTATACTGATAACGTTTTCAATATTTTTTTTTAAATAATTTGCTGAAATTCATTTATTTTTATTTTTTTTAATTATTTTCTGTTAAACATTTTGTTCTAAAATTTTAACCAATTTTATCTATACTTAAGTTCTATTTAAATTTTTTTTGAATTATTTTGCTGTAATTTTATTTCTTTAAATCTTTTCCATTAATTATTTTCAATGAATCAGTTTTTGAACTTTTTTTTATAATTTTTAGCTATACTTAAATTTTTTAATTTTATTTTAAATTAATTTAAAAAAATTAATTTTTTTTAATATTAAAATTTTTTTTTCTGAAACATTTTTTCAAAAATAAAAAAAATTTAACTAAGTTGTTTTTAGATTAAAAAAAATGTTTGAAATATTTTGCTGTTTTTTTTTTGAAATTTTTTTTTCTTTTTTAATTATTTTCTCTAATAATAAAATAAATTCTTTTAATTTGGAAATTTTGTTTTATATATTTTATATCCTAATTTTTTTGGAGCAATATTTTTATTTTTTCTGAAAATACCATATTTCATTTATACTGAAATCGTTAAAAATTTTTTTTAAATTAGCATTTTTTTTGTTTTATTTTTTTAAATTTTTTTTATAAATTTTTTTTTGTGAAATATTTTATTCTAAAGTTTTTAACTATAGTTTTCTATACTTAACTTCTTTTTAAATTTTGTTAGGAATTACTTTGCTGTAATTTTATTTTTAAATTTTTTTTATTATATCCAATGAATCTCTTTTTGGATTTTTTTTAATTACGCTTTAACCATATTTAAAGTATTAAATTTTTTTAAATTATTTTACTGAAATTAATTATTTTAAATATTTTTAAAATTTTTTTCTGAAACTTTTTTTCAAAAAAAAATAAAAAAATTTAAATGGTTTTTAAAATTAAAAAAATTTAGTTAGTTTACGAAAATTTTTTTTGGAATTTTTTATTTTCTCTAAAACAATTTTTTGAAAAAATTTTAATTTTCTATAGAAAATTTTTAAAATTGTTTCAAATATTTTAATTTCTAATTTTTTGGAGTAATATTTTTTTTAATATATATTTTTATAATGTGAGCCTTTTTCTGTGATATATTTTTTTAAACCTTTCGTCTGCTTCTGAAACAATTTGTTTGAAATATTTTTTATTATTTGTTGAAATATTTTCTCAAACAATTTTTTAGCCGTTTTTAATTGTTTAAAGTTTTTTTTTGTATTTATCTTAGCTGAAATTTTTCCTTTTTTTTTAAATAATTTTTATTCATTTTCTTGAAATTTTTTCTTTGAATAAATTTTGCGGAAACAAATTTTGTCGTTTTGATAGACAATTATCTTGGAACATTTTCTTTAAATGTTTTTAGCTTTCTGAATTTTTTTTTTTTTTTTTTTTAAAATAATGTCAAATTTTTTGTATTCAAGTATTAAAAAAATTAAATTAAAGGGTTTTAAAAATAAAATAAAATTTTTTTAATTATTATGATGAATTTTTATAAAAATTTTGTATTTTCTTTTTTAATTATCACCTCTGAAAAAATTATTTTAAAAATTTAATATTTATTTTTATAAAAAAATTTTTAATTTAATTTTAAATAATTCAATTTTTAATTTTTTTGAATAATATCTTTTTTTAAATATTTTTTTATTATTATGAAATATTTTTTTAAAATCTATCTGTCTATTTCCGAAACAATTTGTTTGAAAAATTTTTAAATTTTTGGTGAGCTATTTTATGAAACAATTTTTTTTAATTATTTTTAGGTTTTTTTTTAACTTTCTTAGCTGATATTTTTCTTATTTTATATTATTAATTAATTTTTTTTACTATTTTTTTGGAATCATTTTTGCTGAAACAATTTTTGTTGTTTTTTCAAACTATTATCTCTGGAACCTTTTGTTTAATATTTTTATTTTTTATTATATTTTGCAAATATTTTCTTAGAGCGGGACAAGATCTTTGGCTAAAAGAAATTAAAACATTTTTTAGAATTAGAATTGTTAAAATTCATTTAAATTAAAAAGGAATAGGAATATCAGTAAATTTTAAATATAAAAATCGTCTAGTAACTCGCCACTTTATTCGCCAGTGTATACACACACGTAAGTATAAGCATATGTATATTAGTTAATTATATATGCAGCGTATTTCGACTCAATTTTTGGGCTATATAATTTACTAAAAACACAAGTATACACACTCATGCGCAAACATACATGCAAGTGAACGCCAAAAATTTATATACTCGTTTATGCAACGCGCGCTACACAGCACAGACAATGTGCAGCCATAATATGCTTCAACGCCAATTTGTATGCAATGAAAATTATAAATTCGCATGCCAGTTGAGCGCGTGCACTTTTAACCAAGCAAAGTTGCCTCGCCTGCCTCAGCTATGTTGGCTTCAACTTAGCATTGCATACATCAAACGCTAAACGCTACTGACACTAGCTGACACTCAGGCTTAATTCGCTGGTTAGTTGGCGCGATGGCTGACTGACAGACTTGCTGGCTGGTTGGCTGCATTTTTGGCTGACTAAGGTTGTGGCTTGCGAGGTTTTAAGTTCATGCTGGTGCTGCCAGTCGGGAAGTCGAGCAGGCAACCTGAAGCAGGCACGGCAATCGCTTAACGGCGGTTATAGTTTGTGTGCGCAAATTTGCATGCCAAAGCAGCGTAGGATGGTTAAGATGCAGAGAGAGATGGATAGAGGAAGAAAGAGAGAGAGCGGTAGAGAGAAGCACGCGCGGTTTTGTATGAATAATCAACAATGACAGCGGCTACAATGGCACTTGGCTGTGATTCTACTCGAAATGCAAGTTTGTTTGTATATGTAAAATAGCTACCACAAAAGTGTGCTTGTGTGTGTTTTGTTTATTTATGCCTGTATGTAAATGCATGTTTATTTATTTGCATATACATATGTATGTGTGTGTGTGCAACTTTGCTTGCTGCGCCTGTTCATCAAGAGCTACTCAATGTGTGGCTCGGCGTTGCAACAATAGAAAAACAACAACAAAAGTACAAAAAAAAAAAAATGTAAACTACAAGAAAACAAATTTGAATTTTCATACATATATGTATGTATATATATTCATGTATGCAATAAAGTCAAGTAACAACAAATAACCGCTTATGGCATCGCTCAGATCTCTACTTACATATATGTATGTATATGCACGAGTATATGCTCATACGCTTGTGTTCGTTTGCACTTTGGCTTACTGTTGAGCTGAGCTCCAGCGCTGCCAATATGTTGCAGCAATTGTTGCATGTGTTAACAATAAAGGCCATGTAGGGGTTAAGTTAATGTGCAACAACAGCAACAACAACAACAACTACAACTATAAATATACATAAATTGATAGACCTACTTCGTGTTCTTCTTCTTTACGGCCAAAGGCAAGCGTTTGAGTGCTAAAAATTGTATTGTGCACTGCTTGCTGCTGGGGCGCCCTTACCCATTGACATTGTCTGAGAGTGCATTGTTGATGGTTATTAATAACTTTTGATAGATTTATATTTTGTAAATTATTGCTTATTGATGGGAGGAACGTACAATGAGCTCAAATTGCTCTTTTTGCTGAAGTAATAGCAAGGGATTGAGAATTCGACCAGAGTGTGACCTAAATTCGGGATTCTAATTAAATTTATTAATTATTTAAACAATGACACGTATTAAGGAGGAGCGTGACCTTGAACTGATATTGAATGAGAAAAAAATTATAACAACAACAACAACAACAACAACAACAATAATAATAATAATAATAAATAATTACAAGAAAAACACTTTTTGTGATGAACTTCTTCTTGCTATTGCTCGGTAATCGTGAGCGATAGAAAGCTGCATTTTATTGCAGAGTGTGGTAAAATTCTCTACCTATCCTACAGTATACATATCAATATTCCTAGCCACCACTCTATATGATTTTTTTGAATTAAAAAAGTAACCATGAGCGACAGAAAGATGAGGTTTGTTGCATAGTATAGTACAACTCTCCACCTATCTGACGGTATGAAGAGCAATATTTTTCCCCACGCTTTTTTGGCACACTAGTTTTTATCAATTGGATAGATTGAATAAATTCAATAAACAATTCAATGAATTCCACTAACAGTATAAAAAATTAACATATTCTTATTTCTGTTAATTAGTTACAATAATTCCTCCAAATTCAACTCCCACTAAATCCCACCAGCGGTAAGAATGCCCACATGAAATGACAAGCGCGCCATATGAAAGAACAGCTAATAAGCTGTCATCGCCTAGCCAGCTTAATTCAAAATAGACGTATGTATGGGCAAATCCTATGAAATGCTATGGTACACTAAATGCAATTACAACAACAACAAGAAAACTTTAGGTACCTCCGATTGCTACAAACTTTTTCCAAGGTTTATCATCTGGGGTGGATTTCTAAATCCAAACTTAATGTTTTTATCAACGTTAATCTCACCTCTCAACGTACGTTCGCCTCAACAAATCACACTTTTCGAAACGCTTCTGTAACTCATTCACCAGTTTACTCATCAATTACAGCGTGCGAAAAGCAGTTAAAATATATTAACTTAGAGTTCAAGCAGTTGTCCATTCTAATTTATATACTATACTCGTAGAAGGCTAGATTCCAGTAACTAATAAAGTGCAGGAATGTATTTTGACATCAGTCAAACCTAACTGTCCAACCAAACATGTTTTGTTTTAGTTAAAAAGATAGTCATTTATGAATTTCTTCATCGACGAGGCACATTTCTCACTCAGTGGTTACGTATATGAGACAAATTTTCTAATTTCGGCCTCCGATATTGCTCAACTAATTGAAGGGAAGCCATTACACCAACAAAAAAAAAGAAAGCTTATTGTCTAGTGCGCTCTTTGGTCCGGAAATGTGATTGGACCTTAATTCGAAGCGTTATGGTCGTATTTGAACAATATGTGGCTTCAGCAAGATGGTGCCACATACTACACAACTCGAGCGAATGCGGCTTTATTGCGAGTGAAATTTCCTGGCCCCGTAGGCACTCGTCTTGTCGATGTCAATTGGGCACCGAGATCATGCAGTTTGACGCCGTTGAACTTTTTTCGTGAGGCTACGCGAAGTAACATGTTTATGCGGAAAAACTTTTAACTCTTGAGCACTTGAAAGTCAAGTGTCGTGAAATTATGGCTGAGATACCGCCCAATATGTGCCAAGAAGTGGTCGAAAATTACCTCAAGCGGATCGAACTTTGCAAAAATTTACGAGACGATCATTTGAATGATGTAGTGCTTCACATATGATGTCAAGGTTCAAACTTTATAATAAAAATGGAATTTAAAACTTATTATTATTAAAAATTAATAATTAAAAATTAATAATAATTTGAATTATTACATCAGATTTGGTTTGTGACCTCGGTGGCTTCGCTGTTTGATTTTGTCTAAAAGTATGCTTTTAATAATAAATTTATATAAATTTAATTTAATATAATTCATATTTTGTTTTTGTTAATTATTTACGAATTTTTATTTGGTTTACTTAAGATAGTAAATCTCAACGGCTTAGTACAAATTTAAAAGCAAAACAGGCTGATTATTAACTGCAAACATGACTAATGTATTATATAATGCATTTACAAATTGAAACTGCAAATAAGTTTTACTCTAGCTCTTAGCAGATTTATATTACTTCCTGTTAAACACTCAGACGGCAATAAATATTTGTTTAACTAATTTATTGCAAATACTAATGATATATGTATCTATTGGCATATATGAGCAAATATCTATATATATACAAGTATATATATGCGAATGGGGCCAACACTTCGTGCAATTAAATGCATTTCCTATCAATTTGCATCTGCCGCTGCATATCTTTAGCTACATTGACAAGTCGCTCATTAATTTATTTACTTAGATAACTATTTATGTACATATGTGTGGGTTGATTTGAGTAACATATGTGTCGTATATACGCAGTTTTAGTTTTAGTGCAGAAGTTGATCAAGAACTAAAATGTAAATATTTACTGGAGTTTGGAACTAATGGATTTTAGGTGTAGAATATGTTGTAGTCTAGTCAATGAGGAGAACGTTAAAGTACACAGGAAGCAGATATATATGTCGTCATATAATCGAGTTGAAATTAGTAAATGTACTCTGAAAGGAAATCAGGTGCGACAGGCATCACTTAGTTATATAACCGTAAACTGAAGAAAAATATTAAAAATAAAATAATTTAATTTAGCAAAAGAATTATAAGAAGAAGAGATAGGCCCCCCAATTATTATACCGATCGTATCAGAAAGACGAGCTGAGTTGATTTAGCAATGGCCACATGTATATTCGTCCGTCTGATTGAATACAAAGGGACTTTTAGTTAGTTTTTGAGATATTTTAACGAAACTTAGTATGTGAAACTTAGTATTTATCGTTTGTCGTATCCGGCCGGATTCATCGACTACAATAGATTTGCTGATATATATATATATATGTGATTTTCGGTCATAAATAATTCGGCACTCTACACAAGTAACTTCAAATCAATATTGGTGCTGAAAATCATCAAAATCGGAAGAATATATGATATAGCCCACATACAAACGATTTCTTCATATACAAGGTTTTGAGTAAAAAATTCACCAAAAAGGAATTTAATGGTGTGAAACTTGGTATGCTTCTCACGTTACTTCAAATAACTATTGACACTGAAATCGTCAATGAAATAAATTTGATATGTTAACGAAAGGTATATAAACTTCGGCATGGCCAAAGACACCTCTTTTTTGTTTATTATTTAATATGTTGTACAATATTTAGTTTTTAATATAATTTTATTTTATTTAAATTTATTTTATATTTTTTATTTTATTTAATTTCTTTATTTTTTTATTTTTTTCTTTTCTTTTATTTTATATTATCTTATTTTATTTTATTTTTATTTTGATATTGTACTCTTTTATTTTATTTTATTTTATATTAAAATATAATTTTGATTTTAATTTTACTTCATATTAATTTATTTTATATTACTTTTCATTTTATTTAAAATTTTTTTATTTTAATTTATTTTATTATTTAATTTTATTCTTTTTTCATGGTACTTTTCTTTTAATATCTTATAATTTATTTACTTAATTTTAATTAACTTGTTTACTTTATTTTGTTTTTTTAATTTCTTTTTCTTTTATTATATTTTATTTTATTTATTAGTTTAAATTTCATTTTAATATATTTCATACTATTTTTGATGTTTTATTTTATTTTTTATTTTGTTTTATTTCATTTCAATTTAATTTAATTTTATTTATTTCATTTCGTTTTATTTTTTTGATTTATTTTAGTTTAGTTCTAGGTTTGGTTCTAGGTTTATGCTTTTTTTTATAAATTTTATAATTTTTTTTTTTAATTTTTAATTTTTCCTTTTATTTTTTATTTTGTTTTCTTTTTTATTTTTATTTTTTTTTTGTTTTTTTTTTATTTATATTATTTTATTCAATATTATCGAATTTTAGTTTTATTAATTCCATTTTAATTTATTTTTATTTTATTTTCCTTTTATTTTACTTATAATTAAATTTAAACTTTTTTAATTAATATAATTTCATTTTCATATATTTTTATTTTATATTATATATCCCATTATTGTATTTTAACTATTTTATTTAATTTAATTTTGTATTTGATTTTATTTTATTTTATTTTACATTATTTTAATTTTGTAATTTAATTTATTTTGATTTTATTTTTTTATATCATTGTTTATTAATTAATTTTTTTGTTTCATTTGCTTATTTTAATTTATTTTATTATTATTTTATTTTATTTTATGTTCTTTATATTTTATTTTATTTCGTCTTATTAAAATTTATTTTTATTTTCAATTATCTAAACAATTCTATAATCTTTTTGCTGTTAGCATAATTACTTTTTGCTTTTGTAATAAAAAGAACAAAATGGTTCCCGGCGGACTAAGTACATACGCGCTCAATTATATCGGCCTTTCAAAGTCAAAGCCGAAAGGTTTTTTTGCTAATAGGAAACTCGAATGTGCGTTATGCTTACATAAAAAAAAACTTACAAAATAGTGGAAAAGAAAATTAGCTAATTTTTGATATAAGGTAGGGCAAAAAACAAAAACGATGGGCAAAGCTCATGTGACGTGCGAACTAATCGTTAAGCTAAAGCCACTAAATCGAAATTAAAAAAAGCAAAGAAAAGCAAATAAAAACAAAACCTACAATTGTTTTTGATATTATTTGTATATATTTATATGTACTTTTAGCACAGCCCTATCTCTTGTAAAGCTTCTTCTGTATGATTAACGAAATTTGTTATTGTTGTTAAACTAGTTGTTGTTACTGCTATTGTTCTTCTGCATAATTGTGAGTTTGCTTCGTTACATTTAATGTAATTGATTTTCATTCAAGGCTGATTCCGGCACATTTCCTCGATAAATGTAAAACACTAAGCAGGCTAGCTACCTCTAATCCCTTGCACTAACGCCGTTAGCAACTTAAGTGGCACTCGCTTACTAGCAATTGAAAATACTATTACATACAACCATATATATATGTATATTATTTACTTTAATAGGCATTTACCGTTGTTATTTGCTAGTTTCTGCGACACTCTCTGTAGAGCAGGTGAATGGAGCGGAGAGCTCGAGTATTTACTTCAAAATGTAAGTATATTTAGAGTTACGTTTAGACGTTGATACCGACTAATGAGCACAACGAATGACTGACTGATTTGCATGCAATATTTACATAACAATAGCAACAGAGGTATGTGTCTTGATGATGAAGAGGAAGAAGTATGTGAGCAAAGCAGACGCAAAGAAGTTAATGAAAATGTGGCAGTGGTAATGGGTCATAGAAAATTTGTTAGAACAGAGAAGCTTTCCCGTTGTTGAATTTAACTTATTATATACTTCTAATAGAACGCAATTCGTAAATTGGATTGAACTAGAATTGGATGGTGTTATTATTTGCTTTTTCATATATTTGAGTAAGCATTTTATTTTAGATTATTTTTATTTTACTTTATTTTGTTTTATTATATTATGGAATTTTTTATATAATCTTAAATTATTTATTTAATTTTTCTCATTGATTGTTTTTAATTTAGTATGAAAACATTTTTTTTTTGTTTTGTTTTATTTAATTATATTTTCCTTTATTTTATTTTGATTAATTTTATAAAATTTTAAATTTTTTAAATTTATTTAACTTATTTTATTTTATTTCATTTTATTGCATTTTAATTCCTCTTGTTCAATTTAATTTAGTTTTATTTTATTTGCTTATTTTATTTTGTTTTTTTAATTAATTTTATTTTATTTTATATTTTTTATTTTATTTTAATTAATGTAATTTTATTTTATTTACTTATAGAATTTTTTGTTATATTTTATTTAATTTTTTAATATATTTTTATTTTATTTTACACTATTATTTTTTTAATTTATTTATTTTTTTTTATTTTACTTTATAATATTTTGTTTTTATTTTATTTTTTTATTTTACTTTTTATTATTTAATTTTATTTAAATTTTTTTAAAATTATTTTTTCTAAATTTATTTAATTTAATTTTTTAATTTATTTTTAATTTATTAAATTTAAATTTTATCTTAGTTTATTTAATTCATTTTATTTAACTTAATTTTATTTTATTTAATTTTATTTAACTTAATTTTATTTAATTTTATTTTGTTTAATTTAATTTTGCTTTATTGTACTATATTTTGTTTTATTTTATTTGTTTTATAATTTTGATTAATTTTATTTTATATAATTGTATTTGCTTATTTTATTTTGTTTTATTTTTCTAAATTTTTTTTATTTTATTTATTTTATTTTAGTTATTTTAATTATTTAATTTTGTTGTTTTATTTTATTTTTTTTTAGTCTATTTTACTTTACTTTATTTTATTTTATATTACTTTATTTTATTTTATTTTCATTTTAATTTAAGTTAATTTAATTTAAATTACTTTAATTTATTTTAAATTAATTTGCTTTAATTTAATTTAATTTAATTTAATATAATTTACTTTACTTTAATTTATTTAATTAATTATAATTTAATTTAACTTTTTTATATCTTTATTTTATTTTATTTTTTTAAATTTAATTTTATTTAATTTTATTTTCTTTTCTTTTCTTTTATTTTATTCTATTTTCCTCATTCAATTATATATTAATTTATTTTATTCTATTTTTTTAAATCTTTTAAGTTGGAATATATATATTTATATAAAATGACAGAAATTTTGTTTTAAGTATCTTCATTTATTGGATTTTTTGTGCAAGTATTTATTTCTAAAAAATTAAAATAAATTTAAAAAATATTGTTTTCTGGTTATAATTGAAATTCTTTTAGTTTTTGTAAACTATAAGTAGAGAGCTAATATTTTTCAACAATTTAATTTTTTAATAATTTAATCGCCAATTACTCAATGTTAGAATCGGTAGTATAAGAGTTAGGTATTTTTTTGTGTGTTTGTTCCTCTCTCTGTTCCTCTGCATTGGCAGTCACTTTTCTAACTCGCGTGACTTGCTGGTACAAACGAATAGAGGTGCACACACACAAACGTAAACATATGTGAGGCTTACAGGCGTCATTTACAGCATTAGATATATACTTATGTTTATATGCAGGTCTCCCCTCTTTATTTATTGATTAATTTTAGTTTAAGTAATTTTTTCTCTTACACTCTCTCGATACCTCACTTTTTTTTCTAGATCGGGACTGTTTTATAATTTTACTAAGTAGCGCTTTTTCATCACTGTTTATATATACTTTTATATGCTTTTCATTGATTTTGCTTTACAAGGAATTTCTATTGAAATTCTAAGCATTTTTTATGGGATTTTCCATTTTTTTTTTTTTTGCTTACTGGATTCTGGTATTTTTGATTAATCAGAATTTTTTTTTCAGGAATTTGTGTTCGATATTGAAGGTGTTTTGTGAGGAAGGCCTGTTGTTGTTAATTTTTTTTTTAAGTAAATCGAAAATAAAAGAAGGCTTAATGTGAAGAATTCGTTTCAAAAGCTTTGAAGATAAAGAAGGTAATTCAAAATATTTTTTTTGAAGGTAACTTTCCCTAAAATTGTATTAGAAATGTTTTTTAATAAACACTATTATTAATGCAACATTTCTAAAATAATTCGAATACTAAATCTAAAATAAGAAAGAATTTTTTTTTATTAAAAAAAATTAAAATATTTACAATATTTTGGCTTAAGTGAAACGAGCAAAGCATTAAATTATTAAAACTAAGGCATTCGTACAATTTTTTCTCCAATATTTTTAAAACGCATTTTTAGTGCTGACTTGCTTTTGTTTTTACACGCTGAATGTGAAATTGCGATATAACCGTACAGCAGCATACTTTCACTGAAAATCACCCACCATACACAATTTTCCAAATAATATATTTTTGGAATAACCAATTTCGGCGGAAATAAAATTCGATTGAAATGTGTTTCATTATTCTATGTATTTGCAATCAGCGCGATTTTTGTTGTTGTTAAAAATTTATTTAAGCGAAATGAATAAAAGAGAAATTTCCACACACATTTCCACATACACCAATAAAATTCACATGCAATTCGTAACAGAGGCAATAATTTCACCAGGAAAAATAATTTATTTTGCACAAATATCAATATATTTTATTATACATATGTAAACACATTGGAATTCTTTTTATATTAATTGTTTTTTGCAAGCAATTTTCGGAAAAGGCACTTTTCTCAATAAATTTGATTGATTAAACATTTTTATTAATGAAAACATGCTAACTTGTGAGAAATTTATTTGTACAGTATTCTATTCGTTTTCTTGATTAAAATATTTCAGCTAGCCATGATGTTAAGATTAAAAATATATACGTTTATATCTGTCATAAATTTGATTTCATTCGAAGAAGTTTAACCCCCAAATACTCCCCAAATATTTCAAACGTATATGAAAATACTTGCAAGCACTATCGTTTTTCCTATAAAAAAATAAAATAAAATAAAATAAAATATAAAAAATAATAAAAAATTAAATAAGTAAATCAAATGAAATGAAATAAAATAATATAAAATAAAATAAAATAAAATATAATAAAATAAAATGTAATAAAATAAAATAAAATAAAATAAAATAAAATAAAATAAAATAAAATAAAATAAAATAAAATAAAATAAAATAAAATTAATTAAAATAAAATAAAATAAAATAAAATAAAAAATAAATGAAATCAAATAAAAAAAGAATAAATTAAAAAAAAAATAATTAAAAAAATTAAGACGTACGAAAAAAATTAAATAATAAATAAATTAAACAAAAGTAAAAATATGAATAAAATAAAATAAATTAAAATAATTAAAATAATGTAAATTAAGATAAAATAAACTAAAATGAAATAAAAAATAAATAAAATAAAATAAGAAAGAACAAAACAAAATAAAACAAAATAAAATCAAAAAAATTAAATAAAATATAATTAAAAATAATCAAACTATATAAATTGAAATAAATTGAAATAATTAATATAAAATTTAAAAAATATTAAAGAAAATTAAAATAAAACAAATTAAATTATATTAATTTGAAATATATATTCCTTCAATTTATAACGTGCGTCATGTTGCTTTTCAACAAATGGAGGAACCTGCAATTTATTCTAATCGCCTTGGAAGAGCTAATGAATTTACAAGAAGAGCTTTTTAGTTCAAGTCTAACGATGGAACTCAATTAGAAATATTAATTAATTTTTTTATTTAAATAAATTTACAATAGATTTTTAAGTTAGTAGGTCCTCAAGGCCATACCCAAGACATTCGCACTACTAAATATTCGGCTATTGTAACCAAACTTAAATGAAAAAAAAAATCTAATACAAATAAAAATAAATTATTTTAAATGCTTAAAAAAATCAGTCGTATATAAAAAAAATTGTACAAATCATTATATTTCAGTTTTTAATCCTCTCTAGATCTTCAGTGGATTGTGAGCTTGTATTTTTTAAATTTTTTATATTAATAAGAGCTAGTAAATTTTTTTTAAATGATTCGTGGAGCGTATTTAAAAAAAATATAATATATTTTTTTTCCATAAGAGGAAAAAACAGTTTTTCGTGTTCCTTGATTTTTTACACAATTTATCGATTTATAAAAAAAATTGAATTTGGTTTCTTCCTTTTGTTTTTATTTTGCTCTTTTTCAAATTTGTTAATTTAGCATTATTATTTCTTTTCGGCATTTTATGGAATATAATTTTTGTAATATGAAATTTTCTTCAATAAATAAGTTAATTAAAATTGCGTTTTTATGTTTTCATGTTATTATTTACAGCACTTATTTATATTTCATAATTATTTTAAATACTATTTTTTTTTATTTGATTTATTTTTTCGTATATAACTTAAATATCATTTTAGTTAACACACAAATTTCCAACAACCACTTTTTACCTTCAACTCGAAGATTTATTAAATTTTATTAAATTCAAATTGAAACTTTCATCTTGTGTGAGTCACATTTATTTAATTTATCTCATAATTTACTATCTTCAACATAAACTATTTATTTCTTTTTCACTTATTTATTTAGACAACTTTTTTTGGGTGTTAAAATCAGGCCAATAACTTTCTTTTAAAATATTTTATTAATTTTAAATTGTGAATAACTAAAATTTTATTTCACTTTATTTTTTTTTTAACAAATTTAAATTTGTTATCGTATTTATTAACTGCAAATCGCACGTTTGGTTCAATTAATTAAGTGTAACGAGTTAAGCGCGCACCCGCCCGCCATTCACTTGGTTGTGCTTGAGTTAAAAATCGCTCGTACGACTAACCGGCCGCTGCTTACAAAATGTGGCTATTGCCATGAAAGTCACCACGAAGGTTTGCGCCGTTAACATCGGTGGCCGAATAGTGTGCTCGAATACTGCTTTTTTTCTTCTTTTTTTGTAAGCAGCTTAAGTGTGGAGAATACATAATACAATGTTAAAATTTTCAAAAGCGAAAAGCAGTGAAACCGGAATTAAAAAGAAACCACGAACAAAAGGTATGAAAGACCTGCCAAAACGTACGGTGGGAGCTAAAACTCCCTATTCAACCTGAGCTTGCCATAGAAATTAGAATAACACCACTGACCCAAACAATATTTTCGACGTACGAAATGTGGTATGAGTAGTCGCTGGAGGGAGAATCGTTATATGAAAATAGCTTACACTCCACTGCACTACACACACCGAGGACACACAGTTGCTGTCAGTTCCGTCTCCACTATTCACATCTCTAAAGGAGTATGACACACTTCAGTATCGTACCACTGTGACGTGTGGTGGAGTTTGGTTTTTTATACAGTTCATCGAGTATTTCTTTTTTTCGTATGCGGCTTGCGTGCATACTAGTCCAGTCGCTAAGCAATGCACTGGTGTGTGTGTGGTTGTAATGGTGCTTGTTGGTTGCGTGCGCGCAAATATGCTTGCACTGCGAGTTACTCATACGCCACGTGCAACAACGCATGAAGTATGCACATACACGAAAGCACATTTCTAACAGTGCTTGCGTTGGCACTCGACTCTTTCTAAAACTTCCTTAGAAGGAGATATCACCTCACTTATACTCTTCTTAAACACGCTCTCTCTCTCTCTCTCTCTCTTTAATTTACATTCTATTACGCGCTAACTCTCATGCCGTCGCGCGAGCTCGATTTTGTATGTGAAAATCGCACACTTGACAGTCACTCTTTTGGTATATTTTTTATTATCCTTCACAGTCTTGCTTCTATGTAGTTTTTCCATTTTTTCTTTGTTTGTTACCGCTTTGTGAAGCGTAATTTTTTTTCCCGTCATTATTTGTTTTGTTTTGTTTGTGTTGGAGATTTTCTATCATGTTTATTTTGTCAGTATTCGCTCTCCATTGAGCGTTGTGCACTTTTGTGGCTCAAATGTTCGCTTCAAGCGCTTATAACATCTTTTATTTATAGTTATGTATTTATGTACTTTATTTACTGTTATCCTTTTGTTTGCTGAAAGGACATTAGCAGAATGCCGCTTTTTAGTGCTTTATTTTTGATTTTGAGTTCTTATTTTGGAATTTTTGTTCTTGTTTTTATGTTTTTTTGAATGCACTTGCAATTTTGAACATTTTTCTTGAAGATTTCGTCCTTCACTGTTTTTACATTTTTATCAGATATAAAAGCAGACTACGGCGAGCTGACTGATGGACAAGCTTTTTGTGCGGTTACTTACTTACACATATCAGGATATGAAGACGAATTGATTAATGGGCTATCTGAAAAGTTCACCTCTTGCTTAAAATACACTAACACGGAGTTTTGGAAATTCATTAAATTTGCTTTCTGAGTAAAAAAAATTAGTGCAAAATTTTCATTCAATTTTCATTAATATTCTGCACACGGGAAATGACGTGCGTTAACCAACCGGTGTGGAGTGAGAGAGCTTTAGTGGAGCAATTTTCATACGTCTTTTTAGAGGTTCACTTGAGTCATGTTACAACGTATATTCACCAGAAAAGCAGCTGTAAGCGGACATCGGTTTTGAGGTACACGGGTTGCTACTTAAATATGTCCAAACTGTTTTGAGGTTGCTAAGTTTGGCAACCATCATAGAAACCATTAGAAAAGAGAGAGAGCAGCCCTGTTGAGATACCTCCTATTGACGAGGATCACGGAAAATATACTAAGGACTACGATTTGAGGTCATGCATCTGAAATATCCGGTCTCTTAATTCAGCAGGTGCCGATGCCCAGGGGATTGAAGTACTCGTAAGATTAAAATCTTGCATCATTGCCGCCAACGAATGGCGAGGAGCGATACATGGGCAAAAACGAGTACAGCAGCCATATAAAGAAGCACAAATTTTGTGTCGGATTCATAATGGGAGAGAGACTCAGTCGCCGAGTCTTCTTGTCACAATCAACTTCAAAGTGAAGTTCTTCAAAATTCTACTGAGTTGCATATGTTTCCCGATGGAAAAAATACGATGTGACCAAAGATGTCTTTAATAAGCGCCTGGAGCATATTAATGAATGTGTGATATCAAAAATGTGCTTGACGACATTAATGTTGGGTTGGGTAAGGAGGTTATCTCCGCCACAACAGACGGAAAATTAAGCATCCATGAAGAAACACCCATAAACGGGCTGCGACTGACTGACTGCGCCGAAGTTTGGTTGTCTGGAGCTCTACAAGCCCAAGAAGATAATTCAAGCGACTGTCTCAAAAGCGATAAACTGGCACTGCGAGAGACGAGCGACATGTCTGCAGTGTCGGATCGCTATCTTGTAGCAGCCAAGTTATAAACCCGCCTCTGTGCAGCAAAAACTGTACCCCAAAAAACACAAAGATGATTCGACGTCGAAAAGCTACAACCCCAACAGGCAGAGGAACTACTTTCTACTCGAGTTGCATTCCACTCTCTGAGAGCACCCATCAGCTACTTGGTATAAGGAAACTAAGAGACTGCATTTCAAGCTGCCTAGCAATATCTTTAAGGGAACCTCTCGTTTTCGGAAAGGTCAAATTAATAGCTGGTGCGATGAGAATTGTTGTGTCATAGTAGAAATAAAACACTCTGCCGACCTCAAAACATTGCGAGCGACCATAACTCGCACTGTATAGCAGCTATGCCGAGAGTTTAAGCGGGAAGCGATACGTATTTGATGACAGCAAAAGAGGCAGGCTGGTGAGTATGAATAGCTTGAGAATCTGGCGGACAAAGGTAAAGCCCGATTCTATGAAAACAATAGCAGTGGCTTACAGAAGATTTCAAGACCAGAGTAAACTCATGTCAGATCCGAAGAGGTAATCTGGCGATTGATTTCCAGACTATATTGAGCTTAAACGGACATCGGGATAAGTTATTTAGAACTTTGGAAAACTTTAAGCAACTCTACCATTGCAAAGGTCCTTACTCCAGGAATCAGTTCGAGTGAGCTGGCACCGAGTGGCTCCCTCTCCACTATACGTAAGCCCTGACGATGATAAGTCACTTGAGGAGAGGAGAACTTGTTTTCGATACGGATGCATCGAATTTCGAAGAATGTTCGATATGGAAGTCTTCTATTGAGATTTATTCATCAACAAGTGGTGTTTTTAGACGGAGGTTGCTGCAAGAAAGTAGTAAATACACTGCTTTGGAGGGAGACAACTAGTTAGAGCGGTAAGAAATGCGGTTAATCGAAGTATTTGGATGAAATAATAAATTGGAAAATGACTTTCCAGAGAATTATAGGTTTAGCACATAGACGATGATTAGTCCTTAGGTTCTCACAGATATTGATAGATAATTGACCGTTCTATAGAGCTCTCAGGCATTTTGCAAAGTCGAGTCATGGTTTCGAGTTTCGAGTAAACTTAACTCTCATATATATATATATGTATTTTATACTAAAAATCATGTGCTTGTTTTCAACACCAAAATCTATTTTGAAGAGCTGTATGAAGTTTTAAAACCATAAAAAATATAAAACAAAAATTGCACACTTTTAGGCACTCTCAAGAAATTCACGAGATAAATACAAAAATCAAACTTGAAGAGTCTGGAGTTATTTCTAAATATTAAAATCAAATTTTAAGAGTCGTTTGAGAATTTTCAACTATAAATTAAACAAACATAAAAATTGCACACTTTTAGGCACCCTCAAAAAGCATTAGCAATATGCAGAAGTTCTGGACTTCTTTCTAAATACATAAATCAATTTTTTAATAGTTGTTCGAGAATTTTAAATGTAAAATTTAACAAAAGCTAAAATTGGATACTTTTAGGCAACCTTCAATGAATACCAGCATTTTGTATGAACTCCATTGTATTTTATTTATTATTAAGTAAGACTTAAGTCTTCTTCTAAAAAATATTTTGACGTAAACAAACCAAATTCGCAGAAATCTTACAAGAATCCTTTAAGCCCACTCTTTGATTTATTGCCAAACCTCACTTCGTCTCGCACCAAAGAAACGACACCATAAAGAAAGAATGCTTCGAGGAAGTGCTATAAGCAGAAAAGTATTTAAAAGCCGAACTGGTAAACAGCTTAATGCGATGAAAGTAATGAAAAAATGCTGGCATAAAATACCAGGAAATACAGCTCTATTTACTTGACTGTCGTTTGTAATTAAATTGAAGAAAATACAGCCAAAAGGCAAAGATGCATTGAGCTGTAGAAGCTAAGCCATTATGTGAGCATATTCAAATGAAAAAAAAAAATTACAAAATAGACCATTTCAATTAAAATGAGTGGAAGAAAAAAGAAACAAAATAAAATTGTTTAAAACGAAAACAAAAATGTGAAAAGGAAATTCGTAAAAATTGCATTGAAAGAGAAATTAAATATTTTACTATTTTCCACGACCATTACAACAGTGAGCAGCAGCAGCAAGCACTGAGACGCAATTTAGCTAGCTACTTCAGCAAACGCTTAATTTTCAACAACGCTTCATCGCCCCACCCCAGCCAACACCTTCCCAAATGTAAGCAGTTAAACGAGTCTCAGCACGAAATTTGGGTTGGTATGATGAAAATCGTTATTGCTAGCTGAAAAATTGTCGAGAAAAACAGCAAATTTGTACTGGCAGCGACCATAGGGAAACACACATACAAAAATGGCGCCACAGTGGGCCATATCGTTGCCAGCAAATAACAGCATTGAAAACCGAAAGTGTCTATTGCCAAAAAAAAAAAAAAAAAAAAAAATGGAAAAGCATCATTTTGCAAAGTACCGACGCCACTGGGTTGCAGCAGAAAATTTCAAAGCTCGACTGGAGTGCTTAGCAACCGAGAATGAAATTCCTTAAAAAAAAAAAAAAAATTATAAAGGGGAAAAAATTGATGCAGTGCTGCAACCGCAAATCAAGCACAGAGCCAGAACATAAATATCTAAAAAATATATACAGTAACAGGCAATAATGTGGCAACGAAGTGCAAGGATTAAAAATATTGAAAAGTCATGTAGATATATGTAAAAACACACACAATTGAACAGCTGCAGTTGCATATGTGCCACGCAAGAAGATTGTGCTGCAGCGATTGTGGTGAAAATGTCGAAAAAAAATTATATATAAAAAAAAACGTGTAAAAAAATAAATGAGGAAAATATTACATAATCGCCGACATTCTGAACTTTAAATCTCTCTAATTTCGCTCATATTATTCCAATGTTGAGGAATTTTCTTGTATATTGAAGAATTTCAACTTTAAATGAGTCGAAAAAATGTTTGGTGGAATATATTGGATTTCCGGCTAATAATTTAAAAGCAGTACAGCCAAGTTTGAAAAAAATAGTTATTTGTAACGTAAAAATAATAAAACTAAAAACATTGAATAGAAACAAAAATATTTTTGCTTATTTTAAAAACCTCATATTGTGAAAATTGGCAACGTAGCATTTATCAGCCAAAATGATCACTCTGCTAACAAGCATAAAAATTATATGTAACAGACCCAAAAAGTTTTTGAAAGAATTTCTGAATATGGTCGGAAATATTTTATATAAATAAATGTGGCAACAATGCTTTCAAAAGAATTTAATTAAATATTCATACTTTTTTATACCATGAAAATTGGCAACAATGCAGTTTAAGTTGAAAAATCGCAACGTTGCTTAGAAATATCGGAAGTAAATATTATAAATTATAATATTTTAAAGCATTTCTACATATCATGTGTTGACAAATAGTTCACGTAAGGAAATTCGGCAACATCGCTTCGAATGAGGAAAATTAGCAACAAAATGAAACCACCTTATGCATTATATAAAATTCTTAGAAAACAAATGACAATTTAAAGGAATTGAAGAAAATTTGCTACAAATATTTTCATGATATTTCATAATGAAAATTGGCAACGTTGGGATGCATGATCAAAACTGGTAAGGTTTTAACGTTTATGGTGGCCGCATTAGCCGAATGGTTAGCAGTGCTTACTACAATTCGGAAGGTCTAGGTTCGAGGCTAGGTTAGAGCAACAACTAAAATTATAGAAAATTACATTTTCTAATTGCGGTCGCCCCTCGGCAGGGAATGTCAAGCCCTCCGAGTGTATGTCTGACATGAAATATAAGCTCCTCATAAAAATCCATCAGCCGTTCGGAGGCGACTTAGAATAAACTGTAGGTCCCTCCATTTGTTGGTATAAACACCAAGACGCCAAACCACAAACTGGAGGAGGAGCTCGGCCAAAAATCGCTTCAGCGGTTACAAAGCGCCAAATATATATATATATTTGGCAACGCTGTACCGCATGGTCAGAAATGCAAACGCTGTCAAAGGATTGGCCTTATATTTTTTAGACTAGAAAAGTTGCGATAAGGAATTTTTTAGATATCAAGAAATTTTTAATTAAAGGAAATTTGGCAACATTGCATTTTATATTTAAAGTGATAAGCAAGAAATTTTAATTTATATTCGAAACAAAATTACTGATGACTCACGGCTTTGTGTAGTCTCTAAACCAACAAAACAAATTTTTTTCGGTTTTTTTTTGCGAAAAGTGGCAACAATGCTCATCAAGAATTTTCCAGATTTAGAAACCAGTTGAAGTAAAAATTCTACGAGAGAATTTATTGAAGTGATGAAGAACACACTTAAGCATATGTTGAAGAAAATTATCGGCTACATTAAAGCAGAAAAGTGACAACAGTGCCTCTGTAAATTAAACAATTTTGTTGAGGTGATCTTAGGTTATCTGAACAAATGTTTCACTACAATACATAGCTTTTTTCTTCAAAAACAATTTTATTCGGTAAACGCGACCTAAGTTTTTAGTCTTCCTGGCATATATTTGACCACACCTCCGAGAGTTTTCTAACTTAAAAAAAAAACTTGAGAAATTTTGCTTAAGCTTCGAAGTAAATGCCTTATGTGCTACTTTAAACGCCTCTTTGGGATTTTCTAACCAACCGTTTATCGCCCTTAATCATTGCTGTTTCCGACAATGCTACGCATCAATTTGCCAATTCATATTTGACAACAAACAGCAATCAATTCATGTATAATTGTAAATCACAGTAGGAACTAGTTCACATTCACAATAGTTTCTTCGAATTATGCCAAAACGAATATTTACTGAAACAAATGCAGCATTTTAGGCGTACAACGGTTTCCTTGGAAATGACTATAAAACGAAAGTTAGACTCATAAATCCACAAAACCACAATGGCAGTAGCAAATTCCAATAAAACACAAACTACGTATGTATGTGTATGTATATGCACATATATGTTCAAATGTATATATGTACCGGCCCATTGATGCGCAATTTGTGCGAAAACTTTTGAGAAAACTAAAATACGTTCAACACTGGTACTCATGTGCGTGTGTGTTCGTTCAACTATGTGACAAAAGGAATTTATGACCATATGCAGTGAAATTGTGGAAATTAAAATGGGAAATAGTCATTCGCATATGCTTATAAAATTTCAAAACGCACACATATGAGTATGTGTATGAATGTGTGTCTGTCATAGCTGCAAAATTAGTTTGTCTGAACAAATACAAAGTGTCAAAATTTAATTGCCAATGAAGGCCAGCAGGGGGTGTGCAAAAACCAGTTAGTTGAAAAAATACTTATGTGTACATGTATGTGTTAGTCGATGTCTACTTATAATATTTTTAAGCGGGTTGCTGGTATTTAATAGTTTCATTAATATTGAATAAACACTGTTCTGTGTTTTCGAGTAAACCGAATAATTAATACGATTTTTTGGGATAAATCAGTTCCAGGTCTAATTTAAAAAAAAAAAAATTCCCAGCAACACTCTCCGGCTATTTTGAAGATTTCAAGTCAATCGATCGGTACATTTGCGAGATTTGCGGATCCTAACAAACGAAGGTAAGATTTTATCAACTGAAAAGTCCCCGACCTGACACACAGATGTCCCTACTAGAATTACATCAATTTTTAGTTTTTAGTTAAATTTAACATTCAAAAGAAGCTATAAATTTTACAGCTGTCGGCGATTGTTATTGTAAAAAAAAAAAAATGGATAAAAAGAATTTCGCGTGTTGATAAAATATTGCTTTTTGAAGGAAAAAATATAGCTGAAGCAAAAACTCGGCTTGCTGACGAGTTTCCGGACACTACCCCAGGAAGATCAACCACCAAGGCTTAGTATGCTAAGTTTAGACGTGGTGAAAAGAGCACAGAAGACGGTGAACTTAGTGAACACCCAAAAGGGGCTGTTACGGGCGAAAACATCAAAAAAATCTACAAAATGATTTTGAATGACCGTAAATTGTCATTCAGTGAAACAGCAGCCACTATAAAAATATCAACTGAACATATAAATCATATCACTTACGAATAATTGGGTATGAGGAAGCTCTGTGCAAAGTGGGTGCCGCGCGATCTGAATTTTGACCAAAAACAACGACGAGTTGATGATTAGTAGAAGATGTCGGAGCGTAATAAAACCGAGCTCTTGCGTCGATATGAGACAATAGATGAAACATGGCTTCATTTCACTCCGAAGTCCAATCGATAGTCATCCGAAGGACAGTCATTTGAAGGATCGCCGAAACACGGCCGCATTTAAAAAAGAAGAAAGTATTGTTACATCAATGTACCGTGTCACAAGTCAGTGCAATCGATGGCGGAATTCCATGAATTGGAATTCGAATTGCTTCCGCATCCACCGCCTTTTCCAGATCCGGCCCCTAGCGACTATTTACTGCTCTCAAATCACAAAATAATGCTCGCTGGAAAGAAATTTTCGTTGAATGAAAGGGTGATCGCCGAAACTGAGGCCTATTTAGAAGCAAACGACAAATCGTACTAAAAAAATTGTACCGCCCTTTAAGGGAATTGTGTTGAATAAAATAAATTAATTTTGCAAAAACAATGTGTTTTTCTGTGGTATTTATTTTATTTTATTTTATTTAATTTTATTTTATTTTATTTTTATTTTTATATTTATTTTTATTTTTATTTTTATTTTTATTTTTATTTTTATTTTTATTTTTATTTTATTTTATTTTATTTCATTTCTATTCTTATTTTTATATTTATTTTTATTTTTATTTTTATTTTTATTTTTATTTATACTTTTATTTTTATTTCTATTTTTATTTTTATTTTTATTTTTATTTTATTTTATTTTATTTTATTTTATTTTATTTTATTATTTTTATTTTATTTTATTTTAATTAATATTGTTTTATGTTATTTTATTTTTATTTTTTTATATTTTTTTATTTTATTTTTTTTTATTTTATTTAAAAAAATTTTTTTGAATTAATTTCTATTTTATTTTATTTAATATTTCTCCATTTCTTCATTTAAGGAAAGCATCAATAAGAATTCTTTATCTCAATAAAATAAATAAATAAAATATATTGCCGGCTGTGAATAAGTGTCGTTAAGCCAAAGTAGCAGCCTAACGTGGTATTGGCAAAAGGAGCAGGATGGTGCATACAGCGTGCAAATGCGTTACATAAATAAGAAAAAAGCAATAACAAAAAAGATATCAACCTAAAATAAGAAAATAAGCGCACAAGATTCACAAAAAAAAAACAACAAAAAACAAAAAAATATTAAAATTACGAGATTGCATATGTACATAAAGTCAGCACGTTTTTTAGTCGTTCTTGGTTTTTTTTTTTTGTTGTGTGCTGTAAGGCAAGGACGTTTGGATTACTTTACATCTATTTGATTTTATTTTTTCACAGCTAATTTTTGGGATTATTGCTGCTGTTGTATCACATCGGTATTCCGATAATTTTCGTTTCGTTCTGCAGATCCTCGAAATTTTATTTTCATATGTTTTTTCTTTCTGAGAGATTTACGTTTTCTTAGCAAAGCGGTTGATTAGAAAATTTCATTAAGACACTCCAAAAAAGAAATATAAATAAAGAAATATTCTCCACCATATTTATCTTATTTTTATAGTAGTATCTCCATTCTACAAATTTCCTCCAGCCAAATATATATATTTTTTTAATTTAAAATTTTTTATTTCCATTTTCTCACCCCTAAACAATGGTTTTCAGTTACGCAATTGCGGAGCTTTATTCTCATAATAATTTTTGCAATACAACTACACGTTTAAGTAAATAAATAAATCTACGTTCATATGTTCGAGTGTGCGTGTGTGTTTCCATTTGCGAAGCTGTGCGAGACTGCTTGCTTCCTGCTGTCAGGCGTTACTTTCACAGAAACTACCTACCGCAATATGGTAACTTATTATGCAAACACATGCTTCAGTTGCACAGGCAGACAAACAAATCGACGAACGGAGAGACAAATCGACAGACAGACTGAGAGACAGACAGACAGACACATAAATACGTGACTATAATGTAGAAGTTGAAGCACACACGCACACACACTCACACAAACTTGACTTCGGTTTCAGTGAAAATGGGATGCGTAGCGTAAGCACGTGCATATTTATGTATGCATAAGTATTGCGATAAAGCACAAACTCGCTCTGTATACATACAGACACACACTAACACACACATGTGCAAACTTAATTTTTGAAACCGTAAATTTTGCATGGGTACATAGTGCTTTTTATAGTTTTAATTTTATTTTTGTTGCGCCTTCTTCACTCTCGAGTTTCATTTTTTCTTAGCAACAATAACAACAACATTAACATTTTTTGAAATAGAAAATTATACAGGAGAAATCGCTGACAAAAGAGGAATTGAAATGACTGTTTGTGTATGATTTTTTTCAAATATTATTATAATTTTTATTTTTATATTTTTTTTTATATTAAAACTTTTAAAAAATAAGACAATGTTGAATTCTTCTCTTCTTAAATTTTTTTTGTAATTAAATAAACTCTGATTTTTTTTACATTAATACGACAGTGCTGTGTGAAATATATACAAATAAATATATATGAAATTTCAGATTTAAATATTAGATAATAAAAAAGTCTACTCAAAGTCACTGGATGGTAAAAGAAACTCATATTCTGGGCAACAATAAGGCGATTGGATGAAGTCATAACGTGATTTAAAGCTGGTATTCCCAAAAAAAATTTTCGTCAAGACAAATCTTCAAATCGTAACTTATACTAAGAGTTGTTTTGATTTGAAAATTAGTAGAATTTTCGAAGAAATTTCTAGGTTATGCCATGTTTTTTTACTATATAATAGACAAAAGCGTAGCAAAAAATTTGTTGAAAAATATGTGTGGTTAGCCCTAAAAATTCTATAAATTAACAGTTGAACCAGGTGTGGCTTACATGATTACGTTCCGTAAAACTCAATTTAAAACATGCAACTTGCTTTGGCCGGCCAAACACCTCAAAGCTCGATAAAGTTCTGCAATTTGTGATCGCAGAGGCCATTTACATCCCTATGGTGACAGCTTTGAAATATTTGAAAATAGCTGTTTTTTCAAAGAAGTCTACAAACCATATGAAATGAAAAAAATTTTATTGACCGAATTGCCTGCAGCGAAACGCGACGATATCGAACCATTTTTAAAGCACCTCATCCCGGGCGGTAAAAAGGGGATAAATATGAGAATACAAAAGAAAAAAAATGCATTATCAAAAGCGGTGACTCTCTGAAAACGACACCCGAAAGCAATTGGAGTTGCGTTTCGGCATGCGCTTTTAATGTTTTGTTTTTTGCACAAATGGTGGGACCTAAATGACCTAAACACTAAAGCCGACTGTAATGATGGTTTTTATTCCTTCCATGTAGATGAAATGGTATATTTACTTTGTTCCGAAGTATGCTAGAACCAGAAGGAAATGGGATAGACCCACCCAAAATTTAAACCATTCGTAACAGAATAAGGAGGTGAGTTGATATTGCTATTTCCGTCTATCCCCCTGTCCTGCAAATTAATCTCTCGGTTTTTGAGATATTTCAACCAAACTTGGTAGGCAAATAGGCTATGTGATACGACCTTGGCTAAGAAATGGTTTACTGAGTTTCGTTTTGTTGATACCAGTACAAGTGACGCCCAACGTTCAGGTTGCCCAAAAGCAGTCGTCACGAAAGAACTCGTCGATAAAATCCATGGAGAATAAAAGTGTGTGAGGTGGCTGTTGGCATCCGAATGGAGCGAGTATATCCCATTTTACATGAATAATTGGACATGAAAAAGATATACGCGCGACGTTCCGCGATTGATCACTCACACGACCATAAGATCAACCGTCATGTTCAGCTCCGATTAAAATAAATTTTTCATACGTTTCGTTACCATAAATGAAACGTGAATCCACTATACTACACCAGAGACCAAAGAACAATCAAGACAGATTCGATATTGATTTGAAGCAAAAAACCACCGCGTTTGGCGAAGAAAAGTGCTGTTCCATCAGGGCATTCGAGTGCATACGAGTGTAGTCACCATGGAAAAAGTTCGAAAAAATACGAACAGCTACCCCTATCAAGCATTTCAGATAGATCAAGCATATCATATAGATTTAGCACTCTGCGGAATATTTCTTGTTTCCAAACTGGACCGGACGGTAAGAGATTCGAGTCCAATGAAGGAGATAATCATCGAAAAATGCCTATTTTGGGATACCTGAAAGCATCTATTATTTGGAAAGAGTACAGAAATTGGAAAAATCCCGGACGGAATCTATAGATTCAAAAGTAGACTATGTTGCGAAATAAAACGCTTATTTGCCGAAAAAAATATATTCCACTCAAGTCACTGAATTATTCTACCACTATAACAGATATAAAACCGATTTGTTCAGGCTTGGAATTTTATGCCATAAAACCGTCAAAACATAACTTCAAATATATATTGGTACTGAAAATTATAAAAATCATAAAATTTCTAATAACTCTATAACCCTAAAAAAGGCATCGAGCGTGAAATTTGATATTCTACAGGCGGGAATTTATGTTCATATCGACACTGAAAATCATCGAAATCCAATATTTGAAATCACTAAAAATTTGATATGTTCATGAAGGGTATACGGATGGGATGAAGACATCGATGCTTTCTCGTTTTTTGTTTTTAATTTTTTCAGAAACTCTTTGAGCCTTTACAGGGTTATGCAGGAGAGAAAGTAATGCAGGCATAATATTCTAGATATTTGAAAGATCTTGATTTATATGAAAACTTTTATTCATTTTTTAAGAGATTAAAGAATTTTTTATTTATTTCTTTATTTTTATTTTTATTTTCTTGTGTATGTATTTATTTATTATAAAATTTGAACACTACACTATCAATTTTTTTTTTTTTGTAAAGTGAGTACATTTTTTCTGTTTTTGCGCATTTCGTAAAATGTGGATGCCAAAAAAGTATGAAGAGTATCGAAATGATGATTTTTTTAGTAATATGTATGTATATATTTGAGAAAGTTGAGTCGGGAATCGAGCCTCAATCATTGCTATTAGAAATCGAGTTTAGAAACAAGTTGTTTTGCGAAAATTTTTTGGGTGTTTATTCGAATTAAAATTTTTTTCTTTGAATACTTTGGTTTAGATTCGACTTGGATTCATAAATTTAAAAAAAAAATACAATAATAACAGTTAAATAATTTTTTTTGAATTTTTTTTTCAGAAAATTATTTATCAATAGGAGAATTTATTGAAATTTTCAGGGAGTTTGAAATATTATTAAAAATATTTAGTTCAATTTTTTCTAAAAAGAAATACTATGTATAGCTCAGCAGTAAGTCTATTGCAACTGTAAGAAGCAACGCGTTCTCCTCCCCTTTAAAATTATTATTTTCAATTATGTACTTAATGCCTTCTTGCAGGCATGAAATGACTAAAAATTCACATCTTAACATATAAAATGAATTAAAAAATCGATAATTGTAAAAGCCATACAAATAAATTACACCTCGCTTCAATGTTGATGAAGCAATTTTCAAACTTATTAATAAATTTTTATAAATTACAACACCAAAAACACAACAACAAATTGCTTTCATATTTTTTATATTCCTTTTTTTACAAGCTTTAATAGCGATTTCCTTGAAAAATTCGCTTTTCCACATAAATTTACGTGCAGAATGCACTCAACACTATTTTCTTCTCGCTTCAGCGCCTGAAAGTATGCAACACAATAGTTTTTCACACACATCCACACAAACGTTTATATGTATATGTCGGAGCGCACACTTAAAGCAATTAATCATTCAAAACAACTTCACTACACCACTGCATGCACACACTTTTCACATGCTTGTGTGTTTGTGTGTGTCTCTTTTTTTATTTAAAATTTTCCAATTTATTTTTCAGCATTAATTTCCTCACTTCATGCATTTTCCAAGTAACCTCGCTTAAGAAACGAGACTTCCACGGCAGGCGCTAACGTGTTCAAAAGTATATTCAATTAAATGAGTTTTCAATTCTTAACCCCCGACACGCTCCCGCCACTTTCACACTTACACACACACACGCTTGCACTGAGCAATGGCACTGTGGCACCGAGGCTAGCCGGGGCGATGGCGGTAGGTCACTTGTAATTATATTACACGCGGACGCGGTTAAGTGCGTGTGAATGCGCGCTCGAATGCATGTTCGCACATACACACACACACACATGTACACGCACGCCTAATAATAATGCAATGCAATTTATGAACTGCAATGCGCGCGTAACCCGGCTGAGTGGCTTATTGAGTAACCGAGTAGCTGAGTGACTGACTGACTAACTGACTGTTTAGCTAGCTGAGGCCGACAGCAGGCAGCGCGGCGTCGTGCTATTCGCGTGCTGGCCTCTGCAAAACTATTGTCGTCGCCGCCACTTTTGTTGAGCGAGGTTAAGGCAAAGGCGGCTCGTCGTCGTGCTTCCTTGGCTTGGCTTGGCTTCGCTTGGCAGCTTTGGCCGACACGTTGGCGGCAGCAGGCAGCAAATGCAATACTAATGCAACAAAGGTGAGAAACACGAGTGCGGACCAAAAAACCACGAAGTATTACGAAAGCACAAAAACAAAATCAAAATAGTTGAAGTAACGAAACGGTCGCTTGAAGCGGAGGGAGAGAACGCAGTTCGGCGAATACAAAGTAGGCAATGTTGGCGAGTAATTGGGGCGTGCGCGCGCTTACCGAACGCATTGAAGCCGAAGATGAGCAAGCAAGGACATGACGAGCTAACTGACAAAAGGAAAATGTCGAATGCAAGAGCGCACGAAGAGCAATACGGCAAGAGTTTGCCGCCTTTGCAAACCGGACCAACACTCGTACTGCCAAGCGGAGCGCTGGAGAGTGTTGAAAGAAAGACACACACAAAATAGATGCACAAGTGGCAAGCATACGCCACCTACGGTGTGAGTTGTGTGCTGGATGGATGGAGAAAAAAAAAAAACAAAAACAAAAATTGGAAAATTGCGAAAGTCAACAAAAAGCGATGTGGTTTTGTCGTGCTGTGCTACTGTGCTATATTGCTTCACGTCAACAAAAACGATTAAAGGCACGCACGCACACCGAACGAGGGAAATCGGAAAACCAAAGGAATGAACGTGATGGGCGGTCGAGGTGCACGGGTTGTCGGCCATGCACGTGCTGGCACCAGTCACGGTCGGCTGGTTGGCGCACTTCAAATACGTAAACAGAGAGGGAGAGTGTGGCGCGTAGAGAGCGTAAAAAAAAGAGAGTATTGTTGTTGGGAGAATGAAATGGTGAGAAATTATTTTGTTTTTTCTTAGTAGATATTTTTTTGAAGTAATTAAAGTGCATGCCACTGGTAAAGCTCACACAAGTGCAGCGTCACAAACTATGACGTCGGCTCAGAGTAGAGTCAGCGGTGTGACCTTACAGAACAGTATTCGTTGGAATTTTTGTTTTTTTTTTGGTTTTTTATTGTTAAAATTTATAATTTTAAAATAATTTTATTTCGATGTCGAAAAAAGTTTTTTTAAAAGACCGATTCGAAAGTTTTCGGGGACAATAATAACCTCAAAAAATATAAAATAATATAAAAAGGACGAATATATTTAATAAGAGACCTAAAGTTTATACTAGATCGCCTCTGCTGCTGGATTTTTATATGGATATATTATTTCATATCAAAAATACACTCGAAGGGCTTGTCATTTCCTGCCGAAGAACGAGATGTTCGTCGGACAAGTACTCAAACCTTGGCCATCCGTTCCTTATTGCATTGTCTGCCTTCATTGACATATACGATTAACCCTTTCCAGGTGTCATATGGCTTGAAAGCTTACATTCTCCGCGCAAACTTAACACTGCCTCACTATATTAAGGTTTATATATATTCCCATGTAGTTACAATTCTGGCAAAGCTTTAATTTATATTCCTCGCTATATATATGTATACTTAATATATATATGTATGTATATATAAGCATGTATAACATCGTTCGGACATATGTTAATCCTTTCATGTATTCGCCATATGAAATATGGCACAACAGTGAGAATGGTTCTTAAGCTTTCAACCAAATAGTAGACTTAAGCTTACGAAAAGCTTTCTCAACATACGAGCATACTACCCTATAAGGGTTCATTAGAAATAAACAAGTCGCATTTGGTGTATAAAAGGGTTAGTAAATTGATTGTAGACACAACAGTATGCCTATAGCGGTAACAGTGCTGTTAGTGATAATGAAAGCTTTCAACGGTCCAAAGCTCTAAGTAGTACATTTGACCAATTTAAATAAATTAAAAACTATTTTGCACCTGCGAAAATTTGCAACAATTTTCGATTGAAATTTAAAAACCAAATCAATCAAATCAATTTTACTTCATTTTTTAAACAATTCTAGGACCTTGGCCTCAATTACTCATTTTTCATACAATAACTCAATATACCTGCTAAAATATCATTATCATTTTAAATGCGCTCCAGTGTACTGTTAACGTGACTCTAGTGTTATATATTCTTTACCCAGACCTTTTTAATAATTCCTTATTTCTTGTCCTGTCATAATTGCATAGAGTCCGCTTGGTTCTCTTACAAGTTGGTTTGAATTTCCTTCTACTCTGAGCTATTTGTTCAAATTCTATGTGAAACTCTTTCCTGATCATGCCAAAAAGACATACTGTAGGGTGTTTTTTATAGAGGTATAGAACTTTAAGTTGGCGTTACTTTTCAAGATGGCGACCGATTTAACAGCTGTCAAGTGATTTATTCTCATTTTGGTTTGGCAATTCATCATGAATAGACTCACGCCTGAACAACGCTTGCAAATAGTGCAATTTTATTTCGAAAATAATGATTCCGTGTGGAAAACGTATCGTGCACTACGTCCAGTGATACGGACCAATGATTCCACCAGCCCATAAAGCGCACCAAACAGTCAGTTTTTCTGGATGTAACGGTGTTTCAACATACACTTGAGGATTACCTTCACTCCAAATGCGTCAGTTTTTTTTGTTGACGTAGCCATTCAACCAGAAGTGCGCTTCATCGCTAAACATCGCTAAAATGGACGTAGTGCGCTATACGTTTTCCGCACAGAATCATTATTTTCGAAATAAAATTGCACTATTTGCAAGCGTTGTTCAGGCGTGAGTCTATTCATGATGAATTTCCAAACCGAGCTGAGAATAAATCACTTGACAGCTGTTAAATCGGTCGCCATCTTGAAAAGTAATGCCAACTTAAAGTTCTATACCTCTATAAAAAACACCCTTTATTTACTCCGCTTCAAATTTACTCTAGAATCAGTCAACTTCTCAGCATTTTCGGCATCTAAAATATTCACATGTTCCGGAAACCAGATTATGAGGATGTCGAGTTGACCTGTCAGCAAGCTTAAACCTTATTTCTGGTTGTTCACGATGGTGAGATACATAATTGGCGACCGGCTGACTATTCGAGAAAGTTTTTGATTGCGATTCACTTGGAAGTAGCCAGGAATGATTATTTCACATATGGTTCAAGCAGCTCACGACGTCCGATCTTAGCCCGATTAGCCTCTGGGTAGCCAACAAGTATCCGTTTGAGGGCGAGCTAGAGCGGGAGGGCGAACTTTCGCGGTTGTGCGGTGAATTTGAAACCCACTACATTCGCCATCTCCGTTTGTTTCACTTTTACTACCATTTAGCAGGCTATGTATACTCTGGACATCTATTACCAGATTACCTCCTTGGTTCCTACTTGGGTATGCTCCGGTCTTGAAATCTTCTGTAAATCGCCGCATCTTTTTATATAATTTTCGTGCGTTACCCTTGAGAATCTGGCCATCTCAACTTCTTCATGCTCACACATTTCAGCCTCTTTCATTTTTGTTGTTTGCAATTGTGTTTCGCTTCCCTCTTTAGCTCTCGGTATCTACTCCTCCCTGCACGTATTGTGGTTGACCGAGGTAGGTAGCTCGTTTTTTTCGACTGCATTTCGACATTTCTCATCGTACCAGCTCTTTCTCTGACACTGTTGAAAGTGTCTTTGGAAAAGGTAAATCCACCATTGACCAGATATTCACCATTCGACAAATATTTGAGCAGACTGCGGATCGATACGCATCGCCTTTTCATCGCTTCTAAAGCTGCCTTCGATTAGGAGCTGTCATTACGCCGCTTTCTCTGAATTTGAAATTTTTGCAAATCATACAGCCATGGAAACTGACCATGGATAATACCGCAAACGCAATCAGAATTGATCGGTACCAAACGAGGTTTCAGACAGGTTTTATCGTGTGATTTATTCAATTTGATGCTGGAGAAAGTAATACGAGCTGTAGAGCTAAACAGACCAAAGAAACGCAGCAAGTGGGTCTGGTAGTGAACGAGGCCAAGAAGAAATGTCACCTGTCATCAAATAAACAGTCATCGCTCGCGCGACTTGGCTCCCACGGCACTGTTGACAGTCATAACATCGAAGTTGTAGATAGCTTCGTCTGTCTCAGAACCAGTATATACGCCTATGCTAAAGCCAGTCAGGAATCCAACTCAGAATCAGTCCTGTCAACAGGTGCTACAGGTGCTGCTCGACGAACCAAAAGCAAACTCTAGAAGTCGCTCATCATTCCCGCCCAGCTCACGGAATTAAGAGACAGCGACAACGCTGGTTAGATCATATCGTTCGAATGGATGAAAGCTCGATGGAGTACCCGCTGGTGATAGCAGAGGAAGAGGAAGATCTCCACTCCGTGGAGAGCGACCCAGTTTCACTGGAGATCTCTAAACAATAGTCGATTTCAAAAAGGTTTCAAGCACACATTTAGCACTGAAGGCTATGTGACAGTATATGGAGAGGAATTGCATACATTTGAACTGCTAAGTAAGAGTTCTGTATTGATAATCGACAACATTACGCACCCTTCCCAGCCTCTTCTTAGTACTGCTGAGAAGCATTGATATCCCCACTGTGAGTAACCAAATTACGTCAATATTTCCAAATATCTACAAATGCATTACGACTATCTCCCTGAGACATGAGAAAAATTTTGATTTATTAAATTTTCCAACCCCACCTACAACACATTTTGACTACATTCATTATACCTAAAACTACTGCCGATTTACGCACTGAATGGAGCAGCGCTGCATCACAATTTCCACCACCAACAACAATTGGTAATAAATTATGCACTTAAATGTGTATGCAAGTAGTTAAATGTACGATGCGTATGTATGCGTGTGCGCCCTTGGCGCACTTAGCCTCCAAATGGTGTCAGCTCGCAATAGATGAAAATACGGAAAACTATTTTCAAACTCACTTCGTCACTTGGCATTTCGTGCATTTGCTATTATTGCCTTTTGCACTTTTACACATTTTCAATTTTTCTCTCATTGAGTGATTTTTTTTTTTTTTTTTTTTTTTTTGAAGAGCTAGACTCCCACCCACTCACTCGTTATAGTTTCATGTGTGAGAAATGCGGCAAAATATCAGCGTAAAGCTAGCAAGACAGCGCCAAAAGAAGACAATGAATGAGCACATTTACGCTGGAAACAATACAACAACAAAAGTAAAGGGTGTTTTTTATAGAGGTATAGAATTTTAAGTTGCAATAACACAACGATGGATTATTCGATTCACATGAATTTTATTTATCCGAAAGATAATCTTGTGGCATTACGTTCTAAATATGATTTCTGGCATATGACCGCCACGGCTGGCGCGGATGTAGTCCAATCTGGAGGTCCAATTTTCGATGACTTTTCCCAACATTTGTGGCCGTATATCGGCAATAACACGGCGAATGTTGCCTTCCAAATGGTCAAGCGTTTGTGGCCTATCCGCGTAGACCAATGACTTTACATAGCCCCACAGAAAGTAGTCTAGCGGTGTTAAATCACAAGATCTTGGAGGCCAATTCACAGGTCCAAAACGTGAAATTAGGCGGTCACCAAACGTGTCTTTCAATAAATCTATTGTGGCACGAGCTGTGTGACATGTTGCGCCGTCTTGTTGAAACCACATCTCCTGGACATCATAGTTATTCAATTCAGGAATGAAAAAGTTAGTAATCATGGCTCTATACCGATCACCATTGACTGTAACATAAAGCGGACCAAACAGTCAGTTTTTCTGGATGTAACGGTGTTTCGACATACACTTGAGGATTACCTTCATTCCAAATGCGGCAGTTTTGTTTGTTGACGTAGACATTCAATCAGAAGTGCGCTGCGTCGCTAAAAAAAAAAAAAAAAAAAAGAAAAAAAAACAGAACCATTATTTTCGAAATAAAATTGCACTATTTGCAAGCGTTGTTCAGGCGTGAGTCTATTCATGATGAATTGCCAAACCGCTGTGCTTGACCGCTGTTAAATCGGTCGCCATCTTGAAAAGTAATGCCAACTTAAAGTTCTATACCTCTATAAAAAACACTCCTTAGTAGCAATAAAAATAGCAGCAGCTCAATAAATAGTAAACGTCGATTTGGTTTTTTTTTTTTTGCACAAACTTAAGCACTTTCCGCGTCTGCCTTGTCTATTGTCATCTTTTGTAAACTTCATGTTGCTGCTTGGCTTGACATCCGTTGACATTGATGTGATTGTATGTCAAAGATAATGGCAAGACGGTGGCTCTGCTGCTGCGCAGAGCAGCGCCAAAGAAGTGATAGCACAAAAAAAATGTGAATATAAAATATCTGAGCTGCAAAAAATTCGCCGCAAAAAGTTGCTGGCATTGCAGCTGTGTAGTAGCAGCTGCAGTGATTTCAAGGCGATCAAACGCATTGCCGAAGGTGATTGAATAGGTTTGTGGCTGGAAGACGCGTTGAGCGCGTGGGACACCAATGAGTAGTTATACCAAACATACATACATACAAATTCGTGCAATGTAACGTAAAAGCACGTGAAAATGTACGCAGTTTTGTCATCAAAACTCACACATAAATTTTCCAAGAATAACTATGTAGAAAAACGCTCACTAAATGTGGTTTAAAGTTTATGGTTTCACATTGACTTCCGGCAAAAAACTTTCTTGGGGCCGTTTTTTTTTTTTGTTTTCTTCTTTTACGCAAAGTACTGTAACTTGAGATTTCTGTTGATTTTCAAAACAATTAAGCTGAAAATTTTGACAAAATTTTTTTTTTAGAAAAAAAACCTCTTACCCTGTTGCTTGATTTTACCTTCAGCTTGGCGTTAGCTCAAAAAAGTTTTTGTTTTTCTGGTAACTTTGTTTCTGATCCCATGCAAAAATGTGTCAAAATACTAAAAGTATGTAAATATATGTATAAATTTTTTTGTCATCATACGTACCTGCAAAGAAAGAAAGAAAGGAGAAGAAGAATATTATTATATTAAACTTTTAATTACTGTTATGTGCTTAAATACGAATTTATATGAAAATATATTATGTTGACACTAAAGTAAGAAATTTTAAGCAGATTTCTGAGATTTGGCCATAAAATTTTAACAGTATTTAAATTACATAAATTATGTATATAATATATATGGATATAAGCTAAAGCTATGACTACTTTCAAGCGTACAAATTTATTTTGATATATAAGAAATGTCTTTTGGTTTACTTACGATTTGAATTCAATATTTTTGGACTGCAGAATTTTTAATTTTTTAACTTTTATTTTTTCAATAATAAATCATAAGAACTTGCAAAACTATACTATAGTATTTATTCAAATAAAAAATTATATTTAAAAAAAAAAAATATTTCGAGTATTTCTTTGCTTTTATTAGCTAGAATAAACAATACTAAAAAGTAAAAAAAAATTTTAGAAAAAATAATATTTTTTCTGAATATAAACAAAAAACTCAAAAAAAATTAATTACACATTGCAACATTTTTCGGGTCAGCATTTCGGGTTGCTAATAGCAACATACCAAAACTAGAGTTTCTGCATCACTACTTTTGCCAGTTAAGCTACCCTTCGGAGTTTATGACCTCATACGGGTACATTTCTTGGCTCAAAATCGATTTTGAGCACTTTTTCGATATATCCCCACGTCCATATTTCGGTTAACCATATTTTTAAGACAAGAAATATGTGCTGTCTTTGGCCAAGACGAAGTCTTTATAACTTCGATGAACACATAAAATGTATAGAAATTACAGAATTCAATTTCGATAGTTTTCGGGGCTATATGTATTCGAATTTGTGTGTAGAGAATAACAAATTTTACACTCCTAGATAGTTTTTGACCGATTATTGGACTCGAAACTACATATGTGAACAAATTAGTTGTGTATGGGCTATATATTATAATGTTCCGATCTGGCTAGCTCCGACAAATGTTCATATAAATGTACAAGTAAAAATTTCTCAAACCTGAGGGGAAAGTTTAGTTGCCGTTCGAAATTTATGACCTCATGCATTTATTGATTTTGAGCATATTTTCGATATTTTCAAACGGTTATATCTCGGTTAACTGTAAGGAATTTTGCTTTGGTGTATTTAGCAAAGTTGTAGATATGAGAGAAGAAAAAAATTCAAAACCAACTTAGCGAGAAAAACGCATCCCGTGCCTCAAAATCACAAAAGTTCATTTTTTTTTAAACAATTTTGAGTGCATAACATTTTAAAAGAGGAAAACTATTGAAAATTTCAATATGACAATTAATAAGTGCCGAAAATTAGATACTTTTTGCTACGTTCGCCGTCATATAGTGCAAAAAAGTAGACAAACGGGAACGAAGAAATTGATTTATTGAGGATTCAAAAGTATCATATTATCATTTTTTCGTTGAATTTGATTTAAGTGATGCAGATTTTACGCCGAACCCATTGCGCAAAACATGTTATAATACTCTTGCGTGTTAGAGACATGAAAGAGGATTTCAGTTTCTTTTCCGAAGCCAGTAATTTGGATGAAAGACCCAATCGAACATGATAAAACCAGGTGTTACGCATGCCTTAATGTTGAGGTTGGATTGAGCAGAGAAAGGTCGAGGAGGCAATGGTCCAGTAATGGTTTTGTTGTTGTTGTTGTTGTTGGTTTTGTTGTTGTAGCGACTCGCTAACCCCACCTAGAGTCAGGTAGGTCCAGTCTTAGTCATCGAGATCATATAACGGGAGACCAAGCAAACATGCTGTTTCGACGGATTCCGACCAGAGGGAGAGGGGTGTTACATGAGTCGGGTTGAGTGGGAATGCAAAGAGGTGGTTAGTGCCGTGCGGAGATTCGTTGCATGCGGAACAGAAGTTGGGTATGTCAGGATCGAGTCTGGATAAGGGTAGGAGTTGAGTCTACTACAATACCCATACCTTAATTGTGGATCTCTCGAGGTAGCTCGAGCTCTTGTTCTGCGATGGGTGATGATTGGATTTCGAGAACACTGTGCGCTGGAATAAAGTTCAGAAAGGTGTTAACGGACTCTCGGTGAATAGTGTTTAAAGCTTTTCGGTGTGCATTCCTGAGCAGATTCAGTAATATAGGATATTAATGATATTTTGCTGCAACCACTTCATATAAAATTTGGAATCTATAGGAAATTCAACTGATTGGTAATTCGAAATATTCCTACCGTAATGAATTTGAATTTATTTTCACAGAATTTCGGAAAGATGGTCTTCCATGCATTAAACGATGACTCAAAAAAAGTTTTGATAAAAATCTACAAAAAATAATAAACATTAAAAGCATTTATACTGCTTTTAAGGGGGAAAATCATCAAAGAAACGCTTACTTAAATTTTAATATCATTAATTTAGTACGAATAGTAATTTGTAGAAACGCGTTTATAACATTTCGCGCATATTTTTTGAGTCATCGTTTAATGCATGGAAGACCATCTTTCCGATACTCTGTGAAAATAAATTCAAAACTGGTAGGTATTCGTTTTTTCTTTTTAAACAGTTATACCCAATATACAAAGTTTGAAGAAAAGCGAATACCTCACAAACGTACTAACAAATAATAATCTGGGATCCTGGATTTAAACCCGTAATTGAGTGCGTTTTAGGGAAGAATTGAGTACATGCAGATGAGATAAAGGAGAGAGTTGATGCTGTATTGTATTTCTTCGAAAAAATCGACACGTCCATGACAATGAAATTATTTTTATTCATTTGTTCAAAAGATGAAAGATTTCACCAGATCATCAAGTCTATGGAAACACGTTTCAAGCTAAACAACTGGATGTACTACTACTGGTGTTCAAGTGAATAAAGCGGTTATGAAGTTGAGGATGAAGGAATTGAAGACCCAGACAATACCACTAGATATAAAGGACACATTGAAAAAGATATTCCCTTGAATCCTTTATCTAGAGATGATGTTGGTGGTGATGAATTATAACCACTCACGAAGAAATTGATATGAACAGAACCACGGAAAATAACTTAAAAATAGTGTCAAAAAGCATATTCCTTACGTTTGATAGAGATATAGCCATGTGAAAATGACGAAAAAGTGCGCGAAATTGAGTTTGAATCAAAAAAATGTATGAGGTCATAAAATCCGAACGGCAGCTAAACTGGAAAAAGTAATGACGCAAAAACTCTAGCTTTGGTAAGTACTTTCAGCGAAAATCTCAAAAGCCTAAGTCCAAGAGAATATGTTGCACTGTCTTAGTTCTAATCAAAACATATTAGTCAAACAACAAGGAATCCGAATCTGATTTATAAAATTGTATGCTTTTAATTAATTTTAACTAAATTTGATACAGATTATAAAAACTATATCAATTCTTTGTGAGCTTTTACCATTAATCTACAAAATTATTAAAAAAAAAAGATTGTTTGATAGCTTCAACCTTATGCAACCCATCAAAAAACTTTTAAAATTATTTAGCGCCAAAGATTCAAAAATTTTTTTTTTACACTGGCGAAGCCCGGTAACTCTGAAATGCAAAATGTGGTAACGAAATCCATACTAGTCTATCAAAAAATATAAATAAAAACCATGGTATCGAGCAAATAAAGACTTGATAAAAAAACCACAAAAAATAATAAACATTAAAAGCATTTCTACTGCTTCTTAGGGGGAAAATCATCAAAGAAACGCTTACTTAAATTTTAATATCATGATTTAGTACGAATAGTAATTTGTAGAAACGCGTTTATAACATTTCGCGCATATTTTTTGAGTCATCGTTTAATGTATTCTAAAAATTTTTTTTGTAGCAAGACCACTCATTACCTACCTAAATGTGTTCAACGATTTATGAGTTTTATATAAAAATCCTTGCCTACATTTAGGCTGTTTCTTAATTTCTTAGTCAAGTCGCATACCTAAATTTAGTATTGTGCTATTTTCTATTTAAAATGACATACGGATGACAAGTAAAGAAGGGCTAAGTTTAGGTAGTACCAAATATCTAATGCCCGACTTTACCGGTAGCAAGTTTTACGAGCATTGTTTAGTTTATGGGAGACCTGACATAGGTATTAAATATGCATCCCCAGGTCTGAATTTGATATCCCTGCAAAATTCCTCTTCTTCGAGCTGTTCGATACCAAACGAAGTTTCAGATAGTGACTCTTTATAGTGCGATTTCTTCTATTGTATGTAGGAGAAAATAATACGAGCTACAGAACTAAGCAGACCAAGTAAAATATTTTAATAGAATGTAAAGTACAATTGCCGGCGTACGTAGATGATATTGATATCATTGGTCATAATAACCGCACCGTAAGTTCTGCTCTCTCCGAGTTACAAAAAAGCGGAGCAAAAGCGAGAACGAGACGAAATATCTCACATAGATAATTTCGTCTATCTTGGGACCAGCATTAACTACTTTGGACTTATAAGGCAATAGAAAAGAAAAAAAAAAATATCTCGACGAACCAAAACTAAGCTCTACAAGTCGCTCATCATTCTCGCCCGTATGATATCGAACACCGCAGACGGTGAAACGATGAGCTATACGAGTGATACGACGTCATTGACATAATTCAACAAATTACGAGACCACGTCCAAATGGATGAAAGTACTCCAGCTTGGTAAGTGCTCGATGGAGTACTCGCTGGTGAAAGCAAATGAAGAAGAAGACGTCCCAAGAACGTTCGTACTGAATTATTTTACGTGAGTGGAGGTGGGTAAGAAAGGTATTTTGATATAATATGAATATCTTCTTGAAGAATCGCTGCATCGCTATACAATTGCTATATAATCGCTGATTATAATTGCTTTTGACGGTTCCAAAATGGAAAGTCCGTCATTATGATGTAAAGCTCTGTTGGCAAATGATATATATTGGGATAGTTAGTAGCTAACCTTGCGTACATTTACCTAGCACGAGATATCATGAAATAATGACAATCATTTATAAGAACTGTGGACTCTCTCAGGCTCAGACTTGAAGCACAACAGATATTGGGTGAAAAGAAATCACTAAAATAGGATATTGCAAACTATTCCAAATATTTATATTGAAAATGCTCCTAAAATTAAGTATTTTCTTTTTTAATTAGGAAACTGAAAAAAAAAATTATACAGTCTGATTATTCAGAAATTTTCATTTATGCTGTTGTTTGATGCTTAAAATAGGTCATTGATCCTAAGTACTCGATTGCTGCGACAAAGGGATATTTGTGTAACGAAAGTATTATTGTGCTTGAGTGGCCTTCGCAATGCACAAATCTCAGTTCTCTTGAAAATGTGTGTTAGATTATAAAGCAGAAACTCTGAGAAATATCAAATACATCTAATAAAATAGATTTATGGCCAGGAAGTTCTTTTCGGTTGGCAATTTATCAGGAGTTCAGTAGACTGAACGGGTGGTGAACCAAACGACGCGAACTTTAGAGATGTTGGCCAATCCCAAGAATAAAGTTATTACAAACTACATGATTCGATATCGATAGTTTTCAGAGTCAGTATTGATTTCAATTTACGTGGATAGAAAACTAAATTTACCACTTTCTGATGGTTTTTTTCACGGATTTTTGGCTCAAAACTTCATATTTGTTCATCCGTTTATTTGAGCGATTTGAGCGAAACTGGTCTGCGTATGCGTATATATTTTTATAATGTATTAATCATTTATCGCAACCGGCCGAGTCTCATATAACCGATTTGTTCAGATTTGAAGCTTTGACTCAAATATCCGTCAATAAACGGGATCACAGAACAAGAAGTTCGGTATCCTACACACATATATTGAGTTTAACATTGGTGCTGAAAATCTTCGAAATCGGAAGAATATATCATATAGCACCCATACAATCGACTTGTTCAAAATTGAGATTTCGCCCCAAAAATCCGCAAAAAAAGCTTCTAATGGTATAAAATTTATACATAACCCACGTTAATTCAAATAAATATACACACAGAAAATTCAGAAATTTTAATTTATACTAATAAATAAGTGCTTATAAAAATCAAATTTTTTTATCAAAATATACTGCTTATCGTTTTATAAAAGCTTTCTTTGAACTACTTAATATTTCTTTATTTACTCTCTACATACATATTGGTGGTTTAAAAAATATATCTTATTTACCTGCTAAGTGTGTCTATAGTATTTAACAATCCTATTTTTGTTAAATAAAAAAATTTGTTTGTTTGTTTTGTATTCCAAAAAAAAAAAAATCGGAAACTTTGCAAATATTTAAATTTCAAATACATTCGGAAACATTGAGAAAAAATAGCAACAAAATTCGTCTTGCTGGTTGTAAACAAAAAAATTCAAAATATCTAAATATTTAGTCTACATAAGAAAAAACGCCCAGTGATTGTACAAAAGAAATAAACAGTTAACACTTTATTTAGTAAATTGATTGGGAAAATCTAAAATAACAAAAAAGAAAAATGAATTTTAAGCACATAAAAAATACGCACATACACACGCAAACAAACACGTACAAACAAACTTACCCGCCAGCAACAAGGATCATCTGCATTGTTGCGCACTTTCACCTGCTTTACTTTTGAGTGCAACAACAACAACAACAACAACTTTGTAACTAAATATGACAATAAACAATTTGAACTAACAGAAATATTATTGTTATTGTTTTTATGTATTTTTTTTTTTAGTTTTCTTGCAAATATTTGCTTTGTTCTTCAGCACAATTGGAATTTTTTCTCCCTTTTTTCGCAGCTGTTTCTTTCTACGCTTTCGATTGCGCCTCTTTGCCTTTTGCGTTGCGTTAGTATTTATGACAACAACAACAATGCTGACAACAATTGCGGTTGTATTTGTGGTATTGAGGAAAATTTTAATTGTCTTTGTTTCAGTTTCGAATTCGGTTGGGCATTCCGATTTGGTTTCGATGTTTGTTTTTCTTTCGGCTTGTGGTTTTGTTGTAGACTTTGATTGTGGTATTGTAATTGTTGTTGGTGCTGTTGCTGTTGTTGTTGTTTTTCTCTTTGTTGTAGTTGTGTTGGTGAAGGTGTTTGTGGTATGAATGTGGCATGCGGCGCTTCCATTGAGCGGTATGACGCAGTTTCGAATGCAAAAGATGACATTGATGTTGATAATGAGGAAGATGATGTTACAGAAGGTTGTTGTTGTGGTTGTTGCTGTGCAAATTTTAAGCAGGTTGCTGTATGTTGTAGCTTCAATATTTCTGGTTTTTGCTTTAGTTTCAATAGTAATGGCGCATCCATGGCGTTTGTAGAATATTATTTAACGGCGTTTTTCCTTTTTACTCGTTTTTCAACTCATAACAGTTTATTTTCAACAATGATATATACATATATAGGTAGTTTGTAAGTATAAGGTGGTAATTTAGTTTTTTTTTTTAATATATTTTCAAGTTCAGTGTTTTTTTTTCTTTTTGGGTGTTTAGCAATAAATTAAAGCCATTCAAATTCCAAAGATATTTTTCTTTTCTCAAGGCGTTCGCTTTTCTAACAGGCAACAGTAGTATTGTACTAAATAACTTTCATTCGTATTGTCGCTTATTACAAGTACAAGACATTTTAATTGTTTATTGCATTCACAAAGTTGTTACATAAGGTACTTTGGGTAGTTTGAACAAATTCTTTTATTCAGTATTTTTTTTTTTACTTTTGTGGCATCTGTAAAGCAGCTAAGGGTTAATGGCGAGCAGTAAATTTTTTTCCTTAAAGCTTAATAGTAGTTATAGTTTATATATATTGTACAATGCTTGCTGGGATCTACAAAACAAAAGGTTGGCATCACACAAAGGATGCACGAGGCAAGCGCCGAAACGCAGATATTTTTATATGTCTATGTATTTGCAACTACGCACAGCCAAATTAAGGGTGAAATGCGAGCAAAGCGTTATTGGTATCATTCACAAAATAAAAAATAAATAAAAATTATAATTAAAAAATATCATAAAAATTCAAAATTCCTTACTAAAAATTGAATAAATTCAAAATTTTATTTTAAGTAAGTTTTCAAAACCAAAAATAAAAATATATATATTAAAACATTGTTTCTCGTTTAGACCTTAACATTGTGCGGAGCTTAACGCATGCGATTTCAAAACTAAACAAAAATTAGTTTCGTGTGTCGCTCTATACTCGTATATGTTACTGTGATCATTTTGAAAAGTTACGATTTCAGCATCTCTATCTTTCTCTCAAAAAGCTTCTTCTATAAGATACCAAAGCCTTAATACTTGTACAATAGTCTCGCATGAGAGATCGCAATTTTAATGACGATCACTGCAAACGTTTCTAAGATCACGATTTAAGGGCATGAACCTAAATTTTTGGCAGATTACCGCTCATTAGCTGGTTGATGTTGTTCTTAAATCAAAATATCTGTCATATTTTATGTTGCATGTGAAAGATGTCACCATCCGATGAGTTGGCTTTGTGGTTTTTAGCGAGAGAGGTTTCGGAAAATGATTTCTCATTGGTAACACCGAATATCACAGTCAATGTTATGATGAGATATATAGGAAATACAATAACATTGGCTTAGTTCAGCGAATAAACCTGCAATAGCGGCTACACTGTCTAAGTCATGTCGTCCGAATGGATAAAAGCACTCCAGCTTCGATTCAATACCCGCCGGTGGAGGTAAGGAAAGGGGGCGAACTGGCTTTAGTTGGTGTATCCAATTGACGTCAAAAAGCGAAGAGCAAGCTTTTGTTGATTCGGCATAATCACGTAAGCGAAAGAGAAGAAAATACTGCCTGGACTTTTTATGTATTTCACAATTTTGTTTATGGTCACAGTCTTCTAAGTAGAAATAGCCGTAATTGCATTTACACTACACACACTGCAAACATGTTGCAGGTACGCTGTTTTTTGAAAAGTGCTTTCAATATTTTTCCAGAACTGCAAATAGGCACTTGGTCTAGAGGATGTGCTGTTGTTTGATGATAAAAAAATAAGTCAACGATCCTAAGAACTCGATTGCTGCGTCCAAGAGGTGTTTGAGTAACTAGCAGAACATATCTCAGTTCTTTGAAAATTTGTGATAGATTATGAAGCAGGAGCTCTAAAAAATATTAAATCCATCTAGTAATGGCCGAAAAGTTCTGTTGGTTTAGAAGATCGACACGAAATTTGGAGCTGTCAGCCAAGCTAAAGAATGAAATTTACTACAAAAAATCAGCACTATCAAAATTTTCAAATTTTTTTTTTTTTTTTTTGAATTTCAAAGATCAAAGAAATTTTTTTACATGTTGAGTTTCCGAATAAGCAACATATTTTGAGCTCGTTTTTAACCTAAATTCCTTAGTCCTATAGGATGATGAGATTACTGAATCTGTGTAAGACTTAAAAAGTTCAACACAAACCGATGTCCATGGCATTTCCATTATGTTGTTCAAAAACTGTCGATCGTTAGTAGCGCCTTTAAAAAAAATCTTCAATAAGTCTCTTGCAGATGGAGTATTTATTCATGATTTGAAGGTAACATCAGTTATTCATATATTTAAATCAGGAAGAAAAAATAAGGTGGGTAATTGTAGACCCATTTAGAAACTGAGCAACGTTTCACTACCCTTTGAATTCATTATCAAAAGCAGATTATGTTTCAATTTAAAACATCTTATTTGTCCTATTCAACATGGTTTTGAACCTGGTAGATCTACAATTACCAACTTCGCTTTTTTCTGATTAGTATTTTTTCGCTTTTAATGTAGGTTGTCAGGTTGGTATGATCTACACTGATTTTTCGAAGACATTTTAAAGAATTTTGCATACGATTCTGATTGGGAAGATTTTGAATCCTGGGTTGCATTTCTATTTTGCTAAAATGGATGAAATCATACCTTGTTAATAGAATTTATGTTTTTGGAGGAAATTTGTTAAGAAGTTTTTATTCCGACATTTAGTGTGTATATTTTATACAGGGCAGTATTCTGTTCTTCCTTTTACTTCGTTCTATATGATATTCAATCTCATTTTTCTGCGTGCAAATTTCTACTTTACGCAGTTTGTTTAAAAATTTATTCTGCCATAAGCATTTTCAATGAATCTGCTACACTTCACGAAGGGATTAATAACTTCAAACACCCGAAGTTTCAAACACCCTTGAAAACTCTCTATCATAATTCAAATTCTTACCTGAAATAAGTTAGTGAGGTTAAAGGACTTGGGGCTTACTCTGATTCGAAATTCTCGTTTCACATGCATTTTAACTATCATTTTCGCTAATTCGCATGCCATGCTTGCTTTCATACGTAGAAAAACGTAGTGATTTGTATGATTCCTACACTCCTAAAACCCTATCTACTTTCGTATGTTCAAAATTGGATTATGCAGCATTTATTTGGAGAACCGACCACCAAACTCTTATATAAGGGTTTCCTATAGGGATGATATGATTTCTAAGGGATGATGTGATTTCTAAGTGGCCATTTTTAATACTCTATAATCTGTCTGTTTTTCCATTGTATTCAGTAATGTTTACAATTTCATCATGGCAAGATATGCGCAAAAACAATTTTATCATCAAAATAATCGTTCTGCAATTGCAACTTTTCATATCCTTCGGTAAATAAAAAAAAACTGTCAATTCTGGTGCGAAGAAAGTCCATAAATTATTCATTAACAACCATTACATTCACCTAAATTGTCAGTTTGGTGTGGTTTTTGGTCTGGTGGAATCATCGGTCCATATTTCTTTCGAAATAAAGCTGGTAGCACCGCTACTGTCAATGGAGAGCGCTATAAATCGACGATAACCACCTTTTGATGGCCAAAATTGAAAGAAGTTGATCTTAACAACATCTGGTTCCAGCAACACGTGCAACAACCGAGTTATTGCGAGAAAGGTTTGAAATTCGATTATTTTAAGAAATTGTGATATTGAGTGGCTTTCAAGAAGTTGTGATTTAACACCATTAGACTACTTCTTGTGGGGTTATTTGAAGTCATTGGTCTTTAGCAATAAACTTGACTCTCTTCAAGCTTAATGGAAAAAGTGCTCAAAGATGATGATATATTCAGAACTAATTAATGTGTGTTTTTTTTTAAGAAATCATATCACTCTTACTGGAAACCCCTATAGTTCAAATGCAACAGCTTGAGGAACGTTGATTGAACTCAATAAGATTTTAAGTGCTGTAGATTTCGATATTTCTTCGTCAAGGATAATATTAAGAACTATTTTGAAGAATATGCTATGTAACAATGGTGCATGGGTGTATTAGTTGAATTTGCGTATAACTTTTATCTAATTTTAATTAATTTTCTATTTTCTATATAATAAATTGACAAAGTGTTTGTAGGGGCTTAAAATCCGTAGGCTAAATAAATAAAAAAATTAATGAAACAAAATAAAAATTTTAAAGCTTAATGAAAGATGTCTGCATAACCGAAGACAGCACTTCTTTACAGTTTTTTCCCCTCTTGATACTGCAATAACTGAACTATAATTACTTCTGACAGAACCGAAGTTTGTTTTATTCAAATTTCATATATTCATCTGCCATGTAAATGAAAGTAAATAAGCTTTTTATTAATAAGTAGGGAAAATCAAAATAAATTTATAATGAAATAATTTCAGTCAATATAAAATACAAAAAAAAAAAATTAATTAATTAATAAATAAATAAAAAATAAATAAAATATATATGCATATACAAACATACACATACACAATGACGACATATTGACAACGACAACAGCAACAGCAACCTTATCACACATTGACAATAAGAATAATAACAACAACAACAACAACAACAAATGCTACAGCTTACTTGCAATAAATTCCAACGCAAACAGAAATCATCACACACCTACACATACACACACACATATTTATTACTTTTTATGCAAATGCAGTTGCATACTTCAATCAATGCATGTACATACACGTATGCATAAGTGTGTGTGCGTAAATCTTTTTTAAATTTATGCAAATGGAGAGTATTATTGCAAGTAGCTATGTTAACATGGTTGTTGTTGTTGTTGTTGTTGTTGTTGTTTTTTCCATAAATTTATGGCATTTTATTTTTTTCCACACTTGCACATTCAATATAACAAATATATACTTATGTATGTATGTATGTAGATTTATTTTTCTATTTCTACATTTATGCACAGAATAGTTAATAGACATATACACATACAAAGGCACATACATATGTACGAGTATAATGGCATACGATGACAGGCACATATTATTTAACATTTTAACAAATTGCATTTTCTCTTTATTCTTCCATACAAAACTAACATTTTCCTTGCGAATTTTGTGCAAATTGTTACTTGGCATCCTCACGTCGCCATAAATAGCATATGTAGATATATGTAAATGGCTTTCGTAGTAGTAGGAGGCACATAGCAGTGTTAAATTGTTGTTATTGTTGTTGTTGTTTTGGTATTGTTGACAATGTTATCGCTGCTGCTGCTGCTGCTGCTGCCGTTGTTGTTGTTGGCCGTGTAGTGCTATGCCAGTTTTGACAGTTGAACAAAGAGTTGACGGCATTTACATATTGCGTAATGTATACATACATACATACATGTGTTTGTATGTAATGAAGTTGATCAAAAGTGAATGAATGTTAATTGATATTTTTGTATTTTTTTTTTAAACTTTACACAATAGTAGAATGGAAAAGAAGAGCGAGCGAGATAGAGAGAGAGAGAGAGAGAGAGAGAGAGAGAGAGAGAGCGAGACAGTGTGACAGCAAGTGTCAGAGAAAAAGTAGTAGAAAGACTAGTAGCAGTATGTAGAAGAAGGAGGAAGAGAGATAGAGAGATTGATGGCGCGCTACATAGTTGCAACTTTGCACGCAGCACAGTGTTTTAGTTTAATGGACACTTAATTACGTTTGCACACACACACACATACGTATGCATAATTTCTTTTAACAGTCTGGGTTAATAGTTGACATTTAAAATTAGTAAACTTGTTGAGTGAAAATTGATTAGTGTGTAGTGCTTAGTTCGATGATTGATTACATTCTAATTGGTTGGGGCATTTTCCTTTTGCGTATTTTAACTTAATTTATGCTCAATTTATGCGGTTAATTAGCTTGTGGCATTTGGTGTGCATAATTTTAGTCGGAGCAATTGTTATCGCATTTTTTGCATATATTTTTCATTTATTTTACATGCCATTTGCACGGCGTTAGGAACACTTGAATAAATCTTTTTTATTTTGTAACATTTTTTATTCTTTTTATTGCGGTTACAGCAGCGCTGAGCTTTGTTGTGGATAGCTGAGACGAATTTATTATAAATAAAACATATTTATGTATATTTTATTTTTCAACTTAAAGTTCTATGAATGCTGCTTCCGCTAGATATTGCCGATTTTGTTTTAATAATTAATTTTTATTTTTTTATTTTATATTTTTTATATATACTTTCTTTGAAATAACTGCCGATATTTGAGCGTTTCATATTTTATTTAACAGTTGTTCAAAGTTTTAAAGCCTGTTTTGATTCTATAAATGTAATATAATTTAAAAAAACCGATGGGTTTTGCAGATTTCACTCTTAAGAATGCACCCTTTCCTAGTATAAATGTTCATTTAATAACTATTAACATTGAATATGCTTTTTATTAATTTTATTTTTTATTTAAACACACTTTTGCTGAAAAAAATTTCGAAATCTGTGTATCTATTAAATAGACAAATTTTTATTACTTTCGCAAGGTATAAAGTCTAAACTGATTCTACAAAAATAATAAAATTGTAGGAAACCGATTTCGTTTAAAAAAAAAACTACATCATGGCAAACATTTAAAGAGATTTGTATTTTATAAAAATATTAAATTTTAAGAATAATGATTAATGTCGAGTTCTTTATTGAAGAGACTAATAAAATTAATTTATATATATATATATATATATATATATATATAATAAAAAAAGAGGTTTCTTGAGTTAAATAAATAGAAGCATTCTAGGTTGTGATCTTTTAATTTTTAACATACTAACAGATCCTGCCACACGCTGTCGAGGCTTTTTCCTATTTTCCTCACCTTAGAAATAATACTTTGCATTGCATAAGAGGAGAAGATAAAAAAGATGCAGTCAATACAGAAAATAACAAAACAAAATCTCGTTAAAAAATTCAACAAAATCGAATTATAAAAAGGTTGACCTCAATACGATCGGTATCTGGTTCACTTGCTGAAAAGCAACAAATTCGAAGAAAAATCCAACCATACAGAACATTTATCGGGACAGATCGGCCTCAGCCTCTTTTCCCGGAAGAAAAAGTGTTACCTTTCTTCATTTAAGTAAAAAAAAAAAAAATCGCTAAAAATTTTGAAACTGTCACAACGTAACATAACCATAATCCTCATTGATCATCAAGATCGATTTGTATACAAACTGTATGAGGAAAATTAAATTTCTTTATAACATTTTTTCAAAGATTTTTTGGGAATTTCTTTGGTTTGCGGGAAGATCACCAGTCCGAATTGATGCAATCATCGAGATGGGTACTAGCGCGTGTGAGATAACCGTAGTAAGGAGGCTGTTTGAAAAGTGAGTGATTTTTTGAACTTGCCATTCCGCTACTGTAAACACAACACTGCATCTCTCAACTGTTATCGACTAATACACTGCTGTAAAATTTTGAGCAAGCTGCACCATTTAGTTTGTGTTTGACAACAATTGAAAGCAGATGACCTCTTGAATTTTAACGCAAGTGGAAAAAGAGGATTTCATGTGCTTGTAAAGCGTTATTTTTGGCGTAAAAACTCCATCACTGAAACCAAAGCAATACTTGATAGATATTATGGAGACTCTGCACCGTCAATTTCAGTGGTTAATTGAGTTCCATAGTGGTCGTACCAGTACAAGTGATGTCGAAAATTCAGTTCGCCCAAAAAAAGATCGTCATAAAATCCCTGGTATTGGACGATTGGAGAATTAAAGTAAGTGAGGTGACTAAAGCTTTAGGCATCTCAACTGAGTGGGTGTATCACATTTTAGATGAATATTTGGACTAGAAAAAGCTATCCGCGCCATAAATGCCGCGATTGCAATTTTTTTGGCAATGCTCAACCACAATCTAAATGAATTTTTGTATGCCGTTTCGCTGCCATAGATGAAGCAGGTATCCACCAAACTACAGTAGAGACTTTAGAATAATCTAGGTGATCGTGCACCAAGGAAGGCCAATGTGGGTCTGTTCACTTTCGTAGCTTCTCTCTCTCCTACTATTATGTATTTAGATTTCAGGTAGAATACTGAAATATGGCGAAAAAAATTTGACGTTCAACCAGAAAGCCGGTGTATGCTTCTTTGGAGACTACAGAGTAATTTGTTTACATTCGATTCTGCTGAAAGCCTAAAAGAGGCTAACTGGCATGTATAACAGACAAAATTCCTTAATAGAGGATCTTTCAATGGAAGGATCCTACCCACACCTAGCTGACATACTCAGATACCTAGGGTCCATCCACGAGCTTTCTGGAGCCCAAATATCAAACGGAGAGAAGATCTTTTTTGTTTTAATATTGAAGTAGAAAAATCATGGGAAAACGAAAGCACTTATCAGTTGAAATAAAATATTATACCTTTGTAACTATAGCCAAGCTCATGGTATATTTGTCTGGTAGAGAGGGCTGAAGAAAATAGCTTTAACTTGGCAGCTAGAATGTGTACCATGTGAGACGCTATTAGGTATAAACAGGGCGTTGCGAACACTGGCACTAAATAAAATAATAAATTTAGCGTCTTGTTACATCGGTGGTAAAACCAGAAGCAAAGTCACTGTGTGGTACAAAACCAGGGCATCCGAGCACTCTGCATAGCACAGGCTTTATCATTAAATATACAAACCACTATGCTTCCGAAATGTTTTTTTTTTTATAAATACTTGGCTAGCGCTTTACTCCTGAGTTAGAGAGTCTGAACTGGATGTAGCCCCAGACAGCAAGGAGCTGAACTGCTACATGGATGAAAGAGCAGTTTGAGAAGTTTTCTGAGGGAAACTCGTAATCAGTTTAAGAGTTCCTGACTTGTATAGTGTGGTTTAAGTGAAGTCTCTCCATTTCAATAGCATCGAGCCATTTCTTCTTGGTGTCTCGCCACAGTACTGGTAGCTACAGAATGAACAACTTTGAATTGATTTTCCTGGGAACTAGACTTTTGAGAATGCCTTTGACCACGTATTACAAAATATTCAGGATAGAAGTGGATAGCGGTTGAAAATTCAATTTGACAGCAAAATGAATACGAAATATGTTAGAAGAATTGAGCTTCCATTTTTTTTGACTGCTTTTATAGCGAGTATTAAAGTGAAGTTCTAGTGTATATATCAGTACAAAGACGAAGTCCAGTTGTATATTATCAGCTGATCGTTCATGAACTCTAAAAATAGGAAAACGACTGGTTGAGACCTAACATCATTTAAGTCAATTAAAACCTAAAATCTATTAACGGAAATGAAAAAAAAATCTTCTGTAAAAATTATGTACATTTCCGTATGTTTTAAACGAGAAAAAAGTCCAGAAAAATATTTAAAAACAAAGGAATTATTCACATAAAAATTTGAACGAACTTATTTTACTCAAACTGAGTTTAGAAAAAACTAGTACTAGTATTTTGTATAAATAATTACTAATTTGGCAACCCTAGTATTGCAATATGGCAGCTGACAACTTTAACGTATAATTTGACATTTTTCGTGTTATACATTCTCACAACGTTTTGACAGCCAAGCGGCGCTATATGTGTTGCTTACAGTAACAGTAAATATTCATAGTACTGTTTATCCACGGTATGGTGAATTCAATGGAGATCATAAATCAATCCAAGACGAATTTCGTGAAGGTCGTCCACAAGCAGTTGTGGAGACTCCAGAAACAATTAATGCTGTGCGCAAACTGATATTGCAAGACCGTCAGGTGACCTATCGTGAGATTGAGATAACTATAGGCATTAGTGGGGACCACATACATTCAATTCCGTATGAAATTTTTATTTAAAAAAGTTTTTTCACTTTGGATCCTACACAATCGCTCAAACAAAGCTTCATGTAGATTGGTCGAGAGCAATGTTAAAAAAATATGATAGCGGTGCTTCGAAACTCGTCTATGATATCGTGATTGGTATTGAATGTGGAATTACGAGTATGAGCTATGTGGGTGTTTCAACAAACAAAAGTTGTTCGCGCACGAAGCATTTCTAAGTAAATGGTTGACTATTTTTTTATTTACTTTTAATTTTTTTTTTGAGAAACATGTCGCTCACTAGAACAATAAAACAATACAGAAAGTATAGTATATTATAAGTGGTAAACAATCATTTGTTTGCCAGTTGTTTTCCAAGAAAGCAGGAAAAGCAACCGCCAAAGTCGGATCACTCTTCACCGCGACAATGCGAGCTCTCACACATCGACTAAACAATTGCATTTTGGAGCACTAAAAACATTGATTTCATGAGTCATCCACCGTTTACTTTTGACTTCGCACCGAATGACTTCATTTTTTATCCGTACCTAAAAAATAAACTAAGAGGTCAACGTTTTACGACACCTGCAGAGATGGTTGATGCGTTCGGAATGCATGTTCTCCAGATACCTCAATCAGAGTGGCAAATGTGCTTCGACAATTGATGTAAATGTTGTAAAAGTGTATAAATCTTAATGGAGAATATTTTGAAAAACAATAAAGCGATTTTCGATGATGAATACTTTTTTTTTCTCTAATACGCCCGTATCACTGAGTAAAAATTATATTGCAGTAAAAGGAAATTCTCGCAAAAATTATTATTATTTTTATTTAGTTGTAAAAGAAGTATTTTTTTTATATTTTAATTGTCTTGATGATAAATCAAATACGCTCCGAAGCACATATTTCTTAGCCGCTTTTTGATTTTGTTAGGAAAATTTTCGGATTTTGCACACTCTGTGAACTGACATTCTTTACTTGCTGACATGCAGATAATTTTCCAATTTTTGATCATTTTATTTTTGTTAAAAATTTTTATTTATAGATTTTTTTCTAGTTGAATCAGCTACATATTTTATATGAAACAGTAAGAAATTCACCTTCACGTGATTTACGCAGGTCGAATTTTAACAACAAATTGCTGTCATTGATTTTCATGTAACATTTTTTTTAATTGTATTTTGTTTAAATTTTATATTGCCATTATTTTTTTTACACACACACGTATTGCTTTCATTCGTATGCATCACTTATTGACACTGATTTACAGCAGCTATTAATATTTCAATGATTTCAATTGAGGAAAAAAGTATGCAAATTAATTTCCAAAGCAATCAAACGCTTATATTAATTGCAATAATTTTGATTACACACAAAAACACACGCACACACACACACACGATGGATGCCATGAATTTTAAGGTCACTCATACGCAATGTCGAACTCATTAACAACACAGCAAACGAGAATATGTAATGAATTTGCGCTTTTCAATGCCGCTACTATACTGCTGCTGCTTGCGCCTCATGTGTGCAATTGTGAGATGGATCTCAAATTACTGGCACTCATTCTGCTGCTGCGCTTTTTTCTATTGAAACTACAAAAATAGACTTTTAGTTTACTGTTACAAGTTTATTGCACTTGTCTCGCACACTTTGCCTTTGGTTTTTATTTGTTGTTGCTTTTTTTGCTTTTTTGGGCCTTCTTGTTTTGGTTTTTCTCTTTTATTTTGCTTGCAGGTGAATTCACAGCTTGCCTCCTACAGCAACGTCTGTCTGCTTAACACACAGCAACACGCGTCTTCATCAACACTGAACACTTGGCCGAAAAGTATCAGCAGCGTCAAGCAACCAAGCAACCAGTCAGCCAACCAAACAGCCAGCCTCTGGGCTCGCCACTGAATGTGCCGTTTGTCTGTGAGGCGTTTGGCGCGTCTGCTGTTATTTAACACTTTACGGCGAAGGCTTTGGTGTGCTGTCTAATCGTTGGTCTATATAAATTTTTATATAAAAAAAATCTTTTAAAAAACACTTTCACAACCTTTCAACACGTGCCAAGGAAAATCTGAAGAAAAATTTTTTACAAAATTAAAATTAAAATTTCCATAGCTTTTTCGTTTTGCTGCGCGCACTTCGATATTTGTTTATATAATTTTATTGCCAATTTTATATTGTTTTCCCATTCATTTGTTTAACAATTTAATTTTTGTATTTTCGAAAGATTCTAATTTTAATTTCTGTATATTTGTGCTGGAGTATTGGAGCGTTGGAAAAAAATGGTCAAAGCAACGCGTATCAGCAACCAAAACCATCGAACCAAAACATTTTCCATGCACACATCAACACATATATGTATACAGACACATTTTGTTTCTACTCATTCGCTGCTACAGCTTCGCTAAGAAGCCGAAGCAGCAATAGCAGTAGAGCACTATAAGCAGCAGCTGAGGTAGTAGTAGTAGCAGCAGCTGAGGTAATAGTAGCAGCATCAGCAGCAGCAGCAGCATCAGCAGCAGCAGCAGCATCAACAGCATCAGCAGCGACGCATTCGTAGCACTGGAAGTACCAGCTGTTCATGTCAGTTTCACTTTTGTTATTGTTCTTTTAAGTGTTTTTAGTGCAAGTTTCACTTTCTGCTATTTCTTTGCCATACACGCAAGGGTAGGGTTGCCATTTGAGTGGAATTTTTATGAATAATAATGGATATTAGTGAAAGGTGAAAGGAAATAAATGCAAAGTTGATTTGAGTGAATTGAAAAAAAAATAGTAAAGAGTAAATTCAGAAAAGATACATACATACACAGATAAGGAGAGACAGCAAATCAAAAATCGCAAAAATATGAGAGAGAAACGCTGTTTTCGGCTAGAGTGGATTTTAGTCACTCCAAACTTCAAAACTGATTAAGAAAAATGAATTGGGTTAGTGAACTAAGCCATTCTTTCTGATTTTTATTATAATCATTTCATTGTTTCGTCTTCTTTTCTTTAGAAACCAGCAGGTTTCAGATCTAACATCACTATGCTATGACAGAATATCCCACGATTTTTTTCAAAACTAATTTTTTTGCTAATGAGATAGTGTACTTCCTGCCAAAAAGCATAACGGTTGTCAAACAGAGCTTTCTTACTACATTAGGGAACATTTTGGTTATTCTTGGAAATTTTTGGCAGCATAAAATTTGAACACACCATACTGTCATTCTCCGATGATGTGGCTAACATTCTCTAAATAGAAATTCCTTGTGATCTGATACCTACGAAAATTGCTCCTTTGCTGCAAGAACTGTTACTTAAGCTGGAACAACCTTTCCACTATTTAATTGCCTGTTAGAGAGAGTCTGCTTTGGTGATATGATAAAATCTTTTCACAGCCACTAGCACCGAAATGTGATATCACTGATTTTCCGGCATTCGTACATACTTATATATAGGATGAGTCTTCTACAGTTTCAGCTATGAATTATAGCATATTTGAACTTAAACTTCTTCAATGCCATTCCTGCTGTGTCAAATGTTCAGTAAAAAATTTGCGTCTTACGAAATAGTTAAGTTTACGCTCGAAGAGATTGGGAAATATTGAAAATTTCCTTTCCCAAAAAGGCGAGGCTTAAAAATGCTTGAATTCGAACAAAAAAACTCGCCTTCCAAGCAATTTTTGGATCAATTTGTGTGATGAGTTCGCCCAGCCGGTTGGTTGTCAGACAAAGCAATTCGCATTCATGCTCATAGAGCGAGTTCAGAGGCAATATGCACATATAGCCTTCAACTTGGCATTATTGCTGGAATTAAGAATTTTAGACACCTAGTGGTGTAAGATTTTTGGACGGAGATCTCGGCATGAGAGTTTATAAGCTCCAATTGTCCTAAGTACTGAACCCTAATGACCATTTCCTTAGCTCAACGAGTATAAGAACGCTTGGCTGAAGACGTGCATTTCTAACGAAAAAAACAACTTTTCCGTTTAAGCTTATTATTTTATTTTGTTGAGGCGTTTAGATATAAGGAAAAAACGTTGCAAAACATTTTTTATAACCACTTTAAACGTAGTTTATTTGTGGTACTTTCATTATATAGATTTCCAAGGACTATTATTCCATCATATAACTTTCCAAAGACTAGTTGGTTGAATAGGAGCGCTGTCTCTATTAAATTTCAACTAAACTAATTAGCTCTCATAGCATCCAGGAATCTCTATCTTCACTATTTATAAATGTGGTACCTTGGGAGTAATTACCTTATATCTCTCTACTAGAATACATCACATAAAACAGAAACCATTTGTTATCGTCAGTAACCTATTATTTCTGTCTCCAGAAAAGAATTATATTTAGTTTTTAGCTAAATTAAAGTTCAGATTTGGATTTGATAGAGGAAATTTTATTCTCCAATTTTAGACAGAATCGATAGAACGCTACCTATAGATTCATTCTTAAATGTTCCCCACTTTGTACTAAAAGAAAGATAAAATTTCTTCCTGTGATGACAAGCCATCAAGGTGGATTTTTTTAAATTTATTAAAAAAAAATTTCCTAAACATATTATGAACAGTACTTTCTTAAAAAAAAAAGATTCATAATCGCTCGAGCACCTAAAAAATCTTTAGTTTTTTCCCAAAAAGTATTCGTATTTTTGCAGGTAAAAAAATCGCCTCTCTCAGCAACTCTATTTATGCTACAATTCGTTCAACATAAGAACTTAAAATTGTTTTTTTTTTTGGTGTTTGCTGCTTTCAAGGTCGTACAGCAGCGCCACAGTCACAAGCTAGTCATTCCACTCTCACACACACTGCTCGCATTGAAAACCAAGTGAAATAGGCGAAATGGAGAAAGTACATAAAAAGAGAGCAAAATCAGGAGACATGAGTACATATGCTGGGAGCATAAAAGTTATTTATGCTCTTCTCATTCATTTCAATTCTATTGTGTGTGTATGAGCAACGCATGACATATATATTTTACTATTTCAAAAAAAAATGTCGCACTCGTAGATTCCACCGTTTCAATGTTTTGGCATAGCATGCCCATAACTCAACATCAGCAGATGTTAGTGAGTTATTTGATATACATACGAGTACATACAAATGCTAAGAGGATTTTGTGAATCTGCACAGCATCATACGTAGTGGGTTAACATCTAATAAGTTATGCATTGTTTTCACCCATCTTCTTTTAATTACTGCCAATTTACAAGAATTGGTGTGGATTTTCAATTTTACTGTTAAAAGTCTTTCAAAAGTGATTTAATATACTGGTAAATTTACTACTTTATAACCACTGAAGGGATTTTCAGCTAAGGTCTATATTAGTTTAACTGATTTTCAGATTTTAATTTTATATATATATTAATTTTCAATTAATCTATTTTTTCTTCTTCTTATTTTATTTATATCTTCTTTTTAATTTTTTATTTTTTTTTGTTTTCATTTCTTATAATTAAATTTTTAGTTTAATTTAAGTAAATTAAAGTTAGTTTTATTTATTTTAATTAATTTAAAATTTTTTAAATTTATTTTGCTTTATTTTGTTATTTATTTGTTATTTTATAATTTTATTTTTTATTATTTCATTTCATTTTATTTCTTTTTATAATAGTTATTTAATTTTGGTATAATTTATTACATTTTACTTAATTAAATTTTTTATTTAATTTTTTAATTACATTTTATATAATTGTGTTCCGTATTACTTTATTTTATTATATTTATTTCATTTTATTTTATTTTTTTTGTTTTTTTTTTTAGTTATTTTATTTTTGTTAGTCTTTAATTTTATGTTATTTTATTTTATTTTATTTTAATTTTTTATTATTTTCATTTTATTATATTTTGTTTTATTTAATTTAGTTAAATTTAATTTAATTTAATTTTATTCTATTTTATTTTGTTCTATATTTTGTATTTTATTTTATTTTAATTTTTTTTAATGTTATTTTTATATATTTTTTATTCTTTATTTTTTTATCTTGTTTTCCATTTTAGTTTAGTTTATTTTATTCTATTTATTTATTTATTTATTTATTTTGAATTTTTTTTTCTTTTTTTTTCTTTTTTTATTATTAATATTTTCAAAATCATTTTGTTGCATTTTATTTGGTTATTTTATGTTTATTATTATTATTATTTTTATTTTATTTAATTTTATTTTATTTTATTTCATTTTATTTTATTTTGTTTATTTTATTTTATTTGGTTTTTATTATATTTTATTTTATTTTTTTATATAATTTTTATTATATTTTTTTAAAAATTTTTGTTTTATATTAATATATTTTATTTTTTCTATTTTTTATGTTTTATTTTAGAATTTCATTCAATTTATTTAATTTAATTTTTATTTTAATTTTTTTTGTTTTATTTAACTTAATTTAATTTAATTTGATTTTATTCTGTTTTATTTTGTTTTATTTTTTATTTTATTTTAATTTTTTAATATATTTAATTTGTTTTTTATTTTTATTTTATTTTATTTTATTTTTCATTTGAGATAAGTTTATTTTGTTCTATTTTATTTTTTGTTGCTTATTTTTTTAATTTTTTAATTTTTTAATTTTTTTAAATATTTTCAGTTTTATTTTGTTTAATTTTTTTTTATTACAATTTTATTTTTGTTTTAGTTTGTGTAATCTTATTTTATTTTATTTTATTTTAATTTAATTTTTTAATTTTATTTTATTTTTATTTTTTTATATATTTTATTTTATTTTTTACTTTATTTGAATATATTTCATTTTATTTTAATTTATTTTATTTTATTTTATTTCATTTTATTTTTTTTATTTTTTTTCATTTTATTTTTGTTTTATTTTATTTTAATTTATTTTATTTAATTTTATTTTATTTTATTTTATTTTATTTTATTTTATTTTATTTTATTTTATATTATTTTTTTTAATCTAGTTTAATTTAATTTAATTAATTCTATTTCATTTTGTTTCATTTTTTGTATTTTATTTAATTTAATTTTTTATTCTATTTTTTTATATTTTTATTTTTTTGTTTTATTTATTCTAATTTAATTTTAATTAAAATTTTAGTTTATTTTCATTTTTTAAAAGAAAATTATTTTATATATTTTTTATATTTAACAATATTTTTTTATATTTTTATTTTGGTAGAATTAAATTAAATTTTTTATTTAATTTTAATTTTTATTAAATTTTTTTATTTTTTATATTAATTTTATTCATTACTAAATTTTATTTTTTATATTTCAAATTATTTTATGTTATTTTGTTTAATTATAATTTATTTAATTTTTTTCATATTTTTATTTTTTAATTAATATTTTTTTAATTTATTTTATTTTTGTTTTAGTATTATTTTCATTTAATTTTTTTTTTAATTTATTTTGCTTTCTTTCTATGTCGTTTATATTTTTTAATTTTGTTCTTATTTTTTTATTTTTAATATATTATAAATCATTTCATTTATTTAAATTTTTGTTTTTATTGTTCATAGTTTATGTTCCATATCATCTTCATTCATTTTGTTTATTTATTTGTCGTTTAGTGTTTTTGTAATTTCATTTAGCGTCTGTATTTCATTTTCTTAATGAGTTTTTGTTTGTTCATTTCTTCGAAATGCAATTGTTTACCTGAACGTGTTTTCAAACGCTTCGTGCCTGTATATACTCGTAGGTACCTAGGCATGCTTGTGTTAGAACACCTCTATGGATCTGTGTATATTTATTTATATTTGCTCTTTTTATTATGCTCATATATCAAGCGTTTTATTTAATTTAGCAAATGACTTGTACCCGAAACGGCAAGTCTGTGGCCATGAGCATGGTAGGTTATAGATAAGAATAGTTGTTCGTGTATGGTTTTTATGATCAAAATTTTATATAAAATTATATGTTTAACTATCATTAATTACCTTGATATAACACTGCACACTAATGGTGGAAGAAGAAAGAAAGGTTGTGAGGTGCTAAGTGTAACCTCGTTTTCTTACTATAAGTATGGCAGATTTCAAAGAAAATTCTCAGCCTGCATAAGAAGCAAACTTTTCAGGAACCCAAAGAATACGAAGAGGGAGTTGTATTATACTGTAGTGAGGAAAAGTTGAACTAAGGGTAGGGGTGAGTGTTCTCCACTCTGAATTGGAGGAACTGATAGTCACTCACGCTTACGTGCACTCTAAGCAATGCTCATTGCACCACATGCCCTCCGCTCCATGCCAAGTGAGGTTTAAAGCCACCCGATGACGAGTTTTTCTGGAGGGATAACAAAGATATACTCAAGTAATAAAAAAATCACAAAATGCAAGGAAGAGTCTTGTAAGATCTTCTGCGACGAATTAGAGAATACAACTGTGGTAGCCAGGCTGAGAAAAGTGTTGTAAGAAACCGCTTACTCCAAGATTATTTTACAAATAATATGGAAACTGGGCTGCAAGACCTAAATAACACAAACCTTTAGGGGTTAAGAGATTGCGTTAAAATGTCTCCTCAGATATCATAACGGAAAAAAAATTAGGTGGGCAGTAGATGGCTTGGAACCGTTTAAATCCCCAAGGACAGACGGTATGAAAAAAAAATTCCGCAGTGCTGACTCCATACTTGAGAACAATTTACGAGGGATGTTTAGGGTTAAACTATGTACCTGTTCTTTGGAGAGATGCGTATTGGTCGTATTCATACTGAAGGCGGGAAAGGGAGATCCCGCTATACGAAAGAAGACTGCACTTCGCTCACTAACCGGAGCATGAATAATATGCTCGAGGAGCGTTTCTGGCTTTAAGTGGGCCATTTACTAATGTGCCCTATGAAGTGATAGAGAAAAACCTAGAAACAGCTCAGGTAGAGTCTGCCCTCTAACAATGGATAAAAAGTCTGCTCGGCTGAATGAAGATTAACGCGGTTTGGAACAAAGCTAGATTACTCCGGCTAGCTCGTAGAGAAACTTCTCAGGGAAAGCACTCAAACTAATTGCCTATGCGGACGACATAGCTATAGTTTTTAAGGGGGAATTCCTGGAGACCATCAGTAACGTAATGGAAAGCTATCACAGAGTCGTAAATTGATGCACACCATCAGCAAACTTAGAAGTATATGTTAACCAAAAAGAAAACATTACTGTTCACAAGAAAATACAAAATCCCCGCCTTGTGATCCCCGAGACTCAACGGGATGAAACTATCAATCAAAAATCACATCAAGTACCAGAGACTAATTCTAGACAGTAAACTGATGCTGAAGCTAAATGTAGAGAAAAGGGTTAATAAATTTATGTAAAAAGATTTTGGGTCTGTCCCTTAGGAAATCCTTGAAGATTTGAGAATATTACAGTATTTTCCTGGCGATAACCTTCACTATAGGAAAATCTGCTGAGATAGCAACTAACGCAAGAACTATATAAAAAATATCAAAATATATGTCGATAGCCAGGCCACTGATTATATACTGAGTTCCTGGCCAACCTAGCTAGCTGATAAGATACAGGGTGAGATGGATGCCGTATCAGGGTGAGCTGGAACGCATTAGCGACATGTAAAGCATCAAGATCAGCTGGAAAGTCATCACTCAGTTCTTGCTTTCGCAATTACGCAAGAATTTCAGGACAGTTGTCGGCATTTTGACGGGCCACAACATACTTGCATCCTACGCAAGCAGAATTTGCTTCAGTGGCAGTGACACATGTGGGGAGCCAAGAGCGAGACCTTAGAACACTTCCTATGTTTATGTTCGGCCTCAGCTACTACTCGTCCTAGGTACATCAGAGCCTCACAGTTCAACGTACTGGAGAAGACTTAGAAAGTGGATATTAAGGCCCGCTTGAGCTTCACAAAAGGTACTAACATCCTATATGACGAATACTTTAGATCTCAATCAAACGGACCTCATTCATTTGGTACTGGAGAGGACCAACGGGTCTGTGCAAGGCACATCAGCCGGCTAGTGTAACCTAACCTAACCGTTTCTCTCTCTTCAAAGTCAAATATGTCCCGTTATTGTAGCTGTGAGTATTATATATACACTACCTAGACACTTTTTATAGCTATTTTATAGTTCTTAACCTATACATTTGGTCTAAATCTAGTGTGTAATTTTACAATTGGCTATTTTCTGAGCTATTAGCCCAAATTTTAATTAAATCTCTTTCTTGATAATTCTAGGAAAACATGGTAAAGCCTGGTTAACTCATCACCTTTTTCATTACTAAAAATATATTTCCATGACAGAGAACCCAGATTATAGAGATATCATTAGTGACGCTAGTGTATACATCGAGTTTACGGTTGTTTTTTGAGTACTTCCGAAGTTAACTATTAGATCTCTGCATAACTATGCTCTACCTAGTATTCCCGCTTGAAAAGTGCAGGGTGGACTGTGCAGGCGTACAGAGAGTATAATCTGGAAAGAAAAAATCCTTATATGTTAAAATACTGTTTGAAGGGAAAAAATTTTAATAGACAGTGTTTTCCACATTGCTGCCTCTCAGTATTTCTGAACCCGAAAACGAAACCTTCACACTCTTGTTTCAAGCACAAGCGTCCTTTAGCAAATTGTTTTACGAACAATTAAGTCATCACATAAATTACCGTTAATAAAATGTCAAAGCATAGACAAATACATACACCTAACTAGCACTTCACCCACATATGTACTTTAGATACAATCACATCTGCCCATATGCTTGATATCAGCCTAGAATGTTATCTGCTCTTGAAGAGACAGACAAATTAATTAATTATTCATTACCAACAAACATTGCGTCAAGGCAAAGAGAGCGAAGGATAAATGAAGAAATGACAAGAAATAAAATATGAATGAATGAGGGATTCCTTAAGCACCTGCAGAAAGTGAAAGGTTTGAATAAACACAAAAGGGGCACGGCAGTAATTGGCAAAACTATAAAAAGCAACGCAAAACGGAGAGAGCAAAAAATACAAAAACAAAAAAAAAGAGTGATAGAAGGAGAGAGAGAGACAACGACTGCATACTTTAAATAAACAACGGGCTGCAAAAAATGTGTTAGAGAGAGTGAAATAGAGGAAGAGAGAGAGAGAGAAAAAGCGAGAACGTGCGCATATTCAATGAGATACCAAACAACAAAGTTTAAAATAGGAAGAAGAAGAAGAGAAGATTGTTTACCAAGCGAAACCGGGTTGAACAGAAGAAATTGAAATTTAAATTATACAATTTTTTCATAAGTGAATAAATTAAAAAAAAAATATTTAAACTGAAAATAAAATACGTTTTCATATACAAATTTTTTTACAACTGAAACTCTGATATTTCTTTCATTTATCCTTAAACTTGTCATATTTGTTGTTTTTCGCTTATTCTTCTATATACATCCTTTTTTAACTCTTTCCAACGCATACTAACATAGATAAATAGAAAAAAACTGAAAATGAGTCAGTCCTGCGCATAGCATGTTTGGACGTTCCATTACGGAACGTTTCCGAAACGGTATAGAACACATTTTTCGGCAATTCTGTGTATTTTGGGCGAACTGATATAGGTGCATAAGTGGTATTGTATAATGCTTAAGGACATAAACATGTACTGTTATGTATGTACCTATATATGGGTATATTTAAGGTTGCATTGGCATAGGTTAGGTTTGCCATGTGAACGTGTAAAATTGCGTTAAGGAACCGAAATTGAAAGTAATGGTGCCTATTTATTTTGGTAAGGAATTTAATATGAAAAGCATGATTCTGTTAATCGTGTTGCCTTTGAAATTTATAATTAAAGTAAAATCTGAAATATTTTTTTAAAATATTTTATTTACTTTATGAAGAGTGTGCATTCTTTCAGTCATAAATATACATAATTCCTTCTTTAGCGTTATTTTTCTTTTAATTTTTTTTTTGATTTTTGAAGATTATCTCTTTCTAATGTTGGACGCGGCTACGTCTCAGATCGTCCATCCGTTGAGTCCAATTTTCGATGACTCTTTGAGCGTTCCTACTGGCAACTGGCGATTGATAAGCGTGATGTTTTGCTCCAAGGCCTGAATCGAAGCGGGATTGTCCTCACAGACTTTAGACCTTACATATCCTCACAGGACAAAGTCTAACGGTGTGATATCACACAATCTTGCTGGCCGATCGACCGGAACAAAACGTGAAATTATGTGCTCACTGAAGTGTTCTCTCAATAAACGCATTATTTGATGCGATGTGTGGGAAGTGGCGCCATCTTGTTGAGACCACATGTCGCGGAGATCACGAACTTCAATTTCAGACATCCAATAGTCGGTTATTATAGCGCTATAACGGTCACCATTATCGGTTACGTTCACACCAGCAGCATTTTTGAAGAAAAATGGACTGATGATTCCACCGGCCCACAAACCACACCAAACCGTTGTTTTTTTCTGGATGAAATGTCAGCACTCGAATGCGATAATTTTGCTTGTTTACATATTCATTGAGCCAGAAATAGGCCTCATCGCTAAACAAAATTTGGCTCGAAAGCGTCGGATCTTCTTGGAACTTTTCAGGAGTCCATAGAGCAAAGCGATGTCGCTTGGGAAGGTCGAGCGGCTTCAATTCTTGCACAAGCTGTATTTTGTACGCTTTCAATTTAAGATCTTGACGTAGAATGCTCTAAGTTGTTCCATAAGTCAGTATGAGTTGCTGCGAACGGCGCCGAATCGACTCTCTACGGTCTTCGCGTACGTTCTCAGTTACGGCCGTCATATTTTCTTCACTGCGTGCTGGACGTGGTCTATTCCGTCGAATATTATCCAATAATGAATACTGGATCTCCGAAACGGATCTCATGATGGGTGATGGTGTTGCGAATAGTTTGACGCGACTCACGCGTAATCTGTCAAAAAAAGGCTATTGAAAAAAGTACTTATACTTGGATCACCCTTTACATATTTCTCAATTACGCTCTAGAGCAGTCAAATAATTTAATAAAAGTGAACGTAAAGATGCAGTGGAAGACACCAATGAGTTAGCTGACTATCGCCTCAAAAACTTCCGAGCGGAGAAAGTTCCTCAATTTACCCTAACCAAAGACTTCCCGAGCCTCATTATGCTCAGGAGTAGAATGAAAAGTGAGTTTCAGCTTCTTTAAGGGTGTACAAGCCATGTCCTCAGCGTCATAACTTCACCTCAAGTTTCCATTATAGCCTGTCTTTTGCTTTTCAAAAAGACTATACTCAACTCATGTCTTTTATATTTGAGATTTTAACTCTAAATTAGTTGCTCTCTTCCGATTTCAGAAAATGTACTGAGTAGAATAAAACACCAGAGCTCTAATCCCTAAGCCCTAAGCCCTCATCTATAATCCTAAGCAGTGAAGTACCTTGAAATAATTACTTCAATATTTTCTTTGCATTTATTTAGAAAAAAAAGTTAGTCACTTCAATTGTCCCGCCATGGTCAACTAACCAAGCTCTTCATATATTGCATGACTCATGCGAAAATAAATTATTTTTATCCTTGCACACAAGCACAAATTTATCTATATTCGCATAGATAAAAACTTTTTTATTTTTTTTCCTCCGAGTAACAATAATTACAAAGTGGCAATTAAAATATCAAAATTAAGCGAATACCGTTATTATGTCAGCGAGTATGAAAATTTTTCAATGATAATACACTAAAAATCTCTATTAAAGTGAACAAGCTGACGGAAATGAATTTAATTGCAGACACAAAAAATTCAAAATATTTCTGTATGTACATTAGGGTGGTCGTCAATTAATGAAAAACTAATCAGAAATAATTAATTTCCAATTAAATGTGGATTCTATTCTACTTTCTTTTAAAATTAGTTAGACATTCTGAAATATGAATTTATTTTTCATTGCTTTAACTTTCTCCAGAAAAGTACTTTTCGAAACTTAATACCACTTTGTTTAACATTTCCCTACTTTCCTCGTGCGCGCCTGACTAACGAGAGAAACTGGGTAATAACTTTGTTACACAGCTTCCACTCCTACTTTGACGCAGATCTTATACTCGACAGAGTGGGTCCGATCTAGCCCCCCTGCTTCAGCCACTAACTGGCCTAAACCCTTACATTGTCTATAAACTAATTCGGTGTTGTTCACTAAAGCTACCAACTGTTCCGGTTCCGGCCGAAAAAACGACCACTTCATTTTCGATAAACTCCGCAAGAGTCTTAACAAAATTAAATGGCCTACTTACCCGAACCCAACTGACCCATCACTGTTCTAGTCACAACAGAATCTACAAGAGCCTTTACGGTGGAATCATAACCACCAACGAAAATTCCAAATACCTACTTTTGTCAACTTGACCATCACCTGAACACCTGCTGTCTCAGGGATATATCTTTCGTATTACCATCTTTTTTACGCCCTTTTGTCCGACCTGACAATTCTGTTACTTGGTTTGGCATCAACGAGTCTTTTATTTGATCCCATATTGGACATTGGCTCTGACCTCAAATGGGTCGTTGACTACCATAAGCAACTAGTTTCGAAATTTATGTACCTTTCATAAACATCATATAGTAAACTAACTTTGGCCCGAAATATATAAGTACCAGAAGTTCGGATTGGAAATTTTGGCCAACGAATACGTCAAAAATACATCTAAGAGCGTGAAATTTGGTGCATATGACATATGTAGTGAATTGCACATTGGTACTGAAAATCATCTAAATCTGAAGCCTATAGCACAAAGTTCCCATGTGTACACCGATTTGCTCAGATATGAGGATTTGGTCAGAACTCTGTCAAAAAATCATCTAGAATCGTGACATTTGATACTCTACGAACATGAATTCAAGTTTGTAAGTTGGAATAAATTTGATATGTGTGATGAAAGGTATATAGTTTTCTGCATATTCGAATATAGCCCTTCTTTCTTGTTACTAATTACAAGTACTTCCACTGAAGATGACGTTTGAATTTTTTTTCCCCAAAATTCTATGAAAATATAAAAAGTTATAAAACATATAGTTGTCGCACGTAGGCATCTCCAAGACCCAAATCCAGCATCTATAATCCTCCGACCTCAAGTAATTAAATAAAACCAATAAGTAAAAAAATGCCATATGGCCTTTCGTACAGTTTTGAATAAATTATTATATCTATAAGTATGTATGTGTGGTTTGATAAGTAAAATACGATTGTTTCTGTTGCAAATCAATATCGAATCTGCCCAAAAGCTCACAACACTATTCACCATTGATAGATTACGCAAGGTAAAAAGTGCAACACAAAAAACTGTGGTCATAATTTTGTTGACCGACAGACCCAACTTGGCCTTTTTTTGCCGCACGTTTACCTGGATAAACACATTGTCTTAATGGTTCTTTGGCCTCTGGTGTAATGTGGTGTATTTACGTTTCATCTACGGTAAGGAAACGGCTCAAAAATTTTGTTTTGATTGCGGTTGAACATGGCGTTTGCTCATATGGTGATTACCTATTTCGGCGACCTGAACGTTGGGAGTCACTTGTACTAGTACGACCACAAAGGAACTCAATAAACCACTTCTGAGCCACTGAAATTTACATTGGTGCAGAGTCTTCATAACATTTATCTAGTTTTTACTTGGTTTCGGTGATGAGGTTTTAAGTAAAAAAAAAAAAATTCTTAATCAGCGCACGAAATTCACTTTTATCTATTTTCGTTAAAATGTACAAGGTCGTCTGCTTTCAATGGCTGTTAAACATAAACAGAATGGCGCAGTTTGCTCAAAAATTTTACAGCAGTCGACTAATCGATAACAGTTAACGGGAAAAGTGTTGTATTTAGAATAGTTGGGCGCGAAGTTCAAAAAAGCCACTGTCTTGTCAAACAGCCCTCCTATATGAAAAGTTTTTCATATAACGGTCCCATAATGGATGTAGAAACATTTAAATTTAACAGGTTTTACTTATTATTGAGTGAAGAATATTTTCAAATGAAAAATTTGAAAAGCATAAAGAAATTACATTGGCGGGTAAATATTGTTTATGCATTGGACATAAGATTTTCTCCTTATGAATTTTGGGAAAGTAAAATGGATAAATAACGAACATCCTGCGATGCATATACATATGTATGCATAACATATGTGTGATGTAGTTAAACACGCGAGGCTAAGTGATGCAGCACTAACAATATCCTGTGGATTTCGTTTTAACTAAGAAAAGTATTAATAAACACTTTTTTCACATCCTTTTACGCCATGTGTAGAAACTTTTCTAAATGCAGAAAAACATTTATTTTTATGTATAATATATAAAAACGTACATATATTTATATATACATATTTGTATATATATATATTTATATATATATATATATATATATATATATATATATATATATATCTATATATATATATATATATATGTTTATATATATATATATATATATATGTATATACTATACATTCGCTGCACTTTAAAGCAAGTATTTGCGGTGCAATAAAACCAGAAAATCACAATGTGCATGCATGCGGATTTTCATTTCAATTAAAATTTTCAATTCAACAAACTGCATACAAAGGCATTTAAGCGTTTCGTATACAAATAAACGCACACAGGCATATGCATTGAAAACAAATAGAAAAAAAATAAAAAATAAAAAAATAAAATTAAAAAAAATTAAATTAAAAAAATTAAAAAAGTCGGCAAGTAAAATCCCACACCGAACTGTGTGACTGGGTGACCCAATGCGAAAGTCACTACAACTCGACAGACGTACATACAAACACGAGTATCTAGCAGAGACGGAGAGTAACATATATAAGTACAAACTGACAGTCTGTCGGTCAGAGTGCGAGTCAGCAATGCTTTAGAGAGTGTTGTATTCAAACGGTATTTACTATTTCTATTACTGCTGTTGCTGTTGTTGCTGTTGTTGCTGTTGCCATTGCTGTCCTTTCATTGCTGGTTGCCTGTTTTGCTGCTTGAATGCTAATACATATTTATGTGCACTCACACACACACACACACACACGTACACACACACACACATTATTTATATATGCATAGTTTTAAACGAGTAGAAATGTTTATGAACGCCGCATATCCTTTTTGCCTCAACATAAATTTATACAAATAGATATAATTGTGTGTGTGTATATACACACATACATGCCTGTCTGTATTTTATGTATGCCAGTGTGCTAAGCAAGCAAGCACTTGGACACATACAACTCACACAAACACACACAAATATTTGGGTATAAATGTTCTGGCGCCTGTGACGGCAGTTGGGGTAGCGATTTTTAACTTTTGTAGCATTTTCTGTCTGAAATATTCTACAGACATACATTGTTAACTACAGAGGTATGTTTGTTTGTATGCGCTTATATAGCGTTATACGATTCATTGGCAAATAATAATGCAGAACGTATAACAACAACAGCAACTACGATGACCCAGTTGGAAGCGTTGGGCAATCGAGGATCCTTCGAGGAGAAAATTCGAAAATATCAAAACGAATCTGAATATTTTATTGCAATGAAATTAATACGAAAATATCAATATGCATTTTGTTAAGCTAATAAATCTTGACCACAAAATCTCCATGTGGAGGTGTAATCCTGCAGCTGAGTAAGCAGTTACAGTTGCAAGAATATACCCAATACTGCTCAGGAAGGGCAGGCGAGATGGACACTTAGGCTAATTAAGAGAGTACCAGCCTGGATTGAGAGGCAACATGAAGAGATAGAGTTTTATTTAACACAGTTTTTGTCAGGTCATGACTGTTTCGTAGTACCTCCTCAGATTCAGCCTTAATGACGGTATCTGTTCGCTCTGCGGCAGTGCCGGAGAAAATGCATATATTCTTCTCTTGCTCGTAGTATGCAATGGAGAGAGTTACCGTAGAACAGTTAATAAAGAAAAGTATGACACCCGACATCTTTGTGAGCCACATGTTGCAATCGAGATTGGTATGGAATGAAATGAAGGAGTGGGCTGCGATAGCGCTCAAGGAGCTGAGGATAAAGGAACGGCAGCGGAGAGTAATAAGATTGGATGAATAACACTGCAGTGAGTATGTGAAGAGGAATTCCAGCCCAGCTTGTACCTGAGAAGTAATGCTTAACGGCGGTACCGTAGGTCCGAATATAAGCTATAGCAGACGAAGTTGAGGGCTTAGTACTGTTTCGCAAGTTCAGCATAGCTAGAAAATGCTGTCTGGGCGTGGTGCCGATGAGGTGTACCTGAGTATCTTTGGAAGATTCCCCCTTCGGAAAAAAAGAAAAAACCAATACTGATCATACGTCCTCGTCGCACATCCCCAGGAAGGGGTGAGCGCAGCCTTGTGCGAGATCTGGCAACCGATGTAGAGCTTTGAGGTCAGTCTTGAGGTAAGCAGCTCTCTATATATAAATGTGTCTAAAATCTTAACCTACACGTATATCGCGGCTTAGCGCTAGTTTGGGACGTACCACTTGTAAACCAGTTCCAATGATGAAGGAACAACCGTCTCGGATGATAGACCCCATTTTCGATGACGTTCACTTCAAAAATTTTAAGAATCCCGGTTTAATGGTATCCTTCTGAAATGTCCTTGAATTGGGAGATTGCCGCTGGTTTTTTTTCATAACCATCCACGAATTGCATTGGATGGGGCAAGAACTGAAATGAGTACGTTCTTGTGACATGTTCTATAGCGGCCATATAAAGTATCGCGAACTTGGCGGCGTCGTATTCGGGATGGGAGAGAGACTCAGGCGTTGAATACTGGCATCCAGACCTATGGTAGAACATCTCCCCATAATTCGCATCAAAGCAAAGTTATTCAGCAACAGAAGGGCAGGACGATGTAACCAGCTGCCTTTTTTGAGCGCCCAGACATAACGAAACATTTCCAAGATGGGGTCAGAGTTACTGTTGTCCGTAGTATAAGATTGCTGCAGAAGAAAATTGCATAGCTGTCTTCGATCATAAAACTTTCAACCAGATTGACCATGTTTTGATAGACGGACTTCATCTCTTCAGTGTTACCGACGTGCGTACGCTTCGAAGACCTTACATCGACTCGGAGTAGCAAAATATGACAGTGAAGAATTGACAAGATGCATGCATAGCTTGTGTACAGAATATGGTCGGAAGAAAGCATGCTCTATAACTCTCACCTAAGTTAGCACCGGCCAGGTCACCACATTCTGCGCCGATTATCGTGATATCAAACTCCTTAATATACTCATACTCGGCTAGAGTAATATTTATAGTGTATATTTGGGTTTCTCAGCTAACGACATAAAATAATATGGATAGATATGGATATATATGGATATATGTATGTATATCAAACTTCATGAAATAATGAGACGGATTAAGTTGGTCTGTCCGTCTGTCTGTTATGCGATAACTCAAGTAAGACTGGAGATTTTTCTATGAAACTTAGTTCACACATCCCTTCTGCCCCAAGTATGGTTTCTCTTGTAAATAGGTGAAATCGGAGCAAGTTCACGCTCAGTCACGATAATTCAGTGACTAAATGTGACGCTAAAAATCTTTTTTTGTTAGAGATGATCACATTGAGTGGAAAATCTTAACAGGTGGAAATAAATTTCAATTAGACGTGACACTGCCCTATTTGATGTGATATAGTCTTCCGATTCGGATGATTTTCAGTACTGGTGTGCATTTCATTATTTATATTTTGAGTACCAAATTTCACACTCTCCTTAGCTGCCTTTTGACGAATTTAAAGCATAAAATTTCAAATCTGAAAATATCAAAAGGATTTAGGAACGCGGATCAAGTACACTTAGGCCTGCTGACCCATTGCGATACAAGATTACTCATGCTTGCTGAAGTAAATTCTGCCAATCACTCGAAGTATAAATTACCGTGAAAGCAATAAGAACTGGTCAGTGACAGTGGACAGAGGTAATACTCTACCGATTCCTTCTCGCCCATGACCTACTAGCTGCAGTTCAAGTAATGACCCATCCTTCTACCTTGAAATCCCATTAGAAATTGTCCAGTTGTTAAGCACATGATGTTCCTGCTTACAAGAGGTAGAGGTTTAGATCTCATCTCTTCGAGTAATGGCCAGATATTTCTGGTTACATTGCAGCAAGTATTTTCCTCTTGGCATCTGCTTTTGGCTCTACTGGTGTGCAGAGTTTACTGGCGTTAGGACCATTATTCCTCCAGCTAGCTCGTCGGACTTGCACTGGGATGGTCTATGTCGGAAGACACAAACCACTTACTTCCACATACAGTACTGAGTTTATTTAAAACTTCTCTACATATAATTTGTCGAAACGGACAGCTGAGGTGGTGTAGTTCAACTCTTTCGAGAATAGTGTATAACTCAGTGTTGCACGCATCAACAGTTGATTTTGACGATGGCTCCAAAATAGATGAATTTGCTCATGGCAAGGAACTTCTTCGGGGCACCACCTCATTTCATGACTCTGAAGCAGGAAGTGGATGCAGTGAAGTTTTGTAAGGCTTTAACGCCAAAATCAATATTTCAAATTTGAAATTTCTAAATCAATATCTCAAAATGAAAATCTCATAATCACTATTTCAAAACTAATAAATCAAAAACAGAATACCGAAACAAACATCTCAAAATAAAAATCTATTGATTTTTTGACAGAGACAGAATTTGATAAAATCCCATGCCGATGACTCCCATGGTCTATTATCGACATGAATTAATTATGGGCGAAATCGTTCTCAACTTTCCATCCTCCGCTTGATTCACGATCAAATATTCAAAGCTGTAATCAACAGAACTCAGCCAAACTTTGTAGGTACGCGACTATTAAAGTCCGAACAAAAAAATGGTTGAAATAACACTCCTTCCATTTTCGACCGATCTGTGACCTTTTGATAGAATGTTTAAGGAATTTATCGGGAAAACTTGATCTTAAATATTGAATAGATATCAAAGTTACGATGAGATCTTAAACTCAGGAAAAATACCACAACTGGTTTACATGTAAGACAACTTCCCTTATAACTGGATTTAAGCCATTCTGTGAAAGTTAGATAAGCCGCCTGGCGTTTGATATCAAAATCAGCCAAATTTGAAAGAAAACATGATATTTTTAGCTCCACGCCTTTCTTGAAAAACGGTAATTGATCTTAAAATAAAACCGAAATTCTACTTCTGGTTACTGAGTTCACTCTAAACAATAGCTAAAAGCAGAGAAATACAACTTCCAACTGGGTATAACTAAGTATAACTGTATGTCTGCGCCTGCAACACCCTACACACAGCCATACATACTTCTGCATGTACGTTTGATTGATTGTGTATTAAAACGGCTAGCGATGGCGTCGTCATCGCCGCAACAGTAGCTATACAACTACAATCATTGATATCGCATTTGGTTTTTGCTTTTTTTGTTTTGTTGTTTTTTTGCTTTCGATATTTGCTGTTGTTGTCTACATTGTTGTTTTATATATGTATAAATATATATATATATATTCTCTAAGTCCTGCTGTTTGTAATTCTATTGTTGGCCATGTGGCTATTGTTGCTGTTTGTATATATGTATATATATATTTATACTTTTACATATATGTATATTTGCAGTTATACACATGTATTTAGGATCAAAGTATTACGCGATTTTCCTTGCTAACAAATACACACTCATACACACACACACATACACATACATATGCCATCCAGTCGATAGAGACACAAACACTCGTATTTGTACATACAAATGAGTAACCAAACAAGCGCACTACGTAAGCCTTTTACGCTGAGCGAAAATTCCTATTTTTCTCATGTGCTTCGAAATTTTGGCAAGCATTTGCATATAATTCAAGCGAAAAATTTGTCAAATTCGCTTGGAGACAAATAATTGCTTATGAATGCGGAAGTATTTGGTTGTGAAGAAAAAATTCTGCTCGCCATTTAAAGAATTTTTTTTCGCAGTCCTGAAATTTAGTTATCAGAAAATGCACAGCTTGCGAGACACTTCAACCACTTTGCTATGAGAGGCATGATTTCACACCTCCAAAATTATTATTATTATTTTTTGTTTGAAAACAATACAAGGTAAGCGGAAATATTTCACATTTTTATAAATTTTAATTAATCATTTTTAATTATTTAATTTTTATATAAATTTATTTTTATTTTTATTTTTATATTTATTTTTTAAATTACTTTTTATATATTTTATTTGTTTATTTTTTTGTTATATAATTTTTAATTTTATTTATTATTTATTAGTTTAAATTTCAATTTATTTATTTAAAAAAAATTAATTTTTTTTAAATTTGATATCATTTATTTTTAATTAGAATTTATATTTAATTAGAATTTATTATTTCGATCTTTTTTATTATAAATTTTTATGTAATTTACTTCTTGTAATTATTTTAAATTAAAAGCGATTTTTTCGTAGTTATTTTTGTTGTTAATTTTATATTTATTTAATTTTTTATTTTTATTTTTATTTTGTTTTTTATTTTCAAGCCTTATATATATTTTTTATTATTATTTTTTTATTTTAATTTTTCTTTTAATTATTTATAATATTTATTGTTGAATCATTTTATATCTTTTAAATTAAAATTTAATTTTTGGTATTAAGTTTCATAAATTTCGATTTTTATTTATATTTTTTTATTATTTTTTATTTAATTTTTTTTAAAGTTATATTTAATTTATTTTTATTATTATTTTAATTTGAATATATTTTTTGTTGTTGTTATTTTTGTTGTTAATTTCATATTTGTATTAATTTTTCCTTTTTATTTGAATTTTTTTTCTCTTAAACTTTATACACATTTTTATTTTTATTCTTCTTTTAATTATTAATAATATAATTTTTTTTTTATGAAAATGCTGTTTTTAAAATTGAGTTTCCTTAATTTTTATTTTTATTTAAATTTTCAATATTTTATTTTTATTTTTTATTTTTATTATTAATTTTAAATTTTTTTTTGTATTTATTCAATATTTAAATATATTTATTTGTTGTTATTTTTGTTAATAATTTTGTATATTTCTTTAATAATTTTTATATAATTTAATTTTTGTTTTTTATTTTTATACTAATACATGTTTTATATTTTTTTAAATTAATTTTTGTTTTATATTTTATGATTTTTAGTTTTATTTACTTTTTTTTGAGTTTATTTTATTTTTTTATTGAATTTATATTTTTTATTTTCATTTAATTTATTTTAATTTTAGTTTTTTTTATATATACATATGTTTTTCTCTTTTTGCAATTTCTAATTAATTTATTTTTTATTATTATTTTTATTTAATTTAATTTTTTAATTTAATATTTCCTTTAATATAATTTTTTTTGTTTTTTTTTTTACTTTTATTCTTTTTAATTATTATTTCGTTAGACATATTATGTTTAATTTTGCTGAATATTTTCATTGCATCATACATTGGGAAAATATATACTAATTTTTACTTTGACTTTCACTTTAAATTTTCACTGCTGCTCTCTAAATGTGTACACTTGTGTGTATGCTTTTACAATATGCTAAAATTTCAGCAATTTTTGTTGTTGCTTTCATTGCGAAAACCACTTGCCGAACAGGTTTCAATGAAATTTTTGTATACTTTACAGATTTTTTTGATTCTTAATTTAATTTTTTTTGTACACTTTAAGAACTATTTTTGCTTCCGTACAATTTTTTGGCACACCTTTCAAGCCACAATTCACATTCTTCACTTTCTCCACGGACGGAAGCTGTATTTTACGACGTGTACACTCTTCTTCTTGGTGTTGTTGTTTTTGTTAGAAATATTTCTTATCAAAAATTAAATATGCCAAACACGTTAATAGTGGAAGTGAGAAAAGCATAACACGCGCACGGCCGACGACGCGTCCCATCTCGGCTAGTCTCGTCGCGTCTGTTCTCAACTCGCCTTAACTAACAACTCGGCGCTTGTTGGCGTTTGTCTGACTTTGTCCGGCTAAATTAAACTGAACTAAAGTGAGTTGAATTCAATTGAATTGAGTTAGTTAGTCGTCGAAACAACGACGACGATGAAGACTGCAACGATGGCGCCGACGTCGATTAACTGACGTTGCGTTGGTGTTGGTGCTGTTGTGGCTAGGCTGTCATCAACGTCGTTTGAAGGCGCTCGTGCGATATGCAGTACATACACAAACACACCCAAAGCAATGCAACTCTTTTGGGTGGTTACGCAGAAGAACGCAACAGAGAAGCTTTCAAATAACTGTATTAAATTAAGTTACTCATATTGACTGCTGTTAACAGCAAGGCAATGTATTTGGATGCGCTTGCCAGACAAATGGTCGTACCGGCTGGTCATAAGCACACACACGAATATGCATACATATATTTAGAAACACATACTTATATGCATACATATACAAGCATTAATATTTATACATAAACAAACACCCACCCACCCTTCATCCATACAGCTCTGTATGTGTAACATACCAGCGCCGCTGCATATACATACATACATACATACATACTCACTAAACAGCACCTCTATTAACAGCAGTGTATGTATGTATGTGCGTTTGTTTGTCGACATAATCGTCTGCTCGTCTGCTTGCCTATCACCCCACTTCGGCTTGTTGTATATATGTTGTATTGTTGTTTTGTTGTTGTCTATATCCGCTACTTATTTACCCAAATAAACACTCGTGGTGTGGGTGTCAGTTTGCCGAATGCTTGTTGGCATGCAGTAACAGCTATACGCTATCATCGCGCTCGTGCGCTGTCAACGCCACAACATAAACATGACGTCGACGTCTAACATTTGCTGTGCTGTTAGCAGCGAAGCAGTGAGCGGCAGCACAATGTTGATTGCATTCCGCAGAGGAAATGAAATGTTGTTTTTGGTTTTTGGTATGCTATGTGTAAATGTGTGTTTGCGTGGTGGCCAACTAGGACCTCGTCGGAAATTCTGACTTTCGTCGAATTTTACACCAACAAAAAGGCGTTGAAATGGCGGGAAATTAATTTATATTGAGCTCAACGTAGCGCCTAAAATCAATTGAAATTTTGCATAAATTAATAAACTCTGTGGTTAAGTGTTGACAAAAATCTGTGCGGTCATTCTGTTTGCTTGTGTGTGTGTGTGGATGAGTGTGTTTGTGTATATGGCGAAAAAAAAACACTAATTGAAATGATTAACTGCGTGAATTAAGTGTGAATTCTAGTAGAAATTAATGAAAATTTAATATTGGATTATGGTATAATTTTCTGTAATTTATAATTAATTTTAAAAAATGTCTCAAGAAACAAAATACTAGAATTAAATTAAATTAGAATTTAAGAAATTTAAAATAAGTGAGAAATGGACTAAAATTAAGAAACAGAATTTAATAATTTTCAAACAATCTACTTTATTAAGCAAAATTTTGAAAAAAAAATTACTAAAATGTTATTTCAATTCTAAAATTTAGATTTTACCTCTGAAAATTATTTTATACTGCCTTAAAGAACAAAATTATTATCTGGTAAAATATTTGTTAAATTTAATAGTTTTTAGATAAAATATTAAAATCAGATTTTAATTTATTAAAAATTAATTATCCTAAAAAATAATTACCAAATCAATCTTTCAATCTTTTTTTCGTCAACATTTAAAAAAAAATAATTGTTTACTTTTTTTTTCAAATTTATATATTTTCAGTAATATTTTTTTGTAGTAATATTTGAATAAAATTAATTAAAATTAATTATTATCTTGTGCTCCTTTTCAAGCACCATTACTATCGCTCTCCTAAACAAAACTGAATTTTGCCTGATCAAGAAATATCAGAAGCTCAAAGTCCTTCTTCATGTTCAATACTCGATGAAAGAACGAATACCTCATAGAGCTACAAAAGCGATACAAATGTAAGTTTACTGATGGTGTTATACGATAAAGGTGAGTTATGTTGATCATGGTAAGAAATAAAAATTAAACAGGGAGTTCCGAGAAGTAGTGTTTGTAGTTAAGCTTTACATCGCGAGTCCTCCACTACCTCCAGAGAGCGCCTCCTTGATCTCAAGTGTCGATGATTGTTCGATATTGGCATCTGGCTAAGATATTGATAACATTTGTTCGAAAGTAAACTTTTATTTCTCCGACCTTTCTCGATTCTTCACTGCACGACGCTTACAACTACAACCTGCGAAAATTTTGACTTGAACTCGAATGTGAATGTCGATGACGTACAATTCCCGATGACAAACTACCCAAAGTTACTGGGAGTCACATTCGGCACACTATTGCATTTGGACTGAATTCGAACCCTAGCCTTTCGAATGGTAGTAAGCAATGCTAACCACTCGACTATTGCGAATGCGGCCTTTATTTGGTGTACAAATTAATTCGGTCCGTTCTCAAAAGATGTATCCACATGTATTGCGCAAAAACGGCCAGAAACGACCAAAAGGTATAATAAAGTGATTTTGAAACAATATTCGGCCCTACGTGGCTGTAAGGGTCAAAACCGAGAACGCTAAAATGAGAGGCCTTACCACACTCACGGACCTTATCTTATTTTTAAAAATTAGTACAAGTTTCCAACACTACCTTATAACTCGAGAACGATTTCACCGAATTCATTGAAATTTAAACAGGGTATTTCGGCTATCATGTAAATGGTTTATACTTATCCGAGTTTGAAAAACGATGCGTGGTTTCATATATATTTTCATATAAAGGGTGATACAAGTAGAATAACTTTTGTCAATAGCCTCTTTTTGACAGATCACGCGTGAGTCGTGTCGAAGCTGTCATGTTATTTTGATTCAGTATTGTTTGGCATTTCATCATGGATAGACTTACGTCTGACCCACGTTTACAAATTATTCAACCTTATTACGAAAATTCACGTTCTGTAAAGAATGTGTTTCGCGCGCTTCTCTCAACTTATGGCCAACATAGTCAGCCTACTGAGCGCACTATTCGCAATACCATCACCCACCTTGAGACTCAGCATTCATTATTGGATAATATTCGACCGAATAGACCACGTCTAGCACGCAATGAAGAAAATATAGCGGCCGTAGCTGAGAGTGTACACGAAGACCGCGGTGAGTCGACTCGGCGCCGTTCGCAGCAAGTCGTACTAACGTCTGGAGCATACAAAATACAGCTTGTGCAAGAACTGTAGCCGCTCATCGTTCCCAAGCGACATCGCTTCGCTCTATGGCCTCTCGAAAAGTTCCAAGAAGATCCAACGTTTACGAGAAAATTTGGTTCAGTGATGCGGCTCATTTCTGGCTCAATGGGTATGTAAACAAGCAAACTTGCCTCATTTGGGACGAAGAGCATCCCGAAGAGATTCAAGAGCTGCCACTTCACCTAGATAAAACTACAATTTGATGTGGTTTGTGGGCGGGTGGAATCATTGGTCCATATTTCTTAAAAAATGACGCCGGTGAGAGCGTAACCGTCAATGGCGACCGTTATCACGACACGATAACTGACTATTTGATGCCTGTAACTGAAGCTCGTGATCTATGCGACATTTGGTTTCAACAGTACGGCACCACTTCCCACACATCGCATTAAGCTGTGGATTTATTGAGAGAACACTTCGGTAAGCAGATAATTTCAGGTTTTTTCGATTGACTAACAAGATCGTGTGATATCACACTGTTAGACTTTTTCCTGTGGGGATATATAAAGTCTAAAGTCTATGCGGACAATCCCGCTTCGATCCAGGCCTTGAAGCAAAACATTGCGCGTATGAGTCGCCAGTTACCGGTCGAAATGCTCGAACGAGTCATCAAAAATTGGACTAAACGAATAGACTATCTGAGACGTAGCCGCGACCATCAAAAAATTAATGCCAAGAAATATTCTTTCGAAAGATAATAAACATTACCCTATAAATTAGAGTTTTCTGTGTTCTTTTTTTTTTTAAGTAGGGAACCTCGAAATGGATCACCTTTTAGGCACAAATATTCTGAATGTATTTTTGTGAGTAAATTTCTCCTAAACTGCTGAATTGATTTAAATAACAAAATGTATGTATTCAATAGGATTCGAGAATTAGGTTTGTAATTCAACAGAGTTGCAACTTGTTGGGCTTTTGTTTATCTACCAAATAACATCTTCTGTAAGTTTATCTATGAACTCAAGCTAAATGACTGTGCCGAAATTAATAAATTTACATTTAGTAGAGTTAACATCTGTTCTAAAATTTATATAGGAAAGAGATTATAAAAAAATGAAATATTACAATACGGGAATAAATCTGAAGATATTGAGGAAAGACTTAATGAAAAAACTTATTTGAACAGCGTTGTCACCTGCTTAAAAATTTTAAAATAAAATAATATATAAAATACATTATAGATTATACATTACTATATGGGTATCGGAATAACAGGATTTATGTTTGAAAACTTTAAAACTTTTATATTTGTTAGTTAAATAAAATGTAAAGTCGAGAGTATTATAACAAGGAGAGTTTTCAAGGCCAGTAGTGCAAAAAGTGTTTAAGGGATGCCAACTTTTTTTAATTTTTAATAAAATAAGTAAAATAAAATAAAAAAATTGTCAAGATAAGGGTTCGTACCTGTTTGGTATATGAAGCTTCTCAGTTAAACATATTTCTGATTATTCTGGCCACATGTTTGAAAAATTGAGGCGATTTTCAGCCGAATGAATAATGCTTTTAAATTTGATCAGGACATCAATATTTTTGAACCAAATTGACCTCTTTTTAGAAGTTCTAATATAAGTTAATAAAAATCTTCTTAAAAATACATACATACATACATAAGTAAATATAAAAATAGTATTTTGTTCTGTAACCTAGTCTGAATAAATTCCTTTAATGCAGCTCTTCTCTGTTTTTTCTTTGCATTAATATATCAATGACTGAGAAATTGCATGAGCAGCAGCATATTGTAAATAAACATTTGTATGATATTAAAAAAAAACATTCAGCAAACAATTGAACACATTGTAACAAAGTTTAAGGTTTATGTCTTAAGCTTTGTTGTTGCCGAAAATGCTATTTTTACTGTGACATAAACATTTTTTTAAATGCATGTTTAAAGTCATTATGCACGGTAGGGCATTTGCATTTTTTCTGATTTATTATTACTTTTTTATTATTTATTAAAGAAATTTTAATTTTAAATTTTTAATTTTGAAATTTTAAATTTTTAATCTTTAATAATTAATTTTTAATTTTTAAACTTCATTTTTAAGTTTAATATATTTAATTATTAATTTAGTTTTTAATTTTTAATTTCAAATTTCTAATTTCTAATTTTTACTTTTTGGTTCTTAGTTTTTAATCTTTAATATTTAATTTTTAATTTTTAATGTTTAATTATTAATTATTAATTATTAATTTTTCATTTTTAAGTTTTATTTTTTAATTATTAACTTATAACTTATAATATTTAATTTTTAGTTTTTAATTTAAAATTTAAAATTTTAAATTTATTATTTTAATTTGGAATTTTTAAGTTTTAATGTTTAATATTTAGTTTTTAATTTTTAATTTTAATTATTAAATTTTAATAATTAAGTTTTAACATTTTTTTTATTTTTAATATTTAATTTTAAATTAATATTTTTTAATTTTTAATTTTTAGTTTATATTTTATAATTTATAATTTTTAACTTTTAATTATTAATTTTTAATTTTTAATTTTTAATTTTAATTTATTAATTTTTAATTTTTAATTTCTACTTTTTAATATTTAATTTTTAATTTTTAATTTTTAATTATTTATTTTTAATTTTTAATTTTAATTTCTAATTATTAATTTTTAATTTTTAATTTTTAATTTTTAATTTTTAATTTTTAATTTTTAATTTTTAATTTTTAATTTTTAATTTTTAATTTTTAGTTTTTAATATTTAATTTTTAATTTTTAATTTTTAATTTCTAATTTTTAATTTTAATTTTTAATTTTTAAAATTTAATTTTTAATTTAATTTTTAATTTTAATTTTTAATTATTAATTTTTAATTTTTAATTTTTAATATTTAATTTTTAATTTTTAATTTTTAATTTTTAATTTTAAATTTTTAATTATAAATTTTTAATTCTTAATTTTAATATTTAAATTTTTAATTATTAATTTTCAATTTTTAATTTTTAATTTTAGATATTAATTTTTAATTATAATTTTAATTTTTTATTTTTATATTTTTAATCTTTATATTTTAATTTTAAGATTTTATTTTTATGTTTTAATTTTTAATTTTGAATTTTTAATATTAAAATTTAAATTTTTAATTTTTTAAATTTTAAGTTTTAATTATTAATTTTTAATTTTTAATTTTTATTTTTTTATTTTTTATTTTTAATTTTTAATTTTATAAATTTAATTTTTAATATTGAATTTTTAATTTTTAATTTTATTTTTAATTTTTGATTTTTAACTTTTAATTTTAAATTTTTGATTTGTAATTTTTAATTTTTAATTTTTAATTTTTAATTTTTAGTTTTTAATTTTTAAATTAAATTTTTTATTTTTAATTTTAAATTTTAATTTTTAAATTTAATTTTTAATTTTTAATTTTTAATTTTTAATTTAAAATTTTAAATTTTTAGTTTTAAATTTTTAATTTTAATTTTTTAATTTTAATTTTTTAATTTTAAATTCTAATATTTAAATTTTAATTATAATTTTTAAGTTCTAATTTTAATTTTTTAATTTTTTATGTCTAATTTTTTTTTTAATTTTTATTTTTAAATTTTAATTTTAATATAATTTTTTTTTGATATATTTAAATAATTTTATTTACCGGTGTTAATGGATGTTGCGTATACGCAACGTGGTACTGAAATTAACACTTTTCAAAATGAATTACAGCAAATATTTAAAGGTCGACTTAATACACGGAAAAATATATTAAAATCTTAAATTATGGTGTTATTTTTTTATCTCATTAAAATTTTTCTTTTAAAAATATTTAATATATATTATTGTAGAAAAAATATATCAATAATTTTTGACAGAAAATAATTTCAAAATATTTTTTACAGAAAAAAAATTAAGTATTAAAAATTTTCTGGAAAACAGTGTCACCCTAATTTAAGTAAATATTCTCTGTTCTTCTGCACTTTATCACTTTTTTAATGCTATAAATTTATCACTGCCATAAGCTGGCTATAAACTCATGCTTCAGACCGGCACCAAGGCAACCCGGCAACCCTGCAGTGTGGCGTGTTCAGCGAAAGCAAGTAGCAACCGTAGAGGTGCCAGGCAAAAGACTAACACCAAATGCTGATGATGGACAATTTTAAAATTGGAAAAATAATGTCAGTTAAAAATTTGCATTTTTACAAATGTCGCTTTTCCAAACGATAGATATGTGCATACAAATAAATATGTATGAATGAATTATGCATTTAAATACAGTTACTCCTCTATTTATATTACAGTTCATTGCAAGCGCTGATGCAATTATTTACTTTTTGTCATTTTGTCTGTCCACACGAATTTTTTTTTCAATTTTTTCCTCTATAAATACACACAAACAAACAGACAAATATACATACTAGTAAATAAATAAAAAAAATTTTTTAATTTTTCCTTTTCAATTAAAAATCCAGCAGCACCAGCGCAGTTAACGTCGACGCCAGCAGCGATAGTGAGTAAATGAAATGTATACATATACATATCTCAGCACACACATGTACACTTTCTCAGTCAGCACTTTCTCCTCCTGCACATCTCTCTCTGTTGGATACAGTTACAAGTGACCACTTGCTATAGAACACACATATGTATGTTTGTTTGTATTATTTTCAGTGTTACTACACATATACGCACATATATACATGCAAATGTTGTTAGTTAGCAGGTAAACATACTTAACAGTGACGAATTTGCATGCCAACAGTATTGGGGGGACGCATCAGCAACTCAACAAACAATGCCACTTAGCGAAACAAACATTCAAGTGTGTGTATTTTTATATAGGTGTGTGTATGTATGTGTGTCTATTAGACAATTTGCTTGCCAAGTTTTAGTACACGCTGGTCGCTTTCAATGCTTTAGTGCTAATTTGTTGCTTTGCCGACATTTGCCCTTTGAGGCAGCGGCAACGGCAACGGCGGCGGCAACAGCAGTTTGGCCGATTTGTGTTGTAGGAACATGCGGCTTTTACTGGCACAAAATACCGCCCTACAGATATATACGCACACACATACATGCAAAGGTGTGTACTAATGTGTTTAGATGGTAATAAGTTTATATAAATATATATATATATATGTATATGTATTGTCTATATAGATATTGACCACTAAATACTAGTTGTTAGTTATTATTACTCTTTGTTGTTGCATTTACCACACAACAGTTAACTGCTTTGTCGCTGTTGTTGTTCTGTAGTTATTACACATTTGTGGCCGCTCTGGTGTCAAGGTGCTTTATATTTTTATATGTGTGTTTGTGTGTGTATATATAACGCGCATATGTTTGTTAGACGGCCTCACCTCTCTTACTCTTACCTTGATTGCCCAGCGTCGGTTGGCTAGTTGACTCGCTTGGTTAGTTTTTACTTTGCTAAGGTTTATATACACACATACAGTATATATATGTATGGATTTCTACGTGTACCCAGCAATAAAATAGAATTCGCGCATTTTCTCATTTCAAATATACCGTTATTTAAGCGTATAAAAACTCCTCAACAGCTTTTTGTTCCCTTAGATTATAGACAAATGTCTAGAGGCGGATCGACACACCACAGCTGGCTAGGAGTTCAATAATGTGCGAAATATGACCAAAATCTAAAAAACTTTCGCGACAGTCCATATTTTTTATCCGAAACCACCGGCGCATCTTCGCAATAGCGCTCGAAAACCAATCTGTGGTATATATTTGCGGTTTCAACCAAAACTACAACAAAGGATCAGCAATATGCAGTAGAGAAATATGCGCGTCAACCTCTGTAAAAACGTAAATAAAATACATTTAAAGATATTTTCCATTAAATTCCTTTTTTATTATAAAGTATAAACCTTGGGCTTTGACCGCCTTGGGAATTTTCACAAACTTCGATATGTTGGTGGTAATTTTCGACGACTTTTCAGTTCATATTGAGCGGCATCTCAGCCATAACATAACGAATGTTGGTTTTAAAGGGCTCAAGAGCTAAAGATTTATCCACATACACACGGTCTTTCGCGTAGCACCACAAAAAAAAATCCGTCGATTATATGGATGTAAGTGTAATTCCAAGTGCAGAATATGCCTTAATGTGACGTAAGAAAATTCCAGCTATTGAGAACGTCGACAAATAGACACATTTGGGTCTTCGGCAACACTTCCACTTAGAGCAGCGATATTAGAGGTGGAATGAACAAGACGATGTCCCACAAGCCTTACAATACCTGTATCCGATCGAGTCGCTTCAAGTTTCTTTAAAATTTTACCAATAGCTTGCGTAGTTGTACGATTATGTACACCATAATTTCCTCTTAAGGCACGAAACTCGTTTGAAACACCATTCTTGTAGTAGGTTTCAGAATTTTAAAGCGTGATGCAGTGGTTAAGCGTTCCATTTTCATAAATGCCTGACTTTTAACTAAAACAAAACATGTTTGGTTTGACAGTTAAATTTGATGAATGCCCAAATACAGCACTGCTCTTTCGAAGTCGTTAAATGGATAACCTTTTACCTTTCATGTACATGAAATGTTATATTAATTTTCGTCTGAAATATGTATAGGTACCGGAAGAAGAAAAGATAGACCCACCAAAATTTATACCGATTGTACCAGAATGGCGAGCTGAGTTGATTTAACCATATCCGCCCATTCGTTCGTCCGTCGGCACCCGTCTTTTTGAAAGCAAATTAGTATCTCAGTTTTTGAGACATTTCCATGAAACTTAGAATTCGGAGGTATTTTTGTAAAGTATTGATAATTTGTTGGTGCCGGTCGAGAGGGTCGACTATATCATATAGCTCCCATACAACCGCTTTGTGCTGATATGGGTTATGGGTCAATAATCCGACAAAAAACATCTAATGGTGTGAAATTTCGTATCTCGTAAATTGAAATAAATATTAACAATGAAAATCGTCAAAATCGAGTTTTGTATTTTGAAATAAATTTGATGTGCTCATGAAAGGTATAAAGACTTAAGTACAATATTTCAAAATCATTGCGTAGTCATAAATTAAAAAAAAAATATTTTTTATGTTTTATTTATTTTTAACCGATTTTATTCGAAATTAATTACAGCTATTCTTTAATTAGAGTTATACTTTTGAAAAAATTTTGAAAATAATGTTTTTGACTTATCCAGTCCAGCAAATTATTATAACGTTAGTGGAAACAAATAATATTTGATATTCACACACTTTTATAAATATTATTTTATAAATATTTTAATATATAGAACAAAATTTTTAAATTTATAAGAATTTTAGTGTTGATTTCCAAAATGTGGCAGCCCGTTTCTTATAAACATTAAATATTCCAAGAGGATTTTTATTTACTTATAATTTATTTTTACCCCCAAACTAAATACCTAAGGGCCAGATTCCTCTATTTTTACACTTAATACGAATGACATTGGGTGCGGCTTTATTCCATTGAAAACACTTGTGAGCTAGTAATTTAGACAAAAAAAAAAAAATAATAATAGAAAAAATTAGAAAAAAAATCTTAAAACAAAAGACCCTTGCCTTCCAAGCAAATTAATTAAATGCATTTTTCTTTCGCTATCAACGTCCTTTGCAATTTATCCTGCTTAACTGGTACTCTGGTATTTAAAATTGCTGCACTGCTAATTCCTATGTGAGTAAACGTGCTGATTATATCATATATGTATATGTATGTATGTATGTATGTATATCGTGGAAGGATTAAATATACCCTGGCATGCTCATGTATACAAACAAACATATGCATAGACATACATATTTAAATGCGCTCCTATCTGCATACTCTTCCTTTTGGCTGCATGAAACTTCATAAGTGAAAGTCTTTATATACTACATACTATGAATATTTATTCAAGTTGAAGTTCTGTAGGAAATCGATTGCAGTGAAATAAAAGTTATGACATACATATGCGTGTATGTATATGTTAACATGCGTAGTGTATAGAGAAATCTTTTTAGAAGAATTTTAATTATTATTTCTTAAATAAACTTATTAAAGTGAAATTAATGCTTTCGCAAGTTCATCTCTTAATAAGTAGTTGCTAAACTAGCTCCGTACAAACTACTTCAAAATTTACTATAAGTACTTTCAGTTAGACTGAAGACACATTATATAATTTGAAAGCAGTCAGCATTTAAAACTTTGTATGCATAAAGAATTATCTATTTTGTGGTTTCGAAAGTGCAGGGCGGCATTTTGACATCTGCCAAACTTAAATGTCAAACCCTAAAACATGTTTTGTTTTAGTTAAAATTCAGACATACAAGAAAATGGATCGCCTAACAACCACACAACGCGTTAAAATTGTTGAAATCTTCTACAAAAATTGTGATTCAAACGTGGATAAGTTTCGTGCTTCAAGAGTAGATTATGGTGCACATAGTCGCCCATCTAACCAAGCAATTGTTAGATTTTTAAAAAAATTTGAAGCGATTGGATGTGTTACAGATTTTGTAAGGCCTGTACATCATCGTTTTGCTCGTTCCACTTCAATTGTTGCTTATTAGGTGAGAGTATAGACGAAGACCCGATTGCGTCTAGTTCTGCACTTTCTCCAGAGCTGGGACCTACTTACGACATATTATGGCATATTTTACTGTTAGACTCACACCTACATCCACACAGAGTCCAACTCACATAACAACTGAAGCCACCTGACCATTCACGAGGCTGTAGTTATTGAACAACAAGCAGCTGACCGCAATTTAAAAAAAAAAAATTTTTTTTAGCGAAGAAGCACATTTCTCATTCGGTGGTGGGTGCACTCTTTGATCTGGAGGTGTGATTGGACCATACTTCTTTGAAAACAATAACGGCGAGACTGTCACTGTCAATTCAGAGCGTTACGGGCGTATGATAACCTTTTTTTTTGGCCTGCAACTGAAGAACAAAACCTGGACAATACGTGGTTTCAACAAGATATTGCCACATGCCGCACAACACTAGCGAAAAGGGCTTTATTGCGAAGCGTGTACATCAGTACCTACATATGGCAATATATAAAATAATTAAAATTTTAACTTAATTGTAAAACTGAAGTGAAAGTGCTTATGAGCTTTTCACTTTTAATTTCTGTTATCCATTACACATATAGAAAATACGTTAATTGCATGCGCTTAATGTTGCTTTTGTTGAGTAACCCATTAGGAAAAATTGTGTTAGAAGATTTCTTCAGAAAAAAATTAAATTTAAAGAAAAACAAAATATTCAGGTGGTGGAAAAAAATTTTTACGAAGGGAGGAGAATCGAAAAAAATATTAATTTTTTTCCAGATTTTTGATATTTTTTTCTTAGCCAAAATTGCAAGCAACCAAATCAAATTTTTATAACTAAAATTCCAAAACAGCGAAAATCTTTTGAACTCCATCTTCCTCCTGCGAGAGAGCCGACTGGGCGATGAGCATCGCTGTAGCTTCGTACCTTGGTTGGTATTTAAATATGTCAGGGTAGTGAAAGCAGGCGGCATCTAGCAAAACCTTATGTACGCATTCATGCCACTCTACCTGCCGTATGCTTTCCATGGGGTGTTTGACTTTGATCAGTTATTAATTACGGCATAAAACTCTGATATAAAAACTTGACTAGAGTTCGGCAAGGAAGAGTTTACTTGCTGTATTTTTAGTGGTCACTGCTCTGCTTTGAAAATAACACCACTACATGTGGTCGTATAAAAACAGTAAAAAAAGGAGCCTCATCGCGTTCTCCAGGTAATAACGTAAGCAAAATACCCAGGGCTTTACTCAGAAGGAAGCAATAGAGGCAGAAACAATGTACAAGGCTACCCTCCAAGTCCATGACAGACTTAGTTGCATATGGAGGTGAATCGAGCACATTGTATACCACGCCCTCGATTCACTGCATCGAGCCGAAGTTTTTCGACTAAAATGCAATAGTTTCCTCGGCAATCGGGTCTTTATACGGGAACGACTCCGGAATAATAATCAAATAGGGGCGTAATCGGTATTATCAGCATATAACGGTGATTTAACTTTCCAGTCCCGCTTACCTCAAGACATTAGTCTACAGAACTCAATGGCGTATCTGGTAAGGGCCCGAACACATGCACATGAATACGCACTGCTAAACACTTGGCTACTGCGACCGCCCAGTTGAGGAAAAATATTAGTTTTCAAGTCATTTTTTCAATAAAAAAAAAAATTAATTAATAAATAATAAATAAATTAAATAATTTTTTTTTTTGCCAGGAAAAAGCTGAAGGTAGAAAACTACCTTTTTTGAAAAATTTCATAAGATCAAGTTAAATTTTCGAAATTTCTTTATATTTTTTATAAAGAAAACTATTTAACTTGAGTTAAGTTTAAATAAATTTTAATATAAACAAACAGCAGCTATACGTGTACGCTGATCACTGTAATCAGCGTGTGGAGGAAATATTAGTATCTAACTAGAATATTAAAAGCTTGTATTTTTACACCAAATATCATTTTTCTATTTTGAAAACTCAGTCTTGTTTTAACGGCGATGACCTTTACAATTTCTTGATTATGTATCAGCCTCATACTAGTTAAATACCAGTTCATTTATGCATTGGTAGTGGAAATACTTACTTTTGCTATTATTTATTTTCATTTTGGGTCCATAATAAAATTCCGAAACACAAAGTTCCAAAATACAAAATACCGAAACACAATCCAGACGCGACCTAATCAAACTCAGATGTATTCCAGACACGATTAAACCCCCACAAAATATAATCCAGACACAACGCAATCTGGATACAACACAATCTAGATAAAAAAAAATCCAGAAAAGAAAACTGATAAAAAATATAAAAAATTCCCCAAGTTTTTTATGCAAATTAATTCGGTCCGTTCTGAAAAGATGGCGCCACCTGCACTTATTTCATATCACATCTGTCAACAATAATTAGTGCGCGTCAACGTCAGTTTCCAACAACATTGTTTTTTGTCTCTTCGAAAATATCTGGATTTCTGTTAAATAAAAAGCATTTGCGTGAAGGTTTTGATTTTCTATATTAAATAAAAGAAGAGTGCAACTGAAGCCTCTCGAACTCTTGTGGAATTTTATGGTGAATTTGCGCTGATCGATGACTCATGCATGGACTGGTGTTGACGCTTCGACAGTGGTGATTTTAGAGTCGAAGACAAACAGTATCCTGGTCAACCTAAAAAACTTTAAAGATGAGGACCTGGAGGCTTTACTGAATCAAGATCCGTACCAAATGCAAGCTTTTGTCGACTACAGCTAATTTTTATGAGCCGTGTACTGCGCGAAAAATGGCAAGAAACGATCGAAAAGGATGACAAGGGGATATTGCAACATGACAGCGCTCGGCGGCACTTATCTGTAATGGCCAAAAACTACCTGGATATGTTGAAATGGAAGGTGTAATCGTACTCCAAGTATTTTATAGACCTTTGCCCTTCCGACTATTCTCTTTTCCGACGAATGCAAAACACTTTGAGAGTTCAGCGGTTCAGGTCTTTTGGAAGATATGGAGAGAGTATTCCAAAATTACTAGAGAGAGTTGGGAAAAAGTATATTTTTCGATAAACAACACCTAAAAACTAAATGATCTTTTTTTACTTTTTTTTCAATAAAAAACTCGTCTTTGAACACACACAAAAACGGATCTAATTAATATATACAAGTACACCCAAAATTTAGAAAATTTATTTTTAATTTCTTCATTAAATTGATGGCGATATTTGAATAAAAACGATGTTGTCGTGTTAAAGAGTTGTTGGGATTTTATGTTGTCTGAATATATTGTTTTATCTGTATTTTGTCTGGCCGAGATTTCGTTATGCTTGTTTTACGTAAGGTCGGGATTGTGTCTTGTCTCTTTAATGTAGTCTCGAGATTTCCATGACGGGACTATGGCTTACTCTTTGTCACTTTTAGTGACGAACTGGTATTATTTTGTCTTTAAAATACTAGTTTTTAACTAGTATTTTTGCATACTAGTTGAACTTTTCACTGCGGAGCGAGCACCGATATATATTTTCTCATTTTACATACACATTGTGCATATATATATATACATATTAGTATACATATTGATGCATTTGTACAAACATTAGTTCATTGTCACTGAAATATTTTAATTTTGTAGCTTTACTGTGATTTATCAATGTTGCACGGTATGTTGTCGTCCCTTGGCAAATGTATTTCTGCTCACTTTGGGGGCAAACAAGTAAACGTGCATGAGAGTGTAAAGTGAATGAAAAACAAATAAACCTCAAACAGAGACATTGGAAAAGTAACTACAAAAATACACAAAATGTACTCATAGACATTAGTACAAACAGTTTAATGTAAATTTATATATATGTACATATGTATATGTGCGCTACTAGCGTATAGCTTTAATAGTAAATATGGCAAATGGTGTGACGCTTGCAACTGTACTTTTGAACATTTATTCACTTTGAATTTGCACAGAAATATGCACAACCGCAACTAAAATTAAATTTGGCACTGCGGAGAAGGAAGGTCAAAAGGACACAAGCGACATGGAGTTGCTAATATTTATATATACATATGAATATATGTGTGAATGTATACATGTGATTGTGTATGTATGTATGTAGTAAGAGTAGCTGTAAATAAATTATGTGAATCACATTTAATAGCTGTTGACAGAGATGGTGAATGAGAAAGACAAGCATGAATTCAAGAGAAGAAGAAAAATATGAAAAATATTTGACAATAATATGAGCAGCGCAAATAAATTAAAATAATATATTTATAAAACATTTTTTATATTAAGAAATATATTAATAACTCATTTCAAAGGAATTTATTTGCATAATAAATTTCCAAAAAAGAAAATCCATTTATTTTAATTCACTTTTATTACAACTGCCTGCACTTGCTAAACTCAACTTGACCTTGTGCCACAAAGCGACGCAAGATCTCAAACACACACACGTGCTCACAAACACCAACCAATACTTTTGCTTACACACACGCGTACCGCCGTCGCAGCTTCCACTTTGCATGGGAGTATATATGTGATTTTTTTTCTGTATATGTGTAAGTGTGTATGTGTGTATGTGTGCTGCAGTGCATTTTGCCTATTTGCATTGCGACAAACTGAATCTAATAATTTTGATTGCCCACTCAAGTATTCATAATTTATAGAATTTATAGAAATAATCGTAATGTAGTTATGAATAATCTTTTTTTGGCAATCAAATTTAAATGAATAGACAGCACTTTTGATTTGTTAGACTTTGCAGTGTACACCCACAACCACAAGGGTAAGCATACTGATCTGATGCGATGAGGCGAAAGTGAGCTTTTGAGTGGAGAATGCAATATATATTTTTTTTGGGGAAAGGGCGATGATGAAAGTAGAGGGGCATATCGTTTTTTGTTTTATCGAATTTGTTCAATTATTCAGCTTTCGTTACGTTTTGTAATTTATTTAATTCAATTTTCTAGATATCGCCAACTATATATACTAGACCATGACGATATAATGGAGAAAATTGATGTGAATTTTCATAAAACGTGAAATATCCGCATATTGAATGTGCAAACTACTACGCTCCGTTCTCAAGCGATGGCTCCACCTGCAAGTTGTGATCGATCCCCGAAGCGTATACCTATTTCATTGGAAAGGTTTCACATCTGTCAACAAAAATTCTAGTGTGTATTAGCTTTTTTTTCGGACAACAAGATTCATTTTGGGGGAAGGTTTTGATTTTCTATTGGAATTTGAATTGTGAATTGAATTGGAATTTGAGAGTGGTTTCGACGCTTCAACAGTGATGATTTAAGCGTCAAAGAGCGTCCCGGCTAATCCAAATCGTTGGGAGTAACTTAACAAGCAATTTCCTTTCGGTTAAAACAATTTGGCTTTATTCAAAAGCAAGGACATTGAGTGCTGTACGAGTTGCAGCCGAGAGATGTCGAAAGACAATTTTTCGCCTTCGGACTGCTTCTGGTCAGGACGTCAAAGGAAATGATTATTGCACCGGATCGTGACTGAAGTTGAAAAGTGGATCTACTGCGATAAATCCAGGAAGAAAACATACTATGCCAAGCCTGTTGCACCTGTTCTATACATGGGTCAAAGATCATGTTCTTCAAATGGCGGAGCCAAACGGATGTGGTGTACTGCCAAAATCGGGTGAAAGCAGTCATTCGAAGCGTTATCGACTACAAGTAATGCGGCTAGAAAGAACCGAAACTACCTGGAAATGCTGAAATTGAAGGTCTAACCCCATCTGTCGTATTCTTCATACCTTGTCCCTTCCAACAAATGGCTTGTTTGACGGGTGAAAAACCGAAATTGGGGATTGACCTAACGAATGAATTGCTCAATTAAATCATCGAAAACGTGGACCTTTTCTCATATCAATACTTCAAATATTCGCACAGAAAAATACCGAAGGTGTTAAAATGTTTTAGAATCACTTTTTTTATGAAAAATTTGGTTGAAATCCTTTTTAAAAAATTTTTTTTTTATAAAATTTTTAGTTCCTAGTGCATAGAAACAATAATGGCTTAAATATATTCCAGGAAATACTAACCGATTCCGCATTGGTTTTGATTATTGACAATATTTGGCAAACTGCTGTAATTATTTAAATATGAATTGGAATATCAAAGTTTTGAAAATTGCAGATTAGAATTTTTCGAAATCTATAATAAATTACAGAAGTCTTTAATATATGTTTCTAACGTTTTCTGAACACAAAAAAAAACTCAACAATTTCTGAACTATTCTAATAATTTTTTAATTTTTCTATAAAAAGTGATTTTTTTTGGGGTCTTTTTTTTGACAGTCTTAATACAATTTTAAATACTATATTATTTTGACTGCCGTTTTTAAATATGTAGAGGCCCTAACTATAATTGATTTCTAAATGAGGAGCATATTTTCATAGTTTCTTCAAAAGCAAAAGGTTTTAATGTAATTCCGCTTCACTATGGTGACTTAGGCTTCTGTTCCTGTCAGTCATTTTGCACACCACAAGAAAAACTACAATAACTTGAGATTAGTTCTTTGCAAATTAAAAAAAAGAAATACCCTTTGGCAAGTAAGCGAATATTTAAAAATCTCGGGAATTTTGCTTCGATAAAAATATGAGTTTATCAAATTCAATTCAATACTATATAAAAAAAGAGTTCTTTTAGTTGGTGGTAAGAACGCACTGCGTGAAATTTTGGTGTGTCTTCATAAAGTTCTCCAATCACCAACTCTACCACCGCTTCACATAAAGCTGCTATTAAAGAAGTAATTTGTCAAATCACTACCCAAGAGATGAAAATTACTTCAGATGCTCAATATCAAAATTTCTAAGCCTCTTTTAGATGTTGTAGTTTCCGATGGAAGAGATATTGAAGAACTTACAGATGATGCACAACTCATAGCAATCATGACGAATCCTCAAAACTTGATTGCCTTAAAAGAGATAATTCAAAAAATTGTTAGGTAGTAGGAAGACCTTTACTAGAAACATATCGTCAAAAGTATGTTTCAAGCCTTTCAAGCTTAAAATTTCCTAATGAGTTGGGGCGTATAATTTTTTCGTACTCAACTCGATTATTTTCCAAAAAATTAAATCTTATCGGGATATTAGGGGTGTGGAAGAAATATATCTGGAGGATGAAACGTCTGAATGCTTACTAGAAGCAAAGATGCTCTAAAAAGATTATCACGCACTGAGAACTAACAATATGGCGTTCTATGACAAAGTCATTTTCGGATTCAGCTCACCATAAATTATTGATGTAAAATATAAAGTTTATTTATTTATTTATTTATGTTTTATATATTATCTCTTTGATATTTATGGAATCAAGAAAATTTAATAAAGCACTTACACTATAATAAAGAAGTTTCCAATAGGGATGCTGTGATTTCTAAGTGTCGTTTTGGCCATTTTTAATATGTCATGATCTGTCATTTTTTTTTTCATAGTATTCAGTAATGTTTACAATTTCATCATTGGACCACCATAAACGTCGTGAATTTGCTTATTTTGCCTTGGAACAACTTGAAAACGATAAAACAAGCAAAACTGTCGATTCTGGTATGAAGAAAGTTCACAAATCATTCATTAACAACCATTACATTAACCTAAATTGACAGTTTGGTGTGGTTTTTGGTCTGGTAGAATCATCGGTCCATATTTCTTTCGAAATAAAGCTGGCAGCACCGCTACTGTCCATGGAGAGCGGTATAGATCGATGATAATCAACTGTTTATGGCCACAATTCGAAGAAGTTGATCTTAACAACATCTGGTTCCAACAAGACGGGGCTACGTATCACACAGTATGTGCAACAACCGAATTATTGCGAGAAAGGTTTGGAGATTCGATTATTTAAAGAAATTGTGAAATTGAATGGTCTCCAAGAAGTTGTGATTTAACACCATTATACGACTTCTTGAGGGGTTATTTGAAGTCATTGGTCTTTAGCAATAAACCAGACTCTCTTCAAGCTTTAAAAGTCAATATTGAACGTGTTATTCATGACATACGACTAGATTTAGTGAAAAAAGTGCTCAAAAATTTGGTTCATCGAATTCGTTGTTGCAAAAGAAGTCGTGGAGATCATTTGAATGATATTATATTCAGAACTTAATAGTATCGATTGAACTTCATAATAGATAAAAAGCATTTGAATTTCCTCAACAATTAGTGTGTGTGTTTTTTTTTTCTAAAGAAATCATATCACTCTTATTGGAAAACCCTATAGTGAAGTACTCTGAAACCTCTAAAAATTATCAAAAATTTCAGAACTGATTTAATAACTTTTTTAATTTTCCAAAAAAAAAAATTGTTTGTTGGTCAAATGACAGTCTAAATACCTAGTTACAAATCTATTTTGATTACCGTTTTAAAATGTAGACAGGTCCTAACAATCAGAACTTCTTTTCATTACTGCTGATGAAACAGCACTTTCTTTTTTCTTCAAATGCTTCGGTTTTTCGGCAATGTCGTCCTTCAAACAGTCAAATAACGCTTTGTAATTTATTTTCCACGCTTTGTAGCAGGTTCATCGTGTGCAGCCCACTCGGATGAGCCATGTTTCATCCATTATCACATATCGATGCAAAAACTTGGATTTATTACGCTTCAGCATCTCTAAACACTGCTCGGAATCATCAACTCCTCGTCGTTTTTGGTTAAAAATGAGCTCGGGTTGCACCCACTTTGCCCAGAGTTGCCTTATACCCAAATATACGAGAATGCCTTCTGCCTTCTATTTTATTCAATTTCAAGTTATGGTCATTTTATGGATTTTTGTTTTTTTATTTTCGTCGATAACAACCTCTTTCCATCCAAGACATTGCGAATTCTCACACATCACCTGAAACAACTGCATTTTTGAACACTCAAAACATCAGTTTCATGAATCATCTACCGTATAGTCCTGACTTGGCACCGAATGGCTTTTTTTCACTCCCGTATATAAAAGATAAACTGTGATTTTAACGTTTTTCCGCAGCTGAGAAGGCGGTTGATGTATTCAGAACGCATTGTTTGGAGATAGCTCAATAAGAGTGCCAAATGTAATTCGACAATTGATTCAGACGCATGTTTGGTATGTATATATCTTAATGGAGAATATTTTAAAAAACAATAAAGCGATTTTCGATGATCAATAAATGTCTTAGTTCCGCAATCCCGAAACATAAAAGATAATCTGAATTTAATGGTGCTAGAAATGTAAAATATATTCCAAGAAAATTCATATATATAAACTTCCAATGAATTTATGCGAAATAAAAATTATATTTTTTTAATATATTTCAATAGAATTTTAACATTTAAAATATTAATAATTTCTTACAATAATATATGAATATTAAAAAAAATGTTTATTTATCCATTGAAAATAATAAATATTTATATATATAATTACAATTTGTCCATCTCGTGTTTAATTGCGTGGTAGATAAACATTTTGCAAGGTTGTTAAGCCACAAATATGCGGCTGACGGTTGACGAGGCGAAAAAATACAGCTTTAAATTCCTTAATCCCTTTTTGGCCGGTTCAGGGTTGTACTTTATGGCTTATATATTAATATTTACATAAATATGTACGCTTAGTATACAAAGATAGGCAATTCAGTAGTTGTTATTGTAATAATTGGCACTTTGATTCACTTTTTAAGCTATTTAAAATTAATTTTACATACATTGTTTTTACAAACTAAATACTTTTTTAACATTTCTTTTTGTTACTTTGTGTAATAATCAATTTTTTTTTTTTTTTTTGAAAAGAAATTAAATTTTATGCTTCTTCTTCTTCTAAATACTCTTCTTAATTTTTCCATACATTTTTTATTTGAAATTTTTTCTAATAATATATTTTGAATTTTTTTGTAATTTTTTTAACTCAACATTTTTTCACCTTCAAAGCCGGCCAAATTTAGCCTAATACTTTTATACACTCATTTTCAATGTTTTTTCTCCACACGCACACACATTTATATAGACACATAAACTTTTATTATTTTCAAGGCACTCTTATGCCATTTTTGCTTTCTTTTCGATTACTTTTTTAATTTTTTTTATATTTTATTTCACTTTCCACAGCACTTGTCACCCACTTGAACGCTCGCGAGCTCATAAATATGCACGCACACACGCACGACGCGTAACGCACAGCCACCAACCAGCGTACATTTTCACTTTTAACGGTAAATGAATAATCTGCAGTAAGAAAGCGAATTGGTAAAGGATTTTCTTCTAGGTCGGCACTTTTACGTGGCATCTGCACGTTATAGCTGTTGCGTGGCCACTGCCTTAGGCCGAACTGGCACGCCTGTTTAGGCCATAGGCATAGCTAACGCTAATTTTGCACTAAACCTACAATGACAACAACAACAGCAACAGCTACAACAACAACAACAATTACAACTCGCACTGCCACACCAGACACAGGCAGACACAGGCACAGCCACAGCCAGTTGCATTGTGACTGTTTGGTGTTTGCGGCAATCGCTTTCACTTCCGTTTCCGTTTTACACATATACTCAACGTCAGCGTAATGCGAGCCATCATGATCATCAACAACAACAAAATTATCATCATCATCATCATCATTCACATCATCAACAGCAACAACAACAACATCTCCATTAGCAGCAGCAGCAGCAGCAGTAGCCCCAGCCTGAACATGAGCCTGAGCACGAGCATGACCATTGTGTCCAAAGTCATCATCTTCGTAATCGTCATCGTAATTCTACATTCTTTAACGACGAACTACAATGCATAACGGTACATTGTGTGTGTGCAACTGTAAGTGCAATTGCAACGCAACTGTGTGGCCCGTAGCAGTAGCTGTGAATGCGGCGCTCATCCATGGATGGCTGCTAACTCGGCTCAGCCATTTAAGGCAGAAAATCAACAAAATAAACAAATAGAGCAACAACAACAATTAGATACCAACCAGTCAAGTGTGCTGCGTCAGACAATCCATGCTCATATGCGACAGCAACAACAACAGCAACACCACCAGTAGGCATACGTATTATGGCAAGCCGGAGGTCCGGGAGGTATGTTGCAAAAGCACAACAACAATCACCATCATGTGGTACCGTTGAAGACGATTGAATTGCTGTCGAAAAGTTTGACAAAAATCCAATGACATTTGTTTACTCTTATTGGCTGGCAGCTCTTTACTCTTTCCCCCAATGTGAGTGTGTGTGCGTGTGTTTGTGCTAGTGTTTGGGCTTAAATATTTCCTTGTGGTTTCTACTCATGTATTGGTTATTAAAATGTTTGTTGTTGTTTTTTGTTTGCTTTTGTGTTGTGTCTTTTTTTGTGGTTTGCAGTTTTTCGGCAATTTTTTCCTTGAAATTTTTCTTTCTGATTGCCCATTCTTTATTCAAGTTAGTCTTTCCCTGGCTGGTGGTGGTTTGCTGTTTACTTCATATCCTCCGCTGCCGTTATTTTGCGGTGACTTGTTGGTATTGCGAGTTGTTTGTAAATATTTACTTTTTGCCTTCGCATTGCTAACTCACATTTCTCAACTTTTCATAGTCAAAAATGTTAAAAATCACTAAAGAATTGCAGAAGGTACTAGAGGACATTTTTCGACGAATAAAAATTTAAAAGAAGATTTTACAAGCGAGATGGAAATACTAATATATGAACTTCCAATCCGTAGTAAATTCTTTCAGTGGAGGAACTTTCAAATTATTTCTGCAGATCGTTTCTTCAGCTGCCATAATTCTCAAGCTCCTTCAGATGTTTATTGAAAATAATTTCAAAAATTCTACATATACCGAATAATTAAATGCACCATATCAGTTACTTTCAATCTCACTGCGGAGAACTAAGTTTTAGTAACATAAATCTCAAGGGTTTACAATAAAATCCCGAAGCTCAAAGTCGGAAATACAAATTCTAGGCACTACCAAATTCCAACCAAAAACTTGTATGTTCCAAACAAGACCAAATTCTGACAAAACGTGATCCAAATACAACATAAATCAGATACTACACAGTTTAGACAAAAAATCCTGATAAATATCCCGATAAAACTCCCGACAAAGTATTAAAATAATTTTAAAAAATTGAGCAACTCTTTTTTTCATTATTTCATTATTTTGTCGAAAATTTTTCTTAACTTTTTGGAAATAAAAAATACCAAGAATGCAGTGAAATAATTTGGTTTTCATAGAATGTAAGAGGTCAATTAAGAAGTCCCCGACCTGATACATAGATGGCGCTACTAGAATTAAATCCATGTTTAACCTTTAGTAACTTTAGCCTTCAAAATAATATAAATTTGATATCTGTCGCATCATTAGCATTTTGAGTGAAGCAACTTTTGTTATTGTGAAAAAAATGGATAAAAAGGAATTTTGAGTGTTGATAAAATATTGATTTTTGAAGGGAAAAAATTAAGTTGAAGCAAAAATTTGTCTTGTTGACGAGTTTCCGGATACTGCTCCAGGAAAATAAACCATCACGGACTGGTATGCTAAGTTTAGACGTGGTGAAATGAGAACCGATGACTGTGAACGCAGTGACCGCCCAAAAGAGGTTGTTACCGTCGAAAACATAAAAAAAACCACAAAATTATTTTGAATGACCTTAAATTGAAATTGAATGAAATAGCAAGCACTCTGAGGATATTATTTGACCGTATACATCAGATCATTCTAGAATATTTGAGTATGAGAAAGCTCTGTGCAAAGTGGGTACCGCTCGAGCTCACTTTTGAACAAAAACAATGACGAGTTGTTGATTCGGAGCAGTGCTTGGTGATGTTCCAGCGTAATAAACCAGAGGTTTTGCATCGATATGTGACAATGAATGAAAAATTGTTACATAGTTTCACTCCGAAGTCCAATTGACAATCATCCGAGTGGACTGCACACGATTAACCCGCTCCAAAGCGTGGAAAAATGCAACAGCCTGCAGGCAAGGCTTTGGTGTCTGTATTTTGGGATGCGCATCGAAAAATGTTCATTGGACCATTTGAAGGACGAATTCAGGGAAAATCTGCCGTATTTCACCAAGCCAATGCACAGTGTCACAAGTCAGTGAAATTGATGGCAAATATCCATGAATTGGGCTTTGAATTGCTTCCGCACCCACTGTATTCTCCAAGTCTGGCCCCCAGTGACCGTTTCCTGTTCTCATGCCTCAAAAGAATGCTCGCTGGGAAGAAATTTTCGTCGAATGACGAGGTGATCGCCGAAACTAAGGCCGATTTTGAAGCAAATGACAAATCGTACTACAAAAATGCCATCGAAAAATTGGTCGCTAATATCAGTATACCACCCTTGAAGGGAACTATGCTGAATAAAAAAAAAAAAAAGAATTTTGCCAAAAATGTGTGTTTAACTATGGTAGGTCGGGGACTATTCAATTGACCTGTTATTACCGCATGAAATATTTTTTCAGTGGCAAAGAGATATTGAAATCGAAAATCTATTTTGGTTTTTTAAATTGATGGAACAAATTTTATAAAAACGAAAAGTAACTTATTTTTCGAATATAAGGAGTTGACGGGGTTTTATATTGTCGGAATTTTGACTTGCCTTTTATGTAGTTTCGGGATTGTGTCTTGTCTGGATATTTTAAAATTGTCGGGATTATTTACTATCTGGATTTTCAGAGTCCAGATTACGAAGTATTCCCACTAAGGATAACAACCATACATCCTCCAAGCTTGATTTAAAGTAAGATATTGAAGCTTCATCAACAGTCGTTTGCAGTCAGAGCAAAGTATTTGTCGCTTATTTCGAAAGTTTGTATCTCACAGATAAATATCTCATTATTTTCTTCTCCTTTCGAGGGTGGCAAGTGATCACAGCTGTCTACGACTTCAAAATTTCAAGTCTTCAAGGAATAACCGCACTATTATTATAGTTGGATCAATAATTAGTCCCCCGAAGTCATTATGGAATGAAGATTTTAAAAAGGATATATAACTGTTTACATTTCAGGCAACAGAGGACAATCCGTCACATTTAAAGGGTCATTTAACTATCTTGGCACTGTTTAATTGGTTTCTGAATCTCGTGTAGGTTCTATAATGGAGTAAATGAGTCTATTTGCAGTGAAAATGGGAGAAAGATGGGTGAGGTAACCGCTTCTCTTCGAACTTAAGTCACTATTAACACCATTATATTGCCTAATGCCAAAGTCCTGAAAAAAACGTATAAATTTAGTTGTTTTGAAAACCAGAAATGCAAAAACCTGTGAAACCATCTTTTTATCACAGTAAGCTAAAGAGCACTTCTGCTATAAGAATCCGTTGATCGCTTTGTGCTCTCTCTCTCTCTCTCTCTCTCTCTCTCTCTCTCTCTCTCTCTCTCTCTCTTTTATTAACTTCCCCAACTTCACCTCTATGTATTATTCTGTCCCATAAAGATCAGTAATACACTCACATGATGTTTACATTAAGCAAGAGAGAACTTAGTATTCTCATGGATTTGATGACGTGGCATATACCCGTCGGGTGACATCTGCGTGAGCTAGGAAAAATGGAAATGGAGGAGTGCAGAACTTACAATGAGGGTAAAGAAACAATGGTGCATTAATCTTTCGAGTGCCTGGTTTTGAGCTAATTGAGATGTCATAACTTTGAAGATGATCTCAAATCCAACTTAACGAAGGTGGGCACACATGGTTGGAAGAATATGCAATTTTTTCACAGAACCGTTCGCAAATTCATAGTTGGAATACGCGGCGGAACACAATAAGCTTATTCAATACATTAGTGCCAACCTCGCCTTTCAACCCAGCAAATAACCAATACTCACACATCTAACATATTGAGAAAGTGCCCATCTTAGATATACTCACCTGAGTCTCTACCTCCATGAATGTGATTGTTAAAGCCAGCTTTCACTTCAGCAGCTGCTTCCTTAAAGCATATTTTCTAATTTAGGCTCAGCTGAGATGATTGGTATGCGCTCCTGAAGTATAAATGTTGAACAGAAATGGCTTACCACAATCAGTACTGAGGTATTTACTAGCCTGGAGACTTGACCTTAGAGTCTGCTCCAGGACCACTTGTCTATAGAACTCCATAATGGTCTTATTGGAGAGCACATAAACTTTTGAAGGACTCAAGATAAGATAAAGCAAAGGTTATTCCCGGTTGACTGTCAACAATCCGTAGCATAGCGGATTGGGAACTGCAATAGGTGTATCTTTGCTGAAGGCGCAAAGTCCAAAATCGAGAAATCATGGCCAGATGAGATAGTATAACTCCTACGCTAGAAGAAATAACAGGAAGACAACTGGTATCGCGAAAGAGAAGCTAAGAATCTGTTGGAAAGTGTACCTGAGGGACAGAATAAAACCTCTATCTGATAAGACGATGAATTCCGAATGCCGGATTTCAAAAATGATATTTTTTGTCGCTATATCATCCTCAATGAAAGATAGTCCTGTCTCAGAAATTACAGTGCAACTAGAAAAGTTCGTTCAAACGTTCAAATAACTGAATGGCATGATATAATGAATCCAAATCATTTAAGACAAAGTATGAGGGGACTTGCAACGTTTTGAAAAAAGTGCGTCTGATGACGACGATTAAGCTTATGGCAGGGAAAAATACGAATTTCAAATGAAAAGGAGATACCGATAACTACAGCATGTTCTAGAGCACGTCAGTCGAATAAAGGAATACAAAAATTCGTACAGAACTTACAAGACATGCATGCAAGCAGTGGATGGGTATATAAGAGTGTAGCGTACATTGCTGGAAAGTCAGTTGAGTAGCGAACTATTTGGTGACAATACTGAAGCAAAGTGAGATTAGTAAACTGTGTGGATCTTCACTATTGAGCTGAAGGATAAATTTAGTGTATTTTAATTAACATTCTAATGATCGAACCCGCTTTTAGAAATCAGCCTGGTTCAATTTTCGAAAATATTTACAATATTTCTGCTTTGGTTTTGATAGGTCTTGTTTCCCACGAGACACTACTTGTTCTTTACTCTACTGCTCTAAATTATGCACAATACACGAATTGCCAATAGCCCACTGTAATCTGCTCAGCTGGAGCGCACAAGTGACTCTACTAAAAACGTCTTAAAGTAGAAACCTGCTTGGAATATTTCTCTGCTGCTCATTGCAGTTTCTTTGTTCAGTGACTTTCATTGCTTTTTATTGCAGCAACAACAAAATCTTACTTTTCTTTAAAGAGACATGTACATATATATCATGTAGTTTGTGATTTTTTCCACACACACACACATTGCCTTTTTGACTGTATTTTTACCAAAAAAAAACTCAAATTTCGTATTCAATGCGGCATGTTAAGCCAATGTTACTGTTACAAATAAAATGCTCTTTATATAGTTTGTTGTAAATTATAGTTGTTGCTGTAATAATAATAATAACAGTAAGCATAATAATAACAAAAACAATAATATTGTGTCGTCATCGGCACAAGTTAAATGTCACAAGACATTCGATTGTAGGCCTCTTGGCCTCATGGGTCACCGAAAGTGAGGTTGTCCAAGAGAAGACGTTTGTAGCAAAGTTCAATTACTTGTATATACGTACATGCAGATGTATGTACGAGTATGTGTAAGTCCATAAATTTACTTGTTTTCTTATGACCCAACATTCATTGAAGCCAAATTTTGGTGTTGCACTTTCAAGGCGTTGAGCTAAATTGGCTGCATCGTTGTTGTTTGTTTGTTTCGTTCACACTTCAAATGAATTTTAATATTTTTGTCTGCAAGCGAACAATTCTATATATATTGTAAATATAGTACCAGCAGGGAAAGCTACTAGTTATTAGCAAGTAGGCAACTAGTTAGCAATTTACTCATATACTAACTAGTTTGTTTTTTATCATTTCCCCCAAAATTGGCGAGTGGAACTTTTTAACATGACAATGTGATATTAAGTGACAATTTCCCTAATATACATCAGCTTAATACTAGTTAAATACTAGTTCAGTTATAAAAAATCAAATTCTTACTTTTAAAGGCCACCGATCAGTAACGAGGCCTTCAACTTCTACAGAAGCACTTAACACTCTCCTTAATCTTCTCTCACCAGACCTTTATGGGAAACTTCATGCGACATCAACTCAGTACGCTGTATTGATAACACATTCTCAACAAACATCCCAGAGGGGAATGATTGAGAAAATGTAACAAATCGAGGGTCAAAGATCCATATACAAATCAACTCAGAGCCACTCGCAATCGAGATGAGTAAGAGACTTCTGTAAATTACTACAGCGTATTTCAAGCTAAATGGAAACGGCTTTGTGGCGACTCAACACTGCAATGGTAACTCAATCTTCTCCCCAATGCAATTTTTTTTTATTATATTTGGCGCTTTGTAACCGCTGAAGGGACCTAGAGTTTATTCTAAGCCGCTTACGAACAGCCGATGGATTTTTAAGAGCAGCTTTACTTCATGCGAGAAATACACTCGGAGGGCTTCACGTTCCCTGTCGAGGGTTGGTCGCAGTTAGAAAAATTTATTTTCTTTAATTTTGGATGTTGGTCGAACCTGCAATTACACCACCTCGAAGGTGGCAATAAGATGCAGAGAAGATATATAATAGAATTGCGAGGCCGAAGAGCTAACTAGAACCGTAGTCCTGCCAATATCGACCTTCATCAGTAGAGCCAATAGCAGATGGGAGGATGAAGCTACATATAGTTTAACCGGACAGATCAGGCCATTGATCGAATAAAAAAGAAATAAATCTCAATTCGTTCTAAACAGCATCTCCATGAGCATAATAACCGGATACCGTATGATAGGCTCTCATGATGAATTACATCTCTAATAACTTTTTATAAAAGTTGCAGGGACATAGACGTGGAGGAGTCATAGCGACATAGATATGGTGGAGCCGGTTGAGCCATTGTTCAGTCCTCAATACGTCCAGACAAAATTTGCTCTGTAATTCTTACTTAGACGGCCTTATGAAACTTGCTTCAGCAAGCGTAAATAGTTTCGTGGGTTTCGAACATCTAGGAAGTTGAGAGGAATTCCTTCAATAGGTATCATACCCGGCTTCAGTCCCCTTTACCAAGTTTCCATGATCGAGCAACCGCAATAATTAACAAACTAACTATTCATCCCAGGCCTATTAGAGCAGCGGGGACAGTCTACATTCTGGTAAAAAGGCACCTCTCGATGAGAACCCTTCATTTGTTGTCGAATACGGGAAATCGAAAACCATAACTTAACGTCATGAGATCACCGCGCTCTGTTAAAAAAAAAAGAATTCTAAAATATGTTCCAGCTTTGGGACTACCACAAGAAGGATGATTTAAACAAGGGCAGAATATCTGAAATACAATTCAAAGACCCATCTGCCTCCATGACAATAAATGTGTCTCAAATTGTGGGTATTAATTGGAATCTTTTGGTGCATTAACCAGCTAGTTGATGATCTAGAAGAAAATACTAAATCGACGCCGCCGACGAAGTACAGTTACTTTGACATTTTTATAGCTACAAGTTGATATAGAATTTATGGTAGGAGAGAGACTACTCTACTACGCCAGTAGGGAAGGTCTAGTGGAAAGAGCATCAAACTATCAAGTTATTTTTCTGAAAAAATCTAGGAGCAGAGTTGATCCCCTTCACGAAGTTTTACCATCGACTCAGATCTTTACTTTTGGGTAAAATTCATGGAGTAACTAATATAACATACCGTTATTCCAATATCTGTTCATACTTCAAAGGGAATTTAGTCTGTAGAGCACCCTGTTTCAACATGCGGTCTATTTCTGTACAAGTGAGCCAGGAACTAACTCAGTAAGAGCTAGGCTAGCACCTTCACCCGAGTGGTTGCGAGATTTTTCTTGGCTAAGGTGAACTGGGGAATGTCAGGGAATTGTTTCCTTTCGATTTCTAAAAATCTAGCACAAAGTGGGAGTTCTGATCTCCAATACCCGTTTGACCCCGGCCTTAGAACCGTGACAGGAAAACTAAACGTCTATGCTCCCAGTTAGTAAGCATAAAGTTGTACTGTGTAAGTAATACCTATTGGAATTCTATCATCAGGGTCATCCGGAAGTCGAACCTCCACTCAGATGCATCCGAAAGAGAGTACTAGACTAACGCGACTCCGTACAGCAATATAAGCAAGAACCGCTGGACAGAACGGCATAACGACAGGCTTCAAACATCATTCACCGAGTATCCGTTAACACTTCACAAAGGCGCTTAACGTGAATGACGTTCTCGGAATCAGAGTACAAGAGCGCGAGCTGCCTCGAGAAATCCGAGTTACACTTACGCAATTAGGAGCTGTATATTGTAGTCGACTTAATTCCTACCTAACCAGACTCGACCCCGACATACCCAACTTATGTCCTGCAGGCAATCAGTTCCCGCACGACACTCAACAACACCTCTGGTCTGAACCCATCGAAACAGCACCTTCCCTGGGCCTCCAGTTAGATGACTTTGATAAATTGGACTAGTCTTACTTGCTCCTAGGTGGTGTTGTGCGAACAGTAACAAAAACCACAACAACAACAAAAAAATTGCTTGCAAACCCACAAGGAAATCGTTCAGTCGGTCAAAACTGCGCTGCACCGGAGACTAGCGAAACTACGTCTCACTGAAGCTACAAGCCCAAAGGTTGTTGCCTGAGCACCGTTTGCATACTCCAAGCTTAATACCACAAATATAATGTTATGTCTGAAGTAACTGCTGAGATGCTAAAGCCAAGCTTATCCTTGCCAAAACCTGCTTGAAGCTGAACCACCCTGGCCCCAGACAGATCTGGAAGGAAGTACTGGACTTTACAGACTCCACTCAGTATAGAAACACTGGACATGACCAGTTACCCATAGTCCGCCAGAACCTACATTAACTCCTAATGACAGACGAAGAGATTGTGCTAAACTGCAAGGCGCCAGTGATACTCGCACAATTAAAGCCTTGATACTGTAGTAGACCTACTTATCCAAACTTGACCCCGACATACTTTGAAAATTGCTTGCTGTAAAGAACTCCACACGACCTACCCAACCTTTTGTGTGTCTGCTACGACGCACTCATCTAAAACCTCTCTATATCTCCCTGTAGTGCAAGTCAGCTCGCTTCATGGACCTCCAATTAGAACAATTTGATCATTTCAACTAACTTTGCCTACTCCTAAGCGGGGTTATCTAGTCGCTATAACAACAACAAGTTTAGAGTCCGTAATAGATCGAAATGGTACCCTTATCGTGATGGGGTTGCCACCATCGAAGATGTCATTATCATACATCCTAACACAGTTACCCCAAGCTCACTCTAACTTATCTAATCCCACTAAACTTCAAGCGTTCTTTGAAAAACAAAATTTTCTCAAAAGCAAAATTGCAAAAGTGAAGCAAACTAAATTCTGAAAATATGCAGTAAATAATAGTCAAAAGTTCCAGCTGCATTCAAAATTGCAATTAACCATCTTACAGAAACTGCGAATAACGAACAACAAAAACAGAAGTGGCATAAAGGATGTACTCAAGGAACTTTTCAGCCACATCTGCTGCTGTCGATCCGTTTTGTTGGAATAATTGCGCACTCCGAGCGGCAATGAAGCATATAGAGCAAATAGAAGACAAAAAACTGAGTAAATAAACAGTTGTTGTTGTTGCTGTGCAGATAAAAGTTTTGCGTAACTGGGTAATAGTTGCTGAGCAGAGCTGCTGCTATTTGACGGCCAAAGAAAGTTTGTGTCGAAGGGAAACAACAAAAAACAACCCAAAAGAAAAAAACTAATAAAAACACAAAATCAAGCGAGGTGCTCGGCAGCGCGGAAGCAGAGTGCTTACGCAAGAACAACAAGAGGGTCCAGTAGACGCGGAAAGGTTGCGTACAAACGCGACCAAAGCCAAAATTCGCATAACTTACGAGAGGATGATGGAGGCTAGATATTCCTGAAATAAAAATATCGTTGTTGTTGGTCTTTTCACTCTGTTGCGTGAAAAGTTTCATGGATAAACAACTGTTCGATGACCAAAGCCATGAAATAGTGAAAGTGGTGGCACCACAAGAACTTGCGAGTAGCGCGTGCTCTTCCCGCCGCACATAACACTCAACGTTGAGCGCTGAGGGTGCAAGATCTACGCGTAACAACCCATTTTGACATTTACCACATAAATCGTACCAACGGATGCAGTTGAGATTGGATCAATGGCATACAACAGAGGCTTGTAGCACCAGAACTGAGTTTGTTTGTTGCTTCAAAATGCCCACAACCGGAGACGACCGGAGGCAAGCGATAAAGTTGTTATTGCGGCAAGTGACATATGACATGAGTCGGTGAGTCCGGCAAAGGAAACAATGTTATGAAGTTACGTAAAAACGACAAGCACAGCTGCGACCTGCTGTGCGAAATAAGTGTAATAAATGGAAAAAAGAAAAAACCAACAATAATAAAAACGCTTACATACGATTATTTTCCAAAAAACCAAAAAAAAAACCTTAAAAAAGCGAAAATACAGAAAATTCCGAAAAATCGTTATAAACTCTTCAACCAACCACCACGACGGAGAGGTACGGCGCAAGCGAGTTGTGATGAGCAAGTTGTAGCGAGTTGTTTCAAAGTGTAAAAGTGGAGCAGCAATGTTGAGTTCAAGGATGCGGGCGCGTGCTCATTCCTTCGCCAACAGCCGACTGACGCTGACACTGATGAATCATAGCACAAAAAAAAAGGCGACAAGGCAGCAGCATGTGATTATGTGAATTACCGTTATATATTGTACATGCAAATTTGTGTGAGTGTGAGCATTAGAGATATGTGTGTGTGTGTGTCAGCATGCTCCCAGCCGTACAACGAGCTGCTGATGAACAAATTTAGTTTTAGTTCTTTCACGATCAGTACTGGGTGGGAGATATAAAGATTTTCGGTGGGCAATAGTTATAAATGGTATAATGAGGGAACCAAGGCAAGACACTTAACTTGAGGTATGGTTTATAGCCTATAAATTGGAATTTTTTTTTCGCAATGCGGCTTCACATGACCAAAAGATGGCACTGGTATCACACACCATACTCTTTAGTTTTATTATATTTTTATTCATTCTTTCTTCTCTTTAATTTTTTTATTTTATATATTTTACTTCATTTTATTTTATATTAGGTCAGTTTTTAATTTTTTTATATTTTAATTAATTTTATTTTAGTTTTGCTTAATTTATTTTATTTGCATTTTTATTATAATTTTTCTTTCCCTCGATTTTATTTTTAATTATTTATTTTATTTCGTTTCTTTATTTTTATTTTAGTTTATTTTAATTCTATTTACTTTTATTTCATTTTATTTATTAATTTTTTTAACTTTATTTTATTTTATTTTATTTTATTTTATTGTATTTTATTTTATATTATTTTACTTTATTTTATTTAATTTAATTTTTTTATTTTATTTTATTTTATTTTATTTTATTTTATTCTATTTCATTTTTTCGTCTTATTTTATTTTAGTATATTAAATTTTATTATTATTTTATTTTATTTTATCTTATTTTATTTTATTTTAGTTTTTTTATTATTTCTTTTTATTTAATTTTTTTTATTTTTTTAAATCTAATTTTATTTTATTTTATTTTTTTGTAATTTTTTAATTAATTCTTTCCTTTTATTGTATTTTATTTTGTTCCAAATTATTTTATTTTTTTTTTAATTTAATTTAATTTTATTTTATTTTATGTTATTTTAGTTTATTTCGTTTTATTTTACTTTATATTATTTTATTTTATTTCATTTTATTTTATTTTTTTTTTAATTTATTTTATTTTTTAATTTATTTTATTTCTATATTTTATTTTTATTTTTTTATGTTTTTATTTTATTTTATTTTATATTATTTTATTTTATTTCATTTGATTTTATTTTATTTCATTTTTTTATTTTTATTTTATTTATTTTATTTTTTTATTTATTTTATTTCTATTTTTTATTTTTATTTTTTTATGTTTTTATTTTATTTTATTTTATTTTATATTATTTTATTTCATTTTAATATATTTAATTTTATTTTAATTTATTTTATGCTTTGTTACTTTTTTATTTTATTTTATTTTATTTTAGTTTATTTTTCAAATTTTTTATACTTTTTTAAATTTTTATTTTTTTATATTCTATTATTTTCAAAAAAAAAAAACCTTCAGCAACAGCTTGAATTGTCTAAAATTAAGACGTTTGAGAAAAAACACATTTTAGAGCTAGTTACGAAACTTATTCCCATCGGTGTAGTTTAACTACTAGTTTATGAAGAAAGTGTTTTTTACTTATTTCACTTTCATATAATTTTTAATATCAGATTTTAATTTTTGACTTGCTCGGAAATGAAGTGGCTTGCAACTAGTTGACAAAGAGGGAGTTATAGATAAGTGTTTTACCTAATTACTCTTAATGCTGGGTATGTGAGACTAACCAAAGTGTTAAACGTCAGCAATAGCCGAGAACGTTACGCCGTAGAATACTATACTGGCAGAAAATTTGGCTAAAACAACAAGTACAGTAATGTAAATCAACACTTGCCCAGCAACTGACCGACAAATATGAAGAATAGAAGCATATGCAACGTTCAGTATGCCAAAAAAAAAAACACACGAAAAATTGCAATTTTCAACACTAAAAACTCGTTTATCCTTCACATTCACATGCCGCTCCTCACCACACATATGGCCTCACTTCCACAGTAATTTAACATATTTCATAGAAAACAGCTTGGTAATCATTCAACGACAATGGCAATGTTAATACAATCACCAAGTACCTTGGCTCATCAACGTACAGCCCGCGCGCTGATTGTTACCACTACTCCAACCCTTCGCATCACATGCCGTTGAATGTGTGTGTGTGTGTGTTGGTTGTAGAACAATTTTTGAAAATCAAGTTTTAGGCTTTTAGCAAGTTCCTTTGTTGCTTCCGTGCTGTAAGTATGCGGAAGGTTGAGCGAAGCGCAAGTGGAGGGCGCAGAGAATGGTAAGAATACCTAAAATTTTCTCGTTAACTTTGACCTTGGCGAAAAATTCGTTGTTCCATTGTTAGTAGTAGTTGCAAATACATACCTAGATATATACATATGTACATAGAGGTGTGTGCTTTTGTAAGTTTGCAAGTAGTAACTTGCGGTTACCTTTATGGTTTCATACACACAGATATGCACACATACACACACGGTTTGCACTTCATTTACCTTTTCGTCTCACCTCAAACGCGGCGTAGGTATAATATTCGCGTTTAAAGTGCAGGTATGTGATATTAAATTAAATTTTCTTGCTATAAAAGTAATATATTTACTCTCTTTATGCTTGACATGCAAACATATATATATATTTAATACAAACTTAAGCACTTTCACTTGCCAAAAATTTAAATTCTACAAATAGCATAGACCAGTGTTGCTAGGTGGCTCACAGTGGGGTAAAAGTGCTCAAAAGAGTATTATTTTTTTCCTCAAATTTGAACAGTTTATTTAAAACTGTTCAGGGAATTGTGCGTTGGAAATTTTTTTTTTATTTAATCGTCCATGTACTGGCGCTCCACAGTCGAAAATTAAGATCTTTTTATTTATGAAAAATTTCCTATATAAAACATTTTTCAACTGATTCGGATTATTTACGCAATGTGCATAGCAAATACCATAAATGACGAAAAATTCATAAATTGGGTTACGAACTGCTACCCGCATCCAGTATATTCTTCAGATTTAGCCTACTTCGACTATTTCTTGTTTCTAAACCTGAAGAAATGGATGGGCGGTGAGAGATTCGGGTCGATTGAAGACGTCATCACAGAAACTAACGCATATTTTGAGGGCCTTGAAGCAACCTAACATTTAGAAGGAATACAAAAACTGGAAACACGCTTTACTTAATATATAAAGCTAAAAGGAGACTAGGTTGAGAAAGAAAACGCTTGCTTGCCGAAAAAAATATATTTTGTTCAAGTCAGTGACTTATCCAACCTTCCTCGTAATATCCGGCACCGTCGAATAATCCCAAAAGTATTTAATCAAAAGTGTATCTTTTTCAATTTTGGTATGCTCGCATAAACACTTTGCAGGTTTAGCATGGTCATTATTGATGTTAAGATAAATTTTAGCTAACAGCTCGGACCATAATAAAACACAATATTTTGGCGAAATTCATATTTTTTTATTCAGTATAGTTCGCTTCGAGGGTGATACACTGAATATAGCGATTCTCCAACTTTTCGATACCATTTTTGTAGTACAATTTGTCCTTTGCTTCAAAATCGGCGTCAATTTCGGCGATCACCTCGTCATTCGACGAAAATTTCTTCACAGCGAGCATTGTTTTGAGATCTGAGGACAGCAAATAGTTGATGGTTCCAGATCTGGAGGATAATATGGATGCGAGCGCAATTTGAAGCCCAATTGATGGATTTTTGCCATCGATTTCACTGGTCTGGTGAAACAACACTTCCTTTTTCATCAAAAGTGGCCGTTTATCGGCGATTTCGTCCTTCAAGTGGTCCAATAATGCTATGTAGTAGTCACTTTTTGATGGTCCTTCCTTCCTTCCTTCCTTTTTCAAGGCAGTCAATGATAATTATTCCATGCGCATCCCAAATATGCAGACGACATAACCTTGTTAGCTGACTATTGCGTTTTTCCACGTTGTGGAGCAGGTTCATCGTGCGCAGTCCTTTCGGATGACTGTCGATCGGACTTTGGAGTGAAATTTTGGATCCATGTTTCATCTATTGTCACATATCGACTCAAAAGCTAGGGTTTAATACACTTGAACATCTCCAAATACTGCCCCGAATCAGCAACAGTTCGTTGTTATTGATCTAAAGTGAGCTCGTGTGGAACCAAGTTTGCACAAATTTTTCTCATACCCCTTTATTCGCAAATTTTTTTATGGTTGATTCCCCTGGATCAGTGTCCGGAAACTCGTCATGCTGCAGTTATATAAATTTTTTTATTTCTAGTAGCGCTATCTATGTGTCATCCCGGGGAATTTCCAATTGACCTATTATAAGCTCACCTACCAGTACAATGAAATCTATGTTACGTACCACTGGACTATATCGTTATCTAATTCGAGGAAATCAACAATTTTAATTTATGCAACAGACCTGAACGGCAGTAATATCTCCTCTTAGTTGGACTCTGATATATTTAGTGAATCGCAGTTTCGTCAATAAAACCAAAAATTTGTGTTTCTCTTATCACTAACATTAGTCTGCTGGAAATCTCCTGCTAGCAGCTGCTGTAACTTCTCTCTTTGACAATAATTATTTGAAATTATTTTTCAAGATCTTTTTAGGGCCTTGAAACCCCATTTACCCACTCCAATTTGTTGCCTCTTTCCACGAAAGCATGTGAAAACAAAAAACACCTACATTTGCGTCGTTATTGGAAAATATCAAATTGCAAATAAGCCTTTGTCTTCAGCAGATGGTAGACTGTGTAAGAGATAAGAAGTGTTTTTGTCAAGCTGTGTCAATCTATACGTCTTTATAGTGCTATGAATGTGTTTGATTCACTTGATTTATTACTTGAGATCGTTACTCATTTCATCTTAAAACGGTTTTTAAAAACTTGTTTTCCTAAGGTTGCAAACGGCACAGATGACAGTGTAACTGTGCAGTGAACAGTCAGTCATTCAGAACAAGGAGTTGTTACCGAAGATTTGAAAGAACTTCTGTTTAAATATCTAGTACAAAAACCCACAAAATGATTTTGAATGACCGTAAAATGAATTTGAATGAAGCACTCTGGAGATATCAACTGAACGTGTACATCATATCATTCACGAATATTTGAGTATGAGAAAGGTATATGCAAAGCACACAAGAGGTTGTTACCGACGAAAACAACAAAAAAACCCACAAAATGAGATGACCTCACTCTGGAGATATCAACGAGCTCACGATGAGTATCGGAGCAGTGTTCGGAGATGTTCAAGCGTAATAAAACCGAATTTTTGCATCGACATGTGACAATGGATAAAACATGGCTCCACCACTTCACTCCAAAGTCCAATCGACAGTCAACCGAGTGGACTGCCCACCATCATCCCGCTCCAAATCGTGGAAAACGCAACAATCGGCTGGCAAGGTTGTGGCGTGTGTATTTTGGGATGCTCATGAAATAATTTTCATAGACTACCTTGAAAAAGGAAGAACCATCAACAGCGACTACAACATAGCGTTATTAGAAGAAAACCAAAGGGATATTTCACCAAGACGATGCAATGTGCCACAAGTCAGTGAAATCGATGGCAAAAATCCATGAATAGGACTTCGAATTGATTCCGCATCCATCCGTATTCTCCAGATCTGACCCCAGTGACCCTTTAATAGCCTCAGATCTCAAGAGAATGCTCGCTGGAAAGAAATTTTCGTCGAATGAAGTGGTGATCGCCGAAACTGAGGCCTACTTTAAAGCAAAGGACAAATCGTACCACAAAAATGGTATCGAAAAGTTGGAGGGTCGCTATAATCAGTGCATCACCCTTGAAGGGAACTATGTTGAATAAAACAAATGAATTTTGCTAAAAAAAAGTGTTTTACTATGGAAGGCCGGGGACTTGTCAGTTGATTTGTTACACTCTGTGACAGTTACACTAATGAGTCATTAACTTCTCGGTGGGTAAGTAGGAAGTCTTAGGATATTATTCAAAAGATGCAGTAGGCGCTGCAAAATTCAAGAGGAGGAGTAGAAGATGATTTTCCAGCTGTTAGGTGATTGCTTTCCACTAAGCAGAAATAGACTTCGCGATAAGGGAATCCCAGTGTGGATGGAAAGTGAGCCGTGGAATTTGAAATTTTTTTTCTGGTATCACAATGAATCTATTTCGATCTAAGTGTGTCAATGTACCCAGCTCGGTCAATTCCACCTACCTATCCACCTACCAAATACCAACCCCTACATTTTCAAGGTTCATTCATAGTATGTTATAATTGTGTTTGCTGTTAATAGTAATAATTTTCATTGCGAGTTGGCTGAACATAAAAAATTAAAAGCAACAGACGCGGAATGACCTTCGAAGTACAACCATTCGAGTGACCACCTGTGTTCTCATGAAAAGCAAAAAAAAAATCTATTAACATACAACACAAATTTATGCATTTACATATGTATGTATGTATGAATGTTTGAATAGATTAGTATGTAATATATATACATACGCCTGTATGTATACAAAAGAAAGGCATTTGCATAGTTGCATCCTGCTCGTCATGTGAGCTACTTTGTTGCACTTATGTATGTATGTATATATTGTATATATGTATGCGTGTGCTTGCATGCGTGCATACCACCACTTAATGGAATTTTTTTTTAAATAAATAATTCATTTAAAGCAACAACAACAACAGCAACAACCAACATATGCAAACAACAAGTGAATGAGTGACTCGGTCAATTTTAAGTGCCAAACAAAAGCAGGGAAAAATGCAAATAATTGAAAGAAAAAAAAATTGGAAAATTTCGATCGAAATATAAAGTGAATTGCGAGTACAAGAGAGCTAGTATGGAAAGAGAGAGAGAGAGAAAGAGAGAGAGAGGTGGGAGACGGTGCACAGGTAACTTAATGTGTCAGGGGCATCTTCGTTATTGTTACCATAGGACATGGGAAAGAGCGGCCGCCGACAAGGTTACATAAGAAATGAAACAAAAAACCGGCAGTTATTGCAGGGGAAGAGTTTGCAGCAGGACGGGAGCTGTAAGTCGCATAATAAAATTTTTTTTTTTTTTTTATGAAAATATTTGTAGGTCCGAGCATTTTCGCTTAATTGCAAATGAACCATGCATTGTAGGGAGGGAAATAATGTATAATGGAAAATAGTTACTCATGATTTTGTGGTCTGGGTTGGAGAGGTAACGAAGTTTTAAATAATGTCATGCAATGTAGGTACATTTCATTATGCATGTGTGTATGCGTGTGTTTACGGAACTCATTTCATAATTGTTTGGCTTTTGTATTTTTTTTCTTTTGTATTTTTTTTTTATATATAATTTTTTGATTTTTTTTTTTGTATGTACTTGCACAAAATGCCTCAATCGCGTGGCATACGCAAATCTTTACAGCGTTTATTCGACATGAAGCCTATAAAATTGCTACAACACCACGCTGAGATTTAACTCCAATTGGCACGTGTTGTTCATTATATTCACTTTTGTATGTGCTGGTATGGGTAAGTGCTCGAATTAGGGTGTTCATTAAAGTTTCCGGCTTTTGGTTTGGTTTTGTCACATAACAGCTGACTGTTTGAATTGGGCGGTTGAGAGGACCTAAGTTATTGGGTAGGTTCATTGTGAAGTCTCGCGTAACCCAATGGCTTAGATTTCTTTTTCTTTGATTTTAATTTCTTTCAATCACGCATGCCCACCTACGTAATGCTTGCACTGAGAGCATTGTGAATTACGTGAAGTTTCACTCGACTGGAGGTTTGACACTCGCAAAGGTAGTACGCTCCATCCAAGGTTTCGCCACCCTCTGTGTATGCACCGCACTTAGTCGATTTCACATTACCTAGCTTGCAGATGTGATTTCGCAGGGGTGCCGCTCCGTTAATACCAAGTGCCCTTCTCCCTGCTTAATATAGGCAACATATGGTCTATCTACAATCCACGCGGCCCCACAATAATATAGTCTACGTTCGTACATTTAATGTTCCTCCATAGTCCACTGTTGTAGACAACATATGAATGTGTTTAAAGGATCCGCGCGAGGCGACTTGGTTTTTGGAGCAGCTCAAGAAAATCCTTATTTCTTTGCCTGCCTCGCATCTTAACCCATCTGTAAGCTCTGCATACGAAGTCGGCATACCTCTTTTCTTGGCAAACTGACTGCTAAGAACAGCCTTCATCAGTAGAACCAATAGCAGATGGAAGGTCGAAACCACGTGTGATGTGACCAGACTGATCAAAAAAAAAAAGAATAACTAAGTTTCTACTCCTTCTAAACAGGATTTCTAGAAGCATAAAATTCGGCACAATAACCGAATACTCGTAACTTCTCTAATGTAAATCCGTCGGTCCAGCGCTACATGATGCAGTTGGTTGTATTGAAAAGGGATTTGTCTTCACACTTGGCATTTTTCTGAAATAATTTGGTGACTCGCGATAAACACGCAGAGTTCAGCGGTCCGTGTCTGTCCTTATAACGGGATCTCTTCCATCGACTTTCGCGAAAGGCCTAAAAACTCTCTTAAACTTGCTTCCATTTGATCTCCACGGTAAGTTCCAAGTGAACTGCAACTCAGCCTTGGAGGAAGCGAGGTGTCGAGCACCCCTGGAACTATCTTTCATACAAATCCCGTAGGAGTTAAACTAGGCAGCCACAAAATTTTGTTTCGACAACCGCTTTTCCGGTAAGGGAAGTAACTATTTGAAAGAATACGAACTCTGTCTATACTATCTACAATAAAATAGAAGCTAAGTCTGGACTTCACAGAAAAGGTCAATAACAGATGGCAAAATGAAACAAAATGTAATATAACAAGTCAGTTATGATCAATGCTAGACGCTAAAAGTTCAAGAAATATACTTTTTCTGTTTCCGGTTCTCAAACAGCATCGTCACTTGTATACTAACAGGACACTATCTAAAGAGAACTCACGGTAAAGGAATGAGATGCTTCTCAGATGACTTTTGATGCAGATTCAGGGATACGGAAGAGGAAGAGTTTATCGTACTGCCACTTCTGCCACTGTCCAGCGCCGAGCGTAAAAAATCAGCGATGTCTAGGAAAGTACTATTCTGACCGACTCGCTAAGCTATCCTTACCGATGGGTTGCATAACACGCACTAAATGGTTTGAACTTCAAGGAAGGTGAACAGAACCTCTTTTAACCATAGCCCAACATAGCTATTCCAGCTTTGAAGTTTTCTATACTGTAATTACCGCTGTTAGAAGCACAGGAAGAGAAAGATCTCATTACGTTGGAAAGATCGACCATAGAAAGACCTGGTTTCACTTGATGCCTACAATCACAACCTACAGAGAGGGAGGTATAAAGTTTATCGATAGTACATTATGGTGAATTCAAATGAGGTTTTAATGGGTGATTCATTTCGAGGTTCTCTACTTAAAAAAAAATCAGAAAATTAAAATTTAATGGGGAATGGTTATTATAATTCGCAAGAACATTCTGCGGCATTAATTCTTTAAAGATTATCTCTTTCAAATGTTGGCCGCGGCTACGTCTCAGATGATCCATCCGTTGAGTCCAATTTTCGATGACTCGTTCGAGCATTTCGACTGGTATCTGGCGAATGACGCGCATGATGTTTTCCTCCAAGGCCTGAATTGAAGCAGGATTGTCTGCATAGACTTTAAATTTTACATATCCCCACAGGAAAAAGCCTAACAGTGTGATATCACACGATTTAGGTAGCCAAACGACCGGCCCAAAACGTGAAATTATCTCCTCATCGAAGTGTTCTCTCAATAAATCTATTGATTGATGCGAGGTGTACATTTTGTACATTTTGAATTAAAGATCTCAATGTAAAATGTATCAAGTCGTTCCATACGTTAGTCCGAGTTGTTGTGAACGGCGCCGAATCAACTCTCCACGGTCTTCGTGTACACTCTCAGCTACGGCCGCTATATTTTTTTCACTACGTGCTGGACGTGGTCTATTCGGTCGAATATTATCCAATAATGAAGACTGGGCCTCAAGATGGGTAATGGTGTTGCGAATAGTACGCTCAGTAGGCCGATTATGTTGACCATAAGTTAAGCGAAGCGCGCGAAACACATTCTTTACAGAACGTGAATTTTCGTAATAAAAAAGTTATTCAGGCGTAAGTCGTTCCATTATGAAATACCAAACAATACTAAACAAAAATAACATGACAGCTTGACACGAATCATGCGTGATCTGTCGAACAAAGGCTATTGAAAAAAGTTTCTCTACTTGGATAAAAGAAAATTATATAATGGTCACCCTAACGTTTAGTAGGAGCTTTGTGAAAATAATCAGCAATAGAAACTACCACAAATTACTTCCTGAAATCTGGAAAAGTTCAGGAAAGCTATCGAAAAAGTGAGAAAAATAATGGAAAATAAATGGCATCCCGAAATTGGCAGCAATTAGAGTGAAAGGACTATAACATATATATCATGCCATCGGCAAGCAACAAAACACATCTACATATGCTTATTTTCATTTCATGTAAATACATTTCGAAATATGTAGGTATGTGTCTGAGTTTTTTTTTGTTGTGATTTGCACGACATTGACACATATTCCATCGCAAAAGTCAAGTAAAGTAAAGCAAAAAAAAAAAACAAATGCAATTAATGGCGGGGCGCACAGAAAAAAAATATATAGAATCAAAATAAAAGCAGCAACAAAAAAACAACAAAGTAAGTCACGACATCGCGACTGGAGTGGAAATCAGTCAGGCACACGCAATGGTTACAAAATAATTTCCGAGATTTTTATGCAATTCTTTTATCGCTTTTTAGAGGCTTTAGCGACAAAATTGTTTTCTTCAAGCCTTTTTGTGTATTTTTGTTTTTGTTTTCCTAACAGAATTTCTTCTTTAGTTCTACTACTTTTTATTTTAGCGTCAAAATCAACACACCTTTAAATTGGCAGCAAAAAACAAACACCTACTACTGCCGCGTACAGCTTGTTGGTGGGTGGTCACATGCCAGTCGCGTTCATTATTCTCTATATTATCGACGCTTTTTGCTGTACAATAAAATATTCACTTGTCCTCGACGCAGAATAATTGCAAATGTATTGTATACATATATATGTATGTATACAAAGATGCGTGTGTATCCAAACAACGTTGTATTTTAATCAAATTACTTCATTCTGCACGAATTTTCATTAACAAAACACTGTTGGCTGAGGTCTAGAGAAAAGTCCTACAACAAATTCCTTACACAACTTCATAGTCCGCTTTATTGTGTGGGTGTTAGCACCTTAAGTCAGCTGAGAGCTGAAAAGGTAAGTTTTTTCTATTGCTCTGCACACATTTTCTCCTCATAATGTTTATAGTTTTGTAAGTTTACTTGTAGTTGAATTCCAACTTGAGTTTTTTGCTTGACCTTGATGCACTTTGAATTGTGTAGCTCTCGTTCTCATTTTCATTTCTAACAAAGTCTGTATCTTTGAAGTACCAGGCTTCGTATAGAACTCCTCCTTCTTCTTTGGTGTAGGCATCGCTTACGCGATTATAGCCGAATCCAATCGTACCTTCTCTTTGCTCTTTGGGTGGAGGTTTTCCTATTCCTCAGCTTCCATCGGCGGGTACTCCATCGAATACTTTCAAAGCTGGAGTGCTGTCATCCATTCGAACTACATGACCCAGCCAGCATAGTCGCTGTTTCTTGATTCGCTGAACTATGTAAATGTCGTCGTATAGCTCGTACAGCTCATTGTCCTACCGTCTACAGCATTCCCGTTGCCAACGCGCAAAAGACCATAAATCTTTCGCAAAACTTTTCTCTCAAAAACTCCATCGAATGTCGACATCGTCCAGGCTTCTACACTATATGTCAGAACGGGAATGATGAGCGACTTGTAGAGTTTGGTTTCGGCTCGCCGAGAGAGGACTTTACTTTCCAATTGCCAAAGTAGCACTTGTTGGCAAGAGTGATTCTGCGTTGAATTTCAAGGCTAGCATTGTTGGTGTCGTTAATGCTGATTCCTAGATAGACGAAATTTTTTACAACTTCATAGTTATGACTGTAAAAAGTGATGTAGGAGCCGAGTCACGAATGCTCTGACTGTCTTCTTGATGACAGCAGTTATTCTGTCTTGTCCTCATTCACTATCAATTATTTGTCAATATCATGGACTTACGAAAAAAATAGTAGATTCCTGTCAAAGATTGTCCTGTTTATTTTCAGCTCTGCAGTTTGTATTATTTTTTCCAGCATCAAATTAAAAAGAGACACCCAGTCTGAAGTCTTTTTTGGTACCAAGCGGGTCGGAGAGGTCGATAACAATTCTGATTGCGAGTGTATCGATTCTTCTCTCGGGTCTTCCCCAAGATTGTTCGCGTGGTGAATGCCTGGTCAATGGTGGATTTTCCAGGTCTAAAGCCACACTGATAAGGTCCAATCAGTTCGTTGGTTTTGAATCTCTCACATAAAATGCTAGATGGGACCTTGTATACGATATTCAGAAGGTTTATTCCATGATAATCGGCGTAGACCATGAAATCCTCCTTTTTTGGATTGAGCAGAACACACTGAAGTTCCATAATATAAAGAAGCTGATAAATGTACCTTGCCATATCTTCGCCGCTGGATGATTGAACATCTATAACAGCGTCATCGCGTGGGACTTCGGGTTGGCCATCTCCGTGTTTTTTACTTTCAAGGCCATTCCGCAGACTGGGGAAATCTTCCCATATTAAGTATGTTCTGGACATCTGTCACCAGTTTACCGCCTTGGTCCTTAGATGAGTATGCTCCGGTCTTGAAACGTTCTGTAAGTCGACACATCTTTTCATAGAACTTTAGAGCATTACCCTTGTAAGCCAACTTCACAAGCTCTTCCATCACACGCTTTTCAACCTTTTCGTCTACAAATGTGTCTCACTTGCCTCTTTACCTCTCACTATCTATCCCACCCCCTATGTGTTGTGGTCAACCGCAACTTTGTGTAGTAGACAGCCCGTTTTCTCTCCACTGCAGTTCGATATTGCTCATCGTACCAACTCTTTCTTCCAGTTTGAAGCACACACAATTGCGTGAAAATATTTGTATGTGTCATTAACGGTGTGCTATTAAACGTTTAGTCAAGAATATCCGCTACGAACTGGAGGTTATTGGCTCGAGCTCTGGGCAGACCAACATCTGCAAAAGTCTTTTCTAAGAGCTATCAACTCTCCTATTGAATGTTATATTTCTGTCACGAAACAAAAGCTTCTATAAAAATTATTCAGGTACTAGAAGGTGATTAAACCCTAAAGGACTCTTCATTTATAGGACGATGAGTCATCGTATACAAAAAAAAAAAATTCAAAATGGCTTAAGCGGTAAAATCGCATTTAGTCATTCATGTGAAACTACCCCCAAGTAATGATATCTCCAAAAATAATATTATAAATACAAGTAATTTCCTGTAGAAAGCGAAGAAGAGGAAGACATGATTTCCTTCACTTAGTAGTAATGCACAAAATATGAGTCAAAATGTAAAGCCTAATTAAAATAATATTTTGTAAAATACAAATAAAAAGGTGTATATAGAGGCAGATTAAAGCTTTTATTTATTTTGCTAAATTAAAATCGCCAAGGTTGTATTGATTATGCAATGAGCAGAGAAATTGCCTTTGGCAAAATGAAAAGTTCAACAATTTGTAAAAAGTCTGCTGCAAGCGCAACCCATCCCTCTCCGCATACTTTTCTCTCATATCATTTCTCTTCATATCTTTTATTTATTCATAGAAATTCGGCAGGAGCTTCCTTTGCAGTTTATCTGTTTGATTAAGTTTTATAAAAGATATAAAAAGTTAAAAATAAAAAATAAAAAATAAAAATAAAAAAAATTAAACTTAAATAAGCACTGAGTCGCTTACCAAGAAATCATTGTTAAAAAACAATAATTGTAATCATGAATTCTTTTCAGTTTTCCATGCTGAAGCGAAGCTTATAACCGATGCGAGGATCAGTGTGGTGGGTTTAGATACGAACAAGCAATTTACCAAAGCTTAGCGTACGCCATTTCTGAATCCCCCATAGACTAAGCAAAAAATATTTAATTCGGAAAATTATGAGGAATTGGAACCTTTTTACAGCAAATGCCTGACATGACAAGAACTACAGATCCTACCATAAGAAAAAAATATTTATCCTCAAAGTAAATAGACGCTTTTTGCTTCTTTTTAAATGGAAGTTAGACCTACAGGAACTTTCAATAGCAAAGATTTCTACTATTCTCGTACTCTACATCAAAGTAACAACTAAAGAGCGACTCTAGGTTAAAACAGGTCATTCTCAGAACATTAAATTGCATGGAATTTTTTTTTTTTTTTTTTTTTGCTTTGTTTATTGTTTCCTTTTGATTGGTGAGCCCGCCCTATGCAGAATTAGCGCCACATTGAGAGCGATTTTCTCTATAGCTTATTTCTGACAAACTTAAAAACTTTTTTTTACAAATTCTACAAAAATTTCAAAATCTAAGTAAAATAAGTTATAGTAAATTTCAATTTGAAAATTCACGGGGCATAGCAGGGGCCTAAGGTAAAGATCAAAACATATACGTAAAACTAATTGCTTTGCAAAAAAAAAAATATATATATAGGGTGTTTTTTATAGAGGTATAGAACTTTAAGTTGGCATTACTTTTCAAGATGGCGACCGATTTAACAGCTGTCAAGTGATTTATTTTCAGTTTGGTTTGGCAATTCATCGTGAATAGACTCATGCCTGAAAAACGCTTTCGAAAATAGTGGTTCTGTGCGGAAAACGTATAGCGCACTACGTCCATTTCAGCGATATTTAGCGATGAAGCGCACTTCTGGTTGAATGGCTACGTCAACAAACAAAACTAACGCATTTGGAGTGAAGGTAATCCTCAAGTGTATGTTGAAACTCCGTTACATCCAGAAAAACTGACTGTTTCGTGCGCTTTATGGGCTAGTGGAATCATTGGTCCGTATCATTGGACGTAGTGCGCGATACGTTTTCCGCACAGAACCATTATTTTCGAAATAAAATTGCACTATTTGCAAGCGTTGTTTAGGCGCGAGTCTATTCACGATGAATTTCCAAACCAAACTGAGAATAAATCACTTTACAGCTGTTAAATCGGTCGCCATCTTGCAAAGTAATGTCAACTTAAAGTTCTATACCTCTATAAAGAAACACCCTATATAAGTCTTGTATATTTAATCCAGCTGTTCTATTTTAATTCAGTTTCGTCAAGCAATATTAGCAAATCTAAGTATGTAAAGCAACCCTACTGGCTTTATTTCAATTATTTTAAATTAAATAATTTAATCCGAAATAAATAAAATAAATCAAAATAAAAATTAAAAAAAAAGCAATGAAATAAAAAACAAAAATAAACAAAATAAACTAAAATTAAATAAAATTAATAATAAATAAAATATAAAAACTTAGTTCTTTATCGGCCTCGGCCCGTAAATTGTTTACGGTTATAAGTTAGTGATGGCTCAGACAGTTAATGGCTGAAAGTATGCAGGATTACAAAAAATTCACTAGCCCAACATTAAAAAAAAAATAACCACTAAATATTAGCGCACTTAATAGTTGTTGGTTGGTAATGAATTGAATATTACAATAACAGATTAAATGGCTGGTGTTGGCTCAGTGGTCGAGCACTCATCTGTAAAGTCAGGATCCGTTGGTTTGATCACTGCCGTAGGAAGTCTGATGAGAAGATGTGGTGATTGATCTCATTGTTATATAACAAAATATTAAATTTAAAAAAGAAACAAATATGCTTTCCGTGCTTAAAGCTCTTATCTACATAAAAAGTTAAAATAAAAGCAAAAAATTAAATTGAAAATAAGAAAAATATATTATATTAGATTAAAAAACAAAAATTTAAAAATAATAAATAAAATTAATATGAAAAAAATTAGTAAAAGAAAGGTAAATAAAACTAAAAAAATTGAAGAAAATTAAATAAAAATAAATAAAATATGATTACATAAAATTACATAGAATTTAATAAATTAAAATAAAATAAAACTAAAAACTAAAAATAATTAAAAATAAAATAAAAATTTACAAAAAAGAGATAAATAAAGCTTAGAAAAAAAATTAAATACAAATAAACCAAATAAAGTAAAATTATGCAAAATAAAATCAAATAAAACAGAATATAATAAATTATATTAAATGATTAAAAAACACAACATAAAAAAAATAGATTAAAATAAAATTAAAATAAAGAAAAAGCAAATAAATTTAAATTAAATTAAATAAAAAATTTGGGATCATGAATTAAAAAAAATTTAACTTAAACTAAATAAAGTATAAAAATAATATTAAATAAAATTAAATAAAATGAAAAAAATTAAATCAAATCATAATAATTTAAATTAAATATGAAAAAAATAGAGATAAAATAAAATAAAACAAAGTGATAAATAATTTAAAATCAATTAAAATAAAAGAAAATCAAATGGAATAATTCAAAATATTAAACAAATAAAATAAATTGAGATAAAACTAAATAAACAAAAATGAAATGAAAAAAATAAAGTGTAATGAAATAAATTTAAACTAAAAGATAATAATATTATAAAAATAATAAAAAGTTTAAAAAATTTAAATAAAATAAAATGAATTAAACAAAATAGAAGAACATCTAATAAAATAAATTAAATAGAATAAAACTAAAAAAAATAATGAAATGAAATAACTGCGATTAATTAAAATAAAATGTAAAAATTTTAAAATATATATGCCATAATACAACATAATAAGAAAAAGTGTAATTAAATTAATTTGAAAGAAGTTTTTTTTTAATAACTTCTTCAAGAGATAAATGTGGAAGTCATTATAAGTATAAATTACACAACAATATAACTTAAACAAAAAATAAGAATAATTCACCACATTTATTCAACGCAAGAAATTGATAATTTTGTGGGGAGGCGTCATTGACGTGTAAATCATTTTTATAGTTTTCTTAGCTGCAACTGCGATACACAAACATAAGTGGTCAGAAGTTAGCGGCTTAAGTGTTGGAAAACACGCCAAAGAATTTTTAAAACAATTTTCACAGATACAGCAACAGCAGGAGAGCAAAATTCTTCTGATCAACCTTTTATTGTTTTTATTTCATTTTTTCTCTGAGAGTTATAACAAACAAATTTTGTAATAAAACAAGATAACTTTAGACGAATTGACGCCCCATTCAGCTGTGTGTGTTGTTTATATGTATTCAGTTCATCACTGACTAAGGCAGTACAAAAATAACAAAACTTAGTGAGTTTAATAACCACACACAACAAGCATTCCTATTTACATAATCTCTATTAACACATATTTTCTGCTCCAACAAACAAACCTAATTTTCCCAAGCATTATTCTATGCAAAGTTATTTGCGGAAAATATGCAGCAGAAAAAACAAATCAAAGTATAAATAAAAAGAATTATCATTGCGGATATGCGAATGTCGTGGCAAAATGTGAGTGACTCGTGCGGAGCAACAAAGTCGCGTGTATGTATGAGTATGTATGTACTCGTATGTAGGAAAATGACGAAACAACGCGCAAGAAATTGCAGAGACGTCAGAGGCCGTTGACTGTTGTAGTGGATAAACAGTCAGAAGAACAGGAAAAAAAAGAGAAAATGCGAAAGAAAGTACTGAAAGCATTGAAGCGCAGACTGTCGGCCAAAACCACAGGAGACTAAAGGCATTGGTTGCCAAAAAAAAAAAAAGGGACTAACTGACAGCTTTTAATATTCATGTAATTCTTCATGTGTAAATATGTGTGTTATGTTATGCTACATATTTGTATTTTTACTAAAATCCGTGCTTTAGTTTTTTAGTTTTTCCAACATTTTTCTTTCCTTTTCATAATTGTCGCATTATGCATTTAGTATACAAACATATACATGTACATGCATACATACATACATACGCAAAAACTATTTATTTAGATTATTTATATTCTCCATATTACTCTGCTGGCGACGACAGGCGCGAGCGACTCTGCTTTAACAAAAACAACAAATACTACTTAAATATATACGAAAGTAACTGTTTGTATGTATGTATATGTGACCTTTTTTGCACGCCAATACCTCAATGGATAGTTTTCAATGCCTAAACGTTTATTAAATCGATACCTAACAGACGGCAGCCTAAGTGATGGTGACTCTGGTAGTTTTGTTAGCTGTTCTGTCTCTGATGGCTGTGTGTGGTTGCAATTGTTGCTAAATGAGGCACAGTCAGCACGAGAAAGCACTTAGTTGGCGGCACAGCCTTGCAGTATGTCAAGCAATTATATATGTATTTATAATTTTTCATAAATTTTTAATTTTCCCCCCCTCCCCAAACCTCAAACGTATGTATGTATGTATATCTCGTGCATTCGCCTTAATGAATATCTCAATGTGAGAAGCTTTACCTTCAAGTGTCGAAGTACGTCTAGAAATAGAAAATGTGCGTACAAAAATGTTTTCAGGAAGATAATTGCGATTTTACTGAGATAATAAGTATATTTTCTAAAAAAAATTAAAGTAGCAATAAATTAAACAAGAAATAAAATGAAGATTTGGAATTAGATAATATAAAAAAATGAAATAATAAAATTTGTAAAGGAATGAAATGAAATAAAATAAGCAAAAAAATAAAATAAAATAAAATAAAATATAATAAAATTTAATTAAATTAAATAAATTAAAATATAATACAGCAAAACAAAATAATATAATATAAAATAAAATAAAATAAGACAAAATAAAATAAAACAAAAAATTTAAATTTTAATAAAATAAAATAAAATAAATACAAAATAAATAAAATAAAATAAAGTTAAAAAAATAAATTAAAACAAAATAAAACAAAAATTAAATAAAATTTTATTTTATAATTAAATAAAATAAAAATATCAAAATAAAATAAAATAGAATGAAACAAAATTAAATAAAATAAAATACAACAAAATGAAATGCAATAAAATAAAATAAAAGAATAATATAATTAAAGCTGGAATAATATAAATAAAAATTAAATAGTATAATTAAAGATAAATTATAATAATATAAAATAAAATACAATACAATAAAATAAAATTTTTAATTAATATATAAAATATTTTTATAATAGTAAAAATTAAAATTATTTAAATTAAAATACATAAAAAAATAATACAAAATAAAATATATTAATATATAAACAAAATAAAATAAAATAAAATAAAGATAAAGAAAAACGAAAGAAAATAAAATAAAATAAAATAATTAAAAGAAATAAAAATAAAAAAATAAAATAAAATAAAATAAAATCCAATTGAGCCATCAATGTTCAAGCGAATAACTTCTCTCCCGTTTGTCTATAAAATACTAACGCCATGCATATCCATCATCCTTTATGAACACACTGAAGCAAACAACTTGATTGCAGAAGCAAAGAAAAGCTGCATAAGAGATGTAAAGGGGATATAAAGAGCAGTTAATTATAGATCAAGTAGTACTTGAACAATCTAAAAGGCAAAACAGAAACTTCTATGCAGCGTACATCGATTGGCTGAAAGCTTTCGATTCAGTGCCCTATTCACGGCATATCGAGGTGCTGCATTTGTATAAATTCAATCCCAAGGTAATACTTTTCCAAGATTAAATTATGCAATATTGGAGAACTCGAATAAAATTGCCAATATCAGGAGCTACTCAGTACACGAGGTATATAAAAATCAGCAATGGTCTCTCCCAAGGCGATTCACTGAGTCCACCCTGGTTCATCATCAGCATGAACCCTCTCAATCATATTCTACGGGATACAGGCTACCTGGTGAAACAGGGGCAGATTGGAAGATACCGATTGAGTCATCTCTTCTACGTAGATGATCTGAAGCTTCATGCCAGCAAACCAAACCATCTTGAAAAGCATTTGAAAAATGTTGCAACTTTTTCCAATGACATTAAAATGCCTGTTGTTGCCAGGAAAGAAGGTGGAAGGGGACAGATTGACATCGGGGCGTTGCATGACAAATTAATTTGAAAGCTCAGAGCGTATTTCCGTCAAAAGTCACCACAGTCTTAAATTCATCAGGCTGTAGAATCCGCTGATGATAACCATACTACACTGGCTCATTCGCTTATGAAAGCCGAAACCCGATATCAACGGATGAAAAACTGCTGAAATGGTTTGAAATAATAGTACACGGCGTGTGTCGGAAAGATTTACTGAGTCCGCATGTCGACCAAAAATTGTCGCACTTATGGCTCAAAAACAGAGCAATATTCGCCCCACACGGAAGGGACTATTTTTGCAATACACGATGGCGAGAAATTATGTCAAGTATGTAATTCGGAACGTAAATGCCCCTGCAGACAGATGCCGTAGACGTAATATCAGAAGCGAAACTCTAGACCATGTGCTTGCTCGATTTGTTACGCTCGCTATCTTAAGCGACATAATAACATCGCGAAAATAATTCATTTGCAAATTGCCCAGAGGTACAACTTTTATCAAAATAAGACACCGTACTACAGATATGTATATTCCGGAACCAGTGCACGAAGGTGCCAGCATGCTTTAATATTTCGACCGTGAGACCACAATAGACCAGATATATTTCTGGTTGAGAAGGCTAGTAAAATAGGATTTTTAATTGATATTGCGGTTCCCCTCAACACAAACATGCAAAAAACATATTCGCAATAAATCGCAAAGTGCTCTGACATAGGTATTGATGTGAAACGCCAATCGAAGTTAAGAAAAGTGTATCTACTGCCAGTCATCATATCTGCGCACGGCCTGGTGCATATTAATTATAAGGAAAACATACGAAGCCTCTAGTTGCCAGATCACATCATCTTCGACATGCTGAGAGCAGCATTTTTTAGTTCGTGCCATATTATTCGAAATTTTTTGCAGTAAACTTTTATGATTAATTTAATGTTAGATATTATATATTCTTATTTATATTTAATGAAATGTACATTATTGGCCTGCAGATAAGAAGTCGCAAACAAATGAAATTTACTCCCTAACGGGATGCAATAAAAAGGGGAATAAAATAAAATAAAATAAAATAACAAAAAAATAATAAAAAAAAATTTAAAAAATTTAAAAAATATAAAATAAAAAAAACAAAAAAAATAATAATAAAAGAAAAATAAAAAAATAAAAAAATACATAAAATAAAAAAAAATAAAAAAACATTAAAAAAAATTAAATAAAAATTAAAAAAAAACAAAAAAAAATTAAAAAAAAAATAAAAAAAAATATTTAAAAATAAATTTAATTAAAAAAAATAAAAAAAAATTAAATAAATAAAAATACCAAAAAATAACAAAAAAAAAAAAAAAAAAATAAAATAAATAAATAAATAAAATAAAAAATACATAACAAATAGAAAAATTAAATAAAATAAAAATAAAAAAAAAAAAAAAAAAAACAAAAAAAAAAAAAAAAAAAAAAAAAAAAAAATATTAAACTAAATTAGATAACAAAAAAAAAAAAAAAAAAAAAAAAATAAAAAAATAAAATAAAATAAAAAGTCAAATAAATTAATTAAAATAATTTAAAGTAAAATAAAATAAAATTATATAAAATAAAATAAAATAAAATAAAATAAAATAATAATAATAAAATAAAATAATATTAAATATAAAAAAGTAACATAAAATTATCATCATTAATTTTTAATTTCCAACCAACACTACAGTCTTGTAAAAAACATTTGCAAAATTTTGAAAATTGCCTCCTCTCAATGCAATTATTGCATTACCTATATTATAGTTTCGCTATTAGTTATTACCGTTTCTACTTTCATTTTTGCTTTTGTTGTTGCAACACGTCGATAATTGATTAGTAAAAACCTTCAGCAATCGTCTGCCATTGCCACTAATAGCTGGTGTGTTTGTTTAGCATTCACATACAATAGTATTTACAATGTTTTTTTTTTTTGCATGTTTGTATGTTTATTCAACATTTTTGCTTTGCGGTACAGTATTTGCTGTTGTTTTCCCACTCATTTTCATTTATTTTCTCTGCATTTTCATTGCTTAACCTATACGATTGGTGAATAGCTTTTATGAAAGTTGTTGTTGTTATTGTTATTGTTATTGAGATATGGAAATGTACTGGGCAGTACGATTTATGCGATTTTATGTAAGAGCGCAAGGGTTCTGTCCCACTGCGGATGTGGCAATGTGATTTCTACAATTTATTATCGACTACAGATTATGTAATGCCCAGGGCTTGGACTTAATTGCTTGACGTTGCAAAATGTTGCTTTTAAAAACTGGTTGTGTATGTATTTGAAAAGGAAAAGGTGAATATTTGCACTATGTGAATATCATTTCTTGTTTTCTTGTTAATTCCTACGAAAAATTGTTCCAAGCTAAATACACAAAAAACACAAATATATATTTGTTTGAGCAGAAAACTAATTTAAGATTTTTAAAATAATTTTTCCTTCACAGATTTTTGCGGTTTTGTACAGTTTGGTCATATGAATATCTCTTAATTTATTATAGTAAAGTCCATGACATATAGATGGCGCTACTAGAATTAACTCAATCGTGATTTTTAAGTAGCCCTAGCCTTCAAAAAAAACGTGTTTATAAATTTGACAGTTGTCGGATCATTAGTTTGTGAATTTTAGTATTTTGAGCGAAGCAACTTTTGTTATTGTGAAAAAAAAAAGAATAAAAAAGAATTTCACATATTAATAAACTATACAGTTGAAGCAAAAACTTGGCTTGACGACGAGTTTCCGGACAACGCCCCAGGAAAATCAACCATCAATGATTGGTAAGCTAAATTTAGGTGTGGTGAAATCGACAAGGAAAACGGTAAGCGCAGTACTTTTGACCAAAAACAACGACAAGTTAATGATTCAGAGCAGTGTTTGGAGATGTTCAAGGGCAATATGTTAAACCCGAATTTTTGCGTCGATTTGTGACAATGGATGAACATGGCTTCCTCATTTCACTCTGAAGCCAAATCGACAGTCATCCGAGTGAACTGCGCACTATGAACTCGCTCCAAAGCGTGGAATAACGCAACAATCGACTGATAATGCTACACGTCTGAATTTTGGGATGCGCTGGCATTAATTTTCATTGACTACCTTGAGAAAGAAGAAAAAGAAAGTGATTTTGCACCAAGGCAAGACACAAGTCAGTGAAATTAATGGTATAAATCCATGAATCAGACTTCGAATTGCGTCCATGTCCATGGTATTCTCCAGATCTGGCGCCCAGCGATTATTTTCTCTTCTCAGATCTTAAAAGAGTGCTCGCTGGAAAGTATTTGTGGAGTGAATAGGAGATCGCCGAACGTGAAGCCTATTTTGAAGCAAAGGACAAATCGTACTATAAAAATGGTATCGAAAAGTTGGAGGGTCGCTATAAAAAGTGTATCACCCTGAAGGGAACAAAATAGTGAATAAAAAAACTTGAATTTTGCTAAACAAATCTTTTTTACTATGGTAGGCCGGGGACTTTTAAATTGATTTTAAGAATGAAGACTAGGAGAAAAGCAGGGAATCCCAAGTTAGATTAAGTGCAGCTGTGTTGGCTCATCCGGAAAGACCCGCTGTATAACATATAAGACACGCCGTTTTAAATTCTACATATAAAAGCTATATGTACATATACATCATTATATCAATTGTCACTCTACCATGTTAACTTAGCACCTGCGTTCGAATTACTCTCATGTAAACCACTTTCAAGTGGACAGCGGCATGCTCAAACTGTTCCATGATAGTGAAAGTGGAAGGGAAGTGCCCTTCCTTGCAAGCTCGTGCGCCCTCTCGCTTTTTGTTATGTTACCGTGTTCTGGCACCCATACCCAGCCACGTCTAGTGATTTACGTTTATTCTGATTTTATTGTAATAATCCGAAATGTGCATGCTTCAGTTTTTTTGCAGAATACGGTTGGAAAACGCATGCCCGAAATTTGGAACCTCAATAGGCTATTCCCAATCCAAAAAAAGGGAGACCACATGGTCTGCACCACATATCGCGGGAAAAGCCTATCGGGCGTATTGTGTAAGTGATTAAGGCCCATCATCTACAAACTGATTTAACCTTATCAGTGTGGTTTTAGGTCGGGTATATTCACCATTGAACTGATATTCACCACGCGCCAAATTTTGGAGAATACCCGTAATACACCATTTTCGATAGCACGATAAGCAGCTGCCTCTACGCCTCTATGGCTGAGTTTGTTATCCCTGCAAAACTAATACGGCTCCTCCCTGGATAACAACAGAAGCGCAGCCAGTATTGCGAAGGATCTCTCCCAGCTTTTGGATGCCAAATGAGGTTTCAGGTAGGGTGACTCTTTATCATGTAGTTTATTCAATTTGATGCTGGGTCAAATAATAAAAGTTGCAGAACTAAATAGACCAGGACCAACCTTGACCAGTGTGTAAAATGGTGGCATCAACCACACCATGTCAGATTTAAAATCCAATGCAGAATCTCTCTTGCAAACAGGTGCTACTTCGGACTGAGTAGGCAATTTAAAAGTAAAGTCCTCTCTTGACGAACCAACCTCATTCTCTTAATAACACATGGTACAGAAGCTTGGACGATGACGACATCCGATGAGTCAGCTCTAAGAGTTTTGCGGAAAATTTATGGTTCTTTTTGAGTGGGTCACGACGACTAAAGCAGACGGTGGAACGATGAGCTATGCGAGATATACGCCGATATTGACATTGTTGAGCGTATCAATAGACAGAGTCTATGTCATCCGAATTGATGAAAGCATCCCAACTTTCAGAGTTTCCGATGGAGTATCCACTGGTGGAAGCAGTGGAAGAGGAAGACCTCCCCTCCGTTGGAAAGATCAGGTGGAGAGCAACCTGGTTTCACTTGGTATTTCCAATGGGCACTGAACAGTGAAGGGAAGAAACGAGTGGCGCGCTATTGTTGACAAGACTATAATCGTGTACGCCGAAGAAGAAGAAGAAGAGTTACTCAATAATTAAAAAGCTATATTTGACGAGCTTATACTTTTCGACTTTTTATGAAGATTTCCTAAATGTGCGAAATATATTCATAATATAAAAAAATGTGAATTTTTAAATCAATTTTTTTAATGAAAATAATTTGGAAATTTAGGAGATTTTTTTTTCGAACAACACGATTAGTTACAACTGACCTTTTTGTGGTTTGCAAGGAAGAAAAATAAACAAATATTAATATTCATTATTTAAAGGTAAAGTGAGTATTGAATAAAAATTTTCAGTTTTGTGCTTTTTATCTGTATATTGCCCAAGTATTTAATAGTTAAATTTTAAAATATATTTCAAAAATTTTTTTTGAACAGTTTTTTGCCATATATATTTTTTTAAATACTGAACTATTATTGTGATAATAACAACTTTTCAATAAGAAGCATTTATTTATAAATCAAAACCGTCTTTAAAGATAAAGTACAACATAAACATAAACAAAATTCAGTACTGTGAAAAAATATGCAAATCAAATTTATTGTGAGCGTGTGTGTGTAAGAACTATTTACTTAAGCATTATAAAAGCGTACTGCAATTGGCGTTGCACTGAAAAGAGAAAGGAAAACAAGAAATAAAACAAAACAAAGCTGCTGGAAAAGTACTTTGCATTTATTTAATATATTTTCAATTTTTTTAATTTTTTCAAATTTTTTTTCGCAAAACGTGTAGGCGGCGCCGCAAAAAATGTGCTTTTGGGAGAAAAAAGTAACGGAAATTTTTTCGTAAAATTGTAATTTTTCTATTATTTTTGTGTGGGTACTTCTCATATATATACTCCATGCCCAGCTCCACGTCTTCTTCTTGTTGTTGTTGTTGTTGCTTTTGCAATTGTTGCTGCTGTAACTGTTGCAGAATCTTCAGCTGAAACTCCAATTGCTCTTTCTCCTTATCCTTCTTAGTGCCCCCAGTGTTATTACGCCTCGGCCGATTCATCATCGGATCGTCCATTTGACGCGTTGCCTGCGCACGTACTTGGGGCGGCGGTCCTGGCGGTTTCTTCTTCTCCTTCTTTTTCTTCTTCTGTTCAAAGAGCGCTGCATTCGCTGACGCAACAGTTGCCTCGCGTTCCATCACCTGTTGTTTTTTCTTAGCCAAGGCGGCAGTTTGAAAATGCACTAGTGGCGAGCTACGTCGTCGCACAGCCACGGCGTGTGGACCCAGGCAGCGATGATCGGGTGTACTAACGCCGAAGAGCCGTCTTATGCGTCGCTTATTGATAAAACCCAGACCGGAGCTGAAAGTGGAACTGGCGCCACCCTCACTGCCCGCAACCATTTGACTAAAATTGCTGTCGAGATCACAAGAGCCACTCCCGCTGTTCAGTGTGGCGCCACCTATGGTGCCGGCCGAATCGGCGCCGCAGGGGAATAGATATGTATTGAGTGTGCTCAGTGTGGAGGATGTGAATTGGCGCGTTAGCTCGAAACCGCCCGACCCAGCCCCACTGCTGCCATTTGTAAAATGCCAATCGAAGCCGGGCGGCCCAACGCCCGTGGTGGTGATCTGTGGTGGCGGCGGTTGGTGTGCATTTGCTGTTGGATTCGATAGTGGTTGCGGTGGCATGGCGACGGCTGTCGAACCGGTGGCGGTGGTGCGTTGCGAGGTGCTTGTCGAGTGTGTGTTGTTGTTGCTGCTGCTACGATTCAAACTGCTGCTATGATTAGCCGCTGAGCTAGTGGTCATATTGGTGGCATTGTTGTTCTTATTATTGTTGTTGTGCTGCATGCGCGAAGCGGCGCCGCTCGCTGTCGCTGCCGCCTGCATATCGTATGAGTGCGGATTTACATAAATATGATTGTTGTTGTTATGGTTGTGTGGACCGAGACCGCCGCCCGCAGTACCGCCCACTGTCAGCGCATTGGCTGTTGTTGTTGTTGTGCCACCAATGCCACCAACTACAGCACCAGTGCCGCCACCTGTGCCGCCGGTGGTACCAGTATTGTTGTTGTTGCTCAGGTTCATATGCATATTCACCTGGTTGATGTAGTGTGCAATACTGGCGTGTTGGCTTTGTGTCACGCCCCCACCGTTGTTATTGTTGTTTTGCATATCTTGCGTTTGCTGATGTCGGCTGCTGCCGCGCGGCGCAATTATCGCAACGGCAGGCACGCCCAAATGATGTTGCTGTGCAGGCGGTGGACGCGGCGGCATAATCGGCAAAATGGGCAGCGGCGGCAGTTGTGGTGGATCGCGTTCGCGTCGCAAATGTAAGGCGGCAGCAGCGCCAAGCATATGTGGTGGCAGTTGTTGCTCCTGTTCTTGTTGCTGCTGTTGCCGCTGTCGCCGCGGACTGCTATTATTACTATGTTCGGAGTGCTGTTGTTGTTGTTGCTGCTGTTGCGGCGGTTGTCGCTGTGCCGGCGCATCATTGTTGCCATTATTGCTGACAGTTGACGAGCTGCCACCGGCGCCGCCGCCACAGCAATCGCACACGCCAGCACCATGTGAACCCATAGCGCCTTGGTAGTTTTGTGTATGTGTGGGCGTTCTACCTTAAAAAAGGAGTGTGGTGAGTTTTGAGTTGTTTGTTGCTTACAAGAGTGCTGTGCGTTTAGATTCGCTTTTTGATATTTTGGTTTGATATTTTTCAGTTTCACGTAATTAAGTTTAGAAGATATCATTTACACTTCACGCTTAGTAAATTCAGCGCATTGCCGTTTTGAATAAGTTTTTATTCCTGATTGTTTTTGAAATGTGCAAATATACGAGAAACCGTTATGCATACTAGGTTTGTATATAGATAAATAGTTTTAAAAAGTTCTAAATTGCTGCTATTTTGTCTTCTTTTTTTAAATTCACCACGGCGTGGTGAATTTTTGCGCGCTGTTTTATATGTATAGACGTGATAAAAGCTGGCACATACTCTTATTTTGCTGTGTTATATATGTTATTTTCAAAGCGGTAGTGTGGTGAGTTTTTCGCATTTAATTACTTAACAGTTGTTCTATAGGTAAACTTATTTAGTAATTGCATTTATTGCTTAAGTTAAGTCTTAAAATGATTTAGTTTATGTTTTAAGCACTTTCTTAAGAAAGTCAAAGTCAACTTGCGCAGTTTTTGTTTTCAGTTTTTATTATAATGGTGTGGGAAGTTTAAAATTTGTAAGTGTAGGTTTTTATGTTTCGATTATGCATTATTTATTATTATTAAGCTATGTGGCATGTATATTTCAGCACAATTTTTCCAACTTTTGTTAGTATAGTAGTCTGGTGAGTTTTGTAAATTAAATAATTAAACAATTGTTAATTTATGTCAGGTGTAAGGTGGTGATTTTTGAACTACTATTCAGCTTGATAATTTCACCGTTTTTTCTTTCATTTAGTTTTGAAAAATATTTCATGTTGAGTTTTAAACTATGACCTTTCGCGTTATTCAACACAAACTGCTCGATTGTGTTGAATCTTTTTCGACTGAGTTAAAAAATTTTTTATTTCACACTGTTTTTCTCTCTTTTTTAAATTACTTCGCTGCGTTGTTTTTTTGTGGTTTTTCTTAACTTATTTTTGTTCAACATATCAGTTTATGCTGTCTTCTAGGCCATTTGTATACGCTTTCCAAAAAATATCAGTTTTTTATTGCATATATACTTTTTATGCTGAAATTATTAAGCTTATTTGGGTGTGGTGAGTTATGATTGTTGCTTAAGCTTTGTTTATTGGAAATTGTGACAAAAACTTTTCACCGCAGTAGGCTAGCTTTAGATTATTTTATTCATAATAATTTTACATAGATTTGCCTTTTAGAATTTCGAAAATGTAAAATTTTCAAAATAATTTCTATTATTCGTACAATATACGCAGACCAAACCAATTTTAGTTAGTTTTCTGCTTTGGCAAAAACTGAGACAGTAATTTATGCACTTTTTTGTGGCGAAATAATTTTTCACCTTAAAGTGGTGAGTATTTTTGAGCACGAAAAAACTTGTTGCTGACTTTTTTTATTTAAGATGACAGAAAACGCATTTTCACACTTTCTGCCGAGATAAAAGAAATTCACCACAGCGAGGTGAGTTTCAAAAATTTAAAATATTTTGTAATTTAAGCACAAAACATTAGTTTGATATAATTTCTTTTGCTGATTTCGTTTATGCTTTATATTCTTGTTATTTTTTGCAAGTAATTCACACAATTTCAACTTTAACAATTACAATTGGTTTCGAAGACTTACTGGCAGTTATCCTACAGCGTGTTCATAGCTTTTCGATGCTTTCAATATATTTTGCTTAAACTTTTTTTTAGCGTAAGTGTTGTTTATAAAAATTTTAGAGTGCAGATTTTCAGGCGCATTATGTAAGCGGTTATGTTTTGCGAAAATTTTTTACTTTTTGCGCTTTATAAATATTATAAAATTTTATTTTGCGCTATTTGCTTTGTTTAAAAATTATCTGTTTTTTTTTACTTTGAATATTTTTTTTTTAATTTTGTAAATATTTGCGTACCTAACCGTTATTTCTTAAACGTTTATTCATATGGTGCATAAATTTAATTTTTTTTTTAATATTAGTATTCAAATACATAAGCCACTTGATATCACAGCGTTTGCCTCATTTGCAGACTAAAAGGGCCTAAAAGCGCACTACGAGTTTCTAAATGTTTGCTTTATATTCACCACGTTATGTAATTTTTTTTTAAAGCAACAGTTGCAGTAAAGCGACGTTGTGGTTGTCAAAAATAAGAAACAAAATGTCAAGATGCCGCGCTGGCATCCATTTCACTAAGCTATTACTAAGCACTAAGCATTTGAGAGAGTATTTTAGTTTATGTAGCGTTTATAGTTTTTTAGAAAAAATTAAATTAAAAATTTTTAATTTATTTTTTTTGCTCTGGTTTTGTTATTTTGCACTCACGCACACACTTTCACGTATAATATTTCTACGCTTGCATGGCAACTGACACAAGGTTAGATTTATTTTTCGAAATTCTCTTTTTCGTTGCATGCTTTTAGGCGTTGTCACATGTTGTTGCATTGCATTTGGAGTGGTTTGATTGTGGATTTTTGCATTTTCCGGGATGCTGCTGCTGCATTTTTCACATCAATTTTCTTTCTTTTTTCTGTTTTAGTGAAGATTTTCACGAAATTCATTGCATCACAACAGTTTTAGTTGCATATTTTTAGGCGCTGGAGTATAGCAATTTTAATTTTCTTTTTGCAATAAAAATTTTCAGTTTTCGGTTATTATTTTTAGTAGAACTTTTTACAATAATTCTCTGCTTTCATCGTTAATTTTTAGAACAATTTGAAAAATTATTTATATCCACGCGCCACACAGAGAAAGTGATTCAGAGAAAATTTTCTCGATTTCATTTTATATTTCGAAACTCCACTTTCTTATATCCTTAAATCACGTTACAGTAGATTTTCAAATCTTTACGGCGCCAGTAGCTTGAATACACACACACATACACACACACGAAAACAAACACAGTTGAATACACGTGTACGTGACGAGCTCGAGCGGAGCAAATTTTTGAATTGGTTAGCGTTAGCACATCAGTGACTATATTGAAGACACCATATTCGCCCGATTTCACGGTTATGTTTACGATTTGCACACAATTTCTTTACAGCTCAACTCAACTCAACTCAGCTCGGCACAATGCTCAGCACACCACTTCTTAGCGTCAGTGCGCTACATTCGTTACGGAGCAACAAACAACAAATAAATGCGACCAACTTCAGTTCACTTCGCGTAACCAGTCAGTCAGAGCAGCCAGCCATATGTCTGTGAGGCAATAAACCAACGAACCAACCAGTTAGCCGTCAAACCAAACTAAAATCGTGCCATGAACAACCAAGCAATCGAACGAGAGCCAAAGTTCAAACAATAAAAATGCCAACAGAGAGGCGACAGAGACAGCGCTGCTCCTCTTCCACAATCCAACTCTAACTATTTTGATTGCTTCATCGCTTTTTCCTTTGCTATTGTACTCCACACACTTAAGTTGACTTCCGTGGCTGGCGGCATTGGCTCTGCCTCTGCTGCGGCTGCTATGCTTCGCACTCTACATAGTTCGCTCGTGTTGCAGCAGCGACGAAGCAGTCGCCACGTTGGTTGTGTTCGTTAAAATAGTATAACTGTTATGACCGTACAGCGCGAGTGTGAATGCGTGAGAGTGTGAAGTAAATTGTTGAGAGCGTATTAAAGCAGATTCTACTTGGCGCTCTGCTCTCTCTCTTTATGCTCTCCTGCTCACAACTGTCAAATTTTGACAGTTCCAGCTACGCGCCACATTTTTGTTGGTGATTCTTGTATCGAGTTCATCACTTTGCTTTAGTCGTTTCCTGCTAATTCATCATTAATTTCTTATCTTTTTATTTTTACCTCTTTTTAACCTTTTCTTACTCATTCCATTTCCGCCACTGGCTCTCACATAAAATTGCTTCGCTCTCAGCTCATCTATGCACCGCTTTCATTTGACTTTTTACCTCCTTTAGGCTGAAGGTACTTAACTCAACCATAACCACGCTCCTACGGCTACATGGTTAAGCGAAAGAGCAATCCATGGCGGAGCGTAAATGCCCAGGCGTGCAGCTGCAGGTGTAGGTCGACCGTGAAGCATTTCCTCGCAGTTGGTGGTCGAGTGAGTTCAATGGGTAGGTGAGAGAGTGTAGGCCAGTTGAAGAGTGTATGGTAAGTGGTGAGGTGCTCCTTCGCTTTCTGTCGGTTTATCGGCCATTCTCAAGTGCACGAGACCAAATGTGTCAGTCAACAGCGAAGGCAAATATATGTTGGTATTTTAGCATTGTGTAAAGTACTGGCAGCAGGAGAAGCTGCAGAAAAGGCAATTATTGAGGTGCACATGTATGATGGATATTATTATTTGGCTGATTTAGCTCTACTTCGAAGTTTTTCAAAAAATTTATTCTATGCAAAATCGATTTGGCAGCAATAATTTCAACTGAAAATGGTTGAGTACTTTCCTGATCAACTTCCAGCCAGCAAAAAGACTTGAAAAAGTGTTGATTAATGAAGATACTTTCAAAACCGGATCTGATTCCTGTAGGAAGGAGAAAGGACACTTGATTGCAGTGAAAGCTCGACATCCGGAGGAAGAAAACCCGAAACCTCAATCGATGACGATGGTATATATATTCCATCCCTGTCAAAGTGCCCGCCTGAAGAATAACAACCAACCAGTGGGGCATGATGGCTTATCGGCTAAGCAAGGTTCTTTGCAGAATTTCGTGGAGGATGATAGTGTGTCCACGATGTAAATCTGAGTCTGCACCACTTAATTCAGAAAAAAAGTGGATCCCACAATCTGCACTTATTAACGTAATATTTATCTCTCAATGTTACAAAACAGGCACTGCCTGACTAAAACCCACTGTTCTTCAGCGTTGGTCGTTTCATCGTTGCAGAGGGGCTTACATAATTAAAGTGAATGCATCCCCAACCGGAAGGTCCAGTGCTGATACGAACTAATATGGAAACCACTTAATACTCACAAAAAAAATATATAGCTCAAAAAACCTTGGGCTTTACGCCCAACTACTGATTATGGCAAATGTGAGGATACCCACACCAGCAATACCCTGAATATAGTTACCTAGTTAGCTGCGTGGATGCCTGAATGGTCAGCAGGCAGATATTGATCGCAAACAGTTCCTTCGATTGCCGGGCGAGGTCGACAGTAAAAAAATTCCTTCTTACGAATACCGGTTCTGCGGACGAGCGTCCAACCCTTTTCGACTTGCTCGCAGAAACACAAAGTCAACACACCAAAAAGTATAAAAACAGCAACAAAAAATCTGATGAAGGGTGATCCATTTCGAGGTTCATTACTTTTTTAAGAAAAAACAGAGAAAATTCAAATTTAATGGGGAATGTTTAATATCATTCTTTGGCACTTATTTCTTGAAGATTATCTCGTTTAAATGTTGGACGCGGCTACGTCTCATATGATCCATCCGATGAGTCCAGTTTTCGATGACTCGCTCGATTTCGACTGTCACGCGTGATGTTTTGCTCCAAGGCCTTAATCGAAGCGGGATTGTTCGCAAATACTTTAGAACTTACATATCCCCACAGGAAAAAGTCTATAGATATCACACGATCTTGGTGGCCAATCGACCGGCTTAAAACGTGAAATTATCTGCTCACCAAAGTTTTCTCTCAATAAATCCATTGATTGATGCGATGTGTGGGAAATGGCACCAAATGTCGCGGAGATCACGAGCTTCAATTTCAATCATCAAAATGTCATGGGGCGATAACGGTCGTCATTGACGATTACGTTCTCACCGGCAACATTTTTCAAAGAATTATGGACCGATGATACCACCGACAAACCACACAAAACCGCTGTTTTTTTTTTTTTTTTTTTTTTTTTTTGATGAAATGGCAGCTTTTGAATCTCTTCAGGTTGTTATTCGTCCCAAATGCGGCAATACCCAATAATTGAGTCAGAAATAGGCTTCATCGCTGAACCAAATTTGGCTCGAAAAAGTTGGATCTTCTTGGTACTTTTCAAGATCCCATAAAGCGAAGCCATGTCGCTTGGGAAGGTCGAGCGGCTGGGAACGGCGCGAAATCGACTCTCCGGGGTTTTCGCGTACACTCCCAGCCACAGTCGCTATATTTTCTTAACTGCGCGCTGGACGTGATATATTCGGCCGAATACTATCCAATAATAAATGCAGGGTCTCAAGAGGGGTGATAGTGTTGCGAATAGAATGCTCATTAGGCCGATTATGTTGACATAAGTTGAGCAAAGCGTGCGATGTCATCGACGGTAATAGGAACGACCACAATGGCAATGATATATCGAACTCCAGGAATCATGATGGTGTCCGACGAAGAAATACTTCTTTCCTTCAGTCAGGAGACGATAAAGAGTAATACCCTAAAAATGCCGAAATACGTGATTACGAAGAGCTTGGGTAGCTGGGTGACAGAGGTAATTTTCGAAACTTTTATAAAAAATGTGCTGACTCGTATAAGGTTTTAAGATCGGAGCGAGCTCATATAGCAACCAAACGCGTAATCCAGCGACTGATGTCTAGAGTAAACTGAATTTTCGTCGAATAATTTTCCTTAATATAGCACACACTGTCCTATCGAGTATATTGTGTTGAAGAAGAAAATCAACAAACTGATCGGACCCCATCAGTGTGATTTTAAACCCAGCAAATCTAGCATTCACCAGATAGTCACCATGCGTCAAAACTTGAAAAAGACTTCAGTTTTAAGGCTTTCCTTCATAACACCAATCAATGTCGGGATTTGGCCTTCCCGTCTGCAACAATATTCCAGAAAAACTTTGCTAAAAAAGATTTCAACTGATTCTGTGGGCCGAGCAAAGTTACGCTGGAGCCGCATACATAGCAGATCATTTGAGTTTAGAACAGGAGAGGATCAATCAATGCAATAGTAAGATATTATTATTGTGCCAGTAATCGATTAAATTTTGCTGTGCCGAATGCAATTCTATCCTTCTAATTCGTAACTGTCATGGAGTTGTCGATCAAATCACAAATTTGCTTAGAAACCCTTCAAATGCAAGCAAAACTTTCCAAGAAGTCGTTAACACAAAGGCTTCGGAAAGTAAAAAGATATGACTTCTTCTTCTTTGTGACGTGGTTTATACCATCAACAGCATGGACTCTTCTTGTTGCAAATCAGAAAATTGATTTCATAGTGAAACTTTCCGTTTGTGAAGATTGCTCAGTTTGACTCTTCCCTTGAGGGGGGTTTCTTCAGGAAAAGTCGTTAGATTTTGTCTGTGCTAGAATTTTTCGACACTATACTTCCGGCTCCAGAGAATTAATTTCCGACAAAAGAAGCTTTGTGAATCCGCAAACTTCATCAAGTGAAGCTCACTTCAGAGAATTTCATGGAAAGATTTCTCGAAAATAATACTGTACTACCAATCCTTCAATTCTTCTTCCAGGGTTTGCTGCAGTAAGTAAATTGAACGAGTTGAACAAGCACAAACACCATACTTCAATTGAAGTTGTGAAACTGTTGGAGTATTGTGACGGAACATATTTTCGCGCTTTGAAACCACCTGCTACCATTTTGGCCACACTTCCAGTAATAAGAGTTAGCGTCGAGAAATTCTTTTCTAGTATGTTGAAGTCGTAAATTTTGACTTTTTTGATGTTACACATACTCAGAACGTTTTAACTTAAGATACAAGAACAAGAAATTGAATTAAAACGCAATTTTTGTTTACAAGTTTCGACGTGAATTAACTCAGCAACATCCCATCTAAGTACTGAATTAAATTTTTGGCGATGAAACTCCCTCAAGAACCAGTATTTCTCGATGGTATGTTGAATTAAATCAAGTTCGCAGATCACTCCAAACTAATTTTGTGAAAGTCGTCCAAAACCAGTTGTGGATCCGGCAACTTTGATGCTGAGCACAAACTGATATTGCAAAATCGTTATCTGATTTATCGAGAGATTGTGACAACTATACGTATTAGTGGAACTAGCATACATTCATTACTGCATGAACATTTGATTGTGAAAAATATTTTTTCACATTGAATGCCACACAATTTATCAATCGCTCAAAAATTATCGTGTCGATTGGACGAGAGAAATGTAAAAAAAAAATACAAAAGCGGCGCTTCGAAATACCTCTATGATATCGTGACAAGTAATGGATCGTGAATTCACGCGTATGAGCCCGAAAATAAACAGCAGTCGACTGTATGGGTGTTTCAAGAAGAGCTGAGTTCAACGAAAGTTGTCTTTCAAGAAATCAGTTGTCTTTCAAGAAATCAAATAATCCAACCGTCGCAAACGAACCACTCTTCACCATGGCAATGCGCGCTCTCACATGTCGACTGAAACAACTGCATTTTTGAGCAATCAAAATATCGATTTGATGAGTCATCCACCTGACTGAATACTGACTTGGCACCGAATGACTTCTTTATATTCCCGTACGTAGAAAAATAAACTGAAAGTTCAACGTTTTTCGACACCTGAAGAGGCAGTTGATGCATTCAGAACACATGTTTTGGAGATACCTCAGTCAGGGTGGCCACAATGCTTCGACAATAAGTCGAAGAATGATAAAGAATTTGTAAAACTGTGAAGAGATTATCGATGATTAATAATTAACTTTCGCTCATCGATGTTCTCTGGTCCTTAAATACAAAAGGCATACCCCGTAATAACTGTAGTTCGGAAAGTGGAAACCATAACATGTATTTTATTGATAAATTGTGTAATCGATTGCAACTTATTTATTAAAAATAATTGCTTTCACTAATTTATTTGTTTTTCTCATGCCTCTTTGTGCTTTTCGCAGATTTTGAGGTTTTTTTCTTTTTTTGAGTTGTTATGCCACCTTTCCGCCACTTTTATAAGAAGGACATCTCACTAGCTAACACGTATCGTTAATAATGAGTTAGCGAATCATACAATGGTTAGTGCAAGTGTCAAATTCCGAAAAATTCGAAACATCTTATCGACAAATCTTATCGATAAAAGTTACCAATTCCTACTACTGGTATTTTTTATAAATTTCAAATTTCACGAACCATAAATGATCGGACTGCTCGAAATTTTTATAACAAAATATTACGATTTCTTCTTAGAATATGCACACGTATATATACATACTTTTCAAAACTGCATGACCTTGTCTCACCTGCTGTTTACCGAATGAAGAAAATGAAAATGAACCGATAAGAGCTTCTAAATCACAGTTTCCAAACGATGAGGAAGGAAAATATGTACATACATACATATATATGTACATATGTACATGTATGCCAACACACACGCGGCACAAATAATGAAAGACATTTGTTTTGAAAAGACGTTTTCAAATGCAATAATTCACTTGAAACTATTGTTGTTTTTGCTATTGTTAACTGTATTGGCCTCAAAAGTCCAATCAAACGTTATTGCTTTTGTTGCTGTTACATTGCAAACAATCGAAGCAGACGTTCGTTGCCCACCACAATACTGCACCATAAATTTACTGCAACGTGCCACAAGGTGCCACAAATGCAACAAACATCAAAATCGACAACAACAACAACAACTGAGGTGAAATAGGGAGTGAGCTGCGGTGGAAATAAAGACATTAGCCAAAAAAGTTGAGGGCGTGTACGGGGGTGAGCGAGGGAGAGCGAATCGTTTAGCGCTGCTTTTAGTGGCACGGCCATGGTCATGACGACTGAAGGCTAAAAACTGAACTATGCACAAATACACATACACATACACATACACATATATGAGTATTTACAATATAAATACGAAGCATGTGTAGATAAGTTCCCAAATGCTTGTTTGTACTTGACTGCCTGCGCGATGTATTTGTGACGAGTGTTGGTGTGCCACTGCAAATTGTATTTCTTATTGATGAATCGCTGGCGTGAATCAAATAAATAGATTTATAGCTGAACGCCAAATGTTATTATAGCTCCTCGATAGCCTGTGATTGCTGCGATTGATGTTATTGCTATGATTGCTGATTTCACTGATGTAAACATTGCCATTGATTGTGCATATAGAGTCTGCAGGAAAAAGTACAAGTTGTTGACTAGAATCCAACTAGTTGGCCTTTTAACCCGCTGGTGGAGTCAGAGAACGTGGACGACCTTCACTTCGTTACAGAGATGAGGTCGAAAACGACCTGGACTTCACTTGGTATTTTCAACTGGCGCCAACAGAGCAAAGGGAAGGGATGTTTTTGTTCATTCGGTATAATCATGCAAGCGATGCTTATGTCAAAGAAGAAGAAGATAATTCATCTTCCATCTATTTCACATGCACGCAACTGGCTTCTTTTAATATGGCGAAGTCCTACGAAATATCAGTTGTCCGACTAGGCTTCATATATCACATACCCACAGGAAAAAGTATAACGGTGTGATATCACACGATCTTGGTGGCCAATCGACCGACCGGCCCAAATGTGCTCTTTTCGGCCGAATATTATCCAACGATGAATGCTGGATCTCAAGATGGGTGATGATGTTGCGAATAGTACACTCAGTAGGCCGATCATGTTGACTATAAATTGAGCGAAGTGCGCGAAACACATTCTTTACAGCCTTGAATTTTCGTAATAAAGTTGAATGATTTGTAAACGTTGTTCAACCGTAAATCTTTCCATGATGAAATGCCAAAAAATATTGAACAAAAATAACATGACAGCTTGACATGACTCACGCGTGATGTGTCAAAAAAAATCTATTTAAAAAAGTCCCTCTACTTGGATCACCCTTCAGTTAGTTGATATATCTATGTTGAATTTCTACTTTAACAAAAAAGAAAATAAAAATGAATTTTCCTGCAGCGTGAATCGAAACGAGAACCTCTCGTTGTAATATCGACATACCAAGCAGGGCTTATTAGGAAATACAACTCAGGTCTCTGGTCTCCTAGAAATAACAACAACACACGAACTCCGCAGCGGTGAAAATTATTATTATTTTCATTACTGGTGAACTGCTTACAAATAACGAAATATTACGATTTCATCCTACTTCGTACTAGTATGTAACTAGTATTTTTCCATACTAGTCTAACCTTTCACTGCAGGGTATATATTTATATTCGAAATGATGCATTTTCTATTCGTTCATGTATTTAATTGGAAAATACGCCCATAAAATCAAGAAAATGTAATCTATTTTTGCTAATGCATTTCAAGGTTGTTAAAATTGTGCAAAGATTTGAAAATATAATTTTATTCTACTTAATTTTGATTAAAAAAATATATAAAGTGACTTGTAATTCTTAATTTTTTTTTTATATTGTAACAGAAGATTTTAGAGCAAAATTTTCTAAAATTTAATATAAAATTATATTTTTATTTTCTTTTAACACATTTTCCTATATTGTTTTTCCTTACTGAATGGTTACGACAAACAAAATATTTAATGTTAAAAATTCCTATTATTTAAGCTTATCTTGAACTTCTGTTACGATTTGTGTTATGCGGTTTTTGGTTTTTGCAAAAATAGTGGAACCTACAATTTTCAGTTTCGGAATTTCTAATGATTTTTTTGAAGTAAAAAGCTTAGCCCAAGAAAGTTTGTTGTGAGTCAAACAAAAGTTTACGGCTGGTGTAAGTGTTTCCTAGATTGCAACATATGGCATTATTTTTAATATTTTGAGTATAAAAAGCGTTGTAGCAAAATCTGTTCCAAAATTTTAGAATTTTAATAAAAAACACGGGTAATGACAGCTCTTCAGCAGTCACTTAATCGACAAGTGCGGTCGTTTGTGATGATTGTGCTCACTGTGTTCTTTTGATCATCATAAATTCTTGATATTAAGTCAATCGGTCAATAAAGAATACTACCTAGAAGTTCAGTGCCGTTTTGTGCGAAGCAATTCGAAAAACAATGCACGGATCTGTAGAATAGCAGTTCATGGCATTTGCATCACAATAATACGCCTGCTTGCACTTCACTATTGTTTGTCAAAGATAATAATGCAACGATGTCCCTGAAGCCATAACAGGTCAATTGAAAAGTCCCCTGCCTACCATGGTAAAATACATTTTTTTTGGCAAAATTCATTTATTTTTATTCAACATAGTTCCCCTTAATGGGTGGCACACTGATTATAGCGACCCTTCAACTTTTCGATAACATTTTTATAACACGATTTGTCCTTTGTTTCAAAAATAGTCCTCAGTTTCGGCGATCACCTCTTCATTCAACGAAAATTTCTTCCCAGCGAGCATTCTTTTAAGATATGAGAACAGGAAGTAGTCTCCTGGGGGCCAGATCTGGAGAATGGCATTAACTTCACTCACTTGTGACACGGTGCATTGTCTTGGTGAAACAGCACTTTCTTTTTCTCAAAATGCGGCCATTTTTGCCCATTTCGTTCTTCGAACGGTCCGGTAACGCTATGTACTAGTCTCTGTTGATGGTCCTTCCCTTTTCAAGGTAGCCAATGAAAATTTTTCCATGCGCATCTCAAAATAACCTTGCCAGCCGGCTGTTGCGCTTTTCCACGTTTTGGAGCGGGTTCATCGTATGCAGTCCATTCGGATGGCTGTCGATTGGACTACGTTCACCTATAGTGCCTTTGGTGCTCATTTCATCACGTCTGAACTTAGCATACCAATCCTTGATGTTTGATTTTCCTTCGGCAGTCTCCGAAAACTTGTCAGCGAGCCATGTTCTTGTTTCAACAGAATTTTTTTCCTTTAAAAAGCAATATTCTGTTTACACGCGAAATTCCTTTTTATATAAAAAAAGCAACGACCGTAACATTAAACTAATTGCAAAATTTGTAACTCTTTCCAAAATAAACATATAAGTATATACCGATTATCAAATATAATTTACTATCTATAACAAACACTCTATACGTACCCAATAAGAAATGAATAAATTGTAATTAGTAAACTTTAAACAGTACTTGTCACCTCTACTATAATTCTCTTATACTGTAGATATTAGTTTAAATATAAGCCGAAGGCCCTGGCAGCCAGTGCTTTAGTACGTAAGTGGAATAACTATTAATAATTGTTTCTCTTTTAAATAAATAAATAAATAAAAATAAAAAACTTTTCAACGCAATTTTGCCTTTACTGAAAATAGTGTTGGAGCATCAGCCAGAATATATAGCCAATGAAACATCCCCAAATGAGCTGAGGCTAATCGAATTAACCGGGGGCCAAAATATGGTTGTCTGTAGTACCAAATTTCAGCATACGAAAATTCATCAAGCTACATGGCTGTCGCCGGATCGAAAAACTATCAACAAATCGATCATGTTGTCATTGACGGAAGACATGTATACAGTGATTTAGATAGCATCGAAACGCATCGAGGACCAAACGTCGCCTCGAATATCTATCTGGTCACAACGAAGATACGCAGTCATCTGTGCACAGCAAGGAACGCCCGTCAAGAAACACAAGGAATTTACGACGTTGAAAAGCTGCAATAACAGCAGACAGCCAATATGTTCCAATTTGATTTGAAGACCTGCTCTGTGAGAGCACTCATCGGCAACTCGATGTAAGGGATTAGTGAAACGGAATAGCAAACGCCCTCCGTGCCGCCTTTCAGAAACAATTGGTGTTCAACAATGTCAGAAAAAGAGTTGGTAAAGAAGGTATCAAGACGGGAGCATACTCATGTAAGATCGGTAATCTGGTGATGCTGTATATATGGTGATGCTGTATTATTATGCAGTTCGAACACCGTTTGTCAGCCTGAAAAAAAAACAACTCGGCGAGGAACAACTGACCAAGCATGGTCAAACGAAAGGATACCTCCTTAATATCGCGTATATAGTCCTGTCTAGCGTTTTGTGTGAGAGATTGAAGATGAAATGATTGAGCCTTATCAGTGTGGTTTTAAGCCTGGTAAACCCATCATTGAACTGATATTCACCATGCGCTAAATCTTGGAGAATACCCAGTAGAAGATATCGATATCGATATCTACATTTATATCGATTTAAAGCTGTCTTCGACAGCAAGATAAAGAGTTGCCTCTACGCCGCTATGTCTGAATTTGATAACACCGCGAAACTCATACGGTCATGTAAGCTGACCCTGGCTAGTACCGGAAGAGCAATCAGAATTGGGAAGGACCTCTCCAAGCCATTCGATACAAGACGAGGTTTCAGACAATGTGACTCTTTATAGTGTGATTCCTTCAACTTGTTGCTGAAGCAAAAAATGCAAGCTAGAGAGCTAAGCAGAACAGTTACTGTCTTCTACAAGATCGTAAAATTGGTGGCACAAGCCGAAAATATTCACAAAGAAGAGAAACGAATGGGTCTGGTAGTGAATGAGGGCAAGACGAAATATCCACTGTCATCAAATAAACCGCCAGTGTATTCTCGCCGTCATAATTCTGAAGTTTTAAATAATTTCGTCTATCTAGGAATCAGTTTAACAACATCAATAATGTCTGCCTTGAAATCCATCGCATAATTAGTCTTGTCAACAGCTGCTACTTTGGATTCAGTAGATAATTGAATAGTAAAATACTCTCTTGATGAGCAATATATAAAAATATATATGTTGAATACATGTAAATACATATGTACATGTATAAAAAATCATTTATCAAGTTAACCATTATATAACTTCAAGTTAATTACCAATGAAGTTTACATCTTAAGAATATTGAGGAGTGATCCTATCTATATGCATACTTACTTGTGTAATTATAATCAGAAAATACATTTTTTTAAACCGAAAAATTAAAATAATTTAGTAAATAAATTTTATTTTAAATATGCAAATTATTTATAATTATTTAATAACAAAATTATAGAAAAAAAATTAAAAATTTTATATAATTTTATATGGCTCAATTTATCAAATAGTATTGAATATTTATAATATAAATGATTTTTACATACGTCATTTTGATATGATCCTGCATAACGAACTCCTTTTGTCTGTAGGTAGAGTTGATACAACCCAAAAGTCGCGCAGAATAAGCGTTGAAAATGAAAGAAAGCATGCAACCAGAGTAAATTTTACAGACGAGAGTAAATAAATCCAAATTGAGACAAACGAGAAGTAGCCGCAAGTAAAATATAGAAAAAAGAAAGTTAAAAATCGTGAGAGGAAACAATAAATTTATACAAAATTATACAGCAGCCACAAGTGATACCCAAAACTCTAGCAACAACTAGTATACGAGCTACACGCAAAGGAAAAAAACAAATCAGAAAGTAAAAATAAAATACAAAATTTCAATTCCCCTACCGCTTCTTCTTGTGCCGCATCTCAGCCGGCGAACGCACATTTTGTGCCGATTGCATTCTGGATGAAGTACTACTACAATGAAACGATGCTTGCACTGGCGAGGCGCACCCGAAGGAGTAGTAGCGCCAATAAAAATAAAAGTAAAAATTAAATACGAGCGGTGAGCAAAGAGCGACGTGTAAACGCAGCGGGTGCAGTAATCGAAGTAATTATATAATTGGCAGTAATTATTAATTGTAATTCCATAAACGGCAATGATAACGGCATTAAACGATGTACGTTGAGGTATATGGCGGCGGCCGACGAAGGCACAACCGCAAATCGTTAGATGTTGCACATTCATACGTGTGGCGATGGTTGCGTTAGTGTGTGCGTGGTGGTGTGTGGAGTAGCGTGAGAAGAAAGAATAGAAGGAGTGGGTTGTGTTTGGTGATTAGTGGTGGGCGTGGCAAGTTGTGTAGTCGAAAAAATCACAGTTATAGATTAGAACGCGTAGAGTAGTGAATTTAATTTTTTTTTTACCGAGGTGTGTTGGTGTTATGAAATAAAAACTAATGAATGCGTGTGAGTGAGGAGTGGTGAGTTGTGCGCTTATGTGCTTGCTTACATACTTTTAAGCGCTACTTTTTTAATTTGAAGCAGCGTTCGTTGTATTTTCGCTTGTTTGCATTTTTTTCTCGTGCACAAATATTCGACTCAATTGCACTGCGTTTTTAAATTAATTTTATAATTTATTTATTTTTAAAGATTTTTCTTTATATTTTTTTTATGTATTTTTTAAAAAATTTATTTCTACCACAACTTTTATATATGTTTTTAATATCACATACATTCATATATTATTACCAAATTTTTATTAAATTTAATTTATTTATTTATTAAATTTTTATATTTTTGTTAATTTAATTAAATGAATTTTTATTGAATTTTATTTAAAAAATTTTATTAAATTTTTTTTAAATTTTTTTTTATCCAAACGAGTTTTTTTTTAATTTTTTTTTAATTAGTTCACTATAAATTTTTTTTAAGATTATTTTAAAGACTTTTAACCAAAATAATTTTTTTAACAAAAATAATTTTTAAATATATTTATTAAATGAAAATATTTAATTTATTTTATTATTTTAATTTCCACCTTTTTTAATGCTCTTTGCATAATAATTTTCACAAGTTTTCTGCGATTACACAACTATACTGAAACCGCATACGCGCGCGCCACCTCACATGACAACTTGACACTGGACAAAAGTTGCAAAAAATGATTTTTTCATATATTGCAAATATTAGATATTGCACAAACCGCGTTCAAACGCTCCCACACACCGCACACATACATACAAAAATGCACATTATTATTATTATTATTATTATTAACACTAAGCCATATGCGCTATTTGCTTTTTCTTTTCACAAACAATGGCTTTCTTATGTATTTTATTTATTTTTATTCACTTCTAGCAAAAAAGACTGATAAGCAGGTGACCAACAGCGCTCATATATAATCATATACATATGAACGAACGGTTTCAACATGTTATTTTTTCTTCCTGCTATCTCTTTGAACTAATTTAATTTTAAGCATTGCCACACTCAACTGACGATTGCAATAGAATAACGGTGGGTTAGCTACAGTAATGTAACTGAGCTATTTGCAAAATACATTATATATGTATATATATATATATATATATATATATATATAATGTATGGGGGATTGCACCGACTACGCCACTGGCAGCTTGTTGCAAACCTTGACTCTGAGTTAATTAGTAAATTTGATGAAAAAAAAAACAAGAGAATATGTTTAAAGTAAAGATAAAATGCATAAAATAGAAATACAGGTGCTTTACTCTATGAATGAAAGGTTAAGGCGTGTGTGATACGCAAAAGAAATACGCTACAATGTGTTGAAAGTGTTTTCCAAGAGATCTATGACTGCAGTAAGTAACCCAACCTATCTTAACCTAACCTCATTTAACTGTGAATTAGTTTACCTTACCTAACCTAACTTATTCCAATCTAACCTAAACTAAAATTCATCTTGCATACCTCTGATTTTACCCAACCTATCTTAACCTAACCTCACTTAACTGTGAATTAATTTACCTTGCCTAACTTTACCTTAACTTAAAATTCATTTTAAATACCACTGATTTTACCCAACTTATCGTAAAATAACCTCACTTAACTGTGATTTACTTTAACTTGCCTAACCTAATTTAACCTAAAATTCATCTTACATACCACTGACTTTATCAAATTTATCTTAACGTAACCTCACTTAATTGTTAATTACTTCACTTAGTTACCTAACCTAACTTATACCAACCTAACTTAACCTAAAATCCATCTTACATACCACAGACTATACCCAACCTATCTGAATCTAACCTCGCTTAACTGTTAATTACTTTACCTCGCTTAATTTAACTTATCCCAACCTAACTTAACCTAAAATTACCTTAAACTAAAATAATTCAAAGCTAAACTAACCAAATCTCCTTAGTAAGAGCTTATAATTTTTTTGGTATTTGAAAAGTGTTTTTCTTAGCAAAATTTCGAACAAAATGTCTGTTCAAAAACATCATACTTTTATTTTAAGATTTTTCTAAAATCTCATACCATCTAAAAACTTGCCCCCATATTCCTAGTTCTAAAATACTCATAACAAACCAAAGACGCTCCTGTTTTTCTTTTATTATTTAAATATCCACAACAAATCAGCTGACCAACGCGCATTCGTGCTACATATTCGTACGTACATACACAACCGATTAGTGAGATAGCCAGCTACTCAAGTGCAAACAAATTACATTCAACATTGTACATTTAAATTAAGCTTTCAACATAAACACCTAAATAAATAAACACCAACACAATGTACTAAATACTTAAAACATTGCTGCATATGTATGTATGTGTGTATGTTTGGCTGTTAGTTTTATTTTTTTCTATTTTCATTCTCAGTCATTTTCATATATGGACACATGTTTTGTAACATTCAACATACAGAGCTCGTTTTCCAATAAAATAAATAAATAAGTTTATGGACATAGCTACATATGTACATATGTGGTTGCATGAAAACATAGAAAGTGTATAAAAAAAATTAATTTCAGCAGAACAATTAAAATTTCTTTAGTTTTCTCTTTGTACTTCGTACGCTAAAAACATGCCTTTAGAGAGAAAAATTGTTATATACCAAGACGCAGTGAAAAAAATGTAGTGAAACAACTATAGCAATAAAAAACATCGTTTTTTAGTTATTCTTGTATTTGTAACAATTTTCCATTATATTTTGCCTACTACTACCTTGACATTGCATATCTTCCAGGCGGTTCACTATATTGGCTGTTTTAATGCTAAATATTTTTTTTCCTTTGGAATTATATTTATATCTAAAAAAAAAAAATTAAGACACCGTTTTTTAATTTTATCTCGCTGTTATGAATTTTTTATTGTTTGTTTATACGAATTAACTAATGACCAGTGGGTGTCCATATGGCAATAATTAAAAATGATGTGTTGTTTGTCAGTTAAATAACTGAAAGAAATATTCAAAAATATTCATAGCTGAAACTAAAAAATCTATATGCATATAAATGTATAAAAATTGACTCTTCGCTTATCTGTGTAAATTAATCTGTAGTTTTTAATTAATTTCTTTTTTATTTTGTTTTTTATTTTTTATTTACTTTGTTTTATACCATTTTATTTTTTTTTTTTTGTTTTATTATATTATATTTTACTTTATTTTAAATGCTTTTTATTACATTTATTCCATATTATTGTAAATTCATTTAATTTAAATGATTTTATATAATTTTAATTAATTTTAGTTTATTCTTTTATTTAATTTTTTTTAAACTTATTTATTTCGTTTTATTTAATTTTATTTTAATTAAGTTCAAACATAATTTTGTTTTTAGTTATTTTTTTATTTAATTGTTTAATACTTTTTAATTTATTTAATTTTGTTTTAGTTTATTTTGTATTATTTGATTATATTTTATTTCACTTAAATTAATGTTATTTAGTTTTTCAATTCGCATTTTTTAAATTAATTTATTTTATGTAATATAATATAATATATTCTTTATTTTTTTTATTTCTATGTTTCCTTCTATTTTTTTTTTTCTTATTTGGTTTTAATTTACTTATTCTTATTTTGCTACAGTTTATATAATTTTTTCGGTTTTGGTTTATTTAATTTAAATCGCTTTTTTATTTTGCTTTGTTTCATCACATTTGATTTTATTTTAGATCGTTTTACTTTATATTTTTGTATGTAACTTTTCTTTTTCATTCAATATTTTCAAATTAGTTTAATTTTTTATTTATTTTTTTTACATAATTTTTATTTTATATAATCTTTAAACCAATTTTTTTTTTTAATTTATATATTATTTTTTTTTGCATTCACCTGTTTTATTTTACCCTTATTTTTGGTTATTTCACTTTATTTTATTCTTCTATTTTTCATTTTTATTTCATATTATTTTTATTTTTATTTATGTTTTTTATTTCATTATTTAATTTTTATTTATTTATAATTTCTTTTCTTTTTTTAATTTTATATTATTTTATCTATTTTATTTTATATCCTTTTGCTTTTATTTATTTTGCTTTAATTCTCTTACTTTTATTTAATTTATTTTCTTGTATTTAATTTTATTATAATAATCTTATTTTTTGGGTTGATTTATTATTATTATTATTTAAATTAATTTCATTTTATATTATTCTGTTTTTATTTTGTTTTATTTAATTTAATTTAATTTTATTTCATTTACTTTTATTTCATTTTCTTCATTTTTCTTTTCTTTTCTTCTATTTTCTTTACTTTTCTTTTCTTTTCATTTATTTTATTTTATTTTATTTTAATTAAAATATTTTGTGATATTTATTTTATTTTACTTTATTTTATTTTATATTATTTTACTTAATTTTGTTTTATTTTATTTTGTTTTATGTCTTTATTTTTTTATTTTTTTATTTATTTTTTTGAAATTTTTTTTTTTATTCTTTTTATTATATTTTTTTAATATTAATTTTATTAATTTATTTAATTTAATTTAATTTACTTTATTTTATTTTATTTATTTTAATTTTTTTATTTTTTTTATATATTTATATTTTTTATAGTTTATTTTATTTGATTTAATTTTATATTTTTTTCCTATATTTTATTTTATTTTATATTTATTTTATTTTATTTTTATTTTTTTACTATTTTTTTATTTTTAAGTTTTTTTAATTTTTTTTATAGTTTTAAATAATATAAATATATATAATACATACATATGTATGTGCTAAGTTATTGTATTTTGTTGTAAAAGTATCCGGCGGTAAACTATTTAAGCTATAATTATATGTATATATGTGTGTGTAATTACCTGGGCGCTTGAGTTAAGCTGCCGTGTGTCGAGACGTAGGCCATGCATGCATTTCCATTTACGCTCCGCAATTGAATTTATGTTTACGCACACTATTACGCACATAAAGGGCACGTACGTATGTATCTTACAACATATTGACAACACCAAAGAAGGAAGTAAAACACACAAAACATATACAAACACAAAAATTTTGTTATATACAAATGCAAATGCATAAAATTAACAAGATATTTACATTATTTACTACATACACACATATATATATATATATATATATATATTTAGGCACACTGATATTTATAGAATTTTACACATTTTTCAGCACATTTATTTTTATAGAATATTAAAAATATTTTTGGAATTAATTATCCAAAAAATATTTTCGAAAAAAACATTAATTACATTTTCCACTTATAACAAAACACACATATAACATACATACGTACATTGCATTGAAATTTTCTAACATTTATTTATTTACAGTATAGCAGGAATTTTCCTAAAAAAATTTAATGAACTGTGAATTTTTGTAAATGCAATAACTTTTCATGTAATTACAAAATTTATTTTTGGATTTTTCACACGTAGTTTTGAATTTATTTTTTACATAATTCCCATGAGAAGGACAGTTTTAGCTTTGGCTGGCATTTATGTGTGTTGATGAGTACTTGTTATGTTAAAGCTGATCACTTGTTGTGTACTCGTCGCTGAGAGTATTGAGTGTTGTTGGCAACTCTCTCGATGATATGTCGTCGTTGTTTTTATAATTTAATTTAATTGGTGCAAGCACATGTGTTTGTTTCGTGGGAAAATTCGTTAAAATTTACTTTCAGCACTATTTTTATAATATTATATGTCTTTTTTATGTATTTATTTACACTATAATTTTCTCACTTTTAGAACTTTTACTAAATCTACACATTAATTTTAACAAGTTATTTTTTTATCGCAATTTTAGCTTTCTATTATTTTTATATTTTTATATTTTTTAAATGGACTTAGTTTAGCTTTATTCTGTTACAATTTATATTACTTTATCTTATTTCAGTTTATTTTATTTTTCTTTCTTTAATATTATTTTAACTAGTTTTTTTACATTAACTTATTTTATTTTATTTTTTTGTATTTGGTTTAGTTTAATTTTTTGTTTAGTTTACTTCATTTCACATTGTTTTATTTTATTTTATCTTATTGTATTTTATTTTACTATATTTTTCCAAACTTTTTTATGATTTTATATATTATTTTAATTACTAATTTGTTTGAATTAATTTTTTTATTTTTTAACTTCATTTTATTTTTCTTTTAATTTTACTTATTTTTGTTAATTTTTTTTTCTGTTTTGTTCTCTAATCTCAGTTTTGTATATCATTTTATTTTATTTTATTTTATTTTACTTTTTATTTTTTTTTTATTTTTTTTTTTTATATTATTTTAATTTATTTTATTCTTCTTATTTTATTTTATTTTATTTTATTTTATTTTGTTTTATTTTATTTTATTTTATCTTATTTTATTTTATTTTAATTTAGTTCATTTTATTTTATTTTTTTGTTTTATTTTGTTGATATTTATATTTTAATTTTTTCATATTATGTTATTTAATTTAATTTCAGTTTAGTTTGTTGCATTATGTTTTTACTTAATTTAATATTATTTTAATTAAATCTGTTTTTAATTTTAATTTTTTTGTATTTTTATTTGTTGTAGTTGATTTCGTTTATTTATATTTTTATGTGGCTTTTTTTTAATTTTTGATTAATTAAATTAAATTATTATTTTTTGGACGAAATTAAGTTTTAATTTATTTAGTTTATTTTTAATCCTTTTTATTTTAGTTAATTTTTGTTTATTTTATTTTGTTTGTTTATTATTTCTTTTTTTAATTTTTTTATATTAAATTTTAATTTTTTTATTTAATTAACTTATTTCATTTAAATTTTTTTATTATGGTATTTTATTTTACTATATTTTTCAATTTTATTTTTTTATTTTTTGTTTTGAATTTATGTTATATACTTATATAACTTGATTTATTCTAATAATTTTTTTTTAATTTACTTTATTTTTTTAATATTTTTTTCCTGTTATTTTTTTATTGTGTTATATTTTATTTTACTTTATTTTATTTATTTATTTTTCTTTTTTTCTTTTTCACTAGTAAAGGGTGATCCAAATAGAGATACTTTTTCAATAACCGTTTTTTGACAGATCACGCGTGAGTCGTGCCAAGTTGTCATGTTATTTTTCTTCAGTATTGTTTGCATTTCTTCATGGAAACACTTACGCCTGAACAACGTTTATAAATCATTCAACTTTATTACGAAAATTCAAGGTCTGTAAAGAATGTGTTTCGCACACTTCGCTCAACTTATGGTCAACATAACCGGCCTACTGAGCATACTATTAGCAACACCATCACCCATCTTGAGACCCGGCATTCCGTATTGGATAATATTCGACCAAATAGACCACGTCCAGGACGCAATGAAGAAAATATAGCTGCCGTAGCTGAGAGTGTATGCGAAGGTCGTGGAGAGTCCATTCGGCGCCGTTCGCAGCAACTCGGACTGACGTGTGGATCGACTTGGTGCATTTTACGTCGAGATCTTAAATTGAAAGCGTATAAAATACAACTTTTGCAAGAACTGGAGCCGCTCGATCTTTCCAAGCAACATCGCTTCGCTCTATGGGCTCTTGAAAAGTTCCAAGAAGATCCGACGTTTCCGAGCCAAACTTTGTTCAGCGATAAGGCACATTTCCTGCTCAATGGGTGCGTAAACATGCGCAATTACCGCAGATGGGACGAAGAGCAACCTGAGGAGATTCGAGAGCTGCCATTTTATCCAGAAAAAAAACGGTTTGGTGTGGTTTGTGGGCCGGTGGAAACATTGGTCCATACTTCTTAAAAATGATGCCAGTGAGATGGTAACTGTCAATGGCGACCGTTATCGCGTCATGATAACCGACTATTTGATGCCTGAAATTGAAGCTCGTGATCTCCACGACATGTAGTTTCAACAAGATGGCGCCACTTCTCACACATAGCATAAATCAATGGACTTATTGAGAGAACACTTCGGTGAGCAGATAATTTCACGTTTTCGGCCGGTCGATTGGCCACCAAGATCGTGTGATATCACACCGTTAGCACTTTTCCTGTGGGCAAATATAAAGTCTAAAGTCTATGCTGACCCGCTTCGATTCAGTCCTTGGAGCAAAACATCCCGCGTGTCATTCGAAATGCACGAACGAGTCATCGAAAATTTGACTCAACGAATGGGTCATCTGAGACATGGCCGCGGCCAACATTTGAAAGAGCGAAAAAAAGTGCCAAAGAATGTTCTTTCGAACGATAATAAATATTCCCTATTAAATTATAATTTTCTATGTTTTTCCTTAAAAAAGTAGGGAACCTCAAAATGGATCACCCTTTATTTAGTATTAATTTATATAAAAAAATTTATTTTCTATTATACACAAATACTTCACATATTTGCATTAATATTCACTCGTGATAGGGTGATCCTCATACCACAACCACTGCAACAACCACATTTAAATCATTTTCTTTTAAGCATGCTCACCATCGATATTTTTTAATTAAAATTGACAAAGAAAAATTTTTAAACAATTTTTTTTATTTTGCCAATTAAGCAGATAAAAGTTTTATGAAAGATTTGAAGATTTATTAATACAAATTTTATGTTATAATATTTTAACATATTTACGACCTTCACTACATAGATTTATTTTTATTTTCATTTTATTTATATTTATATTCACTAAACTTGATTTATTTGTCTGAATTTTGTCACATTTTTTCAAAAGCTCAACAAAAAATTTTTCTATAAATTCACCAGCGGCCGTTTATAGGTATGTGCGCGTATATGTGTGCATATGTTTGTATGCCACGCATATCACCCGACACTTGGTACACGCTCACCGCTTTCACTGGCTGCTCGTAATACCCGCTGTCGTCACGCGTACACACCAAATTGATTACTATGCAGCTACTCCAACAGACTTTTTCAGCCAACCTATGGATCGTTCCAACAGTCGAATAGTCAACCAGCAGCGATCGCTCGCGGGATCTCCACACAAAATTATTATTATTCTTTCTTTTTCCATTTTACAGGAAAATACATAATATGTTCTTCGAGTATTATTAATAAGTATATTTAGCATTCATATGAATATGAGAAAACAAAAACAACTTTGTGTTTTCAATATACACTTGCTCACCACTCGAAAAATGTTTAAAGATTTTTGTTTTTTTTTTAAATTTTGACTCTTCATTGTCGTCATACTTTTTTTAATGGCCGGAGAGTGGCCGCCAAAGTGGCAAAGCCGAAAATATTAAGTAAATATATGTAGAAACATATTTACGTTTTTGTGTTTGTGGGATTTATAACGCGGATGGGATTTTCATGTCCGCCATAATTGCTATGGCATACACACATACGAGTAGAAGAGACGCATTTCGAATAGGTTTTCTAATTTTCCATTTACAAAATTACAAATTCAAAACTGAAAGGTCAAAATTCAAAATTCAAAATTCAAAACTCAAAATTCAAAATTCAAAATTAAAAAATCATAATTCAAAATTCAAAATTATAAATTCAAAATTAAAAATTCAAAATTCAAAATTCAAAATTCAAAATTCAAAATTCAAAATTCAAAATTCAAAATTCAAAATTCAAAATTCAAAATTCAAAATTCAAAATTCAAAATTCCAAATTCCAAATTCCAAAATTCAAAAGTCAAAATTCAAAATTCAAAATTCAATATTTGAAATTCAAAATTAGAGATTCAAAATTCAATCTTCAAAATTCCAAATTCAGAACTGTAAATTCAAAAGTCAAAATTTAAAATTCAAAATGCAAAATTCAAAAATCAAAATTCAAAATTCAAAATTCAAAATTCAAAATTCAAAATTCAAAATTCAAAATTCAAATTTCAAAATTCAAAATTCAAAATTCAAATTCAAATTTCAAAATTCAAAATTCAAAATTCGAAATTGAAATTTAAAAATCAAAATTCAAGATTCAAAATTCAAAATTCAAAATTCAAAATTCAAAATTCAAAATTAAAATTCAAAATTAAAATTCAAAATTAAAATTCAAAATTCAAAATTTCAAATTCAAAATTCAAAATTCAAAATTCAAAATTCAAAATTCAAAATTCAAAATTCAAAATTCAAAATTGAAAACTCAAAATTTGAAATTCCAAATTCAAAATTCTAAATTCAAATTTCAAAATGCAAAATTCAAAATTCAAAATTCAAAATTCAAAATTCAAAATTCAAAATTCAAAATTCAAAAATCAAAATTGAAAATTGAAAATTCTAAATTCAAAATACAATCCTCAAACTTTCTATGTCATAAATATTTCAACATTTTCTAGAATGTTTAATACTTAGTCTTTTTTTTTACCTTACTCTTTGATCTTAATAGGAGTTCTAAATTGCTAGACTCAGAACTTGTTAAACAAAACAAAAAAATTCTGTAAAGCGATTTTCAAATGCTTTGGCAGCCAAACAAGCAAAAACTCGCCAAAAACACGGGTCAAATTCGCTGCCAAGCAGCCAATGAGTCAGTACACCACACCAGAGGAAGATACTCAACTTTAGCCAGAAGTAAGACAAAGGGTCATTACAAAAACTCGCCATCCGTCGCCCTCTACGACCGACACTTGCTATTACAGCAGAGACAAACGACCAGCGACAGCACGCCGTTGTTGCTGACAAGAACTTGTCTGCTGATCTATTTCGCGAAGAGGCGGGTGATTTGATGTGAAGAAGTGAGAAAAACATGTGATGCTGCCAAAAAAAAAAAAAGAAGACAAACTGAAAAAGCACCGAAACTCAGCAGAGCGGTGAGCGGCAGAGAGCACAGTGATTTACAAATGAAAGCTAAGCAGTGTTGCAGTAAAAAATATAGGAAATAATGAAAACGAAATCACACAGAAAAAAAAGAAAAGAAAAAACTATGGCAATGAACGACTAATCGCTGCGTCCAAATTTATTACACTCGACTGTAGTGAAATACTTGTTGTTGTGTCCATTCGTGCTTCGAGCTTTGGCACAAGTTGGCTCTCAGTAAATCATTTGCTTCAAGTAAATCTATGTAAACACATACTCTAATTTCCTTGCGAAACGTTTAAATTACATAAATCCTTTTGTCGCATGTTGATTTTGCTGATGAATGATAACGGGCTGCTTCCGCAAAAGAAAAATATTAGTTTGTCGCGTTAAGGGGACAAATTGGCTAAAACGATTTCGAATAAAGTGACTTGACTTCAATGCTGACGGGCAGCTCAATTTTTCTAACCACCGGTTTATGCCTAGCTTCTCTCTATGAAAAAGTTCCTGCTTTATATTTCTTAGCTCTGTGAGGGATATCAAGCTAACTGCTCATTACATTTTTATCTAGGTGGCGACCTCTGCTAAGTATCTATGTCTTCAACGATAGCCAGGCAGCGAAAAAAGTGCTGGGCTCGCTTACTTTAAACTCTAAAATTGTGCTGAACTGTTGCCGATCTCCACACGAGATGCCTAAACGGAACAAACTACCCCTCATATGGGTCGCACATGGATCCCTGGTCATCATAACCTCTAGCTAATTGAAAAAAAAAAAACGAAAGAGCTTGCTAAGCGAGGCACGGTCAAAAGAGCTCTTTACGAAAAAGGGAGCTTTGGTATGCCTTTTTGCACGAGAAAATTGAACCGCATGGAATTTACTAACGAACTGGCCCGAATATAGTGTACTCACGCGACAATATGCCGGAAATCTTACCAAACCTAAAGAGAGATAAAGAGAGAGAAATAGAGAGAGAGAGCGAGTGAGATCGGGAGAGAGAGGCCGTACGAAATATACTATTTGAAAAAGAGAGGACTTCTCCAAAATAATAGCACTTCCAACAAACCACTGTCTGATGGGATAGCATGTCTAAGGACTGGGACTCCTGACGGGAGATGCTGCAGAAGCTGTCAAATTATAAAGAGTAGAAAGAGATCGCTATTCAAGGTAAATTTGTTGCTTTGAACAGTGGTGGGTTTCGAAATTTCGATATGATTTGTTTTGATTGTTTATGCAAGAGAGCTGACGTCAAGATTATTGACCAGATGAGGTTGTTTATCATAGTATCGAAGTGGCCTACAGATAATTGTAGCTTGATAACAGATCTCATTCTAAACTAAGTGGAATTGATGTATCTTCATCATCGGACACACCAACGTAACTTAACCTTATACTTAGGGGCCGTCTTCTTCATAGTTCGCATAGGCAACGGTTTCAGCGATTATAGCCAACAGTAACACGCTACTGATTTTTTCTTTTCGCCTTTTGGCGTCAATCGGAGACAACAAGCGATCTTTCAAATGGAGTGAAAGACCCTTCTTCCTCTGCTTCCACCAGCGGGTACTGCATCGAATACTTTCAGAGATCTTTCAAATGGAGTGAAAGACTCCTTCTTCCTCTGCTTCCACCAGCGGGTACTGCATCGAATACTTTCAGAGCTAGAGTGTTTTTGCCCATCCGACCGACATGAGCAAGCCAGTGTAGCCGCTGTCTCTTTATTCGACGAACTTTGTCAACGGCGCCGCAGAATTCTTATATTTAATCGTCTCACCGTCTGCGACATTCGAGCATTGGTTCACAAATCTTTTGCAAAACTTCTTTTTTTCGAAAACTCCGACTCCGCGGAAGTTGTCTTCGTGCACCATAAAGTAGAAGGGGAATGATGATATTAAATTGAGAATTTGGTCTTTTTGTCGAGATAAGACTATTCCAACGCATTTACACAAAAAGTTATGTACAATTCTTCAAGAGGTTCCGCCTAGAACTGGGAAAGTAAATGAAGAATATACGTCTACCCGCTCGAGAACGGCAGTAAGCAAATTTATTGATTGGAAAGATCATCCAGCGATAATTCCGCTTCTTTCTTAACTTAATCAGAGGTAAGGAAATCAGAGCCTCCGAAACTGAAATATAGTCTGAATGTAGTATTCCATTTAATGATTTATGAATATACGTGAGAAAAAATTTCAGATTGCCCTGAGATGTTTGGGTTTTAGGTTTTTCGTGAAATTCACATCCCTAACCCTAGACAAATAGTTCATAACATATTCGATTTGAAAATTTTAATGCCGAAACAGTCTCTTGGTCTGAGGTATTTGTTTTCTTTTTGCATTGAAATTTGGCGCCACTGAAAACTATAGTTCAATGACCGAAGAAGTCAACGAAGTTTCGCTCATTTGACATATTCTAATCTTTGATAGTGTTAATCGAATATTCTCTCCGTCAACGTCCTATTTTATTGGGTTTATGGAAACCATTATTACTTGGGGCTTCCTAAACCTGTCTTCTAAGCTACAGAAGATGGAGTGCATCGACTGAGTTGATTTAGCCATCAATTGTAAAAGAAAACTGCTTGGCTAACTCCGCCATAGCCAGTCCCAAGCCTATGTTGTAAAAAGATGCGGATTAGATGATTGTTTCTAGCAAGCGTCTCGGAATGTAAGAGAATAACTTTCTGGTGACTAAACGTGCAACGCGGAAATAGCGGGTAATGACAACAGAAAGCGACAAAACTGTCACTGTGAACCAGATCCGAAACGGACACGAATCTCCTAGAGATTGGAAAAACTTTCCGAACTTCCAAGGATGCATAATCAAATTAATTATGGAAAACACACGTACGCCACGGGAAGGAGTATGCCGTTTGAGCAGCAGGCTTTGCTGGAGGCGGCGTTTAATGACGATCTTATGGACATTAGCTTAACGTCATTTAGCAGACACAATAACGACTGACTCAATAACGAACTTGGAAATATAACAAAACTCGCGGTAAAAGAATAAGGCGACCAAGAAAAGGAAACTTTCTGCCAGGCGGTTGCATCGTGCTCATTCTCGAGTAAGGATGAAATCTATATCTACATATGCTGATGGACCTAAAGCGACAGCAGCAGGGCTCTTCTCTGTTCTCGTCAATAAATCAAGTAATTTAAAGCCGAACGACTTTAGAGTAATGTTCAGTCTGATTTAGATGGCATTTATTTTATGAAGCCACAAGCTCCAAATCTTACGGATATGACAAACACGGATGGTTTCTTAGCTTTCCAAATTATGTTGAATCCAAAAAAAATCTTTCTAAGAGTTTGCGGTAATAAAATGAATCTATCGACTTCGAGAGTAAATATTCAGCAAAGAATCTATATAAGAAATTTAATATTTAAATGTTTATCTTTTTATTTATTTTTTATTTTTTATTTATTACCATTTCCCCTTCAGTTCTTCATTTCGCACATTACTCATTCATATTTGTTTCGCATCAATTAATTTAAAAATGTTCATAATTGTTCAGTGTTTATGAAATAATTTAACAAAAGCGGAAAACATTCATAAAATTTTATTTGAGAAATGAAGATGTTTGTTTGGAAATTTCGCAGATCTTAATATGGAATTTCCGTTGCCGTCAATCAGCGCACAGGTCGTGTACGAGTATGTGTTTTTAAACAAATATACATATTAAACTAGTTTGTAGATTGCGTTTAGGCGAAAACTGATAATAAACAGACTGCATTAAATAAATACACACAAGAAATAAGTGATAAAGAATATTTATATTTGAATGTAAATTTTAAAGATATTGAAAAAAAGCACAACAAATTATGATAAATTGGAATGAAAGATTACAAATTCATAAATGAATTGCGTTTTCGAGTAACTCAAAATTCAAAATTCAAAATTCAAAATTCAAAATTCAAAATTTCAAATTCTAAATTCAAAATTAAAAATTCAAAATTCAGAATTCAAAATGTAAAATTCTAAATTCAAAACTCAAAAAAAAATTTAAGAGACAATATTAGAAATTCAAAAACTAAAATTCAAAATTAAAAATTCAATATTTATAACTCAATTTTTTAAATTCAAAATTCTAAGTACAAAATTTAAGATTCAAAATTAAAAAATCAAAAATTAAAATTAAAAATTCAAAATTCAAAATTCAAAATCCAAAATTTAAAACGCAATATTCTAAATTCAAAATTCAACATACAAAATTTGAGTTCAAAATTAAAAATTCAAAAATTGAAATTCAAAATTCAAATGTTAAAACTTAAATTTCAAAATTCAAAATTCAAAGTTCAAAATTCAAAATTCAAAGTTCAAAATTCAAAATTCAAAATTCAAAATTCAAAATTCAAAATTCAAAATTCAAAATTCAAAATTCAAAATTCAAAATTCAAAATTCAAAACTCAAAATTCGAAATTCAAAATTCAAAACTCAAAATTCAAAATTCAATATTCAATATTCAATATTAAAAATTTAAATTCAAAATTCAAAAATAAAAATTCAAAGCTCACAATATAAAACTCAGAATTCAAAATTCAAAAATCAAACTTAAAAATTTAAAATTCACAAATTCAAAATTCAAAATTCAAAATTCAAAATTCAAAATTCAAAATTCAAAATTCAAAATTCAAAATTTCGAAGCAATCACGTGTATTTTAAATACATAAAACATTCCATAAAAAATGAAGTTTATATTTTTTCAATGCATTATATTTTTGAAAAAGACAGAATGCTATATTTTCTGTGTTTCCGGTTAAAAATAAATTGAAAAATTCAAAACATCAAATAAAAGTTCAAATAAAGTAAATATGTACGTTCGGTTATTAGGAAAATATTCTAATGAATGCTTAGTATTAAACATATATTAATTTATTTGAATACACCAGAAATCCAGCATACACAACACATATGACAAATATTCTCATTTGTCACTGCATATTTCATTTGACATAACTTTATAATTCACTTTTACAACAAACAAACACACACACGCACACTCTACATTTAGTTGGTTTGCATTTCACACAGCCATAATCATTATCATCACCATCATCATCACGTACATAGTTGTAGTTGCATAGATTTTTATTGTTGCTTCCTTCAGAGAGCTTAACGCAATGTGCCAGCAACATATTGCCACAATTTTTACGCCAATGACGTCAAAAGTGACACATTAACCTCAAAAAACCAAGCATCCACTCACTGCAAGGGGTGGAGTATGTGTAGTTTGTAGTAAAAAGCCGAAAATAAAATGTGGAAAACGAACGAAATTATTTAAGTTTGCTCGTACATACTCGTATATACGAATATATGTTTATATATTGATGTAAATATATAAGTGTGAAAAGAGCCGCATAACAAAAATAGCAACATGCTGCAAACATATGTTGATTGAGAATTTATGCATATGCATGCATTCGTACACGAAACCCATTTTTTTTTGTTATTTTTATTATTTTTTTTTGTATTATAAAATGCCAGCAACATGTTGCACACATTATTGCGCATGTCTGCTAGCTTATTTGGCTGGCGGTGTGTGAGTGGCGTTTGTGTATAAATTATGCTGAGGCAATTGTTGCTGATGTAATGTGTCTTATTATGATGTTGCTGAGATATGTTGCATGAATATAAACGAAAGTGACCAGGCATAAATTTTTATATAAAAAATAATAAAAATTAAATCAAGCAATTTATTAATTAATTATTAAAGGAAATCTTAATTTTAAAAACTTACTCAGTAGCTTTTCAAATATTTATTTTCTATATGGCTTTCATAATTTATCAAAACTTACCTGAAAAGAAAAACAAATATTTTTTAGGTTAGAATTAATAATACGAAGAATTTAGTGATGTCAAACAATTTATTCTTAATAGTAACAAAAAGTATTAAATAATGGGTATTTTTAATGCGGCCTGTAATTGTTTTTGGTTATAAGTAAATGAGCTGTATTCAACGGCCTATTTTTGTTAGAAACATAATTTTTTCATTGAATATTTTGTTATACAACAAAGAAAAAACGGTAGAAGTGACAGCTGTTTCGGAGATCACCACATCTCCTCATCAGACTTCTTTTGCCAGGAATCGAACCGACGGATTCTGGCATCACAGGCGAGTTCTCTACCAACTGAGCCAACTCCTGCCATGCAATCTGTTGTTGTATTATTCAATTTTTTTTTAGTAACCAACAACTATTAAGTGCGCCAATATTTAGCCGATATTTTTACTTAATTTTTATTCATTTATATATTTTTAATAATATTTATTATTATTCATTGTTTTGTAATTTTTATTTTTATTTTCTTGACATTTTATTAATATTTAGCTTCTATTATTTCGTAATATATTAATTAATGTTTATTTATTATTTTTTAATTTCTTATTTTTAATTATTATTTATAATTTATCTTAAATAATTTAATAATTATTACTATTATGATTTAATAAAACATTTTTTTGGCAAAATTCATTTTTTATACCTTTTATGAACTTGAAATGGTATATTAACAAACTTGCTATGCCGATGCACTTTTTCCACTAAATCAAGTCGTATGTCACGAATAGCATGTTCAATATTGACTATTAAAACTTGAAGAGAGTCTGGTTTATTGCTAAAGACCAATGACTTCAAATAACCTCACAAGAAGTAGTCTAATGGTGTTAAATCACAACTTCTTGAAGACCATTCAATTTCACAATTTATTGAAATAATCGAATATCCAAACCCTTCTCGCAATATTGCGGTTGTTACACGTGCTGTGTGACACGTTGCCCCATCTCGTTCAAACCAAATGTTGTTAAGAACAACTTCTTCCAATTGTGACCATAAAAAGTTGGTTACCATCGATCTATACCACTTTCCATGGACAGTAATGGTAGCACCATACAGCTTCATTTCGAAAGAAGTACGGACCGATAATTCCACCAAACCAAAAACCACACCAAACTGTGAATTTAGGTGAATGTAATGGTTGTTCAAGGATAATTTGTGGATTTTCTTCGCACAAGAATTGACAGTTTTGTTTATTTACTGCAGCACTCAAATGAAAGTGAGCCTCATCGGAGAAGATGATTTTCTTAAGAATTCCTTTCGTTTTCAAGTTGTTCCAAAGCAAAATTAGCAAATTAATTCTTGCGTATGTCTTGTCATGGTGAAATTGTAAACATTACTAATTACGATGAAAAAAGACAGATCATGACATATTAAAAATGACCAAAACGATATTTAGGAATCATATCATCCCTATTGGAAAACCCTTTATTTGTAATTCATTTTGAATAATTTAATAATCATTATTTATTTTTTAACTCTTATGAACATGTAATGGTATATTAACAAACTTGGTATGCCGATGCATTGGGTACATTTACACAAATCGGACCACTAAAGCGTATTTACAACCGATTTTTCAGAATAGAGATTTTGGGTCATAAAACCATTAAAAATGCATCTAAGAGAGCGAAATTTGGTACTAAAAATTATAGATAACGCACGATTGTAACAACACAGGTAAATTGAAAAGTATCCGGCATTGTTTAGACCTTCGGGCTAAATCCCACCTTCTAACACACCACACAAATTGTGTTACACACTCATACATGCACACATGCACTACCATGTTCATATAAAAAACCTCACTTTTCCTGGTAGTGATTTTATTGTTGCATTTCCCCTTTCAAAGCGGAAATAACTAACCGATTTGAGGGTTAGTGGAACTTTCTCACTTTTTCACTTTCTTCTTGTCATCTCAACTCGCAAAGGATACAGACGTTCCGCCGCCACACCGAAATTTTGAGGTAAAATTAATTTATACTTAATTTATTTATTATAATATATGAATCAATAAATTGTTTTTTAAATATTATAAATAAATCCAATTCAAGAAAACTAATTCATTTTCCTTTTTTTAATTTCCTTAAATTTACGCGAGCAAAACCACTGGAGTATATATCATATTATATACTTCACGGGTTTTCAGGCATACTATAGTAAAACACATATTTTTTAGCAAAATTCTTTTTTTTTTTTATTCAACATAGTTCCCTTCAAGGGTGATACGCTGATTATAGTGACCCTCTAGCTATTCGATACCTTTTTTGTAGTACGATTTGTCCTTTGCTTCAAAATAGGCTACAGAGCATTCTTTTTCAAGCTTTTTCATTTCAAGCTTTTTCGTGTATATTATTCTACTTAACTCTAACAGGAAATCACCAATTCCTATTTTAAGCAACAGGTCCGAGAACTGTCCGGCAGTAACATTCCCTCTCATATAGACTCTCATATTTTTGCTATGATTCCCTATGGCATGGAACGCTTCGTTCATGCTTTAATTTTGTTCGCTCTTGTTGCTCTGGGCCAAACTGGTAAAGTTTGCCACTAATCGACTGCTGACAATACAGTGATTCCTCCTGTTTGACAATTATTATTTCTAATACCTAAAATGTACATTTTTGCTATTTCGACGTTACTGAGAAACAATTGCCGACCGCTGCTCATCAGTTGCTAAGACATCGCTGCTTCCTCAAATGCCCACCGTATACGCTCTCAATACGACCACTATCTAGTATATCTCTACTCTCTTTATCTTTCTTATTGGACTGAGGTGACTAAAAATTTCAAAATTGAAAAATCAGCCTATAAATGTCTGGCACAGGTTCGACCAATATCCAAACTTATAGAAAATAAATTTTTCTATTTGCGGTCGACGCTCGGCAGGGAATGTCAAGCCCTCGGCGTATATTCCTAACATGAAATAAAAACTCCTCATAAAAATCCATCGGCCGTTCGGAGGCGGCTTAGAATAAACTGTAGGTCCCACCATTTGCTGGTAAAAACATCAAGAGCGAATCCATTTACGTGAAAGGTATAAAAATATGACTAATTTTTGTTACTACAAAAACCGATTTTGGCAGAAGTTGCCCTCCATTCAGGAACGAAAATCGTCTGTAAACACCTTAAAAGCTTTTAGGGGCCTTAGCCTCCCTATCGAGAGGCGGCCGTAATTATATATTTTATAGTAATTTTAGTCTGATCTGGACTTGAACCCATCTGCAGCTCGTCGCATGAGCATGAGCCACAACAGGCGTCAACATTTAATATTGGCTTTAGCCACATAACATGTAGGTACATTGTGGCAACCGCCTTGACCCATTGATAACTATTTAAATATTCCTGCACATATAATTATCCTTTTGAATGTAAATTTTTCTGTAATCTTAAAAGTTTATTGAATTTTGCACGCCATGGAATGGCCTCGCTGAAAATATATTCAATCACACTAAGCAAATCTATTTTTAGAAACACAAAAACCAGCACAAAGAAGAGTTTACATAGCTAACAGACACATGTATATGCGTACATAGGTTTATTCTCTTAAAGGTCAACTAGTGACTTTTTATGCCTATGAAGGGCAGTAGTGATGGGATAAGAAAAATATAATGTGTATGTGATCTGAGGAATCAAAGGTTAAATTTTCATATTTAAAAAATTTAACTAAATTTTTAAAATTATCTCTAGAGAGCTGTATTTCAAACTAAACCTCAACGCCATCTATAGGGTGCTTTCGCCAAGCATACAGCAGACAAATACTTACTACCGGTCTAAAATATCCTCACTGAAACTTACAAGTAAACAAAAGGTTCAATTTTCTGCTTCTCAATTTTTCAAAGCAAATTTCCTGATGCAAACAAGTGTGAAGGCAGGAAAAGCTTGATAGACCTGCTTTTTCCACTGAGCTTTTATAGTTCCAAAGCATTGAAACATGGAAAGTAAACATATGCTGTTCCAGCAAATAAATCTCTGCCCACTTGCTCATACACTCTTTCTCTCTTTCCATTGACATTCTGCGGAGCTTTTCGTACATTTTCTCTGGGTAAAAATTTTAACTTATTTTGCTCAATTTATAAATTCTAGCTTGCTCTCAAAGCTTTTTTCTTTTAAATACAGCTTTCCTCAGTCTACTATCAGTTGCGGCAGCTAACACGAGCAACAGGAACTCGTCACAGCTGCTGCGTCGCTTATTCTTGTGGGCGTAGATATTTCAGTTCTGATTGCCGCATTATGCAGCACGTGAGCTGAAAGCACAAATTGTAGACAAAATACTATATAGCAAGAGTATAAAGCCGTGCGGCAAATGCAAAATACCGTATTACAGCATCAGCAGCAGGAGCAGAAATTGTGCAGTTGTTGTAGCTGAAAGCAAATATCCTAGGCCAACAAGTTTGAACTTAGTTCGGAAAAAATTGCTACTTGTCATTTCTCATTAACTTTCGGCCACTTAACGTTGTCGAATTGGTGTGCTGCGACACTAAAAGTAAGCACAACGTATGGAACTGGCAATGAGTGAGATAAATAGGTGCTATACTTAATCAGCTGCAATAAAAAATGAAATAAAATAAAATGAAATGATATAATAAAAATAAAAGTTAATGAAATTAAATTAAATTAATAGAAATTAAATGAAATTAAAGTAAATTAAATAAATTTAATTTAAGAAATAAGCTAAATTCAAATAATTTAAATAAAATTTAATTATATTAATTTAATTATAATAAATCAAATAAAAAATATGAAATTAAAATATTTTAAACGAAGCAAAAGTAAATTAAATTAAATAAAAATAAAATTAAATTATATTAAACAAAACAATTTTAGTAATATAAAATTAATAAGTTTAAAAAAAAATTAAATGTTTTTAATCTAAATTAAATTAAGCTAATGTAAATTAAATTAAATTAGTTTAAATAAAAAATAAAAAAGTTAAATCAAATTAAGGGCAATTAAATAAATTTCAATTAAATTAAATTATTTTAAATAAAATAAAAAACCATTATGTAGGATTTAACTAAACTAAATTAAATGAACGTAAATAAAATTAAAAACTTTAGATATTAAATCAAAATTAAATTAATTTAACAAAATAACATATATTAAATTATAAATAATAATAATTATAAAATTTACATATATTATATTATTTTGAATAAAATAAAACTGAATTAAATTAAATTGAATAAAACTAAGTTAAACTATTTTAAAATAAATAAAATACCATAAAATTGAATTTAATTAAACTAAATTAAATGAATTTAAATTCAAATAAATATTTAAATATTTTAATTAAAATTAAATTAAACTTGGATTATTTTAATAAAATTAAATTAAAATATGTTAGTTTATTTTAATTAAAATAAAATGGAATTTAACTAAATTAAATAAAAATAAATTAATTTATATCAACTTATTTTAAATAAAAAATAAAATTAAATTAATTTAAGTAAAACTAAATTAAATTAAATTAAATTATTTTAAATAAAATAAAATACCATAAAAAAGGATTTAATTAAACTAAATTAAATGAACATAACTGTAATTAAAAAATATAAATAGATTATATAAAATTAAATTAAACTTAAATTATTTTAAATAAAAAAAAAAATTTAATTAATTTAAGTAAGACAAAATTAAATTAAATTAAATTATTAAAAAAAAATACCATAAAGTAGGATTTAATTAAACTAAATTAAATGAACTCAAAATAATAAAAATAATTAAATAGATTAATTTAAATTAAATTAAACTTAAATTACTTAAAAAAATTAAATTAAATTATATTAAATTATTTTAAACAAAATAAAATGAATATTAATTAAATTAAATAAAACCAAATAAAATTAAATTAAATTATTTTAAATAAAATAACATAACATAAAGTATAATTTAATTAAACTAAATTAAATGAATTTAATTTAAACTAAAATTTTCTAAATAGATTAATTAAAACTAAATTAAACTTTAATTATTTTAAATTAAATAAAACTAAAAAAATTAAAAAAGTAAAAAAATGAAATGAAAAAAAGTAAAATAAATTAAAAACAAACGAAATAAACTTAATTAAAATTAAAAAAGGAGAAAGGGAAAATAAAAATTAAAGTAAAAGAATCCTAAAGAAAATAAAATCAGAGCGTTTATGTTAAAAGAGACATAAAACAAAAATATAAAAGGGAAAAAAGCTAATATAAAATGAAAAAAAAAAAATAAAAATAAAATAAAAAATAAAGTTACATAAACTTAAATTTTATAAACCTATAAAAATAAGCAAAAAAACACAAGAAATATATAAAATAACATAAGATAAAACAAAACAAAAATACTTAACTTAAATTAAATAAAATTTAAAAAAATGAGGTAAAAAAAATAATAAAAATTAAATGAAATAAAAAAAAACTAAATTAGAATAAAATAAAACAAAATAAATAAAATTAAATAGAATAAAATAAAAAATAAAATGAAGCAAAATATAGCCAAAAAATATTAATAAAAAATATAGCAAATATAGCAAAAGAAATAATAACAAAGTAAATAAAATAAATGAAAATAAAATAAATTAAAATAAATGAAACTAAAATGAAAATTAAATTAATTAAAATTAAGTGAAATGAAGTAAAATAAATTAAACTTTTGGAAATTATAACAGTAATTAAAAAAAAGAAATTAATTAAAATAAAATATAAAAATATAATTTAAAAAAAATAAAAAATGAATAAATTTAAAATATTTTAAATCCATTTCCAGTTGCTAGTTAGTTTTTATTCTCTAAACACCACTCATAATATAATATAATTCATAAAATTATGATCTTATACATTAAATTGTATGTAGAATAATCTATAGACCTTGACTTGCCTTGACTCAAAGCAACTCAGGAACACAAAAACAATACAGTCAACTGTCAATACTCCAAACACAATTCAATTATGATAATTTTATACATCAAAAGATATTCCGTAAGTAAGTATTTGAAAATTGCAAAATTATGCAACGGTAAACCACTAGAATAAGTACTTGTTTAAGAATATATTTGTGCTTTACTGAAGAGCAACAAAACGAAGTACAAAGAACCATGGGAGAGTGGTGTAATGAGGAGAATGAACAGATGTACGGTCCAGGTGGCATTATTATGCACATATATAAATGAAGGAATTTATTATTATTTATATTTTATTTATATAGGTATAAATAAGCTTTGCTCTTCTTCAATAATACTTGCTGTGAGTGAAAGAAAGAAGAGGAAATGAAAGTAAGTAATATTATGTGATTGTAATGTTCATAAAAAAAAAATTTGCGGGTGTGTGTGGTAATCAAAATCAAACAATTGCTGTAATCAGTAGTGCATTATAAGTTTGTATATTGTTGTAATTTTATTGCCATCAACAATGTCATCAGCAAAGTCATTAACTTCGCATCAAGATTGCTTGGACATTGACAGGTGAGCAGATGATTGGTAGCCTAGTAACGACCGACGACTTCTTAGCTACGTTTGCAATTTGAGTATGAGCAAGCTGAATAAATGAGTGGCAATAGAAAATGTTGAAAAGCAGAAAATGTTGTAAAGCAGAAAATGTAAAAGAGAATCAACGAGAAGAAATTTAAAAATCTAAGTAAATCAACTTCCAATGTTGAAGCTGTATGAATATATGAAATAAGTCTTTGTCAATCTACAATCATCACTAGAGAGTAATATCTGATCTTCTCCGTACTAAGTCTAGTGGATTGGGTCAAAGCATGAGAAAAAAACCTTTGAACTTTAGGATTACCAGAATAATATATCGTACTATGACTCCACAAATACATGAATCGACATGAAAGACATGAAAACAGATGTTATGGCTTCTAGCGACGAAGCTCAGGGCTCTAATGTCTCCGTAGGTTAAGCCTACATCCGCAAATAAACTAGTATTTTACGAGCATGATGCTGATGTATTACCAGTTATATCATATATTGCTTACATAGTGCAGGTTCATCCATTTCGAGGTTCCCTACTTTTTAAAGAAAAAAACACAGAACATTTAAATTTAATGGGGAATGTTTATTATCCATTGAAAGAATATTATTTGGCATTTATTATTTGAAACATATCTCTTTCAAATGTTGGCCTCGGCTACGACACAGATGGTCCACCCGTTGAGTCCAATTTTCGATGACTTATTCCAGTATTTCGACTGGTAACTGGCGAATCACACGTTTGAAGTTTTACTCCAAGACTTGAATCGAAGCGGGATTGTCCGCATAGACTTTAGACTTTACATATCCCCACGGGAAAAAGATATTACACGATCTTGGTGGCCAATCGATCGGCCCAAAACGTGAAATTATCTGCTCGCCGAAGTGTTCTCTCAATAAATCCATTGATTGATGTAATGTGTGGGAATTCGCGCCGTATTGTTGAAACCAAATATCGCGAAGCTCACGGGCTTCAATTCCAGGCATCATATAGTCAGTTACTACGCCATGATAACGGTCGCCATTGACGGTTACGTTCTCATTGGCATTTTTGAAGAAATATGGACCGATGATTCCACCATTACACAAACCACACCAAGCCGTTGTTTTTCTGGATGAAATGGCAGCTCTCGAATCTCTTCAGATCACTCTTCGCGGCAATTTGCTTGCCTACATACCCATTGAGCTAGAAATGGGCCTCGGCGCTGAACAAAGTTTAGCTCGAAAACGTCAGATCTTCTTGGAACTTCTCAAGAGCCCATAGAGCGAAGCGATGTCGCTTGGGAAGGTCGAGCGCCTTCAGTTCTTGCACAAGCTGTATTTTTTACGCTTTCTATTTAAGATCTCGACGTAAAATGCGCCAAGTTGTTCCATACATCAGTCCGAGTTGTTGCGAACGGCGCCGAATCGACTCTCCACGGTCTTTGTGTACACTCTCAGCTACGGCTGCTATATTTTCTTCACTGGGTGCTAAACGTGGTCTATTCGGTCGAATATTATCCAGTAATGAATGCTGGGTGATGGTGTTGAGAATAGAGTACGCTCAGTAGGCCGATTATGTTGACCATAAGTTGAGCGAAGCGGGCGAAACACATTCTTTACAGAACTTGAATTTTCGTAATAAAGTTGAATGATTTGTAAACGTTTTTGAGGCGTAAGTCTTTCAATGACGAAATGCCAAATAATACTGAACGAAAATTACATGACAGCTTGACACGATCTGTCAAAAAAGGCTATTGGAAAAAGTACTTTTACTTGGACCACCCTTTATATGCACGTTTTTCACCACAATAGTAATATTCATATTTTCTATTTTCCTTTACTGCAATTGTTTGATATAATCATGCTGAAGGATAACGGATGCATAGCGCATTTACAATCACACAGCAAATCAATATACAGACTTAACTGAGAGGGAGAAAACTAAAAATAAAGTTTTTCAACTTTACTGCTGTTTAAGTGGAAAAAATTAACTTCATTAAATTTATTCAAAAAAAAAAAAATAATTAAACTTTTCACAAGAAAAGAAATATTAATATTTATTTTAATTTTTTTTCCGTAAACTGAGCCATATTTAAATTTAGAAATGTGCATTAAAATCTTCACATTACGTCGGTCACAGAGAATGTAAAAATGCATACACAAGTGAGTATACATTCGTACATATAACTAAATATTACTGTGTATGTACTCGTATACTCGTATATTCCATATGCAATTGATCTCCACAGTGCAATATGTCATAATATGCAAATTTTGACATTACAGAAATGATTTATGGTTGTCAATGGTATGTGCACTGTTGTGCAATTTATTGCGTCAGTGAGGAAGAGTGAAGGACATTAGTTGACACAGCAGCATGAGTGCAGTTATGTGAATATGTGTATGAGTATGTTATGTGCAGAGACACAAATTTCATGATAAAATGCTATAAATAACAGAACGAACAGAAAATCTAGTGAAATGAACCAAAAATTTGAATAGAATAAGTTATAATTTTTGAAGCACAAATTTTTTTAGAAATCTTATTTAATGAAATATTATTAATTATAATAAAAGTTACAACAAAATCATTCCACATAAATATTAAATAATTCACAAAAGCATCAATAGCTATCATTAACTATGTAATTCTATACACTTTAGCTCTGGCTATGCTATGCGATGTTTGAAAATTTTAAATTACAGACTTCAAAAATAAATATTTGCGTAATTTGATAGGTATTTGTTAACATTTTCCAGTAGCTAACGACACTACAGCGCCACATAAACTATATGAAAAAAGCTAGCCTTGTTTTGTGCATATGATACTCGTATGTATGCATATATATGTTCACATATATGAACTTGTACACAGTACAGTTGGTTGATAAACACTTTCAAATTGAATGTCACTAACACTACTCTGCTGCACGCATAGAGTAAGGTCATTTAAGAAAAAAAGTGTATGTAACAACAGTAATTTTACCCTCTAGTTACATTTTAAGTGGTTTAAAGTAAACACATCTGTTAAAAGCAAATAAAAAGTACTTTGTAAAAGTTTGTTAGCTAGTTTAAACTTTGAAAAATGGATAAACCTTTTAAAATTATGTAAAAAGAATTTTATTTTATTTGTTTTATTTTATTTTATTTCACATTATTTTCCTTTTTTTATTTTTATTTTCGTTAAAAAGAAAGAAAAATTTTTCCTTATAGAGGAAAGATGGGAAACTTTCAAATTTTATTTTTAATTGTATTTTAAACAATCTTACCGATATTCAGCTTGGTGGAATTTATGTAGCTTCGATTGTCTAAATTACTATTATTTTATTATATTTGTGTTACTCTATTTTACTTCGTCTTTTCTTTTAATTTTTCGTTCTTTTTTCTTTTAATTTTTAATTTTTTATTTGTTTTTATTTTATTTTGTTTTATCTTAATTTATATCTCTGTATTTAGTTAATTCTTATTAAATTTTTCTTCTTTATATATTTTTCTATATTTATTTTATGTCTATGTTGTTATTTTATATTATTTTGTTTTACTTATGTTATTTTATTTATATTACTTTATTTCATCTTGTTTAATTTTTTATTTTATTTTATATTCTTAATTTCAAATTCATTTAATTATTATTATTTTTACTTATTATTATTCTTTAATTGATTTATTATTATTATAAATTTTTTTGGAATTTTTTTGTTTCATTTTACTTTCCTTATTAAAAAATTTAATTTTTTAATGATTATAATTTTTTTTTGTTTTTGAATTGTTTCAATTCATTTTTTTAATTTTATTTGCTTTTATTTTGGTTTATTAATTTATATTTTAATTAATTTTATTTTATTTCTTTTCAAATTTTTTTACTTATTATTACTTTAATTTTTGTGGATTAATTTATTTTGTTTTCTATTTTATTAATTTTATGTTGTTTTGTTTGAATGCTTTTATTTAATTATATTTTAATTTAGTTTAACTAAACTTAATTTATTTTATTTTGTTTTAATTTATTTTACTTCATATTATTTTACCTTACACTATTTTTTCCATTTAATTTTATTTATTTTTTATATTGTTTTATTCAATTTATTATATTTTTTATATATAATAATAAATAATACTTAATTTAAGATATATTTTTTTATATACAATAATATTTAATTTAATTTTGTTTTGAATTATTAAAATTTTTTATTTCTAAATATTTATATTATTTCTTTTTAAATTAGTTTTATTTTTATTTTTATCTTTATTTTATTTTATTTTATATTTAAACTTAATTTTTTTATTTTATTTAATTAAATTATTATTATTATTAAATTATTTATATTTTACTTTTTTATTTTAATTTATTTTATATATTTTTTTATACTTGTTTTAGCATGTTTTAATTTGAATTTTGTTATCTTTTTATTCCATTTTATAATTAATTTTAATTTAGTTATTTTATTTTATTTTATTTTATTTTATTTTTATTTTATTTTATTTTATTTTATTCGATTTGATTTTTATTTTTATCTTTATTTAATATTTTTTATTTTTTTTATTTTTATTTTTCTTTACTTTATTTTATTTTATTTTATTTTATTTTTGTCTATTTTATTTTATTTTGATTTAAGTAATTTTATTGTATTTTATTTTATTTTATTTTGTTTTATTATTATTTTATTTTTATTTTTTTATTTATTTTATTATTATTATTATTATTATTATTATTTTATTATTATTATTATTTTATTTTATTTTATTTTTTTTATTTTATTTTATTTTATTTATTTTATTTCATTTTATTTTATATTATTTTATTTTATTTTAATTTAATTTAAATTATTTTATTTTATTATATAATATATATATTATTTTTGCCACTTACCAATAATTATATTTTCTACCATTAACTTAAGGCAATTATGCGCAAACCGATCAACCAACAAAAGCCTTGAATCGCATCTTACGCATCATTTAACACAATCGCTTGTCGCTTTCACATCGAAAAATAGAATTACATTCTAACATATATGCGATGTGTTAGGAACAGTCTGAGATAATTACAACATATTTACAGCGAAAAGTAACAAAAAGCGTACTATAAAGAAGAGGCAAACAATCAATTTCGTTCATTAGACCAAACAATGAATGGGTGGCGCCTCAGTGTTAGGTCACTTAATTTAAGTCAGTATTTATAGAAAATATGCACATTCGGAAACAAATGCAAAAAAGATGAAAAAAGAAAATTAAGACATTTGAAATATTTTCTCTTAACAACATTTTATATATCTGTGATTTATAGATTTCATTCTATCACATGCTTGCCTGGGTTTCTAATGAAAATTGACAATGTTGAATGATGGTGAACCCATCCCTAAGCAGTTATAATTGTTTATATATTGTATATTGTTTGGCCATAGTCCGAATATTTTGAAGTCCAGTTATTATTATTGCTTATTGCCTTTTAGTTGCCTTTTTTCTTTCTTTTTGCTATTTTACAAACCTTTCGAGGAATCAAACACTTAGCAATCAACAAACGATTGACATCTAATTAAAAAATTCCCAAGACATGACAGAAAACGAATCACAAACAATAAATATAAAATTTAAAGGAATATAAAATGAAATACTAAATATAGACACACACAGTTTTCTCTTTCTGTTGGGTAAATTAACGAAACACAAAAGAGAAGTCAATAAGTAGAACGCAAGAGGTAGGATGAGGATATCGAAACCTTGACAGAGACGAAGGCAAAACATCAAACTAAACTGCTAAATGTTCAGCTAAAAGTTGAGAATTGTTCAATATTAATTTTAATTATAAGAAATGACAAATTACATAACAAATTGTTGATCCAAAGGAGAGAGAGTAGTGAAGAGGAAGTGGCTGTTAGAATGTGTATTGAAGATTACGAAACAAGAAACGAAGAGTGGAAATATCAACAAGTAGGCAAAGCGCAGCAGCGCGACAGGTGCGAAAATGTTGGCAAACAAGAAGATAAATGATTTTGATGACAGCTTAATGAAATCACGGAAGGTGGGCTAACACTTCTAACGTTGTGGGACCATTTAGTGGGAAAATGAGCGAGCGTACGAAACCTGACACGCTTGAATAGTGGTAATGCTCGAGGGGTATACGCTAAAATATGTAATTAGTTAATTGCACAAGTACCTGCAATGTATTAAGTGTAATTTTAAAATTAAAATAAAAATTATTTTAGACTCAGCGAACTGTAGAATATAAAAAAAAAAAACGAATTAAAAGAAAAAGGAATATAAAAAAATATTTTTTATTTTATTTTATTTTTTAACTTAATAATTAATTTAATATTATTTTTTTATTTCATTTTATTTTATTTAGCTTTATTTAATTTTAATATATAAAATTTATATTTACTTTATTTTATTTTTATTTTTTTATTCTTTTTATTTTTATTTTTTCATTTTTATTTTTAAGTTTTTTTTTACTTGAACTTTTTTTAATTTTTTTTTGTATATTTTCTTGTTGTTGTATTTAATTTTTATTTAATTTTATTTTATTTTAAGTTACATTATTTTAAATAATTTTATATATTTAGTATTTTATTTTCCATTCATTTAATTTTTTATTCAGTTTCCTTTTTTTCGGTTTCATTTTATATTATTATTATTTTTATTTTTTATTACAAATTGATTTGCTTAATTTCACCTTATTTTGTTTCAATTTATTTTATTTGATTTGATTTTATTCTTTTTTTATTATTTTTTTTTATTTTATTTTATTTTTATTTTTTATTCTTTTTTTATTTTTTTATATTTTTTGTTTACTTTATTTTATTTCATTTTATTTTGTGTAATTTTATTTTACTTTCTTTATTTTGTTGTTTATTTTGTTTTAATTTATTTACTTTTATTTATATTATTATATTTTTTAATTTTTTTTTAAATTTTTTTTTTCATTTTATTTAATTTAATTTAATTTTATTTTATTATGCCTTTTAATTTTCTTTTATTTTTTTTATTTTGTTTTATTTTGTTTTATTTGATTTTATTTGATTTTATTTTTTCTATTTTATTTCATTTTATTAATTTTTTTTCAATTTCATTTTATATTAATTTAATATAATTTATTTTTTATTTTATTTTATTTTCTTTTTATTTAATTTTTTTATTTTATTTTTCTTTTATTTATTTCTTCATTTATTGTTACTTTTTCTTGATTTGACTTCCCTTTGACAATATACTCAATTTCCATTGAATTATTTTGTGATTGTTGCAATTTTGAAGTTGTCAGCCAGTCTTTTGTGATGGTTTCCTTTCGGTCTTTTGCTTTTTCGTATTTCAACAGTTTTCACTTTTCTCTTCATTTTTCCCTGCCCACCTCGTCCAACTAACTTTCTTACAAGTTTTCTTGTATATACTTTTTTTGCACGATTGTTTTTATGTTTCATTTATGCTTCAGTTAATCGATGAGCGTTAAAAGTTTGCCAATTTATCAAACTTTATTGCTTTCTATGCGTAGTGCGTGCATGAGGAACTTTAGCTTCCTTTCCACCCGCTTTCTGAATGTTTGCTGCTTTTGGTATGTATCTTTGACTTTAAAGGCAATTTATATGGAATATATCTTTTTATTTAATTTTGCTGGGAAATATTTTCATATATATATAGAGAATATTAAAGTTTTCTAAAAAATACATATATATTTTGTTTATCTAAGATATTCTATTTAGTCCTCTGGTTAATCGAAACCGCTCTGATATTCACGTGACCTTCAGCTCGTTCAGCTCTTCTGTTTTTATATCCTTAATCGTCACAAAACGCAACGTTTTATGGGTCTTTTCAATCTTGGAAACAGGAAAAAGTCGCACAGGAGTTAAAATTTGAAAATATGATGGCTGAATTGTCCAAAAATTATTAACATAGCTTAAAATCAAGATACTACACTTCACTAACTGTACGATCTTGTGGTAAGAGCTGCTAATGGGATACTTAATGGTATTTGAAGAACACAAGGAGCGAAGCAATGGAAATTTATCGAACTGAGTTAGTTCTTTCAGTCTTGACTATTAGTTTTTCCGTTGAAACGATTGGGCTTGGATTTCGATTAGAGAATTCCTCACTAGTAATGACCCTTTAAAGTGAGTCTTGGTCATTATTGACTGCTTTAAATAATTCTTTAGCGATGTTTTGGTGACTTGGTCATAATTGGAACGATCTTCGATGTCAAATACTTCAATCTCTAACTTTCTGAAAAAATTCATCCTCAAGAGGAGGTTTCAGTACTTTATAAGATTACCGTGAACTGTTTGCCGATAACGAACCGGCTTAGCGCATACGCTAAACAAATTGATCCACAAACTGACTGAAAGGCGTGTAATTTCGCGCCTAACTTTCGTACAGTTGCCGTTGAAGACTCTCCATTTTGGCAATCAATTTCTAATATTTCCAATTTTCTTGAATCATGATTATCAGCCTCCCCTATGGAAATAGATCAGCTACTTCGTGAGGCTAGGAATTACCCCTCTCGGGAAAGGAGGTGTTATTCGTTACGTTTACATGTTTTCGAAGTATACACATCTATCGTCCGTACAAAGACGGACATGTCCCGTCAATTACAAACGAACTCCAAATATTTTTATTTTCGTTAAAGACCTTGTCATTCAGCGAGATAATCTCAGTGATAACCCAAAATTCATCACACTCCTCAGCCACATATAAAGTGGTACTTAAGGAATTTCTGCCACTGCTCGACATGACGAGCAAAAGTTAGAGCTTGAGGTTGTGCATCTCTAAGTTCACAGAAAGACTATACAGGGAGGTTAGGGGTTCAGAACTTACTGCAGTAAGCACAAGGCCATATCTTAAGTATACTCTGCACTTCTATCACAGGATTACATCCTTGGTTCCTACATGAGTACGTTCCGGTCTTGAAGCCTTCTATAAGTCGCCGCATCTTTTCATACTCACGCATTTCGGCCTTTTTTTTTGTCTGCAAAGGCGTTTCACTTCCCTCCTCAGCTCTGGGTATATATTGCACCACGCACTTGTTGTGGTCGACCGCAACGTTGCAAGGTAGGCAGTGTGTTTTCTTTCCACTGCATTCCTCAGCGCAAGAGCTCTTTTCCTGACACTGTTAAAAACCAATTTATCCCGTAGCGATGGTAAGTAAGGATATTGATATTCCGTTCCACAGCTCGCTAATATCAAGTTGCTGATGAGTATTCTCAGAGAGCAGGAGTGCAATCGAGGCGTTCCTTGCCGCAAAGGGCGTAACTTCGCTGCGACTGGATAGAGTTCCGAGTCGAAGTTAGGTACTCGGAACGTACGCACATCTAAAAAACTGGATACATGTTATCCGCCAATCACAACATAATCGATTTAGCTGCGAGTTTTTCCATCCGGCGACAGCCGTGTGGCATGATGAATTTTCGTGAGCTGGAATCTGTTACTATAGGCAATTTTAACTCGAGGTGCGGCGAAGTCTATCAGCCTCAGCCCGTTTGGGGATGTTTTATCGTGAATGTTGAATTTTCCACCCTTTGCGCCAAAAATACCTTCACTTTTCACCCTCGCGTTGAAATTACCTAGCACAATTTTGATATCGTGGCGGGGGCAGCGCTCATAATTGCATTCTAGACTCTTATAAAAAGCATCTTTCGGCACATAATCCTTCTGTCAGGACTCGACTTAGTAGTCTCTCTTCCACGACAAACCCAACACCAAATTTGCGCTCCTTTATAGGATTTCACAAGGTCACTCCTTCTTCCGTCCGTTTGCCGTCAATCGCACTTCTTGGACGACGGTCAGCTTTAATCTTAAGGGGACATCAACCAGCTGTGCAGCGGCACTCAAACCAAGATAAATGGGATTCAAATAAGGCAAAGAAATCTCATATCTACGCTAGCTTAATTCCCTAAGAATAACTTGTTTACTGGATAAAAGTTTCATGGATTTACCAGACAATTATATAGAGAACTCAGGCTGAATGGCTTCTCCACTTCGCAACCCAAATATTAGGCGGCCGCGATAGCCGAGTGGTTAGCATTGCGTACTGACATTCTGAAGGCCTGGGTTCGATCCCAGGTTCGAACAACATCCAAAATGAAAGAAAATTTTTTCTTCTAATTGCGGTCGCCCCTCGGCAGGGAATGTCAAGCCCTCCGAGTGTATTTCTGGCATGAAATAAAGCTCCTCATAAAAATCCATCAGCTGTTCGGAGGCGGCTTAGAATAAACTGTAGGTACCTCCATTTGTTGGTAAAAACATCAAGACGCAAAACCACAAATTGGAGGAGGAGCTCGGCCGAAAATCGCTTCAGCGGTTACAAAGCGCCAAATATATATATATATATATATATAACACGCATTTACACTTTCAACTACTTCCCTTCACACCTTCACGCATGAGCTTAACATTATTCCGCTTACTTTGCTACGCACTTTCCAACCCATAAAATCCTTAACAAAGAATAAAATATGAATTAAATTTCGATTCGATACACGCTGTGCTTAACTCTTTTAATGCACATTGCGAAATGTGTTCGCTCAAGGGCTGCACGTCGCACTGAAAACCGCTTGCGGCTAAACAGCGACCACAAGAAGCGAACAGCCGCGAATAAGCTTAACGACACGACACAACTTTATTCAATTTGTAATTGTTGCCGTCGGCGGTGTTGCAATAAAATGCTGTCAAAACAATTTACATGGTTGAATTTACGGCAAGAGAAGTATATAATTTTCGAAAAATAAAAACAAAACAAAAGAGAAATAAATAAAACAGGGACAGCAGGGAGTCGTGCAATAAAAAAGGATGAAAAGTGTAGAAATTGTTGGAAGTAAATATAATTGAAATTTGAGGTAGGCAAGTAGAGGAAGGAAATATTTTTATGGATTAAACTCATAAATTTATGAAAATCTCCTTCTGATTTGAATATCAAATTGCTGGAGCAAATTTTTACATATAAAATAAAAGCACTTTCGTTCAGTCATCTGTCATCTATCTTAGAATTCATCATAAAACAGAGAGCGATAGAGTGACAAAGAGAGGGAGAGGTAGAGATAGAGAGAGAAATTAACAAATGTTAGCTGTTCATTGAAAGTCAGAAGGGAACTTAATTTTCTGTCAACGGAACAATAGCATGTTTTAGAGCTACACTCTTCTGCTTAAAACGTTTCTAAAGTATATTCCATGGAGGGTCTGCGACCCCTAATAGAGTCACCAATGTGGCAAGACCATTCTAACAAACGAAGCACTAGTTGGTGGACTACACTAAAAAAAATTTCGCATAACTCTCTGGAACACGCGATGAGAAATACCTCAAGAAAAATACTAAAAGTCATACTTCACATAAGGTCAATTAACATACAAGAGTCGCACAGAGTTGGCGTTAACAAAGCGCGACCTAGAACTCCAGAACAATTTAGTACAATCACTTAACTGCGAAGCACATAGCAGTACACAGAAAGTTATAACAAAACTAAACATACAGTGTGTCCGGGGAAAAGAAGCTCTCTGCCAAGTACAAGACACTCACACCTTCCCTAGGAGGAAAGAGTGAGCTGAAGGCAAGACTATCGGCAATACCGAAGATATCCATATCTATAATAAGGAATCTGAATGCAAGGCAGGCACATGAACAGAGCTCTACTATTGCTTACTAAAATTCCATTTTCCAAGCAGAGCTTGGACGCACTAGTGAAGGTGCTAAACGAGAAATGGAAGAGCTTTCCAGTAGACTGTAATTACGCTACTTTAAAGGAGACTACATGCGGCCACAATAGCCGTTGTGGTTAGCATTGTGAACTACGAATCGGAAGGCCTGTGTTGGAGTCCAGTGTCGAGCAACATCCGAAATTATAGCAAATTAATTTTTCTAATTGAGGTCGTCTCTCGGCAGAGAATGTCAAGCCCTTCGAGTGTATTTCTGACATGAAATAAAAGGCTCCTCATAACATTCCATCGGTCGTTCGGAGGCGACTTAGAATAGACTGTAAGTCCCTCCATTTGTTGGTAACAACATTAAGAAGCAAAACCACAAATTGGAGAAGGGGGTCTGTCGAAAATTGCTTCAGTGGTTACAAAGGGCAAAAAGACATCAAGCAGACTATCACGGGAGAATACAGGGAACATTACTTGGGTCCCAGGTCACACGAACGTGCCACTGCACGAGGCTTTCCCCAGCAACTGCTAAAGATCTTTCAGCGCCTTGAAATGTTGTTTAATATAATGAAAAATAGAGGAACAATTAAGATACTGAAGCAATTTCAACGTAAGGATTACCACTAAATCACGTTAGGGCTGCCTAGCATTAAGCCTTATATATCAATTAGCTGAGTGCACATCATGCACATCATGCACATCAAATTACAGAGCCTTAGAGCATTACTTTTGACAGTGCCCGGTTTCCAGCCGATTAAAACGTTAAATTTTCCATGGTATTTCAAGTCACAGCCAAATATAATGACGATAAGCAGAAGAGCACAATGAGCCTACTCAATGACATGGATGCAGCTGCCTGAAGTCAGGTCCACAAAACACCTCTTTCAACTAGCCAACACTCGAACCATGTGCGATGGAGATAAGAAACCGAAGATTAATTTTCTCAAACTCCACATTAACCAATTGAGCCTTGTGAATCATGCAATTACCATCACTAAGAAAATTTTGAAAATGACACCATATAATGGTAGGTCACCGGTTCTTCCAAAAGTAAAGCTGAAAAAACATTCTAACTTAGATTGTAGTAGCTGTCGAGAGCAGGAGTGGTAGAGTAATATCGTCATTGCGGAAATCAGTCTGTAGAAGTTAGATTCTAACACCTGGTTATAAAACACTGTGTCAGAAAACTCCTGAAATCGGGAAATATAGCACAAAAAATTATTTTCCATCCAAATTTATTCTTTAGTCAATCTTTAGTTAGTTTTAAATGCATTTTGTGTAATCAATTTCAGTTCTCGCCGCAAAGTCTCTTTTATATTTTTTGCCGACTGTAAACGAGTGGCTCGAAGTGGTAATTTGAGTTTTGGAAAATGTAGGTCCGAGCTACAACTGATAAAGATGGAAACCCCATAGTTCTCACAATGGAGATATGAATAAATAAGCCTTGGTCTTACGGTCACCTCCTGATTGAAGATGCTAATACCACCACCACAGTAACAATAACAAAAACTGATTCAACTTTAGTGATCAGCAGTAACGGTAACAGGTACAACAACAATACCAACGAATTTTCGGACTGAAGGACATACTGTAGAAGTAGACGAAAATACTCCTCTCGCCTAAAGTCAGGACACTATAGAAAAGTGGGTACCACCTAAAACTATCCACCTCCAACTATCCACCTCCAGTACTGCCAAATCTCCCAACCAAAGTACACTCACAGTTTAGAGTGAGTATCAGCATATAAAACGATACAGTTCCTTAACCAAGAAAAAGCAAATACCATAGGGCTGCCATCTTACTCAAAAATATAGCCACAGATCACACCGGCAATTGCCTGAAATTATGATGAGGGGCTTTAGCACGAAATACAGATAATTGTGGAATGGGAAAGCTGTCATAAAAGCGAACACCTATGTAGAAAAAGAACAAGTTCTCTAACGAATCAGGTTCAAACCCCCAAAACAGAACGGAAGCGAGTTTTAAACAAAACACCAACACGAAACTTTTTTGACAATGTCAGAGATAGCTTTTAGATAGCAGCATTGGATGCTAACTCCACTACACCGAAAACCGACATACAAACTTTGGCCTTATATGATGCACGTTTACCCGAATAAACCCACTATCTCGAATTTCTTTTGTCTCTGGTCCGATTTTATGGACGATTTCCGGAGTGACGACCTCTTTTGTGATTATCCCTTGAAATTGATGATGCAGAGTCCCCATAGTATTTATCAAGTCTTTCCTTGGCTCCGGTAATGTTTTTTTTATGCAAAAAATAATGCTTCATCAGCACACGAAATCCATTTTTTTCCATTTTCGTTAAAATTTACTGGGTTGTCTACTTTCAATGGATGCGAATACAAACTAAATGGCGCAACTTGCTCAATATTTTACAGCATTCTATTAATCGATAACAGCTGACGGGAGCGGTGTTGTATTTACAGTAACTGCGCGGAAAATTCAAAAAGTCACTGACTTATCAAATAGCCCTCGCATTTGGTGCTTTGTAACCGCTGAAGCGTTTTTTGGCCGAGCTTCTCCTCCAATATGTGGTTTTGCGTCTTAATGTTTTTGCCAAAAAAATTGGAGGGACCTACAATTTATTCTAAACCGCATCCGAACGGCCAATGGATTTTTTATGATGAGTTTTTATTTCAGAAAACACTCGGTCAGAAAACACTCGGGGAATATCAAGCCCCGCCGAGGACGACCGAAATTAGAAAAATTAATTTTCTATAATTTTGAATGTTGGTCGAACTTGGACACGAACTCTGGCCTGCAGAATGTTAGTGCGCAATACTTACCAGACGGCTTTTGCGGCCGCCACTCAACATTTCCTTTACTTTTTATCGCCTTTAAGGTGGTCGATGTTTGTTGTTGTTATAGTTTTGCATATTCAACTTGTAATCCAAATCTCATCATCAGTTACAATGCGTTTTATGAACGTGTGTCGTTCTAGCATGTCTTCAGTGACCTTCAAGCCTTTGAGTTTTTAAAAGAAATTTCAAGTATTTCGGAACTAGTCGGGTGGCAGTGCATTTCAGATCTAAGTATTCGTTTAAAATATTACAAATTAAGTTGTGAGACTCTGAAAGTTCAACAGCGATCCCTTTCAAATCGAAATGGTCGCCATAACCTATACTTTAGTAATGTTTTGTAATCGATCGAGTATTCGATCGAATGAAATACTAATAAATAAATAATATGCTGATAAATCTCTTTGGCACATTCGAATAGCTCAACAAGTCTCTCGTAGTTATTGCAAGTACATCACAACCGAAAGGAGATGGTCTTAAACTCTCGCCTTCTATAAGTATTCCTTGAGTTGCAGAAAGTTCAACAAGCATTCCCTGCTAGTCTCACTAACCTCTGAACTAATAGTTTATTGCGCGCACTTCTGATTATCATTCTCGCTCAGCAGAATATTTTTCTCAGACAGATAGTATCCAGTAGATTAAAATGCGGTCACAGAGCTAATTCGTAGCAGCGCAGAAACTAAAATCCAAACTTTTCTCATTAAATTCACACAAAATAAAAAACCCTGAATTCAGGTTCACCCCAAATTCATAAAATTAACCATAGCCAAAGTTTTAGGGAAAAGCAAATAAAAGGTTACGCTTTCGAGGACTGTCATCGCCAAAATTAAAATGAAAGCACTTTTAAGCTTTAAAGCTGCAAGAGCAGAGCAGAGTAGCGCAGATCCCCTGATTGATTCGGTCAGTATGTCAATTTAGGTTGTTTTTGTAATATCTCAAGTTCGCAAAAGCCACATATATAAACCTAACGTGCAAACATGCACTCATATACACACTCGCATATACATATATAGATACGAGCCATTGCACGTCCCTGAACAGCCGCTCATTTGTCAAACATTGACGCGCACATTATGATTTTTGCCACATTCTGTTGGTCATTTGTGGTCACTACCAAAGCAACACAATCAACATTCACTATCACACCCACCACACGCTTGACCAACGGCTGGTTGGTTTACTTGCTTTAGAATTCGCTCTCCTCACTGTGTATTGTTATTTACAATCCTTGCCGATGCTGCCTTTGAAGCATGTAAGTGTGTGTGCGGTATTTACCTCTGTGTGGTGGTTGTTGCTTATGAGTTCGTTAGTAGTTTGCCTCAGGCATGGCAGGAAATGGCAATCATACAGTGAAGGAGTTGAGCAGTTGTGGTTTAACGCAGGATTGAGAGTATGTGCGTGAAGTGGGCCCCCACTTCAGTGTGAGATAAAATTTGAAAATTATGATTTTCCTAGCAATCAAAGTCAACAGCACGCTTCACGTACTGCACACAATTGTGAATTGGTACTGGTGCGTAAAATTGATTCACGAAAATATGTGTTGGACTCAGTAGAATGATTCGAGCAAGAAGACTTCGATTTTCTCTCTCCCTTTTTTATAGGTTTTATTAAGGATCAGACCATGGGACCGCATAATTCTGCACTGCAATAGAGTTTAGAACGGTTCCGGCAATAGAAAAAGTCTTGTTTTTAGTCATTGGTTGCAGAAGACATCCTCAACTTCCCTAAAAGAAAGTAATTATCTTGAAAGACGAAGAACCGGTGATAGTTTTACGGGGTATAAAAAAGCCATAGTGGTCACTACATGGCGCTGACACTCTTGTTTCGGGCAATACTAATCCAATTTTATCAAGCCAATATATATAGGGTGTTTTTTATAGAGGTATAGAACTTTAAGTTGGCATTACTCTTCAAGATGGCGACCGATTTAACAGCTGTCAAGTGATTTATTCTTATGGTTCTGTGCGGAAAACGTTTCGCGCACTACGTCCAATGATACGGACCAATGATTCCACCAGCCCAGAAAGCGCACCAAACAGTCAGTTTTTCTAGATATAACGGTGTTTCAACATACACTTGATTTTGCCGATGAGAATGTCGTCAATGGCGACCGTTATCGCGCCATCATAACCGACTACTTAATTGCTTAAATTGAGACTCTCGATCTCCGCGACATTTGATTTCGACAAGATGGCGCCACTTCCCACACATCGCATCAGGCAATTGAGAGAACACTTCGGTGAGCAAATAATTTCACGTTTTGGGTCGCTCGATTGGCCACCAAGAACGTGTATACACCATTAGACTTTGTCCTGTGGGGATTTGTAAAGTCTAAAGTCTATGCGGACAATCCTGATTCTAGGCCTTGAAGTAAAACATCAAGTGCGTCATTCGACAGTTACCAGTCGAAATGCTCCAACGAGTCATCGGAAATTGGACTCAACGAATGGACCATCTGAGACGTCGCCGCGGCCAATACTTGAAAGAGATAATCTTCAAAAAATAAATTCCAAAGAATGTTCTTTCGAATGATAATAAACGTTCCCCATTCAATTTGAATTTTCTGTGTTTTTACTTTAAAAAAGTAGGGATTCTCGAAAAACATGTCAGTTTTGATGCCATAAAATAAACTTATTCTGAATGTTAGACCACTTTTAATCAGAAAAATGCTTAGTGCAGAAATATTAAAATAAAAGGAAAGCGGTGCTTTGTAACCTGTCTTTGACATCGTGAGAGGTGATGGCAACAGCCTACTGTATGGGCCTTTTACGATGAGCCGAAACCCATAAAAAATTTTCGCGCACGGAGCACTTCCAAGAAAATATTTACCCTCATTTCTTTTCTTTCTTTTTTTTTTTTTTGAAACCACGAAAACAACGAATAACAGTAAATTCTGAGAGCTAAGCGTACGTAACCACTTGTTTGCGAATTATCTCACGATCTTCGAAAATTAAAACAAATAAAAGTAGAACATCTCGCCAATCTATAGTTAGGAATGCTATTGCGTTTATGCTCTTACTACTTCGAAAAATCATTGAGATTGAAGTGAGAACGCAAAAATTAGAGAATAACAGCCGAGGAGCAAACACGGTCTGATTTTTTACTTCACACTACTTCTGCTTTCCCACCGCCAGCTATTAAGGATCTCGATTATCCATCAATGCTGATTTTCTCATAGTTTTATTATTCATAAAGCAAACTGCATAAATTATGTAAAATTGATATATATATGTACAACTGGCAACATACATATGTATTTATTTAACATAATAACACGAGAATTAATTTCCTGCTACTCATACAACCGCAAAAACTGCCATTTTGCAAATAAACTTTACCGTTAACGCATTATAGACATATGACGGCATATAAAAGTGCATAAATATACATATAAAGGGTGTTTTTTATAGAGGTATAGAACATTAAGTTGGCATTATTTTTCAAGATGGCGACCGATTTAACAGCTGTCAAGTGATTTATTCTCAGTTTGGTTTGGCAATTCATCATTCATCATGAATAGACCCACGCCTGAACAACGCTTGCAAAAAGTGCAATTTTATTTCGAAAATAATGGTTCTGTGCGGAAAGCGTATCGCGCACTACGTCCATTAGCGATGAAGCGCACTTCTGGTTGAATGGCTACGTCAACAAACAAAATTGCCGCATTTGGAGTGAAGGTAATCCTCAAGTGTATGTTGAAACACCGTTACATCCAGAAAAACTGACTGTTTGGTGCGCTTTATGGGCTGGTGGAATCATAGGTTCGTACTTTTTCAAAAACGATGGTGGCCAGAACGTTACAGTCAATGGTGATCGGTATAGAGCCATGATTGCTAACTTTTTCATTCCTGAATTGAATAACCATGATGTCCAGAAGATGTGGTTTCAACAAGACGGCGCAACATGTCACACAGCTCGTGCCACAATAGATTTATTGAAAGACACGTTTGGTGACCGCCTAATTTCACATTTTGGACCTGTGAATTGGCCTCCAAGATCTTGTGATTTAACACCGCTAGACTACTTTCTGTGGGGCTATGTAAAGTCATTGGTCTATGCGGATAAGCCACAAACGCTTGACCATTTGGAAGACAACATTCGCCGTGTTATTGCCGATATATGGCCACAAATGTTGGAAAAAGTCATCGAAAATTGGACGTCCAGATTGGACTACATCCGCGCCAGCCGTGGCGGTCATATGCCAGAAATCATATTTAAAATGTAATGCCACAAGATTATCTTTCGGATAAATAAAATTCATGTCAATCGAATAATTCGTCGTTGTTTTATTGCAACTTAGAGTTCTATACCTCTATAAAAAAAACACCCTTTATTAACTAGCGGTAATCAGTTGTGTATTTCGCTAAACCTAAATACTGAAAAAAGTGGAATTTTCCAACTTTTTTTAAGGAATTTTTGTTTTAAATCATTCTCCCATGGTTGAACACTTCTACGGAATCCTCAAACCATTCTTTCGTGCTCCATTGTGCTTCCCTGAAACTGTTCTGGAAGGAAAATATCGAGGAGAGGAAGAAGAAAACAGCAGTAGCTTTATGCTGTTAATCTTTGTGCTCAACGCCATGTGTAGTATTGTGCGCCGTAAGACTCAGAGAGTCTGAGTCATTGATTGGATTAAGCGTTGGGGAATCTGCGGTTCTTGAGTGGCTGGAATGCATCCCCAGACGATTGGATTGCTGTATCTACGAGCTAGCGCCCAGTGTCTACTTCTTCACCATAATCCCCTCACGTGAGAGCTGGAAGGGAAGGAGTCACTGGAGGAAAGGAGCACCTAACTTCTTCGCGAATGGTTCGAAGCTTGACGGACGTGTCGTTACAGATGTTTCCTGTCAGGAATTTTCCATCAGTTGAGGGCTTAGGTCTCCAGACCATTGCAGCGTTTTTCAGGCGAAAGCAAGTGCTATTAAGAAGGCGGTAAGCACACTGCTTCCAAGTGTGCTGAAATTGCAATTGGAAACTGCAATGCTGGTTAGCTTGCACGTTTAGGTACTACCGATTCATTAATATAGGGTTAAGTGTGCACTCCTCTGTTAACTTGCAGTCTGCTTATGGAAATATGGTCATTGAACCAACTCAGCGAGCGCTGGGCTAGCACCACAACATGCGGCGATGAAAGATCCTTCTGGCCTAAAGCAACCGAGGGAGAACAAATAAGCTTCTTTCCATCCCAAGACTTAAGCCATCACACTTAATAGGGTAAAACTTGGCATTCTCAAGTGGCCCTATTGTCGTAGTTGTTTAGAAGAAGAGATAGAATTATCTGTTCACTTTCCGCTATACTGTGCGGTGTGAACAATTTTTTTAACAATCAAAAGCTCATGCAATATTGAATGTATGCTGATCCTACTAATGTCTATAGCTGTCCCAATCTCACCATAGGTCATATGACGATCTTGCAATATCATTTTGCGCACAGCATCAATAATTTCCCGAACAAAAACTATTTTTGAACGACCTTTTCGAAATTGGTTTTGGACTGTTCGATAAGCTCGATTTAATTTACCATACCTACGAACTCGATTAAATTCACCATACCATCGATAAACACTAGTCCTTCGAAAGTTGTAATAAATAATCGCTCAAAAATGTTCGCCATTTAATGAAATTAATATTTTAAGCCTTTTAAGGGGTTGGGCCACTCTAGAGGGCCACAAAATAGGCCTTTTTTGAGATTTTTTTTTCAGGAAAACTACTAAATAGATCTGATCATAACTATTTTTTAAGAAAAATTAATTTAAAAATGGCGGCTATACAGCGTTCTCCCTGGGATGTATCCATTTTTTCGGGAACCACGGCCGGACACACAGCTTCCGTAATTTTTTTATTTTAATAAGTTGTTGAACGATCTCTGCTTGTTATTAGAAATAGTTACAGAAGTACGTAGGATTTTTCAATATATGCATTGCGCTATATAAAAGGCAACAAAATATTTGCCGATCGTATCAGAATGACTGGTTGAGTTGTTGAGTAGTTGAGCCAAGTCCGTCTGATATGTGCATGAAAGGTATAAAGACTTCGGCATGGCAAGACATCCCTCTTTTGTTTTTATATTTGTTTGGTAACACTTCCTTGATGTGTTTCAAGTAACACACGAAAATCGTTGAGCTGGTAAAATTACGTCTCATTTGAATAGCTGTCTACAAAGTCCACAAAGCAAATAACTAAAAATATCATATTTCAGAGACAAAATAAAAAAATGTTCGAAAACCGATTTACCAAAACCCGTGAAATTTAAAAATTTCGGATGTATTTTGAAATCAACTCGCTCTTTCCAATTGATTAGCCGAACGCTTTGGTTTGCGAAAAAATATCGTCAAAGTTCCGAGTGACTCCGCGATGAATACCTGTTTCGCTACCTAAGTACTGTCAAGATATTTTTTTCTACCAGTCATAAGTTTATGTCTAAGTGCCAGTAAAAAAAAGAAATAAAACAAATTATTTTTATTTTCAATTCACTTCTTCCACTTCTTCAATTTCGCATGAAATTTATGTGTACATATAAATGCAAGTTTGTAAATCAACATTGATTTCCATGTCGGTCATAAAATATGTGGTAAAAATTATGTATGTAAAGATATGAAAGTGTGGAATATTTGTCGCCACTGCAAATTGCAACTTAAAGATCATGATGGCATAAACAACAACTATGCAATGACATTCCATTAGCGATTGATGATTGTTAAATGAGCAACAAAGAACAGAAAGCTCAATGAGCAACAAACTAACATCGCGTGTGTGAGAAAATCCTTAGAACTGGACTGGTACTAGAGGGAATAAATGGAACTTATTATTAAATTATGAACTACAATTACACTAGTTCACTGTGAACTAGAATTTTACCAGTTGATTATGAATTAGAATTAGACTAGTTAACTGTAATTACAAATATCACTAATAAAGTAAAGAACTAGTACACAACAACTATATAAGGTCGCAAAAGCACTTTATGTGTACTCGTATCATACACACATTTATATGCTGTTAGTCCTACTCTGCTCTCTGCCTAAGTTTAGAACTTATGAGCATATTGTAAAGCTCTTCATTTCATTACTGGGTAAACATAATAATGACAACATAATGTTATCGCATTGACACCTAAAGGACATTAAAACGAAAAGGATGGAGAGTGACAAAAAAAATGGCATGAACATGAAGAAATTTTGCAATGTTCTTTGTTGCATAACAACAAGTAGGCCAGCTTGAGAGAGTAGTATTAAAGAGGAAATTATGAAAAATATGTGAAAGGCTTTCCACGCATTTAATTCGGCATTAAAGGGTCAACTGTATTCATTGAGAAAGTGAGGTTAGAAATTTTTAAGTATAAGTAAGGAAATTTTGGTTACAGGTAAGTGTCGAAATTTTTAAATTCGTGATAAATGGCACTCGTAAATAATTGGAATTCGAATATGAATAGGAATAGGAATACAAATACATATACGAATACGAATACGAATACGAATAAGAATAGGAATACGAAAAAGAATAAGAATACGAATACGAATACAAATACGAATACAAATACGAATACGAATACGAATACGTATACGAATACGAATACGAATACGGATACGAATATAAATGCGAATATGAATACTAATACCAATTAGAATAAGAATACAAATGCGAATACAAAATGAGATTACGACTATGGACACAAACAGAAATACGAGTTTGATAACTTATTTTCTTTCGAATACGAATATGGAAAAAGTATACGCAAACGAATGTTAATACTAATACGAGTACTATAATCGTTATGAATACGACTATAAAAGCGGTTACAAATATGAACACGAATACTACTAGGTACGAGTACAAAAACAAATAAAAATATAAATACAAATACGGATACGAATACGAATGCGAATATGAATAGGAATACTAATACGAATACAAAAAAGACTACGAATACGAATATGAATACGACTATGAATACGATTGAGAATAGGAAAATTCTAATTGGGAATGCTTATTATCACTCGAAACAACAATTCTTGGCATTTATTTTTTGAAGATTATCTCTTTCAAATGTTGGCCGCGGCTACGTCTCAGATGGTCCATCCGTTGAGTTCAATTCTCGATGACTCGTTCGAACATTTTGACTGGTAATTAGCGTATGACATGCCTGATGTTTTGCTCCAATATCTGAATCGAAGTGGAATTGTCCGCATAGACTTTGCACTTTACATATACCCACAGTAAGAAGTCTAACGGTGTGATATCACAGGATGTTGGTGGCCAATCGACCGGCAAAAAAAAACGTGAAATGATCTTCTCAACGAAGTGTTCTCCAAATAAAGATAACGGTCGCCATTGACGGTTCAAATTTGAAGAAATATGAAGAAATATGGACCGATGATTCCGCCGACCCATAAACCACACCAAACCGTTGTTTTTCCTGGATAAAATGGCAACTCTTAAGTCTCTTCAGGGTTGCTCTTCGTCCGAAATACGGCAAGTTTGCTTGTTCACATACTGTTTGAGCCAGATCGCTGCACTAAATTTGACTCGAAAACGTCGGATCTTCTGGAATTTTTGAAGAGCCCTTATAGCGAAGCGATGTCGCTTGGAAAGGTCGAGCGGTTTAAGTTCTTGCTATTTGGTTATTTTCTGACATAGCATAATTTTAACTGCCGGCATAATATTTCTTTTTTTTTTCAACATGTGTAAATATGTATTTATAAAATACATTATACATGAATCACACAATCGATTAGTTTATATATACACATAAATACATACATACATACATACTTCTAAGTAGACAGTTGAAATATTTAACTACTCACAGCAGTAAATGGACAGGCCGTTAGCAGTAAATTTGCCAAAAATGGAAGAGGAAGCAGCGGCATAAGCTTCTCAAAACAATTTGCCAAAGACCATAGCTTGACATGCATACATATGTACCTACATATGTACATACAAACTTTTGTTTGAAGCGTATATTAATACTTGGCAAAACTTTTGCACATAAGCACGTAACAAATACAACAACAAAAAATTTTATCTGCTAAGCCTGAAAAGGCATATAATCTTTCATATTTCGACACTTCGGATAAATTAACTGAAATTCACATATATGAATGCTTCAATATGTACATATATGTATGTCATGCGTATTTCGGCATTAAGTACTTAGTAGCACTATTGATATTAATGCGTTTGTTGTACGAGTGCACCTTGTGCAAAAGCATTTGCCATGAAGTAATAAAATCGATTTAAGTACGCATTTGGATGTTACACACACGTATATACGGACATTACAGATTGAATTTTCTGACGAGCACAAACTTGGATTATATTATATATATGCATCATATTTGCCGAATAAGCAGCGATATATATAAGAATTAGCTATGCAAATAAAAAAAGGAAATACAGTAAAAATATTGCTAAATATAAAAAATAAAATAAAATAAATACAATTAAAATATAAATAATTATAATAAAGTAAAATTAAATACAACAAAAAGAAATAAATTCAAGAAAAACTCAAATAGAATCGAAAAAATAATAATAAAAAAATTAAATTAAAAAAAATGGAAATAAAATAAAATAAAAATTAACTAAAATATAAATAAATAAAATAAAGTAAAAGTAGACACAACAAAAAGAAATAAACTCAGAAAAAAAACACAAATAAAACCGAAAAAATAATAATAAAAAAATTAAATTTAAAAAAATGGAAATAAAACGAAATAAAAATTATTAAAATATAAATAAAAAAACAAAGTAAAAGTAATTTCAACAAAACGAACTAAATTCAGAAAAAAACACAAACAAAACCGAAAAAATGAAAATAAACAAAATTAAATTAAAAAAAAAAATGGAAAATAACATGAAATAAAGTAAAACAGAAAATAAAAAAATTAAATTTAATAATAAAAATTATACAATTCAAAATAAAGGGAATAAAACAAAACATAAATATTAAATTAAACAAATCAAAAAAAAGAATTTTATTAAAATAAAATAAAATAAGATAATAATAACAAAAAAATAAAATTTATTTTATGTAAAATTAATTATTATCAAATACAAAATAATATTAAAGCAATATGAAAAAATAAAAAACAATAAAATTAAAAATATAGAATTAAATCAAATATCAAATAAAAGAAAATGAAACTAAGAAAATTATTTTATTATATAATTTAAAAAAATTAAATAAATTAAATTAAAGAAATATAATTAAATTGAAACAAAAAAAAAATATATATTAAAAAAGTAAATAAATAATAGAAACTGATATAATAAATAATAAAAAAATTAAATTAAATTAAATAAAAAGAAAAACAATTTTGAATATAAAAATTAAATTAATTATAACAAAAGAGAACGGCTGTCTTCGGCCATGCCCTCTTCATATATTTCATTAACATATCAAATATATTGCAAATTGCAAAATTCGATTTTGATAATTTTCAGTGTCAACGTCAATTTGAATTTACGTTTGTAGAATACCTAATTTCATGCTTCTAGACGCTTGATACAAATCCTCATATCTAAACAAATCGATTGTAGGGGGGCTATATGAAATAATATTCAGATTTTGATGATTTTCACTACCAACATGAAATTCATAATATGTGTGGCTAATAACAAATTTAATGCTCCTAAATAAAGGGTTTTCTAATAGGGATGATATGATTTCTAAGCGTCGTTTTGGCCATTTTTAATATGCCATGCTTTGTTTTTTTTTTCCATTGCATTCAGTAATGCTTACAATTTCATTATGGCAAAATATGCGCAAGAACAATGTTGCTTATTCTGCCTTTGAACAACTCGAAAACGATAACGATTTTTTTTTTAAGAAAATCATCTTCTGCGATGAGGCTTACTTCCATCTGAGTGGTGCGGTGAATAAACAAAACTGTTGATTCTGGTGCCAAGAAAAACCTCAAATTATTCATGAACAACCATTACATTCACCTAAATTGAAATTTGGTGTGGTTTTTGGTCTGGTGGAATCGTCGGTCCGTACTTGTTTCGAAATGAAGCTGGTAGCACTGTTACTCTCAATGTAGAGTGATATAGATCGATGATAACCAACTTTTTATGGCCACAATTGGAAGAAGTTGATCTTAACAACATCTGGTTCCAACAAGACGGGGCTACGGCTCACGTGTCACACAGCAGTTGGAAATCCGATTATTTCATGATATTCTAACATTGAATGGGCTCCAAGAAGTTTTGATTTAACACCGTTAGACTACGTCTTGTGGGGTTATCTGAAGTCATTCTTCTTTAGCAAACCAGACTCTTTCGTTTTAAAAGTCAATATTGAACGAGCTATTCATGACATGATTCGGAAAAAGTGGAAAAAGTGCTAAAAAATTGGGTTCATCGAATTCGTTCATCAAAAAAAAGGTGTTGAGGCCATTTAAAAGATGTTATTTTCAGAACTTAATTGTATCGATTGTAGTTCACATTAAATAAAAAACATTTGAGTTTTCTTAACAATTAGTGTGTGTGTGTTTTTTTTTTTTTAAATAAATCTTATCACTCTTATTGGAAAACCCTATATTGTTTTGACTGAGTTTTGACCAAAACCTCACATCTGAAAGCATCGGTGTATGACACCTATATGTTATTATTCTTCCGATCTCGATGATTTTTTGACGGATTTATAACCCAAAATTATCTAGTGGTCCGATCTGGCCGGTTCCGACAAATGATCGTTTACACGTATATGAGCATCTACCCACCGAGCTTGGTTAAAATACCTCAAAAATTGAGGGACTAGCTTTCATTCAAACAGACAGACGTACAGACAGGCAGACGGACGGCAGACGGATATGACCAAATAAATTCAGCTCATGATACTGATACGATCGGTATAAATTTCGATGGTACTTACATACAATTTCATGCACATGAAATGTATAGAGAGATAAAATAAAATATATAAAATGATAGAAAATAAATTAGAATGAAAAATAAAATAAAAAGAATTAATTGAAACAAAGTAAATTAAAGCAAAAAAGTTCCAAAATATATGTAAAATAAAAAAAAATAAAAATAAAATAAAAAAATAAAGTAAAAAAAATATAATAATCTAAAAAAATAGAATATGATATAGAATAAATTAAATATGATATTAAAGTAAAATAAAACAAAAAAATAAAAAAATATAAAAGAAAATATGTTAAATAGAAAGAAAATGAAATAACAAAATTGAAATTAAATAAAAAAATATAAAAAAATAATAAAATAAAATTAAAAAAAAAATATAAAAAATTAAAAAAATATAAAATAAAATAAAAAGATAAATAAAATAAAAAACTAAATAAAATAAAATAAAATGGACTGGAGTTCAATAAAATAAAACCAAATTAATAATCAAAATTTATTCATCGCTGGGTAATAAAAGAAATAAATGTTATAACTTTAAATATTTATATTTGATTCCTTGATTTATCACTCAAAGAAGCAAATTTCTTGCGTAAAACTATTTGTTGCGCAGTTCTGCTGTGAAAACGATATTTCTCATAAGTCAGCATTCAGTCATGTATAAATGTGAAAAGTGTGCACTTATGTATATCGGAGTCTGGAAACAATTTAACACTCGAATGGTTGGCTTTATTATTATTATTATTTTTATTTTTATTTATTTTTTGTATTTTTACTCTTGCAAATTTATTAAAAATTCCTTAACATACATATATATATAGCAGAAGCATAAGTATAAATACTTCCCTGTTTATTTTCAGCTAGAAACAATATTGCCAACTACAATTCTAGTTACTGTTGTTGCTGCAGTATGTAATTGTTATGCGCATTCACCGGACCAAAGCCTCAACGCCTCTCATTGGCAATCGATTGCTTTTTCATTGGTTGCATGCATCAATGATTTCGTAATTTATGTCACAAGACGACAAGTGTAAGTATATTTATTACATTTTGTTCTTGTTGTTGTTCTTTTTCTTCTTCTCCTACTCACTTTTGTGCGACACTGTTTGTTGAATGGCTGCTACGTGGTAGTGTGTTTCTTATTCTTATGTGTGTGTGTGTAGAAACTACTAAGAATTGTCTAAAAATCGCAAAAAAAGACACATACATAGTTAGCTACATTGTAGTTAAGCTGAAATTAATGGCCTCTTGTGGGGAAAAACCCACACACATGCACACACAAATTTACTTTTACACTTGTAAACAGTGGCAATGCCAACCATTTGTTGCAAATAAGTATCTTTCGTTTGGTGCGATAAGCATGTCACTTGACGCTTGCAGAAGCGTTAGGTCAACCGTTTTATTGTCACTTATTTAGTTGTGGTGTAAAGGAAGAGTGGTGGAGGGGAGGAATGGAAGGAAGTATGAGGTATCAAAAGAAAACTCAGACCTTTTCTTTATTCTTTTGATTTGAGTTCGAAGTATCCATTAACTATCCATTAACTATCAATTCCTTTCAGTCGGAGACTACATACTGCATAGCAAACTCTTAGAGGAATAGTGGAAAAGGGCCAATCCGAGGAGAGAGTCCATATGTAATTTCCAGACATTAAGACTACCCAAGATGAGCCAAGCCCCTTATGCATTCTTTGATGGCATTAAAATTCTTTAATGTTTTTTTCATATTTCTACTATTTAGCATATTTTTACTAAAGGGTGATCCGAGTAGAGGTACTTTTTTCAATAGCCTTTTTTTGACAGATCACACATGAGCCGGGTCATCTGACATCTTGCATGTTATATTTGTTCATGTTTGGCATTTCATCATGGAAAGCCTTACGCCTGAACAACGTTTACAATTCATTCAACTTTATTGCGAAAAATCACGTTCTGTAAAGAATGTGTTTCGCGCGCTTCGCTCTACTTATGGTCACCATAATCGGCCTAGTGAGCGTACTATTCGGAACACCATCACCCATCTTGAGACCCAGCATTCATTATTGGATAATATTCGACCAAATAGACCACGTTCAGCATGCACTGAAGAAAATATATCGGCCATAGCTGAGAGTGTACACGAAGACCGTGGATAGTCGATTCGGAGCCGCTCGCAGCAACTCGGACTGACGTATGGAACGACTTATGTCGTTCGATTTTTACGTCGAGATCGTAAATTGAAAGCATACAAAATACAGCTTGTACAAGAACTGAAACCGCTCGACCTTCCCAAGCGACATCGCTTCGCTCTATGGGCTCTTGAGTTCCAAGAAGAGCCGAATTTTTCCGATCCAAATTTTGTTCAGCGATGAGGCGAATCTCTGGCTCAATGGGAATGTAAACAAGAAAAAAAACAACCGGATTTGGGACGAAAAGCGACCTGGCGAGATTCTAGCGCTGCCATTTCATCCAGAAAAAAACAACGGTTTGGTGTGGTTTGTGGGCCGGTGGAATCATCGGTCCATATTTCTTAAAAAATGATGCCGGTGAGAACGGAACCGTCTATGGCGACCGTTAGCGCGCCACAATAACCGACTATTTAGTGCGCCACAGTGCATCAGTCAATGGATTTATTGGGAGAACACTTCGGTGAGCAGATAATTAAACGTTTTCGGCCGGTCGATTTTTCACTAAGATCGTGTGATATCACACCGTTAGACTTTTTTCTGTGGGGATATGTAAAGTCTAAAGTCTATGCGGACAATCCCGTTTCGATTCAGTCCTTGAAGCAAAATATCACGCATGTCGTTCGCCAGTTACCAGTCGAAATGCTCGAACGAGTCATCGAAAATTGAACTCAACGGATGGACCATCTTGCACGTAGCCGCGGCCAACATTTGCAAGAGATAATCTTCAAAAAATAAATGCCAAAGGATATTCTTTCGAATATTAATAAACATTCCCTATTAAATTTGAATTTTCTCTGTTTTTTTTTTTTTAAAAGAAGTAGGAAACCAAGAAATGGATCACTCAATAATTGCTATTAATTTAAGTTAAATAATCTAAAAGTTAAATTTGAATAATTTTTATCTCGAAACGAGTTTTAATAATTATTATTTATGCAATGTTAAATTTTCACACTACAAAATATGGTAATCAATGCATGAAACACGCACTATAACGTACATATGAATACACACACTCACACATGTGCATGTATGTATGTAAAATAGAAACATGTCATAAAACCACGTACTGCATGGAAAATATCTAAAATATTTTGATGCCGTTCAACATTTTCTATCTGCTCATAGGCTGACACACACACACTAATGCATTTAAGGCTTCTTTTTTGCAATAATACCACAACATAAATAAAATAATTTAATTTAACCACAAAATTGTGCTTTATTGTTTTTGAAATTTTTCAATATGCAATATTTCGCAACAATTAGAAATTTTTAAATTATTTTTTTTGGCTTTTTGTTCCGCACATCAATTAACGTAACTCTCAGTCTGACCATGTTCATGACTGTAATTGAAATTCTCATTAAAATTAGTTAAGCGTTAAATAATTGTTGAAAATTATGTGGTGAATGCACATGGAACTATTGCATTTAATACTGTGTAAAATGCATAAATGAAATTTTCACTTTTTTTCTCATTTCATGGTAAAGCAAAATTTTAATGTTACTCATACGCACTGTTGGTTATGCAGCCCATATTTAAATGTACAGATTTTTTTGTGATTTGAGAAACATTTTTAAAAATTTATACACAAATGGCATGCGTTCGTGTGCAAAAAAAGTTCACTTTCTGCACTTTCGCAGTTTTTTTTTTTTTTTTCATTCAGGTTCACCGCACGCAGCGCTAAAGGCAATGCCGTCGGGGAGTGTGCTGTAGATTGCAAAAAACTGGTGTTGCTTTTAATATTTTATGCATTTGTAAGTGCATTCCTCTCGTGGGAGGTAGCGCAGCCATGCACTGAGTTTTTGGTAAAATGTTTAAAAAAAATGATATTTTAATTAATTTCATGATTTGAAATATATTTTAATGGAAAGAAAATAAATTATGAAATAAAATTTTGAGAAAGTTTTGTTGATTATTAAAACGAAATTTCAAAACTTTATGCTAAAATTCATTTTGTTTACGAAAAATTCATTTACATACACATTTGACTAACGAAAACAATAGTGATTTACGTATAAAGTTTGTGATTAATGGCAAAAGTTAAATAAATAAAAAATTTCTAATTTATCAAAACTGTAGATTTTTTGCTTATTTATTACTTAATTATTTTTTTTTTTAACTTTACTTTATTTTGTTTCATTTTATTTTATATTTTTTATTTATTTTATTTTTTATTATTTATTTATTTATTTTTTGTTCATTTAATTTTTTTTTAATAAATTTTTTTTTTATTTAATTTAATTTACCTTTATTTTATTTTTATAATTTTTTATATTTAATTTAATCCTCCTATTTCATTTTTCTTATTATTTTATGTTATTTTATTTTATATTGCTTCACTTTATTTTATTTTATGTTTATGAAAATTGTTATATTTAAATTTATTTATTTATTCTTTTTATTTAGCTTATTTTTTTATATTAAATTTTAATTATATCATATATTTTATTTTTATTTTACTTTTTTATTTTATTGTAATTTTATTTCTTCTTTTTTTAATTTTTATTTTTTTAAATTTTTTATTAATTTTTGTTTGTTTTTTAGTAAATTTTTTTTATTTAACTGCTTTTATTCCATTTAAATTTTTATTTTATTTTTATATAATGTTTATATTTAATTTTGCTTCACTTTATTTTATTTTATTTTCATGTAATACGTTTTATAAATTTTTTTCTTTTTATTTAGTTTAATTTGTTTAATTTAATTTTTATTTTTTTAATCTTCTTTTTTTATTTATTTTATTTTCTTTATTTTATTTTATTACATTTTTTTATTAGTTTTTATTTGTGTTTAATTTAATTTTTTTTAAATCAAATTTTTTTAAATTTAATTTTAATTGATTTTATTTTATTTTTAAAATTTTTGTATTTAATTTAATCCTTCTTTTTATATTTTTTATATTATTTTATGTTATTTTATTTTATTTTACTTCACTTTAAATTATTTTATTTTATGTGCTTTGTTATATAAAACCTTATTTTTTTCTTCCTTTTTATTTAGTTTTATTTATTTTATTTTATTTTTCTTCTTCTTTTTTATTTTTTTATGTTAATTGACTTTATTCTAATTAATTTCTTTTAAAATAATTTTAAATTTTTAATTTATTTTAATATTTTTATTTTATTTTGTATTTGTTTTTAATTAGTATTTTTTTTGAATCAACATTTATTAATTTAATTTTAATTGATTTTGTTTTATATTTATATATTTTTTGTATTTAATTTAATCCTTCTTTTTAATTTTTTATACTATTTTATGTTGTTTTATTTTATTTTTATGTACTTTGTTTTTTTAAATTTTATTTTTCTTTCCTATTATTTAGTTTTATTTATGCTATTTGATTTCTTATATATATTTTTATCTTATTTTTTAATAGATTTATTTTATTTGACTTTATTCTATTTTATTTTATTAATTTTAATTTGTTTTAATTTTTTTAATTTTATTTCATTTTATTTTAGTTTATTTTTTTTCTAATTAAATTTATTTTATTTTATATTAATTTATTTTATTTTATATTATATTATTTTATTTTATTTTATTTTTTTAATTCATTTTATTTCAATTTGATTAATTTTATTTTAATTAATTTATTTTATTTTTTTTAGTTTTTATTGTTTATTTATTTTATTTTATTTATTTTAGTTTATTTTATTTTATATTATTTTTAATTTTTTTTAAATTTTTTTTTTCATTTTATTTAAATTTATTTAATTTTATTTTACTTAATTTCATTTTGTTAAACATTTTTTTCGATTCCGTTTTTTTATTTTTGCATAAATCTCTCCCCCGTATGTTAAACAAATCTCTTTGAGTAAATTTGTAAACTAACAGAAACAACTGTTACACCAACCGCTGGCAGTCGTCACAGTCGTCACAGTCGTCACAGTCGTCACAAAAATCAAAGGTGTCAGTTGTTATAAAAGTTCGCTGGCAATTTGTCAAAAGTGCCGCTTATTTTACCATTGGCAGATGAAGTTCAAAGTCCATATAAAAGAATGTATTGGTGTGAAAACACCGTCTAAAGAAATCAGAAGAAATGTGACTCAATTGTGCTCAACTGGCTGAGCAGAAAACTCATTGCTTGCTGCATTGTGGAAACTGAAAGTATAACAGCAAGAAAAGCAACAGTTTCGGCAGCCATAAGAAAGAAGTCTGTGTTGCGACCTCAAGTGGTCAGAGTGAAGAATTAAGAAAATAAAAAATACCATTTTTCTGCGAAAAATGTGTTGAGAATCTCAAGAGTATTATAAGTCTTCTTAAATTCAGTTTCGTCAGAAAAAAAAAATAAAAAAAAATTATTTATTCATAACGGAACGAACTCTGCAATGACTTCATTTGCTTCATTTGTCCTCGTACATATATTTTTTTATATATAACACCAGTATTAGGACACTATATAAAAACTAATTCTCATTTCATGACAGTTGTTAACGACCAAGCGTACGCAGCACAGCAGGAGTTCGTAAAGTCTCTTGCAGCACTCAATCACAAGTATGCACTGTACTCACATTTACGTTGACCGTTGGCGCAGCTGTGGTCAGTTTATGAATTTTATGCCGCATTGTTTGGGGTTTTATAGCCAAAAGCGTGATTTCACAACAGCTTTGTGGAATAAATAATATTTATTAATATATTCCAAGCATAATCTGATGATATCGTGAATTTAACTTGAAATTTCTAGTCCATAAAACCTTAATGAGGATGGAAATCTATTTTTGGGAAACAAATTATGAAATGACACACAAGCCGATCCGGCCAATCCGATTCGATCCGGCCTTGAGGCAGAAACAACTATCCGACTTTGCACAGAATTTTTTCCAACTTACCAAATGAGCAAATGAAGTATTTTAAAGTAATGTCATGACACATATGGCGTTCCTTATTCCATGGAAATTCACGCAATCTGTGATTATTCGGATATCGATATCGTCCAAAGTTTTTAATCATACAGGATGAATACAGGATAACTTTTCTTTGGCTACTCAGTCCGAAGTAGCACCTATATTTTTTTATGAAAAAAATTCTGCATTATAATTATCCTCACCTAGCGTCTTCTACCTTTAATTAAATCTGATAGCTGATGTGCTTGTAAAAATTAAGGCTGACAGCGACGTTACTTGTCGACAAATTGATATGGACGGGATAAAGATGGCAGAAGTTGGGTCCTTGTGAAATTTATTGTAACGGTCATACAGAGAAAAGCAAATATAATGTTGGTTTTGTGTTGGAAGAGACTCTCTATCGCCGTGCCCTGGTTTCAGTTGTTGTTGTAACTTCAAAAGTATTCCTAAAATTAGTTTTCGGGGATTATTGCTGGAGTGCAAGTCCTTGACCGAATAAAAATCCGGTTAGTTCCGGTATAAAGACCCGACTTTCATTTTGTCGCCTCTTACGTGTGGTATGTCTTACCGCTGATAAATTCTGAAAGCCCAGACTACAGTTTTTCAACATATCCGCCAATTTGAGTTTACGGTTCGACGAATAAAATAGATGGTGTGATCAAAGATTTTTTTATGTTAATTTACAACACATATAAAAATTTTGCTTTCATGAAGAAACATGCCCAAATGCTGTGTGCGCCTCAAGATTTCGGCACAAGAAAATTCAGTAAGGCTGTCCTCGGTCTGAAAATAGTGCAACCAAATCGATTATATTCTGATAGGTGGATAAATCATGGATCGCTATATTGTGGTGGGAAAGATACGCATTCAGCTCTGCCTCTGACCAGCAAATAATGCCTGTCCTACTGAACTATTCAAGTTCCGTGGTGCATGTATCACCGTGTTTACAGAATATGTTCAGACGAAAGCACACTCGACGATTGGAGTCTAAATGTGCCCTACCAAATCCTTAGAAATCTGTAAAAAAAGACCCGTGAAAAGGGGATCATCCTTCCTGCTACGCTATGTCTGAATGGAAAAGTATCGAGAGATCCTGAGCTATATGGTTCTAATTCCGATTTCATAACTAATCTCCTGTGACTTCCTTTGCACCTAACATATGTAGTTGAATTTTTGCAGCCGCTGATGCGTTTTTCGACCGAGCACCTACTCTAATTTGTGGAGGTACCTACAGATTTTTCTAAGCCGGCTCCAAACGGTTGATGAGCTTTAATTTTATATAAGAAGTACACTCGGAGAGCTCGACGTTTTGTGACGACGGGCGACCGTCCCGTTCCTCCTCCACGCTCACCACCTGATCCTTCCAAATAAGTGGAGGTCTTCTTCCTCTTGTGTTTCAAGTTTTCAACCCTGTAGAGTTTTGATTCATATGGACAATATGACCTAGCCTGCGTATCCGCTCTCTCCTAATCTGCTTAACTCTATCAATGTCGTCGTATAACTAGTACGACATCGATCCATCGCCTACGGTATTCGCCGTTGCCAACGTGCATGGGGCCATAAATCTTCCGCAAAACTTTCTTTGAGAAAACTCCCAAAATCGAACAATCGGATTACGATATCGTCCAAAGTTATTAATCATACAGGATGAATACAGGATGACTTTTCTTTGGCTACTCAGTCCGAAGTAGCACCTATATTTTTCTGAAACAAATACAAGACGACATTCTTTACTTATTAATTCGATTTAATTACTTGGGGCCGGAGGGTCATAGGTGCTGGAGTTGAGTCTTGGAGATGCTCTAATATGATCACTATACGTTTAATGACTTTTTACATTCTAATAGAATGTTGGAAAAAAATTTAAAACGACATATTCAGTAGAAGTATTTATACCGCTTGCTCTATACAAACCAGTCGACTGTGCGGTGTCATTTCAATATTCGTTCCTTTTATGGGATTGATAAATCCATAGCTACGTTTTTTCCAAAATAAAACCTCTTTAGGTAGTTAATCAGCTATCTCATTACATTCGATGCCCATATGTCCTGGTACTCAATATTTGGGAGCTTTTCTTTGATCTGCGAGTTTTTCAAACACCTCTCAGTTAAGCCTTAATGATTACTAGGATTTCTAGAGAAATGCATAAATTGCTTCTCCTCACAGCAATTATTTGGAAGCGTATATGCCTTTATATCTGTGGTTAGGAACAGTGAATTGCAGCCACCCAACCCCGTCGTAGAAATATTTGTATTATCATGCCCGTGAAGCAAATCTCAGGTCTTTGCTCCAACTTTTACTTATTCCATTTAGCTCTATATATTTAGTCCATCGTATGCGTTTTTGTCTGTGATGACCGCTTTAATCGACACCCGAATCTCCTACCGGCCAGCCATTTCTTCAGGCTTGGAAACAAATAGTAATTGCAGGGTGTTAAATCTGGAGAATATGCTGGATGACTACACATTGACTCAGCGCCATCACGCACTTTTATTTTCCGATCGATCAATATCATTCTACGGATTTTATCGACGATTTCTGGCGTGACGACCTCTTTCGGACAACATTAACTTTTGGCGTCACTTGTACTGGTAGACGGAATTCAGCACTCACTTCTTAACCATTGAAAACGGTGGTGCAGAGTCTCCACAGTTTTCATAGGTAAGTTTTTTTTTACTCCAAAATAATGCTGAATCAGCGCATGAAATTCGCATTTTTTCATTTGCGTTAAAATTCAAGAGATCGACTGCTTTCAATAGCTGTCAAACACAATCTAAATGACATAGCTTGCCAGGAGGCTTTATCAAACAACTCTAGTAGCATATACCGTTAGATCATAGAACGAAAACATATACTAATTATCGAAAATCACTTTATTGTTTTTCAAAATATTCTCCATCTCGTTGAGGTGTCTAAGAAACATGCGTTCTGAACGCATAAGCCGCCTCTTCAGGTGTCGAAAAAAATTGACCTCTCAGTTTATTTTCTACGTACGGGAATAAAAAAAAAATCATTTGCTGCCAAGGCAAGATTATACCATAGGTGACTCATCAAATCGGTGTTTTTAGTGCTCAAGAATGCAGTTATTTCAGTCAATGTGTGAGAGCACGCATCGTCGCGATGAGGAGTGATCCGTATTCTGCGGTTGATTTTCCTGATTTCTGGAACGACAACTGTATTTCACTCAGAATGAGCGTAAATCCATTATGTTCTAGACGTGTTTCGAAGTACATCTATTGTATTTTTGTTAACACTTCTCTCGACCAATCGACAAAGGCATACTTAAGTATTTTGGGGTGATTAACAAATTAAGTGGGATCCAACGTGAACCACTTTTATACAATCAAATGTTCATGCAATATTGAATATATGCTAGACCCTCTAATGCCTATAACTGTATCAATCTCTCGATGGATCACATGAAGATCTTGCAATATCAGTTTGCATACAGCATCTGTAGTTTCTAGAACAACAACTGTTTTTGGACGACCTTTACGAAATTCTTCCTGAAGTGATCTACGAGCTCGATTGAATTCACCATAAATTAAATGAATAAAATTTTATATCAGTACCGATTGAAGGACCTTCACCTGCGCAAGGACATTCAAAGAGGAAGACGAACACATAATTAGCTACCGCAGCGGTCAAATTAAAAAAAGTGACATTAAAAAAAAATCACCACAAAAGTAATCAATATGACAACTGCAGAAATCTAAATAACATGACATGACATGGCCACCACCGCTGCTGCTGCTGCTGTTGCTGAGCTTTGAATATTTGTGAAATTTCAAATAAAATCCATTTCAGCTACACACATATGTGAGTGCATGTGTATGTGTGTGTTAACAATGTAAAAAGGACATGTTGGCCACAGTAGTAATTAACTCAAGCAAATACTAAAACAACAACTAAACAACTAAACAAAAACAATAACAACAACCACAAAAAATGCAATTACAAAAAACTACAAATAAATAAGTACAATAGTAGTGGGAATTTTCAAATAGAAACGCACACACACATACATATATAGGAGAACAAAAGTGGGAAACCTATTGCACTTTTAACCCTTTATGAGCCATTTCGATCTACACAAGAGCCACTCAGAACAAATGGATGAGCACTCAAGCGAGAATAAAACACACACTCGACGTCCGATGCTGGAGGTGAGTGGAGGAGGAGGAGCAGTACTAATAAAGAGGAAGAGCAGCGGTAATAGAGAGTACTAGCAGAATCCCTCCATGCATGTTAGTATGTGTGTTGTGCAGTGCAGGTCTATTAATGCCAAATCGCTTGAGGGACATCAGTGGTTGTTGATTACGCAGACAAAGCAAGCGGCTTTCGACTTTTGGTTATGCTAGACGCTTATCTCGCATTACCACAGTATTTTCAACTGTCAGCCGGTTAGTCAGTCATGTGAGAGTACTACAACAACTAAAGTGGTGAGCAGAGAAGCAAGACGGAGAAGCAAGAGTTGGCAGCTCACTGGTGTGGAACCTTTAATGGTGTATGGTGACAGTAAGTTCTTTTCACTCAAAAAGAATTCCAATGAAATACAATTCCACATGTAACAACAACAACAATCACTGCCATTTGTGTTTACCCAAACTGCATGGGCGGTAGGTGGCGGCGTTGGTGTGGCATTTGCCTGACAATGCATTTCGATATCCTGTTTGCAAATACCATCGTCTAACACTGCTTATTGTTGTTATTGTTATTGCATGCCACATTGCATGTAGCATGGAACACGCTTGACACACACGACATGAAATTCCATGCTTTTGCTGCTGATGTAAGCGCCACTCCGTACGCCGCCCTTCATTTGGTTGGCAATCGACAATATTGTTGCTGTGCCCGCAATGACTGTAGACACACACACACACACACACACACAGTGCCAATTTACAAAAGGCCTGACATACCAACCATATACGTGGCATATACATTTTAAGTGGTTTGTTCGTGCCGCCGCAGTTGTTGAGGTATGAGTTGTGGTGTTGGACGTAAATGGGTGCAGACAAATTTAATTTTTTTTATTTGTACACGAGGGGTGAGGAAGAGTGTACCTTGGTGTTGTACGTGCGCTCACTATTATGCCGATTGCAGTTTGTTATCTCCCACATTTATTGAAATTCATTTCGCCGCTTCCGCCCGTCTGTGGTTTTGTCAGCCTGTGTAACTCTTGCTCTCCCCACCTTTCTCGCTACACCACACTACATACTTGCCCGCTTGGTTTTGTCACACTGCTTAACTGTCACTCTTCGTCTCTATCCCCCTCTTCCCCCCTCTCTCTCTCTCTCTCTCTTTGTATACCTCGTTGCATACTTGCCCGCTCGTTGTTGTCTGTCAGTTACTCGGTTGGTTTTGCGGTTTCACGCTTAACAATGTGTCACGCTGGCGTACGCTTGTGTGCGTGTGAGATGATCCCACAAGAAAATCAAACCTCATACGTTTGAAGACTATTTCAGTATGAACATAGAAATCAAAGATGAGCACTGAGTCCGACAAAAATGAGAACTCCAAATAAAAATCCATTTTAGATGCCTGCATTACTCAAAGCGGACATCAAAGACCGAAAAGGAAGCAATAACTCCAACCAAGTATGATGAAGTCTGTATAGTAGAAGAAATAATTCAGTTAAGTTAAGACTATTATCAAGATCATGGGTAGCATAGAGTTTATGACGAGTTGAAAAGAAGTCCTGATTCCTTTCATTCCAAAACAGAACAGAGCCACAAGCTTTTAGCTGGATGCCAAAGAAATTACCTGCCTAGAACTGAAGCCGAGGAGAATAACGATTCCTGAGGTGATTTTCAGGCCGTCTCAAAAAAGTAAACTCCAAAATCCAATCCATTTTAATCACAAGCAAAGATAGTGCTGAAGGCAAAGTAGCAGATACCAACGAAGGTGGAGCCCACAAAAAAACCGTAAAATAGACAAATCCTCATTAAATTACCGCACATGGTCAGCTCTTCAACTGCCGATTTCAAATCAACCAACCTATCAAGTTAGAGAAGCATAGAGGACAAAGGTGTATAGATAGGGCCATCTTTGTCTAAAATGCTGACAGAAGCAGAGGCATATGTGAGTGTGAGTGTCTTCTTAGCGTTTTTTACCGAACTTTTTTTATCTCGCATACATACAGGCAACATCAAAGTGTCATCGAGTATAACTTATTTTTAAACAAGCGGTAGCTTTTGGTTCCTATCGGGAGATGGTTTTCTACCTAACTTCAAAATTCAATTTCAGTACACCCAACCCTGAACTCCTCTACCCTTTTTTTTGAGGTTACTATTTTGGCTTTGTTACTTTGTGGAGACAGTGAGTACCAGACCCAGTATTGTGTTTTGGTCCTGATAAATTCTGCATACATTGACAAAATCAATACTTTCCCGGTACTCACCTTAACAATCTGACGGATAAACTAAGCATACGGAGCAGCTACCCATGCGACTGGTGTCAGAAGACTTTAAAAATGGTTAAGTATCGGAACTTGACGATAACTCCCCTCAAAAGAAACTTAACAAAGCGAGAATTATTTGCAACTGGAAATAAGGCGGTGCTGCGATCACGGTTGCGAAAAGCAACGGGAGCTCAAAGCATTGACGAAGAAACATCCACCAAGGATATAAGGAAGGAAGAGGTTATTGATGTTGCGAAATATTTATAGCAGCCATCATCTGAGATTGAAGAAACGATTCCTCGCTCATCTACTGGTATGGGGATGAATTAGCTTTCGAGTTGCCAACGTGTCAGAAACATGTGCTTCAAGAGACTGTTGTCAAAGACAACGAAAAACTCAAAGAGAGACAGGATAGAAGAAGAAGAACCTCACAATTTCTTTTCAGACTTTTAAGCTACAGTTTGAAAAAAACGACTGAAACAAATAACTGGAGCATTGTGGAACCTGCAGCGGAAATTGTGCAGATAGTTTCCGCATATAATAGGGTGACTACGAGACATTAATACGAGCAAATACATTATGGCAACGAGCATAGAAGGTAAATCTGGAATTAGAAAACCGCTACCAGAAGCCCAACGAGACCCTGCAGGAATATGTCTAGTAGAGTGAGTGTCTGGCTCATTTGGTAATGGATTAATTCATGGAGAATACCGCTAAAGAATACAAATTCAGAGGTTCATCAGCGGAATAAAAGACATATGCACCAAGCGAGAGATATATGCGAATCCGAATCCAATATTTGCCGAGACTGTCTCATATGCTCAGACGCAGGAAACGGCTGCGCTCTTGGGTAGACCAGGGTCGCAAAGCGAACGGTGCGAAATTTAAAAGTCCAGATGTGATGAAAGAAGTCTTGGTAACGTCGTCATCAAAACTCCTCAAGAAGAAATTTTTTAGTGCTGTAACACCAAAAGAAAATTGTACCAGGAAGTGCTACTACTGTAGAAAGTTAGAACACTTCGCTAGCTACTGTAATATGAGCTCCACCAGAAATAAAGGAAGGCGAAAACATGAACTTGAGAAAGAATGCCTCATAACATCCGTCGCGCAAAACGATAACAATTCAACATTATCGGTGGATATATGGATGGACTAGTTGGCGGCTATAGTTATTAGCATTTCGTACTACAATTCGGAAACACTGGGCTCGAGTCCAGGTTGGATCAACATTCAAAATTATAGAAAATTAATTTTTCTAATTTCGGTCGCCCCTGGGGAGGGAATGTTAAGATCCCGGACTGTGTATTTCCCACATGAAATAAAAAACTCTTTATAAAGATCCATTAGCCGTTTGGAGGCGACTTAGAATAAATTGTAGGTCCCTCCATTTGTTTGTAAAAACATCAAGACGCAAAACCACAAATTAGAGGAGGAGCTCGACCGAAAATCGCTTCAGCGGTTTCAAAGCGCCAAATATATGTGTATGTGTGTGGACGTAAGCGAATATTAGCTGTGGATACGAGATCTGATTTGATCATTGCATGTAACTAATTTGGGAACAGTAACTGGTGAGGACAACACGGTTGTAGGAAAAACCACTCGTGAAGTCATAATCGGGAAAATGACAGTGTTACACAAGTTCATTGTAGCCGAAATGATGGATGAAATCATAGTTGGTGTGGACTTTCCCGTTGCTCAACATGGTGATAGGATAGAAGAGTGATGTATTAAGGCAAGGAGTTCTGGAGAATTTTAAAAAGGAGATTTAATGTGGCTATGCAATTGACAACGGAAGATGTGTTTGTTCACAAAACTTCAAAGGAATTGGGAAGCTCTCTATCAGATAATCAAACGGCTGAACGACGTAGTGTATCGAATCCAGACAGAAAAGACAAAATGAAAGTGGTACACCTGGAGCTGCCTGCATCTTTTGGGACAGGAAATTTGTCTGATCGGTACGATACACTGTTCATCGTATTGAGGAAAAAATGGCCAGGGAAAAGCGCCACTCTGAGCCAACTGCTCTGGGGTATTTACTGCTTTCAAATAAAGAACTTTCTCCTGTGAAGTTGTTCATAAATCAATGAAGAATTACTTTCAAGATGAAAGAAAAAGTTCTCTTTTCGTTGCTTATTTTTTAGGAAATAAATTATTAATTTCTCTAAATTTTTCGCACTGGGCGCTTCACCCTCACATTGTTTCTGCTGTTGCCAGTTGGCATTACATGCAATTCATGCTGACTTGCTGTTCCATGCACTTCTGTGTAATGGATTTTGTTTTAGATTTTTTTAATCTTTTTTCGCTTTGTTGCTTAACTCTTGTCACCACTGACAATTTTCGAGCTTAACTCGCGGTTTTGCGTTAAATTCACCTATGTGTACATATATTCCCTACTTTTATTAGCTAAAAGAATGTTTGCATTCGAAGTTGAACTGGTTTGAAATTGCATTACAAAAATTACATAGTAGAAATGTAAGTATGGAAGCTTGACATGAACGAAACTCACAGTTAGTTTTTGATGGAGCGGATAGCTACTGCGAGAGGAATGTAATATAATAGTAGTTTGACAGTATGTGCAGTCGTTTCAAGCTCTATCAGTGTTGTAAATTTTCATTGTAAGTTAAGGAGCTTCTTTTGAAAGGCCTATCTGTTTGTTTTTTGTATTGAATATATTGTTATTCTACGCAAGTAGGGACAAAATCGCTTCCAACCGCGTGGAAACATTAGACTAAGCGAACAGCAATAACAACAATGCGCTGCCCTTTCGTAACATCACCAGCAGCGAAGACAAGAAAGAGAAATGAGTCTCCCACTCCAGTAGTATCTTCAAAGATAACTTCTACTAGGGCTTCCTTTGCAACACCGAAGATTAGCAAAGAGCGTGTTGAAAACGCATGTCAATCTTACAAACAATGCTGTAAAAGAACAACACTTTAAATGGAGTCGAACGTTATATTTATGAAAAAAGGAAACGTTCAGTTGCTAAAATAAAATAAACAAAATGTAAAAAAACGGCAAAAACTACTATAGAAAAGGGTGAAAATCGATCGCTTCAGATGGCCAAGTGCGTGCCCAGGAATTACCTAAGCCACAGCCAATATATCTAAGAGAAACCGAACTCTAACAGCCTGGTCAAACAAATTAATTAAAAAGGGTAATAGTCAGGAAGTAAAAATTTAAACCTACGGAGATTGCTATCGCAAGGTAGGGATTAATATCGAAAAGTGAAGGACGATGTGACCAAAGATGCTTTCTATAAGTGCTCTATTGTGCTTAGCGATTTTAATTCCAGCGTGAGCAAAAAAGACATCTTCGGCATAACATTCGAAAAATTCAGAGTCCACGACGACTGCTCGGCTTAACCGGGACCCGAAATTTAATTGTCTGTTGTACTAAATTTCAGCAAACGAAAATTCATCAAACTACTTGGCTGTCGCCGCATCGAAAAAACACAACCAAATCGATCATGTTGTGATTGACGGAAGACAGCTATCCAGTATTTTAGACGTGCTTACTTTCCGAGAACCTAACATTGACCCAGTTCACAATCTTGTCGCAGTAAATAACGCCCGTCAACAAACACAACGAAAGCTCGACGTCGGAAAGCTGCAATCACAACTTATGGCCGAGTGGTTTACTACTCTACATGCACTCCGCCTCACTGAGAGCACTCAATAGAACTCGATGTAAGGGAGCTGTGGAACGAAATACCAATTGGTCTCTAGCAGCGGTACGTATTCAAAAATATCGGAAAAAGGACTGATTGGATGAAGAATTTCGAACTGCAGTGGAAAGAAAACGAAATGTCCACCTCACAACGTCGACGGTCGACCACAACACATGCAGAGTGGGATAACTACCGAAAGTTGAAGAGAAAAGCGAGACACATTTGCAGACAAAACAAGAAAAAGGCGGAGATAGGTGAGTGTGAAGAGCTTGAGAAGCTGGCCGACTAAAGTAAGGCACGAAAAGTCCAAGAAAAGATACGGCGACTTCCAGAAGTTTTCAAGATCGGAGCATAGTCATGTAGGGACCAAGGCGTCTCCGAACTACTACTACAACTACATTAACGTATGTCGAATATAGCCGAATCAAGAATTGCGTACCATTCTTTTCTTCTTCTAACACTTTAGCGCCAATTAAAAATACTAAATGAAAACAAGTACTTTGAACTCGATCTTTCCAAAGGAGTAGAGTTCCACCTCTTTCTTTTCTTCCATGTGCGGGCACTGTATTGCAAATTTTCAAAGCTGGAGCATATTCTTTCTTTCGGACGCCATTGCCTTTATCTCGAAAGCCTCACGTGGCGACTCATTAGATGTCGACATCGTCCACGCTTCAGCATCAAACAGCAGGACGGGAGCGACTTGTAGAGTTTAGTTTTGGTTCGTCGAGAGAAGCTGCCACTTTTCAATTCCCTACTCAGTCCAAAGTAGCAACTGTTGGCAAGTGTGATTCTGCATTGCATAAACGCTGACATTGTTCGTGTTGCTGATAGATGGCGATAGTACGACTTCGAAGTTATGACTGTAAACAGTGAGGTGGGGGCCAAGACGTGAATACACTTACTTACACACAAATTCGTACTTAAGCGCACTTATATTTACTTACTATGCTAAAATCTACGAAAACTTTTTCAGCATCATACACAATACTCAGATTTTCGTTGTTAATTCGAGATTCCCGTAGGCAAAACAGATGTTGCAATTTCCAAATTTTACCCACAAATACAGCATCAGGCGCACAAACAAGCAAAGAAGCTTTTCGCGACACATCAGTCGTTGGTAACTAAATAAGCTGACAGCCAGTATCTTATGGGCCTGTGATAAACTGTCTTAATTTAATTGCTGTCGAAAGCTCGTAAGTAAACTAAAACTTCAGCAACAGTGTAGAGAAAGTTTAGAACGCCGTAGAGTTCTGAACAGATTACAAGCTAACAAAAAGCAACAAATGCAAATACACACCCGAAGCCGGTGTGGCTGGTGTGTAAAAAATAGAAAATTTCACTTGAGAATAGCAAAAGACGTGTATTTGTAAATTTCGCAGGCTTGGAGAGTTCGTTTATAAAATTTTTTTTGCTTATAATGTTGGCTTATATGCCACTCAATTATGATATCGAAGGCACGCTGCATCGCCAAGACTGAAAGAGGCTCGACAGATGGTCAATAAGGTGCACTAACCACAAGTTCAACGTCCTTTGTGTGAAGCAATTCGAAAAAGTGCTCAAGTGTTGAGCCAAAAAAAAAACTCTGACGACGCTTCATTCTCAATATTCGCAGGATAAGGCTCCCTTTGATTTTCTATCTGCCAAAAAAAAAATAGAACCTCAAAGAGTCGTCGTTTTACAACCGTTGATAGGATTAAAAGGACATCGCCAAAAGAAATTAAGGATACCTCAGATATCGAGTCAGAGAATTGTTTCGAAGGCGACAAAACCATTTCAAACGAATAAATAAATAATTTGTTCAAAAAATTAAATTCCCATTAAAATAATTTATCTATCTCCACCAGTAATATTATCAATCTTGAGAACTACCTCAGACATTCTCAAGGAACGGAAAACTATCTCTATTCTGCAGATGAGATGGTCTAACGAGTTTTCGAGATGTAGCAGACTAGCGGCAGACTATGATTAAAGAAGCACTAACTAAAATCACAGCAGTGTAGTTCGGGCTGAGCAATGAAGCGGTGGAGCACTTCTATCTACTCATCACCTGCCTTTGGATGGGTGCTCTTTCAACAACAAAAAACACTATTGTTACCTTCTTGATAGGATGGAAGCGTCTTTCGATACCAATTTTATTCCTTTTAAAGCATCTTTCTCACTTTTCCTGTTGTTGAAGCAATTAAGTGCTTTTTTTTTTTTTTTTTTGGTGAAGCAATGAGGTACCGCGCTAAGGTTAAGCATTGGCCGAGGAAGACCCCATTATGTCCGTTCCCAGAGACTTGTGCCTCTTCTCTTCGAACAACGGCCAATTTTGTCTAGTTAAATTTCATACGATTTTCTCCTGTCACCTGCTCTTGGCCTTAACCAATAAGATATTTTGAAGACAAAGTTGTTTGCTAGAATCGTGAACAGAGCTCTTCGGGTAAGGTTGATTATCTTTCTAACGATCGAAAAGTTGCCTGGTATATCTCTGGAATTTTGCAACTAATCGAGAGCTTTTTTAAAGTTTCCCAGCCATTTATGGCGTGGATTGTGTGACAAAACCTACTTTGGAATTCTTACTAAACTGTCCACGAGTTGTTGAAGGATTTTTTTATGAATTTTTTTTCGAATTCATGTCAATGAAATTTCAATGCAACGTTGCCAATTTTCCTCTTTAAGTGTGAAAGGAAAATGCAAAACTTTATCTGGAGGTCAGATTACAATATTCTCGAAAATAAAAATATATTTTTCAGATCACGACATCCACGAACGTGGACTATGTCACATAATTTGAGATTAAAACAGCCGTGAGCGGACAATTTAGCGTATACGTATATTAACGTGGCATTCGTCTTTGAATTCGTGCTGTGGAACTCCTTCAAGTACAAGTGCTCTTCTTAAAGGTCTAACTTTTTATATCATTTTCTGATATGTAAAAATAAACCGGGGTGTTCATTTATGTGTTTATGTGGTGATATTCCCAAACCCATATGTTTTTTTTTACTGTACTGTGCGTACAGTGCGTATGAGTAACAAAGCAAGAATGAAGAGATTGTCTTCGGCCAAGCCGAAAACTTTATACCTTTCATGAACATATCAATATATACATCGGGAAATATTCTTCATTAAGATCTATACACTTTTAATGAACAAATTGTCAAAGCACTTTGCCACTTTGATTGAGGTATCCCCAAAACATCAACCGCCTCTTCAGGTGTCGAAAAATGTGAAATAAAAATAAGTCATTCGGTGCCAAGTCAGGACTATCCGATGGATAACTCATCAAATCTATGTTTTTAGTGCTCAAGAATGCAGTTGTTTCAGTCGATGTGTGAGAGCTCGAATTGTTGTGATGAAGAGAGATCCATTTTAGGCGGATGGTTTTCCTAATTTCTGGAAAGTCAAGCAAAAAAAAATGGTTGTGCTCCACGCAGAATTTACTGTTCTGTATTGTTCTGGTTGTGCGGTTGCGACATGTCCAGTTTTTCAAAAACTCAGGCACCCATTTGCTTGGAAGTGCTTCGTGCGCTTTTGTTGAATTCGTCTCATCTTGAAACACCCATACGATTGTGAACTGCTTTATACTTTCAGGCTCATATGCGTAAATCCACGATTCATCGCCTGTCACGATATCATAGACGTGCTTCGAAGCTATCACTATCGCATTTGTTATATTACTCTCGACCCATCGGCAAGGGCCTTTTTTTTTGAGCGACTGGCAAATTGTGTGGGATCCAACGTGATAAAAGCTTCTTTACAATCAAATATTCATGCAATATTAAATCTATGCTGGTCCCACTAATGCATATAGTTCTTGTCTCTATCTGTCGATAGATCACAAGACGATCTTGCAATATCAGCTTGCGCACGGCATCTGTAGTTTCTGGAACAACAACCGTCTTTTAGACGACCTTCACGAAATTGGTATTGGGATCATCAGCGACCTCAATTTAATTCATCATACCAGCGAAAAACATGGTCCGTGGTGGAGCTACATCGCCAAAAATTTAACCAAGTTCACTGTTGCGGAGTTAATTTACATCGAGTGATGTAAAAAGTAATAAAATAAAAAATAATCTTCTCCATATGTTACTTCCAAACTTTGGGCCAAAGTTAATGTACCACAATTTCCTGCATGTGAAAGGTATAAAAATTACCACGCAACGCACAAAATGACCGATTATCAACCGATTTGATTGCAATGAAATGTCATTACTATTTCAAAACAATCAATAAATGCGCAGTTATTAGCTTATTGCTCATTTTCTATTACGATAATAGCAGCGATTTGTACATTATGAGCGCAACTACATTTTCTATTTATTGCCTGCCTCCCTCGCCGGTGTTTCTCTTGAACATTTCTCTTATGAACTATTTATGACTAGTGATTGTGCACTAGAATATACATGAATAGGCACTTTTATAATAATAAATGCCACTTTTGACCTTAGACAAATACATATACATACCAGCATAAGCACATATATACATATATTGGCTGTCTAACTTGGTAGAGTAGCCTTTAGAATTATCCAAGCAAAATAGTGCAAATAATAGAAAAGAGTGAACTAGCAGCAGCAACAACGAGAACAATATGAAAAAGCAAAAATAATAACAGTAAAAAGTGGTTGTAACAAAAAAAGTGCATTAACAATCAGTAGACAAACACAATGACCACGCATTCGCACCAGTCATTCGCTCACTCTTACTACTCATTTAACCATACTATTGTGTATATATATATATATATGTCTATATATAAATGTACATATGTATGTTATATGCTATAATAACTGATGCAATGATTTATTATTATTTTCCTTCGTCGCTCCTCGCTCAGCCTGTGTTGGCCGGACCGTTTCCACTGGTTGCTACTTGTGGCAACATGCAATCCGCAGAGCACTACCGTTGGTATTTTTATATAACTTTTATTGTAAGATTTTTTTTTATAGACTTATGCTATTGTTGTTGTTGTTTTTTGTTGTAGTTATTTTTATCGTCGTTGCCACAACTACTTTTCATTGTTAAACTCTGCCTGATTGCTTGTATATGTGTATGTAGGTACAAATGTTTGTGGCACTTGCAATTGCTGCAAATGTTGTTGGCCCCGTTGGACTTTTGCACTGGTCGATTGCATGCTTCCGCTTCTACCTGCTGTCTGCTGACCGCTTTCAGCTCGCTCTGTCTCTCTCTTTCTTTCTCCCCCTCTCTTTCGCCCTCTGACTGTCCACAATTTACGTGTTGTAATTTGTTTATACTTCCTTTCTACTTCTCTTTGCCCTACTTACACTCTCTTCCGCTGGCATTATCTTGCGGGTGGGCTATTTTAAAGCTTTTACTATCAGGCACGTGCATAGGTTAGCTGGCGATAATTCACAAGCTAGTTTGAGGGTAGTAGACCATAGACTTTCATTAGTCACCTGCGTAATCCATGTGAGTTTTAAAAAGGAAGAACTTTGAAATGAGGAATTTGCTTTTTTTCGTGAGCCAAAAACTCATCACTGAATAATGATAAAAGGTCAGAGGCTCAATAGATAATAACAATAAAAAGCGGACCTGGAGATATACTTTTCTACTTGTCTTAAGCTTACCACAAGCTATAAAAAAAATCAAAGCACTGATATCGTATTAAGGCTGCTCTTATGGACCGTGAATAACTCGCACGGTAGAATATTTTTTTTATGATTTTCTATTGTTTTCCACTTCTTGAAAACAAAAAAATTTCCGTTTATATAACATTTAAAAGGATTTTTTTTTTCAAATTTAAGCAAGTGGTGAATTTAATAATGATAAATTAGATATGGTGAATAAAATTGTAATGTGTTAAAAAATGGTGTTTTATGTGTGGCGATTTTTACATGCCAAAACTAAGTGAGGTGTGTCATCGAAAGTGGTGACTTTTATGTAAGGCTAGTTATAAACTATATGTGGTGAGTTAGAAATCGTAACTTCAAATATGAGGCATATAGCTGCGGTGAGCTGCATCTATCTTTGTTCAACCCGCCCTCATATATCTTTTATTTGTTTAAAATCTTCTTTTAAAAATGTTCTAAAATTTCAGGCAGCAATGTTGCCAATTTTCGCTGGTAAATATTTCACCTTTATATGGGTATATGCAAAACTAGCGTTGTTGAGTCCTTTATTTTTTCCTCTTATGTGCTTGGAGTTTACCGTTTATTTTTATTAAATCTTTGATTTTTGCACAAAATCTTCACTGCAATGTTGGCAATTTACTTCAAAATAAATTTTAATTTTTGAGAAATATATATATATATATAAATGTATAAATATATATATATTCTCGTTTTATAAAATTTGAGAACTTTTTCAATACCTTTGTATGAATTCTCACATTTGCTGATTCTAGAAACAGCGTTGCCAATTTTATGCATGAACTAGTCACTAACGATTGAAATTTATTTTTTGTCTTTTTTCTCATTTCAATTTTTTTATTTCTATTTTACAGAAAATATTTTATTTGCCTTTTTTTAAATGAAATCGCACCGCTATTAATTGTAAAAATAATACCAACGTTTCCATTTTTCACAGCCATGTATTTAATTTTTTTTTCAAAGAGCTCTGTTGCCAATTTTCTGCGTTACGGTATATTAATTTATATTTTGCCTTAAATAATCATTTTCCGTAATGAAAATTTCATTTTGTTGGCTCACATGACATCGCTGCCAATCTTCGTCGCATGAAATTTTCACTACCGTTATAAACGTAACGTTGCCAATTTTCGAGAAGAGATTAATTCAACCCGTTATAAGCAGTACCGTTGCTAGTTTCCTTCAGTTGAGACTATCATTCATATTTTTCCATTTATCTATATATTTCGAGGTTCCCTAGTTTTCTAAAGAAAAAAACACAGAAAATTCAAATTTATTATTATATTATCATTCGAAAGAACATTTTATGGCATTTATTATGTGAAGATTATCTCTTCCAAATGTTGACCGCGGCTACGTCTCAGATGGTCCATCCTTTAAGTATAATTTTCGATGACTCGTTTGAGCATTTAGACTGGTGATTGGCGAATGACACACGTGATGTTTTGCTCCAAGGCCTGAATCGAGGCGGGATTGTCCGCACAGACTTTAGATTTTACATATGCCACAGGAGTATACACACAAAAGTCTAACGGTATGATAACACACGATCTTGGTAGTCAATCGACCGGGCCAAAACTTGAAATTATCTGTTCACCGCAGTGTTCTCTCAATAAATCCCTTGATTGATGCGATGAGTGGGAAGTGGCGCCATCTTGTTGAAACAAAATGTTGCGGAGATTGTGAGCTTCAGTTTTAGGCATCAAGTAGTCGGTTGTCATGGCGCGATAATGGTCGCCATTGACGGTTACGTTCTCATCGGCATCATTTTTGAAGAAATATGGACCGATGATTCCACCGGCACCCAAACCACACCAAACCAATTTTTTCTGGATGAAATGGAAGCTCTTGAATATCTTCAGGTTGCTTTTCGTCCCGAATGTGGCAATTTTTCTTGTTTACATACCCATTGAATCAGTAATGGGCCTCATCGCTGAAAAAAATTTGGCTCGAAAACATCGGATTTTCTTGGAACTTTTCAAGAGCACACATATCGAAGCGATGTCGCTTGGGAAGGTCGAGCGGCTTCAATTCTAGCTGTATTTTTTACGCTATGAATTTAAGATCTCGACGTAAAATACGCCAAGTCGTTCTTTACGTCAATCCGAGTTGCTGAGAACTGCGCCAATTCGACTCTCCGCGGTCTTCGTGTACACTCTCAGCTGCGGCCACTATATTTTCTTCACTGCGTGCTGAACGTGGTCTATTCGATCGAACATTATCCAATAATGAATGCTGGGTCTACAGATGGGTGATGGTGTTGCGAGTAGTACGTTCAGTAGGCCGATTATGTTGATCATAAGTTGAGCGAAGCGCGCGAAACACATTCTGTACAGAACGTGAATTTTCGTAATAAAGTTGAATGATTTGTAAACGTTGTTTAGGCGCAAGTCTTTCCATGATAAAATGCTAAACAACACTGAAAAGAAATAACATGACAGTTGGACACGACTCACGCGTGATCTGTCAAAAAAGGCTTTTGGAAACTTTTACTTGAATCACCCTTTTAATCCAACGTCGTCAAAATTCTGATAAGCATTTCTCAATCACATTCGAAATAGCACCGTTGTAATTTTTAATTTTTTGTGAGATCGTTTAAATATTACCAAAAGTTGATCATTTACTTGATTTAAAGTATTCACTCTTTATGTAATGGCATTGTTGCCAGTTTGCGTTGCCCATTTACTGATCTAACATATGTGAGAAAAGTTGCAAATTTTATAAATTCATTTACAGAGCACTTTGTTGAGACCTTTGATTATATTTAACAATAAATTACTTATTTTAATTTTTCTAAAACGCTGCCAATTCTCCATATGTGAAACTCTTCCCATTTAAAATTGTCTTTTTTTTTGTATTTTATAAGTTGGTAAATTTTCTAATGAAAATTTTCTTGTTTGATTAAAATTGCTCACCAATTTGCCAATTATTTTCTTATGAAATACTCATATTATTTCCAAACTTTCCAAATTATAACAACAATATTTTCTATATCTCTTAAGTGGGCACTGTTGCCAATTTTCTTCATTAAAAATTGCACAAATAGTTATTATATTAATTTCTCTTTCAAAATATCTTTGCTTTTGAAATAAGCTGCGCTGTTAGCCAATGCTCCAAGGCATCTTTTTTAAATTATTCTAAATTTTCCACATTAAATATTCATCTCTAAATATTCGTCTACAAAAAACCGCTAACACAAACAAGTGCTTACACTGTATATACATATGTACACATTGTTAACTTTATTAAATGAATGTTTACTTAACGATATTTAGCTTTTCACACTCCCATTTCGGTTTTACTCCACCACACCAAGGGCGTGTGCGTGTGTGGCCGCATTAAGTAAGTGAATATTATTACTACATTTCATGTTCGATTTTATCGGTCACCCGTCCCAGTTAGAGGGGTTGTTACTTGAGAATCCGTTGATTCATTGATATTCGTTTGGTTGCGTGTTAAGTAAAATCTCTGTTGAACACAGTGCAGTAAATAAATTTGCGCTTGATTGGCATATTGGGTGCAGCTGAGTAACTGATTCGCCTGGTGGCATTGGGTTTGAACGGATATGTATGCAGACAGCTCTATGCATATATACATACATATACACGTGTTTGTGTATAAAGATGGGTATTTAAAGCTCTCTCTGATGAATAGTCTATTTAAATTGGCGCTGAGTGATTGTAGCTGTCACTTGTGTTTGCATTTAACATTTTTTACATTTTTTGTCGTCTTTTTTCTGTTTACTTTGCATTCATTATGTATGAGCTTTTTGTATAGTTTTTTTTTTTTATTATTTTTACTTTTTTCATTTTCTTCGTGTTTGGTTAATATGTATTTTTTTTTATTTAAAAAATTTCTTTTACTTTTTAAATTCTCTTTATTCCATTTTCTCAACGTGGTTTTGTGCACTTTCTTCTGGTTAAAAAGCGTTTAAAAGTGGCAATCAATTGTTATTTTATGCACGTTTTCAATTTTTCTTTTCTTTTTATGTGATAATTTTACTCAGTTTCCAAACTTTTAAGGTAATGGTCTGGTGTCTTAAATAAGGAAAATTTTAAAAATGGAAAAAAGATTTCTTTTTATTATATTTTACTTTATTTCATTTTATTTAAATTAATTTTTTGTTTATTTTTTTTTCGTTTTATTTTATATTATATTATTTTATTTTATTTTACTTTTTTTATTTTATTTTAATTTACTTTTTTAAATTCATTTTATTTTATTTTATTTTATTTTTTTTTATTTCTTTTTTCATTTCATTTTATCTTATATTATTTTATTTTATATTATTTTATTTTATTTTATTTTATTTTTTTTTATTTCTTTTTTCATTTCATTTTATCTTATATTATTTTATTTTATATTATTTTATTTTATTTTACTATTTTTATTTTATTTTATTTTATTTTTTTATTTCTTTTTTCATTTCATTTTATTTTATTTTATTTTATTTTATTTTATTTTATTTTATTTTATTTGTGTTTTTATTTTGCTCCTTTTTGGGTTACATATCACATATCGGTTATTTACAACAAGATATATAAAACTATTGCTAAATCAGGTACAGATATTTACATTTTCTTATTCTAAAAGTGAACGAACAATTGATGTTGTTGATAATATAATTGCTTTTTGTTTACTTAAAAACTTGTCACTTAATTGGAGCTCGTCCAGCATCTTCAGCAACGTTTTTGGTACTACACCTGTCGACGAGATGATGATTGGAACAATTGTAACCTTGTCCAAGTGCCACATCTGCTTCACTTCTAATGCCAGCTGCTGGTATTTCCTTCTCTTTTCACCATAGCAGTCTTGAAGGTTGTGCGAATTTGGTACACCAACATCGATAAGGAGCTCTCGCTTTTCTTTCTTCTCAACGAAAATAACGTCTGGCCTGTTATGTTGGACGCTCCTATCCGTCAGTATCGTGCGATCCCAGTAGATTTTATATTCTTCATTTTCTAGAACTCCAGCAGGCTTATATTTATATTTAGTAAGGAATTTCATTTTCCAATAATGCAGTACGTATAGCAAGGCTCTGGTGTATAACTTTTGCTACGTTGTTATGTCGCATCAAGATTTCAGTGGCCGCTAACATAACACACGCCGCTGTGATGTGATGTATAGTTTCAGATTGTTGCTGATATTTTCTACACTTGTCATTTTCAATTTGTTTGCGAGCAATATATTTTAAATAATTTCTAGTTGCAATGACTTGGTCTTGAATTGCAAACATTAGTCCTTCATCTTCCAAGTAAACGCCTGCATGTTGCAGCCATAAGTTTGAGGCGAATGCGTCGATTTCAGGTTGGCTCAGTATATGTGCATGCTTACCATGCAATGTTTTCAGCTTCTAATCGTTTAGAAACTTTTCGGTTTGTAATGTATCTGTTATTTCAACAGGTTGCATGTTTCTGAGATCCAAAGGTGTATATCTATCGTCCGCTTTGATGAGTCGTGCTCTGTTGCAAAAAAGATCGACGTAAATTTGAGACTTACTTTTTATGGAGATGCATGACATCAATAAGTCCTCGCCCGCCTAAGCTTCTAGGCAAGTTTATTCTCTCAATTGCTGATTTAGGGTGATGAGCTCCGTATTTCGTCAGCAGCGTGCGTGTTGCTCTTTTCACGCTTTTCAATTCCTGATATACTTTAATATCCAAAGTTTTCAAGTGATCTGATATACTTTAATATCCAAAAACTATATGTTAGTATAGGCACCGCAAATGTATTAATCGCTTTGAATAATTGTTTTCCGTTAAGGCAAGATTTTAGAAGACACTTTGTTCTCTGCATATAATTGTCGGTGATTCTTTGTATCATAATATTATGATGAATTCTTTTTGCTTGCATCATACCTAGATATTTGTAGGTATCATCAGTGTCCAACGCCTCAATACTTTCGCTGTCTGTTAATGGGAAATTTCGTGATACCACTTTGCCACTTTCCACACTGGGTTTTTTACTTTTATCTAGACCGACGGACGTACATATGTCTCTGGAGAAAATGTTTCTGTTATTTGCAGGAGCTCGTTTATATTACGCTCAGATCCTGAATACAGCTTTATATCATCCATGTAGAGGAGATGAGAGTGCTTGAAGGGCATTGCGTCGGCGTTTTTTATTTTAAACCCAGCTTTAACGGAAGCAGGAGAGCGGATTAAGTGCAAGGCAGAACCACAAAGGGCTTAGACTGACCCCTTGCAAAATATCTCTTCTAATAGGTATTGCAGTTGACTTTGCTAGAACATTGTTTGTTTTTCTATTAAGTGTTATCTGCCAACTATTCATTAGATATTTAGCAATATTTATAATATTGGGGGCTCTTTTATATATCTGCAACACTTTTAAGATTTTTTTAAATTTATTTTATTTTATTATATTTTTTTTTTAATTTTATTTTATTTTTTTTTTCATTTTTTTTATATTATTTTTTTTTTCATTTCATTTTAGTTTATTTTATTTTATTTTATTTTAATTTATGTTATTTTTATTTATTTTTTTTTATATTTATTTTTTAATTTTTATTTTTTTATTGTATTTTTATTTTTAATTTTATTTTATTTAATTTTATTTAATTTTTGTATTAAGTTATTTATTTTTTTTACTTTATTTTATTTTATTTTATTTTATCTTATTTTATATTATTTTATTTTATATTATTTTATTTTATTTCATTTTATTTTATTTTATTTTCATTTATTTTATTTTATTTTATTTTATTTTAATTTTATTCGCATGAAATTTAGTAGATCTTTTACATAATTTATCTGTCCTACCTTTTAAATTATCAGCTCTGTAATTATTTATTTCAAAATGTGTTGCTTTAAATGAAACTTAAAATTTCTTTGACAGTAGTTGTTTTTTTTACTAATTTTTTTGCAGCACATTTTTCATTAACATGTTCTCTTTGCCGTCAAAAAAGTCAACTCCCAAGGCATTCTCGTTTATACTTTTGCCACTCACTGTCCCTTTGAGCAACTAATCCCACAGCTAAGCATTATACTTGTTAGCCTCTGCGCTGGTTGGTTGGCCTTCGTGCGGTTGCTTGTCCTTTCAGTGGTGAACCTTAAACCTTTAAAATATACATATATTGAGATGTATAAGAGTATATGTATATATATACATTCGTTAGAATTTCTTTCTAAAATATTTATGTGTGCAATATTTCAGATTCTTCTCAGCAAAGCTTTCTGTATTTTCTGTATGTGAAAAAGTGAAAATATCTGCTTGCCGCACAAAATATTGTAGAGGCAATGCAATTCCTTTATGAGTGTGTTTGCCTTCTCTACTTGTACTTGAGCATCTATGTAATCCCTTGCCCAGTTAACTACCTCAACCATGGCATTTACTAACCAGTTATGCTGTGAGTTTTCTTTTTCTCGTATTTTTTTACCTTTTTTTTAAATCTCTTTTAGCTTGGGTCAGTCGGCATTGTTGGTTATGAAAATGTTAATAGTTACAGGTGAAATATTCATGCGTGCATACGTAGATTTATAGAAGCATATATTTATAAATACTCGAATATTTGTATGATTATAGGAAAGCAAAAGAGCACAGAAAATGGCAATATAACTATTATCTTCACATAAAAGGACACTTCAGGATTGTAGTGAGTTTTCATATCTTGGAAATATATGTATGCTCAGTGTGAGCTTTACTATTACTATTCCACTCCCGATTATTCGTTTGGAAATAAAGACTACCTCCTTTCGGCTACGATTGAACTACATACTCATAATTCTTCCGTTTCACTACTACAGGAAAATTCACTTTCCAAATATTACCTATAGTAAGCTGGTCTATGAACAAAATATAGAAGAAGAATAAATTAATGCAAGCTACTTCGCATAACTTTTTCTGAGGTACAGTGAGGAGAGTTCTAAAGAGAGATTTGAAGAAGGAGATCGCGGAAACTTTTCCAATCAACTGTTCTATGCAGGGTACTAGCTGTAAGTTTCCGATGGCAAAGAAACGCCAACTTAAGTGGCCTCCAAAGGAATTCACCACTGACAAGTACAAATATTTTGCTGGTTTCTTTCAACTGCTTATACATTTAAAATATTCTTTTTTAGTGAAATTCCTTTTTTTTATAAAGCTTGCACCTTGAACCCGTGAATTTTCCAAACTTCGAACAATTTGACATAATTTTCGACTACTTTTTGGCACATATTAAGCGGTATCTAAGCCATAACTTGACGAATGTTGGTTTTCAAGTGCTCAAGAGCTAAAGGTGTATCTACATAAAAAACGTCTCTCACGTAGACCCTAAAAAAAAAGCCCAACGGTGTCAAATCGTACGATCTCGGTGGCCAATTAACATCGCCAAGATGAAAGATTACGCGTCCTGTCGCTGTGGCATATGGCACCATCTTCTTGGAACCACGAATTGTACATGTTGGGTTCTTCAATTGCAGGCCACAAAATTCGGTTTTCATTAGACCAAATTGCTCCGAATTGACTATGGCAGTCTCGTTGTTATCGTTTTCAAAAAAAGTAAGGTCCAATCACACCTCCGAACCAAAGAACGTACCAGGCAGTGGTCTCTCTCCAATTGTTTGAGGGTTCTCGGAGCTCCAAATGCAAAAATTTTACTTATTTACTTTAGCCACCGAGTGAGAAATGTGCCTCGTCGCTGAAGAAAATTTTGTTGTAACTATCGCGGTTCACTGCTTGTTGTTGAAGCACCCAATCGACGTAACTACGGCGTTGTGAACAGTAATCTGCCTTCAGTTGATGTGTGAGCTGGACTCTATATGGATGTAGGTGTGAATAGAAGTTTCAAAATACGCAATAATGTGCCGTAAGAAAGTCCCAGCTCTTGAGAACGTCGAGATATGGACACATTCGGGTCTTCGGCTACATTTTCACTTAATATTTGAGGTAAAATGGAATGTAATGGGGCATTTGGGCCGACTGATTATGGCAATATCAGCCGCAAATATTGATATGATTACTTTGTCGCTTGTAGCAATATCTGCGATGAACAGTATGTTCAATATTGCGCCAAGAACTCTACCTTGCAGGATATTTGGATACTCCTCTGTTATGAAGGATTCAAGGATATTATGGAATGTATTAGGTAAGAATTGCCTATTTATTTATTTTATATATATTTAAATGAGTATGATCTATTTATATATATAAATGTCTGTATGTATCTTACAGACACCGCAATCCCTCAGCCGATTTTGTTCAACTTTTCAGGAGGGCTTCATTGGAGCCCGGACAGGGTTCCTGTGAAGTTTTTTTTTTTGGGAAGTGAACCTGGGGCTGCTTAAATTATTTATGATTCGATATGCTTGGAATTTTGGTAAAAAAATTGTTTTTCAACATATTTTTTAAGGATCCATTTACCTTCCTCCCTGAAGTGGACTTAAAAAAATCTTCTTAATGGTTTGATTTACTTGGAATTTGGAGCTGGGACCTATTTATTGCAATAAATCTTACTCGAAATTTGCTATTAAGATAAAAACCACTTTTCCTTCTCGGAAGTGGGCCTGGAACCATGATTTATTTGGAGCCATGAGTCAAAAATGGCTTAATTTCATAGCTTATATGAATGCGTGATACCTCCCTGTAAGCCTCAACCAAAGGCAGTTTTCCAACACTTGACTGTAGGCTCTGCTCAAGACAATGTGAACTGTAAGTCGAGCACTGCTGTTGATGCAAAAAAACCCACATAACATTACAGAGCCTCCTACGACATTGCGTTGGGTGGACTCTTTCGCTAATCTCTACAATAGAACTAAAAACCATCTCAGCCAACCAGATTTCAGTTTTTTTTTTTTTTTTTTTTTTTTGTACGAGAAGATAATCTTTACAAGAAATAGAGTCAAACAGATCAACTTTAGCGTCAACAGTATGAACTAACTGTGCCCCAATTGGTGTAAAATATATATATATTCTTCTGCCAATCATAGACTCGCTTGCTTTTGGCATGGTAAATGAATAGGTTCTTTCACCAATTGTAGTTTTTGAAACACAATGCTCAATAACTGTGACCAAGTTAACGCAAGACCTGCTAGAGTCGAGCTTCAACTTTTAATATCTCCGTTGATCTCGGTCAGAAAGCGCCAATTTTCTGCCAACTGGCTTTAAAACATTATAAATTCCTTGGGCTCCGCAAGAAATTTCGCACCACGCTCCGACTCCGACTTGCAATTTTAATTGGCTAACTGTGCTCTCTTAAAGGGTTCATAGACTGCAAGAGTATACATTGCATGCATGCCGTACACCCACGTCAGACATTTATCAAACTATCAACACTCCGACAGTATGGATATGTATATTGATGGGCATAATCAATATTCTCATATATACAACAATACGATGACGCTCGTCATTATGCACTTCAAGGTTACTTCATACCTGTTCACTACATTAACAACAAAAAATCCACAATATCCTGTTATAACTAATACATTTACTTGGCGCTGAAATGTATTAATATATGTGCGAGTCCATCACACATTCAATTTGCAGTAGTAAATGTAATAAGGATTATTCACACGCCTGGGGCAGTGTCAGCACGGCAGTCGCTTGCCGCAGATACAGCCACAGAACGCATACACACGGTCAGTGAATACACAAACAAATGTGCATTAAAGTGTTGATTTGCATGAATTTAATTGCATTGCTGGCGTACATATATATATATATATATATATATGTAAACTTACTCCTTTGCTCATTTGTATTTGTGTATAATTGCATAACTGTAACGCAATGCAAAAGGTGTTGTAATTTACATTTACATACCGAATTCTGCATTTGTAAGTCAATCGCAATCAACGCATTAATTGCATTTCATATATATCTATATATATATGTGTTTGTATGTATATGTAGGGTATAAGTAAGTGCATGTATTGCGTGCCTGCTTCCAACGCTTTTGCTTACAACAAATCGGAGGCGCTTTATGCCACAAACACACGCACACACCCACGCACATACACACTGATGCTCACAATTTCCTGGTGAATAATTAATCCATTTAATGTGTAAAACAACTTAATGGTTGAATAAATCAAATGCAGCTTCAGTCACGCATTCATCGATAAAGAGAAGTCAGTTTTTTGTTCTTTTCAAAGAAATAAAAAAATAACAATTTATATAAAAATCGTAGCATATTTATTGGCGCACTTTATTTTAAATAATTTTTAATTGCAAAATATATGATTATAAAATTGGTGGTTAACTTACTTCAAAGCATAACACCATACATGCTGACTTTTGTAGAATTTCACGCAAGTGAGGTAAGTTTTTGATTGCCAACCACCTCAGAATGGTCAGAAGAAGTATTTTTACATAAGGTTCAAGCAGCTCATAATTTCTGGCCTTAGATCAAGTATATTTTGGATAGAAATTAAAATAAACATAGTATGATTACTCTGGAGACGAGCTTCAATTGGTTGTACGAAGGGTTAAAGAAATCAGCTCCAACAAAAATTTGAGACAAAAAGGCTCGTATGGGTGACGCTTCCCCCCCCCCATTTTTATGGGAGATTGCCACCACTGCAAACGTTTTAAAGAACAAAATTTGTGGGTATGCACGTGGAGTGTTCGATCCCTTAATTGATGTGATTGATTGATATCCACGCGATGCACGGCACAAGAACAGAAGAAGATGGTTCCTTGTAAAATCTTTTACAGTGGATACTCCATCGAATACTTTCAACGCTGGAGTCTTTTCATCCATACAGGTGACGTGGCCTAGCCAGCGTAGCTTTCTCTTGATTCGCTGAACTATATAAATGTCTTAAAGCTCGTTCAGCCATCGTTCCAAAAGTCCATAACTCTTCCGAAACACTTTTCTCTCGAAAACTCCTAAAGCCAATTCATCGGCTGTCGACATCGTCCAAGATTCTGCGCCATATGTCAGAACGGGAATGATGAGCGACTTGTTGAGTTTAGTTTTGGTTCGTCAAGAGAAGACTTTACTTTTCAATTGCCTACTCAGTCCAAAGTGATTCTGCGTTGGATTTCAATACTGACATTGTTGGTGTTGTTAATGATGGTTCTTAGATAGACGAAATTATCTACGACTTCGAAGTTATGATTGTCATAAGAGACGTGAGAACCAAGACGCCAATGCTTTGACTGTTTATTTGATGACAGAAGGTATTTTGTATTGCCCTCATTCATTACGAGACCCATTTTCTTTGTTTCTATGTCTAACCTGGAGAACGCAGAACTTACGGTGCGATTGTTATGGCCAATGATATCATTATCGTCGGCATACACCATTATATGTACAGTCTTGTAGAAGATTGTATCTGGTCTATTTCAGCTCGTACTATTTTAACCAGCATCAAATTTAAGAAATCACCCTATCGAATGGATTGGAGAGGTCTTTCATAATTCTGACTGCGCTTCTGCTATTATTCAGGGTCAGTTTACATAGCCGTTTTGTGAGGATATCAAATTCAGACATAACGGCGTAGAGGCAGCTCCTTATCGTGCTGTCGAAGACAGTTTTAAAATCGACGAAAAAGTGGTGTGTATCAATTATTTTCTCTCGGCTCTTCTCCAAGATTTATCGCATGGTGAAAATCTGGTCAATGATGGATTTACCAGATTTAGAACCACACTGATAAGGTCCAATCACTTTGCCGCTGGTGCACTTGAATCTTTAACACAATATGCAAGATTGTACTTTATATGAGATTGTGAGAGGGCTTATCCTAAGATAGCTGGCGCAGACCGTAGGCTCCATCGTTTTTTTGTTGTATTTGGTAGAGCACACTTAGGCTTAAAATCTCTAAGCACGATTTTGACATTGTAACAGGGGGCAGCTCTCATAGGTGTGTTCTAGGCGTTCATAGAAAGCAACTTTGGTTGCGTCGCCCTTTCTATATATATATGTACATACTTGTAATTTCTTAATTTTTTGAAGAAAGAAGCTTATTTGGTGCTATCGGGATAAAGAGTTTTCGGGATTTTCTAAACTCGGGATTTTGATTTGTCTGGATTTTTAAAAATTGTCTGGATTATGTACTGTCTGGATTTTTAAAGTCGGGATTATGGAGTCTGACTAATACAGCGCAGGTAAATTTATCGAATACCATCAGAGGCCTTTTCAAATGAGACGATTGATACTTTTTCGAAGTCTTAATCTCTATTTCACGTACTCTGTGTACGCACGTCTCCTGTCTTGGTAATCTGTACGACAAAAATTGTTAGTACGGTCAACTGAAGAAGAAAATTATGATTTCAGGAAAAAATTTCTACCTGCGGATCATTGTTCTTAAAAAAAAATCATCAGAAAAACCCTAATAGACCCCAACTGACTCCGGAGAGTCAGAAACAACCTCCTTGTAGATACTACTTTAACTACAGTTCCTTAGAAGTCTCTGAGCTGCTTAAATAGTAATTATGGCCCAGAAGACACTTTTTTATTAAATTTTAGATAGCCCTAACCCTCAAAAGAGTCAAGCAACTTTTGTTGTTGTGAAAAAATGGATAAAAAAGAATTGCGTGTGTTGAAAAAATATTGCTTTTTGAAGGGGAAAAATACAGTTGAAGCAAAAACTTGGCTTGAAAACGAGTCTCCGGATACTGCGCCAGGAAAATCAACCATCAAGGATTGGTATGCTAAGTTTAGACGTAGTGAAAATGATTTTGAATGACCGTATATTGAAATTGAATGAAATAGTAAGATCTCTAAATATATCAACTGAACTGTACATCAGACCATTCACGAATATCTGGGTATGAGATAGGTCTGTGCAAAGTGGGTGCCGCGTGAGCTCACTTTTTACCAAAAACAACTACGAGTTGATGATTCGGAACAGTTTTTGCAGAAGTTCAAGCTTACTTAACATTAGCTTTTGCACCGATATGGTACAATGTATGAAACATTGCTTCATCACTTCACTCCTAAGTCCAATCGACAGTCCTCCGAGTAAACTACACACAATGAATCGGCTCCAAAGTTTGGAAAAACGCAGCGGTCGGCTGACATGGTTATGGCGTGTGTATTTTGGGATGCACATGGAATAATTTTTATTGACTCCCTTGAAAAAGGAAGGACCATAAACAGAGAAGGACCTAGCATTATAGAATCATTCGAAAGACGACTTCAGAAAAACAGCCACATTTGAAGAAAACGTTTCACCAAGCCATTGCACCGTGCCACAAGTCAGGGAAATCGATGGAAAAATCCATGAACTGGGCTTCGAATTGCTTCCGCATCCACCGTATTCGATTTCTACTACTATTCTTGTTCTTAGATTTCAAAAGAATGTTCGCTGGAAAGAAATTTTCTTACAATGAAGAGGTTAGCGCCGAAACTGAGGCCAATTTTGAAGCTAATGGACAAATCGTACTACAAAAAGAGTATGGAAAAGTTATAGGGTTGCTATAATCGGTGTATCACCCTTAATGGGAACTATGTTGAACAAAAAAATGAGTTTAGCCAAAAAAAAAGTGTTTTTTTTCTGCAATTGACTTGCTATATACATGTTTTTATGTTCAAATTATCACCAAGGTTATTGTATTCCCATATATTAAAGCAAGAACAAATTTATATGAAAAATATTAAGTAAATTTTAGAAAAACTCTTAAATGTGAGTACTTACTGATTTAAATTCCTCTCATTCGAACCGCTCTGCGATTGCACATTATCCGCGTGCCGTCGCTCCTTATGTACGATGCCCATTAGTTTCATCCATGGATTATTTTGGGAGCCATGGCCTCCCATGCCGCCACTCTGCCACATCGTCATTTTGCCGGCTGTTGTTGTTGCTGTACTAATACATAAGAACTGTACACAACAAACAACCTGAAAATTGGTGGTAGTGGTGGTAGTGGCACAATGAGCACGTCAACGCGCGACCTTAATGCGTTATCAGTGCGTTGATTATTATGTTGTTGTGAGCTGCGTTCAGGTTGACGTTGACTTAATTTCAGTTGAATTAAATTGATTTGTAGTGAATTAATTTTAGTTTAAGTAGTGTAAATGAAAATAAGTTTGACTTAAAAATTATACGAATTTCGTTTTGAAAGTTTGGTTAAATAAAAAAAAAATTATGCATTGCTTTAGTTTGCCGTTAGAATCTTCTTCTTTTTTTTTTTTGTTGAGAGCGTAGACACACTTTGGTAATATATTTTTGGTATTATCACTTTGCTTTCACCACCACTTGTGGCGCTAAGTCTCTGGCGCATGTGTGCGCTTAAATAATTTCCGCCGCTGACAAGTCATTATGAAGAGTAAGCGGTTCAACTGGAGTGTTATTTTATTTATAAAGAAGCAGCAATTAATTAAATTGGCCACTTAAATAGTTTAGCGTAGTTTGCGCTTGGTTACTTTAAGCGGGTATTCGGTTTTTTTTGTTAACAAGTAACCGGTTTTTTATGCAAAATTTTACTTCAAGTTATTATTTGTTTTATTAAGGTAGCTTATGTGGAGGAATCTATTTTCGTTAAAAGTTGTAGAATCATACAGTTTTAGAGTGTTTAAACAAATTTTTATTTAACGGTAAATTGCTTTTCAACGGGCTTTCTGCAAGTTTAGTTCTAAAGTACTTTAGCTAATTTCAGTTAGCTGGTTTTTATTGCCTGGACAGTTTTTTCTTATCATTTTGCATAGACTAAAACAACTTTTTATTAAAGTAACCGGTTTTATTGTGTTGCATAATTGTAATGCGTTAATAGTTGCTTTCTTGCCGGCTTTTGTTTGGTTTCTCTTAATCAGGAAAAAAATTTAACTGCGCTGTAGTACCCACTTTACGGAAAGTAACCGGTTTTTTTGTTGTTTATTGACTGCTACTACTTTAATTCGTATTACTTTTAGCTTAAGCATTACGTTGAGCTAATTTTTTCCGTTTAATTTATATTAATTGAATAAATAAATTTTTAATTAATTTATGTTTCATGCAACGTGGGAGGAAGTGTATGGATTTTTAGTTTTATTTTACGTTTTTATGTTTAACATATTTTTCTAAGCAGCGGCGTGTAACATATGGGCGGCTGACGTTACGCTGGATCATGCTTTTAGCTACTTAATTTTATTTCAATAATTTTTATTTTGTGTTATAAGCAATTTTAATATTTATATTTGTTATATTTTACAGTTAGTTTTTTTTTAATGGAGATTTTTTTTTAATTTATTTTAAAAAATTTTGCATTTTTTAATTGATTTTAATGCTTTTAAAAAATACTTTTTATTATTGCGTTGAATTATTGTTAATTTTTTAATTATTCAATTTCAATTTTTATTAAATAATTAATTCGATTTTTATTTTATGAATTTGACCATTTCAATATACGCAAATTTATTGTGAATTTTTAAAAATTTCGAATTTGATTTTTTATTGCTTTTAAGTTAATTTTTTTTTAAATAAAACAAATCTGAGCACATTTCAAATAAGGTTGCTAGTTTTAAAAATTTATTATTTTTATAAATTTATTATTTTTATTTATATTATTTTCTTTTATATTTTTAACTTTACTTAAGTAGTTTTTTCTTATAATTTTATAATTAATATTAATAATTAGCTAAAACTAAGAATCACAATGGCATTATTTCTGTTAACATAAATATTATTATTTTTTTTAATTTAATTACATTTATCTATATTGTATTTCATTATTTCTAATCACTTTTTACGTATGTATATTATTAACTAATTTTTGAAGTAAATTGCTCTAACTAAAGTTTTCTCACTTTTTTAATTGCTTTGAATTTTTATTATTTACTAAATTGATTTTAATTTTTTAATATTTTTTTTTTGTAATTTTTACTAAAAATTCAAAATCATAAAATCACGGTTTTCTACTTTGTTTTCAACAAAACTTAAACTAGTTGGTGTTGTCGCTTATAGGATCATATAGCTGTAAAGAGAAGAGAAAAAAAATATTTTTGAGTAATTTCCAAAAGGATATTATTATTATTTTTTATAACTTAAGGGGGGCGTAGGGTTTTAAAGGCGAGAAGAACGCATCTTTTTATGATTTTTTTCCGGCGATATCAATAATATAATTTTATTAAGTTTTATTACATATTATTGTACGACTTTTGGAGTATGTCACAAAAAAATTTCTAAGAAAAATATTAATAAATAAGCCGGTGACGGTGAATCTCCAGAGGTGCCTTGAAAAAAAGTGGTTTTGTGGTGTACATTATCACTGATAATTGATATGCATTTTAAAGGTGATGTATTTCTCGAGGTAAGCAGCAAGAGCTTTTTTTCTATTTTTTTACAGCACTTCGAAAAACACGATTTTAGCTTAAAAAAAAAATCGCGGTTAATTTGTTATTAAAAAATAGAAAAAGATAAAAAAAACTCTTGCTGATTACCTGTTGATTTATGTGAAGAAGTAATGTTCAAATTTTCAAAAGGATCGATTCAGTAAATTTTGAGTTCCGATGTTCACGAACTTCAAAAAAGACGTTTTCGGGAAAATCGATTTAAAGTTTTTCATACGTGAAATGTTCAGGTAGCATGGCCGGTCGTTTGAAACGCTGTAACTCCGTTAGTTTTACTCGGATTGACTTAAAATTTGTACATAATATTCTCGACATATTGTTCATTCAGAAAAAAAATTAAAAAATAAAATAATTTAAACCCCCCGCCCCTTCTTAATGCTCTTCATAAATAACTGATACTAATGTGAGAGACAAACATCATCTCTTTTTTCACCCTCCCTCGCTGTCTATCTGTCTCTCTCTCTCTCTCTATCTATCTCTTTCTCCCTCTTTCTTCCTCACTTTCTCACACAATTTTCTACTCTGCTATTAACCATTTCGTCTATACTCTTACTGTCTCTGTCCCTACCACTCCATCTATAATATATTTCATATTTAAGTTACTTCTCTCGCTTTTTCGTCTTTCTCTCTCTAGCTAAACTTTTAAGACACCTCACTTAGACAAATTGAGGTATTTTCCGCATGTTATAAAGTTCTCAAATGAGACTAGTTACAAAGTTTGATTTTCCAGTTCAGCTCTGGCCCAGTGGAGTTGAGCATATTTCGAAAGAAATAACCGAGAAAGACAATTTCTAATCAAAATTTTTATTAGAAAGAAGCCTTTTGATTGCCCGTCTTTCTTCGAGCAGCTAGAACGACCTCGCTGTGTCAACTGTGGAAGTTTTCGCCCTGCGTAATTATAGTTAACCAGTAGACCAGCCAATCAAAAGACCGACTGAAGTTGAACAAGCGAGGTGCAACTCTTCTCTTAGCTATCGATTATGAAATCATCCTACAGATTCCAGCAAACTCACTATTATGTATCTTTACTGCTAAAAATTAGGGATGTGAGTCGATGATAGGTTCTCGGAGCGAAATCACATCTAAAACGCTGAAGACATATCGTCCATCTATCACAACATGGCCGATTTCTTTGCAAGTTTTTGGATTAGGAGACAACAAAGCAGCTAAAGGAATTTACTCTTGCTGGAATCTAGTACTACAGACAACCATATTTCGGGTGCCGTCGGCCATGTTTCATCATAGAGGTTGACTGTTGCGACAAAAATACCTTCTGTGCCCACCCTGACGTTAAAATTGATAAGAATAATTTTGACATCGGTTAGTGAGTAGCGCTAACAGCTGCGGTCTAGGCGCTCATAGAAAGCATGTTTGGTTACATTTTCGTAGTTTCCATGTGTGCCGGATCCCAAGCCTAGCGCACACTCTCGCTACTTTAGTTGGTGTAGATTTAGAATATATTTATATAGCGAGCAGACTGTTTCGAATCCAAAGCCCGCTTGTGGACACAACTCAGGTAAACGGACCTTGCAACTAAACTTCAGCGAACCCTTAAACCGAATATGTTTTAGTCACTCACTCAGCATGCCATATTTTAGCTCTGACATAAAACTCAACATAAGTTGGTACGCGACTTGGAGTGCATGACCAAAAGCAAGACTACACCCCATTACGGTCCCTCCTTACTTTTGACAGTCCTAAATATAAATCTAAGATTCGTCGGAAACTAATGTCAACACCAATAACAATGTAAACTTTGAAATACAACTTAAAATGAATATTTACAACAGATGTTACTTTGAACTAAGTAGCCAAGTCCTCTTCCGATGAACAAAGATCAAACTCTGCAAGTCACTCATCACACCTGTGATGTACGGTGCAGAAACGTGGACGATGGCAACATCCGATGGGATGGCACTAGGAGTATTCTAGAGGAAAGTTTTGCGGAAGATATAGACTCCTTTGCGTAGCCTCTACGCCAAATACCGCAGAGATTACCCTGAACTCTACTATACTATGGTATTATTCTTTCACTTGAAAAGCATTTAAGCCATATTATCGAACTTTACGAAAACAATCTAGATCTGAAAGTATTCATTCAGCAGTACGCGAAGTAAGTATTCAGCGCTCTTACAGAGCAACAAGACCCTCTCTTATAACATCTTTAGCCACCATAAAAAAACCTTCAACTGAAGCGCAAACCTTGAGCGCCTGCAAATTAACACTCTTATGATCTATGGCTACATCCCTTCTTCTTCGCACTTCAAGCGCTCTTTGAGATCATTACTACTGATTACCCTTTACCAATTTAAGTTTCCCATTAACTTTATTTAATAAATTTTTGACAGCTTTTTCACCTCCATGACCTAGGAAGGCGTAACAAACTTAATTGATTGCTCATTACTTAAGTGAAGTCATAATCAAGCTAAATCAAGTAGTTAATCCCTAATTGTTGTCGGCTTTTCATACGCCATTCAAGTGTGCCAGGCGAACAATTTATTAATAGCAGCACTCAAATCAATAGAATATACTCACGCCACACACATATACATTTGTATACACAGACAGGCAGATAATGCAAACCCCCTGCAGTGAAAAAGTAGATTATTATTCTAAAAAGTAGTATGAAATATGATGAAATCCTACCAGTTCGTTATTTGTATCGCAGTTCGCCGGTAATGGGAATAATTATAATTTGAGAGCCCAACGCCACTCGTATGTTAATTAATAGTTATATAGTATGCCACGGCTAAATGGCATTACTAATATGGTCTGTTGCTCTTTACACTAGGGCTGTTTAATAAGCCAGTGATTTTTTGAATTTGTCACGCAATTACTGTAAATACAACACTGCTTCCGCCAACTGTCATCTGCGTCATTTAGTTTGTGTTTGACAGCCATCAAGAGAAGGCGCCCTCGTTAATTTTAACGAAAATGGAAAAAAGTAAATTTTGTGTGCTGATTTATCATTATTTTTTGCATAAAAAAGACATCACCGGAGCCAAGGAAGAATTTGATAATTAATACGGAGCCTCTGCACTATCCATATCAATGGTTAAGAACTGGTATACTGAGTTACGATGTGGTCGTACCAATACAAAAGACGCCGAACATTCAGGCCGCCTAATAGAGCTAACCGCGCGATGGGTGCCACAATTGCTCACATACGATCGTGTTATCAGTTTTAAGGAGTGTTTCACGATATTCAACCGCAATTCAATCAAACTTTTGTGGAGTTCGTTACCTTAGACGAAACATAGATCCACCACACCGTGACTGAGACCAAAGAACAATCAACAATATTTATTATCATTCGAAAGAACAATCTTTCAAATGTTGGCCGCGGCTACGCCTCAGGTGGTCAATCCGTTGACTCCGATGATTCGTTCGAGCATTTCGACTGGCAAATGGCGAATAGCGCCCCTGCAGTTTTGCTTCGAGGCCTGAATCGAAGTGGGATTGCCGCATAGACTCTAAACTTTACATGCCCCACAGGAAAAAGTCTAACGGTGTGATGATCTTGGTGGCCAATCGACCGGCCCAAAACGTGAAATTATCTGCTCAACGAAGTGTTCTCTCAATAAATCCATTGATTGCTGCGCTGTGTGGGAAGTGACGCCCTCTTGTTTAAACCAAATGTCGCGGAGATCACGACCTTCAATTTCAGGCTTCAAATAGATGGTAACGTTCTCACCGGCATCATTTCTGAATAAATATAGACCGATGATTCCACCGGCCCACAAACCACACCAAACCGTTGTTTTTCTCGATGAAATTATAGCTCTTGAATCTCTTAATTTTGCTCTTCGTCCCAAATGCGGCAATTTTGCTTATTTACATACCCATTGAGCTAGAAATGCGTCTCATCGCTGAACAAAATTTGGCTCGAAAAAGTCGGATGCTTTTGGAACTTTTCAAGAACCCATAGAGCGAAGTGATGTCGCTTGGAATTATCGAGCGGCTTCAGTTCTTGCACAAGCTGCATTTTGTACGCTTTCAATTTAAGATCTCGACATAAAAATCGAACGACGTAAGTCGCTCCATACGTCAGTCCGAGTTGCTGCAAGCGGCTCCGAATTGACTCTCCACGGTCTTCGTGTACACTCTTAGCTACGGCCGCTATTTTATCTTCACTGCGTGCTGGACGTGGTCTATTCGGTCGAATATCATCTAATAATGAGTGCTGGGTCTCAAGATGGGTGATGGTGTTGCGAATAGTACGCTGAGTAGGCCGATTAAGTTGACCATAAGTTGAGCGAAGCTCACGAAACACATCCTTTACAGAACGTGAATTTTCGTAATAAAGTTGAATGATTTGTAAACGTTGTTCAGCCGTAAGTCTTTCCATGATCAAATCCCAAAAAAATACTGAACAAAAATAACATGAGAGCTTGACACGGCTCATGCGTGATCTGTCAAAAAAATACTATTGAAAAAAGTACCTCTACTTGGATCACCCTTTGTAGCCACGTGGTTAGAGGTTATCACTGTAGCGCGTGAGGTTCATGGTTCGAATATCGCTCCAGGCATTTTTGTATTTTCAATTTTATTTTTGGTGAATTAGAAATTCAACACATACTTATAGAACAGATAGTTAGTGCAAGAATGTAAACTAGTTGGATGCTGGTTAACAACTTGCATTTTCCCCTACAGGGTTACTCCTTCAATCGTTGATTACATTTTCGATTATTCGGAGGCGAGTCAACATTCAAATTTGTGGTGTCGCCATTCAATAATCTTGCATACTTATATGGAGCCTCCTGCATTAGTTGCTGGAAAAGTGGGTGAGAAGAAAGATGTATGCACATACATATTTAGGTGGCGGCTAGTACTAGACATTCTTGTCAATCCTCGACCTTCAACTATCTTTTTCCCTTCCCTACGATTTTTGTCACATGAAATTTTTGCATATTTTCACTTTGCTGCTGCATGAAAAAATTGTTCTCATGAATATTCCTATGTAAGTATGTATGCCAATATAATTGATGTCTGTTTGTGCATTGGTGAGGTGTCAGTCAGTTTATCAGTTTATGCAAGCCCATAATCGTATTAGAAATACGTTCACAATGACTTTTCGTTTTTTTTTTCCTTTTCTTTTTTTGTGGCTCAAAATTTATTGAAATGCTTCTTCTCATGTATGTATGTGCATATTTTACTAGTCCGTTGATGATTAATTGAAATTAAATGACTTTACATAAATTCAAATGAGCTTAGTTGGCCTCACTTGCATGAAATGTGTAAATTAAAATAGAATTAATGATCCACTGAGGAAGTCCACAAAGCACACCTCTAAAAATATATATAAGTAATCAATAAGCATTCAATTGACACAAAAACCTAGATAAGTGTCCAAGGGAAAATCCATGATGGAATTGTGGTCTATAGAAGAAGAAATAGTCTCGTTCTCTATTCTTCTTACTTCCAGTTGCTGTTTGTCACTCCGCTGTACTATAGACGGAAAGTATACATATGTGTATAAGGGTTCGTTTAGCCAATGGTTGTATGTTACGGCATAAAATAATCGGGATAGATCTGGACATATATATAAAGGTTTTCCAATAGGTATGTTATGATTTCTAATTGTCGTTTTGGCCTTTTTTAATGTCATGATCTGTCATTTTTTCCATTGTATTCAGCAATGTTTACAATTTCATCCATGGACCACCATAAACCTCGCGAATTTGCTGATTTTGCCTTGGAACAACTTGAAAACGATAAAGATTTTTTTTAAGAAAATCATCTTCTCCGATGAGGCTCACCTTCATCTGAGTGGTGCGGTAAATAAAAAAAATTGTGGATTCTGGTGCGAAGTAAATCCACAAATTATTCATGAACAACCATGTTTCCATTCACAGTTAGGTGTGGTTTATGGTCTGGTTGAATCATCGGTCCGTACTTCTTTCGAAATAAAGCTGTTAGCACCGTTACTGTCAATGGAGAGCGGTATAGATCGATGATAACCAACTTTTTATGGCCACAATTTTAAGAGGTTGATCTTAACAACATCTGGTTCTAACAGAATGGAGCACACAGCACGTGCAACAACCGAATTATTGCGAGATAGGTTTAGAGATTCGATTATTTCAAGAAATTGTGACATTGAATGGCCTCCAAGAAATTGTGATTTAACACCATTATACTATTTCTTGTGGGGTTATTTGAAGTCATTGGTCTTTAGCAATAAATCGGACTCTCTTCAAGCTTTAAAAGTCAATATTGAACATGCTCTTCATGAAATGCGACTTTTTTTATTGGAAAAAGTTCTCAAAAATTGGGTTCATCGAATTTGTTCCTGCAAAAGAAGTCGTGGAGGCCATTTGAATTATGTTATATTCAGAACTTAATTGTATCGATTTTACTTCACATTAAATTAAAAACATTTGAACTTCCTTAACAATTAGTGTGTTTGGTTTTTAAAGAAATCATAACACTCTTATTGGAAAACCCTATATAAACTCTCATGGAATAACGGGATGAATCAATTTAGTCATGCCTGTCTGTTTCACGATAACTTCAGTAAGAAATTTTTCCATGAAACTTGGTTCATACATACCTTTGGTCACAAGTTCTGACCATATCGCAAAGGGATGAAAGTCCACGTTCACCTTACATATAACGGTAATTTTGTAGTATTAGTACGAAAATCTCAATTGTTCCGTAACTAAAATATGCAATTGAAGTCGTATTTGTTAGTGGCAACGGCACTGAAAGAAAAAATATGGGCGGTGGAAAAAGCTTTGGTTGGGCGCACCACCACCCACTTTTGGAACAACAAAAAAATATCTCAGAAACCACTTGAGAGAATACAATAAATTTTTATCCTTACAATTACTATTGTCTAGTAAGTGCACGAAACAATTTTCAGTACAATTGGGCTAAGCAAAGCCTTTATTCCACATAACAGATTTTTTGCTTTCCACGCCCCGCTTGACTCAAGATCGAATATGGAAGGCATTAATAAACAGGACAAGCTTAATAATTACTCGCCTGTTGGCGAAGTATGTATGTGCTGAAGCCTGTATCTTTTCTTGCATGGAGTGTGGACTCTACTAACTCAAGGCTTTCTTGCCATCAGTTTCCGTCGACTTATTACGGTTATGCCCCTTTCTGTGGAACACTTCTGTCCATTTTTTTATCTTTTTGATTGTGGCTACTGGACGACCCGTATCTATATGAAAGTGTAAGTCTCTCAACACTTGAAAGTATTCGCACAGCAATTGTGTATTGTCTGGTCTCTGCGGGATGTTGATTCCTGGCCGGCGATTTGTATTTCGCTTGAGTTCTTAGGGATTCTACGCTGATAACAGAGCCGTACCTACTGCTCTCCTTTTTTTGGTGTGTATTGCCACGCTGTGGTTGGCTCAATTCTTTTTTTTTCTCTCTCTCTCGCTCTCGCTGCTTTGTCGGTGCGTGCTGCCTTCTTTCTTGTTGTACCCTTTATCTCTTCAGTAGTAGAATTTAGAAAGTGATAAAGTCTTCTGTTATCCTCGACATTTTGTTGTTGTCGCTTTCATGCTTACCTGAACAATTCCCTGTATCTGATCCTCTGGAATCCGGTGCCTGTCAAGCTTGGCTGCCTTCCGAGACAACTCAACGAATGCAGCCTTGCTTATGGCAGAGTTTTGACTAATTATTTCTAGAGTGAGAGCAGTAGTTTCGGTACTTCTCCTTTTTTTGTGTCCTTCGAGTAGTGTTCCGAGCATGCTCGACGAAAAGCAAATCGGCTTATCGCGAAATATTTCGAAATTTATCGAGCTTTGCCGCCTCATAGCGATTTTTTTTAGAGTTGTATTTGTTATTGCAGAGGTTGGCAGACTAAGTCCTCACTTCATCCACCAACCTCATAACTTTGGATAGAGCCGATGAGCAGTCAGCTAGGCCTCCCCACCAACAGCAAGGTGACTACCATAGTGAACGGAACTACAGACATGAGACTCAGGATCAGGTAAGCTCTTCGCCCACCGATTCAATTACTACATTTCCTTGAGGTACACTAATCTTCACTTGTAGCTTTCTAAGCCATCATCATATCCCACAACCACTCTTCAAACTTTAAAGTGCCGAGAGAAGTTCATTCTCAGACTACTTATATTTTTTAAAGCCACCCCTTTATACTATTAGCCTTTCAGCTTTGAGATGGACTTGTCTATGTCCTTGCGCTAGACCATAACATCTTACCTTCAAGTCAAACCCGTTAGACTCCTACATCACATCAGGTACTTTATTCCCATTTGCCTTTTTTTAGTAATCTTAACTCAACTCAAGTATACTACCTCGTTGCTCACTCTCATTCATTCCCCTTTTGAGAGCATTTCCGATCCCAATATGGACGTAGAAGTGAATAGAGAAGAAGGGAGATAAAGAGACGGAGAGAAAACGAGAGAAGGAGAATGAAACTGGCGCCATTAGCAATGGATGGTACTAAAGCCACAGAAGGCTGAAGATCAGTTGGGCAACTCTGGCGAGTACGCTAGCAGCAATAAAAGAGCAACAATCAGTACAGTGTGTACTCAGAGACGATTGGTGGCTGCGAGCAATCGATGGATCTCTGATAATTAGTGGCGGTCCGCTAACAAAAATCTCTCAAAACTGATGAGTATCTTTTGAGTAGGGTTAATGTTAGTATGTGGATGTAAGAAGACTACTGATAGATCAATGGACTATAGCCTTTTCTGAAGATGGCGGAAAAGAACAAACTATTCCACATTTGAGTCTCCGACCACTGGCCCCTGATAGAGAAAGGAACTATGGCATGATCCACATTGAAGCTGCTACTAGAGTAATACTTCCGCAGACAGGCCGTATTAAGGTGGAAATCAAATTTTATCTGTCGCAGTCGAGGTAAACTTGGCCGAAATTGCATCGGAAAAAAAAGAGTAGGATACTAATTGGGATACTGACGGTACAAGGCTGGAGCTCTTGCCACACAAGATGCCACAGAAGTCATGAAGGGGAACGGTATTTCTTGTATTTTTATGTGATTTCTCTGCTATAAGTCCAAGTAGACTTTGAATTTTGTAGTTCTTTTTATGGTTAATCTTTGTCGTTTAGCAGAAACTAATACAGTTCCTTAGGGAGTGCAAATGAATGGAAACAAGCCGTGGAGTGAGAGCAATAGTCTCGCAATTAGCAAACGCGCTTTCCACCTGAATTTGTGTTCTCTTCATTACAACGGCTAAGTTCCTGCTTAGTTGTAGGTCCACTTTTAGCAAAAGGAGCTTCTTTAGATGTTCATCTACCCAGAATTAAGACCCTGAACCCTGAACTCATGAGCTCGCCTCAGTTCAACACGAAAAAAATTTCATGCTTCTGAAAAACACTTGAATTTTGCCCACAAATTCAATGAAAAGCTGCTGTTTACACAAAATTCGCCTCAAAAATTTTCTGGCATTATTTATTCAAGCGCTTTTGTATTATTTATGCATCAAATTTTCTACATTGTCACTTTCAAAAATGACATCCTTAGGCGATTTCACATTTTCACACATATCCATCTACGCTGTGGCTCAAACTCCGAGCAAACATGTTGCAAAAATGTCAACCTAAAACAAATACAAATACAAATATGAACAAAAAAAGAGGAAGAAGAATTTGTATGAACGAAATTGCAACAAAAGATAACGAAAATAATCTGTCATCTTGAAATGTTTCTATGTTGAGCTGCGCGTATTGCAAGCGACATTTTTGTTATTGTCCTGTGGCTAGAATGTGGTCGGGAGAAGGCAGACCAATAAACTTTGCGGTTTTTGTTTCGGCGCAAATATTTAGAAAATTCGTTATTGTTCAGTTGGTAGCGACATGAAGGTATGTGAAAGGGGAATTGAAATAGATTTATTCGATTAAGTTTGTGGAAGCGCGTTGGTTGTGGATTTGATAACAATTGTGGTTGAATGGATATAATATAGGCAACGGAAATGCAATTTGTATCTAAGAAACAGAATTACAAGAAGGATAAACTCATAAGAGTATGGATTTAGGGATATGCCAACATATTTGTTCAATAATGTCTTGAATGAGAAGAGAGGGAGGGAATTTCAAAGAGTTACGGATTTAGTTAACCTCAAACTACTAGATAAGGTAACCTACTACCCGCTAACGCAGTGGTTTATGAATGTCACCCTCTAAAAAAGGTCGATAAGGCTAATTTTTGTACAGAGATATAGCGAAGTCGTTAGTAATTGCAAAGCTTATGAGCTCAGCTCAGATTAGGTCAGGTAGAAGAGGCTGAGCCTAAGAAAATCCCACATAGTCATAAAAGAAACGTCCATTTTGAAACCAAAGAGTAAAAATTTATTCTGAATATTAATTCAATGAATCGCTTAGAGCATTTCATAAGTCTACAAATTCGGTCGATGTCTATGTCTGTTAACTCCTTTGGGTTTGTAAACGCTTGCGATCCCAGAATTTTCAGTCTTAGTCTCGCAAACACAGCATTGCTCATCAGAAAATATATAGATAGTTCCATCATTTCTTTCAAGCAACTACAACGGTGGGAATTCTGAAAAATGCCACGCCTTACCTCGTGAATTCCCTACGGACAAAGGCCGGGCACATTCAAATACTAAAAAATTTACTCTGACAAGCAAGCGTTACATTATCTCGGTGGGCCACCAACCTGCAGCCATCCCTTTCCAGCTTCTTAAATAAGTCCTTAAAAGCTAAGGTCCAGAGAATTGGTGACATTGTACTGCCTTGCGGAGTGCCCATATTAATCTTGTGCTCAAGGAAAGAATTTCCTCACTCAGCCTCGACAATTCCGTCCCATAAAAGAGGTGAGAGAATGCGTATTAGGTTAGAAACTGCGCCTAACGAAACTATTCTACCTTCGAGAGAAAGTTTTTAATTGCTCCCTCACTGTTGGGAAAACACCTACAGCAAAACTCTTGTCATATAGGGTTTCCTCTAAATATGTAACGAAAGTATGTAAGGCGGTATTCACCGACTTATTTTTGGAGCTTATATGCTCTGCCCTCGAAGGACAGTCCCATGGGATTGTACCCTTCATATTGAAGTCAATCAGCTTTTCTAGGGTTTTCCACAGAAAGGTGGACAGAGTAATAGTTCAAAACCCTTTGGAGACTAATAAGAGCTTCCCAGCCTTGGAAATAAAATCCTCCTTGACTCTCCCCCCCCTGGGGGGATGTACCTCAGCCTCACAGAGTTAGATTATATGCTTGAAAGAATGAGCACTCTTGAGCTTATCAAACGCTGCGCAATTACCACGGCACCGAGGTCCTTCTGGCTGGGTGTGGACCGCGGAAGGGAAGAGCCTTCCAACACTCTCCAGGTCACATCTGCCGCTCATGGTGGAAACTCTGGGAGATGGAGTATGTTGTGGTGCCACTTCCGCTCTACTCTGTTTTTGCGAAACAGAGGTTCAAGCACAGGTAAACTATCGAGTATCAGAGTGTGCCATCATCTCAGGTTCAAGACTAGAACTGCACCTTTCGGGAACGGCTAAACGTGACAACACAACACAAGAGAGATTGGCAGAGGTGGCCAAAACCTAATCTAACCTAATATCATAGAAACGTAAAATTAAATGAAGACAGGGAAAATGTTGGGCGAATCGTATTATCTGAAAGCTCCCAACGAAGCATTTCAGAAATATGCTCAGTGAAGCTATACTTATGACGGTATTTCTCAAAACTTTTCTCTTATTTCGGAAAGTCACGCAACCCAATCATGCTCCACCATATAATATAGTCATACCAATACGAACAGGAGCGGAAATTTTTCCGATAGTCGCCTTGTCTAAAACTCCGAAAAGTACTAAAAGGGTCAGAACGGTCCGTTTCTATTTTGACAGAGCTTTCGATGTTATACAATGTCACTCTGCTAAACCGAATTAGCTTCGTAGGACTTTCCGACTCAAATGTAATGGCGAGCAGGCAACTGCTTATCGGACTATCAAATGCAGCTTTATAATCAACAACAAAGTTATAGAAGTCAATCCTCTAGTATTTTCCATGGATAATTTGGACTTACCAGCTCTAAAACCGCACTAATAGGGTACAATCAGAGAGTTGAAAAACGGCTTTAAGTTTGTGCACATGCGATCGAAAAGGAGCTTGTATGAGATGACAATGGGACTGACCATCTCGTAGTTGACACTTATCTTCGAGTCACCCTTCTTGAGCATAGGACTTTTTTTCATTGAGATTGCAATGTTTTGTTGTGATTGTTCCGAAGAACTGACACGAATTATTTCACGTCGCCGAGATCATCTAACTAGAGCCCAAGGAAGCAAGCAGTTTCGACGAGTTCGGATAGGGATGTTAGATGAATTGGTTTTAGAAGGCATGCGATGTGATGGTTAGTGTCGTGCGAGGACAATTTTGCATGCAGAACATATATACGTTAGAGATGTCGGGCTCAAGTCTGAATAAGTAGGAATTGGGTCGCTTACAGAATCTAGAACTAAATTGTGGAGTGAGAAGCTGATACATGCACTCTTACAGCTCCTTGCCACCAGCCTTAAACTACCTCAAAAGCGGTTCGTCAACATGTGCTGCTTTATTGTTCTTCAGTCACATAATTTCGACCTGGACTTTGTCATTGCTACGACTATCGCCGTTGCTTGGTGATACCGGGTTGCTTCCTCCTAGGGATAGATTGGTAAATATTTTTCCAGTAAGCAACTTGGACCATTTTTTCCTCCTTAATATTGGTAGGCACTGTATATTTGTGCGCTGGGCTTGAATGCCGCCCTATTACATCAAGCAAATTGAAAATAGAACAAACCTCGCTTCATGCTTAATTCCATTAATGAATGCACATGATCTTTGGACAGGAATGGAAATGAGAGAGATCGAGTAGGCAAAATGCTGCAGAGCCGGTCTGTAGTTGGATTAGAAAAGCCATGAGCTTAAGTTATTTCTAGTTTTTCTCGCTACGTTCTCTGCGAGTGTGTAGAACTGCGAGGATGCGAAGCTTCCTCAGCATTTTCCTCTAGTCAAAAAGAGGATAAGAATTCCTTTGATCATGTAGAGTGTATTCTCGAGCTGCTGGTTCGCTCTGTTCCGCAGCAAATCCCCTGACTGTACAACGGCTGGTCCAGTTTGCCGATAACGGGGCTTCCTATGACGCTAAGGCCAAAGCTATCTCCCCTAACTATGATATATGATGACCACCATGACTAGTGTTATGGAAAATTTTAATAACTTCATTGCTGTAATAAAATAACAATTAATATACTTATGCCAACAACAACAACTACTACTTAATTGCCAGCACTTAATGTAACTGTTGAACAAATGTTGGCAACAAAAGTGCCACAAACGCATTCTGAGCCTACAAACAAGCGCATACACGTACACGTAACATACATAGATACATATGTATATATGTATATATACATATATATATATATATTGGCTTTCTATAAAAATGTGGCAATAAGAAATTACTTAATTGCAATAACATGCTTGTTTGCAACAAGCATTGCACGCCAGGATGAGTGCACAGTCACACACACGCACATATACTTGTACAACTCATACATATGCAGCAGTATGCATGAAAGCACGTGCCAACAAAATCACTTATTTATTTATATACATATGTGCATATGTACTTCTATAGATATGGTTCATTTTCCGCCTGACGAGAGCTCTCACGCAGTCTTAGAATTGCTTGTATCCGGCATTCCATTGCACTCGATGTTTCCTCTAAAGTTTATTCCCAAAGTCACTTCTGTCCAAATGCTAACACATACATACTCGTACATATTTGCAATAAATTCTTTTCAATCGTATCGCAATGTGCCACAAATAACTGTATTTCTTCTGTGGTTGGCATCAGTTGGTGGTAGACATTTTGAAAATTTTATTGCACTCCGTTAACAAAATGGTCACTTTGAGAGAATCTATCACACAAACGTATTTGAGTATTGTATTTATGTAATTAAATAGTTGGAAAATAAATTGGGTCTACCAGCTGGGCAGCGGTACCATTCCAATTAAGGAACCGGACATCCCAGATGCCTGCCCTCAAATGGTGATCTTTAAAACGTTTGCAAGGGTCGTCATCAAAATGAGGGCCACTCATCCGATGAATTTTTTGATTTTTCATTGGGACAGGATTTTCATGTGATGGATACCAAAGCCAATGCACAACCGCAGGGAGTTCGCCTTCTTACTTTTCTCGCCTCCAAACGGATATTGATTGGCTACCTGGAGGATACTTGGTCTAAGACCGTAAGCCGTGAGCTGTTCGAACCATATGTAAGAGAATCGTTTCCGGCTACTCCCAGGTGAGTGACAGTGAAAAACTTTCCTCACTTACTTAAGCTGCTACACATGGCTCCGTCCTCCATCTGGTCACTCACGTCCAGGGCATTCTGAGTTTATAGAGGGAACACTTCACTTCTCCAATCTGCTGAATTTGCAAAACCCGGTGGTTGTGAACCCGAAGTCCCAACTGAAGATGATGGAACAGATATTCGAATACCTGACTATTACGAAGTACGAATAGCCATAGTACATTTAACCAGTCGAGCTATTGAAATAAGGCGGCGAATAACTAACAAGGCGCATGCCATACGCTTGGAATTCTCAGTGTGCTCTGCCCAATCCATAAAAAGGAGTACCCCAGAGTCTGCGCCAATTATCGTGGGATAAGCCTCCTCAATATCGCATATAAGGTCCTATAGAGCGTATTGTGTGAGAGATTATAGTCCACGGTCAACAAACTGATTGGAGCTTCAGTGGTAAATTCACCATTGACCAGATATTCACCACATTATCATATTGTTACGAGTAAGTCCCTGCGGCAAGTGCTACAGCGTTCATATACAAAAGCGCCGATTTGGTGCCGGATTTGTGGGACGAAGAGAAGGACAATGTGACCAAATATGAACACCGCACCCGATCCGATGTCAGAACACTTATCCACAATTCGGTATAAGGGAGCTGTGGACGGCATTTTAAGCTTCTTTTTTACCGCTAGAAACGATTGGTTTTCAGTAAGTCCGAAGGAAGAGCTCATACGATGAAGACTACCATGTCACAGAGGAGAGAAAAAGGACTGTCTACCTCGAAACGTTGCGAATGACAACAACATGTGCGAGTAAGCGGGTAAGATACCGAGAGCTGAAGAGGGAAGCGAGGCGCATTTGTAGACGAAAAAGGAAAGAGGCAGAAATGCATGAGCATACAGAGTTTAAGAAGCTGGGCGATATATATAGTGCTCGAAAATTGTATGAAAAATACGAATATATGTGGGCCATTGTTATCCAACCTGCTTAACTTCAATAAAAATAAAACATTCAGAGTTGGGGAACCACAAACCCCAATCTATGACAGTGAAACAAGTAAACGTGCCATCATCAGGCTTTTGAGAAGCTCTAATATCAATTGTCTACGTAAAAAGTAATACAGCGACGGAAAAGACATGTTTCAACGCCGCTATGGCTGTGTGTGGTATCCCCGCAAAACTCGACGCTAAGCCACACCAAAAGCTGTGTCAGAATTGGGAAATGCGGGCTCTTCGGCCTGTTTGGTGCCAAACGAGGTCCAAACAAGGTGACTTCTACAATCTAATGCTGGAAAAAATTACAAGAGCTGCAGCACTAGTTAGAAAAGCTACAAATTTCTGTCAGATCGTACAGAAGCTGTCGTATGACGTTGATATTGGTATCATTGGTCCCAACAGCCCTCCGTTAGTTCTCCTTGCTCCAGGCTGGATAAGGAAGTGAAGCGAGACGACTGATTGAGGATAGCCCGAAATCTGAAGTTGTAGAAAATTTTACCTATCTACAGCAAGGCATGTCTTTAAATACAAAACAACCTTGCCAACTAGAAGAAGCGGGAACCTGAAAAGCAATTGAAATGTTAAGTTCTCTCTAGCAAACAAGGACCAAACTCTTCAAGTCGGTCGTGCTTTTTATATTGCAAAAGCGTGGACGATTACGAAATCCGATGAGTCGACTTTAGGAGTTTTCAAAGGAAAGATTTTTCCAAAGAATTATCTCTTCCTATGGGCGATGGCAAATATCGTTGAAAATGGATCAAAAGGCCAAGCGAGTTATATGTGAGAATTACATACATATATGTATATAAAGGGTGGTATATTTAGAGGTTCCCTACTTTTTTAAAGAAAACAATAACACAGAAAATTCAAATTTATTGGAGAATGTTTATTATCATTCGAAAGAACATTCCTTGGAATTTATTTTTTCAATATTATCTATTTCAAGCGTTGGCCGAGACTACGTCTCAGATGGTCCATCCGTTGAGTTCAATTTTCGACGACTCGTTCGACTCGTTCGAGCAAGGCCTGAATTGAGGCGGGATTGTCTGCACAGACTTTAAACTTAACATATGCCACAGAAGTATACACACAAAAGTCTAACGGTATGATGACACACGATCTTGGTCGCCAATCGACCGGCTCAAAACGTGAAATTATCTGCTCACCGAAGTGTTCTCTCAATAAATCCATCGATTTATGCGATGTGTGGGAAGTGGCGCCATCATGAGCAACTATTTCAGCAATCAAATAGTCGGCTATCATAGCGCGATAACGGTCGCCATTGACGGTTACGTTCTGACCGACATCAATTTTGAAGAAAGATGAACCGATGATTCCACCGGCCCACAAACCACACCAAACCGTTGTTTTTTCTCGATGAAACGACAACTCTTGAATCTCTTCAGGTTGCCCTTCGTCCCAAATGTGGCAATTTTGCTTGTTTACATACCCATTGAGCCAGAAATGGGTCTCATCACTGAACAAAATTTGGCTCGAAAACGTCGGATGCTTTTGGAACTTTTCAAGAGCCCATAGAGCGAAGCGATGTCGGTTGGGAAGATCGAGCGGCTTCAGTATTTTGTACGCTTTCAATATACGATCTCGACGTAAAAATCGAACGACGTAAGTCATTCCATACGCCAGTCCGAGTTGCTGCGAGCGGCTCCGAATCGACTCTCCACGGTCTTCATGTACGCTCTCAGCTACGTCCGCTATATTTTCTTCACGACTTGCTGAACGTGTTCTATTTGGTCAACTATCATCCAATATTGAATGCTGGATCTCAAAATGGGTGATGGTGTTGTGAAAGGTACCCTCAGTAGGCCGATTATGTTGACCATAAGTTGAGTGAAGTGCGCGAAACACATTCTTTACAGAACCTGCAGTTTATTCTACGCCTCTTCTGAACAGGTGACGGATTTTTATAAGGAGATTTTATTTCATGTCAGAAATTCAGACGGAGGGTTTGATATTCCAAGAGCCGACCGCAATTAGAAGAACTAATTTCTTAAATTAAATTCCATAATTATGGTGCGAACATTGCGGCCAATGAGATCCAATAATTTAAATACCCAGAGCTCCAGTTAAAAATAAAAATTAAAATTTATTTTAAAACTAAAAAATTAAATTAAAAAATTAAAAAAAAAAATTGGAATTTTATTTTTATTCCTTGTGGATCACCCTGTAAGTGTAACGTTAGTAACTCCATAAACTTTTGTGACCCTATGCATACGCATGCAACGTTTCTCGCGCAAATATTTCGCGCCTGCAATTTTCGCTGAAGGGCTGCACACAACAATCCATTGCAAATAAAAGCAACAACAACAACAACAACAACAACAACTGCAGAGCTCATTGATGTTGACAACCACAATATGCATTTCCATTTTCATTTTCATTTCCATTTTTTTTATGTGCTCTACCATTTGCCAATTTTTGTCCTACATGTGTTTATTCGAGCGAATATTTTTTAACGGTTTCATGTATTTTATTTCTTCCGCCATTTTTTTTTTTTTGCACACCCTCCGTAAGCAATGAGCTCAATAAATGTTAGTGTGGCGCAAAAAAAGGAGCAAACTGAAAAAAATTGCATTACACCAATAAAGCACAGTATGTGAGTATACGTGAGTATGTGTGTGTGTGTGTGTGCAAGACAGCGCGAGCGTGTAAAATCAGCAATGCAGTGACATGAACGGCCGACGAGAAATAATTTTTATTTTTATTTTTATTTTTTAATGTATTTTTCAGCCTTTTAGTTTTTATTGAGCCCTTTTAGAGCTCATTGGCTCGTAAATAACAAGGCAGGATTTTTAAAAGCCTCCCGAGAGAGAGGAAGAGAGTGAGTGGAACATTAATTAAACAAATTCCATTGTTTTGCAGTCATGTCGAGCGAACAGCTTGCTATAAGGAAGGCTCATAAAAATGGGTTGGGCAGAAAAAAGGGGTAAAAAGAATATATAAAAATAAGTAGTAGAAAAATAGTAGTAGAAAAATAGTAGTAGAAAAATAGTAGTAGAAAAATAGTAATAGAAAAATAGTAGTGGAAAAGTAGTAGTAGAAAAATAGTAGTAGAAAAATAGTAGTAGAAAAAGAATAGTAGAAATGTGGCAGAAAAAGCAGCAGAAAAATGTAGTAGAAAAAGGTAGTAGAAAAAGTAGTAGAAAAAGGTAGTAGAAAAAAGTAGTAGAACAAAAGAGAAGGCAGAAGAGATTGCAATTAAAATTTAAGCATGATTTAATTTAAGAAACCTCAACAAATAAAAGATAATTTTTTTTCATTACCAGATTTAAACAAAGCAAAGAAAGGAAGGATGCAGAGAGCGCAAGAGTGGGAGAAGTGCGAAAAGTCGCTAAAAAGTTTGACAGCAGTTCAAATAGAAGGATTGCGCGGCTCACAAAATTGCCCATCGAGTAGACTTGCGGTTGCCATAAAAAAAAGTTGATTTTTCACAGCCAAATCCAGCGGCAACTACTGTCATGTGGGACACAAAGAAAGAAAGGATGAAAAACAACAACAATGCATAATGTGGGTGCGCTAAGAATTTTTAACGGGACAGCATAAAATGCAGAGCTCAGCCAGCTCCTTTTTTTTTGCAAGCAGCAGGATAATCAGCCAACTAAGCTGTGAAGCCGTGGAGCCCACAGTCTACTTAAGAAATTTCGATAATTAAGTGCTGCTGTGACACACCAAAATAAATATATGTGTGTGTGTTTGTGTATACATGGCGTTGGAAGCTTAAAAGCGGCAGCTCCTCCACTCTCTCAAGCAAGAATTTTTGGCGGTCGCAGCAAGTTTAAAATTGGCTGGAATGAGCCAAAGTGTCACAAGGCTAAGAGCGCTGTGATTAAAATTTTAACGAGCAAAATAAAGCAAAAAAAAAACCAAAAAATTCTTGCTCTTAGCAAGCAACAGCATAAACAGTAACAGTAACATAGCCAATGAGTTGAAAGTTATGAGACGCTTCCTCTCTTGGGTCACACGCATTTCGGTTAATTTAAGTTATTCAAAGTTTCTTTGGCGCGCTAATGCTTTTGTGTCTTCACACATTTGCATATTTAGACATGTTTGTTTGTGTGTAATTATGTTTGAGACTTTATAATTAACAAAGTGCTGAGCAACCACAATTTTGCTTTTAACTTTAGCTTCCCAAGTAAATACTAATTTAATTTATATACAAATATTTAACTCGTACGAGTGCATAGCTAAACACAACACAAATAAACGCAAATTAACGTTGTTATTAAGTAATTTAAAGGGTTATCAACATACTGCTTTAGAAAGTGAAGGGCTATATTTTGACAACTGTCAGACCTAATTGTCAAATCAAATATGTTTTGTTCTAGTTAATGGTCAGGCATTTATGAATTTCTTCAACGACGAGGCACATTTCTCACTCGGTAAATATGTAAATAAGCAAAATTGTCGCATTTGGGGCTCCGAGAATCCTCCAATAATTGAAGAGAGGCCATAACAATCATTAAAAAACTGACGCTGGTGCGCTCTTTGGTCCGTAGGTGTGATTGGACCTTACTTATTTGAAAGCGATAATGCCGAAACTATCACTGTCAATTCGGAGCTTTATGGCCGTATGATAACCGTCTTTTTTGGGCTGCAATTGAAGAACACGGCTTGTACCAGCTAGAGAAAGTAACACCTCCGGTCGGAGAGGCAATTGAAGAGGCGGAGAGATAGCTGAACGGAGCGTCTCATTGAAATCGACAAGGTGGCGAGCGGTCTCATCTCACCAAAGGTTACGCGACAGGTCGACCAAATGTTCATCTAACCATCCAACCAAGCGACCATTCAACCCGCAGACTTGTGACGGATTTATTTCTGAGTAACTTCAGAGGATATTTTTGCGAGGACACATAAGCAACCCGCTCACTACCTACTGCCGTGTGGAATTTCTTACACATAGACCATAAAGTCTGCGTTCACCCAGCACATTTTTTGAAGTGAAGTAAAAAAAAAAAAAAATTAATTCAGTTAAAATTTTTTACTTTAATTTATTCATTATATTTTTTAATTCTAAAATGCAAAAACAAAAACCTATATTCCTACTTTCATCTTCGAGATAACGGTATATAAGTGCAGCAACAAGTAAATATAGGCACCAAAAAGCTTGCGTTCAATTTGCTTTATTTGAGAATACCGTTACTTTTCATGAAGATGTTCCTCCTTTTAGCATATTTTCTATTGTCCTTTAATCCAATTAATCATTTAAAGAATTCGTGACTTGCCTTTAATATTAGTTCGAAAAATGTAAACCAAAGGGAAAGAAATTATTGTTTCAGTAAGAAAAATAATTATTAAACCGCGGAAAGATGGTGAAAGTTTCCGAAAAATCGGACAAACTATTGCAGCGTATTCCTCCGTCCAGCGCATAGTAAATAATTTCCTGGATTTTATCGTCGAAACCCCGATCTAGCCGTCAAAAAATGTAATCAGTACGGGAAGAACGCAAAATAATAAATTTGGTGAATGTTAACCCGCGAATTACGTCAACAAATATAGTTGAAAACGTAAATAAAACGTTTAAAAAAATCAATTTCTGCAGAAACTGTTAGAAAATATTTACGTAAAGCTGGAGATCTTGGTAGAGTCGCTCGAAAAAAGCCTTATATCTCACTTGCCAACAGACGAAAGTGCATTGAATATGCTCATAATTATATAAATAAGTCTCCGGAATTCTGGAAACAAGTCATTTTTCGGATGAGATACAATTTTTTTACATTCGGTATGGAAGGTCGCCAAAATGTGTGGCGCAAATCAGGAAATGCCGTTGAGAAACAAAATTTTGTTGCTACAGTGAAACATGGTAGTAGTGGTAGGGGTACATGGCGGCTAATGGTGTGGGTCAGCTTGAATTTAACGAATCGATAATGGAAAAATGGGGATATTTAAACATTTAAAAAAAAAAACTTGAAACAAAGTGCAAAGAATCTCGGCTTATCTTCGACGTTTTGGTTTCAACAGGATATCGATCAGAAGCATACTGCTCAAACAGTCAGACTTTGACTCTTGCATAATGCCACTACACAGCATAAACCGCCTCCTCAATCCTATAGAGCACCTTTGGGATATATTAGGAAAAAGAATTCGTTAGCATGAAATAACAAGTAAAGAGGTTTTGCGAAGAGGTATGCTGGCAGAATGATCCCGAATTACAGCTGAGGAAACAGATAAGCTGGTAAATTCAGCGCCAAACCGATTAAGCGAGATATTAAAACAACGTGGTTATCCAGCAAAATATTAAATTTAATTTTTCTTTATAATTTTTAATGCTTTTGTAAATAATTATAAACCTGAACGCAGACGTTGTGATGCCTACGATTACATGTTGGTACACTTAGATACCGTTATAGCGAAAATGAAAATGGAAATAAAAATTTTTGCTCTTGTATTTTAAACTAAAAAATGTAATGAATAAATTCATGTAAAACATTTTAACTGAATTAACTGTTCCAGTTGTCTTTTTACTTTACTTAAAAAAATGTACTGGGTAAACGCAAACTTTATGGTCTATACTTGTATGTATATTCTTCTTTAGGCTATATCGAAAGCTCATAATTTCCTTTGTACCTATCTCTAAAGGCAGATGTGGAAGCCTAGTGAAACCAGACAACCATTTGTAGTTACTGGATCACGCGGAGCGCGCACATTTAATACTCTGGAGGGGGTATCTTCTATCTATCACAAATTGAAGTCTTTCGAACCATTTAGCTCGATGGATTTTTTTATACTAAAAAGTGGCTTTGTGGCTATTTCTGGACCCAGTAAAGGCGGTTAAACTCAACGAATTTTTGAGAGTTTTGACATATACACTTTATCTCTACTTCTGCTTCTACTTTGATAAAGGTTGCGGCTAGAAATGTTTTTTTTCTAAAATTTGCTCTACTTTGTCACTTTAATAAAGGACCTTTGGTCTTCTGTTCTTGCCCCGTGTAGCTCATCTGTGATGTCAAACTTACCTTACTTACTAAAGAAACAGAAATTGGTCTTTCGTACATTATCAGGAGGTCAACACACATTATTAGACGTTCTCAGTCGAGTCTCTTGTTTTTTACATTGGACAACATAACTTTACTTCACACATGTATTGCCTCACACGAAGGCTTGTCCATTTACATGAATCAGTTCAACACTCTTCTCGCTAGTGTCTAAATCTTGCAGGAGTAATAACATTGTTCTACACGCCGGTTCTTTGCTTTTAGCCCATTCTTGTTCAGTTATTTAAGTTTCCAACCTCATTACCTTCTCCTCATTGTGTCAGTTGCAACAAAAGCCAGCTATAAAACAAGCCTCTCAGTTTATTCTTAGTGAAAAAAGGTAAAAAATATTGTTGCCGCTTTAACGAACGGAAGCGGAAGTACTTGGTAACTTGGCTTAAACAATTGGTATGGGAAATCATGAAAGCGTGACTGCGAAACAGCCACCAGAGCGGGTGAAAGAGTAGAGAAATGAGTAGACTCAAGAGCTTTTAAGAGGCGAGTATACAAATGTACATTGAATAAAGTAAAAAAAAATTGAAATATTGTTGTTGTACTAGCTACATGTAAACAGGTGGTAGCGCAGCAACACTTCAACGACTCTCGGTCGCTAAGAAATGCCGGCTAAACAAAGTTGGATCAATACTCAAAGGCAGTTAGCAGTTTGAAGTGTTTTCAAAGCGAACAAAGACGAGAAATAATGGTGAGTGAAAATCATTAAATTTATTAATATGAGATTAAATTAAAAGAAAATTCAATTCAAAAGCCACCGAAGAAGAAACTTTCCAAAAAAGAAAAGGCGCGCTTAGAGGCCGAACAGGCGGAGTTGCTGCGCATCGAAATGGAAAAGGAGAGGTAAATTCGACGCTAAAAAATTTTTAAACTTTGAGTTTTACACATTTTTCACTCCACTATCCTTCCCCCACCTAGACAACGCAAGCTCGAGGAGGAACGCCAACGTCGACAAATCGAATACGAACAAGCGAAGCGTAGACAGAAGGAGGAAATTCAAGAGAATAAAAAGCGACGTGCCCAACTACGCAACAGTATGGCCTTCTTTAGCGAGGTGCGCGAGGTCACATCCGGTATCAAAGCACTCGAGCAGGAGGAACGTGATTGGGAGCGTTTTATGCGCTGCAATGGCCTACCCAATGCGAACAGTCCAAGCGATTTGCGACGTTACATACATCAATGGCGCACCGATATGGCGCGACGTGAACGTGAATCACGCAATTGGCTATTGAACACCAATGAACGTACACTACTCACGCAAGACCTAGATGCACCGGATTTATCGCGTAAGAGTTTGCGTTTGCGGCAGGGGAATGCGGGTGATGTGTATGCACAGCGCATACGCGAAGTGTTGGGGGTAAGGCGGGCGGTGGGTACCTAGAGCAAGATTGAAGTTTGTAAAAACTCTCTTTACTGCATTCAGATACTCGCCGAGCTGGAAGAAACTCTCATCGATAAGAAGAAGCCTGCACATATTATAGACGATCTTATTTGTTTGAAAATGGAAATACGTGTGCTGCTAAGTGAACATTTGGACGAGTTCACTTATAAGACGATGTCGCATATTGACCGTGATATGGAGTGGGTGTCCATAGATATCTTAACCACAATCAATTTTATGTAGTACTCTCTTTTAATGCACTAGGAACGATCGCCCGGGTGTCTTTAAACATATCTACGAGTCCGATGTATTCAAGAGTCACATTTGGACTTTCTCGAAGGACGCGCAAATGTAAGTTGAAAGTTTACAGATCAGTCAGGGCTTTCAGCATCTTGTGGAATTTTGGCTAAGGCCTGATTCTGGCTCTTAGCTTCATTTATAAGCTTTTGAACTGAATGTTCATCCACCTCGCAGCTTGAGGATCCACCAGGCGTTTTCTTTAGCCAGAATTTACCTAATTCTTTCATTAAATTTTGTTGAAAGGGCCATCGAAGATCGATAGAACGGTTTCCAAGAGGGATCCGGAATATTTTAGAGTTCCCACCAAAGTAGATTTGTAATCTAGCCTTATTTAAGTTTCTCATTCAGAGAAATGAAAACATCTCTTATAAAATTTCACTATATAGCCTACACATTGTCTACAAAATGGGTTAGCTCTTAACAAGAACGACAAGTTCTTGCAAGTTCATATTCCTTGTACTCTTTAAGAGGGACGAAAAACTTTATCTATAAGTATAACAATCTATTGAATTGGTTGAGGGTGCCTGCATTCGAGAGTCAAGAACGCTCAATAATATCTAGTTTAGGCAAAGATCCCCAATAGACCTTTATAACTTCCAAAATGCTTGGAAAGGAATTTTTTCCACCAGTACTAAGCTGACCCCCAAAAATCAATCTTTCTGCTTATCACTTTCTGGCGAGAAGTTGTCACAAACGTCTTTGAGTCAGTTCCCGCAGCTCTCTCTGCAAGATAAGGTTATAAAAAAATCTATTTTCTCTTTCTACAGATCCGTTAACCCAAAGGGACGCATTGGTGAACAGGTTACCAGCAACGACATCGAGTTTCCAGCACTGACACTACAAATAGCACTACCAATATCGGTAGAGTTACAAAGCTCTGCAATGCGTGGACTCTGGCAGGACTATGACCATTTTAGCGATTACTGCGAGAGTTTCAATCCGAAGAGAGCACTACCGGAGCATATAAGTTGAGTGAAGAGATGATTATTTCCTATTATAAGCACTAAAATCGCACTCTTCATCTTTTTTGTTCTCTCACTCTCTCTCTCTCCTTTTGCTTATTAATCTCTCCCCTCTCTTCACTGTCTCTTTTTCTGTCACTCTTGCGTTCCTGCTCCCGATTCTCCTTCCTCATTTCTGTTTTTCCTTTCTCCACCTTCTTCCTCTATCTAATTCTCTCTCTCTCCATTTATCTACATTTCTCTTTCTCTTTCTCCTTCTCTCTCTTCTTTTTCTTCGAAATCTTTTTCCTTAACAGATATTCTACGCTATACCAAGAAAGAGTGGCACAAACGCAAAGACATCTTACAAAATATGCTTGAGGACTGCACTAAAGACAGTCCTCTCTCCACCGGCGCTGCCGATCAGGACAGCTCTATTGGAGGTAAACGCGAACGTAGCTTCGACGTTGATAAAATCTATACCGAATATGAGGAAGAATTGAATAAGGCGCGTCGACGTGCAATCGGACCGGAAGGTTATGGTCTGGCCGAAACCGATGTGAATCTACGTAAATATCGTATTATTGGTGGGGTCTACCGCATAGACTATCTAGAAACGCCGCAACAGGATAAGAGACTCAATGAACGCTCCTTCATAAGAACTAGTAAGTCGTCTTGAGAGTTTCTAAAACAATAATTATAGTTTAATTTCCTGCACTACTCGCCTCGCAGTCATCTCACCAGATCATCTGAGTCATAAGGTGTTTTATGAAAACTACAAACCACCACCACCCCCGCAACCCGGCGTGCGACGTTTGCCTGAGGAAATTGAAGCGGAGATGCGCATGGTTGAAGCGGCACTTGACAAATTGGCACTGGTCAGCTTGGAGTAAGTGTTTGGCTAATCAAACAGAGCAGCGCATGTGTCAAGCGCATTCGATGCCCTGTCTCTAAATCAATATCCTTGATTTCTTTCTTACATACAATCCTCTCCTTTCCTTTCATCGGCCGCCCAACAGCTTGCCCGACTCCGTTATTTGGTTCGAACCACCCATTGTTTGTCGCTGGGAGACCAACTACGAAACGTTGGAATCAAATTTGACAGATGGCGCAAAACCTCCACTCGGACAAGCCGCCAACACCACGGCGACACCCACCGATGTCACACCGCTCTCGACCACAACCAATGCCAGTCCACTCAAGGGCTCACCACGTTTTCCCGCAAAGCTACGTAAACGCAGCTCACAAAAGTTAACAATGGAATCTGAAATACTGTCAGCGGTAGGTGCTGTGCGTGAAGTCACCGACTTTGACCTCTTCAACATTCCGCGTGGCATCGACATTTATGGTATGTTGCAAGATTTTGTCGTGCCACGTTTGCCTTCTGGTTTCTGTTTGCGTTGGGAGAAGTCAACACCAATCTTGAGTAGTAAAGTGATGGCGCGTCAACAACGTAAACAAAAGAAAAGGCGACAACGTCAATGCAACACTGGACAACGTTTAGTTATGTTAGCGCGACATCGAAGTGTGAACAGAGCAGACGATGAGTTGGCTATGTGGACAACAACTGCGTCTACGACCTCGAATGGTAGTTGCCTTAAGGGCGCACTTCAAACACGTCAAGAATACATAACGAACGAGTATCTGGACTGGGATGAGCCGCGAGAACTTTTTCCAATAGTCGAGAAGAAAAAGTTGATTAAATTTAAAGAGAACACAACGGACGATAAGCAATTGAGTAATGCCAGCTGCGGCATGGTCAAGGAGCAACATCGGCCTGCGAATGGTGGTAAACAAGATAAAACCAAGAAGAATTTGAATGCGTTGGCACAGGATGGTGGCGAAACAAAACGCGTGAGCATTAATGGAGTTTGTACACGAGATGGCGGCGCCGCAAATGGTCATGGAAACGGGAATGGGCATGAAAATGGCAATAAAAATGGAAACGTACTCAGAAATGGAGTTGGCATCGTACAGTCGGTCGGCAAAAATGATGATAGCGGAGTAGCGCAAGCCTCAAGGCGCAGTTCTGAGGAAGCAGCTGAGATGGAGCATAAGAAAGTTGAAGCAGCGCCTGTGAAGAAAACATATATGTTCTCCAAATTGCTGGAGGTAAGTGTGTGGTGAGATTTTATTGAATGTAGAAGAGGAAGTTAGTTGAGTAAGGGAAACAACGAAGCTTTATAAGTTATATAATTTGGAGCAGCTGAAGCCCAGCTCCTCTACCAATATGCGAAGTGCGTCTTGATGTTTTGCCAAAAAATTGAGGGACCTACAGTTTATTCCAGGCCACCACCAACTGGTTAATTGAGCTAACATAAGTATGAGATCCAATAACTTTTGCTCTCAGACTCGCAAATACAGGGAAGAAAGATACCGCCGAGTATATGAGTTGCAGTCTAGGAAAGGCAAGATGTAACAGCCATTCATTCCACCTTCGAGGATTTATTTATAGGACTTTAGATGCACACGGATAGTGGAAACTTTTGGGTAAAGCTTAGAAGATCAGGAGACGAGTTTTTTGGTTTGAAGTGGCTATCTTTAGGGTTGGAGAGAAAGCGTTTACTTGGAGGGCTAATTGCCTCATGTTAGCTCGGCCTTAATATGTCAGGACCTACACGTCTTTCAATCTTCTCAGAAAACCCATTTAATAATCACTTTCTGTTATGAAGACTGACGAATATAGTTACGTATGGGTTCTGCGGGTCTTTCTGACGACAGTAAGTTGTTGTTAGTTATAGAAAGCTCACAAAGGGACTGACCGTTATTATAGTGGATTGGCTTAAAATTGGTCTCATCCGTTTTTATGGGATAATATCCCAACCACTAGCATGTCTCAGTTCACCTGTAAACCACTGCATATTACTTCTTGCATGGATCTTCTTGGCATTACATGTAAACAACTCCACTCGCGGATTTCGCACGACGAGAGAAGGAATTCTCGATGACCTTTGAGTATGAAGCATGGTCTAGATTTAGCTCTCCCATTAACAATTCCCAGTGTAAGTTATTTTAGGTTATACTGGCTGGCTGGCTGTAATGCCTAGCATAAACCTGCTGATCCTTTCTAGTGTCAGCTGAGGTAAATTGTAACCTTCGCGCTAAAGTAACACACCCATGGTGAAGTTGAAGCCTTCTTATTCACTTTTACTACTTCATCTAGTCTTTTCAACTACAAAGTTAAGACGAGTTCTGAAAATGGCCGAATAGAAACAGGGAATGTGTTCCAGGGTCTCACTTATCACATACTACCTGCACTTCCTACATGTGTAAATGTTACTTATGACCATTCCGTTCATGTGCATTGCCAATAGGTTATTAGCTGTCATTAAGCCCACAAGTGTTCTACAATCCTTCAAGGACTGCGTGAGCAAACTGTCGGTGTATTCTTCATCGTTGCCCTGGCACACGATCTTGGCGATCTTGCATACCTTCAAGGTATTCCACCTCACGTTGGTCTGTCTTTAAATACTTGCGTCGGATAAACGGAGGGCAATTTTGTCAATCTCAGCAACTATTTCGTTTCCCAGAATGTCCTGTATTCTTCATCGTTGCCCTGGCACACGATCTTGGCGATCTTGCATGCCTTCAAGGCAGTCCCCCTTACGTTGATCTGTCTTTAAAGACTTGCATCGGATAAACGGATGGCCATTTTGTCAATCTCAGCAACTATTTCGTTTCCCAGAATATCCTGGCCTGGAATTCAATGTATATGAAACTGCTTTCCTGCATTCTCTACACTTCTAAGGGAATTTTCTAGCCTAATACTTTGTGAGATTAATGTCTTAATTGCTGCTTCTTATGTGGTTTCCTAATCCGTTTTCTCTACCGCGAAAACCTCCGCCTGGAAATTGCTGCAATAATACGGAAGCTTGAATGGTTGCCGAGGAAATAAGCTAGGGCCGGTGTAGATATTGCAAGTTACACTGGCATGGTACATGCTGCTGAGCCATCAGCCCACTTTTAATTCAGTTTGGTACCTTCTTTACCTTATAAAGCATGAGTGTGTGGTCTATTTTGTCCACCATTCCTTTCCTTAACGCGAGCTATGCCGAAAGGTTCTTGCAGAAAAATCACCTAACTCCAACAATCTTACAGCTGATTTCGTTGCAATGCTTTTCACTGCTATGTCGACTGGCGTTGGGTTGAATAACCTTTCGTTAGGAGTCGTTCGAGTAGTCCATAGCGCTACTTCTATACAGAGTGCAACGAGCCGTGGTCTTCTGCATGAGATTTTGCTGGCAGCCGTCCATTGTACCAAATCACCATAAAACAAGATTGGCTTGATCACTGCTGTGGGGAACAACAATGAGTATGAGGACAGGCGATAAACCCTACATAGACCCTAGTATATTCCTATACGCGCAGCGGGCACAACTGGTAATTTTACACCTTCTCTACTTTTACTGCTGGTACTCCAGATAGGTTCCTTAATTCTTAGCCCCCCATACAGTGATATTTTACCTTCTTGCAAAAAGTATCGTTCCCGTTATGTCAGCATTTATATCAGAAATTGGCCAAAGTCGTCCACAGTCGGTGTGTGACTCTTAGAGCGTTTTCCATCACATTACTAATTGTATCTAGGAACTTACGGGAAGCACACGAAAGCACGTCTATGTCATCTGCACAGGCAATCAGCTTAGGTGCTCTCCCTTAACTTTTTTTCCAGAAGTACAATTGCTACGAGTGACCACAGGAGTGGTGACAGTATATCTCAATGGTAGGTTCCTTTATGTACTGGCCTGAACATTCTGGTTTCCATACCTCCTTAATCTTCCCTCAGCTTGGTTGAGTTAGATAGACAGACACGTCCAAAAAGACCCATAGAGCGAATTTCTTTTGCTCTTTTAGGCACGAATTTGTAGCAAAAAAGGAAAGTACGAAAATTGCTTTAAGCCTAAAAGTGTAAAACCAAGGACAAATAAGGCGACGGCACAAGTCCCAAAATAATATAATAAATTTTCATTTATTTTATTACGCAAACCATTACATACCATACATAAAAGTACACACCTTCTCTTTCTTTTACGCTTCACCTCTCACCAAATGTACCAAAGGATTTGGATCGACTTGGTGAGCTGCAGCTGCCACTACAAACGGATGCGCTCAAAAGAATTTCGGCTAATCTGACCTCGCCACCCGCGAACGGCACAAGCGACGCACGTGATGTCACCGCGGCCGTCGACGACGCAGCTGCAGCAGTCACTAGTAATGGCCTAGAAGCTCACAGTCAAACGCAGGAAGCATTACAGCCCGCATTCACCTACTATCCGGGCTTTTCGTTTCTACGTGATTTGGATGCGAAAAATGGTGCAGCAGCAGATAATAAAGGCACAAATGGTGCGGCGGCCGAAGATGAGGAAGACGAGGAAGAAAGCAGTAGTGATGAATATGATGATGAAGATGACTATAACGATGACGATGGATGGGATGATGAAGCATTGTTGGAGAACTTTGTTGTCGGTACACGTAAAGATGTGTCGGTGGCAAATTTAAATTCACTACTCAGTGGTGATACCAGTAAAGCTGGTGGTGGTGGCGCAGGAGGAGGCGCTCAATCGGCAATTGTCGCTGCCACAGCGTCAGACAGTCTACAGCAAATGCTTGACAAGCACAATCGCAGTGAAAGTGACAGTAGTGATGGGTGAGTGCAGCCATGCAATCTTACATATATATATATACTAGAATAAAAAAATAGATTTCCTTAATCGGTGAATTTTACATCATGAGTCGCAAAGGTTTGTTGGTTTGTCAAAAAGTCAGTGGGATTTTTTTTTCAACGAGGAGCGAGGAGTTCACAGAAAAATTGTCTTTTTTGTCTTAAGTCGTTAAGAGTACGAATGGAAGCTGATAAACCACGATAATTTTAATATCTTGAGAAGGCTCCGTCCCCCAGAAAGGACGGACTATTTACAGCATAACCTTTACCGACTTGCAGTCTGTCTGCTTCACGACAGATTTCGAAACAGTTATGCAAGATGAAAACCAAAAATCCAATGGGTAATACCGAGTCCTGGCATTCACCCCGAGTGATGAGCGTCTAGACGCCATTCACATCTAAGCGAAGCTCTTAATCATATCGTTGGTTTGCGTCCACGCCCAAACATAAGAAAAAGATAATGTGTGTGGATTGATGAAATGAAAGATGCTTTCTATGAGAGCCAAGAACGCACTTGTGTTAGCCGATTTCAATGCCAGGGTGGGCAATGAAGATATTTTTGGTGCAACAATCGGAAAACTCAGCCTTCACTACGAAACATCCCCAAACGGGCTGAGGCTGATTTACTTCACCGTAGTCCGGCGGTTGTCTGTAGTACCAGATTCCAACATACGAAAATTCATCAAGCTACATAGCTGTCGCCAGATCGTAAAATACGCAACCAAATCGATCATGTTGTGAAAGACGGAAGACATGTATACAGTGTTCTAGAGGTGAAACGAGATAGCAAACCCCACGTACCGCTGCTTCGGAAACTATTGGTTTTCAATAATTCGAAAAACAGATGGTACGATGAAGAATTTCGAACCGCAGTGGAGAGAAATCAAACTGACTGCCTCGCAACTTTGCCATTGACTACCAAACGTGCGTGGTGGGATAGAAACCGAGAGCTGACCAACCTAAGTGTACTCTGCTCGAACCAAAAAAAATGGAGACCCCAAGGCCTGCGCCAATTATCGTGGTATAAGCCTCCTTAGTAACGCATATAAGGTCCTAATTAGCGTATTATGTGAAAGATTAAAGCCCACCATCAACAAATTGATCGGCCCTTATCAGTGTGGTTTTAGACCTGGCAAATCCACCATTGACCAGATATTCACCATGAGCCAAATCATGGAGAAGAATCGAGAGAAAAGGATCGATACACACCACCTTGATATCCATATAAAATTCATAAGGCTATGTAAACTGACTCTGAACAATGCCAGAAGCGCAGTCAGAATTGGGAAGGATCTTTCAGAGCCGTTTGATAACAAACGAGGTTTCAGTCAGGGTGACTATCGTGAGATTTCTTCAATTTGATGCTGGAAAAAATAATACGAGCTGCAGATCTAAATAGACCAGATACAATCTTTTACAAGATATGATTTTGACATCATTGGCCACAAACAACCGCACCGTAAGTTCTACATTCTCCAAATTAGACAAAGAAGCGAAGCGAATGGGTCTGGTAGTGAACGAGGGCAAGACGAAATATCTCCTGTCATCAAATAAACAGTTATCGCATTCGCGATGGTTTCTACGTCACTGCTGACAGTCATAACTTCGACGTCGTAGATAATTTTGTCTATCTAGGAACAGCATTAAAAACACCAACAACGTCAGCCTTGAAATTCAACGCAGAATCACTCTTGCCAACAGGTGCTACTTTGGACTGAGTAGGCAATTGACAAGTAAAGTCCTCTCTCGACGAACTGAAACCAAACTCTACAAATCGCTCATCATTCCCGTCCTGACATATGGTGGAGAAGCCTACATCCGATGAGTGGGCTTTAGAAGTTTTCGAGTGAAAAGTTTTGCGGAAAATTTATAGTCCTTTGCGCGTTGGCAACGGCGAATACGATAGAACGATGAGCTGTACGAGCTGTACGACGACATTGACATTGTTCAGCGAATCAAGAGACAGCGGCTACGCTGGCTAGGTCATGTCATCCGAATGTATGAAAGCGCTCCAGCTTTGAAAGTATTCGATAAAGTAACCGCTGATAGAAGTAGATGAAAAGGAAGACGTCCATGCCGTTGGAAAGATAAGGTGGAGAGCGATCTAGTTTCACTTGGGAGGTTGGAGCAAGAGGTTGCTTAGGAGTATGGAGAGAAGTTGGAAATTTTAAGCCTAACATATACCAATCCTAGCTTATGGCTCTTCGATGAGCTCGGGATATGGTTCATATCAAAAACTAGGGATGATGCAGGATGACCTTTCTAAAGCCTGTGTTATACTCCTACCACTTAGGAAATGGTGTGTTTCAGCTTTTTCTAATGCTGGTAAATATTTCAGCTTGTAATAATCAAGATTTCGAAAAGACACTTTAGACTTATTAATTTATGTTCATTTATGATTTGAACAAAGGGGAGAAACCAATAAGCTAAAGCCTAGATTACATAGAGCACTGCTCCCTCAAACACGTTTATAGCATAAAGACTTTATTAGAAATTTCAAAGTAGATTTTCTAAATTTTTTCATGTGACCTCCAAACTGCTTAGCTCAGGACTTGACTATCCAAAATACGCCATATTTATGGACTCTCAGCCAGTAATAGCCTGACAAAGTCATAAATCAAATGAGCAAATTTTACAACAGCAAAAACACCCCTACAATCATAAATTTTTATTAACTTTCCAATTTCCGTTTGACGCGACTGGAATTATGTTTTCCAACGAAGAGTGACGCTCTAAGCGTTAACTTCATTCTAATTGGAAGATTATTAAATCACGGTATATTTGGTATGAAATGTAACAACACTACAAATATTCCATGAGAAATTTTATTTGAATATGTGCGAGTATGTACGTATGTATCTAATGTATAAGAACGCCCATCCGCCCGGGTTACCTACGCTCCAGATGTGCGTCAACAGCTAAGCCTCCACTTTATCGATTGTCAGTATATTAGATTTTTTTATATATATAAAGGGTAATCTTTTTCGAGGTTCCCCACTTATTCAAAGAAGCAAACACAGAAAATTCAAATTTAATGGGGAATGTTTATTATCATTAGAAAGAACATTCTTTGGCATTTATTTTTGAAAATTATTTCCTTCAAATGTTAGTCGCGGATACGTCTTAGATAGCGCATACGTTGAGTCCAATTTTCGGTGGCTGATTCGAGCGTTTCAACTGGTAACTGGCGAATGAAAAGCGTGCTGTTTTGCTCCAAGGCCTGAATCGAAGCGGAATTTTCCGCATAGACTTTAAACTTTGCATATCCCCACAGAAAAAAGTCTAATGGTGTGATATCACACGATTTTGGTGGCCAATCGACCAGTCTAAATGTGAAATTATCTGTTCACCGAAGTGTTCTCTCAATAAATCCATTGATTGATCTGATGTGTGGGAAGTGGCGTCGTCTTGTTGAAACCAAATGTTGCGGAGATCAATTTGAAGCATCAAATAGTCGGTTCTCATGGCGCGATAACGGTCGCCATTGACGGTTACGTTCTCACCGACATCATTTTTGGAGAAATATGGACCGATGATTCCACCGGCACACAAACCACCAAACCGTTGCTTTTTCTGGATAAAATGCCAGCTCTTGAATCTCTTCAGGGTACTCTTCGTCCCAAATGTGGCAATCTTGCTTGTTTACATCCCCATTGAGCCAGAAATGTGCCTCGTCGCTGAATAAAATTTGGTTCGAAAACGTCGGATCTTCTCGAAAACCTCGGATCTTCTTGGAACTTTTCAAGATCCATTAGAGCGAAGCGCAATCGCTTGGGGAGGTCTAGCGGCTTCAGTTCTTGCACAAGCTGTATTTTGTACGCTTTCAATTTAAGATCTGACGTGAAATGCGCCAAGTCAAACAAGTTGCTTCGAACGGCGCCGAGTCGACTCTCCAAGGTCTTCGTGTACACTCTCAGCTACGGCAGCTATATTTTCTTCAGTGCGAGCTGAACGTGATCCTTTCGGTCGAATATTATCTAATAATGAATGTTGGGTCTCAAGATTGGTGATGGTGTTGCGAATAGTACGCTCAGTAGGCCGATTATGTTGACCATAAGTTGAGGGAAGCGATTCATTCAAGTGATGAAGAATGATTTGTAAATGTTGTTCACGCTTAGGTCTTTCCATGAAGAAATGCCAAACAATACTGAACAAAAATGACATGACCGCTTGGCACGACTCGCGCGTGATTTGTCAGAAAAAAGGACTATTAAAGAAAGTACCTCTACTTGGATCACCTATTATAGGTATATATGTAAGTCTTTATGCGGTACTAGCTATAGATTTGCATATCCTTGCCATCAAATGTATATAAATCACAAACAAAATCGAAGTCAACATGAAATCACACTCACTTAGAATCTGTGGAAGTGTAAAAAATATTGCTACAAATAGAAAAAGTGTGGCAAAAAGTGCAAATAAAAAATTGGCATTCAAAGTACACCGACATACATACCATACATACATGCATACATACACACATATTTACATTTGCCATTTGCTTGTGTTTGTACATTTGTTTATCAATGGCATTGCCTTCGAGGCTGACACTTTCACAAGTCTCAAATTCAATTGGCGTCAATTGGCAAATGTTTGCCGTAGTTATTATTATACAAAGAAACGTCAACTCTTCATACAAATGTGAATTATTACATTACCTTTTCCCCCCATTCTTCTCCTACATCTAGTTTTTCCTATCTCTCTTCTGCATTTACCTTTGTTTGTTTGTCCGTTTTTTGATTTGTTTAAGCTCTGTTTGTGTCTTTTGCCCATTTTTTCACACTCTCAGGGCAACTAGTTGATGAATGACGATTGTTGGAGACAGACCGTTAAATTTTCTGTTCGATAAAAAATAAAAAAGAGAAAATCAAGAATAAAAGGAAAGTTTCTGCTCTCAGTCATGAATTTTTAAAAGAAGAAGTGAAGATGAATGTGTTATTTCACTTTCACAGCCTTGAACCGGATGGGGGAATATTTCCAATATTTCCATTTCAATGAGTTGAAATCTTATGAACGGGCAAGGTTATTAAAGCGCACTAAGCCTTAGTGAAAAAGTGTATGGCAGTAAGCTGGAGAACTGGAGTTAACTTGTACTCTCGTCTCCATAAAAAATAATCTTTGGAACCTCCAAAATCCTTTCGTCATACAAAAAGTAATTTTTAGTTACTTTTTTTGTTTCCCCGAGCTTGTATACGCTATTGAAACTTTAGTGAAGCTGTAGCAGAAAAGCTAGCAGTATGTGTTTGCAGCCGATAAAGTCTTGAGTTCGAACTAGATCAATATCTAAATATAAATAGTTTTTCTTAATGGGGTCGCTCCTTTGCTGGAAAATGATTTATTCTTATGAAAATATATCACACGCTCCGAAGCAGCTAAAAACTTATGTTTAGAACATCACTGTCATAGCAGTAACACACTCTGGGCTCTATGCTGTCTCCTCCTGCTTTCTACCATTTTAGCCGAAATGCTAAACCTTGCCTACATATATATATATTATTGGACTTGCCTGGATGAAATGTAAGGTCAATTGAAAAATACCAGGCCTACTATAGTAAAACAAATTTTTTTGCCAAAATTGATTATTTTTATTCAACAAAGTTCCATTTAAGAATGATAGTGACCCTACAACGTTTCAATACCATTTTTGTAGTACGATTTGTCCTTTGCTTCAAAACAAGCCTCGGCGATCGCCTCTTCATTCGACGAAAATTTCTCTCCCCAACCAACATACTTTTGAGATCTGAGAACAGTGTTTAGTCGCTGGGGAGCAGATCTGGAGAATAAGGTGAATCCGGAAGCAATTCGAAACTCATTACATGGATTTTTGACATCGACTTCACTGACTTGTAACACGGTGCATTGTCTTGATGAAGCTGCAGTTTCTTTTTCTTCATATGCGGTCGGTCGTTTTTCGGCGATTCGTCCTTCAAACGATCCAATAAGGCTATGTAACAGTCTCTGTTGACGGTCCTTTCTTTTCACGGTAGTCAATTCCATATGCATCCCAAAATACAGACGCCATAACCTTGCCAGCTGACTGTTGCGTTTTTCCACGATTTGGAGCGGGTTCATCATATGCAGTCCACTCGGATGACTGTCGATTGGACTTCGGAACGAAACGACGGAGACATGTTTCCCTATTGTCACATATCGACGCAAGAACTGTGGTTTATTATGCTTAAGTATCTCCAAACACTGCTCCGAATCATTAACTCGTCGTTGTTTTTGGTCAAACGTGAGCTCGCGCAGCACACATTTTACACAGACCTATCTCATACCCAGATATTCGAGAATGATCTGATGTACAGTTCAGTTGATATCTTCAGAGTGCCTGCTATTTCACTCAATTTCAATTAAAGGTCTTTCAAAATCATTTTGTGGATTTTTTTGATGTTTTCGTCGATAACAACCTCTTTTGGGTGTCCACTGCGTTCCCCGCCTTCGGTACTCATTTCACCACATCTAAACTTGGCATGCCAATCCTTGGTGGCTGATATTCTCAAGGGCTAACTAAAAATATTTACGGATTCTATATGGAATTCTAGTAGAGCCATCTATGTACCAGTCCGGGGACTTTTCAATTGACCTGTTAAGATTACAACATTTTTTTTTGCAATCTTTGATCTGGAAAACTTATCTATATTTAACTGCTTTACCACGAGGAGACCACAATTCTAAAATAGAATAAAAAATAAGCGCGTGGCGCCGATTGAAGACACCAAGTGAAGCCAGATCATTCTATAATCGATATTTTCAACGAAGTGGAGGTCTTCTCGTACCTCCATCGGCGGTTACTCCGTCGAAAGCTTTCAAAGCTGGAGTGTTGTCGCCTGTATGAATGCCATGATCTAGCCAGCGTATTTCCAACCAAGTTTTTAAAAATCGAAAGACCTTTAACGTCTTCTCTTAGGGTTTTGGTGGAGAGTTACTAACATAAGTCGCTGTCTAGTATCTTTTGCATTCAGTCTCAATATTCATTACCAGAATATTGAAAAAGGCATGGTATGATACACATTTAGTCACGTGCAACATCGGAGTTTAGATTGGAATCTAACTCGGATAATCTGTTTGAAATGGAGTCTTGGCCAGGTGGTCAGCATTAGAGAAACTGTATCATGTTCAGCAGTAAGTAATGTCCGACAGATGGGCTTAAAATGCTTCTGAATCAGTATGTTAAGACTTATAAAGTGGGCTTTTTGGAACCACAAACAATTTGAACATAGCAATACACTAAACCACCTAATAAAAACTTTAGCTAGATCAAACTGTATGCCCCCACGGTAAGCTTTCAATAGTTGCTTCCACGTGATGATGCCATCTAAACGTGAATAGAGAAAAGGTTTTATATGACCTCACACTTCACCGATGGGCCGCATAAGGACTGAGGTGTAGAGATGGTATTATACTCCAAAGATATTTAAATTTTTCCTACTTATATATATATTTGTCGCTGAAGCATTTTTCGCCTGAGCTCCTTCTCCAATTTGTGGTTTTGCGTCTTGATGTTGTTACCAACAAATGGAGGGACATACAGTTTATTCTAAGCCGCCTCCGAACGGCCGATGGATTTTTATGAAAAGCTTTTTTTTCATATCAGAAATACGTTCAGAGGACTTGATATTCCCTGTCGAGGAGCGACCGCAATTAGAAATATGTATTTTCTACAATTTTGGAATGTTTCTCGAAGCTGAACTCGAACCCTGTCTTTTGGAATGCTAACCACTCAACTATTGCGATATCACACCAATAATTTACATGGGGATAATGGATTTTGTGAATCAATGGAGCATTCGCCGCGTCATTTGCAGGGTACCACCTCAGAAGATTTATGTGCAAATACTTCATTCCCGGACTTCCTTCACGAATAGCATACTCTCGACCATGCTCTGGAATCTTACGTGAAACTCATTTCTTACTGGAACGGAATGTGGAGGTGGCTTGGTTACTACATGCGCCGTAGAGAAATTGAGCCGGAAAGCGTATAGTAGTAGCCTTCAAGCCAACAAGCGGTTGCAGTGTGCTTTGGCATTAATCTCTGCCATCATGGAAGATGATAAACACATTAAAAAAATATATTCAGGAATTTATCTTCAGTGAGAGTCAGGCAGCAATAGGTCTGGGCTCGAACTCTAGAATTTTACTGGTCTTCCTCAGACATCTTCAGGAGATGACTCAACAGGTCAAATTACGCTTTGTTCACAGAAATATAGAGTGGAACTACAAAGCAGAAGAACTTGCTGGGCAAGGTACGTCTTGGAGGATTCTTCCGGATAAAAAACGCATTGTTATACCTCTAACCACATGCAAGCTGCTACTAAAGGAATATTTTTACAAACAGCCAGCGATAAGGTGGGAACAAAGCTTGAACTGTCTCAAGCCGAGAGAAAGCTGTCTGAAATTGGGAAGATATGGAAGATCGAATGACTTATATTCTCAGAAAAACAGAAAACTTCGAAGGTATTAGAGAATCTGTTACGAAATTTACCTTACTTCCTTCAGAAATTGCTTCAGGAGCTGCAGGAATGAAGAGGAGGAAGAGACGATTTTCTACGGTTTTTTGTTATGTCCTTGCGCTGCTCTAAGCAGATGTAGACTGCGGCTTTTTGAAGTCGGTTTTATGGTAAGAATTTGTTGTGTGGCATATTTTAAACTGAAGTTAACGACCTAATAAAGTTCAAAAGAAAATCAAAATGTATGGGAAAGGAGCCGTACGACCAGAGCAAAAAACAATGGGACTTTTTGGTCTGAGTGTGTGATTGCTTACATATCAATCAATATATCTAACCGATAGAGAATTGGACGGATACATGGGGTACCACTCCTTCCTATGTCTATTGAAAGGTAATAATGTCCCCTGTTCATTAGAGAAAATTTGAGTTACGAAATACACCCATTTGGTATATTAGTATTAGTCTCATCTATTATTACTATCGCAATTTTTTTCCAAAAAATATGAATATCCTTTTGCTAAAAATCAAAATAACTTTTACTTAACGGCTCTCAAATTAAAGTATTCAAAAATATCAATTCAAAATTAATCACTGATTAATCATACTCCACTTTTAGTGTTTTAAATCTGTTTTTCACACTGATTTTACAGCAAAAAATATAAAGCAACAAATTTAATCGCACTAACGCAAGGCAAATGGAGTACACGTGATGTTCATGATACCAAATTTAATGAGGAGAAGCTTTCATTACAATTTCGTACAGGACGTTTGGGTGAGTATTGTTTGTATTGTGTACATATATTTATATATGTATTTGCGTATGAATTTATCCCTACTGCATGTGGCTGTGCAATTTGGGCTTCAACCGATGGTTTATATCGTTTTGCATATATGCTTTTGCTGTTGCCAAAAACGTACGAATGTAAACAACCAAACCACAACAATCGCCGACGAATGCAAATACACGAAAAATCAAACGAATGAATGAACTGTAATGGATATTCGCTGTGTGGTGGAACGCATTTGTGGTTAAATGTTGGCACTTCTGCTGTTGCCGATGACTATGTGGCAACAACGCCGTGGTCATGGTCGAAATATATGCATGCATATACAACTTTTTTAATTTTCCCAATTTCAGGCATATTCGGAATGGCACTAAATCGTTATAGCAACATGCCGTATCAAACATGGGAAATAAAACCAGATTTTAAGAGGTGCGTATGCGATGAGAGAGAATTTTTTAAATGTATAAGTGTATGTGTTTTGCGCACGACCCAAATAATCCAATTAGACTCCAAAAAGGCGGTTAAATCCCGCAGCTTCACTGAATGCAAACATAAACACGCCTATGCAAACAATAAACGAAAACATTGCGTGATTGTGTGAGTTAAATAAAAACATCAAAGTGATGCTTTTGTGTCAGAAAACCTGTAATCACATACCAAAAAAAAACTAAAAAGGCGAAGTAAAATAGGCCAATTTCATGAAATATTTATGTATTGTCATATATACATATGCGTACTCTTATCTTTATCTTTATCTTTATTTTTATCTTTATCTTTATCTTTATCTTTATCTTTATCTTTATCTTTATCTTTATCTTTATCTTTATCTTTATCTTTATCTTTATCTTTATCTTTATCTTTATCTTTATCTTTATCTTTATCTTTATCTTCATCTTTATCTTTATCTTTATCTTTATCTTTATCTTTATCTTTATCTTTATCTTTATCTTTATCTTTATCTTTATCTTTATCTTTATCTTTATCTTTATCTTTATCTTTATCTTTATCTTTATCTTTATCTTCATCTTTATCTTTATCTTTATCTTTATCTTTATCTTTATCTTTATCTTTATCTTTATCTTTATCTTTATCTTTATCTTTATCTTTATCTTTATCTTTATCTTTATCTTCATCTTTATCTTTATCTTTATCTTTATCTTTATCTTTATCTTCATCTTTATCTTTATCTTTATCTTTCTCTTTATCTTTATTTTTATCTTTATCTTTATCTTTATCTTTATCTTTATCTTTATCTTTATCTTTATCTTTATCTTTATCTTTATCTTTATCTTTATCTTTATCTTTATCTTTATCTTTATCTTTATCTTTATCTTTATCTTTATCTTTATCTTTATCTTTATCTTTATCTTTATCTTTATCTTTATCTTTATCTTTATCTTTATCTTTATCTTTATCTTTATCTTTATCTTTATCTTTATCTTTATCTTTATCTTTATCTTTATCTTTATCTTTATCTTTATCTTTATCTTTATCTTTATCTTTATCTTTATCTTTATTTTCTTTTTAGCCCCGGCACTATTTTCTTCAGTTTCACCGCCTCCATTATAAGCCTCGACATGAACATTACCTCCGCTGGTTATTGTGTCAATAATTTTCAAGGTGGCAGCACGCCAGCTATCAATGATCTTATAGGCAGGACACTCTCACTAGCCGAACTCAAGTCGACACTGATAGCGGCGGCAGTGGATATTTTTCCAGAACCCGATACTTTTTGCTACACCGAAGGCACTTGTGAGAAGAACTTCGTGATGGAAATGCATTTGTATGCGTGTATGTCGACATTGGGGCAATCGCACAATTTCAGTTGGTCTCGTTGGAATCTGCTAGCGGGTAGTCGAACGATTGTGCTGCTCATGCGTGAGTTAATTGAGGGCAAGAAAGTCGTGAGTACAGTACAATTGTCTTGAAACTTTATCTCTCTCCAAAAAATCACTAATTCTAATTTTAACTCTTCCTCAAGCCTTATCACTCTACACTCTTGGTAACACCTCTTAAATCCGCTATAATCGACTGCACAGAGGTTTCACCGAGCTTCAATTCAGCTGGCATCGCTGGGATGGAGTATTATGCGGATCTCTATCAGCTATCGCAGGTTTATGCTCTACCCAGCAGCCTTGAGAAGCAAAAGAATATGGATCCAATGTTGCGTGAGAATGTAGCGCGTATACTAATGGCCATAAGACCGCTGAGCTTTTGCTAAAATAATTTATCTTTCATATATATTTTATCCAAATGCTTGAAATAATAAAATATTCTCTATACCGAGTTGCTGATGAATGTTACCAGAGAGCAGGAGTGCAAATCTGGAACAAGCTGGGGTCGGAAGCGATTTTAGGACCTTGCAAACGTACGCACATCTAGAACACTAGAGACGTGTTGTCTAACTATCAGAACACGATCGATCTGATTACGAGTTTTTCGATCCAAGTAGCTTGATGAATTTCCTTGTGCTGGAATCTGTTGGATCATCTGGCCAGCGGAGTCGAACAATCTCCACCAATTGAAAGTTGTTTGGTCATGGAGGCTAAATTTTGCGACTTCCCAAGCACAATTTTGACATCGTGACGAGGGCAACGCTCAATTATGTTCCAGGTGCTTATAAAAGCCAACTTAGGTCACATATTCCTGCTCTTCCGGCGAGGGGTGGGCGCAAATATGTTGAAGAACTTGGCTTTGATGCGAATTGTGGCGAGACGTTCGTCAACAGAACTCGACGTCCTAGTCTCTTTCTCACCACGAATCCCACACTACATTAAATGTACTTATTTTTGGGATTTCATCGATTCGAACATTTAGTATTCCTCGCTTACCAAGAGAATCATCGTTTCCATTCAGCAAATCGAATATTGTCGTTTTTATAAAAATCTGCTGATGTAGTCCAAGCCATTCCTAAGCAACTCACTACCTCAAACGGACAATCTATCTGGCCTTCCATTCTCCCTGTTCTTAAAGACAAACATCCGCCACAGACACAACTGCGCCCATTTAATTACATGCCATGCTCTGCATTCGCTCGGCTACGCCTTGTCATATCGGGGCTGTCGTTAAAGCTTTACTAACTAACCAACTAACTAACTAACTAACTAACCGTTATACTTAGAGCTGTCAATGTCGCTTTAGCTTACGAGCTGGATTTACGCCTTGATGTGTGTGGACAGCGGCAATTCAAAGAGACTCTCGCGCGCACATATTATGAATACGTAAGTATTTCAACATAAAGTGTGCCATTGTTTCTGGCTATCACTTAGACTGCGTAACCTATAATGGTTGTTGTTGTTTAACTTTATACAAAATTACACTATTCAGTGAGCGTTCGAGCGTACAGAACGTTTTTTGTAATAAAGCTTCGCACGTTTGGAGGTCTTGGAATCTCATCATCTTCGGCATGTGCTTGTCGACTGTCGACTTGTCTAAATTGCGAAATTATGCTAAACAGACAGGAGCGGTTCAAGGTGTGCTCTTGGCATATTCAATTTGAGGGGGCGCATAAAGTTTTTCATTGAGTTTTAGTCAAAAGCTAGGCAGTTGCGTACGCATAACCTTTTTGTTACGTAAAAAAAGTGTGTGCATGCGAAATATAATGCTTTGAGTTACACCGCGCCTCCAAAATGCTGTACCATCATGGCCTTAACCCGTCATTATTTACGTACTCGAATTAAGTATAATAATATTAGCATTAAGTTAGTTGTCAATTCACTTTAGTTGCCTTCCACTTCTACCTACACTGACAGCTTTATTCTCAGCCACCGTTATCTCTCAGCTTTCACCCTTCTCTCCCTCTCTGCTTCTCTCTCTGTCTCTCCTCTTACCTTTGATTTAGTTCGTTATTTTCGCTTATAAAGGGTGTTCTAAGTAGAGGTATTTTTTCAATAGCTTTTTTTGACAGATCACGCGTGAGTTGTGTCAAGCTGTCATGCTATTTTTGTTCAGTATTGTTTGGCATTTCATCATGGAAAGACTTACGCCTGAACAACGTTTACAAATCATTCAACTTTATTGTGAAAATTCACGTTCCGTAAAGAAAGTGTTTCGCGCGCTTCGCTCAACTTATGGTCAACTTAATCGGCGTACCATTCGCAACACCATCACCCATCTTGAGACCCAGCATTCATTATTTGATAATATTCGACCGAATAGACCATGTCCTGCAGGCAGTGAAGAAAATATAGCTGCCGTAGCTGAGAGTTTACACGAAGACCTTGGAGAGTCGATTCGGCGCCGTTCGCAGCAACTCGGACTGACGTATGGAACGCCTTGGCGCATTTTACGTCGAGATCCTAAATTGAAAACGTACAAAATGCAGATTGAGCAAGAACTGAAGCCACTCGACCTTCCCAAGCGAGATCGCTTCGCTCTATGGGCTCTTGAAAAGTTCCAAGAAAATCCGACGAGGTAAAATTTGTTCAGCGATGAGGCCCATTTCTGGCTCAATGGGTATGTAAACAACTAAACTAGCAGCGTTTGGGACGAAGAGCAATCTGAAGAGATTCAAAAGCAGCCATTTCATCCAGAAAGAACAACGGTTTGGTGTAGTTTGTGGGCCGGAGAGATCATCGGACCATATTTCTTCAAAAATGAAGCCGGTGAGAACATAACCGTCAATGGCGACCGTTATCGCGCCATGATGACCGACTATTTGATGCCTGAAATTGCACCTGGTGATCTCCGCGACATTTGGTTTCAATAAGACAGCGCCACTTCCCACTCATCGCATCAATCAATGGGTTTATTGAGAGAACACTTCGGTGAGCAGATAATTTCACGTTTTAGGCCGATCGATTGGCGCCCAAGATCTTGTGATTTCACACCGTTAGACTTTTTCCTGTGGGCATATGTTAAGTCTAAAGTTTAAGCGGACAATCCCGCTTCGATTCAGGCCTTTGAGCAAAACATCACGCGTGTCATTCGCCAGTTACCAGTCGAAATGCTCGAACGAGTCGTCGAAAATTGTATTCAACGCATGGACCATCGAAGACGTAGCCACGACTAACATTTTAAAGAGATAATTTTCAAAAAATAAGTACCAAAGAATATTCTTTCGAATCATAATAAATATTCCCCATTAAATTTGAATTTTCTGTGTTTTTTTCTTCTTTAAAAAAGTAGGTAACCTCGAAATGGGTCACCCTTTATTAAAATGAATGCTGAAGACAGCCGTAAAATGTTTGATTAAGACACCGCTCGCCTCTCCTCGCTCTCAAATTCACTAAAAAATGTTCGCCTTCCCAGCAATTCATTTGTATGACTAGTAAAAGGTATGGAAGTGTTAGTAATACTGCGTCTTCGTCATCGTCTTCACTTTGAAAATTACGTTAATTATATATAGTAGAAGAAGGAGAAGGCAGGCAGACGAAGACGTGCGCACTCTTAGTTCTTTACAAACCATTCCGCCATTCCTCAAGTAATGAAGCCTTCATTCCATTTGCACACCTGCATTTCCTTCCTTTCATCTGCGCTGCACGTGCGAAAATATGTCACATCACTTGTGCCCACCACTTGTCTTGTAACATTTAAATGAATTGGAAATGTTAATTAGTGTAAAAGTGTTCGTTGGCAGGGGAGGGTGGGGGGTGAGTAACTTAAAAACGAATGTGAGTCCAAGTCCAATGGTGTACTCAATGCTTCCTTACGTAATTACGATAGTTCGCGACAAGGGTCAACTAAACATAGAGGGAAAGCATGAATATAATTTCATTTCGGTTTTTCACTCACCTTTTGCGCTTATTGAAAATTATATTATTTTACTAATTTTAAAAAAAATATTCCTTCAGGTGTGCATTTAAAAGTCACGTGAACTGTCATTGCTTTTGCATAGTACAGTATGGATCTCAATCTCAACACTGAATCAGTAGTTTTACTAAGAGTGTTGAAATCTTTCTGCTTTGCTGTAAGCTAAGTTTCAACATATTTAGTAAATGAAGGCAGAGAGAGAGAGGGATTGGTCTTAACCTACTTAGTGCAACATTTTTCAGGTCATCCTGTCGGGTATTGGTTTTGGTTTGATTGTTGCTGAAAGTTTTTGCCAAAACTGGAGTTTCTGCAACATTACTTTCGCCAATTAAGCTGCCGTTCGGATTTTATGACTTCATCAAGTTTGAGCAGTTTTCTGAAATTTTAACAAAAAAATATATCTCGACTAAACATAAGGAATGTTGTTTTAGTGTATTCAGCAAAGTTCTCGATTTTGAATGAGAGAAAAAGAGAATTCGTAGCCCAAGTTTGGAATTTTTACCAAGGGGACTATATACGTATGAAAACGTGCATTGCTCCGACGGGATGGAACAGCACTTTGTTTTCGCCAAATACGGTAATTTCTGCCTCAAATCAATATCTGTCCAAAAGCTCTGAATAATATTCGCCTTTGATCGTTTTACCCTTTTTCAGATAATCGCTGTGAATGACACTTTGTGCATCCCAAAAAAAAAAACTGTGATCACGACCTTGTTGGCCAACAGATCCACCTTGGCCTTCTTTGGTGAACGTTCACCCGTAGAAACCCACTGTCCTGGTTGTTCTCCGATCTCTGGTGTTGTGAGGTCGTGAGAATCCATAGTTTTTTATAGTAAGGAAAAAAGTCACTAAAAACCAAACAGTCGTTTTCGGTGCGCGAATGGAAAAATATTGAATACTTACTCCAGCCTTTAACCGCACAGAATTCGGACGAAGTGACTCGCTTTCCACACAATTTTTGGATTAATTTTTTTATCGAGTTTACCAAACCAGTTGTTTGATGAGCAAAACAACTGCATACGAATACGTGCTGGACTAGTGCGTTCCAAACAAAATATTGCTGTTGTAGCTTAACGAACAGTCATCAACATCAACTCGACACTGCTTACAGGAATTAAGCATCTTCTTTCCACAGGTATTTGCTAAAAGACCTCGGCATGAGGGCTCTCAAAGTCCAATTGGTCCAAGAACTAAAGTCGTATGATCAACCGATGCGATATCGCTTCGCTAAATGAGCTGAGATCGCCTCGAAGGGTACGTAAATGAAAAAAATTACCGCATCTTGGGCTCAAAAGACCCACACGAAATCATGGAAAAGCCAATGTATCCTCATTGGTTGATTTTTTCTTCGAAAATCAGGAAGTAGCAGCCGTTACCGGCAGTGGAGATTATTTTTTTCCAAAAGTTGAAGATAAAGACAAGGACGATGTGTGGTTTCAACAGGATAGCGCTACGTGCCGCGCAGCCAATTTTACAATCTAACATTTACGCACCGTGTTCGAAAATTGCATAATTAGTCAAAACTGTGACGAAAATTGACCGCCTCGGAGCTGCGAGACTCCGTTTGACTTTTTCTTTTGTTTTTGTGGAGCGGTTAAGGCTAAGTCCTACGCCAACCATCCAGAGACAATTCATGACTTGAAACACGAAATTGAAGTCACCAGCGCAGCCATAATAAGTCTCACACAATCGCAAACGAGTTAAAAAATTGGGCCGACAGACAGAAAGAACAGAATGGGCTATAGGGCCAGCCGCACTTAATGGAAGAAAACATCTTTCTGTGAATGAAGCCCGATGAATGTTTGTTTATCATTCCCTGAGGCGTTTACCTATCCATTTGGTTTCTGCACACTATGCATTTAACCGGCTGGACGATGGTTCCACCCCATGCAGTACTCTCCTTAGGAGACTCCTATGATAACAAAGCACCACTCGTTTCAAAAATACTTATAAGTCTCTGGAGCAATACAAGTTGGTAATTATATCCACAAAAATAGAAGAGAGTACCTGAGCAATTCAACCTATCCGAACCTTCCAATGTTTGTCTCATTTCCTTATTTTGAATATGTGTATAGAGGATGGTGCCCTTTATTGAAATTAGGGCAAGTGAGGAAAGCTTTTGTCTACCATTATCCTGGAAGTGGTCAGAATCGGTTCTTTTACATATGATTCAAGCAGCTCACGACTTCCCTTCATGCACCGAATATACTTCGGCTGTCAACAAACATCCGTCTGGAGTCGAGCTGCAGTACGAAGGCGACCCCCGTGGTTGTGGGTAGGGTTTGGGATATATCGCAAAAAAAAACCTGCCCCAGTGAACAAATCAAACAATGAACCCTGCACGAGAAACATTCCTTTTCTTTACGACCGTGGCAAATATTTTAGCACCAAGATTTCAGGGTATATATCCGAAATGTCTGCTCCCTAAATTAGGAAGACGTCGCTGCCTAGCTGGTTGATCCCCTCGTAAGACTAAAGGCTGATATCAGCACCGTCCAAAAAGTGCGATGCGTCGGACAGGTAGGTACTTGTTAAATGTTCTACAGCGGTGGTCGGAGAGAGACTTTGAATGCCCTGCCACTAACTCTTTCAGATAATGGCGAGTATAAAGGGCTTGAGAAGAATCTAGGTAATGCATACTCATGTAGAACCCGAGTACATGATTGGCTTTCAAATACCTATTAACAGTCGTCATAACTATGAACTCAGAGGTAGTTTCGTCTATCTTGGAACTAGCATTAATGCTGTTAACACTGTTAGCCTTGAAACCTCCTCACCAAGAACCACACTTGCGAACAGGTGCTACTTTTGATTGAGTAGGCAATTGAAAAGAAAAGTCTCTCTCGCCGAATTATAGTTTAAAAATCTCTTATCATCGCCGTGTTAAGGCGTGGACGTTGACGACATCCAATGAGTTAGAGTTTTCTATAAAAATATCGGAAAACTGATAGGCCTTTGCGTCCTATCGACTGCGAATTAAGAGCTAAAGGCTATACTCCGTCGCCCGGTTGTACGAAAACACTCCAGCTCCAACGATGGAGTACTCGCTGGTGAAAGTAGAAAAGATGAAAACCTCCACACCGGTGGAGGGATCAGCTGAAGAAGGATCTGCTGAAGGAGGACCTGGCTTCACTTTATGTCTCTAATTAACCCTAAATACCGAAAAGAAAAAACGAATTGCATTCTATTAAGCAATTCTAGGGAAGAAGAAGACGTATAATTTAGTTTAATCAGAATAAATATGATTTTTACTTAATCCAACAATTCAAAATCCGCTTCCACACCACCTGTCAATCAATATCACACGAAATAGACAATCATTTAAATTTGCAACACTTGATAATGTCAATCAAGTTCTCTTCGATCTTATAGTTTAAACAATAGAGGCTCATTGTATGACGGATCCAAACAAGCTCGCCACCCTCACTTACATACCGCGCCTCTTCTTCAGTGTTGCGCAAAAATAATATCACCCACGATCAAGAAGTTCAGTCCACATTGAGATTCAGAAGACTACACAACGTACATACGTTTATTGTGCCTCGGAAAATGTGGCGAGTGTGGATGGGGAAAAATAATTTGGTTTTCAAAATAATCTTCGTCTTACTTTCCGTATGCATATTCCATAAAGAAGCTGCTACTTTCGAGCAGTATATGGAGAACAGAGCACCTTTCACGGCCGAAGACTGCGCAAAAATCAAAGCCAATGGCACTTGCAACTGTTACCGCGATAGATACAACCTGACCAAACTGGAATGCTTCAACGCTCAATTAAATATTACAGTGAATACGGATAACGGCATTGAAATAAACTGTGGTGTCGAGTTACAACCACGCGCGACTGCGAGCTTACCGCACCTCGGTAGCTTACGTGAAAGTACCTTCATAGCTACACATAACTGTAAGCGCTTTACAGAATTGCTAGCAGTGTTGGAACTGACGCCGAGGCTTACACTTTATGTGCATGGTTTAGCGGGCTTAGCGCACTTAAGCCTCGACACTTTCGGGCGCGACCTCAAACGTCTGCAGAAAGTCACCATATTAGAGCTGAGAGCCGAGCCAAAGTCTACAGCGCAGACTGGCTTAGGAGCTGACGTAAAGCAAGTGCTCGCCGCTGACATACTTACGCCAATGCCAGAATTATTTCGACTCACCATCGACTTGAACTACACCGAACTGCCTGCAGACTTACTCGCGCCCGTGCCGAACATAAATGACATTACATTATTGGGTCGCTTATCGGAATTTCCACGCGCCACATTTCGTGTGCTGCGACGTCTGCGTGAGCTTTCCATGCGTGAGCATCAATTCGAACATCTACTGCATCCAGAGATATTTCAGAATTTGACCACTATTAGAGGACTCTATCTGATTAACTGTAGCATAACGTTGTTGCCAGCACACATCTTTGCACCGCTGAAACTCTTACAACGACTCAATTTAATGGACAATCGATTGAGCGAGCTGCCGGCGGCGTTGTTAGCTCAGCAACAGCGTTTACAAATACTGAATTTGAGTGGAAATCATTTGCAAGCATTGCCCCTGCGTTTCTTCGAAGCCACCTCCAAGCTCTTGAAGTTGATATTGAGCCGCAATCGTTTGCGACATTTGGACGCACGCATACTGCCACCGCTCACTGCCATGATCGAACTCTCTGTGGATAGCAACGAGCTGCGCACAATTTCCGCCGACACCTTTGCTCAACCTAATCGCCTGCAGGGTCTCGATTTGCGTAATAATCAATTAAATTGGGGCCCCGGCTCAGATTGCAAAATTTTCGCTGGTCTTCAACGCTTGCAACGTCTGCTACTAAGGAATAACTCTATTGAGCATCTGTGCGACCAACTGGGTACCAGCAATCACTCAACCAGCGCACTCGCCGTGCTCGATGTGCGTCAAAATCAGCTAAAGCTGCTCAGCCCACGCTTGATTAATACGCTGAACACCAGTCTTGCGCTGACAATCGCTTACCTTTCGGAGAACCCGTGGGTCTGCAACTGCAGCGCTCAATCGCTGCTGAACTTTGTCAAGAATAATCGCAAGCGTTTGAGTGATGCACGTGACATGCGTTGTGCGGACAAGCAACTCGCGCCACTACGTGAGCTATCCTACCGCGACTTCTGTCTGCCAGAGATCGGTGTACGCACTGTACTGGTGGTCATACTGGTATGCTTGATTGCGCTCGGTTTGACACTCACCACCACGGCACTATGTTACTACAAGTATCGCATTGAGTTGAAGATTTGGCTCTACGCACACCGCCTTTGCTTGTGTTGTGTGAGTGAGAAGGATGTGGATCGTGAACGTAAATGGGATGCCTTCATCTCTTACTCACATCACGACGAAGCGTTTGTAGAGCACGAGCTTGTGCCGGGTCTGGAGCAAGGTACGCCCGCATTTAAGACCTGCATACATGTACGTGATTGGCTAGCAGGCGCTTATATACCAGAGCAGATTATTGATTCCGTTGTACAATCACGTCGTACCATTATTGTGCTCTCACAAAACTTCATCGAATCGGATTGGGCGCAAATGGAATTTCGTACGGCACATCAATGCGCTGTGAATGAGGGACGTTCGCGTATTATACTCGTCGTTTATGGCGAAATTTCAAATACTGAAATGTTGGATGAAGAGCTGAGAGCCTATTTGAAAACGAACACCTATCTGAAGTGGAGCGACCCGTGGTTTTGGCGTAAGCTGCGTTATGCGATGCCGCATGGCGAACGTGTGGGCTGGAAGCGGCGAGATGTTGTGAGTGAAAAAGAGAGTGTAAGCAATGCTGTACCTTCGCTCAGCGGGAACAACGTGGAAACGAAGCTGTGACACGGAAGACGTAGAGAACAATAAATGCTTTCAAGAGTGTTTGCGCTGCAGCAGAGGGACAATAAACATTGATTGTTTTGTTGAATATTTAAATTATATTTATAGGATATTCATTGTTATTTTTCAGTATTTTTTTTTCAAAATGAGATAAATAAATTGAATTTTTGCTTAATAAATACTTATTGAAGAATTTCCATATATATATGTATAAGAGAAAGTTCCGTCTCAGCAAATGTAAATGTTCTCACCTGGAAAAGAAGAAGGAAAATAATAATTAAATAAATTTTTGTTTTTGTAACAGAAAAAATTTAAACAATAATATCTAAGGAGAAATATACCAAGAATATAAAAATTATTTCTTGAGTTCATTTCCGAATCGTATTTTTCTAAAAAAAAAAACAAGGCGCTAAGAGATTAGCGGGAACTTTGTCCCTGTCTAGCCGTATTCCTTGCACATTTTAGTTCGAAGATCTCAACTCAACTGAACCCAGCTCAACCCGCATAAGGGATTTCTGAGTTCTAAGCTTATAGAAGCGATATAATTCACCAAATCTTCTGTGTTTCTGAATTCAAAACCCAGGCTAGACTACTACTTGCTAGGACGACAAGCAGAAAATCATTAAGTTCCTTCAAAAAGATGCTGCAGATTCTGTAGTGAGGAGAAAGAGATGATCTCTCATCTTTTATACGACTTACCTAGTTTGGACAGAGCTAAGCTCCAATAACTGGTAGCTGCATTCCTTGGTTGCGTTAAAGGCAATATCCTAACAAAAATTCCACTGGTATCATAGTATCACAATGGTCGTACTCTAGTCTAAATAGGATGTTGCTCCTACATCGATAGTCACACCTACCTACCTGAACCTATTGTAAATCAGATCGGTTGTGCTGTTGACCAAGTCTGAAAGTGATTCTGTTTGAGATCGCTTTTAGGGTCAGAATAGTCTGGATTGTCTTTGTTTTCTCATTACCGATCCAGTTCGACTTTTCATTGTACTCTAGACGCGTCTGTTGGTCGGTGGGTCGGTGGAGGTGGGTAAATGTGGTGTCTCGGGCTAAAAACGGTTTAACTAAGAACGATCTTCCTGTCTGCTATGAAATTTAGAGTTGGTCTAAATATAGTTCTGCACTTTTTATACCATTACTTGAACCATTTCTTTTGATGGCCGCAGTGGCTGAGTAGCTCGAATTGTATGTTCTCAAATTGAGGAGCATGGATTCGAATGCTGACAGACTCAATATCCCTAATTATGGAAAAAATTAATAAATAAATGAAATGTTATATAAAAGGTGATCCAAGCAGAGGGACTTTTTTCAATAGACTCTCTTTGACAGATCACACGTGAGTCGTGCCAAGCTGTTATTTTATTTTTATTCAGTACTGTTTGGCATTTCATCATGAAAAGACTTACGCCTGAACAACGTTTACTAATTATTCAACCTTATTCCTACTGAGCGTTCTATTCGCAATACTATCACTTATCTTGAGATACAGCATTCATTATTGCATAATATTCGACCCAATATACCACGTCCAGCACGCGGTGAAGAAAATCGGCGGCGTTCGCAGCAACTCGGACTGACGAGTGCAACGAATTGGCGCATTTTACGTAGAGATCTTAAATTGAAAGCGTACGAAATACAGTTTGTGCAAGAACTGGAGCCGCTCGACCTTCCCAAGAGACATCGTTTCGCTCTATGGGCCTTTGAAAAATTCCAAGAAGATCCGACGTTTTCGAGAAAAATTTTGTTCAGCGATGAGGCCTATTTCTGGCTCAATTGGTATGTAAACTAGCAAAGTTGCCGCATTTGCGACGAAGAGCAATCTGAAGAGATTCAAGAGCTGCCATTTCATTCAGAAAAAACAACGGATCGGTGTGTTTTGTGGGCCGTTGGAATCATCGTTACATATTTCTTCAAAAATGATGCCGGTGAGAACATAACCGTCAATGGCGAAACTTATCGCGCCATGATAACCGACTATTTGATGTCTCAAATTGAAGCTGTTGATCCCTGCGACATTTAGTTTCGACGAGACGGTGCCATTTCCCACACATGGGATAAATGAATGGATTTATTGAGAGAACACTTTGGTGAGCAGATAATTTCACGTTTTGCCCCGGTGGATTGGCCACCAGGATCGTGTGATATCACACCGTTAGACTCTTTCCTGTGGGGATATGTAAAGTCTAAAGTCTATGCGGACAATCCCGCTTCCATTCAGACCTTGGAACAAAACATCACGTATGTCATTCGCCAATTATCAGTCGAAATGCTCGAACGAGTCATCGAAAATTGTACTTAGCGGATAGACCATCTGAGCCGCGGCCAACATTTGAGAGAGATAACCTTCAAAAAATAAATGCAATAAAGGAACGTTCTTTCAAATGATAATAAACATGCAGCATTAAATTTGAATTTTTTCTTTATAAAAGTAGGGAACCTCGAAAAAAATATTTTTAAATTTTCTTATATACAAAAACCGCAACTGTTTTGAATGTTAGTGTATCCCAAATATTAATAAAAAAATCCCATTCGTATTCCGTCCACTCTTTGAAACACGGATTTTTGCTTAAAACGACTGAAAAACTTCTTAAATTTTAATTTACAGTAATTTTTATTTCATATAATAAAGGCCATTAAAACTTATGTCAACTCATTTATCACAAATAATTGTTTTCCCACCGAACAACTGTTGAGTGCGCTTAATCACACCATGCACTTAAACACAAAATACACGCGTAGAGACATATACTATAGATGCGCGTCCATCCATAAGGTTCATGTACAGCTTTGTAGAGGTAGACAAAGCGAGGACCTTGTTACGCATATAAAAAACAGCAGAAACCACATGTTGAACAATCGCCATATTTTTCATTTGCTGCTTTCATATTTCATACTTTGCAGATATTCTGGTGCAAAAACATAAAAAGGAAAACCAAAAAAAATATCTGCCTGCCGCCGCACTCGCCATTACACTGTTGCAGTTAACAAAAAAAAAATTATATACAAACATTGTTGCGCATCAGTAGAAATGTAAGTCCTTAGCGCAATTTAATGTCTCGCATTTTTGTAATAATGACCGACCATTAATCATCAAAACATATCGCTTTTGCCTTACAAAGACTTTAATGTCTGCCAACTGTTTTGGTGCGCATATATCCTGTAGTTGAAAGGTGCTAAGGAATTTTAAATAAAATTAAATAAAAAAGAAATAAATTAAATTAAAAAATAATATATCATATATTAATATCATAAACATTAACAAATTTTCATTAAGTTAAAATAGAAAAATTAAATAAAAGAAAGCAAAAAAAAATAAAATAAAATAAAAATAAGAACAAAAAATAAGGGGCATATAAAAACTGAAATAAAATAAAGTAAAATAATAAAATAAAATAATTAATTAAAAAATAAAATAAATAAATAAAGTTATAAAAATTTAATTCAAAATTAGATGAACTTAACAAATTAAATTAAATTCAAATAAAATTAAAAAAAGCAACCTACAAGAGAGTTGGATAAAATAACATAAATTAAAATAACAAAGCACAAATAAATAATATTATATTATACAAAAAAAAATTATATAAAAAATAAAAAATAACATAACATTAAATTAAAATAAACTCAAATAAAATTAATACAAAATTAAGTTAGAAAATTAAATTTTAAAAATGAAATAAATCAAATGAAATTAAAATGAAATGAAAAAAACCTTGAGGAAAAAATTAAGTAAATAAAATAAATTTAAAATTTTTAGAATATATATATAAAAGTAAAATAAAATTAATTTAAAGTATATTTATATAAAATTAAATTAGATAAGCAAAATGAAAATTAAAAAAGTAACGGTTGATCCATTGTGACTTTCCCTACACTTTTGAAGAAAAAAATCAGAGAAAATTCAAGTTTAATTGGGAATGCTTATTATCGTTCGAAATCACATTTTCTGTCATTTATTTTTTGAAGATTAACTCTTTCAAATGTTGGCCGCGGCTACGTCTCAGAAGTTCCATTCGTTCCGTCTAACTTCCGATGACTCGTTCTCGCATTTCGACTGGTAACTGGCGAATGACACACATGATGTTTTTTCCAAGGCCTGAGTCAAAGCGGGATGGTCCGCATAGACTTTAGACTTTACATATCTCCACAGGAAAATGTCTAACGGTGTGATATCACACGATCTTGATGGCCAATCGACCGGCCCAAAACGTGAAATTATCTGCTCACCGAAATGTTTTCTCAATAAATCCACTCATCATCAATCGCTGCAATGTGTGGGAAGTGGTGCCGTCTTGTTGAAACCATATTTCGCGGAGCTCATGAGCTTCAAATTTAGGCATCAAATAATCGGTTAGCATGGCGCGATAACGGTCGCCATTGACGGTTACGTTCTCACCGACATCATTTTGAAGAAATATGGACCGATGATTTCACCCGCCCACAAACCACACGAAACCGGTGTTTTTTTTATGAATGGGTAGCTTTTGAATCTCTTCAGGTTGCTCTTTGTCCCGAATGCGGCAATTTTGCTTGTTTACATAACCATTGAGCCAGAAATGGGCCTCATCGCTGAACAAAATTTGGATCTTCTTAGAACTTTTCAAAAACCCATAGAGCGAAGCGACGGTACTTGAGAAGGACGGGTGGCTTCAGTTCTTGCGTAGGCTGTATTTTGTACGCTTTCAATTTAAGATATCGACGTAAAATGTGCCAAGGCGTTCCTTACGTCAGTCTGAGTTGCTGCGAACGGCACCGTATCGACTATACACGGTCTTCGTGTACACTCTCATCTACGGCCGCTATATATTTTCTAATGCGTACTGGGCATGATCTATTCGGTCGAATATTATCCAATAATGTATGCTGGGTCTCAAGAAGTGCGCGAAAGACATTCTTTATAGAACTTGAAATTTGAATGATTTGTAAGCGTTGTTCAGGCGTAAGTCTTTCCATGATGAAATGCCAAACAATACTGAATATGACAGCTTGACACGACTCACGCGTGTCCTGTCAAGAAAAGGTTATTGAAAAGAGTACCTCTACTTGGATCACCCTCTAAAATTATTAAATAAAATAATAAAACTGTGTTAAATAAACTTAAAGAAAATTAAACGAAGCACATTAATTGAATAGAAATAAATGAAAACAGTCGGTTCCGAAAAATGATCATTCAAAAATCATATAGGTGCATCCTCCTACCAAGTTTGGTTGAAATATCTCAAAGCTTTCAATCAGACAGATGGGCATGGCTAAATCAATTCAGCTCGGGATTCTGATACGATCGGTGTAAATTTCGATGTATTTCGAGTACTTATATGCTTCGAGCCAAAGTTAATATACCATTTCATGTACATGAAAGGTATAATAAATTTAAAATAAATGAATGAATAGAAGAATAAAATTAAACTAAATTAAATCATGGAGTGTAGTAACTCTTCGGTGTATTCAGTTATCATCATAGCGCTATACTCAATCCGTGCTCTTTTATCCACGTCGGGCACCCTAGAAATGTGAGCAACTCTTGTTCGAGATGCGGTAACCAACCCGTATGGCACCGTAGATCACGGCTAAAAGAGAGGGGCCTTTAATTAACCACTTCGACATATCTGGTTTAATTGTGCACTAGAGTATTTTTGCAGCGGGTGAGAAACCTCCTATGATAACGAGCATGACTAATGTACTAAGAGTAACGTTTTGAGAGCAAGCACCCGGATGTCGGAAGCTACTTAATGTCCTCGTAATACTAAAGTCTGATATCGCCGCCCTCCAAGAATATCAATGGCCGGTACAAGAACGAAATCGAGTAGTCCCCTATGACATGTACTCCAGTAGGCCATATAAAGAAGCGCAAATTCGCTGTCGGATTCGTGATTGGCGATAGACTAAGTCGTCGAGTCCAGGCATACACATTAGTGGGGATGCCTTTATTATCATTTGGGAATGGATGGATCTAGTTCAGCGAGTTAAATGACAGCGACTCCGTCAGCTAGGTCATGCCGTGCGTATGGATGAAAAGTTTTCGACACACTAACCGTCTGCGAAAGCAGAGGAAGAGGAAGACATACACGCCTTGAAAAAATCAGTTGCAGAAGGTCTTGGTTTCACTTTGAGCGTCGTACGGCTAAGAAAAGAAACGAACGCTAAGATGTTGTTAAGTACACTACAACGGTAGCTGGTTTTTAAAGAACATGGTTGAAAACAATGCTATAAGTTTTTACCGAAATATCGCCTGCCGCCGGCAGTGAAGCCTGCAATCGTAATACTGTTGTTTATAAACGCACAGCACGATTTCATTGCGATGTCAGCTGCCGGCAAGTTCACCGCATCCACCTGCTCTCAACGGCCACTATTTTCAATGCTTTTTTCTTCTTCTTCTTATTTTTCTTTACACTCTGCTAGACAATGTCGATTCTCTACACAGGCTACTCTGCTTCATTGGCGTGGCCACCTTAACCCGCACCATACGCAGAGCGCAGTTCACTAGCAGCTAAATTCCACACACGTATGCGATACAAAAGAAGTTGAGAATGTGCGTGCGTACGTGCGTACATGGCAATAGTTTCAGGCAATTCTTTTGTTTAAATTTTGTTTTCAGTTTTTTTTCTATCCCATAGTTTCCACGCACATGGTTTATTTTGTTGTTTTTGTGTATTCATTTGTTGCTTTTTTTCTGTCTTCTTCTCGAAAATCGCGCACATTTGCTGTTAAGTGCTTTTTTCCGCGCGTTCTTTTGTTGTTGTTGTTGTTGTTACAAGCAACTTTCCTTATGCTGTTCAGATAATTCATAGAAAAATGTATGTTCTTATACTACCGAGATACATATGTTTCTATGTAAGAATATGTTACGCCCCACTCTTGTCGTCTTTCACTGTCTTTATGGTTTTTTTTTTATTTCCTTTCAATTTACTTTCATTCATGGGTAAAGCGCTCATTCACACAGTCCTCAGCCTTCCCTGAACTTACCTCTGCCACACTTTTTTTGTCTCATATTCGACACAACACACACACGCACACTCATTTGCCATTATCGTTGCTGGCAGGCCTCTCTGTATAGTTTTCTGTTACTCATACGCCCAGCTGTCTGGTTTCGCTTCGTTTTGGTCTTGGCATACTTTCACGCTGTTTTTGCTTTTATTTTTGTTTTTATTGTTATTCTCTTGTATTTTGCTTCCATTTTTTGCTTAACTAAAAGAAGCCTCTTAAAATTTTCTTTTGTTTTGGATTGACGCTTATCTCGTTATTCCGCTTTTTTTTTGTCCTTAGTTATTTTTAATATCCTTTGTTCGCTCGTTGTGGGGCGTTAAAAGGGGTGTGACTTGTTTATCGCATAAATGCTAATGGCCAATGTTTTTTTTTTTTTACAAGTCAAGTGCTTTAAAGTAGGAAAAATGATAAAATTGTAAAGACAATTAATGAGCAAATTTATGTTACAGAAGAGCAGCTGTTGGCTCGCGTATAGGGAGGGATTTTACTTTTTAGGAAATACAAGCTCAAATTGGTAAAAAAAAAAAACTCTTCGTATTTTCTTTTCTGTCGGTTAAGGCAATGCAATTTAATCAAGCTGGTCTTTCGTGATCTTCGGCACGAAATAGTCGGCTTCTTCTTCACTTCCGAATAACACGTAGTGCACTTGGGTTAGCACTGTGGGGTTGCGTACACAGACCAAAATTTTGGTGGAACTAAGTAACGACTCAATGAAGATGGGTTTCCAACAAGCAAACTGCCACTGGCTACACACAAGCGGAAGTTGGTAGAGATGTTTCATATTCTAGTCGGTTCTGAGCTAATCACTTTAAGCCAGCTATAAAATATCCTGGTGCCACATAGAGACTGTTCTTTATTGATTGAGCTCCATTGGATTTATTTGTGAATTCCGAACGATATCGGTTGAAGCATCATTTGTTTTAACTGGTCGAATTCCAATTGACATCCTCGCTGAGGAAATCAAAAGAGCGTATTTAAGGCTCTCAGCCTTGAAAGTGCTCTATGGAGTACAAGCGCATGGGGGCAGAGGAATAGGAAAGACTCCACTCCGTTGATCTAGTTCAGAAATACCTGGGTTTGCTTGGTATTTTCAATTGGCGCTGAAGTGTGAGTGATTGAAAATAATGGCGCGCAATTATTGATTCGGCAATTATCGCGCAAGCTGTGTCTACGCCAATAAAGTAGGCAGAAAAACTCGTCGATGGCTACTTGGAGTTGAGAGAGAATATTTCTCATCTCTACTATTTCTCCACTCTACGTTCAAAAAAGTGTGATACCATCATCATATGATAGCAGAATCAAAATCAGGGCATCACCCTCTTTTCGCTTCGGGTTCCCCTCCAATTTGTGGTGCTTATATTAAACCACCTCCGAACCGGGGCTGGATTTTTATGAGGAGCTTTTATTTGATATCAAAAATAAACTCAGACTGCTGAGCATTCCTTACAGAGGAGGGACGGCAATTAGAAAAATTAATTTTCAGTAATTTTAAAAAAAATAAAAAATAATTAAACGAAAAAATCTTTTCACAGGAAAATGAGATGTTATTACATATTTTACTTATACCTCTCCATACAACCCACAGTTTTACCTATTTTCGTCAATATTACATACAAGTATACAAGGATATTGACATTTTACCTCTGTAGACAACCAATGAAATTAAGCTCTGCGCCTCTGGGAGTATCAAGTTTCACATTTTCGTATTGTCGGATATGTGTGACGATATGTAGATGATGACAACAGCAAAAATATACATACGAGCATATGTACAAGTACATATGTAAAATGAATTCAAATGCAAAAATTTACATAGAATAACATTCAAATATACATATATACATATGTAGCAACATTGAATTCTAAAAGGGAAAATATAATTGTATATGCATACAAACAAACATACATATGTAGATATATTAGAATGGTTGGTAATAATTCAATATTTCCTGACTCCCAAGAGGATGAATGCAAAATTTACTGAAAAAAACACTGTTAGTGTTTAAAAATAACACTGAAAAAGACAGAACAATTTTAGGCCTAGTCCACAGTAAACATTCCGAAAGTTATGAGAGAAGATTGTTAACTCGCATTTAGAATGGGGATAGTGAGGACTATATGCTGAATGAAATATTTAAAAAAAAATTATAAAAAAATTAATTTGTATTAACTGTAGATCATGCACCTCTTAGTTCCAAACAAAATTCATTAAAATTATTTTTATATAAAGAAATTTAGATATTGTTTCTGGTATCAAAAAAAAATTTCTCCCAAGCACTCTAATGTGCAAGCATATGTGTCTGCCCAAACTGTAAACTCAAAGATCACCTTGGCTGAGAAAGTAGAATATAAACGTTGTTACGCGACATGTTGCAGCAAGGGCATGCAATACGTACGAGATATGTACGAGATATGTATGTGCATATGAATACATATTTGCATGTGTATGCAATTTGACTACTACACACTTATACACAACTCGTTGTTGCCTGCCTGGGGCTTCTTGTGTGGAATTACAAATCAGGCTAATGTCGACTAGCGTATCAGCTATTCCATGTCACAAGTGATGTAGAAAATCAGGAACATTGAATGGCAAGCTTATCTTTGTATGTATGTATGTGTGTTTGTGTGTCGGTTAAGGCTGAGATTTTGCCGCTAAAGCTACTGCATAAGTTACATGTAATATGCAAACGTCATAGCTAAACTTGTATTGATAAATTTATAAGAGAATACAAAATTTAATTGAATAAAATTTAAATTAAATTAAATTGTACTAAATTAAAAAAAAAATAATACATTTAAGTTAAATAAAAAAAAATAAAAATAAATTAAAATATATATATATATATATAAAGTTAAATTAAATAAAACAAAATAAAAGAACGCAAAGAAATCTAAATAAAATAAAGTAAAATAAAATAAAGTAAAATGAAATAAAATGAAATAAAATAAAATAAAATAAAATAATTGATTTGACAGTCATGTACGAAGATGAAAACAAAATAAAATTAAATTAAATTAAAGTAAAATCAAAATCAAATATTAAAAACAATAAAAAAGTAGAACAAAATAAGATTAAAAAAATTAAATGAAACAAAAAAAAAACAAAAACACTAAAAATTAAATAAAATAAAATAAGAGCACAAATAAAAATAATGAATTAAAATAAGCTAAAATGAAACAAAATAAGATAAAATAAAAAAATCAAATATTACAATAATAAAATCAAATAAAAAGAAATAAAAAAAATAAAAAAATTTATAAAAATAAAAATCCAAAAAACTAAATAAATATTATATATATAAAACAAAATTAAATAAATATAGAATAAAATAAAAAAACAATAAAAAAGTAGAACAAAGTAAAAATTAAAAAAGCAATTAAATTAAATTAAATTTATACAAAATATAATATAATAAATCAAAATAAAATACCAAAAAAGGAAATAAAATATTTAAAACTTAAATTAAATGCAAGAAAACGAAATAAAATTAAATTAAAATAAATTAATATATTTAGCAAAAAATAAAATAGTATAAATTAATGCAAAACAGATCAAATAAAAAAATTAAAATTTAATATAAAAAATATGAAATAAATAATGATAAAAAATAAAATAAATAAAAATTAAAAGTAAAATAAAATAAATTAAAAACAAGAATGAATGGGTGCCTTTGGCCATGCCGAGGTCTTTATACCTTTCCTGAACATATCAAATTTATTGCAAATTTCAAAATTAGACTTTGAGTGTCAATATTACCTTGAAATCCGGTCTGTAGAACACCAAATTTCACACTGTTATATGATTTTTGGCCGATGTTTGAACCAAAAAATTATATCTGAATAAATCGGTTGTATGGGGGATCATATAGCCCCATCGTAGTCCGATTTCGGTGATTTTTATCACCATTATGGAATCCTTAGTATATATGTAGCAACAAAGGAATTCCTTTATTTTTATAATAAGTAAATTGCGTCTGCTCGACGCGAACTCCACTTTGCAACTCCTCAATAATGTTGCGAAAATGGTGAATATGCAAAATACACGAGGAACACCAGGTGATCCATATTCTATGAGTAGTGCATTGTAATGTGCTAATAGCTTAATTGCTAGGTAAAAGAGAGATAGCATTAGTATAGCTTAAAATAGAATTAAAGAAGGATGTTGAATAACTTAATCCTTGGTTGAGTACACATAAATTAATTTGGTATTAACCTAAGTTCACAATATTATGTTTTTAATCTTAACTTAATGTAAATTTAAATGATTGGAAGTTTAATCATATTTTGATTAAAATAGAAAATGTAATGTGGGTGTCGCCACATATAAATCCCGAATTTCACGCTTCTATACGCTTTTTTAAAGGATTTTTGACCCATTACCTCATATCTGAACAAATCGGTTGTATGGGGGCTCAATAATTTAGTATTCCGATTAGGCAGATTTTCACTACCAATACGCAATTCATAATATGTGTGCATAAACCAAAATTTCACGCTCTTATATGGTTTTTTGACGGAATTTTGACGCAAAAACTCACATCTGAACAAATCGGTTGAATGGGAACTATATTTTATAGTCGTCCAATTTCATATATGAGAAAATCGGTTGTATGATATAGCTGTCTGATTTCGATGATTTTCAGTACCAATATGCAGTTAAAGTACAACCGATTTGTTCAGATATAAGATTTTTTGGTTAAAAAATCCGCCAATACCTCATATCTGCGCAAATCGGTTGTGTGGGAAGGTTTTACGATTACGATTTCGATGATTTTCAGTACCAATATGTAGTTCATAATATTTGTGAGTAACATTAAATTTCATCGCCCTAAATTCTTTTTTGTCTGAGTTTTGACCAAAGTCTTAAAATATCGGTGTATGGGAGCTATATGATATAGAATCTAATTTCCGCGATTTTCAGAACTATTATGCAAATAATTATGAACAATATGTAAATTAAACGTTCTTAGGTCCTTTTTTGATGGATTTAATGATTCAAAATTGTAAATATAAAAAGTCGGTCGTATATATACTATAATGGTCCGATCCGGTCGGTTCCTACGAGTGATGGATAGACAGACGACAGCTAATCAACTCAGTTTGTCACACAGATACGGTCGGTAAACATTTTGATGGGTCGCTCTCTTCTCCTTTTGGTACTTACATACTACTTTGGACCAAAGCTATTATGCCATTTCGTGTTCATGAAACGTAAAAAAACTATTAAAGTAAAATATAATGAATTTAAATTAAATAAAATGAATAAAAGTTAAATTAAAATAATTTAAAGCAAAACAGATAAATTGAAAAAAATAAAAAAATAAAATAAAATAAAAATTAAAATAAGTTAATATAAAATTAAATTAAATTTAATAAAAAAAAATTATAATTTATTTAGATTAAACATAAAATAATATAATTAATGTTAAACAAAATATTTATGAAATACGGATCCTGTAGTCTAAGCTTAGTTTCACAGTTTTTTGAACAATAGACGATTCGCTGAAATTCTGTTTAAAGATGAGTTTATATACAATATTTTATGTATAGTAGTACTTTAAAATGTCCAATAGACACATTTTTATTTATATCTAAATATTCACAAGAGTATAAAAATATTCTTACATTTCGCTTAACATTTCTACCCATCTGCTACTGGATATAACGATGTATGCTCGTCTCTTGCTAAGTATATACTTTGTACATCAACGTCTAGAGCGATACAACATCAGCGTTAGACTGCTTGACGCTTTTAATTTTCCCATATAAGTTAAAGAGATATACACAGATATATATATATATATATATATATATATATATATATATATACATACAGTGCCTTTCATTATTATAAGACACTCAAAATTTTTTTGAAAGAAAACGGATTTAATCCAAATTTGTTTTTAAATTATATATTCATAACGTAAATGTTTTCAGAAAATAATATCCTTAAAAAGTCCTGTAAGCAAAATTTTTTTTTATAAATTCGTACTTTTGGCTGTTTCATAATTATAAGACACTTTTGGATACCGATTAAACTTATTGACTTAATGATAATATTTGGAAACTTTTAGATTTTATTTAAATTCTTAATAATTAATAGATTCTCCATTGGCTTTTGCAACGTTTTTTCATTGATTCAGACAATTTTTTTAAATAACTGACTTCAAGTTTATCCGATTCAGTCATTATTGAGGCCTTCAGCTCGTCAATGTTATTATATTGGCGATTATTTATATAGTCGCGACGTACTAATAATCCCCATACATTTTCGATCGGATTTAAGTCCGGGGAACAAGCCGGCCAGTTCATAGTTTGGATAGAGCAGGCATCCAAGAACCGTCTTGTTTCACGGCTGACATGAATGCGAGCATTATCCTGTTGAAAAACAAAAGGAATCTCCCTATTTTTTCAAGAAAAGGTAGAAGACTGTTTTCCAACACTTGCATATACTCAGCACTGTTCATCCGAGTGGAGGTAACTTGCAATTCAAGAGTGGCTTTGGATGTAAAAGCTCCCCACACCATTAAAGAGCCACCACCGAAATTGCGCTTTGAAAAATATTGGGGATATTTTCGAAAATCTCTCCAGCAGTGCCGGTAACTATCGGGGCCATCTAGATTTCACTTTTTCTCATCAGAAAAAATGACCTTTGAAAACTTAATTTTGAAACAAATGATTTCTTGAATCTACAGATTTTACTTACTGTGTCCCAATCAACTGACAGATGTTCCTCTGCGAATTGAAGACGAGCTATCTTATACCATTATTCCAGCCAAGTTAGAGCAACTGAGCAAGGAATTCAAAGTTTTATTGAGCAGAAGTCACTGCTTGCGATCAGAAAGTTTACATTTCCTCCCAGTTCGCTCAATAACATTATAACTGTTTGGATTTTTTTATAAAATTTCGAACTACACATCGCGCTTCTGTCAAGTTTTTTCGAAATGAAGGATATTGTCATTCCAGACTCCTTATATGCCAATATTTTTCCACGTTCCTCAACCAATAATGTCGTACCGCGCGGCACTTCATTTTAAATTAAATGCAAAATCAATTAGAACTCAAAGCAATAGATATTTACACGTCACTTGTCTTTGATAACCAATTTTCGACTAATGTCTTATAAATATGAAACAACGAAAATCGCAGCAAAACTGCACTCACCATGCAAAAGATAACGGTTCTATGGCGTGAAATAAATGTTTTGCCGACATAATAGAGATGCACAACATATGTATATGTAACAATATTTATATATATATATATATATATATTATATATATATATATATATATATATATATATATATATATCTGCATGCTTGCTTGGTTATATTAAAGTTACTTATGCAAGTAAATTATTTAAATATTTCCACTCAAGTTCGTGTAGTCTCATTGACATACATAAATATTTAAATAAGATGGCATTCGCACAGCTACGTGTGTGTGTGTATGTGTGTGCATGAGCATAATTGTCACTGTGCTAGTGATTTCATTAAAATGCAAATTTTTCTCTTTCCCTTCCCTATAAACGGCACATTAAACACCATAATTGTTGTAGTTTGCATTTAGCCTTGTGTTGTAGTTGTTGTTGTTGCGCTAGGTAGTACGCATTGTGCGTTTTTACTACTGTTTTCCTGGTTTACATGGCAAATATATGTAGATGTGTGCATACATATAATACTAAGCTTAACGCGTACCATAAACATAACAACAACACCACAATTTTACACAACAACGCTTTGTAAGGGAAATGGAAATTGCTCGTAAGTGAAAGCTAATGAATTTTAAGAAAAACATTGTGACATAAAGAAGGTTTTTATTATGTTATGAGAAGTTTTCTATGCATTTGTATAAGAAAAAATTATCTCGTTATGCAGAGCTTATTTAATTCAATAGTTCCATGAGTATAGTCAAACGGCCCCAGAACAGTATCCGGCTCATACAAGAAATGTTGGTGCCAATAAATTATTTCTATACTGTAAGCTTAGGATCTCTCTATTTAATATCGTTTTCGAAAAAATTTTATGTTTTCAATACACAAAAAAAACATTTTTCTCAAAATATAGCGAACCGATTGATCGTAATCTTGGTTACGTTCTAGGTAATAATAAAGGGTGATCCAAGTAGATATACTTTTTTCAATAGCTTCTTTTTGACAGATCACGCGTGAGTCGTGTCCAGCTGTCTTGTCAGTTTTGCTCGGCATCGTTTGGCATTTCATCATGGAAAGACTTACGCCTGAACAATATTTATAAATCATTCAAATTTATTACGAAAATTCACGTTCTGTACAGAATGTGTTTCGCGCGCTTCGCTCAACTTATGATCAACATAATGGGCGCCATGAGCTTACTATTCCCAACACCATCACCCATCTTGAAACCCAGTATTCATTATTGGATAATATTCGACCGAACAGATCACATCCAGCACGCAGTGAAGAAAATATAGCGTCCGTAGCCGAGAGTGTACACGAAGACCGTGGAGAGTCGATTCGGTGCCGTTCGCAGCAACGCGGATTGACGTATGGAGCGACTTGGCCCAAGTTTACGTCGAGATCTTAAATTGAAAGCGTATGAAATACCACTCGACCTTCCCAAGCGACATCGCTTCGCTCTATGGGCTCATGAAAAGTTCCTAGAATATCCGACGTTTTCGAGCCAAATTTTGTTCAGCGATGAGGCCAATTTCTGGCTCAATGGGTATTTAAACAAGCAAAAATGCTACATTTGGGACGAAGAGTAACCTGAAGATATTCAACATGCTGCCATTTCATTCAGAAAAAACAACGGTTTGGTGTGTTTTCTAAGCCGGTGGAATCATCGGTCCATATTTCTTCAGCCGGTGAGAACGTAGCCGTCAATGGCGACCGTTATCGCCCAATGATATCCAACTGTCCTTGTTCTCTCATACATGTGTTCATCATTTCAGAATTTGTCACTGTGCCACACAATACCAAATTTAAAATCTCGTCATAACAGCTGCGGTTTAGGCGCACAAACTATTTCGGCACCAATCAGTGCCACCACAGCTCATTCAGCACTTGTCGTCGTTCGTCCTTTGAAGCGCAGCAATCAGTCAAACACTGCAAGCGGCAACAAAATTACTTACAATTGGAAAGCATTGTGTTGAGTTCAAATACTAGTTAGACGTTGCACGAGTTGTTGTAATTGTAGTTTTGAAATATTGTTGGCAAATACGCAAGTGCGACAAAAGGTGCCAAGTGTCAACGACGACGGAAGTCAAATGCATGTAATGTGTCAAGTGTAGCAGCTGTAGCAGCAACAACAACAACCATACCAGTATGTGTATATGTGTATGTATACATGTATGTATGAATGTATACATACACTCATATGTGCATATTTGTTGTTGTGCCTACACTTTGAGTTCTTTTTATTCTCATTTCTCCTCCAAGTGTACTCAAGTGTTAGGCACAAGTGCTGGCGTTGAGCGCCACAGCTTACAAGCTTACAGCTTCAATTTACAATGAAACGCCAGATGTGGATGATGGTGAAAGTTTAAAATGGCGGTCAAGTAGGTAATAGTTGGTTGGGCGTAGGTTTTCGGTTACAAGAAGTCAACGAGTGCAATGGGCAAGCTTGTGCTTACCCATTAATAAAATGGTGATTACGTTTGTACGTATGACTTGAGGGCTGTTAAAAAGTAAGACTTTGTGTCAGAGCATAAAAAATTGTTTTGAACTTTGGTAGTCAAAAATCGTCCAGAAATTCTACTTTACTTGACCTCTCTAAGAGCTTTGTATTCTCTGCTGAGAAATTCTGAGTAGCTCCAGTGCTCTCTTGTGGAGCCAGATTCGTAGCATAGCTCTCAACAACGTTCTCAACGCTCATCCATAGTCATTGATTGGTAGTCGCACTGAAAAACAGACTGGTGAAATATCCTCCATATAAGCTCCAGCTGACCGGAATATTTGCCGTCACATGCCTACAGAAACAAGTGATGATGCTGGAATCTTCTCTAAGGTAAAAAATTTGTCTTAGAACTCTCGAGTATTTCTTTCTCAGTCCGCTCTTCAGTCTTCATAGTATTTATTTTTCAACATCGTGTTCTTTTAGCTCCATAATCTTCTTTTAGGTCCCCAAAATATATGTTTTTTTCTGTGATGACCTATTCAGTCAAACTGAATCCCTTTCCGTCCAGCCATTTCCTAAGATTTGGAAACAAGAAATAGTCGCGTGAGAGGACTAAATCTGGAGAATATTCTGGATTGGGTAGTAGTTCGTAGCTCAAATTATGATTGTTTGTCCTGGTGACTACATACGTGAGTATCCGTGCATTGCCCTGATGGGATGGAACAGCACTTTTTTATTCGCCAAATGCGGTCATGTCTGCTTCAAATCAATATCGAATCTGTCCAAAAGCTCTGTATAATATTCGCCGATGATCGATTTACTCTTTTTAAGGTAATCGATTTGAATGACACCTCGTGGATCCCGAAAAAACTGTAATTTTTTTACCCACATTGGTCTGCTTTGTTGCACGTTCACTCGGAGAAACCCACTGTCTTCATTGTTCTTTGATCGCCGGTGTGATGTGGTAGATCATGTTTCGTCTACGGTAAGGAAACGGTGCAAAAATTTGTTTGGACTGCGGTTGAACATCGCCAAGCATTGTTTTGAAGTGGTTGCTTGATTGAGCTTATGGTCTTGTGTAAGCAATATCGAACGCCTCGCACGGATAGCTTTTTCATGTCCAAATATTAATGTAAAATGTGATGTACCCGCTCAGTTGAGATGCCTACAGCATCAGCGATCTCACGCACTTTTAGTCTCCGATCGTCCATTATCATTCCATGGCCCATATCGACGATTTGTGGCGTGACGACCTCTTTTTGACGGTCTTCGTTTTTTTTTTCGGCACTACCACAACGGAACTCAGTAATCCACTTCTTAACCATTGAAATTGCTGGTACATAGTCCCCTTAGTATTTATCAAGTGTTTCATTGGCACAGCTTGCTCAAAATTTTACAGCAGTCGATGACTGTTGACAGGAGCTCTACAACACAGCTTACAGATTCAAAAATTCACTGACTTAACGAACAGTCTTCCAATATATCAAAAAAAAAACCCACTCAATACCAGTGTGAGCAACTTATAGAGTGTTCAAACTTTGTTCGTCGAGAGGGGTGAACCTTTTCCTAGATTTTGCTGACGATTAATATCTAATCGATGGTGAATTTATCAGAGCTGAGCAAATATCAGCTATACCCTGAACAGCACAGCTTGCCTTCTGACTCTTTCTTAATTCTTCAAACGAACCATTGCTATTCGGAATCGATCTCAGTCGATTAAGGTACCGTCTATTTCATCAACAGCATTTGGAAAATCAAATTCATCATCTCCAGCTGTTACACTTTCACTGCCAATCAGCAGACTGGAGAAGTTTTTCCTCTATAAACTTTGTATACTCTGGACATCAGTCACCAGATTATAGCTTTTATTATTTTCCACAAAAGTTCATGTTACAATGTTACCAATTTTCTCTCCGAGAAATACTTCTTTGAAGTTGTTACCAAGAACAGTTGACTGATAAGTTTTTCGCTCTCTTATTTTATGCAAATAATAGTAGTAAAGTAGGCATCTGTCTTTTTGCGTGCTTTCGAGCTTCGAACTGCTTAATTGATGTGATTTTAGGCGAATTAATTCAACAAACGCATACATATACTTATATATTGACCCTTGTTCATTTGAGGTGGCCAGCTTGCACAGTTATGCGCCCTTTCACAATTACTATGTATATGTGAATATATGTATGTTAGTATGTATGTATGTATAAAAGAGTATGTGGTGGCGCTCACAAAATCACATTGCAAGCAATTGTTAACTGAGTAAATAAATGTCACCGTTATTTGCTATCATTACAAGTAACAACAATTGTTGTTGTTGTTGTTGTTCACAAACGATTATGTGACAAATGAAGTAATGCATTTGACATAAATGTCCGTATATATATATATATTTATTTAAATATATATACCCATATATAAGACACTACGAAGTCAACTGGTAGACAGCAAAGTGACAGTGTAAATATATTTTTGGTAAATAAATGTCTGACTTATGAACAAACTCATACATATAAGTATATAAGTATGTGCAACTGTATGTATATAATATTGGACACAAATGGTTTAAAATGCAAATTACCTGCGCACATCTGGCAAGGAAAGCACAAGAAATGTTATTTATGTACTACTGTGGGTATGTTCACATCCAGCAGTGAAAATGTAAACTATTATGCGAAATTCTAGTTAAATACTAGTATGAAATAGGTTGATATCATACCAGTTCGTTATTTGTATAGCAATTCACCACTAACGGGAATATTAATAATTTTCACCACTGCGCCATTCTGGTGTTTTATTTTATTTCTAGAACACCACGACTGAGCTTCATTTCCTAATAAGCTCTGTTGAAGTGTGCAGTTAGTCATCGATGTTCAAATCACAGCGATAGCCGAGAGATGAGGGATTATCAGTGTAGCGCATGAGGTTCTCGGTTCGATTCCCGCTGCAAACAATTCATTGTTTTTATTTAAAACGGGTGATCCATTTCGAGGTTCCCTACTTTTTTAAAGCAAAAAACACAGAAAATTCAAATTTAATGGGGAATGTTTAATACCATTCGAAAGAACATTCATTGGTATTTATTTTTTGAAGATTATATCTTGGAAATGTTGGCCGCCGATACGGCTCAAATGCTCTATACGTTGAGTCCAATTTTCGATGTCTCGTTCGAGTATTTCATCTGGTAACTGGCGAATGACACGCATGATGCTTTGCTCCAAGGCCTGAATCGAATTGGCATTGCCGCATAGACTCTAAAATTTATATATCACCACAGGAAAAAGTCTAACGGTGTGATATCACACGATCTTGGTGGCCAATCGACCGGCCCAAAACGTGAAATTATCTGTTCACCGAAGTGTTCTCTCAATAAATCCATTGATTGATGCGATGTGTGGGAAGTGGCATCGTCTTGTTGAAACCAAATGTCGCGGAGATCACGAGCTTCAATTTCAGGCATCAAATAGTCGGTTATCATGGCGCGATAACGGTCGCCATTGATGGTTACCTTCTCACCGGCATTATTTTTAAAGAAATATGGACCGATGATTCCACCGGCCCGCAAACCCCACCCAACCGTTGCTTTTTCTGGATAAAATGCCAGCTCTTGAATCTCTTTAGGTTGTTCTTCTTCCCAAATGCGGCAATTTTGCTTGTTTACGTACCCATTGAGCCAGAAATAGGCCTGATCGTTGAACAAAATTTGGCTCGAAAACGTCGAATTTTCTTGGAACTTTTCAAGAGCATTCAATTTAAGATCTCGCGTAAAATGCGCCAAGTCATTCCATACGTCAATCAGAATTGCTGCGAACGGCGCCGAATCGACTCTCCACGGTACTCGTCCACACTCTCAGCTACGGCCGTTATATTTTCATCACTGCGTGCTGGACGTGGTTTATTCGGTCGAATATTATCCAATAATGAATGCTGGGTGTTGGTGTTGCGAATGGTACGCTCAATAGGCCGATTAAGTTGACCATAAGTTGAGTGAAGCCCGCGAGACACATTCTTTTCAGAACGTAAATTTTCGTAATAAGTTGAATGATTTGTAAACGTTGTTCAGGCGTAAGTCTTTCCATGATGAAATGGCAACATTCAACACATACTTATAACAGGTCAGTTGAAAATTCCTCGGCAGCCTATTTTTTAGCAAACTTCATTTTTTTTATTCAAAACAGTTCCCTTCAAGGGTGATACACTGATTATAGCGATCCTCCAATTTTTGGATACAATTTTTGTAATACGATTTGTACTTCGCTTCAAAATAGGCCTCAGATTCGGCGATCAACTCTTCATTCGATGAAAAAAAATTCCCGGCGAACATTCTTTTGAGATCTGAGAGTAGGAAATAGTCACTGGGGGCCATATCTGCACAATACACTGGATGCGGAAATATTTCAAAGCAAAATTCATAGATTTTTGCCACCGATTTCACTGACGTGTGGTACGGTTCATTGTGTTGGTGAAACAGCATTTTCCTTTTCTCAAATGTGGGGGGTTTTCGGCGATTTCGTCTTTAAAATGGTCCAATAATGGTTAGTAATAGTCGCTGTTGATGGTCCTTGCTTTAGGTAGACAAGGTAGACAATGAAAATTATTCCATCCGAAATTATGCCGACTGTTGCGTTTTCCATGCTTTGGAGCGGGTTCATCGGGTGCAGTCCACTTGGATGATTGCCGATTGGACTGCGAGAGAAATGAGGGAGCCATATTTCATCTATTGTCGCATACCAACGCAAAAAATCGGTTTTATTACGCTTCAACATCTCCAAACACTGCTATGGATCATAAACTCGTCGTTGTTTTTGGTTTAAAGTGAGCTGGCGCGGCACCCACTTTTCACAGAGCTTTCTCATAACCAAATATTCGTGAATGATATGAAGTACACATTCAGTTGATATCTTCAGAGTGCCTGCCATTTCATTCAATTTTAATTTACGGTCACTCAAAATCATTTTATGTTTTTTTTTTTTTTTTTTTATGTTTCGTCGGTTAAAACCTTTTTTGGACGTCCATTTGGGTTCACCGTCTTCGCTGCTCATTTCGCCACGTCTAAACTTAAAATACCAAGCCTTGATTGTTGATTTTCCTAGAGCAGTGTCCAGAAGCTTGTTATAAAGCTAAGATTTTGCTTTAACTGTATTTTTTTAATTGAAAAAGTAATATCTTATCAACACGTGAAATTCCTTTTCAACAATAACAACAGTTGCTTCATCTATGTGCCAGGCAGGGGACTTTCCAATTGACCTTTCGTAGATGTGGAGTCTCGATGGAAGATGAACTATTAGTTAGTGAAAAAATGCAAACTAGTTGGATTCTAGTTAACAACTAGCGTGGTTATGTAATTATATGTCTATTTAACATTCTATTGCAGGAAAAAATCTTTTTTTTTCACATATTCTCCCATACAAATTCACCTCGCACTACACAAAGCCAAAGTATGTGGAAATAATTGAGTTGGAAAATACACAATGGTGAAATGTGTGCAGAAATAGAAATTTGAAAATTCCACAGAAAATTTCTTTCCAAAACTCACTGGCATTTGCATACACTTTTAGAAAATTGCCAACTGAACATTTCTCTCGTGCCATTTTGACATTTTGGCTTTTTGCACTTAAACCATTTTGACTACCCTTTTCTGGTTGAGCAAAAATTTACGCTTGTAAAAGACTTAATTTGCTTCTGCTACAGAAATACTTTTGAAAAATTTGCTGTATATATGGTAGTATCTAAGTATACATAGGTTGGTATGACATCCTTTTTGTTGCATTTTTATACCTTTCATGTACATGAAATAATATACCATTTAGTTGGTCAGATTGTATGTACGGGGTACCAGAAGAAGAAGTGATAGACCCACCGAAATTTATGCTGATCTTATCAGAATGACGAGCTGAGTTGATTTAACCATGTCCATTAGATATTTCAACCAAATTTAGTAGACAGATTCACTTATAAGTTTAAACGATCAGTTGTGGTGACCGGCAAGATCGGATCCCTACAGCATATAAACTACCGGTTTTTCATATTTGAAATTTCGGCCCATAAATCCATCAAAATCGCATCTAAGACCATGAAATTTGGTACTCTAGACACATGTGATGATTTGTACTGGAAATCTATGAAATCGGAAGTCGATATCATACAGCCCCTACATAACTGATTTCTTCAAATATGAGGTTTTGTGTCAAAAAACCACCAAAAAAGCATCTAAGAGCTTGAAATATAATATTCGAAATCGAATTTTGCAATTTACAATGAATTTTATATGTTCATGAATGGTATGAAGACTTCAGTATGGCCGAAGACAGCTCTTTTTTCCAGTCAAATTACGAATATGCACAAAACCTACACATATCTGCATAAATTACCATAATTAAAGGTGCTAATGCGAAAAGTTTTGATGTGTGAAATTTAAATATTAAATTTTACTACGGAAAATTACTGTTTTTAGACTCTGGTTTTCTTAAACGAGACTAAATACTAGGGTTTGAAGTACAAAATTTATTTTCATTTAAGAAATTTTCATAAACTAAACATAAAGCCAATACCCACCCTCGTTAAGGGAGGTTGTGTGCTGGGTTTGGTACCTGCCAGTGAAGTATAAAGAAAATATTCCCCTGAAAACACAGAATTTTTATGACTACCATCGCAAATGTATTAAGGTTATGACTTGATACATTTTATTGTACATAAAATGACGGGTTGATTAATTGTAAAGAAGCCTCTTGCTGGCTGATTGATTTCGTCATTAGAGTGGAGAAGCTAGATACTTGTGACTTTATTACAGCAACTATATAAATGAGCGAAGATCTTACAAGGAGTATGCATCAGCTGCTTTGCAGAATATGATTGGACGAAAGCATTCCTGACGAATGGAACCTAAGTGTGCACAGCCCAATCCAAAAAAAGGAGACCCCACGATCTGCGCCAATTATCGTGGGATAAGTCTCCTTGATATCGCATATAAGGTCCTATCTAGCGTATTGTGAAAGCCTAAAGTCCACCGTCAACAAACTGATCGGACCTTATCAGTGTGTCTTTAAACCTGGCAAATTCATCATTGACCAGATATTCACCATGCCCCAAATCTTGAAGAAGACGATAAAGAACTGCCTCTATGCCGCTCTATCTGGATTTGATATTCCCACAAAACTCATACGGCTATGTAAACTGACCCTGAATAATTCCAAAAGCGCCGACAGAATTCGGAAGCACCTTTCCGAGCCGTTCGATACCAAACGAGGTTTCAGACAAGGAGACTCTTTATCGTGTGATTTCTTCAATTTGATGCTGGACAAAATAATACGAGCTGCAGAGCTAAATAGACCAGGAACAATATTCTACAAGAGTGTGCAATTGTTGGCGTATGCCGACGATTAGTCATAATAACCGCACCGTAAGTTCTGCGTTCTCCATATTAGACAAAGAAGCGAAGCGAATGACGCTCCCACGTCACTGTTGACTGTCATAACTTCGAAGTCGTAGATAATTTCGTCTATCTGGGAACCAGCATGAACAACACCAACAATGTCAGCCTTGAAATCCAACGCAGAATTACTCTTGTCAACAGGTACTACTTTGGACTGAGTAGGCAATTGAAAAGTAAAGTCCTCTCTCGACGAACCAAAACCAAACTCTACAAGTCGCTCATCATTTCCGTCCTGACACATGGTGCAGAAGCCTAGACGATGTCTACATCCGATGAGTCGCCCTTAGGAGTTTTCGAGGGAAAAGTTTTGCGGAAGATTTATAGTTCCGAAGAGGAAGAAGAAGACTTCCACTCCGTTGGAAGTATCAGGTGGATAGCGACCTGGTATCACTTGGTATTTCTAACTGGCGCCAAACAGCAAAAAGAAAAAACGAGTGGCGCGCTATTGTTGACGAGGCTATAATCGCGTAAGCGGTGCCTACGCCAAAGAAGACGAAGCTATAAATAAGCGCAAATTTGGTGCTGAGAGAAAGAGGCTCAGTCGCCGTGTACTATCGTACTCACCGTTGGATGTATGTGTAGTGAAGAGGAAAAATACGGCCGACAGCAATGCAAACGCTATGGGGAAAAATACCCAGAGTTAAGGAAGGATTGAGAAAGTGGATATAGTGACTGAGGACACATAGCTGGCACGTCCGATTGCCCAACCGATATTTATAATATAGACATTCTCATGTCCGACTATGCTAAAGTTCGAATAGTAATGGAAGGCCTGAAGAGTGATAAACTATTTTATGACTCATACGACTAAATCGACATAAATTAGTGCGAATCAAGAGACACTGGCAACGCGGGCTAAGTCATACGGTCCGCTTGGATGACAACTCTTCAAGTTTGAATGTATACGTTGGCGTAACCGACGGCGGAAGCAGAGGATGAAGAAGAGCTCTACTCAGTTGGAAAAATCAGGTGGAGAGTGTGGCCTTATTTCAGTTCACAATTTCGTTTCATTGTTTGAAGAGAAGAACTTATGGCTCACTATTCTTTATTCGGCTGTATTCGTTCAAGCGGTGCCTATGCTAATGAAGATTAAATATTATGGCAAAAATTTCTATACTATTTGCTCTATGACATTTTGTAATGGCGTAAGATATAGTAAAGCTCCTATCAGCTAGTGTATGATACGAGGTATGTTCAAAGGAAAAGCTGAATTTTTCTTTGATTGCAATGGTGTGGTGCATCATGAGTTCCTTCCAAAAGGTCGTACAGTTCATAAGGAATACAACAAGATTTTATGCAACGTTTCCGTGAAGCAATACGGCTCAAACGATCGAATTGTGGAAAAACAAATCGTGGATTTTGCATCACGATAATACACCAGCTCACACATCAATACTTATTCGTGATTTTTTTTACCGAAAACAAAACTGTAATCATGCCTCAACCACCGTATTCACCAGTTTTAGCTCCCTGCGACTTCTTCGTATTCCCAAAACTAAAGAAACCAATGAAACGAAAAACGTTTTGCTACAATTGATGAGATCAGGTCAGAATCGAAGAAAGAGCTGATGACCATACCGAAAAGCGTATTTCAGAAGTGCTTCGAGGATTGAAAGAAACGTTGGCGCAAGTGTATTGATATAAAAAAAAAATTAAAATTCACCTTTTCTTTTGAACACACCTCGTATATATCCTTATGCATCCCATTAAAGAGACACATGTTAGTGTTTGGAGCTGGGATGGTGCAGTCTTTATAGATTTTGCTTTAAACCTTTTCGACCACGCCACTCTTCCCTAGGTCACAGTATACATACAGTGAAATACGTTCCAATTGTATTCCTAGACATTTCCTGCGAGCCTTTAACCTACCAAGAGTAGTAGCTCTAATATAACATCTACGAAATCGTACTACCAAACTGTGAACTGTTATTTAAGCCATTCTATTTTTTAGCATGAAGTCCAACCAACTTCTAGTCATTTCTGTTGCTTTCCTGTTTCTTATGACTTGTTAACAGTCGTGTTGTGAGTTTCTATTAAAAACTGTTTTAATATCCCTGAGAGCGTATAGTGCAACCACATTTTTGTCCAATGCACGCGCTAGTGAGAGTTTCCGAGCACTGGAAAAACGCACTGTTTGTTGATCTGACCTCTCTGTATGCCTTTTGGGTGAGATGTGGTGCGTATGTGTTCTCAATATGACTAAACTTATATAATTGTCTATTGTTATTAAGTTGTTTGAGCCATTTGACCCTCATCTGTGACTTTGGTTGGAATTCTATGCAGTCCAGCGACTTCATGAATGGAGAATATGTTTTCGTAGAACTCCCTCAAGTTTGCTCTTTATGCTCTTCTTATCTCTTTATCTTAACCGATAAAGGTTTATCTATACTCTGCCTAATTCTGAAGATAAACAATTTCTTATTCCATCATCGAATACTTAGTTTTCTTTTCGGATTAGCAGAATTATATACATATAATTGGTACTTTGTGAATACTGAAGCGATTCGCGGCCGAGGTCCTCCTCCAACTTGTGGTTTTGCGTCTTGATGTTTTCACCAACAAATGGAACCTACCGCCTCCGAACAGCCGATGGAATTTTATGAGGAGCTTTGCTTTGTATTTCATAATCAGGGGCGACCGCAATTAGAAAAATTTATTTTCTATAATTTTGAATGTCGGTCTAATCCCCAAATATTATTTCAAGACCCATCTTGCGGACACTTAACGATATCCGAGGCTTTCTGATACTATTTAGTGTAGTAGGGATTTGAAAACTTTGCTGAAACATCGCAGAAAATTCATCCGCAGCCAATCTGCGATCGTCAGGGAGCTCATTTTCGATTTTTCCACACATTTGGTCAATCACAATTGACAATAGTTGTTCTAGCGGTTCGCATAGCTCTGGTAAGTTTACTTCAAGTCATTGAGGTCATCTAACTGGCTGGATAGGGATCAGAGGGAGAGGGGTTTCAGCTCTTAATTTTGTCAGTGTTACTCGGGTCTCTCGATGCAGCTCAAGCTCTTGTTCTGCAATAGGTTGTACTTGATTCCGAGAACGCCATTCACAGGAAAAGAGTTCACAAAGGTGTCAATGGACTCTCGATGAATGGTGTTTAAAGCCCATCGATAAGCCGTCCTGACCGATGGTTCTTGTTTGTATTGATGTACGGAGTCGCGGGAGTCAAATACACCCTTGCTGAGGTGTCTGGGTAAAGATTTCAGTAAATATCTGTTTGGATGATCTCGACGGTAGCACTGCAACAGGTATTACAGCATAATATAATGCTCCTTAACTGGAAGCATAGATGTTTCACTATGTAAGTGATGCGAGGGTGCCATTAGGAGGCTTCTTCTCACTGGCCTGAGGGCGGTGTTCTGACAAGTTTTTATCTTCTTCAACGGCGCCTCGCTAGTCCTCGGTATCCAAATCGGTGCAGCGTAGTTTCCGACGGGCCGGACGACTGCATTTTACGTTGCGAACAACGTTTCCTGCAGAGAGAAGAAGTGTCAAATATGTGACTCCCAGCAACTTTAGGCTGTTTTTCGTCGAAGTTTTTACGTCATCGATTTTCACATCGATTTCGAGCCTGTACTCTGGTAATCCTTCATCCATCTGGTGAAGATCGGCGAGATAGAAGGTGAAAGGTCGGCGAGATAGGAGTTTACTTTCGAACAAAATCTATAAATATCCGGGTCAAACGCCAATATCGAACAATCATCGGCATATGAGATCAAGGAATCGCCCTCCGGTAGGAAAGAGAGCCTCGAAATGTAAAAATCAAGAAGCAGTTTGGAGAGGACACCACCTTACGGGGCCTTAGTTTAATTTTACGCGGCTTTGAAGTTCGGACTCAAAAGTCTACCGATGATTGCCGATTACTCACGCAGTTCATAGTCCACCCCTACATCCCAGGCAGTAATGAAGTTGAAGATTCTTCAATGCCAAACAGCAGCACTACGTGATTGACCGTGTGAAAAGCTTTCGACAATTTCAGTGCTTAAACAACCAGTTTGACCATGGCTTCAACCAAAATCGGCCCTGCGCATGAATAGTCCTGGTGCGCAGGGTCGATTTTGGTTGAAGCCATGGTCAAGCTGGTTGTTTAAGGCATTAAGTGCGGTTTTGGTACTGTGCACTTTGCGGAAGATATGCTGATGGGTAGCTGGGCTCAGATGTGTAGGACAGGAGCAGCAGAACCTCACTTGTCTTCGCTGCTGGATAAAGAAGAGATATCGGCCGATAAGACTGTCATTTATTAGCAGGTTTTCCGGCTCTAGTACGGGGCCACTCTAGTTTTTTTCTAGTTTGCTCCCGCTGAACCTAAAAACAGCATGCTGATTCGGTCGCGGTTGATCCAGATTTGTAGGTTATCGCATGCTTGATAGCTCTTTGAACGCGATCTGTCCTTGCAGCGTAATGTATATAATGCAGTCTCTAGCAAATAGAATATACTTGTTCGTATCCCTTACAATTCCGCCTTACAATTACTCTCGCTATGTATGACCCAGTTCAGAAATAATTTGTTTCTATTTACCTACAGAACTAGCACTTTTTTCAAGCTTATCGTGAGAAGAGGTCATTTATTGACGTCTAAGTCTCGCCGAAGACGAAGATATCTGTATCTTGGAAATTGTTTTAAATTTGCTTTGTTGTCGCCCTTCTTCCTGAATTACTCATCCTCACTAGAAACGAATCAATCAATAAACCATTCACACCTACATATATGACTGTGACTACTTATCTCAGAATAGTTATCTAATTTTTATGACAAAAAAGAACTTGCACTTGCTGCATGCTCAAGTTCGATACTCAATTGAGTGAAAGAGACTGGAAAATTTCAAATATCCACTTGCGTTTGGCAACAATTTTTCGACCACATTGAAACTTTCCGAAAAGTCATTACGCAATGATAAACTCAAGTGGCAGCTGCTCAGATACAGACACAGACTCTAATGGCACATTAGAACCTTGAAATTGACTAACTTAAATGTAGCAGCAAAAAATTTATGAAGCAATAATCATAGTAGTGGAACAAGTGTAACATACAGAGGAAAGAAGAAGAAGAAAAAATGTGTGGAAACATAAAAAACAAAGTTTATTTCCGTTGAATATTGGATGTGCTCATGTGTGCACCATATCGTGGCACAAACTACGTAATTTTCTCTATATTTTTAGTGCACTTGTATAAACGCCAAGAAGAAAATATACAAGGAAAAGAATGCACTAAAGATTGTTGCAGTTAAGTGCAAACTGCAGCAAGGAGGGTTGGTAGGAAAAAATGGCAGTTGGGTGCTCACTACCCATTTCTGAACTAGTTTCTTCCTTAGAAGTATTGTTTGAAGTACTGTAAACGGAGATACCTCTCATATTTTTTTAAATAAGAAACTATATATATATTCAATTCAGGAAACGGGGCAAATGAATGGCAAATCTCTTGAATAGGTCATCTCATAACCTGTAAGAGTGAGAGAGTGAAATAAAAAAATTCCAACAAAACAAAGTAGTTCATCGAGTTGAAACTCATCTTGTTTTTAACAATTTGTTATTTCTCTATAGCAAACGTAAACCTCTCGTCGAACAAGTAATATTAAGAAGCTTCCTACTGCGGTCCTCAACTGAGCCATAGCTCTCATAGAGAGTTGAGTCGTGTGGATGCGGTTATTGGTAATTTGGTAATTGATTGTAGATTTAAGCAGCTATTCGGTGGATGCCATGCTTGCAACGAGTTCTGTTTGGAAGATGCTTAATTGCGAGCAGCGGATAGTGAATTCCACAGCCCAGCTGTGTCATAGAGTTTAAAACTGTCTGCAATATTGGCTATGGCTCTCTGATCCAGAACGTTTGTGCTCTTCCAGTCGTTCCTGTTTATAATTCTTGTGAAGAAGCAGATACTGAAGGTAGTGTAATCCATCTACTTCGGAAACTTTACAAGATATAATATTTTGGCGCTCTCTAAATTAAAAACTCTTCATGATGGAGTTGCGTTCATTATACAAGTAGTTGCCCTGTAGCTTACTTGTAGTCATCTGAAGAGGCAGTTGATGCGTTCAGAACACATGTTTTGGGGATACCTCAGTCAGAGTGACAAATCTTAATGGAGAGTATTTTCAAATACAACAAAGATATGTTCAATAATTAATGAGGGCTATTCTACATTTCGATTGCGTTCCCGCTCTCCGCTCCGCCACAATCGAAATTAGGTATTCTGAGTTACGATCGAATCGAAAGAAGAAGAGGAAGAGAGAATACATTTTCGAAGTCAGCTGGTTGCATGTGCATGTGTGAAATTGAAACAAAACAAAGCAAACAAATGCAAAGAGTTTTTGTACAATTCAAATAAATATATATATTTTTTTGTTTTTATCGTTAAATGGAATCAATGGCCTCGGCGCTATTTCATGAGGATTGAGAGACAAGTGTCATCCATTTCAGATGAGTGATGAATTTTAAGAAATTGAGATTGTAATTGGCCATCTTTTATATAAAAAATTTCGTTATTTAGATTCAAAAAAACTTCAAACTTAATAAAGATGCTTTTAAGTATGTTCTGGATATTTTTTTACGAGAAACTCAATCAAGTGCTTTGACATGGTTATCTCCACCTAATCTAGTAGTAGCTGATTTGCGATGTATTGCGGAAGGCTGTTACCAGCACAGAGTTGGTGCAGTTTATAACATAGGAATGTGCCACACAACAGTATTAATGTCATTACATAATTTTCTCGAAATCATAGAGTCTTTTACTGATGGATCAACTGTATTTCGGCAACGTTATTTCAAAACTCTCTAATTTTTCATGTTGCTCTTGTCTTGTATCAAAAAGCGCCATTAAGTTCATCAAACTAAAAAAAAAAACATCGTTATGACTTTTCCAATTATCAAAATCATATTTCACTTACATTTTTGTCAAAATTATGTCATTTAAGTACACTAAAATATATAATCGAACTGTTTTCCGCCAACTAAATTACAACGTGCAAAAACGTAATCGATCGAAATGCAGAATACATTAAATTGGATAGAATCGAAAAGTTCGAAGATTGATCGAAACGGAACGTAACGCAGAATACCAAATCCGCGGAACGGAGAAAATTTCGATTCGAGTCGAAATGCAGAATAGGGCTGAATATTTATTTTTGTTCTTTAATCCCGAAATATATAAGGCAAAAATAATATGACTTATTTTTTTAGTAAATTTCGGGCACTCTGTATGGCTAAACGAAAAGGAAATTAAAATAAATTGTATAAGACTTTTTTGTCCTCCGTGATATCTGTCAATTGCGGTCAAAAACATTATTGCAGTATTACGTATTATTGTACCATTATTTTAATTTTCCGAGCGCCGTTTCACGTAGAGCTGGGAATATTGAAATAATTTATCTCTTGTACATCTCTACCACAAAGTTCGATTTAGATAATTTGTCTTAATTAATTAGGGTATAATTCCAAGTGAAATTAATTTTTCTAATTGCGGTCGCCCCTTGGCAGGGACTGTCAAGCTCACCGAGTGTATTTCTAGCATCAAATAAAACGCTCCTCATAAAAATCCATCGGCCGTTCGAAGGAGGCTTAGAATAAACTGTAGGTTCCTCCATTTGTTGGTAAAAACATCAAGACGCGAAAACCATAAATTAGAGGAGGATATCGTCCAAAAATCGCTTCAGCGGTTATAAAGCGCCAAATATATATATATATATATGTGTAGACTTTGAAAAAAAAGTAATTCTTAATCAAAATTTCTCAGTTATACATAAGAGGTGTATTTAAAGGAAAAGGTGAATTTTGAATTTTTTAAAAAGTACTTATTTATTCATTAATATCTATTTTGCCCCCTTCAACATACGCCAAAGTTTTTTCCAATCCTCGAAGCACTTCTGAGATGCGCTTTTCGGTATGACCATCAGCTCTTTCTTCGGTTCTGACTTGATCTCATCAATTGTGGGAAAACGTGTTTCCTTTCATTGGTTTCTTTAGTTTTGGGAAAAGGAAGAAGTCGCAGGGAGCCAAATCTGGTGAATACGGTGGTTGAAGCATTATTATTTGGTCAAAAAATGACTAATAAGTATTGGTGTGTGAGCTGGTGCATTATCGTTATGCAGAATCCACGATTTGTTTTTCCACAATTTCGATCGTTTGAGCCATATAGCTTCATGCAAACGTTGCATAAGTTCCTTGTGTTTCTTTTTTCCTTATAAACTGTCGCATCTTAATTCTTTCATTCCTTTAACTTATCTCTAAAGTATATAGATTTCATCAAATAAATCGCTTTTTCTCAATTCATTGTCAAAAAATTTGCAGGCGGTGACAAATATATACTGCCCCTAAGGCATTGTTTAGCCATTTATATATGTGCCACAAGTGTACATAAATCAAACTAATACCACCAACACACATATATACTCTCACGTACAGTTCTAATGTGCTGTACGATGGGGTGTTACGCCTACCGCTGCCTAGAGAGGTCCAGATAATTGGCTATGCGGACAACATAGCTGTGACGATCGTCGCGAAGGAACTTTCACAAATTCAGTGTATCTGTACAGAAACCGTATGGAAGATTAAGGATTGACTCACTTCAAATAAGCTGCAGCTTGCCGGAGAAAAAACAAAAGCCGTGCTCATCACCAGTAGAAAAAGCTACAAGAGATCACCCTGAATATTGACGTTAAGACGCAAAATTCGCTGAGGTATCTTGGCGTTATGATCGATGCGAGGCTCAATTTCAAGGCGCATATTGAAAAAGCCTGTGGAAAGGCAGCCAAAGTGACAGCGGCCCCAGCTAGAATTATGCCAAACACTGGTGGCCCTAGCCACACTCGAAGAATGCTACCAGCTAAAGTTAGTCAGTCAGTACTGATGTATGCGGCTCCGATATGGGGGGCAGCATTGCAACAAAAAAACATATGCCAATAAGGCAAAGGCAGTCTTCAGGCTAAGCGCCATTAGAACGGTGTCTCATGAAGCAGCCGGTATCATATCTGGCCTAATGCCACCAGTTTGCCAGGCTCCGTAAAAAATCAAAAGCTTTGAATAGGCATCTGACTGCCGATGAGCGCAGGAAGGAGAGACAGGCGAGCCTCGACGAGTGGCAATCGCAGTGGGATGCGGCAGGAAAAGGAAGATGGACACATAGACTAATTAAGAGAGTACCAGCCTGGATTAAGAGGCAGCATGGAGATACTGACTTCTATCTCACACAATTTTTGTCAGGTCATGGCTGTTTCAGGGAGTACCTAAACGGATTCGGCCATGATGACAAGACGGAACGTTCTCTCTGTGGTAGGGCCGAAGAAAATATAGAGCATATATTCTTCTCTTGCTCGAGGTATACAACGGAGAGAGCTACCATAGAACATATAATAAAGGAAAGGATGACGCCCGACACATGTTGCAATCGAGGGTGGTATGGGATAAAATGAAGGAGTGGGCTGCTATAGCGCTCAAAGAGTTGAGAATAAAGGATTGGCAGCGGAGAGGCATAAGACCGGATGAATAACATAACACTGCAGTGAGTATGTGAAGAGGCATTCTGGCCCAGCTCGGACCTGCGAAGTAATGCTTAATCGGCTGTCCCGTAGGTCCAGATATAAGCTATAGGAGACGGAGTGGGGTTTAGTACGTAGGCGTACTGTTTCGCAAGTCCGATATAGCTAAAAATGCTGTCTGGGCGTGGTCTCGAATGAGGTGTACCTTTAGCGGACAGTATGAATCGTGCATGCTGCCAGTGGCAGTATCTTTGGAAGATTCCCTCAGCGGAAAAAAAAAAAAAACAAAAAAAAAAAAAAACAAAAAAAAAAGTACAGTTCAAAATAAATATTTTCTCTTTTATATTTTTATATTGCACTCCCGCTTCAATTAATCCATTTCAAATTTCTCGCGTGTTACTTTTATCCGCTACTAAAAAATCAAAATCATATAATTTTCCACTATTTCCCGCGCTGCGTATACAGATTTTTTCTTCATTTTTTTCACTACATAAATATAGATATTTTCTAACTGAAAAAAAAACTTTAAATACGATCAAAAGCTAAAATTAAAATTTCCCGCTTATGAAAGTATAGTAGCTGGTGAATGAAATAGTGGACATGTAGACATGTATGTATATATATTATATGTATGTATGAGAGTTTGTGAGTTGGCTATATTTTTTCATCATTTCCCTAATGGCATAAAATGTATATATATATATATATATATATATATATATATATATATATATATATATATATATATATATATGTACTTTGTTGACATATTGCCTACGTAGCACAAAATTTATAATATTCGCGCATATACTACGAGTGCTTGTGTATAGGTGTGTGTGTTTGATTGCATGTGTCGCCTAATAAAATTGGCAATCGCACAAACAAGCGCACATGTACTCATATATATACATATATCTATGGCTCACTCTCGTCGATGATGCTTCCATAGGATTTTTCTTTTGATACACTGTGATTATATTTGGATTTAGGTTTTTTTTTTTGTGATTATAAAAAAAGAAAAAAATATCAAAAGGCATATAAAATAGTTTAACACAAATCTCGTTGTTTTACTTAATTACTTTGTTCAGGTTGACAGCGTAAAGAAAAAAAAAAAACAAAGCGTAAAGAACTGTTAGACTGGCAATTTTTATTTTTTCATTTGTGAATTTGTTTTATTTATTAATTTAGCAGGCAAATAAATAGTTTATATTTTGATTTTAGTAGTAATATTTATAAGCGATGAGTGTAAAGACTTGGCCGAAGACAGCCTTCTTTCTTGCATTTTTTTATAATTTAGAGCATTTTTTCTTACTTTATTTTATTTCATTTTTTATTTTTTTATTTCCTTTATTTATTTATTTATTACTGTCATTTTATTATATTTTTTTATTTTTTTTTATTTTTTTTTTTATTTATTTAATCTTTATTTTGTGTTATTTTATTTATCTTTTATTTTAATTTTTATTTTATTTTATTTTAGTTCATTTTATTTAATTTTATTTTATTTCTTTTTCTCTTCTTTTCGTTTTTTTATTTTATTTTATTTTATTTAATTTAATTTTATTTAATTTAATTTTATATTATTTTATTTTATTTTATTTTCTTTTCTTTTATTTTATTTTATTTCAATTTTTTTTTTATATTTTTTTTAATTTTTTTTCTTTTCTTTTCTTTTTTTTTATATTACTTTTTTTTATTTTTCTTTATCTTATTTTATTTTTTTTTTTTTATTTTTTTATTTTTTTTATTTTTTTTTATTTTATATTATTTCATTTAATTTTATTTTATCTTATTTTATTTTATTTTATTTTATTTTATCTTATTTTATTTTATTTTATCTTATTTTATTTTATTTTATTTTATTTTATTTTAATTTATGTTATTTTATTTATCTTTTCTCTGTAAAGGTATACATCAAGTATCGATCGTTTTAGAACCAAATTTTTTAATATTATTGTTACAAATTATAAATTATATACTATGCATTGGTTATGAATAACAATAAGTATATGTTTAACGGACGCAAGACACTGATTAAAAGTATGTCTGTTGTTTTTTTAATTAGTCTAAGTTTAAAAATTTTCTAAGTATTGGAAGTAATGGATAATGAAACAGCCTTCTGTATCAGGTTTCGCTTCTCAAACATTTCTAATTTGTCCAGACTTATGTTCGAATTTCCCCGGAATATCTACGGGTGTTATTCCGGGGAAATCCGAATATGATATGATATGATAATTGGGTTTATATCGACGCTATCTAGTCTCCATATTTCCTTAATTCATACGCTAAATTGAAGTATTTTCTACACTTTTCTGTGTAGCATTCTTGCAGGTTGTGCGTGCTCGGCACTCCTATATCTATTAGCAGGGCCCTTTTTTCGTGTTTCTCGATTACAGTTATATCAGGTCTGTTGTGTGGCGTGGAGTAATCCATCAATATTGATCGATCCCAGTATAACTTTGTAAAACTGCTGTCTAAAATTGTTTGAGGGTTGTGTGTGAAATACGGATATTCCTCCCTAATTATCCCATATCTGAGTGCTAAACATTAATTCAATGGCCGCACGGATGATATATTTGCTATAATTTTTCTTCGCAATCACTTGGCGCACATAAAAACTTCAGTTTCGGTAAAAATTCCTGGTCTGCTTAGCCAATCGTTGAAGGCAGCTGTGTGTATTTCTGGTCCATCGATTGCATGTGGATATTTTCCGTGGACTGACTTCATTTTCCTTGGCAGTATTTTCAGCATGTCTATTGAGATCATATCTGAGTAGCATACTACTTTATGCCATTGGCTTTGTGGCTTGTGAAAAAACAGCCGGAGGTTGTATACACGCTTTTCATGTAGATGCTCGATGTCTACCATATCTCGCCTTCCTTGCCTTCGTGGTAAGTAGACACGTAGCACGGCTGATATAGGATGGTGTACTCCGAATCTGGCAAATCATGTCCTTGTCGTCTTTGTGGTGTTTCCTTTGAACAGATAAAATTATTAAGTTGCGAATCAACAAGATTTTCACTTGCATGATATATTCCTCCATTGTTACTTGAACGACTTCAGAATGATTCATCCTTTTTGCATGAGCCAAGCCGAGGTATTTATATGAATCATAATCTGACATAGCACTAATCCTTTCATTGTTTGATAACTCAAAGTCTCGCATAATAATTCTTTAGTCGTGTTTTTAGATGCCGTTCATTTGACGCTTAATGTCATCTACATATAATAGGTGGGAAAGCTTATGTTGAGATGAAAGTGGTCCTTTTATATTGAAACTGGGGTTTGTTTCATTTAATATAGATTAAAGTTTATTTTATTTTAATTTATTAATTTTTTATTTATTTTAATTTATTTTAATTATTTAATTTTTTTTTTTTTTTTTTTATGTATTTTTTTTAAATTTTTTTTTTTAAATTTATTTTTATTTTTTTATTATTATTACACCTATTTCATGTACATGAAATGGAATACTAACTCAGGTCAGAAGTATTTAATTTAAGTACTAGAAAAAGAAGAGACCGGCCAACCGAAATTATACCGATCGTATCAGAATCACGAGCTGAATTGATTTAGCCATGTCCGTCTGTTCGTCTATCTGCCTGTCTTTCTGTGTGTCTGTCTGTTTGAATGCAAACTAGTCCTACAATTTTTGAGTTATTTCATACAAACTTGGCAGGAAGATGCACTTATACGTTGAAACGAAAGTTTATCGGAACCGGCCAGATCGGAGCACTATAGCGTATAAAGGAGGCGTTCAAAGGAGGAGGTGAACTTTGAATTTTTTTTTTTTTTTGAAAAGTACTTATTTTTTCATCAATATCTATTTGATCCCCTTCAAAGTAAACCTCCTCGGCTGTAATACGTTTGTGTCAACGCTTTTTCCAATCCTCGAAATACTTCTGAAATGCGCTTTTCGGTATGGCCACCAGCTCTTTCTTCGATTCTGACTTGATCTCATGATTTTTTTAGTTTTGGGAATAGAAAAAAAGTCGCAGGGAGCCAAATCTGATGAATACGGTGATTGAGGCATGATTACGGTTTTATTTTTGGCCCAAAAAAATCAGGAATAAGCATTGATGTGTGACCTGGTGCATTATCGTGATGCAGAATTTGCGATTTGTTTTTCCACAATTCCGATCGTTTGTGCCGTATTGCTTCATGCAAACGTTGCATAACTTCCTTGTAGTATTCCTTAATAACTGTACGACGTTTTGGCATAAACGCATGATGCACCACACCATTGTAATCAAAGAAAAAAACAGTGAGCAAAACCTTCACCTTTTCATTTGAACATAACTCGTACGACCGATTTTTATGAGTTGAAATTCTGAGTCATAATGCCATCAAAAAATTACCTAAGTACGTGAAATTTGGTATATGAGTACTGCATATTGGTTCTGAAAATCATCGACATCGGACGAATAAAATATATATCTCCCCTATACCGGATGTGAGGTTTTGGTCAAAATTCAGTCAAAAAAAGTTTTTAGGAGCATGGAATTCAGTATTATCCAAAAATATTATGAACTACATATTGGCACTGAGAATCGTCAAAATCGGACTACTATATCATAGAGCCCCCACACAACCGATTTGATGAGATAGGCAGTTTCGGGTCAAAAATCCTTGAAAAAAAGCGTGTAGAAGCGTGAAATGTGGTAATCTACACTATAATAACCCTGAAAACTAAAACAAATCGAATTTTGCAATTTACAATAAATTCGACATGTTCATGAAATGTATAAAGGCTTTGGCATGGCCGTAGACAGCCGTTCTTTCTTGCTTTTATTTTATTTTAATTTATTATATTTCCTTTCGTTTTATTTTATTTCATTTTATTTTACTTAAAATAATTTTTATTTATTTTAGTATTTATTATTTTATTTATTTTAATTAATTTTATTTTAGTTTAGTTTCATTTTATTTAATTTATTTTAATTAATTTTTTTTTAGTTTTTTTATTTCATTTTATTTTTATTTTTTATTTTTTATTTTTTTTTAGTTTGTGTATGTTATTTTTTTTCTATATGTATTTTATTTTGATCTTAATTTGTTTTGTTTGATTTCTTTTGTATTTCTTTTTCTATTTAAAACAAGAAACAAATTTTTTTTCTTCGTCTGCTTGCTTATGTAGTGCGAGTAACAGAAAAAAGAGGTGTGCAAAATTTGTTGTCACCGAAAAAGTGTCTGCCAATTAAACATTACACATATACACCTACACTATCTAACAGCTATATGTATATATATATTTTTATATTTGTTCGCCTTGCTGCTGTATGACGTTTATACACGCAAATGCCGACACAATTAATTGAGTGACTGAAAATGCAGTTAACAGCAATCAAATGTCATTGGCTTCTCAATGGCGCTGCCTAGTATAAAGAAACATTGAATTATTTCTATTTTTACTAGAAATTTATGCACTTATATTCTATGTTTATAGTTGTATATCGTATAGCCGTGTATGTTAATTTATATATAATAAACTTAATGATTTTTTCTTTAAAAAAAAGTATGTACTAATTTTATTTGTCTGGGAAAAGGGGAAAAAAGATTTGCTAAAAAATTTAGTATTTAAAAACAACAATTGAATTTTTCTGCTGTAGAATTATTTTGTATAAAATTACTGTAATTTAATATATATAATATAATAAGTATTTTAGTAATCAAAGAGGGTTTAGAAAGGAAATTCCGAAACTCGCATTCACTTTCATACGTATATAGTTCTTAACTTCCAAGTGTTTATATGAATTTTTAAACTTTGCCCAAACACGCAATGGTAGTAAATGCATGCACTAAAAAAAGGAAATAAAAAAATAAATGAAAAAAAAAATGAAAAAAAAAATAAAAATAAAAACCGACTACCGACTGAGTTCGTGATTTCTAATAGGCTGATAGCACTTTTAACCTACAAAGCAATCGTGACTTGCTTGCTTTATGGGCTTTATGTGCAAGCAACACTCCAAAAATGTATACCAACAAGTAAAAGAACGGGGGGAAAAACTGTAGAAAAACGAATGTAAACTTATGGCAGGTGTTGCCAACTTATATTTAACACATAACTTACAAGCTTTTAGCCGTGTCACTAGACCACACCCACAACAGTAATCTAAGTAGGCACACAGAACTATGTACGTAAGGCCTGCTTTTAGGCGCACTCTCAACGCAACTTCGTTCGTGCAAACAAAGCACGTGCAAACGTTTTGAAAAATTTCTATATTTCATACCTATTTACTATACACTTGAGCACATATTACTTGATGTCTTATATTTTAAATGAATTATTGTATATAAATACACACAATGACAGCTTGCTAATTTGATGAATGCCCAAATGTAGACCTTGAGGCATATGAATACTTGTGTGTACATATGTATATGCATTTAATTGGCGACAAATGAGATAATAATTTGGCGCATGAATTAAAAAAAGTGGAGTATAGCGCTGTACTGACAGTTTGTTTTTGTTGCAGCACATTTATGGCATGTACTGTTTCGTGTGCTGTTGTTTGAAGGCCTATAAATATTGATTTTTATGGCGACTATGAAAATTTATGACCAGCAGATGCAAGTCGATTAATAGAAATGCATATATTTAATGGTATGTGTGTGCATTAAGGAGTCCACAAGTATTTTTTTTTTTTTTTTTTTTATTAAGAAAATCCACAAAAAATTTTAATTAATTTTTCGAGCTGTATTAAACCATTTTTTGTTTTTGGGAAAAGTGAAAAAAATTACAACAAAAGTCTGAGCGGTAGAAGTTATAGCTATTTCGGCAACCACCACGTTTACTCATCAGACTTCTTTCCAGACAGTCTTGCTCGAATTGGATCCGAACTTGGTATAAACACAATTGAAAGTTTGTGCTTTTTAATTAAAATCGTGTGCAATCCGCTCGAATGACTGTCGATTGGACTTCGGAGTGAAGTGACGGAGCCATTTCTCATCCATTGTCACATATTGACGCAATCGCATCGGATTTATTACGCTTGAATATCTCCAAACACTGTGCTCCGGATCATCAACTTGTCATTGTTTTTGGTCGAAAGAGAGTTCGCGCGACAGCCACTTTTCACAGAGCTTTCTCATACCCAAATATTCGCGAATGATATGATGTACGCTCTTTAGAGTGCCTGCTATTTCATTCAGTTTCAATCTACTTCATCCATTCACTCAAAATCATTTTGTGGATTTTTCTAATGTTTTCGTCGGTAACAATCTCTTTTGGGTGTCCACTTCTTTCAATGCCTTTGGTGCTCATTTCTTCACGCCTCAAGTACATCAAATCGCCAATGGTTAACTACAGCAATCTTTTGGGCAAATAGAAGTCTGGCTAGTCACAATTTTTAAAAAGGCGTTGCTCTCATACTAGTCCAAAAAAACTTCAACCCAATTAGCCTATCTTCACTGCTCTTAAAATTGTTGGAATAATGAATTGAAATACTTTTTTCAAATAACCTTTTCTCCGACAGATCACACGTGAGTCGTGTCAAGCTGTCATGTTACTTTTGTTCAGTACTCAATCAGCCCTTTCATCATAGAAAGACTTATGCCTGAACAACGTTTACAAATCATTCACCTTTATTACGAAAATTCACGTTCTGTACAGAATGTGTTTCGCGCGCTTCGCTCAACTTATGATCAACATAATCGGCCTACTGAACGTACTACTCGCAACACCATCACCCATCTGTAGACCCAGCATTCATTATGGGATAATATTCGACCAAATAGACTACGTCCAGCACGCAGTGGAGAAAATATAGCGGCCGTAGCTGAGAGTGTACACGAAGACCTTGGAGAGTCGATTCGGCGCCGTTCGCAGCAACTCCGACAGACGTGTGAAACGACTTAGCGCAATTTACGTCGAGATCTTAAATCGAAAGCGTACAAAATACAACGCGTGCAAGAGCTGAAGCCGCTCGACCTTCCCCAGCGGCATCGCTTCGCTCTAAGGGCTCCTGAAAGGTTCCAAGAAGATCCGACGCGTTCGAGCCAAATTTTGTTCAGCGATGAGGCTTATTTCTGGCTCAATGGGTATGTAAGCAAAAGTGCCGCATTTGGGACGAAGAGCAACCTGAAGAGAGTGAAAGGCTGCCATTTCATCCGGAAAAAACAACGGTTTGGTGTGGTTTGTGGGCCGGTGGAATCATAGGTCCGTATTTCTTCACAAATGATGCCGGTGAGAACGTAACTGTCAATGGCGACCGTTATCATGGCGTAATAACCGACTAATTGATGCCTGGAATTGAAGCTCGTGATCTTCACGACATTTGGATTCAACAAGATGGCGTCAATTCCCACACATTGCATCAATCAATGGATTTATTGAGAGAACACTTCGGTGAGCAGATAGTTTCACGTCGAGTGGCCACCAAGATCGTGTGATATGACACCGTTAAACTTTTTCATGTGTGGATATATAAAGTCTAAAGTCTTTGCGGACAATCCCGCTTAAAGTAGGCCTTGGAGAAAAACATCACGCGTGACAATCGGCAGTTGCCAGTCGAGATGCTCAAACGGGTCATCGAAAATTGGACTCAACGGATGGACCAACTTTGAAAGAGATAATCTTCAAGAAATAAATACCAAAGAATGCTCCTTCGAACGATAATAAACATTGTCCATTAAATTTGAATTTTCTTTGTTTTTTTCTTTAAAAAATTAGGGAACCTCGGAATAGAACATCTGGTTAAAAGGAAAATTCATGGAAACAGCGTTAAACCCTTTGGTTGTGGAAGGAGATTGAAAAATCTCTAGAGGTAAAAGAATACACGCTCCGAGCTATTTTTGACAAAGCAGTCGTCTTTAATAACATTCAGCCAAGGGCTGAGCATCTCAGCAACTCTTGTAAAATTAATTGAATATAAGTGGAGCATCTACAGGGCAGGTTCATTATTTAGAATTTAGGCAGAGTTAGTCTTCAGGTTGGCGTGCTATCCCCTCTCATCTGGCTACTAACACTGAAGAAATTGTTGTTGGATCTAGAAAGGAAAGGATTATTTGCTGTAGCTTAGTACTACATTAGTTGAAAAACACCAGATATCCTTACAAATCTTTGAAAACTTCCCTACATGATATACAAGGTAGCGTTTTTTATGTTCGCTGAATGTGTGATAAGGTGTGGGATTAAAAATAAGACAATTATATGTCCTTTTCAATATATTCACCCGCGAAATTTGTTAAAATTTCACATTTTTCTATTAATTTATTTATAATCTCATAAAAGAAATGTTCTCACTTTATCTTCAAACCAATAGCAGAACTGCTTCCTTAACTTCTTCGTCGGTAATACATTTTTTACCCTCCAGCACTTCTTTTTTAATTTTTGAAAACACGTAAAAATCATTCGGGCACAGGTCGTGGCTGTGGGGTGGGTGATTTAGGGCAGCCAACGCAACGCTGCGCTTGTAGATGCCCACGTCGTCGTGCAAAACCAGCACACCTTTCGTCAATTTTCACTGTCTTTTCTCATTGATTCTTTAGTCTCTTTTAGAAATATTGGAGCGCAGTTTTCTCAGTTATGGAAACACCTTTATCTTTAAAATGTCTCAATAATATTACTTTCGAGACCGAAAAGACCGTTGCCATGAGTTTTCCAACTGACAGTGACACCTTAAACTTCTTGGGAGCTACTTTGCCCTTTTTGAATGGAGTCTTGTTTCGACTCAGGTTCATAGTGATGCAACTAAGCTTCGCCTCCAGTACAGAGCTAGTAATCCTCACAGAATACCACATTCCATCTCGCCAATAGTGTACTATATTAGGAGTGAAAGCGAGATAGACAGAAAGCTCTCATGGTAACCAAATTTAGAAGAAGCGTACAGAGGACTTTATACCTCTAAAATAATGATGGGGTTCAAATGGGGTTTAAAGTCTGATCTAATTTATTAGCGGTAGTTGTAAGGCCAATAATGACATTATTGTATCTTTCCTGGTTCGGTGGCTAATAGTAGGCAAGATATATCCGGTGAAAGTATATCCGCACTTTTCTTCTATCTACCAAGACATTCAGTGTTGTTGAACTTCTGTTTTAGCTGTAACGATCCTCCTATATTGGGCATCAGTCTGAGCATTTGGAATGTTATTTTAGACTCCTTCTACGCAGGATGTTGGATTTGAGACCTGTAAGTAAGCTTTGAGTCCAATCTTACATCGAAGTAACTGAAAACCTTTTGTATTCTCAGAATCTCCTGTATGTCCTCGTTTTTTTTTTTATCTCGCGCATGAAGCCACATTTCTGCTTTATCATCACTTGGTCAAATTTTTTGCACGCATCTTCGGTGTCTCGCGCAGTGATTATCACGGCGATGTGGTAAAATTGTTTTCTACTTTCATATTTATTAATCCCTTTGAGGCGCACACCCTAATGCACTCTTACACGTAAGTTTTCGACTTTGCGTGTTCACGCTATGTCGACACGATTCTTTGTCGACAATTAAAATAATTTATTTTTTTTGGTTCATTTTACGTTGCTAATAATGAATTATGACTGAACGTTTGAGCGGCCGGACACGCGGACAGCCGGCCGACCGCCGGCATTTTAGATGGCCGTTTATAGCGCATCATTCGTAAGCTGTGCATGATGTACGCTTATTTTTATCAAGCATAGCCATTTTTCATTTTACGCTGCATGTACAACAACAAAAATCAATGTGTCCCTGGCCAAACCACCAGCAACAACGTCTTAACGCTTCTCACCACCCAACTGCAAGTGTGGAAAATATTTGAGGGCACAAGAGTTGCAACGGTGGTTTCAGGCATTGTGGCATGCAGCATGTTGCATCATAAACACGCACACATCGTAATATTACAAGTAGAGGTTTTTTTCTCGCCGCGAACTCATAAACTTTTATGTTCGAAGGCAAAATTTGCAAAGAAAGTCGTAAAGAAAACTTTAAAGGAAATCATATATTATTTTGCAAAATGGACATTTACGGTCGTGTTCTTTGTGTTCATATTTTCTAAGCGTTTAAATGGAGCATGAAATATTCATAAATACGTATATATTGTTTGTTTGTTTTTTTAATATTTTATTATCACCCATTAATACGGTTGAGTAAAATCAAATTTAGCCAAATTAATTACGATCTGAATTCTATATTGATTTTGCTTCGCTGAATGAGGTTGGCAAATAATGAGACAATTTATGAGGAAAAAAGAAAGACTAGGAGAGTATTTTATTGGAGAGAGATTTGGCAACGATGCGCCACCTAGGAAAAATATAAAGATAAAGATAAACATAAAGATAACGATAAAGATAAAGATAAAGATAAAGATAAAGATAAAGATAAAGATAAAGATAAAGATAAAGATAAAGATAAAGATAAAGATAAAGATAAAGATAAAGATAAAGATAAAGATAAAGATAAAGATAAAGATAAAGATAAAGATAAAGATAAAGATAAAGATAAAGATAAAGATAAAGATAAAGATAAAGGTAAAGATAAAGATAAAGATAAAGATAAAGATAAAGATAAAGATAAAGATAAAGATAAAGATAAAGATAAAGATAAAGATAACGATGAAGATAAAGATAAAGATAAAGATAAAGATAAATTTAAAGATAAAGATAAAGATAAAGATAAAGATAAAGATAAAGATAAAGATAAAGATAAAGATAAAGATAAAGATAAAGATAAAGATAAAGATAAAGATAAAGATAAAGATAAAGATAAAGATAAAGATAAAGATAAAGATAAAGATAAAGATAAAGATAAAGATAAAGATAAAGATAAAGATAAAGATAAAGATAAAGATAAAGATAAAGATAAAGATAAAGATAAAGATAAAGATAAAGATAAAGATAAAGGTAAAGATAAAGATAAAGATAAAGATAAAGATAAAGATAAAGATAAAGATAAAGATAAAGATAAAGATAAAGATAAAGATAAAGATAAAGATAAAGATAAAGATAAAGATAAAGATAAAGATAAAGATAAAGATAAAGATAAAGATAAAGATAAAGATAAAGATAAAGAAGTAAAAAAAAATTGAATAATACAACAACAGATTACATGGCAGGCGTTGGCTAAGTTGGTAGAGTACTCGCCTGTTATACCAGAATCCGTCGGTTCGATTCCTGCAAAAGAAGTCTGATGAGGAGATGTGGTGATCTCCGTAACAGCTGTCACTTCTACCAATTTTTCTTTGTTGTTTAACAAAATATTCAATGAAAAATAATATTTCTAACAAAAATAGGCCTTTGAATATAGCTCATTTACTTATAGCCGAAAATAAAAATCAAATTTTTTGTTACGCTTCTAAGCCTTTAAACTGGCACAAGAAAGATTCCAGATCGATTTCTCACACCTCACTTCCGGTATCTAAACAACTCAATTTATTTTAACTTTATAACAGTTTTTTCCGCTCTTCCCATTCAACTGACTTTACTTAAAGTTTTAATAGTAAAAAACTTGAGATGAGTATGTATTTTGTATTATTTGTATTTTATACAAAGTTTTATTCCAGAAACAAACTTTCAAAATATTATTCTCCAAAATTTTCGTCTACCTAACTTCATTAATTTTCTTAGTTTCTAAAATATTTAAATTTTTCTAGCAAACTTCTGTTTCGCTTTCTTTATGGTTATGGTGCGCTGTCGCGTTCCCCATGAAGACGCTGCTAACAAATTACCAACAACACTGTTATAAATTATAAATGCAAAGCTGCTGCAATATTACAAATGAAACAAAGCGGTCTGTGGCGATAGCAAGAGGATACATCCATAAAATTTCTCTTTATCGCATATTCAAGCATTTTTATGCGCTTCCTTCTTTCGCGTACTTCGGCGCTGTTGACACTTTGGGAAAATGGGAAAATGCAAATTGTCAATAAATCATAAGAAATTCTGCAAAATTTGCAAATTTGTAAAGCAAAAATGAGTAGAGAAAAAAAAAGAAAATGGGCGTTGAGCAAATGAATGTTGATGTATGTAAATACAAGAGTGTATATATATGTTGCTAGGAGGACTACGAAAACTTAAAGCAAGTTTGCAGTGAAGAGTCAAGCTAATGAAAACAGCGCAAAAAATCTTTCACCTTGTTTGTCCGTTAGACATGTTTAAATTAGGATTTCAACACAAAATATTTCAAATTAATTACCAAGACTTCCACTACAGAGCTTGATAACGTCGGTGCGTTGTTGTGAAACGAAAATTAGGTGGCGCCGATCGCGGTCACCCTATTCCACTCTCAGCGAATTCGACAGTGTTGTCATAAAAACTATTCATTATCATTTAGTGTGAAGCGGCACTACTTAGCGTAGATAAGTCATCAACCAGTAGGACCGATAGCAGCAGGCAGCACCTTCTACACAGGGCCAGAACAATAGGTGTATGACCGGACACTCGAGGATGGGAGCTCATGGTAGAAAAGTAACACATTCTCTGATGATCTCCGTCGCAGCTGCAGGGAGGCAAATGAGGAGTAATCAGTGAGGAGGCCGTACAACATCATTTCTTTAATAATTTTTACGGCCGTCAGCAAGCACAAGAAAAGTTCGACTTCGTAGAGCTACAATCCCAACATACAGCCGTCGACTCGCACACCTGCTCTCCGAGAGCACTCATCAATATCTCGACATGAGGAAACTTTGGAACTTAATATCTCAACGTCCACCTCGAAACGTTGTGGTTGATCACAACACAAGAGGGAAGCGAGAAGCATCTTCAGATGAAAAATGAATGAGGCCGTAATGCTTGAGAAGGAAAGAGCTTAAGAAACTGGCCGACAAGGGTAACACTCGAAAATTTTATGAAAAGATGAGTCAACTAAGAGAAGTTTTCAAGGCCGTAGCATACTCATATAAGAACCATAGGAGGTAATCTAATGACAGATGACCAGAGCATACTAGTGTATGGAGAGAACACTTCTCCAGCTTGCTGCATGGCAGTGATGATGAAACGCACGGAAATGGCGAAACCGAAACCCAAATCGGTGACGATGGTATAGACAACCCTTCAACTGATAATGAAAACGTAATGACGGCGAAGGAGGAGCATGCAACAGCTTCTTTGTAGAATATAATCGGACGAATTGAACCCAAGTGCGCTCTGCCCAACACATAAAACGGATGACTTCAAGGTCTGCGCCATTTTTCATTTGATAAGCCTTCTCAATATTATATATATATACAAGATCATATCCAACATATTGTGTGAAAGATTAAAGCTCATCGTAAACAAATTGTGGCGTTCGATCTGCTAAATACACCATTATCTAGTGAGATATTCACCATGCGACAAATCTTGGTGCAGACCCTAGAAAAAAATCGATACACACCACCTTTTCATCGGATTTAAAGCTGCCTTCGACAGCACATTAAGGGGCTGCATCTAGGCCAAAATGTCTGAATTTGATATCTGACAACTATGTAGGCTTACCCCGGATAATATCAGAAGCGAAGTCAGTTATTATATTAAGTTACAGACAATTAATTACAGAAATTTTTTTTGTGTAGAATAATAAATTAAAAAAAAAAAATCAGTTTTTCCCATAAACCAGCCTACGCGTACCAGTTTTTTCATACCTTAGCGCAGAATACACCACAAACATTTACTTATTATTAAAATAAAAGTATTTAAATAAAAATAAATTCAGAAAAAATACAATGTGTCACCAAAATTCATCTTTCTCGAAAAGCAGAAAAAGAAGTGACATTTTCTATGCGTAAATGCACTTTCACTACGCAGAGAAAATATTTTCATACATTTTTCGGTTTGCTTGTTTATTTGCTTTTGTTTGTGCGTTTTTTGCTTTACTTTGATTTTACGTACATTTTTCTCACCGTGAGTGTGACATACATATGTATGTATTCATGGACATGCATAAAAATCACTCATACGCAGCGACACTCTGCTGTGCACTTGCATGTATGCCGCTAAATTTAAAGATCTTATCAAAGCTTTATCAAAATTATAATGGTCTAGATACAATGAAAATATTGAACAAAGCTGATACTAACTACTTTTTTTGGCCACAAAAGTTTTAAAAGTCCGTTCATTTTCAACCCTTCGCTAAGCACTCACAATGGTAAGTAGGCTCGAAGCGATCAGGAAAATGGTATCTTATTTGCCGTGCATTTTTTCAATGTAATTAAACATAATATTCTTCATTACCAGAATTCGATGAGTAATCAGATGAAAATTTTATTCAGTATAACCTTAAATCACTTAGAGAAATTATTAGCAAGGCCATAAGCAAAAATTGTCAAGAGAAAGCAAAAGCTCCTGAATATGAAAGGATCATGCGTGATATGATAAGAGAGCTCCCACAAATGACACTAAAACACATACTTTATTTTCGTTAATAGCATATTAATATTGTGCAGATGCCACGGAAGCTCTCACATATTATTATAATCTCTCGGCCAGATAAAGATCCAATTTTGGTACACTCCTATAGGCCTATTAGCTAAATAATGATATTCTACAAAATCTTCAAGAAACTTTTATTATATAGAAATACAAGCGATTTTAATTTGAAAGTAAATAATATTTTGAACTCCAGTGTTCCTCGATGTTGCTCAGGCATTTGATAAAGTTTGGCTAGTTGGACTATTATATAAGCAGAGAGGTATCTACGCTTCCCGCATATTTTTATATATGTATATTTGGTTTTTTGTAACCGCTGAAGCGACTTTCGGCCGAGATCCTCCTCCAATGTTTTCACCAAAAAATGGAGGGACCTACAATTCATTCTAAGCCGCCTCTGAACTGCTGATGGATTTTTACGAAGAATTTTAATTTAGTGCCAGAAATACTCTCGGAGGGCTTGACGTTGACTGCCAAGGGGCGACCGCAATTAGAAAAATTTATTTTCTATAATTTTGGATGTTGCTCGAACCTGTACTCGAACCCAGATCTGGCAGATTGTAGTATGTAAAGCTAACTACTGGGCTATTGCGGTCGCCATATTTATGTCGTACTAAAAAGCTTCCTCACTGTCAGAAAATTTCGAGTTAGGCAAAAAAGTTGCAGTACTAAGTCCTATGATATCTAAACTGGAGCTCCACAAGAAAGTATTTTAAGGCCCATCTCATACTTCGTTTATACATCGCTATCCATTTTCCGGTTTCCCAAATAAAGGTAAATAAATGCATTTAAACTAATTTTTATTACTGGAAATCCGTTTTTATTATAAAGTTTGAATCTTGGCATTATATGGAACACTAACGGATAAAAGGAAATTTCGTCTATTGATAAGATATTGCTTTTTGATGCAAAAAATTACAGATAACGAGTCTCTGAACACCGCCTTAGGATAATCAGCCATCAAGGATCGGTATGTTAAGTTCAGACGTAGTGAAATGAGCACCGAAGACGGTGAACTCAGTGGACGCCCAAAAGAGGTTGTTACCGACAAAAATATTAAAAAAAAATCCACAAAATGTTTTTGACTGACCGTAAATTAAAATTGAATACAATAGCCGGCACTCTAAAGATATCAACTGAATATGTACATCATATCATTCACGAATGCTTGGATATGAAAGGGCTCAGTGAAAAGTGTTTGCCGCGCGAGCTCACTTTTGACCAATAGCAATGACGAGTTGATGATTCGGAGCAGTGTTTGGACGGTGTCAGATGTTCAAGCTCCAATCATTTCACTCTGAAGTTCAATCAGCAGTCTTTCAAGTGGACTGCACACGATGAACCCGCTAGAAAACGTGTAAGAGCGAAACAGTCGGCTGGCAAGGTTATGGCGTCTGTATTTTGAGATGGACATGGAATAATTTTCATTGACTATCCTGAAAAATAAAATACCATCAACAGTGACTATTACATAGCGTTATTGGACCGTTCGAAGAGCGAAATTGCCGGAAAACGACCGCCCTTGAAGAAAATGAAAGTGCTGTTTCACCTAGCCAAAGCACCGTATAACAAGTCAGTGAAATCAATGGAAAAAATCCATGAATTGGACATCGCGTTGCTTCCACATTCACCATATTTTCCAGATCTGGCCCCCAGCGACTATTTTCTGTTGTCAGATCTCAAAAGAATGCTGGGTGGAAAGAAATTTTTGTCGAATGAAGAGCTAATCGCCGAAACTGAGGCCTATTTTGAAGCAAAGGACAAATCGTACTACAAAAATTGTATCGAAAAGTTTGAGGGTCCCTGTAATCAGAGTATCATCCTTAAAGGAAACTACTTGTATGTTGAATAAAAAATTAAGTTTGCCAAAAAATATGTTTTACTATGGAAGGCCGGTGACTTTTCAATTGACCTGTTAAATCACTCAATTGGCAGTCTCGTGAATTTATGCAAACTTCGATGCGTTTGTGAAAATTTTCAAACTTTCTGGCACATACTGAGCGGTAACTTAGCCGCCATAACTTGACGAATATTGGTTTTCGAGAGATCAAGAGTTAAAGGTTTAACCGCAGAAACACGATCCTTCGCTAGTCCCACAATAGAAGTCCAACGGTATCAAATCGCACGATCCCGATGGAAAAATTGACATCGCCAAGGCAAGAGACTACGCGGCCATGAAATTTCTCTCGCAATGAAACCAGCGAATATGGCCAAAAAATGTCAAAATACAACCCTGCAATTTCGAAAACACTAAATGGATAACCTTTGATATATATCGCATATACATTAAAAACACATTTTGTGTTAGTAAATCTTCAAATTCTTTGAAGTAAAGAATTAAAATTGCATCAAATAAATTTGGACACAAAATGCTGTAAACACGTCTGCACGTACATTTAATGCAATTACGCTTAGTGTTGGTATTTGTTGTTGTTGTTTTTGTTTTGTTGCTGTTGTTTTTGCTGCTTCAGCTGCTACTTGATAGCGTTGAAATGCTACTTTGCTGCCAGCTATTTTTATATAAAATTTATATAAAAATAAAAAACGCGTAGCGTTGACACACTGACGAAGCGCACATACGCACAGACGCATAAAAATAGCATTAGATGGACTATATATATATATACGCATTATATATATGCTTGTATGGACATTAAATTTATTTGCTTTGCTCTTGCTGCTGTTGCTGCACTCATTTAATGGGGCACGAGTACAAGTCACATAGCGACAACAACAACAAATTTACAAGCAACAACTGCACAAGCAACAAAATCAACTACACAAGCAACAACAACAACAACAACAACAGCGGACATTTCTATTTTTAACGCAACGAAAATATCAAATGCTGCGACAATTTGACGTTGCACGCAATATTATAAACAAACTCATGTATATATATATATGTATATGTTTATGTAGTCGTACATATATACAAGTATATGTTTCATAAGTATATTTATAGCGTTGCTGTTCTACTAATGATAAACATACAACAAATAAAAGTCGGACAAACATTTTGGATATGCAAAGAAATTTGTACATACACAGAGACATACACATGCATGTGCATTTGTGTATGCATCTTGAGTTGTGGGTGGACACTGGCTGATGTTACAGACAGACAAACAAGAACACATTTATTAAGTTCACATTTATTATTATTATTCTCAAACAGTTAACCTACGACCCGCTCAGCAGCACGAGTTCAGCTACAGAACAGTAGCTCATGAGGTGAATTTTAAGAGAATCTTAATTTAAAATACCTTGTATAAATGTTATCTAATCATAAGTTGAGTGTCGATAAAATTGTTTTCTTAATATGAACAAGAAAGAAAAGCTGTCTTCGGCCCTTTCCTTACGCTAGCGTCGTTTGATAACTCAGTGATTTTTGGATAAAATAAAGGGTTATCAATTTCGAGATTACCTACTTTTTTGAAGAAAAAAAAAAACACAGGAAATTCAATTTTAATGGAGAATGTTTATTACCAATCGAAAGAACATTCTTTGGCATCCGTTGAGTCCAATTTTCAATGACTCGTTCAATAATTTCGATTGGTAACTGGCGTATGATACGCGTGATGTTTTGTTTCAAAGTCTAAATCGAAGCTGGATTGTCCGCATAGACTTTAGACTTTACATATCCCCATAGGAAAAAGTCTAACGATGTGATATCACACCATCTTGGTGGCTAATTGACCGTCCCAAATTGACCGTTCTCTCAATAAATCCATTGATTGGTCCAATGTGTGGGAAGTGCAGCCGTGTTGTTGAAACCAAATGTCACGGAGGTCACGAGCTTCAATTTCAGACATCAAATAGTCGGCTATCATGGCTCGATAACGAAATATGGACCGATGATTTCACCGGCCCACAAACCACACCAAACCGTTATTTTTTCTGATTGAAATCGCAGCTCTTGAATCTTTTTAGGCTGCTCTTCGTCCCAAATGCGGCAATTTTGCTTGTTTACATAACCATTGAGCCAGAAATGGGTCTCATCGCTGAACAAAATTTGGCTCGAAAACGCCGGATCTTCGTGGAACGTTTCAAAAGCCCATAGAGTGAAGCGATGTCGCTTGGGAAGGTCGAGCGGTTTCAGTTCTTGCACACGCTGTATTTTGTACGCTTACAATTTAAGATCTCCACGTAAAATGCGCCAAGTCGTTCCATACGTCAGTCCGAGTTGCTGCGAGCGGCGCCAAATCGACTCTCCGCGGTCTTCGTATACACTCTCAGCTACGGACGCTACATTTTCTTCACTGCCTGCTGGACTTGGTCTATTCGGCCGAAGATTATCCAATAATGAATGCTGAGTCTCAGAATGGTTGATGGTGTTGCGAATAGTATGCTCAGTAGGCCTATTATGTCGACCATAAGTGGAGCGTAGCACGCGAAACACATTCTTTACATAACGTGAATTTTCGTAATAAATTCGAATGATGTGTAAACGTTGTTCACACTTAAGTCTTTCCGTGATGAGATGCCAAACAATACTGAACAAAAATAATATGACAGCTTGACAGGACTCACGAGTGATCTGTCGTCTGTCCTTGACTTGGATCACCCTTTAGATTTCTTTTCAAGACCCTCAAAAAATTCGTTTGTTTCTATGACGATCTCTTCATTCGATCCGAATCTTTTACCGTCCAGCCGTGTCTACAGGTCTGGCCAGAAATATTCGCAGTGAGTTAAATCTAGAGGACATGCTGGATGGGTTAGCGGTTTGTAGCCCAATTTATGAATTTTACCTTGATGACTTACACTCGTGTGTACCCGTGCATTGCCCTGATGGGATGGAACAGCACTTTTTTTTACCAAATGCGATCGTTTTTGCTTCAAATCAATATCGAATCTGTACAAAAGATCTGAATAGTTTTCGCAGGCAATCGTTTTAGCCTTTTTTCAAGCTAACTGATGTGAATGACACAATGACACCTCGAGCAACTCCCTGCTGGTTAGGGGCTCAAGAATTTACCCGCGATAAGGCATGCCTGTCGTAAGAGGCGACTAAAATCTAATAGTTCCCACGAAAATCGGGTCTTTATACCGGAACGACCCCGTTTTTTATCAAGGACTGTCACTTTCTCAATATTCCTCGGAGCCAATTTGGCGAAATTTTTCTGCGGTTACAACAACAACAACACCTCGGGTATCCCAAAAGTCTGTAGACATGACTTGGTCTTTTTTAGAGCACGTTCAAACAGAGAAATCCACAGTCTTGATTCTTCTTTGGCCTCTGGTGTGGTATGGGGGATCCATGCTTCGTCTAAGATTACAAAACATTACATTTGAAGTGGTTACAAGGTTGCATTTATGGTCTTAAGCAAAAATATTATTCTAAAATGTGATGTGCCCTCTCGGTTGAGATGTCTGCAGCCTCAGCCATCTCACACGCCTTTATTCTCCGATCGTCTAATGTCATTAAATGAATTTTATCGACGATTTCTGGCGCGACAACCTCTTTTGGTCGACTTGAAAGCTCGGCGTTACTTGTACTGGCACGACCACAGCGGAACTCAGTAAACCAGTTCGTAGCCATTGAAAGTAGTATTTATCTAGCCATTTTTAGTTTTTATGATGGTTTTTTAAGCAAAAAATTATGCTTAGTCAGCACTCGAAATTCAATTTTTTTCACTTTCGTTCAAATTCACTAGGTCGTCTGCTTTCAAAAGCTGTCGAACACAGACTAAATGGCGCAGCTGGCTACAAATTTTACAGTTTTTTACGAGGTATCTTCAAAGGAAAAGGTGGGTTTTGATTTTTTGTGGGCTGTATACATTCCACTATCGATATTTTGCTTTGTTATAATCGGACACACACGTTTATCATGTGCTTGCATTAAGAGCCAATTTCGATTTGAGTGTTCTTCGATTTTTGACTTTTGAAAGAAATGGATCAAGAAACTTGAAATGTTCACTGTGGCATTCGGTGAGTTCACCTTGTCTCAAAAAAGTGTTTATAAGTGGCACAAGTGCTTTACGGAAGGCCTAGAAGATGTGATGACGATGAGCGTCCTAAACGTGCGACCACGTCAACGAGCGAAGAAAACATCGAAACTGTAAAAGACAGCGAAGCTTGTTCCGAAATTGCTAAATTTTGACGCTAAATGTTGTCGACAACGATCCGATTTTGCTCAAATGGGTTATAACTGGTGACGAAACGTGGGTATATGGTGGGTATATGACGTCGAAACCAAAGCCCAATCATAAAAATGGAAGCTGCCAGAAGAGCCAAGACCGAAAAAGGCACACCAAGTTCGATCAAATGTGAAGGTTTCGATCACTGTTTTCTTTGATTACAATGGCGTGGTGCAACATGAGTTCCTGCCAAAAGGGCATACAGTTAATAAGGTAGCCTACAAGGAAGTTATGCAACGTTTGCATGAAGCAATACGGCACAAACGATCGGAATTATGGAAAAACCAATCGTAGATTCTGCATCATGATAATGCACCAGCTCACACATCAATACTTTTTCCTGATTTTTTGGCCAAAAATCAAACCGTAATCATGCTTCAACCATCGTATTCAACAGACTTGGCTCCCTGCGACTTCTTCCTATTCTCAAAGCTAAAGAAACCAATGAATGGAAAGCGCTTTGCCACAATTGATGAGGTCAAGTCAGAATCGAAGAAAGAGGTGATGGTCATACCGAAAAGCGCATTTCATAAATGCCTCGAGGATTGGAAAAAACGTTGGCACAAGTGTATTGTATCCGGGATGGGATTACTTTGAAGGGGACAAAATAGATTGTGATGAATAAATAAGTACTTTTCAAAAAAAAAAAATTCAAAAGAGATCTTTATCAAACAGCTCTCATACAACCGGAAAAAATACTACAGCACGAGATTACATTTTTAGAATCCTTGCGTCTGAATACGAGTATCTAAAAAATTTTTCGGTGTTGAATACGATACTTGCGTTCAATTGGGAATAATTTTTATATTTACCGTTATGTACAATTTCCACTTATTATTTGTCAATACCAGTTAGTATTTCACCTTTTTATATTCACACCTTACCATATTAAAACCGATAAGGAGCACAAACACCAAAAATAAAGCAAGAAAAAAGTCATAAAAATAAATTTCAATAGCACAATCACTTGAGAGATATTTACACGTACGAATAAATTAAGCACAAATAACAGAAAAGTGATGATGAAACACAATTGTGTAACAACACAGTGTTGAAGGACACGTTAAGTGTGGGCGACACTCAAATGAACATATACTACAAGACTTCATACCTATACAGCTACGCGTATATGTTAGTATGTAGCAAGTACATATGTATATATTTCAAAATTAAGTTTGAGCCCAACTGGTATGGTTTGAAGCTTTACCAAAAGCTCCATGTATTTTTCGCTGTACTTTTCACTTTATTGCTTTATTTTTGCCCCCTCTCTGGCGCCTTTGCCAAACGTTGCTGTGCGTTGCTGTGTCATTCAATCGAGCAGCGCGAAAATTTCATCAAATTTCGCATTCTTCATCGCATCGACCTGTTTAATTTGTACTCCTGCGGTACGCACGCACACACACACACACTTGGCTTAGCATAGATTTTCACACAACAATTGAGCGTTCGTTTGTTTGTATGTATGTTTGTATGTTTCAATTTTTTTTTGCCTTGTTCACGTTGTGTTATTTGGTTACATGCGAAAATGTGTAGTTATGCATATACTCGCAGTTGTTGGTGTTGTTGTTTTGGTTGTTGTTGTAACATTTTAATGGGCCAACTGCCTAAATACCAAAAGTTCATGTTTATTTGCAATTATAAAAGTCGCTGAATTGTCGGCTAATGTTTGCACTTAGTTACATATACCCATTCATGCCTTTACATATATACATACTCGTATGTACCCTGCAGGGTAAAGTACTAGTTGTCAACTAGAATCCAACTGGTTTGCATTTGCACACTAACTAGTTCATCTTCCAACTATTTGTCATGACAGCAACTGGTATTACATGGCAATGTACTACGCGCTGTCATTTATTCAACTATGCATCAGCCTCCTACTAGTTAAATACTAGTTCATTTATGTATATTGAGTTTCTACTTTAAAAGTAAAAATATAAATAAAATTGAGTTGGTCTGTAGAGAAAATCGAACCGAGAATCCTACACGCTACAGTGCTTACCCTAACCACTCGGCTATCCTTATAATATAAAGAGCAACGTCATTCTTGGCACTTCAACAGAGCTTATTAGGAAATGAAACTCTGCCCTGAAGTACTAGAAATAAAACAAAAACATAGTAATATTGTGATATTGAAAATTATTATTATTCCCGTTAGTGGTAACAAATAACTAACTGGTATGATTTCAACCTATTTCTCACTAGTATTTAACTGGAATTTTTGCATACTACTCTACCTCTTCACTACAGGGTATATATATTGTACAATATATGAACCTAGATACACACAAAAGTATATGTGTTGTGGTTTTTTTACCGCTAGATTTGTTTGCTTTCCTGATTCAATTAAATTGTGTATTTACATTTGCATTTAACATCGATTTTTGAGAATTAATATTTGAATTTTATTTATCACAATTTTCAAAAAATTATTTTTGTACAAAAATCATGGAAACTATAAAAAAATCGATATTTAGGGGTTTGAAAAAAAAATCAGTTAGTTCATTGAAAAAAAAATTCTGCTCTCCACCAAGGCTCTCCATTCATCATATCAGTATATTTTAATGCATGGAACGTTATATGGGTTTAAACCGAAAATATTGCAAGAGGAATATATGATAGAAGGCGTAGTCCTATATTAAGGCTTCATGATACTAAATAATGGGTCATTTCTCCACTCCACAGAAGTTTCACACCCCTTACTTAACAATATGCCCTCCTGAGCCTATACCTAACAGGTCAATTGAAAAGTACACTGCCTACTATAATAAAACACATTTTTTGGAAAAATTCTTCTTTTTTATTCAACATATTTTCCTTCAAGAGTGATAAACTGATTGTAGCGGCCCTCCAAGTTTTCGATACCTTTTTTGTAGTACGACTTGTCTTTTGCTTCAAAAAATATCTCATCATCATCTTTTCGTTCGACGAAAATTTATGCCCAGCGAGCAATCTTTTGAGATCTGAAAACAGGAGATAATCGCTGGGGGCCAGATCAAGAGAATATGGTTGATGCGAAAGCAATTCGAAGCCCAATTCATCAATTTTTGCCATCAATATCACTGGCTTGTGGCACGGTGCATTGCTTTGGTGAAACACCATTTTCTTTTTCATCAATTGCCGCTGCTTTCCTGTGGTTTCGTCCTTCAAACGTTAATAAGGCTATGTAATTGTCGCTGTTGATAGTTCTTCCTTTTTCAAAGCAGTCAGTGAAAATTATTCCATGCACATCCCAAAATACATACGCCATAACCTTGACAGCCGACTATTGCGTTTTTCCACGCTTTGGAGCGTGCTCATCATGCACTTGGATTAGTATCGATTGGATTTCGGAGTGAAATGATGGAGCTATGTTTCATCCTTTGTCACATATCGATGCAAAAAGTCGGATTTATTACGCTTGAACATGTCTAAACACTGCTGATAATCATCAACTCGTCGGTATTTTTAGTCAAAAGTGAGCTCGCGCGGCGCCCACTTTTCACAGAGCTTTCTCATACCCAAATATTCGTGAATGATATGATGTACACGTCGAGTTGATAAATTTAGAGTGCCTGCTATTTCATTCAATTTCAATTTACGGTCATTCAAAATCATTTTGTGGATTTTTTCGGTAAAAACCTCTTTTGGGCGTCCATCGCCTTCGGTGTTCATTTCACCACGTCTAAACTTAGCATACCAATCCTGGACGGTTAATTTTCCTGGGGCAGTGTCCGGGTATACTTCCAAAGCTGGAATGCTTCCATTAATTTGGACGACGTGACCTAACCAGCGTAGCCGCTGTCTCTTGAACTTCACTGAACTTTGTCAATGGCGTCTTGTAACCCTTACAGCTTATCGTTCCGCCGTCTGTGGTATTCGCAGTTGCCAGCACGCAAAGGGCCATGAATCTTCCGCAAATAATTTCTCTCCTAAAGCCGACACATCGGATGTCGACATCAGCCAAACTTTTGCGATCTATAGAGTTTAGTTTTGGTTCGTTGAGAGAGGACTTTTCAATTGCCTACTCAATTCAAAGTAGTACCTGTGGGCAAGAGTGATTCTGCGTTGGATTGCAAAACTAACATTGTTGGTGTTGTTGATGCTGGTTTCAAGATAGACGATTACAAAGTGATGACTGTCAAGAACCAACCGGTCTGAAACCTCGTTCGGCATCGAACTGCTCGGGAGCTCCTTCCTAATTCTGGCTGCGCTTGTAGTATTTTCCAGCGTCAGTTTATATAGCCTTATGAGTTTTGCAGGGCCAAAAGGGGGTGTGTATCGCTTCTTTTCTGCTGGGTCTTCTCTAAGATTTGTCGAGTGATGAATTGGCCCTCACAAATATGAAATTAATTGTACGTACTTTACAACATTACCATTATAGGGCAGGTAGGTCTGAGCTTCATCCGATTTCACCCATTTTCAACAAAGTTTAATCGAATAATCTCAATTCTCATTTGAGTTATCGTATACACGGATGGATGGAAGTACGGACAAATATGGCTAGATCGATTAGTCTCGTCAGTCCATGAAGTGTGATATATATATATGTCCACATTTGAACAATCCTAATACATCATCACAGTACAGTGTGAAAAGGAAATATAAGAAATATCAGAAAATAGTCCATTTCAAATATTTAGCGACTCCGAAATGTTGATATTATTATAAAATATTTCCTGTGACTGCTGCAAAAGCTTAGAAATACTTCTTGACTTTCACCGACAAGATCGCTATGGCAAACTTTGAGCAGTTTGCAAAGGAGTTAGACTAAATGTCACTTGACTTTGATAGAATCGCAGTATAAGACACTCTCAAATAACACTTTCATATATCCTTAAAGAGAAGAACGAATAGGAAGATTTGAATGTACCAGATCAGCGAATATCTATCATGTTGTTATTGTGTTTATTTAAACCACAAAAATATTCCGTAAATTGTCTTTTGAGGAATATTTCGGGAGTAGCCGACTATAAAACAGGTTCACTTCGACCCCACTGTCGCTAAATCTAATGAATTACGAAAAGCACACTCTGCCGGAGATAAATTCTTGAAACACTAACACACAGACGGCAGAGCCCAGCCATCTTTAGAGATAATTAAAGTATAAACTCGACCAACGAACCCCTTCAGCGTTTTTATATCCGATCCCTCAAATACAACTACAACACATCAAAAGTAGAGATAAAATGTGGAACAAATCAAACACCATTGAAAACTGGGTACCACGACATAGAGCTATACCAAACCGTGGGTAAACCGGTGAGAATAGGATCCGTTTTAGTCACTACGTGGTCTGTGTTCGTCGGGGCTGCATGCTGGCCTTTACTACGAGATTCAATAAAAGTTGTCTCAAAGAAACCTTGCATGCCATATCTAGGCAGATATCTTCTTAAAGGTCAAATCATTTACTTCTTGTACACCGTTTCTCGATAAGTACAAAAAAATGGATATAGGGAAAAGCGAAATAGACCAAAGAATGAAGATTGTTTCTAGCTTCTAATCGCCACACGACACCACATTTTCTCAGATAATATTACATTTAATGCTGAATTCGAAAACTGACTGTATCAACTATGGCTGTCCTCACAAATAATTTTTACGGTCTTGTATGATCTTAAGTCATTCCAACTCGCACTGGCTTTTCTGCCGGCTTTTTGTACAGCGTCTTTAATTTCAGTAGCCAAACGAATGCCACTTTTGGCACTATTATTTCGGTAGTAGTAGTTGCTTCACCTTAACCACCTTATCCACTGCTTCCCTGCTTCTAAGAATATTTTTTTCATAAAATGCTGTGAGATTCAAACTTTCGGCTTGGCTATCTATGCATAGTATGATGCTTCTTATGCTTTTTTCTGTGATGTTGCTTAACCCCGCTGCTTTCCTCATAGCGTAGACATATCGAAAATACTGCGGTCTTCCGGCAGCCTAAATAGTTCAGGCACCAATACCGCTGGTCAGTTTTCAATCCTCCGCTGGCAGATAGCATACTTCTACGTCACTCAAACTTTTTTAAGAGTAACTTGATACTTTCTTTCAGTGATAAGGCGCGTGGGTATGTGGTCTATTCTGTCCAACCTTCTCTCCTTTGCTTATCGAGCTATTCTCGAAGTCTTTTACCGAGAAATCACCCTAAAATAATTTTGATAAACCACTAAAAACATTTTTGTTAGATTTGGACAGGTTTGTACTAAGAAATTCATCTCTTTAGTAAGAGATATTTATCTTAAATTCGGCAGAAATTAGTCGGAAGGAAACTCCAACATATAAATTTTTTACCGAATGGTCATTTTATTTTTATGAATACTCGTGGAAAGCTAAAAATAATTTGAGATTGATTTTTTTTTTTTTTCAAATTAGTATTATGCCTTTTATTCCTCAAATAATCAGTTCATAATATTTCTTCAGCATAATCAATATTTTAAACACTTTCAAATCTATTCCACACCAAAAATTCGACACTTTTATTGTAGAATATATTTTCATTATCCGTAACCACAATGAAATTCCAAACTTTTCCACACAATTTGCTAACAATTAATTGGAATTCGAACAATTCAAATATTGCCACCTCCGCACATACAAGCATGCAGCACAATTTAACAAATTTCAACGCAACATAACCTCAATACGAAGTGATTAAGTTGATAATTTCCGTATTTCCAAAATTTTCACTTCTCACATTTGTCATGCTGCAATAACGAATAGTGCAAAGCTATTATTAAAAATTTTAATGTTAATTTTAACATTTAACTATGCAATTCGGCATGTCATAGCCATAATTGAGCCGCTCAGTGCACACATCGATTAACTCGAATAATAATACGAATAATACGAAAAGTTGAGAAACGCGATGATGTAATGTATAAGTATATTGTTTTTTAAAATTCCTCTGATAATATGAATTCAAATATATAATGTAGAATGCATGATTGCAGATATAGCTTTCATCTAACGGTATATAAAATTAATAAGAAAGAATAGTCAACAAACAATCGTCAGTAATGTTACAGTTCTTATGTGACTGGTGGAGTTAATCGATTTGGCAACTGAAAAAAGTAATGAAGTTAAATTTAGTATTTACATTTTTAAGAGTTTTCTTACAGAAAAAGTTAATTATTATACATTTTTATCACAGCTTTTCCATAAAAATGAATGTTGGCAGTTCTGTTATAATATAATTTTTGTAATTAATTCATAGCAGCTTTATGTTAGCGGCTTTATGTTAGTAATATTATAAATAATCAGCTGTATGCGAGGATTCGTCATTTCGATTTATTGACAAGTTCTTATAGTAATCGTGTTTAACAGCAGGAATGAATTTTAGCATGTCCATCATGTCTCTCCATTTTTCCCTTGTCACAGTTCTACCTTTAGGATATACTTATAATAAAGACTGATCTATATTTTCCAAACTTTGCGGTCTACCCACTAAAGATTTTTTAGTATATTAATGGCTTGAAATTCTGTATCTTCATTATAGTCACATTTGAATTGTATGAGATAGGGTTTGGACGTTTCTAACTTTATCCAGCGTATTTTAAGCCAATTTGCTGGAAGCCCTGTGACCGTTACTTTTCTGTTAATGATAGACTGTTCTAAAGGTTTTGTTGACAAAAAATCTTGGTGAGTCATTTGGATTAGATGTAACATGTTCTTTAGAACAACAATCGTATATCCGCCCGTCACTCACCTGATATGTGTCTCTAAAATATTTTTTACTAACGGGAATATCAAGTCTCCCTTTTCGAAAGTAATATGTAAACGATTGTGATCTTCGTTCTTTAGTTTCATTCTTTAAATGATATATATTTTCGTTAACTTTGATACAACCTCTTAAGAAAATATCATTGGTCAAATTGACTATGTAAACTATAAAATGTTTTCATGGCAGCCTCTCTCTAATCCGAAATAATTTTTTGTTTGCAATTTTGACGGCATCTGCATTGTATATCGACAAATGGTTTTGCAGATATTAAATTTCCTCCCCTATTCCTGTATACCCAAGCCTTTTATCCTGTTATGCTTTTGTAAATTTCGTATCCATTTAACAGGATTACGACTTTTTTTCCTCCCAATCAATGTGTTTGTTGGGTTTGTACTGTTGCAATCCGATGAATCCGAGGAAAACTTTAACCGTCTTCTTGGACCAGACTTTCTGTTGATAAATCGTATTGAAGAATCATCACTGCTTTCCTCACTCACATTATTAGTCTCACTCATTTTGATTATCACGGTATAATATTTATTTATTTAAAAACTATCTGGGAGTAATGTAACATTCAGCGTGCGAGCAAAGACGACTAGATACGAAACTCTCTAAAATGTAGATAAATTGCGTTCCTCGATTATTTTCTTTGTGCTGGTAACAAAGCCAAATGAAGGAATTTTGAACAGCTGATGGTAAACAAGCCTCAGTACCACTTCGTCAATAATGAAACGCACCATTTTTTATCAAAAAACCATTTTAGGTTATTAATAAATTTTCATTGAGCACGATAAATTTGTATGTTAAAATTGAGAACAAATGTTGTTTGTATTTATTGAAGTCAAATATTTTCCAAGCACAGCTGTAAAGGTGCAGAATAATTCATTTTTACAATTTTTTATCATCAAGAAATGCCCAAAAAATTTCCAGAAATCCCAAAGTGTAACGTTTTCATCGCAGCGGCACGGTTTGAAAATGTTATAAAAAAATGTGGATTTTCAGAGCGCTCTCACGAAATAAAGAGTTTCGTATCTAGTCATCTTTGATACTAACTACCGTTTGCATTGCGCTTCTTTTTATCTGTTTACCGATGCGATTTTGTTACGAATATTATTGAGAGGGAGAGAGCATATTCGGCTGTTTAAAAACAAATAAGCGTCGATGTACGGCCAGAACAGATACAGCGTTACTGAAACGATTTACATTAGAGTATGGAAATGGCTTCTGAAATAAATTATTTATTATTCATTTGCCATTTAACGGTGCTAATCTTTATTATTCAGGAAAGTTATTATAAATACAAAAAGTTATGACACTAACAAGTGCTTTGACACTAAAATTTAAGATTTTTCAAAAAGTGGAGCTAATCGATGTGTGCACTGAGTGGCTCAATTACAACTGTATTGTGTCATAAATTACAGTTAAATTGGTTTTGTTTTTGATGTAAAATAATTTCAGTTTTGCGTTTTTCATTAAATACAATATGTTATATAACAGATTAATTATATATTGGCATTTTGGCATATAAATTTTACAATACGAGTGCATTATATCCGAGTGAGGGTGATGAATAAATAAGTACTTTTCAAAAAAAAATCACATTTCACCTTTTCCTTTGAACACACCTCGAATATACGAATATACTTAGACCCGATTCATCGGAAGAGTTGGTGGTAGTGTCTGCCATTGAGCTCTCTTTCAGCTTACAGATTACATTACAGCTTAGTTTAGGGGCAGGGATGAAAAGCCATTAAGACATATGTCTTGCTTACGACAGCACAAGGTGTCTCTCACTTATGTTATTGACTGCAAGAACATAGTCAGGAAAATTTTCCATACTTCTGAATGAAATGGAGCGGAAGGAGTCAAAGGAAATGTCCACTTTTTAAAGAGGGCTACCCTCACAGGTAATGGGTCAATTCTTCAGAAAAGCTATGCCCTGATATTTGGGAGGTACTATAACTCAATATCCAGGGACTATTCAGATTTTTTTCTGGATTATGGCGTGTCTAGATTATGTTTTGTCGGGATTTCGTCGTGTCTGGATTTTAGTTTTCGAAATTTTGTTGTTCGGGATTTTGTGTGTCGGAATTTCATTATCCGTCACCCGTTTCAAATATTCAGTGCAAGGTTTGTGGTAAATGAAATAATTAATTTGACGCACGAAATTTTGGCAAAATAACTCGCCTTCCACGCAGTTTGTGCATCAGTTTTACGGCGAGTTAACCAAACCAGTTATTTAACGGGCAAAACACTCGCATGAGAGCTCGTCTAGTGCATACATAAGCAAATATTGGTATTGTGGGTCAAAGTGTACTCAAACAGTCATCAACATCAACTCGCCTCCGTGCGCGTTTCTTTGCACGCAGGATTTTGCATAAAGACCACGGTATGAAGGCTTATAAAGTCTCTAATTGGTCCTAGAACTGAAGCCTTATGAACATCCGACGCGATTTTAATCCGTAAGACGATTATTTTTAACGAAAAATCGTTTTTTCTAATGAAGCTCGTTTTCATCTCAATGGGTTCATTAAAAAGCAACACTGCTGCAGTCAGAACTCAGCAAACCCATTCGTAGCCAAGAAAGTGCCAAAGCAACGAGTGATTGGTTCGGTTTTCTACGAAAACGTAAAAAAAACTGCCGTTGCCGTCAATTCCGAGCGCTAATGTGATACGTTAACTGGCCGCTGCGAAACCATGCAGAGATGATTCATGACATGAAACACGAAATTTACGTTGAGACCTTAAATTGACATCGTACAAAATACAACTTATGCAAGAACTGAAGTCGATAGCATACTTATGTTAACCATTAGGGTGGTCGACATATATGAATATATTTTGGCTACTGGCCTCAACAACCATCCCAATCGGCTTCACTTCGCTCTATGGGCTCTTGAAAAGTTCTAAGAAGATCCGACGTTTTCGAGCCATATTTTGTTCACCGATGGGGCTCGTTTCTGGCTCAATGGGTATGCAAACAACCGCATTTGGGATGAAGAGCAACCTGAAGAGATTCAAGAACAGGCATTTCATCCAGAAAAAATAACGGTTTGGTGTGGTTTGTGCGCTGGTGGAATCATCGATCCAAATTTCTTCAAAAATAATGCCGGTGAGGACGTAACCATCAAGGGGCGACCGTTATCGCGCCACGATAACCGACCATTTGATGCCTTAAATTGAAGCTCGGGATCCCCGCGATATTTATTTCCAACAAGAAGGCGCTACTTCCCACACATCGCATCAATCAATGAATTTATTGAGAGAACACTTCGGTGAGCAGATAATTTCACGTTTTGGGCCGGCCGATTGACCACCAAGGTCGTGTGATATCACACCGTTAGACTTATTCCTGTGGGGATATGTAAAGTCTAAAGTCTGTATGGACAATCCCGCTCCGATTCAGGTCTGGGAACGAGTCATTGAAAATTGGACTCAACGGATGGACCATCTGAGGCCTAGCAGCGGCCAGCATTTGAAAGGGATAATCTTTAAAAAGTAAACGCCAAAGAATGTTCTTTCGAATGATAATAAAAATTTCCCATTTAATTTGAATTTTCTGTGCTTTTTGCTTTAAAAAAAGTAGGGAACCTCGATATGGATCGACCTTTACAACAAAAATGGTGATTCAAACGTCGCCATGTTTCGTACTTTAAGAGGAGTTTATGGTGGACATAATCGTCCAACTACTCAACAAATTGGTAAAATTTTAAAGAAATATGAAGATACTGGAACGGTTACAGATATTTTAAGGTCTGTGCATCATGGTTTTGCTCGTTCCACCTCAAATATCGCTGCTGTAAGTTAATGTGTAGCCGAAGATCCGAATGTGTCTATTTCTTGACGTTCTCAAGAGCTGAGACTTTCTTACGGCACATTATGGCGAATTTCGCACTTAGACTTACACCTACATACATATAGAGTCCAGCTCACACAACAACTGAAGCCAGCTGACCATTCACAATGCCTTATTTACGTCGATTGTGTGCTTGAAGCAGTGAACTGTGATTTTTTCAACAAAATTTTCTTCAGCGACGAGGCACGATTTTCGCACGGTGGATACGTAAATAAGCAAAACTTTCGCATTTAGGGCTCCGAGAATCCTCAAATAATTGAAAAGAGGTCATTACACCCAAAAAAAAAACTTACTTTCTGGTGCGCTTTTTGGTCCGGAGGTGTGATTGGACTTTACTTCTTTGAAAACGATAACGGCGATACTGTAGCTGTCAATTCGGAACTTTATGGTTGTATGATAACCGACGACTTTTTTGGGCCTGCACTTGAAGAACACGACTTAGACGATATGTGATTACAACAAGTTGGTACCAAATGCTACACAACATGAGCGAATTTGGCTTTATTGCGAGAGAAATTTCCCGATCGCGTAATCTCTCGTCTTGGCGATGTCAATTGACCACCGAAATCGTGCGATTTGACGCTGTTGGACCATTTTTTGAGGGGCTACGCGAAAGAAGGTACGAATACGGATAAGCTTTTAACTCTTGAGTACTTGAAAATAAAAATTCATCAAGTTATGGCCCAAAAGTGGTCAAAAATTGCCACAAACGGATCGAAGTTCGCAAATATTCACGAGGAGGTCATTTGAATGATGCAGTGTTTCACATATAATGCCAAAATTCAAATTTTATATTAAAAAACGAATTTCATGAAAAAAAATTTATTTTAAATGCATTTTATTTACGTCTAATTTGGAAACCACAAAATGGATAATTCTGTGTGTTATTTGTTTTAGCTTTCGAAACCGATTTTTATTTTCCCGCACTCAAAAATAAACATTTACTCACAAAGGCGATTTATTCATGTAAATCAATGCAATCAGTGTTGTTCAAATATTCATTTACTGAATGCGTAATTATGTAATGCGTGTGGATTGGATGATGAAGTTCGCTGTACACTGAACTACGTTGCTGGCTGCAGAAGCTTTCTAGTTTGTAAATTTTTGTTACAACAATAACAATTACATAGTTGTAACATTGCTAATTGCATTCCACTTGTGACATGCTCGTCGTCCTTGTGGGCGGTGAATAAATCGATTTCATTAAAGTGAAAATTTGAAATGTTTTTACAAGCAAACTTATATACTTGTATATATGTTGTATATATATACAAAAATATACTACATTTCGGCACATTCTTTTCAAAACTTAACTTCACAGATATACATATAAATTAACGGTAATTGCTTTCTCACAAAAGTTCAAAGTCTGAAATACATTTTGAGCATTCTTTTGCCATTTAATTAAATTGATTTAACTTATAGACGACAGACAAAAGGAATTTTCGCCTAATTAAATGATTTTTCAAATGGCATTCGAAAATGAATGAATTGAATTTTTTTCTTTTTCTATTTTCTTGTGATCACTTTATGGGATTGAATTGAATTTTTTACACGTTAAGTTAATTTATTGACATCACAGGGAACTGCAAACATTCCTTATATTATTTCTTCCTTATATTATTTCTTATTTATTTTTATTTACCTTATTTTTATTTTTATTTTTATTTTATTTTCATTTTATTTTTTTACTTTTTTATTTTATTTTTATTGTTTCACTTTTTTTACTTTTTTTATTTTTTATTTTTTTTCCTACTTTTTTAAATTTTTTATATTTTTTTTATTCTTTTTTTTTTCAAATTCTCTAACTTTTTGACCTTTTCCTATTTTGTCTTGTTTCGACAAATTCACCCGCTTGTGCGGCACTAAATATTTTATGAGGCTTAAAAGCATAGCGGAATTTGAGTGCTCTTTATGGGCATTGTTGATGCTGCAGAGACTTTTGGAGGTAAAAAAAAACCCCACCCACATGACTCAGAGCACATAAAAAGTTTAAAATAAGGCATTGGACAAACACTCATACATACGCACATATAATTGTACTGAGTCAGTTACACGGAAAAAGGTCAAGTGAGAGTAAATAGCGTAGAATTTCATATAATATAGAATTCTATATAATATATATATATATATGTATACATGCATGTATTTGCTTAAAAGTGGCTGCTTCTAGTACACCAACGTTGTGTCCTAATGTAATAACCGAACTTGACCAAGTTAAGGAAAGTAGCAAAAGCAATTAAAGCGTCGAGGAGTTTACTAGAGCTTAATCCCTGCTCCCTTTCCGCTAAGCGCTTAAAAGTTGTTCATTTGGCCGAAAGTGTTGTGCAAAAGGGCGTAAGGTGGAAGTGGAAAGTTTTAACAAATAACCAACAGTTAATTGTGTTAAGTTGAGTTGGTCTATTTTATACAATTTTTTTTTCATTTCTTCATATATATATAATAAAAAAATATTTTGTATTAAGTGTCATATAAGGTTGACAAGCGAAAACCTTTTGCCTGCAAAAAACTTATCAGTGAAAATTGGCAACTCTACGCCGTAAATACTTTGAATTTATTATAAATATGTATGAAAAATATGCAATATTGGAAGGGTGTTTTTTCGAACAATAAAGGCAACTCCTATTTTTACCCAAATCAGACACGATTCCGACAATGGCTGGAAAATCTTAGTAAAAGGTTAACCTTTTTTTCATGGAATTGCTCCCTCCAGTGAGCTCTAAAAATTTGAACAGAAATTGGTTATGGGTGGCTTATGTGTTTCGTGATTTCATATTTCAAGATTTTTTGTGTAGGGATTTCATTATAAAATGTTTTCCAATGGGGATGATAAAATTTCAAAGTGTCGTTTTGGCCATTTTTCATATGTCATGACCTGTAATTTTTTTTTACATTGTATTCAGTAATGTTTACAATTTCATCATCGTGAATTTGCTGAGTTTACCTTGGAAGAACTTAAAAACGATAACGATTATTTTAAGAAAATTCTCTTCTCCGATGAGGCTCACTTTCATCTGAGTGGTGAGGTAAATAAACAAAACTGTCTATTCTGGTGCGAGGAAAATCCATAAATTATTCATGAACAACCATTATATTCACCTAAATTGACAGTTTAGTGTTGATGGAATCATCGGTCCGTACTTCTTTCGAAATGAAGCTGGTAGCACCGTTACTGTCTATGGAGAGCTGTATAGATCGATGATAAGCAACTTCTTATTACCACAATTGAAAAAAGTTGATCTTAACAACATCTGCCTCTAACAAGACGGAGCTACGTGTCACACAGCACGTGCAACAATCGAATTATTGCGAGAAAGTTTTGGAGGTTCGATTATTTCAAGAAATTGTTACATTTAATGGCCTCCAAGAAGTTGTGATTTAACACCATTAGACTACTTCTCTTATGGTTATTTGATGTCATTGGTCTTTAGCAATAAACCAGACTCTCTTCAAGTTTTAAAAGTAAATATTGAACGTGCTATTCATGACATATGACCAGATCTCTAATTGGCAGATCATATTTTTAAGGAGGGCCATCTACCGCTGGATACTTGACCCACTGCTTATTGGAACTTTAACATCTTTTTCAATGATATTTTCGTTGCGTCTAACATTCACGCACGAAATTCAGACGAAAAAACTCATCTATCACGCGGTTTGTGGAACAATTTGGGCACACCCCATACAAGTTCGTTATCGGACAGTGCGTTTAGAGGAAAATATTGCTATTGTTGGTAGCTCAAAGTGTGCTCGAGCAGCCATCAGCATCAACTCGACACTGTTTGCAGGAAACAAAAATCTTCGTTACGCAGGACTCGGCATGAAGGCATATAAAATTTAATTGGTTAAAGAACTGAAATCTCATGAGCAGCCGATGCATATCTGCTTCGCTCAATTGGTTGAAGATGGCTTGGCAGAAGATGCGCATTTTTACTGAAAAATCATCTCTTCCGGAAAACCTCATTTTCACCTCATCGGCTACATTCACAAGCAAAACTGGGGCTCAGAAAACCCATACGTAACCATGTAAAAGCCAATGCAGCCGCAAAGAATGACTGCTTGGAGCGGCATGAGTGTCGTGGGTGCATCTTTTTTTTTCGAAAACGGGAAAAGAGCTGACGTTACCGAGTCGTGTTTAGAGCTTATCATTTTTTCAAATGTTGGCGAATTTAACTACTCAAAACATTTTTTTTGAGGTTCTTTTCATATTCGCGGAAAATATTTTTAAGATGTTGTATACATTATTGGCGCCATGTAATTGCTGAAACGATTTCGGCTGATACTATACTAGGAGAAAAAAAAAATATTTTTAAAACTCAGATAACGGTACATCAGCTGGTTCGAGTTGGTTTGACTAACATCCAAAATTATAGAAAACTAAATTTTTCTAACCGCAGTCGTCCCTCGGTCGGAAATGTCAAGCTCACCGAGTGGATTTCTGACTTGAAATTAAGGATCCTCATAAAAACCCACCAGCCGCTCGGAGGTGCTTTGTATTAAGATGTAGCTCCATTCGCACACTCAGATGTAATACCACAAATTAGAGAGCTCGGCCGAAAATCGCTTCAACGGCTACAAATCGTCAATTGTAAGAGTGAAAATATATATCCGCGCGATGGGTGCCGCGATTGCACACACACGACTTTAAGCACAACCGTGTAACCACTTTAAAGGAGTGTTTAGCGATGTTCAAACGCAATCCAAAGGAGTTTTCGCGCCGTTTCGTTACCGTAAATGAAATATAGATCCATAACAACACACCAGTGACCATAGAACAATCAAGACAGAGTGTTTCTCCCGGCGAACGTGCACCAGAGAAGGCCAGGGTGGGTCTGTGGGCCAACAAGGTCATGGCTACAGTTTTTTTGGGATGATCGAGGTGTCATTCATATCGGTTACCTAGAAAAGGGTAAAACGATCACCGGCGTATATTATTCAGAGCTTTTGAACAAATTCGATATTGATTTGAAGCAGGCACGACCGCATTTGGTGAAGTAAGTGTCATTCCTTCTACCTGGACAATACACGGGCGCACACATCTGTAGTCACACTGGAAAAAATTCAAAAATTGGACGACGAACTGCTATCCCATCCAGCATATTCTGAAGACTTAACCCACTTTCTTGTTTCCAAACCTGAAGAAATTGCTGGGCGGTAAGAGATTCGGATCGAATGAAGAGAACATCACAGAAACAAACGCCTATTTTGAGGGCCTTGGAAAAACCTATTATTTGGAAAGAATACAATTACTGGGAAAGCGCAGGACTAAATGTGTAGAGCTAAAAGGAGAGAGCTGAGAAATAAAATGCTCACTTGCCGAAAAATAATTATTTTCTTTTTCTTTTTTTCTTTTTTATCAAAATAGTTTACCTCAAAAGGAGAATAATTAAATTTGACCGTAAATAATCAATTGATAAATGTCAAAATTTTAACAACATATACATAAAAGAAAACAAATAAGAAAACTTTTGCCCAATTATGAATTAAAATTTTACTCCTAAATAGATATATAAATTTCATACAAATTCAACCATACATACATACGTTTATATTTATTTTATTTTATTTTATTTTCACACCTGCAAATAAAACCTGAATCTCCAAACCTTTCACCTTAGAGGTAATGAATCGTGCTATTAAAAGGGCAAAAACACCGAAGCACAGCGTATCAAAGAAAATACATATCGATGTATGGAAGCCACACAGCGCGATACATCATTGTAATTTTTCCTTCAATATCATTAGGCGTTAACACACAATAGTAAATGTGTGGTAAAAGCAGCAGAAGACGAGCATACAACAAACATTTACAAAAATTAAACAACAAGAAACTCATGCACACATACATGCATACATATAAACACCCGTATATTGTTCGCAATCTACAATAATAACTTTCATGATAAGGTAAAATTTATTTTTAACATTTACATTAACTTAGTGTAGGCAAACAAAAAAACACGCTTGCGGGTGTATATATTTGTAGAAATGTGTACATGTATTTGTTAATAAAAGTTTGTGAATACGCTAACACCAAAGACAGGTACAAGAAATTGTAGTTATGAATTTCTATGAGAAACTTATTATTTTGTGGTTTGACGGCATAAAATAAGTATTTAAATGACTTTAAAGTAAGTGAAATATTAAATAAAAATATTCGCAGTATATAAATTTATATATTTGTATACCCAGACACTTGAGCTAGCTTATAGCTTATAAATTTAATATTACAACCAACCAATGAAAGTCAAAAGCAAAGGAATTGCGAAGATTATTTGTGCAATGTAGTGGAAGAATTGAGAAAGCACTGAAGATATAAAGGGTGATCCAAGTAGAGGTACTCTTTTCAATAGCCCTTTTTCGACAGATTAAGCGTGAGTCGTATCAAGCTGTCATGCTATTTTTGTTCAGTATTATTTCACATTTCATCTTGGAAATATTTACGCCTGAACAACGTTCAGATCAAAATCATTCAACTTTGTTGCGAAAATTCACGTTCAGCAAAGAATGTGTTTCGCGCGCTTCGCTCAACTTATGGTCAATATAATCGGCCTACTGAGCGTACTATTCGCAACACCATCACCCATCTAGAGACACAGCATTCATTATTGTATAATATTCGACCGAATAGACCATGTCCAGCACGCAGTGAAGAAAATATAGTTGCTGTAGCTGAGAGTGTACACGAAGACCGTGGAAAGTCGATTCGCCGCAGTTCGCAGCAACTCGGACCGACTTATGGAACGACTTGGCGCATTTTACGCCGAAATATTAAATTGAAAGTGTACAAAATGCAACTTGTACAATAACTGAAGCCGCTCGACCTTCCCAAGCGACATCGCTTCACTCTATGGGCTTTTGAAACGTTCCACGAAGATCCGACGTTTTCGAGCCAAAATTTTGTTCAGCGATGAGGCCCATTTCTGGCTCAATGGGTATGTAAGCAAGCGAAATTGCCACATTTAGGACAAAGAGCAACCCGAAGAGTTTCAAGAGCTGCCATTTTATCCAGAAAAAACCACGGCTTGGTATGGTTTGTGGGCTGGTAACCGTCAATGGCGACCGTTATCGCGCCATAATAACCGACTATTTGATGCCTGAAATTGAAGCTCGCACTCTTCGCGACATTTGGTTTCGACGAGACGGCGTCACTTCCCACACATCGCATCAATCAATGGATTTATTAAGAGAACTTTTCGGTGAGCAGATAATTTCACGTTTTGGGTCGGTCGATTGGCCACCAAGATCGTGTGATATCACACCGTTAGACTTTTTCATGTGTGGATATGTAAAGTCTAAAGTCTATGCGGAAAATCCTGCTTCGATTCAGGACTTGGAGCAAATAATCACGCGTGTCATACGCCAGTTACCAGTCGAAATGCTCGAACGAATCATCAAAAATTGGACCCAACGGATTGACCATCTGAGACGCGGACGCGGCCAACATTTGAAAGAGATAATCTTCAAAAAATAAATGCCAAAGATTGTTCTTTCGAATGATAATAAAAATTCCCCATTAAATTTGAACTTTCTGTGTTTTTTTTTTCTTAAAAAGTAGGGAACCTCGATATAAATCACCCTTTACATACAAAAGAGTATGTATATAAACACAAATATACATAATAATGTATGCAGCAAAGCAAGGACATTTAAGCAGTGTAAAAAACTCGATGATTTAGTTTAATAAAAAAAAAGAAAGAAAATAAAATACCTAAAAAATAAATACTTGTATATGTGTATGTACGTGTGCATGTGTATAAAGTCAACTGATATTTGAATATTAAATGTGACCACAATGAACCTGAGTGACTGAAGCTTATTTTGCAAGCTACTTAATTATTTTTCTTTTTTACTCTGTTGCTTTTCACTTTTACCGTGTATACCACCGCGTAAATAACATTCAAACGCTGATGAGCTGGCTAATGAAGTTGAGCGCGGTCAAATTTATCAACGCATTTTTGTGATGCCAATGATGGCGCTTAATATCATCAACTATCTGGCATATAATATTCATAAATAATATTCAAAAAAAGAATTTTAAATATTCAAAACAAATATTTGTCACTAAAATAATTGGAAGCAAAAAAAGGATAGAGTGAGAAACGACTTTTTACCTTTAATCAACAAATTTCAAATTTATTGTATTGCATTTTAGGAATAAATATTAATTCTCAAATCTGAAAAAATCGGTTATATGGGGGCAACATATTATAGTCTTCCGATTTCGATGATTTTCAGTGCCAATAATTCATTATATGTGTGTAGGATACAAAATTTCATACTCAAATCTGAAAAATCGATCGAAAAGTATAATAAATGTGTAACTTTCACATATTCATATTTTATTAAAATTTGTATATTATTTTTTTTAACTTTATAGCATTTTATTTTATTTCATTTTATTTTTTTAAATTTTATTTTATTTATTTTTTCATACCTTTCATTTCCATGAAATCATATAATAACTTTGATCCGAAGTATGTAAATACCAAAGAGAAGAGACAGGCCCACCGAAATTTAAACCGATTGTATCAGAATCACGAGCTAAGCTCATTTAGCAATATCCGTCTGTTCATCCGTCGATCTGTCTGTCCATCTGTTTGTTTGAACCCAAGCTAGTCTCTTAATTTTTGAGATATTTCAAAAAAACTTGATAGGAAGTTGCGCCTATACGATTAAAAAATAATTTGTCGGAAGCGTCCAGATAGAAGCCGCTAAAGCGTATATACGACCGATTTTTCTGATATAAGGTTTTGGGTAAAAAAAAATCCGCTAAAAAGTATTTAGGAGCGTAAAATGTGGTATTATGCACACATATTGTGAATTGATTCCATCTAGAAGCATGAAGTATGGTATTCTACAGGCCTAAATAAAATTATTAAAATTATCCAGTTCGAATTTTGCAATTTTCATTAAATTTGATATATTCATGAAAGGTATAAACACTTCGGCATGGCCGAAAACAGTCGTTCTTTCTTGCTTTATTTTTTATTTTATATTATTGGATTTTATTAATTTTATTTTATTTTCTTATTTCATATAATTTTATTTAAGTTATCTAATTGTATTTTACTATATATTACTTATCTTATTTTTTATTTATTTTATTTTATTTAATTTTATTTCTTCTTATTTTATTTTATTTTATTTTATTTTGTTTTGTTTTATTAAATTCTTTTATTTTATATTTTTTATTTTATTTTCATTTTTAATTTTAGTTTATGCTATTTTATTTTGTTTTGTTTAAGTTATTTTATTTTTTTTATTTTTTTTATTTTTTTATTATTATATTATTTTATTTTTTTCTTTATTTTATTTTATTTAAATAATTTAATTTTATTCCATTTCATTTTTTTTTTGTTTTTTTTTTTTTTAATTTTTTCATTTGTTGTTATTTTCATTAAATTTTTTATTTTCGTTTTTTATTTTATTTTATTTTATTTTATTTTTTTTAATTTAAGTTATTTTGTTTTATTTTGTTTTGTTTTATTAAATTATTTTATTTTTTATTTTTTTATTTTAATTTCAGTTTTATTTTTATTTTATGTTAATTTATTTTGTTTTGTTTAATTTATTTCCTTTTATTTTTGTTTTAATTTTTTTATTTTTTTATTTTATTTTATATTTATATTATATTATTATTTTTTCTTTATTTCGTTTATTTATTATTATCTTTCTTATTTAATTTAAATAATTTTATTTTTTTTTCATTTTTTTTTTTCATTTTTTTATTTGTTGTTATTTTCATTAAATTTTTTATTTTCGTATTTTATTTCATTTTGTTTTATTTTATATTAATTTTTTATTAAATTCTTTAATTTTTTATTTTTTTATTTTATTTTCATTTTTATTTTTATTTTATGTTATTTTATTTTGTTTTGTTTAATTTATTTCATTTTATTTTTTTTTTTTTTATATTAAATTACATTATTTTTTTATTTATTTCGTTTATTATCTTTTTTATTTAATTTAAATAATTTTATTTTTTTTTTTCTTTCGTTTTTTTTTAATTTTTTTATTTGTTGTTATTTTCATTAAATTGTTTTTTTTTTTGTTTTTTTTTTTATTTTATGTTATTTTTTTTTAATTAAATTCTTTTATTTTTTATTTTATTTTTTTTTTAATTTTTATTTTTAAATTAATTTAAATATATTTATTTTATTTTGTTTTGTTTAATTTATTTCATTTTTTTCTTTTTTTTTTATTAAATTTTTTTTCTTTATTTCGTTTATTATCTTTTTTATTTAATTGAAATAATTTTATTTTATTCCATTTAATTTTTTTTTGTAATTTTTTACATTTTTTTATTTTTGTTGTTTTTTTTCATTAAATTTTTATTTTCGTTTTTTATTTTATTTTGTTTTATTTTACTTTATTTTATTTTATTTTATTTTATTTTATTTTATTTTAGTTTATTTTTTTTTCTTCGTCGTTCTTTAACTCTTTGAACTGTTGCTTTTTTTGCTCAGCAATATAATTTTCATGAATTTCACTATCAATAAAAAAAGTTACTCATACGCACTCGCACGCAGCTGTCGGCCACTGCACGCCCATCTAAGCATTTATTTGTGCACATTAACAAAAGGTATATAAATTGCCACTACAAAGTTGACGCACATAGTCGGCTTGCTTTTCATTAGGCGATTATGCTAATCTCACCACTAATTACGGCTCGGCAAAAGTTATGGCAACATCAGCAGCAAAAATGGCAGCATCAAATTAATTTAAATGCCACAAATGGCCTGCGCAAGCGACATCAACATAAATATTAGAGTAGGAAGACCACGAAAAAGCAACAAGCATTTGCGGAAGAAAAATGGTGTGGAACTACATATATCTGGAACTGACCAAAACCAAAGCAGAAAAAGATACCGTTTAGTGATATTAATATTGAAAGGTGGGAGGGGAAATGGCGCAAGTCAAAGTGAGACGATAAATATGTGAAGGTAAAAGTATATAAAAAAATAAAATAAAATTTTTTGAGCAAACAACAAAACTACAAACTAACAGTGGACAGTTGAGCGAGCGAGTTGTAATTAAATTTCTTTGCTGCATGAACTAATTTTCCCAGCGTAAGAGAAATGTGTAGTAATAAATAAAAATGGATATACTCGTGCTCTCGCTTGCAAGCAGCAAATCCTGTGGTCACCCACATTAATAACTGCAAGAGAACACAACTAAGTCGACACTGATACCCCGAAGCGAGGTAGTGTGTTGAGCAGGAAAAGAAAGTATGAAAAAAACATTACAACAACAAACATTACAAAGCGAAAATGTGAACAGTGTTAGCAAGTAAGCCTTGAGCGTACTAAAAGCACGTAACTCAGGTGATGAGAGTAAAGAAAGAAGAAGTAAAGCTTCAATGCAGGCAGTAATAAAAGTGAAAAAACCAAAAAAAAATAGTAAATATACTTGCGGAAAGAAATAAATATAGCACAGAAAATAATGCGAAAGAACCGCGTTGCAAAATAAATATTTTTTGTTTCCAAAAAAAAAGGCGCTTAAACTGGGTTAAACCCCAAAGATTTGCTGTGCCTTTGTTGGCGTAAATGGCAAATGAAAGGGAAGTCAATGATTTTTACTGCTTTACAACATATTGAAAACACTCACACATATGTACATATAGGTTGTATTTTATATAAATATATATGTATTTCCATATGTAAATAAACGCATTTCCAATGCAAAGGTGTGTCGCGCGTTATTTACCTCTCGCACACATGACATTACCTGGGATTACTGTTTACCTCTCTCGTATTTTGTTTATTTTCTTCATTTACACTTTACACATATTCCTGCCATTTCTTGCAAAACTACACAGATTTGTGTCAGCATAAAAGCATTTTTCCTTTTTATTTTGCGCAGTGAAGGTAAATATGCTCCCGTGTCATGGTGTACGCATTGAGCTGGTGTAAGGACTTGAAAGAAATCAGTAAATAATGATTTAAGTATGCAAGAAATCGCTTGTGGTATATACGGATAGAAAACCGTGGAGAGTCGATTTGACGTCATTCGCAGCAACTCGGACGGATGTATGGAACGACTTGGCGCAGTTTACGTCGAGATCTTAAATTGAAAGTGTACAAAATGCAGCTTGTGCAAGAAATGAAGCCGCTCGACCTTCTCAAGTGACATCTCTTCGCTCTATGGACTCTTGAAAAGTTCCAAAAAGATCCAACATTTTCAAGCCAAATTTTGTTCAGCGATGAGGCCAATTTCTAGCTCCATGGGTATATAAACAAGCGAAATTACCACATTTGGGACGAAGATCAACCTGAAGAGCTTTAGGAGCTGCCATTTCATCCAAAAAATCACGGTATGATTTGTGGGCCGGTGGAATCATCGGTCGATATTTTTTCAAAAATGATGCCGGTTCTCAACCGTGAATGGCTGCCGTTATCACTCCATGATAACCGACTATTTGAGGCCTGAAATTGAAGCTCGTGAGCTCCGTGACATTTGGTTTCGACAAGACGGCGCCACTTGGATAGATTTATTGCAAGAATACTTCGGTGAGCAGATAATTTCACCAAGATCGTGTCATATCACACCGTGTAAAGTCTAAAGCCTATGCGGACAATCCTGCTTCGATTAAGGCCTTGGAGCAAAACATCTCGCGTGTCATTCGCCAGTTACTAGTCGAAATGCTCGAACGAGTCATCGAAAATTGGACTAAACGGATGGGCCATCTGAGACGTAGCCGCGTCCAATATTTGAAAGAGGTAATCTCCAAAAAGTAATGCCAAAGAATCTTCTTTCGAATGATAATAAGTTTTACTTCACAAACTCCTAGTGCCATCATCATCCATGCTTCTGCACCATACAGCAGGACGGGTATGATGAGCGAATTGTAGAGCTTGGTTTTGGTTCGTCGGGAGAGGATTTTACTTATACTTTACTCAATTGCCTACTCAGTCCAAAGAAGCACCTGTTGGCAAGAGTAATTGAATTTCAAGGCTGACATTGTTGGTGTTGTTAATGCTGGTTAAAAAATAGACGAAATTATCTACAACTTCAATGTTACGACTGTCAACAATGTCGATGGAGCCTGCGGCCGCGAATTTGCTTACCGAGTCTGGAGAAATTTGAACCAATGGAGTTTTGAGTTCAATAATGACAATATTGTCGGTATACGCTAGGAGTTGTACTTGTACACTCTTTTGCATGACTTTTCTATTTAGTTCTTCCATTCGGCATTCGTTGACGATAGCGTCTCCCGTTTGTACCAAATATCTCTGAAAGGTTCTTCATTATCCTGACGGAGCTTTTGGTGTAGTTTAATGTTAATTTCTCACGGGTTTTTTAAGGCTTGATGCTTGGTGGATTTACTAGATCTGATAAGGTCCAATCAGTTCGCTGACTGGGCGTTTGAGTTTTTCTTACAGTATGCAATATACGAAGTTATAGGCGTTAAACAAGAGATGTATCCCTATTATCGAGTATGCCTTCGTCCAACCAAATTTTGAAAAGAAGCTGAAGCATGCACTCGGCACCATATTTTAATAGTTTAGCTGATAAACCAATGACCCATTCTGCTTTATTACTCATTAGCAGACAATTCCTATTCGAACTTCGTCATAGTCGGGCAACGAAATTTTCCCTCTATAAATTCAATATGCACTGAGCATCGCTCAGCAGATTACCTCCTTGCTTCCTACATCAGTATGTTCTACTTTTGAAACCTTTGGTACTCTTCAAGATCTTTATATTCTTCAAGCTTTTCCCTATCATCCTTTTACCCCCTTATAGAAACATCTACTCGTGTAGATCTTGCTTGCCTCCTTAGGTGCCTCTCTATTTCTCTCGTATAGCACATGTTCAGCTTGAACGCCCAACTTTCCTCATTGTACCAGCTCTTCTTGTACTTCACTTCGTTTGCTTTATCTCCAAATCTCTTCTTTCAACATTGTGAAAGCCTATTTTTGCTTTGGCGGGTGCACGTAGAGAGCTTGAATTGCGCGTGTTCTCATAGAGCAAAAAAATGAGTCGGTTAGAGAACCTACTTGGCTGTCTCTTATGATCTTATGATTTCACCTTCTCCAAGTAGAATATTCTTGTGTTTGTTAGTGCTTCAAGTCGATGTGAGGACCTCGGCGGGCATACATATATTATGCTGGAACCTGCTATCATAGATAATCACATTTCACACGCCGACGAAGTTGATCAGATTCAAATTCATTTTCTCAGTTTTGACAGCTTTTTTAAGCGTTTTTCTCTTATATTTTTATAAGAATAAATAAAAAAATATTTTTTTTCCATAACCTATCCTTAAATCTAATAAAATGACATTTCTACTGCGTAAATATATTTATAAACGAATATAAAGGGTGTTTTTTATAGAGGTATAGAACTTTAAGTTGCAATAAAACAACGATGAATTATTCGATTGACACGAATTTTATTTATCCGAAAGATAATCTTGTGGCATTACATTTTAAATATGATTTCTGGCATATGACCGCCACGGCTGGCGCGGATGTAGTCCAATCTGGACGACCAATTTTCGATGACTTTTTCCAACATTTGTGGCCGTATATCGGCAATAACACGGTGAATGTTGTCTTCCAAAGGGTCAAGCGTTTGTGGCTTATCCGCATAGACCAATGACTTTACATAGCCACAGAAAGTAATCTAGCGGTGTTAAATCACAAGATCTTGGAGGCCAATTCACAGGTCCAAAATGTGAAATTAGGCGGTCACTAAACGTGACTTTCAATAAATCTATTGTGGCAAGAGCTGTGTGACATGTTGCCCCGTCTTGTTGAAACCACATCTCCTGGACATCATGGTTATTCAATTCAGGAATGAAAAAGTTAGTAATCATGGCTCTATACCGATCACCATTGACTGTAACGTTCTGGCCACCATCGTTTTTGAAAAAGTACGGACCAATGATTCCACCAACCCATAAAGCGCACCAAGCAGTCAGTTTTTCTGGATGTAACGGTGTTTCAACATACACTTGAGGATTACCTTCACTCCAAATGCGGCAGTTTTGTTTGTTGACGTAGCCATTCAACCAGAAGTGCGCTTCATCGCTAATGTACGTAGTGCGCGATACCTTTTCCGCACAGAACCATTATTTTCGAAATAAAATTGCACTATTTGCAAGCGTTGTTCAGGCGTGGGTCTATTCATGATGAATTGCCAAACCAAACTGAGAATAAATCACTTGACAGCCGTTAAATCGGTCGCCATCTTGAAAAGTAATGCCAACTTAAAGTTCTATACCTCTATATAAAAAACACTCTTTACATATGTTTCATTATCACTGTTTAACAAATAAAATCCATCAGAATTTGACAAGTAGACAATTAAAGAGAGAAGAAAGAAATACTTAAGAGCTTAAATACATAGTTATATGCTTACGTACACAAATATATATAAGCAAAGGGTTAGCCATTTAGTGGTTTCATAGGTGCAGGGCTGCAATTTTACATCTGTCAAACTTAACTATTAAACCAAACATGTTTTGTTTTAAAGAAAAGTCAGACATTTACGAGAATGGATCGCTTAACAACCGCAGAACGCGTTAAAATGGTTGAAATCTATTACCAAAATGGTGAGTCAAACCTGACACGCTTCGAGCTTTAAGAGTGGATTATGGTGCACATAGTCGTCCAAGAAGTCAAGCAATTGGTAAGATTTTTAGGAAATTTGAAGAGACTGGATCGGTTACAGATATTGTAAGGCCTGCGCATCATCGTTTTGCTCGTTCCACTTCAAATATCGCTGCTGTAAGTGAAAATGTAGTCGAAAACCCGGATGTGTCTATGTCGATTGGGTGCTGGAACCAAAAACAGTAGACCGTTGTCGGAAAAAACAAAAATTTTCTTCAGCGACGAGGTAAAATTGTTGCATTTGGGCCTCCGAAAGCCCTCAAATAATTGAAGAGTGGCCATTACAAAGAAAAAAACCACCTGTGGTCTGGTGAGCTTTTTAGTCCGTAGTTGTGATTGAAATACTCCTTTCTTCTTTGAAAACGATAACGGCGAGACTGTCACTGTCAATTCAGAGCATTATGGTCGCAAGATAACCTAATTTTTTAGGCTTGCAATGGAAGAACACGATTTGGAAAATATATGATTCCAACAAGGTGGTGCCATATGCCACACAAAACAAGCGAATATAGCTTTATTGCGAGGAAAATTTCCCGGCTGCGTAATCCCTCACCTTGGCGTTGTCAATTGGCCACTGAGATCGTGTGATTTGACACCGTTGGAATTTTTTTGTGGGACTAAGCGAAAGACTGTGTTTGCGCGGATAAACCTTGTAACTCTTGAGCACTTGAAACCCAACATTCGTCAAGTTATGGCTGAGAGGTGGTCCGTACTTCTTTCGAAATGAAGCTGGTAGCACCGCTACTGTCTATGGAGAGCTGTATAGATCGATGATAACCAACTTTTTATGGCCGCAATAGGAAGAAGTTGATCTTAGCAACATCTGGCTCCAACAAGACGGGGCCACGTGTCACACAACATGTGCAACAACCGAATTATTGAATTTGAAGATTTGATTATTTCAAGAAATTGTGACATTGAATGGCCTCCAAGAAGTTTTGATTTAACACTATTTGACTACTTTTTGTGAGGTTATTTGAAGTCATTGGTCTTTCACAATAAACTAGACTCTCTTCAAGCTTTAAAAGTCAATATTGAAGGTGCTATTCATGACATACGACTTGATTTAGTGCGAAAAGTGCTCAAAATTTGGGTTCGTCGAATTCGTATCTGCAAAAGAAGTCGTGGAGGCCATTTGAATGATGTTATATTCAAAATTTAATTGTATCGATCGTACTTCACATTAAAAAAAAAATATTTGAATTTGCTTAACAATTAAAGTGTTTTTTTTTTTTGAAAGAAATCATATCACTCTTATTGGAAAACCCTATGTAAATAAAATACGATATAAAAGGGAAATTAATGGCAAGCAATTGTACGAGTATTCTATGCTTGAGGGAAATTTTTTATGTTGAAAAAAGAATTGTATTTATTTTATATATATAAAATCCAGGAAATAAATATGTTGACTCATATAAATATATATTTCTGTAAATATTTATTTAACTAATCAAGTGTACTTCTATACTCGTATATACATAATCAACAGATTTTCAGATTCTTTTTCTAATCGACTTGCAGTTACGAGCTCTATATATATAAATTACAATATTCCATTTATAATCTATAATTATATTTGTTAGTATGTATACATGTATGTATGCATGTAATGTATGTCTGTATGCATGTATGTGTTTACTTAAACAGCACATTGTTGCTTCTCACTTCACTGAACTTAGCCAACCAGCTGTGATAGAGGCAAGCCAAAGTGCCTGCAGCTGCCTGCAAAACGCCAAGCATCATTATTGTAACGAAAGCTCACAACATACACACATACACATTCGTATACTCGTATATATACTACATCCTTCATATAACAGTTTCTGCCCTTCGGCGGGCGCAACTATTGCCTTTTGGCAATATATATAAACATATGTGTGTATATGCATGCATGTATGTTTGTATGTGAATTGTACGCTTGAGGGTTGCTCACCATATTGCTGCTAGTTGCTTTAGCTTTCATTTACCTATGAGTTTGTTGTTGTTGTTGTTTCTGATTGTTGTTGTAAGCTTTGACAATTACACACGCAGTGCCCACTTTTGTGATATTTTCTTTTTACTCTTTTTTTTTTGCTTTTCACCCAAAGTATATTCTCAACAATTCTTCTTTGGATGGTTTATCTTCGTTTGGTCTTGGCTGCTGTGTGGTCCGTACATACTAACACAAGTTCTCACAACATCTCCTGGCTTGATTTGGCTTTTATTCATTGCTCTTCGCTGCTTTCGAACTTATCTTGCTTAATATACAGTTGGTAACTAAGTGGTCGTTGGTTTTGTTTTTATTATTGTTGTTTTTTGTTATTGTTGCTTTTTATTGCTTACACTGTTCGTTGCGCTTAATTCATTCGGCCGAGTAGAGCGCTTTTGCTATACCAACATTTCATGAACTTCTTCAATTTTCTTTTACACTTCCACCTATGCATGTGTGTGTGTATGTGTGTCTTTTCGCCATTGTTGTTGCTTTTGTTACTTACAGCTGAACGCTTCGCTTTGGTTTTGCTTGGCAGAAGAAATTTTCGAGATGAATGTAAATTCGTTACTGCGAAAATTATTCGCTACGAGTGCCATCCACTCAGCTTGCCAGTGCCACCACTGGCATTCCGCTCATGCCGCTCACAAACCTGCTGCATCGGCAACACTTCCTTTCATTAGAGACTAATTTTGTTTTTTGTTTTTTTAACATTGTATTTATTCGAATCCAGTGTGTGTATGTGTGTGTGTGTGTACAGTTCCGCCGCAAGGTCGTTTTATTTCCGCTTGGTAGCTGAGTTCTTGCGGCCTACGCTTACGGGCGTACTGTGTGTTAGTTAGTGTCGGTTTTCAATTTTACTCGTTCAACAGCAGCAAAAATAGCTTACCCACACGAGAACACACAGATGCACAGATGGCGATACAGTGCCATAAGTATACATATGTACGTATGTGGGCAAGAAATGTGTATTGGTATGGTTGCTGGTGGGCTGCTGCAAGTGTTGGCAATTTAAATGGGTTTTGATAAGAGTTTTTAGGCTATTTCTTTACTTTGTTATTTTCTTATTGCTTCTTGGCACAATATTAATCGAATAAAATAAATATAAAAACAAAGAAAAAATTTAAAAAAAATATTAAAAAATTAATAAAAATTAAAATAAGTTAATAAAAAAAACAAAAAATTTAATAGAATGCCCTAAGGTAACATAAAATAAGCAAAAATTAAATGGAGCAAAATGAAAAAAAAAATTAAATTAAACTAATCGAATCATATTATATTAACTTACATAAAATAAAAATATGCAAAAAATAAATGAAATAATAATAATCAAAATCAAATAATAAAACAAAATAAAATACATAACATTTAAATCAAATAATTTTAATTAATAAAACACAACAACTAAAAAAATATATATTAAATAATCATATTGCCAAAAAAAAATTAAAAAAAACTTTAAATTTAATAATTTAAAAATATTTAAATACAACCAAAAAACATTAGGGCAAATAATAAAAAATATAAAATAAATAAACTGAAATAAAATAAATATATTAAAATAAACAAAATTATATAAGCCAAAAATAATAAAAATAAATATAAAATTAAATATAAAATACTAAATATATCTAAACAAAATAAGATAAAACAAAATAAGAGAGAAATTAAAAAATTTAATATAAAATAACTTAAAAAAAAAACTAAATAATAATATAATAAAATCCAAAATTTTATGTAAAATAAAACAATTAAACAAATAAAAAAGGGCCAAGTAAATTAAAGAAAAATGAAATAAAATGAAATAAAATAAAATAAAATTTAGTAAACTAAAATAAAGTAAAATTGGATAATATAACTGAAAAAAAAAAAATAAAATAAAATATTTTAAATAAAATATGGTAAACCAAAATAAAATAAAATAAAGAAATATTAAATGGAAAGAAATAAAATAATAGTAAAAAATAAGTTAAGGTAAATAATATAAAAATATAATATCCTTAAAAAACATAAAATAACATTAAATTAAATAATTTAAATTAAAAAAAAAATAAAATAAAGAAAAAAATAACTTAATAAAAAATAAATTAGGGAAAATGAAATGAAGAAAAGTGAAATACATATGGGCATTTCTCTAATATTCAACGCGACATTCGTACGCATTCAAAGTGAAAAAAAAACATACACATGGCCGAAAATATCTTCGTTCATCTAAGTATATTTTGTTTGCACTATGAAAAGTCGAAAAGAGTAAATAGTCATAAACTTTTTTTACTTTATTTTATTTAGTTCAATTAAAAGTAGTATTCGCTTTTGGCCCATAGTCAAAAAAAAATAAGTTTCTAATATATTTGTATACGCTTCAGCTTCTTCCTAATTGTGATTACTATCGTGCATCTTATATAATTAAATTAAAAACAAGTAATTGGTATTTTCAATGCAACAAGCGATGGTTTGTTTTTTGATGGTTTGGTTTTTTAAATTGAACGCATACTTTTTCTGCTCAACTAACTTAATTAGCGGTACTATAATCCCGTTAACTCAGAACGACGGAGCCCAAATTCTGCAAAATTTTTCTAGCATTCTTCAAATAATTGTCTTCAAAATAAGTGAAAATAAAATAGTTATTGTTTTGAAATGCTTAAATTTTTTAGGTGAATTCTTTAACACAGTGAGTGAACGCAGACTTTTTCTACCATGTGTATGCCAAGAAATCGGGTTTTTCTTTGTAAATTTTGAAAAAAAAATTTTTTTTTAATTGTTCGATTTTAATGCGTTTCAGAACCTTTTCACTGATGTAAATTCGGTCAATCAAACTATTTTGCGTCAATGCGTGTGCACCCAAAACTTCCCGCTTCTTTGAGTAGTCAGCGCTTTTTTTTTTTTAATTATTCCACACTGTCACGTAAGTTATGCCTAACGCCTACGCTATCCTCTGACAGCTAATATCTCTCACCAGTTTCTGACTTTCATCAACTTTTTTAATAACTGGCCGACCCCAAATGATGTGCATCTTTGACAACAAAATTTCGGGAATGAAGGGCAACGAATCACTCCTAGGGCAGGCGTTCGCTTATAATATTTTCGCCGTAACTACATACATTTTGAAAGATGTTCTTTTACCTTTTTTTAATTAAAAAAAATTATTAATTTTTGAAACAAAAATACTTTTCATTAATTAGTATTTCGAGCTGTATCAGGCCATATTTTTTTTTTTTTTTTGGGCAAAGTGAAAAAATTCCAACAACATTCAGAGCGGTAGAAGTTACAGCTATTTCGGAAAATATCACGTTTCCTCAACAGACTTTTTTCCAAAGACCCTTATTCGAATTGCATCCGAGCTTGGGATTTCCAGAGTACAAACCAATGGTTAAACCATTAGGTTAGTGTGTGCCGGGTTTTCATTTTGAATGAAGATTTACAGAACTGTCTTAACCAAAAATATTACTTGAAAAGTCAGCTTTCGAACACGGGTTAGTTTGATACAATCGGATTAGTTTTGACTGAAATTGGAGTATCAATACCATCTAGTAACAAAAATCGCCGAGTCTTTTTGAATTATTGGTACTGGAGAGATTATTACATTCTGGAACTTTTTTTTTTGAGATATAAAGGAAAAACGATTGCTTGAAATAAAAATTTTAAATAAATAATTTTATTATTTGTTATCATAATAATTATTTATTATTATAAAAATACCTTCTGCTTCACTGTGAGTCACATCTTAATATTCAGACTACTTTCAATGCGTTTTTTGTACTTCATCCTGTACGCCCAAAAATATATGCTACTAGGAATTTGCTAATAGCAAAATTGAAATACTTTCGCTCATTCATAGTAGCTGCGGATTTTGAATCCACCGAAAAAAAAACACCGTTAGTTTTGGGCCTTCTCAACCTCAGCACTTCAACACAAAACAGTATTCATATATATAAATATATATACAGTGGCGGAGAAAAATCTATACAGTTTTATTTTAAATCCTTTTCTAATCATATCACTGACATAAACTAAAATAATTATGGCGTAAAAACGCAAAAATTTCCTTGACAAAAGTCTACATTCACCATGGGTTTATTAGCAGTTATGTCGATATGTTGTGTTGTTATGGCGGTTAGGTAATCTTTTATCACAATTTTTTTTTTAAGTATGTTTTCAAATTTTCCAGTATTGAATTTAGTTGCGGTTTAAACACATTAGTCTCCGCAAAAAAAAAATATTCTTTGACGTAAGAATCTTGGTTATTCGGCACAGAAATTTAAACATTTTTAAACTTAAGTCCACCAAAGGTACAGACCATTGTAAAAAAGTTTGAAAAATAAAATGGATCCACTGAAAAAAAGCCGCGTGTTGGTCGCCCGAAGAAACTAACGCGAAGAGACATCAGCTTTATTCTGAAGGAAGTGAATGATGATCCTAAAGTTACTGCTCCCAAAATTAGCCGAAAACATTGCAAGCTCATCAAGAAAGTGTGTCCATCCAAAAAAATCGAAGAGCTCTAAACGATAACGGCTTCAATAGTAGAACGCCACTTAAAAAATCTTTTATTTCTGAAAAAAATCGTAAACTTCGCTTGGAGTTCGCTAAATCACATTTAGACCAGGAAATGGACGGATTTTTTGGCAAAAAGTCTTATTTACCAAATCGAAGTTCAATATATTCGGCAGCGATGAAAGAGCAAAATTTTTGGAGAAAGGAAAGCACTTCACTTAACTCGAAAAATATAGTACCAACAGTGAAGCATGGTGGCGGCAACGTAATGGTTCGGGGAGCGGTTGCGGCATCTGGAATTGGAAAACATGTTTTTATTGAGGGTAATATGGATCGGTTGAAAAATAAGTCATTGTTGGAAGCTAATCTAAAGCCTTCGGTGGGCAGTTACGAGCTTGGAGCAGGCTGGAACTTTAAACAGGATAACGATCCAAAACACACGGTCCATATTGTTAAGAACTGGTTGCTTTATCATGCTTCAAGGCAACTACACACACCACCACAAAGCCGAGATTTGAGTGTTATTGAATATGTCTGGGGGATTTTTGAACGAAAAATTAGAAAAAATCAGATTTCCAGCTCAGCATTACTCAAAGAACGTCTTATTGAAGTTTGGGATAGTATTACTCTCTCAGAATTGACAAATTTAGTAGCTTCGTTGCCCTGACAGCTTCAAGCTATTATTGATGCGAACGGTGGACCAACTAAATACCAAAAAATATCATGTTACCTGATATTAACCAAAGTTTTTGCGCTAAGATAGGTTATGTATGTACTGTATGTAGACTTTTGTCAATGTTGGATTTAGGTTTTTTTGTCATAGCTTTACCATTTCATGCTACAAAATAATTTTTTTTTTAAGATAACGGCAAATAGTTTAAATATACTGTATCGTTAAATTATCCAATAAACCTTTTGAATTTTCAATTCAACGAAAACAAGGGATCTATGTAGACTTTTATTCGCCACTGCATAAATATATTTATATTTGCAACCTCTTTGAAAAGAATTTTCACGCTCCACACAATGGGCAACCCTCAACACAGCATCCACTTTGCTTTTGTTTTTCTTTCAACGACGATCCAATTTATTGAATTGCCGAAGACAGAGGGCCAAAAAAACCTAACAGTATTTTATTACATTCATACACACTATAATGTAGTATGTATGTACATACAAATGGAGAAACGTGTTTATATTGCACAGTTGGCCATTAGAAAATTCTCAAAGACAGGCACGAGATAGCTAAGCTGCCTGCCTGCCTATAGCCATTTTTATCAGCCAGCTGTCGTCCTTCCTGCTATTTCCGTTCGAGCTTCATTTCAACATTTTTGCAACATAAAATTTTATTTTATATAAATACAAAATATGTAGATACACATACATATACTGAAATATATATATTCACAAGTACATATTGTTTGTGAATATCTGTAGTTTTTGTTGCTTTTTCTCCTAGATATTCATTTGTATTTGTGATGGCGTTGGTTTTTTGTTTATTTCTGATATTTTTTTGGCTTTATTGCCTTCGCTGTTGTTGTTGTTGTTTGTTTGTTGGTTTGTTTGTTTGTTTGCTTGTTTGTTAGACTCTGCGGTCGTTTGGTATACAGTAAATTATAATGTTTTCTTGCGAATTTGTGTTGGTGAGCTTGGGACAATAACTTGCATTAAAAGGAAATTTATATTTGCGAAATTATTAGAGAGGAAAAATTAAATTCTTGCTGAAGCAATAATCAAAGCAAAGAGATGATCATAAAATAATAATTAAGCTCTTTAAGTAACGGGTATTCTATTTACATTTTAAAATAAATACATTAGACGCCTACGACCACTCCGTGATTGTGATAAATGTGAGGAATGCTCCCATTAACACCACCCTAAAGGGAAGTGTGAAGTTGCCTGTATTGATGGCTGAAAGTTCAGCCGACAATTGTGGTATAAATACCTCTTCTACCCACACCGAGTCAGCTGCACAAATAGAAAAACGACTTTGTAGACTCTTTATTCATTGCCGATTGGAGGTGCTGCAGGTTTTCTTTGCCAAGTAAGCTTGATCTCTGCCTGCTGAACGTCTGGCGCTCATAGTTTATGTTCTCCACTGTCTCCATACGTTCCCTGTGCCTCCTGTACTTGTTGTCCGCTAAGAGCCCTGAATTCAATAATAATAGTTCTACTTGTTGAACTCCAGACCAGTCCTTATCATTAGGAAAAACTGTTGTAAGTTTCGCCATTCTATAAACGCTTGCTTGTTCACAAAGCCTCCCTATCTGACAACCGAATATCGCTCCTTATGAATGCTCTTCTCTGAAGTTCTATACAGGTACTCAGTAAACGTGAATCTTTAATTTACCAACCAGCATTTCGATTACTTCTTTACATAGTGCAAGCACGGCCATCTTTGTGCTGTATGAAAGTAAGGAGTTAATGGCCGCCTAACTATTTACATAAATATGTTTTCTTCTTCTAAGAGGACCTGCTCTCTACAGTAGCTCTAGCGTCAGTTTTATAGCAAATATTTCGGTTTGGAACACACTGCAATGATTTGGTTGCCTAAGTGACATTCTTGTCTCTCTAGTAGGGCAGAGTGAGCCACAGCCCAACTTCTTTCAGAGCCACCGGTGAAAAAATGCAGAGTTTTTTGCGCGAGCGCAGTACTTTGCTTCAGCTATTCGCCTTTATTGTAGCTGTCAGCAGCTTCCCGAAAGTCAGGCGCGGTACTACGTAGTCTACTCGCATATTTAGACTGCTGATATCTTCTTCAGCCGCTTCCCCACATTAAGCTTCCACGACAACTTGCTGTTCAAGTAGTCAAGTGTTAAGTTTCGGCTGTGAAGTGACCTCTCGCAACTTAAACAACATCTAACGCTCAATACAAAAAAAAAAACAATGACGAATTAAATTTTGACAACCGGCGCAACGGTATCAGAAACTAATCGGACTCCAGTACCTATAATGGAGTCTAATAAATGCTGAAGGCAACTCTCTCACCGCCTGGCAGCAGACGATTAAGAATACGTTCGGTTGTACCAAACACCGAACAACGAAAGTAACAGCGTCAAGTAGCCAATCCTCCAGTCTTCAATAAGTAACTCTCCACATCGAAAACTGCTTTGAAAACCAATCAAAATATACTGTTAACGCTGAATGCTAAACAAAAAAGTGAAAGAGGTCCGTTGGTGCCTCAATTGTTGAAGAAGATTTATGATACGAACAATAACTAGTGGAGAATAACAAAATCTTCCCAAGAAGCAGCAGCCAAGAAACGTAAACAGAACAGCGTGGAACTTATAGCAGTACAACATTGGTGTAACCTATTTGGGGACAGACCACAAGTAACAGTATTAAACCAGCCAAAGTTTAACAATACTGAATCTTTTAAGCTAGATATCACAACATCGCTAAGTAAATCAGACTATATCTACGTCAAGGTTAGACTACGCCCACACGTAAGTAGTAAAAAGGTTCGTAAGAAGCTCTATCATCGACTACATTAAAAACTCTCTCAAACTCTCCTCAATTTCCTTTCTCTAGGAAGAAGTCGGTATACACGACACGTCAAAATGTTATCTTTCGCAGAGTCGCCAGAGAAGTTGGACTACAAAACTTTCCGTATATACTTCAACAATCTCTTTTCCACAAGAATCCCAAACAGGAATGCATGGGAAAATACAAACGTCCTTGCCCAGTGAGCTATAGCCATCTTTACATACGGTTCCAAAGCTCGATAACAAAGTGAACTGTGAAATTCCCTCAATCATGGAAGCCTCCATGGAAAGTTATTACCCGAATTGGACGAATAAGAAAATTAATCCATCTTAACCTTCTAGACCAGTTCTAAATTAGTATAACGGGAGGTATAATAACAGGACAACGTTTAATGGAAGAAGAAGAAGAGTACATTTAACACCACAACCTCTGTTACTGATTGCCTCACTGAGCTGGCTTTAGCTATAGTTAGTAATGTGAAGGCGATTCCCTGCTACTTTCCTTCAATGATACGAGGGTGCGTTTTTATGTTCACGGAGTTAAAGGATTATAGGGGTGATTAGCCTCATTAGGATCACAACGTGGTCGGTAACTCGTAATTCGTATAAATACGAAGTTTCATTGTTATTAGACTATTAGTCTTTGAGATATCGTCAACCAAGCATACAACATAACATAACCGACATAATCGGAAGTAAAAAATTAAATAAAAAAATAACAGAACAGTAGAGTCCTGTTGACAGTGTTCACGTGGAGAGTGTTCTCGTGCATTTTTGTGCCTCTATAATGAAGAGAAGGCGGCCGCATTGGCCGAATGGTTAGCATTTCATACTACGATTCGGAAGGCCTGGGTTCGAGTCCAGGTAAGAGCAACATACAAAATTATAGAAAATTAATTTTTCCAATTGCGGTCGGCCCTCGGTAGGGAATAAACTGTAGGTCCCTCTATTGTTGGTAAAAACATTAAGACGCAAAACCACAAATTGGAGGAGGAACTCGACCAAAAATCGCTTCAGCGGTTACAAAGCGCCAAATATATATATATATATATATATATATATATATATATAATGAAGAGAAGGATGGTGTATTGAGTCGAATTGTTACTGGAGACAAAACTATGAACCTGAGTCGAAACAAGACACCATAAAGAGGCATAAAAATGGCAAAGCAGCTCTCAAGAAGTTTAAGGTGCCAAGGCAAAGGTCTTTTGGGACTCGGAAAGAGTTTAATTCATCAATTCTAAAGATAAAGGGGTTTCTAAAGGGTGATCCAAGTAGAGGTACATTTTTCAATAGCCTTTTTTTACAGATCACGCGTGAGTCGTGTCAAGCTGTCATGTTTTTTTTCAGTATTGTTTGGCACTTAATCAGGAAAAGACTTACTCCTGAACAATGTTTACAAATTATTCAAATTTATAATGAAAATTCACGTTCTATAAAGAATGTGTTTCGCGTGCTTCGCTCCACTTATGTTCAACATAATCGGCCTACTGAACATACTATTCGCAGCACCATCACCCATCTTGGGACGCAGCATTCATTATAGGATAATATTCGACTGAATAGACCACGTCCAGCAGTTCAGCACGCAGTGAAGAAAATATAGCGGTCGTAGCTGAGAGTGTACATGAAGACCGCGGTGAGTCGACTCGGCGCCGTTCGCAGCAGCTCGGACTGACGTATGGAATGACTTGGCGCATTTCACGTCGAGATCTTAAATTGCAAGCATACAAAATACAGCTTGTGCAAGAACTGAAGCCGCTCCATCTTCTCAAGCGATATCGCTTAGCCCTATGGGCTCTTGAAAAGTTCCAAGAAGATCCGACATTTCCGAGCCAAACTTTGTTAAGCGATGAGGCCTATTTCCGGCTCAATAGGTATGTAAGTAAGCAAAATTTCCGCATTTGGGACGAAGAGCAACTTGAAGAGATTCAAGAGCTGTCATGTTATCCAGAAAAACCAACGTTTTGGTGTGGTTTGTGGGCCGGTGGAATCATCGGTCCATATTTCTTCAAAAATATTGACGGTGAGAACGTAATTGTCAATGGCGACCGTATGCCTGAAATTGAAGTTCATGATCTCCGCGACATTTGGTTTCAGCAAGACGGCGCCACTTCGAAAACATTGAACCAATCAATGGATTTATTGAGAGAACCCTTCAGTGAGCTGATAATTTCACGTTTTGGGCCAGTCGATTGTCCACCAAGATCGTGTGATATCACACCGTCCGAATTTTTCCTGTGAGGATATGCAATGTCTAAAGTATATGCGGACAAACCCGCTTCGATTCAGGCCTTGGACCAAAACATCACGCATGTCATTCGTCAGTTACCAGTCGAAATGCTCGAACGAGTCATCGAAAATTGGACACAACGGATGGACCAACTAAGACGTAGCCGCGGTCTACATTTGGAAAAGGTTATCTTCAAAAAATAAATGCTAGGAAATGTTCTTTCGAATGGTAATAAACATTTCCCATTAAATTTGAATTTTTTTCTGTATTTTTTTTTTTTTTTTTTTTTTTTTTTGAAAAAAGTAGGGAACCTCAAAATGCGAATATAAATAAATTATTTGAAAGATCTGCAAAATTTATTCGTTTCACAGCGAAAAATAAATTTGTTTGTTTTTTGCTTCCACCACCCCATTACGTGAAAATTTCTCCCTCGCAAGTCTATATTTTCGAAATTAATAAATTTTTAAAATTTAAAATTAATATGAATTTATGTACAAAAAAAATTCTTTAACTTACCTTAAACCGCGAAAAATTTATTTATATATATCTATGTATGTATATTTAGACGTATGCTATTGCTGTTAATCTCTTGCTACACTAATAAACACTTGAAATTATGTTAAATTAAATTTTAAGCACTTAAATGTTAAAGCCGCCGAATTTTTGTTTTTATATTTTTTGCAAAAATTCCGACGAAATTTATAGCTTCAATTATGATAATTAAATTTTTTTTACTTATATAACTTGTTAAAATTTATGAATTTGATTTGTATGCACGTCACTTTCGTACTTATTAGTAATTATACTATTTATTTTTAATTTTTTTATTAAAGCAACTTTCTTTTCCAAATTGCTTGCAATATTTTTTACACAATTTTAATTTACTGCGCTAGCTTATGGCTTTTAATTTATTGCATATTCCATATATTTTTTTTATTTTAATTTCGCTTTTCCGACTTCCTTAGTGATTTCCGCATGTTATATGTATGTTTTATGCACACATACATAATTTGTCACTAAAGCATTTTATATATAATTAATTTTTATATTGCACACTGATTTGGTCAGTATTTTTTATTTTATTTTTATTTTTCAATGAATGTGGCGTGATTTTTATTGATATGCCTGATTGCAATTAACAATATAATCTATATTAATTATAATTATTATCTTTTCTCACAACTTTCTCTCCTACATTTTACTATAAAATTTATTAATTAATAAATAAATAAACAATTAATTTCTGCATTAACGCTTCCGATTTTGTTTTCGTTCCGTTCTCACAATTTATTGCATTTATTTCACATTTAATTATTTTCATGATAGCTGCACATTTATTTATATATATATATTTTTTTCATTAAATTTACTAGTAACAAATTGCATGGAGTATCAAGTCATCATCACACTGCAAGTAAAAAAGAAGAGATATAAAAAAATGTATTAAAAAATATATATTTTTAAGCGTGAAATAATTCATAAGCTAGCATGAGTATGCTTAAAAAATGTATTGATAATAAAGGTTTATCCATTTAGTGGTTTCGAAAGTATATGGCTACATTTTGACAACTGCCAAACCGAACTGTCAAACCAAACATGTTTTATTTTAGTTAAAAAACTGGAATTTATGAAAATGGATCACTTAACAACCACACAACGCGTGAAAATTGTTGAAACCTACTAAGAAAATGGTGATTCCTGCTTTAAGAAGAGATTATGGTGGACATAAACGTCCAACTACTCTAGCAATCGGTACAAGTTTAAATAAATTTGAAGAGACTGGACAGATATTGGATGGTGACAGATATTGTAAGGCCTTTGCTTCATCGTTTTGCTCATTCCACCTCAAATATCGCTGCTGTAAGTGAAAGTGTGGCCTCAAGGCCCGAATGTGTCTATTTCTGGACAGTCTCAAGAGCTTGGACTTTGTTATGGCACATTATGGTGTATTTTCCACTTGGACTTACACCTACAACCATGTAAAGTCCAGCTTGCACAACAACTGAAGCCAGCTGACCCCACCCACAACGCCGTAGTTACGTCGATTATGTGGTTGAACAACATTTTTTTCAACAACGAAGTACATTTCGAACTTGTTGGATACGTAAATAAGCAAAATTGTCGCTTTTGGAGCTCCGAAAATTCTAGAAATAATTGAAGAGAGGCCCAGATACACAAAAACTACTTAATGTCTGGTGCGCTCTCTGGTCCGGAGGTGTGATTCGACATTACTTCTGCAAAAACGTCACGGCGAGACTCTTTCTGTTCATTTCGAACGTTATAGTCGTATGACAACCGACTTTTTTTTGGCCTGCAAATGAAGAACACAACTTGGACCATATGTAGTTCCAGCAAGATGGTGCAACATGCCACACAGCATGAGCGAATATGGCTTTATTGCGAGAGAAATTTCCCGGCCGCGTCATCTTTCGTCATGGAGATGTCAATTGGCCACCGATATCGTATGATTTGACACCGCTGGACTTTTTTTGTGAGGCTACGCGAAATATCGTGTTTATGTGGATAAATCTTTAACTCTTGAGTACTTGAAAATCAACATTCGTCAAGTTATGGCTGAGATTCCGCCCAATATGTGCCTAAAAAGTGGTCGAAAATTACCTCAAGCGGATGGAAGTTTGATAAAATTCACTAGGCCGTGATTTGAATGGTGTAGTGTTTCTTCACATATAATGTCAAGGTTCATCGTTTATAATATAAAAAAAATTCATGAAAAAAAATTATTTCAAATACATTTTATTTATGTTTATTATGGTAACCGCATTTAATTGCATATGTATTGGTGCTCAAAATGTAATTAATTCTCGTCGCACATAATAATAAATCTCAAGTTTATCTCATACTCAATGGCTTTTCTCTTCAAGCTGAGTGCGCATTTAATTTAGAATTTTCCAGTTTTTCTTTTCTCTTACTATTTTTCGCAGTTTACTTCACTTTTTCTAGTGTTTTTTTTTTTAATTTTTTTCTTACTCCATATCATCTTCTTACACAAGTGCATACATACATACATATGTACGTACACTAAAGTATAAATATGTGTGTATTGTAAACACTTGGCATTGATAATAAAATTCTGCTGTGAAAATTTTAAAACTTCTCAAATAAATATTTCCTCCATTTGTTTGACCAGGAAGCACTACAGTTGCCGCAATTCGCAGATACTTCACGCTTCCGCTTTTGCAAGTTATTTTTATTCTCGCTTATTACTGTATTCGTACGTATATTTACACAATAAAAATATTGGTGGTGTAAGTTTAGATTTCAAGCATAAATATGTGTATGTACACATGTAAAATAAACTTCTTTTATCAGGAGAAATAAGAATATTTTTTTGCTGCACTCAAAACTTTAAATTAACCGAAATTTTACTCTTTAATGTTTACGTGACCGCGGTAACAAAGTGGTCAGCGGTTCATGCTAGCATGTAAAGGCTGGTGAATTAATTAAATAAGCTTTTTGTTGTTTCTGGCTGTGAGGTGAAAATTTTTTTACTCTTCTTTTTTCTTAAAAAATCGTATTTTCAAAAAATTATTTTGTGAGAAAATATATATACAATACAATACAATACAACTATAAATACAATATTGCTGCCGTCAACTGTTATCGATTAACAGACTCCTGTAAAATTTTCCTCGTGATTTTTATCGAAAATGGGAAAAAGTAAATTTTGTTTACTGATTATCGTCGATAAAATCCATGGAATTATATTGAACGATCGGAGAATAAAAGTGCATGAGGTGACTGAGACTGTAGGCATCCCAACTGAGCGGAGATATCACATTTTACATGAATATTTGAACATAAAAATCTATCCGCAAGATAAGCACCGCTATTTCTCTCCCACAAACATAAATACAACTGTGTAACCACTTCAAATGAGTGTTTAGCGATGTTCAAACGCAATTCAAAGGAATTCTTGCGACGTTTCACTATGGCAAGAATTCATTAATTGGGATACGAACTACTACCCCTTAAAATATATTCTTCGAACGAAGAGTTCACTGAGTTATCAAAACTCCCTCGTCCTGAGGTTATAGATGTCTTTTAACTGCTCAATCTTTAATTATGAATTATAATTATTTTTCATTGGTAATATATGCCACAGTATTTTTTAAAAACAACATTTTAAGAAATTTAAAATTTATATGAATTTATTACTTTGAGTTCAAAATATGTTCATCTGAAAAATAGATTATATTAAGTTTTGTTTTAGCTACGAAACAGTTCCCCATTTGATACAATTTTTTTCATCAAAACTTTTATATTTAAGAACTCCCTTTAAAAATTGACGATAATGATTTTTTATTAATTTACTACACATTACGTCGATTTGAGGAGCCTTTGAAATGACAAATCATATTAAATTGAATATTAAATAGTATGGCACTGCGTGTAAGTAGCCGAACAATTTTTTTACTTATATTTTGCAAATTCAAATCTCCACCCGAAGTATACTAACATTATACTAATTTTCGTCGATCTGTAAATAGGTAATCATCCTTCCGGAAAGAAAGCCTTTTACATGTTAACCTAGGCATAAACTACCAACGAAATAAATTTCAAGCAAATATAATAAATAACAAATAAATTAATAATTTTAAAAGAAATTAAAAAAGCAAGGAAAAAATGTAAAAAAATAAAAAAAAATAAAATAAAAAATGTGTCTATTAAAAAAAAAGATTTTAAATAAAAATAAAAAAAATTTCAAATAATAGATATAAATACAAAATTTAATAAGAATGAAAAAAATATTGCAAGAAAAAAAATAATCAAAAATTTAAAAAAATATATATATAATAAAACAAAAAAATTTCAAATTTAATACGTTAAATATTAAAAGAATAGAATTTAAGCAAAAAAAAATCGTAATTACAATTTCTGCTTAGAAAGCCATATTAATTAAACACACAAAAAAATTAAAAAATCAAACAAAATTAAAATAAAGTTTTAAAATATAGACACATATATAAAAAATAATAATGAAAAAAATAAAAAATTAAAACGGTAAAATAAATTATAAGTAAGCCTATAAAAAAATTAAAAATAAAATAAATAAATAAAAAATATAAAAAAATTAAAACAATAAAATTAAAAAAAAAATATTTAAAAATAAAAACAAAATATAAAAAGTAAAAAAATAAATACAAAAAAAATTACAAAAATAACAACAAAAAAATATAAAAATAAAACTAAAACTAAAAAAAAATAAAACAAAATTAAAATAAAAAATATTTAAATAAAATTTAAGATAGAAAAAAACTTTAAATAATAAATATTTTACGCCAAAAAAAAACTATAAAAAAATAAAACTGAACTTAATAAGCTTAATATAAACAGCCTTGTTTTCCTCAACAGCCATTCGGAATACTAGCTGTGTGCAATACGAAAGCCTTTGGCATTTTTGCTGGCCTCATGTTTGAGACTTTGAAAAAGCCAGAGACGGTTTAGAAAAGATCAAGCCTGACGAAATTTGTGAAGCTCATTTAGTGTAATATTTCTACTAAGGAGTTCTTACTTAGTGAACAACATAATAATTTTTTATGTACTTTTTGGTTTTTTGAGGGAAACAAAATTTTTTTTAACAAAACTGTTTTTTTTTGTGCAAAGTAAACGTAAATAGAATGCATTCAAAATAATTTTTTTCAATTCCGAATTGACAGTGACAGTCTCGCCGTTATCGTTCCAAAGAAGTAAGGTCCAATCACACCTCCGGATCCAAGAGCGTACCAGACAGTAAGTTTTTATGGGGTGTAGTGGTCTCTCTTTAATTATTTGAGGATTCTCGGAGCCCCAAATACGACAGTTTACTTATTTAGGCATGCACCGAGTGAACACATTCCTCTTCACTGAAGAAAATTTTGTTGGAAGAATCGTGGTCCACTACTTATTGTTTAAGAACCCAATCGACGTCACTAAGGCGTTGTGAATGGTCAGCTTCCGTCAGTTGTTGGGTGAGCTGGACTTTATATGGATGTAGGTATAATTCCAAGTTCAAACTACGCCATAATGTGCGTAATACAGTTCCAACTCTTGAGAACGTCGAGATATAGAAACATTCGGGGTTTCGGCTACTTTTTCACTTACACCTGCGATATTTGAGGTGGTATGAGCAAAAATATGATGGACCCGATCAAGGCTCTTCAAGCTTCTTTTAAATTTTACTTAAACGGTTGCACGATTATGTGCACCATAATCTCCTCTTAAATCAAGAATCAAAAGTTTTGTTGTAGGTTTCAACAATTTTAACGCGTTTTGTGGTTTTTAAGCGATTCATTTTCATAAATGTCTGGCTTTTAACTAAAACAAAACAAATCTGGTCTGACAGTTCAGAGTCAGAGTTGTCAAAATCCAACCCTTCACTTTCAAAATCACTAAATGCATAACATTGACAGTTCAGAGTCACAGTCGTCAAAATCCAACCCTTCACTTTCAAAATCACTAAATGCATAACGTTATAAGCATGGTTGCTTATCGGGCTCCACTTATAAATTGTTAATTGTTTATTGCGGTCTGTAATTGCTTTTGGCTACAGGTTAAAGAATTTTTTTTTCATTTTTATGGACTTCACTTTCTTTTTTTTTCTTAAGTTAAAAAAATATTTTTTTTTTTTATGAATGAGTTAAATTTTTAATTATGTTGTTTATGTTTAGTTATTAAATTTTTTCTATTTTTTAAGGACTTTCTTTTTAACAAAAAATTTTTTTAATTTTTTTTTACTTTCATTTTTATTTGACAGGAAATTTTTTACTTCTGCTCTATTATTATATTTTTCTTCTTTTATTTTTTGATGGATTTTACTTTCCTTTTTAAATTTTTTTATTTAGTTTTTCTTTTTTATTTACTTTCTTTTTTAATTTTTTTTATTTATTTACTATAAATTTTTTTTTTAATTTTTTTTTTACTTATTTTTTATGCTTATAATTTTTTTTTAATTTTTTTATATTATATTTATTTATATTATCATTATTTTGTAATTTTCTTCCTTGTTGCTTTCATTATATCTTCACATTTCACACACACAAACAAAGACTTTATCTACATACGCACAAATTGACTTACATTTCAGTAAAAGCATCCTAAAATTTCAAGGACACCCACAAAGACAAAGCTAATTGGCTTGCAAACGTAAAAAAAATCATTTTATCACACACATACATACACAAACTGAAGAATTTTTCTAGCCCACAGATATATTCGAGTATTACATATAAATATATATACACTTTAGTGTATTTGAAGGAACAAGCAATGTTAAAAAGTTCAATTCGAACCTTCAACACAAGCCAAACCACGTTTCCTTTCAACACCAACAAACAAGAAAAAAACAATTTTTTTTAGTAATTTTCTTAATTACCTGCAGCTATGAAGTAAGCCAACAAAAAGGCGAAGCACAAAACATAGAAAATCAGCAAAATTTGACGTTAGGGTCGGTTGGAGAAAATGATTGAAATGGTGGTGTTGTTGTTGTTGATTATTGAGATTTTCATTTTACGTCACTAACATTGATGGCCGAAGACTGACAAAGAATATTTTTTTTTTGGTATTTTTATATAATTTTTTTTTTAGTTTAAAGAAAAACTTTTTTAATTTTACACCTCAATGAATTTACATTTACTTCTGAAGCACTGCACATGTTGTTGGATGTAGAGAGCGAAGGTTGAGGGGCTGCAGTTGAATGATGCTGGCAAGCATTTTTGAGACTTATTTTTGACACTTTTTTTAAATTTCTATTTTTTAGTTATCAGAAATTTCATTTATTTCCATCGACAAAAACACTTTTTCACTTTACTTTCCTTTGCAATGTATGTAAAGATTCTCGACGCAACGTCCGGGTCGCGCACGTACCCCGAAACACGAGCGTTTCTAAGGCTTTAGCTACTCACTGCCACACTTAACCGATTCCGTACCGCGAAGGCCCAAAATTCTAGGCAGTGCGTAAGGACGCACTGCGTCTATGAACACCGTCACCATTAACCGAGCATTGGACGATCTTACTGCACGACAGGAATGAAAATGATCCTCGATAAATCGTTTTTTGTTGAATTTCGCAACCTAGAATTTTGTGTAATCTAAGCGCTCGCGGCAGGAGGAAGGTCCACTTTTGGCGGCGGCGTCTGGAGTTTCAGTATTAACCACCGGAATTTTTTTCCACTAACCACTTGCTTAATCTTAAAGAAATTTTCTACACTTAATTCCTCTACAATTTTTATACACTCCCCTCCGCACGCCCTCCGTCTTCATTACTTACACTTACACTCTGTTTCCCTTTATTTCATATTTCTCCTCGCAACCACACAATGTGGCTCAAGTGACGGCGACGACAACAAAAGCGGGCGCATCAACAACGCAAGACAACACCAGCAACAACACTTGAACAACAACGACAGCGACAGCGACAACTTCGTTTGCGTACGCGGTTCTTAGCATCGCGGCGTATACCCAGCGACTATCGGCCTCAAGCACACTGAGTTTTCTGGAGACCGACCAACCATACCGAAACGGCGCAACGAAGCACCGAAACAACCACCATGCAGGCGAGCGCGTCCTATACGTGCGAGTATAAAAAATCGAGGCAACGAAGCACGGTTGCTCAAATGCAGTAACGGCAACGGCAGTGAAAGTAGCTGCTCCGTTCTGCGCCGCATAAAAAACAGCGTTGCTTCGTAGTGTACGTACGCGAGTTGGTTGTTGCTAACGCTTGCCTTGAGCTTTTTTAGCCGACACAGCTTCTGATTGTCTCGGTCCGGAGCTTTGTTTGGGAGCGTAAAAAAGAGTCAAGTTCTCTGCACTCTCACTCCTCTCTGTGCGCGCTTTGCTTCAAAATCATTTGCGGGAGAGTCGTTGTGTGTTTGCAACATTTCTTTGTTTATTTTCCCATTAGCCTCAGTAGCTGCAACAACAATGTGACCGACAAGCTCAGTGTTAACGAGGGCGGTGTGGCTAATTTCTTGGGGGTCAAGTGATAACGACGTCATTGTGTAGCGTGCGTAAAACGTCACCACTTACAAAAGCAACTTGACAAATAAGAGTATAGAGACAGTGGCGCAAAAAGGAAAAACTTACACCTTTTAGTAGATGGTTTCGAAGTTGTCTCGCAGATCTATTTGTTCGTATCAGAAAACCCTGCCTACTTCCAATTTAAATCTACGGTATTTACTGATTGCTTCTGGAATTTGCTTCCAGAGGGGATTTTATAGTAACTTCTCTGTAAACTTGTGCTCCATGGTGTAAAAACAGGGGAGTCTACAAACCGAGTTTCACTAAAAATGGAAGTGACTCTTGTTTGATCTCTGAGGGTGGTAATATACTAGTCCTCCACGCTCTGTCAGCAACTTTAGGATTTACTCCGCACTTATTATTCTATTTTTCTCCCACTAACAGGGGTTATTAGTCGACTATTCAGCTTGAAGACCTATTGGGAGTTGTTTTTTTCGAACAGTTTTATTTTCAGACATATATAATTATAGCTTGCACGTTTCATACTGAACGCTAAGCTTACAATTCTTTCGGGACTGAACATGAGTAGCCTGTGTACTAAACCCTTACGTCGGGCTACAGTTTATTAGTTCCTCTTCGCCTCTTCTAATCATTACTTTTCAGGACCAAAATCAGTCAAATTGGCTCTTCGTGCGCACATTTTTGGTCGACTCTTCGTTGGCTCAGCGCATCTGCCACTCATTTATCAGGCCTTCTTCGTTCCGTCTTGTGTGATAACTCTGATTGCTAGGTATCCGAATTACTGATCTCGCTTTCTTAGCATACGTTTTATGCTGCAATGCTGATCCCGTTATGGACGCCACATATATATGTGCAGACTGGCTTAATTTATCCAGTAGAGCTTGCTTGTTCTGGATTGGTCTACCAATATCGCGTCGCTTTCCCGCATACTTTCTCGATGTACGTCTTGTAACTGAGTTGCGACTATTACAACATATAGGTACTTCAGCGACCATCTCAGAAAGTTTTCTAAAATAAAGATGCTCTCAACCGATAATATTCATGTGGAGCTTCCAGCTTTGTTTTCCTTTTTACCTCGCTGGTATCTGAGATTCCTTTTCTTTTGTGACAATACTGGCCTACCCTCGTCTGTTTCTCCGAGAGTCCGAAATCCTTTACCCTAATAGAGAGTCTGCTTATTTTGAGATATTTCGAAGTATGGAGCATTCACAAGTGATCTAATTGGTGTTATTGTTGTTGTAATAACCGGAAAAATATTCTCCAAACTGGTTTTCGACAAATATTGGGAGAGTGACAGTACTTGGCCGGGCAAAAATCCGAATCTTGCCGGAATAAAGACCCGACTGTCACGGGTGTTATTGGATTTTAGTCGCCTCTTACTGGTATTTACTTCTTATGATTGTGTCTTGGAAGCGAGTGGTGACGTGGTTACGAACTCCTCAAGCTTATAGCGTAACCGAGCGTAGCAGGACTTAAGCTAGAAACAATCAGCTCTGCTCCACCGCTACCACACAATCTCTGTGGAGTGCGTTTTCTTATTGTTATTATCCAAAGCTTTAGACGCAAAAACCTATTCAATTTTTATGATAAAGCTCCCACGTCCGAACACTATTCGGAAAATTAAAAATTTAATAATTTCCACCAGCTTTTCAATTCAAATTCCAAATATTTCCAACCAAAGACAATAAAAAAAGCTTCTATGCCGCTGGAAAACTGCGAAAAAGTTTGAGAGAGAAAGCTCATAGAGCACTTCTGAAGAAGATGAAATGAGTGCGGCGAGCTTTATTGTAGCTAGTGACAAGCCGAGCAGGAGTATAAAGAGTGAGAGGGTGTGGGAGCTGACACTTTAGAACGAACGCGAGTCTCTACGAGAGTTTCTGCGGAAATAACTAAACGAACTCTGTAGCTGCTTTGAAGTATGCTCTTCACACATGTACGAGCACAGCTGGCAATCGCCTAATAGCTGTGCACATTTCCTGCAGCTGCGTGCGACTGTTGCTTTTCTGCTGCCAATGTCTACTACTGGTGCTGTTGCTGCTGCTGCCGCCGCTACGACATTCAAAGGAACTCAATGAGCAGCAACTCGTAAATTTGTTGTAGGCAATATAGGGCAGTAATGGCAAACGAATGCAAATTATATGTACATACATATGTACATATGTATGAAACCTTACATATTTTTTATTATTTGTTTGAAGCTCACTCAGCCTGCTGCATTCTTACTACCTTTGCATTCGCTTTTCAACCGGATTTCGCAATGAAAATGTTGGTCAAAGTGAATTTTTAAAATTCTCACACATCAAGTCTCACATGCTGCAGCTGCCATACCAAGCATACGAGTGTGTACTCGTATGTGTGTACGATGTACGGTGTTTTATGCTGTGGCGAGAAAATAAAGGTCGGGAAAATGTCGTCGTGTAGGCCTCTGCTGGCCTCTCTGTGTGTGTTAGAGTGTATGTTGGAGGCATCGATGCTAAATAAGCTTGCTTATGCTTGGTCTGGGTTTTCACTCACCGTGATGCTTCACTGCAGCAAAGGCTGACTCAATGCATGTTTGGATGTGTAAAAGTATGCGAGCTCAACAACAAAACACCGACTAAAGAAAGAGGAAGTAAAAGTGAAAGCTGCTACCAGCGGTAGACACAACCGACCGACCGACCGACGAAAATGTAGAGAAAGTGAAATAACCGAGGATATCTGCAATCAATGCGTGTGAGGAAGCACATGTGTGTATATACTTATACATACATATATAGCATATGTATGTAGTTGGATTTTATATGGTAGGAAACGTATCTCAGTTTTAAAATCGTTTGTTAGACCGAGGAGCGCAAATGTAAATTTATTTCTTTCAATGAATCTATACATAAGAGTATATACATATATGTGTATCGACAGCAGACTAAATTTCGTTGAAATAAATTGAAATAAAAAGTATAAAAAAACGTGAAAAACATTTTTTCTATTACTCCCTTATCTGAAACTCGTAGTAGAGATGTAATTAAGTACTAGGGTCTACCCAATTTCTATCTCCTTTGGAGTTATATGATATGTATAAAGCTCTATGCGGTCTTTTATGCCAACAAACAACTCCAACCTTCTTCTTAAAACTGAGCCACGTTGAACTGCATAGAAAAGGAAAAGCTTCGCAAGCACTTAGCTAAACTTTAGGGGTAACTCGATAACAGGAACGTCTCCTGCAATGAACATAAAACCAAAACTCGTCGAATCAGTGTACTCAGAGGAAATGGACTGCGTTGGAGGTTCGATAAGAGATAACTTATAATTTTGTGTCTTTCTATCTTTTCTCCACACACAAAAAAAACTCAATGAAAGTAATTTTCTACCGAGAACTTTTGACAACCAATGAAGCTTCTTAGACTTGTGAATAATTTAAAATACCATAAGCCAAGCTTCGACGAGGGCTAGATTTCTGGGTTTTCTATGGCGGTTTTGTTTTTCGGCCTATCCTTTGAAGAAGATCTTTTGTTAAAAGCGAAAACAAAATCATTTCTCGACAAACAAAGTCGAAACAGTCGCTCATCCTACATATCCGGAGTGCGGTGCAAGTGCTTGGATGATGAGAAATATATCGATGTGTCGGTTTGAGAAAATTTCGAGAAATATGTTTTGCGAATGATTTGTTGCTTCTGCTTGTTTTTGTTGTTGTTGTTGTTGTTGTTGTTGTTGTTTTTTTTTGTTTTTGTTTTTGGTTTCTGTTGTTGTTCTTGTGATTGATGTTGTTGTTGTTGTTGTTGTTGTTGTTGTTGTTGTTGTTGTTGTTGTTGTTTTTGTTGTTGTTGTTGGTTTTGTTGTTGTTTTTGTTGCTGATGATGATGATGTTGTTGTTGTTGTTGTTGTTGTTGTTGTTGTTGTTGTTGCTGCTGCTGCTGCTGCTGGCTTTGTTGTTGTTGTTGTTGTTATTGTAGCGGGCTCCTGAACCCCACAAGGAGCAAACTTAGTTTATGCCGGCGAGGTCGTCCACTACGCACCTAAAAGAAAACGAGCGACGACGGATTCGTACCAGAGAAGGAGAGATTTTATATGAGTTGGTTTGAGTGGACTTGCAGAGATGGCTAGGGTCGTGTGGGAACTCTTTGCATACTTAACGTACGCTAGTTATGTCGCGGTCAAGTCCGGGTGGGTAGTAGTTGAGTCTACTACAGTATACAAACCATAATTGTGCCAGTATTGCGAACGATTTATGGTCCTCTGAATATAAGCTGAAGTTCGTACCAAACAATATGGAACGAAGAGAAATAAGGCGACATTTATCCAATCCACCGAATTTGGAGGCTTAGTTACGTCATCTATATGAATTGATGTAACCCTCCTGCTTTGACCAAAAGTCCTTTACTGCACCGAACTATGAAAAGAAAAAATTACCGGCTTGCTATTGCTGACTCGGCGTAAACGGCACCTACCCGTAACGGTAAGGAAGAGTAAGCAGCTCTTCATATCTACAATCATTGGAATTCAAATCTACTTTCACAGGATTGATATCAGTAAAATATGGCTGAACCGTTAGATTCGGTGACCTTCATCTCACTACACTTTTAAGATATTGACAACAATGCTCCTCGTGCTTACGTCTTATCAGAAGGATCAGCAGTAGTAGTTGTTGCCTAGCTACCACGCTTTGAAAGAGTTTCTGAGAGCATTTGGTGTATTTGGAAAATTTCACACAAGTAGACAATCTATACTGTTAACATTACACTTTCGCACACTCAGGAAGCTTCTACAATACGAGGTATGTTCAAAGGAAAAGGTAAAGATTTTGTTCACTGTTTTGTTTCATTACAATGGTGTGGTGTACCATGAGTTCCTGTCAAAAGGTCGTACAGTTAGTAAGGAATACTACAAGGAAGTGGAGCAGCATTTGCGTGAATCAATACGTCTCAAGCGATCGGAATTGTAGAAAAACAAATCGTGGATTCTGCATTGCGATAATACACCAGCTCGCACATCAATGCTTATTCGTGATTTTTTGGACCAAATATAAGACCGTAATCATGCCTCAATCACCGCATTCACCAGATTTGGCTCCCTGCGACTTCTTCGTATTCCCAAAACCAAAGAAACTAATGAAGGGAAAGCGTTTTGCCACAATTGATGGCAGAATCGAAGAAAGAGCTGATGGCCATACCGAAAACCGCATTTCAGAAGTGCTTCGATGATTGGAAAAAGCGTTGGCACAAGAGTATTATATCCGAGGAGGATTACTTTGAAGGGGACAAAATAGATATTGATGAAGAAATATAAGTAAGTACTTTTCAAAAAAAATTAAAATTCACCTTTTCATTTGAACACTTGTCGTACATCCTGTGCCAAGTGGTAACTAACTTAAGGGTTGATCGAACTAAAACCGAAATGATGCTGCCCACGGGGAAACCCCTTCATAACATCATTCCACTCTTCTTCAGTAAACCTAAAGCCAGTCTTTACATATTTTCAGACAGAAACTTATACTAAGATCCGAATCTTTTGGCGAAATCCGATAAAATTGTATTATTTTAATAGAGCGGCGGGGTGATTATCGACGAAGTTTATATGATTCATTAAATTGAATAAACTAAGGGTGTGACTTCATTAGGGCAGTGGGGGCCTACTAATGTTAACCACCATAGATGTAATGTTTTTTTTTACAAGGGAGAATATTAGATTTGGTTACCTGAAAATCGGGTTGAACACGATCTGGACAACAAGATAAACCACTATACGAGGGTGGCTTGAAAATTCAAGGACTTTTTTAATTAAATATTTTTTTCGGCAAATAAGCATTTTTTTTTTCAACATAGACTCCTTTTACCTTCATACATTTAATCAAGCGTTTTTACAATTTTTATATTCCTTCCAAATAGGGTTTTTCAAGGTCCTCGAAATAGGGGTTGCTTCTATGATGTCATTTTCGTTTGACGCGAATCCTTTACCCCCAAGCCATTTCTTTAGGTTTGGAAGCAACAACAACAACAGTCGCTGGGAACTAAATGTGGAGAATATACTGAATGGGGTAGCAGTTCACAGTTCAATTTATGAATTTTTGCCATGGTGGGTACACACGTGCGCGCCCGTACATTGTTCTGATGGAACAGTACTTTTTTTCGCCAAATGCGGTCGTTTCTGATTCAAATCAATATCGAATCTGTCCAAAAGCTCTGAATAATATTCGCTCATGATCGTTTTACCCTCTTCAAGGTGATGTGAATGACACCTCGTGCATCCCCAAAAATTATGGCCAGGACCCTGTTGGAGGCAAAAAATGCATTAGGATTTGTTGGTTGAATATCGCCTTTGCTGTGGTTATTGTCGTGTGAGAACAATCGCGGCATTCATAGCGCGGATAGCTTCTTCATATTCAAATCGTGGATTCTCATGTAAAATGCGATGTACTCACTCAGTTGAAATACCTATAGCCGCAGCCACCTCACACACTTCTATGCTTCGATCGTCCAATATCATTACTGTTATTGTCCGTTAGTTAATGGTAAACCAATGTGAAAATAAGGAGTTAAAGATGTCCATTACCCATCCAATAGAAATCAAGACCTTCAAATCACATCCGTATTGTTTTTCTTTCGTTACGTCCTTTTAAACTAAGGAATGTGCTCACTTGTAACTATTTAATTTGCATAGCATATCTACATATATACTCTTACAAAATTTTCTTTACAGTACTCAACTCTACTTGTTGCTTACAATATGAATACATAAAGCAGCCATTTCCCAAACCCAAATTCAATCAGCTTTGTCAACATTCATATGTACTACTAAACACACGTGGTGGTTAACCTATAGTTAACCAGTTTCAAAGTGGTATTTATAGGAGGAAACAATACTAGTCCGTCATTTGTTAGTAATTAAGTAAAAGCTCAGCATTAATATAAATAATCACAAGTGCCACCACCACATCCGTGGTATTTTATTTTATAATTTAAGCTCACTGCACTCTGTTTTATGTGTGTTTTAGCGTCGCTTATAGCTTAAGGGGTGATATTATACTTGTAATATCCAACTTGGTCAAGTAGCTTTTGTGTAATTCTTCATGAAAAACTTAGACGGAGGGAATGTTCAGGGCTATACATAATTTTTTTTTTTAAACCTCTACTAATACGAGTATGGGGAGAACTTATGGTAGGCGGCATTAAAGACGGAATTATTCTGCCAGTTGGAAACTAGTACTACTCTTTCACGAGCAATGAAGCTGCATCAAAAAATAAGACTATCGATAGTAGTGGGCCATATATCGTTTGCTTTTTAAACTTCAACTTTTTGAGTTTTGACATCTTCAATGGCATTATTCGTAGGAATTTAGCATTTCGCGCTGATGCTGAAGAACCGATGAACTGGAAAATCATCTCTCCGCAATCGGCAAGTAACCATGAAACTCAATGCATGCTTAACGAGTGACAAGCGTACCAGGACATTTCTATTAGGTAGTGAGATAAAAAAAAACCTTTTTCTCGCACTAAACGGCGGTTTGACCCTTCAAATTGAGATATCTGTTTGCCTTATAGCATCTTATAATAAAGAAAAAGAAAAATCGCTGCAGTTTTTTGTATATTTTTGAACAAAATTTTTCTTTATTGAAAATTAGTTTTAATCAAGTACATATTGACCATTATTCCCATCAACCTTTTGCCAATTTTCGGGTAGCTTCATAATCCCATCAGTGTGAAACTTCTGTGGTTCAGCGGCGAAGAGCTTAACCAAATTGTTTTCAGTGACTTTTCAGTCGGCCAATTTTTTAATAATCAATTTTGGACACTTTCTGTTTGAAGAGCTGGTTATATGCTGGTTATTTCTTGATAGTAGAGCTCAGAATTGATCTTTTCGTCAGGCTGTAGCAGCTCATAATGGACAATCCCCGTCCAATCCCACCATACACTGAGCATCACTTTGTTTGTCGTCTATTCAGGCTTCGAAGCCATTTGTGAAAGATCAGCGGCTTTTGACCATAATTTTTTTTTTCGTTTTATGTGAGGACTATTTGATAATTTAGAAACTTTTGAATTTGTCGCGCATTTACTATATAATGTTGCCGTCAACTGTTATTGAGTAATATACCACTGTAAAATTTTGAGCAAGCTGCACCATTTAGTTTGTGCTTGACAGCCATTGAAAGCAGACGACCTCAAAATTCAAATTTGTGTGCTATGTTAGCATAATTTTTTGGGTGAAAAACCATCACCGAAACCAAGGAAAGGTCTGATAAATACTATGGGGACTTTGCACAATCAATTTCAATAGTTAAGAAATGGTTTACTAAGTACTGAGTTGTGGTCACACCAGTACAAGTGATGTCGAATATTCAGATCGCTTAAAAGAGGCCGTCAGGCCAGAAATCGCCAATAAAATCCATGGAATGATATTGGACGATCGGATAATAAAAGTGCTTGAGGTAGCTGAGTCTGTAGGCATCTCAACTGAGCGGGTACATCGCAGTTTACATGAATATTTGGACATGGAAAAGCTATCTGCGCGATGGGTGCTGCGGTTGCTCGCACAAAACCATAAATTCAATCGTGTAACCGCATGAATGGAGTGATTAAGGATGTTAAACCGCAATCCAGATTAGTTTTTGCGACGTTTCTTTAATGTAGACGAAACCAGAGACCAAAGAACAATCAAGACAGTGGATTTATCCATGTATCAGAGAAGACCAAGTGAGTTCTGTCAGCCAACAAGGTCATGGCCAGAGGTTTTTGGGATACACGAGGTGTCATTCATATCGATAACCCTGAAAATGGTAAAACGATCACCGGCGAATATTATTCAGAGCATATTCAATGTCGATTTGAAACAGAAACGAAGGCATTGTCGAAAAACAGGAGCTGTTCCATTAGAACAATGTACGGGTACGCACGTTTTTAGTCACCATGGCAAAAAAATCCATAAATTTGGCTACGAACTGCCACTCCACCCAACGCATTTTGCCGATTTAGTCCTCTGTAACTATTTTTTGTCTCCAAATTTGAAAAAAATGGCTGGGTGGTAAGAGTTTCGAGTCGATTGAAGAGGTCATCAAAGAAACAAACGAATATTTTAAGGGCCTTGAAACCCCTTATTATTTGGTAGGAATCCAAAAATTTAGAAAAGGCAGGACCAAATGCTAACTCTATGCTCCCTGAGAGGCTGTGTTGAGAAATGAAATGCTTATTTGGCGGGGAAAAAAATATTTTTTCAATAAACCACTGACTTATCAAACCATTCTCGTAATTTAACACATTTTTCATTATCTCTGATGATCCACTTTAGAAACATGTTGATTTTATTGCGTTTCAGAAGCGTTTCTTTAATTGACGGTAGAGCAGATCGGTGAACCAAATGTTTTTGCGTTAATTTAAGTGAAAGTGAAAAAATCTTCACATAACTTATTTCAACGAAAATTTCACTCATTTTCTAATCAAAATAACTTTTCGCACAAACGATCATTTACAGTAATGTTTTCATGAAAAATGTTTTTGAGTTTTCAAAAATATGTGTTAGTTTGACATAATCGAATAAGTCTTGTCCGAAATAAGAATATCAGCGCCATCTAGTGACAAAATCCAGACTTTATTTATTATCACTTCGGCAACTCATCCTAAATGAACTAGTATTTTGTCAGTGCTATGCTGAAATGATGGGGCATTTCATGGAACATTGCTGTGCTAGGAATGACAGGATTAGTCAGCACAAATATACGAACTAATAACACACTAGTTCACAACTAGTGTACTTCTCTGCAGGGTAGCAATTCAAATACAAGTATGTATGTATGTATATATGTATATCCTTACAAAACGTCACATTACATTATTATATTAAAATGTAAGTAAGTGAACTGACAAACAAATGTTAGAATGAAGTAACTAAATGAGTATGTTGAGGGGAAAACATGTAGAAAATGCCAAAAATTGTAAAACGGCACGCGATAGTGTGAGCAAGTCATTTTCCGCTGTTGCTTAAATGAGTGGCACCACAAGTAAACAGGAAATAACACATATGAGTTCGTCAACATTGGAGAGCAAGCTGCAAAGGCAAGAGCGGTATTAACCGTGAATGGGGTGAAAACCTCTTAAACGCAACTAAAAATAATTTTCATTTTTTTTAATGCAAAATAGTGAATTTTTAAACTTATAAAGGCGGCTCTGGAGGTCTTAGGTGATTGGTGGAGCACTGAAAAGCATTTTTGAAATTTTTATTTTATATTCTCTCGCTCTGAAGTGTTAAAATTTTCAATAAATTTCCATACTTTTCGCTCTGTAAACTAAAATTTCATAAATTAAACACGCACATTTGATTGTGGCTAAATAAAACTGTTTTTGTAAGCATAAATTTCAATTAAAATTTAACCACAAAACATCCAACGACAGCAACAGCAACAGAAAAAAAAACGTATTTTTCTCGCCAAATGCAGCTGCCAAAAATAAAACAAACAAAAAAATGAGAAACAACAAAGCGAACTCTCGCCATTCATTCATGCGCGTAATTCAAATAACAATAACAATATTTAAGAAACAATAACAATACCGTTAAATAATAACACAGCTGTCAACATACAATAACAAAAGCAAAAAAAAAACCAACGGTACCACAAAAAACAGTCATAACGGCAGGCAACTGTTTTTTTTTCTCTCTTCTCAACATTGATTATTTTGAAAATTTGCCAACAAATAATTTTTATAACAAAAACTAACAAAAAAGAGCAAAATTGGCAACAGAAAGAGGCCTGCAACAGTTCACGTGTATGCAACAAGTTTATAAATATAAAGTCGTGTTGTTGTGTTTGAAGTTTTCCATTCTTAACAAAATGATTGAAACTCATTGAGGTCTCGCTTGTTTCCGACACATTTGCTATTTGTTATGTAAAGGAGTGCTCGGATATTGCGGAATTTCGATTGCAACAAAAGTCGCCTGCAAAGGGTGCGTGACGAACAAGGAACTGTTGATGGCTTGCATGGTGCGGGGAAAATAAGCACGAAAATCACAAAGTAAGCCCTCGCTAAAAGAGGAAGGTTAACATTGCATTGAGATTAATGCACTTGACGCCGCATAAACTAGACGAGAGATCCAGTTGAAAAGAGAGAAAGGAAAATTCAAGGGAGCACCGCACACAGCTTTTGTTAAGCAACGCGCAAGAAATACGCGAAAAGTGTTCAGCTTCAAATACAACCCTTTCATTTCGAAAAGCCACTATCCCCAATGTTAAGATGATCCCAGATGAGATCCACATGACAGTAGTACTTCTTGGCGAGAGCCATCGGTTATGTTAATCCTCGTAACAAGTCAAGTATTCGATCAGGAGATCAGGAGAGAGCTTTACACTAACAAACTCAACAATTCAAACTTATACACAACTGATTCCAGCACCACTAAAAAATCGCACCGCAGTTTGGATAGAAAAGCCATTTACTGATAGAGTAAATCTGTTGCACGCTCAGGTGCTACAGATCAAAGACATCTGCATTCCTTTTCTTCTTAATTTGCTAGTCACAGCTTACATGATTATAGCCGAATCATCAGTGGTGCGTCAGGCGTTTTTAAATACTTCTCGGAGATCTTCGAGCCAGGTTTTTCTCTACCTGATCTTTCCAACATACTGAAGGCATTCCTCTTCATCTGCTTGCACTAGCGGGTACCACATAGAATGCTTTCAAAGCTGGAGTGTTCTGATCAATCCGGCCAACCTGACCTATACAGTGTAACCGCTTCCTCTTAACTGGCTGAACTATGTCAATCTCTGTATATCGGAAGGCCTGGGTTCGAGTCCAGGTTCGAGCAACATCAAAAATAAAATGAAGAAAATTATTTTCTCTAATTGCGATCGCCCCTCGGCAGGGAATGCCAAGCCTTCCGAGTGTATTTCTCACATGAAATAAAAGCTCCTCCTAAAAAAACCAGCGGCCGTTCAGAGGCGGTTTAGAATAAAATGTAAGTCCCTCCATTTGTTGGTAAAATCATCAAGACGCAAAATCGCAAATCGGGGCAGGAGCTCGGTCAATCTATTTATATATTATATATATTTGTTTTCTATGATCTCCGAAACTACCTGCAGATTGTACTGAAAATTTATCAGTTTGTTTCTTCTCCTTTTTTTTTGCATTCAGCAAAGTTGTAGATGACAACTTACCCAGAAAAAGTGTTTCTAGTGCCTCCAAATCGCAAAAATTTCCATTTTTCTGGCACCACTCTATATAAAATTTGGAATCTGTGGGCAATTCGTTGAAGCGGTAGTTCGAAATGTTTCCAGCGCAATGAATTGTTTGAAGGCTATCTTTTCGAAACTCAGTGAAAATGAAATTAAAGGTGGTACGCATAAAACTAACTAACACTTAACTATATTCATTTGATAAGTCAGTGACTTTTTGAATAAAGTATATATTTTTTTGGCAAATAAGCATTTAATTTTGCCCTTTAGCTCTATACATTCAGTCCAGCGTTTTTCCAATTTTTGTATTCCTTTCAAATAAAAGGTTTTTTCACGGTTATCAATAGGAATTTGTTTTTGCTGCGATGACCTCTCATTCGACTATTCGAATATTTTACCACCTAGCCATTTCTTCACATCTGGAAGCAAGAAATAGTCGCAGGGTGCTAAATCTGGAGAATATTCTGGATGAGGTAGCAGTTTATAGCCCAATTTATTTAATTTTTTGCGATGTTGACTACACACATGTGCATCCGTGCATTGCGGTCGTTTTTGCTTCAAATCAATACCGAATCTGTCGAAAAGTTCTGAATAATATTTGCCGGTGATCGTTTCCAATGTAATCGATCTGAATGTCCATCGTGCATCACAAAAAAACTGAGGTCATCACTTTATTGGCCGACAGACGCACATTGGCTTTATTTGATGTACGTCTGTTGTTGTTGTAGCCGCAGAAAATTCTCCAAATGGGGTTTTGGGGAACATTGCGGGAGTGACAGTCCTTGGCCGGATAAAAATCCGGGTCGTTCCGGTATAAAGACCCGACTGTCGAGGGAATTTACCGCGGGTAAATTCTTGAACCCCTAACCCGCAGGGGTCTTGGTGCACGCCTCATATTAATTGGTTACAATGGTGCGCCTATGGCCGTACCATCCATCGCGCTGATAGCTTTTTATGTCAAATATTCCTGTATGTATGTGATATAACCGCTCAGTTGAGATGCCTCCAGCCTCAGCCACGTCAATTATTCACCGATCACAAAATATCATTCCATGGATTTTATCGATGATTTCTAACGTGACTATCTCTTTTGGGCGACCTGAACATTCGGCGTCACTTGTACTGGTCACTAAACCACTTCTTAACCATTGAAATTGATGATGCATAATCCCCATAGTGCCTATCAAGTCTTTCTTTAGTTTCGGTAATAGGTTTTACGCAATAATTAATTCTTAATCACCAAACACAAACTAAATGGCGCAGTTTGCTCAAAATTTTACAGCAGTCTATTAACCGATACCAGTTGACGGGAGCAATGCTGTGCAAACCTCCTGTTTGTAAGAGTGATTGAAAACAGTTTCTTATGAGTATAGCTGTATTACCATGAGCATTGCCATCTGGGTGATTAGTGTTGTATAGCTTAAATCCAAGATTACATACACAGTGTATTCTGAGCATTAGTAGCTAGATCAACGAGCATTACCCCTGGTGGGACAGTTTCTCAAGCTCTTCGTATCCCGCACTTGCTGTTTTCGATCGCAATCCTCATGATCCAGATATTCTTTTAACCTTTCCGAAAACCATCAGTTTTCTTCGCTGCTGTACAGAAGGAGTTTGCAATGCCGTGCCGTGATGAGTGCTCTTAGGGAGCAGGAGTGTAAGTCGATTAGAAAACCGTACAGGAGTTCTTTTCTGCACAGAGGTCAGTGCGTGTTTTTGGTGCTACAAGATAGTGGTACGAGTCGACGTTAGGTCCTCGGAGCTTAAATGCGTATTGCGAGTTTTGCGATCCGGAGACAGCCAAATAGCTTGATGATTTTTTTTTTGTGCATGCGCTGTTAAAAGTTATATTTGACACATCGTCCCTCTCTTTCATGCGAATTGTGACTAGACGTTCATCCACTAGCGTAAATGGCAGGATTCACTCTTTGATATAGCCGCCATGGTAGATTTCACACGGACCCACCTTCTTCTGGCCTTGTTCCGTCCATCGCCCTTCTTGAATGGCGGCGATGCCAGCCTTTAGTCTTACGATGAGGCCAGCTCGTGTGTTGATTGCCGTATCTTACTCAAAGCTTGCTTACGTTTCCAGAGTGTGTGAAGAGGACGCAAGAGTATGAATTCGGTATGGACTAGCAACTGCAGGATTGCATTCCTGATTTCATCACGCCTCCCGAAAATCTACTCTTTCCACATGTGCGTGACGTCGCCAGCAACATTTTTAGAACCCCTGTGAAATATTCCGGCAAAACCTGTAAATTTATTTTCCCATTCAACGCCACACTTCGATTCTCCTGCCCTTTTTTTATTAAATTAACCATCAGTTACATTAGTGTCGAATTCTCAGAAATATATATGCAAGAATTATATAAAATAAAGTAAAAAATATGTTCATCCCATTCTAAACTGACTGTAGCGAAAATTCACAAACCAAAGTTGTATTGATGAGCGAAGAGTGCCTGCGTACCAGGCTTATCGAGGTTTATTAAGTATTACATACATAAATCAATAAATATTTATTTATGCTTTCGCTTCAAATGTATGCAAATTTCCAATAAATTCAACTTTGGAACTTTTCGAATACATATGTTTATTATATGTGATTGTGCACGAGTGTGAATGGAAATATACGTGAAATGGCGCACACAATGCTGGCAACATGTTTTGTAGATTTATTTAAACAACTAAGCAATAATTTGAACGCGAACTAAAGGACGAAAATTTTTCGAATAGGTATCAGCAATTGCATTAATTATCTATTTTTTGGAATCCTTGCACTCACTTATTTCTTTAAAATAGAAATTTAGTTTTTTAACATAACCTCATCTCTGCGCACTTTTACTTTACTTACTTTATACCTGCTTATGCACATATCATATGAACTCGCACGTGTCTTGAACATTTGCATTCGCCTCTTTTTGTTTGATTCCACACTTACCGCGAAATTTTAATTTGAACTTATTTTATGCGCACAATTTAATGAAATCACTTCCGTTTCCACCGAATCCATCACAGCGTTTCATTTTATTATTTTAAATAACAGGATGTCAGAGAATTGTGCTACCAGCTGTTTTACAATGACTGTTAAATTGAAAATGATGGAATATTTGGCTGAATTTTATTTTCGGGAGATATTTATTTTGCGAAGCGAGGCTGAGCTGAATAAAATTGCCGCCTAAAAGTATGCAACAGAATTAATTTACTGCAAATGTAGGGAAATCATTGCGGGAAATAAAAAAAACTAATAGAAGTACGAATCCATATCAATTTACATATGTTTTAGATTAATTAACAAAAGAGCAACATTAGAAATATGTAATACATTTGAGAACAAAGCAGTGCCTTTAAGATTCTTATAGTGAATTGCACTTTAGGCACTCAAAATACATTTATTTTGGGGTGCATGAAAATGCTAAAAATAAAATCTTATCATCACTCGTTATTTGTTAATCTGAAAAGGTACATACGCAAGAGTGAATGGTTAACAAGTTGATGTAGCATTGGCTGTGCTGCTCTGTTCTCTGGTAATAATCTTAGTAGTGTTTAGCAGTTCGGACCCGGACTCAGATACACGGCAAACGGATGCCGATTATATTATGAAGTCGCTGATTGGTGGAATTGTATAAATGTATGAAACGCGTCTATATCGCTTATATACATACATATGTATATACCACCTATCCATATTTATTTTCATATATCCCTACATATGTATTTGCAAGCCACAAAGCACAACTTTGGACACAAAAAGAAATCTTGCTAGTTCAAGTACCTTTCACACCATTAACCAAGCACATCCAATGCATTATCCCACCATTACAAGTGCAAACAAACCCATTTGCAATAAAAATTAAAAATAAATTCATGTATAATTAATAATAACAGAAAGTCAACAAGTCAACTGATAAGAATTTTGATTAGATTAGATTTTTAAAGATTGTATAGAAAAAAATATTTATTTCACTTTTCTTTTCACATTAAACCACGCATTAACATAACTGTTATTGTGTGTACACGTAATATTTTCATTTAGAGCATTTTAATACCTAGAATAAGAAAAAATCTTTTAAATGCAACAAAGCGGCTCAGCAGCATACATAAATTTGCCGCAGATATTGACGCTGTTCAATTTGTTTAAGGTTGCATGCGAAGAGCACCATCAATACGTATGGTCTCACCATTCATCAGAGGATTCTCGTAGATTGCCTGCACCAAATGGGCATATTCCGATGGTTCGCCCAAACGTTGGGGGAAAGGTATAGATTTGGCCAAGAATGTGCGTACCTTTTCTGGCAAAGCCTGCAACATTGGTGTATTGAAGAGACCAGGCGCAATTGTGCACACACGTATACCTTGTGTACTGAGGTCACGTGCAATTGGTAGTGTCATGCCCACCACGGCGGCTTTCGAAGCCGAGTAAGCAGCTTGACCAATCTGACCATCGAATGCAGCTACAGAGGCTGTGTTAACAATAACACCACGTTGACCATCTTTATTCGGTTCATTCACACCCATCAGACCGGCGGACAAACGAATGACATTGAATGTGCCAACAGTGTTAATCATAAGTACGCGTGTAAAATCATCCAAACGGTGCGCAACATCCTTATTGAAGTTATATGTCTTAACAGCTGTGGCTGTACCCGCACAGTTTACTGTCAAATCGAGACGACCGAATTTCTCCTTAGCAGTCTGTACTGCTGTCTGTACATCCTTTTCAGATGTCACGTCAACAGGAACAAATACTACATTATCGCCAATTTCTCGTGCAACTTCGCTGCCTTTGGAACTGCTTAAATCGGCTAAAACTACTCGCGCTCCTTGGCGTGCAAGCCTTTCAACGGTTGCCCGACCCAAACCGGATGCACCACCAGTCACTAGAGATACAGCGTTCTAAAAGAATGAAAATAATTTTTTGTTATCAAAAACTACAAATCTTGATTGAGTTTTAAACAGTGATTGTATAATGCTATATGTCCAGGTATGTATGTGTGTGCTTAACACTGAAAAACAAAGTAAATTCTGAAAAACAAAGTAAATACTGAAAAACAAAGTACACACACCCCCCACTTTGATGATGTGAACTTTGGACTTTGTTTTTCCGGGCTGCAGCAGACGCACGGTACACTGCCTATTACTTATTATGATTTTGTACTTTTATCGTCCTCACCTTAATCATGTTGCTTGGTCTGTATAATTATTAAAAATGATTAATTTATTTTAATGGTAACTGTTTTTAAAAAGAAACAACGATATATTTGGAAAAACACCGGTTGCTCCACTTGGCTCCACATAGACAATTAAATTCAATTGACAATGCTCAAAGCGAATTTATATGCGGCGAAAGCTGAATATATACTTTGAGTAATATAGAATATTCACATTCTCTGGTAAACTTTACAAAAAAACTCTCTATTTTGACATTCAAAACTGTGTATGGAAGAAGAAATCAGCTGGCGTCTGCAAATCATCAGTGGGAATTCAACTAGGGTTGCATTGTAATAAATCACTTTCCAGTGAAGGGGTGTATTTTATAGGCTTGTAAATAACAGCAATTCAGAGACTCGAAAAAATTTAGTTGAATATATTTAAAATCATTTGGCGATTACGAATTAAATGAAAACCATTACAAATAACTAAGAAACTGTCCCCTTCAGGGTAATTACTTTCACACCCGAAACATATCCCGAAAACTAATTTTAAGAATATTTACAAACAACAACAACAAAAGATGTTAGATATTAGAAAAGTTGTACATTTTTTGAACTAGACTTATTATGACCCAAAAAGGACATTAATGTATATTTTATAATATAATTTGTTGTATGGAATCATATTGAGTGATTCTTTAATTGTTTTTGATCAGAATAGATACATGACCAATTTGTATTTTAGGTTTAGTTTTGTAAACCATGATTTTGTTGATCTGCGCTTTTAAGGAACCCTACAAAATTATTTAACATTTAAAGTTCGTCATAGGGTTAAGATTGTCATCTGTCACTTGTGAAAAATTATTGTCAATTTGTAAACAAATTGTTGAAATCAAAGAATTTATTCTTAATCACGAATAATTTATATTTTGGATAAAACATTTTATGTATTTTCTGTGTTTAATAACTGAAAACACAACATGGAGAAGCGACAATTACGGCCGAGTGTCACAAACAAAACTGGTGAATGGATTAAATGCCAATCGAAGCAACGGCCAGGCAAATTTTATATGTTCAATAAACAAACTGGGGAAACACGGTGGTGCTCTGAATTCGAGGATAGTCAGCCACGAACGACGAGATCAAGTGATTTCCAAAAATCGCCAACAATGCCACAAGGCATCGGTAATTAAAAAACTCATTGATAATGATTAAATATTTATTTCAATTAAATATTTATTAACATAAATTCAATTATAAAATATTATTGCTTACAGCAAAAAGAAAAGAACACACTCCTGCACAAGATCGTCTTAAGCGGCTACAAAATAATTTAACGAAGGAACAAAAGGAAAAAATTACACTAAAGCGGATCACTACACGTAGGCGAAAAAGCCAAGATCAATTGCCTGCAAACATAAGCCAAGAAAATGTGAATGCCAAAAGAAAGGAAGATATACCAAATAAAACGGAAACCATATTCAAACTATCTAATACATCTTTGGGAATCAACAAACTATCTAATACATCTTCGGAGATCAACAAACTATCAACTAAATCTTCGGAGATCAAGAAAGATTGCCAACCATCAACGAGTAAAAGTGCTCTATTGCTTAACATCGAAAGAAACAAACGTGCCGTAAACAGTTCACCGCAAAAAACTCAATCAACAACAAAATTAAACCAAAAAACAATAAGTAAAGAAGCCAAAAAGCGATCAGCCACTTATTTATCAACTACAGATTCCCCTACAAAACACCAGAAACGTTCCCAACCGGAGTTACCACTCAAAGAAAAAGATCAACCAAATTCTGATATGGATGCAAAAATTGGGACGAACACAGAAGAACCGAAGTCCGAGGCAGGTGGTTTTGGTAGCAGCTTTGTAAATAAAATCAAAGCATTTTGCCAGGGAAAATTTAGTAGTTATTACAATGTCAAAAAAGTCTTAAGCCAAAAACCTTTAGAACCATGTATAAAGAAGACTAACTATAAAATACCTATAAAAGTACCAGATGCACGTCCTACCACTGGAAATTCAACATTACAAAACAGGGAATCGGAAAAAAGTAAGAGTAGGAGCGAAAACGATGCAACTAATAATAATAATTGCATGACAACTGTTCCAATGGCCATTTTAATGAAGGGTACAGCGACGCCAAAGAGTGGTGAAGGAGGAAGCGTCGATTTTAAAGCAATTGCCGTAAGTGCCTCGCCATCACAACTTTTCAAAACACCCAATAACACTATTATGCCAGCATATCAACGCGGTAGTGGTAAGTAAAGATTGATAATGTACTAGCATAGATGATGCAGTTATTTAGTGTTTTAATCATTTAGCTAACTCTCGCCTGGAACGTTTACGAAATTCTTTAAACCAACAAAACTTCACCAACGATTCGCAAATATCTACGCCAAGACGACTCTGTGCTTCGGCATGTTCCTCCGCCTTAGCTTGTGTTATACGCGATGCACCAATATCAAGCAGTTATCAGCCAAGTGATGAAGATGGTGAGCTAATGCATTTATACTTTTCTGTATTTCACATTTCTGTAAGTATATAAAACTATATATATTTATAATAGAACCCATGGATTGGCTGCCAATTGAGGATTTGAAAACAGAAGCTATTGAAATATCCAGCAATGATGGATCGAGTAATAGTGCGCGTAGCATACGCGGTGGAGAAGCTGAAAATATGGGCGAATATTATGGCACTGTTAATGAAAATTTATTACGTTATGCAGCGGAGCAGAAGCATGGTGGCATAACAATGACTGAAAGATGGCTCAGTGATTGCTATTACTTTGTTTTGGATACAAATGTGCTAATTGAACATTTGGTATTCCTTGAAGAATTAAGTCATATGAAATTATGCGGTTCGTTGTTACCAAAAAAAAAAAAATCATATTTTTTTTAGTTAATTAAATTAATTTTATTTTATTTTTATTTTTTGTGATTTCATCAGATACCAGCGGCACAATACTGTACGTACCCTATTGTGTATTGCAAGAGTTGGATAAATTAAAACAATTCGCCGTAGGAGATGGTGCCAAAGTAAGAGCGGTGCGCGCTATAAAATACCTGAATGCCAATTTTGAGGCAAAAAATAAACATCTACAAGGTAGTTATTACTTTTAACTAATTGGTAAATACTTTACACGATCGTTTTGTTTTCTTTCCCTTTTTGTAGCCCAAAGCGCTTTGAGCGAACTGGAGCATCTTGTAGAAATCACTTCGCCAGATGATCGTATAATCAACACCTGCTTACAAGTTAAACAGCATGTGGAGCATGTTATCTTATTGACTGAGGATATAAATTTGCGTAATAAGGCAATTTGTAATAATATTTTAGTTGCTACAAAATCGGATCTCATAGCCAAACATACATAACGGCACGAAAGCTTAAAAAGACAAATAGCATTTCGACAAATAGCACGGAAGTGACCCATTCGTGCTAAATAAGTGATTTACTGCCATACATATTTGTTGTTTAAGTTATTTTTTCGGGAACACACGTTAGATGGTAGCTCAAAGCACATTCTTAAAATAGTCATGCATCTCTTCATTCAAATCATCACTTTCGAAGTAAATTGTGATATGTAATAAATGTAATATGTATAGATATGTATAAAAAAAAATTTTTTTTTGACTACATAACCTCTACTTAGTGCTAAATTTAGTTTGTAGATTTGTTATAAATGTGAAAAAATTTACATTTAACATTTTTTTACGTGTATGGGATTCATGCAGATTAAAAACTCGTTAATGAAATAAATCTCGAGAATTTTCAATTTAAACAAACCAAGCTGTATGTAAATATGTTTATGTGCTTATGTGTACATAGTATTATCAATTTCAATTGGTTGGTTGGTGTCTGCTAAGGAAACGCTTAAGTAAATATTTAAACTGAATTAACACCATACACTCACTACACGCGCTAACTGTGGTGGAGAAAATTATTCAACAGTTACGAGTTTAGGCATGAACAAGATATGGATTCTCTCAAGAAGTCTGATGAAAAAAAATTTACTACAAATGGCTATCACTTCAAAAAAAAAAAATATTTTATGACTTCACTACATGTGAACACACTTCATTGCCGGCACTGTATGCGCAATGCTGTATACGAACAATACTCGTCTTCCGGTTATTATTTTTTAATTTTTTTTATTCTATTTTTTTTTTTAAGTTTCTATGCACCTTTTCTTAATTAACAAAACTGCAATTCTTTAATTTTTCAATATTTCAGCATAAGCTCAGTTTATTACGTTTTTATTTGTGATACAGTGCAGAGGTGCGTCTATTCATTTCGCCGCAGTAAGTTTGAATTCAAAATTGTATATGTTTATAGAAGAATGAGTAAATTATAGTAGAGCTGAATTAAATATCTACGTATCTGATGACAATTAAATTAATTTAACTTTTTTTTTTTTTGAATCATTTTTCATTTAACAACGCCACTAGTATTGAGCGTTCAGGTGCTGTATTTATAGCACGCATGGTTGCCAGCGGTTTTTGCTCTCTACTAGTGGTGGCTAAAAACTATTCGTAGAGAAAACAATTTGCCTGCAGGCGTTCTAGTTGATCGGAGAGTGTCTTCTGTTCCGTAGTTAAACGATGAATTTCCTGTTGCTCTTCAATACTTAGTGGCTTACGTTTTGCTTTATTTTGCATTGTGCGTTTATATGCTTCGAGAATTTCCTGATCGACTGTGTCGAGTTTACGTTTGATTTCTAACCGTTTAATCTCCTCAGCGGCTGCTTCGTGTAGGCGCCTCAACGCCGTGCCGTTGTGTTCAGCAATAGCAGATAATTCTGCTATCAAACGTTTTATTTCAGCATGTATCTCGTCCTCATCATTGTTTGGAAAATCATTTAAATCCAATATACCCTGCTCGATTAATTCTTTTTTCACACGTTTTTCAATATCAATACAATTGCGTAGCAGTGATAATGAACGGAAATTCATTTGTGCCGAAGAGTGTGTATTTTCGCTACTACTATTGCTGCTATCAGCAACTGCTGCGGCTGTAAGTTCGCTGGGATTTTGTATCAACTGTTCCTCGAGCAGCGCAGATACTAGACGTTGTGTTAATGGTCCAGTGACACATTCTTCCATCATCGATTCTGCCTTTTTGAGCATGTTCGTAGCGGCGCTATTTTGCGGTTTCAAGCGATTGGAATTCGGATTGGGATTTGAAGCTTGTTGCATCTCCTTTAAATCCTCTGCAGCCCAAATACTGGAGTAATGTGGTCCCAGCTCTGGTATCGGTGGTACTAATGGACCGGAATATTGATCTAGGAGATCATCCAACAAACGCAGGTCTTCGTTTGTTAATGGCATACAGTATGGCTCTACAGAAAGCCAAAATTTGTTGGGCGTATCATTTTTGGGTAGCGTAACTTTTTGTAAATGATGATCTCGATTTTGTCCGTGGGCATGTGAACCTGTTGGTGCCACATAATCCATGCTATCATCGGTATTCGGCGCTACTGGACTATTCTTGGCATGTTTATTGTGTTTTAACGACGAGGCGGGTGTGTGTTTAGGCTTACGTACACTGGATTGTTCGTCACGTTTACGTTTACCACTGGAAGAATTACCTGCATTTACGGTTGTTGTTTCACCACTAGTGCCATGTTTGCTGCGTCGTTCATTACGGCGCTCATCTTTATCCAAACTTTCATATTCCGACTTTAAAACACGATAACGTAACGCTACACTGGAGAGCAGTGTTTCAAGCTCCAGTTGTACGCTGTCCAAATCTTCAGCGGCCAAATAATCATCAGCGGGACGTTGTAGTGCTGCATGATATGTAGGTAATTGTTTACTGTTGTCTTTTGCTTTTATCAGCGGTATGTTTACGCCAACGATGCTAGTGTCAATTTCAGGTTGCGAAGATGTAGAAACTGGGCCGGTTTTTCCACCAGTTCTGTTACCACCACCTGATGAACTAGAACCGAATGTGGACGACTTAACGCCTTTTGCATTGCTTGAAGCCATTAAATGTGATTTTCACTGCCGTAAACTATTTATTGATATTAATTTTTTATCTCCCAGCGCTGGATGAAATGACGTTCTATTATTTGAGAATCATTGAGAATGGTTTTGGGCAGATTTGACATTTATTGCGTTGCCAACTAAGGCATAATGGTTGTTTATATACGTGCGAGTGTTGCTATGTGTTAAAAAGATAATACGGTGGTATTAAAACTGAATTGAATATTGAAATATAATTATTAGAAATATATGCTTCAGTAAAGATTATAAAAAAGAGGTATTAGTAACCAATAACTTTATAATTTATTAATTTTAATGCGAAAAGTAATTTAGAATTCTATGAAGCGTTAATACTTTCTTTCTTGTGGTAAATTCGTGCCTATTTTCCTTACTGCCTTTGAAGCAACACTGATAGGATTGAGGCGAATTTTTATTTTGCTCTTTGGTGCTCAGCTGTTTTTTGTTTAGTCGCCGTTGAGAATTCGTACGTGATAAAAGTGTTTTCTGCTGTTTGGAATCAATTAAAAACAAAAAATAATAATTTTTCAAAGCAAAGTATATGAAAAATGCGTTGTTATCCAATTTAAAGAATGCTAAAATATGATATTTTAAAATATCCAACTAATTACATACGTAAATAAATAAATAAAAATATGTTTTAGTAGCTCATATCAAGATATTGTGATATCAGTTTTCAATTAGAAACAACAAAGTGCGATCATCAATTTAATCAGCTAACTGCGGCAACACAACGGCGACCAGTAACAAAAGAACACCAATTAAAGTAGCTTCTAAATTCAATGCAAAGGGTAATATTCATAAGTATGTTAGTACTAAATTTTCACAGCGTTCTTTTATTTCTACACAAAAAAGATCTTGACCGTCGCAAACACTTCCTGGCCAATGAATATACAATAAAATGAAAATAAGCTATAATTAAGTGTACTCACATATATGTATGTTATATTTATGACAATTGTTAAACAACATTTGCTATACGGCGGCGACGCGTGATTGTTTAATATAGTTGATACAATTAATATTTAGTATGTGCTTAGCCACGTAGGTTATGTTGGAGCGAAAGGAATAGTGGGTGCTCGTATACAGCTCAAGAGGAATTCCCTGGTGATTCAGGAAATCGCTTGAAATACGAATAAAAAAAAGTAGTTTGGCACTCATGTCTGCGTATCGGTTTTCTAATACATTAAACGTTGTATCAGGCTTTTCCAAACAAATATTTGTTATCGCCAATATTAACCAATTCCGAAGCGTTGCATCAAAGCGGCAGACAACAAGTCTCAAATAATATTCTTTGTTTTCGTTCGCGTATACCTAGTCAGCCGCTGGGCTCAGTTTTATTACTTTGTTAGTTTCAATGTATGCATTATTGAAATTACGGTTTGTTTGGCGTTGTCACTTTATATGTTTTTTTTTTCATTATTATTTTATGGAAAATTAATTTTAACGTTTTCAATAAACGATATACTTTTGTCATGTGACTGTATGTAAAAAAAAAATGTAAATTGAAGTGATAGCTCATATCTGTTTATTTAATGTTTGACCTTTACCTCGATCCAGTTAAACACACTAATCATTAGTTTCTATTTGTGCTGATTGCTGATTATGAGTATATTGTAATACTAATTACATCTTACTTACTAACATACTGTGTGAAAATCGATTTAAAATTAGTTTTGGCTTCATTAGACAAGCTCATAAGGCAGAAATATGTACATTTAAGTAGATAACCGGGGGTCTAATATTGTATTTTCAATATTTTCTGGTTAGTTACAAAAGGAAAGTTTTTCGAAAAGCTGCAAGTGATATTTGAAGAAAAGATTTATATGTTTGAAATTACAACCATATTAGTTTTAAAATATGTAGATCTAGGTAAATTAATAATTTTTTGTTGTGTTTTAAAATATTAAAGAACTTTTATTAGACTAGCATCCGTATGTATGTATGTATATAACAACTTTACTTGAAATTTGCTCCTCCAGACGACGCAGACATGCGATAAAGTCAAGAACTTTTATGTCAACAAACTCCTCTTGACTAAAAATAGTTAATAATATATTTACATTGTGTCGCTTTGTGCGAAAAGAATGCATTGTCTAGTGAGTGAAGTCGGTTAGTGAGGCACGTCTGCGGCACAAGCCAAACAGGTTTAAGTAAATTACATTAAATATGCATTGATATAACATACAAATGTAAGTATTTAGTACTACATTTGCATGTACGTAATGCAGAGGTTAATTTCCTACTCACTTTAGTGTTTTTTGTATTTAATTTTTTTTTTACATTTTTTTTTTAAATGTTAATATCTCTGTAAGTATCTCTCCTATGTATCTTTTGCTTTCACAAAAAAAATTACATATTGAGCATTTCAGTTATTTTAATTACGGAGAATTTCCTGTTTTCAGCCGAAAAAAATTCCGCTTTGTAATTTCCAATTTATAAATAATAATAATAATAACGTCATGCTGATATTAGGCAGCCGAAAGGCAAAGGTAGACTTCTTTAAGATTATTTTTATTATCTGATATTTCTTCTGCAAATATTTATCAAGTGCTAATTATTAATTTCTGATTGTTTGCCTCTTAACTGGCGTCATTGAGTGCGTGTGTATATTGTACATGCCTACATACATACACACATAGATGACTAGATTTCTCTCTAGATTTCTTAATTACTGTTTTTTTTTTTGTGCTTTTTTTGCTTTTGCATATTATATTTACCCGTAGAAAAGCTAACAATTGCAGTGTCGGAAGAGATAAGCTACGAACCAAAACACAAATTCCTACCAACACATACCTAATAATCAGTGATAAGAGACAATGGCAATCTCGAACTGTAAACTATTTCGAATGCTATTATTTATTGTAAATTTCAAGTTGAAACTGAACCACTTTAGCGTTGTAGTGAGGTGCAGTTTTTTTTTTTTTTTTTTTTTTTTTTTTGGAATGGCAGTGCATTCACTGTAATGGCGCTTAAAGTGTTAAAAAGTGAATTTTTTTTTGAAAACTTGATAAGAGAGATAGCCCTATGCTGAGATGGAGACTTGCATGGAAAGATGGCTAAAAATTTTCCTTATATTTTTTCAGAATTAAAGCTTTCTTTCTGGACATTCATATGCATCTTCTCATAGGGTGTACATGCATACATATATTGATACTGCAATCTTCTAAGTAGTTTATAAGTAATTTAATACTTTGCACTTGAAATGATCACACCCGATGATACATATCGATCCATCAATTTTTCAAGTGGTTATCTGCATATGTATCTAAGAACTCACTCGGCTAAGCATTTTTAATCAATTTTCAAACCCAATGTGCATACATATTTCATTTCAAATACGCATGCATGCATACATATATACATACTGGAAATATATTCATATTTATACAAATATCTAAGCTCATTGGTCTCATCATATTAAATATTATGTCACTCGTCATCGTCAAACATGATTGATTAGCTGGGGAATGCTTGCTGTTACAGATAACACCTTGTCGGTATCAAATTACATATTAAATGGAATTAATCAAGTGAATTCAAGTGTATTAAATGCTCATATTTGGCTTGACGTATTCAAGTAATAAAATACGTAATTATATGTATTTAGGTTAAAGTGGAGGTGGACTTTAAGGGAAAAAAAAAACGTTTACTTTCGCGTAATGTTTCATAACATAAAGGGTGAACCATGTAGAGGTACTTTTTCCAAATGCCTTCTTTTGGCAGATCGCGCGTGGTCATGTCAAGCTGTCATGTTATTTTTGTTCAGTATTGTTTGGCATTTCATCTCGGAAAGACTTACGCCTGAACAACGTTTACAAATCATTCAACTTTATTACGAAAATTCACGTTCCGTAAAGTATGTGTTTCGCGCCCTTCGCTCAACTTATGGTCAACATAATCGGCCTACTGAGCCCCTGCTATTCACAAAACCATCACCCATCTTGGGACCCAGAATTCTTTATTGGATAATATTCGATCGAATAGACCACGACCAACATGCAGTGAAGAAACTATAGCGGCCGTACCTAAGAGTGTGCACGAATATTGTAGAGTGTCGATTCGGTGCCGTTCGCAGCAACTCGGACTGACATATGGAACGATTTGGCGCATTTTACGTCAAGATCTTAAATTGTACGCGTACAAAATACAACTTGTGCAAGAATTGAAGCCGTACGACCTTCCCAAGCGACACCGCTTCGCTCTATATGCTCTTGAAAAGTTCCAAGAAGATTCGACGTTTTCGAGCCAAATTTTGTTCAACGACGAGGCCAATTTCTGGCAAAATGGGTATGTAAGCAAGCAAAATTTCCGCATTTGGCACGAAGAGCAACTTGAAGAGATTCAAGAGCTGCCATGTTATCCAGAAAAACAAAAGTTTTGGTGTGGTTTGTGGGCCGGTGGAATCATTGGTCCATATTTCTTCAAAAATGATGCCGGTGAGAACGTAACCGTCAATGGTGACCGTTATCTCGCCATGATAACCGACTATTTGATACCTGAAATTGAAGCTCGTGATCTCCGCGACATTTGGTTTCAACAAGACGGCGCTACTTCCCACACATCGTATCAATCAATGGATTTATTGAGAGAACACTTCGGTGAGCAGATAATTTCACGTTTTGGGACGGCCAATTGGCCACCAAGATCGTGTGATATCACACAGTTAGACTTTTTCCTGTGGAGATATATAAAGTCTAAAGTCTATGCGGAAAATCTCGCTTCGATTCAGACCTTGGAGCAAAACATCATGCGTGTCATTCAACAGATACCAGTCGAAATGCTCGAACGAGTCATCGAAAATTGCACTCAACGGGTGGACCATCTGAGACGTAGCCGCGGACAACATTTGAAAGAGAATTTTCAAAAAACAAATACCAAATAATGTTCTTTCGAATGATAATAAACACTCCCCATTCAAATCGCTATTCGAACTTCATTAAAATCGAGTGGAAGAGTATGACTAAAGGTCATCGATTCGGAGTTCGAATTCGAACTATCTCAAGCATTTTCCTTCTCACTGTCGAGTGGTCGTCTGTTGTGATTGCAGCTTTTCAAAATCGAGTATTCTTTGTTTTTCTTGGTGCGAGCTCTTGGCTGCACAGCGGCGGGTGTGTACCATAGCTGCGGCTAAAATAGTGGTCCGAATCGATGTTAGAACTACGGCTCTTACTATCCAATGACAACCAAATAAGTTAGTTAAAAGTTGCTAAAAAGTAAAAATGTACTGAGCGGCGTCAGTACATCGCTACATCTTCTACCGAACAACGACGACAACAGAACTTAGAAAAAATCTGAATTCCTACCACGGGTGTAAGTGTAAGAGTTCATCTTGGGATATAAAGAACTTCCATGGTCCACCTTTGGCCAGAAGAATCATGCAACCGCGCATGATGAGGAGCTTGTCCAGCGTTCGCTGAGTTAGTTTAATGTCCGCCTGTATAGATGTAACGCCCAATTTTGAAGGTCCTAATGAGTGTGCCCAAGGCGATAATAGTCGATTGGTTATCTGAGTAGTTAGTGGTTAGTGGTACTGCCATTCGAAAAGTCAGGGTTCGAGTTCAGGTTCGACCAACATCCAAAAATATAGAAAAATAAATTTTTTAATTGTGGTCGCCCCTCGGCATGCCCTCTCATGCCTTCCGAGTGTATTTCTGATATGAAATAAAAGCTCCTTATAAAAATCCTTTGCTCGTTCGAAGGCAGCTTAGAATAAGCTGTAGAACACTCCATTTATTGGTAAAAAAATCAATATTCAAAACCACAAATTGGAGGAAGAACTCGGTTGAAAATCAGCGGTATATATTTGAGAAGCTATTAGCCTGTGTCAGTGTAACCACGCTTTCAAGGGTAGGTCCAACGCTCCCTGACAATAGCTAATTTTGACTGAAAAACATTACAAAACCTAAACCCACCACCGTTAAGCTTCGATCCGTTACTGAAGTTGTTTAGCGTTGTTTTTCTCTAGTGACATCGTCCGTTCACAGTCCTAGCGTGAAGGGATTATGGTGAGGCAGGAGCTATTCGGCACCAACGCGAAGATAGAATAATCCACTCCGCTCGAGCCCGGACATCATGAGTCTCATAGACCCTGAATGCCGAGAAAATCCCTTTAAACATGCGGTGCCCACCGATCTACCTTTGCAGTACAAATGCTGTGACCTCGAAAGACAATCCAGAGAGATTGTACTCCTTATAAACAAGTAAATCAACCTTCAGCCCTAGGGTTTCTACAGGAAGAAGAGTATAATAATTGATCTAAAGTTTTAAAAAGAAATCGCTTCTTTTCGACGTCGCTGATATCAAACGCTCCACTCGTCTTGGTTACCAGATCTTACCACGTAGCGCGTCGAGGCTGCACAAGTAGTGCCAGACGCAAACCGAGAAGAAAGATTACACTCAATCCTTCCTCTTTGGAGTAGGCACCGCTTACGCGATTAGAAATACCAAGTGAAACTAGGTCGCTCTCCACCAACGGGATGGAGGTCTTCCTCTTCCTCGCTTCCACCAGCGGATACTCCATCGAATGCTTTCAAAGCTGGAGCGCATCCATCCATTCGGACGACATAACTTAGCCAGTGTAGCCGCTGTCTCTGGATACGTAGAGCTCATCGTTCCATCGTCTGCGTTATTCGCCGTTGACAAGGCGCAACGCGCAACGGACCATAAATCTTCCGCAAAACTTTTCTCTCGAAAACTCCTAAAGCCGACTCATCGGATGTCGACATCGTCCAGGCTTCTGCACCATATATCAGAACGGGAATGATGAGCGACTTGTAGAGTTTGGTTTTGAGTACTTTACTTTTCCATTGCCTATTCAGTCCAACAAAGTAGCGCTCCTGCTGGCAAGAGTGATTCAGCGTTAGATTTCAAGGCTGAAATTGTTAGTGTTGTTGATGCTGGTTTCAAGATAGATGAAATACCTATTATACTATTACTTAACGTGTATCTACCTATAATTTATGAGCTATAATAACACTGATAATAAATTAACAAAAAGACAAATATCCCAAAAATCAGTATTTATCATTTTCATTAGAATCTGCGTAATAATTGATTGAATGATTTGACAAAATTTATATATTTGCTGAAAATATTAATATTTAATGAATTCTTCTCATACTTAATTCACATTCTCATTTTTATAAATTTTTTTTTTGTGTGCAATCGAGTTGCCATAAAATGTTTGTGGAAAATTTCACGATCCATGTTTACTTGAAAAATCTCACTCATTCAATCACTCGCATCAGCGATTCTCATTTAACGACGGCATAAAAGATAAAGACTTAATCTTTATCATAAAAAAATAATAAAATTAAAAATAGAAAATGAAATTCAAAAATGAATTTCTAAATACCAAAATTGTCATTAGATTGCTAAATAGCAGAATATATAAGGTCAATTGGAAAGTCCCCGGCCTGACACATAGATGGCGCCACTAGAATTAATTAATTAATGGTTTTTAGTTAGCCTTAACCTAAACCTTCCAAAAACGTGTGGATAAATTTGACAGCTGTCGGATCATTAGTTTTAGAATTATAGCATTTTGAGTGAAGCAACTTTTGTTATTGTGAAATGAAAAATGGATAGAAAGGTATTTCGCGTGCTGATCAAATATTGCTTTTTGAAGGAAACAAATATGGCTGAAGCAATATCTTGCCTTGATGACGAGTTTCCGGACACTGCCCCAGGAAAATCAACCATCAAGGATTCGTATGCTAAGTTTAGACGTGATGAAATGAGCACCGAAGACGGTGAACACAGTGGATGCTCAAAAGAGGCTTCTACCGACGAAAACATCATAAAAATCTACATAATGATTTTGAATAACCGTGAATTCAAATGCAATGAAATGGTAGGCACTCTAAAGATATCAACTGAACGTGTACATCATATCACTCACGAATAGTTAGGTTTGCGAAAGCTCTGTGAAATGTGGGCGCCGCGCGAGCTCACTTTTGAGCAAAAGCAACAACGAGTTGATGATTCGGAGCAGTGTTTGAAGATGTTCAAGCGTAATAAACCAGAGATTTTGTGTCGATATGTGACAATGGATGAAACATGACTCCATCATTTCACTCCGAAGTCCAATTGACAGTCATTCGAGTTGACTGCACGCGATGATCCCACTCCAAAGCGTGGAAAAATGCAATATTCGGCTGGCAAGATTATGGCGTCTGTATTTTAGGATGCGCATGGAATAATTTTCATTTATTACCTTAAAAAAAAAAAGAAGGACTATCAACAGTAACTATTACATATTGTTATTGGACCTTTTGACGTACGAAATCGCCTAAAAACAGCCATAAACATTTGAAGAAAACGAAAGTGCTGTTTCACCAAGACAACGTGTCACAAGTCAGTGAAATCGATGGAAAAAGTACATGAATGGAGCTTCGAATTGCTTCCGCATCCATCGTATTCTCCAGATCTGGCCCCCAGCGACTATTTTCTGTTCGCAGATCTCAAAAGAAGAAATTTTCGTCTAATGAAGAGGAAATCGCCTGAACTAAGGTCTATTTTGAAGCAAAGGACAAATCGGACTACAAAAATGTTATCGAAAAGTTGGAAGGTCGCTATGATCAGTGAATCACCCTTAAAGAAAACTATGTTGAATAAAAAAAAATTAATTTTGCCAAAAAAATGTGTTTTGTTATGGTAGGCCAGGAACTTTTCAATTGACCTGTTAGCACCGATATCTTTAAGAAATATTTCGCTTGACTAGTTTCCCTTCTCTATGACTCGAGAGATATATATGTTGGAAGTAATAGAGAATTAAGTAGTAAATAGAAACGATGGCTTTGAAAAATTTTTCAAAGTAACGAAATTTTTTTTTTCGTGCCAAAACCTGTTCTGACTACAAAAATCTATAAGAAAAGATAACAAATTGCGCTGTGTCTCGTCACTCGTTATCATCGTGAATTTATTTATTTGCATTACAATTAATTTTATTGTGGCTCTTTCATTTGCCAAACATCAAAATTAACACATCATTAGTTTACTAAAATGTTGAAAAAGTCAAGAAAAGTCAGTTTTTAAGATATTATTTACACTTTTAAATTGATTTATTAACACACTTTGATGGATAGGCACTCAATGCTGAGTAGCTGCCATGCCATCTCTAGATGATCACACCTTTGAGTGCTTGCATTGACACTTGGAAACTTTAGATAGCGTTTATATGTACATATATAATTTAAAAAATATTTGAATATTTCGAAAACTTCCGAAATAAATTTATTAGACAGCTAAAAAATTTCTGTGGTATGCAGTTACTGTTGCAAAACTATGCCCAATTCCCGTGTGGAGTCTTGAGTCACTGCTAAAAGAGATGAAGTTTCGGTGGAGCTAATCCGACGGCTTACGGGCTTGCTGCGGGGCTTAATTACGTCGTCTGTTCAGCTGAGGTGAAGCTGCGAGAGGTCGTCGTTTTTGAGACAAGCGGCTCGCTATATAAATGTGTCCAGAATATAAAACTACTTGCGTAGCTATGTTATGCGCTGGGTTTTGTATCCGCCACATGGAAACCAGCTCCAATGAAGAAGAGACAACAACCTCTCATGAGATATCTCCTTTTTAATTACGACCATGGCAAATGTACTGAGGAGCACTACGGTGACGAAATCTCATGAGTCGTCGCTTAAAGTCTTCACCAATAAGGTTTTCCGAACAATTTATGAAACTTTGCGCATTACCAACGGCAAATACCGCAGACGATGGAAAGATGAGCCGTACGAGATATACGACGACGACATTGACAAAGTTCAATGAATTAAGTGACAGCGGCTGCGCTGGCTAGGTTATGTCGTCCGTAAAAGGAAAAAACCCCACCCCGTTGGAAAGGTCACTTGATGTCTCCAATTGCCACTGAAAGTCTAAGACAAGAAACTAGTACCAAGCTTTTGTTAACTCTTCTATTATCGTTTAAACGTCAATAAAGAAGCAGTAGTTTCAGTGCGTAAAACGAGCTCTCGTGAGTGTCGACATTCATCGGCCATGACGGAATAAGCATAATGATGTGGAAATATCTAGGTCCAGTGACAGCAGAATACCTTACCAAGGTCCTCAACCCGTCTTTGACCAATCTAACTATTTCCCAGATGTGTAAAGAGGATAGAGTATACCCACTGCTAGAATCAGGAATACAGGAAAGCAAAAAATCATACCTTTGATCTCCCCACACAACATTTCCTCAGACACAGCCATTTGCCCTACCTTCCATGTAAATTTCGCCCGCTTACCACTCGCTTGGGTGTTTTTCCCTTAGCCCTGCTTCATTTTGTATGTATGTATCAACCACAAAATTGTATTCCATTCAGTTCCTGTTACTACCATCTGGACAAAGGAGTGTTGTCTAACCAAAATTACTAAAAGTCACTCAGCAACATGCGCTCCTTCGTTTGGTATGTGACAGTTGTTGACTCCAAGCTACATTCGCCGCAGACGCAAATGAGTGCTAAACTTCTCAAAATACAGTCTTGAAGACCGTAATTTCCCATCCGGATGACGCCTCGGTTGAGATACATATTATATTGCTTTGAAATGCCATCGAAAGGGTGGCATACGTAGGCATATGGAAGGGAATACATGACTACATGCACTCAATACAACAATACTTGACGCTACGTGATGTGTCAGACAATACTTGAACGCATCAAATTTGCTGCCCCGGGAAATCCGAGTAACATCTTCGCAACTTATTTCTACATACTATAATAGATTTAGTCACTACCTCTCCATATTGAGCTACGGTATACCCAACTCAAAGTAATAGTATATAGTGACAGCCAAGCTGCAGTGAAAGCAATTATACGTGGTGTGAAAATGAGTCATAAACCTGAACCGAATAGGCGAATACAACAATGTTTAACTGTAATGCGTTCCAGGGTACTGAGGTGTACTAGGAAACGAAATAGCGGACACACTAGCAATGCCGATAGGATCTGAGAACTCTCCTTTCCCATCGGACACTATACAATTAAAGAAGAGTTACGTATTGTATAGGTTAGGTTTGTATAGGTTAGAGAGCCTGAAACAAGCCAAACAACTCATAGGCGGCTACAATACTAGAAGATTTCAACAGTTGATCTGATCTCTCTTAGTAAATATAATTTAAAAATTACTTTAGGTATTATGAGAGGACACTGAAGACTCCGATATCACTTGCCCAATTTAAGCAGCAGCTACGACTATGTCTGCGGCTATTGTAATCTAGAGCCAGAAATATCGGTACGTCTGATAAAAGAATGCGAGGCGGAAGCAAAAAAAGATGGCTAAAATACATAGTAGAATGACAACCGAGAATTATTTCATTAGACCTATGGCTTTAAGGATTCCCAAAATCACTTGGGTTAGACGAAGAATTTTAATAAATACGGATGGTACAATAGACCTAAGGTCGCAGTGCAGATCCTCTACATTATCTATCTTATCTAGCTATCTATACCCAACGTATGTCCATATGAACTATAATCGCTCGTGCGCTGAGCCTATTATGGCCTATTAAACTTCAGGTTAGAGGTTTTATTTTCTTTATAGTATAAAACGATCTGTCGACACTGATTATTGTTACTGGAAGTGCGGCCAAAATGGTAAGAAGTAGTTTCTTAGCGCGAAAATACATTCCGTCACAATACTCCAACAGTTTAAAAACTTCATTTCCATAGTCGATAGACGACATTTTTGAACAGCACAACCTGTATTTGGCTTTTAATGCAGACGCAGATGATCTTATCTTCGAAGTATGGTGCCAATTTGTGTAACTCGTCTGATTTACTAACTGCAGCAAATCCTGGAAGAAGCAGATGAAAGTATGTTGCGAGTATAGTTTCATTTTCGAGAAATCTTTCTGTCGAATTCTGTACGTACTAAAGCGTCGATGCGTGGTATAAATATTGCCACACTGAAGTGAGCTTCACCTGATGAAGTTTGCGTATTCAGACGGTTTTTTATTGTCGGGAAAATTTTCTTGAAGCTGGAAGTTTAGTGGCGAAAAATTTTTCGGCAGACTGTAAAGCATTTCCATACGCCATCTTGTTTAGATATGAGGTTTTGCGTCATGACTACCTCAATAAAGCATCTGTGAATGAGCAATTTGGTAGTCTGTAAAAAAAAATATAATGAACTAAAAATTGATACTGAAAATAACTGAAATCGGACTACTATATATAAAAGGTTTTCCAATAGGGATGATATGATTTCTGAGTGTTGTTTTGGCCATTTTTAATATGTAATCATCTGTCACTTTTTTCATTGTATTTAGCAATGTTTACAATTTCAAGGCTCAAGATTTACAAATTATTCAATATTATTATCAAAATCGTTCTGTAATTGAAACTTTTTTAAGAAAATCATCTTCTCCGATGAGGCTCACTTTCATCTGAGTGTTGCGGTAAATAAACAAAACTATCGATTCTGGTGCGAAGAAAATCCACAAATTATTCATGAACAACCATTACATTCATCTAAATTGACAGTTTGGTGTGGTTTTTGGTCTGGTGGAATCGTCGGTCCGTACTTCTATCGAAATGAAGCTGGTAGCATCGTTACTGTCAATGGAGAGCGGTATAGATCGATGATAACCAACTTTTTATGGTCACAATTGGAAGAAGTTGATCTTAACAACATCTGGTTCCAACAAGTCGAGGCTACGTGTCATACAGTACGTTCAACAACCGAATTATTTCCATTATTGAGAGAAAGGTTTGGAAATGCGATTATTTCAAGAAATTGTGATAATGAATGGCCTCCAAGAAGTTGTGATTTAATACCATTAGACTACTTCTTGTGGGGTTATTTGAAGTCATTAGTCTTCAAGCTTTAAAAGTCAATATTGAATATGCTATTCATGACATACGACTTGTTTTAGTGGAGAAAGTGCTCAAAAACTAGGTTCATCGAACTTGTTCCTGCAAAATAAGTCGTGGAAGCCATTTGAATAATTAATTAATTAAAAAATTAATTAAAAAACATTTGAATTACCTTAACAATTAATGTTTTTCTTTTTTTTTTTAAAAGAAATCATATAAATCTTATTGAAAAATCTTATAGTATAGCTCCCGTACAATCTTTTCATTCATATATGAATTTTTGGAGCAAAAATCCGCCAAAACGACATTTGTTAGCGCGAGATATGGGAAAACTATATCATATAGCCCCCATACAATCAATTTGTTCAGATATAAGATTTTGGTTAAAAAATCCGTCAAAAAGTCGTCAAAGAGCGTGAAGTTTGGAATTCTACTTGGTAGGGACATAAATACTGTATCAACACACGTATTTCAATAGAAGAATTGAGCATACCACATAATTCCCATATGATTTATAAAAAATAACCTGTAAAGCGTTAGTCTGTATCGGGAATTCTAAATTGTGCGAGTTTTCAACATGGAATGGTCAGATAATGAAAACCGTATCACTGCTATAGCGCCTTTTAAGTGTGAAACGAAAAAAGGTGATATTTTCAAAACACTCCGTCCGCTCGGCATTAGTCGCATGTTTGTCTACCGGTGCATAAAACTGTTTGAGGAGACTGGGGATGTTAAAGACCGCCACCGGTCGGGTCGTCCACGCACAGTTCGAACGCCGCAAGTCATCAAAGCTGTCAAATCAAGAATTCTGCGAAATCCGCTCCGAAAACAGAAAATCATGGCCCGGGAGATGAATGTTTCACAAAAGTCCATGAGTCAAATTATTAAAAAAGACTTGGGACTTGGAGATTTCAAACGCCGTACCGGACATTTGTTGACTGCAGCTTTGAAAAAAAATAGGGTGGTAAAATGCAAACGTCTTTTGGTGAAGCACGCTGATAACTTGCTCAGAAAAATCTGGTTTACCCATGAAAAAATTTTTACCGTGCAGGAAAAATTTAATAAACAAAATGATATGCACGTGTATGCCCGATCATCTAAGGAAGCATCTGAACTGATTCCACGGGTCGAAAAAGGCCATCAGCCAGCTTCAGTCCTGATTTGGTGGGGTTTCTCTTATGATGGGGTAACTGACTTGCATTTTTGCGAACAAGGGGTCAAAACATCGGCCAAAGTTTACTAAGAAACCGTTCTGGAAGCTGTTATAAGACCACTTAACCATTCCATGTTCCAAAACCAATCATGGACTTTTCAGCAAGACTCTGCGCCGGCCCATAAAGCTAAAACGACCCAAATCTGGCTCCAAAACAATTTACCAGCATTTATTTCCTCTGAAGAGCGGCCCTCTGGCAGTCCTGATTTGAACCCGCTGATTACAAATTGTGGACAGTTTTAGAGGACAATGGTTTGCCACAAAAGATACCCCAACATTGATTGTCTTAAGACAGCTTTGATTCGTGCTGTGGCCAATTTCCCAATGAAAGAGGTGCGTGCGGCTATTGATGATTGGCCAGTCAGAGTTAAGGTGTGCGTGAAGGCCAAAGGCGGGCAATTCGAATGAATACTGCTTTTTTGTATACAATATATATCAATAAATATGTAAAAAAAATTGGTCCAAAAACATTCATTAATTTTTATTTTATAGCATAAAATGTGTGTAACAGTATTTATGTCCCTACTAAGTACAGTCGTGAACTCAAGTTAATATTGACACTGGAAATGGTCAATATCGAATTTTGCAATTTTTAATAAATTTGATATGTTCACGAAAAGTATAAATACTTTGGCATGGCCGAAGGCAGCCTTTCAATTTTTTTTTTTTTTAATTTTCATATTTACACAACTCATTGGGCAGTTAGACGTCGTTAAGCTAGGTGCTTGATTATGAGAAAACTATTTACATACATACACCTGTTTAATCAATTCTGTAAGTTGACACATACATTTGTATCTGTTTGCCATTGACAAACTTACTAAAAATATACAATATCTATGTAGGTATAATTGATATAATATCTACCTTAGAGCCTATTTGTAACTTTCGCAAAAACAAAAAAAAAAATTACGTTTGCCCTCAAATTGGTATCACGTGCTAGATAGGTAACCGTAGTGGCTGGCGGTTAAATTCATATATTATTTATTGAATTTTTTTTTTTTTAGTTTATTTTTGTAGTCACCGAACGGGGTGCCGAAAGTGGATGGGCTTTGTTTCGCTCAATATTACCACGCATGACAACAACAGATTTTCACAAAATGTTAGTCATGTCAGTAAGTGGCTTATAAATGGTGTCATTAAGTTGGATTATTTATTATTTATTTTTTTTTTTTTACAGAAAAAGAGTGCGTCGTTATTTTGTTGTTCGTGTTTGTTGCTTTTAACTTAGAAGAAGTAACGTCAAGTAGGCAGGAATTCCCGTCTGTAAAAATATATACAAGTATCTATTGTACATATTCTTTATTGATAAATTATTTCATTTTGTTATACTTGGAGTCCAGTAATTATTTCAAAAATAATACTATATTTTTGCTCACGTTGTTTTAGTAAGTTCTTTTTTTTTAAGAAAGTTATAAAGGGTGATCCATTTCGAGATTCTCTACTTTTTTAAAGAAAAAATCACTGAAAATTCTAATCCCATTAAGGGAAATGTTTATTATCATTCGAAAGAACATTCTTTGGCATTTATTTTTCCTGAAGATTATCACTTTCAAATGTTGGCCGCGGCTACGTCTCAGATGGTCCATCCGTTGAGTTCAATTTTCGATGACTCGTTCGAGCATTTCCACTGGTATCTGGCGTGTTGTTTTACTCCAAGGCCTGAATCGAAGCGGGATTGTCCACATAGACTTTATACTTTACAGGAAAAAGTCTAACAGTGTGATATCACACGATTGGCCAATCGACCGGCCCAAAACGTAAAATTCTCTGCCCACCGAAGTGTTCCCTCAATAAACCCATTGATTGATACGCTGTGTGGGAAGGGAAGTGGCGCCGTTTTGTTGAAACCAAATGTTGCGGAGATCACGAGCTTCAATTTCAGACATCAAAAAGTCGATTATCACGGCGCGATAACGGTCGACATTGACGGTTACGTTCCCACTGGCATAATTTTTGAAAAAATATGGACCGATGATTCCACCGGCCCACAAATCACACCACAACGTTATTTTTTTCTGAATGAAATGGCAGCTCTTGAATCTTTTCAGGTTGCTCTTTGTCCCAAATGAGCCAGAAATGGGCCTCATCGCTGAACAAAATTTGGTTCGAAAACGTCGGATCTTCTTGGAACTTTTCAAGAGCCCATAGAACGAAGCGATGTCGCTTGGGAAGGTCGTGCGGTTTCCGTTCTTGCACAAGCTGTATTTTGTACGCTTTCAATTTAAGATTTCGACGTAAAATGTGCCAAGTTGTTCCATACGTCAGTCCAAGTTATTGCGAACGGCGCCAAATCGACTCTCCACGGTCTTCGTGTACTCTCTCAGCTTCTATTTTCTTCACTGCGTGCTGGACGTGGTCTATTCGGTCGGATATTATCCAATAATGATTGCTGGGTCTCAAGATGGGTTATGGTTTTGCGAATAGCAGGGGATCAGTAGGTCGATTATGTTGACCATAAGTTGAGCGAAGCGCGCGTAATACATTCTTTATAAAACGTGAATTGTGATTTGTAAACATTGTTCAGGCGTAAGTCTTTCCATGATGAAATGACAAACAATACTCAACAAAAATAACATGACAGCTTGACAGGACTCACGCGTAGTCTGTCAAAAAAAAGGCTATTGAAAAAGGTACCTCTACTTGGATCATACTTTACTATTCACTGAAGTTGAACACATTTTTTCCATCTAAATCTCTCATCTTAAGAGAGAGAATCCAGCTCTGTGAATGCTGTATTTTGCATAAGTAAAATAAATCTTAAGAAAAATCGGCTAGGCTCTTTGCGCTTTCAAGATTAAAACTTTCACATCTTCAGTGCCATCCCCTCCTCAACCGACGTTATCATTTGGCGAAAATCTTTTCCGAAAACAATGAAAAGTGGTACAATTGGGAGGAACAATTAAGATCCTGCTAACTTTCCTATAGCACAACTGTCATATGGAACGCGATGGCTGGATGGAAGTTTCATTCGGTGAACGTGCCTGATCAGACTCGTAGAAGTGCGCGAGCTAGGCCAGGAATTATTGGAGAGGCAAATTCCTCCAAATCGATGGAAACGGACGGAAAGGTCATGCTGATGCTAAAACATATGTGACTATCAACAGCAGAATTCCCTCAATCTGTCTTTGACTAGTCTAACGATACCCGATATGTGGAAACAAGGTAGATTTGCTCTCCCCAACTAAAAGCGGAGAAATCTACCAACAAAGGAGTATCGTATCGGCCGATATCTCTTCTTTTCCTCAGAGGCGAAGACACTTGACGCCTTTCAGCTCCTGTCTTTTACTCACTTCCACAAAGTGCACGTTACCACAACTCTACTTAAGGCCAAAAGCACCAGATAATCTATGGTCTTAATCAAATTTAGTCCCATATGCGAACTGTCTTGGTAATAGTCGATCTGTCAAAAGCCTTTATTATTAATCCCTAAGGTCTTCCACCTCCGCCTATTTGCACGAGGGACACGCATAATCTTGCAGTGCTAATATCGAACACTGAGGATTTCTTATTACCGCCGGAGTTGAAGAGGTGGACTATTTGAGTGCTCGACAGTTATCGGTAGAGTTTCGAGATTGAAATTCAGAAATCTGAAAAATTAAGAAAGGGTGATGTCTTCTGGGATATTGTTTAGTTTTGTATATTTCCAACCAGAGGACGTGCCCGATATTGACTGCGTCTGGACTGCCAAGATATTGATAACCTCTGTTTATAGGTGAAGTACTATTTATCGAAGCAGACCAGCTCGAATTGAATGTGAAAGTCGACGACATCAAAGTTCTATAAAAACCAACCCTAAGTTACTGGGAATCACATTTAACAGCCTGCACTCCTTCACTCCGCATATGAGACTGCGATTGCCTTCAAAGTATGGATTCGCAACAAAATCCTCAAATCGCTGGAAGATAGCACCTGGAGAAAAGAAAAAGAAAAGTTGCTTGCAGACCTACAAGGCTACATCGCCCTGTTTCGGATACCGGTGAGTAGCGCGACCCAGATAAAGAAACTACAATCCTGTCAGTACAGCACCTGAGGACCATCGGTCTAGGAGCACATTGATATGCTGTGTAAGCAATATTTGCTAGGTTGCTATCGTAAGGATCATTCTTGCAGACTGGAAGGCAAATTACCTGATAGGCACAACAGAAAGAGAGTACCTGACTCAACGGACTCTAATCAGCACCACATAACAGAACCGCTGATCACAGAGAGTTCGTCAACAACTTTATATACTCTCTTTTCGTGAGTGACGTGCTCGGAACACTATCTCTACCCATAACTGACGAAGTGCTCGATCTGCCTCGCGAGACTCGAGTAATACTGGCACAATTAAGATCTGAATGAGGTAGTAAACTCAACTTTCAGATGTGCTGCAAGCAATGAGTGCCCGCATAATACCAAACACTTCTTTGCATGCCCACTAAAACCGACTCATCTAACACCGCTCTCCCTCTGGTTCGCACCGGTGAAAAACAGCTCGTTTTGCTGGACCCTCCTGTTAGATGATCTCAAATAGATAGACTAGCTTTGTCTGCTCCCAGGGGGAGTTGATCAAGGCGCTACAACAACAACAACAACAACAACAACAACAACAACAACAACAACAACAACAACAACAACAACAACAACAACAATAACAACAACAACAATAAAAACACCAACAACAACAACAAGAACAACAACAAAACACCACCACCGCCACCACCACCAACAACAACAACAACAACAACAACAACAACAACAACAACAACAACAACAACAACAGCAGCAGTAAAAGACTCGTTCTAATGAGCACCAAAAGCTTTCGTCACTAACACTTTCCTCAACTCCATGTAAAATTCAATATGAATCTAAAATCCGAAAATGATTCAAAACATTTTTATGGCATTTTCTTTGGAAAAGTGGACAAACAGTACTGTATATTTGTACGTATTCCAAAAAGAAACGGGAGTTAACCGTTATCGTATACTGTTTTCATTCCACTTAAATTCAATGACTTCAATTCCGAGAATTTTCGTTTAAATATCTTTGTAACCTGTTTCTCAAGCTGAACATCATATGATTTAAATATTTTCCAATATGAAACTTATAATTAAAATAACAAAAACAAAAAAAACAAAAAAAGATTTACGACGTATTTCAAGCAAAGATTATATCAATCTAAGCGTTCACCCAATGCAATTGGCATTATCAGTTGGGTGGAATTGTTGTTGGTAAAAGCCAGTTTTGATTTACACGAATGCGGTTAGCACACGCACACACACACACACACAGCAGGGGTAAATAAACCGAAAATACAACAAGTATGACGGTGACATTTAAATAAATTGCAAGTATTTATGTATGTAAGTAAGTAAATATATTTATAAATGGCAATCAAAGGGTGTATTGCTCAGAATAAATGTATTTGTATACCTTTCATGATAACATGAAATGTTATATTAACTTTAGTCCGAAATATGTCTGTTTGTAAGCGCATTAGTTTCCCTCAGTTAATGAGATATTACAACCAAACTTGGTACGCAGATGTATTTTTATAATAATCCCGGCACCCTGATATGTTTCGCTATACTAAAACGAATATGGAAAAATGTGAAAAGTCCTAGAATTATTTTTGGATGTTATTGGTGAACAAATTAATTCCGTTTTTTATGTTCAAAAAAGTGTTTTTTTTTTATTGAAAAAAAAGGTAAAAAAAATACATCATTCGAAGTATTGTCCGTTGCAAGCGACTGCTTTTTCCCATCTCAACAAGTCCTCTCTGTTCTCGATCTAATCATTGAGTCATTTTTCCGATTTCTTTAAAATACCCGAACCGGTGACCCTCCAAATTGTTTTGCATTCATCCAAAAATCCAGTACTCAGAAGGAGTAAGGTCTGGAGAATACGGCATTTGAGGTAGACCTTCCATTTCAGCGTTTCCAGATAGTTTTTGACCTTTACAGCCACGTGGGACGGAGCGTTGTCATGTTGCAAAATTACTTTGTCATGCCTTTCGGTCGTTTCTGGCCGTTTTTCACGCAGTGCTCTGCTCAACTACATTAGTTTCGCCCGGCTTTAGCAACTCGTAGTACACCACATCCGTTTGGTACTCGGAAGGAGTTAGGTCTGGAGAATACGGTGGTTGATGTAGACCTTCCACTTCAGTTTATAGTTTTTGACGGTTATAGCCACGTATGGCCGAGCGTTGTCATGTTGCAAAATCACCTTGTCATGCCTTCTGGCCGTTTTTCATGCAGTGCTCTGCTCAAACACATCAGTTTCGCCCGGTTTTAGCAGTTCGTAGTACATCACATCCGTTTGGCTCCACCAAGTGCAGAGCATGCCCTTTGAGCCGTGGATGCTTTTCTTTGGCGTCGATATAGACGGTGAAGGAACGGCTGCACCAGGCTTGGCACAGTATGTTTTCTTCCTTGAGTTATCGTAGTATATCGACTTTTCCCTTCCTTTGATGTCGTTCAAGAAGCAGTTTCGAAGTGAAAAATCGCCTTTTGAAATCTCTCGGTATCAACTCGTATGGTACTCAATTTTCTTGCTTTTAAATAAATCCAAATTGCTTTAACCGAAAAAAAATATTAGCTAGGTCACTCCCAGCAATTCTGCGAGTCCAGTTTGCGTTTGGCACGAATCTTGATTCAGTAAAGTCTTCAATTTCTCATCTTCAAATTTGTTGGGTTGGCCATGACGCCCTTTGTTTTCGACGCTAAAATTATCACTTTTGAAGCGTCGAAACCATTCTCTGCATGACTCATTGGTCGACGTAGATTTCAAACAAGTACGAACCACTTTCAAAAACATTTTCACATTAAGCCTTTCTTAAATGTCTTAAAGTTGGTACCCCCATAGTGCATAATTTAATATCTTAATAATTTGATTATATTTAAAATTGTGAAATTATGGCAACCGTTGTAAATTTTCAAAATTCTATTTAGTTTAATGACCTCAATATCAGATTTTATTTATTTAACCAATTATAAGCAATTAGTGTATTAACATTTTCAAACAGGTGGCAACGCTGATCAAAGAATTCTCCACAATTATGTTTTTGAAATCTCTTTATTGCGATATCCACATAGTAATGCATAATGTTAAGTGTATTTTATCAGTGTCATTAAATTAGAAAAATTTAAGCAGGTGGCAACGCTGCTCAAATCTATTTTTTTACTAAATCTTACTTTTATTTCTTTAGTTTGATATCCATTTTGTAAAATTCCATTTCTTTTATAATTTTTTTTTTTTTAATTTAAATTTCAAAACAGGTGGTAGCTCTGCGAATCGTAAATCTAAAACATTCTTGAACACAAACAAACCTCACATCAAACTCGGTTCAGACATTTTGTATGAGTTCAGTCAAAGACACATTTACAGAAGACCTTATATGATATTTATATGAGAAATTTTAAAACAAATGGCAACTCTGCTGAATTATATATATAACTATTCCCAAGTTCTCTTGAACACATACAAAAAATGCCATATAATTCGAGGAATTTATTCACAAACCCACACACAGAATATTTGTATTTAACAAGTCAATTGACACAAAGATTGCACTACTAGAATGAGTTTTTTAATGATTTTTAGTTAGCCCTAATCTTCAAAAGACGCGGGTATGTCGGATTCTTAGTTTTTGAATTATAGATTTTTGAGTGAAGCAACTTTTGGTATTCAGGGCTATTCTACATTTCGATTACGTTCCCGCTCTCCGCTCCGCCATAATCGAAATTAGGTATTCTGAATTACGATCGAATCGAAAGAAGAAGAGGAAGAGAGAATATATTTTCGAAGTCAGCTGGTTACATGTGAATGTGCGAAATTGAAACAAAACAAAGCAAACAAATGCAAGGAGTTTTTGTAGAATTCAAATATATATAAATAAATTAGTGTTTTTAACGGTTAATGAGATCAATAGCCTAGATGATATTTCATGAGGATTACGAGACAAGTGTTATCCATTTCAAATGAGTGATGAATTTTATGAAATTGAGTTTTTAATTGGTAATCTTTTATATAACAAATTTCGTTATTTAGATTCAAAAAAAAAAAAAAACTTCAAACTTAATAGAGATGCTTTCAAGTATGTCCTGGATAGTTTTTCGCAAGAAACTCAATCAAATACTTTAGCACTTTGACATGATTATCTCCACTTAATCGAGTAGTAGCAGATTTGCGATTTTTACGGAAGGCAGTTACCAACATAGTGTTCGGCAGATTATAACATAGGAATGTGTCATTCAGCAGTTTCAATGCCATTATACAACTTTCTCGAAATCATGGAGTCTTTTACTAGCGGATCAACTGTATTTCGGCATTGTTATTCTCAAAAACTCTCTAATTTTTCATGTTGCTTTTGTGCTGTATCAAAAAGCATCATTAAACACATTAAACTAAAAAAAGACACCCAATTATCAAAATCATGTTTTACTAACATTTTTGTTAAAATTATGGTACTTAAGTACACGAAAATATACAATCGAACTGTTCTCCGCCAACTAAATTACAACGTACAAAAACGTAGCTATGATCGAAATGCAGAATACATAAAATTGGATAGAATCGAAAGTTTCGAAGATTGATCGAAACGAAACGTAACACAGAATACCAAATCCGCCGAACGAAGAAAATTCCGATTCGAGTCGAAATGCAGAATAGGGCTTATTATAAAAAATGGATCAAAAAGGATTTCGCTGGAATACTCTTTTTTTTGAAGGGAAAAAATACAATTGAAGCAAAAACTTGGCATGATGACGAGTTCCTGGATACTGCCCCAAGGAAATCAACCATCAAGAATTGATGCTGGGTTTAAACGTGGTGAAATGAGCACCGAAGACAGTGAACGCAGTGGACACCTCAAAAAAGGTTGTTACCGAGGATAATATCAAAAAAATCCTCAAGATGATTTTTAATGACTGTAAATTGAAATTGAATGAAATAGCAGGCACTCTAAAGATATCAACTGAACGTGTACATCATATCATTGACGAATATTTGGGTATGAGAAAGCTTTGTGCAAAGTGGGTGCCGCGAGAGCTCACTTTTGACCAAAAACAGTGACGAGTTGATGATTCAGAGCAGTGTTTGGAGTTGTTCAAGCGTAATAAACCCAAGTTTTTGCATCGATATGTGGCGATGGATGAAACTTGGCTCCAGCAATTTACTTCGAAGACCAATCGACCGTCATCCGAGTGGACTGCACACGATGAACCCGCTCCAAAGCGTGTAGAAGCGCAACAGTTGGCGAGCAAGGTTATGGCGTCTGTATTTTGGGATGCACATGGAATAATTTTCATTGACTGCCATGAAAAAGGAAGGACCATCAACAGCGATTATTAATATAGCGTTACTGGATCGTTTGTAGGACGAAATCACCAAAAAACCGGCCGCATTTGAAGAAAAAGAAAGCACTGTTTCACCAAGACCGTGCACCGTGTCACACGTCACAGAAATCGATGGACAAACTTCCATGAATTGGGCTTCGAATTGCTTTCGCATCCACCGTATTCTCCAGATCTGGTCCCCAGCGACTATTTCCTGATCTTAGATCTTAAAAGAATGCTCGCTAGGAAGAAATTTTCGTCGAGGTGAAGAGGGGATTGCCGAAACTGAGGCCTATTTTTAAGCAAAGGACAAATCGTGTTAAAAAATGGTATCGGAAAGTTGGAGGGTCACTATAATCAGTATATCACCTTTGAAGGGAACTATGTTGAAATGAAATTGAAATGAAAAAATGAATTTTGCCAAAAAGATGTGTTTTACTATGGTTAGCCGGGGACTTTTCAATTGACTTGTATATATATGGAAATTAGATGTACCACGCCTCCTTTTCCAAATTTGGCAAAATATAAACCATTTGCCGTTCTCGAGTTGTAAAGTTAAAACGAAAACGTGAACTTAGTTTTATATATATAAATAAGATTAATCATTTGTCGGAACCGAACAGCATATAGATATAATATATAGCCCTCATAAAACCGATTTGTTCAGATATGAAGTTTTAGGTAAGAAATCCGTCAAAATCCGGCAAGAAGAGGGAGCGTGAAATTTAGTAATCTACACATAAATTCAAATAAATATTGAAACTGAAATTCATCAAAATCGGAAGACTATATCATATAACCTCTATACAATCGATTTCTTGAGATATGAGAAATTATATTTAATCCTAAAATGCAAAGCAAAAAAAAATGTTTTATGTTCATGAAAGGTATAAAGACTTCGGCAAGGCCGACGACAGCACTTCTTTCTTGTTTTTTTACAACAAATCGGTTATTTTGGGTTACCAGCAGGTTTTGGTTGGATATAACAACGCAAGCGAATCAAAGGCATTATTACATTGGCTATTGATCAAACAAGGCGTTTGATGACCGACAATGATATGTTTTCAATGAATAATCGAGCGAACACATACTCGTATTTACAAGTATTAAATACTTGAATGGGGACTATTTGTACTACAATTAATCATAATTTATCAAAAAATCTCGTGCAAAAGCGCAAACAAGCTTGCATATATTTACATACATATTTACATATATTCGTTTTTGATTGATGACAGAGGCGCGTCAGTGCATGTTATAGATAAAAACAAGTGGACAAGACATTTTGGGTTTTTTTCGCAGTGGGGAAAAAATATTTCTTTTTTTTTTTTGCATTACTTTTACAGCACAGCGCCTGGCACCCTTGTGAATGCCATGCAATTCTAGATTCAATGTGAATTAATGAAATTTTCATTTACTTTTTCTTTATAGCAGCGGAACCGTGAGCAGACAAGATGAAATTCGCCGAACATCTGTCGGCGCATATAACGCCGGAATGGCGTAAACAATATATTAACTATGAGGTATATATTTTATACATATATACAAATTGTATATGTACAAGTACATATATACATATATTTTAATATTTTAATAATTTATTTTTTTATTGAATCTTCCAAACTCATTTAAATGCAATTTTCAATCCCCAGGAAATGAAAGCCATGCTCTATATGGCCGTTGAAGAGGCGCCCTCTGTCGACAGCGTTGAAGATGAGGTGTTGAAACGTCATTTTGCCAATTTCGATGAAAATTTCTTTCATTATTGCGATAAGGAATTGAAGAAGATCAATACATTTTATTCGGAAAAATTAGCCGAAGCTACACGTAAATTTGCCACACTCAATGCCGAGTTGAAAACCTGCATCGAAGAGTCTGAACGTTCGGCGAAGAAGTCAAAATCATTGAAAAAAGCCGGTTTACCAAATCGCAAAGCGGCCGAATTGAAACTGGCTTTCAGTGAATTCTATTTGAGTTTGATTTTATTACAAAACTATCAGAATTTAAATCATACAGGTTTTCGTAAAATTCTTAAAAAACATGATAAGGTATGTGTGTGGATTTCCACTGCCTTTCAGCAATATACATTTTTTAAATATTAAATTTCTTTTTCTTCACTTATAGCTACTACGCGTCGACACCGGTGCCAAATGGCGTCAGGAGTATGTTGAAGCATCGCATTTCTTCACCAACAAAGATATTGATAATATTATTAATGAAACTGAGAGCACCGTTACGAATGAGCTGGAGAGTGGTGATCGTACGCGTGCTATGAAACGCTTGCGTGTACCCCCTTTGGGTGAACAACAGAGTCCGTGGACCACATTTAAAGTTGGTCTCTTTTCGGGTAGTTTTATTGTACTCGCTGTGGTGGTGGTGTTATCGGGTGAGTTGAGATTTTATATATTCTAAAAAAGAAGTTTTTATAACCAATATTTGAAGGCGACGACAATTATTGTTTTTATTAAAATAATGTATGGAGTTTTTCGTATTCAGGATTTCGCGCCATTTGGTAGACGCCTGTAACCGGAAAAGTAGTGGGTTTTATCTTCTTTTTGGCAAAAAAAAATTTTTAATAGATAGTTTTTTCTTAAATTTTTCTAAATTCGTTTTGTCTCAAATTTTTTATTTTTTTATTTTATTTACAATTTCAAAAATTTTTTGGTCAAAAAAGTGTATTTTTTTTAATTTTTTATCTTTTTTATTAAATTTTTTAACATTTTTTTTTAATTTTATTAACTTTTTTAATTTTTGAATTTTAAATTTATTATTAATTTTTTAAAGTTAAAAACTTTTTTCTCTTTTTAAATTTTCCAAAAAATTTTTGTATATTTATTTCTACGCTTTTTTGTCTTCAATTTTTAATTATTTTTTCTTAAAATTTTTTATCTGAAAGTTTTTATTATTTTTTCTTAGATATTTTATTGTTTTTATTAATATTATTATATTTTTTCTTAAATTTTTCCAAAATTTTTTATTCTTTTTTATTTTTATTTTTATTTTGTTAACGTTTCAAAAAAATTGTTGTATAAATTTTTTGAAAGTTTGTCTTAATTAATTTTTAAGACTTTAATGTTAATGTCTTAATTATTTTTTTCTCTAATTTTTCATTTTTTTTTTAATTTTTTAGTTTTTAACATTTTTTAAGAATTTTTTTTAATTATTTCACTTTTTTTTTTAATTTATCCAAAATTTTTATCTTAAAATTTTTATTTTTATTTTCTTAAAATTCTCAAGAAATTTTTTGTATACATTTTTCTAAAGTTTTTTGTCTTAATTTTTTTTAACTTAAATTTTTTTTTTAAACTTCAAAAGTTTTTATAAAAATTTTTCGTAAATATTTTCTTTTAAATTAAATTTTTTTAAGATTCTAAAATTTTATGTTTTTAACTTTTTAATATTCCATCTAAATTTTGTTTGTTTGAAATTTTCCTACATTTTTTGTCTTAAATTTTTTTTAGTTATTTATTATTCTCATTTTCTAAAATGTTTAAATTTTTTTTATTAATTTCTCAAAAATTTTTTGTCTTAATTTTTAATTTTTTTTTTGGTTTATTTTTTATTTTTTTTCTTCTTAAAGTTTCTAATTTTTTTTTGTATAAAATTTTCTGAAAAATTTTGTCTAAAATTTTTTGTCGTATTTTTTTTAAATTATTATTTTTAATATTTCTTAAATTTTTCCAAAAAAAAAATTTTTTATAAATTTTTCTAAAATGTTTTCTTAAATTTAAAATATTTAATTTTTTTAAATTTTTTTTTATATTAATTTTATTAATTTTTTCTTAAATTTAAACATATATAAAGCATATAGAAATATGCAAATTTCTTTAAAAGTTTTTGTGCTTAATTTTTTTTTTTTCAAAATCGTTTGAATCGGCCAAGAGATTTGTTGAATATTTGAAGCTTTCGAAAAAATTGAGGCTGATCTATAACCAAATATTAAGCGCCATTGCTTCTGTCTTTAAACTTAGCGCTCAAAACGTACTTCGAGTTGAAACTTCATTAGTAATTCCTTTCAAAAAAAATTGGTGGCCCGAGACAGACTTATCAATGCATACATCGTGAAATTTGATCTCTTTTCTAGATTGAATATACATATATATATAGATGAGTGATTGTGAATTGAGGAATTCTAATTCTATTCTAAGCCTCCTCCGAAATTTTTTTTAGGAGAAGCATTTATGTCAGAAACGTTTCCTGTTGAGTGCCGACCGTAATTAGAAAAATTATTTTTCTATAATTTGGATGTTGGTCAGACCGTACTCAAAACCTGGTCTTCCGAATGGCAGTACGCACTGCTAACCACTCGATTATTCTGGCCTAGTTTAGAGTGGTGGTTCGTATCGTGTGAGACCTTTGTTGGCTATGTCGGAGTCGAGTCTGAATACGTTGCGTCACTATTACACGATCGATCTCACGAGGCAGCTTGAGCTCTAGAGCCTGGGGGAGTGAATGGCGCTTAAGGCCAGCATGCCGCGTGAAAAATGTCTGCATTGTATCGGTGAATGGAGTGCGTATAATTTACTACTCCTTCCTGGTTTGCTTTTGGGACGATTCTGCTTCAAATAGGCTCCTTTGATTTAGCATACTAACCAACCAACCGAAGATGTTTTACAGCGAAGCAAATGGAGCAGTTTAAAACGCACCTAGGCCATTAGGAAGCCCATTCTGATACCAGTGTGACTGAAGTTACTCTCAAACTATCATGTCTTCTACGAACCACATTATGATCTTAATAAATTTAATTAATTTAAAGAGTTTTATATGTGAAGCTTCAGAAATATCATCGAGAAAATCGAGGCCAATAGTTTCGAAACTTTTTCTACAGCCTCTTCGTGGCATCTTCTACAGTATTCGTGGTATGGTATCTATAGTCATTGACGTATCTGCCTGCCATTAATCTTCCTATCTCATTTGTTGAGATTATAAGATACATTAATGATTTCAAAGCGTTTAAAGTATACAATTTTGCCATGACGACACCACAACCCACTCGATTATCCAGTCCGGCTAAATCCGTTGTATATATACTTATCTCTGTGTCTCTGTCCACCTCACCCCATTCCCAATGCCCTTCTAGATGCGAAGCAATGTTATGGAACGGATTTAAATGCATCTCCAAAGGATTGCCATCCGTTGCATATCCTTAGCCCGAGTGGGTATTTTTCTGCCAGTTACTTGCAGTAAATATTTATGAGTAGTAAATGTAGTTTAACGTCTAGTGCCTGACGTTGTGTTGTTCTAAGAGCTCCGCTGATATATACGCTAGCTGCTCTTCCATACGAATTACTGCGTATTTCTTTTGTTCTTCTTCTTCTGTTATAAGCTACCAAATCAAAATATCGTGTTTCATAATCGGCTGACGCGTAAATTCCCGTTTGGATCCCACTATCACCTGCCTACCCTTATCATAGCCAGGGCAACTTTAGCATTTATTTCCATATGGTACACTCAAGTAGGTTTCAGCTACAGATTTGTGTCGGCCTTGGTGCCTCCACCTCTAAAAAATTTAACATTTTTTTACATCACTTTTTAAACTTTCTTTTCCTCACCCACAGCTATTTTTCACGACATTACCGGCGAAAATCTCAAAGTCACCTTCCGTCTCTATCGCGGTCCGCTGCTTATCATAGAATTTATATTCCTCATTGGTGTCAACATCTACGGTTGGCGTTCGTCTGGTGTGAATCATGTACTCATCTTCGAATTAGATCCACGTAATCATCTCTCCGAACAACATTTAATGGAGTTATCAGCTATTTTTGGCGTCATCTGGACATTGAGTATGTTAAGCTTTCTGTATAGCGCTAGCTTAAGCATACCGGCGTTTATTAATCCGCTTACGCTAACAATTGTGATGGTGGCTTTCCTGCTGAATCCGTTTCATGTATTCCATCACGATGCACGCTTTTGGTTGTTGCGCATAACTGTGAGTTTAGAAATTTTGTAATTTTCTTTTCTTTTTTTTTTATTAATTCTACTAAATAAAATGCTCTTTTACAGGGTCGCATGGTTGCCGCGCCATTCTTTCATGTTGGTTTCGCCGATTTCTGGCTTGGCGATCAGTTGAATTCACTCACAACAGCTTTGTTGGATTTTGAATATTTGGTGTGTTTCTATTTCACCAATGGCAATTGGTTTGAGGCGCAAGATGCCACGACATGTATGGAAAAAGATTTTCTCATTCGTCCGATATTTAATTGTTTGCCAGCATGGTTCCGTTTTGCACAGTGTTTGCGGCGTTATCGCGATACGCGTGAAGCGTTTCCGCATTTGGTGAATGCTGGCAAATATTCGAGTACTTTTGCTGTGGTCATTTTTGCAACGCTGAGAAGTTTCAATAATCGTTAGTATTGAAAAATTATAATAAAAAAACATTTTTTTTTAAACTAAAAATGTTATACTTCAAATTTTATATCGAATTATTATTATCCCTTTTTTCTTTCCAAAATTTTTCATCAGTCTATAATAAACTATTCTCTACCTTCTCAGGCTATTATTCGAGCACATTTGATAATCCTTACACCTGGCTGTGGATCATCGCCTCTATTATCTCTTCATGTTACGCTTATACTTGGGATATAAAAATGGATTGGGGCTTGTTCGATAAGAATGCGGGCGAGAATACGTTTTTGCGTGAGGAAATCGTTTATTCAACGGTAAGTGCACAAAAGTTAAAGCACAAAAAAAACAAGAAAAAAGTGATGTGGTGCCTTTCATGAACATATAAAATTTATTGCAAAATGCAACATTCGATTTCGATGATTTTTGGTGTCAATATTAACTTGACTGTAGAATACCGAATTTCACGCTCTTTGAAGACTTTTTAGCCTTAGATATAGTAGTCCGATTTCAATGGTTTTCAGTACCAATATTCAATCCATGATATGTATGTATAATACTAAATTTCACGCTCCTAGATGCTCTTTTGGCGGATTTTTGAACCGAAACCTCATATCTGAACCAATCAGTACTATAGGGGCTAGATTCCGACTCATCTAACATCCTTCTCCCTCTGGTCCGAACCCGTCGAAACAGCACGTTTCCTGGGCCTTCCGTTAGATGAACTCGATGAGTAAAACTAAACTTGCCTAATCCAAGACGGGACTGGCGTATGGCCGCTACAACAATAACAATAACATGGGGGGGGGCTATATTACCTGATCACCTTAATGGGGATAGGTCGCCGAAATCTTATGCCACTCTTTTCACCAGCTGGACGAAGGAGTACCGGCTCGAACTCAATGTGAAGGTCGATGACGTAAAAATTTCGACCACGCATAACCCAAAGTTACTGGGAGTCATATTTGATAGCCTGCACCCTTCACTCCGCAATTGCTACCAAAGTGCAGAGGCGCAACAAAATCCTTAAATCGCTAGCCGGTAGCACCTGTAGGAAAGACGAAGAAACGCTGCTGGCAACGTACAATGCAATTGGTCGGCCGGTCGTAAATTATGCTGCACTGATTTGGACGCCGGGTCCATAAACACCAGCCACTGAGAGTCCGTTAACACCTTTGTGAACTCTCTGCCCGTGAATGGTGTTCTCGGAATCCACTCATCACCCATCGTAGAAAAAAAGAGCTCGAGCTGCCTCGAGAGACCTGCGTAATCCCGGCATAGATAAGATCTGGATATTATAGCAGGCTCAACTCTTACCTATCTAGACTCGACCCTGACATACCCAACACATGTCCTGCAACAACACCTCCTTGCGTGCCCACTGAACCCGATTCATGTAACACCACTCTCCCTCTGGTCCGAACCCGTCGAAACAACACGTTTCCTGGGCATCCCGTTAGATGATCGCGATGTCTAAGACTGGACCTACCTGACCCCAGGCGGGGTTGGCTAGCCGCTACAACAACAACAACAGCAAAAGATATAAACTAAAATATTATATAACTATTAAATTCATTAACTTCTCACTCTTTTTCAGGGCTTTTACTATTTCGCTATCATCGAAGATTTGGTGCTACGCTTCCTTTGGGCATTATCATTCTATCTCACCGAAATGAAAATTGTTAGTGGCGATATTATGTCATCCATAACGGGTATTTTGGAAGTATTTAGGTATGTGTGAACACAAAATAATATTTTTAAATTAATAAAAATATCAAATTTTTTTAACCCCTACTACCAGACGCTTTGTATGGAACTTCTTCCGTTTGGAGAACGAACATCTAAATAATTGTGGTAAGTTCCGTGCCGTACGCGATATCTCAATTGCACCGATCGATTCATCGGATCAAACACAAATCTTACGTATGATGGACGAACCGGAGGGCGTCATAAATCGTTATACGAAGACAAATCGTCCAAAGCCGAAAAAGAATAAAGATCCGGAGAAACGTAGCCTGTTGCAGCAGCGTGGTTCATTGCACGATCTTAGCATCGATATGGATGGCACGAAAAAGTTGTAAATTGTTGCGCTTACATATAATACATACGTTCATTTGTGCATGGTAGTTTATGTTAAAAAATATGTTAAACTAAGTACTGAAGTTGCTTACAGTGGTTAAGAAATGTATGCTTCCATATAGTGAAAATTATTAAGGTAAAAAACATATTAAGTGAATACGTAAAATATTAGTCATTAAGCCATAGCAATTAGTATATACATATATATATATATATGTTTTTTGCCAGCCATTTTATATGCATCAAACTAAAGGCGTGCGTATATATGTACTTATAGTTCAATTTTTTTTCTTTTTTTGTAATTAATTTAAGGACTTAAAGTGAAGGCAGTTGGTTTCTTTGCTAAAATTTTTTTTTTTTTTTTTTTGTGGAAACCACCGTTATATTTGCCAACATCAACAATTGCCAACAATTATGCTGAAATGCGAAATATATGTAATTATCATTTATTTTATGAGTTCATTTTGAAAAACATTCTACAACTATTTCTTACAGTAGAATATATGAATATTCGGCAGTATTACTTATGTATGTAATTACAAATAATTTTGCGTACTTATACAATTATATCAAAACGAAAAACATTTCTTTCCTTCTTTTTTTCTTTTTTTTTTGTTATTAATTTTTGTACTAACCAATTTGTGTAACGAAAAATAAAGTAAAGGAATGTGGCATGTAATCAAAACGAAAAAAGAAAAAGACAAAACACAAAACCAAGTAGACTTAATATACAAATAAATATACATACATACATACAAACATACATATAATGTATTTTTATATATATACATACCTAATTATTAAGCAATTCTTAGTGGCATTACCTTTTGTTAATCCAAAAAACATTCCCCCCTCCTCCAAAATTGGACTTATTTTTCTGAAATGTTAAACATTTGCAGTCATATTTGTGCTTTTACAATTAATTTAAAAAAAAAATGAAATTGAAAATGTCTTAAACAGTAGATTATAAGAAAACTCAATAAAAAAAATTCTAAGAAAATTCAAAAAAAAAAAAAAATTCTAAAATTCATAATAAATACAAATTAATACAGAATTCATATATACTAAAAAAATATTCAGCTTGCCTTAGGCGCATTTGCTAAACAATCTAAACAAAAATGAAAAAAAAAATTTTTTTTTTGTAAGAAATTTAAAATTGTGCACGCTCATTTTATTGATGAGTGATTTATGCATACAACATGCCTACACATACATAGCATATATATATATGCTTGTAAAAACCGAAATATTATCGATTTATATACTTGGATTATAGGCGTAGAAAATAGTCCAACAAATTATCGTAATACTAATAATACTAACTATACCATAAATATTCAATTTATAGTAAAAAAAATGATAAAATTTTATGTTTACTTTAAGGCGAAAATAAAGAAAATAAATTACATTTAATGCAAAATTAAAAATATATTCAAAAAAATTTTGTATCCCAAAACTACTACTGGCTCCGAAAAGAGTATGATTTGCCTTTCGGCGACCTAACCCCATTTAGGGATCCGCTACAACAACAACAACAACAACAATAATAATAATAATAATAACAAAAACAACAACAACAAAATTTGCTATGGTTTTTAATTCCAAAATGGTTTTTTTCTATCAATTATAGCTTTACATTTTTCAGAACAACAATGCGTGCTTTTCAAAATTTCCCTAACGATTTAAAAGATCCTTTTTTTTTAAATTTTTTCCTTAATTTTGCATCCTCTGTTGTTATTCTTGTTGTTGTTGTTGTAGCGGTTGCGCCAACCCCGTCTAGGGTCAGGCAAGTTTAGTTTAAGTCATCGAGGTCATCTAACGGAAGGCCCAGGAAACGTGCCGTTTCGACGGGTTCGGACCTGAGGGTGAGGGGTGTTAGATGAGTCAGGTTAAGTGGGCATGCAAAGAGGTGGTTCGTCTCGTGCGGGGATTCTTTACATGCGGGGAATGTCAGGTTCGAGTCTGGATAGGTAAGAGTTAACACTGCTTAAGTATCCAGATCTTAATTGTGCCAGGGTTACGCGGGTCTCTCAATGAAGCTCGAACTCTTGTTCTGCTATGGGTGGTGATTGGACTCCGAGAACACCATTCACGGGAAGAGAGTTCACGAGGGTGTTAACGGACTCTCGGTGGCTGGTGTTTATGGCCTGTCTGTACGCCGTCCTGTCTATTGTCTGTATTGCTGTACGGCGTCCCGGTAGTCAAGTACTCCTTCCTGATGTGCCTAGGTGGTGGTTCAGCTTCCAATAAGTGTCTTGGGATGATCCTTACGGTAGCAGATATTGCTTACACAGCATAACATTATGCCCCTTAACACGGTCCGAATGGCGGTGTCCTGACAAGCCTGGAGCTTCTTCAACTACGTCTCGCTAGTCCCCGGCGTCCAAATCAGTGCAGCATACTTTACGACCGGCCGGCTAATTGCCTTGTACGTTGCCAACAAGGTTTCTTTGTGTTTTCCCCAGGTGCTACCGGCTAGGATTTTGTTACGGCTCTGTACTTTGGTAGCAATTGCGGAGTGAATGAGTTCAAGCTATCAAATGTGACTCCCAGTAACTTTGTGTTGTTCGTGGTCGGAATTTTTACGCCATCGACCTTCACATCGAGTTCTAGCCGGTACTCCTTCGTCCAGCTGGTGAAAAGGGTGGCAGAGGATTTCGCAGGTTGTAGATGTAGATGTCGTGCAGTGAAGAAGTTGAAAATGTTGACGAGATAGCAGTTACTTTCGAACAAAGACTATAAATATCCTGGCCAGACTCCAAAATCGAACAGTCATCGGTGTATGAGATCAAAGAGATCTTTGCATCTTCTGCTTTTCTTTGCCTCAAATATTACTACCGTTTCTGCATTCATCTTTAGAAAACTTGAAAAAATATTAATAATTAAGCGGCGCTGATTATGTCAATTCAGGAGAAATTAATAATATTAAAAAAAAAAAACACCGAAAAGATTACAATATTTTAGTTTCCCTCAAAAAAATATATAATAATTCAATATAAATTTTTATTTTTATTTTTTCCCGCACCGCAGTGCTTCTCCAAAACAAAACAAAAACTAAATTAAAAACCCCATTTTAATTAGTTAAAAAATTATTTCTTTTCAAATCGAAAATTATTTCCTTCATTGAAGCTTTCTTTTTTGTTTTACACCAATAAAAGTCTTTGAAGTTCTAAGTAAGTGCACGCGTGTTTGTAAAGAAAAAGAGGCAATTTTTTTTTGTTTTGGAAACTAAATTTAGATTTTATATACTTGATTGACATTGTGCACACATGTATATATGTATGTGCATATCGAATATAACAGGTCAATTGAAAAGTCCCCAACCTGACACATAGATGACACTACCAGAATGAGTTGTTTACTGATTTTTAGTCAGCCCTAACCTTCAAAAGACGCGTGTATAAGTTTGACAGCTGTCGGATCATTAGTTTTTGAATTATAGCTTTTTGAGTGAAGCAGCTTTTGTTATTGTGAAAAATGGATAAAAAGGAATTTCTCGTGTTGAAAAAATATTGCTTTCTGAAAAGAAAAAATGCAGTTGTAGCAAAAGCTTTGGCTTGATGATGAGTTTCCGGATACTGCCACAGGAAAATCAATCATCAAGGATTGGTATGCTACGTTTAAACGTGGTGAAATGAGCACCGAAGACGTCCAAAAGAGGTTGTTACCGACGAAAACATTAAAAAAAATCCACAAAATGATTTTAAATGACCGTATATTGGAATTGAATGAAATAGCCGGCCCTCTAAAGATATCAACTGAACGTATACATCATATCATTCACGAATATTTGGGCAAAGAGAAAGCTCTGTGCAAAGTGCGCGCAGCGCGAGCTCACTTTTGACCAAAAGCAATGGCGAGTTGATGATTCGGAGTAGTGTTTACATCTCCAAAGCGTAATAAACCCGAGTTTTTACATCGATACGTCGCAATGGTTGAAACACGGCTTCACCATTTCACTCCGAAGTCCAATCGACAGTCATGCGAATAGACTGTACACGATGAACCCGCTCCAAAGCGTGGAAAAATGTAACAGTCGATTGGCAAGGTTATGGCATCTGTATTTTAGGATGCGAATAGAATAATTTTCATTGACTACCTTGAAAAAGGAAGGCATATCCGCAGCGACTTTACCTATCCTTATTATGCCGTTTGAAGAACGAAATTGCCGAGAACCAGCCGCATTTGAAGAAGAAGAAAGCACTGTTTCACCAAGACAATGCACCGTGTCACAAGTGAAAAAATCAATGACAAAAATCAATGAATTGGCCTCCCAGCGACTATTTCCTGTTCTCCGATCTCAAAAGAATGCTCGCTGGGTAGAAATTTTCGTCCAATGAAGAGGTGATCGCCGAAACTGTGCGCTATTTTGCAGCAAAGTACAAAACCTACTACAAAATGGTATTGGGCGTTCGCTATAATCAGTGTATCACCATCAAGAGAACCTATGTTAAATAAGAAAAAATTAAATTTGCCAGAAAATGTGTTTTTCTAAGGTAGGTCGGAACTTTTCAATTGATCTGTTATATTTAGAAACACAAAAAAATATAATAAATGCGAGAGATTTGTGGCTTTGCAGTTTCCGACACGCTTTGAGTGAGTTTAGAGCGGAAAATGATTTTTTAGCGTAAACAAATTTCAGCAAAGCAAATCTAACGAGCGTTGAGTGTTATCATATACATACATATATATGTATTTCTTATCAAATATTAATATCATTTGAGTTGAAATATTTATTTTTGCTCGAAAATGAGCATAATTGTGAAGAGGATTGTACAACAAAAAAGTTTTAAGGTAATCTTTAAAAATTTTTTTGCGAGCACATGTTTCGGGAATATAGCGAAAAAAAAACTAAAAGTGATTGCTGAAATAGTGCGAAATGCGATGATGTGAAAATTTGTGATACAAAGAAGGTTATCAACGCTCAAGTGAATTGTTTTAATTTTAAAATACTGAAAATATTTTCAAATACAAAAAAAAAATCTCTGAATCGTCAAATTTTTTAACGGTGTTAGCGTAGAATTTGCCTGTTTTTTTCAATTTCTACATTTCGAAGTTGCCTTAACTCGTCCCACCAGCATTTTGCACGAAGGTGAACTGCTATTTCCCCGACCTTTCCCACTTCTTCATTACACGGCATTTATACTTTAATTATAACTAGCAAAATCCACGGCCATGATGAAGGACTACTCACTCGAACATGTCCGAATCAGCATAGACGTTGTGTTGTATTGATTGATAGGTGATTCCTTAATGGACCATCGAATGTAGCTTGGTAATCGACAAAGAAATGATGGATTCCGTTTTTTTTTCCTTGGGCCTTTTAACTCTCGTGAGTTTTAGTTAGTTAGCTACGCATAATTTCCTTAAACTCCATGAAGACGAAATTCTGACCAGATCAACATTAAAATTTATAGAAATTAGTTAAAAAAAAACAATTTTTTTAAGTTTAACCGCTCCGAGTGGCTTAGAATAAACTGTAGATCCTTTCATTTGTTGGAAAAACATCAAGCTACACACGATGAATTGAAGAAGAAGTTTGGGCAGAAATAGCTCCAGTGGTTATAAAGCCCGATTATGGACATGCATACATAGGAATTTATATAACCTCCTTTGTTACAAAAAAAAAAAAAAAAACAGTTTTTGGGACCTTTCGCTCAACTCGGTACTCGTTAAACTATTTAAAAGCGTGTAATACTCCAAAGGTGACCTCCTCGTTATTTATAATCAAATTCAAAATCGGCCAAAACACACGTTTAAGCGCAGCCGTGTAACCACTTCAAAAAAGTGTTTGACGATGTTCAACCGCAATCCGAACGAATTTCTTCGACGTTTCTACTGCAAGAGAGAATGGAACTAAAGGGTGATCCAAGTAGAGGTATTTTTTTCAATAGCTTTTTTTTGACAATCATTTAACTTTATTACGAAAATTCACGTTATGTAAAGAACGGCCTACTGAGCGTACTATTCGCAACACCGTCACCCATCTTGAGACCCAGCATTCATTATTGAATAATATTCGACCGAATAAACCACGTCCAGCACGCAGTGAAGAAAATATAACGGCCGTAGCTGGGAGTGTACACGAAGACAGTGGACAGTCGATTCGGCGCCGTTCGTAACAACTCGGACTGAAGTATGGAACGACTTGGCGTATTTTACGTCGAGGTCTTAAATTGAAAGCGTACAAAATACAGCTTGTGCAAGAATTGAAGCCGTACGACCTTTCCAAGCGAAATTGCTTTGCTCTATGGACTCTTGAAAAGTTCAGAGAGGATCCGATGATTTCGAGCCAAATTTTGTTCAGCGATGAGGCCCATTTCTAGCTCAATGGGTATGTAAATAAGCAAAATTGCCGCATTTGCGACGAAGAGCAGCCTGAAGAGATTCAAAAGCTGACATTTCATCCAGAAAAAACAACGGTTTAGTGTGGTTTGTGGGCCGGTGGAATCATCGGTCCATATTTTTACAAAAATGATGCCGGTGAGAACGTAACCGTCAATGTCGACCATTATCGCGCCATGATAACGGACTATTTGATGCCTGTTATTGAAGCTCGTGATCTTCGCGACATTGATTTCAATAAGACGGCGCCACTTCCCACACATCGCATCAATCAATGGATTTATTGAGAGAACACTTCGGTAAGCAGATAATTTCACGTTTTGGGCCGGTCGAGTGGCCACCAAGATTGTGTAATGTCATACCGTTAGACTTTTCCCTGTGGGAATATATAAAGTCTAAAGTCTATGCGGACAATCCCGTTTCGATTCTGGCCTTGGGGCAAAACATCACGGGTGTCGTTCGCCAGTTATCAGTCGAAATGTTCGAAGGGGTCATCAAAAATTGGACTCAACAGATGGACCATCTGAGACGTAGCCGCGGCCAACATCTGAAAGATATAATCTTCAAAAAATAAATGCCAAAGAATGTTCTTTTGAATGATAATAAATATTCCCCATTAAATTTGAATTTTCTGTGTTTTTTCCTTTCAAAAAGTAGGGTACCTCGAAACAGATCACCCTTTATACAAGTTTCCAACTGGGGAGCGGTTGGTGAATTTTATTTAAAATTCAAAACAAATATTTACGTATGCAAACATTGAGATGAAGGTAGGCTAAACAAACTAAAAAACTTAAAAAAAAACGGTAAAAAGCATACATGCAGGAAATATTAAATATTTTCCTTACGATATTAAATGCTATTACCGTAATTTTTGTCTTATCAAGAATACGAACGATATTTTTTAATTAAACAATATAAATATTTGGCATTCCCCGTCAAGTAGAAAATATACAAAAAAAAAAAAAAAAAAAATATATAACCGAAATAAAAGCAGATAGAGAAAACATACAAACAGAAAAAAGTTAAAAATTAGAAAATAGCAAAACAAACTACTTAGCCTAACGGTTAACAAAATTCTCAAATCGTAAATTAGTTTGAGTCTAAGTTTGGCGTTTGCCGTTTGCACACCAGTTGGTTTGGAGAAAAACAACATTTAATGCATTAAATAATTAAAATAAATCAAGCAAATGCCAGCTCCATATCGTTGGCGTAAAAAGGATCGCAGTTTAAATGAAATTTCAACAAAATCTACAATCCCATCTAACACCGGAATGGCGTACGCAGTACATCGATTATGCTGTGAGTGGAAAATAAGGAAGAAAAAATAATAATATTTTAAGTTTAAACAATTGCATTTCTACTCTTTACGTACTTTTCCACCACTCATCCACGCAGCACCTGAAGCAAGTGATTCGCGATGCGGTTGAGTTTGCGCCACCGGAGAACAGCGTCGAGCAGCAGGAGTATTTTATGCAATTTGAGCACAGTTTCTACGAACTTTGTGATAAGGAATTGGAGAAAATCAATATGTTTTACGAAGCCAAGCTGGCTGAGATTAATCATAAATTTACAATACTAAGAGATGAGTTGAAGTTGGCTGGCGAAATGGCTGATACGAATGTGTTGGCGCGTCCATCGATACGCATTAGCAATCGGCAATCTCGGCAAACGTTAGATATGACCAAGATATTGACACGACATGCAACACACGATTTCAAAGCGGCCTTCAGTGAGCTCTACTTGAACACCATACTCTTGCGTAACTATCAGATTTTGAATCACACCGGTTTTCGTAAGATTTTGAAGAAATATGATAAGGTATAGTTTAGATGTTTTGAGAGACATTTCAGAAATGATTACTCTTATTTGTCTTTAGTACATACGTGGCCGAACCGGTCATGACTATTTGCTGGCGCATGTGGAGAAGGCGTCATTCCATAAAAATCACGAAACCAAAGCGCTTTTGAAGAAAATCGAAGATATCATGACGTATAATTTGGAGCATGGTAATCATCATAAAGCCATGGAAAGATTACGTGTACCACCACTCGCTGATAAATCACATCCGTGGACCTCGTTTCGTACAGGCTTCTCGCTGGGTGCTCTCATTATTTTGGCAATTTTGGTTGTTCTATCGTGTAAGTATTGGCATGTGGCAACGATCGCTTTTTGTTCTTACGTTGTGATATATTGGCTCGATATGAATTCTCGAATATTTCCCATTAAGTTGATCTAAAAATTAAAAAACAAAACTAAGTGCCAATGACAAAGCTAAAAGTTTTGTACTAAGGCTACCAAAATTTTGCTTGGTAAGAGCTTAAATTTCTTGAAAGTTGTTTATTTTCGTTTTATTTAATTTATTTTATATTTAACTTCACTTAATTTTTGTCTTATTTTGATTTACTTTACTTTATTATTTAATTTCATTTCATGTAATTTAATTAAATTTAATTAAATTTAAATTTATTTTTTTCAATTTTATTTTATTTCTTTTAAATTTATTTAATTCAATTTGATATTATTTTATTTTTTTCATTTACTTTGATTAAATTAAATTAAATTAAATTTTATATTATTATATTTTATTTTTAATTTTTAATTTTATTTTATATTGTTTCATTTATTTTAATTTATTTTATATTATATTTTTTATATATTTTTGTATTGTTTTATTTCATTATATTTTATTTCGTTTTAATTATGTTTCTCAATTTGTTTTGTTTTACTTTTTTTATATTTTTTTTAAATTTTGTTTTCATTTTAATTCAATTTTTATATTATTTTAATTTTACTAAATTTGAAAGGCTATCCATTTGTTGGTTTCAAAAGTACAGCGCTGTGTTTTGACATCTGCCAAACTTAACTGTCAAACCAAACATGTTTTATTTTAGTTAAAAGTCAGACCAAAAAAAAATGGATCGCTTAACAACCACACAACGCGTTAAAATTGTTGAAATCTACTACAAAAATGGCGATTTCAATGGGACCACGTTTCGTGCTTTAAGATGAGATGATATATGTATATTTGGCGCTTTGAAAACAGTTGGTAAAATTTCAAAGAATTTGAAGAGACTGGATCGGTTCTAGATATTGTAAGACCTGTTCATTATCGTTTTGCTCGTACCCACTCAAATGCCGCTGCTGTAAGTGAAAGTGACCGGAATAAACTCGTGTAGCGATCATAGAGTTAATCTGGTGACAGATGTCCAGAGCATACTTAGTGTATGGAGGGTATACTTCTCCAACCTGTTCAATGGCAGTGAAAGTGAAAATCCCGGAGATGGCGAACCCGAAATCCCACTCGATGACGATGGTATAAAAATACCATCACACGACTATGAAGGAATTCGAATTGCGATTGGCCGCTTAAAAAAAAAACAAAGCGGCGGGAGCCGATGTCTTACCCGCAGAACTATTCAAATATGGCGGCGAAGAACTGACAAGGAGCATGCAAAAGCTTCTTTGCAGAATATGGTCGGGCGAAAGCATGCCAGACGAATGGAACCTAAGCCTAAGAACCACACGATGTGCGCCAATTATCGTGGGATAAGTCTCCTTAATATCGCATATAAGGTCCTATCTAGCGTATTGTGTGAACCTTATCAGTGTAGCCTTAGACCTGGCAAATTCACCATTGCCTTCGACAGCACGATAAGAAACGGCCCCAACGCCACTTTGTGTGAATTTGATATCCCCACAAAACTGACACTAGATAATACCAGAAGCGCAGTCAGAATTGGGAACGACCTCTTCGAGCCGTTCGATTCCAAACGAGGTTTCAGACAGAGTGACTCTTCATCGTGTGATTTCTTCAATTAGATGCTAGAGAAAATACGAATACGAGGTGTAGATGCAGAGCTAAATAGACCAGGTGCAATTTTACAGATCTTACAATTACCAGCGTACGCCAATGATATTGATATCATTGGCCATAACCATCGCATCGTAAGTTCTGCGCTTTCCAGGTTAGACAAAGAAGCGAAGGGAATGGGTCTGGTAGTGAACGAGGGCAAGACGAAATTTCTCCTGTCATTAAATGAACAGTCACGCACTCGCGACTTGGCTCCAACGTCACTGTTGACAGTCTTAACTTCGAAGTCGTAGATAATTTCGTCTATCTGGGAACCAGCATTAACAACACCAACAATATCAGCCTTGAAATCCAACTCAGAATCACCCTTGCGAACAGGAGCTACTTTGGACTGAGTTGACAATTGAAAAGTAGAGTCCTCTCACAATGAACCAAAACCAAACTCTACAAGTCGTTCATCATTCCCGTCCTGACATATGATGCAGAAGCGTGGACGATGTCGGCAGCCGATGAGTCGGCTTTAGGAGTTTCGAGAGAAAAGTTTTGCGCGTTGGCAACGGCGAATACCGCAGACGATGGAATGATGAGCTGTACGAGCTATACGACGACATTGACTTAGTTCAGCGAATCAAGAGACAGCGGCTACGCTGACTAGGTCATGTCGTCCGAATGGATGAAAGCGCTTCAGCTTTGAAAGTATTCGATGGAAGCAGAGGAAGAGGAAGGATTAGGTGGAGAGCGACCTGGTATCATTTGGTATTTCCAACTTGCGCTATTGTTGATGTGGCTATAATCGCGTAAGCGGTGCCTTCTCCAAAGAAGAAGAAGAAGAAGAAGTGAATGTGTAGTCGACGACCCGAATATGCCTATGTCTCGACGTTCTGGCTGGGACTTTCTTATGACACCTTATGTCGTATTTTGCATTTGGACTTACACCTACATCCATATAAAGTACAGCTCACACAACAACTGAAGCCAGCTGATCATTCACAACACCGTAGTTACGTCCATTGGGTGGTTGAACAACAAGCAGTGAACCGCGATTTTTCCAACAAAAGTTTTTTCAGCGACGAGACACATTTCTCACTCGTTGGATACGTAAATAAGCAAAATTTTCACATTTAGGGCCCCGAGAAGCCTCAAATCATTGAAGAGGGACCATTACACCCAGAACGATAATAGCGAGACTGTCACTGTCAATTCGGAGCATTATGGTCGGATGATAACAGACTTTTTTGGCCTGCAATTGAAGAAAGCGGCTTGAAAAATATGTGGTTCCAATAAATGGTGCTACATGCCACACAACACGAGTGAATACGGCTTTATTGCGAGAGAAATTTCCTGGTCGTGTAATTTCTCGTTTTGGCGATGTCAATTGGCCACCGAGATCAAGAGATGTGATACCGTTGGACTATTTTTGTGGGGCTACGCGAAAGACCATTTTTATGCAGATAAACTTTACACTCTTGAGCACTTGAAAGGCAACATTCGTCAAGCTAAGGCTGAGATACCGATCAATATGTGCCAAAAAGTGGTCGAAATATATCTCAAACAGATTGAAGTTTGCACAAAATCACGAGTCGGTCAATTGAATGATGTGGTGCTTCGCATATAGGGTTTTTCAATATGAGTGATATTATTTCTTTAAAAAAACACACTAATTGTTAAGGAAATTCAAATATTTTTTATTTAATGGAAAGCAAAATCGATACAATTAAGTTCTGAATATAACATCATTAAAATAGCCTCCACGACTTTTTTGCAGGAACGAATTCTATGAACCCAATTTTTGAACACTTTTTCCACTAAATCTAGTCGTATGTCATGAAGAGCACGTTCAATATTGACTTTTAAGCTTGAAGAGAGTCTGATTAATTGCTAAAGACCAATGACTTCAAATAACCCTGGAAGAAGTAGTCTAATGGTGTTAAATCACAACTTCTTGAAGGCCATTCAATGTCACAGTTTCTTGAAATCATCGAATCTCCAAACCTTTCTCGCAATAATTCGGTTGTTACATGTGCTGTGTAACACGTAGTCCCGTTTTGTTGGAACCAGGTGTTCTTAATATCAACTTCTTCCAATTGTGGCCATAAAAAGTTGATTATCATCGATCTATACCGCTCTCCATTGACAGTAACGGTGCTACGAGCTTCATTTCGAAAGAGGTACGTTCCGATACGTTCCACCAGACCAAAAACCACACCAAACTGTCAATTTAGATGAATGTAATGGTTGTTCATGAATAATTTTTGGATTTTCTTCACACCAGAATCGACAGTATTGCTTATTTACCGCACCACTCAGATGAAAGTAAGCCTCATCGGAGAAGATGATTTTCTTAAAAAATTCGTTTTCGTCTTCAAGTTGTTCCAAGGCAAAATCAGCAAAGTTGTTCTTGCGTATATCTTGCCATGATGAAATCGTAAACATTACTGAATACAATAAAAGAAAGACAGATCATGACAACTTACAAATGGCCATAACGACACTCGGAAATCATATCATCCCTTTTGGAAAGCTCTTTATAATGCCAAGGTTCGAACTTTATAGTAAGAAAGGAATTTCATGAAAAAAATATATTTTCAATCAATTTTATTTACGTTTATTTTGGAAACTGTAAAATGGGTAACCCTTAATATTATTTTTCTTATTTTCCTTATTTAATTAATTTATTTTTATTTTTCATTTCATTTGTTTTTATTTTGTTTTATTTTATTTAATTTTTCATTTAATTTTTTTATTTTTTGTTCTATATTTTTTATATTATTTCACTTCAAATAATTTAATTAATTTAATATAATTTAATTCAATTGTATTTTTAACTTAGTTTTAAAATGTTTCATTTTCTTTCGTTTTCATTTATTTTATTTTATGAATAATCGTAAACACAATGTTCCCAAGGACTCAAAAAATTTTACTTCGAAGAATTTTTCTTCGCTCTAATTGTTAAAAATATTTCCTTGCAGTCACAATGAAGGTGATCGACGTGGATGTCGTCACTTGTGTGCTACTCTTTCGTGGACCCTTCACCATGGTACTATTTCTTGGCTTGCTCAGTTTGAATTTCTACATCTGGCGTTATGTGGGCATCAATCATGTGCTCATATTCGAATTGAATCCACGAAACTACTTGGCTGCCGTACAAATACTTGAAATAGCCGTGGTATTTGGCTGTCTGCTGTCACTACTGACACTAGCTTTTCTACATTCGCAATACCTAGAAATGCCACCCTATGTATTTCCACTTGCCATGCCCTTAATCATGATTGTATTTCTTATCAATCCAATACGGATATTTCATTATCAATCACGTATGTGGCTGCTACGTTATTTGGTAAGTCCCGAGAGGAGGAGAAATTGATTATTTTTTTAATTTTTGCTGTAGAATTTTTTGAGGAAAATGAGCTTAAGAACATTTTTCTTAACTTATTGCATTTTTTCATTACGCCTCTCTCAGGGTCGCATTGCTTGTGCGCCATTTTTCAAAGTCGTCTTCGCTGATTTTTGGCTAGCCGATCAGTTTAATTCGCTGGTGGCACTCTTCGTCGATTACAGTCACATTATCTGCTACTACACAACACCATTTGACTGGTATCATGCCAAAGAGCCGACAACATGCGTTACGAATCAACAGTACACGGCTTTGATGCGCGTACTGCCGGCTTGGTTTCGTTTCGCACAGTGCATGCGCCGCTACTATGATGATTCTAAGCGACCTAAGAAACATCTCATCAATGCCGGCAAATATGCGACAACGTTTTTTGTGGTGTTTTTCGATTTCATGATGAAACACCATGAAGGTGAGTAATAAAACGAGTAATCCATTCTTTATCGGATGAACCATTTTTGAGCGTTTTCGTTTTTCTTTCGAAAGCTTCCTACAATAGTCGATTTGACAATCCTTTCATTTGGCTCATGGTAATAGCGGCTATTGTGTCGTCAACATATGGCTTGGCGTGGGATTTTCTGAAGGATTGGGGTCTCTTTCGTAGTGATTGCGGCGAGAATAAATATTTACGTTCGCAAATTCTCTATCGGCCGGTGAGTTGTAAAAGAAAAATAAAAGAGAAAATACTTTTCATTTACTAATAATCCTTATATTCCAGAGTTTCTACTACTTTCTGATAGTTGAGAATTTTTTGCTACGTTTTCTGTGGGCTTATGTATTCGTATTGGACGAAGCGCATGTGGTTAGTAAAAGAATTATGGCGCCCATCGCGGATATCTTGGAGGCAATAAGGTGAATATTTAAAAAATTGAGCTTAAGATGTTTGCATATATTCAATAACTTTCGATATTTGAATGAGAAATACTCTCGCAGGACTTCCCGATGCTTTTTACTCTAACATTCAAGATAATGAGCTCGACCATTTTGTGGTGAATGAGTATTAAGTTCTACATTTTAACGAAATGTTTAATATATGGGCATTCAGAGATCCGACGAAAACACTTTCAAGTGCCCAATCATTTATTAATTTATCAGTTTTAATATGTCCGGGTGATCCATTTGGGGCTCCCTACGTTTTTAAAGTAAAAAAAACACAGAAAATTCAAATTTAATGGGAAATGTTTATCATCATTCGAAAGAACATTATTTGGCATTTATTTTTTTCGAATGTTGGCCGCGGCTATGTCTCAGATGGTCCATCCATTGAGTCCGATTTTCGATGACTCTCCAGCATTTCGACTGGCAACTGGCGACGACACGCGTGATGTTCTGCTCCAAGGCCTGAATCGAAGCGTGATTGTCCGCATAGACTTTAGACTCTACGTATCCTTACAGGAAAAAGTCTAACGATGTGATATGACACGATCTTGGTGGCCAATTGGCCGTCCCAAAACGTGAAATTATCTGCTCACCGATGTGTTCTCTCAATAAATCCATTGATTGATGCAATGTGTGGGAAGTGGTCCTGTTGAAACCAAATGCAGCGGAGATCAGGAGCTTCAATTTCAGGCATCAAATAGTCGGTTATCATTTTTGAAGAAATATGGGCCGATGATTCCTCCGGACCACAAATCACACCAAACCGTTTTATTTCTGGATGAAATGGCAGCTATTGAATCTCTTCAGGTTGCCCTTCGTCCCAAATGTGGCAATTTCGATTGTTTACATAACCATTGAGCCAGAAATAGACCTCATTGCTGAATAAAATTTAGCTCGAAAACGTCAGATCTTGTTCGAACTTTTCAAGAGTCCATATAGCGGAGCGATGTCGCTTGGGAAGGTCGAGCGGCTTCAGTTCTTGCACAAGCTGTATTTTGTATACTTTCAATTTAAGACCTCGACGTGAAATACGCCAAGTCGTTCCATACGTCAGTCCGAGTTGTTGCGAATGGCGCCGAATCGACTCTCCACGATCTTCGTGTCCACTCTGCTCTATATTTTCTTCGCTGCTTGCTGGACGTGGTCTTTTTGGTTGAATATTATCCAATAATGAGTACTGGTTCTCCAGATGGGTGATGGTATTGCGAATAGTACGCTCAGTAGGCCGATTATGTTGACCATAAGTTGAGCGAAGCGCGCGAAACACATTCTTTAAAGAACGTGAATTTTCATAAGAAAGTTGAATGATTTGTAAACGTTATTCAGGCGTAAGTCTTCCCTTGATGAAACGCCAAACAATACTGAACAAAAATAACATGACAGCTTGACATGACTCACGCGCGATCTGTAAAGAAAGGCTATTGAAAAATTTACATCTACTTGGATCACTCTTTATATTGAACCAAATTTTATTGAATAATTTTAATTGTTTTTCCTTCTTAGACGTTTCTTCTGGAATTTCATTCGTTTGGAGAATGAGCATTTAAATAATTGCGGCAAATTTCGTGCTGTTCGTGATATCTCAATTACAGTTATTGAAAAACCATTTCGTGGTTCATTAGTTTCACTCTCTGATCCTTCTACGAAGCCTCTGAACAATTGGCGAAAAGGTCCAAAATTGAATGTGAAAAATAATCCGAAGAAAGCCACCATTATTGTATAGTATTTAAATATTGAAAGAATCGAAATTGTTTAATTAATTTTTTTATACTAGTATTATGTATAAGTTATTGACTACTTAAGATTTTAAAGTTGTGATTGTTGAAAAAATAATTTTTATTTCTCATTTTAGTATAAGATTTAAATACATTTATTTGTAATCGTTCATTATATGAAAAATGTGTATTTTTAAAAGGGAGGGACTCCGACGCCGAGCCCTGGAATTTACCCCTTTGCCTCCGTCACAATCGCGCTTGGGAATTTCAATGACAGGGTGGGTAAAGAAGGTATTTTTGGCACAACAGTCCGAAAATTCAGCCTCCATGTTATGACGCACTTTCGCCCATGTTCACTACGAGACTCATTCGCTTCGCTTCTTTGCCTAACCTGGAAAAATCAGAACTTACGGTGCGGTTGTTATGGCCAATGATATCAGCCTTGGAGCTCGCATTATTTTCTTCAAAATTTGTTTTCATCAATCCCTCTGTCTGAAACTTTGTTTGGTACCGAACGGGTCTGAGAGGTTCTTCCCGATTCTTACTGTCCTTGTGGTATTATCCAGCGTCAGTTTATGAATTTTGCAAGGATCTCAAACTCAGACATAGCGTCGTGGAGACAGCTTTGAATACGCTGAAAAGGCGGTGTGTATCGTTTTTTCCTTGGAAGTCTTCCCCAAGATTTGGCGCATGGTGAATATCTGCCAATGGTGGATTTACCAGATCTAAAGCCACACTGATAAGGTCCGATCAGTTTGTTTACTCTAATATTTCACACAATACGCTAGACAGGAATTTCTAAGCGATATTGGCAAGACTTATCTCACGATAATTGGCGCAGACCGTGGATGCCCATTCTTGGCTAAAGGCCCAGATTGGCTAAAGCACACTGAGGTTCCAATCGTCGGGCATCCGTTAGTCCGACCATATTTTGCCATATTCTTCCTTCAATCTGATGTATGCATCTTGTCAGTTCTTCAGCGCCGTATTTGCATAGCTAGGACGGCAAGCCATCGGCTGCCGCCACTTTATTATTTTTTAAATGGGCGATTGCTAGTCCCACTTCGTCATAGTCGGGTATTGGCCCTTGGGGATTCGAGCTCACCTCCGGATGTCTCCCTTTCACTGCCATTCAGCAGGTTGGAGAAATGATCCCTCCATAAACTCATTATGCCATCGATATCGGTGAACAGATTACCTCCTAGGTTCCTAAATGAGTTTTCTACGGTCTTGTAACCTTCTCTAAGTCGCCGCATCTTCTCATGGAAGTTTCGAGCATTACCCTTGTCGGCCAGCTTCTTAAGCTCTTCTTACTCACGCTTTTCGGTCTCTTTATTTTTTCGTCTGCTGATGCTTCCCCGCGTCAGCTTTCAGTATTTAACCCACCCCGCACGTGTACCAGCTCTTTTTTTGGTCTGCTGAAATCCAATTGTTTCTGCAGCAGCGGTACGTAGAGAGCTTGACATGCCGTTCCACAGTTCCCCTATATCCAGATGCTGATGAGTACTCTCAGAGAGCAGGTGTGCTAGTCGAGTAGGAAACCGCCCTACTGTCTGTTATGATTATAGCTTTTCGACATCGAACCTTCCTTGTGTTTGTTGATGTTCGTTCGTTGCTGAACAGAGACGGGTACATATCTTCGCTTTGACAAGATAGTGTTCCGGCCTTAGAAACGTACGCCCACCGAGAACCATATTTAGAGCCCCGGCGAGGTCGATCAGCTTCATGTCGTTTGGGGATGATACGTCATGGATCCTGAATTTTCCGATTGTTTGGTAGAAGAAGCCTGGCTCATAGATGCATTCCAGATGCTCACATCGTCCTTCTATCTGCCGAGGTGCGAGCACAAATTCACTTATCGTTGAATTTTAAGAACTTCGCTTTTATGCGAAGACCTTCGGGGTGAATGTCAGAACTAGGCGAAGGACTTTCTATCCTAATCACAAACACAGCATCTAATTTGTACGATATCAGTTGAAGCTGGTCTAATGATAATCGAAAGCGTTTGTTTAGAACTCTTGGTACCTAGAACTCTTGATACCCGAAAAAAGAGAAAATCTGGAATCTAAAGGATCAAGGAATATATATAAGCAAGTTAAGAAATGATATAAAAGTAGACACCTGCAATCAATGGCAAAGTCGCTATAAACAAGAAAATCACGGCAGGCGAACGGTCAGTCTAATTATGGGCGTGCAATTCTGGACACATAGGAAATTCGCGAGGCGAAGCACTATGTGACACAGATGCTATTTGGATATGGTTGCTACCAGAAATATTTACATAAAATGGGAGACTCAGAAGAGTCGTCTTTCGGTTATAATGAAGTAGATCGAACGTCGAAGATCTTAGTAGGCCCTTTGGATGTGGACGACCACGTCCTAGTAGAGCTTCACAGCGAGGCAAGTTCGCTACGTATGTTAGAGTACCTGCTACCTGCGACGTAGGAAAAAGTGGTACCCGGTCGTAGGTTCTGAGATGGAAATCTCTTGAAATGAATGGAAAATACGATGAATATGGAACATCACCCTGAAGTAATGTGGCTAGATCTCGGTTAACCGTAAGGAATATTGTTTTGATGTATGCAGCAAAGCTGTAGATATTGAATGAGAGAAAAAAATGCAAAACCAACTTGCCCGGATTTTTTGCTTATAACTCGGCTATGTATGGAAAACAGATAAAAATATGTTAATTTTTAACATTTTTTGAAATTGTGGACCGTTATAGTTCTGATAATCTCAATCTCTTTTTGAATGGTTATAAATCATCATCATCGGAGCTAGATAAAGGATTCAATGGATTATCTTTCCCAGTGTGTTTTTCATATCTAGTGCTATTATCTAGGTTTTCAGCTTCTTCATCTTCTTCCTCATCTTCAGAACCGTTCAATGTACTTGATCTGGTGAAATCGTCATCATCATCAAATCATCAAGGTGACAAATGAAGAAAACAATAAGAGGAAATACAAAACAGTCTCAACACATTTCTTTTTATCGTCTGTCTTGACTCGATTCACAGTAAAACACCATCAATTACTGTTTTATACATCTGGTTTAATCATAAATGGTTGGGGTTTTCACCCAAGGTTATCGGTTCTTATTCCTCATTTGTAGCTCATTTTTAGTACTAAATGGTGGTCCAATAGCCTTTTTTGACAGATCACGTGTGAGTCGTGTCAAGCTGTCATGTAATTTTTGTTCAGTATTGTTTGGCATTTCATCATGGAAAGACTTACAACAACGTTTACAAATCATTCAATTGTTTGGCATTTCATCATGGATCAAGACTTACAACAACGTTTACAAATCATTCAACTTTATTACGAAAATTCACGTTCTGTAAAGAATGTGTTTCGCGCGCTTCGCTCAACTTATGATCAACATAATCGGCCTACTGAGCGTACTATTCGTAACGCCATCACCCATCTTGAGACCCAGCATTCATTATTGGATAATATTCGAACGAATGAACCACGTCCAGCGCGCAGTGAAGAAAATATAGCGGCCGTAGCTGAGAGTGTACACGAAGACCGTGGGGAGTCGACTCGGCTCCGTTCGCAGCAAACTCGGACTGACGTAAGGAAGGACTTGGCGCATTTTACGTCAAGATCTTAAATTGAAAGCGTACAAAATACAATTTGTACAAGAACTGAAGCCGCTCGACTTCCATGCGACATCGCTTCGCTCTATGCGCTCTTGAAAAGTTCCAAGAATATCCGACGTTTCCGAGCAAAATTTTGTTCAGCGATGAGGCCCATTTCTGGCTCAATGGGTATATAAACAAGCAAAATTGGCACATGTGGAGAGTAACCTGGAGAGGTTCAAGAGCTGCCATTTCACCCAGAAAAAACAACGGTTTGGCGTGGTTCATCGGTCCATATTTCTTCAAAAATGATGCCGTGATACCGGTAAGATCGCAACCGTCAATGACGACCGTTATTGCGCCATGATAACCGGCTATTTGATGCCTGAAATAAAAGCTCGTGATCGCCGAGACATTTGGTAAAAACAAGAAACCGCCACTTCCCACACATCGCATCAATCAATGGATTTATTGAGAGAAAACTTCGGTGAACAGATAATTTCACGTTTTGGGCCGGTCGATTGGGCACCAAGATCGTGTGATATGACACCGTTAGACTTTTTTATGTGGGGATATGTAAAGCCTAAAGTCCCGCTTCGATTCATGGCCTGGAGTAAAACATCACACGTGCCATTCGCCAGTTTCCAGTTAAATTTGAATTTTCTGTTTGTTTATTTTTTTTTAAGAAAGTAGGGAACCTCGAAATGGATCACCCGTTATATACTGATCAGTTTGTGTTGGTAATTCTTTATAAAAATTTGAACTTTTTAACATGGAAAACTCAATTAAAATACTCTATATTCGGCTATAAAATTTTTTTCGAAATTTGTTCCCCATAAAGCTTTCTTTTGTCATATCTCCATTAAATGGAAAACCAAAAATGAAATTTACGGAGAGGCTAGCAACATTTTTAACGCCCGAATGGCGTAGCCAATATATCAACTATGAGGTCAGAAAAATATTTGAGAAAAAATAATACTTCAACCCTCCAACTCCAAAAATCTGATAAAAAAAGGTATTTTCTTATAATTCCAGCAACTGAAAGACATGCTCAAGCGTGCTGTTGACAATGCGCCTGCAGATCAAACCGAACTGCGTGCAGTGCAATCGTACTTTGCGGTATTCGATGATCGATTCTTTGAACGTTGCGATATGGAGTTGCAAAAGGTGAATACATTTTTTGCTGAAAAATTAGCCGAAGCCAAACGCAAGCATGTCGCATTAAAAAGTGAACTTAAGAAATCGCTCAGTGATGCCGAACAACGTGGACGCATGTCGAAGCGAGACTTTACAACGTTGCTATCCAAACGTAAGACAAGAGATTTTCGTTTCGCCTTCAGCGAGTTGTATCTGAGTTTGGTGCTGTTGCAGAATTATCAATCGTTGAATCATACAGGCTTCAGAAAGATACTGAAGAAACACGATAAGGTGTGTGGAATTAACTAGAAATGTGGTTCCGGTTATTAATTTAATTTGCTACCATACAGCTACTCCGCAATACCGCTGGCAAGGATTGGTTCAATGTGAATGTCAACAACGCCTTTTTCTACATCAATCGTGAGATTATGAATTTGATACACGAAACAGAGGATGTGGTGACCAATTATTTGGAGGGTGGTGATCGTCAACGCGCAATGAAGCGTTTGCGTGTACCACCACTAGAAGAGACGCACTATCCTTGGACTTCCTTTCGTGTTGGCCTGTATTCGGGCGCCTTAGTTGTACTACTATCAAGCCTCGCTATTTCACGTGGGTCTTTCATTACTGCAGTGTTGGCAATTAGAATTTAACTAAGATATTTCCTTGCAGTTTACATGACCGAGCTAAATGCTGACAATTTATTAGCCTGCGCACGTCTCTTTCGCGCGCCCTTTTCGATTGCTTTATACCTAGCGCTGATTAGCGTTAATATCTACGGCTGGCGTAAAGCGGGCGTGAATCATGTGCTCATTTTCGAATTGGATCCACGCCAATATTTGACAGCGTCGCATGTTATGGAGATTGCCATTGCCTTAGCTGTGGTCATCACGATTACAATGATTGGCTTCATACATGCGCCGTATCTGCATACGCCACGCTTTGTTTTCCCTTTGGCTCTGCTTATCATTATGATCGTGTTTTTAATTAATCCGTTGCCGATCTTTAATTTATCTGCACGCAAATGGTTTCTCAAAGTCATGGTATGTAGCTAACTCACCGATTACTACATTTTGACTCACCGAATTGTTTACTGAACAGGCTCGCGTTGTCTGCGCGCCATTTTTTCGTGTCGGCTTCGCTGAATTTTGGCTGGGCGATCAACTTAACTCGCTCGCTTATTGTTTGGTTGATTATGCCTATATAATTTGTTTTTACTGCACGAATCCAGACTTGGAAAACGCTGATGATCCGAATTCTTGTGTGGGACGTAATAGCGCCTTGTTTCCTGTGGTTTTGGCTCTACCCGCTTGGTTTCGTTTGGCTCAGTGTTTGCGCCGGTATCATGATACTCGTCGAGTTTTCCCATTCATTGTGAATGCGGGAAAGTACTCAATGACATTTGTTGTTGCACTCTTCGGTTATCTTATGGCGGGGACGCGTCGTAAGTACTTCTTTGCGTGAATTATTCAATTTGAATTATTATATGATTTTCCCCTTCCAGTCTCGTATGAATATTTCTTTGATAATCCTTTCGTTTGGTTCTTTATAATATCGAATGTTGTGCAGACTGTTTATTGTCTGGCTTGGGATATGATTATGGATTTTGGTGTGTTCAAAAAGTTTACTGGAGAAAATATTTTTCTACGTGATCAATTGCTCTATCCGCCGGTAAGTGAAGCTAAAAGTTGCAGCTGCAAGATTTCTTTAAAAAAGAACTTTTTTAAGTGTTATTTTTCTTGTGAGTGTACACTAGCAGCACTTGATCGAATAGAGTACTGCTCCTACTACTCGACCCCCTCAATTTTTGAAACTTTTATCACCACCCCTCTCACAGGAAACACTCATAGTACATGTCATATACGTTCTATCCATTCTGATACATCTTAGCTCAAATGGGGCAGCAGCATCTTCGTTATATAATATATAATATAAGGAGTTTTGTAGCCGCTGAAGCTAATTTTCGGTCGAGTTCCTCCTCCAAATTATGGTGTGCGTCTTGATGTATTTTCGAATAAATTTAAGTAGCTACAGTTTATTCTAAGCCGCCTCGGAACGACCGTTGGATTTATATGAAGAGTTTTTACCTCATTCCAGAAAGACACTCGGAGGGTTTGACATTCCCTACCGCGGAACGACCGCAAGTAGAAAAAGTAATTTTCTATAAGTTCGGATGTCACTCGGACCAGCATTCGAAGTCTGGCCTTCCGAATAGTAGTACGAAATGCAAACCACTCGGTTATTGGTAGCCAAAAGGCTACCCTCTTTAACCAATGAAGATATTTTAAAGACCCTCGTTCCCTCACGCAGTATAGCTATAAGTACATTCCTTTATAGCTAGTGCGCTTCATTTCTTCTTTTCGAAATATCGCAATTCGAGTTGCCAAGTGAAGGAAAGTCCTTATCTACTTGAGCCAACCTGAACTGTACCCTTGCATGGTGTATCCCATGCAATTCATCGCTACAATGTCTGCTGCATTCGCCGTCTCTGAAACGCAGAGGGCCAGAAATCTTTCACAAGACCTTTCGAAAACTCTTAATGCAGACCTGTTTGATGTTATCATCCACCAATCTGCTAAATATAGCAGGACTTAACTTTACTTTCAGTCCAAAATGACAACTTTAAAAAAAGATCCATTGGCTTGGCTTCCTTGTCTAATCTAGACGCTGTTGATATCGATAATATCGGTATAAGCTAGAGTTTGCACCACTAGGCATTTAGCACTCAGCTATTATAATTATTTCTAGTATTAAGTTAAAGAAGTTACAAGTTATAGTCACCCTCTGCTAACCTAAGGGACTAGGGAGGGCCTTCCCAGTTCTTTTAGAGTCAACCAGTCGTAGAAGTTTTTCGTATATACCAAATATAAACTAAGGGGAGTAGAGGTAGCTCCTTTTCGTGTTGTCGAAGATGACTTTAAAATCAAGAAGATGACTATTCTCAATCCTTTTTCAAGACTTTATGGTTATTTCAAAGATAGAAAGACCACTGTTGAATTCTGTTTATATAACTGCGAGTAATCACCTAAAGTACTTACTACTACCCAAATCGTTTTTTTTTTATTGCTGTCTGATGGTCAAGAGAGAACTATATACATCTCCTTAATCTGACTTCCCGGCCATAGCAACATTTTCGGCTACAGAAAAGATGATGAGTTCGTCAAGTCTGGAGCTTCTTTCGATGAATATCAATCGGTGCTAATACCATGTCGGAATAGAAAGGGAAATACATATCAAACTGGAATATAGTGGGCCAAGTATGACACTGGATCTATTAAATAAGTCTAGGAAAATTATATATAGGTTCACAGGCACTATATCGTATAATTGGCCATTCGGAGAGCAAGCTTCAAAAATGGACATACCTTAGTGGTTAGCATTGCGTACTGCCATTCTGAAGGGCTGGGTTCGAGCCCCGGTTCGAGCAACATCCAAAATTGTAGAAAATTAATTTTTCTAATTGCGGTCGACCCTCGGCAGGGAATGCCAAGCCCTACGAGTGTATTTCTGGCATGAATTAAAAACTCCTCATAAAAATCCATCAGCCGTTCCGAGACGGCTTAGAATAAACTGTAGGTCCCACCATTTGTTGGTAAAAATATCAAGACGCAAAAACCACAAATTGGAGGAGGAGCTCGGCCAAAAATCGCTTCAGCGGTTACAAAGCACCAAATATATATATTGTAACGTTTTTCGTTGCTACCCTCGATGATTTCCCAAATCCTTCGAGTCCGATCACTGGATAGCTAAATAAAACTCTCAAGATTTGTTCGTTTGGCCTCTTCACCGTCAGGAATTAACTCAACGTTTATTAAGTCTTTAATAATTACAATTCTTTACTATACCCATTGGCTTATTTTACAATTCTTTATGGCAGACAGTTATTCTCTGCTTCACACAGCTTATCCGTTTCTCGTAACACACAGCTCACAGCAAGGTTAACTCCACTGAGTTGTCTACTCGTCTCCTCTTGTGATATCGGCTGCCGATCTTTTTATACCTGAAGATGACTCAAATATTCTGTTCACGCGCTTAAGAATAGGCTGATTATTCGTTTGACTGAGGTAGCTGCAGCCGCTCCGTTTATCCTTAACGACGGGGAAATTCCTTTACACTGTCGACCTTTTTGTTTGTCCTTGGTAGGGGTAATTTACATCATTATGCCACTTCTTTTATCTTTACTTTTTGTTTGGAAATATCGTCACACTGCTGCTCCTTTTGTCTTTCCTTCGTATTTGGGATTTCCATTACAATAAATATAAAAAGAAACAGTAATCCACTTTCTCTGTGAGCTGACTCGCAAATTACACAAAAACTCTTGGAATTCATCCGATACCAAACCTTTAATGACTGTCCCCAAAAAGCATTGTATCAGATATAACTACAAGTAGTTTCAACGAGAAAACTCTTTAACTCTGTATTGCTATACTTTTTATTTTGCCTCTAACTTAAAGAAAATTACTGTTCTATTAGCAAATCGATCGATTGTTGATGGAAGATCTTGCAGCTTCTGCTCACCTTGGGATGTTCAACCCTGTTTTCCATTGTGGTTAGTATACACTAAGTATGCTTTCTCTCATATAATTCGCAATGTGTTGGCTAGCCCGCCGTCTGACGGATCTTTGGATATCTGGGAAGATATAAGAACGCCTTAATCGGCTGACGATGGGACACTCCAGTGTTTCGTCCTCTTCTTTACGTGATCTAGGATTTAGCTGATTTAACGTTACCCAGTTTTTGGAAACGATATATCGGATGAAGTTGTTTCGTCAATTCACCTATAAGGATGCCATCTTTTTGGTTGAGATTCCGAAGTCTTTTCCCAGTCTTTCCAGATTTGTTGTTTCTCTGAAGCTTATAATAGAATCTATAGAAATGTATTGAAGATCTACTGTGAGAGGGTTGAGGAAAGACCCCAAGTGCTATCTGACGTCCATTTACTTTTATATCGACCTGATGACTTTGTTGACCTACTGCCTTTCCATGTACTTAGTGCTTAGTTTCGCCTCTTTGATTCTCACCAGGTTGGAAGTTGTTTGTAGTTCCACCCTCAGCAATCCTCTAATCAGGAGTCCAATGAAGAAGAGGCATTTCCTGTGCTATGCCCCTCTACCAGGCCAGGCTGAAAGGCAAGCACTACTGCATTTCTTTCGAGTCGTTAATGGGAAAATATATCTATTTAAGCTTTAAATCTTACCGTTCATTGAGTTCTCTATTTCTATTTTACCTCCAGATTCTGTCTCTTCTACTAAGTCTTTAATTTTTATTTATGATTTTAATTTCCTTTTCAGGGCTTCTATTACTTTGCTATAATTGAGAACTTTATCAGTCGAATATTTTGGGCAATCAAACTATATATATATCAGCAGGAATATATGGACGTATTTCACAGCAATACAATTGCCAGCGGCTTGGAAATGTTTAGGTAAGGAGTGCCTCTTAGCATTTGAGGGGGAAAAAATAAAAAACTATTTGCTCACGTTCTGCTCTCTTTCAGACGTTATATCTGGAATTATTTTCGTCTAGAGAACGAACATCTTTTCAACGCGGGCAAATTTCGTGCCGTGCGTGATATTTTCGTTGTGCCAATTGATCCTGACGACGAGGTGCAACTGCAACGCATAATGGATGAAGTAGATGGTGCAACTAATCGCTCGTCTGTTGATAACGGGAATATTATTGACATGAAAGAGGATTAAGGAAGGAATTGAAATTGTGTTCAGAAGTGGAATGTTTATTTTTTGGTTCACACAGAGTGGGTCAAATAAAGAAATAAATAAATATTATTAGAGGCCAAGTATTTTTATTATTATTTTTTCTCAGTTTTCAGGTGATAAATTACATACAATAAAAGCAGTGCTTCCCAAGAAACTTATGCCGCAAATTGCTTATGGTTGTCGCATAGTGCCAGAGATAGGGTACAATAGACACTTCTCCTTCTTCGTTTCTGCAGCTGCAGTGGGACACCCAACATACGCTTAAGTTATGAGCTCTACTGGGAAAACGCTGCAATGGTCTGGTAGTCTTATGATGTTCATATTAATTGAGAGCATTAGAGAGCGGAATCCTCAGTCATTTTTCTCATCGAATTTGGGACCTGTCTATGAACCCGAGTGCTTTTATTCTCGCCTTCATTCTTGACCTTCATTCTTGTGGAGAAGAAACTGTCAAAGCAGAATGGAAATGATGTAGTCGTTGTTAGTTTGCCCTACATATGTAGTAGAGAAAAATTGAGGAGATTTTTCAGCGCTCTCGAAGAAGTCGACGGTAGAATTCCCGTAATGAGGATGTCCGCCTACCACTGACCCAGTGTAGTTGACTCCTGAGGGTGGTTTTTCGAGTGCGAGCCAGTCCATAGTGATACCGTAAAATAGACAATATTCGGTTTTAGACCGCTTTATAAGCGTAAAGTACATATCATTTATCAAGCGAAGCGAATGGGACTGGTAATGAAAGAGGGCGGAACGAAATATCTCCTGTCATCAAATAAACAATCATCGCCTTCGGCACTCGACTTTCACGTCACTGTTGACAGTCATAATTTCCAAGTCATAGATAATTTCGTCTATCTTGGAACCAGTATCAACAACACCAACAATGTCAGCTTTGAAATCCAACGCAGAATCACTTTTGTCAGCGGGTGCTACTTTGGACTGAGTAAACAATTAAAAAGTAAAGTCCTCTCTCGACTAATCAATACTAAACTTTACAAGTCGCTCTTGCTCGTCATTCTCAGTCTGATAGCATTCTGGTGCAGAAGCTTGAACGATGTTGACATCTGATGAGTTGGTTTTAATGGTTTTCGAGAGAAAAGTTTTGCGCAAAATTTGTTACGACGACATGAACTTTCAAAGTATTCGATGTGGTACTCTCTGAAGGAAGCAGAGGAAGAGGAAGACCTACATTCCGTTGGAAGAACCAGGTGGAGAGCGACATGGTTTCACTTGGTATTTCCAGCTGACGTTAAACAGCGAAGATATGGAAGGAGTGGCGTGCTATTCTAGATTCGGCTATAATCGCGTAGGCGGTGTATAGGATAGGAATATTTAGGTTTTGTCCGGGTTTTTTCACTGTACATGTACCAGTGAGTCTATTCGCGATACACTCAACTATATTGTGAAGCGCTGGATCAACGGATTTGCACTTAGAGTAGGCGGTCTGCTTCCTATGCTAGAGAGACCGTGTTGGGGTAGTTTTGGCGAATGTTAATATCGAGCAGCCATTGAAAGGCTTTTAAGCTAAGAGAGGCGAGGCTCATAGGCCGAAAGTCCCTAAGATTCACGTGATTGGTCCGACCTTCTTTTGGAATGACGATTCCTTTAGCCTTGGTACGTGAACGACGAATATGTCCATCGAATAGTCAACCATCTCTAACTCAGCTGGGAAGATCTCGCTTAGTCATGGAGATCATGGAGCAGTTGAAACATTTTTATTGCCCATTTTTCCACTTTTTTCTGTTAGTGTTGGAAAAAGTTTCTTTTGTCCTTTGTGGGAGTAGGTTGCAATCCTCAGAACAACCTGGAAAGTTTTCACCATTTCGCCGCAAGATACAGTTCATTCACCAACTTGCTTCGGGATATAGCTTGTTAAACCCTTGGAGAATACTTTTCAAGCCTGTTGTTATCACGGCAGCAGGTTTTTCAATACAACTTTTGTGCCTTTCTGAAAGCTGTTTTGAATGATTTAACAAGTTAAAATAGTTAAATAAATAAAAAAGCAATTTTTTTCCTTTTTATTAGAAAAAAATCTCAACAATAAAAGTAGACGCAAGCCAACATCTCGTATAATATTCGGAATCTATGAAATATTATCAGCAACAGCAGACACCAATGCAGTGCCACGCAATATCCAAAAATCCGGTGGATTCTTGCTCTCCAAAAGGATCGATAGTATAAAATTCGTTGAATGACCGGTCGTTGACAACACGCCAGAGCGAGCTTGTGTCTTATAGAGTGGCGCCTCGTAGCGATCACCCGCTTTAATAGACAAACATGGTATGAAGCGTACAACGGGCAGGCGACTAAACAATTCGCCATGCTCGGCATCACAGAGACCCCCCTTTTGGAAATCCCAACGTGCAGCCTCTATAAATATGCCATGCACATTGACACCCGACTCGTCAGACACGGGCAGTTGACCGTAGAGTGCATTATACTAAAAATCAATGTAAATTAGTTACACGGAAGAAAAAAAAAAAATAAAACAAAAATACTTCAAACTCACATCTTTACCACTAGTGCGACGCTCAAAAACGGCCTGTTGTATAATGGTCATATCGAAAAGTTTGAAATCAATTTTCAGCGAATCGATAGGGAGCACACGTTTGCGTGCGTGCGTCTGTAGTAGACCAGTGAGAAAGGATTGTGGAAAGTAGAAGCCGCTTAGCCAATACGAACGCAGTGCGCCATTACGCGCCCAGTTTTGTATGAACTCAACGCGTCGCTGGAAGTCCACAATATAGTTCGGTAGTGGTTTGATGGAGAGGAAACTTTTCTTAGCCCACAAATTGGGTACCACATTGGTTAGCAAAGCTTTGAAGACTTCTTCCAATTGCTCGGACATGACGACCAAACCACGAATTGCCTTCGAAAGGTTTACCAGACTATCGTGTAGTATTTTTAGGCTGATATTATAGCGATCAATCTCCTGCACAAGTACCGTGGTGAGAGAAGGCAATTGCCCTTTGGAGTCCAACTATGAAAAGTAGAAAAAGATATGTTAATTTAGAAAATACTTTACGCTAGCAGATTCCCACCTCAGTCAGCGACTCATTCAACTCATCGCGCTTAATTTTGGTTATCAAAACTCCCTGTATGTATTCAATAACATCCTGGACGGTCTCATTCTCTGCTGCCTGCCCTTCATCGGCCGCGGCGCGTGGTTGCCCCAACAACAGCGTGGTGATGAAAAAGTTTGTCTCTTTTGTTTGAAATACAATATTTGCGTTTTGATTCATGCCAAATATCTCGGGATCTTCTATAGTCGGGAAATTCTGTACATATTTTATATACTCGTTAACAGTTGGCTTTTTTGGATCACAATAATAGGGATCACCACGTGAATACTTATAACCCGCTTCTATAATTCTGGGTGATGAGAATGTCTTCAGCACCGTTTTCAAGCAACGTTGATCCCAATAGTCTGTGACACGTCCACCCCATGTGATTTCACCATTTATATAAAATATTGCATCCCAGGGTATTTCTTCCGCCTTCTGGCGATTTATAAAGAATTCCAATGTCTTCAGACCACAATCACGATCACTTTCATTAAATTCATACATAATATTCCAGCCGAGTGGTCCAAATTTACGACGTTCCAAGATGACAGCGTGAAACATGCAAAGGCCGAAGACAATCGCACGCCATTTACCATTCAATGCGTGCTTCTCAAAAAAGGTTCTCTCCAAATCGTTGAGAGCGCCCAACACATTGGCCTTAATACCCTTCGGCGGCTCATTTGTCAGCTTCACAGAGTTTTGTAGCACACTTATGGGAAAATTCTTTGTGGGCATGGATGAGAGGAACAGGCGGAAATCGTCGTGTGCTTTGCTGATGCCTAAAGTGATATTGCGCACAATGGTCTCCATTTGACGCATCCACGAGGTGGCCAAGTGGCAATTTTGTAAGAATACCCAATGACCCAGACGCAAGCTTTTCTCTATTAAACTCTCAGCAATAGGACCTTGTCCTTGGCCCAATGAGATTGAGTAGAATTTATCCATATATTTCATTTCGTCGGCGAACTTAAGAAAACCAGCCATAGGATCGGAGCCGGTGGAGAGTACAAAGACAAGTGGCGTAACATTATTCGTGTCGGAGAAGCTGTTGGGAGCAGAGGAAAGAAGCGTCAATCAGTTAAAATCATATTTTAGACGCTGTTACGTACACTGTTTTCAATTGACTGCCTGCCGCGGAGGTTTCTGTGAAGTATTTACCCACTGTTGCCGTTAGGTACAACATCACGTGTAGCAGAAAACGCTCACGTCGAAAAACGCGTATAAACATGAGCTTGTGGAAAATCGTTAAACGTTTGTTCCATGTGTCAACAGGTGGCGCTTTCGAGTTGGAGAATATAAAGACCTACAAGGAGGCGATTAATTTTGTAAAGAACCACGACTACCCTCCACTCGCTCACCTCTCTGGTATTCATTATTTCCAAATAAAAAGGTTTTGTCAATGATTCGGGAAATCCTTTGAAGTACTCCGGCAATTCCATTTCCAGAAAAACACAAGTCTCCCAATCTTCATCGGTTAGTAAGAGTTCATCCGGCTTTTCTTTATAAGGCACAGCGCCCACACGTCCACGTGTCAAGAAATTCATATCGGTTTGTGAGATGCGTCCTTCCTGCTTCTCGATTGCCGTCGACAGGAGAAAACTGAATATGATCTTGTGATTTTCAAAGAGTCCACGTGAAACATTTTCAAAGATCGCTTTTAACTCATCCAATTTCAATTGTGCAATGCGTTCCTCGATAGTTTGTTTCGGATGCTCTTGACGTATGACATTGCAGAAGACTTGCGAGAAGTATTTCAAACTGTATTGATACATCGGATCCACATCAGCTAAGCCCGCAACCACAAAATAGAGTATAGCACCACGCGATGCTAGGGAACGATACTTTTCGCGTGTCGCCGTAATGACCTTCTCCGTCTCCTCGGTGTCAATGAGACGTGTGGCAATAATGAGTGATGTTTCCTGCGGCGAGAAAAGAATAAAGACCGTGATCGAAAGTATCCTGGAAGGGTACGGATACTTACTTTCGCATCATTTAACGTTTCGACGAGCTCTTCGTCATCCAATATGTTACCTTCTGAGTTGTAAAGCAATTTTAGTACTTTGTCCTCTAGAGCCAGCAACTGTTGCTTGTCCGAGTTGATTTTAACTATGAGATCATTACGTTGAATTTCCATGGCGGGTAGTTCGATGGCGACTATGTCACTGTAAAAAGTAGAGATATTAACTAAAACTTGTGGATGTAAGGACACATGAGTAGACACAGTACAACACTATATTGCGTGGAAAATAAGCTCGGCATTTGAAAACGTTTCTCGATATATTCGGAAGTTTTAACGACGTCTTTAAAGAAGAGAGGTTAGAATCGGTTAAAGTCAACTCGGTCCTTCGGAACGGTAGGTGTGTACTCTGCTAAGTTCCAGGGAAATTTAAGCGCTATGAAGCTTATAGGCAATAACATGAAATGTGTACAGAAGCAGCCCAAAGAGAGTAGTATTATCACATCTTCTTTGGAGAGTCCAAACGGCCAATGGATTGCTACAGAAGCTGGCGGTGGCAAGAGGCCATGATGCTAACCCAACTCTTGGCTCTCTGGCGAAACAGGCTCTAAGCATACTAAATAACTCCATTAGTATGTTGAATAACAGGCAGTCCTGGAAGCTCAATATGGAGGAGCGAGTGAAGAGGGCATCAGCAGCTCTTTGTATATTTAAAAGGATGTTGCACTTGGGGTCTTTCACCACCCCCTTCGCCTTGGATCTTCGTTGTGATTTACTTTTTAGGGTACTCCAGTACGGTGGTGGACTGCGATAAAGACCACATAACTGAAAAGCATGGGAGGGGGTTTGAGACTCTCGGTGCTAAGCGACACAGCGGCTCTTAAACAACACCATTGGCGATTTTCATTGTAGTAACGGCGAACCTGGTAAAAAAATGGAGGACTCTTCAAATAAGCTGAGATCGGGAGGCACAGTGGTATAGCGTTTGCATTAAGAATACAAATAGACTATATTGTTCCGCGTCTGACTTTCAGGAAGCTTTCGGCATTTACAATAGAAGCCGATAGTTGGAGCAACGAACTCAAGTTCGCAGATAAAGCTTCACTTATTTTTACGGTCAGCTGCAGCACACTACGGCCAGTAGTAGATCAGAAGGTCAATCAGGTTGACAAAACACTGCAGTAGCCTCTAAGCCGAAATATTTGCTATTAAAATGGTGGCAGAATAATTGCAGGCAGTACTCCTTCATAGAAGAAGAACACATATGCATAAAGATATCCAAGCAGCCATTAAGGCTTTACTTTCTGATGGAATGAAGTCGATGGTGGATGCACTATGTAAGGAGGAGTAATCAAAATGCTTTATTGGACACCAGGGCGAAAAGGAATCGAAGGCAACGAGGTAGTCGATGAATTGGCTAAAGAGTCCTTTCAAAAACGGACATAGGCATGGACTTGTTAGGTCCTCTCTCGCCTTCATATCAAGGCTACGGAGGAGGCAATTGAGCACGTAATATTCGAATACCTGGCGTCAGCAGACGGAGCCTGAGCGTAACTAGCCAGGATTAGCTTATGGATCTTTAACTAGCAAGAGAAAAGGGTCAAAACGGCTATTCAAGCCGCTCAAGGAACAGCAATCTTCTTCAAACTGCAGACACAGTAGGACGAGTGGCAGCACAGAGGTTTGGTCGTATGCAGAGTTTCTGGTAGCACTATGAACGTGATGTCGTCGACTTCTCAAGAGCTCCACCAGTTTAACATAACCTAAGTAACATTTTAATACTTTTGGATGGTGGGATATTTTTGATATTGGAAATTTTACCAAAATACTGAGACTTATGAGGTGTTGACGCTGTATTTAATGTATTTTTTTTTCGAAACTGACAGAACAGTCCCACTATAGCTGTAAGCTCGCCCCTAACCAGAGTGAGGTAGAGTGCCTCTAATAATAGAGCAGTAAATCTTTACAAGGTTGGATACATAGAGTTATTTACTTAGGCTAAAACTTTACATCAGACACCGGATTCAAGGATCTTCGTGCGAGCATAAAGACTCAGCTTTCGTTTTTTGTGGACATCCTAGCTAACTATTTTTCAGGCTCCGGCAGTTAGACCTTAAACCATGCCCGTAGTGAGAGGTTATCAGCTCAGCATAATATTTTTGACTGATCCGTCTCTCTCTTTTTGGTTACGCATTTTCAAATTTTGTAGCTGTTTTCATTCGTATCTTCAATTAAGTAAAGGTTCTTCCGCCTTGGAGGTTCCTAAAACTTATCCACAACAAATAATTACATTTCCTCCTCTTGGATAACTGTAGACCTGCTTCGCATCCTAACCTAACTGTTAGAACAATTATAAAGAAGCCTTGCAACTTACGCCAATAGCTGATCCTCCAGACCACTTTCTGTGACCAAAAAGTTCACCAACGTAACGTTTATACAAATTTCTGGCAAATAATGAGGATTCGCCAACTTCGTGGTCATGTAAAGTTTGAAATGTGGATCATAATCGATAACAACATCGCCTAATTTCAAATAGACACGACCCTCATGCACATAAGTCTCGCGCTGTAGTATCGGCCTTATGGAGGGGTCAATATTTTCATCGATATCTTCGAGCAGCACCGGGAATCCTTGACGTACAGCATTTTCCAATGTTCGCAAAAGATTGCCATCTGTCATTTTGCACACGACAAGACCGTTTGCCTTTTCCATATTGCGTATCCAACGATTAGCCTAAAAGGTACGTAGAAGGCGTGATACATAATTTCGTTGAAAATAATAGAGCTCACCTGCTCTTGTGGATCAATCATAAGCGGCCAACGCAGCGCACGTGTCGCATACAGACCATTCTCAATGGAGACCGTATCCTTCGGTAGACCATCCATTGTCCATTGACGCATTTCATATGCATCACCGAGTACTTTGAGTAAAAGAAATTCACCACTCGATGGTATTTGATGCTCCTGACATTTGGCCACCCATTGTTCACACATCTCATCGCGGTATTCAGTCGAAAAAGCGCCGAGGTAAGCGACACAAGCCGCTGAGACGAGCACGTCGCCAGGTACACATTGCAAATCTTGTGTTAGCGTCTATTAGGCGCAGAACGGTCTATTAACAAGCATGACTTAGTGCTTAAATATTTATACGGCTTACCTTAACAGTCTCCTTCCAGCGTATCTCCTCTTCAGACAACGCAGAAGTTAGACGTCCAGCGCGGTTAATGCGGCCGTAGGTCAAATCGACGGCGTCTTGTATAGTTTTGAACTCACGATTTTTCTCCTCCAAGTCCTCTTGCAGCGCTTGAATTTTTGCTTCCACGGCTGCCAGCTCTTTCTGCTTCTGCTTCAGCACGGTCATAATGGCTTTCAGCTCTGCATCCGCTGCTTCCTTTCGCTTCAATTTCGGCTCGACTACCTTATAGACTTTAGAGAACTTATCCATGGCGATGACCCACATGCACACGGAAGAAGCGACCTTACTGACTTTTTCCAATTTCTATGAAGAAAAGAAAGAATGTGAAAGGAGCACAGTGAGCGTGTCTTAGGATACCTACAGAAGGCAAAAAATCTTTGTGCTCAATGTATTTTTTCAATTTCTTCAGCACATCTTCTTTGATGTGTTCTTTATCGTACTCGAAGAGACGCTTGAGAAAGTTCACATCAGCCATTATGCGTTTAGCGGAGGCCCAGTCGGTTCTACGGCAAAAATAAGAGAATTGAATTTTCTCTTTTTCTCTTCAAATTTTATTCTGTACTTACTTGGAACCCATTAAAATGCACACCGCTTCCATGGTGAACTGCACCAGTGCCGGCGGTGTGGTGAAGGACTTTAATTCATTAATATCTGCCTTCGTTAAGTTCTTCAAAGCTTCATCGGCATCACGCAGCGCTGGCATAGCAATTTCCAAATCTTTATTGGCATCATCCGAAATGACTTTGCAAACGGCCGCTTTCTCTTTGGCAACATTCTCATCACGCATCACCCCTTCCTTCACCTGATCCGCTTGTTTTGTGTCGAAACTTAAACGATCGACTAATTGTTTCATAATAGCTGACTTCTCGTCCAGTTGTGGCACCATAACCTCCAGCTCCTTTTGCATAACTGAGATCTATGTGAAGTTTGTAAGGGAGGAATGGTAAAGAGAGATGATTAAAAGTATTGAACGTGGCGTGGCAGTTAGCTTACTATGTCATTAGTTGCCAGAATTTTATTCAAACCGTTAGCGATGCGTTTTCGTTTGGCAATTATCTCATCGGACTTAACCTTTAGTAAGTTCTGATATAGCTTAAGTAGCTCCAAATAACTGCTCGGTGTGGTATAGTAATGTCGCTTCATTTCCTTATAGAAGCGTACCGATGCCTCTTCGACAGTCTGTGGGGGAAATAAAGTAAATTTATTAAAAATAAATAATAAAGGATTAAAATAAATTAAATAGAATAAAATGAAATATGGGAAGATCCATTTCGAGGATCCCCTCTTTAAAAAAAAAACACAGAAAATTCATTCATCATTCGAAAGAACATTATTGGCATTTATTTTTGGAAGATTATCTCTTTTGAATATTGGCCGCGGGACGTCTCAGATGGACCATCCGTTGAGTCCAATTTTCGATGACTCATTCGAGCATTTCGACTCTTAGCCAGTAAGTGGTAACTGGCGAATGACACGCGTGATGTTTTGCTCCAAGGCCTGAATCGAAACGGGATTAGCCGCATAGACTTTAGACTTTACATATCCCCACACGATCTTGGTGGCCAATCGAGCAGCTCAAAACGTGAAATGATCTGCTCAACGAAGTGTTCTCTCAATAAATCCATTGGTTGATGCGTTGTGTGGAAAGTAGCGCCGTTTTGTTGAAACAAATAGTCGGTTATCATAGCGCGATAACGGTCGCCATTGACGGTTACGTTCTCACCAGCATCATTTTTGAAGAAATATGGACCGATGATTCCACCGGTCCACAAACCACACCAAACCGTTGTTTTTTCTGGATGAAATGGCAGCTCTTGAATCTCTTCAGGTTGCTCTTCGTCCCAAATGTGACAATTTTGTTTGTTTACATACTCATTGAGCCAGAATGGGCCTCATAGCTTTACAAAATTTGGCTCGAAAACGTCTTCGAACTTTTCAAGAGCACATAGAGCGAAGCGATGTCGCTTGGGAAGATCTCGACGTAAAAGGCGCCAAGTCGTTCCATACGTCAGTCCGAGTTGCTGCGAACGTCGCCGAATCGACTCCCCACGGTCTTCGCGTACACTCTCACCTACGGCCGCTATAGTTTCTTCACTGCGGGATGGACGTGGTATATTCGGTCGAATAATATCCAATAAATAATGCTATGCCACAAGTTGGGTGATGGTGTTGCGAATAGAATTTTCCTAATAAAGTTGAGTAATTTGTAAACTTTGTTCAGGCGTAAGACTTTTCATGACGAAATACCAAACAATACTGAACAAAAATCACAGACAGTTTGACACGACTCACGCGTAATCTGTCAAAAAAAAGGCTATTGAAAAAAGTACCTCTACTTGGATCAATCGATAAAATAAAATAAGGTAAAATAAAATGTGATAAGTCAGTTGGGCTATTAATATTCAGGCCAATAACTTGGTTCCCAGTTGTCTATTAAATACTAACCTCATGCATATCCAACATCTTTTATGAACACATTGAAATAAACAGCTTGATTGCGAAGAGCAGAAAGGGTGTATAAGATCGTTACAGGGATGTAGAGAGCAACTAAATATAGGCCAAGTAGTACTTGGACAATCTAAAAGGCAAAGCAGAAACCTCTATGCAGCGTACATCGATTGGATGAAAGCTTTCGATTCAGTGCCCAACTCATGGCATAACGAGGTGCTGCATTTGTATAATTTCAATCTAAACACGAATAAAATTGGCACGATTTGGAACTTCTCGGTACACGAGGGACACAAACATCAGTAATGGAATATTCCAAGGTGATTCACTGAGTCTGGTTCATTATCAGCATGAATCCCCTTAGTCATATTCTACGGGGTACTGGCTACGGATGTGTGGTAAAACATGGCCAGACTGGAAGATACCGATCGAGCCATCTCTCTACCATGGAGAAGATCTGAGACTTTATTCCAGCAAGCAACGCAACTTTCTCCAATGACATTAAAATATCTGTTGGTTGTTGAGAACTGCCGTAAAATAACCATCCTGAAAGAAAAGGTGATTTCCTGAAAGTCCTTCAGATATAAAAGTATGTGGAAGTTATGTAGAGAAATTGTGTAGAAATAATGCATACGTGGAAAAAACTGGCAGTGGAGTTTAGAAGACAGCTTCATGCTATAGCCAAACTCATTAAAATGGAAGAAACCAGATACTTGCCATAAATTTGTTTGTTATACTCGTGGAGCCGGCCGCCGCGGAAGCCGAGTGGTTAGCATTACATACTGCCATTCGGAAGGCCCAGGTTCGACCAACATCCAAAATTATAGAAAATTAATGTTTTTAATTGCGGTCGCCCTTCGGCAGGGAATGTCAAGCCCTTCGAGTGTATTTCTGACATAAAATAAAGAGCTCTTCATAAAAATTCATCGGCCGTTCGGAGACGGCTTGAAATAAACTGTATGTCCCTCCAATTGTAAAAACATCAAATTGGAGGAAGCGCTCGGCCAAAAATCGCTTCAGCGGATACAAAGCACCAAATATATACATATATACTCGTGGAGTCGTACCATGGTTGATGTCTCATTACTTGCAGAACATACGTTAGCTAAGTCAGGCCGAGTCTAGCAGAAGTTGAGTCTGCTACTGTCTTAAGACCTTAATTGTGCCAGTATTAGTCGCCTGATAGCTCGAGCTCATCGCCTTCTGGGAGTCGTGTTTGAATTTCGATAAAATCCTTTGGAGTAAATTAATGAAGTTAATGAAGGTGTTAAAAGACACTCTATGAATAGAGACGGTCGGTAGCTCGTCCTCTCTAGTGGTACTGTTATGTTGCGCTAAATGGTGTCCGTAAAGGCAAGTACTCCCTTTTTGTTGTGCCTGTTCCTTTTATCTTCAAACAGACATCTGCAAGGATCATTGCACTGCTTACACAGTGTATCAATATCCCCCTTAACTGCGAGAAAAATGTTGCTCTCTCCAAATGGTGTACAGGTGACATCAGTGGGGTTTTTTTCAAAGTGGTATTTTGACAGGCTCATTCACCTGCGTCTTGCTAGCAACTGATGCGGCGTGGCTTACGACCGGCCGAAGGAGTGCAGGCTGTCGACTTTAGGCTATTAAAAGTCCAAGTTTCTACATCATCGACTTTGACGTTGAGGTAAAGCCGATGTCCTTCATCCAGTTCAAGAAGAGGATCGCCATGGATTTCGATGTTTGAAGTTGCCGTTGTCGTGCAGTGGAAATGTGGGAAAGATCGAGGGGTGAAAGCAGTTGAACTTAGCCACGGTAACAACAAAAACAACAGTAACATCATCAACAACAACAAAAACCAACATTAAATACTCTGATTTTTCTTCCAAATGCGTTTTCTAAGCACTACCACAAGTCAATTACTTCACTCCAGCTTACCTTGTGCATAAATACAGTAGTGCTAGCGAGTGCAACTCGATCCTTCATATCACTAGCAATATCCTGTAGAACACCCAATGCCACAGAATACAAAGCCTCGGTAGGCCAATTGGAGAACCAATCGATTGTTGTACAATTCACCAAAGAGGGAAACATGCGACAGCGGCGTCGAAAAGCATCACCAACTGGACTCATAGAGAGTACAACATGCAAATTATTCCGTACACGATTGATGAAGAATTTATAGATTTCATCGCGACTGCAGCCCTGCGGAAGGAAAGTAAAGTAATAATAGAATTCAGATGATCACGAAAGACAAACTCACGTCAGCCATGGCAGTATTACAAGCTTCACGTGCATCCAATATGACTTTCTCATAGTCATCGCCTTCGAAGAGATTTGGCACTTCACCTGAGTTGAGCATATTATTAATATCTTCCAAGAATTCTTCCTCAACAATTTGTGTGTCAATCATTAGGAAGACCACTGGATTGTTTTCAACCTGAAAAAGCCTACTGTATAGCTAAATTCTTATTGTTTCAAAGCAGCAGCAATCTACAACTTACACCCGCAAACCGATAGATGACTCTGAGATCCTCATGAAAACCATTTATATCATAATTGCGCTTCAGTTCGATTTGCAAACACTTGTACTCGTTAACATGTGCCGCCAACCGAGTCAACGACTGCTTGCCCATACCAGCTACGCCAACCAGCAAACCATAACCACGATCACTACGCAGCAGACGTGCCAAACGCACCGTATGCTCCAATGCATCTTGAAATAGTATCAAACGCATGCTCTTGCCAGTCATCGAATTATAATCTTCAATATAATCATTCAATATGCTCTCCAATTTCTTATGATCACTGATCTCTTCATAGATACGTTCATTCTTCGGTTTACCGAATACCATGAAATCACCAAAGAGTATAGGTGGCTCGTCCTTCTTCAAAACGGGCCTATTAAAATGCTTTAGGCAAACCTCATACATAATATTATTGAAAATGCCCTTATCCTCATCGTTGATCAGACGATCGTGAAAGACGCGCGTGGTTTCGTGAAAGAAAAGGCGTAAAATTTGTAGTTCTTGATTGTAATGAGTATTGCTGGCCTGTAGTATGCCCTGTACGCATTTCGATAAATCGCGTAAATTGAATATATAGTGAGACTTATCGGGTGTGGGTAACATCTCGTTGGCGATACGTGAATAAACGTCGACGCAAGCGTTGACTATCGGTATTGAGAGCGGACGTATGACAGAGGAGAAGCTATCGAGAAAGCTTTTTTGGGGGCAAAATAAAATAAATTGTTAGCTGCTTCAAATGATAAACTACTCATTATCTTAGAGAACTCACCCCGTGAGTATGCCCGCGAATATAGTCGTTAAAGTATCATTATTTGGCTTCGGTAATGAGAAGAGCGCAAAATGGCGTACATAACTGTGTATGGAGAAAGCTTACAACAAAATTGAAAACAAAACTGATACCAACATACCGTGGCGTCAGCGGATTTCGACCACCACCTGGTGGCGCACAAGCACAACCGAGTACAACATCCATAATTTCCTTCCAAAAAAGTTTTTCACGATCGTATAAACCGTTAAAGTCGAGAAATTGTCTGAGGAATGGCAAAAAATGTGTTTGAGAAATAAAATAAAAAGGAAATATAATAAAGCCCATGCATCCCACTCACCTCAGCAGCTCAATTGCCGGCTGACTGCCGTACGTGTCCAATTTCGGCATATTCACATCGTCTATAAACACGATTACCATTTTGCCGAATGGCGCACTAAGTTGTGTACGCTTTCGTTTCTCCAATTGTGCTTCGATCATTTCTTGCGTACGCAAGCTGCTCGTTTGTGCGGAAAAATTGAGTAATACGGGTACTACATTACCTTTTGAGAGTTTTTTCAACGCAGAAATTGCTAGAACGGATTTGCCGACACCAGTATCACCCGTAAACATAACGGGAAAGCGACGCAGGAAGAGTAGTTCCGAGATGTAGCTGAGGAAGAGTAGAAAGAAACACATTTCTTTCATAGCAAAGATATGATCTGTGACATGCTCCGTACTACTCTGACTATCTACAAAAGAGTAAGTAGCTGAGTAGCCCGCTGTAAATTTTAAAAAGAAGACCGATCGTCGTTTTAATTTCGGACGCTTTTTCGATGGCTACTACGATTACTACTATAACCTGCGGCACTATCTGGAGGAAAGTTATTTCGAAAACCAAGGGAGAGTCTTTTCCGTGGCTTGAGTCCATTTTTATAAAAGTTTCAAACACCCTGCGTCCACCTCCACCATATGAAGGTTGTTTGCACCTGACGGTCCATCCTCTTCGCAAGAGCTTCCCAGAGAGACTCTGAACAATTCAAACTTATTGATATTTCTCAGTTAAGTTTTGCTTTGAGTCAAAGGTCTGATCTTTTTATGGTCTTCAAAAGATAGTGATGCTTTGAGTTTTATCAAGCAAAAATCAAGCTTTTTTTCTCTTTGAAACCTGGTGCTATGGAGTATAGTCCTGCTTTTGCGTATGCAATTACATTTGCGTACAGTTAATCCTGCGCACATGTCGCGCTTCCTGGTAACCAACCTATGTGGAGCTTTTGGTCACAATAAAAAGAGAAAGGAGGGGGAGCCACTCCAACATTTAAGGTTTACAGAGCAAGCGTCTCGCTATACAAATGTGCTCAAATCGCCACTTTAGTGCGAGATTGTGCCCTGAGTTTGGGACTCGCTACGTAGAAACCAGTTCCAACTAAATACATATAAACCTCGGATGAGAACTTCCAATTACGATGACGACCAAGACAAGTGTACTCAGGACCACGATCTCAGAGCACCTCGATTGGGAAGGTGCGAATGTCCAACTGGTTGATCTCCTCGTAAGACTTAAGGCTGACGTCACTATGTGATGGATGGGACAAGTAGAGACAGGGTCTTTGTGACTGTACTACAGCGACCATTTAAAGGAGTGCAAATTTGGTGTTAGGTTTGTGGTAAAATAGAGACTCAGTCGACGAGTCCTGGCATTCACCCAATTGGATGAACGTTTCGCTACATTTGCCATCAAAGCGAAGTTTTTTAACTTATTGCTGATTTGCGCCCACTCCCCGGATGGAAGAAAAGGACGATGTGACCAAAGACAACTTTTAAGAGCGCCTTCTGGAACGCTGCTACCGTCAAAAATTGTGCTTGACCACTTTAACACCAGAAGATATCTTCCGCACAGAAGTCGGAAAATTGGGTTGAAGCTGATTGACTACTTCACCGTGGTGGAAAATTCATCAAAGCCAATAGGCTGGAATAAGTTGGAGTTTTCAAGAGAAAAGTTTTACGATTTCGGGACTTTTGCGCATTGACAAAGAGGCTAGATCAACTTGTCCGGATGGATGCACACCTCCAGTGCCGAATATGGGAGCTACACTCCATTAGAAAGATCAGTATTGAAGGACCTAGCTTCACTTGGTGCCCCCAATTGGCGCGTTACAACGAAAAGAAGTAACAACTGGCATGCTATTGTTGACTCGGCTATAATCGCATATGCGGTGTTTATACCAATCGAGAAGAAAGGAAAAAATAAATGAAGCTTCTTGAACTCATTCTGATGCTGCAAGAAAATTATATATTCCTACACTCAGCAGCTGGAAAGGATATGGGGAATTGGGTGAATATCAGTCTAGACCAATAATAACTAAGTATTAATTATCAACTAAAGCTTTGGTCGGCATTTCTTTTCCCATCAACTTACCCATATTTTGTCGTGTCGACAGTCGGTACTTGCATATCGAAGTATTTCATTTCGGGATCGAAAACAAACTGATCAATTATATTATTCCAGCCTTCCCACAGCAAAGTCTCCATATTGATAAAGTAATCCCAGATTGTGCCAACGGGTAACCTGTATGTGGAGAGAAATTAACAGAGTAAATCCTTTTTATCACATAAACTAACTCACTCGAAATCGGAGTCACCACCCAAAACATCCCTGATATGCCGTTCGAAGCCATCCTTTTCGGAATCTTTAAAATTCGAAGCGATCGACCATAAAACTGACCAACCAAACATTTTACTTATAAGCGGTTTATACTCAGCCTCAGCACACTCCATCCACTTCTTCTGCTCTATCAACGAGGCCAAGAGCTCACAGAGTAGTCGCACTTTTGCACTTGTCACCTGATGTATCATGTAAGTGCCATATTTATTGGCCCACTTAAGCAATTTGTTGAGGTATTTGACGAAGAGCTGATAGAGAAATTCCATTTGTGGCGCGGTCAATTTCGTTACAATCTCACTCGCACGCCACGAGTCCACTAAGGGCAGCCAACCCAAATCATCGGGATCGACATAAACCATGCCACAACGTGACACTGTGGCTGGCGAGGCTTGCGCTAAGTCTTGCACTTCGAAAACCATATGCACCCAAGCGGTCAATTTGATGCGCTCCGAGTTTGCTAAACACAGCATTTTGTTGTCGTCCAGTACGGTGTTTAAGTTCTCAATCCACACAGCATCGACGGGCCCATCATTTATAATCCACTGGTGTATTTCCTCTGAAGAAGTTCAAAATCTCATAATGGGTTTTATGTAATTTTCAGTGAAATGCTTGGGAGGTACTTACCTTCACAAATCACCGCTGTACGCACCGCGAGACCGAGCAGACCATCTTGCCATTCCAGTGTCTTTGAGTCGACATAGCCGTACAGCTCGTTTATATGCACCGCTTTCGGGTTCATAGTTTGCATTGTGACCGGCCGAAAGTTTGGTCCAGGTATCTCCTTCTCATACAAATAATTGAGCGCAAATGCAAGATTGTGTAATACAGTGGTTTTGCCGCCGCCGGTAGGGCCCACCAACATCACACCCCAACGCACGCACATTGTCTCGTACAGTTGTATGCCTTTACGTAGCGTGATCGCCACGGGCTGTAGATTTTTCAGGCGTAAACCCTCAATCATACCCTCCTCCAAATCTGGATGTGAAGAGTCGGGCAATTCCACGCCCGGAAAGAGATCACTGAGTATGCCACGGAAGAGACCTGCGTCTTCGGCCAAGAATTTCGGTATGTTTGAGTCGCGCAACGCAGCAATCAGTGTTATATCTTCACGCTGATCGGGTGCGGCACGCTTCAGCGCACCGGCCATAACCAGCACAGACTTGACTGCGCGCATGCCAAAATCATAGTGATTCTGTTGGCTGAGCTGTTCGCTACAGAGCTTGTACATTTGCACCATTTTGTGTGCGAGTATTTTGGGATTTTCGAAACCCTCCGAGTAGAGTATGACTTCAGAGATGAGCGCATAGTCTGGCACCATCATGGACATTGGACGAAAGAGCGCTTTCAAATTATCCGGCAACTCTGTACGACCGGCATAACCAGGATTCATTGTGATGAAGACCGCACAAGATTTATTCAGTTTGATTTCGCGTCCCTCAAAAATAAAGCTGGTGGAAAATGAAATTCATTAGCATTCGTATTACATGCATCTGCTTCGCACCGTTAACCTTACCGCTTGGCATTAATAACCTTTGCATTCCGTATGGTAATCAATTGCTGCGCAATTACGGACAACACTTCGATATCGATGCGATTGAACTCATCGAAACAACACCAAGCACCACATTGTGCCAAACCAGAGAAGAAACGCCCCATCATTTTGTAGTCCAGACCCTCGGAACAATTGAAGACCACACATTGTTTCGCTACAGATTTCGCCAAATCCTTTGTCGTTTCGGTTTTACCCGTACCAGCGGGTCCAGCTGGTGCACCACCCAAATCCATTTGTAAGGCGCCCATCAGACAGAGATAGCAACGATCTGTTAGTGGTGTCAATACCAGTACACCACCAGCGCCCAAGTATTCATAGTAGTATGGTATATTGGCGGATGCCATGCGAGTGTAGACGGAGTCTGTGTCAATGCTCCAATAGAAGCGCAGCATCTTCAACCAATTGAAGTCGGTGCTGGGTATAAAAGAAAAGTAAGAGAGAGAGAGAGAGGTTATATTATAGAGGTTATAGTTATGGAGCTTATAGTCGAATCTCAGCCAAAAACACTACTAAAAACATGAAGATGGCATACCAAGCGACATTAGCAACCTCTGAAGATCAACTGTTTACATGGAAGGACTCTTTTTATTGCTGTAGTCTTGCAGAAAGTGAAGTGTTACAAACTTTCAGGTTTCGGAAGTCTCTATAGGGATTTTCCTTAGTAAAGGAAAATGTTTACCGCTTTGACACTTTGATGGAACGCCCCCTAACCGAGAGACCGAGAGACCGAGAGAGGAATAATTGGACCGAGATTCTCATCCGGTACTAGTAGTGAAATATTTCCAGCCCTCCGCTGGTTACTTACTGCTGTAGACTAATAAGAAGTGAAAGAGTACAATTTTTAGCTACCGTCAATGGATTTCGTTTGAGATCAGCCTTAGTGAAGGAAGGGGTTTATCATTTTGAGACCTGGATTGAATTTCCTCTAACGGAGACACCACCTAAGAAGAAGATAAATGGAACTGATGATTCTAGCCGAGTGGTTAGCAGTGCTTGCTATCGGCATGATGGTAATGGATTCAAGCTCTGGACAGACCGATACACCGGCATTACATAGAAGAGTAGAAAAATCCAACAGGCTCTTGGATGGGGCTTTAATTTGTAGATGTCTCTGAAGTAATATAAATAGTCTTCCTTCGGTACGAGCTTCGCAGTAGATCCATTATCGAGCATATCATGATCAGGGTGTTTAAGACCAGAGGGCACTGCATAGTAATCAGACTGGGATATCTTATAATTTCCCTTTAGTATTGCTATTTTTTTTTTTTTTTGAAGGTTGCCTTCATACCGAATATTTTATCCGAAATACTTACCAGGTTAGAGATCAAGTCACTCGGACGTGCACCTCAGAGCACATAGCTCAAGGAACCGGTTGTTAATGTCTACTTACTTTTTCGTCACCGCCTTGTCAATCAAGAGAGTAACAGAGTCCTTCGCATGTACATCGATTGTTATGAGCGCACAGAGGACCTTTCGGAGTAGCGGTGTTATATCTCTGCGCGTTAGAGCCGCCAAAGCAGCTAAATTCTTGAAACATTTCTTCTCGAATTCCTTCATTTTTTGTATTTTGGTATTCCCATCTGTTTTGGGGTTATCCAAAATAATATGAATATCGGCAGCCCATTGTTGTTGTGATATTGTCAGTACCACTTGATTGGGATGGTCTGTAAAGTAGAATGATTTTAAAAAGAGAGACTAACAAAATTCTTTTCTCCAAATGTTTACCCTGAAACCATTCATCACGCTCCTTGGCCGGATAACATTGATAACCGAAACGCATATAGCGCCTTACCGCAATAAACATGGCCTCCTCGACCTTACTTAACCACTCTTCGACTGCTCCGCGCGCCTTAAGACCCTTACCGAAGAGTAGTTTCTCACCTTCGGGCGAGATGAAGGCAATTATGTCATTAGTCGATATCATCTTGCCACCATCACCGCTCTCCTTTTGACCGAACTCCAGCCGATAGATGGCGTCAAAACATTTGCGCAAATGTGGCTGCACCGCTTGTGGTACACGTGTTTGTGCTAAAATTTCCAAGAGCTCATCATTGGATAAAAAGTAGAATCTGGGGAAACGTGAAGATAAATAAATTTTTTATTTTCAATTGGAAAACCCGCCCTCACCTTGGGAATACGACACGTTTCACTTCGAGATATGCCTCCAAACCGCGACTGATTAAATCCAGTAGGCGATTATTTTCATTGATTTCATCGAATGTATTGCGATCGGTCATCACTGGCAGCGCCAAGGCAACTTTTTTAGCCTGACGCATAATATTCTTGAAACTTTTGTCAACGGTGAAAAACATTTTCGCCTCTTGCGGCAATTGGCGTTGTATGTCTGGCGAAGAGAAGATCGCTTCCAGATATATCCAGGTTGTTTGACAGTTCATCCAGACCTCTGTGGGTTGGAGAAGTAAATAAGTATATTAGTTAAAGAGTTATCAATAATGAAGGTTGGGGTGAGATGGGGTGTATGTATTTGCAAAGTTTATCCAATACCTACTCCTGTGTTCTCGTCTCACACCCTGGAAACTTTAGGAATCGATGCAATGTAATGCGATGCAATAACCAACCCGTGGTGAGCCTTGGGCTACGAGTAAAAGGTAGGGAGCCTTAGTGGAATCACTCCCACCGATCCTTTTGCAGCGTCGAGCGATCGTCGGTCTTGAAGAAAGCGACTAGTTAAATAAATGTGTCCAAAATCTAAACCTACTTACGCAGAGAAGTTGTACCCGCCACCTTAGAAACCAACTTTTATGACATCCACGTAAAATCTTCTAAGGAACAGAATTTAGTGCATGCACTTGGAATGTCCGGCTCCTTAATTCGGAATGTGTCGCTATCCAGCTGGTGTATGTCCTCGTTAGACTAAATCACAGTTGTCCAAAAAGTGCGATAGACGAGACAAGGACCGAAAGAAGGCGGTACATGTAAAGGAGCGAAAATTTGTGGTTGTGGTGTGAAATTGACTCCGTCGCTGAGTTCTAGCATTCTCCCCGGTGAATGATCATCCAGCCAAAACCCCTGAGCCCGAATGTAGATTCCAGCATAGGAAAATTGATCAAGCTACTTGGCAGTTTACGGATCGAAAAAATCTTAAGAAAATCAATCATGTTGGGTAGGACGTGCGTACGCACTGAAGACCTATCATCGATTTGTCGCAGTGAAGATACGCACCCGCTTCTGTACAGCAAAGAACACAAGTCAGCCAACACTAGAAAGGTTCGACGACGAAAAGCTGCAATCACAACAAACAGCGCCTCTAATCGGCTTGCACTTTTCTACTCTCTGAGCACACTCGGCAGCAATTCAGTATAAGGAAACTGGCGGCTCAGACTATACTGAATTTATGGACGAAACACTTTTCATGCCTTTTGAGCACCTGAAGGACAACAAAGTGACCGGCGTCGATGGATTGCCGACCGAGCTATTCAAATACTGCTATTCCTCCGGATAATGCTTCAAATGTCGTGCTCCATGTTTTGTTCTATTGTTTTATTCTTTTATGTCATTTTCTTCACTCATAGTACCACGAGTAGCGGAAAAGACGTGTGCCCATCCGAGCAGAGGTCCGCTGTAGTCGGATAAGGCCATACATACGTCCTGGTGCGGCCTGGTTTGAAGAGGCCTCGGCACAGAAACGCTTGAGACTTTGATCTAGCCTCATGCTAAGATCACGATCCAGAACCATTTTCTTATAACAGCTATGGAAGAGCGTTAGCACATAGCTCTGATTCCCGATCTTAGCTGAGTGTTCTGCCGATAACGTACGGTTATGTAGTATTCATCCCCAATCGGCTCCCCCCTGAACTGTTCGATATGAAGATTTTATTTTATTATATTTAGTTCTTACTGCCCCTTCGAGAAGGTAGTTGCAAGACCTACACCTCTACCTTTAAGAAGCGTGTGAAGACGGATGTGTACCATCAATATAAAATAAATTCCAAGTCTCAAGTATCCAGTGAGTGATGCTCAGCGATAACCCGGAATTTGTGCTGATAGATATGGAAGGCTGACTAAGCTCTTAACACTCAGGCCCAGGTTAGACCGTTAAAAAAACCAAAGAAGTTTTACCTAACATCTCATTGAACAACTCCATGAGCTCAATCCACTCCTGCACTTTCGTCTGTATGGGTGCAACAAATTTCGATGCAGCTATGGTATTGATATTCACAGTCGAATCATCTAGGATCACTTGCAGCTCCTCTGTACCGGCCAATACAAACACATCCTTCTGATCGTGATGATTGACAATTGCCAATTCAGTTTCCTTCCAAATATTTTCAACATTTCTCAACATTGCCTCAAGTTGAGATTCGCCGGTGGCTTGTGCGGAGATCTCCATCAACAGAGCAGCTTTGTCTGGCTCAAAAGCACCAGCTGTCTCGTAAGTAGATATACGTATGCCTTCCTCTTGGTAAAGACGGATATTGAGTACACTTTCGATATCGTTCCAATGACGCTGTGGATGGGAATTTATTAATTTATTTCATATAAAAGTATTTCTTTTGATTAAAGTAAGCGTGTTTTAATTACCGGCTTGAAATTCGGATTTCGTAAGAAGCCAATAATGGGTAGTTTTTGTCTGAATTCCTCCACGGAGGCTTTCATCTTCGGCACTATATTATTTGCTGGTAGATATTTCTCAAATTGTAGACAATTTTTGAGTATTTTCGAGTTCAAGTTATTCATTTCCTCCACATTCAGCTGGTTGAATTCCATTTCCACCCAAGTGTCCAGTGCAGCAAACCATTCGTCAAGGGAATGCCATAAATTCGTGCGCAAACGTATTTCTTGGAATGTGTTATCCATTTCGAAGAATTGCGATATGTCAATCTTAAGAGATTTTAGGTGGTTTAGTTAAGAAGAATTTCCTTGAATAATTACATTTTACCTTAAACTCCTTCTGATAGCCAATATACTCCTCAGCGCGCTCCTTACAATCGCTCAGTCGCTTGTGCAACTCATCGAGCATCTCCTTCGCTTTGGTGCTACCAGTGTTTATCTGTTGTTGAGAGAGAGCGAATTGAAAACACTCCGTGCTCTCCTTTACTGTGTGTGCTTTCAGTACTTACATCTAACAGCTCCGCATTTTGCACTGAAAGCGCAATCTCATGTATTTCCTGATACAAAATCTCTATATCTGCCAGCATGCGCTCATCTAATTGTTTAACGAAATCGGGTCGTTTCGCCTGCGCCTCTTTCAGCATATCACTACCACGATTAACCAAATCTTCACAATCCATATAGTCTTCACGTCGCTCGTCATCACATGGTATTTGAAAGTCTTTGATTATCATGAATAAATCATGCGCATAATCAATAGCTTCGAAGAGCTTATTCAAATCTTTATCGATACGATCCAACAGACGTATGTGTTCGACTATTTCCAATGTGGTTTCGGGTTCGTAACGTATGAGTGCGATAATATCGTGTGCTTCTTGTGTAATACGATCGACCTCTTCGGCGGCTAATCTGTGGTGGGAGGTAAATAAATGAAATGAATAAGGCTGGGAGACGAGTGAATACGAATAATGTGTGTTTTAATCCATTCGAATTTAGCTGTCCATCGACGAAATAAACTTTCCATTATTCGATTATTACACACTCCGAATAGCAATTCTCCGTCAAAAGAACAATAAGAAACGAGAGCCGATAACTTAAGGGCAGAGATACAAAGCGTATGCATTTGCTTCTTTTAAAAAAATCGGAGGGATGAGAGCATGCCTTACAATTGGACCTAACTCTGTAGTGCCCAACCCAAAAAAGGGGATCTCAAAATCTCCGTCAATTATCGCAGATTAAGCCTCCGTAATATCGAGCGTATTCTTTGAAAGACTAAAGCCCACCATAAACAAATTGATTGAAACTCAGTGTAGCTCTAGACCACGAAAATCCTCAATTGACTAGCTATTTACCATGCGCCAAATCTTGGAAAAGAGCCGTGAAAAGAAGAACGGCACACACCATCTCTGCCACTTTTAAAGCAAGCTTCTTAGAAAAGAAGCTGTCCCTACGCCGCTATGTCTGAATTTGTTATCCTGGCGGAGTAAATACGGCTGTTTAAACTGATACTGAGCAACCCGTCAGAATCAGTGAGAATTTGGATATGTTCCTGTTCGGTCCTAAACAAGCTTCCACGTAGGTTAATTCCTTATCGTATGACTTCTTTAACTAAACTGTGGAGAAAATAATACGAGCTGCAGATCTAAACCTAGAAAGTACAATCTTTTACAAGGGAGTGTAACTCTCCGAGCACGTCGAAAACATAGACCTCTTCGGCTTTATTAACTGTGCCTTTAGTTCTGCTTTCTCCAGATTGACTAATGTAGAGAAGCAAAAGGGTTTGGCAATGAGCGACGGCAAGAAGAAACATCTATTGCCAACTGCGTCTTCGCTGCTACGTCACTGTTGACAGTCATAACTTTGAAGTCGTAGATAATTTCGTCCATCTAAGAACCAGCATAAACATCAACACCAATTTCAGGCTTCAAATCCAACTCAGAATCACAGCAAAGTCTTCTCTCGATGGACAAAAACTAAGCTCTACAAGTCGCTCATCACCACATCCTGCTATATTGTCGGGAGGCCTAGACGATTACCATATCCGATGAGTCGGCGCTAGGAGTTTTCGAGAGAATGGTTTTGCGTAAGATTTATAGTTCTTTGTGCATTGGTAACGTCGAGTACCGCAGATGATCGAACAATGAGCTATATGAGATATACAATGACAATTGAGGGAACGAAGAAACAGCGGCTATGCTTGCTAGGACTTATTTTCCGAATGGAAAATCGCACTCCAATATTAAAAGTTATCAACGCTTTACCCCTTGGTAGAAGCAGTGGATGATGAAGACCTGAAATCTGTTGGAAAGATTAGTTGAAGAGGGATCGATGTGTATCCAATTGGCACAGAATGGCTAAGAAAAGAGACGAGTGGCGCACTCTTGTTAAATCGGCTATAATTGTGTATGCGGAGTCTATACCAATAAAGAAGAAGAAGAATTGAGTTTACAACTGAAAAGTGGCATGCCCAGACTCTCCTGTAAAAGTGAAAGGAAAGTATCCTCTCTCACAAGTCGTCTGCCATCTCGTTGCACGGAATGTTATTGTGCCCTATCACCAATATTAGGTTCAGGGAGAACTGTTAGCCATCACATTTCGTAAGTTGTGTCAATTCTCTATATCGTTTCTAATTTTATTGTAAAAGATTACAGTTCTACATACGGCTCGTCTATTAGTGAAGATATATGTGGTGATCTGGTAGCCGAATAGAATTGATACTCCCAAGCTCTTCGAAGTGGATTCCTCACCGACACCGTTGTATAGTTTTGACCCATTCGTATAAAAATTGATCGAGTGTGCATATGCTGGAGCTATTCTGTCCCATTGGTACCTGTCCGGAATAACTTGTAGTCTTTCGTTAAAGCAGTGTAGTCCGTCATATTTGGTAGACGAAACCTGCTTAATATATTTATATGACCGTAGTTTGTGAATTTTTATTCAGATAACTTCTGTAGTCTTACCGCAGCTCAATGCTGCTTTTGCAACTCTATAATATTAATAGGGAGTCGATCCAGGAGAACATTTATTTATGCAATATGCTCCACTAATACATAAAATAGTGTTCTTTGTACTCTATTAAGGTTACAGGTTGATGATTTTTTTTTGTTAGAGTTTTGGTCATTAGATCACCACTCCGTACCGAATTATGGGCTTTTCAATTACGATGCAAGGCTAACGTTCTATTTTATGTGACGTACCTCATTTCAAGACAATCGCTCTTTTGCAAGTTCAGAGGTGGATATGTACTTTATTCATTCCTTCTTTCGAGTTCGAATTAAGACCCGCTTCATTTTTTGCCCAAAATGAGTTTCAGTATAATGAGTAGTTATCTACAGCTTTATAGCATTTACTGAAGAGAACAAGCTCCGTCTTCTATGGGTTTATGCTTTAGCCAACATCATTAACTCACTTTTCTATCCGCATTAGTCTGCCCAGCATGATTTCACAAAAAATATATGGGAACTTTCTATTCACTTTAACATCTAGAGCTGCTCTGACTCTGCTTCCCCTAATATTTGGTGTACTGTCAAGACCCATAAACTCCAGTTTGTGTGATTCCCATGTTGATATGCTTAAGTGCTGATACTCTAGCGAGCTCAGACCGTACCAACTTGCATACAACTAATTAGCTTATAAGAGAAAATAAACGAGGGTCGATGATCAGACAAGTCAGAGAAAAAGTAACTCCAGCCGGTGCTATGTTACTGAACATACTCTCAATATTCAAAATGGCGGCTATGTTGCACTCTTAATATCTATGAATTTCCGATACCACCACCGCTTCCCCTGACCTACTTCTTATGCAGGAATGCTGGCTTTTCGAGAGCTTGTTATCCATAGTATTTTATAATGAAATATTTAATTTTTTTTTAATTTTCTGAATTAAAATTTTTAAACAAGTTGCAGCGCTGCTGATAAATATTTTCAGCCTTTTATATTTCCAATATCTCTAGTGTATATTAAGATTTTGTCTATGTCATAAAAGGCACTCTCTGAGCAAGCATTAAATTAAAAAAAAATTATATATTTAAGCGAGTTGTAGTGTTCTTTTGTGTGTCGGTTGCAAAAGAACACTGATCACTTTGTTGTAAGCACTCCTACTCACTTTGGTATATATGTAGCAAGCACAGTTTGAAGGCTCTGACAGATGGGCGTAACAGTTTCCTTAAAACTTGTCTGTGTTAACTTCAACAAACCCAAATTAACTATCGACAATATGCCATCCAAAGCGCGTACATTATTGCAGTAGCGATGACAGTAAGCACGTAAGGCATCCAGATCTGAAAAATATAAATTCAAGTGAGTAAAAAATATAAATTTTCGTTAATAAGGCGCTCACCTCGTTCGGATGTAAGAATTTTCGGATCTGTTGTCATGTCGATTTCATAATTTGTACGTATAGTTTCGAAGCGCTGAGCATAGAACATGGCTTTTTCATAAGCATTTCGTATGTAGAAGAAGATAAGTTTGCTGGAGAAATGAAAACGTGGGATATATGCATAAAAAGAAAATTTCCGATAAGCAAACTCACCGATCTGCTTGAAATTGTGAATCGGTACGCAAGAGAAAGTTCAAATCAGGGGCATTCATTGCTAAACGTTCCTCCTGACGACCCATAATGGATGGCCTGAAGAAGAAAAAAAGAGAGAAAGAAGAATAGAGAGAAAAAAATAAAGAAAGACAGAGTGAAAGAGAAAAGAGGGAGAGAAATAAAGAGGCAGAGAAAAAAATAGAGAGACAGAGAAAAAGGGGGAAAGGTAGAAAAAGAAAAAATGAGAAAGATTAAGAGAATGGGGAAGAAAAAGAAAATGATATAGAAAAAATGAGAGATAAAGAAAGAGAGAAAGAAATAGAAAAAATAAGGATAGAGACAAAAAGAAATAGAGAGTGTAAAAGAGAAATAAAGAGAAAAATCAGCGGCCGATACATTGAAAAATTATTATTGAGTATAAAGAAAGAGTAGAGTGGTAGAAAAAGCAGTTGAAAATGGAATAGAGAAGGAGAGAGAGAGAGAGAGAAAGACAGAAAGAGAGGGAGAGAGATAGAGGGAGAGAGAGAAATCAATTTATGTCAAAATTTATATTTCCGCTATTCTCTTCAAATACATACTCGGTGTATTGATTAAACAGTTTGTCATCCGTATAATTCTCCATATCCGTAACGGTTTCTAAGATCAACGATGAAATGCGCTGGAAAATATGTTTCAAAACATCTCTGAAATAAAAATTGGAAATATATTTAAATAAAGTTATTTATAAATTTTTTTTGAACCCACTCCGAGGGATCCACGTCTATGCGATCCGTTAGCATATAGAGCTCAGCAATGAAAAATGGTGTCTATGGTGAGGAAAATTAAATAAAAATTTATTTCAATATCATAGTAATTCAAGTATTTCATTTCACCATACCGCTGGCATAGTTTCCGGTCTTTGCACTTCAATTTGCTCATCCAAACGTTGATTTTCATCCAGTTCTTCCATTGTTGGTGCCATTTTGTGATGCACTTCCATTGCTTCAACTAAGGCACGGAAACCTTTTGCCGTCAGCTGATGTAACATGTGATACATTAGATTGTCACAATAGCTGAGGAAACTGTAAGAAGAGGAAGTTTTTTATTTTATTATTATTAATTATTTAAAAAAAAAAGAGAGCAAAAGCGCTGAGGAGCTTTTTATTGAAATATTTCCTGCTCTATCCATTGTTCCAGAGGAGGGTAAAAATATTTTGGTTGTTTTAAGCAAGGAAATGTAGTTAATATGTATGAGGGATAGCAAAAAAAAAAGCTGTTGTAGAAGCTCAATATGGAGAAGAGCGTGAATAAGGCCAGTAGTGCCGTTTACGCATGGAAAAAGTTTCTAGATAATTTGTGTATGTCTCATCAGCAGGGCTCTTGTATTGATGTTTCACAGTGGGCGGCAGGTCAATCTTACTCTATGATGCTATGGTTTCCTCGGCTGAGTAAAATAAGTTCTCATATAAAAAATATTGTAGCGTTAAGAGCTCTTAAAACAGCTGTACACCTCACATCCCCAGAAGTCAAAAGTACTCTTATGTTCCTTCGACTTTGACGCCTTTAGGCGAATTTTCCGCCAGAACTTATGGGCATATCTCTATTACTCACATAAACTTATGCTCTATTTAGGAAAGAAGGTTTTGAGCCACCTTAAAAAAGAGTCTATGGCACAGGATAGTGCAGCTCGTCAGCTCAACTTACAACTTCTACGTTAAAAATAGCTAATGGAGTGGGCGTCGGGATTCATCTCGCTGTGTTAGATTCCAGACAACCGTTCAAGCTTCCCAAGTATTGTAATATTTTCCAAGCGAAGGTCCTTCTAGTTACTGAGCCTACTAACACCGCAGGGAAGTAACCACATGGAAATAATCAAAATACACAGACGACAAATAAAGTAATGATCTTAAATCGCGTTACGTCAGGGAAACACTGGATAAGGTGGCTGCAAGGGAGTAGCTGCATATCTATCGAGTTCCTGTTGGTGACAAGCACAATGCATTTCAGGCGTCCTCAAGCACAATGTAGGCGAGGAAATAGTTGATGAGATTGTCAACAGTGTCAAACGTATACCGACTAAACCACTAGGTTAAATACGAAAAACGCTAAAAATTTTGTACAATGAACTTTCCAAGATGCCGACAGCTCAGATTGGTCGGGGTGAGATGAATTGTATGAACGGCCTGAACTCTCTCAGGAGCAACCAAAATCATGTGTAGTGAAACAAGAAACACATTTTGCTCACGTGAACTTGAAAGACCTGCAGGATACTTGTAGTTCTAATGATAGTCCACAAATTACAGTGATTATTGAGCTTCTCTTAAACTTCGCAAAAAGCGTTGACGTTCTTCTCGATTACTACTTTCCAGCGTATTGAACTGTATCTCCATCTGGCACAACAAAAGACCAACGAATATACGTGAAGCGTAGCAGCCAACTTTCTTGAGCATCAAATAGTATACTAATTTTGGTCTGAACTACCAGAAGGAGAAGAAAAAAAAAAAACAAAAAAATACATACAGATTTGATCGGGATCATTAGCTGAATTGATCCAGCTACATAGTCTGGCTGCCCGTCTTTCTGTTCGTAGATTTGAACACAAAGAACTCTCTCAGGTTTTAGGATATTTGATACAAATTTCAGTCAGAGTCAGAGTATATGAGGTTTGTTCAGTTAATGGTTGTATGTTACGGCATAATCGAGATAGAGGTACATAGAGGAACAACGAGAGGTATCGATCAAGTCAATCCCATCCTCCGTCCGTCTGTCTGTAACCCCAATAAGTTTTGAAAATTTTTTATGAAACTTGGCTCACAAATTTATTGGATAAAAAGAGTGGACGCTATTGCAAATCAATGAAATCCGACCATCTTTACACACACCTATTATATAACGGTAATTTTGAAATATACGAAAATCGTGATAGTTCGGTTACTAAATTTAAAAATAAAATCATATTTCGTAAGGACATCCTCAATAAATGGAAAGACTATGAAGAAAAGTTCCCACACATCACCAAAATGTATATCTCAGTAACTGGAGATACTGAACAGAAATGACATAAATCTGATATATAAACATCCCGTGGTCCATCAAATCGAAATTTAAGACAATAATCCACAGAACTCAACCACAAACATGGTATATATGATATTCTTAACTCAGGTCCTAACACAAATAGCTGACATAGCTTCAGAAATGGATCTAAAGGGTGATCCAAGTAGAGGTACTTTTTACAATAGCCCTTTTTTGACAGATCACGCGTGAGTCGTGCCAAGCTGTCATGTTATTTTTGTTCGGTATTGTTTCGCATTTCATCATGGATCAGGACATACGCCTGAACAACGTTTACAAATCATTCAACTTTGTTATGAAAATTCACGTTCTGTAAAGAATGTGTTTCGTGCGCTTTGCTCAACTTATGGTCAACATAATCGACCTACTCATTTTGAGACCCAGCATTCATTATTGTATAATATTCGACCGAATGGATCACGTCCAGCACACAGTGAAGAAAATATAGCGGCCGTAGCTGAGAGTTGTACACTCGTGTAGAGTCGATTCGGCGCCGTTCGTAGCAATTCGGACTGACGTATGGAATGACTTGGTATATTTTACGTCGATATCTTAAATTGAATGTGTACAACATAAAGCTATGGCAAAAATTGAAACCGCTCGACTTTCACAAGCGACATCGCTTCGATCTATGGGCTCTATGGGGAAAAGTTGCAAGAAGATACAACGTTTTTGAGCCAAATTTTGTTCAGCAATGAAGCCCATTTCTGGTTCAATGGGTATATAAAAAAGCAAAATTGCTGCATTTGGGATGGAGAGAAACCTGAAGAGATTCAAGAGCTGCCATTTCATCCAGAGAATACAACGCTTTGGTGTGGTTTGTGGACCGGTGGAATCATCGGTCAATATTTCTTTAAAAATGATGCCGGTGAGAACGTAACCGGCAATGTCGACCGTTATCGCACCATGATAACCGACTGTTTGATGCATGAAATTGAAGCTCGTGATCTCAGCGACATTTGGTTTTAACAATTCCCACACATCGCATCAATCAATGCATTTATTGAGAGAACACTTCTGTGAGCAGATAATTTCATGTTGTGAGCCGGTTGATTGGCCACCAAGATCGTGTGATATCACATCGTTAGACTTTTTCCTGTGGCGATATGTAAAGTCTAAAGTCTATGCGGATAATCCCGCTTCGATTCAGGCTTTGGAGCAAAACATCACGAATGTCATTCACCAATTACCAGTCGAAATGCTCGAACGAGGCATGGAAAATTGGACTCAATGGGTAGACCATCTGAAACGTAGCCGCGGACAACATTTGATAGAGAAAAAATAAACGTCAAAGCATGTTGTTCCGAATGATAATAAACATTCCACATTAAATTTGAATTTTCGGTGTTTTTTCTCTAAAAAATTAGGGAACCTCGAAATGGATCACCCCAGAAGCGATTTTCCGCCGTACTTCTTCTATAATTTGTGGTGCACACTTTTTGAGGAATTTTCCAACAAACGAAGGGAAATCTACAGTTTATTCTAAGCCGCCTCCGAATGGTCGATGAATTTGTTTGAGTTACTTTTATTTTATATCAAAAACGCACTCGGAAGGCTTGACATTCCCTGTCGAGGGCCGACCGCTATTAATTTTCTACAATTTTAGATTTTGGTCGAACCAGGACTTGAATTCGGGCCGTCCAAATACGCAATGCTAACCACTCGGCTAACGCGACTGCTTCACCAAATATCATATTTACCCGTCTGGCGTTCAATATAAATATCTGTGGTTTATATATAATGTTCGATTTCACTCGAACTTAGTCTCCCGTTTGTTTGAAAAACTTTTGACTTCACTTACTTCGAGAGCATTTTACAGAAATTCCGCTTCTTTGCGCGATCCGTAAAATTCATGGCTTCCTTCATTTTCTTTACAGATGGATAAAAGTTAATTTCGTCTGTAGGGAAGAAGCCACGCTGAACAATAGCTACCGTACAAGCATCAACTGTGGTTGGGGCAAAAATATAAATATATATATATTTTTTTAATTTAGGTTATCTTTAAATTTTTCCAATACTCACAAATCATCGTTTTGGAGCGATCGTGAAATTCACGCAGTGTCGTTTTCATTCGTTCATAAACACGCATTTGTGTTTCGAGAAAATAAAATGGATGCCACTCTTCGATAACTGTAATTAAATTCACCATAACGGTACAATTTCAAATATTCAATTAACATTTTTCTTTTCCTCTTACCTGCTACATTTACAAACGACAATTTATTCAATTGTACAATATCTGCACGAAATTGTAGTATTGCTTTAGCCAACGGTGGTATGACGATGAAAAGATGCTCTCGCAAATAATTGCGTGCATCATTCTGTTTGCGCCACTTAACTGTCTTCTCCCAAACTTTGAAACCCTTCCACACACGAAACACAGCGAAACTGTGTATTTTAATGATGCTTAGAAATTGTTGAAATTCCTGCTGCCACTGTGTGAGCGGTGTGAAGAAGTTCTCCGACAAATGCCAATAGGTGACGCCGTGACGGCTCATTGTGAAATATTGATGTTTATTTGGTAGATCTTGATATTCTACTTCCCTGTGAGGAGTATGAAGATGAATGTGGGAGAGAGCGAGCGAGATTTTATGTACATTTGTATTTGAGAAAAACATTTTATGATCACAAGCCAAAAATAAGATCGCATAATGAACTCGATTGAATCCTTAGGAGTTAAAAACTATACCTAGTGAGGATAATATCCGATAATGTAGTGGCAGACCACAGAATGAATGGAGAGATGTACTCAGTGTAGAATTAATGTTAGAGTGAAACTTTTTGATTTACACGCTCCGGGGATACTGCACGCGTAGCAAAGAGTGCATAGACTCGAAATGGCTCCAAAACCGCCAATCACCGGAAAATGGTTTCGGACTCCTGAAGGGGTTTAACCAATAAAAAAACAGGAAACCAAATTCTCTCAAAAGGTGCCGGCAGCTAGTAATAGTGATGTGCCTACAGCGCCAGGAATCTGTGGGACAGGCAGGGCTACTGTAGGCGCAGTGAAGGAAAGCAGATCACATGCTGATATTACCCGTCCCTTAAACTTCGCCATCATAGATGCTGAAGGCGGCGATGAACATAATATTGCCTACATTTTCAGACAGGTCTTTTGTTCAGGTCGATACTGCTCGATTCGAAAAAAAATATCTGACTGGCAATAACTCTATTGCATTTATCCACTCATAGGTGCAAAGCCTTCCGAAGCTGTGGGGAAAATTGAAAGCCATGACATGTTCATGACGACTATGCTTCTAAGCTACTGACGATTCACATCGTTGGCAGTGGGGTGTGGATGTAATAACAACGGAGTTCATCCTGAAGATGTTATACAAGTAAAATGGTGAATTGAGAACGGTTTCTTTGAAAGTATTCCACCCCGGTAGCACAAGGGACGGGATATCTTCGTGTTGGGCATCGACCAGGATTCATACTCATTTCGTGAATCCCTAGGCGGTAGAGGTCATCTTCTCTTCTACACTTTTAAATTCAAAGCTGGACACCTTCATGTGGGGACTAAAGCTTCTATCCTATCGAACGTGACCGCTCGGTGATGGACGGTATAGGGCAGCAGGCGATACCGCTACCGGTCGGTATTACCAATCCATTGCCCCTGGAAATGAATAGTTTTGCCGAAGATTTACGATCCTTTGTACTTCCAAAACAGCAAATAGAGCTAGCTATGGAACATTGAGCTGCATGAGATATTCGATGACATTTACACGGTTCAGTAGGTTAAGAGACAATGACTATGCTCGCTAGGTCATGTTGACCGCATGGATGAAAATACTCCGCGTGTTTGAAAGCTTTCTACGCAGTACTCGCCGGTTGAAGCAGAGAAAGAGGAAGATCACCACTCTGAGTGAAAGATTTAGTGTAGAAGGACCGGTATTCGTATGGCGGGCAATTATTGTCAGAAATACTGCGGAAGCCGACGGCTTAGAGAAATTCAAATATGGCAGCGATGAGCTGACAACGTACATGCATCAGCTTGTTTACATATTATGGTCGGACGAAAAGCATAACCGACTAATGGAACCTAAGGGTGCTTTGCCCAATCCAAAAAAAGAAGACCCCACAGGTTTTATCTAGCGTATTGTTTGTAAGATTAAAGCTGATTGGACCTTATCAGTGTAGCTTTAGACCTGGTAAATCCACCATTGACATATATTTACCATGCGACTAACCTTAGAATATACCTGAATGATAGGATCGACACATACCCCATAGCACGATAAGGAGCTGTTTCTACGCCGCTATGATTGAATTTGATATATCAAAATTCAGAAGGCTATGTAATCTACCCTGGGTAATACCAGAAGCGCAGTCAGAATTGGAAGGAACTGCCACTTGATACCAAACGCGTTCTGAGACAGCGTGACTCTTTAGTTTGATGCTGGAGAAGATAATAAGAGCCACCGCACCGTAAGTTCGGCTTACTCCAAGTTAGGCAAAGAAGCGAAGCGAATGGGGTTGGTAGTGAATGAAGGCAAGATGAAATTGCTCCTGTCATAAAAAAAGACGTCGCGTTTGCAACTCGTTCCTATGTCACTGTTGATAGTCATGACCTCGATAATTTCGTCTATCTAAGAACCAGTATTAACAACACCAACAATGTTAGCTTTGAAAGCCAACGCAGAATCACTCTTGCTAACAGATGCTCCTTTGCACTGAGCAGGCAATTGAAAAGTAAAGTCCTCTCTCGACGAACCAAAATCAATTCCTACAAGTGTCTCATCATTCCCGTCCTGATATATCGTGCAGCAGCTTGAACGATTTCGACGAGTCAACTTTAGTTTTCGAGAGAAAAGTTTTGCGGAAGATTTATGGTGCTTTTCGCGTTGGCAACGGCGATACCGTTGACGGTGGAACGATGAGCTTTACGAGATATACGATGTCAGTTGAGGGGAAAAAAAAACAACGGCTACGCTTTCTAGGTCTTATTGACCGAATGGACAGCTTTGAAAGTATTCGATGAAGTACCCGCTGGTAGAAGCAACGGCAGAAGATCTCCACTAAATTGGAAGGATCAGGTGGAAAGCGACCTGGTTTCACTTAGTATTACCACCTGGCGCAAAACAACGAAGAAGAGGAAGGAGTGGTGTGCTATTGGTGATGCGTATATAATCGTGTCAAGCGGAGGCCGCATTGGACGAGTGATTTTAGAATAGCTTACTGTCATTCGGAAGACCACGGTTCGAGTCCGTGTCTGACAAACACTCAAAATTATAGGAAATAAATTTTTCTAATTGCCGTCGTCCCTGGGCAGGGAATGTCAAACTCCCCAAGTGTGTACTACTGACATGGAATAAAAGCTTCTCATAAAAAATTATCAGCCGCTCGGAAATGGCTTAGTATAAGGTGTAGGAGCCTCCATTAACATTATCATTATCAGCGGTGACAAAGTGTTAATTCTTATTATTACAGTCAAGTGTTAGCTATGCCAAATTCCACATAGTAGTATGATTAGAGAAACGTTGGTATTTTGATATCAATTGGTCAATCTATGTATGTCCCAAGAAGCCACTCCAAAGGATCAAGTAAGACATCATACATTCCTGAGATCAGCCAGCCAGCCACTTAAAAGGAGTAGAATATAAAAATAATATAAGAGAGAGAAAGAGACCGAGAGAAAACGCAAACCGTCTTTTCATATGAGATTATAAACTATAGTTAATTGGGCTGAGATTGTAAATGAAAAAAAAAACTCCAGAAACTGTGGATTTCATTCACCTCAGAATGTCAGGAGAAAACGCGTTTGCGTAAGGACTGGCGTTATCGATTACCTGGCTTTCGGCAACATACCAACATTTTAGAGAATATTTCTTGTTAATCTTATGAGAACTGTCTGAAAAATTCTAGCTAGTCCACTCTAATGTAAACTTTTCTTGAGCTCGGAAAATGGTGGACAATTTCGCTGACTTCAACCTTAATATAGAAATCATAAACCAGTAGGAAAAATTTAATCAAGGATATTCAAGAAGACTATGTAATATCTGCTAACGTTAAAGTTTTCAGAAAGAATATATCTAGACCGAGCGGCAAGACTTCAATATACACAATGATATATCTAATTGTATAAAGGTGTGCATGGTTGAAGGATTCCGAGAGGTCCTTGCTTACTTTCACTTATTGCTGTTATTGTAATTAAATACTTAAGATTTCTCTTTGCTTCAGCAGGTTTTTATCCCAAGCACATTTTTTGCATCCATATAAATTGTTGGTCCATCATTACCCAAAATTTCACATTTTTCAGCGTTCTTTCGCACAACAATTCAAAATCACACCAAACCACTCAATATTCACATATATACTCACATTAAACTGTAAGGCGTGAAATATTCGCTCGATTTGCTTAGCATATATGTTAGATAGATGAAACGATCATCGGGATATTCATGTACACGATTTATCAATTTATTCAGATCCGGTATGAGCGAAGCGCCCGTCTTCATTGTATGCGTCGAACGCAGTGATCTACTTTCACTCATACTTGTACGCCGGCTGACCGGCGCAGCGTGAAACGAGGCCTTTTTGCCTTGTAACGGTGCATATCGAATTTGCATTTCTTTTGCTTTCGAACGTAGCATTTCAAGTTTTTTACGATCAGCCATTATTTTGTTGTTTTGTTGTTGATGTTGTTGCTTACTTTGTTCTGTTGCTGATTGTTATTAAAAATATTTAATTGTATTTTGTAAAAAAAATTATATAAAAAATAGCAAAATTCAATTTTCGTATTTGAGTTGTTTTCGGCTGAAAAATATTTTATGAAATGAAATTGAAAATTTTTTTAAATGACACGAAATTCAATATTCACCTCGATTTATTGATTTCACTATAGCAACATTGGTTTCGTTGTCAATGTGACTACTCTCAGGCACCTGTTGCCTATTTTGTTTTTGTTTATTGTTTATATTTTGATGTCAAAAGTGTGTTACCATGGTGAAGGCTTTATTTGATTTATTTATTTTGCTTTTAGGATTTTCTTTGTGACATTCCCTGGAATTGTGTTTATTGAGACTTGCGAGAAGTGTTGCCGTTAGTGTTTGGCTTAAGACAGACTAAGTTTCTGTTGTGTTTTTTTGAAAATTTACAAAAATATCTTAATATGAAGAGCTATTATAAATAATTCAAGATTCAACGAATAATTAATTTATATTCACACTATCTAGCGAAATTGGATCGACTTAAGTCTTAATTCTGATCCTGTCTTAATATAGTGCAACATTATTCCTTTGGCTTTTAGCCTGAGACTGCTGGATTTCGCCAGGACCCAAAATATTGCTGTCGGTAGTACTAGATTCAAGCACACAGAAATTCATCAAGCTACATGGTTGTCACGATTGTATCCAGTGTTCTAGATGTGCTTACGTTCCAAGGACCCATTATCGACTTAGATCACTATCTTATCGCAGCAAAGAACGCGCGTCAACAAAGACAAGAAAGACTCGGCGTCGAAAAGCTGCAATCACAATATACAGCCAGCAGGTTTTCTATTCGACTTGCACACCTGCTCTCTGAAAACACTTATCAGCAACTCGATTTAAGTGAGCTGTGTAATGGAATATCAAACTCCCTACGTTTTGTCCCTACGGAAACAATTGGTTTTCAACGGTGTCACAAAAAGTGCTGGTACGATGAGGAATGTCCAACTGTGCTATAGATACCGAGAGCGAAAAAAGGTAGTGAGAACCATTTGCAGACGAAAAAAGAAGGAGATCGAACTGCGTGAGTATGGAGAGCTTGGGAATCTGGTCGAAAAGGGTAATGCTCGAAAATTCTATGAAAAGATGCGGCGACTTACAGAAGGATTCAGGATCGAAGCATACTTATGTAGGCACCAAAGAGGTTCCTAATCCCCCTGTGGATTAGAGGTTCGAGAATTTACCCACGGTAAGGCATGCCTGTCGTAAGAGGCGACTAAAAAAATAATAGTTTCCACGACAGTCGGGTCTTGATATCGGAACAATCTGGATTTTCATCTGACCAAGGACTGTCACTCGCTGAATATTCCCCGAAAAACAGAAGTTCCATTTACAGACTATGATGAAGTTCCAAGAACAATTGCTAGGATAAAAATAAAAAAGCGGCGAGAGTCGAGACCTTACCGGCAGAGTTATTTAAATATGATGGCGAAGAACTGACAACGTGCATGCATCAGCTTCTTTGCAGAATATGGTCGGATGAAAGCATGACCAATGCATGGAACCTCAGTCTATTCTGCCCATACGAACTGATTGGAACTTATCAGTGTGGCATTACACCTGATAAATCCATCAATGATCAGACTTTCACCATGCGCAAATCTTGGAGAATATTTCCACAGAAAAGAATGGATACATACCAACTTTTCATCGATTTTAAAGCTATCTTCGATAGCAAAGCTTCACTCTATGCAGCTAAAGTATGTCTGAGTTTAATACCCCACTACTAAGTAAACAAACTCTGTACCAAAAGATTTAAACAAAAAATATTACTCAATAAAAATAATCTAAGAACCATTTCAGGTATTCCAATAGGGCAGATTGCAATACCATTTAATATTTTCAGCATTCTGTATACACATGCCGTTTTTGTAGAATGGAACCGGATAGGTGCATTTCATATTACATCTGTCGACCCCCTTGTCTCTCTATAAAACCTTATCTAATCGATTTCTCCCACGCTTTACGCACTCAAATTACGCAACAGTGGGTCTCTTCAGTATGAGATACAAAATATCAGTAAATAATCCGCCGACACCGCATGGAAGCAAAGTTGTTGCTCTAGGAGTTGTACTGGATTAATAAGAAACTGGAAAGAAAATATTGCGTAGAGATATGGGTGGGTTTTTAGTACCCCTCAATGCCGGCTAAAAGTAGATATGCTCGCAAAACCCGTCCAAGGGATTTATATAGATCTGCCTGCTCACTGTAATAGGTTCCGGACTGGAATGTATATATCTTTATTTCAGTGCTGGACTGTGCAGATCTCTTATGGAGATGACTGAACTGTCCAGACTATCTCCCAGTTGGGGGCCTAGTAGCATAGACGTTGAGGGGATATGTGTTGTAAACGAACTTACTAGCTAGGTGGGACCAAGTAAACATTCTACCAAACAAATAATGAATTTACGCCAATTAAGCTGTAACTCAAAAAGCAAAACCGTTGACTGCGTTCAATACAGTTCAAAATTAATTTGGGATTAATTGAAAGAAAAATTGCTATATTTTTAATGTATGTAAATACATCGTGTGTATGTATGTATATTTATTGTATATTTATTGTATATAATTTATTATATTATTTACATAAGTAGGCTCAATGGGTATATAAACGTAAAATTGGCGCATTTGGGACGAAGAGCAACCTGAAGAGAGTCAATATCTGGGTTGGTGTGGCTTGTGGACCGGTGGAGTCGTCGGTGCATATTTCTTCAAAATTGATGCCGGTGAGAACGTAACCGTCAATGGCGACCGTTATCGCGACATGATAACCGTCCATTTGATGCCTGAAATTGAAGCTCGTGATCTCCGCGACATCTGGTTTCAACAAGACGGCGCCACTACTCACACATCGCATCAATCAATGGATTTATTGAGAGAACAATTCGGTGAGCAGATAATTTCACGTTTTTGACCGGTCCACCAAGATCATGTGATATCACACCGTTAGACTTTTTCCTGTGGGGATATGTAAAGTCTGAAGTCAATGTGGACAATTCCGCTTCAATTCAGGCCTTGGAGCAAAACATCACGCATGTCATTCACCAATTACCAGTCGAAATGCTCGAACGATGCATGGAAAATTGGACTCAATGGATGGACCAACTGAGACGTAGTCGCGGCCAACATTTCAAAGAGATAATCTTCAAAAAATAAACGTCAAATCATGTTGTTCTGAATGATAATAAACATTCCCCATTAAATTGGAATTTTCGGTGTTTTTTTCTTTAAAAAAGTAGGGAACCTCAAAATGGATCACCCTTTATTTACAGAGAGTTTTAAACTAATAAAAAATCTTTTTATTCTCAACGTTTCTTAATCGCAAATTTTTTTTATATCAGCTGATGAGGAAATCTGTAGCTGCTCCGTCATCGGTCTCGGATTTAGGACAGTCCTGGCTGTCCCTTGGTCGGTTAGGCGGGTGATTGGGCAACGCAAGGGAAAAAATGATATATTTTTTAATGTAAACACATCGTACGTATGTATGTATATTTATTGTATATAATTTATTATATTATTTACATAAGTTGGTGTAGTTAAATTTACTTCTTAAGTACAGTTAAAATTTATACAAAGAAAAAAAAATTTAAAAAAAAAATTAAAATTAAAAAATTACTATTGACAAATGCATGCTCACATTGAAACTGATTACATATATTGCATTAAAAATGTATATATATATATATATATATATATATATATATATATATCAAATATTTATATACTCGTATGTATGTATACAGCGTTTTATAATTAATGTGTAAGTTGCCTGAAATGGCACACTAATTAACAAATAAATATATATTTTCACTTTTTTTAATTTTTTTATTTTTATTTAATTATAAAATAACTAATTTGTTAACAACTAAATGCATATGTGAACTCCATGTGTGGTATGCTGGTGTGTGTGTGTGTGTGTGTGTGCGGTATAAAGTTTGCTTGTACATAAATAAATAAATGGAAAATTCAATATGTGGAATAATATTTTTGATACAAAAAAATAAAATAAAAAAATAAAAAATAAAAATAAGTAATAAATAAATTTATTATTATTTTCGAATGAATACTATGAATAAATCGATTTAGCTTAAAAATTTGTTGTTTTTTTCTTTCTTCTGAAAATATTAAGCTCAACCAAGCTGCTCATAATTTGTGGAAAATACAAGTGGAACAGGAGAGATGAGCTACAGAATTGTGCATAAATAAATGTTTAGGAGCAAAAAAAAAAATTTTTTTTCAATATAAAAAAAATTGTTGTTGTAGTTTTTTTCTACTGAAATTCTGTTTATGTTGCTATTGCTTTTTTCCTTTTCTGCTACTGTTTCTGTTTCACTTTTGTGCACAGCTTAAAACTAATTAAACTTGAACTAAGTTAAAAAGAATAAAAATTAAATTAACTAAATAAAAGCACTATTTCAACACATAAAAACCGTTAAATTTTTTTTCTTAATATTTAAAAATTTTTTTAACTGCATTTTACGCCACCTCCGCTCAACGACGTGTGTGTGCTGTGGGTACTCTACTGACTGCTTTACATGTCTATTTTGCTTAATTTGTAATTTCACACAACATAACGGTTTATTAACAAGTATACAGTTACGCGCATTGTTTTAAATTGTTTATTATCGATTTTCTTTTTTTTTTTGTTCTTTTTCGTTGTTCTTTTATATATATTTTCTCTTTTCTACTGCGTTGCTTTTGCGTTGCTCTTGTTATTTACTTTTTTAGTTATGTATGTATGCCTGTATGTATATATGTGTGTGTTTATAATATATATGTTAATTGATCCACATTTATGGTTATCACCATAGTTGGTCAATAATGTCCGCCACTGTGTCGATGATGTTCTCGTCTCCCAGCCGATTGATCGCGATATTCGCCATTACGTGCACTGCTCTTGTGATGGTGGTGGTGATGACGTTTCTTCTCGCCGGCTATGCATTTGAGAGAGAGAGGCAATGATTTTTGGTTTAAAATATTTATTTATTGATATCTAATATGACATGCTTACCTTTTAGACACACATCCGAGACAACCAATTCGGAGTTATCGCGCATGCCATAGTTCTCACGTCCGACACTGTAAGAAAAAGAGAGAAAATTATTTTAGAAAATGTTCACTGAGAGATTATGACAGATAATGTAATTTGCAGAGTGATTTCTAGCGGTACTTTCTTCTTGAAAAAATACTTGTAAGGCCAATAGTTAAAGTACCAATCGATATTTCTTGATAAAGAAGTTAAGATATTATTAAAAAAATGCATCCACTTGGTGAAGCATAGTGTTTGAGACGCGCCACATAAAAAGCCTACCATAATGAAAGATCAAGAGCGAGAGAGATCCCTCTTTTGATGACGACTACTTCAAATGTTTTAAGGATCATGATTTGAGGGTATGCAGCAGTAATGTCTATTCCCTTAATGGGAGGGTGCCACAGCCAAGCTGGTTGATGTTCTCGACCACAAGCTGACATCTCCGCCGCCAAAGAAGTGCGATGGACGGGACAAGTACGGAAGAAGGTGAGCGCTTGTGAAATCTATTACAGCTGTCATATAAAGGAGCGCAAATTTGGTGTTAGGTTTGTGGTGGGAGAAATACTCCGTTGCCGAGTCCTGGCATTCACCATTCATGAACGTCTTTCTGCAATCCATATCAAGGCAAAGTTCCTCAACTTATCGCCCACGTCCCGAGAGAAGAGAATGACGTTGTGGCTAAATATGCGCTTTATGAGCGCACAGAATGCACTGCTCCAGCCGCAATGTCAGAATTGTGCTTGACAATTTTAGCGCGAGGGTGAGCAAAGAAGGTATCTTCAGCACAAGAGCCGGGAAATTCATGACTAAAACGCTCTAAATGAACTTCGGCTAATCGACTTTACAGGAGCACTAGAATCTCGTACAATAAAATATCAAAATACTCTAAACCAGATAGACCATGTTGTGATAGAAGGAATTCATGTACCGAATATCTTATATGCGCCTCTTTTCCGTAGTCCTAACATCAACTCGGACCACTATTTTATTGTAGCCAAGATACGCATCCAGCTTTCTGCGGCCAAGGACAGTCAAAGGGTGTTTTTACTCGATTTGCACTCCTGCTCTCTGAGAGCACTCAACAACTCGGTAAAAGAGACCTGGACTGGACGGTCCTCACATACAGCTACTAACCATTCCTCCTCGGCAAGTTCGGAGAAAGCGCCGGTACGATGAGGATTTTCGAACTGCAGGGTTGCAGTGGACTACTACAAGTGCTAGGGATAGGTACTGATAGGTGAGGAAGAAAGATAGGCATCTGGAGATAGAAAATGCGATAGAACTGAATACGTATATATGAAAAGCCGGCCTAGCGGAGAGTGCTCGAAATTTCTATGAAAAAAGCGGTGACTTACAGAATTTATCAATACCAGAGTATTCCCAAGGAGGTTATCTGCTGACCAATGTCCGGAGCTTAATGAGTTTATGGAAAGAATACTTCTCCAGAATTTTTAATGGTAGTGAAAGCGCAGCACCTGGAGATAGCTAGCTCGAATCCCTAATTGATGATGATGGTATACCCAACTATGAGTAAGTACGTGCTCGTGTGGAGAATAGAGAATACTTGTATAATAAAAGCGGCCGAGCCGATGGCTTCACGACTATGCAAATATCGTGGCAGAGAACTGACAAGGTGCATATATAATCTTATTTGCAGAATATGGTCTGCTGATTAGAACCAGAGTGTGCTCTGCACGATCCACTAAAATCGGCAACCCTACAGTATGCGCCAACTAACGTGGGATAAGTCACCTCAATATCATTATCTATCGTTCGATGTAAACAAAGTGGACGGACATTATCAGTGTGTCTTTAGCCCTAGTTAAAGCACTACTCTGCCAGATATTCCCTGTACGTTAAATATTGGATTGGACTCGTGAGAAAATTATCTATACAAGCCAACTCTTTGTCGAGTTTAAAGCGAGCTTCTACAGCAATGTATTTGGTATTACGGCAAAATTATGTACAGCAACACGGAAAGCTTCGTCAGAATTGGCCCGTTGCCAAGGACGGTGTGACTTCGTTAAGTTAAAGCTGAAGAAAAGAATATAAGCTCCAGAGCTAAACAGAATCGTGGACGATTATAACATCCGATGGAGCGACATCAGTTCATTTCCGGAAAAAAGCAGTTTTACGAAAGATTTATGTATATGACCGATGTCAAATATCGCAGACGATGGAGCGATTATCTGTCTGAGATATACTCATACAACGCCATTGACATAGTTCAGCGAATAAGGACACCGCGGTTACATTGATTAGGTCCCGAATGGCGATGATAAGGATGAGATGATGAACCCCCTAGCCCTGAAACTAGTTGATCTAGTACATGCTGAAGAAATCAGAGGGCGAGAACCACTCCATTGGTAAGATGAGATAAAAAAGGAACTTGTCTCATTTGGCATCACCGTACGACGAAAAGAGGGCACCACGTAGTGGCTCACGGTGTCTACGGTCATTAATCTGGCAAGGGGCTCGAGAATTTACCTGCGGCAAGGCATTCTTTTCGTAAGAGGCGGGTAAACTCCGATGGTTCCCGTGACAGTTTGGTCTTTGTATCAATCCGACCTCGATTTTTATCCGGCCAAGGACTGTCAGCCCCGCAATGTGCTCCGAAAAAAAGTAACCTTTTTTTGTCGCGTATAAACATAATGTCATTTTATAAATATTGAAAATCGTCCAAAATTCTCAAAGTTGGGTTCCATCAAGAGTTACAAGTTGAGTTATACAATGAAAAAATATCTCAAAATGTCCCGTGCGACATGTCTACTGAGCTTTTGCCTTTAATTACTTATCAAATGAGTTGTCACAGTAAAGACTTCCCTGAGCTAAGTTAATGTTCACATGTCATTGTAACTCACTCCATAATTTCCAAACACACTTACCGATCTAGATTATCTCTGGAACGTTGCATATTATCACGTAAATTATCACGAGAATGCATTGTGGGTGGATCGAGTGTATCCTTGCGGCGTAAAGCATGTTGTGTGCTACTTTTTGAAGCAGATTCATGTAGATTCTCCCAAGCTTGACGATAGTAACTGCAAAGGAATTGTAATTATCAAATTAAACTAAATATAAGAGGACCTTTCAAATTACTTTTCGCTTACTAAGTAAAACTTACCGATTTAAGCCGTTACGAGAGCCCGATGTAGAACTATCAAATGAGGCGACGGTATTACAGTCAGGTGAAGCGCGATGGCGATAATGTTGAGTCGTGCGATTTCTATTTCAAAACCAAAATACAGAGAGAGAGAGAGAGAGAGAGAGAGAGAGAGAGAGAGAGAAAGAGAGCACAATTTAGCACATTGTTGCAACATTTTAGTATAAACACACAAAAAGCACACTTAATCAATACAGGACGTGCTGTGGTATATAGGAGATTTCTCAACACCTAAAAAACCGCTTCAGAGTTAGACACAATACAATTTTTTTTTTTTGGGGAATACATAAAAATACAACACTGAGGTATAATGCATTACGCAGTGCTAGAGGTAAGATAATCAACAGCTCTTTGATGACATTTGTGAAACTGTAAAGATCAGCTGACTGATGACATTTACCAAAAAATAAAAATCAGCTGGTTGATGAAAATTGTCAAAATCAATCAAAATCAATTGATCAATTATGAAATTTATAAAAGAGTAAACATCAGCTGATTGATGACATTTACAAAAGAGTGAAAATCAGGTGAATAAAACCGTTTGAAGAACAATAAAAATCAGCTGATTAAAGGCATTTCAAGAACAAGAAAAATCAGCTGTTTGACATCATTCGTAAAATTATAAAAATCAGCTGCTGGATGACATTAGAAAAAGAGTAAAAATCAGCTGAGTGAAGCGGTTTGAAGAACAATAAAAATCAGCTGACTGATGACATTTGCAAGAGTTTAAATCAGCTGATTGATGAAATTTGAAGAAAAATAAAAATCGGCTGATTAATGACATTTGTCGAACTGTAAAAATCAGCTGATTGATGACATTTGCAACAGAGTAAAAATCAGCTGAGTGAAGCCGTTTGAAGAACAATAGAAATCAGCTGATTAAAGGCGTTTGAAAAACAAGAAAAATCAGCTGTTTGATGTCATTCGTCAAATTGTAAAACTCTGCTGATTGATGAAATTTACCAAACTGCAGAAATCAGCTGATTGATAATAAAAATCAGCTGATTGATGGCATTTACAAAAGAGTAAAAATCAGCTGAGTGAACCCGTTTGAAAAATAATAAAAATCATCTGATTGAAGACATTATAAATCTGATGTTTGATGTCATTCGTCAAATTGTAAAAATTTGCTGATTGAAGACTTTTGTAGAACAATACAAATCAGCTGATTGATGACATATTTCAAACTGTAAAAATATGATGATTGACGATAATTTAAAAGAGGTAAGAAACAGCTGGGTTTTGACATTTCGCGAACAATAATAATCTAATTTTCTCTTGCCCAAATGTCAATAATCAGCTGTTTCATACCTTTTGCGAATCTTGCGAAAATCAGATGATTTTAAGTACTTTTGAGCTTTTTTACTCTTACTGCAGCACTGCATAACGGTAAAGTATTGGTGAATTTGTGTTTTTTGTTGCTTGTTCATATGAGTGCGCCAGAGTTGTGTTCAGCAACCACTACCTAACGAGCTAGGACGTGGAGTGTAGAAGTGTTTGGTAGTGCATTCTCAAACCTTTCTATGGTCTACTTTGCGATAAATACATATACTTAAAAATAAACACACACATACACATAAACACAACCAAAAAAACAAAAAAAAAATGTAGTTAGAATACAAAATTATGTGCTATTAGCTACCGATGAAGAAAAAATATGAAAAAAATTTAAATTTTTTTTAGCAATTTTTTTTAGTGACATGAATGAGCGGGTGACTGTGGAATAAGTGTTGTTGCTATGGTTGTTGGATTATTTACTAATGGGTTTTGGATGGTTGGTTGGTTGGTTGGTTGCTTGATTGCGTGCACAGACAAGACAGCAAGGCGGCAGCATTGCAGTTTTCTTAATACGTTTTTTTTTCAGATATTTTTTTTAAATTATTATTTTTACTTTTTTTTTGTTTTGAAAATATTAACATTTCCCCCACTTCCGTGATTATTATTTGGTTTCCTTAGTGAATCAGTGACGATATTGTAATGGTGTACACATAGTATATATGTATGCATAGTTGTAAGTATTGAAATGTTGTTGTTTGATTTGGTAGCTTACATGTCTGCTGAGTGTGTGAGCGCGCGCGCCCCACGCTTAAATATTTAACGGTTGCTTCTTCTTTTATTTTCTCATACTTATTGCTGTACTCAAGTTGGTTCGTTAAAAATATGGCCTTTATTGTTGTACTTAAAAATTCGGTTTCGTTATTTGTTGTTGTTGTTATTTTTTCCCCATATAAAATTGGCGTATTTTATTTGAAGATTCTTTGGCACGTTAGATTCGAATAAATCGATTGTTCGATTGCTTATTTTTCTAATTTATTAACATTTTCTGCTTCTCTATTCACATCACTTTCTGCCGTTTGTTTTAGTTTTCGTCATATGCTCTCCTCTAGGCATATTTCTCACTATCATTGTCTTCTGCTGTCGCCACTTTGGCTTTCTCCTTCTGCTTATTTTCCGTCCTTTCCTGCGTAGGATAACTGCTAAAGTAGCCCGCACGCGCCATATATCCGCGTCCATATGTACTCAACTCTCGTCGTCCCAATTTCTGATCGTCAAACGGCAACGCCAATACACTGTACCACAGTGAGGGCGCTCCGGCGTAGCGTGTCGACGAGCTAATACTGCTGTGTTGATCGTAGAAACGTGTGGGACTTATGTAACCGTTACGTGAAATATGCTGCTGTGGATGATGTGTTCGTATGGATGACGTTGTATCGAATTGATTGAAATTTGAGGCACGTGTGTTGTTGTTGTAGATGTTGAAATTCTTAGTTGACGATGACGACATGGGTGGTGGTGGAGGGAATGGTAGGCGTGACCTGTGGACATGGTTGACACAATAACATTTTGCATTGTGCCGCCTGCTGTTCGAGGTGCTAAATGAATGACAATAATATACAACAACAACAAGACGAGATTACAAATGCGTGAATGCGAACGGTTTTTTTTTTTTTTTGATTTAATAAAAATATGTTTGCCAATATGTAGTGCAACATATGAGTCGGTCGGTGAGTGCGAGTTTTCGATCGGGATGGGTTTTAATGTTTTTGGGATTTTCATTTAATTTTTGATTAAAATTAGTAACAGTGTGCGATTTAACGATTCTGTCAAAAATGTACTCCAATTTGATGTATCTTCTACAAATGGTGGGAACTACAGTTAATGCTAAGCCTCCGTCTTCGAACGTTTGCAGGATTTATATAAGGAAATTTTGTTTCATGTCAAAGATACACTTGTGGGTGTTAAGATTCCCTGTCGCTGTGCGATGGATTTTAGAAAAATTAATTTTCTATAATTGTGGATGTTTCGCCGGCCAGACGCTCGAACTCGTGAGCCACACGTCTATTGAGACCAACTGAAGCGAATTCGGGCTGAGCTCGACCTTCAATTTGTGGTGTGCCAATCTTGATGTTTTGTTTTCCAACAAATGGAGCGAAAATTAACGAGCATACAACTGGTCTGAAAATATGCATAGAAAACTGGGGAGCACTCTAAGAGTAGTCCTACATTAATGAGCGACTTTGGGCAGCTCAGAGATGTAAGCTGATAAATCGTATACATTTTGTAAGACAAAATCCCTTCGAGACTCAACAAAGTGGAGCTAAAAAGTCGATTAGTGCAGTTTTCGTATATAGAAAGATCGTGGGTGCCTGCCGCGTAGCCTAAGACACAGCAGTAGTCCCACTTTATCCGGAATAAAGACTCAAGCTGTTTGATAAGTCAGTGACTTTTTGGAAAATGGAAAAAATTGAATTTCGTGTGCTGATTAAGCCTTAACTTGTGCGCAAAAAACCATCAGGTCGCCAAAAAGAGGTCCTCGCGCATGGACGATCGGAGAATAAAAGTGCGTTAGGTAACTTAGGCAGCGGGTATCTCAACTGAGTGGGTACATCACATTTTACTTGAATATTTGTCCTAGCGCAATCATGTAACCACTTCAAAGGAGTCTTTGGCTATGTTCAACCACAATCTGAGGGATTTTTGCTCCGTTTCGTTACCGTAGACGAAAGATAGATCCATCACTCCACATCAGAGATCAAAAAACAATGAAAACAGTGGGTTTATTTGGGGTGAACGTGCACCAAAGAAGGCCAATGTGGGTTTGGCGGTCTACAGAAGATAACCATAGTTTTTTTGGCATGCACGATATGTCATTGAAAAGTGTAAAATGATCACCGGCGAATATTGGTCATAAATTGGGCTACGAACTGCTACCCCATCCAGCATTCTCCAGATTTAGCCTCCTGCGACTATTTCTTCTTTACAAACCTGGAGAAATGGCTGGGCGGTAAGAGATTCTTCATCAAATGAAGAATTAATCACAGCTACAAATACTTATAAGTATTTTGAGGACCTTGAAAAAACCTATTATTTGGAGGAAATATAAAAATTGGATTAAACATGTGGCGTATATATATTTTATTCAAAAAGTCACTGACTTATTGAACCACCCTCGGACATTAAAAATGGGTGGATGGCGAAAAGACGGACATCTATATAGGCGAATTAAAAATGTTTGATGGAGTGGGTGCCGTAATTTATTGCTCTAAGTTAGATTTGTAGCAATCCTTCCAGAGTTTGCGGCGGACGTCCTCGCGTTACGGAAAGCCAGTGAGCTAGTTAGAACCGCAGCAAATCGCATGAAAAGAAAAAAGTTCTCGAAATCATAGCAGAATACTTGAAGTCCTAATGACTGGACACAATCTATTGGCATCGCACGTTAGCAGAATGGGTATTAGAAGAAATGATAAATGAAGGAAGTGTAAAGAGGCAGGCATTGAGTTAGACGTTAGAACACCTTCTCTATTGCTGTCCGGCCTTATCTAGAACTCGTCCTTTACATGTAGGAACTCTCGTAGCAAAGAGCTAGAGAGCATTGTACACGACGTCTATTTTACCTCGAACTAAATTGAAACTCCCACCATCAGGCACCTAAAAGAACCAACGGATCTATGTACGTAAGGCTTAGATCCTAACCGTTATAACCTAACCTAATATTTTTATTGCAAATTTTGCTTCAACTGAAGTTAACATTGCTAAAGAACAGAAAATGGTGACTAAAAATTATCATAGGCTACTCTACCTCCCAGGCTTAAATGATAATTTTTAGTCACCATTTTCTGTTCTGTAGCAATGTTAACTTCAGTTGAAGAACAGTGTGTCTCACAAATCAATTTTTAGAGAGCCGAAATCGAAAACCCAAAAAAACCATATCACAGTCGTTCAAGAGTCAGGGTTGTGTTGTTGACTGTTTTCTTTGATTATCGTAGCTTTGTGTTGACCGCCTGAAACTCTTCCCAGAATTTCACACGGTGAATAAAGAATATTATCGGAGCATTGTGCGATGTTTGAGAAATTATCAGATTTTTGGAAGGAAAATTTATAGATTTTGTAGCACGATAATGCATCGCTACAATTGTGGATAAGTTTCTGAAGAAAAGTTCAACAAATGTCATAGAACAACCCCTTGGTTCGCCAGATATGGCATCAGCCAAGCTCCCCTCCAAAGGGAAGGTTAAGATTTGTCCGCAAGAGGCCACGCTTATTGCTTTGACTATGCTCATTGTGCTCTCCAGTATTTCAGGTGATAGAACACATAAAGGGTGAACCAAGTAGAGGTACTCTTTTCAATAGCTTTCTTTTGACAGATCACGCGTGAGTCGTGTCAAGCTGTCATGTTATTTTTGTTCAGTGTTGTTTGGCATTTCATCATGGAAAGACTTTGGCCTGAACAGCGCTTGCAAATCATTCAACTTTATTATGAAAATTCACGTTCTGTAAAGAATGTGTTTAGCGCGCTTCGCTCAACTTATGATCAACATAATCGGCCTACTGAGCGTACTATTCGTAACGCCATCACCCATCTTGAGACCCAGCATTCATTATTGGATAATATTCGAACGAATGAACCACGTCCAGCGCGCAGTGAAGAAAATATAGCGGCCGTAGCTGAGAGTGTACACGAAGACCGTGGCGAGTCGATTCGGCGCCGTTCGCAACAACTCGGACTGACGTGTGGAACGACTTGGGGCAAATTACGTCGAAACCTTAAATTGAAAGCGTACAAAATACACCTAAAGCAAGAACTGAAGCCGCTCGACCTTCCCAAGCGACATCGCTTCGCTCTATGGGCTCTTGAAAAGTTCCAAGAAGATCCAAATTTTGTTCAGCGATGAGGTCCATTTCTGGTTCAATAGGTATGTAAACAATCAAAGTTGCCATATTTGGGACGAAGAGCAACCTGAAGAGATTCAAGAGCTGCCATGTCATGTGGCTTGTGGGCCGGTGGAATCATTGGTCCATATTTCTTCAATAACCGTAACTGTCAATGGCGACCGTTATCACGCCATGATAACCGACTATTTGATGCCTGAAATTGAAACTCGTGAGATCCGCGAAATTTGTTTTCAACCAGACTTCGGTGAGTAGATAATTTCACGATTTGGGCCGGTCGATTGGCCACAAAGATCATGTGATATCACACCGTTAGACTTTTTCCTGTGGGATTTGTAAAGTCTTAAGTCTATGTGGATAATCCCGCTTCTATTCAGGCCCTGGAGCAAAACACCACGCGTGTCATTCGCCAGTTACCAGTAGAAACGCTCGAGCGAGTCATGAAAATTGGATAAAACGGATGGACCATCTGAGACGTAGCCGCAGCCAACAATTGAAAGAGATAATTTTAAAAAACTAAATGCCAAAGAATGTTCATTCGAATGAAAATAAACATTCCCCATTAAATTTGAAGTTTTTTTTAAAGTAGGGAACCTTAAAATGCGGCGAGAACTTAAGTTGATTCCAAAGTGTGTAAAAAATGTTTCGATGATTGGATTATTCGTTGGAAATCTTCGGGTGACTCCTACTTTACAGGTTATAGTATAAATTTTTCAGAGAAAACTGTAAAGATCTTGCGAGTAAGTTAAAAATTCGAACACTATTTACGAATTTAATAAGGCAGGAGAAAATAAGACTGATTTTAGATACGAAAATAGCCTGATCTTCAATTCAGAGATATTTAAGCTTTTAAAATATCAGGTAACACCTTGTCTTGGACATAATCAATTGTAAGTTTGGTGGCGGAACAAATCTTAAATGGTAACAGTCCAGTATTGACGTCGAGGAAAGTTTCATATGCAGCCCAGCTGACAATTATAGTTAGTCTTCACCGGATGACGTCAAACGAATACCTGCCTGGATAAGTTTTACATAAAAAAAATCACTTTAAAGGCGGTTAGGTTACATACAATGAGGAGCATTTGAAAGAAAATTGGGATCTCACTTGAGAAAAGTTGTTTTACAAGCAGGTTTCTGATCCAGAAAAACAAAAACAAAATGTTAAAGTGCAAAAAGAACTCTGTAAAGGATTGTATAAACCACTGTTATATGTAAATACCAATTTTTTTTTTGTAACCAATATGAATATATACAGAAACAGGCAGAAGGATTTCGAAGAGTTTATCACACAAAATAAAAAATCTCTTTTGAACACTGTGCTGTATTCAAAAACTACTTCCAAGCCAACACACTCACCTTCTCACCAAAATGATGATTGTCGTGATGACTGCAGCGAGAAAAACGAAACCACCGAATGCGCCCAAAGCAACAATGGCGCCCAAATTGAGTTTAGCCTCCTTCGTTTCCTTGCGATCAATATTGTCCACTGAGAACGGTACATTGACATTCGGTTGCTGATTGTGTCGTATATTGACGCTATCGGCAATTTCATTATCCTGTGGATGTGCGTTGAGTATAATATTCTGCGTGTTGCGTGTGGTGGACTCCACCGGTGCATATGGGCGTGTACGTGGTGTTGTTGTAGTGCTGCTTGTTGACATAGTTGAGGGCACAAAATAGGCTGGTGTAGTGCTCGTACGTTTCGGTATGGAAACTGGACGTAGTGTGCGACGCGGTGGGAACTCTTCACGCACGGTACCGGGCACAATGTAAGTAACCTCTTCATCGGAATCTGTGGATGAGTAAGAAAAAAAGGATATGAAATTCGAACGAATCAACTGCTGCTCTTTCTTTTTCTACACACCGCCACCAAGATTATCCAATTGTTGTTGTTGTGTTGTGCTCGTCGCTTTTGTAGTGGTGTAGGTTGGCTGCTTGTACGATGGTTGTCTGGAAGTTGAGGTAAGACGTGGTCTGTAGGATGTAGTAGATGGTACTGCGGATGATGGTGTCGGTGGTTGAGTTGAGGCGAATGTTGGTGGCAGCGTTGGTGCCGGTGTCGATGGTTCAAGTCGTATACAACGTGGCAATGCACTGCTCCACTGACCAGAAGCCAAGCAGGTAAGTACTTGTGGGCCTTCGAGACGATAGCCCGGTGGGCAAGAGATCTCGGCTTTCGAACCATAGTAGGTGCCATTCGGTGCGGATATAATGGTGTTGTAGTAATTTCCAGGTAAGGTGTCACACTCTACGACTGCAAAACAGTAGGTATTATGTAAGTGAAAAGTAGTATAGAGGCAAAAGTGTAAAAATATTATGTACGACGAGTTACCTATCTAATGGAAGATACTTTTTGTATGAGAAAGACAGATATAATAAATTTGTGTTTGCAATCTGATTTATATAAGGATTTAGTTTCTGAGACTTATGTAAAATATAGTATATCAGATACCTAATCAAAAGTGTCTTTTGAAAGACAGTTATTATAAAACATGTATGATCTATAATATCTGTGATGTATGCTTGCCTATTGCCTTTCGAAAGGTTTAATATTTCAGACTTGAAATGAAAAAAGTGTGTCGGATACGTAAAATAAAGTATCTTACGAAAGACAGATATTATAAAGTGAGGTATGAGCTGATTAATATTGCATTTAGTATCAACAATTGTAGTGTTAAATGAGGTATTTAGAATTTTTTCAAAGTGTCTTTAGAAAGACAGTTGTTATGAAATATAGTATGTTAGCTGATCGATTTTGGATTTAATATCTATGATGTATGTTTTATAATATAGTATGTAAGGGTTATAGGTATAGTATCGAAGGGTTTAATATATATGACTTGAAATAAAAAAAGTGTATAGGATACTTAAAATAAAGTATCTTGTGAAAGACATATACTATAAAATGAAGTATGTAGCTAATTGATATTGGATTTAGTATCAACACTAGTAGTGTTGAATGAAATATTTAGAATTTTTTTAAAGTATCTTTAGAAAGACAGTTATTATGATATATAATCCGTTAGCGAATCGATTTAAAATTTAATATTTGTGATGTATGCTTTCTATGTATGTAAGGCAGGGTTTGGTAATTTACTTTCGAACAATTTTATGTTTAAGAATTGAAGTGAAAGAAGTGTTTCGGAACTTAAAATAAAGACAGATATTATAAGGTAAAGTATGTAGCTGATTGATGTTTGATTTAGTATCAACACTTGTCGTGTTAAATGAATGATAAATTAAATATAGAATTTTTTCCAAACTCTTTTTAGAAAGATAGTTATTATGAAATATAGTTTGTTAGCTGATTGATTTAGGATTCAATATTCGTGATGTATGCTGTATAGTATACAAGACAGTTTTTGTAGATAGTCTAGAGACTAAGATTATAAGCTATAATATGCAGCTGATTGACGTTGGATTTATTATCTTAAACTTGTATTGTAAAATATTGGATGTAAAAAAACTCTGTGTAAAGTTTCTATCTATCATATTGACCCTTTAAGACAGTTTTATAAATTTTCTTTCGGAAGATAGTCTTTATTAATCATCCATTTCGAGGTTTCCCACTTTTTTTGAAGACAAAAGCATAGAAAATTCAAATTAAATGGGAAATGTTTATTATTATTCGAAAGAAAATTGTTTGGCATTTTTATTTTGAATATTATCTCTTTCAAATGTTGGCCGCAGCTACGTCTCAGATGTTGCTCGAATGCCTGAATCGAAGCGGGATTGTCCGCATAGGACTTTAGATTTTACATATCCCCACAGGAAAAAGTCTCACGGTGTGATATCACACGATCTCGGTGGGCAATCGACCTGCCCAAAACGTGAAATTATCTGCTCACTCATCATTGCTCATTGATTGATGCGATGTGTTTGAAATGGCGCCGTTTTGTTGAAACCAAATGTCGCGGAGACCACGAAATTCAATTTCAGACATCAAACAGTCGGTTATCATGGCGCTATAACGGTCGCCATTGACGGTTACGTTCTCACCGGCATAATTTTTGTAGAAATATAGACCGATGATTCCAGCGACCCACAAACAACACCAAACTGTTGTTTTTTCTGGATGAAATGGCAGCTCTTGGATCTCTTCAGGCTGCTCTTCGTCCCAAATAAGGGAATTTTGCTTGTTCACATACCCATCGAGCAAGAAATGGGCCTCATCGTTGAATAAAATTTGGCTCGAAAACGTCGTATCTTCTTGGAACTTTTTAAGAGCCCATAGAGCGAAGCGATATCGCTTGGAAAGGTCGAGCGGCTTCAGTTTTTGCACAAGAGGTATTTCGTACGCTTTCAACTTAAGATCTCGACGTAAGTCTTTCCGTGATGAAATGCCAAACAATACTGAACAAGAATAATATGACAGCTTGACACGACTCAAGGGTGATCTTTCAAAAAAAGGCTATTCAGAAAAACTACCTCTCTCTATAGATTGTGAGCTTATTTAGAATTTAGTATCTAAGGCTTGCAATGTAAAATATGGTTTATGAGTGGCTACAAATATGTAAGACATTTTTTGTGAACCGTCTTCCGAAAGATAGATTTTATAAACAGTTTTTGTGAGCTGATTTATTTGTATTAGAATAAAGTTTGCAAGATATTTATTGTAAAGTGTCGGATATTATAAACTATAGAAGGTGAGCTGATTAATGTAGGATTTAGTAATCAAAATTTGCAATGGAAGATATGGTGGCGTATTATTTAATGTTTTTTAAAATACCGTTATTATATAGCATTATATACACATACATATTAAGCTGATTTTCTATAACTTACTCTCACAACGTGGCGGTGGTCCATTCCAACGTTCATCAAAGTCACACGTGAGTACAGCACGTCCAATCATTTCATAGCCCTTAGCGCAAGTGTATTTCACAACACTGAGGTAGCCAACGGTACCATTTATAAGATCATATGAGCCATGTAGTATGGAGGCAGGTAAACCACATTCGATATCTGCAATATAGAACAATTATGAAAGCGCATCGTAGGGATGCAATTTAAATACCCGTTTCACTTACATTTACAAACCGGTGGGAACTCATTGTAGAAGCCCGTCTCCAAGCATGTACGTGTCGCCGGACCGACAAGCAAATGATTTGCATCACAGGAGTAGTTAATTTGTGCGCCAACCTCAAAACCATTCAAAGCGACCATAGTCGAGTTCGGTGGCTGCTCCGGACGACCGCAAGTCTTTGGCTGATGTTGACAAATGAAATTCAATAGCGTATTACAGTTCGTATCACTCCACAGCCAACCTTTCGAGCCGTCAAAACGTGCACAATCTTCATCGCCACCTGGATGATTCCAGAAAGAGACCGCAACCTCCTCACCATTCACCCACTTCCATGTACTACGATCCGCACCATCACGTACGGCACCCATCCAATATTGTGAACTTATATCGGTACGATGACGACGCCACAACTCCCAACTGATGAATCCCTGCAAGGCCGGATTGCTCTCACTGATAAGTGTGCCGCCACGTGAGCGACAGAATGAGAGTGAATCGAGGAAATTCAATGGTTGACGATTATAGAATATATAACATTTGCCATTGTAGGAAGCCAACGCACCGGGTGGCTGATCACGGAATGTGGGACAACGTTCGATGGGCAATGCCTGATCGGTGTAGACGAAAGCTTCACAAATCGACAGTTGATTAGGTACATTTGTCTCCAAGTGTACCGAGACAAATGCCCCAGGCATGGGTGGGTTGCAGGGCAGAAATAGTGGTTGGCCCTCTTCGAGTAAGCCCGTGAAGCGGTTGCAAATGGGATTAGTGCCCAAATCGGGCCGATTATTACCAACGCGTACCACAATAGTAGCGGGTTTGTTGCCTGGAAGGAGAAGAGAGGATGAAGAGAGTAATAAAATATAAAATATAAAAGAAATATTAAGCATTTCCGAATCAAAACAAAACTATTTTGCCACAGTTCAATGACTTCATCGAGTGTCAGAGGCGCACTTAGTGGTTCAACTAAATTTCAGCTGCACACTGTCGAAAACTGCCAGCGTTTGTTGTGCTACAACTTGCTTAAGCAACTATAATAACAAAAGAAATACTACAATTACAACAACAACAACAACAATAACAACAATAACAATGCGGTCAATAGGTATTAGCTATACAACCGCAGTTACATTGCTTAGTGAAAGTAATCATAAATTGTATGGAGCAACCACAGACACCGGCAGTGGTGACTGTGGTATATGTATATATATAAACATATGAGCATAAGATCTCCACTGCGCGCGACCTCAACAAATATATAGTATACATACATATGTACATATGTGCAGGCTTATGACTCAAGCAAACCAACAAGCAAAATGCAGAATTGAAAGCTAACAGTCGGTGCAGATGACAATCGTGCAGACGACAGCCAGCAGCTGCTGTGGGCTTGAAGAAAATCCGATTTACTGCTAGCAAAACAATGAAAAAGGCTTAAGGCAAAAAAGACAAACAACAACAATGCCCATGCTGCCGGATTGAAGTTGGTGTCGGCGGCAGAGTATCGAAGGTAAACCAAAATCGCATAACTCCATTGACTGGGCTAGCTGCCATACTCACTGACTGACTGACTGCCTGGTTGGCTGGCTGGCTTGTGAAGAGAAAGCTGAGCTTTTTTTACGCTTTCGTGTGGTCTTCTGATAACAGTTTCAAATATGTCAACGAGAAGTGTTTGCCAAAATGAGAAACTCCAGGGCTCTAGGATCTAACTTTGTTTGAGTGGGCAGAGAGCTTTTCCTTACTGCTTTTTTCGTTATTTTCTTAGCATTAATCGATGCCATTGAACAGTTTTCTTAGCTACCAAATTTTCTTTCAACTTACCACAACATGATTTGCCAAAATCCAAACGCACCAATTGCACCATATACGGTTCCAATAGATTCACATACCACCAGGGTGAACGTTCGGCTTTGGTGAGTGAACATGTTTCCGGCGTGAAGAATGCCGATGTTGAGCCATCAATGGCTTTTTGTGGCGCTCCAGAGCCTTCGGTGGAGATTTGCATTGGCGCTTTGCCTGCAGCTACATTGAGTACTGGAAGAGAAGAAGAAGAAAATATTGATTAGAAAAAAAGGAAATGTTGGAATTCAAAAAAATATTTGAGAATAAAGAGAATAGTTATTAGTTTAAAACTCTTAGTAAATATTTCTTGATGTAGAAAAGTGAGTCAGAAGAATCAGCATTAACAACACCAACAATGTCATCCTGAAAATCCAACGCAGATCATTCTTGCCAACAAGTGCCACTTTGCACTGAGCAGGAAATTGAAAAGTAAAGTCCTCTCTCGACGAACCAAAACTAAACTCTACAAGTCCCTCATCATTACCGTCCTGACATATGGTGCAGAAGCCTGGACGATGTCTACATCCGATGAGTCGGCTTTAGGAGTTTTCGAGAGAAAAGTTTTGCGGATGATTTATGGTCCTTTGCGCTTTGGCAACAGCGAATATCGCAGACGATGGAACGATGAGTTGTACGAGCTATACCACGACATTGACATAACATAGTTCAGCGAATCAAGAGACAGCGGCTACGCTGGCTAGATCATGCCATCCGAATGGATGAAAGCGCTCCAGCTTTGAAAGTATTCGATGGAGTACCCGCTAGCGGAAGCAGAGGAATAGGAAGACCTCCACTCAGTTGGAAGGATTAGGTGGAGAGCGACCTGGTATCACTTGGTATTTCTAATTGGTGCCAAACAGCAAAGAGAAGAAACGAATGGCGCGCTATTGTTGACGAGGCTATAATCGCGTAAGCGGTGCCTACGTCAAAGAAGAAGAAGAAGAGAAGTCCGAAGAATCAAAGCCGGTGAATGAGAATTAAAATCGTTACAGAAACTTCTGAATGGGTCGTGCATTTCAAAATTTGTTTTGCATAAATACAAGGAAAGGAGCCTTAAGTATCTAGATGATCTTAAAGGGATACTAAAGTTAATCTCACTAAGTGATAGTAAGTACTGTTGATAATACCTCTTATCAGCTTAGTTAAAAATAAAACTCCAAGTATCTCTCGTCGACTCTGGAGTAAAGGCAGATTAATAAGCTTTAATCAGCTTCTATAAGGAGGGAGATTTTTATTCGCATCCCAATGTAAATTCCTTAACGCGAATAATAAGAATTTGTTTTTGTACAGATTCCAATTTATCACTATGCAATTGATAGTGTGGATTCCATACAACGGAACCATACTCCAAAATGGGCCTAACGTGTGAAGTGTAGAGTAATTTGGTAATGTATGCAACATTAAACTCCTTAACCCACCGTTTAATGAGATCTGGGGCTCCTTTAGCCTTATTAATACAAGAATTTATATGATGAGATCAGTAACGTATAGGGGAAGGATTGGAAAGATTTTCTTGGGTAGGCCATCGAGTTCACCATCACACCAGTTTACTAAATTCTTTAGGTCAAGTTGGAAGAGTTCTCTAACTTCTATAGAACAAACTGAGTTAAAGAGCTTGACATCATCTGCGTACACAAGTGCTTTAGAATTACGAATCACATTTGGCAGAACATTGATAAATAAAAGGAATAGTAAGGAAACGAGATAACTGCCTTGAGGTACACCAGATGTCACTGATATTTCACGTGAAGTACTAAAGTTAAATATTACTCTTTCCTCTCTACCTGCCAAATATGATTAGATCCATTTAAGTAAGGATAGTGGAAACTCAAATATATCGAGTTTATAGTGAAGTATTGAATGTGAGACTTTCGCAAATTGTTTGCTGAAATCAGTATATATACCATCCGTTTGATAACCATTCTTAAAACCATTACTGACATGGGTAGTGAATTTCAGTAGGTTCGATGAGGTGGACTTGCTTTTACAAAACCCGTGTTGTGAAGTATCAATAATTGATGACACCGGTTGAGTTAGTTGGTCAGTTATAATAGGTTCAAAAATTTTGGGAATAAAACATGATTTTGCAAAGCCCTGGTAGTTTATGATAGAATAACTACTTCCATAACGAGGGAAATATATTTTGCTTGATTGAACCATTTAATATGTTCGTTAATGGTAGATATAGATATTCAGCACAGAATTTAAGTACACTAGATGGGATGGCGGCCGCGATAGCCGAGTGGTTAGCATTGCGTATTGACATTCGGAAGGCCTGGGTTCGAGCCCAGGTTCGAGCAACATCCAAAAATTATAGAAAATAAATTTTTCTAATTGGGGTCGCCCCTCGGCAGGGAATGTTAAGCCCTCCGAGTGTATTTCTGACATGTAAAAAAGCTTCTCACAAAAATCCATCAGCCGTTCGGAGGCGGCTTGAAATAAACTGTAGGTCCCTCCATTTGTTGGTAAAAACATCAAGACGCAAAAACCACAAATTGGAGGAGGAGCTCTGCCGAAAATCGCTTCAGCGGTTACAAAGCGCCAAATATATATATATATATATATATATATGGGATATTATCTGAACTACATATAAATGAGCTTTTTAGAGTGTTAAGGTGGTAGTGAACCATATCAGCGATAATACAAGGCACTTGTACGCAATCGAAGGAGGGTAAGAAACAGATTATGTGATTGGAAGTGTAATCGGCGCATAATTCGATTCGAAGAAATCTGCGAAAATATCTGTGATGCTATAACAATTACTAGAAATTTCGAAATGACAAATGATGAAGAATGTGATCGATCGGGCTTGCGGTAATATTATTAAGACTTGCTGCCATATACTATTTGTGATTCGATTTGAAATATTAAAATTCTGTCTAATTATGGAATAAGCACAATAGTCAGAAACTTTTCTGAACTTTTTGAAGAGCTTGAATAGTCTAGGTGATCCATTTCGAGGTTTCTTACTTTTTTTTTTAAAGAAAAACACACAAAAATTTCAAATTTAATGGGTAATGTTTTTTTATCATTCGAAAGAACATTCTTTGGCATTTATTATCTCTTTCAAATGTCTAAGATGGTCCATCCGTTGAGTTCAATTTTCGTTGACTCGTTTGAGCATTTCGACTTGTAACTGGCGAATGACACGCGTGATGTTCTTCTCCAAGGCCTGAATCGAAGCGGGATTGTCCGCATAGACTTTAGACTTTACATATCCCCACAGGAAAAAGTCTAGCGGTGTGATATCACACGATCTTGATGGCCAATTGGCCGTCCCAAAACGTGAAATTATCTGCTCACCGAAGTTTTCTCTCAATAAATCCATTGATTGATGCGATGTGTTGGAAGTGGCGGTTATCATGGCGCGATGCGGTTACGCTTTCACTGTCCTCCCGAATGCGACAATTTTGCTTGTTTATATACCCATTGAGACAGAAATGGGCCTCATCGCTGAACAAAATTTGGCTCGAAAACATCGAATCTTCTTGGAACTTTTCAAGAGCCCATAGAGCGAAGCGATGTCGCTTGGAAGGTCGAGCGGCTTCAGTTCTTGCACAAGCAAGTCGTTCCATACGTCAATCCGAATTGCTGCGAACGGCGCCAAATCGGCTCTCCACCGTCATGGTGTACACTCTTAGCTACGGCCGCTATATTTTCTTCACTGCATGCTGGACGTGGTCTATTCGGTCGAGTATTATCCAATAATGAATGATGGGCCGATTATGTTGACCATAAGTTGAGCGAAGCGCGCGAAACACATTCTTTACAGAACGTGAATTTTCGTAATAAAGTTTAATGATTTGTAAACGTTGTTCAGGCGTAAGTCTTGATCCGTGATGAAATGCCAAACAATAGTAAACAAAAATAACATGACCGCTTGACGCGACTCATGTGCGATCTGTTCAAAAAAGTAACCCTACTTGGATCACCCTTTACTGAATTTATTTTTTTGGGTATTTTATCCCTTTTTTTCATTTATATTTTATTTTTTTGTATTAATATTTTTTTTATGTACTTTTCTACTTCATTTTTCCGTATTTTATTTTATTTTATCTTAATATTACTCAATTTTTTTCAATTTTTGTTAAAATTTTTTTTTGTATTTTTTTTTTCATTTAGTTTAATTTCACCTCTATTTTATTTTAAGTTCTTGTTATTTGTTTATTGTTTTTAGTTCATTTTATTTGTTTAATTTTTTTTAAATTACCTAATGATATTTGAGTTTTTTTTAAATATTTTAACTTGTATATCATTTAATTTGTGGTATTTTATTTTATTTAAATTTTATTTGATCTTGTTTACTTATTTTTAAATTATATTATTTTGTTTTGTTCTATTTTATTTTCATTAATTTTTTAGTTTTTATTTAGTTATTCTGTTTTAGTTATTTTCAAATTATAATTTTATTATTTTTAATTTTTTTATTTTTTTTATTTTTTTCCTTTGTATTTTTTATGGTATATTTTATTTTATTTTATTTTATTTATATAAATTTATTTTCATTTACCCAATTTTGTTTGAATTCTTTTATATTTGATTTCATTTTATTTTTATTAATTTCTTATTTTATCTAATGTTTTTTTTAGCTGTTGCCATCCACCCACCAAGTGGAGAACTCTCGCGCGAGCGCCAAAATGCCTAAACCTCTTGAGATTAAATGTTGGTTATTTTATTGTGGTTATGCGCCGACGATGTCAAGGTTGTTGGCACAAACATATATGTAAACAAAGATAAATACAAACAAACAAATGTAAATAAAATACACATATGAGTAGTTATTAATAATGGAAATTTACAACTTTTTGCTTGCTGGCAACGCTTTTGTCCCACAGTTAATCATAAATGCCATTGTTTACAAATTCACATAATGTTTTACAAGAATATTTAAATTTAAATTTTCATCTTTTTTTCTCTATGAAAATTATGAGGGTATTTTCAGTGCCATGCCACAAATGGTAATTTCATTTTCAATGCAATTTTTTTGTGCTGATAAAATTATTTCTGCATGGAAAATTTGTTTTTATTTAATTCATTTTTTAACCAACAAAGCCGTCGCCGTAACGCTTTCGCTTTTCAAAAGTGTTTTTGACCTACAGACGAACATTTATTTGGCTGCATATGAGTGATGATATATATATTTGTAAGCATTTAAGTAAATATACAGGCATTCATATGAAGAGAATTTTTTTTTGGATGAAATCACATACACAATTAACCGTGTTTCCGTGCATGTAAACGAAATGTAATTTTGGTAATTGCCATTTAAGGTTGCACCAACACTAATTCACACTATTTACATATATATTTAATAAAATTTTTTTTGAGTTGCTCATTGCGTTTGTCCTTGTATTTCTCTCTGCATTTTTGCATTTTTTTATTTGAGTATTTATCAAGCGTTTTTCACACATTTGTTCAACCAACAGCCTCTTTAAGAAGTTAAATTTTATAATTATCTGTATTTGCTTACTTTAAATGAGGTATTATAAAAAAATGCTTGGCTGAGCTAACTAATAGTTAATAAATGTGTATTTTTTGAGCTCAAGCAGTGGGAAAATATGTCAGGGTCGTAAGGCTTTTTGACTTTTGAACTTGGTGTGTGTGTGCATGACGCAATTTTCTCGAAATCTTAATGTTTTAATGTGGACAATTTGAAAATTTAATAGTTTGCATTGGAAAAAATTTGAGATATTAAATATTTTTGGCAGCTTACAAACTAAATTTTTGCATATAAGAAAAGTCCGCATTTTTTCTTGTTTTGTTGAAGATTTTTTTGTTAAAAGACCCAATTTTTTTTTTTACTATTTCAGTAAAAATTAAGGGAGTAGAGCTCTAGATACGCGCGTATCGATCACAGCGAGCAGCTCGATGCTCGATCGATACTCGCTCGTTGCTCTACTGCTCAGCAGAACAAAAAAATTTAATTTTGTTTGTCAATTTTTTTTTTGGTGTTTCAATGATTTTAACACTTTGCATAAATAAATTTAAAATTAATAAAAAAGAAATTTGAGAAAAAATTCAAAGCGGTTTTCAAAGTACTCGAAATGCTCGTGCTCGGCTCGAAAACTTTTCAAGTAATGAGCATTGAACAGGTGTGCGAGTGCTCGTTGCTCAAATGCTCGCACTGCTCCAATACGTTTGAGCAAAATCTGGAGCTTTATTAGAAAGGTTAGATACACTTTCAAAGAAGAAATAGAATCTAGAATATCTTGACTTATAAGCAAACTATTTCAAAGAGTAAAATTCGCCAACAATTTTTAAGAAAAATTTTAAGCTTCCATTTAAAGAAAAATAGATTTTTTAAATTAATAAAAAAAAAATAAAAAAATAAATAAATAAATAAATAAAATTTTAATGTTAATATAAAAATTATTAATGAAAAACATTTGCAATAGTTGTTGTGATAAAGTTTTATTTTATCTTATTTTATTTCATTCTATTTTTTTAATTTTTTTAATTAAATTTTTTCATTTTATTTTTTTATTTTTATTTTTTGTTCTTTATTTTATTTAACATTTTTTAATGTTTTTATTTTATTTTATTTTATTTATATAATGTTATTTAGTTTCATTTATTTTATTTAATTTAAATTATTTTATTTCATTTTTTTTATATTAGTTTATTTTACTCAATTTTTTTTGTTTATTTATTTTTTAATTTTATTTAGTTTTATATAATTATATTTATTTTAATTTAATTTAAATTCATTTTATTTTATTTTAAGTTTTATTTATAATTTTCTTATTTTTTTTTTTATTTTTTGTTCTTTAGTTTATTTAAATTTATTAATGTTTGCTTTTATTCAATTTAATTTAATTTAATATAATTGAAATTTATTTTGTTTTATTTTGTTTTAATTTATTTAGTTTAATTTAATTTATTTTAATTTTATATTGTTTTATTTTATTTTATTTTATTTTATTTCATTTTAGATTAAATATTTTATTTTATTTCATTTTGTTTTATTTTAATAGTGCATTGAATACATTTTGCTGCCACAAAGATGACGATTTCGAATGCAAGTTTGTTGCTTAAGTCTTTCGTAGCTTTGTTTATTATTTAAATTCCTCACATATCAGCAAATCAATCTTAGCTGCAGAAAATCATAGAATTCATATTCTAATTATAATAGGAAATGATTTTTTAATTAATTCAACATAAAGCCACGCTAATTTGACAAAAATCCCGCATTAGCCTCATTTGCATATTTTCTCTTTTACAAATATCTTGTATTTAATTTATTAAAAAACTCTCCAATGACTAATCTTGGAAATATTTAATAAAACTATTAGTTACACCCAAACGCAACTTAAGCTACTACTAAAAAACTCATATCGAATGCTCACCTGTCTCAACTGCTCACTAATGGACATTGTTTAAGCCAATTCTACGTTAGATTAAATTGCCAAGAAGATATGACACATCAATCGGTGTCACCACTCAGCGTAATTTGTTACGGAAATGAATATCAAAACCATATCGAATCAGTGTGTGATTTGCGCAAAAATGCACTCAAGCTAATCACAACAACAACGGCAAAGAAAAATGTGCACACAATGAAAAATCAGTGAAGAAATAAGCAACCATGAGTTTTGCTTTGCATGACGAATTGCATATGTGGAAGAGATGAGAAGATAGTGAAGTAAACAAAAATTTTCATGCTCACTATGTGAGGGAAGGGAAAAAGTTGCGAAATATATGCAAAAGAAAGGCAGAGTGTCAAAATATGTCAGCGACAAAAGCATGAATGAGTGATGAATTGCCGGTAAAGAAAGAGATTTATGCAGAAAATCAACAACCATAGCGAGTTTTAGTGGAGAGATTTCATGTTATATAGAGACGTTGACTGGCAATTAAGCACAAAGTTGGCGTTAATGTCTACTTCTCTACTCACTTGTTGCTGAAGTCAAAAAATAAAAAATAAAAAATAAAAAAATTAAAAAAAATAAAATCAAATAAATTATAAAAGAAAATATTAAATTTAAATTAAAAAAAAATAAAATAAAATGAAATGAAATAAAATAATATAAACTAAAACAAATTAAATAAAAATAAAACAAAAATATAAAAATTAAAAAAAAAATTAAAGTAAATAGAAAAAATAAATTAAATTAAAACAAAAAAAATATAAATAAAAAATAAATGAGGAGTAATAAAAAATAAAAATAAAAATAAAATAAAATAAAATAAAATAAATAAAAAATATAATAGTCTGAAAATAAATTAAAGTATATAAAATAAAATACAATAAGTTTAAAGAAAAATTAAAAAATTTTAAATTAAAATCAGTTGCATTAAAATAAAAAATTGAAAAAAATTAAAATATATTAAAATAAGATAAATTATTTTAAATCAAATAAAAAAAAGAAAAAAAAATAAAAAATATAATAAACTTAAAATAAATTAAAGCAAATAAAATTAAATAAATTACATGAAAAAATTAAAAAAAATAAAAATTAGAAAATAAAAATTTTGGAATAAAAAATATATAAAAAATAAATAAAAAACATAAAATAAAACAAAATTTATTAAAATAAAAAAATAAAAAAAATAAAAAAAGGAAAAACCAAATATAATTAAAAAAGATAAAAATAGGAAAAAATAAAAATAAAAATAAAAAACAAAATAAAAAAAAAGAATAAGCAAAAACAAATTATATGAAAAAAAGGTGACTAAAAAATAAAATTAATAATATAAATAAATTAAATAAAAAAGAAATAAAATAACATAACATTTAACAGACAAATATATAAAATAAACTAAAACAATATAAAACAAAAAAAAATTAAATATTATAAAAAAATATAAAATTAAATTAAATTAATTGAAAGAGAACATGTAAATATTTAATAAAATAATATAAAATTAAAAAATTTTATGATAAAATAAAATAAAATGCAATAAAATTAAAAAATTACGAAATGAAATAAACGTTAAGCAGGGTAAAAAATAATAAAATGAAATAAATAAGTAAAAAATTAAATGAAATAAAAATAAGTAAATTAAAAAATAAATAAATATAAATAAAATTATAATAAATAAAAAGAAATAAATAAATGAAATAACAAAACAAAATATACAATTACAGGCCGCATTAAAAATACCCATAAATATAAGTCGAGCCCGACAAGCAATCCTACTTATATACATTTCTCAGACTATTAATGCCAGGATGTATGCAGGACTGCAAAGCACTCGCTAACCCAACAATAAGTAAAAATAGCGGCTAATATTAGCGCACTTAATAGTTGTTGGTTAGTAAAAAAATTGAATAATACAACAACAGATTACATGGCAGGCGTTGGCTCAGTTGGTAGAGCACTCGCCTGTGATGCCAGAATCCGTCGGTTCGATCCCTGGCAAAAGAAGTCTGATGAGGAGATGTGGTGATCTCCGAAACAGCTGTCACTTCTACCACTTTTTCTTTGTTGTATAACAATATTCAATGAAAAAAATAAAGTTTCTAACAAAAATTTTCCTTTGAATACAGCTCATTACTTATAACCAAAAACAATTACAGGCCGCATTAAAAATACCCAAAAAAATATATATTTATATAATATAATCGAATAAAATAAAGTATAAAAAAAAAAAATAAAAATAAAAAATAAATATAAGAAAAAAATTAATAAAAAATAAAAGATTAAAAATATATATATAAATATATATAAAGAAAAAATTTATACAGTTATATAAAATGAACAAATTAAAAAGAAACCAATTAAATTAAATCAAATGAAATAAAGTAAAAATAAATTTGTTTGAAAAATATATTTATAATTATATTAAATTAAATTAAAAAAAAAAATTAAAATGCATTAAAATTTAATTAATAAAATTTTTTTTTAGATAAAATAGAATAAAATAAAATAACTAATTAAAAATTAATAAAATAAAACAAAATAAATTATATTAAAAAAAAGTATATTTAAGTAAAATAAAAAAATAAAAAAAATAAAAATATTAAATAATATAAAATAAAATAAAATAAAAAATAAAATTAAAATAAATATTTAACAAATAATAAAGCGTGTTTTTTATAGAGGTACAGAACTTTAAGTTGGCATTACTTTTCAAGATGGCGACCGATTTAACAGCTGTCAAGTGATTTATTCTCAGTTTGGTTTGGCAATTCATCATGAATAGACTCACGCCTGAACAACGCTTGCAAATAGGGCAATTTTATTCCGAAAATAATGGTTATGTGCAGAAAACGTATCGCGCACTACGTACATTTTATCGTCGACAAAATCGTCCATCAGAGCAGTTAATTCGATTAACCATCGAACGTTTTCGCACCACGTTTACTCTTGTTGATAACCCCAGAGACGCCGTACGGTGCGTACAGAGGAAGCTATTGTTGCTGTAGAGCGTAGCATTGAGGAAGGCCCGAATGAGTCCATCCGCCATCGAGCACAGGAATTGGATCTGTGTCCATCCACTTTATGGAAGATTTTGCGGAAGGATCTTGGTTTGCGTGCTTACAAAATCCAACTCGTGCAAGATTTGAAGCCAAACGATCATCAAGTAAGGCTAAGTAGATTCGTCGAATGGGCCCAAAACGAGATTACCGTTGTTCCCGATTTTCATTAGCGAATTTTGTTTAGCGATGAAGCTCACTTCTGGTTGAATTGCTACGTCAACAAACAAAATTGCCACATTTGGAGTGAAGGTAATCCTCAAGTGTATGTTGAAACACCGTTACATCCAGAAAAACTGCCTGTTTGGTGCGCTTTATGGGCTGGTGGAATCATTGGTCCGTACTTTTTCAAAACCGATGGTGGCCAGAACGTTACAGTCAATGGTGATCGGTATAGAGCCATGATTACTAACTTTTTCATTCCTGAATTGAATAACCATGATGTCCAGGAGATGTGGTTTCAACAAGACGGCGCAACATGTCACACAGCTCTTGCCACAATAGATTTATTGAAAGACACGTTTGGTGACCGCCTACTTTCACATTTTGGACCCGTGAATTGGCCTACAAGATCTGGTGATTTAACACCGCTAGAATACTTTCTGTGGGGCTATGTAAAGTCATTGGTCTATGCGGATAAGCCACAAACGCTTGACCATTTGGAAGACAACATTCGCCGTGTTATTGCCGATATACGGCCACAAATCTTGGAAAAAGTCATCGAAAATTGGACGTCCAGATTGGACTATATCCGCGCCAGCCGTGGCGGTCATATGCCAGAAATCATATTTAAAATATAATGCCATAAGATTATCTTTCGGATAAATAAAATTCATGTCAATCGAATAATCCATCGTTGTTTTATTGCAACTTAAAGTTCTATACCTCTATAAAAACACCCTTTAATTAATAATCGCATAATTATAACCCTTGGCGGAAGATCAACAACAAGTACTCCATAAATGGCAACAACAGAAGCTAGTAGTGCTGATAGATGTATACAAAACTAAAGTATATATGTTGGTACAAACATATTCTTTTATTCTCCTCATACTAACCACTTGTTGCAACTGGCGCTGCATCTGCTGGTAAATCCTTTTTTACTTCCTTACTTTCAACAACACGTCAGTATGTATGTAGTATTGTAGATCACAAGTAAATAAATATGTAGTTAGATAAGAATGCAATTAACGGTATTTAAACATATGTACGTGCGTCCAATAGTCGGTATTGAATAATAAGCTAGTTGACTCTGCGCGCAGATAGACTGGTATTCATATAAGTATATGGTAACGACCATGCGCTAAGACACCACCAGTATGTAGACAATGGAAACAGCTCGTAAATTGGATGTGGCAACAAAAGGTATGAAAGTAATGAAAAAACTATGCAACAAGTTGCGGCGAATGTTTGTAATTATTGCGATAGAGAGTGGACAAAAAGATAATTAGAATACTCGTAAGAAGCAAATGGAGAACATGAACAGAGCACTCCATTGCTGAGCTTAGGCTGATAGTTCTTACAACGCTTAAATTTATCGAGGAATTGGCTGATTTTTAAATGCTAGTAGTGGCACTACCATATTAAATCAAAGAAAATTTGTAACTCTATTTGAGGTCTGAATACGTTGGTCACCCAATCATTTTAGCAACGTGACTGTCGACGAAGGTAGCAATGGCTGTACCGCTCCGGCGCTTTTGTTGTATTTCGTGTAAGGAAGCGGACATACATATACTATGTCAATTAGGGGGCTATGCCTTTCATGGCCGAGAATGTACTCGTGTTGCTGGAATTCTCCTTCAGTATAGATGAGGAAGCGTTTCGGCACTTCCATTACCTTCAATGGCCTTCTCCTACCTACCCAGGTGGATTTCACATTAGCTCTGTGAATGCAGAAAAAATACTAAGGATTTGTATCCCTAAAAGATCCCGCTAACAGGCTATGGCTCACGGCAGTAGAGATATGTTTCTTCATTTTTCAGTTAAAAAAAAACTCCGCCTTCCTCAAGACAGACACAATACAAATTAACTACTCGTTTTCCTGGAACTCTCATCCAATAAACACACTCAACAAGAATTAATTTATACAAAATGCATAAGAATTCCACATGTTGCCGAACAAAACAGCGCAGTATTTCTAAAGAATAACACAAGCAAACGCCGGCGGTTAACCGACCAACGACAAAACGACAACTTGACAGTTAACAGCCGACTAGAAACGAACCACTAACCAGCAATCAATAACTGTTTCTTTACATAGGCCGTACATTGAATAATAACGAAAATCGATTACAAACGGTACATGAACAACAACAACAACAATAGCAGCAAGACATATGAAGTCGCCAGTAACTGGAAAATATACATATAAATACATATATACTCCTACATATAAGTGGGCAAGTGTAAACTAAAAACAAGTTGGCAATTAAAAAAATAACTGTTACAAGTGCGCAAAGCAAAAGCAAAATAAAAGAAGAATGTTTGTACCAAAAACAAAAGAATTCGCGAAAACAGAACACAGAGTGGAAGTGGAGGAAATGGCTTCAAACACACGTGATAAAAGCTAAGGAGTCTAGAAAAAATGACAAAATGATGAAAAAGAAAAAGAAAAAACAAATTAGGCTGAGAAGAAGAAGAGCAAAAGTAAAAATTTATGGAATAAGCAGCACTAAGTAAAAAGAAAAGCAACAAATCAAATCAATGAGCTGGGAAATTAAGATGTAATAATAAAATAGTAATAAAAAATCAAATGAAAGAAGTAAATAGTCAAAGAAACTGTTATTGGTAGTATTTAAAATGTTCAAAAACCTAAATGCGCAGTTTTCAGCTCACTTTTACTTTGAAATCATACGAGTATATAGTCTCGATCGAACAATGACGAAAAGTTTGCCAAGCGGTAGATTATGGTCACTTTTGATTTCAATATAACCTTAAAATTTAATAAAAAATTAAGTTTCTTGGTTCGCATTTTACCAGAAATTCACTGATTAAATTAATTTAATTAAATCTACCACTAAATTTGATCATCTATGAAAGAGTAATAAGAATCCGTATTATCTTTAATAGAAAAACATGGTCAAAAGGTTATCGAAATAGTATGAATTAAGAGGTAGTGTTGGCAAAAGCTGATTCCATCAGTGATGTGTTTGTTTGGTACTACTTCCGCACATGTGTATTTCAGTTTTCTCTGAATTTTTGGCATTATTGGTATTAAGGGGGAGTAGAAGTTTGGCATTAATTCCAAATTTCTTGTTGCTATAACAACATTTGTGTGATTGAGGTCTCTAAGGAGGTTAGTTTTTGTATCAAATGAGCTATAAACTTGATTTGAATAAATTTCTTTAAGGATTGGCATATTTTAGTTAAACCCTTTTTTACACAATCCATGATTTACAAGTACGCAATAGTATACAATACAAGTAGAAAAGTAGAAAATAGGTGAAATCATAACGGTAATGTTTGAAAGTCGAAATTCACTATAAATCCTTCAAAAATTGTCCAGTAAAGTAATATTTCTTAGGGACGATCATATTAAATATATGAAATGGGGGAGGTGCACATTGGGCTAAACCTAAAAATTTCTGGCATAAGTCTAAACGTTTATGAACGCGCAATTTTTTTTTTTTTTTTTTGAAACTTAATATCCTAATTGCATCAATAAAAGTAATGGGGTGACAACCCCAACTTTGTTATAAGCTCGCAAACTCGCAAATTTCTATCAGCTGTTTACCACCGCAGTGTTAGTAGCTGTTAATGGACATAAAGATGTCAAAAAAAATCGAAAAATTAATTTAATTATTGTCAATGCGAATTTATACGTTGGTTTGCTTTATCTTTGTAAAACTTTGTTTTTATTTGCTGTAAATTTGTGGCGTCCATAGAAAGAGAACTACAAAATAGGTCCTTAGGGTTAGGTGGGTTTGAGCACTCAAAAAAATCGTTTTTTTTGTCTTTTGTCTCTTGTAAAATATGTTTAAAATATTCTCCTAAAATTTCAAATCGATCGTAGTAAAATTCTAAGAGTTATGCCCTTTGGAAGTTCCGCCCATCAGACCATGTCTGTGCCAATTTGAAACTTTAAACGCGTTTATCTCAAAACTCTATTTTTTAAGTCGGTGGACAGGATTTCTCGAAAAGTTATAACGCGATTTGATTTAAATTTGGCATACATCTTTATAATAATAATATTTAGTTATTGAAGGAAGAATTTTTTTATTACAACTAATTTTTTTTAGCTAATGCATGTGGAAAATTTGATCAAAAAATTTATTTTTTCAATTTCAAAGTCTGTGAAAAATTCAAATTTTAATTTTTTTCCTTCGTCCAGTAACGAGATTTATCAATGTACTAACGAAATATTTTTGGTTTTTAGATTTTAGATGAACCAATAATGAGTTATGCTGTCCACGGTGAGGGCATTTTCTTTTGAGACGTCAAGGGATATGAGGTACCAACGGCTGAGTTTTCTGAATTTTTTAATCAAAATTTCACAAAATACTTTTTAAGTAAGTGTCTTTGATATGGTGAATTGTTTGAATAACATATATGATTTTATATATAAAAAAAAATTGTGAAAGTTCCTTTTTTTAACCTCTCAAACCCACCTAACCCCTTAATTGATGAAGCTGAATTGATTTAGCCATGTTCGTCTGTTTCAACGTAAACTAGTCCCTCAGTTTTTGAGGTATTTAAATCAAACGTAGTAGATAGATGCACTGGTACATTTAAACGATCAGTTGTAGGAACGGTCCAAATCGGTCCACTGAAACATAAAAACTTCCGAGTTTGCAGATTTGTAATTTTGGGTCATAAATCTGTAAAAAAAAGTACCAAAGGCCGTAAAATTTGGTATACTACACTTACATAATGAAATGCACATCGATTCTGAAAATCACCGAAACCGCAACACTATATCATATAGCCTCCATACAACTGATTTGTTCAGTTATGAGTATTTGCGTTAAAAATCCGCTAGAAATCAGATAAGTGCGTGAAATCTGATATCATACACACATATTGCATATAGGTACTGAATATCATCGAAATCAGAAAAGTATATCATAAAGACCCCCCACAGAAAATTCGAAATTAATGGTGAAAAATTATTATTATTCGTGGCTACGTCTGAGATGGTCCATCCGTTGAGTCCAATTTTCGATGACTCGTTCGGGCATTTCGACTGGTAATAGGAGAATGACACACGTGATGTTTTGCTCCAAGGTCTGAATCGAAGCGGGATTGTCCGCATAGACTTTGGACTTTACATATACCCACAGGACAAAGTCTAACGGTGTGATATCACACGATATTGGTGGCTAATCAACCGGCCCAAAACGTGAAGTTATCTGCTCACCGAAGTGTTCTCTCAAGGAAACCATTGATTGATGCGATGTGTGGGAAGTGGCGCCGTCTTGTTGAAACCAAATGTCGCGGAGATCACCATCTTCCATTTCAGGCATCAAATAGTCAGTTATCAGGACGTAATAATGGTCGTCATTGACGGTTACGTTCTCACTGGCATAATTTTTGAAGAAATATGGGCTGATGATCCCACCAGGCCACAAACCACACAAAACCATTGTCTTTTCTAGAGAAGATAGCAGTAACCTGAATAGGCTCTTTATCCGAAATGCAGCAATTTTGGTTGTTTACCTACTCATTGAGCCAGTAATGGGCCTGATCGCTGAACAAAATGTGAACTTTTCAATAGCCCATGGAGCGAAGCGATGTCGCTTGGGAAGGGCATTTTGTAGGCTTCCAATTTAAGATCTCGACGTAAAATGCGTTAAGTGGTTTCTTACGTCGGTTGCAGTTACTACGAACGGCGCTGAATCTACTCTCCACGATCTTCGTGTACACTCTCAGCTACGCCCGCTGTATTTTTTTTATTGTTTGCTGGACGTGGTATATTCGGTCGAATATTTGCCAATAATGAAGGCTGGGTCTCAAGGTGGGTGATGGTGCTTCAAATAGTATGCTCAGTACTCAGTAGGCCGATTATGTTGACCATAAGTTGAGCCAAGCGCGTGAAAGGCATTCTTTATAGAATGTGAATTTTCGTAATAAAGTTGAATAATTTGTAAACGTTGTTCAGGCGTCGTAAGTTCCTTTCCATGATGAAATGTCTAACAATACTGAATACTGATATATAAATAAATATATATATATATATATATATATATATATATATATATATAAAGGCCCAAAAACCGTCTAAGAGAGTAAAATTTGGTTATCTACAGAAATGAACTCAAGTTAATATTGATATTGACTGAAAATCATCGAAATCGAATAATCAATATAGAACTACAACTACAACTATATCCAGCGCAGCGGAATTTTTCTCATTGTCTTTGACAGATTTAGAGAATGAAAAGCGAAGGATTTCTTAGTTTCGGTACCAGACGCGTTCAGCTCTTCCTTAGCTTACTTAACTACCTATTATCTACAAGATTTTTTTCAGTCACTACGAGAATGAATTGCTCAAACATATTATTCATACATTACAAGCAACAACAACAACTATGGAGATTTACACCGCTGATGGTATTGTGATAATTATGTTGCATGCAGCAGATAAGCCATCAGCACAGCATCTGTCACAGTCGGCAACTGTAAAAAGGTACAAAAACAAAACCGACCAAGGAGACATGCCAACACACACATACATATGCATGTATACATACGTATATGCAAATAGCAAATGACAGAGTAAATGACACTTTGCTACAAGTACAAATAGTTGAAAATCATGAAAGCATGAAAGACGCATAAATATGCTTATTAGCAAACATACTATACATACATACATACTCATGCATGAATAAAAATACATGTAATCATTCTAAAGAGCATGAAAAGGAGAGAGAAAAGTTTGTTTGTTGTCTTTCCCGCCAATTGCAGCTTGGAGTAGGTCAGTAGTGGCACTTACGAGCATACATACATACATACATACATACATTTGTGCATTTAGTCACATGTAATGTACAGGTATTCCCCGTCAGGCAGAAATTGACATACATTTCCAAGCAAGAAAAATAAAGAGCAACAACAACAAAACTTAAAAAAAATGCCACAAAAAGAATGGGGAATTACGGGAATACCGCAGAGCAGCAGTTAATGCGAAAGTACATGCCAAGTTGAGTTGTAAAATTCACCGTTACATGCAGTTGGCGGATAAGGTCAAGGTTGATGGGATGCGGATGCTTGATTGCCTTTAAATACATACATACATACCTACATATACAAGCATTCATACATATAAATGCTGTGCATGTGTCTATATCAGTGTTGGCAAGTTAATTTTGCTGTCTGTTGTTGTTGCTGTTGTTGTTGCTTTCACATATTAAGCTTGCACTTGTGCTCTGGGCTGCTGTCATTTGCTTTTCACCGAATGCCACACACATACAATTCTGCGATTCGTGCAGGCGTTGATGTCACCAATGAAAACAACTACAACAGCAAAAAATAATATAAAAAATAATAACAACAATAGCAACAACAACAAGAGTAATAATTCTTTTACCTTCAATTTACACACGCTTATGTGGGAATGCAAGCGCAGCTTTAAGGTTATTTGTTGTTGTTGCTGTTGTTGTATAACTGTTGAATATTCATGTAGTTATTAATGTTCTTGCAGATAAGCTCGCTGCGCGTGTGAGTGGTGAATGTTTTGCTTTTATAAGAATATTTGCAATTTTTTTTTTCAATTTTATTTCAGAAAGTAAATTCCGGTTTCAAGTTCGTGGGAAAAAATTTCTAAACAAACTTGTAGATATGCATGTGTGAATAGTATAAATTTATTCATTCAAATTTTTTTAGATTTCAAATATATCAATTATGTTACTCAAAAGACTAAAAGCCTTCAAAAGTTGCCACCGAGGCGTACGTAAAGTGAGATATTCGAAGGATTTCAGACTGATAAAGTTGCTCCAAAACAGTCTAATCAAAGTCTTGCAGCGTAGGCTTCATAAAATCTAGCAAGTCAAAATGTGTATAGGAAAAAAAAAATTTTTTTTTACCAAATCGCAGCAAATTCCGTCATTTATTTTCTGTACAAAGCAGGAAATTTCAAATTTGTACTATCAAAGCAATAATTTCCAATTTGCCTGATTATTAAATTCAAACACTTATCTACAAAAGCATGTGAAACTTTTCGACATACACACACACACATGAAATGGCGTGCAATAAAATACTCTGCCCGAAGCATTGAAATAACTACGGAAAATGTTCGCTCGACATTTGATAGACAGAAAGAGGACAATTTTTAGCCACACGCACAATAAATCTCATGTTAATACAAACCACATGAAAATGAAGTTTTTCTAACTGTTTTGTTTTCTTTCCGCTATTTTGATTATTTTTTTCGTGAAGTATGGCCAAATTGTAAAAACATTTTGTCTTAACTGTTTGAATAACTGACCACGCCAATGTCAGGCAATGTAGCACATTTTTTTCAGAGCACTCATGTCTGCTCAAATTTATGCACATATTAGCGAGGATAAATAAGCTCATGTGAATGAATAATATTTATTTTTATTTTTTTATTTGTTTTTATTTATTTTATTATTATAATTTTTTTTTTTTTTTTGTTTTTATATTATTTTATAGTATTTTATTTGGTTTGGTTTAAGTTGATTAAATTGGTTGCGCCTTTCATGTACATGAAATTGTATATTAACTTTGGTCCGAGGTATGTAAATACCAGAAGGAGAAGAGATAGACCTACCGAAATTTATACCGATGGCATCAGAATGACAAGCTGAATTGATTTAGCCATGTCCGTTTGTCCTTCTGTCCGTCTGTCCATCTATCCGTCTGTCCGTCTGTATGTTTGAAGGTAAACTAGTCCCTCAGTTTTTCAGATATTTCAATCAAACTTGGTAGGCAGATGTACTTATATGTTTAAACGCTCGTTTGTCGGAACTGGCCAGGTCGGACCACTATGGCACATGTACGACCGACTTTTCAGATTTGTAATTTTGTGTCATAAATCAGTCAAAAAAAGCATTTAAGACCATGATATTTGGTAAACTATACATAAGTAATGAGCATACTTATTATGTCTGAGAATCAGCGAAATCGGACGATTATAATATATAGCTCCCGCACACCGATTTTTTCTGATGTGAGGCTCTGGTCAAAACTAAGTGAAAAAAGCATCGAGGAGCGTGAAATTTAATATTCTATACAAAATAATCATTTGAACTGAAAATAATCGACATCGGACTGCTATATCATATAGCCTCCACACAACCAAATTGTTCAGGTAAGCGGTTTTGGGTCAAAAATCAGCCAAAAAAGCATCTAGGAGCGTGAAATTTGGTATTCTATCGATGTAAATTCAAGTTTATATTCACACTGAAAATCATCGAAATCGAATTTTGTAATTTGCAATAAACTTGGTATGTTCATGAAGAGTTTAAAGATTTCGGCATGGCCGCAGATACCCCTTATTCCTTTTTTATTTAGTTTCATTTCCTTTTTAGTTTATTTTCATTAACTTTTATATATTAACTTTTATATATTTTATATTAAATTATTAGAACTTTTTTTTTTATTGTTATTTATTTTATATGATTTAATTTAATTATATTTTAATTTTATTAATTTATTATATTTAACTTAATACAATTTAATTTTTTTATTTTACTCTAATTTACTTAAATTTATTTTATTTATTATTATTTTATTTTGCTTTATTCAACTTCTTATTGAATAAATTATTCTTTTTATTTTTTTAATATTTTTAATTTAATTTAATTTAATAATTTCATTGTTTAATATATTTATGTAATTTTTTTGTTTTACTTTATTCGGTTTTATCTTTTATTTAATTTAATTTAATTTAATTTCGATTTGTTTTGATATTTTTTAATTATATTTTATTTCGTTATTTAATTTATTCTTTTTTTATATAATAATATTTCTTTATTTATATTTTATTAATTTATTTTTATATTTACATTTTGTTTTTTATAGTTTTTCATTTTTTTCTATTACGTAATTTTTTTTTTGTTAATTGATTTAATTATTATTTTAATTTCTTTTATTTTTTTATGCATTTATTTTATTTTATTTCATTATATATTTATTTCCTTTGTCTTTTTTTAATTTTATTTTATATAAATTCATTTTATTGTATTTCATTTTAGCTTAATTTGTTTTAATTTAAATTATGAAATTTTAATATGCTTTATTTTAAATTATTTAAATTAATTTACTTTAATTTAATTTTTTATGGTAATTAATTTTATTTAATTTTAAATTATTTTGATTAATATATTTATTTTTCTTTTATGTTTTATGTTACTTTGTTTTGATTGATTTAATTTTATGTGGTTTAAATTAATTTTTATTTTATTTTCCTTTATTTTGGTTAGTTTATTTGCTTTTTTTAAGTTTGATTTAATTAAGTTTAAAATATTAATTATGTTGTCTTTATTTCTTCTATTTTTTTTAAATTGTATTCAATATAATTTTATGTTATTTTATTTTATTTTATTTTATTTCAATTTACTTAAATTTTTTATTTTATGTTCGTTTATTTTGTTTCTTTTCACTAGATTTTATTTCATAAATTTTTTTATGTTTATTTTAATTTAATAATTAAAATTTATTGCACATATTTTTTATACTATTATATTTTTACTTATTTTTTGATTTTTTTCTATTTTTTATAATGTTTTCTCATTTTACTTGTTTTATGTTAGTTAATTTAATTTAATTTATGTTTGTTTTGTCTTATTTTATTTAATTTCATTTTCATATTTGTTAAATGCTGTAGTAAATCCTCGCAGAGTTGAATGCATATAAACACAATTATATGTAAATATACTCGTATCTGGTGTTAAATATTTCGCGCGCATCTTGCAAGAATCAGATTACTGGTACACGAAATTTTTATTTTATGTAAATGAGTGAATTTAGGCCACTCTTCGCTTCGCTTGTATGTTAACGAAAAAACAAAATGCAAAGAAGTGAACTGAAATTTAGAATTGAGATTTCGCTAAATGCTAAAAGCGAAATGGTGTTAAATATGCTAATAGCGTAGTGATTGCGGAAGGCAATTGGCTTAACACATATGTACACCTTTGATTAGTATATACAAAAACATACATATGTATAATCTCTATTGTACTGATTTAAGAATTAAAACAACAAAGACGGAATTGGTAATAAAGAACTACGAGTATCAGTGAAGGGTGATAATGTGCAAATGAGCTCTATGAAAGAGATTTGCATGGAAAGCACGTACTGTCAAATGCTCAGATTCACTTAAATATCTGCTTTAAGCAATAAAATTTAATGAAAAGGTGCAGTCGAGCCAAATTACGACTGTCAACGATCTCAGAAATTTGGGATACTTTTTTTTTTGGAGTGTTTAATACATTTCGACATCGAGATTATGTGAAAGACTACTAATATAAAAGCTAAACAGATTTGAATTTCTTTGTAAGTCAGAAAGATCTAATCAAATAATTCTTTGATGCAGCCAAATCCCCATAGGTTTACATTGCATTGTAATAGAATGTATTTTATCTCGGTTATTAAAAAATAAATAAATTTGTAATTAAATTTTTTTATTTTTTTGACTTTTACCATTGTAGCTTTTTAGTAGATTTATTAACCCTTGTTTTGCTTATTTATTTTATTTTGCTTCTTTTTCTTTGGACTAATTTAATTTTATTTCACTTCCTGCTTTAATTTTATGTTACATAAACATTTTTCAACTTTAAAATAGTGCAGTTACAATAACTATTTCCTTTCAACTCACCACAAAATGGTATGCCATCTGGCACCCATGCACCCTTATCGCAAACTCGCCGCGCTGGTCCCAGTAGCTCAAAGCCACGCTCACACGTGTAGGAAGCAACAGTGCCATGCGTTAAATTCGCACTGGAAAACACGACTGTACTGTGCGCTGGTGATCCGGGAAAACTACAAGGTGGTTCTGAAATTGAGAGAGAAAATAAGAAATTATTATGTGAAATAAATTGTTTAGAACATACTTTTTATGGTTATATATTTTTCTTTGCTATAAGTGACAAGAATATACAAAAAAAATTTGCTTTATCAATAAAATTAAGAAGGAGGAATTTGTTTTTAATATAAAATAGGCTGTGATCCATAAAATTAGTTGCAAAAATTAAAGAAATTGAATTTATTTCAGTAATATTTACTTAGATTAAATGAAGGAAAATTATTAAAAGTTAAATAAATTTAACGTACCTAAATTTAAATAAATTCTATTCTAAATTTTTTGAATATATAAAAAAAATTTAATAAAATTGAATAAAATTTCATTAAAGTAATTAAATAAATTTAAATTTAAACTTTTTAAATTAAATTAAATAATATTGTAATATCTACTTGCTTATATTAATACTGTACAAATCAAAAATATTGTAATAAATTAATATTTGCTAAGCGCCTGCTAAACGCCAATTGAATTTCTGTTAAACTTTTAGTTAGAATAAATTTGAATCTTCGCCTACATAGATGATGGACTATTACATTAATCAATTTAAAAATTGAATTTGCCAACTAATTCCTTTAAACATATTTTATTCAGTGAATTGCTATTTTATCGATAAACGAAGCAGACAGAATGTCTGGAGCAATAGAAAATATTGAAAAGTTAAGCCGAGAAAATTATGCGGGTTGGAGCATACAAGTAAGGAGTTTGCTAATCACTCTTGATCTTTGACAGACAATTGGAGAATCATGTCCGGAAGAGGCAGGCCCAAAGGCAATTTGGTTTAATTGTGACCAAAAAGTTCTAGCGACGTTAATTTTGACGGTTAAATCTAATGAAATTATTTTCGTGAAGAAGTGACATATTGAAAGCACTTTATGAGACACACACAACGTCTGGGAAGGTAAATTTGTTCAAAAGGCTTCTACGAGTTAAGATAAGTGGGCGTAACAAATTTCCGAAACAGACGAATTTTCTTCCATCTTTGATGAATTGAGAGAAATTGAAATTAATTCAAATGAAATCTTTTTGTGTATATTTTGCTATTATGTAGTCTTCCGGACGAGATGGAAAATTTCGTGGTGGCTATAGAGAGCAGGTATTCACTTTCTAAATTTGATGTGTTGATATCAAAAATTTTGAAGAAGAACAGCGTAAATGATGAGACAGAAATGGCGATATTGCTGAGAGCGCGTTTGCGGCGAACTTTCATCTTGTGCAAGAAGAAAGACTTATTATATAAAGATAAAGTTATTTCTAAAGATACAAAAAACATTGAGGATATGAAAAATAACAAAAAATTTTATAAATGTGACAAAGGTGATCACATTCGTTATCAGTGCAAGAAAACAATCACCGTGGAGAAAACGAACGAATCAGCATGTTCATTATATGCAACTAGGGAAGCAAGCAACGAAGTTTGCATAATGGACAGTGGTGCAACGTGTCATATGTGTAAATGCGAAATATTTTGATTGTACTGAGGGGAAGAAACAAAAGATATTATCGGCGTTGGGTAAAATTCTATACGCACGAGGTATTGGAACAGTGAAATTGAAATCGGATTATTCAAATATAACATTGAAAGATGTATTATTGTATGTGCCGGAGTTACATTCAAATTTCTTTTCAATCGGCAAAGCAATTTCACACTGGTTTTGTGTTACACTTTCTAACAAAATGGCTATAATGAGGAACGAGAATAATGAAGAGATATTATCTAATATATCTTATGGTAAAGGAATATTTACTGCGAAATTAAAGAAATTAGTTTTGAAAGAAAAACTGCTATTTTGCGCCAATGGTACTAGCAAATGAGAGACTTACAAAATTCTTAAAATCTAGAGAGCAAAGCCAAGCGGATAGGTGTGACGGTGGCAAATTTGTTTTTAGTGTATCGAAGATCGCAATAGGTAAACAAAAGAAAAGTTAACCAAAAAGCATGTAGAACAAGACGGACAAACTAACTACTAAAAAGAAAATTATGTTTTAAGAAATTTGTTTATTTAAATAAAAGTTTTACTACAAAGCATATTCTTCTCAAGTTTTACTCAACTGAATAATTTAAAATCGGTTTAGTATGCTCGTCTCCAAATTTTAATAACTAATATTTTTAAAAAATTCGGAAAAAAGTGGTAAAAAAATTGTTTTTTTTTTTCAAACAACTGCCATTTTGTTAAAATTTCTTTTTTTTTTTTGCTATTTTTTAGTCATACGTTAGCGACATTCCTCTAGATTAATATTTTTTTCTTTTTGGTTTTCATATTGCTAGAAGAGGTGGCATCGTGTTTATGGTGGCGCGCCAACTTTTTTCGACCCCCACTTCATCAGCTGCTAATTTTTTGAATTTTGAATTTCATTAAAATTATTTTTTCTCTGCTGTCTTGAAAAAAAAAACTGGATGGTGAAATTGTTGATTGCCTTTTTCAGGACACTTCAAAAATTATCTTAAATTCAAGCGTTTAGAGCAGAGTTTGCCCTTAAAACGAATTGTTCGTGTTAAAATTGATATATTGAAAGTTAATTAAAGGAAATGAAAATAAATTAAATGAAAGTTATTTCTTTTAAAATTAAAATTATTCAAACATTTTACATAGAACTGCAAAAATTCTTAAGATGAGGCTGCCTAACAAAATATTATAGAAAGAAATTAAAATTAAATTAAATTTAATAGAAATTAGATAAAACTTTATTACAAATAGAATAAGCTAGAGAATGAAAATATAAACTAAAATTTATTTAAATTTATAAAAGTATTAAGACTTACAGCCATTTTAAATGTAATTTAAATTTTAAAATTAAATAAAATTAAGCTATTTTAAATTTAGTTAAAAATATAGAAATATATATGTAGTGTATAATTTGCAATTTAAATTATTTTAGAAATATATATGTAGCGTATAATTTTCAACTTAAATTATTTTAAATTAATTCAAGAACAAGAAAATTATTTGAGTGAAATACATTTTTTTCCAGCAAACCAATTTGTCTATATCAAATCACGTTGAACCTAAATAATTTATATATATAAAAATTCCAAAAAAAAAAAAAATATTCTAAATTATATAATATAAGGAAAAGAAGAGAACTCAATTTCAATTAAATCATATGAAATAAAATACAATTAAGCTATTTTAACTGCATTTATTGCACTAAACTACGATTCTTTTGCTTAATTAGCCTATAAGACTAGCCTGCAAGTTTGTAATATTTTTTCTTTATTTGTTTCTTTTTTTTTAATATTTTTTTTCTTACTTAAAAATTATTATCTGTTTAGACATGTCATTTCCGTTCTAGTTTTATACATTACTATGCAGCAGGCTGAATAAGCATGAAATACGCTTGCAAGCAGCAGAAAATGAAAATGCAGGAAATTAGCAAAAAAGTTGAACCAATGCATTAACTGTGTGTTATTCTAAAGAGCAAAAAAAAATAAATAAAATAAAATAAAACAATTGCAACATAACATTTCAACATTGTTGATATACGAAATTTATAATTTACGATTATTATGAAAATTTGATGATTACTCATACGCAGTGGTGGCCTACACAGTGGCAGGTCAGTGGTGGTCAGTCAGTACGCAATTTGTGTACTAACAAAAGGTTAGGTACGCAAATGATTGCTATTGCATTTATCTCGTCGTTGTAGGCAAATGTAATATGAATTACAAATTACTAGTTGCGCTCTTTTTTTAAGGAGTTTTTCTTCTTCCGACTGCTGAAATCTGCATCTCCCGCATGACAATTGACCAACTAATTGGTTCAACTTCATCATTTTGGTTTTATTCCCAGCGTGCATATGACATTTGCCATACATCGGTGCGGCACTCAAAATATATACATACATTAATGTAGCTATTGCATGCTGTACACACACACTGATAGGTGTGGGAAGATTTTACTTATTATGAGTTATGCAACAAAAGTCCAAAAAAAAAAAAATGAAATTTTCTGTACAAAAAATATATACATACACAAATATACAAATATGTGTGTATGTATGCGTAAATTTATACATGAGTATGTGAGAGCATTATTATTCATATTTTATTGCTGCATTTTTTTACAATTTCAATGGAGGCTTTTATAATGAGTTTGCTGTATGTATGTATGTCTGCATGTACTTGTGTCAGTCAGTTAGTGGTGTCAGTGTTTTAGTATCGTGCGTTTGTTCCATTCACTTATGTATATACATATAGACACAGGTTTGTGCAAACATTTCTCCATGATCTGTGCGTATGCTTTTATTACCGCCAGTGTGTTGTGCAGTTTTTCATTGCACTCGACGTCACAAATAAGGAAGCAACCATTTCACCCAAAAACCAGCTGCACTCTCAGTGTGTTGTTGTGAAATTGTATTTAAGCGTAAATCATCAGGAAAAGCGTAAAGCGTTGCATTGTATGGCCGAGCACACACATACACACACACTCGCAGAGTTTTTGTGTGTGAGTACTGATTTTATTTGCATTTAATTGGATTTTTATTTGCTTGTTTATTTAAACTAAGAAGTAGGTACATACTTGTGTACAAGGAAATTATGTAATTGTAATTAAAAATTAAAAAACGAAAGTGTAACGAATTCATCGGGTAAAGCGCATGTTAACGGGTTTTTAATGACAAGGTAATGCATTTATAAGCATTCGAAATTTTTATTTATTTATTTATTTTTTAAATCGTAAGCTAAGCTTGCCATACAAGTTATAAAAAAATGCGCTAGTCTAAAAAAAATCTTATAAAACTGATTGCTTTTTTCTTGATTTTATGTAGCTTAGGCATACCAGACCCATAAAAAGTCTGCTTCTATCATTTTGAGTTAGAGATTTTTTGAATTTTGCGGTTTGTATGGCTTAAGTGTCATCTAGAGTTTTCTTTCCCATACCAAAACAGCGTTTTTTCCTACTTTTCTTCAAATCATAGCTAGAACTACTTCCACCATTCATAATCACAACAAAAGCCAGTTTGAAGAGTCTCTAATTCCAAATTCTGACAAATTTTTCACAGCTTTCTATGTATGAGCAGCAGGGTTGTAAAGTTTACGCATTCCTTTTTCAGTTTGTTTTCTTATATTATCTCATAACTTTTTTGTTGTTGTTGCGGTAGCCGAGTTGGTTGCAGTGCGAGCTGCTCATTGAAAGATTAATGGGTTCCAGCTGTGTGCGGAGCTATATCCATATAGTTTTATCTTATCAGGTCACCCTCGTAAGAAAAAACTAACATTCCCTGCATATTTCTGAAGAGAAAAATGATACCTCGCACAGAGAAATCTTAGAAGCGTGATAGTCTATTCATATTTAACAACAACAACAAAAAAAAAAAGATGTTTACTTCTCAGAAAATTAGTCGAAAAACGTTTAAATAGTACCAAAATGAGATTTATACGTTTGAATTTTATTTAACTTTTTTTTAAAATCATCCTTAGGGCTCTAGGAGCATCATTAGACTGCTCAATAGATCCTGCCCATCTCATCACATCTCATATCAGCTCATCTCTTCTAATCGGTTTTTACCTCATCTTATCTCATTTCGTTTCGTCTCATCTCTTCATATATCATGTGATCTCTTCTCATATCATCTCATCTCATTTCTTCTCATATCATCTGATTTCATCTCATATCATCTCATCTCATTCATCTCATTTCATCATATCTCATCTCAATCTATCCCATCTCAAACCATCTCATTTCATCTTATCTAATCTCATCTCTTCTCATCGGTTTTCACATCATCTTATCTCATTTCGTTTCATCTCATCTCGTTATATATCATGTGATCTCTTCTCATATCATCTCAACTAATTTCTTCTCATATCATATCATTCATCCCATTTCATCATATCTCATCTCACTCTATCCTATCTCAAACCATGTCATCTCATCTCATCTCTTCTCATCTGTCTTCATCAAATCTCATCTTATTTTGATTCATCTCGTCTCATCTCATCTCATCTTATCTTTTTCATCTCATATCTTCTTTCACCATCTCATCTCTTTTCATCTCATCTCATTTGATCCCATCTCACCTCACATTATCCCATCTTATCTCATTTCATCTCATCTCATTTTTTATCATTCATCTCATCTCCACTTTCACCATCTCATGTCATCTCATCTCACTTTATCTCGTCACATCTTATGTCATCTTATTCCAACTCATCCTATCTCATGTCATCTCATCCCTTCTCATTACCTCTGATCTCAGCTTATCTCAACTCATCTCATGTGATCCCATTTTTCCCTATCTCACCACGATCTCATCTCATCCCATCTCATCTCATCCCATCTCATCTTATCCCATCTCGTCTCATGACCTCTGCTTAACCCAACTCATCTCAATTTATCTCATCTCAACGCAGCTCTTCTCTTTTCATATAATCTCATCTCACCTGATCTCGTCAAATCTCATCTTATCTCATCTCACCTCAGTTCAACTCATCGCTTCTCATCTGATCTTATCCCGGCTCATCTAATCTCATCTCCTCGAATCTCAACTCATTACCTGTGATCTCAGCTCATCTCAAAAATAGGCCATAATTTAAGCTCTAGGCCACTTCTAGGGACCTGAATCATGGGAAGGTAGGTAGTCGCACTTTTTGAAAATATTTTTAGAAAAGTAAAGTAGTTGTTTGAGCCTTAAGGAAGAACGGCTGTCCTGAGAACAGGTTGTATGAACGGTGTTGAACAAAAGAAGAGTGTTGAAAGTAAGTCATGAATGGGGACTCATTAGGCGAACGCACTTGGGGGATTTTTAGTACCGTTTCGTTTATGGAGGGTTTAATATTTGGTGGAATTCTACGACTAGGGTATGTTTCAATCTCTATTATTCAGATAAAACAATAATTTAATGGAATAAAATGAGCTCCCACTTTGCCTTCAAGAGTGCTTAGTAGAAATTTTTTTTTCTCCTCAACTTGCCTCTTCATTAATAAATTCTTCTAATTTATAATCTTTTTCTCTGTTATCCAACATAAAATCAATAACTTCATAACGGTTTGTTTGTGTACATATATATGTACAATATTTGCTAGTATAAATACCCACTCAACATCAAATAACTTATGGGCAAGAACAAGTGCCAATAGCGAACAGGCAGGTGTTTAGCGGACCACATAACACCATCAACCACCACTGCTAGTATACTGCTGTAGAAAAACGGTAAAAATATATTCTGCCACTAAGTGGTAAGTACGAATATCTACAACAAGTTGCTCTTGAAAATTCTGCGAACAGCACACGTTCACTTCAGTGGGTAAGCAGCAAAAGCATTGCAGAGCATAGCAGCATAGCAGCATTTTACTCGTTTGTACGAGTACACACATAGTATTTGCAGCGCTGCAGCAATATTTAACAGCGCATGGTGGCGGAGCTAATCGTTTGCCGGTTTGCAATTAATTTCCAGTTTCTAATGCATACAAACACTTACACATATATACATACATGCATATATTTAGTAATGTGAGTACATCTTCTGTTGTTGTTATATTTCAAGTTTGTGTCGTAAGTCTTCTGCTTTTCATGGTAGTGCTTTTTCTGCGTTTTTCTGTAGCAAACGTACTATCAAACATAAACTTGAATTGCTCTGTAAATTGTATTTTACGTGCAAATGTGTTGAAATGCTCGACTCAGCTCACTTCGTAAATATTTATTAGTTTGTAAAATTGTTGTAATTTATTATTTGCACTTGGCGGGAAATATTATTGGCGAAGACATAGGTATGTAAATGTATCAAATATTGTTCTTGTTTTATTCTTGTTATGCTAAATATTATGTTGTTTATTGTAATTGGGTATTCATGTAATATTCGAATGATTTATTAAAAAAAAAAATATTTAAATCAGTAAAATCTTTACTTGAAAAAAATATTTTTTCCAGAATTTTTTGGAAAATTTTAAATTTTATGAAATATTTTTCTAAGAGTTAGAATAGTTGACAGTTTGTTTAATGAAAACAAAATCAAATATCAAAGAAGTAGGCAAGATAAGATATTTAAATTTAATTTATTTTAAAAAGTTTTGTTTAAATTTATTTTTAGGCAACTAATTTACAATAACAAATCACCTTCAAATGACCGTAAGACCTTTTAAAATTATTCAGTTAAATTAAAGGCAATTTGCCGACTCAAATCAAAGCTGATATATGAGGATGTGTGAAGACTCTCCACCATCATTTGCAGCAGTGAAATTTTGAGAAGCTGAATTTAGACGTAGCCGTAAAAGCTTAAAAGACGATTAACCCTCTGGACATCAAAAAATTTTATCTTCCAAAAACTACTCCTACGAAAACTACTAAAATTTCCTTAAATGGTGTCAGGCGTCCATTAGACAAAAACGCCATCGAAAGAACAGTTTGTTCAGCGCTAAGGCCCATTTCAGGCTCAATGGGTATGTAAGCAAGCAAAATTTCCGCCTTTCGGACGAAGAGCAACCTGAAGAGATTCAAGAGCATCCAGAAAGGACAATGATTTGGTGTGATTCGTGGGCCGGGGGAATCATTGGTCCATATTTCTTCAAAATTGATGCCAGTGAGAACGTAACCGTCAATGGCGGCCGTTATCACGCCATGATCACCGATTATTTGATGCCTGAAATTGTAACTCGTGATCTCCGCGACATTTGCTTTTAAAAAGACGGCGCCACTTCCCACACATCGCATAAATCAATGGATTTATTGAGAGAACGCTTCGGTGGGCAGATAGTTTCACGTTTTGGGCTGGTCGATTGGCCACAATGGTCATGTGATATCACATCGTTAGACTTTTTCCTGTGGGGATATGTAAATTCTAAATCTATGCGGACAATCCTGCTTCGATTCAGGCTTTAGAGCATAACATCACGCGTGTCATTCGCCAGTTACCAGTCGAAATGCTCGAACGAATCATCGAAAATTGGACTCAAAAGATGAACCATCTGAGACGTAACCACGGCCAACATTTGAAAGAGATAATTTTCAAAAAGTAAATGCCAAAGAATGTTCTTTCGAATGATAATAAACATTTCCCGATTAAATTTGAATTTTCTTGTTTTTTTTCTATAAAAAAGTAAGAAACCTCGAAATGGATCACCCGTTATAATAATTCGGTTTCCCCCAAAAAAAAATATACTGTCAAACATCTCAGCAGTGAAAATCCACTAATTACAGTTTGATCCGCCCCAATGAAATTGGTAGAATTAACTCAAAAAAAAAAAAATCCAAAATGTTAAATCAGTTCAACCTTTAGTATAGTGAAGCTCCATGTAAGGAATTTCGACGTAGCTGATTGAAATTACTTCTATGCCTGATAAAGATTTAGTTTGAATTGTTTATTTCGAATGCCGAAACGTTGCCTACTTCTAGGTATTAGGTTATGTTAGCCAAGACATGTACCTGAAATAGTTATAAATAATAATAAAATTTTTAGGCATGTGGTTCTCAAGAAGAAATAAAACTCTTATAATTTAATGTTTTTCTCAAGAACTCTGCTTTATTATACAGATAAAGGTTTGCCATTATGTTTAAAAAATGATTTTTGGCAAATGATCGCCACGGCTGACTTGAACAAATTTCACCCGAGAGGCCCAATTTTCGACCACCTTTTGCAGCAACTGCCACCGTAAGTCAGTAATAATGTGCCGAATATTCTTTTCCAAGGCATCAATCGTCTCGGGTTTATCTGCGTAGATAAGCGACTTCACATAACCCCACAAAGCCAACATCCAGCGGTGTTAAATTGCACAATATTGGTGGCCACGCCATAGGTCCATGACACGAGATAATGCGCTCATTAAAATTTTCCTTCAATAAATAAAAATAATTAAATTTCGTTGTCTGTATGGCATGTAGCGTCATCTTGTTGGAATCAAAGGTCGTACACATAAACACGCTCCAATTCAGACACGATGGAGTCATTAATCATGGCTTTCTAGCATTACCTCTTGACTATAACAGTACGGCTGGCTTCATCTTGGAAGAAATATGGACCAATGATTCCCTCTGCGCATAGAGCACACCAAACAGTGACTTTTTTTGAGGATGTAAAAGAATTTCAACAATGATTTATGAATTTTTATCACTCTAAATGCAACCATTTTGTTTATTAACCTATCAAAAGTGAGCTTAATCGCTGATCAAAACTTTCTTGTGAAAGTCTCGATCGGTGGCCATCTCATTTGAAGCCCATTCACCGATCGTGCAACACGCTTGGTGACCGTTTGGCTTTCATTCTGGCACGAGTTGTATTTTATAAAATCTTCGATTACCTGAATGGTCACAGCTCCCATTATAAAGAGAAAGTGTAGTCGACGGCCTGAATGCCTCTATTTTTCGACGTTCTCAAGAGCTGGTACTTTCTTACGGCACATTTTGGCGTATTTTGCATTTCGACTTACACCTACATCCATATAAAGTCCAGCTCATACAACAACTGAAGACAGCTGATCATTTACAATGCCGTAGTTACGTCGACTAGGTGCTTGAGCAACAAGCAGTGGGCGTAAGCAAAATTGACGCATTTGAGGCTCCGAGAACCCTCGTATAATTGAAGGGAAAACAATATACCCAAAAATCTTATTGTCTGATGCGATCTTTGGTACAAAGGTGTGATTGGACTTTACTTCTTTGAAAACTATAACGACGAGACTATCACTGTCAATCTGTCAATTCGGAACGTTTTGGTCATATGATAATCGCCTTTTTTTGGCCTGCAATTGAAGAACACAATTTGGACAATATGTGATTCGAACAAGATGGTGCCACATGCCACACAACACGAGCGAATATGACTTTATTAAGAGAGAAATTTCCCGGCCGCGTAATCTCTCGTCTTGGCGATTGTCAATTGGTAGCCGAGATCGAGGTCGTGCGACTTGACACCCTTGGACTTTTTTTCTTTTGGTGGGGCTATGCGAAAGACCGGGTTTATGTGGATAAACCTTTAAATCTTCAGAACTTGGTTACCAACATTCGTCAAGTTATGGCTGAGATATCGCCAAAAAGTGGTCGAAAACTACCTCGAACGGATTGAAGTTTACAAAAATTCACGAGGCGATCATCGGTCATTTGAATGACTTAGTGTTTCAAACATAATGTCAAGGTTCAAGCTTTACAATATAAATGGAATTTCATGAAAAAAATTATTTTAAATACATTTTAATCTCGTTTTTTTTCGGAAATCGCAAAATAGACATTTCTGTTTTAATAAAAGAATTGATTACAACAATAATTCAGCCCATTAATTTAGAAATTTTATACTGCATTTAAAATGTAAACGTTTTTTAATTAATTGTTTATTCATCTCCACATCAAATGAACTGAACTTTCATTTTAACTGAATAACCACACACTATAAGACTCCATTAATTTTTAGATTGCGCTACCGCAATCAACATAATCAAAAATCAACAAAAAAGAAAATTTAAAAATAAACTAAAAGAAATTAAAATAAAATTAAATCAAAGAGAATAAAAATAAATGAACAGAAAACATTATCAGCCGCTAAAAAATCCCATCAAACACTTGAGCCGCTCCGATTAACGGCAAACCAGAAGTGGACAGCACAAACTAGTGCAGACACTAAAAAAATACCACAAGTTTTACACATACGCACACACACATACATACATGCACACAACAAAAACAACAGCAAGCAGGGTACACAACAAAATAGTTGGTTAGAAAAGTGGAGTAACCTGATAGTCAGCGCTTACATCAAATAAGAGTAGTTGTAGCGTCAATAACAACAACAACAACAAAAAGCGTAAACAACTTTACAGCAAACATTTTAACGATTTGTTGAAAATGAAAGAAAATAAGAATTGTAGAGGCAATCAACAAGCGCTTGTATGCTGCCGGCCACTTGTTGTCCCCATCATCATGCCACAGTCGCAGTCAGTCACAACAGTTACTACAGAGTCCAACAGGTAGACAGACAGACAGACAGAGAGACGGACGCTCGGAGGCTATCAACTAGTGCAAGTGCTTTACATAATAATAAATAGCGACTTAATTGCCTTTATCGGTGATTACTCCACGTATACGAGTACTTAGTGGTGAATGGCGAATGGCGAATGGGCAAATCTGGGCTGAATTGCAAGGTGTTTGTGTATGTGTGTTGATGAAGTGGGCTCAACAAGTTGCCATAAAAGGCGGAAAATCATGGCATGTGTTGTGGATTTTTATTTTAAGATTTTTGTTGACTTTTTTTTCTGGTTGTTTGTACACATACATGTCTGCCTCTATGTGCCGTGAGTTGGGGTTAAAAAAATTTAACCAAAGGGTTTTTTGTAACTATTTTTTATTGGTTTTTTTTGAAAAAAAAAAACTTTTTAATGTTTTTCTGATAGATTCCAAAGAATTTTAGGCGAAATTTCACTATACTAATTTTTATTTGACTTAACTGGAAAATTTAAAAAGTTTATTTTTCTTTATTACTTTACCTTGGGTTTGCAACTGGGGTAAAATTATAGTGAGCCTAATTGTAGGCAACGTTTTGCATCTACAAGATGAAGAGAGAATAGAAAGAGTGTGGCTGTCGACCAAAACTGACACTCAAGAATCCTAGAGATTTAAACTTTCCTACCAAGCAGTACAGACCTTTCCTGCTCTACTTCGGGCTTTGTATAATCGTTGCAACTCTATAATACACAGTGATTTCCGGCAGGGAAAAACGAAGAGACAAATATGATATCCCTGACGGGAGTACGGAAGTTTACACAGTTAACTTGAAACTTGATGGTAGAGTGGTGAGGGAAAATAGGTGTAAGTTTTTTTTTATAATGTGATCCTTCATTGGAAATCTCAGTCAAGCTATCCGTTTATTTCAAAGTGTTCTAGATTGATATCTCTGCCATCATGGAAACTGTTAAACACATTGGAAGCGATTACTCAGTAAGAGACACGTTCATCTTCTACAGTGATAGTCAGGCAGAGAAGCTTTAGAGCCATACTGAGCAATCACAGTTCTCCTCAGGAGATAACTGAAAGACAGACTACCTCTCGTTTCGGTTCATGGATTCCAAAGAATGATTTGGTATGCTTCCAGCACATAAGAATTGCTACTTAAGGCACGTTAAGGTGCGAACAAAACTAGGTCCATTGTAAGTCGATACTACACTGTAATGGGAGCGGAGAAGGTACCGAATAATTTTATTCTCTGAACAATGAAGGCATCTCAAAGGTGATTAAAAATCCGATGGCACATTGCTTGCAAAAGGCTAGGAGCTCCTTTTAGAATGAATGACTGCGAGGAAAAGACGATTTTCCAGCTGTTATATGATTGCTCAACACTAAGCAGAGGTAGACTTCGACATTTTGAAGTCGTTTTTATGGGTAGCCTTTTCTGGGTAGCAGAAACTAAAGTAAAAAAGTTCAAATGGGGTGTTCAAATCGATGGCAAGGGAGCCGTAGGTTTAGAGTAAATATGTCGTGGCATCCCAATGGGCCTCTATTTGGCATAAACGTGTCGATGCTCATATATTGACAGTTATTCCTACCTATCCACCTAACTAAACCCGGTAAAAAATAGTACTTTCTTATTTAAATTATCAAAGGCAAATTGAAACTGTGACAATATAGCAATTTTAAAAGGTGTCAACAGTCCCACAACGTGGCTAAAATTATCTTGCGAGCCTTTGATTGAAGGAAATGTGGTTTTCACTTTTTAAATATCATTGCCTACATTTAGGGTGACCACAAATGAATATTATATGCAGTCAATAGTAGAACGATTTAAAAACCAAATCTCTTAAAATGCTGAAAATTCAGTCAAAATGAGAGTTTGAAATCTTTATATAAACTAAAATTTATGGAGACGCCTGAGGTAAATCTAAGAAGAAAAATGTGTGGTTAAATTATTTTATTAGCCATTTGAGAAGTACAACAAACTTTTTTCCGCCTAAAAGCATACTTGCTGTAGAGATAAATATTTGAGTTAGGAAAAATTAAAATTTTTTAAACTCTTGGTATGTATTTGAACAAAAAAAAAATCTATTTCAGAAAAATTATCCCTCTTATTTATTTATTATTATTTATTTTCTGAGAACTCAAAAATATCTAGATTCAATGTTAACGAGTCGAAGATTTGAAATATTTATACTTGTATATTAGAAGCACACTTAAGTTAAGTTAAGAGTTTCTTGTTATAAAAGTTTTCAATAGTAAATATTTTACAAAAAGCTATCTTTCCCTAAATGTTTGATGGTCTAAGTATGCTATCATTGAATGAATGTGCGAATCCAAAACTAATATTGATCAAAATGAAGTCTTTTCATAAAAATATTTATATAGAAATTCAAAGTGTGCTTTTTATACGTACACATACCAAAAACATATATATGTTTTTAAACCGTTTTGTCTCCACATCTATTTATAGCTAAGATGACGCTGCAGAATGCCAACACTTGTCGACCGAAATCGAATAGCAATAGTCGTTTTACCGTTAGCTAATCTATACATATAGCTAACAGAGAAGCTAACTGCAAGGAAGAGCAATGAAAATAGCTTGGAAAAAAGAAAACTTAAAAAAAAAGCAACAAGAAAATAAAAAAGTAACTGCTTTAGCCGTAATACAGATGCCACAAATACACATGCGCTGGGAAACCAGCTACAAATTGAAGCTACTACAGCTTCAGCTCACTCTCAGCGTGTAATGCGAAAGCTGCGTAGGTTAACAATCATAATTAGTATTATTGCCAGCATTGTTGTTGTTATTTGTGTAATTTCCATTTTTTCTTCTTCGCTTTTTCGCTTGTGCAAGTTTTTACTGCACATTTTTATTTCATTTATTTTCTCAGTTTACTTTTCTTCGTCTTTTTCTTTACTTTTTTCCATCGTTTGCTGCCTTGCGGTGTACATATCACTTTCACTGCTGCAGCAATTGTTTTTGTTGCTTCAAATCCAATTAGAGTTTGGGAATTTTTATGTATGCCTGAGCAGGTACCATCTGCTCAGTTAAAGAGTGCTGGTTTTTACCGATTTGACTGATTTGATCTCGTAGTGGCAACAAAAACAAGAGGTTTGAAAATAGTAATAAAAAGGGCAATACCTACACAACTACATTTGCTCGTTGGAAATGTAGTAAAATGGAAACGAAAGGTCTAAAACAACATAACATAAAACGAAATAAAATAAAATGAATTGGAAAAAAATAAAATAAAATTAAATTAAATTAAAAAAATAAATAAATAAAATGAAAAAAAAATTAAAATAAAATAAAATAAAATGAAATAATTAAAAAAAAAAAACAATTAAAATATAATAATAAAAAAAATTAAAAAATATAAATAAAAAAATATAAAAATTTAAAAATTAATAAAATTAATAAATCAAAAAAAAATAATAAAAAATAAAGAAAAAAAAATAAATGGAATTAAAAAATATAAAATAAATATAATTAAAATTAAAAAAAAAATAACATAAAAAAACATAAAATAAAATAAAATAATACAAAATAAAATAAATAAATATATAATAAAATAAAACCAAATAAAATAAAATATGATAAGATAAAAAAAAATTAAAAAAAAATTAACTTAAATTAAATAAACAAAAAAATAAATAATAAATGTAAAAAAGTTTATAAAATCAAATATAGTGAAATAAAATATATAAAAAGAGGAAAGCGAATAAAACAATAAAATAAAATAATAAGAAATAAAATATTATAAAATTAAATAAAATAAATCAAATTTTATTTAAAACAAATAAAACAGAATTAAATAAAAGGAAATAAAATAAAGGAAAATCAACAAAAAATGAACTAAAAAACATTTTTTTGGTTTTAATTATAATTTTAATATTAATTTTAATTTTAAATTTAACTCTAATTATATTTATGTTTCAATTTTGCTTATACTGTTAGTTTAGTTTAAATTAAAATTTAAGTTCATATTTAAAATTTAATTTTAACTCTAATTTTAATTTTAGTTCTTATTATAATTTTAATTTTGATTTTAATATATAATTTAATTTTATTTTATTTTATTTAATTTTAGTTTTTAATTTACATTTAAATTTTTAATTTTTTAATCAATTTTAGGTTTAATTTTAGTTTTAATTTAATTTAAATATAAATCTTAATTTTAATTTTAATTTTAGTTTTAATTTAATAGGAATTTTAATTAATTTAAAATTTTAATTTTAATTTTATTTTAATTAATTTTAATTTTAGCTTTTATTTTAATTAAAATTATATTTTTTAATTAATTTTAGTTTTAATTTTAGTTTTAATTTTAATTAAATTTTAAATTTAAATTTAAATTTTGATTTTTAATTTTAATTTTAATTTTTAATTTTAATTTTTATTTTAATTTATTTTTTAATTTTAGCTTTATTTTAATTTTAATAAATTTCAGATTTTATTTTAACTTTAAGTTCAATTTTAATTTTTCTTTAAATTTTAGTTATAATTTTCTTTATAATTTTTAATTTTAATTTTAATTTTTATTTTAATTTTAATTTTAATTTTTATTTGTTTTTTAATTTTAATTTTAATTTTAATTATAATTTTTATTTTTATTTTCTTTTAATTTTAATTTTAATTTAAATTTTAATTTTAATTTTAATTTTAAATATGAATTTTAATGTTAATTATAATTTAAATTTAAATTTTAAATTAAATTTTATTTTAATTTTAATTTTAATTTTTATTTAAATTTTAATTTTAATTTTAATTTTAATTTTAATTTTAATTTTAATTATAATTTTAATTTTAATTTTAATTTTAATTTTAATTTTAATTTATGTTTTAATTTTAGCTTTAATTTTAATTTTAATTCTTTTTTAAATTTTATTTTAGCTTTAATTTTAATTTTAATTTTAATTTTGATTTTAATTTTCTTTTTAATTTTTATTATAATTTATATTTTTATTTTTATTTCAATTTTAATTTTAATTTTAATTTTTTTTTAAATTTTAATTATAGTTTTTTAAGTTTTATTTTCATTTTTATTTTTATTTTAATTAAAATTTTATTTTTTTTTGTTTTTTAATTTTAAGTTAATTATAATTTTAACTTTTATTTTAATTTTCTTTTTAATTTAAATTTAAATTTTTATTTTCATTTTAATTTCAATTATAATTTTTAACTTTATTTTAATTTTAATTTCAATTTTAATTTTAATTTTAATTTTAATTTTATTTTTAATTTTAATTTTAATTTTGAATTTTTAGTTTTTGATTTATAAATTCATGTATGCTTTAGTGACCGCGCAGCGTGGGAAAAATTTCTGGTTACAAAAATTATTATTAATTTCTAATGCTCTGGGCACAAGAGCAGAGGCACAAAAGAGTAAAGAAAGGGAAAACAATTAAAGCAAAATTGTAATTTTGTTTATGAATACAAATTGGTTCGAAAGTTTTTTTTGTGTAGCAGTTTCTGCTGAGCTCTTTCGTTTTGCTAGCTCTTGTTTGTAATTTTTCAAAATATATTTGAAGAAGTGTTTACGCTCTGAGTTATGTGCTTTGAATATGGGTAGAATTGAAACCTTCAAACTAAATAAGAAATTTTGAGTTACAAGATATGCTTGAGGGAATAAAAAAATATTACTAAATGACTGGGATTATAAAAATTTATTTATTATTTAAATTTTCATATATATTTTTACACATCACTTCATGACTCATCTCCTTATTATTTTATTTTTAGCATTCACGGTCATTAAAAGTTTATTTATTTACAATTACAAAAAAAAACAAAACAAAAAAATTATAAGCATCAAACGCAGACATTGCTTCACAGTCACTTCACTGCTTACTTTCTTTTTACGCCACTGATTTCGTACGCACATCAGGCAGCTAATAGGAAACTAGGTCAACAACTGGGTTGCCACTTGCACTTTTAAATAATAAAAAAATAAAAAAAATTCAAAAATACAAACTCACAGTATTCACATACAAATAGACAGACTCGTAGGTATATGAGCGCAAATACTGGTACATATAAAAGTATATAAACAAAATATGCAATGATGGATGATGATATGCAAAATAAAAGCAAAAAAAAAAAAGATTTTGATTACTAGAAACAAAAGAATGGCAGTAAACCAAGCCATTGAAAACAATTTCGAAATACAAACCAAAAGAACAAATAAAATGAATTTAAATGACCCACCACTTGAAACCATGGCAAAGTAGTTTAATTGTACAAAATGAGTAGCGTTTTGAGTATGTATATACCAGTATGCTTGTCAGTTTGTATGTGCAACACGATTCTGCACAATGTGCGCAGAAGAATTAGACTAAGCGGCGGCAGATTAAGATCAGAAAGCAAAATTAATTAGAAAAGTAGAGATTTATATGTGAAATTGTGGTAAATGCAAATAGAGACAGACAGAGTATGAGAGTGAAAACAAATGTATATATATATATATAGAAAAAAATATATATATGCTCCTTTTTAATGTAAAAAATGGCAGTTTAATACGGAATTTATACGAAGGAGTAAGAGTGAAGTAGTAAATAATGTTTCTCTCGAAAAGAAGCGAATTTTTTCTATTAAAAAATATGGAGTTCTGTCTCTTAAAAATTTTGTTGTGCAATCTACAAAAATGTTATTAAAGTTTTTTTAACATAGTTATCAAATAAGACATTTCGTGAAATACCAAATTATTTGACATCACTTCTACCTTAAAACCATGTCCAGTCTTCTGGAAATATATTTAAATCACAAGACCAATGGCCAACCAACAGTTACTGCACCCTTCTTTCCTTAGAACTCTATCTTTCAAAACCATTATTTATTATGCATAACAAGAGTGGTTTAAGCGACATTGAACATGAGATCCAATACAGAATTCATTGAAGCAGATCTGACCTAGATCTAGAAACCTCGATACAAGTGATTTTTCTAGGCATTTCGAGTAGGATTCACTCGCAAATCAATCGGTAGTGGACGGAATGAAAATGTGTATTACTAAGTAGAACTTCATTACATTTGAATAACAACCCAAATAAGCTTTACCACCTATTTGAACTTTTTTAATAAAAGTAATTCTCGAATTTTTTAAAGAGAACGCTACCGCTCATGCGAACTAAAATTCGTATTCGTATTCGGCATGACCTCTATGGTTAGTTATATACCGTGCCGTATTCAGAGAAGTGATTTTAGTTGTTCTGACCCCCACAACTCACAACTCAAAATTGTCATATTTTCAGTCTTGAAATGCAGAAACGATTGCCATAAAGATTCGTTATGGGAAAAAACCTAGTGCCAGGAAGATCTTGCTAGTTACCCAATATCTACGCGAAGAAGAAGCTTTAAGCGAAACTGAAACTACTGAAAATACTTATATTCTTTCGGGACACTTAAGAAGTAAGGCCACTGAAAACCGATGTGCTTATTTTAGGCTAGCTTTAAGAATGGCCAGTTTTTTGAGCTACTTTAATTTAGACGAATGTAACGATCGAATTATTACCACGTGCTTGCAACGAAGAATAGCTTCTTTGTTTAGACTGCACATCTAGCATATGTAAGAGGTATATCCGGGCAGTAAGTGTACTGAATTTTTGTAGGTTTTAAAAATTTGTATCTGAAGAAAACAATTCTATGGTACTTTGGTACATAATGTAAGATATTTTTCCGTATAGTCGCCACTACTCTCTATGCGCATGGTGAAGCGGTGTATCGGTTTCCCTCCAACCCCATCTCGCGTACAGTTTGAGATATCTAAGGGTTTCTGTTATAGTTTCGTGTGGTGGAGATTTGGAAATATGCGGAAATATTACAGAAAGTTTATCCACAGTTAATCTGCGCTTGTCATCATATTTCTTCAGTCATAGTTGAAGGCCTTCTGTTCTCCTCTGTTCAGCATACACAGACGTATGACCGTTTTTAAACTCTCGACATCACTTTTACACACTCGTACGATTCATAGCTTTATTACCTTATGCAGTTTTCATCTCACTATATAAATCTCAAACGGAGATTTCTCATTTCAAACGAGATAATGAATGATAGAAGTTTGTCTATACCAACCATCGTGTTACCAACATAACGAAAATAAAATCTCTTCGGCCGTGAGAGCCTCAGTACATTTACTTCCTGGTAGTGTCTCGTATACTTGAAGTCTGATATTATTTATTTACAAATAAATTGAAAAGAATTTGAACGAAAAGAAAAGAGTAAAAATGTGCTTCTAAAAAATGGGTAGCTAAAGACCCAAATACTCCGTCTTCAATGGTTTGTTGCATGAAAATGGCTGACACAGTGGGCGCAGGTATCTATTGCGCTCAGCTGGACCCCAGGCAATGTCAGAAAAACGTCATTAGCAGCTGACAGACCAATGTACAAGGTGGCAACAAAAAAACAGTTGCACATATATACTAGGCTCCAGTTCACAATGGCATTGTGGAAAACAAAATAGTTTATGAGATTACCAAAAGTGACATTCATTTGGCTACCGTACCTACCACGATAGAAAATACGAAAGTTGCCAAAAACGTTATCCAAAGAAATTTCCGAAGGAACTAGAAAACGAATCCGGGTGAGATTAAACGACGAAAATACTTTTGCAACCAATTTTATCCTCACATGGTTTCAAAAGAACGGAGAATGGTTGTTGACCTAATGACGGGTCATTTCCTATTGGCATCACACACGAGCAGAAGGTAGTGGCAATGATACTTGAAGGAAGTGCTGGGAGAAAGACAAGAGTGGATTTTCTTTCACTTTCTCTGACTCTGTTCGGCTTTATCTAGAACTCGTCTTAGATATCTATAAGCCTCGCAGCTCAAAGCCAAAGTGAGAAAGTATCAAAACTGGATATCAAGACTCTATTAAGCTGCGGAAATTGCATTGAGATTCTACGCTCTGATTACTTTAGATCGAAATTTTGCCTGTTTTATATGAAATATTATATAATTTTTTTATAATTCGTTGAAAAATGTTCTCCTCACGAAAAAAGTCCTGGCCACGGGCTTGGGTATATACTAACCTTTTCGGGATACTGGCTATTACGCACGCTGAAGAGTGCATTGCATTTAGTTTATATTTTAATCCGTTAGGTGTCGCATTAATCGCATAAAATTTATAATTGCTTCAATTAATTTAACAGATGATGCTTCTAGCTCCATAAGCAACAGGCTCCTTTGTAGAAAACCAAATCCGCTAGGAGGTGCTTTAGGCGTAATCTGTATTTAAAGTATAATTTTGCTGCTTCTGTAAGAATACGAGATTACAAAATATGAGTTCCTTCCGTAGTGCAAGTATTCCTTTCGATCTTGAACAAGTGGGAATGAAATGTTGTGGGGTTTCGTAGAAATCAAAAACCTACTTAGTTATTATTGAGTTAATGTGTTCGCTAAATCTCTATTTATAATGCGAATTTCGACAGCAAATGGTTTAATTTTTGAACTTGATACAACATTTTATAGAATCTTACAACTACAGCGTTGAAGGTGAAAAATTATGACGCAAAGATTTAGAACTACAGAGCCGATCCATACTAAAGCTTCAGCAGTAGAATTTTTTTTCTTCAAATTTCTCAAATCGGCCCTTTAAGCCTAAGAATGCTTGAAGTTTGTATATATATTATAAATGTATATGTGTACGCATAAATATAAACATTAATTAAAAACTGAAAATTAATTTTACGTTCAAATATATAATTAGCTATGTATAACGGTACTCGATCATAACAAATTAGTAGGTGGAGTGTAATTTAATTACATATATACATATATGTTATCTTTCTCAGCAACACACGCTTTACTCAAAGCTGTGCTAACCGCTCAGCCTACTTGAGCAAATATTGGTTTATGACTTTTTTGTTTTAATTTTTTTTTTTCATTTCCACTTTGATGAGTAGCGCCTAATTACCGACATTGACCACAGCGCAGACCACAAAGCAAATAAAGAAATAGACATACATACATCCATGCAAGTTAATTCAATAAAGGAATGTTTTTTTTTTTTTGATTTGACCAAGTAAAGTTCTTGCAACACGCCTTTTTGGCCAAGCCAAGCCAAGCCGCAAATACAACCAGAAGAGCAACAGTACATTGTGGTTAAAATGGGTGAATGCCGCCGCAAAAACAAGTGACTGAGTGTGATTGTGCAATGTTATTAGTGCATAACGTACAGACATACATACACTCATACATACGAGTAAGTATGCAGTACACAAGTAGTGTGTAGTTAAAGCTAAAAAAGTATAAAAAAGAAATGAAAACAGCAGTGACTCGAAGGTGTGCAAAAGAAAGTCATTGCAATCTCATTAAAAAATGCCTACAAACAAATATACATACATATAATATACATCTATATAAGTGTATATCTAAAGCATAGTGCAATTCGATTAATTTACAGTTATGTAGATTTGCCGCTTTGCATGTTTTTGTTTATCTTTGCATGTAGTGGGTGATTTTCAATATTAATATATGTAATTTGTTTAATAAATGGTTTGGTTTTTTTTTTAAAATTTATTACCGTTAATTAAAAATTATGAAGATTGGCTTATGCGCGATGCACATGTAGAAAATAAACTATAACAATTAAGCACTCCCAAATTATCAGCGATAAAAATGTATAATTTCATTTGTACTGCATTATAATCTACGAAAAAACCAGTTAAAATATTAAAAAAAAATAGTGTAAGAAATGATCAAAATGGAAGTTAGACAATTATATATATATATTTAATTTTATTTTCTGCTTTAAAATGTATTTTCATTTCAATTTATGTTATTTCATATTTTTGATTTATATTATTTAATTTCATTGTTATTTTACGTAATTAATTTTAATTTATATTATTTTATTTTAATTTAATTTTTTAAAGGTTGATCCAAGTAGATGCACTTTTTTCAATAGCCTTTTTTTGACAGATTGCGCTTAAGTCGTGTCATGTTATTTTTGTTCGGCATTGTTTGGCATTTCATCATGGAAAGACTTACGCTTGAACAACGTTTAGAAATCATTCAACTTTATTAAGAAAATTCACGTTCTGTAAAGAATGTGTTTCGCGCGCTTCGCTCAACTTGTGCTCAACATAATCGGCTTACTGAGCGTACTATTCGCAACACCATCATCCATCTTGAGACACAGCATTCATTATTGGATATTATTCGACTGAATAGACCATATCCAGCATGCAGTGAAGAAAATATAGCGACTGTAGCTGACAGTGTACACGAATACCGTGGAGAGTCGATTCAGCGCCGTTCGCAGCAATTCGGACTGACGTATGGAACGACTTGGCGCATTTTACGTCGAGATCTTAAATTGAAAGCGTACAAAATACAGCTTGTGCTAGAACTGAAGCCGCTTGACCTTCCCAAGCGACATCGCTGCGATCTATGGGCTCTTGAAAAGTTCAAAGAAGATCCGACGTTTTCGAGCCAAATTTTGTTCAGTGATGAGGCCCATTTCTGGCTCAATGGTATGTAAACAAGCAAAACTGACACATGAGCAACCTGAAGAGATTCCAGAGCTGCCATTTCATCTAGAAAAAAAGACGGTTTGGTGTAGTTTCTGGGCCGGTGGAATCAGCGGTCCATATTTCTTCAAAAATGATACCGATGAAATTGTGACCACCAATGGCGACCGTCATCGCGCCATAATAACCGACCATTTGATGTCTGAAATTGAAGCTCGTGATCTCCGTGACATTTGGTTTCAATAAGATGGCGTCACTTCCTACTTCCCTATCGCAGTAATCAATGAATTTATTGAGAGAACACTTCGGTGAGCAGATAATTTCACGTTTTGGGTCGCTCGATTGACCACCAAGATCGTGTGATATCACATCGTTAGACTTTTTCCTGTGGTGATATATAAAGTGTTAAATCTATGCGGACAATCCCGCTTCGACTCAGTTATTGGAGCAAAACATCACGCGTGTCATTCACCAGTTACCAGTAGAAATGCTCGAACGAGTCAGCGAAAATTGTACTCATCGGACGGACCATCTGAGACGTAGCCGCGGCCAACATTTGAATGAGATAATCTTCAGAAAATAAATGCCAAAGAATGTTCTTTCGAATGATAATCAACATTCCCCATTAAATTAGAATTTTCTGTTTTGATTTCTTTAAAGAAGTAGGGAAATTTTATTTTCTTAAATTAATTTAATTTCAAAATTATTAAAATTTCAAATTATTATTATATTTTAATCAACTTTATTTTAGTTTCATTAAATTTTTTAAAATATTTTTAATTATGATTGCATTTAGTTTATTTAATTTTTTCATTTTAATTAATTTTGTAGTTTTATTTTTTTAATATTTTTAATTTAAGTTAATTGCATCTTATCGTTTATTAATTTTTTGGAATTTTATTATATTTGTTTTATTTAATTCAATTTAATCTTAATTTGTTTTGTATTTATTTTAGTTTAATTTAAATAATTTTGCTTATTTTGTAATGTTTTTAACTCATTCAATTTATATAATTTTTTATTTAATTTAGTTAAATTATTTAATTAGTTTAGTTGTATGTTATTTTGATAATTTTTTTAATTAATTATTTTATTTTAATTCAAGTTTATATTTTTAATTTTATTTATATTATAATTTTTTTGTGTGTGTTTTCAATGTCAATTTTTTTATTTTTTTGTTTAATTTGGTATTTTATTATATTTTTTTTTAACTCCCTATTAGTTAATTTCAACCCTTTTTATTTTTATAGTATTTTTATAATAAAAATGGGCAACGTTTACACTTTTCAACAAATATTTATTATTACTTGCTTCAAAATTAAATTTTTTTTTAATGTTAAAATATTTACTAATATACCATACACTTGCCATATATACCATATATGAATACGTGCCATATATTTGCATGAGTGCTTGCGCAAATTGACCTATACCTATACTTACTTATATGTGTGTGTATTAGAGTGTTAAATTGTCAGTTAATTTTTTTTCACTTTTTCATGACAAATAGGTATATTAGTTATACGAGTAGAAATATTGTACATGCATATGTATGTAGCAGCGACGGTATTAAAATGTTAATAAATAAATTAAATTTCTTTTGATAAGATTTAATGCATTATTTTTGCTTGCATTATTTGAACTTTCTAATTTGTAATGAAATTAAATTATTTTAGTTTTTTATCATTAAAGAAATTGTGAATATTTTTTTTTTCCATTGGAATTAAGAAGAAAATCTTAGTTCGCCTAAAGTCTGATATCAAGCTAATTATGGGCCTATCTTTTTTAAGCTTGATATACCAGCTGTGGTCGAATTTGCCCTAAAGACAAAAAGGTCATCGACAATAAGTTTCGATTATGAAACGCAATTTTGAACGTAACCACCGCCTTTTTTTTATGAAGAGTATTTTGACGATATATATATTTTAATTTAATAAATTTTTTTCTCTTCTAAAATCTGCAATTGTTATACAGAATATATCCAGAATTTAGATCATTCGCTTCACAAGATCCTGAGAAAATATTGTTTCTTGATGTTGAGAAAATTCTATTTTTTTGAAAACCTTAATAAATAAGGTTAAACTTGCAATATCGAAGTATCTTATTGGTACCAACATGTTCCGTAATGATCAACCCGATAACTTTCTGGGGCCGATTCACTGTACTTATTGCATCATATGGTCTTTCGTAATGTTCTAAGCAGAAATGACTGACGCTTTGATGAAAAGTAATTACTTCTACAGTTCCTTCAGCACTTTCAAAAATTTTCTTCCTTTTTATAGTCTCGCAGATTTATCAGCTTGATCTGTTAAAGGTTTAGGTTGCAAACCGACTCTGACACTAGTTTCAGTGTTAGAGATTACAACAACGCTGATTCTTAATTAAACCTCATCTAATACTGTTCTATAACACATCGCAGTGTGGCGGTCCCAGTATGTATTTATAAAACAGCAGAAATTACTTTTCTTTATCAAATAATTTTACAGTTTTTTTTTCACAGAAACAAAAACACTGGCCAAAATATTTCGCTGGAAAAAGAGGGTATTGATTTTTTATTTGATTTTTTTCACTAGAATTTTTTGAAATCTTGCAAAAAAATGCTTTTGGTCAGTTTTAGTTTGTTTACATGGAAGCTATGAAACCTTGAGTATCTCTCTTTGATAACAATAAACGCAGCATTTCAGGAAGGATAGGAGTTTAACACTAGATACCCGAATATTTTAGTCATATGTTATTTATGTACTCTAAAAAGTTTTTTCAAAAAAAATTAAAAATACACATTCAAAGTATTGTCCGCCGAAAGCGAAAACTTTTCAATTTCCAAAAAAAAAAAAAAAAAATTAGTCCTCACTGTCCTCGATCCATCATTGAGCCATTTTTCGATTTCTTCAAAAGACCCGAATCACTGTCCCCCAAAAGCATTTTGCATCAAGGTAAAAGCCAATAGTCGGAAGGAAAAAGGTCTGGAGAATGCAGCGGGTGGGTTAAGGCACATTATAGCGTTTCCAGGTAGTTTTTCACCGTTAGAGTCACCTGTGGCCGAGCATTATGATGTTGTAAAATCACATTGTCTTGCCTTTCGATTATTTCTGGCCATTTTTCGCGCAATACATAGCTCAAACTCACAAACTGTAAAGCCAGTAAGCCAGTAAAGCCTTCAATTCCTCATTTCCAAACTTTTTGTGTTGGTGAGAACGGTGTTTGTTTTCGATGCTATGTTAAAGTAATCATTTCTAAAGCATCGAGACTACTCTCTGCATGACTTATCAATCGGTGCAGATTCACCATAAACTGCTACAAGAATGCGATGAACTTCAGCTGCACGTTTTTAACAATTAAAATAGAAAATCAAAACTTCTCGCAAATGCTGTTTATTTAACACAAATCTGGGCATTTTCGAAGAGGCAAAAAACCATATTGTTCTCAGAAACGGACTCTGATTAACCTTAGTATTGTTGACAGGTATGAAGCCTTTCTAATGAAATTGGCAATCGCTTCCAAGAACGGCCACAAATTATAGGTGGAAATTGAAAAGGGACCGAATTAACTTGTACACCCAATAACGAATCTTTTTTGCAATTAAAATCTTCAACTAGTAATGCTATCCATTTGAGTGCATATAAAAAATTTCAACGAAAAAGCTCCAGCTGTACAAAAGTCTTAAGGAAAAGGTGAAGGTTTTGCTCACTGTTTTCTTTAAATACAATAGTGTGGTGCATCATGAGTTCCCGCCAAAAGGTCGTACACTTAATAGGGAAGGAAGTTATGCAACTTTTCTGTGAAGCAATACGGCTCACACAATCGGAGTTGTGGAAAACAAAAATCGCGGATTCTGCATCAAGATAATGCACCAGCTCACACATCAAAGCTTATTCGTGATTTTTTGGCCAAAAAAAAACCTTAATCATTCCTCAACCAACCTATTCACCAGATTTGGCTCCCTGGGACTTTTTTCTATTCCAAAAACTAAAGACACCAATGAAAGGAAAGCGTTTGATGAGATCAAGTCAGAATCGAAGAAAGAGTTGATGGTCATACCGAAAAGTGCATTTCAGAAATGCCTCGAGGATTGGAAAAAGCATTGGCACAAATGTATTATAGCCGAGGGCGATTACTTTGAAGGGAACAAAATAGATATTGATGAATAAATAAGTACTTTAAAAAAAATAAAAAATTCAAAATTCACCTTTGCCTTTGAACACACCTCGTAGTCGTGTGGGATATATTCGAAGGAGTGGTTCGATTTAAAAAAAAAAAAAAGTGTTTGCAAATCTGAACGGGAAACATAGAAGCAAACTGACAAATTTTCAGTATAAAATGAACAGTAGTTTCGGAGATCGCAGAGAGCGATGGAAAGTAAAGATGGTTTTAAAATCCAAGTTGAGAAAATATTTGTTTTATGAATGAGAAAGAAAAGTAAATGTAGAGCAATTAACTTTCCATTATAAGTACAAATATTTAATGAAACAGTTACATTTATACAATTTTTATAACAAATAAAATTAACCCATTTTTTATACCAAATATGGTGTAGCTGCTAATTAGATAAACGGTTTTTATAAATTTTTTTCCAACACAAATAAAACTTGTCATACTAATGAAGTGCTCTGGACGCAAGCAAACAAACAAACACACCTGTGTGTACATATACACACATGTGTTGGTATACTTGAGACACTCTTTTTATGTATGTAAAGGGTGTTTTTTATAGAGGTATAGAACTTTAAGTTGCAATAAAACAACGATGAATTATTCGATTGACACGAATTTTATTTATCCGAAAGATAATCTTGTGGCATTACATTTTAAATATGATTTCTGGCATATGACCGCCACGGCTGGCGCGGATGTAGTCCAATCTGGACGTCCAATTTTCGATGACTTTTTCCAAGATTTGTGGCCGTATATCGGCAATAACACGGCGAATGTTGTCTTCCAAATGGTCAAGCGTTTGTGGCTTATCCGCATAGACCAATGACTTTACATAGCCCCACAGAAAGTAGTCTAGAGGTGTTAAATCACAAGATCTTGGAGGCCAATTCACAGGTCCAAAATGTGAAATTAGGCGGTCACCAAACGTGTCTTTCAATAAATCTATTGTGGCACGAGCTGTGTGACATGTTGCGCCGTCCTGTTGAAACCACATCTCCTGGACATCATCATGGTTATTCAATTCAGGAATGAAAAAGTTAGTAATCATGGCTCTATACCGATCACCATTGACTGTAGCGTTCTGGCCACCATCGTTTTTGAAAAAGTACGGACCAATGATTCCATCAGCCCATAAAGCGCACCAAACAGTCAGTTTTTCTGGATGTAACGGTGTTTCAACATACACTTGAGGATTACTTTCACTCCAAATGCGGCAGTTTTGTTTGTTGACGTAGCCATTCAACCAGAAGTGCGCTTCATCGCTAAACAAAATAAAAATGGACGTAGTGCGCGATACGTTTTCCGCACAGAACCATTATTTTCGAAATAAAATTGCACTATTTGCAATCGTTGTTCAGCAGTGAGTCTATTCATGATGAATTGCCAAACCAAACTGAGAATAAATCACTTGACAGCTGTTAAATCGGTCGCCATCTTGAAAAGTAATGCCAACTTAAAGTTCTATACCTCTATAAAAAACACCCTTTATAAGTTTGTGTGCGCAGCAAATGACCCACAGCTGGATTTCCGGAGCAAATGCACATTTGTGCACTTGTCGTTTGCAGTTGGGATTCTTAGCTGACAGCTGTCAGTTGTCGACCGTCAAACGCAAGCACACTGAAGAAGCAGAAGAAGAAGAAGAAGACGAGAAAGAACAAAGAGATGAATATGTTGTTACAAAAAAAGAACAAACAACTCCAAATGGATGGCAGCCGGCAGACAATTCACGCCTCTCCGAGGTGTAACGAGTGTGGAAATGCTAAAATATGTATATATATACATACATACAAGCATACTATACATCTATGTAAAGCGCAAAGCATTGCAAAGCGACTGAGAATGCAGCCTGAATGCAAGAGCGGAAAAAATCACGACTAACAATAATGCTCAAGTCATGCTTAAGCACCAAGAGCACACCACAGGCAATAAATTTTCAAAGAAGCAGACTTGAAGAGCATCAAAAGAACTCAAAAAAAAAAAAAAAAGCGCGCAGCAAACGACGACGAAGAAAAAGAGGCAGCAGATTGCTGGCAGCAACCATCAGTTTCTCAACGGTTACAGCCACTACTACTACTGCCACTTGAGACAGCCAACAAACTGACTGTGCGCGCCTACCGCAATGACTCAAAGAAACTCAGTAGTCAGCGGCAGTGGCAGCGGCAGTCGGACAGTTGGCGCTAAGTAGGTCAATGTGAATGCGCGCGCGTTACAAAGTTGGAAGGAAGGAAGAAGAAAAAATTAAAGCAAATAAGAAGACGTGAATGCAAGTGCAGAAATGTATGGTATGAGCGAAGAGTTTGGGTGGTATGAACGGTTTGGATAACAGTAAAGTAAATAAATGCAAGAAAGTAGAGCTGTCTTCGTAAGACTTTATACCTTTCATGAACGCATTAATTTCAAAAACTCGATTTTGACGTTTTTCAGTTTCAATATTTATTAGAATTTACGTTAATAGCATACGAAATATCACACCTTCAGATGTGCTTTTGGCGCAATTTTGAACCAAAAACCTCATATTCGAACAAATCGGCTGTATGGAAGCCATGTGATATAGTCAACCGATCGGTCCGGTTCTCAAAACCGAGCAATATATTACAAAAAAAAAAACTTTTAATTAAGTTTTGTTGAAACATCTCAAGAACCGAGGGACTAGTTATCGTTCAAACAGACCGAGGGACAGACGGATAATTTTGGTGTGTCTATCTAATCTACTTCCGGTACTAATATACTTCGGTCTAAAGTTAATATATCATTTCATGTACAAGTACATGAAAGGTATAAAAAGAATATTTCGAGATATTCTTCCCACTCGGAAACTTAATATGAAGACTTTCTAGTACTGGGTATGGTAAAGGTTTGTAGAACACCAGCGAATAAAAACGGGAGGGGAAGGCAACTAGCTGTACTACTAACAACTCGGATAGTCAAGCGGCTATGCTGGCCTTATTGTCGTCAATGGTAAATTCAAGCTTCGTCGATAATTTTAGAAAGACTCTAAGCACGCTGGTAGGTTAACTCAACTTCGCAACAATCTGGGTTCCCGGAGTTACTTAAAAGTAAGTCAGGGAAGATCACGAGAGTTTCAATTCACTGGCATTGGAACATTTTGACAACGAAAAATCTGAAGAGTTGAGAATCTGAAGCGGAGCTACTTACAAGTAAGTTAGGAATAATCAAGAGGGTTGCACTTGCTATTCATAAGGCAGAAAAAGGGAATTAGGAAACATTTATCCATTTTCTTTGCGTATGCAAACTCTCTCATAAATTCGACAGAGAACACTTGCAATACATCAGTTTGGCTCTCCACAAAAAACATATCGGACATAGATAAAGTATGGGCTGATAATTACCGGACCTAACACATAGATGGCGTTGGTGTTATAACCTTCACCGCTTTTTGAGCTGGCATCAATCTTCGTGACGTAATATTTAATGACTGTCACGAAGAGGGAAATACTAACAGTGAGTCAAAGGAAACACCTTTATTGGTAGAACTACATGAATAGAATTTCGGATTGTTCCACTATTCTTCTGATTTCTCTGCCAGATTGGCTGTTCTCAGACCTCATAAAATCCTCACTGGTGACCAATTTTGCTCAGGCGTTATCGCTGAAACCTGTGCGGCTCTTGATAGAAATCATATTGATGAATAAAGTGTAAAAAAACGTATTTTCTTTGTTATGCCCGGGAAATTTTGAGCTTGTGTTTCATTAAGAACACCAAATGGTTTGGACGTAACGTTGACATGTGAGAGCAAAATATTAAGGTCTAACTATAGTACCTCAAAATGATGATTCTTCTGGGCCCGAGATTAAATATTCTTCAGGCAATACTCCTGCCTATTTACCTTACCTGTTTACCAGGGGAAATCTTCGTAATATTGTTAAGGAATTGAGAACAGCAGATATACATAAATGAAGACGTTCCCTTAGATAAAGGAAGGCCCACAACCTTAGATCAGATCGTGAGCTTAAATCAGGATGTGAGATAATACGTGGGGTGGTTTAAATTAAAGGCAGTCCAAATTCTATAGACTGTTGGATCGCTGTTTGTAATATTTTTACTGTATTGATATTATTTTGGTCTCACACTCTGTTAAAGGACGGTATTTACCAGGTATAAACTTATTCGAGATTCTAGTCGATGACTCTAAACTAGTTTAATTTTTTTTTTACAATAAGATAATCAAAACTTATTAGAACTCAATATATTTGGGAACGAATTCAAAGATCTAGTTCAGCAGACCAAGCAATAGTGATGGAAAATACTGAAGGAAAATAGAAAAATACAGCTGGATTTCTTTAGACAGTCCAGATTATGAACATTTCACATATAAGTTTAGCAAAATTGTGGTTCAAACTAGTTTGGAGATCAAGGTGTATAGCTCAGTAGAATTACTCTTTGTGCAACACAGTTTATCTCATTACTTGTATATAAAGTGGGCTTTACCACTTAAAAATATGTAGCACTCCACCCACTGAGGATTGCAGAAGAGTAAATTATAACCTCATAAAATCCCTGGGGTCCTTACTGAAGATGCGAAATGCCTCGTTAGTACAGATGTGTGGACTGTTGTCCACTTTTCAAAGAGAAATTTTTACATTTTGTTAAAGAGGAGTTGAAGAGGTAGAGATAGTTCGTAATTAAAAATTGGAAAATGAGGTTAGCCCAATTAGCAGGGTTGTTTTTACTAAGAAATTTGAAAAAAAAGGGGCGCAAGAAACATCACCTCAGAGGTTTTGGATAAAGCTTATAACCCTCTGCAGTTCCGTTTGGGTGTCATACATTATATGTGGCTGAGCTCATTTGAGAATGTGCGATTTTTCGGTGGAATAATAAAACAAGTAAGAAAGACAATGTCCGGGTGAACAGAACATTAGATACTCAGCTGATATATATTTTATGTCAACAGGTCGGTCTAAAATAGAAATTCTTTCAAATTAGAGGTAGATCTATATCTGGACCTATGTTAGCAATTTTTGTTACGGCTTTACTACCCATTTGTTAACTAATGCCTTTAATATTCGATCTTGAGTCAAGCAGGGGGTGGATGGAAATTAAAATATCCGTTATATGAGACAAAAGCTCGATTGCGTCCATATTCGATGCGTGTTCATACTGGAGCATGTAAATAAAATAGTGTCCTCTTGTCGGTAGTTTCTGTGATACACTGTTTGACCCAAAAGTAGGTGGTGCCAAGCCCACGATATTTTATTCCACTTCTCATATTTTCTCATTTAAAGAGATTGATTTTCGTACTTCGAAATAACAGTTTTCATGGGAAATGGACTTAAATTGAGTTAAACTCCGCTTAAAAACCGTTAGGTAAACGTTTTTGTCATTCTTATTGTGGTTATCATTGCTGTGAGGCTCTTTCGGTAAGTCATTATTTATTGTTTATTTTCGATGATTAATTTCATTTTTATTATTTCGATTTTTTTTATTTTTCAATTTACATCATCTATGCGCTGTGGTAATTTCTTTTCTATACTTTGATTATTCAATAGCTTTCTGTTTGCTAATATTATATTATTTATAGTTGTTGGGACAGTGTTTATAGTCCACAGACAAACGGTATACGACAGTTGGCCATGATTCTTGAATTGAGTCGCTAAGATGGTTTATGATATCATTGCTTTCGGGGAGTACCATAAAGAAGTGTAAAAAATATTTGTTAATTTAAATTTAAAAAAAAAGAAAACTGAAAATTGAAAGTTTATACCTTTTTTGAAGCACTCCCTATTGGCATTATCTTTATGTGCATAAAAAACTTATAAAATATTTTAAATTTTTTTAATTTTTTCACAGCATTAAGATCTCATTAATCACATACTGAAAATAACTCAAAATATTTGTTTAACATATTACTCAAAAATCTTCAGAAAGAATATTTCTTTTTTATAAAATCATCTTCAAAAATATAATCTTCATTTTTCACCTATTCTTTCACCTAAATCTTCATAATTTTTTAGCCGCACACGCATAAATCACTTAACTCACTCATGGCGCAGCAAAATTCACGAAATTCCAACACAATACCATTAACGCCAAGCTAGCGGTAATAATTTTTTGCGGCAGCTATGCTTATAACTTTGCCACTTAATTTGCACGCGTGGAATGTAACACTCAACAAGTCATTCGCATACTTGAGCCACATACGCGTACGCAGGTGTGAGATTACCCGGTAAACGCTATTATTATGAGGATTAAGCATTTTTATATTTAATAAACGATTCAATTATTTCATGTCAAAAAGTATTAATTTGTGCTTGAATAACATTTTTAAATGGAAAATTAAATTTCTCAACAGTTTCTCAACAGCATTTCAACTCCATCTCAGCAGCAACTTAATAAAAATGTAAAGGCAATAGAAAACTAAAATAGAAATTTCATTGAATATGGTTTGAGATTTGTATGGAGAAATGCAAAATTTATATAAATTTTTTCAACCTACGAGTGTGGCCTTATTAATACATTGTATATTGGAAAAATAAAAAAAATATATAATTTAAATAAATTCTTTACAATTAGAAACTATTTAGAATAAGTTGTTTTTATTGTAATTAAAATAAATATAAGCAAACTTATAAGAAAAAATAGACAAAATATATATAAAGACGATGATGATATTTTAAGGCTTGGGAAATTTATGGAAATTACATGATTTCTCAACTATTCCGAAAGAATATGATTATAATAGTAAAATTGACTCCCAAAAAATTTTCGATATCCAGTTGAAATTAAGTAAAATGTAAAAAAAAAAATTATTTAAATAAAAAAAATGTCAGTGCTGCCAAATGTTTTTTTGCTTTTTTTATTGTATTTCGACCTTAAAGTTTAAAAAAGTAATTAAATAAAACTAATAACAAAAATCTCAAAATTTATTTATAACTATAAATATTTAAAAAAAAATATTTAACTAAATTTGAACGTATCACATAATAAAAGTTCATCAGGTCATTAAAAATTTGACACAATATCAAACGAGAATTTTCGACACATTTAAAAAAATGATTTTTAAAGAATTTTTGATAAATTTGAAAAAATTTATCAATATGAAAATGTGAGAAAATTTTATAAATAAAATTCTGAAAAAGTTATAGCCTTTAAAAAATTTCTGAAATTATATTTTAATATTTTTGCAATTAGTAAAGGTCTAAATGCAAAAAAAAAAAAAAAAAAAAAGCAGGTATAAAGTTTTGAGAAAATTTTTGAGAATAATATGAAACATCTTAACAGATGTGAAGATAACTTTTGGGCAAACTATTGAAATTATGTTTGAGAAAGTTGCTGATAATTTTGAAATTCTCAACTTTATAAAAATTCTACTCGCACTACCAAAAAGTAGATTTGAGGGAAAGTATTAAGCATGTAGTTAAGTAATATTTTTCTTGAAGACGGTTCTGTAAATCAACATTCGTGTGAAATTTTTTAAATTTGAAAGTGAGTGAAATTTCCGCAGAAATACGTTATTTGATGAGTTTTAATTATACAAAAAAATGAAAAGCTCTGCAAAATCGTACAAAATATTTTTATGTATTACGGTGAGAATGCTATAAGTGAACGTCAAACTGTAGAGTTGTTTTGCATGTGTCGGCTCCGGATATTTTGTTGTCAAAAAATGCACCCCCTTCTGGTCAGTCAGTCACTCAGAAAGCCGATGAAATTCTACATCTGGTGTAGTATCGGTCTACAAGCTGTCCGAAGATAGCGGAGGCGTTAAGCGTTACTCACATGACAGTTTGGAATCATTTAAAAAGGGCAGGCTACTCGAAGAAGCTCAATTTTTGCTTGTCACATGAATTAATGCAAAAATATTGTATGGAACGAACTATCATCAATGAAACGCTTCTAAAGCGTTATAAGATCGAACAATTCCTGAAGGGACGCGTCGCGGGCGTTGCGAAATTGGTTAAATGCGTGAATATAAAAAGAAAGAAAAAAATTATGCATGAATAACGTGCACCAAAGAAGGCCAAGGTGGGTCTGTCGGCCAAAAAGGTCATGACCACAGTTTTTTTTTTGTGATTCACGAGGTTCCATTCACATTGATTACCTTGAACTGGGTAAAACGATCATTGGCAAATATTTTAAAGAACTTTTGACGAAAAAAAGTGTTGCTCCATCAGAATAATGCACGGGTGCACACGTCTGTAATCAGCAAGGCAAGAATTTCATAATTTGGGCACCGAACTGTTAACTCAACCAGCATATTCTCCAGATTTATCCACCTGCGTCTATTTCTTGTTTCCAAATCTGAAGAAATTACGGGGTGGTAAGAGATTCGGGTCGAATGAGGAGGTCATCACTGTAACAAACGCCCATTTTCAGTGCCTTGAAAAAACTTATTACTTAAAAGGAATTCGAAAATTGGAAAAAAAGTAAGACTAAATATATAGAGTGAAGAGGAGACTATGTTGAGAAATAAAATTCTTATTCTTATTCATTGACTTATCAAATCACCCTCGTACTAGATTAAAATTACTTTTCAAAACAAATTTTTTTATTATTCAAAATATACGAATTAACCGCGAAGATTTTGAAAATATTATCAAAAAAATCTTTCCTCGAACTTGTGGGCGTGCCAAAAGCTGAGAAAATCATTAAAGTTCCTAAAACTGGGCAAATAAAGTGCTTCATAAGTTGATTAGTAGCTAATTAATTTAGGAAATTTAAGTACCAACGGAATACTAACGCTTCGGGCTGCATATTTGTTGTAACCTAGCGGAAAAACCTAAAGTAAAATTTTTGTTTGTTGGGTAATATTTATACAAAAAAAGTGTAAATACTCTATGAGGATACTAAACTGACCATAAAGTAAGCAGCTTGGTAGAGAAAAATTCACACGCTGCTCAAGTACTTTGTAACAAACTGATTTACATACATACATACATACATATCCATATATATGTATATATATGAATTTGTAAATTAATTGCGCATAAAAGTCTTTAAATATGATTTTTTGTTTTTAGTTTTTTTTTTATTTTTTGTTAGAGATATGGATGGTAGGCTGTTGGAGACATACAACAACAAAAAAACAACAACAAGTATTTAGTAGATTAATATGGCAGCAATGAGCGCAACTACACCAGATGAATATGTGAAAAACTACATATTTAAGTAAGTATATAAATAGCTGTAAATTTTTAAGCTTTGCAAGATGAAGCAAAGTAGTAAAAGAATTTTGAAAACTAAAAATAAAAAAATAAAATTTGACAGCGTCAATGGCCATTAAAACAAACGAATTCATCATTTCTAATGGGCAGTCTGTGTAATAACGGTCTACCGCTTGCCGTAGAAACACCTGCAGACTGCTTGTGGAGAGTTTTATTCTTTAATATGTATGTCTGTGCACACCTGCTCGTACAATAGCTTAAATGCCTCCACATGGCACGCATCGTACAATATTTAGCGCCACAGGCTGCTACCTGGTCGCTAACAGATAGATGCTACGCACCACCACCCAACGCTCACCACTCACTCTCCCTCCATTGCATGTGCCATGTACAGCTTCATTTAGCAGTATGTTATTAATGTTTTAAAGCGTTAGAAATATTCTACGTTTCCGTAGCACCTGCTGCTGCTGCTGCTGATGGCCAACGATGAGCTAGCGGTTATTTTCAATAAGCATAAATCTGTACGAGTATGCATACTCGTATATGTATGTACTCGTTTATGTTATTTGCAAAGAACAGTTACATAAAATGTATAAGCAAGAAGAGTAAGTGCCATTTCATGTTTCTGGTGTATGTATGTATGTGAGTCAGTATGCAAAATGAGAATAATAAAATAACAACATGCACTGTCATCAATACATATAAATGGCAATTGATGCAAGCAAACAATGGTATATATGTTGCTGCAACATGCTGCTCATCTACTTGTTTATATACAGCTAGTTTTTATACCATTTTTGAACTTTTTGAATAATTTTTGATTTTCGAAAATATAAATTTATATTATAACTCCACAAATGAAAGAGTTAGAAGCATGAAAATTGATATTCTGCATACTTATGAGGAGTAAAAAGTTGCTATACAAAATCAATAAAATTGGCTTACAAAAACATAGGGTTTCCATATAAAATCTTTGTTCAAAAATGTTGTTTTTGGTTATAACTCCTACAAAAAAATTGTTAGAAATATGAAATCTTCAGTAGTTGCTATGGTCTTCATGAGTGAAAAGTTCTTAGCGAAAATTAATAAATAGATTCATAAAAACATGCGTTTGCCATATAAATATTTGTTCAAAAATAATATTTTCGGCCACAACCCTTCCAATTATATAGTTGGGACTAAGAAACTTCGCATTATATGTGTTTATTATGAGTATATAAGGGATATTTCAAAATTTGGAAAATCAGGGTACTAAAACATATAGCTTCAATACAAATATTTTTTCAAAAATCGAATTATAGCTTATAACGCCAAAAATTAAAAAGCTTAACTCAGAAAATTTGATATTTTGCCGGTATATATTAGTTAAAATAATGCTCAGTAAATTTCAATACAATCGCTTTATAAAAATAGGGAGTTGCCATACAAATTTTCTTTCGAAAATAATAAAAAATTGTGTTTTTGGTTATAATTCTCCCAAATAAATGTGCATTAATATGATATTTCGTATTATGTGTACTTATTTTTGCTACTAAGTGGTGAATGAAAATCAGCAATGTTCAGTTATTGTAATTGGAATTTAAAAAAATGCTATTTGAGGTTATAATTGAACAAATTAAAGAGTTAGGCGCTTATAACACGGCACTTAGTATATATTTGGAGAGAGAAAAGCTCCCAGTTGAAATAAGCAAATTTGGTAAATAATAACATAAGACTGCCATATAAATGTTTTTTTTTTTTTCAAAAACAGTGTTTTAGGTTATAACTCTGCCATTTAAATACGTAGGAATGTGAAGCTTCGTAATTTGTAAGCTTTCAAAAGTATATAGTTGGACAATAAATTTCAACATAATCATGTTCATTAAACATTCAGTTCCCATACAAAGTGATTTCAAAAATCAAATATTTGGTTATAATTTCAAAATTTATAAAGCTAGGCGGAAGAAATTCGATATTCGGTATACATGGATTGGTTGAAAATTTCTCAGTGAAAATAAACGAAATCAGTTCATAAAAAATTAGGATTTCTATACAAAAATTTGTTCAAAAATGTTATTTTCGGCAATAATTTCGCCAAGTTGAAAGTCAGGGGTTTGAAATTTTGTGATATGTGTGCTAGTCAAATGTGCATAATGTGCAATGGAAATTAAAAAAATAAAATAAATTACAGTACCCAAAAATATATTTGTTTAAATTTTTGGAGAATACAAAAATTATTAATTAATTTATTTATTTATTGAAGAGTAGAGAGTTGAAATAATTATTATAAAATATATTTTTCCTTTCAATCTAATTCTTCCTGAAAGGCATAAAATCCTCCTCGCTGTCTTGGAGCAAAAATTACCTTTTTTCTTATTCTTATTTTTCTCTAATATTTTATTGTTATTGGTATTCACATATGTTGCTGTTAATGTTATTTTGCCATAAAAGTCTACGCATCAATAAGCGCAACCATTCTGCTGGACAGCTAGAAAGACAGTCCGGTATTCAGCTAGGCCGAAAGCCAAGCCGACGAGTCACTTTGTTGGGTAACAGGTATCTCTCAACAGCTGCACTCACCGCCAATGATCTTGCATTGTGTTGCCAATTGTTTGTTTTTGTGCTGTATTTGTTTGTTTGTTTTCCTTTGTTGGCATGTGCTGTAATCAACAAACGAAGTGGTAATCGACAGCGCAAAACATACACACATGCTACATGCCTACACACACACCGTGTAATAAATGCTTATAAATATATTTGTTTGTGTGTTCACTAAACAGGCTTCTTCTTCTACAACTACTTCTACTACTACTACTACTACTACTGCTGCCAATTTCGGTCATTGGATGCGGTAAATTGGATTTGACCGCATTTTCCCGTTCAAGAACGGTGCGAATAGCAATAGAGAAGCAGCGATGAATAGCGGTGCTTGCACGCACGCTGTGCAGGTGTGGGCAAGTGGGAAAAATCTTCATATTTATGGAACAAATAATACCAAAAATAGTAAAAAAAAAATAATTAAAACAAAATAAAATAAAATAAAATAAAATAAATGAAATTAAAAAAATATAATTAAATGAAATAACACAAAATAAAAATAAATTAAAATAAATAAATTAAAATAAAATAAAAAAAATAAAAAATTAAAAAGAAAATTACAAACAGGAATATAAAAGAAAATAATTTATAAATTGAAAGAGAATAAGAAACTAGAAAAAAAAATTAAATTAAAAAATATAATAAAATAGAGAAAAATAAAATCAATTGAAATAAAACAAAACATAAGCTGTATTGAAAGAGATTAAAACAAAATTAAAATAAAATAAAATTAAAAAATTAAATAATTTTAAAAATGAAATAAAAACGATATTAAATAATAATAAACCAAAATAAAATAGAATACTTGCAGAATTCTCTCTATCTAATATGTTGTCGGCGCCGCTCTCTTTACCCAAAGGGACCGGGTCAGTAGCGCCCACCATGGCACACCAAACACAGTGTTATCATTTCCTACTCAAAAATTACATATAAAAGGTTTTCAAATGGGGATAATATGATTTCCAAGTGTCGTTTTGGCCATTTTTAATATGTCATGATCTGTAATTTTGTTTTGTATGCAGTCATGTTTTTTTTAATTTCATCCATGGTCCACCATAAACGTCGTGAATCTGCTGAATTTGCCTTGGAACAACTTGAAAACGATAATAATTTTTTTAAGAAAATCATCTTCTCCGATGAGTCTCACTTTCATCTGAATGGTGCGATAAAAAAAACGAAACTGTCGCTTCTGGTGCGAGAAAATCCACAAATTATTCATGAACAACCATTACATTATTACCCATATTGACAGTTTGGTTTGACTTTTGGTCTGGTGGAATCATCGGTCCGTACTTCTTTCGAAATGAAGCTGATAGCACCGTTGCTGTCAATGCAGAGCGGTATATATCGATGATAACCAACTTTTTATGGCCACAATAGGAAGGAGTTGATCTTAAGAACATCTGGTTCCACCAATACGGGGCTACGTGTCACACAGCAGGTGTAACAACCGAATTATTGCGGGAAAGGTTTGGAGATTCGATTATTTCAAGAAATTGTGACATTAAATGGGCTCCAAGTAGTTGTGATTTAACACCATTAGACTATCTCTTGTGGGGTTATTTGAAGTCATTGGTCTTTAGCAATAAACTAGACTCTCTTCAAGCTTTAAAAGTCAATACTGAAAGTGCTATTCATGACATACGACTTGATTTAGTGCAAAAAGTGTTCAAAAATTGGGTTCATCGAATTAGTTCCTGCAAAAGAAGTCGTGGAGACCATTTGAATGATGTTATACTCAGAACTTAATTGTATCGATTGTACTTCACATTAAATAAAAAACATTTGAACTTCCTTAACAATTAGTGTATTTTTTGTTTTAAAGAAATCATATCACTCTTATTGGAAAACCCTATATATAGCTCAGGGAGGGTTAGTACATTTTGATAAAACTTTGTTGACATATTCATTTACCAACTAGTACGGATGCTATTACAAGCGTGTAAAATCGGATCAAAATCACGCCCACCTCCGGATAACAATAATTTTTGAAAAATACGAAAATTGCGACAATTCTGTAACTAAATCTGCAATTAAAGTCATATTTGTTAAGGACAATTGAATTTAATGGAGAAAAAATTAGTAGACGAAAAAAAAAATTCATGCGGGTGTGACATCAGCCAATCTTGTGCCAACAAGTATATCTCAGAACCGAAATTAGAAGAAAATTGAACTTATAATTCCTATGAGCTAATGTACATACGATGTGAATAAGAGCTAATCATTTCTAACCGATCTATAAATTTAAATATTATACAAGCATCTACCTTTTCGGTTTCACCCAAACTTAGTCTTCCAGATACGCAGAGATTCGAAGAGAATATTGTTCCTGCTAATTTAAACAAAAAGCTACTTATGTGCCAGATTTCAAACAAATCGAATAAAAAACACGACTTTTTTTTGAATAGATCAAGTGGTCCCTGGTCCACTTTCTATTAGGAAAAGTAAATTTTAGCCGTTTATCAGACCTACTCGATTAGCACAAGCAAATTTCATAAAATTTGTTCTCGCCGTTTCGGGAGAGTTTGGTAACAAACACCTTGGCACCAGAATTGTATATATAGGATTTTCCAATAAGAGTGATATGATTTCTTTAAGAAAAAAAAAAACACACACACACACTAACTGTTAAGGACATTCAAATGTTTTTTTTTATTTAATGTCAAGCACAATCGATACAATTCGGTTCTGAATATAACATCATTCACGGATTCTTTTCCAGGAACGAATTCGAAGCACCCAATTTCTGAAAACTTTTAAAGCGTTGAAGAGAGTCTAGTTTATTGCTAAAGACCAATGACTTCAAATAACCCCACAAGAAGTAGTCTACGGGTGTTAAATCACAACTACTTGGGGGCCATACAATGTCAAAATTTTTTGAAATAATCGCATTTCCAAACCTTAAATAAAAAGTTGATTATCATCGATCCATACCGCTCTCCATTGACAGTAACGGTGCTACCGCTTTTCTTAAAAAAAAATCGTACTCGTTTTCTGGTTGTTCCAAGGCAAAATCAGCAAAGTTATTCGTGCGTATATCTTGCCATGATGAAATTGTAAACATTGCTGAATACAATGGAAAAAAGTGACAGATCATATACCATATTAAAAATGCCCAAAACGACACTTAGAAATCATATCATCCTTAGATAATGATATCAAAGTATTGAAAAAATTTCAAATATATACTAAATTATAAGTTAAAATAAATTTTATAATAAAAATATTATTACCAATAAAATTGTAGTTATTCAGTTTTAAAATAGTGATTATTTTTATTTGATAAGTATATTTTTAGAAAACAAATAAATATTAGTTTTTGTTATAGATAAAAGTGAGAAAAAATTAGCTTATAAATACTCTTATTACCATTTTTCGAATATTTAAACGACGACGAATTCAATTATGTATTCGAAAACATACCTGAAAAGAAAAAGAGAAATTGCCATTAGTAAAAAATCAAGCACTAAAACCATAATAATTCTTAAATAAATTTAAAAAATAAATTACATTTATTTTCTTGAAATATTTTTTATAAAAATGTAAATAATACTAAAGACGGTCGGAAGTAAATATTACAACCTCAGTTGTATTATATTTCATATAAATGATTTAAGCATCGCCTACACATACTTGTTTATAAGATGTTTATTTAGTTTATTTTATTATATTTTTCTTAATGCATTTTAAATAAAAATATTTATTTCTTAATTAAAAAATATTTTTTTTCATATAAGATCCACAACTAAAGCAGAGAAAAAATATTTACTTGGTGAAATAAATTTATGAAAGCACAAACAAATATACATAAATAGTGCCAAACGCATACTAAAGCCGCTACAAATAACATGTCTGTTTCCAAAAAAAAAAAAAAAAAAAAATAACAAATTTATCTGGGAGAGAACTGGGTCAACAACTATGCCATTGCACAGTTAATTTCATCCATTTCAGCCACCTGCGAAAATTGAAAAGATGGAAAAATGCAAACTAACATACAAACACACATACTCATAAGCACACGAACACAAACACAAGGTAACTTATGTAAGCACTCCTAAATGCCGTAGAATAAACTAGAATATTTGGTTTGGAAAAAATGTTGCATATGCATGCGGCATGCCACGAACGCAAGCGTGTGCAAATATTAACAACAAATATCAACAACACAAATAAGTAGGTGTACAAGTAGCGAGTGAGTGAGTGTATTTGTGTATGTTCGTGCGCATGCGAAGCATCAATGAAAACCGCAAGGCTAGTTGGAGCGAACAAAAAGCTGGAAAAAAAATTTGCAAAACTCGCTTGGAATGCGCTGCCTTGGCAGTTATTTAGCGGCCACTTTATTGCATGCAGCTTAGCAGAGACAGAGAGCTAGAGCAGAGGCAATTTGTTGCCGTCAAGGTAGGCGGCAAACGAAAAATGGTGAAAAATAAGTAAGAAAAGCATAGAAATTGAAATAGAAATAAATAAACACAAATGTTATGGCAACGTTAAAGCTTTGAATTATGCTCGATTGAAGCGTTGTGACAGTGGTCAGGTGCTGGTGCTTGGCGATTAATAATTATGCGTTGCATTGAACAGCAGCAGCAGCACTACAGCAAATCAATGTAGACATAAATGAAAAATAGCAACAACAAAAAAAATAAATTCAAACTGATTCAAGATGATTTTCCCAGCCACACACAACACGATTCTCATCAAAAGCAACTGCTGCGATTGACTTACTGATGAAGCTCACATGATTCTAATCTGTCCGGTGTTATAAAGTTTCCTTGTCATTTTGCTTTTGTACTTTTTATGGCAGTTGAATTTTACACATTTTTTAATTAGCTTATTTATATATTTATACTTATAAATATGTTTGCATTGTATGCTCATTCATCTTGGTTGCGTTTAATTGTAGCAAAAAAAGTAATTAATGTATTCTATTACTTATAAATTCTGAGTTGACAGCTGGCAGCTGCAGTGCATAATAAGCTAGTAGAAACTCTATATACAAAGTGGCATATGAATGCGGTGGAACATATACTAATATGCAAAAAATTCCTTATTAATGATGTAATTTAAAATTAAATAAAAATAAATGAAATAAAGTGAAGTAAAGTAAAATAAAAATCAAAAATAAAAAATAAAAATTTTAGGGAAACAAAATTAAATAAAATAAAATTGATTAAAAAAAATATAAAAAAAATATAAAAAGATAGTAAAGGTAGAATAAAAAAAAAATAAAAATAAATAAAATTAAAAAAGAAAAACAATTAATAAAAAAAAAAAATATGCAAAATAATAAAATAAACTGAAATAAATTAAAACGAAAAGTAAAATAAAATAAGGAAAATATTAATAAAATAAAAAATAAAGTATAATAAAATGAAAAAAAATTAAATTAAAATAATAAATAAATTAAAAAAAAAAAAAAATTAAAACGAGAGGTAAAATAAAATAAGGTAAAATGAAAAAAATTTTAATAAAATAAAAAATAAAGTATAATAAAATGAAAAAAATTAATTTAATTGAAATAGAAAAAATTAAAATTAAATTGAAATAAAAAAAATGAATCAATTAAAATAACATACACTAAAAAAAAATTAAACAAAATTAAAAAATATAAAAAAAATTTAAGAAAATAAAAAAAATTATATAGGAAATAAAATAAAGTAAAAAAATAAATTTAGTTAAAATAATATAAAAAAATAAAAAAAAATAACAAAAAAAAAAATTAATAAAAAAAAAAATAAAAACATATAAAACAAGCAGAAAAAGTAATTGAAAAAATAAAATTATTCTGCATAAATTAAGAAAATGAATAAAATAAATTGAACTAAAGTTAAGTTCATAAAATTACAGCAATATAAAATAAAAAAAATAAAAAAATAAACCAAAGAAATAAAATAAACTAAAATGAAAAAATAAACAAATAAATATATAATTAAATATAAAAAAAGTAAAAAAATAACAAATAAAAAAAAATAATAAAAAATAAATAAAATAAATAAAATTCAATAAAGGTTAGAAATTAGATATTAAATACTAAATTCTGAAATAGCCTGTACTTCGGAACTTAAAACCATACTAGCAACAACTTACAAAAGTTTAATTTATTTAAGGGGTTAGGCCACCCTAGAATTTACGGAAAATGGATTTTTTCTCCTTCAAATGATCCATTATGGTCTCAAACAGGTTATCCCGAAAGATTATGAAAAATAAAAATTTCTGAATGCCCCATTTTCGTTATCTAAAGGGTGTTTTTTTATAGAGGTATAGAACTTTATTAACTTTTAATAAAACAACGATGGATTATTCGATTGATATGAATTTTATGTATCCGAAAGATAATCTTGTGGCATTACATTTTAAATATGATTTCTGGCATATGACCGCCACGGCTGGCACGGATGTAGTCCAATCTGGACGTCCAATTTTCGATGACTTTTTCGGCAATAACACGCCGGATGTTGTCTTCCAAATGGTCAAGCGTTTGTGGCTTATCCGCATAGACCAATGCCTTTCGATAGCCCCACAAAAAGTAGTCTAGCGGTGTTAAATCACAAGATCTTGGAGGCCAATTCACAGGTCCAAAACGTGAAATTAGGCGGTCACCAAACGTGTCTTTCAATAAATCTATTGTAGCACGAGCTGTGTGACATGTTGCGCAGTCTTGTTGAAACCACATCTCCTGGACATCATGGTTATTCAATTCAGGAATGCAAAAGTTAGTAATCATGGCTCTATACCGATCACCATTGACTGTAACGTTCTGGGCACCATCGTTTTTGAAAAAGTACGGACCAATGATTCCACCAGCCCATAAAGCGCACCAAACAGTCAGTTTTTCTGGATGTAACGGTGTTTCAACATACACTTGAGGATTACCTTCACTCCAAATGCGGCAGTTTTGTTTGTTGACGTAGCCATTCAACCAGAAGTGCGCTCCATCGCTAATGGACGTAGTGCGCGATACGTTTTCCGCACAGAACCATTATTTTCGAAATAAAATTGCACTATTTGCAAGCGTTGTTCAGGCGTGGGTCTATTCATGATGAATTGCCAAACCAAACTGAGAATAAATCACTTGACAGCTGTTAAATCGGTCGCCATCTTGAAAAGTAATGCCAACTTAAAGTTCTATACCTCTATAAAAAACACCCTTTAGTTGAAGCGTCTGTTTCAGTCAGTAAGGCGCACTCCACACTTTAAACGCGTTTATCTCAAAATTGCTTTTTTCAAGTTGGCCCGAAACATAACTCAAACAATTTAAAACCTATTCAGTTGTAGTGTTGACAACAGCTTCAGAAATACATTATCTACGGAAGTGCATAGGATTTTTTATTTTGCATAGTTTTTTTTTTTATTAACAAATTTCGAACATTTTTTTAGGCCAAATTGTTACCTTTTCCTTTAGAGACCCGCCATTTTGTCAAAAATGCATATATTGAAAAAACTCTAGGTACTTCTGTAGCTATTGCTATTCATAAGCGGAAACCGTTGAACAAGTTATTAAAATAAAAAAATTACATGGGATGTGTGTCCGGCCGGGACGTCCTCGGGAGAACACTGTATAGCCGCCATTTTTTAAATTAATTTTTTTTTAATAGTTATAAGCAGTTAATTATATGTATAATAGTTTTCCCGAAAAAAAATCTCAAAAAAGTAATATTTTGTGGCCCTCTAGCGGGGCCTAACCCCTTAATAACAAGAAAGAAGGGCTGATTTTGGCAAATTTATTGAGAAAGGCAAAATTCTATTTCGATGATTTTCAGTGTCAATATTAACACGAATTCTCGCCGATGGTTTTTTGACGGAGTTTTGACCAAGATCGCACATCTGAACAAATCGATAAGTGGGTTGCGTTAATTGTATTTCGATGATTTTCACAGAGATTTATGACTCAGAATTTAAAATCTGAAAAATCGGCGATATATATGCTATTGGCAAGCTTATTTGTTTTCATTCTGGTACTTACTTCCTTTGAACCTAAGTGCATGTGCATGAAATGGATAATAAAAATGATTATGTTTTTTTTTTAACAGCAGATGCTCGTAATGTAAAAACACATATAGAAAAACTGAAGCCAAATTCTCAAAAAAAAAAAAAAAAACACTCACTCTGAAGTAAGTATGCCAATCAGAAACAGAAATGGTAACAGCACGCGTAGGAACGCGGAAAGGGCACATTGTTTTGCAAAACATTTATGTAATGGCTTTCAATCAAATGATGCAACTGATGATTTTACGTTGCCGCAGTTGATCCAGAATGGATTTGAAAATCAAGTTGACGCTTAAAACATCAACACACACAAGTTGTAAATGCATCTCGGAAATTCGTGTCAAAAAAACTCACCAGACTAAGATCTTATTACAACAAAAATGCTAGAATAATTACCAAGAGCTACACTAACACTGCTCTCTGAACCCTTTAATGTCATTCTAAAACTGAGTTAAGATATTAATGGTAGCCAAATTAGGCAAAGAACATATACAAACGTCTTCGTTCAGACCAATAAGCCTATTAGTCAGTATTTCGAAATTATTGAAAATAATTTTGCTATCAAAGATACCTACTTCTATCCATCGTAACACGGTGATAGCAGAACACTAATTCGAGTCTTGTGAAAAACATGGTACTAAGGAACAAGTCAACCGAATTGATAAGGAAATTAGGAAGATAAACGAGTTCATGATTTCCAGCCAGAAATACTTAGTAAAATGTACACAGAAATATTTATTTTTTCAACGATGCTCTGCATACGAGAGTTTAAAAATTGATAATAAAATTTAAATTTTTTCTCTGTAATTAAATTTTTTTTTGGTTTTATAACGGTATTATGACTTTTTTTTTAATTCCAGATCATACAAAAAAATTTGGTTATTATCCGTGATATAAATGTTATGTTGGTTTGGCTGAAATTTTAGCATGATATATAATCCGCACCGAGGATTATTTTCATCTATTTTTTGCATAAAGTCACATATCCGCTAGAGGTGAATCTGAGGTGGACCATAGGCAGCTTTTGGCTTAGATTAGCAGGAACACAACTTACCTCTCCTGGAAATTGACCATGGATCGACCTATTCGAAATCTTATTTAAGGTTCGATTTACGTGATATGCCGAAATGGATCATGGATCAGTAAAAAGTTAAATTTCTTGAAAAATTCCTTCATGGAAAAAGGGTAGCCGACAGACAGACAAAAAATTTGGATGAGTTTAATGTAAGCATAGGTCCGTGCGAAGGTTGCGTTCATTTTACTTTGAAACTTTCATATTGACATTTTCGTGGATAACTTTAAGTAGTGAATTAAAGAAAAGCACTTACAAATACGTAGCTAGATCAATATTACAAAATAATAAAAAAAAATTTTAAATTTTGAGTTAGATGTTGTTTAATTAGAACTTTAATAACCCTTTGCAACACCAATTAGAACAAAAATTGGAGAAAATACAGAGAGCCGCAACAACGTGAGGCCAAGTCAGCTAGTATATATACTTATATATATAATAAGTGAGTAGCAGTATAATGTCAAACAATCCGGTATTACAAACTTTCACGCGCATATTAATAATATTCTGCTTCAGTAATCAATTTCTTCACAGAATCAAAATAGCATCGCTTATTGACGATCAAATAAATATTCTAACGAATTTGGGGCACAAGCGCGTCGGGCTACTAAACCCACACAAAAGCGTACACAAACATACAAACAGTGTAATTTTCAACACATTTGAAGATTTTTAGACTTCTAAAAAAAAATTTTTTTTATCACACATACTTTGTTTTTGTTGTTTTTTTCTTCATTGGCTTTGAACGCTGCGGCGTCTCCACTCATCTCACCTAACGAATGAACTAATGCGACTTGTGGCAAATGCTAATGCCCGCTGTTGGTAAGTGAGCGTATGCTTATACTCATAAATATGCTAATGTTATAGAGTTGCTTACATACGCATGGTAAATATAGTTGTAAGCATGCGTAGAGTATATGGAGAAAATGTATGTGCGAATATGTATTAGCATATTAGTGTAGTGGCATTTAAAATAGCAACGGAGAAACTTTTTTTTGTGTGGAAATTTTGAAGAAATATGCAAATTACTTAGTATTGACTGGTCGCAAGAAAGTGAGGTGATGAAGAAGAAATTAAAACAAAAACAAAAAGTAAAATAAAATAAAAATGGGGAAAAGGTGAAAAAGTAGTGTAGAACACATTTATAAAAAAAAAATATATATATATATATATATATATATATAATATGCGTCGAAATTTAGGAGTAACCAAACAATTTTATTCATCTAAAACAGAAGTTTTTATTAAACTTTACAAAATTCACATGTGATCAACTAACCTAAAACAGAAGAATCAACAATTAAGGTTTTTTACTTCCAGTGCTAAGTAATTCGATCGGCAAAGTATTCACAACTTCAATTCATAACTAAATTATATTTTATAGTATAATCACTTCAATGTCAAATTAAATTAGGAGAATTTATTATAATTTACACAATTCACATGTGCTCAGCTTACTTTGATATCCAGAAAATTTTTTTTCTCTCATTCACTTCTTCTAGCACCTTTCTTTTACATTCTCTTCCCACTTCTTCGTATCGTCGTGTTGCTTTACATAAGGTGCATTCATAAACAGAGTAATATACAAAGCTTACATATATATAAATATGTTTTTGTATTATAATTATTACTAATTTCTTTTTTAATTATGTATTTTTGCATAAGCAAAATAAATATATTATGAATTTTTTGTTAAAAAAAAAGAGTAAAAAAGCAGAAAATGAAATAATGTAGACAGAAAAATTTTAATTTTTAGAAAATTATAGATTTGAAGTACTTAATTTAGGGCTCAGAAGAAAATTTTGATTTTTTGATTGGAAAAATTTATGACCATAAATTAATTTTAATTATATAAATATAAAAAATTAAATATTTAAATTTTTTTTAATATTCCTAAAAAATTAATATTTTTAGTTGAAAAAAAAATTTGAGTAAAAAAAAATTTTATTTTTTTTTTACAATAAATTTCTAACCTTAAATCAAACAAAAAAAAAGCTTCCGTTTCCGTTTTGGTGTGTGAAATTCAACACATAAATCCTATTAATGGCGCTGAAATGCGCTTTAAATGCAGCTAATAAATTCATATGCATGTACATACATACATATATACACGCACATGAATTATTACATTGTGCATTACATGGTTAATTTCGAAGGCTGCCAGCACCACAAATCACTTTTGCTTCCTGCAATTTGATGCCAACAAACGATTTTTCTATTGCATGCATTACAATTATTGCAATACAATTATTATAATGTTGAATGATTATATTTGAGCCGTTAACACCAATTGCTCAAATGAATGAATGCATGAGTTTTGAATAAAATGTGTGTGGAAAATTGAAGAAATGTAAGAAATCATATTAATCGCTGTGTCGCTTGTGTAGTATATTGATGGCGTTTATGGATATGTATGTGCGGTTAAATAGTTTCAAAACAAATGAAAAAAGAAAAAAATAAAAAAATTATTTAAGAAAAGCAAATATTAAGAAATGAAAAAAATAAATAAATAAAAAATAAACAAGCAAAAAATAAAATAAAATAAAATATGATAAGAAAACGCTTCAAATGCAATTGCAGTTTGGTTTAATATGATTTATTAATGAGTCTTCATGTGCAGCATGGCCTCTGCTATCATTTAATAATACTTTTCTGTAATATTATTATTTTTTTTTTCAAATCACAATGATAGATTAAGTAATTATGATGGATATAGTGCATGCCGGCTGGAAAAGAGCTTAATTGCATATATTTTTTAACTGAAGGCGGAGAGTGGTCAAGTGTTGGGTTGGAAAAACAATTAAATAACAATTTAAACTGAATAAATAACTTGCTTTTGATTTTTTACATACTTAAATTTTTAGCATGAAAATTTATTTATTCAAAATTTATGTTCGAAAAAAAAAACACAATTAAATATTAATTTTTATCAAAATTTAAAAATATCGAAACATAAAAAAATTTATGAAAAGTTTTATTATGAAAAATTTATTCTCATTTTTGAATAGAAAAATTTTAAACATTTTCTTTATGTTTTATTCCTATTTATTCTAAAAAAAAATTAAAAGAAAAATTAAAATTATGTCGCAAAAATAACAACAAAAAATTTTTTTTTGTCAAAATTAAAAAATATATAAACTTAAAAAAAATTATCAAAAGTTTTATTATGAAAAATTTATTTTGATTTTTAAATATAAAAATTGTGAAAAATTTGCCTAATTTTTTGTATATTTATATCAAAAATTTATAATCGAAAAAAAAATATAAAAAATTCACTAATAAAAAAAAGAAATTAAAGAGATCAAAAATTAAAACAATTTGAATTCATATTAATCAAGCATTATTTTCAATAAAAATTAGGTTTTTATTTTTTAATGGAAAAATAGTGCTCAGAAATGAATTTCTGATAATCGAAAAAATACAAAAATTAATTTAATTTTTGTAAGAAAAAATTTTTAATACTGAATTGAATATTTTCGAAAAAAAAACAAGAAGAAATTGTTATTTTTGGTCAAAAACACTTAGTGATCAAAATATGGATTATTTTTAAACAGCACATACTTTCATTACTCATTGCATTTGAACGTTAGTCGAAAAATTGAAATATAAAAATTAACGGTTGTGCAAAGAAAAAGTTTTCAATAAGAAATTAAAAAATTAGCCTTATTTGGAAAAATAGTGCTAAAAAAACTTCTGTGCTAAGAAAAAATTCAAATATTAATTATTATTTTTGAAAAAAAAGCAAATATTAAAAAATAAAAAGCTCAGATATTTTCATTACTTTTCAGCGCAAATCTCAAAAACCGGGTATACACGAAAAATTTTCATTTTAAAATTCTAACGAGTGAAAAATTAATATTTCTTAATAATTTTTCCTCAACATTTCGGTTTAGCTTCATTCATATGATGCTGCAGTAGCTCATTATGCCATGTCTATGTCTTCATGTAATATTGCAAAGAATTTTGTATTGTTTGAACCTCTATGACTTCAGTTTCGTGTCATCGCAGCAACGGGGCGGTTAGTTCGGCTAATTAAGCGACTTTCAAGCACAGAGCGCAAAAGATCGATTGTATGTTTGCTGTGTAGCACGTAGCATCTCCCTGCTGAAACTTCTTATCGTTCAAATCATTATTTTCAACATTTGGAAAGAAATAATTTCCGATTACGTCACCTTAATCATTGGCATTGACGCTAATAGTAGCAGCTCTTTCTTTATTTGCGAAGCAAAACGAACCAATGATGCCTCCGGTTCACCTGTCTGGGAATGCATTGGCATTTCTATGCTTATGAGTGGGTGTTATCAGTGCCAAATGCGACAGTTTTGCTTGTTAACATAGCCACCGAGGTGAAAATCAGCTTTATCGAATAATATTATTTTTCCGTAAAAATGCTTATCTGCTGCAAGGCGATTTTCAGTTCATAGAGTCGAGCGAAATCATATCGCATGGATAGGTGGTTTCAGTTCTTGTCTTTAAAAATTTCAAAATCAAATGTAATTAATTTTTAACAGAAAAAAAATGCAAAGTAGTCAAAAGTATGCACTAAAGAGTAAATATGTTTAAATATAAGTTTTAGAAAATTTAGGTAACTTTCGACCATTCTTTTCACATTTTGGGCGGTATCTCAACCATAACTTGACGAATGTTGGGTTTCAAGTGCTCAAGAGTTAAAGATTTATCCGCATAAATATGGTCTTTCGCGTAGCTTTATAAAAATAGGTCCAACATTGTCAAATCGCAATAAACCTATATTTGCTGGCGTTGTGTGGCATGTGGAACCATCTTGTTGCAACCGGATATTATCCAAGTCGTGTTCTTTAATTGCAGGACAAAAAAAGGAGTCGGTTATCATACGACCATAACACTTCAAATTCACGGTGACAATCTCGCCGTTATCGTGTTCAAAGGAGTAAGGTCCAATCACACATACGGAGAAAAGAGCGCACCAAGCAGTAAGATTTTTTTTTAGGTGACCTCTCTTCAATCATTTTTAGAATTCTCGGGTTCCAAATGCGACAATTTATCTTATATATATTCACCGAGTGAGAAATGTGCCTGAATGTCGCTGAAGAAAATTTTGTTGGGAAAAAATTTGTTGGAAAAATAATTGATTTGCTGGGTTTAGTTTTTGCGTAAGCGTCTAGGAATAGACACATTTGTGACTTCGGCTACACTTTCAATTACAGCAACGACATTTGAGATGGAACTAGCAAAACAATGATGCCTTAAAAAATCTGTAACTGATCCAGTCTCTTCAATTTCTTTAAACTTTTAATTAATTGCTTGAGCAAACATTTTTGTAGGAGTGTGAACACCCAAGTTTGACTAATGTCAAAATACAGCTCTGCACCTAACGCAATTCCTTTCAGGACATGGAGTTTTCAGGAAATACCTCAACAGATTCAGCCATGACAACTCCGCGTCTTGCCCAATATGCCCAGAGTGTGAGGAAGATGAGGGGCACGTAATGTTTCGATGTCCGAGATATCGTTCAGACACCACCAGCGCTTTGAATGAAAGCAATTTATTAACTTATATGTTGCTCTCCCCTGAAAATTGGCAAAGAATATGTATGATCTCGAAAGTCATATATACAAGTTTAAGACAAGCGAAAATTTTAAGGCACCAGAACCGTTAATAAGGAACTTGTAATGTTGTGCAATTCGCGATGTATGGCAAATGATATGATAAAACGCAAAATTAGCCTGGATCGGATACTCATCCTTTCCGACCACGCTTAAAAGCCTATCAGTTGAGCGGAGCGGAAGCAAGGCCTTTCCGCCTGCCCTACCTTGATTTGGGGCACTCTTAATAATGGGAATATGCAGCGGAAACAAGGACTTTCCGACCACAACCATGTGTCTGCTAAGAGAAAAAGGAGCGGAAACTTGGACTTTCCGCCCGCAGTCAAATGTTGTAGACTGGAGACTAGGTCTCTCCAGCTACTCAGATAGCGTGTGTAATCGCAGCACGTTGTTAAAGTAACGTGAAATAGCTAATGTGCTTACCAGCCCCGCGAGGAAATACTTTATTGATAGTGCCGTGGGGAGAGTGGTAGTGAGTGGAGAGGTGTTTACTATGTAGGTGCAACTGTGAGGTTGCAAGTCGTGCATACTGTTACGTCGGTGTAGCAGTACTCATGAGAGTTTCCTCTTCACGGGCGTCATTCCAGAAAACAAAACAAAAAGTTCTGCACTTTCGAAGCCAATAAATAGATAACTTGAAATTATCTATCTGGTCAGTACTTCATGAAATTAGATTTCTTTTTATGATTAAATAAAATTTAAAACCACCTAAAATCGATTTTATTTTCTAATTTAATTTCCCTGCAAATTGGCACCGCAAATCAGCCCATCCATCAGTCACTCAACCTTTTCTTTTCTTATTGCATACAATCGCTCTATGCCCGCATTTTATTATAATTCTGTAAATGGTTATTGTTATTGCACTTTTCCTACCACATACCATTGGTATGCATTGTTGTTAAAGGCGCGCGAAGAAGTGTGATTTTCATTTCAATTCAACAAAGCAAACCACAAAAGTTGCGGCTGTGGTGCTTAAGGTGGCGGTAGCAAAATCACAAGTAAATCACACACACACACACAGAGTACAACAGCAATAGAAACCATGCCCTACAGTGCATATATTTATCCAAGTACAACAACCTGCATGTGAGAGACTCCTTAGAAACAGATTGTTGTATGTACATATGTACGTATGTAGGTATGTCATAACGATATTGTATTATATAGAAGTGAATATAATGTAAATGCAACTCTGCACTTACATGGCGCAGTATCAGAAGTAAAATATACAAAGTGTACCTGTATGTATGTAAGTATGTATGTGCATTGTTTGTATTAAGTACAATGAACTTTTGTTCATGGTTTTTAATAATTGTGTGTATATGTATATAAATATATGTATATAAAGTGAAAATTATTTGTAAGCATGCATGCACACATGTACATACTCGTAAGCATATACATGTGCAAATAGTTCACAGCTTATTTGCTGCTCGTTTTTTTTCGCGCACAATTTTCTACACACATGTCCGTCTACGACTCATACATATATGTATGTGTGTATGAATGCCACTGCTTGTACGAATATTGTACCTTTATCTCTGGCCACTGATTTTCTATGCCACGATATAGCTTGCAAAATTAATATATTTTTTTACGAATGTATGTATGTTTCTCTCTGCGGCTTTAGCAAGAGTTCTTTGTACTGTATTTGTTTGGTCTGCGATAAATTTATTTGTAGACCTTATCATACATTGTTTTGGTCACATCTTTTTTCCCAGTATTTTACTAAGAAGTCTTATTTTTAAGTTTTTAATTTTGCTAAACGAATTCGTTTATATACAATTTCCATAAAAAAATTTAATAAAAACACATATTTCAAACATTGCGCTTCTTTGTTAAAAAGGGTGATCCAAGTAGAGGCAGAACACGCGTGTCAAGCTGTTATGTTATTTTTTTCAGTATTGTTTGGTATTTCATCATGGAAAGACTTACGCCTGAACAACATTTACAAATCATTCAACCTTATTACAAAAATTCACGTTTCGCGCGTTTCGCTCAACTTATGGTCAACATAAACGGCCTACTGAGCGTACTATTCGCAACACCATCATCCATCTTGAGACACAGCTTTCATTATTGGATATTATTCGACTGAATAGACCACATCCAGCATGCAGTGCAGAAAATATAGCGACTGTAGCTGACAGTGTACACGAAGACCGTGGAGAGTCGATTCCGCACCGTTCGGAGCAACTCGGACTGACGTATGGAACGACTTGGCGCATTTTACGTTGACATCTTAAATTGAAAGCGTACAAAATACAGCTTGTGCAAGAACTGAAGCCGCTCAACCTTCCCAAGCGACATCGCTTCGCCACTACAAGTTCACTCTATAAGCTCTTGAAAAGTTCCGACGTTTTCGAGCCAAATTTTGTACAGCGATGAGGCCCATTTCCGGTTCAATGGGTATATAAACAAGTTAAATTGCCGCATTTGGAACGAAGAACAATCTGAACAGATCCAAAAGCTGCTATTTCATCCAGAAAAAACAACGGTTTGGTGTGAGTTGTGGGCCGGTGGAATCATCGGTCCATATTTCTTAAAAACTGATGCCGGTGAGAACGTAACCGTCAATGGCGACCGTTATCGCGCTATGATAATCGACTGTTCGATGCCTAAAATTGAAACTCGTTATCTCCGCGACAATGGATTTATTGCGAGAAAACTTCGGTGAGAGGAAACTTTCACATTTTTGGCCTGTCGATTGGCCACCAAGATCGTGTGATATCACACCGTTAGACTTTTTCCTGTGGGGATATGTAAAGTCTAAAGTCTATGCGGACAATTCCGATTCGATTCAGGCATTGGAACAAAACATCACGCGTGTCATTTGCCAGTTACCAGTCAAAATGCTCGAACGAGTCATCGAAAATTGGAATCAACGTATTGACCATCTGAGACGTAGCCGCGGCCAACATTTGAAATAGATAATCTTCAAAAAAATAAATGCCAAAGAACATTCTTTGGAATGATAATAAACATTCTCCATTATTATTATTTCAATTTTCTGTTTTTTTTTTTTAGAAAGTTGGGGAACCTCGATAAAACATATAAATTTGTTAATTTTTTTTTCCAAATTAATTGATAGAAAATCTTTCCTGAATATAAAACTTTTTTTAATAGCAAATTAAAAGAATTCCTCGTTTCACTAAATTTTCTAAATTTATTACTATGAAACTAAAATGGTTATAAAAATCATAACTTTTTTTAAAATATATTTTTTTTGATCGATTTTTTTTCCAATATTGCGTACTGTTATTGAAAACTTACGAATAATTTTTTCGAAATTACAATAATTTAAAGAAAAAAACATGGACAATTATGCAATAATCTTCACATGGTTGGAATCTGAAATTTAAAAAAATTGTAATATAACCTAAAATTTTTGAAATATGTTATGAGCCAATACAGGTTTTATTTTCTTATATATATAATTATATTATATTCTTAGTATATATATTATATTTCTAGAATTTATCATTATGCTTTTAAAACTTAATGTGAGCCTTTAAATCTTATCCATCGATTCACGGAGTGATGAAAAAATTACTTTTCTCTGATTTTTCTGTATTTTTATACATATTAATAAACGGCAAAACAAAGCAATTCCAAGCTTTCAGCATTGAAAATTAACTCAAATGATGAGCCCGATATATCTCTTGGTCGGATTCGCTACAGCCTACAGCTTCTAAACTCCGTTATCCTTTTCCCGTAGAGAAATATTTTAAACAAATTGAATTTTTTCCTGATTCATGGTCTATTTAGACATATCATCTAAAATTTTAGCCAAATCGAAGAGTAAAACTATTTTTTTCTCAATTAAATCGGTCCGCAGCCTGGAAGTCATCATTTACGTAAATGGAACCATAAAAAAGATTTCGAAAAGGTCGGTCTATGGTCCACTTCCCCGAGAGAAAAGTATTGTTCCTGCTAATCTAAGCCAAAAGCTGTCTATGCAACATATTTCAAGCAAATCGAAGCGTAAATACGACTTTTTCAAATAGTTCAGTCGAAGCTCCACCGCCCTAGGATATGTGACTGATGCAAAAAATAGATAAAAAAAAAACACTCCTTGATGCGGATTATATATCATGCTAAAATATCAGTTTAATCGGTGTGGAACTTTTCGAGTTTTTGAAGCGTATACAAACCAACATAACATTTACTTATATATATATGTATATATGATTAATATTATTTTATTCCACTTCACCTTTCCTAATTAAATTTTATTTCGATTTCATTTAGTTGTTTTTTTATTTTATATTTATTTATTTATTTAATCAAGAAAACATTAGTACAATCAGATTATAATATATTTTTTAGTACAAAAGAATATGTATGTATAAAAAATTAGTAGAGAAAGACATATTAACAATAAGCAATAAGAATGGGAAATGTATAACAAGAAATTAAGAAAAATATTATAATTAAATTTAACATAAAATAATAAAAACTAACAAAAGTATTAAAAAAACACAAGAAGGAAAGAAAATAATTTTATAAATGGCAAATCTCATCAGTAAAATATGGTTTTTAAAAAACGTGTATATAAGATTCTCGAAATTGCGCCTGTTCAATTTTCTTTTTTTAATAAGCAGGGATAGAGTTCCATAAACGACTAGCATTGGCAAAGAGCAGTCTAGTTGATTGTTGTGATATATAAAAAGGTATTATAATATTACCTACTCTGGTGTATCTAGTAAAATAAAACTTGGAATAAAGATAGTTGGGAGGCTCAGTCACCATTTTCTTATTTTATTTTATTTTTAATTTATTAAAATGAAATTTATTTAAGTGAATATATTTTTATTTATTAATTTTATTTTTTTCATTTTATTTCATTTTATTTCAATAAATTTTTTAATTTTTTTCTAAATCAATTTAATTTAGTTGAATACATTTTTTATCTATTTTAGCTGTTTTTATTTTATTTTATATTTTTTTTAGTATTTGAAGTTAATTTAATTGTTTTATCTTCCTTTTTTCTAAATATTTTAAATGAATTTAATTTAATTTAATACATATTTTTTAGTTGTTCTTTTATATTTATTTATTATTTTTTTTTAAATTAATTAATTGAATATAAAGGGTTTTCCAATAGGGATGATTTTATTTGTAAGTGCCGTTTTGCTCATTTTTAATATGTCATGATCTGTCATTTTTTGTCATTATATTCAGTAATATTTACCATTTCATCCATGGACCACCATAAACGTCGTGCATTTGCTGATTTTGTCTTGGAACAACTTGAAAACGATAACGATTTTTTAAGAAAATCATCTTCTCTGATGAGGCTCACTTTCATCTGAGTAATAAACAAAACTGTCGATTCTGGTGCGTAGAAACCCCACAAATTATTCATGAACAATCATAACATTTACCTAAATTAACAGTTTGGTGTGGTGTGTTTTTGGTTTGGTGGAAACATCGGTCCGTACTTCTTTCGAAATCAAGCTGGTAGCACCGTTACTGTCAAGGAGAGCGGTACATGTCGAAGATGACCAACTTTTTATGGCCACTATTGGTAGAAGTTGATCATAGCAATATCTGGTTCCAACAAGACGACACTACGTATCACACAGCACCGAATTATTGCTAGAAAGGTTTTGAGTTTCGAATATTTCAAGAAATTGTGACTTTGAATAATGGTCTCCAAGAAGTTGTGATTTAACACCATTAGACTATCTCTTGTGGGGTTATATGAAGTCATTGGTCTTTAGCAATAAACTAGGCTCTCCTCAAGCTTTAAAAGTCAATATTGAACATGTTATTCATGACATGCTACTTGATTTAGTGGAAAAAGTGCTCGAAAATTGAGTTCATCGAATTCGTTCCTGCAAAAGAAGTTGAGGAGGCCATTTGAATGATGTCATATTCAAAACTTTATTGTATCGATTTTACTCCGCATTAGATAAAAAATCAGTGGAATTTCCTCAACAATTAGTGTGCTTTTTTTTTAAGAAAATCTTCAACTAACACTCTTATTGGAAAACCCTACGTAATTATTTTAATTTTCTCAATTATTTTTTTAAAATTATGTAATTATAAATAAATTTTTTATTTAATAATTTTTTCAACTAATTTAATTTTGTATTTTTTATTTATATTTTTTTAATATTTTTTTTAAATTTAGTTTAATATTTCTCAATTATTTGTTATTATATTAATATAATTTTCATTTTGTTTGTTTAAAAAATTTTGTGAATTTAAAAAAAATTATATAGTTTTTTCTCAATTTATTTTCTTTTATTGTCCTAACATTATTTGTTTATTTTTAAATTTTATTTTATTTTATTTCATTTAATATACTGTGTTTCCTTTTGTTTTTATATTTCGCATTTATTATATTGTAATTATATAATTTTATGTTTAAGCCGAGTGGTTAATAATCACTTATTGCTATGACTGCATCTGTGTTTGCTATATTTATTTGAATTACTTTAAACTTTCATTTCATTTTATAATTTAGAAATTTTCAACTAAATTCCACATCAAATATTTCCTCAATTATGTTTTATTACACGATTAATGTGACTTTCTTAAGTTTCATTTATTTATTGAATGCATTCAAACGCTTATGATAGCAATAATTTAAAATTGCATTTTTATAATTTGTAGTAATATATATTCCACTTGCAATTGCTTATGAAAATTATTTAAAGAAAGTGAAAACTGTCGCCAGCACGTACTATTCGGTAGGTAATTTTGGTATAAACGACTTAAGGCACAAACTTCATTGTAGTCATACTTTTTACTAACATCTGGCCGTATATATGTATATATATATCTGTGTGGTGTAAGTATATGTATGAGAATCGCAAATATAATTTGTCACTTTCATATTTTTTCTTTACATTTGCATTTACTTAATTTTCACCATTGGCCAATTAAATGAAAGCGAATTGTTTGTGGTAAGAGCATGTTCGAAAAATTAAGTAGGTAGCCACACCTCTCTACAAACATATGTATGTATATGCAAATATAAGATGGAAATGAGCATTTAAAAAGTAGAAATAGTACAATCAACTAGTAAATTTTTCATGTATATTTATAAGTGTAGCAAGAAAAAAGCAAAAAATACGGCGTTTGTAACAGAAGGTTGAATGAAAGACGTGATGGGAATTATTTTCGATTTTAAAAATTTGAATAGCCTTAAATAAAAGTTTCAAAATAATAAGAGGACAAAACATAATTTATTTATTATGAAATTTCCAAAAGCATGCTAAAGTACTTGGAACAAAGAAGCTTTAGTTGAAAAAAGTATATTTATTGAGTATATTAAATTTAATATATGTATGTAAAAACATTTTTTTGTATGTTTTTCTAAATGTACAACATTCTAATTAATATATTCAAATTCAAATAAATTTTTTTATAAATAAATATAACAGGTGAATTGGAAAGTCCGCGGCCTGACCCATAGGTGACGCTATTAGAATTAAATCCATATAAATTTTTAGTTAGCCCTAACCTTCAGAGGACACGAACATAAATTTGAAAGCTGTCGGATCATTAGTTTGTGAATTATAGCATTTTGGGTGAAGCAACTTTTTTTTATTGTGAAATGAAAAATGGATAAAAAGGCATTTCCCGTGTTCATAAAATAATACTTTTTAAAGGGAAAAAATACAGCTGAAGCAAACACTTGGCTTATAAGCGAGTTTCCAAACACTGCCCCAGGAAAATTAATCATCAAGGAAGGTACGCTCAGTTAAGACGTGGTGAAATGAGCACCGAAAACGATGAACGCAGTGGACGTCCGACAGAGATCGTCACCGACGAAAACGTCAAAAAAAAAAATCCACAAAATGTTTTGGAATCACCAAAAATTGAAATTTAATGAAATAGCAGGCACTCTGAAGATATCAACTGAACACGTACATCATATCATTCACGAATATTTGGGTATAAGAAAGCTCTGTGCAAAGTGGGTACCACGCGAGCTCGTGAGCATTTCTTGTTCTCAGATTTCAAAACAATGCTCACGGGAAGAAATTTTTGTCGAATGAAAAGGTGAGCACCGAAACTGAGGACTGTTTTGAAGCGAAGGACGAATCGTACTACAAAAATTTTATCAAAAATTTGGAGGGTCACTGTAATCAGGGTATCACACTTAAAGAAAATTGTGCTGAATAAAAAATATTAATTTTGCCAAAAAATGTGTTTTGCTATGGTAGGCCGGGGACTTTTCAACTGCCATTGACTCCATTTCTGCTATTTACTAAAATTGATTTTAAAAGCAAGCCTTTGTAGTGTAATTGAAAAAAGACGCTTCAAAATATCTTACTAAAGTTTTTTCTTTACATTTGCTTTAAAATATTCAGACTCTTTTTTTTAAATTTATTTGCTTTCAATTATTTTCAATATTATTTATTATTATTATTATTATTCTCAGAAATCGTACTATTAATTTTTTTTATTATTATTATCATTGTAACTAACTTGTGAAAAATAAAAAAATCACAAACAAATTTTTACCTTTTTTTTAATTTTTGTATTAATAATGAAGTTAATAATTAATTTTTTTTTAAATTTCCTATATTTTTGAATTAAAAAATTTGTAAAAAAAGAATTTCTTAATTTTTAATTAATCAACTTCACATTGTTATCGAAATGCCAGTCACAAAGGGGTATTTTCATAACCTTCACAGTTTTAAATTATTTAATTTTAAACACAATTTCAAATTTCATTTTCATTACTTATAAATCAAATTGATTTTATGTACTTATACATATTTACTAGTTGAATCTTCGCAATGGCCACATAAAACGCGCTAAGTGCACCAATTTCGATTTCAAGCTTGTTAAGTGTACTGTCAAAAAACTTTAAAATAAAAAACGAAAAACAAAAAAAGTTTAAAAAACCAAAAATAACAACAAATAACAAAAAGCGGTTTAGTAAAAAATGTTCGTTGTTTTACTATTTTTCGTCTGTTTGTTTGCTCGAAAAAACTCTTTGCTTGCGCAATTTGACGTTTTGCGACTTGTAAGTGCTGCGATGCGCTAGCTTGGCGAACAACTTAAATTTTTTTATTTTAATTTTATATTTTGTTAATTTTTTTTAGCTTTTTTTCACCCAACCATTTATTTACATACATTGCACAAAAGGCATCTACTGCCGCTGAGCTTCTTTTCAGTTACCCGTTAAGGCATTTAATTTTTCTAAATTTTTTATTGCTATTTTTATTTTTATTTTTGTATTTTTATTTTTGTATATTTTTTTTGTGTGTGCATGATGCTACAAGCATCCGTTCTGCTTGATATTAAATACTTAAAAAAATTCAAGTATTGAGAAAATTATTGCAAAAGTAAATAATATACAAAGAGTTGCACCAATCGGCGATGTAGTCGAAGGGCATTTGATGCAACTTGTAAAATGCTGCACATTTGATTGTTAGTTTTATTTTTTATTTTTTTATTTTTTTTTCATCTCAGTATTTATATATATTACAAAGTTGATTTTGTGACCTTTAATATAGACCAAATAACCATTATAGACTTAACGCAGTGAGCGCAGCTGCCCCAAATTAATGCTTGAATCGCTCATTTTTAATTGTTTTAATTATTAATTTTCATATTTTTTTGTCATAACAGAGGGTTATCTTCTTTGCATACTAAAATATAGGTCGTATTTCATAGAGATGCATTAATAGTAATTTTTAATTACAAAAAATTAGATTGTCGCATGTGATTAAAAACTAAAAATAACTTGTCTGTGAGGTCAAACTTCTGCTGCTGAGAGTCGCGAGTGGCTGCAATTTTATTATTAAAATATTTATTATTCCCATTGTAAAATTTGCATAAATGACAATTTAATTAATAATTTTAATGTTGATTCCCACAAGCGTTTGTATCTTTTTCTTGAAATTTTCTAGCTTTTGGATTAATAAAATTTTAAAAAGAAATAAAAATAAAAAATTTAGATTAGCGCGCTTAACAGTTGCTGGTTAGTGATTAATGGAATATTACAACAACAGATTACATGACTGATGTTTCCTCAGTGGTAGATCAGTCGTATGTGAAGTCAGAATTCGTTACTTCGATATTTGCCGTATGAAGCTTGGGGAGGTGTTGGTGTTCTCCGAAACAGTTGTCACTTCTACCACTCTCCTTTGTTGTATAAAAAAATACTCAATTCAAAAAAAAAAAAAAAAAATTGGACTTTCAAATAAAGCCTCCTTACTCATAAATAAATAATTAATTAGTATTTTTGACCATTTATTTGAGTCAAAATTAAATTAGTAAAGAGAAAAATCAAAAAAAAATAAAATAAAACAAAATAAAATAAAATACAAAAAAGTAAAATGATAAAGCAAAATAGAATAAATTTAAATAAAATAACTAAATAAAATTAAATAAAATTAAATTAAATAACTTTAAATAAAATACCAAAAAATTAAAGTATATCAAATAAAATAAAATCAAATAAAATAAAATAAATGGAAATGAAAAAAAATAAAAAAAACATCAAATAAAAATTTAAATAAAATAAAGAAAAGCAAAATAAAAATATAAAAAATATAAAAAAAATAAAATGAAAAAAATAAATAAATAAAATAAAATAATATAAACTAAAATAACTTAAATCAAAATAAATTAAAATAAAATAAAATAAAAAAATAAAATAAAATAAAATAACATCAAATAAAAAAAAAATAAGTAAAAATAAAATAAATATAAAAAAATAAAAAAAAGATAAAGTAAAATAACATAAAATAAAATAGTTTAAAAAAAAAAAAAAAAAAATTTAAAAAAATAAAAATAAAAATAAAATAAAAATGAAATAAAAGAAATTCAAAAAAATAAAAAAAAAAATATAAAAAAATAAAAAATAAAATAATTAAATTAAAAAAAAATTAAATTAAAGAAAAAAATAACAACAACAAAAAATTAAAGAAAATAAAATAACATAAAAAAATTAAATAAAAAAAATATTAAAAAATTAAAAAAATATAAAAATAAAATAAAATAAAATAAAATAAAACAAAATAAAATAAAATAAAATAAAATAAAATTAAAAAAAATAAAATAAAATAAAATAAAATAAAATTAAATAAAATAAAATTTAATAAAATAACATAAAATAAAATAAAATTATATAATAGAAAGAAATAATAAAATAAAATAAATTAAATAAAAGTAAATAAAAATTAATTAAATATTTGAAGATAAAATGCAATAAATAAAACAAAATAAAACAAAAGAGAGTACAAGAAAACCTGACCACTTAGGTCATTGACACTTCACAACACGGGTATTGTAATAGTAAGTCCACCTCATCGAACCTACTGGAATTCACTACCCGTATCAGTAATGGTTTTACAAATGATTACCAAACCGATGTTATTTCTACTGGTTTCTGCAAAGCATTTGACAGGGTATCAACTTCAATATTTGACTGCAAACTCGATATGTTTGATTTTCCACCAAATGGATTGCATCAAATTCAAACAGTTAGAAAGCGAAGAGTAATTTTTAACTTTAGTACTTCACGTGAAATATCAGTAACATCTGGTGTACAAGAAGGCAGTCATCTCGCTTCCCTACTATTCCTCTTATTCTTCAATGTTCTGCCAAATGTGATTCCTCATTCTGAAGCACTTATGCCCGCAGATGATGTCAAGCTCTTTAAATCAATTCGTTCTATAGAAGATAGAAAACTCTTGCAACTTGGCTTAAAAAATTTAGTAAGATGGTGTGATGTGAACTGTGTGTCGTTAAATTTAAACAATAAATAAATATATATATGAACTACCCTAGAAAATCTCTGCAACCCTTTGCCTATATGCTTCAAAATCACAAATTTGAACAAGTTACTGACTTCATTGACTTCGGTGTCACAATGGACCTTAACCTAGATTTTATAAATCATATAAATTACTGTGCTAATAAGGCTAATGGAGCCCCAGCTTTCATTAAACGGTAGGTTAAGGAGTTTAATGTTGCATACATTACCAAATTACTCTACCCTTCACATGTTAGGCCCATTTTGGAATATGATTCTGTTGTATGGAATCGACACAGTTGATAGTGTTAAATTGGAAAATGTACTAAAACAAATTCTTATTATTCGCGCTAAGTAATTTACATTGGGATGCCATTAAAAATCTCCCTCATCCCTAAGACTTATTAATCTGCCTTCACTCCATAGTCGACGAGAGGTGCTTAGAGTTTTATATATAACAAAACTGAAAAGAGATTAACTTTAGTATCCCTTTAAGATAAACTAGATACTTTCGGCGCCTTTCCTTGTATTTATGCAAAACAAATTTTGAAGTGCGCGACCCATTCAGATGTTGGTGTAACGGTTCTAATTCTCATTACATGGACTTTGATTCTTCTGACTCACTTTTTTGTGTAAAGAATTATTTACTGAGAGTTCTGAGCTTATAAATAATCTCTTTATTCTCAACGTTTCTTAATCGCAAATTACTTTACATCAGCTGATAAGTAAATCTGTAGCTGCCCAGTGGAAGAGGCAAGCGTAGCTTCGATCTCTCGTGATCAGTTTCAGATTCAGGACAGCTTGGGCTGTATCTGGTTTTCAGTCACCGGTCTTTTGGAAGGGTGCCCCTCGTTCGGTTGGGCGCGAGGCTGGGCAATGCGTAAAAAAAAATAATAATAATGTAATTAAAACAAAATATAATAAACTAAATAAAAATTAAAACAAAATATATGAACTAAAATATAATGAAAAAAAAAATTAATAAAATAACAAAAAAAACACCAAATTAAATAAAATATAAAATAAAATAACAAATAAATTAAATTAAAAAAATAAAAATAAAAAATAAAATAAAATAAAATGAGCAATACGATAGTATGTGGTTTATTCAAAATACAGCATTTTTAAAGTAATAATTTTTTTTTTAAATTATTCTCATGATGTAGTTTGACGGTTATGGTATCAAACATGGTTATACGTGTGCTTGTTAATGCAATTTTATTAATGAATGTTAAAAGTAAATAGTTAGAAATACCCACATATCTAAAATCTTGTATAACTCTAAAAGCTTAAGCAACACTTCACATTCATTAATGCACAAATTTAAATGCAGCGGATGTTTTAAAAGTGTAATATTCGTGGCCAAGCCCATATGGACGTGTGTAATAAAATGTGATTAGCAGTTAAACATAAGCAATTACAAAATTGCATAAGAGCGAGCTAAGCAATTTTTTTTTTTTTTTTTTTTTTTTTTTTTTTTTGAAAAAGGGGTCTGCTTTTGTTTTCAGGCAATTTAAAGTGGAAAGAAAAATTTTTATTGATGGAAACTCTCATAAAAACATATTTAAAAATAAATTAAATGCTATCATTTTAAAGATCTAGGCATTTTTCATTTTAAATAATTTTTTAGGGGTATTTTAACTACTATCCCTCTCCAGTTTTCCTATTTCCACCACTGCTTATAATAATACATATAAATTTGCATGCAACAAAATCGACTACACCGCACACCAGATAAATAAATTTCAATGTGTCGGCAAACTTCTGAGTAAAATTATTTCATAATTTCGTTTGCATGTGTTGACGCTGAAATACTGCCAAAATATTCATATATGCGTAAGTAAATATAGGGGAAAAAAATGTTTTCACATGTTAATTACTTACGCTGCAGCAGTCTGAGTTAAGATACAACAAACTGGAAAATATATATTAAAATAAATACAAAAAAATGCCCTGCACATTTTTGTGTATTTCAATGCGTTTTGGGGTGCGAACAAAGCATTGCATAAAATTATGTGTGTAGAGAATGTAATGAACACACGTTTTTACTTAGTTATTTATACCAAGCTGGCACATATACACACACATACGTACCTACACACTCATACACTCACAATAATAATTAAACTTAAAGCGGGCGTTACAAAGCGCTCATTTGCTGGACGAAAGAAAGCAAACTTGTTACAACTACAGCGCGCCCGGTTTGCAATGCAAACATGCCTCAACGTAATCACAGGTGAGACCACAATGCATTTCGTAAATATTTTCGGTCGCAGCGCAAAATCACAAATGAAAAAGTTGGAAAAAAGAGAAAAGTTACTTAAAAATATAAGAAAGCAACCAAAAAGGCGGACCCTCCTTGTACTAAGCAACCTAAAGTAACTTAAAAGTTTTGAACAGCGCTACTCTAACATATTGCAGAAGAAGCATGAGAAAGTTGTAGCGAACAAACGAAAGACTTAAGCAATGAATTCACTCAAGCTAATGAGGTAGCAACAAGGCGTTGACACAAAAAATTCGACTGATTTCGTGCAATGTTATTTTATTTAATATTATTTTAAATTATTTTATTTAATATCCTTTGGCTGAAATATATTCAATTTAATTTTTTATGTTATTTTATTTCATTTTCTTTAGTTGTACTTTACTTCATTTGAATTAGTTTTATTTAAATTAATTTAATATAGTTTAATTTAATTAATTAATTTATTTTAAATTGTTATATACTTTAATTCATTTTTTTTCTTCTCTTATTTATTTATTTTAATTTTGTTTTACTTCTTTTTAGTTAATTTTAATGGAAATAATATTAATTATTTTATTAAATTTTTATTTTATTATTATTTACTTTTTAATTATAATTTACATTAATATATTTTATTTTATTTCTTGTTATTATATTTGCTTATTTTATTTTATTTCTTTATTTATTATTATTTTTTTATTTCATTTTTATTTTATTTTTAATTTTTATTTTTAAATTATATATTTTATTTTATTAATTTTTAATTTTTTATTTTTCTTATTTTATTTTATTTTATATTATTTACATTATTTTATTTTATTTTACTTTTTATATATTATTTTATTTATTTTATTTAATTTTGTTTTATTTTATTTTATTTTATTTTTATTTTATTTACTTTATTTTTTTATTTAAGTTTTTTATATTTTATATATATTTATATCTTTAATTTAATTTAATTTAATTGTTTTATTTGTATATTAAATTAAGTTTGTTTTATTATTTTTTATTTTTTTTTTTGTTTTTATTTTTTTTTTAATTTTTTTTTTCATTTTACATTTTTTTACTATCCAATTTTTTGTATTTTATTTTATTTATTTTATTTTATTTCATTTACTTTTATTTCATTTTATTTTTTTTATGTGTATATTTTATTTATATTTTTTTTCTGTTTGTTTAATTTAGTTAATTTGTTTTATATTAATTTAATTTATTTTATTTTATTTCTTTTTATTTTATTTTATTTTATTTTTTTTTTCATTTTATTTCATTTTATTTTTTTTTAATTCAATTTATTTTTATATTAATATGCTATTTTTTATATTTGTTTATTTAATTTAATTAATTTGTATTATTTGTTTTTATTATTATTTTTAAATTATTTTATTTTAGTTTACTTTAATTTATATGTTTTATATTATTTCATTTAATTTTTTTATTTTTATTTTTATTCAATTTTATTTATTTTATTTTACTTTATTTCCTTATATATTTTTATTATTATTAATTTTTTTAATATTATATTTTAATTTTTTATATTTTTTATATTTTACTTTCTTATATTTTATTTTATTTTATTTTATTTAATTCAATTTAATTTATTTTAATTTATTTTATTTTATATTATTTTGTTTTTTATATTTTTTACTTCATATCTGTTTCTTTAATTAAATTAATTTTTTCATTTGATTTTATTATTATTATTATTTTTAAATTTATTTTGTTTTAATTTATTTTATTTTTATTAGATTTTAAATTATGTGAATTTTGTTTTCCTTTAATTGAATTTAATATTGTTTAATTAAAGTCACTATATTTTTTATTCATTCCCATTGCACTCGTTAGCAATGCACATTTTTGCTTCATTGCTCACAACTTCCTAGTTATTTGGTGCAGTTTGTTCACACTTTTCCAACTCCATAACAATTCAACTGTAACAATAAAATTCGTATCGAGTTTTCCGGCTGCCTACTTCTTGCCGTTGTCGGTACCATTGTTTTTGCTTTCATTATCATGCTTTTAATTGCATTTCCCTGTGCTGAGTCGCAGCCAGTTGAAAATCATCTCAAAAAAGGTGGTTGCTTCGCCGACTATGTGGTGGAAAAAAGCGAAGAAAAGGGCTCAATCGCACTGTAAACCATAACATTTCCGGTGTAAACGTTGCGCTGTGTTTGTATAATTTGTGGTTGAAAATAAAAGTGTTAAAAAAAAACAAATAAAGCAAAATAGTTTTGAATACGAGTACTTGACACTTGCTCATTTATTTTTAAAAAAAGTGAAGATGAGAAAAAAATGTCTGCACTTCCTTTGATTTAAAACATATACCTATACAAAACCCGTGACAATTGCTATTTTGTGGTTTGTTAATTTGTGTGGTTTTCACACACAAAATATTTCACTTTCGAAATCACACAGGCGACAATTTTTCGCGCATTTGCTATGGCTGTGGCAGCTGACGCTTGGTTGTATGGTTGGTTTGGTGAAGGGTAAATACATATAATGAAATGAATGAATGAAACATAAAGAAGAGTTATTTGAAAGTAACAGAAAATTCAATTTAAAACTTTTTAATTTTTCTATTTTTTAGCAAAAGAAAATATTGTGAAAATTGTAAAAAAAAAGAGGAAATTCAATTTTGCCAAATAACTAAAAAAGTTGAACTAACAAAATTTTGATAAAATATGATTAATTACTTCAAAATGGTCAGTTTTATTTTAAATATATATAATTTTTTAATAAATTTTTTTAAATTTTCCACATTACTAGTTTATTACAATATATTTTGAGAAATGTTGCTGCTTGAGTGAAAATATTTCTCAGTTCACTTGCATTCCTCTAACCCTTTGACTAATGCTATAATATCTCTTTCGGTTAGTTTTTTTGGTATTTAAATCATGTCAGTCACTAAATCGTGTCGCTCCCATTGCGTGGCGATGAAGCAATAATTCACAACGCCGTCATGTATGTTTACTTGTAATTTAGCGCATAAAAAGTAAGAGACAAGCGAGCAAAGTAAATATGTGCAGTATTTTACCCGTGTAGTTGAGGAACTTTATCAAGCTTACTTTATGGCTTTTTGTGTGGTAAAAAAAAATCGTGCAATTGTTGCTTGCTGGTAATTAAAATACTCATTAATGCCTTCAACTAGAGTTGAACTCATTTATTTATATATTTATATGTGAGTCAGTGAGGTGGAAATTTAACTCTGCGCAGCGTAACGTGTATGCGTGCTACATAGCAAATCTCACATATCCGCCTATGTATGAGTTTACATGTTGCATGCAACATGCGTTGTGCAGTATTGGCAGCCGAAATAATGTATTTTCAATTACATGGACAATGTGTGAACATGATTTTAATGGCTTTGCATTGAAATTCGGATTTGTCATGGTACTACTCCCAACGTTTGTTCGAAATCAAATTACTTAATGTGATGAGAAAAAAAATAATTTAAAAAAAAATAACAAAATAAAATATAAACAAATAACATCAAATACAATGAAATGAAATAAAATAAAATAAAATAAAATAAAATGAAATTAAAAAAATGTAAAAAAAAAAATAAATTAAAAAACTAAAAACAAAAAACTAAAAAAATAAAAATATAATATAAAATAATAAAATAAAACAAAATAAAATAATGTAAAATGAAATAAATAAAATAAAATAAAATAAAATAAAATAAAATAAAATAAAATGAAATTAAAAAAATGTAAAAAAGAAATAAATAAAAAAACTAAAAACAAAAAACTAAAAAAATAAAAAAATAAAATTAATAAAATAAAATAAAATAAAATAAAATAAATAAAATAAAATAAAATAAAGTAAAATAAGATAAAATAAAATAAAATAAAATTAAATAAAATAAAATAAAATAAAATAAAATAAAATAAAATAAAATAAAATGAAATAACATAAAATAACATAAAACTAAAAAAAAATAAAAAAAATCAATAAAAAAAATAAAATAAATATAAATAATATATAAAAAAGTAAAATAAAATAAAAAAAAAAAAATAAAATTAAATAAATTAAATAAAATGAAATAAAATAAATAAATTTATTAAATTAAATTAAATTAAAATAAAATAAAATGAAACTCAAATTAAATAAAGAAAATAAATTTAATAGAAATAAATAAATAATGAAATGGAAAAAAAGTTAAATAAGTTAAAAAAAAACGAAATATAAAAACTTAAAAATTATTAGAAATTTAAAAAGAGTAAAAAATATATATAAAATAACAAAAAAATTTTAATTAGATAAAATAAGATGAAGGAAATTAGAATTAAACTAAAAAATATAATGTAAAATAATATAATTGTATATGAAAAAATAATAAAATAAAATGCTATTATATAATTTAAAAAAAAATGTATTAAGAAAAAAACTAAAAAAAACATAAAATCATAAAATGAAATAAAATAAAGTAAGATTAGACAAAATAAAAATAAAAATATATGTAGACTTTAATATTAGATATAAAAAGTTAAATTAAATATAAAAAATTAAATAAACTAAATTAAGTTATTTAAAATGAAAAGAAAAACTAAAACGAACAAAGCAAAAATGTAAAATGAAAAGCAATAAAATATAATAAAATAAAATTAAAGAAATTAAAAAAAAAATAACTAAATTCATTTAAATGTAATAAATTAATCGGAATTAAACTAAATTAAATTAAACTATATTATATTCAAATAAATTAAATAAATAAAAAAATGCAATAAAATGAGGTAAAATAACTTTAATTACAATAAAATGAAATTGTTAAAGACAACTTTAATTTAAATAAAATAAGAAAAATTTGGAAAAATAGCGCAAAATAAGCTTATATTTTCTCCTTTTTTTGTGAAAAAAAAATACTAATAAGAATATTACTAAATGATTTCAATTAGAAATCAAATGACAATACATATTAAAACTTCCCCTATTACTGTATATTTAAGCTTTTTTATTTAAATATTTAATTAATGTGCAGTTTATGTACATACATGCATATTTTGTACATAAGTAGTTAAGAAAAACTATTATTTTTCTTTTACAAATTTTCATTTACCTATATTTTCCTCAAATATATATAACCTATTTGTCTTTGTCTAGAAATACGTTGAGATAAATCTTCTGTAACAGTTAAAACTACATGGAAGACAACTCTGCATTATAACTTACATAATTCCAATGCATTTCCGAGTGAATTTATAGCCAGCACTTAACTTTAAATGCCGTTATATAATATTTGTGTTAGAGAATAACGCTTAAAAGAGCTTATATAAAAATTTATTATGCCTTTTTGGCTTATCTACCTCGCTTTTCTTACATTTTGTATGGCAATATTTTATCATTTTTTTCTTCTATATAACAAAAATACTGTTACTTTTTTACGAGTTTCTTCACTTCAAGCTCAATTTAAATTAAATCTGTTGCACTTATGTTTTTATAAATTTTTCTCTAAATTCTTTGTTGTATTCATATCCACCAAATTTATCTATGAAAAATTATTAGCTTAGCTTCACAGCACCTGACCATGCATTTATTTCAACTCTTTATTGTTTTTCACTCTGTATGTTGGAGTACTACAATTCTTTCAATATTTTATTTTATTTTTCATTTAAATCTCCATATTCTTTTATTTCTAATTTGCATAAAAATCTTGTAGAACTACTTCATTGTGTTGCATTCATTATTGATTACATTCTTTGATTGGAATTTTGAATTCATTGGTGGGTTTGAAGTTTTGAGTCAAATAGAATGTTGCTTTAAGGGACAAAGAAGAAGTAGAAGAAAAATCGAACTGTTAAAGAAACATGTAAGCATGTACAGTTAGTTAAATAATAGACAAGTTATTTTGTCGTTATTAATGGGCCAAGTGGTCGTTGGTTTTGTTGGCTTGGAAGTAATAAAAGCTGAATAATCAGAATTTACGAGTGACATTGATTTTATTTTATTACATTTTTTAATAAGCATAATTTATTACGTATACAATGTTTTTTTTTTTTTTTTGCTTTACTCAAAGTGTTATTTTTTGTAATGTTATAATAAAAACAAATTTAAAAAATCGAAATAATAATAAAAATTATTATTGATGAATTCAAAATACTTTATAAATAGAAAAATAATTTTTTTTTGATATTATATGACTTCATTCGGGAAATATTTAGTTGTAATAAAAACATATTATATTATTAGCTAGAAGTTAGAAATTAAAAAAAAAAGGGAAATATTAAAATATTAGACTGTTAACTTGAAGAAAATGATCTAAAAATTTGGTAAAATATTTTAATAATTCCTTTTTGTATTAATAATAATAATTTCGAGTTATTAATTTAATATTTTAATAATTTTATTTCAAATTATTTCTAATTATTATTTCCTGTATAAGGTCCGTTCATATAAATGATTTTGCCTTTTTATTTGCATTTCTCAAAATATTAGCCATATTGGGGTTATAGAAATTTTATGGCATTATAAGCTCAATTTAAATTGCATGTGTTATACTGATCAGTGCCATATCTCTCAATATTAAGGCTTCAAGCAAAAGACTTAAGACACAAACTTGGTAGTATTTGATATATGAATATTAGTGTTTATTCCTCGGTTTGCCATGAGCAATTCTTCACAAAATTATATTTTTAATTTGAACTGGACAAATAAACCATTAAGATTACATGGTATTAAAAATTTATATTTTTTATTTATACTATTATACTTGAATATATGTAAATACTAACAAAAAAGAGCTTATATAGTACATCAAAAAATATTGTTAATTTTTTTTCTTATTTCTTTCTTTTTATGATGGCATTGATTTAGTTAATGTTGGTTTTTGTTGGTTTACTACATTTTAAACCATAAGCGGAGTATAAAGATATATAAATAATTTTAATTATTCATAAATATTAGATAAACATGCGGAAGATTTTCAAAATGTTTATGCATTATGGTAGAGTGAGCTCAACAAATTAATAATTTAATATAACATTTTTAGAAAATAATAAAACAATAAATTGAAAACATGACTTTTCAAACACAGTTTTATTATTATTATTTAATATTTTTTTTTTATTTGTATGTAAACATAAGCTTCTGAAATAGTAAAAATGAGAGAAAAGATTTCAAAAAATTTGAATTTGCTTTGTATTTATTAAAGGGTTACCAATTTAGTAGTTTCCAAAGTGTATTTTGACCTCTGCCAAACCTAACTGTAACAACAAAAATGGTAATTCAAACTTGGCTACGTTTCGGTCATTAAGAGGATATTAAGGTCCACACATTTGTCCAACTATTCAAGCAATTGATAAAAATTTAAAGAAATTTAAAAAGACTGGACCGGCTACAGATATTGTAAGGCTTTTGTATCATCGTTTTGCTCGTTTCACCTCAAATATCGCTGTTGTAAGAGAAAGTGTAGCCAAAGACCCGAATATGTAGTTTTCTCGATTTTCTCAAGAGCTGTGACTTTCTTACGGCACATTATGGTGTATTTTTCACTTGGATTTATACCTACGTCCATATAAAGTCCATCTCACACAACAACTGAGCCAAGCTGACCATTCACAACGCCGTAGTTGCGTCGATTGGGTCCTTTAACAACAAGCAGTGGACGGCGATTTTTCCAACAAAATTTTCTACGGCGACGATTCACATTTCTCACTTGGTGGATAGGTAAATAAGAAAAATTTTAGCATTTGGTGCTTCAAGAATCCTCAAATATTTGCAGGGAGGCCATTACACTCAAAAAAAAAAAAACATACTCTCTGGGGCGCTCTTTTGCTCGAAGGTGTGATTGGACCATCCTTCTTTAAAAACGATAACGGCGAGACTGTTACTGTCTATTTGGAGAATTATGACTGCGTGATAACCGACTGCAATTGAATAGCATGACTTAGATTATATGGGTTTCAAACAAGATGGTGCCACATGCCGAACAACACGAGCGAATATGGCTTATTGCGAAAGAAATTTCCCGGCCGTGAAGTCTCCCGCCTTGACGATGTCAGTCGGTCAGCGAGATCGTGCGATTTGACGCCGTTGAAATTTTTTCATGGGGCCACGCGAAATAACGTCAGTCACAATTAACGGTCTTCCGCTCCCTTTTCATCAAGCTCAGATTTAAGACCGTTTTTAAACTAAAACTTCAAGCAAATCAATACATTTTTTCACTAACTTTGATGAAGTCTTATGCTGCTTTAGTGATTTGCGATTCTGATATTCAATTTTGCTGCAATGACATCACCTCTCTAGATATTTGAGTATCTAGTTAGGTATTGACAATGCGTTTTATTGCGTATTTATTTTCTATTATTAGCCACCACCAGTCAAGATATCGTATGTTAGGAGTAGCTAACTCGAATAATTATCTATCTTCCTATCTTTTTGTTTTGTTCTCAATGAGAGCTATATGTTCAGTATTACTCCCAAGTAGCTCGCCATCTCCCCTACTGATAACAAATATAGTACCATTTACAATTAATTGGAAGTGAAATCTGGTATTTTGTGTTTCCTTGTGAGCATTACAAGCTCAGTTATGCTAGCATTTGTGCTTAAATCACATGAGATTTGGCACCGTTATTTATAACGTTTAGGATTTTTGCATAAGAGTGGTGAGGGTAGCTGGAAAATTTCCTCCAACCAAGACGGCCACAAAATGTACACTCTTATTTTCTACATTCACCAACAAGTAGTTCATTGTTTAAATGCAGAGAACATGAGAAGCTCGCAGCGTTAAAATAATGAACCAGCGCAGTAGCATCTGTTCAATTAATTAATTTCACAAGAGATTATCTTCTATCATTGATAATGACTCCTGATTTGTGCAAGTCATTTAATTTATTAATATGAAACAATTAGAATTCTCACATTAAAAAGTGAAAGTTTTGAGTGAAACATATTAAATGAAAGCCACAGCACATTTATCTGGGTTTTTATTATACAATAAAATTGTGCAAAAATAAAATGTGGTGAAATACATAATATTAATGAACTTATTAAAATCAATTTTTAATTTAACAAAAAAAAAAAACTAAATAGTTGAGTGAAATTAAGGCAAATTTTTGTATTAAAAAATATAAAATAACTGAAAAACATACTGCAATTCTATTAGTAGGGCAATTTTTTATTCATTATTAAAATAATAAGTAAATATTAAAATAAATATTTGTAAGTACATAATATTAGTTAATAAATATTATTTGGAATTTTGTGATATGAAAGGATCTTCAATTTCTTTTCTAACAAACGCTATAGGGCGATAAGTATAGTAAATCGTGGGCTATAATTTCAGGAAGCTTAAAAATAATTTTTTTTGTACAAAAATCGATTTTTAGATCGATTTAGATTTTTTCTATTAAGAAAACAATTGGATTTTAATTTTTTTTTACTAAGCTGTATAGTTTTTAACATTTTATGAAATTCATAAGTGCTTCGAAAATTGAATACAAAATTGAAAAAGAAAAAGATTTTCAAAATTCTACCAAAAAATTAAAACTACTAAAATTTTGAACCAGGTTTTATTTTAAAGAATTATTTAAGGAGATATACGAGTGACTGTTTAAATTTGTCGCACAGTTACTGTAAATACAATACCGCTCCCGTCAGCAGTTATTGATTAATAGGCTGCTGTAAAATTTTGATCAATCAGAGCCATTTACTTTGTGTTTGACAGCCATTGAAAGCAGATGACCGAGGTGAATTTTAACGAAAATTTAAGATAGTGAATTTCGTGTGCTGATTAATTTTGCATGAAAAAACATTACGGAAATCAATTAAAGACTTGATTAATATTATAGGGACTCTACACAATTAACCTCAATGGTTAAGAAGTGTTTTACTGACTACGTGGTCGTACCAGTATAAGGTCGTACCAGGCCACCCAAAAGAGGTCGTCTCGTCACAAATCGTCCATTGAATATTCCATGGAATGATACTAGATAATCGGAGCATAGAAGTGCACGCTGTGGCTGAGACTGTATGCCTCTCAACTGAGATGGTACATCACATTTAACATTAATAATTAGACATGAGAAATCTATCCTACACAATGGATGCCGTGATTGCTCACACACGACCAAAAGCGCAACCGTATAACCACTTCAAAGGTGTGTTTGGCGATGTTTAACCACAATCAAAACGATTTTTGCGCCATTTCGGTACCGTCGACGAAACATGGATCCATCATATCACAGCAGAGGCCAAACATCAATCAAGACAGTTCATTTCTACGGGTAAACATGCACTAAGGAAGGCCAAGGTGGTTCTGTCTGCCGACAAGGTCATTTTCACAGTTTTTTTCGGATCCACGTATTGTCATTCATATCGATTACCTTGAAAAGGGATCACCTGCCTAAATCATTCAGAGCATTTGGACAGATTTGAAATTGATTTGAATCAAAAATGAGTGCATTTGGCGAAAAAAAGTGCTGTTCCATCAGGGCAATGCACGGTTGCATATTAGTGTAGACACCATGGCAAAAATTCATAAATTGTGCTACGAACTACTACACCATTCAGCATAACCTCCAGATTTAGACCCCTCCGGCTATATTTTGTTTTCAAACCTGAGAAAATGGCTGAGGGTAAGAGGTTAAGGCAGAATGAAGATCTCAACACAGCAACAAACGCGTATTTTGAGGGTCTTGAAAAGGCATATTACTGCATAGAAGTAATACAAAAATTGGAGAAACGCTAAACTAAACTTATAGAGCTAAAAGGAGACTATGTCGAGAAATAAAACGCGTATTTGTCGAAAACAATTTATTTTATTCAAAAAGTGACTAGCTTATAAGGCAACCCACGTAGCTTCTAACTATTCCCTTAAAAGTCATTTTTATCACCTACTCGCTAAAAAAAATTGAGTTAAGAATTTCTGTTGACGAAATAATACATTTTGAATATGTTTTTGTCATTTTTTGTTTGCATGAAATATTTATTACATTTTAATTCACTCAAGATGAATTCATGAATCAAATCAAATAGTAAAATTTTAATATAAAAAAATAACAAAAATTTTACAATAGAAAACTCTATTTTTCAAGAGAAATATTTTTTAATGAAAATTTACATTTTTACAATATTTTGCTTGTTGCAAAAAGCATTAGAAGAATAACAAAAAAATTAAATTAAAAAATAAAATTAAATTAAAAAATAAATAAATAAATGTTTTTCCTTTATTCGGATATATTGATATTTTCCGAAATGTCCAAAAATAGCCATTTTTCAATAACTAGTCTAACTAAGACAAAAAATATTAAAAAAAATTTTTTTATCAAAAATAAATCCATCGTAACAAACATTCGAAAATTCATAGATCTTTTTTTTCACAATTTGAAATAAATATTTTTTCGGATAAAGATTTAGCACCAACATTTACCAACACGTTTAAAACACGCTTTAAAAAAAATTCGTAACTTTCATTCAAACTCAAAATCAAAATTCAAAGTCATGAGCAACAATGCATTTTAAATACACAAAAAATATACATTTTCTCCTCACAATCACTTCCTGCATACAAAAGTGACACCTGTAAGTAACGAAAATCGACTCCATCAAGGCGCTCAACGCTGGAGCACATACGCTAAATGAAAACCAACAACAAAATCACTGAAGAATCATAAATGCACCTTGCAGATGGCACATATGACTCACGAGTATATACATAAATGCAATATAATTTATTTTTTATTTTTACTTAAATCACAGTGAAGCACATACCGCGTTCCGTGATTCTTGAGCTGCCAGCATGACGAAAAAGCCACAGCGTGGCAACGATGAAAAAAAAACTGAAGCACGATTGTTGCACTCCCTGGTAGTATTAAAGCAGCAAGTGCAGCCAACCAGAGCAACTAAAATCGAGCAAATAGTAAAAAATAAAAAAAATAAAAAAACAACAAAATGCAACGCCAACTGTATCCGATTTCCACAGCAGCACTTCCCGACTAGACCGGCTATATGAATAGCAGATGAATTATTACAGAAGAAGAAGAAGAAGAAGTAGAAAACAAAAAACTATGAATGAATGAATGTGGTTTACTGCCTCATAGGGTGGCTCTGCCACCAGCAACAGCTAAAGCGAAGTGTAAATGTGTTGCAATATTATTTATTATTATTATACTTTATTGTTCTTGTTTTCATCAACTTTTTTTCTCTTTTATTTTACAGAATCAGAGTGCGACTATTGTGTGCGCTCTCATATTCAACAGTTCGTTCAGTGGCAACGTGCACGCCTTGAACTTGAAATCACAACAATTGCCTTAAGCATAAGCAAGAAAATGCAACTCTGGCGCTATGTCATGCTGCAACAACTCTGCGCATGCGGCACAACTTCAGCTTGGTTTTCGTGCCGGTCTATGGTCCAATGATATGTTGCTGTTGCAGTGCTTGGTTGTTTCTTACCATATCGAATTTCTGTTGTTCACAGGTTGAACATTTTTTATTGTTGTTGTAATTTTTCATTAATTTATTTAATCATTTCTTGAGATTTTGGTTTGTCATCTGTATTGTATGGAAGTGTTTTAGCGAAATTTAATATAATCATGCCGACAGCAGCACAAGTTTTTAGGGTCAAAGTCAATAATAAGTGAGAAAAAAATTTTTTTTTTAAATAATTTTTTTTTTAAAGAAAACAAAATAAAATAAAATCATTTCAAATTAATTTGAATAAAATAAAATAAAATATATTAAGCAAAATAATTACAATAAATATAAATTAATTTAAAAAAAATTAAAACAAAACAATAAGAAAATAGAATAATTAATAAAGTTAATTAAAACAAAACTAAAGAAGAGAAAAAAAGAAATTTAATTTAAAATTAAAAAAAAGGATTTTATATATAATAAATAAAATAAAAAATATAAATAACTTTATAAAAGCAAATAAGAATAAAAATAAAACAAAATAGACACAAGAAATATTATATAATATTAAATAAAGCTTGACTAAATTAAAATTAAATAAAATTTAATTAAGAAAATAATATTTTTTTATATAAAAAAAACAAATAAAATAATATAGAAAAAGACAAACTATATAAAAAAATTAAAAAAAAACTTACAAAAAAGTAAATTATATTAAAGCAAAATGAATTAAAATAATATAAAGCAAAATAAAAAAAATTAATTAATTAAATTAAATAATAAAGGAAAGTGAAGTAATCTCAGAACAAAACGTAACAAAAATTACAATAAACTAAAATAAAATAAAATAAAATAAAATAAATAAAGAAACCTTGGATAAAATAAATTTAAAAAATAGAAATTTAATAAAACTTTTTTAAACTAATTTAACTCAAATTAAACTTATTGGTATAAAATTAAAAAAATTGAATTAAATAAAGAATATTGGTATAAAATAAAATAAAATTAAATTAATTTAAAAAAAAGAATTATATAATTTCAATTGAAACAAATTAAATTCCTAAAAAAAATAAATAAAAGATAATCCAAGTAAATGTACTTTTTTCGATAGCCTTTTTTTGACAGATCACGCGTGAGGCATGTCAAGCCGTTATGTTATTTTCGTTCTGTATTTTTTGGTATTTCATTATGGAAAGTCAAGAAATCACCCATCTTGAGACGCAGCATTCATTATTAGATACTATTCGACCGTACAGACCACGTCCAGCACGCAATGAAGAAAATATAGCGGCCGTAGCTTAGAGTGTACACGAAGACCGTGGTGAGTCGATTCGGCGACGTTCGCAGTAACTCGGACTGATGTATGGAACGATTTGGCACATTTTACGTCAAGATCTTAAATTGAGAGCATACAAAAGACAGCTTGTGCTAGAACTGAAGCCGCTCGACCTTCCCAAGCGACATCGCTTCGCTCTATAGGCTCTTGAAGAGTTCCGACGGTTTCGAGCCAAATTTTGTTCAGCGATGAGGCCCATTTCTGGCTCAATGGGTATGTAAACAAGCGAAATTGCCACATTTGGGACGAAAAGCAACCCGAAGAGGGCTTCAAGGGCTGCTATTTCATCCAGAAAAGAACAACAGTTTGGTGTGGTTTGTGGGCCGGTGGAATCGTCGATCCATATTTCTTACAAAATGATGCCGGTGAGAACTTAACCGTAAATGGCGACCGTTATCGCACCATGATAACCGACCATTTGATGCCTGAAATTGAAGTTCGTGATCGGCGCGACATTTAGTTTCAACAAGACGGCGCCTCTTCCCACACATCGCAGCAATCAATAGATTTATTGAGAGAACACTTGGGTGAGCAAAAAATTTCACGTTTTGGGCCGGTCGATTGGCCAACAAGATCGTGTGATAACACACCGTTAGACATTTTTCTGTGGGGATATTTAAAGTCTAAAGTCTGTGCGGACAATCCCACTTCGATTCAAGCCTTGAAGCAAAACGTCATTCGCCAGTTACGAGTCGAAATGTTTGAACTAGTCATCGAAAATTGAACCCAACGGTTGGACCATCTGAGACGTAGCCGCGGCCAACATTTGAAAGAGATAATCTTCAAAAAAATAAATGCGAAAGAATGTTCTTTCGAATTGTAATAAACATTCCATATTAAATTTGAATTTTCTGTGTGTTTTTCTCTAAAATAGTAGGGAACATCGAAATGGATCACCCTTTAAAATAAAATGAGATAATATAAAATAAAATAAAAATTTATTATTTATATTAAAATAAAATAACAGAAATAAAATTATTTTAAATTAATTGAAGTGAAATAAAAATATGAAACAAAATAAATTAAAGTAAAATTAAACAAAACAAAATGAAGCAATTAATAATAAAATAAAGAAAGACAGAAAAAAAGAAAACGCCGAGAAAGGTATATAAAATATATAAGTAAACTGAAATTAAATAAGACAAAGCAAAAAATAAATAAATTGAAAAATACAAACTAAATGAAATACAATAAAATAAAATATTAGTAAATAAGGTAACACAAAATAATTTTAAAAAAGTATTGAAAGAAAATAACATTTAAAAAAAATGCAGGTTTAGTGTTAAATAAAACTAATTAAATTTTGTTAAACAAAAAATATAGAGAAATAATATTAAAATGTAAAATAAAAATAAATTAAAAAATAATTAATTTTTCCGTTTCGATTTGTAGATACTTTTCGCCATTAGATTAATAAAAATTAGTTAAATATTAAAAATCGAAATGATAAATGAAAAAATTGTTAAAAAAAAGTATTATAAATAAAAATATTCTAACATATTTTCTTTAAACGTTTCTTAATATAACAATTTTTAAATGCTTATTTCTGTTATATTACCAAGAATGAAAATAAAAACTAATCTCTGAAATTTTGCTTGAAATATTTGAGAATACCTGATGCTATAGAATTTAATCGTCTCATACTTTTACATATATCAAATGTACTTAGGCCAAAAAATTATGTTTTTTATATCTCAATAATTGCTTTCCGTTGTAACTTTGAGGATTAAAGTGTTCTCTTTTACGATATTTATGTTGTATCAAAATAAAATTATGTAGGAGGGTAGAGAAAGCGATAAGAGCTTTTCTCATATGAAAAAAAATTTATTATAAAAAAAATATATCATTAAAAAATTTTATTCTATCCATGATTCACGCTTAATTTATATATTCTTTTATATATATTCTATTTGCTTCAAAACAAAACTTACCTGTACTTTGTGCATCGATGCGCGCATGATAACCCAGCAAGCTGATGATCACAAGGATCAGCTGAGTGCGTATATGGGGCATTGCAGTTTTACAGTTATTTACAATTGTTGATTCTTCTTAAGCAACTGTAGCTACTGTGTTTTTTGTATAAATAAAATGCTTTTAAAAATTACAAATTCTTAGGTGAATATTAAAAAAAGTTGCAATAAAAATATTTTTTTTTTTGAGTTCTTCTAGCACTAAAATTATAAAATCAAATATAAAATTTAAATTATTTAAAAATAAATAAGTATATTAAAAATCACTTTAGATACACTTAAGGGTCAGCAGCATGCTTTTAAGCGCGTGAAAGGGGTTTATTTTTTTCTGCTGGAAAAAAGTTGCAAAATTTCTTAAGCCTTTTTTGAGTTTTTAGTGTTATAATTTATGCGCTTGTAATTTTGTAAAAAAAATTATGTGATATTTTTTTCTTTTATGTCTACACTAGTACACCGTAAAAAATTCTGTGCCAACTTGTTTTTTTTTTTTTCAAAAAAAAAATATTGAGTTATGCTTTTTTTCTTATATATTTTTATACGTTTGTTGCTTTAAGCGTTCTGTTTTTATTTTTTGCACACACAAACACACACACTGGTACTATGCCATAATTTTTTTATGTTTTCTTTTTCAGTTCATATAAAGCTGGCGCAAACAGGTGAAGTTGGCGGCTGCAAAAAACTTGTAGTTGGTTGTTGGTAAGTATGTCACCGTTACACGCAGTCGCGGCTCAAATGCGAACAGCACTACGAACAAATGTTGCTATAACAACAATAGTACAAACAACAGCGGTGACTGGAAGTTTTTGCGATTTTATTTTTATTTTATTTTATTTTTTTCATATTTTTGTAGTTGTTGCTTTGGCTGTTGACTCCAAGTTTCAAGTAAAGCAACTTTCTTCAAGATGCAATGAGAGACAGTGTTATTTTTATGTTTGCTAATTATTTAGTTTTAAGTTTAGTTTTTAGTAAATTTTTAATAATATTAAAGCTCTGTTTCTTTATGGTGAATATTAGATTTTAAAATTTCATGCAAAAATTTTATTTTCAGATTTAAATATTTTTTAAAGTTATCAGCTACCGAAATTGGTTTATTTTTTTTTTAAATTTTTAAATTTTAACTTTTAAATTTTTCTTATTTTAAAATTTTATATATCTATTTTTCTTAGTCCATAATTTTATATACATTTATATTATTTTTTTTTAATCCTGCTTCGGTGGGTATTTCGTAAAGGAACTTCAAGAAAAATTGTTCCTTCAGATTTTACTATTTTTCTTTGTCTTTATTTTTTATTTTTTACTTTTTATTTTTTGTTTTAATAATTTTTAATTTTTAATTTTGTATTACAAATTTCTAATTATTTATTTTTGAATTTTAATTTTTAATACTTAATTTTTAATTCTAATTTTTAATTCTTATTTTTTAATATTTAATATTTAATTTTTTTTTTCTTTTTAATTTTTTTTTTAAATTTTTAAATATAAATTTTAATTTTTAATTTTGAATTTTCAATTTTGAATTTTTAATTTTTAATTTTTAATTTTTAGTTTTTTGTTTTTAATTATTAATTTTTAATTTTTAGTTTTTTGTTTTTAATTATTAATTTTTAATTTTTAATTTTTAGTTTTTTGTTTATAATTATTAATTTTTAATTTTTAGTTTTTTGTTTTTAATTATTAATTTTTAATTTTTAATTTTTAATTTTTAATTTTTAATTTTTCATTTTTAATTTTTAATTTTTAATTTTTAATTTTTAATTTTTAATTTTTAATTTTTAATTTTTAATTTTTAATTTTTAATTTTTAATTTTTAATTTTTAATTTTTAATTTTTAATTTTTAATTTTTAGTTTTTAATTTTTATTTTTTATTTTTTTATTTTCAATTTTTAATGTTTAATGTTTAATTTTTAATTTTTAATTTTAATTTAAAATTTTTATTTTTTAAAAACTTAACTAACAACAATTTTTTTATTTTTCTTTTTTAAATTTTTTAAATATTTTAAATTACAATTTTTTTTTTGATAAGGGTGTTTCGAAGGTGAGAATTTCGTAAAGGAATTTCAAATGAAAATTGTGTTTTTAGGTTAAATTTTTATTTAATTTTTAATTTTTTTTAACTTTAACTCCTTTTTTAATTAAATATCTTTATTAGTTTTGTAATAGCTGTTTTTAAATTATTAATTCCCGAAAATTTTTTTAATTAACTCCCATTTTTTAGCATTTAAATTTGCGTTTCTTCTTATGAAGTATTAAATATTTGAATAAATTTTTAAATGTTTGTGATTTTTCTTAAAAGATTTTTTTTTGTAACTAGTTAAATCCATAATTTTTTTTTAATTGAATTTATATTTCTGTTTTTTTTCTATTTATTTATTTTTTTTCTTAAAATCACGAATTGATTATATTATTCGCTAATTACACTTTCCTTTATTTATATTTAAAATTTTTTCTCACTGTAACAGTTTTTTGTATGTATTTTGTACCAATAAAATTATTTAAAGCGATTGCGCATGCGTAAATGTTCATTTGTCTCGCGCGACTAAATTCAACACCAAAGCGCCTACAAAGCGCTAACATCACTTTTCGTAACTTTCAACATCAGTTTATTGGCAAGCAAACCGAGCTTGCGAGTGTTATTACTCTTTTTCTCTATTTCGCTCTCTCTCTCTCTCTCTCTCTCTGCTTCCCTCCACGCTTCTGACGCAACAGCTGTTACAGTCTACATACCCTTTGAACGTTAAATTCCAACCGCGTACGATAAACGACGATCGCGCAGGAAATCAGGTAAATAATAGTGTTCAATACGAAACGGAAATGAATAAATGGCGAAATTGCCGGCCAAAGTCGCGCTTAAGCGTTTGCACACAACCGACACGTTCAGGTGGTAAAAGTTAACTGAAAGTCAGTGAGCGTTTCAAGTAGCCAGCGAACTTACTTAGCATTGACACATTGACTGTTTGTGTGTGTCCAAAAGCTGGGCATTCAACAGTTTTCTGCAGCGCCAGGCTGCACTCACAGGTTTGAGTCAGGGAACTCTCTGTTTGTATTGCTTATTTGGTTGCCATCAAACATGTTGGGTATTCGAGCTTCATATTTCCTATCAAACATATTTCTCATTTGATCGCCGTCTAAAGCTACTCTGAGCACCTGCTCCAAGCGTTACTTAAACTCGCTCTCACTCTCTAACTCTCTTTTGCGTTCTTTCTCTCAGCGCTGATATATAAAGTAGGCCTTTGCTTGCGGCTTTGTCTATTTTTTAAAGTTATTTGCCACATTTTGTTTATTCAATGTTGGTGTTTTCCATCTTTTTTTTCTCATACTACGTTGCTACTCGATTTTTCTCACTTGTTTGCTCGCTGCGTCAGTTTCGTAGGTAGTTCAACCGCAGAGTCGTCTATCTTGGGTACTATTTTTTGTTTATTTTTAATTTCTGTTTTGAATTTTTCACTTTGTTTTTGTATCTCAATTTTTTTTCTTGCTAATTTTATTTGTCACAGTTTTTCTTCATTCACTAAATGCTTTCATTAGTGGCACCTCTTTTGGTTTAACTGCAATTCGGTAACAATATTAATTTCATTTCGTCGCTTGTGGAAATTGTGTTAAGTGGTTTAAAATTCAATAATTCGCACAAAGTGATGTTGAAAAATAACTTATTAACGGTTTTAGTTTGTACAAAGAGAGAAGATGCTGCAACACCATCGTTGGTTCAGTAGTTTTTTTGCTTGTTAATTTGGTTGCAGCGTGTTGATCGTGTGACTGGTTTGGTTAGTGGCAGACAATTGAACTAATTTTGATTAAAATTGCAGGAGTAGAATTGAGTCATATACACTTTTAAATAGTTATATATATTTGGATTCAAGTGTGGGACAAAAGAAATTTTGTATTTCCATAATAAGAAAATATTATACAGAAAGTGGTATTATGAGAAAGAAAAAAGTACTTATGAAAACATCTTAAAGCTGTCGGTTGAGGACCAGGTCGGATCAAATTGACAAATTTCAGATAAAAGTTTACGAGAGCTTTTGTCTCTCATAAGAAAGAAAGTTTTTCTATCTTGCAACTCCTAGCTATACATGGTTGTATTATGTACACAATGTAACAACATAAAATACCCACATGCAAGAGTGGTTTGGCAAGTGAGGAAAATAAGCATTTCATTTCTCAACATAGTCTCCTTTTAGCCCTATACATTTAGTCCAGCGTTTTTCCGATTTTTGTATTCCTTTCAAATAATAGGTTTTCTCAAGGACCTCAAAATAGGCGTTTGTTTCTGTTATGATGTCTTCGTTCAATCCGGTTCGGAAACAAGAGCTAAATCTGGAGAATATACTGGATCGGGTAGCAGTTCGTAGCACGTAGAGAATTCGTACATTTCCCTGAGGGGATGGAACAGCATCGACAAATGCAGTAGTTTCTGCTTCAAATCAAAATCGATTCTGCCCAAAAGCTCTGAATAATATTTGCCGGTGATTGTTGTACCCTTTTCAAGTTAACCGAGTTGAAGAATGACATCTCGTTTATCCCAAAAATTTGTGGCCGTGCCTTTGTTGGCAGACAGATCCACCTTAACCTCTTTGGTGCACGTTCACCCGGATAAAACCCACTTACTTGATTGTTTCTTGATCTCTGGTGTAGTCTGCTAGATCTATGTTTCGTCTACGGTAAATATTCATCGTTGATTTACCCGTTCAATTGAGCTGGCTAAAGCCCTCGCCACCTCACGGAATTTTATTCTCCGTTCCTCCAATATCATTCCATGAGTTTCTTCGATGATTTCTGGCGTAATTTTGGTGACCTAACGTTCGGCGACCACAATAGTCGCGTGGTTTGCATTGCGTACTACAATTCGAAAGGTCTGAATTCGAGTCCAGGCTTGAGCAACATTCAAAAATATACAAAATTAATTTTTCTAATTGCTGTCCCCCCTCGGCAGGGAATGTCAAGCGCTTCAAATATATTTCTGACATTAAATAAAGCTCGACATAAAAATCTATTAACTGTTCGGAGACGGTTTAGAATAAACTATAGGCCCCACAATTTGTTAGTAAAAACATCAAGACGCAAAACCACAAATTGGAGGAGGAGCTCGGCCGAAAATCGCTTCAGCGGTTACAAAACTGACAGCGGTTGCAAAACTATGTTCTGGTCTCAGATCTCAAAAGAATGCTCGCTGGGAAGAAATTTTTGTCGAATGAAGATATGATCGCCGAAACTGAGGCCTATTTTGAAGCCAAGGACTAATCGTACTGCAAAATTGGTAATCAGTGTATCACCCTAGAAGGAACTACATATGTTGAGTTAAAAAAATGATTTTCGTCAAAAAAATGTGTTTCACTATGGTGGGTCGTGGACTTTGCAATTAATATAATCCCACACGAAGTCGACTTCCTTCCCCAGGTATCCTGATTAATCCATCCTCTTAAAACTAATCTGAATAGCTCTCGTGCAGAGGTTTTTGGCGATTATTGCTGAAAATACTTACCAAAACTAGGGTTTTTTCTATGCTATAACTTACAAACTTAGGTTAGGGCTAACTATATATGGATTTTGATTTAATACTAGTAACGCCATTTATGCGTCAGGCCGAGGACTTTCCAACTGACCTTTAGGTAATAATTTTTTTTACAGTATATACTCTAGAGGAGCGCATGTGGCGCATTGTAGACAGGAAATGTAAGACGAACTGGAATGAAGTCTAGGGATCTTATACGATGAATTGATGCAACTTCGGAAGAGTGTAGGTTGTCATTATAATATAAGTGAATTTTATACAAGTTGTGTCATGGTACAGATTGGTGTTTATTAAAAATATTAGCTTAGGTGGATGCTACTGCTGAAAAGGGAAATCCTCACCGGAAAAAATTGATAAGAAGCGTGATTCCTCAGAACTGCCATACAATTGAACGATTGATATTGTACTGTCTTTTAAAGACATTTTTCATTTTCTTTGTCGGAATTGGATTTTTTTATTTTACTTAAATAAACTTAAATTTTGAAACCATTACAAATATTTTTTTTCACCGAATTTTCGTATTTCTCTTTTTATGTAAAAAAATCTTTTTAAAATTTTTAATGCATATTTAGCAATGATATGGCCATTAAACTGGTATTATAAAAATTTACTGTTATTTCACGAAGGCATCCAAGGTATAATTAGCCATCTAAGCCACTATCTAAAAATAATATATTTTTTTTTTCAAATACGCTAAGCACTACCACTAGTAAACTGTTGAAATTGAAAACCAAAAACAATTTTCTTAGCATTTTTTTTAATTTGTCTTAATTCTTGGCTCACTACACACAAAAACTTTCGGCATATTTGCAGATTTTCCAGTGTGCAGTTCTGGCAATATAAGCGACATAAAATTAGAAACAGAAAAAAAAACAAAAAAGAAATAAAAAATAAAAAAATTAAAAAAAAATAAAAAAATTTCCAAAAAAAAAAAAATTATAATAATGTGCAAAAGCATAGCAGCAACAATTAGCGCACCCGGTTACTAGCAGTGCGGCACTTGAATGCGCTGCCACAATTTCCAAAAGCTGCCACAATCGCAACACGATCGACTACTGCACTTGCATATACAAGCAAACGCGCGACATGTGCAAGTGGTACATAATAAATTTGACAGCTTGAGCTTGCAGTCAGCAGTCAGATAAAAATTAAAAAAAAAGAACAATTTTAATTTCATATGCGAAAAAGAGTCGAAAATAAATAAATGAAATAAAAACGTACATACATATGTATGTGAGTAAAAACTAGTGACAAATTAAATCAGAAACAGTTACAATTGCTTGCAGTGCTACCAAAATGCAATATTTGCACTAAAAGCCTGCTTTTTTGCCTGCATCGCTTGCAGTGTTGTGTTTGTGTGGGGAAAAAATTTTGACAATTGACTTTACATACTTTCGGAGAGGAAATAGTTATTTTGGCATTAATTGTGCACTTGCAACATGTTAATAAATATATTTACGTATAGTTCATGCAACGAACAAACAACCGAACAAATCGACAGTCAATCTCATATTGTGGCATGTGAACGTAGACAGGTTGAGCGAGTTTGTTGCTTAAGTCTTTCGTATTGATAATTATTTATTCATATTTATTGCCAGAGTGCGCGCATACTGTTTCCAATGGGAAATTGCTCGTGGGCATATGTAAATAAATATATGTAAGCATATTTGGAATAACTATAAAAAAATATTTATTATATATATGTATATATATATATATATTTGGCGCTTTGTAACCGCTGAAGCGATTTTCGGCCGAAAAAATATTTATTACCAAGAATTTATTGTAATATATTTATAAGCGTATTCTTATTGCTCAATGGTGTGCTTAACATGACTAAAGCCACGCGGATAAGGTCCAATCAGTTTGTTGACGGCGAGCTTTAATCTTTCACACAATACTCTAGATAGGACCTTAAATGCGATATTGGGGAGGCTTAACCCATAATAATTAGCGCAAACAGCGCTGTCCCCCTTTACATGAATTGGGCAGAGCACACTGAGTTTCCATTCTACACCTTGTCTGTTCTTCGTCGCCGCATTTGAATGGATCTTCAAGAAAGTCGTCGCGCACCCGCCGCCTTGTTATTTTTCTAGCGGGAAATTGCCAAATCGAACTTCATTATAGTCGGATGATGGAACGTATATACCATCCTCGTGGAATGGTGTTTCCAGATTACTCTCTTGGTCCCTACATAAGCATGCGCCGGTCTTGAAACATTCTGCAAGTCGCCGCTGGTTTTCATAGAATTTTCGCGCATTACCCATGTCTGTCAGCTTCTCAAGCTTTTCTTACACACGAATTTCGGTATCTTTCTTTTGTTGTCTGCAAATACGTCTTTCCTCTTCAACTCACGGCGTATATCCCAACCGACAACGCTGCGCGGCAGTTCGTCATTCCTGATCATACCAGATTTTTTTCTGACTGTTTTTGTAGCGGCGGAGTTCGATATTTCGTTCTATAGCTTCCTTATAACGACGAGTTGCTGGAGAGTGCGCTCAGAGTATACAAGTCGAGTCGGCGAAGGCCATGTGGCTTGAATAATATTCGTATGCTGGAATCTGATAATACAGATAACCATATTTCGAGCCCGTAGAAGTCGATCACCCTCAGCCCGTTTGGGGATACTTCGTCGTGAAGGCTGGATTTTCCGACTCTTGGGCCAAAAATCCCTTTTTTCCACTCTGGCGTTGAAATCGCCTACAAAAATTTTAACATTGTGGGGAGGGGAGCACAGCGCTCATAAATGTGTTCTAGACGGTCATAGAAAACGCCCTTCGTCCTTGTCGTTCGTCTGGGCGTGGGCGCAAATCAACAAAATGTTGAAGAACTTCGCTTTGATGTGGATTGTGGTTAGACGTCCATGCACGGAGGCGTTGGCCAGGATTCGACGACGGAGTCTCCTTCACACCACGAAACCAACACCAAATTTGCACTCCATTATTTGGCCGCTGTGGTAGGTTTCACACGGACCAAGCTTTTTCTTCTTCTTGTCACGTCCGTCACACTTCTTGGACGACGATGATGTTAGCCTTTAGTCTTACGAGGACATCAACCATCTGGACAACGGACCCTTTCCAATTAAGGTACCAGATACTCTTGTTGGATGACCTAAAAACCTGGTTCAAAGTTTGCAGGTTTCAAAAAGGGGTCTCTCATCTGAGGCATATTTATATAATTTTTCATTGGATAGGGTTGAAGGGAAGTGATTTCAAGTAAACTTGGAAAGGGAGTAGAGGGAGGTAAGTATAAAGGTGAGTTCGGCCTACATCATCTATACTTCTGCCTCATATAGCAGTACAGGAATAATGAGTGTCTTGAGTTTGGTTTTGTTCGTCGAGAGGACTTTAGTTTTAAATTGCCTACTCAATCCAACCGGGCACCTGTTGGCAAGTGTGATAGTACGCTGGTTTCAATGCTGACATTGTTGCTGGTATTTATGCTAATTTTCTAAATAGGACAAATTGTCACGACTTGAAAGATTGGCTGTCAAGTCATTTTGGATATTGGTCTGACCAGGGTTCGAACCCATGAAAATATACAACACAGCAAGTAATGTTACTTAATTACAATTTGTTCGTTAGTTGTTTGTGTTTTCATAGGGCTAAGTTATCAATTGAAGGCCTAATTGCTGAAATAACCTCAATTAGCTAATTGAGTGACTGTGTGAACAATGTCAAATATTTTATATATTTTATTTAAATGAACTAAAAGTATTGTGGAGCTCTTTATTAGGACGTGGCTTGACAATACTGTGGTTAGTTCAAATGAGTAATCTAACCGATAATAAAGGGTGATCCCTTCCGAGGTTCCCTACTTTTTAAAGAAAAAAACACAAAATGTTCAAAAGAACATTCTTTGATATTTATTTTTTCGAAGATTATCTCATTCAAATGTTGGCCGCGGCTACGTGTCAAGTGGTCCATGCGTTATGTCCAATTTTCGATGACTCGTTCGAGCATTTCGACTGGTAACTGGCGAATGACACGGGTGATGTTCTACTCAAAGGCCTGAATCCAAGCGGGATTGTCCGCATAGACCTTAGACTTTACATATCCCCACAGGAAAAAGTCTAACGGTGTGATATCACACGATCTTGGTGGCCAATCGGCAGGTCCAAAACGTGAAATTATCTGCTCACCGCAGTGTTCTCTCAATAAATCCATGTCGCGGAGATCACGACCTTCAATTTCAGACATCAACTAGTCGGTTATCGTGTAGCAATAATGGTTGCCGTTGATGGTTATGTTCTCACCGGCATCATTTTTGAAGACATATGAACCGCTGACTCCACCGGCCTACAAACCACACCAAACCGTTGTTTTTGCAGGATAAATGGCAGCTCTTGAATCTCTTTTGGTTGCTCTTCGTCTCAAATGCAGCAATTTGGCTTGTTTACGTACCCATTGAGCCAGAAATGGGCCTCATAGCTGAGCAAAATTTGGCTCGAAAACGTCGAACCTTCTTGGAACTTTTCAAGAGCCCATAGATCGAAGCGGTGTTGCTTGGGAAGGTTTAACGACTTCAGTTCTTGCACAAGCTGTATTTTTTATGCTCTCAATTTAAGATCTTGACGTAAAATGCGCCAAGTCGTTCCATACGTCAGTCCAAGTTGCTGCGAACGTCGCCGAATCGACTCTCCTCGGTCTTCGTTTACGATCTCAGCTACGGCCGCTATATTTTCCTCACTGCGTGCTGGATGTGGTCTATTAGGTCGAATATTATTCAATAATGAATGCTGGGTCTCAAGATGGGTGATGATGTTGCGAATAGTACGCTCAGTAGGCCGATTATGGTGACCCTAAGTTGAGTGAAGTGCACGAAGTACATTCTTTACAGAACGTGAATTCCGTATTAAAGTTGAATGATTTGTAAACGTTGTTCAGACGTAAGTCTTTCCACGATGAAATGCCAAACAATACTGAACAAAAGTAACATGTAAGCTTGATCTGTCAAAGAAAGGCTATTGAAAACTTTAACAACCTAATAATCTGTTAATATTTCAAAATAAAAATCATATATATTTTTTCATTATATAATTTATTATTTATATTTAGAAATTGATACCTTTATACCGTTATATTACATATTTTATCACTACAAATTGCAGCTTATTTATGCTCTATAATATCATGTGCTATGCGTTCGATCACATAATCACAATCATATGCTAATCATATGTATGTATTCTAATCTTAGTACTTGCATGTGATATATTTCAAACGGCTGCCAGCTGCAACATTGTAAGCCGCAAACAACAACGACGAATAATGGCCTTTTGAATTGTCTACTGTATTGGCCTGCACGGCAACTGTCATTACATTTAAGTATCATAATATTTTACAATTCATATGATTTTCATTTAAGTCTAGGAGAAAAATATTGTAATAGGCAGAGTTGAGCATATAACACCGTTAGAAGACTACCAATGATGAGATTGTTGTTGTTGTATTTTAATTTTTATTTGTCTATTCTTGTTGTCATTGACTTATTGCTACATTGACATTAATGTTCAACTAGATGAAGCTAAAATGCTGTCATATACATATACATACATATCTGTATGTATATTCATAAATCTGTATTTGTCTGTGCAATTGCATGCATGCATATGCAATATTTTGTTTTTACGCGACTGCTCCAGTTGTGTGTTCTAATTTTTCGCTTGCAACTAAATATAAAAACGCATCGCGTCAATCGCTACTAGACTAACGAGTGGAGGCGAAGACTTTTTTGCTGTGGCAATATTGCTTGCTACGAGGTGACGCTGTTAAAAAAAGAAAAATATTTGAAGCGTTTTGCATATATATTTTTTTAGAATATTTGTGGCAACAATTTTTGTGCTTAACCATCTTGCACTGACCAGTTGACTTACTTTTAATAAAGTGACGCATATCACAAGCGTAATATAAAGGGTGTTTTTTATAGAGGTATAGAACTTTAATTTGCAATAAAACAACGATGGATTATTCGATTGACATGAATTTTATTTATCACAAAGATAATCTTGTGGCATTATATTTTAAATATGATTTCTGGCATATGACCGCCACGGCTGGCGTGGATGTAGTAGAAACTGGACGTCCAATTTTCGATGACCTTTTCCAACATTTGTGGCCGTATATCGGCAATAACACGGCGAATGTTGTCTTCCAAATGGTGGCTTATCCGCATAGACCAATGCCTTTCGATAGCCCCACAGAAAGTAGTCTAGCGGTGTTAAATCACAAGATCTTGGAGGCCAATTCACAGGTCCAAAACGTAAAATTAGGCGGTCACCAAACGTGTCTTTCAATAAATCTCTTGTGGCACGAGCTGTGTGACATGTTGCGCCGTCTTGTTGAAACCACATCTCCTGGACATCATGGTTATTCAATTCAGGAATGGAAAAGTTAGTAATCATGGCTCTATACCGATCACCATTGACTGTAACGTTCTGGTCAACATCGTTTTTGAAAAAGTACGGACCAATGATTCCACCAGCCCATAAAGCGCACCAAGCAGTCAGTTTTTCTGGATGTAACGGTGTTTCAACATACACTTGAGGATTACCTTCACTCCAAATGCGGCAGTTTTGTTCGTTGACGTAGCCATGCAACCAGAAGTGCGCTTCATCGCTAATGGACGTAGTGCGCGATACGTTTTCCGCACAGTACCATTATTTTCGAAATAAAATTGCACTATTTGCAAGCGTTGTTCAGGCGTGAGTCTATTCATGATGAATTACCAAACCAAACTGAGAATAAATCACTTGACAGCTGTTAAATCGGTCGCCATCTTGAAAAGTATTGCCAACTTAAAGTTCTATACCTCTATGAAAAACACCCTTTACTTTTAAAAGGTTATCCATTTAGTAGTTTCGAAAGTGCAGCGCTGTATTTTGACATCTGTCAAACTTAACTGTCAAACCGAACATGTTTTGTGATAGTTAAAAGTCCGGCATTTATGAAAATGGATCGCTAACACCGCACAATGCGCTAAAGTTTCTGAAACCTATAAAAAAGAGGTGATTCAAACATCGCGACGCTTCGTGCTTTAAGAGGAGATTATGGTGCACAAAATCACCCAACTACTCAAGCAATGAGTAAAATTGTAAAAAAATTTGAAGACACTGAATCGGTTAGAGAGATTGTAAGACCAGTGCATCATCGTTTTGCTCATTCTAGCTCAAATAACGCATCTCTAAGTCACCGAAATAGCCGAAAATATCCGATTGTGTCTATTTCTCGACGTTCTCAAGAGCTCGGACTTTCGTACGGCACATTTTGGCGTATTTTGCACTTCTTAGACTTACACCTAAATCCATATAAAGTACAGCTCGCACAACAACTCAAGCCAGCTGATCATTCACAACGCCATAGTTGCATCAACTGGATGATTGAACGACAAGCAATGGACAGCGATTTTTCCAACAAAATTTTCTTCAGCGACGAGACACATTTCTCACTCGGTGGATATGTAAATAAGCAAAATTTTAGCATTTCGGGTTTCGAGAATCCACAAGTAATTGAAGTGAGACCATTACACCAAAAAAAAACTTACTGTCTCGTGCGCTCTTTGGTCCGGAGGTGTGATGGGACCTTACTACTTTGTTCAAACGATAACAGCGAGACTGTCACTATCAATTCGCTAGATCTTGCAATTTGACAAGGTTGGGCTTTTTTTTTTTCTTGAGCACTTGAAAACCAACTTTCGTCAGGCTAAGACTGAGATACCGCCAAATATGTGCCAAAAAGTGATCGAAAATGCTGCTTAGATTCTATAATACTGTTATTAGTTGTCATGTCATTTTAGAAAAAGGTTGATTGATTGAGACACCTGCTCATCTTCATTTCTGCGATTTCGACAAAAATCATTCGAATATTATTCCATTTTCCTACCGAGAATCCCACGGAGGTCGATATGTCTGGGTACACACACCACGTTGCATTTAAACGAGATCTTATTTGAAGTACTTCTACTACATTCTAATACCATCTTTGATGTGGTTTGAATGCATTGAAGAGATCTAATGGCAGCTTGGCTGTCTGAACATATGGTGATTAATTGGGTAGCATTAGATCATCTATTCGGCGTCTTCCATGATTGGAAGAAGCTGCACTGCGCTAGTAGCCTCAAATTCAAATTCATAGTGAGGGTTGGTGATTGAATTTCACATCCAACTCTTTCATCGAGTTTTGAACCAGCCGTAAAGATGGCTATGTCCAATATCAAGCATATGCATTATACCCGTCATTTATTTACGGAATTCTTGTGGAGAAAATATTGTCAAAATAGTAGGAGGAGATGGTGTAGTCCAACTTGGCTGAAAATTGTGTGAAAGACAATATGAGGGCTAAGTTTCATTGCAACTTGCTTGCTACCGCTACATAAATTCAGCAAAAATTACTCGATTTTATTCCCAAACTCTCTTACCAATTGTCGCTTTACATGCGTGTGGTGCAGTTACAACTTTCTTCGATACCTACACCGTATTTTGCCTCCAGTTGAGTTTACTATCCAAGATTATCCCACAAATATTTTATTTCAGTGGGGAGAGTGATTTCCATACATTTTCATTTGGGCGCTGTAAAAGAGAATGGTTTGTATCTAACTGCAAAAAGAACCATTTTAGTATTATATGGATTATAAAATAAATAAATAAGGCCATGCCGAAGTCTTTGTACCTTTCAGCCGATGATAATGGGCTAAATCGGCTTATTTTTATTTGAAATATGATGAGTTATCCGAGTTGAACGTTTTATTGGGTGCAAAAATAAAGATCAAAGAATAATGATTATTTTCTGAGCGATATATTTTCCTCCACAAAAATAATGATTATTCTTTGAGTATTTAAGGGGTTAGGCCACTCTAGAATTCTGGGAAAATGGATTTTTGCTTCTTCCGAATGATACATTATGGTCTCAAAAATGTTATCCTGAAAGATTATGAAAAATAAAAATTTCTAAATGCCCCATTTTCGTTATCTAGTTGAAGCTTCTGTTTCAGTCAGTACGGCATACTCAAAACCTTAAACGCGTTTATCTCAAAATTGCTTTTTTCAAGTTGGCCGGAAACATAACTCGAACAATTTACAACCGATTCACTTGGAATTTTTACAGCATCTTCAGAAATGCATTATCTACAGAAGTACGTAGGAGTTTTTTTTTTTGCATAGTTTTTTTAACCAATTTCGAACAATTTTTGAGGCCAAAGTTGTTACTTTTTCCTTTAGAGACCCGCCATTTTGTAAAAAAAAAAGCTTATAATGAACAAAATCTACGTACTTCTGTAGCTATTGCTATTTACAAGCGGAAACCGTTCAACAACTTATTAAAATCAAAAAAAAAAAAAAAATTACAGGATCTATTTATCCGGCCGTGGTTCCCGAAAAAATTTTGACATCCTAAAGAGAACGCTGTATAGCCGCCATTTTTAAATTTTCTTAAAAAATAGTTATAAGCAGTTAATTATATGTATAATAAATGCCTTTTGTCAAAAATCTGATTTTTTTACTAGTTTTTCCGGAAAAAAATTTCAAAAATGGCCTATTTGTGGCCCTCTAGAGTGTTAGAATCCATAAAAGTGAAACTCGAAAAATAATTTGTATTAAGGAACTAAAAGTATAAAAATCATCGTATCTGAAAAGAGAACGAAAGTTGTTGACTTCCGGTGAAATCTTTTTGTTTATGTGGCTTTTCTGAGTGGATGATTTTTGTTTTTATTAAAAAAAAAAAATAACCATAACTTACCGTCCCTGCATAAAATAGTTACCAGGATGGTTTGAAAAGTCAATGCTATTTTCGAATAAAATAATTTTCTACAAATAAGCGTAATATATAGTTATGTCCAGCGTTTTTCCAATTTTTGTATATTTTCCCATATAATACCTTTTTTCAAGGCCCTTAAACTAGACGTTTGTTTCAGCGAAGATCTCTTCATTCGATCCGAATCTCTTACCGCCCAGCCATTTCTTCAAATATGGAAACAAAAAATAGTCGCATGGGAGGACTAAATCTGCAGAATATGCTGGTTGGTGGGGTAACAGTTCGTAGCCCAATTTACGAATTTTTACCATGGTGACTACACACGTGTACACCCACGGATTGTTCTGATGGAACAAAACTTTTTTGTTTGTCAAATGCGTGCGCTTCTGCTTCAAATCAATATCGAATTTGTCCAAAAGCTCTGAATAATATTCGCCAGTGATCGTTTTACACTTTTCAAAGTAATCGATGTGAAAGGCACCTTGTCGCTCCCGTAAAAACTGTCGCACTGACTTCGTTGGCCGACAGTCCCACCTTCATGCTTAAACCGCCTGTCTTGATTGGTATTTGGCCCTTGGTGTGGTGTGGTGGATACATGTTTCGTCTACGATATCACAACAGCGCAAAAACTCGTTTGGATTGCGGTTTAACATCATAAAACCTTCCTTTCAAAAGGTTATATATAAAGGGTGTTTTTTATAGAGATATAGAACTTTAAGTTGGCATTACTTTTCAAGATGGCGACCGATTTAACAGCTGTCAAGTGATTTATTCTCAGTTTGGTTTGGCAATTCATCATGAATAGACTCACGATCATCAAGTAAGGCGTAGATTCGTCGAATGGGCCCAAAACGAGATTACTGTTGTTCCCGATTTTCATAAGCGAATTTTGTTTAGCGATGAAGCGCACTTCTGGTTGAATGGCTACATCAACAAACAAAACTGCCGCATTTGGAGTGAAGGTAATCCTCAAGTGTATGTTGAAACACCGTTACATCCAGAAAAACTGACTGTTTGGTGCGCTTTATGGGCTGGTGGAATCATTGGTCCGTACTTTTTCAAAAACGATGGTGGCCAGAACGTTACAGTCAATGGTGATCGGTATAGAGCCATGATTACTAACTTTTTCATTCCTGAATTGAATAACCATGATGTCCAGGAGATGTGGTTTCAACAAGACGGCGCAACATGTCACACAGCTCGTGCCACAATAGATTTATTGAAAGACACGTTTGGTGACCGCCTAATTTCACGTTTTGGACCTGTGAATTGGCCTCCAAGATCTTGTGATTTAACACCGCTAGACTACTTTCTGTGGGGCTATGTAAAGTCGTTGGTCTATGCGAATAAGCCACAAACGCTTGACAATTTGGAAGCCAACATTCGCTGTGTTATTGCCGATATACGGCCACAAATGTTGGAAAAGGTCATCGAAAATTGGACGTCCAGATTGGACTACATCCGCGCCAGCCGTGGCGGTCATATGCCAGAAATCATATTTAAAATATAATGCCATAAGATTATCTTTCGGATAAATAAAATTCATGTCAATCGAATAATCCATCGTTATTTTATTGCAACTTAAAGTTCTATACCTCTATAAAAAACATCCTTTATTTGGCGCTTTGTAACCATTGAAGCGATTTTTGGCCAAGCTCCTCCTCCAATTTGTGTTTTTTTTTACCGACAAATGCAGGGACCTACAGTTTATTCTAAGACGCCTGTGAACGGCGGATGGATTTTTATGAGGAGCCTTTTATTTAATGTCAGAAATACACTCGGAGGTCTTGATATTATATAATAATTTTATTAAGCATTTTGCAAGGTGAACCACTAGGCTGACTGGCAGAGACTTTACTGCTGGCTTTACCGTTAGTATTTTCTTTTCATATATACACACACACACACACATACTCGCATTACAATACACGCTCCCACACTTGCACGCATGCATGCAAATTTCCAATATCAATTTTCACGCTTCTACTTTCCGTCATTCATGCGTACGTTCACTGCTCCCCCTCGCAACAATGATTTCTCACAAACGTTCCCAGCACACTCTGCGCCGCGTCGATTGTGCAACCTGAAAAGCGTGTCATACCGCACATACATAAGCACACACACAAGCACGTGCATTGATATTTACAGTTGTGGCAAGAACGGTGGCAAACTGGGCAATTTTGACTTAAGTTGTTTGCTTACCCGCTACTTCTGTTGTTGTTATTGTTATTGCATTGCAATTTGTACAACAAAATGGGTGTTCTGCTCGTTTCCTTGTTTAGCTCAATTGCATAACCTGATTTAGCTGTTATCACAATGCAATTTTAGCCGATTTGCCGACTGGATCAACAAAGCAAGAAACTAAGAGCGCAACAATAACAACAACAACAACAACAACAACAAATACAATCATTTGCTGCACCATGCAAAACTAGTGCAAGTTGATTGCCGTCATAAGTTGTTGGCAGTTCGGTTTTTAAATAGTAGTAGTTGTTGTTGTTGTTATTGCTGTTCTTTGCTATATGCTAGTTGCTAACATTAGTATAATTGTTGTTGTTGTTGTTGTTGTTGTTGTTGTTGCTGTTGTTGTTGTTGTTGTTACTGCTGCTGTTGTTGTTGTTGTTGTTGTTACTGTTACTGTTGTTGTTGCTGTTGTTGTTGTTACTGTTACTGTTGTTGTTGCTGTTGTTGTCACATTACATTGGGTGTTGGTTGACCTGCATTTTGTGTCGGCAGCAGCAGCAGCAGCGTCGGGCGCCGTGTCGGTCTAGTTTTTCCCCGGCAGAGCACCAATCAACTGCAACTAACAATACAACCACAACAACAACAAAAACCTGCAAAATATGTGTTACTACATCAAGCAAAAATTTAAAAAAAAAATGTTAATAAAATTGCAGTGTTAATAATGCCCCGTGAAACAGGAAAATGCCCACCTCTAAATGATACGCGCAGGAGGTGCGTCTGTATTAAATAAATATTGAAATTTTTTTCAAAATCACATGTGCGCACAGCATGCATATGTCAGCAAAATATATGTCACTTGAATGAAATTACTGGGTTGGAATACATAGAGTTGAGAATGTCAAGCTTAGATACTTCCTGTCCTTCCTGACCTGATTGCAATGTGGATTTTGATGCAATTTAGACTTAGAAATTGCTTGCTCAGAGGAAAGAAATATTTGAAAAAAAAATTCTAAACGAAATTATACTGGAAATAAACCAAATCAAGCAGTTTTAAAGCATCTTCTAGAAAGACAGCAACAAATTCTTTGGTCTTCTTGATGAGGAACTATACTTATAAAATTAAGCTGTGCATCTGTGAGGCTCCCTCAATGTGCTTCTGTTTTCCGCTCAATACTGTGAGAGGATTTTTTTACTCAATAAAGCCCCCCCTAAGCAAATGTGCTTTCACACGCACAAAAGTAGTTGAATATCTTCAAATCACATAGTATTGGCCACTCCTCGTTGGCTCAACCTGGATCACTGAGGTCACTTGCGGTGACACACATACGCAATGTTTTGAATTAATATAAGGTTAGTCCCATGGAAGGCGAGACTATATAAAAGTGACACCTTTCTTTCACTGACTTACTCTGTATACACATTTCTTAATATTTGCTTAAGTAAATGTTAAGTTGTGGCAAAAATATTGAAAAATTCTCAAAAGCAATAATCGGAACACCTTTTGTAGTAAAGGTTTTATTTAAAATTTGGTAAAGTTTTAACATATTTCAATAAAAAAAAATTGGTTTAATACAACAAGTGTGTGGTGATGATCTGAACTTAGCATTCCACCAACGTTCTTCCCATTGCCAATGCGCATAAATCTTCTGCAAAACTTCTCGAAAACTCTTGATGATGAGTGACTTGTAGAATTCGGTTTTTGTTAGTAGATAGAGAGCTTTACTTTTCAATTGCCTACACAGTGCAAAGGTAAAGAAGGATTCTGCGTTCGATTTCAAGGCTGGGGCATGGGTTGTGTTGTTAATGCTGGTTCCAAGATTGACGAAAATATCAACGACTTCAAAGTTATGACTTTCAATACTGACGTAGGGGCCAAGACGCGAATGCGATGACTTTAATATTTTGTCTTGCCATCGTTCACCACCATCTCGCTTCGCTCCTTTGTTTAACCTGGAGGAAGCAGAATAGCGCATAATATCAATATCATCGGCATACGCCAGCAGCTGAACACTCTTGTGAAAGATTGTAACTGTCCAATTGAGCTCTGCGGCTCGCATGATCATTTCCAGCAATAAATTGAAAAAATTACTGTGTGAAACCTCGTTTGGTATCGAACGACTCGGAGAGGACATCAACAATTCCGACTACGCTTCTGGTATTATCCAGCGTCAGTTTACATAGCCGTATGAGTGTTGTGGGGATATCAAATTCAGAAATAGCAGCGTATAGGCAGCTCCTTATCGTGCTATCAAAGTCAGCTTTAGAAACGATTAAGAGGTGTTTTTTTATATAGATTATTTCCTTTCGGGTCTTTTCCTGCTCGGTCCATTCATGTGTATGCTCCGGGTGTGAAACCTTCTGTAAGTCGTCGCATCTTTTTTATAGAAATTTCGAGCATTACCCTTATCAGCCAGCTTCTCATGCTCTTCATACTCACCGAAGACCGAACTCTTTTTTGTTTTTTTGCCAGAAAATGTGTCTCGCTTCCCTCTTCACCTTTCGGTATCTATCACACCCCGCACGTGTTGTGGTCGACCGCAACGTTGCGACATAGGAAGTCCGTTTTCTCTCCATTGCAGTTTGACATTCCTCATCGTGTCAGCTCTTTTTCTGACACTGATGAGCGCTATTCGGAGAGCAGATGCTGCTGGCTTGCCTGCTTTGAAAAACATTCCTAAATAACTCTATAAGACCACACCAGAAACATTAACGGCTTCAGAACCGTCGAGTAATGTTTTGTGGTCCCATAGTCAGTCTTCACAAAATCCACACCTATGTTATAGAAAGTTCCTCATTATACGTTTTATGTACATGAAATTTTATACTCACTTAGGTCGAAAGTATGTATGTAAGTACCAGAAGGAGAAGGCTTGGAGCTACCAAAATTTATACCGATCGTATCAGAATAACGAGCTGAGTTGTTTTAGCCATGTCCGTCTATCCGTATATCCGCCCGCAAACTAGTCTCTCAGTTTACAGACAGACTAGACTTCATATGATTTTAATCTGTTCAGTTAAATATTTCTCTTTAATTTTTAATTTTTAAATAATAAAATTTTCATTTTAACATATTGCGATTTGAAGAGTCTCGTTTGTCATAGGACGATCCTTGTAGCTTATAATTTGCTATTTATTTTTATTTCAGTTGAAGACAGTTCAATAATTTTCAGATTTGAGCTTAAATACATGCTACACGTGAGAATTTTGAGATTCCACTACACGATTAATTAATTGGAGCAGAATATAGTTAATGAAACTAGTTGGAATAATACTGTGGAGTTATATATTTACAAGTTAGTATCTTTATGTGGCATCAGTGTTGAAATCAGTATTTGCTCGCCTTAGGCTTTGTAATAGCAGATACCGCTAACAAACCGGCATTAATCGGCATTTCATCAAATAAAAATTAAATTATTTAAGTGGATAAAAAATAATTTGAGTTAATTATTTTGAAATTTGTATGAGACAAAAATTATCGACCGTCCCAAAACGTGAAATCATCTGCTCACCAAAGTGTTCTCTCAATAAATCCATTGATTGTTCCGATGTGTGGGAAGTGGCGCCGCCGTCTTGTTGAAATCAAATGTCGTGGAGATCACGAGCTTCAATTTCAGGCATCAAATAGACTGTTATCATGGCGCGATAGCGGTCCCCATTGACGGTTACGTTCTCAATGGTATCATTTTTGAATATGTATGGACCGAAAACCACACCAAACCGTGGTTTTTGTCTGGATGAAATGGCATCGCTTGAATTTCTTCAGGTTACTCTTCGTCCCATTTGCGGGAATTTTGCTTGTGTACTTGCTTACATACCCACTGGGACAGTTATGTGCCTCATCGACGTAAAATCCGCCAAATCGTTCCATACGTCAGTCCGAGTTGCTGCGGCCACTATCTTTTCTTCACTGCGTTCATTCGGTCGAATATTATCCAATAACGAATGCTGGGTCTTACGATGAGTGATGGTGTTGCGAATAGTACGCTCAGTAGGCCGATTATGTTGACCATAAGTTGAGCGAAGCGCGCGAAACACATTCAGAACGTGAATTTTCGTAATAAAGTTGAATGATTTGTAAACGTTGTTCAGGCGTAAGTCTTTCCATGATAAAATGCCATCCAATATTGAAAAAAAATAACATGACAGCTTGACGTGAGGCTATTGAAAAAAGTACCTCTACTTTGAGAACCCTTTAGTACTTTTCATAATTGAAAATAATTCTCTTTTCGAAGTCACTCTTGCATACAGTGCCTTGTTTAAGGGGGGTAGGGTTTTAAAATTATTTTTTTTTCCTTTTTTCATTTTTTTTTCTGAATGAACAATATGTCGAGAATATTATGTACAAATTGTAAGTCAATCCGAGTAAAGCTAACGGAGTTACAGCGTGTCAAACGACCGGCCGTGCTACCTGATTTTTATACCTGCCCGGTAGCCGCCCGATACCCCTATTAGAAAGCAGCTGCAATTTCATTTGTTGCCCCTTTCCCTTTCTCCGTCTATGTGTCTTTCAAAAGACTGGAGCTGGCGTTGATGACTCTATGTAAGTATAAAAATTAATATACTTTTATTGATGGTTTATTTCGAATTTTCACGTATGAAAAACTTTAAATCGATTTTTCCGAAAACATCTTTTTTGAAGTTCGTGAACATCACAGCTAAAAAACTACTGAACCTAACCTTTTGAAGATTTGAACATTACTTCTTCACATAAATCAACAGGTAATCAGCAAGGGTTTTTTTTTATCTTTTTCTATTTTTTAATAACAAATTAACCGCGATTTTTTTTAAGCTAAAAAAGCGCTTTTTTACTTCGAAGTACTGTAAAAATTAGAAAAAATAAAAAAAAATTAAAAAAAAACTTGCTGATTACCTCGAGAAATACATCACCTGTAAAATGCATATCAATTTTTTTGTTTCAGATAATCCGGTAACGAGTTATAATGTACACCGCAAAACCACTTTTTTTCAAGGCACCTCTGGAGATTCGCCGTCACCGGCTTATTTATTAATATTTTTCCTTAAATATATATATATATATGTAATAAAATTTAATAAAAATATATTATTAGTATCGCCGAAAAAAATCATAAAAATATGCGTTTTTCTCGCCTTTAAAACCCTACCCCCCATAAATGAAAAGTAACATTAATTTTTATTTCGTTAATTTTTATTATTAGTAAGAAAAAATTAAAAAATTAATTAAATAAATAATTATAAAAATTTAAAAACTTTGTATTAATTTTTTTCCTTAACATGTTTAATTATACTTAATTTTAGTATGATTATTCCTTCCATAATTTTTGTTTAGTTTAAAATAATTAAAATTAAAATAAAATAAAACAAAGAAAATAATTGAAAATACACTCTTCCTTGCACTTAAAATTTTCGTTTCCAACGATGGTGCTGTTATGAAACTGAAGGAGTCCGCATTAAGCATTCAATGCGTACTCCAAGAAAGGCTCGCATTGTGGAGGAAATCATATATGTCTACCACAAACTTTTCATCATAACTTATGCTCCTTTCAATGTTTGATCTCTCTTGAGTTGGTGGCCACGCATTAGACCAAGTTTAAATTTAAAGAGCAAACATTTATACACAACAACATTCTATTGAATATAATTTTTGATTTCCTATGCTTACCAGCCAGAAGAAAAAACACCAAGAAAATTTAATTTTATTTTATTTTTTGCTAGACACAATAGATTTGCAAGAATGATGAAAGGATGAAGAGAAGAACGCCCTAGATGCCTTGTACAAGTACACCCCAGCATACCAACAACCGATGAAAATGTGAAAAAGTGAAGGAAATGATTGTGAACGATCGCAGGAATCACAATTAGGGAAGTCGCTGATGATGTTGGCATATCGATTGGATCATGTCGTGACATATTTTCCAATCTTTTGTGTATAACATACTTGACGGCAAACTTTTTTTGCAAAATTTGAATTTGAATTTTGATCAAAAACTGCGGTGAATGAAAATTGCTCAGCAGTCACGAAATTAATTCAAAAGCAATGCAGAATTACTTAAAGGTATTATAACAGGTGAGAAAATATGTGTTTATGGAAATGGCATCAAAATTATGGCTCAATCATCGCAGTGGAGATATTCTGGTTCGCCAAACGATCGCAAGGAACGCTGCCTAGAAGCTCAAAGCCGTATGTGTGAGGCAATTCGAAAAGAACGCCATAGTTTTTGCGTACCGAAACAACCAAATGGCTATCTCAAAAACGAGTTTGAAAAATGTTTCGAGGATTGGATGAAATGCTGGCAGAAGTGCATAGTCACTATATTGAAAGCGATCAAATGAATATATAAATATTTGTTGCAAAAATTGAAAGTCTGCGTTATTCTCTGAACACACCTCGTACATTAAAACAAAGATTTACATATACAAGTATATAGAGAATTTTTTAATTAAAATAGAAAATTTTGTATTGAAATTTTTTTTAAAGTTTGTATTTTGTCCCGAATTTTCTTACACAAAATTTCTCTTTATTATTTATATAAATTGCTGATATAAATATTCCCATGCCCTATAGGGAGATTAAGACAACTCTAGGCATTAATGGGACCAGTATACATTCAACATTTGATTGTGAAAAAAATTTGTTCCCAATGGATCTCACAGAATTTGTCAATCGCTCAAAAAAGGGCTTGTGTCGATTGGTCAAGAGAAATGCTAAAAAATAAGACACCGATGCTTCGAAACACGCCTTTGTGACAGGTGATAAATCGTAGTCGACTGTATGGGTTTTTTTCAAGATGAGCCGACCAACAAAATTTGTTCGCGAACGAAGCATTTCCAAACAATTGGTTACCTAATCTTTTGGAAAAACTAAACATGTCGCAACCATAAATCTAGAACAATGCAGAAAAGTAAATTCTGAGTTGCACACAACCATTTGCTGGCCAGTTGTCTTTTAAGAAATTACGAAAACCAACTGCCGAAGATGGATCACTCTTAAACCACGACAATGCGAGCTCTCAAACAACGACTGATACAACTGAATTTTTCAGCACTTACAACATCGATTTGATGAGTCAACCACCTGATTTGGTACCGAATGACTCCTTTTTATTGCCGTAAAAAAAAAGACTGAGGCGTCAACGTTTTCCGACAACTGAAGAGTCGAAATAGTCGGCTGGCAAGGATATGTGGCGCCTGTATTTAGTGATGCACATGGAATTGACTACTATCTACATACCTGCGGTGAAAAATGGCCGCATTTGAAGATAAGGAAGGTGCTGTTTCACAAAGACAATGCTCCGTTTCAGAAGTGAGCGAAATCGATGGCAGAAATCTATTAATTGTGGTTCGAATCGCTTCTGCATCCATCCTACGCTGTTATATTGTTGTTGTTGTTGTTGTTGCTGTTGTATTAGCTGCAAAAGTATTGCAGGAGGGACAGTCCTTGGCCGGATAAAAATCCGGCTCGTTCCGCTATAAAGACCAGACTGTCGCGGGAACTATTGGACTTTAGTCGCCTCTTATGACAGACATGCCTTACCGCGGGTAAATTCTTGAAATCCTAACCCGTATTTCTTCCATTTACAGAGTTTCCATAATTAAAATAGCAAAATTTTATAAAGATTCCATTTCCCTCCATTATTTGATTTGAATTAACTGTTTGTTATTTAAAAAAAAAAAAAAACTTCTTTCAACAGCATTTTACAACAAAACTTGTTACGTACATGCACACGGCGAAGAAAGTACATACAAAAATTCAGCCCAATAATTATATAATTACTCGCACTTTCAACTTTTTCTACAAAAAAAAAAAAATGTTTTTGCAATTTCTACAATTCGGTGGAAAAGCTGTGCGCGCAAAACTATTGTGTATCCGTAAATATGTATATTTTTTGTGAAAATCCCATTGTTACACCACTTAAATTAAATCTGTACAACTCAATTATGTGCGAGCAATTAGTTATTGACGCTAATGACTGAAGGTGCGCACTGCCACCGCGCTGATACATATGTGTGGACGCCACTATCTATAATATAAGTATACTCCTAAACACGCTCAAGGCGTTGGGAGCGTTACCTTTAACTCAAATTAGTTGATTGAATGGCAAATATTGAAATGTTACATATTCATATGTGTGCATGCGAGTACACAGTACAGCGGAAAGAGTTAAGAATTGATGTAACATATTTGTAGCTTTTCGTTTGCGAGCATTGAAGCAAATTATATAACTTAAAAAAAAGAAGATATACATATATTGAGGCAAAGAAAAACTAACAATTCACTGTGAAGTGATCATAGAAAATTACTTTTTAATTTTTCTATCGATATTTTGTCTTCCCACGGAGTTCATGCAAGAAACTCTCATTCCAACCGCCCTTTTACTGGGGTGTATTTCATACCTAAATTCGAGCTATGTGAGCTTCAAGGCATCCAGAGAAGTAATAAATTAATATTCAATGAAAAATTTTCTGAAATTCTGTAATTGTGCTGAAGAGCCGCTGATAAAACGTAATCCAAGTAAAGGTACTTTTTTCAATAGCCTTTTTTGACAGATCATATACGAGTCGTGTCAAGCTGTCATGTTACCTTTGCTCAGTATTGTTTGGCATTTCATCATGGAAAGACTTACGCCTGAATACGTTTACAAATCATTCAACTTTATTACGAACGCTCACGTTCTGAATGTGTTTCGCGCGCTTCGCTCAACTTATGGTCAACATAATCGGCCTACTCATCGTACTATTCGCAACACCATCACCGAATAGACCCCGTCCAACACGCATTGATGAAAATATCGCGGCCGTAGCTGAGAGTGTTCACGAAGACCGTGGAGAGTCGATTCGATATCGAAGCAACTCGGACTGAAAAGTTCCAAGAAGATCCGACGTTTTCGAGCCAAATTTTGTTCAGCGATGAGGCCCATTTCTGGCTCAATGGGTATGTAAACAAGCAAAATTGCCAGATCTGGGACGAAGAGAAGCCTGAAGAGATTCCGGAGCCGCCATTTCATCCAGAAAAACAGTGGTTTGGTGCGGTTTGGGTGTTTGTTTGCGGTGGAATCATCGGTCCACATTTCTTCAAAAATGATGCCGGTGAGAATGTAACCGTCAACGGTGATCGTTATCGCGCCATGATAACCGACTATTTGATGCCTGAAATTAAAGCTCGTGATCTCCGCCTACATTTGGTTTCAACAAGACGGCGCCACTTCCTACACATCGCATCAATCAATGGATTTATTGCGAGAAAACTTCGGTGAGCAGATAATTTCACGTTTTTGGCTGGTCGATTGGCCACCAAGATCGTGTGATATCACACCGTTAGACTTTTTCCTGTGGGGATATGTAAAGCCTAAAGTCTATGCGAAACATCTCGCTTCGATTCAGTCCTTGGAGCAAAGCATCACTCGTGTCATTCGCCAGTTACCAGTCGAAATACTCGAATGGGTCTTCGAAAATTGGACTCAACGTTTGGACCATTTCAAAGAGATAATTTTTAAAAAAGAAATACCAAAGAATATTATTTCGAATGAGAAAAAATATCCCCCATTAAATTTGAATTTTCTGTGTTTTTTTTTTTTTTTTTGTTAAGTAGGGAACCTGAAATGGATCACCCTTTATATTCAGGAGAAGGCTGAACAAAATTGACTTCTCTCTATTGGATTTCTGATCGTTGAAACAAAGGCGACAAGAACTGCAAGGCATACCAACTTCTAAGACAAGGTACGAACGTGCTGATTTTTCTACTTCTGCTTCAAAATAATTCCTACATAGAGCGGTCACATTAGAATGGAAATACAATTCTGTTCTTGGAAATTTCGATAAACTGAGTCGAGATGGGCCGGGAAACGGAAGTATAGCGTTTCAACGGCTCAGTAATACACAGAAAGCGGATATTTATAGGAGCTGTAGACATGAGGTACTTTGCAGGGGTCACTTAATGTCTCAAACCTGAATGTGCGCATGTAGGACTACTGATCTGTTATGATACCTACGGCGGTACTGTGAAACGCGGTTCCTCTCACCTTCCTCCATTTATATATATGTATATATTTTTTTCCAACAAATGGAGGGTTCAACAGTTTATTCCAAGCCACCTACGAATATCTGATGGGTTTTTATGTGTGTAATACATTCAGAAAGCTTGAAATTCCCTGAAGAAGGGTGAATGCAGTTAGAAAAATTAATTATCTGTAATTTTGATTGTTGTACGGTCCAGGACTGCAACCCATGACCATTCGTGCGGTAGTACGCACTGCTAAAAATCGGCCATTACGGCCGTACTTCTTAAATGCTCACGATCTTTAGGGCTTTTTATGTACGAAACCCACGATATTGTTGATAGAAAGCTCTGCAGGAGAGTTGAAATATAAACTACCGTGGAGACGATGTCAGGTAGCATTGAAAGCTGGTCACTGGCAGAGGTAATTATATATTGAATCATCATCATTATGTTCCTGAAGCTGCGACATAAGATGTGAGAGAAGTTCAGACTTTTTTCACTTCTCTTCGATCAATGACTTGATCTATCTGTGGAGAAGGATCTTGGCAGGTATTTTGGTATAACAGAGCTTTGCCCTCATCGCATGCCCAATTTAGTGTTACCCTTCCAGCTGCTAGTTTGTCGGCCTCATAATTTCCTGGAATGTCTCTTGGCCACAAACCACGAACATAAGCCATCTTTGAGGTGTGGTGATTATGATGACTTAATGGTAGCGTGTCTATGAGAAAATATTGTGAAATATGGAGTTACCATTACAGAATTAAGTAACCATGAAGCGGCTTCTGTTATTGGCAATGGTGTAGTATCTCTGCTTTGGGCGCATCTAACATAATTTAATGGAAATTTCTCCCATTTCACACATTTATTTGCTTGGTAACCCGTAAATTTTGCATTCAATCTTAAAAGTTTATTCCAAGGGCCGCTTTTATGGTCAGAGACTCTGTTGAAAAATGTTTGTGAACTCAAAATGCATCTATAAAATAATATAACCGTTACTTGTATTTGCTAAGTATTCAGGTGTGGTAAATTAATCAAAGCCGTAAACGCACAAAACTCTCTTCTATATTGAAGTAGTAGAAACTAAATGAACTACTCTGAAAAAAAAAATTTCAAATAGAAATGAAATTTAAATATAAATAAAAGAAATTCCAAAAAAAAAGTACATAAATATTTAGTACTTTTAAAAGTCGTAAATGAAAGTTTGGCCTTCATTACACATACTTTTACGCTTTACTAAAACAACAAAATTTACTTCGTATATTTTTCACTTAATTTCTTTCAACTAATACCCATAATTATTTATTTTGGGCATCGCTGTAAGTGAGCAAGTGAGGCGTGAGTAACTATTATGAGCACTTAAACGGCAAATACCAGAAATAAAAGTGGAAATACAAAAAGAAGTAACATAAAAAGCCTTAATAAGTACGAGCTAAGCGACATAAGTCACTGCAGATTAAAACACACATACATATATGCATTCACAGATTCAGTTTAAGTTTTAAACATTTTGTTGTTGTTAGCTGGAGTAAAATTGCTCAGTTGATAGTGTTTGACACTTGCTATGAGCTGAGCTTTTCTTCTACTATAAATTCTTTGCTTGCTTCTGGGTTTCTTCTACTTTTAAATGTCTGTAAGCACGATGTGTGCGTGTGTGTATTTGTGTGCATTTGTAATGTGTAAACATAACAGTTATGTTTAATTTCTCTTTTCACTTTATAATAATTATTTTCATTTGCTACTGTTGGCATTGCCATCATTTTACTTACCACATATGCATTGGTATAGCTTTGCTGCCAAGTGCACGTACAGAGATTTTTCTGCTTGCGTCGACGGCCAAAAGGGCAATTGGTACTCAAATCGTACTGTTTAATGGCAAGTTCGTTGCGAGCGTGGGCATATCAGTTAGTAGTTATTGCTTCTAAGTGGCTTGTAGAAATCGTAAATTTCGTTTGTTTTATTTTATATAATTTAATTTAATATTTCATTTTATTTTATTAATTTTTTTTAATTTATCGTAAATTACATTTATTTGATATCTCTTTATTTTATATCTTTATATTTAACTTTATTTTATTTAAATTTTTGTAAATTTTTTTCTCTATTTATTTGGATTTTCCAATCAAATTTAATTTATTTTTATTTAATTTAATTTTATTCTTTTTTTAATTTATTAGGTTTTAAATTACTTTATATAATTTTATTTTATGTATTAAAATTTAATTTTTTTTAATTTTTTATTTTATTTATTATTGCTCAATTAAATTAAATTTAATTTATATTTATTATTTTATTTTTATTTATTTTTTATTTTATTTTATTTTTATTTGTTTGTTTTATTTATTTTATTAAAATTTATCTTATTTTATTTTATTAATTTTTATAATTTATTTTTTTAATTTTATTTTAAATTACTTTTATTAAAATTAAATTATTCCAGGGTATTGGGTTTAAGGAGGGAACATTCTCCGACCTCCTGAATGGCATTGAAAATGCGACACCCGGAGATAGTGAACCCGAACCCCCGTATTGAGGATAATGGAATAAACATCCAAGTGCGAATAGCGATTGCCTGCTTAAAAAAATAACGAAGTGACATGAGGCTATTGGCTTACTGGCAGAAGTATTCAAATACGGCGGCGAAGAGCTGACAAGGAGCATGCATCAGCTTCTTTGCAGAATATGGCCGGAGGAAAGCATGCCAGGAGAATGGAACCTAAGTGCGCTCTGCCCAATCCAAAAAAAAAGGAGATTCCACTGTTTGCGCCAATTATTGGTGGATAAGCCTCCTTAATATCGCATATATGGTCCTATCTAGATTAAAGCCAACCATCAACGAACTGATTGGAGCTTATCAATGGGGTTTTATACCTGATAAATTCACAATTGATCAGATATTCACCATGCGCCAAATCTTGGAGAACACCTGAGAGCAAATCTCGATACACACCACCGTTTCATCGATTTTAAAGCTATCTAAATTTGGTATCCTTTCCAAATTTATACGGCTTTGTAAACTGGCCACGGGTGGTTAAACAAACGCAATTAGACTTGGGAGGAAACTTCCCCGAGACGTTCGATATCAGACAGGGAGAATATTATACGAGCTGCAGAGCTATATAGACAAGGTATAATATTTTACAAAAGTGTACAATTGCTGGCGTATACCGTTAATATTGATATCCTTGGCCACAACAATCGCTCTGATAGTTCTCCTTTCTCCACTGAATGACGACACGATGAAATATATCCAAACACCCGCGTCCTGGCTCCCACGACACTGTTCGTCTCCAACGCAGAATCACTTACAGGGGCTACTTTGGACTGAGCAGGTAATTGAAACCAAAACTAAACTCTACAAGTTACTCAGCATTCCCACCCTGCTGTATGATGAAGAAGCGTGGACGATGTCGACAGCCAATGAGATGGCATTGGAGAAAGTAAGGTTTTATGGAAGATTTATTTCCTTTTATTTCAGTTTGGCAACTACGAATATCACAGATAGATTGGAAAGACGAAGTTCAGAAGGACCTGGTTTCGCTTGTTATTTTCAACTATCACAAAACTATTTTTATTTATTTTAATTCATTTTATTCTGTTTTATATCTTATTTCAATTTAATTACAAAAAAATTTTATTTTTTATGTGTACTATTTTTTTAAATTTAATTAAATTATAATTTATTTATTTATATCATTTTATTTTATTTTTTATTTTTTTAAATTTACTTTAGGAAATTCAATTTAATTACATTTTATTAAATATTATATTATTTTTTATTTGTTTAATTTTTTCCTTAATTTTTTATTTTTTATTTAATTATCCTTTTCTATGTTAAATATTTTAATTTTATTTTGTATCATTTTTATTTATCTTATTTTATTTTATGTATTTAATTATTTTTTTTTTAATTATTATTTTACTTTACTCAATTTTTTTTTATTTCATTTTATTTATTTAAATTTTATATTATTATGTAATATATCAGTTTTATTTCATATTGTCTTATTTGATTTTATTATATTTTATTTTACTTTATTTATTTTAATACAATTTTATTTTAATTTATTTTAGTATCACTTTATTTATTTCAATTTAATTTCCATTTTACTTTCTTTTATATTTTATTTCATTTTAATTAAAAAGAATTATTTTATTTTTTATTTAATTATTTTGTTTTTTATTTCTTTATTATATTATTTTTAATTATATTTTGCATTAATTATTCTTTTCTTACAATTATTTTCCTTTATATTAATTTATTTTATTTTATTTTATTTTTACCCCATAATCCCGGAATTTATATCACATGACATCAGATCACATCACATCACATGACCTGACATCATCATATGTATAGAGTAACCCACGCAAAAAATATTTCTAATTCTTTGTCATATATACATTTTACGCATTTGTAACATCTTCTAATATATTTTTAAGCATTTCTTGTCATTATGTCATTTGCTTTGTCATTTATCTTCAAAACAGTAGGCGATTGTTCAAAATTACGATTTAGATTTTTAGTAGCGTAATCATGTACACATGATACAATTCAGTGTTTGAATTTCCAAAATGATTTATAAATGAGGAAGTTAGGCATTTGCTAATCGTTATTAACAAAAACAAACAAAATTACAAATTTATTAGTTTTAACAAAATTAGTAAAAAATTATTTAGTTACATGAGAAGAGGTGATGCGCCAAATGAAAACACTATTAGGCTTTATTTATTGTCTCAATACTTTACTTGTAGTTTTTTTGCAGCTGACAATTAGCACTCTGACATATTATTTCACTCGTAATTAAACTGCTATTTTTTTTTTGCTGAGTCAAAAGGAATGATGTAAGCAAGTGGAAGACTGAATTATGAATTTCGATTATTCGATTTACGTGATTAAATTGTTAAAGCAACATGTGACAGAATCGACCCTTCAATCATATTCCAAAATTTACTTTCAACGTATAAAAAAAAATTTAAATTTTCTTCTTTAAATAACTCAAAAAGTTTCAATAAAAAAAATTTACCAATAATTCTTATAAAAAGTATACTTCGAATTTTCAAAAATATTTATTTTTGAAAAAAAAAACTAAATTCCGAATTTGTAAAATTAAAAATTGCTGCAAATCCTTAAAGTTATATTTTTGATTTAATTATTTTCTATATTTTTGAATACCACGCTCGTGAAATAAATGCGTGTTATCGGTTGATTACTAGTCCCTGATCCATGTAATTCCCTCCTTTCCGATCTTCCAACTAACAAACTCGATCTCTTAACCCCTACGCTGAATGTCCGATGAAGTGTGCATACTAATTTTAAAGTGCTTCAACTTCGCTACACCTGCTCAATACACTTGGCCTTCATGAGCTCTCATTTCAATATCAATATCAAAATATTTCGAAAGTAAAAATCAAAATCCGTCAATAAATTCATTTCAAACGACGTTTTTTGGCTCACTTTCCGTTGCATACAACAAGTTCATTGGAATTTCGCACATAACCAATTACAGTCAATCACTTTCTACGCATCCGGAATGTTTGGTCAACGGTGCCAAGAGAAATTCTGGCGTCCAAAGCGTCAAATAAGCAAGCGCATGCGCCATACTCACGTCAACACTTTCCAGCACTACCCCCACCGATGATGCCACGCTCAATACAACAACACGCTCGTAGCTTAATTGCCAAGAGACGGTGAATATTTAAAAAAAAAACCGCTTAAAATAGAGACCCGGAGCCGCGCACTTTGTAGGCAGTCAATAAAACAATAGAATTGCATATAAAAATTCATAACGCATACCAAATGGTATAAATGTTTCAAGAGCGTTATGAATAAAAATTCTGCAAACATATTTATATGCATGAATATGTGCGGATATTTTCTTTTCATGCCTTTCACGCTGTGGCGCTCTTATAAAGCCGTATTAAAATTCAAAATTCCCAACGCTTTTACGGCTGAGTAGAATCATTTAAATGAGCTTATTAAGGCATGAAAGAGTTGGATTTTCTTATAAGTAAATGTTTGTATGTATGTATATATGTGTGTATGCAAATATCACTGGGCAGTTAGTACGTGCTCCTACCGCTAATCATATTGCCACGTCCACGGTTGATGAACTCTTTGGGGATATTCAATTTGAATTGCCAATATCTTCCCCTCTGTGGTTTTTATCAAATTTCTACTTACATATATACATACATACATATCGAACTATGGATTGTTCTACGTGTGTTTGAAATGTTTGTTACTTTTTGGCTGTGGAAAGTGCTGGCAAGTCTAGGCAAATGTTAATTTTAATATTTGGCAAGCGTTACGGCCAATAGTCAAGCGTTGAGAGCTTTTAGTGGTTATTTATTGTAAGAAATCACTGGACAAGAAGAAGATATGCCATTTAACGTGAGTTAAGAGTATAGATTTTCAAATATTTATTAAAGCAGAGAAATAATTTCTACATTGTCTTTTAAATTTAGAAAAAATTATTAAAACAAAATGAAATTAATTGTTAAAGGTCGGTACGCAGTTCTAATGAAAAAAAACCCTATATTTCGTGAATGGAAAAATGTAGTAGGCACAGAAATTTGACAGATTGACTTTCTATTGTGAGAAGCTCTTTACATAGGGAGAAGATAATGTGCTCTATAACCTTGCTTTAATACGTTTGAAAATTAGTCTTCTTCTTGTTTGTCGCGAAATATATCTGAGACTATTTATTTCGCTCGGAAACCTGTGTTGCCGTGCTTTCGTATCTGTTGCAAAACTTTAGAAATAGGCAGTAGAAAATGTGGTTTTTTCGTTCGAGGTGCGTACTGCTTCGTAAAACATTTTCGCGCATCGGTTTTTGGTTTTCGTTAGAACTGCATACCAACCTTATAAAATAAAACCAAAAACAAAAAAAATATAATTAAATTCAATTAAATATAATAAAATAAAATAAAATAACATAAAATAATATAAAAATATATACAAAATAACAATAAATAAATTTGAAAAAAAAGATTAAAATAAAATTAAATTAATTAAAAATATTAAATATTATAAAACAGTAAAAAATAAATAATAAAACACTATAAAACTATAAAACTGAAGACAAAAACATTTATAATAGAACCTGATAGAAAATGGAAAATAAAATCAAATAGAATGAAATAACTTAAATAATTAAATTAATATAAGAAAGGAAATAAATAATATAACAATTAAATTTAATTAATTGAAATAGAATAAATGAAATTAAACTTAATTAAATGAAATCAATTAAAATGATATCAATTATAAGAAATAAAAAATACATAATAAAAAATATTAGATTTAAAAAAATCAAATACTAAATACTTAAAATAAAACAAGATAAATTAGTATAAAATAGCATAAAATAAAACAAACTAAAATAAAATAAGATAAAAACAAAAAAGAGTAATAAAAAATAATATAATATAAAATTAAATTAAATTAATGGGTTGTTTTTAATGCGGCCTGTAATTGTTTTTAGTTATAAGTAAATGAGCTGTAATCAAAGGCCTATTTTTGTTAGAAACATTATTTTTCATTGAATATTTTGTTATACAACAAAGAAAAATTGGTAGAAGTGACAGCTGTTGAATTAAGTTAAATTAAATTAAATTAAACTAGATTAAATTAATTAATTTAATTGATATAATATAAAAATAAAGAGGCAAAGAAAATAAGTATAATAAAATATAATGCAAAATATAAAATGAATTAAAATTTATTTAAAAAAAATAATAATAAAGAAGTAACGATACTAAAATAAAATAAAGCAAAATAAACAAATAAAATTTTTTATATAAACATAAAATTTAATGAAATAAAATAATATGAAATTAAATAAAGTAATATGAAGTAAATTAATGGAAAGTAAAAAAATATTGGGCGACCGAAATAGCCGAATTATTAGCAGTGCGTACTGTTATTCGAAAGATCAGATCTAAAAATTAAAAACATAATAATTTTTCTAATTGCGATCGGCCCTCGGCAGGGAATGTCGAGCCCTCCGAATAGATTTTTGTCATGGAAAAAAATCCGAATAAAAATTCGCTTGCCGTTCCCACACCACAAATTGGAGGAGGAACTTGGCCGAAAATCACTTCAGCGATTACAAAGCGACAATTATTGTATATATATATACAAGGAAGCACTGCCACATGTTGTTGTGGCTTTCTATATTTAGTCCAGTATTTATTTATTCTATTACAATAATAAAAATCCCTAATAATGAATCACCAAATACAAAATCTTAAGTTGTTTATCGCATTATTAATCCATTTACGTATGTGTATATCCACTTTTATGAATTTCACGTATATGATAGTATAAATGCCGCGAAGTAAGCTAAACGCACCCTTCGGAACTATGCATATTTACAATAAAGTTAGAACAAATTGCAACACGCAGCCGCAGATTAATAACATTGCGCATCGAACATATCCGTACCTACTCACAATCTATGCTTACATCCAAATCATACAAAACTTTCTTTTGCAATTTGTCCCTTTCCCGGTCGCTGGTCCAATTCCGGGAAACAACGTTTTTCTTTAAAGCATATCGTCTAATTATTTAATCAAATCGAACCATATATTTCTCGAAGTCAAATTAATTATAAGTACGATATATGGCCTGGTCCGCTTTACGGAAAGAAAAGTAGTGTTCCCACTCATCTAAGCAAAAAGCTAAGTATTTACTAAATTTCAAGAAAATCGAAGTACAAGTATGTTAGGTCAGTCCCTGGCTCATTGCCCGGTATAAAAAATAGATAAAAACCTATTCGCCTACATAACGAATTTCGTATATAATTTTATAAAAATCGGTTCAGCCATTTTGGAGCAGTTCGAGGACAGATACTGTGACAGGAGATTTTTATGTATATAGATATATACATATATAAATATATATAGAATTAAATTAATTAAAATAAACTAAATTCAAATAAATTAAATTAAGTTAAATTAAATTCAAATAAAACAAATAAAATAAAATAAAGTATTATTAAATGAAATTAGTTAAAAATAAAATAAAATGAAATAAAAATAAAAAGAAATAAATTAAATTAAAGTAAATTAAATTAAACAAAAAATTAAATAAAATATAAAAAAATTTAAAAAAAATTTAAATAATATATATATATATGATACATTAAATTTAATTTAATTTAATAAGAAAATTTAATATAAAATTAATAAAACTGGCTGGAGGAAAGTGAAAAATTCAATTACTTAAAACGAAATTAAATAAAGATGAATTATATAAAAATAGAAGAAATGGAATAAAATAAAATGAAATAAATTATTTTAAATTAAATAAAATAAAATAAAATGAAATAAAATAAAAGTAAATTACTTTAAATTAAAATTATTTTAAATTATTTAAAAAAAAATAAAATAAACTAAAATTAAATTTAATAAATACGAATTAAAAATAACTAAAGGAAATAAAATAAAGTTAAACAAAATTAAAAAAATAAAAAGGAAAGAAATTAAATATAAAATAAAACGAAAGAAAATAAAAATAAATTATATTAACTAATAGCAAATTATGAATGACATCAAAAATTATAGTTTTCAAATCGAGTATACCAACAAATTTGCGCCAAAATTATCTAATATTTTAAACAATTCTGCAAACAAAGTGTAATCAACTGATATTGCCAACAATAACCACAACAAAAAAAAAAAAAAGCCGCAAAAAACCCAGCCAAAACCAGCATTCGCAGTTAACTAAAGTAGCTGACAGACAAATTAATAGACACTTTTAATGGCTGAATAGACAAGCAAATTAAACAAATCCGACTTTCTCCAGCTCCAGCGAACGTGTCAGCGTGTTTGGCGTTGATGACCATGCCAATGGCCAAATAGTTGTACATATGTATATGCAAAGTTAATGAATATATACGCGTATAGTAGTTGTTGGTACATCGTTTAAATATTTGCTATATTTGCATTTACATAATTAGCTACTAACGATCGGCTAAACACCAACAAGTATGACCCCAATTCTTATAGTTGAAATATTATGGACTTGACAAATGTGCGTGGCAGAAGAGAGATGGAAATGATGTAGATAACATTCGTGAATATATTTTATTTTTTTTTTTTTGCGAAAGGAAATATGAGTTGAGAAATTAGAGAATTTTGAAATAAAGAAAACCGCGATGGCGTAATTATTTTGAAAACGAAAATATTGGTTTTTGACACAAATTTTTACACCCAGGCTTGCTTGAAGGGAGAGATTTCTTTGAAACCATCAGGATAGTCTAAAGATATCTCGGTTATTAAAACCGAAGCTGAATACCTTTAGTAGGATTAGTCTTCATCAAAGCATAAGGGATCCCTCCGGGAGAAAGTTTGTCTCCCACTATTCTCCAGTTTTAGGTTCCAAGGTTCTGTGTTCTAAAGCGAGCAACAAAAATAAATTTAAATTTAAAGTTCTGAAAGCGTAACTATACATCCTCGTTAAACATTTAAATAACTGTTAACTTGGTAATCGATTAAGTTGAACTGCACACAATAGTACACCTGAACGATTTCTCTCCCAACATTACTCACTCATCACTCAACGCCATGAAATCTTCATAAACCACAAGAGCATAAATACCGCTTATCGCACATCTAACATTCCACTCGTTACTCGGACCTTACATGCTATTTACATATGTACTGCGTTTGCAGGTAATTAATATCTATTTCATACCGTCCAAGCCCATTTCCCCATAGAGTTAATATTTCAGCTGTCCAGCGAGCGCAACTAAACACTTTTAATGTTCGCTACATCAAAAGAGCATTTATGAGTTGTTTAGTTAGCGTTACGCTTGAGCGAGAAGATGACGCCGTGGCGCTAGCCATCATAGTGTAGCAACGCTTGATCTTCCCTTGCATCTACATATTGCTGCCACACTCACAAACGAGTATACGCCACCGCATTTGTGCTTGTGCAGAGCAACTGTCATAACGGAAATATGAAAAGAAAAAACTATGAAAAAAGTTGGCAGGTGTTGAATTTTCTTTCTCGGCATTTTTTGTTAATCAACTTTTTTGATATGTGTGAATATTTGTGTATATATGAAAATGAATTTAAATGTTTATTTGCTTGAATGAAGGTAAGGAATGTTCATTTTCTACACGCTTACCCACACTAAGCGGAAACTGTGGAATTTCACCGAGGGAAGAGTGGTTTAGTTTATTAATTAAACTTCGCAGAATTTAAATGAATTAAGACATTGTGACTGGCTCATAGGCTTATATAACCTATTGCTCAGATTCTCACAGCTTTTGGCGCTGCAGGTGCTAAAATAACGATCTTTTACTTAAATGCTTTCATCCTAAAAAATAATACCAAAAATTTTTAGTTTTCTTTTATAAGTTTTACTAATAAATTTTCATGTATTGAACCCTGAGCAGGTGTGATCGGTTTTGTAGTACACCATGAAGCATGAAGAAAATTTTATAGATCCAAAATTTCGCTACATCATATACGAAGTAGTCAAAAAATAAAAAAATAAACAAAATAAAATAGAATAAAATAAAACGATATAAAAAAATAAAATAAATTAAAATAAATTAAAATATTAAAAAAAAATTAAAAAAGAAATTATATAATACAATATAATATAAAAAAAAGGGAAATAATATACTATAAATGAAAATAAAATAAAAAAATATATAATAAATCAAATAAGAGGGATAAAACAGGATAAAAGAAAAATAAAGGGTGATCCAAGTAGAGATACTTTTTTCAATAGCCTTTCTTTGACAGATCACGCGTGAGTCGTGCCAAGCTGCCATGTTATTTTTATTCAGTATTGCTTGGCATTTCATCATAGAAAAACTTACGCCTGAACAACGCTGAGAGTGTACACGAAGACCGTGTAGAGTCGATTCGGCGCCGTTCGCAGCAACTCGGATTGACGTATGGAACGACATGGCGCATTTTACGTCGAGGTCTTAAATGGAAAGCGTACAACGGCTTGTGCAAGAACTGAAGCCGCTCGACTTTCCCAAGCGACATTACTTCGCTCTATGGGCTCTTGAAAAGTTCCAAGAAGATCCGATGTTTTTGAGCCAAATTTTGTTCAGCGATGAGACCCATTTCTGGCTAAATGGGTATGTAAACAAGCAAGATTGCCGCATTTGGGACAAAGAGCAACCTGAAGAGATTCAAGAGCTGCCATTCCATCCAGAAAAAACAACTGTTTGGTGTGGTTTGTGGGCCGGTGGAATCATCGGTCCATATTTCTTCAAAAATGCTGCCGGTGAGAACGTAGCCGTCAATGGCGACCGTTAACGCGCCATGACAACCGACTATTTGATGCCTGAAATTGAAGCTCGTGATTTCCGCGACATTTGATTTCAACAAGATGGCGGCACCACTTCCCACACATCGCAACAATCAATGGATTTATTGAGAGAACACTTCGGTGAGCAGATAATTTCACGTTTTGGGCCTGTTGATTGGCCACCAAGATCGTATGATATCACAACGTTAGACTTTTTCCTGTGGGGATATATAAAGTCTAAAGTCTATGCGGACAATCCCGCTTCGATTCTTGTCTTGAAGCAAAACATAACGCTTGTCATTCGCCACTTATCAGTCGAAATGCTCGAACGAGTCATCGAAAATTGGACTCAACGGATGGACCTTCTGAGACGTAGACGCGGCTATTATTTAAAAAAGATAAATTTCAAAACTTAAATGCCAAAGAATGTTCTTTCGAATGAAAACAAACACCCCCCTTGAATTAGAATTTTCTGTGTTTTTTTTCCTTAAAAAAGTAGGGAACCTCGAAATGGATCTCCCATTAATTAAAATAAAAAAATTAAATGTAATAGAAAAATATAAGGTAAAATGAAATAAGTTATTGTGAAATAAAATTAAATAAAATTCAATTAAATGAAATTAAAAATATAATATATAATAAAATAAAAAATTGAAATTGAAGTAATAATAAGAAAAAAAAATAAACAAGAAAAAATTGCTGTCTTCGGCCATACCGAGGTCTTTGTACCTTTCATGAACATATAAAATTTATTGCAAATTGCAAGATTCGATTTCGGTGATTTTCAGTGTCAATATTATGTTGAATTTTCAGCTGTGGAGTGCCGATTTTCACGCTTCTAGATACTTTTTTCACTGAGTTTTGAACAAATCCTCACATCTGAACATATCGGTGCATGGGAGATATATGTTATAATCGTACGATTTCGAAGATTTTCTTAATCAATATGTAACTCGGTATGTATGTGTACTGTACCAAATTTCACATATTTAGGTACTTTTTTGTCGGATTTATGACCAACAACCTCATATATGAACAATTTAGTTGTATAGGGCCTATATGATATAGTATTTCGATTTGGATGATTTTCAGCACGAAAGTGCAATTCATTTTTTTTTTTGTGTAGATTACCTAATTTCACATTCTTAGGTACTTCTTTGATGGATTTTTGATCCAAATCTGAAAAACTGGTCGTAAGTATGCTAGTGATCCAATCTGGCCCGATCAGAAACTGAAAAACTAGTCCATTTCATTCATTCTGATACGTTCGGTATAAATTTTGGGCCTATCTCATCTCCTTTTGGTACTTGCATACTTCGGACCAAAGCTATTACACCAATTCGTGTACCTGAAGGGTAAAACAAAATATAATAAAAAACAGGAAAGCACAGAATAAATTGGAAGAAAACTTAGGCAAAGCGCTGCTCCTGTTTATTTTTATTTTTATTTTTAACGACAGTATAGACGCCTACGATCAGATCCTCAACCTTCTCTTTCAACTAAATTGACAAAAAAAAATCTTTTAAGTTGAATTCACTGGAGTATTATATTGGGCCCAAAGTAAAGAACTTCTCTGAAGTTTACCTTCATATATAATTTTAGACCTTAGGTTCCAAATTGGCTCTAAGGTGCATTTCCCTGAAAAAAAAAAAAAAACTTGACGGGAACGCTCTTCGCGCTCCAATGACTCTAAACGGTAAGTTTTTTTAGTGCAATGGGCTATCTTCAATTATTTAAGAATTCTCGGAGCCCCAAATATGACAAATTTGCTTATTTCCTTATCCAACCAAATGAAAAATGTGTCTCGTCGCTGAAAAAAATAGGGTGTGGAAAATTCACGGTCCACTGCTTGATGTTCAAGCACCCAATCGACGAACCTACAGAGTTGTGAATGGTCAGCTGGCTTCAGTTGTTGTGTGAGCTGGAATTTATATGAAGCCCACTTGCAAAATACGCCATAATGTGCGGTAAGAAAGTCCCAGGGCTTGGGAAGGTCAAGAAATAGACACATTCGGCTCTTTGGCCACTTCGGTCTTTTATGGCAGAAACATTTGACGTGGTAAAAGCAAACCGAGGATCCAGAGGCCTTACAATATCTGTAACCAATTCAGTCTCTTTAAATTTCTTTCAAATTTTACCAATTGTTTGAGTAGTTGGACGATTATGTGCACCAAAATCTCCTCTTAAAGCACAAAGCATTTGAACCACCATTTCTGCAGTAGTTTTCCACAATTTTAGAGAATTGTGCGGTTGTTAAGGGTTCCACTTTCATAAACGTCTAACTTTTAACTAAAACAAAATTATTTTTTGTTTGGCAGTTAAATTTGATAGATGTCAAAATACAGCCCTGCACTTGCGAAACCACTAAATGAATAACCCTATACATACATACAATTATTTGTGTTATAAATTCATATGGCATGCGTCAAGTGAAAGTTCTGCTACTTCAACTTACAAGCCTATCAAAAGAAACATGAATTTCTATCTATCGATGTATTTGTGTTTATAATACATACATACCGATTTGAGCGCATCGTGACAGTCATATGTGTCGTCCAATGATACCTACATACTCATACACACATACTGTACTACATGCAAAGGCCATTAAACAATTTAGTTCAAAGTAATCGTAAATAACAACAACAACAAAAAATGTCATACCTATGAATGTGTTTTCAGCATTTTGATGGTATTTACAGTTCAATTTGTCGCATTTCATTCATGAAGTGTACCCCAAAAAAATTAAGCTCAATTCATTTGGCTGGCATATTGCATATTCTCATTGATTTTTAGGTTTCAGTTTTCAGTTTTAATTTTTTTATTTTTATTTTTATTTTATTTTTTTGCGTTTTTTTTACTTCTTTCTGAAAAGCTGATCATCAATAGAAATGCTTATACAAAATCCATGCACATTTTGCTTGACAACGACAAAAGAGCGTAGTATTCCTCACATGTGGCATACCATAACTCCATGGCAAAGCGTTAATTTTTGGTTGGCGCATTTTTGTATGTGATTTATTTACATATATTTTTGGAAAGTAAAAGTTTAGTTCTACTTTCTTGTGGCACTTTTGTGAACATATAATATGCATATAAATATATACATATTAATTTTTGCTATTACGTGCTTGTCTTATTGGCAGCGTTTAAGGGAAATCAAGTTCGTTGCTTAAGTCTTTTGCTTTTTGTAGGGAATTGAGAAGTTTAGAAATTTTTCACTTTACTTAGAGATTCGTTGGGTCTCAATGGCCTAAATAGCAAATTGTATATTCACATATGTACATATACAAGCATATATGTATAGTAATGCACACACACACAAAAAACTCGCTTTACAATTGACAATTGACAGTGGTTATTTAACCTTTTAACGACCACTTGTTTGCTGCTTCACGTGAAAAAAAAAACAATAAATAAATAACAAAAAAAAAAAATAAATAAATAAATAAAAACCTACCCATGAGCAACCCTGCAAAAATGCTGTACAAAAATTTCACCAGCCAAAAATGCCAATTTCCATTTTTTTGTCCTACCTTTGCTGCGGCTTTTTTTTTTTTTTTGCTCATGAACAAACAGACAAACAAACAGCAAAACATGCCGCGGAAGTATGAAAAGAAAGAAAGGTGGCTGCTCACAAGCTACTCATAGCTTAAACAGAAGAAAGGGCGCGTCATATGCCCGAAAAAAACGTCAGCTGAAAGAATGCAAAAAAAAAGATGAAAAAATAAAATAAAATAAAACAAAATAAAATAAAATAAAAACAAAACCAGGCTGAGCTCAACTGAGCTCAGTTTAACGCAGAGATGTGCGCGCTGGGTTTACAAACAAGTTTGACATTTGACATTGCCATCGAAGCGGTAGGCGATAGTTTGCCGCAAACTCTTAGCGTTGAGTACATTACGATATACATACGTGTTTGTGTGTGCGTGTGTGTGTGTATCAAAATCTTATTCACTTGTACGCCTGTGAACCAATACTGGTTTCATCCACAGGGCTGTTGGCCTTTCGCCAACTTGGCGGTAATTCTTTTTTCACATTATTTTCAAGACAACCAACTGGTTCGATTTCGTTTTTCACTTGCTTTCAATCTCTATTTCTTATTTTTTTTTTTTTTTTTGGTTTGCTTTTCTCGCCATTTTTTCTTTATTAATTTATTAGAGTAATTTTACTTTGATTGGCTTATTAAATTGTTCACAAATACGTATTATGTTGTTGTAAAATGATGATGCTTTCCTGCTGTAACTCTGCCGGTGGAGATCACTTGATAATAACCGCCCAGACAGATGAAAAAAAAAAAACATTTGTTATGGTAATTAGTAGCAGCATCTTTATTATTACATTATCGAATAAAAACTTTCTATAAAGAAAAAATCAAATAAAAAAATTAATTAAATTGTATTAAAAGAGAATAACATAATATGAAATAAAACAAGCTTAAGTAAAATTTTAATATTATAATATAAATAAAAAATAGAAAAAAGAAAAAACAATTAAAAATCAAAATAAATAAAAATTAAATAAAATAAAAATAAAAAATAAGATAAAATAAATAAATTAAAAAATATAAAATAAAATATATAAAATATAAAAATTAGAAAAAAAAACAGTAAAATAAAATAAATTTAATGAGATCAAATAAAATAAAATAAAGTAAAATAAAATAAAATAAAATAATAAAAATAAATATTTATATTAATACTCCTTCATTTATCCCATACCAACCTCGATCACAACATGTGACTCACAACGATGTCGGGCGTCATCCTTTTCTTTGTTAACTGTTCCATGGTAGCTCTCTCTATTATATACCTCGAGCAAGAGAAGAATATATGATCCACATTTTCTTCGGCGCTACCGCAGCGGGAGCATTCCGTCTAGGATCATGGCCGTTTCGGTGAAGGTACTCCCTGAAACAGCCATGACCTGGCAAAAACTGTGTGAGATAAAAGTCTGTCTATCCGAGTTGACTCTCAAATCCAGGCTGGTACGTTCTTAATTAACCTATGTGTCCATATTCCTTTTTCGCGAATGCTCGCCGCCCTCTCCTTTCTGCGCTCATCGACCGTTAGATGCCTATTTAAAGCTTTTGATTTTTTTATAGGCTCTGCCAAATTCTGAAGTCAATATTTCCGTCGGCATTAAGGTCAGTTATGATACCGGCCGCTTCATGGGACACCGTTCTAAACTGCCTTTGCCGTATTGGCAATTGTTTTTTGACGCAGAGCTGTCCCTCATATAGGAGCCGCATACCGCAGTACTGACTGATTAACTTTAGCTAGTAGCGCTCTCGGTATCGTACAATAGCAGTCTTTCAGACAGATAGCTACTAATTATTCTTAACAGATACCCAGATGAATTTTTTTGACTCAAATGCAAACTTAATATGCGCTCAGTATGCTGAGTTGAAAGCATTTTTCACGTCGCGCGTGACAACTACACAATATTCTTTCTTGCCAAATATCCATCTGGTACCCTCTATAGCCTTGGCCACAATACCCGTTAGTTTTCCGACTGCGTCTATGGTGGACCGATATCTCTTGAAGCCAAATTGGCTTTCAGCTAAGCCAGGCGACTCATTTTCTTGGTGACGTTCCAGGTGTGTACAGATCGGCCTCTCCAGTCAACCATACAAAGTGGCCGATACACACTCGGCTCTCTAGCCAGTTTGTTAGGCTTCTGAAAAAAGACCAGTCGCTGCCTCTTCCGTTCCTTCGGGAAAACTCTTTCATTTAGGCACCGTGTATACAGCTCCGCGAAAACTCAATTATTATTTTTGATGGCGTTTCTAAGTGCCTTGCTTGGGATGTCAACAAGTCCAGGCGCCTTTGCGTTGCCGAATCTCTCAGCCACTTCAGTTATCTCTTTCTCATCGATAGTCAAAACCTCCACTCTTGCGGATATCCTTCTAGCCGATTGTGGCTCTTGTGTTGGGAAAAGTTTTTTCACCACAGGTTGGTGATTGACCTCTATCTCCACTAACCTTCGCCGTGACCATTTTATACGCGTCGCCCCATGGATTCTCGTCAATCTTCTCACATAGTTATTTGAAACATGAGGACTTGCTTCTTTTCATCTCCTTCTTAAACTCCTTACGATTTTTTTTCTTGAAGTATTGCCGCAGTCTTGTATGATCTCGCGTACCTTGGCTTCTTCGTGATATACATCTCGCTTAATGGCATTCGTTTCTTAGTGTGCCGATATTTTCATTCCACCAAATTGCGGGCTTTGGCGATGCATTTTGCCTTTTCCTATACATGGCAATAAAATAAAATAAAATAAAAATAATTAAATTAAATTAAATTAAATCTAATATTAGATTATAATAAATAAATATAAAAATTTCTTTGGTGCGTGGTGTTAGGCTAGTTCACTTGTGTGAAAAAAATGACTAAGCGCAAATCAACAAGAAAGTGTTTTCTAAGCACAGTTTTGTTTACTCTTCAAAATTATATATTTTTATTCACAAAATACATAAAATATCATAGATAAATATTTCCTGTCTTACATCTGCTTCAAGCAAATTTAATCACATACTCTTGAGTATTTACCAAGCCTATAATACACACATGTACTTCGCTAACAGCCCTGCAGCTACCACACACGCTCGCCACTTGGCCTTTCACTTTCTGATAAGTGTGTGTAGCCAAAAATAAATATAAATGTAAAAAAATAAATAAATAAATAAAAAATAAAAGCACTTTCTGCAGCCACTACATGCGCAACACAACATTCTTCGTCAATGCAACATGCCTGTGCGGGCGATGTGCCAACGATAGTGCGCCTTCAAGCGATGTTGTTGTTGCTGATCATAAAACAAATAAGCATCTTCATCGCACCTTTGCACTTTTAATTTATTTTTGTTGATATTTTTTCCAAATTTCTATTTTTATTTTTATTGCTTTTACACATTTTATTTTTGTCTAATTTCGTGTTCAACGCTTATAACGCTTGGCCAGCTGGCTGGCTGGCATGGTATGCGTGTCAACGTGATTTTGTGGTCGGCAATAAAAATGTTTGCGCATGCACTCGTACATATCTGCATTCATACGAGTAGCATTCGGCTTTGTTTATTGATGTCGGTTAATACGCATGCGCGGAAAGTATAGCGCCTCGTTGCGGTTAGTTTTCTCGCTTGATTGATGTGCATGAGACAAGCGTGTCGTGTGTGCTTGCGTGCGGAAGGGAGCGCTGATGGTTGATCAATTAATGAATGATCAAGGTCAAGAGAAAGAAACGGAAAGGAAAAGTTTATAAATTGGTAGAAGACAAGAAATTTGATAAGTTTTCTATTTTCTTTGACTTACGACAGGCATGCCTTACCGCGGGTAAATTCTTGAACCTCTAACCCTCAGAGGTGCTTTGTTTCATCCAACTGTCTATGCTGGAGCCTAGTGACCAACGGTTTCCTCCTACATCGCTGAACCACCTATAAACAAATATAACTCTTCTTGATAAGCCAGCTTCTGGGGTCACTGTTAAGCTTAGTAAAAGCTCTGTAAATATGCTGCACATTACATCAGCCATGGCTCCCTGTAAATTCGAGCTTTTCGTCTGCAATGGGAGGTACATGGGCACAAAGGTTATACCTCTTAAAAATAGGCTTCTCCAACCCAAACCAGAACATGCAGGTTTTCTTGAGTAGGTATTTCTTAACTAAAAGAATAAGCTCCCCTCTACAGACATAATATTTTAATAGCTTCCCGGTTCCACTAAGACCCAGCAAATTGTCTTTTACATTGTAGTTTGTAAAATACCATCGATAGCTTCGACGCCTTCATCGATATCGGAGCGTGATAGATATTTCGTTGTCCTGCTCATGTTACGAAAAGGTTGGAAATGTTTGATCTCGAGGTTTGACTGTAACTTGATGATCTCTCAGATAAGTTTACATCTTCCATTCCAAAGGTGATGAGAATGATGTCTCAATATCTCTCTAGTAGCATAACCCAACATCCTAATGGCTTACTGACTTCTAACTTACCTCATGAGTTATTGAATGTTGGAAGCCATAAAAACTTCACTGTACTCATCACGGGAAAAGCAGAGATTTCAATCGATATGATACTTTTTATTCTTCTTCTGTGGTGTAGGCGCCGCTTACGCGACTATAGCCGCCGGAAGTTGGCATCCGATATTTTTAGTGAATGTTTTTATTGGCATGAATTCTAAATGGCTGCTCCCCAACTTTATGGCATAATGTCACCAAGACGAGCTACTTGGAATACATTGAAATAGCGAGCCGCTTGCTTAAAGACTGACGACAATGCGACCACATCTCCGGGAAATATAGACTGTAATTAACCTACAGTGAACATTTAAATCAAATATATAAGAGTGAATTCACTGAAGGTTAGGTTAGGTTGAAGTGGCTTAGGTCGCCAATCGGGCCCATTGTGATACTAATAAGGATCCCATAGTCCTCATTCGTTATTCAAACCACCTTGTAAAGTTGGCAAAGCAGAGCAATTGACGTAACTTTGCACTCGCTATTTTACTCAAGTCTCTTAAGGTTGCCGCCCCTAGACACTTCAACCTACTGCTCTCAAGTGCGGGGTATTCACATACGAGGTACTTTATAATAATATAATATAATATTTCGCTCCTTTTTTGTGAGATAAGCTCTATCGACTTTTTTATTTCATTCCAGCTACATTACCTCAGTCACGTGGCTAAGGTTGAGACTCATCCATCTTGAGTTAGCTTCAGCGCCTGAACAACGTTTACAAATCACTCAACTTTATTAAGAAAATTCACGTTCTGTAAAGAATGTGTTTCGCGCGCTTCGCTCAATTTATGGTCAACACAATCGGCCTACTGAGCGTACTACCCCCTGCGGGGTAGGGGTTCAAGAATTTACCCGCGGTAAGGCATGCCTGTCGTAAGAGCCGACTAAAATCCATAGTTCCCGCGACAATCGGGTCTTTATACCGGAACGACCCGGATTTTTATCCGGCCAAAGACTGTCACTCCCGCAACGTTCCCCGAAGCCACATTTGGAGAATTTTCTGAGGTTACAACAACAACAATATTGAGCGTACATTCGCAACACCATCATCCATCTTGGGACCCAACATTCATTATTGGATAATATTCGACCGAATAGACCACGTGCAGCACGCAGTGAAGAAAATATAGCGGCCGTAGCTGAGAGTGCACACGAAGACCGTGGAGAGTCGATACGACGCCGTTCACAGCAACTCGGACTGACGTAAGGAACGACTTGGCGTATTTTACCTTGAGATCTTAAATTTAAAGCGTACAAAATACAGCTTGTGCAAGAACTGAAGCCGCTCGACCTTCCCAATGTACATCGCTTCGCTCTATGGGCTCTTGAAAAGTTCCAAGAAGATCCGACGTTTTCGAGCCAAATTTTTGTCAGCGATGAGGCCCATTTTTGGATCAATGGGTATGTAAACAAGCAAAATTTCGGCATTTGGGACGAAGAGCAACCTGAAGAGTTTCAAGGACTGCCGTTTCATCGGTCCATATTTTTTCAAAAATGATGCCGGTGAGAACGTGAACGTCAATGGCGACCGTTATCGCGCCATGATAACTATTTGATGACTGAAAGTGAAGCTCGTGATCTCCGCGACATTTGGTGTCAACAAGGTGGTGCCACTTCCCACAAATCGCATAAATCAATGGATTTATTGAGAGAGCACTTCGGTGAGCAGACACCATGATCGTGTTGATATCACACTGTTAGACTTTTTCCTGTGAGGATATGTAAAGTCTAAAGTCTATGTGTACAATCTCGCTCGATTGAGGCCTTGGATCAAAACATTACGCGTGTTATTCGCCAGTTACCACTCGAAATATTGGACTCAACAGATGGACCGTCTGAGACGTAGCCGTGGGCAACAATTGAAAATGATAATCTTCAAAAAATAAGTGCCAATGAATGTTATTTCGAATGATAATAAACATTCCCGATTAAATTTGAACTTTCTGTGATTTTTTTTTCTATAAAAAGGTAGGGAACCTCGAAATGGATCACCTGTTAATTGATTATCTCAATAAGTTCTGCTTGGAAGACCTTAATTGAGAGCATCGGTGAATAGATTTCACAGCCTACTCTTCTCTATAGATGTATATGGGTCTCTGATCCACAGCGTTTATATATTCCCATTCATTCTTGTCTCGGATTCTTGTGGAAAGGAGATTGTCAAAGCAGAAGTTGGAGGTGTTGTAGTTCAGCTCTTTCGGAAACTGTGCGAGACATAATGTTTGGGACTATTCGATACTGTGATTTGTCCAAAGTTGAGTTGCGTTCCATCCAATTGCTTTCCAGCTCACTTAAAGTTTTCCAAAAAGGGACAGAGCGAGCCAATTAAGGAGAATTTCCATCAATTTTTAAACAGTCTCCTGAGGATAGTTACAAACCACCAAGCTCTCTCCTTCTGAAAGCATTTTTTTGCAGAGCCGGTCACAATTCGGTAACGCCGTAGAAACTGATAGTTCTAACTAATGCTATGTAAATCCAATTTGATTTTTGACACACCAACTCTTCTATTTTTACTGACAGGATTATTTTTTCCTACTGGGTCTCAATCATGCATAAGAGAAGAAAGTGCTGAAGATGATGCTGCTGTCAACTGATATGATATATTGCAAATTTCGTAATACACTCGACGAGCAGGCGGTGGATGACAAAGAAGAAATAGCAAATTTAAAGAGATTCTCCACTCGAAATTTTTTTCATGTAACAAGACATACATTTTTACGTGTTTTTGTTTTTTTTCTGCTTTCCTTGGCTGACGCATTGCAAATCGAAAAATTTCACTTTCTTTTGAGTCACACCGGCGGCGAATTTTATTTTATTTATTTTTTTCCTCTATCTCTTCCTTATGCGACTACTTTTTGTTGTTGTTTATATTTTGTTTTCTTTTTTTTTTTAAATTTTTATTGTTTGTTTGTTGTTGTTGTTGCAACTGCCACGCCAGCGCCGGACGACAATAATTTCTGGTTGTCATCGCCGTTGCGGTGGTCGACAAGCCGCCGCGCCAGATGTATGCTGCAGCTTCTTGCTTTTGAGCGTGACAACAGCGCTGTAGTTTGTTGTTGTTATTTACAAAAATAACAATAACAACAATCAACAACAACAAAACTTGTTTTGCTTAAATTCGTGCATTTATTTATTAATAAAAAAAATGATTAAAATTTTTTTCATCGCGTAGAAAAAGTGAAAGAATGTGGGGAAGAAGATGTAGTGGAAGTGGGATAGAAATTAATTGAATAACCGCCGAGAAGGTTTGTGGAGAGAGTTAAAAAAGGTACGGAAATAGTGGTGGCTGCGTCACGCTGTCCATTTCAGTATTTTGTAAAAATTATGTGGTTGTTGTTGTTGTTTTTATTGTTAATTGGACAAAGTTAATTGCTAATTGTCGTGCAGCACTGAAAGGAAAAAATATTTATGCATAAAAATTTTATTAAATAATTTTAAACAAAGAAATTAATTTCTACTTTTTTCGGATTTTCTCTTATATCACTTTTTTTTTCTTTAAAATTCGCCGTCTTTTATAATTTATATGCCTTTGAACGAAATGAAAAGTGTACAAGCAGGCAAATAAATGAGCTCCAAGCAAAAGCAAAAATTTTAATTTAATAATCCATAATAAATTTCATTTAATGAGTCTTTTTCTCATTTCTTTACATCCATTTGTCCTATTTTTTATAAAAATTTTTTAATAAATTTTTTTTTTGTAAAATTTTTTCAGTGAATTTTGATATTTCCGTGAAAATTTGTTTCTTCTTTTTCTAACAGATTTTCCTATTTATATTACTTTTAATTTTGAGCTTATTCGCTTTTAATTTTTCTCTCATTTTCATCATTTTCCATCTATTTTCCAATTTTTTTTTTTTTTTTTTTTTTTTTTTTGTTAACCACTCTACTCCACCAGTCAATCACTTGAATATGCCAGCAATTATATCTGTATTTTTTTTTTTTTTTTGGAAGTTTTTCATTCACAATTAGTTACGTAAATGTTGTAATCTTTATTTATTTGAGATTTTATCATTTACTGCGTTATTTTCCAACAATAAAATAAAAAAAATCATTAATTTGTATAATGTAAATTATACATTTCATTGAATGAGTCTTTTTCTCAGTTCTTTCCATTTGTCCTATTTTTTATTTATTTATTTGTTTTAATTTTTTTTTTTTTTTTTTTTTTGTAAAATTTCTTGAATGAATTTTAATATTTCCGTACTAAATTGTCTCTTCCTTTTCTAATAAATTTTCGTAATTGTGTTATTTTTTAATTTTATGCTTATTTTCTTTTGATTTTTCTCTCATTTTCATTTTCTATATATTTTTCAATAAATGCTCTTATTGTATGTTTTTTGTTTTGCTTTGTTTTTTTCTTTTTTTGTTAATCACTCTACTCCACCAGTCAATTACTTGAATATTCCAGCATTTTTATTTGTACGTTTTTACTGCTTGGCCTGAGAATTTTTTTTCAACTCCGTTTTTATTGCCATGAAATTTTTTTAATTCACAATTATTTACGTAAATGTTGTAATCTTTCTTTATTTATATTTTGTAGCTTTGTCGTTTACTGCCCTTCTTTACCATCAATAAAATAAAATTTTTCATTAATTTGTGTGAATTTTTTTATTAGTTTCTTATTTAGTTAGTTTTTGAAGTAGAAGGGCGTGTAAACAGTTTTTTTCTTTCTTTTTTGTTGAACTATGCTTTCGAAATGGCAAAATTAATTTTTTTATTCAATATAATGGGTGTTCCATTTCGAAATACCCTTATTTTTAAAAGAAAAAAAACACGGAAAATTCAAATTTAATGGAGAACGTTTGATATCATTCGAAAGACCATTCTTTGGCATTTAAGTTTTGAAGTTTATCTTTTTTAAATGTTAGCCGCGGCTACGTCTCAGATGGTCCATCCGTTGAGTCCAATTTTCGATGACTTGTTCGAGCATTCCGAATGGTAACTGATGAATGACACGCGTGATGTTTTGCTCCACAGCCTGAATCGAAGCGGGATGCTCCGCTTGTACTTTAGACTTTATATATCCTCACAGAAAAAAGTCTAATGGTGTGATATCACACGATATTGGTGGCCGATCGACCGGCCCAAAACGTGAAATTATCTACTCACCGAAGTGTTCTCTCAATAATTCCATTGATTGATGCCATGTGTGTGAAGCGGCACCGTCTTGTAGAAACCAAATGTCACAAGCTTCAATTTCATTAATAATATAGTCGTTATCATGGCGCGATAACGGTCGCCATTGACGGTTACGTTCTCACCGGCATCATTTTTAAAGAAATAAGGACCGATGATTTCACCGGTCCACAAACCACACCAAACCGTTGGTTTTTCTGGATAAAATGGCATCTCTTGGGTCTCTTTAGGGTGCTCTTCGTCCTAAATGTGGCAGTTTTGTTTGTTGGCAAACACATTTAGCCAGAAATGGACCTCGTCGCTGAACAAAATTTGTCTCGAAAACGTCGGATCCTCTTGGAACTTTTCAAGAGCTTTCAATTTAAGATCTCAACGTAAAATGACCTATTCGGTTGAATATTATCCAATAATGAATGCTGGGTCTCAAAATGGGTGATAGTGTTGTGAATTGTGCGCTCAGTAGGTCGTTTATATTGACCATGAGTTGAGCGAAGCGTGCTAAACACATTTTTTACATAACGTGAATTTTCATAATAAAGTGCCAAATAATACTAAACAAAAATAACATGACAGCTTGGCACGTCTCACGCGTGTTCTTTAAAAAAAAAGGCTATTGAGAAAAGTGGATCACCTTTTAGTTTTCTTCATGTGTGATACGCAGATTATAGTGACCATCCAACTTTTCGATACCATTTTTGTAGTGCAATTTGTCCTTTGCTTCAAAATTGGCCTCAGTTTCGACAAAAATTTCTTCCCAGCGAGAACTCTTTTGAGATCTGAGGAGCGATTTTTTGTAAATAAGGTGGATGCAGAAGCAATTCGAAACCCAATTCATGAAGTTTTGTCATCGATTTCACTGACTTGTGACACAGTGCACTGTCTTGGTGGAACAGCACATTCTCTTTATTCAAATGTGCGCGTTTTTCGACGATTTCGTCCTTCCCTTTTCAAGTTAGTCAATGTAAATGATTCCATGCGCATTACAAAATACAGACGCCATATTCTTGCCAGACGACTGTTGAGTTTTTTCCACGCTTTGGAGCGGGTTCATCGTGCGTAGTCCACTCGGATGACTGTCGATTGGACTTCGGAGTGAAGTGAAGGCCCCTTGTTTCATCCATTGTAACATGTCGACGCAAAAGCTCGGTTTTCTTACGCTTGAACATCTCCAAACACTGTGCTCCGGATCATCAACTTGTCGTTGTTTTTGGTCGAAAGAGAGTTCGCGCGTCACCCACTCTACACTGAACTTTCTTATACCCAAATATTCGTGAATGATATGATGTACATGTTCAGTTAATATCTTTAGAGTGCTATTTCATTAAATTTCAATTTACGGTTCCTCTTCTTCCACTTTCACGGGTATTTGTTGTATCGAATATCATCTTTCATTCGAATGTCATGCCTAGCCTAATAGTAGTATTTTATCCAACATTAAGTTGAAGAAGTTATACGAAAGGGAGTCTTTTGGGTGTATCCCCTTTTAGTATTGAACGATCCTTCTTAGTTTTTAGTTTAGACAGCGTTTAGTTTATCAGTTCTTCGCCGCCGTATTTGAATAGCTCAGCCAGAAAGCCATCAGCTTCCACCTATTTGTTATTCTTTAGAGAACGCCCGTTCTATCGTTAACGATTAGGGAATGAGTTTCGCCATCTCTTGGTTTTTTCATTTTCACTGCCATTCAGTAAATTGGAGAAGTGTTCCCTGCATAAACTCAGTTTATTCTAGGCATCGATCGCTAGATCAACTATGAAATGTATGCTCCGGTCTCGAAACCTTCTGTGAGTTGCGGCATATTTTAGAGAAGGGAATAGACAATTCGAACATTACCAGGGTCGGCCAGGTTCTCAAGCTCTTCATAACCACGCAATTCGATATCTTTCTTTTTTCGTCTCCAAATACGTCTCGCTTGTCTCTTCAGCTTTCTTGTCATCTATCCTAGCGCCCACGTGCTGTGTAAGACTGCAACATTTCGAGGTAGATAATTTTTTTATCTCCTCTGCAATTCCATATTTCTCATAGTTTCGGTCTTTCTTTAACGTCAAACCTTCCTCGTATTTGTTGATTGGCGTTCTTTATTGATCAGAGCCGGGGTCATATATTTGCTACTACAAGATAGTGACTTCAATTGACTATTAAGAAGACTGAAGACATTTCCTCCGTCTATCACAATATGATTGGTAAAATTTTCCTACAGTTGTGCTGGAGATACCTACATTACACACCCTGGTGTTAAGTTCGCCAAACAGGTTTTTGCTACTGTGGCGGATTTTGCTCGAAAATTGTTTGAAAAGTTGCGGCGACTTACAGAAGGTTTCAAGGCTGGAGCATACTCATGTATGACCAAGAGGGTAATCTGGTGACATATGTCCATAACATACTTAGTGTATGAAGGAAACACTTCTCCAGCCTGCCGAATGGTGGAGCAAGTGAAGTACCCTGAGTTGGCGAACTCGAAACCATGACGCTGGTATAGACGTTCTGTCATGGGACTTTGTTGAATATAAAATAACAATTCGGCGTTAGCCGACGGCTTACCAGCAGAGCTACTCAATACGATGTCGGACGGAAGCATGCCCGACGAATGGAACCTAAGTGAACTCTGCCCAATGCATAACACGGGTGGCTTCATGGCCTGCAACAATCTCATGGGATAGGCCTCCTCAATGATACATGGGGCAGACGATGGACGATGCCCACATCCGATGAGCCGGATTTAAGAGTTTTCGAGTAAAAAATTTTGGGAAGGATCCATGGTCCATTTCGCGTTGGTAACGGTGAATACCGCAGACGGTGGAACGTTGAGCTATACGAGTCATATAATAAGAGACAGAGGCTACGGTGGCTAGCACATGTCATGCGAATGAATGAAAGCCTTCCAGCTCTAAAAGTATTCGATGGAGTATATGTTATGTTGGTTCGGTGCCTATTTGAGGAATATTTTTAATATTACTACTACTACTAATACTAAAATAACAACAGCAACAACAACAACAACAGAAAAATAAAAATGCACGAACACAAGTTTCAGCCTGCTCAAAGGTTGAAAACAGCCTAGATGTGTCAAGCTCTTTAAGATATGCATCCACTATGTACAAGTCCCGTCATTGACTCAGACTGGATTCATCAAATGTGTTGAGTCAATTGAACCTACTATGGAAGGGCTATAATTTCCGTTTCTAGCTAGATGAATCACTTGGTATTCAAGGATTTGCATTCGAGTATGGATGAATTGTTTGAGCCTCAATTGATTGACTAGGAAACTAATATTTTTTTTTTATAAGAACCACGGAAACTTTTCTTCGGTGGGAACAGTAGCGCCAGAATCGGTTATTGTTAACGTGGCGTCACCAGCCATTCACGTAAACATTATCTCCTCTCATCTTCATTACCTCTCAACTATTACTCAAGGGGCTTTTTCTTCCAAACGTCCTAGGTTTGCGAGACTCAGGTTCTGGGCCCTTGTAAATATCAAATTTGTCATGTCAACTGAGCATGTACTCGTAGTGATGACAAAGACACGAACGCATTGCAAAATATTCAGCATCCCCAACACTGTCATAGCACAATAGTGTACCGGTGAAAAACACAACAACAATAATAACAGGTGATGTGTTATGAAAACAATGCTCCTCCGGCTGAAATTAGGCCGAAAACGAAAAAACGCAAAACGATTAGGAAATGCGAAAATATCAAAAGTAATAACTCATATGCAAAATACACGCCAAGACCGATGATGAGACAAATGCAAAGTGACTGAAAACAAAAAAAAACTTAAATCAAACAAACAAAGGCGAAGGTGTTACAAAACACTGAGAGTTGACTACATTGGCTGAAATAAAGAAAAACAAGAAGAAGAAGAAAAAGAATAAATTAAGGAAGATCCATGACGGAGTAGCAAAAGTATGAGTGACGAATATTTGGCGAACGAAAAGAAACCGACACAAAGAAAAAACAAAGAGAAGTCAACAGGTGGATGGAGGCTGACTGCCTGGTTGACGAAGAGCTGAGTTTTAACTGTAAACTCATAACAATGCGGCTTGCAGCGGAAAAATTTTTTTTAAAAAATCATAAAAATTGTAAAAAAAAGCAGTAAATGAGAAAATAAAAACAACAAATAATAACAACAACGACTTTCACTTGTTGGCGCACATTATTTACCGTTGACTTTTCGTTTCTACTGCGCGACTTGCGGCTGCCGCGCGATTTGGTCACAAAGATAACATTAAAAGGAGGCAATTGTGAAAAGGTAAAGCAAAAACAAAACAACACAAACGATGCTGAAATGAGTGACAAACATAGAGGAGGAGGAGATGAAGAAGAAGAAGAAGAAGAAGAAGAAGCGTCGGCAAAGAGAAATAGAAATCGTAGAGCGCGAAAAAGGGAGGCTAAACGGTGCGAAGGGAGATGAATAGTCGGACCGGGTTTTTGCTTGCAGTTTTGTGACGACAATTGACGTGGCAGCTGACAAGAGACACATTAAATGTCTAACTATATGCGCGCGTATGTGTGTGTGTGTGTTGCTAATGGCGTTGCAGCAATAACGGTAGCAACGATCGCACAACAATGACGGCAACAATCAAAAGGCAATTGCCACAAAAGCGTACAGCAGCAGCAACTGTTGAAATCAGAACAATGAGTGCACAACAACAACACAACAACAGCATGTCGAATGAAGAAATATACTACGAAAATGTGGCGAAAATACATACATACTCGTACATATGTTATGCATAAACGGCGAAAGAAAAAAAAAAACAAAAAAATTTAAATTGAAAAGTGAAAAACAAAAATAAAAAAATCTAAATAAAATCTAAAGAAAAATAGAAATGCATAACGTGTATGTATATGTTGGGCATGAAAAAAGGAATTGAAAGAAAGTGCTATCTTTTTTCGTAAAGCAAAAGTTTTGGCTTTGCTTTTTGGCACTTTCTGTGAGGGAAAAATATGCATTTCACTTGCTTCTTTGCTTACATTTTGATTACCCTAATTATGCATTCACTGAGCAGGTAACATAAATAATAATTATTTTAAATCACTTATTTAATGCGTACACTAACAACTACAACAATAACAACAACAACAATAACAACAAGAAAGAACCGACTATTTGTCATATCGTTGACTCCAGTAATTCTTTTGACATCTTTGATTCGAAGTACTCACACTGAATACAAAAAACAATATATATAACGGGTTATCCATTTAGTGGATTCGAAAATGCATTTTTTTTTTTTTTTTGATGACTCTCGTGAAGAGGAAACTCTCATGAGTACTGCGACACGGGCATAACAGTATGGACGACGCAACATCACAGCTGCACCTACGTACTAAACCCCCACTACCACTCTCCCCACGGAACTATCAATAAAGTATTAAAGTATTACCTCGCGGGGCTGGTAAGCACATTAGTTATTACGCGTTACTTTAACAACGAGCTGCAATACACACGCTACCTGAGTAGCTGGAGAGGCCTAGTCTCCAGTCTACAATATTCTACAGCGGGCGGAAGGTCCAAGCTTCCGATCCTTTCTCTCTTAGCAGACACATGGTTATGGTCGGAAAGTCCTTGTTTCCGCTCCACATTCCCATTATTAAGAGTGCCACAAATCAAGGTAGGGCAGGCGGAAAGGTCTTGTTTCCGCTCCGCTCAACTGATAGACTTTTAAGCATGATCGGAAAGGACGAGTATCCGATACAGGTTAACTTTGCGTTTTATCATATCATTTGCCATAAATCGCGAATTGCACCACATTACAAGTTCCTTATTAAAGGTTCTGGTGCCTTAAAATTTACGCTTGTTTTAAACTTGTCTATATTACTTTCGAAATCATACGTATCCTTTGTCAATTTTCAGGGGAAATTTAATAAATTGCTTTCATTCAAAGCCCTGGTGGTGTCTGAAAGATATCTCGGACATCGAAGCATTACGTGTCCCGCATCCTCCTCACACTCTGGGCATATTGGACAAGACGCCAAATTGTCATGGCCAAATCTGTTGAGGTATTTCCTAAGAACTCCATGTCAGGAAGGAGTCGGTGTCCCCGTGTCTTCTTTCCATCCACCGGCTTAAGCAAGGAATGCACTCGTAAGTCCATCTGCCCTTCGCAGAGTTATTCCACACACTCTTGCCAGTTACTTATAGACCGACGCCTTTCATCGCCAGCGATTTCTCTTCGATTAATGGCCACATTTTGAACCGAGAGCCTTAAATACACCCTTTTCATTCAACTTTCGACTTTCGTTTTTGCGAGTTGTTACTCAAAGCTTCGACCCAAACTGGTGCAGCGTAAAGCAGAATATAACTTACCACCCTGCTTAATAGCTTTCTCTTACTATGTGTAGTTCCGCCATTATTTGACATAATACGGGATAGACTAGCATAGCCTTTGAAGTGCAGGGCTGTATTTTGGCATCTGTCAAACCAAACATGTTTTGTTTTAGCTAACAGTCAGACATTTATGAAAGTGGATCGCTTAGCAACCGCACAATGCGTTAAAATTATTGAAATCTACTACCAAAATGGTGATTCAAACGTAGTCGCGTTTCGTGCTTTAAGTGGAGATTATGGTGTACATAAATGTCCAAATACTCAAGGAATTGGTAATATTTTAAATAAAACCCGAGGGTCGTCGTTTTGCTCGTTCCACCTCAAATATTGCTGCTGTAAGTGAAAGTGTAGCCGCAGACCCAAATGTGTATATTTCTCGACGTTCTAACGAGCTGAGGCTTTCTAGCGGCACATTATAGTGTATTTTGCACTCGGACTTACACCTACGTCCATATAAAGTCCAGCTCACACAACAACTGAAGACAGCTTACCATTCACAACGCAGTAGTTATGTCGACTGGGAGCTTGAGCAGTTGACCGCGATTTTTCCAACAAAATTGTCTTCTGCGACGAGGCGCATTTCGCACTTTTTGGATGTGTAAATAAGCAAAATTGTCGCATTTGAGGCACCGAGAATCCTCAAATAATTGAAAAGTTACCACTAAACCCAAAAAACCTTACTGTTTGGTGCGCTCTTTGGTCCGGATGTGTGATTGGACCTTACTACTTTGAAAACGATAACGGCGAGACTGTCGCTGTTAATTCGGTGAATTATGGTCGTATGATAACCGACTTTTTTTGGCCTGCAATGGAAGAACGAGCTGGGAGACAACATATGGTTCCAACAAGATGAATTTTGAATTTGTTTTAAGTACTTATTTATGCATCAATATCTATTTTGTCCCCTTCAAAGTAATCTCCCACGGTTATAATGCACTTGTGTCAACGCTTTTTCCAATCCCCGAAGCATTTCTGAAATTCGTTTTTCGGCATGACAATCAGCTCTTTCATTCAGCCCACTAGATCCCATCAATTGTGGCAAAACGCTTTCCTTTCATTGATTTCTTTAGTTTCGGGAATAGGAAAAAGTCGTAGAGAGCCAAATCTGGTGAATACGGTGGTTGAGGCATGATTACGGTTTTTTTTTTGGCCGAAAAAATTACGAATAAGCATTGTGACCTGGTGCATTATCGTGATGCAGAATCCACTATTTGGTTTTCAACATTTCCGATGGTTTGAGCCGTATTGCTTCACGCAAACGTTGCATAACTTCCTTGTAGTATTCCTTATTAACTGTGCGACCTTTTGGCAGGAAGTCAGATGCACCACCCCATTTCAAGAAAACAGTGAGCAAATCCTTCACCTTTTACTTTGAAAATAGCTCGTATGGCTCTATTGCGAGAGAAATTTCCCGGCCGCGTAATCTCTCGTCTTGGCGATGTTAATTTTCGACCGAAGCTGAGGAAGAGGAAGACGAAGTCGAGAAATTTGACAACGTTGTATATTTGTTGCGTGGCTACGCGAAAGAGCGTGCCTATGCATATAAACCCTTAACTCTTGACCACTTTAAAATCAACATTCGTCAAGTTATGACTGAATACCGTCCAATATGTGCCAAGAAGTGGTCGAAAATTACCTCAAACGGGAGGAAGTTTGCAAAAATTCACGAGGCGGTCATTTGAATGATGTAGTGTTTCTTCACATATATAAGTAATGCCGAGGTTCAAACTTTATAATAAAAAAGGGAATTTCCTGAAAAAGAGTTATTTTAAATGCATTTTATGTACGTTCATTTTGGAAACCGCATAATGGATAGCCCTATACATATGTACATATATATGCTCATAAGCAAGTACTTACACACACTCATTTTCTGCCGAAACGAAGCGTCAAATGAGTCAATCAAAGTGAAATGCTTAAGCAGTTATGCGCTTAAAAGTACCTCACATACACACTGCTACTCACATGAGCTTTAATGTATGTCACTGCGCTTGTTCTCTTCTGATTGCTTGATATTTGCTGCTTTTTTATTGTTAATTTTTTTTTCTTTTTTCTTCAGTTTCTTATTTACTTTTTTATATTTTTTTCATACATTTTTCGAATACTTTTTGGTATTTGCCTCAAATAAACGCTGGTATTTAATGTCAAAAGCTTGTGTTAAATGACTCAATAAAAGTGAAAATTTTTTTCATTATCATATAAAATAATTATGCTTATCATGGCTTAAATATAGTATATTAATATATATAATGATATATGTTTTTATTTAATTAAATTTTTATTCATTTTTCAATAGTGTGGGTATTTGTGCGCAGTTTACTAGTGCAGCTGGAGTTCTTTTGAAAAATAAAAGTTCACTCTAGTTAAACCAGAGGTAGGTGGGTAAAAATAGAAAATCCTGAAATCGCTATAATTTACAAACCAACCATGCAACTTACATCTGAACTAAGAATAAATTTAAGTATATAAGTAGGATATGTCGAGCAGCAGTGGAGAGAAAACTTACTATCTACCGAGGAACATTGTGAGCGGCTGCAAGTGTAGGAGAAACACCAAGAGTTGAAGAGGGCAGCGAGGCACAATTGCACTTAAAAAAGAGAGAGGTCGAAAATCGGGAGTATGAAGAGCTTGAGGATCTTGAGGAGTTAACCAACATGGATAATACTCGAAATTTTTATAAAAAGATACAACGACTTACAGAAGGTTTCAAAACCAGAGCATACCCATATAGGAACCAAGGAGATAATCTTGTGACAGATGTTCAGAAAATGCTTTGTGTATGTGTGAAAGTGAAAAAGCCCAGAAATGGCGAACCCAAACCCTAATCGATAACGATGGTATAGACGTTCTAATACGCGACTATGATAAAGTTTGAATGGCGATTGTCCATTTTGAAGAAAATAGTTCCAGCTACGGAGCTAAACGGACCAGTTGCAATCTTCTATAAGACTGCTCAGCTGCTGGTGTATGGCGATGATATTGATATCATTGGCCATAACAATTGCATCGTAAGTTCTACTTTCTCCAGGTTAGACAAAGTAGCGAAACGAATGGGTCTGGTAGTGGACGAGTTGAGTCCTGTTGACAGTATTAACTTCGAAGTCGTAGATACTCTTAATTTCGTCTATGTAGGAACCAGCATTAACAACACCAACAATGTCAGCCTTTAAGTACAACGTAGAATCTCTCTTGCTAACAGATGTTACTTTGAACCGAGTAGAAAATTGAAAAAGTCCTCTCGCGACCAATACCAATCTCTACAAGTTGCTCATCATTGTATATATATTTGGGGCTTTGTAACCGCTGAGGCGACTTTCGGCCAGCTTCTCCTCCAATTTGTGGTTTTGTATCTTGATGTTTTACCAACAAATCGGACCTACAGTTTATTTTAAACCGCCTCCGAAGTGCGGCTGTATTATTATAAGGAGCTGTGTATTTCATGTCAAAAAATATACTCGAAGGGACGACCGCAACTAGAAAAATTATTTTTCTATAATTTTGGACGCTGCTCTAGCCTGTGCTCGAAGCAAGGACTTCCGAATAGTAGTACGCAATACTAGCCACTCGGCTATTGCGACCGCTCACCAATCCCGTCCTGATATATGGTGCAGAAGCTTGGACGACATCTACATCCGATGAGTCGGCTTTGCAGAAGATTTATGGTCTTGCACGTTGCACAACGCACGTGAAAGTCGAGTAAGAGGAAGACCTCCCCACCGTTTTAAGGATCAGGTGGTAAAGAACAAGAAGATGAATACTGCTTAGACAATGATCTGAATAAAGCTCCCATTACTTCTGCATGTCATCCTTTCCGAAGGTGGGCTGACAGAACTCCTAGTACCACAAATTTATGGGTGATCCATTTCGAGGTTCCTTACTTTTTTAATAAAAAAAAACACAGAAAATTCAAATGTAATAGGGAAGGTTTATTATCATTCGAAAGAATATTCTTTGGCATTTATTTTTTGAAGATTATCTCTTTTATATGTTAGCCGCGGCTACATCTCAGATAGTCCATCCGTTGATTTTCAATGACTCGTTCGAGCATTTCAACCAGTAACTGGCGAATGACACTCACAGGAAGTTTTGCTCCAACGGTGTGATATCGAAGCGGGATTGTCCTTGGCTTTGGCCAATCGACCGGCCCAAAATGTGAAATTATCAGCTCACAGAAGTGTTCTCTCAAAAAATCCATTGATTGATGCGAAGTGTGAGAAGTGGCGCCGCCTTGTTAAAAACAAATGTCGCGGAGATCACGAGCTTCAATTTCAGGCATGAAATAGTCGGTTATCATGGCGCGATAACGCGATAACGGTCGCCATTGACGGTTACATTCTCAATGGCAAAATTTTTTAAGAAATATGGACCGATGATTCTATCGGCCCACAAGCCACACCAAAACGTTGGTTTTTTTAGATGAAATGGCAGCCCTTGAATCTCTTCAGGTTGCTCTTGGTCGCAAATTCGGCAATTTTGCTTGTTTACATACCCATTGAGCTAGAAATGGGCCTCATCGCTGAACAAAATTTGGCTCGAAAACGTTGGATCTTCTTGGAACTTGCACATTCTATATTTTGTACGCTTTCAATTTAAGATCTCCTCGTAAAATGCACCAAGTCGTTCCGTACGTCAATTCGAGTTACTGCGAACGGAGCCGAATCGACTCTCCACGCTCTTCTTGTACACTCTCAGCTACCGCCTCTATATTTTCTTCTTGCGTGCTGAACGTGGTCTATTCGGTCGAGTATTATCCAACAATGAATGCTGGGTCTCAAGATGGGCGATGGTGTTGCGAATAGTACGCTCAGTAGGCCGATTATGTTGACCGTAAATTGAGTGAATCGCGCGAAACACATTTTCTACAGAACGTGAATTTTCGTAATAAAGTTGAATGGTTGGTAAACGTTGTTCAGGCGTAAGTCTTTCCATGATGAAATGCTAAACAATGCTGAACAAAAATGAACGACTCACCACTCACGCGTGATCTGTCAAAAGAATACTATTGAAAAAACTGCCTCTACTTAGATCACCCTTTAGAGCTTTGTGGAGAGCTATAAAAGAAGGCTTTAATTCTGGATGATAGCAGAAATATCTGTCTGGAAAGCTCTATTACAGCACTTTACAACAAGCCATTGCTTCGAGCATAATAGCTCACAAACTTATGAATTAATGTCCTGAAATGTTAACAGATTTCCTTCAAAGGTTAGTGTTGGCTAAAAGGCGGCGAATCAATAAAACTAGTGCCAGCTATGTGTTAGACCCGGAACTTTTCAGCCCATGTAATGTCTAAATTAACGTTTCTTTAGCGACGAAAAAAACGGTCTGTAACAAAAATTACATTTTTCTTCAACCACAATCTCTCAAAATTCCATTGCACACACTTGTAGTACCGTTATCTCTAACAACTGCATTTCATTTCTTGCGTTGGCGTAACGTTTGCCATTAGGAAAATGAGGAAATGATGAAACTGTCGCTCAAATATTCATGTTGTAAGTCATATCAGTTGATTTCGATCTGCGAGAAATGCGAGAAAATGTGCACATACATAAATGCAAGGGAATTGAATTAAATTAAATAAGAAAATGCAATTTTTTCTAATTTTAATTTTTTATTTTAATTTCAACAAAAAGACAAACGCATATTGCACACATCTGCAATCACAAACAAAAAACAAAAACAAAACAAAAATAACAATAAAATGTTGGCAATGCTTATAATGAAGAAGATAGCAACAATAACAAGAACAACAATGTTAGTGATAGCGACAGTCACACGACGAAAGCAACGACAGAATTGTTGATGATGAAAATCATGAAAATCACAAATAAAGCATTTCCCTCACGTAATAAAATTAAAAAGCACAACACGCTCCAGTAACTGTGCTGGAAAAGTCGCAGTTATTCGCTAGCGCTTCTGCTCCCCGGCTCTCTTATTCTTCTCCTCCCTTCTACACCACACTCAACGCGGCATACAGCTTGAAGATGGTTTTTGGCTTTGACGTCGATTTCAAACTTTGGCAGCCGTAGACGAGCAGCCGAAGACGAGCAGCCAAACAGCCAGTCAGTCAGTCAGTCAGTCACTCGGTTAGCTATGGCGCAGCTGTGTCCATATGTTGCATGCAACTTGCACACTTGTCAACAAATGCCAATTGCCAACATCTTGGCACTCACAATCACAAAGTTTGTGGGCAGCCTCGCTTGCCGCTCGTGCGTGTCCATTGTATTAGATAAAAATGGAAAGGTAATAAATAAAATCGCATAAAATAAGCGTTTGGCGATTGTTTTTCGCCAGCCGCGAATCGCGTTAAACTTCGATTTGCCTGTGAATTCCAAAAAACATTTGAATACCTAAGTAATTTTATTGGCATTCATACACATTGTGCGATTGTCAAGTGTCTGCATTTATGGTGAATTTTCATGGCTGAGATTGTGGCGATTAACTGTAACTGACACTAACCGTTTTTCACATATTTTATTTTTTTTTTATATAATATTTTTCTACGATGATGTGCCAATTAAATCAAGTGGCCACGTCCTAACGGTCTGACGCTAATACAAATTTATATTGATTTTTTGCTTTATTTTAAATTTTGACTTGAGACTGAGACAAATGGCATGGAAATTATCTGCATTAAGACAGGTTGCCCTGCATTATGGACTAAGTTTACTTGTACTGGGGTGGCTGAGTACGCAGTTGCACTTACAAGACCTTTTTTACTCTATTATTACCATTGTTCTCAAATCCAACCGACTTCACTACTGGAGAACGAACGCCTCTTACGCAAAGCAGCTCTCTTCATACCGACAGATGGCTTCTGACGCAAACCCGAGGTCATTCTATAGTTTTGTTAGTTCGAAACGAACGACAATGCATTAGTCTATGGAAAACAATGATGAAATTTCTAGTGCTTGTTATAGACTCGCAGATATATTCGCAGATTTCTTCGAATCTAATTATGCGCCGAGTATACATCCAACCAAACAAACTGTTTCTTATGCTTACAAATTACCTTCGTTCGATTACATAAGAGAGCCTTATATTACCACTAATATGGTTTAATGCCACCCTAACACTCTAAAGAGCTCATGTACATGTCGTCCAGATAATATCCCATCTAGTGTACTTAAGTTCTGTGCCGTTTATCTATATCTACCATTAACGAAAATATTAAATGCTTCAATCAAGCAAAATATATTTCCCTCGTTATGGGAAGGGTCATATATTTTACCTCGACATAAATCCGGTAGTAGATTTTGTATCATAAACTACAGGGGCATTGCAAAGTTATGTTTTATTACCAACATTTCTGAATCTGTTATAACTGACCAACTAGCTCACTCAGTGTCATCAATTATTGATACTTCACTACACGGATTTTGTAAAACAAGTCCACCTCATTGAACTAACTGAAATTCACTACCCATGTCAGTAATGGTTTTAAAAATGGTTATCAAAACCAATGTTATTTATACTGATTCCAGCTAAGCATTTGACAAGTTATCACATTCAATACTCTACTGTAAATTCGATATGTTTGGGTTTCCAATAGGCAGAAAGCAAAGAGTAAATTTTAACTCATAGTACTTCATGGGAAATATCAGTTAATATCTGGTGTACCTCAAGGCAGTCATCTCGGTTACTTACTATTCCTCTTATTCATTAATGTTTAATGTGGTTCGTCATTCTAAAGCACTAATGTAAGGAAAGGTCTTTAAATCAGTTCGTTCTATAGAAGATAGAGAACTCTTGCAACTTGGACTAAATAATGTGGTGAGATGGTGTGATGTGAACTGTATGTCGTTTAAATCTGTACAATCCTTTGCCTATATGATTCAAAATCGTAATGTTGAACAAGTTACTGACTTCATTGAATTGCGTGTCACAATGGACCTAAAACTAGATATTAGAAATCGTATAAATTCCTATGCTAATAAGGCTAAAGGAGTCCTAGCTTTCATTTAACGGTGGGCTAAGGAGTTTAACGACTCATATAAAGGGTGTTTTTATAGAGGTATAGAACTTTAGGTTGGCATTACTTTTCAATATGGCGACCGATTTAACAGCTGTCAAGTGATTTATTCTCAGTTTGGTTTGGCAATTCATCATGAATAGACTCACGCCTGAACAACGCTTGCAAATAGTGCAATTTTATTTCGAAAATAATGGTTCTGTGCGGAAAATGTATCGCGCACTACGACCATTTTATCGTCGACAAAATCGTCCATCAGAGCAGTTAATTCGATTAACCATGGAACGTTTTCGCACCACGTTTACTCTTATTGATAACTAGCATCCCCAGAGACGCCGTACGGTGCGTACAGAAGAAGCTATTGCTGCTGTAGAGCGTAGCATTGAGGAAGACCCGAATGAGTCCATCCGCCATCGAGCACAGGAATTGGATCTGTTTCCATCCACTTTATGGAAGATTTTGCGGAAGGATCTTGGTTTGCGTGCTTACAAAATCCAACTTGTGCAAGAATTGAAGCCAAACGATCATCAAGCAAGGCGTAGATTCGTCGAATGGGCCCAAAACGAGATTACCGTTGTTCCCGATTTTCATAAGCGAATTTTGTTTACCGATGAACGCACTTCTGGTTGAATGGCTACGTCAAAAAACAAAACTGCCGCATTTGGAGTGAAGGTAATCCTCAATGTTGAAACATCGTTACATCCAAAAAAACTGACTGTTTGGTGCGCTTTATGGGCTGGTGGAATCATTGGTCCGTACTTTTTCAAAACCGATGGTGGCCAGAACGTTACAGTCAATGGTGATCGGTATAGAGCCATGATTACTAACTTTTTCATTCCTGAATTGAATAACCATGATGTCCAGGAGATGTGGTTTCAACAAGACGGCGCAACATGTCACAGAGCTTGTGCCACAATAGATTTATTGAAAGACACGTTTGGTGACCGCCTAATTTCACGTTTTGGACCTGTGAATTGGCCTCCAAGATTTGGTGATTTAACACCGCTAGACTACTTTCTGTGGGGCTATGTGAAGTCATTCGTCTATGCGGAAAAGCCACAAACGCTTGACCATTTGGAAGACAACATTCGCCGTGTTATTGCCGATATACGGCCACAAATGTTGGAAAAAGTCATCGAAAATTGGACGTCCAGATTGGACTACATCCGCGCCAGCCGTGGCGGTCATATGCCAGAAATCATATTTAAAATATAATGCCACAGGATTATCTTTCGGATAAATAAAATTCATGTCAATCGAATAATCCATCGTTGTTTTATTGCAACTTAAAGTTCTATACCTCTATAAAAAACACCCTTTACAAGTATTACCAAATTTCTCAACACTTCACTCGTTAGGCCAATTTTGGAATATGGTTCCGTTGTATGAAATCCACATTATCAATTGCATAGTGATAAATTGCAATCTGTACAAAAATAATTCTTATTATTCGCGTTAAGGAATTTACATTGGGATGCGAATAAAAATCTCCCTCCATATAAAAGCCGATTAAGACTTATTAATCTGCCTTCACTTCAGAGGCGACGAGAGATTCTTGGAGTTTTATATTTAACTAAGCTGATCAGAGGTATTATCAATAGTCTATACCTACTTAGCGAGCTTAACTTTAGTATCCCTTTAAGATCATCTAGATAGTTAAAGCTCCTTTCTTTATATTTATGCAAAACAAACTTTGAAATTTACGACCTATTCAGATGTTTGATTCTTCTGACTCACTATTTTGTATAAAGAAATATTTACTAACAATTTTAAACTAATAAATTTATTCCCAACCTTTCTTAATCGCAAATTACTTTATAGCAGCTGATAAGCCAAAATTAAATATAGCCGTGACCTTTGGTGATCGGTCTTGTATTCATTACAGGAGGTTGGGAACGCTGTGTTCGTAGACAAAAAAAAGTACGGCTGGCTTTGGGCTTTTTACAACACATCCTTCGGTTGACAAAATGAAGCGACAGGTGAGCTGACGTCTGCACCAATTGCGAAAGATCAGAGCGACGCTTGATATGTCCAGGATAGAGGTTCTTCCAGGGTAGGGGTTATCGGAAAGGCAAAATCATCCAGATCTCGACGGAATAAGCACACTCATGCTAAAACAAATGGATCCAGCGGAAGTAGAATATCTCACCAAAGTCCTCAACTTGACTTTGACCACTCCGACAAAAGCCGATATGAGAAATGAAGCTAGGTGGTGTGGTCCTACTGCTAAAATTGGGGAAAGCAGTAAACAAAGGGGTGCCCTAGTGGCCAATGTATGCCTTAGCCCAGTAGCATTTCAGTACCGCTTCCGCACGCAGGGCACAGTGCTACAACCACACTTAATACCATAAGCACTATACCTGTCAAAAGCTTTTAACACGATCAGCCACTCAGTGCTACTATAGGACATTGAGGAATCCTCATTATCGCCGGAGTTGAAGAGGCGGGCCATGAACTATCTGAGTGTTGGGCGGTCATTTTGAGGTCAAACTTCTAACCTGCGAAAAATTAAACAAGTGGTTTTGCAGGTTAATGTCCTCTACCCACATCTCACATCCGAAAGCGTTTTTTGCATCCATTATGCCGATGAATTTTTGACAGATACGCCAGCGGACTGGGGTACGTAGTATGGTAGAAGCCGCCCAAAAGTAGTAGAAGAAAAAGAGACTGTAGGACGTCTTCTATGCGGATGAATGGATTCTTATAGAAAAAAAATCAAAACTATCTGTCACGGTTTTCTTGAGTTACATTCGATATCCTACACTCCGGCAGCACCTAGAGGAAATAGAAGAACGTTGTTCGCAACTTACAAGCTATTTGGCCGCCAAGGCGATGCCGGGAACTAGAAAACTCCTGATATCAGCTATGTACCACGGAAAAATCTATTCTCCCATTTAAGGAGCTTTGTAAGTAAAATCTACTAGGATTCTGCCGTAAGGATCTGATATCCACTGGAAGATGAATCACCACCTAAGTGGCACATCAAGGAGGGATCTAAGTGACTCCATTTAGCACCATGGAACAGAACCGCTGGATAGGACAACATACCAACACCCCCTGCGGGTTCAGGGTTCAAGAATTTACCCTCGGTAAAGCATGCCTGTCGTAAGAGGCGACTAAAATCCAATAGGTCTCCCGACATCCGGGTCTTTATGCCGGAGCTAACCTCAATATTTAAATTTTCCATTTGGTGTATCTTCCGTCCTTGGTGCAGCCAATCAATCTTAAGATGGGTCAACTAGGCTTGCTGTGAAGAAGCAGAAATCTCTTCAAACCGATACTTAATCGTTTTTTAGTTGCTCAAAGTAGGACATCTAATATTCAATACTGGCTAATATGTACTCGTTCGTGTTTTGTAATTATAATTTTTTTTTTTTAATCATTTCTAGGTTATGACAATCCATAAACATTAATCGTCAGACACCCACACTAAACACCAAACACCATTTATGGAGTTGTATAATTGCAAAAAAAAGAGTTTCACTTGCAATAATTAATTTTTTAAATCCGAAAACAAAAAAAATGTTTTCAGTTCAAAAGAAAACTACCGTTAAAACCCAAATAAATGACCTGAAATCCGCATTAGTTCCGAAATTTTCGCACTACCACTCAGCTAAGTCAGCCGTTCAATTAAGCAGCGCGTCAAAACACTTAAGCCAAATCGGTTTTGAAGTGTGAGTAACCGAATTTTTTGTTACTCCCTTAACTTCGTACCAATATATGTACATACATAGATGTGGAGGCGGCCAAATTTCTGTGAAAGTGACGGAAGCTAAGAAAGCGTGAGCAAGCAGTGCTTAAGACAGCAAATCAAAACAAAGCATCGATTGTCAAGGTGTTTTTCAATTATTTTTTGTGTGTTTATGTCGACAATTTGTGTAAAAATCATAAGAAATTGACAGTTAATTGAGAAATAGCTGATGGAATGTGATAAACTGTCAGGAGAAGGGCAGAGAAGAGTGTAAAAATATATATTTTAGAAATATTTTCTCATTTCATTAACATTGTTGTTGCCTGCTACATGACAGAGCTAAACACCTTTCCCTGCTCCCATCGTGCTTACCACTAAAATTTAATTTTATCATTTCTTCATTCATCAAAACGCTATTGATTTGTTGTTAGCAATTTGTCATGCACTCAGCTCTGTCCGCAGCCTCACAATTCCTCATTCTGCAGTCATCAAAGAAACTGTTGCTATGTATGTATGTTTGTATGTTTGTGTGTTTTTGCGGTTACTGGTTATTTAACATCTTTTGTCTCATTTGAAGTGAAATTGTTTACTTGAATAATTTATACAAATATATACATACATACATACATACATACATATGTTACTGTTATTGTTGTTACAACATAAGTTATTGTTAATTTTTTCTACACCTTGGCACCCAACACTGAATAAGCATTTAACAGGTGGGACGTGCCAAGCGTGTTTCACCTCCCTCTCTTTAATCCCTCTCATAAGTTTTCAGTCATTCATTTGCTATTATATTTTTCTTAATAAATGTATAGCTTTTTATTTTATGTGCTTTGGTGTTGTTGTAGCTTCATCACCCATACGTGCATCATTTGTTGCCGACAGCTGGGTGTGTTTCTTGATGTGCCACTGCTGGTAATGTGGGAGATGTGCCACCTTGAGTACTGAGCTGCAGTGAGATGCCACTGATAACAAAAAATTATAAAAAAAATTGAAAAAATACTTTAATAAAATTAAATAAGATTGAATAAAATAAAATAAAACTAAAAAATAAAATTTAAAAAAATAAAATAATTTAAAATAAAATAAAATAAAATAAAACTAAACAAAACAAAACAAAATAAAAAATAAAATAAAGTAGAATAAAATGAAATAAAATAAAATAAAATAAAATAAAATAAAATAAAATAAAATAAAATAAAATAAGATTAAATAAAATAAAATAAAATAAAATAAAATAAAATAAAATAAAATAAAATAAAATAAAATAAAATAAAATAAAATAAAATAAAATAAAATAAAATAAAATAAAATGAAATAAAATAAAATAATTTAAAAAAAATATATTAAAATAAAATAAAATGAAATAAAATAAAATAAAATAAAAAATAAAATAAAATAAGATAAAAATTAAACAAAATTAAATTAACTTAAATTAAATTAAATGAAATTATAAAAAATTAGAATCAAATAAGAATAAAATAAATTAAAGAAAATAAATGAAAGAAATCCAATTATAAAAATTAAAATAAAATAAAATATGAAAAAAATAAGCAAAATATAAAAAAATTATTACTAAAAATTAAAAAAAAAATTAATCTTTCCCTACCTTGTCAACTCTTAAGATAAATATTTTCACATTTTATTTCATAGGGAGCATTTATGGACTCTCCGGTCAACAGGATATTACAGCTCGCTGTCTAATGAAAATGTAAAGGGTGATCCAAGTAGAGGTACTTTTATCAATAGCCATTTTTGACAGATCACCCGAACGTCATGTCAATCTGTCATGTTATTTTTGTTCAGTATTATTTGGCATTTCATAATGGAAAGACTTACGCCTGAACAACGTTTACAAATCATTCAACTTTATTACGAAAACTCACGTTCTGCAAATAATGTGTTTCGCGTACTGCGCTCAACTTATTGTCAACATAATCGGCGTACTGAGCTGCTGAGCGTACTATCCGTAACACCATCACCCATCTTGAGATAATTGGATACTATTCGACCGAATATACCACGTCCGCAGTGAAGAAAATATAGCGGCCGTAGCTGAGAGTTACACGAAGACCGTGGAGAGTCGATTCGGCGCCATTCGCAGCTACTCGGACTGACGTACGGAAGACTTGGCGTATTTTACGTCGGGATCTTAAATTGAAAGCGTACAAAATACAGATTGTGCAAAGAACTGAAGCTGCTTGTTCTTCCCAAGCGACATCGCTTCGCTCTATGGGCTCTTGAAAAGTTCCAAGAAGATCCGACGTTTTCGATCAAGCAAAATAGTCGCATTTGGGACGAAGAGCAACCTGAAGAGATTCAAGAGCTGCCATTTCATCCAGGAAAAATAACGGTTTGGTGTGATTTGTAGGCCGTTGGAATCATTGGTCCATATTTCTTCCAAAATGCTGCCGACCAGAACGTAACCGTCAATGGCGACCGTTATCGCGCCATGATAACCGACTATTTGATGTCTGAAATTGAAGCTCGTGATCTCCGCGGCATTTGCTTTCAACAAGACGCCGCCACTTCCCACACATCGCATCAATTAATGTACTTATAGTTATTGAGATAATACTTCGGTGAGCAGATAATTTGACGTTTTGGGCCTTCCGATTGGCCACCAAGATAGTAAAATCACACACGCCGTTAGAATTTTTTCGGTGAGGATATATAAAGTCTAAAGTCTACCGACAATACCGCTTCGATTCAGGCCTTGAAGCAAAACATCACGCGTGTCATTCGCCGGTTACCAGTCGAAATGCTCAAATGAGTCATCGAAAATTAGACTCAACGGATGGACCACCTGAGACGTAGCCACGACCAACATTTGAAATAGATAATCTTCAAGAAATAAATGCCAAAGAATGGTCTTTCGAATGATAATAAACATTCACCATTAAATTTGAATTTTCTGTGTTTTTTTCTTTAAAAAATAGGGAACCTCGAAATGGATCATCTACGTGACAGCAATGCATGCAACGCGTCAAAAGATCTCTGTCGGTAATAAAAATGATTCACAAACGAAAATACCGTTTGTAGCATGGCAATAGATTAATTCAGTAGAAGTCTCGAAGTGGTTCTAGTAATAACCAAGGGTAGTAATTCATAAAGTTGGTACGAGCTGGTAGAGTTTTGAAACCTCAAAGGTGCATTCAAAGCGCTCATAGAAGGTATTTTTGGACAAATCAGCGATATGCTAAAATATAATATTTAATGCGGATTAAGACAAGATATTCATTCGCCGGGGTTAACAATAGTACTCTGCGACGGAGTCTTTCTCCTTCTTCGAGTTCACCAAGAATTATACGCTCCTTTATTCAGATCACCTATACTTTCGCCCTTGTCGCATCTATCTCATCTCTTGAACGACCGTCATAACCTTAGACCTAATTTTAACGATTCCATAAACCAGCTGGGTAGCGGTAGCTTGACAATCAACATACCAGACAATCCAACTTAAAAATATGAAGCTATTCATTTTGAATCATTGAAATTTTTGTTTTTATTCATATTCTGTTGATCAGAACGTAAAGAACTAATTGTTTTTCTGTGTTTCAAAAAAAATTTCATGAAAATTATTAAAAATATCTACACAAAATTTCCAAAATCTGGCAACTTTGCAGCCAACACCCGACTTGCCTAGCAGCCACACATACATGCAAACGATCAAATGCTGATTACTCACATTCCTTAGTGTCGCAGACGTCGGACACCTTCGCACAACATAAATGGCATTGCAGGTGTGTCCTCGCCAAATAATAAATATATATATATTTAAGTGGAAGAAAATCATAATAATAATAAAAAATAAAAATAATAAAATAAAAAAATTTGCTGCTGAGTAAACGTATGGAGGAGTTATTCATGCGTATTTAGTTGAGCATTGCGATGGTTTGGCGCTGATAACAGTAATACGCACATGTTATTTCTAAAAAAAAAAATTAAAAAAAAAAAAAAAAAAAATTAAAATAAAAAATTCAGGAAATTTTGTCAAAATTAACGAGAAAAAAGGTGTGATATACACAGATAAATGTTTGGGTTTGGTACGTACTTCCATTTTTGATTTTTCAAAAGTTATGCAATTTAGGCAATTAAAAAATAAAACAATGCACATAATGATACGTAATAATTTATATAATTGAAAGATAATAAAAATAAAATGTTAAAATACTTATTTTTTTAAATTGTTTTATATATCTTATTTTCCAAAAGATTTCAACTGCATTATCTAAATTTCCATACCTCCTCATCGACACTGCATTATCACTCCCTATAGGTTGTTGTCTCTGCTATATTACTAAGTTAGCTAAGCATTTCTAGCTAAGTTCCCTACCGTAATTTTAAAACACTGCTAAATACTATGCACACGATACGGCAACCCATGCAATTGTCAAACTTCCGCCGCCATTTCAATTGAATAACTGTAGTTTCCTTTTTCCTGTGCTGTGAGTCGAGTGTGTGTAGCAAAAGTGCAAATTAAAAGTGAAAATTTTCGCATAAATATAGATTTTCGCATAAATATAAATATATAGTGTAAAAAGATAAAAAGCGCAATGGTTTCTTGTCTAACAGCGCAAAACATGTATGCACACAAGTATGTATGTAAAAATTGGTAAGTGCAATTTATTGAGTTTAGTAAAGCAAGATCAAAAGTCAGTAAAAAGGAATAGTGGCAAAAGTTTCTCATATGAGTTCTTTTGTGAGCGAACAGAAGCAAGTAAATTTTTTAGTAGAAGCGATGGCTTCAAGTTGCTACTAGTAATGGCAGAAAAATACAAACAATGACTTAGAAAAGTAATATCTATCAAGAGCTTTTTACGTAAAGAGCCTTCTGCTATAAGGTCCACGGTATGCTATCTCTATTGTTCGTGACACCTACAAGGCCTACATTGTTGGTAAGAATGTGTTATCTAACATATCAGACATCTGTGCGATGGTCTTCAATTTGGCTTAAATTCGACGTATTGATCTGAAAAAATCTTTAAATTTTTTTCCTAGAAGTTATTGGTGTGGCACAAACTGATAATATCACGGAGGTGGTCCTAATAAATAAGTCGTAAGTTGGTTATTAGTTAACCGGCTTAAAACAATTTGGTATCGCAGAAAAGCGAATGAATTATACTATATATTAGTTGTATCTCATTTTAAAAAAATTTCATACAAAATAGTTATAAAAAATCAGTTTTATATTCTAAAAATTTGTGTGACCAAATAATATTAATTACCTTTAGAATGAATACTGTTCCGAGATGGGTTCTCAATAGGTAAAGAAAATATAAATATTTGCATTGATCAAGTAAGTCAAAATATTAGAAATATAGCAGAGCTTCCTAAAATCTTCTTTCTCACTCAACTTGAGTTAAACACAATGGAAGTAAGTGAGCAATGGACATCAGTACATCACATTGACAAATAGCCGAAAGTCAGAAATAATCTGCAATTTTTGGGGGGAAAAATTGTAGTTAAATTAAGAATAGCCGTAATTGTTCCCAAAATGAAATGTATTCTCAGGCTTAGTGCGACGCTTTGTTAGTGACTTTTTTTAAGTATATGTTTTCAAATTAACAAATAAGCGTTTTATTTCTCAACATAGTCTCCTTTGAGCTCTATACATTTAGTCCAACGTTCTTACCGCTCAGCCATTTATTCAGGTTTTGAAACAAGAAATAGTCGAATATGCTGGATACAGCCGTTCTTAGCCCAATTTATGAATTTTTGTGGCATTGTCCTAATGGTACAGCACATCTTCTTTTTTTCAAATGCAGTCGTTCCTGTTTTAAGTCAATAGTGAATCTGTCAAAAACCTCTGTATAATATTCACCTGTCGGTGAGCGTTTTACCCTCTTCGAAGAAATCGATGTCATTCAAAAAAAAAAAAAAACTGTGACTATAACTTTGTTGGCCGCCACACCCATCTTGGCCTTCTTTGGTGCATGTTCCCCTGGAAAAACCCACTGTCTGGATTTTTAACAAAATGGCGCAAAAATTAATTTGGATTGCGGTTGAACATCGTCGCCAAAAACTCCATTGAAGTGGTTACACCATTATTGGGGCAACCATCGCGCGGATAGCTTTTTTATGTCCAAATATTAATGTAAAATGTGATATATCTGCTCACTTGAGATACTTACAGCCTCAGTCACCTTACGCACTTTCATTTTCCGATCGGCCAATATCATTCCATGGATTATATCGACGCTTTCTGGCGTAATGACCTCTGTTGGACGACCTGAACGTTAGGCGTCACTTAAAAGTAAGCACACAAATTCTTTTAAAAAAGTATTTTTTATAAAAGTTTTTAAATTTGTGATACCAAAGGTCTCCATGTCGGTTAACTATTAACCAATTATGACATGCTTTATAAAGCTACCTTCTGGATTTTCGCTATTTTTTCCAATCATATAACTTCTAGGAAAACATTTTTAAAAATGCTTCGGTTCGATTTAAGTTAGTTTCAGTCAAATCTAAAACCATCGTGCAAAAAATTAGCATATTTTGATACGTTTAAAATTAAATGGCCTTGTGTATACATATACTTCTACATATAATTTTTTGTCCTGAATAACTGAGGAATCAATGGCTTCCAAATCTAACGGGGTGAAAAAGCGTAACAAAGTTTGTAGAGGACACCATAAAACGATGAACATCGGAACTTCCATGCCGATTTTGTTCAAATTTCGTATTTTTCAGTATTAAAAACATTTTTAAATTCCTTGTGAATGAAGTCACTTACAAAACTAGCACCAAATGAAAGAAGGAAAAAGAGAAGGACTAGAGCATTACATTGAGCATCCTTTGCCGCTCGTCTCTAAATATTATAATTTTTATATGTACTATAAATAAATGAAATATCTAATAAAATTTATTAAATGGGTATACAAATTTTATATAAAACTGCAATTAATCGTTTCTTGCCAATGACTACATTTACTAGGATTGACCCCAAACTTTGAATAAAAAACCCAGTTTATTCGGTACTCATCGTTTTTCTTACGATATCGATTCTAAAAAAAAATCGAACGAACCTAAAGTTTTGAGAAGAGAGAGCACGCAAACAAGAAGCCCAACTCCCTTTCTATTCTACAACAGTCAATTTTGAAAATCAAAACATATATTCGCCTTTATATTTTGTGTGTTCATCAGTTAATAATTTATTATGAGCTTTCAATCTTAAAATTCTAAAATACTATCATATTATAATTATAGATCGTTTCGCACTTATACAAATAAGATAATAATAATAATAATAATACAATATAATATACATAATTATAGAAATAATAAAAATATAGTGATTAATGATTATTACTTACATAATTATGAATGTAAGTAAATATGTATGTATGCAATAGTGTTCAATTACATATGTAGTTTTCTTTTAAAAAAATATATATAAACTTCATTTATATAACCAAGGAAAACATCTAGTTGACACCAATTATTAATCAATGCGTTAGTAATGTGAGAGAATAATAATTAATTAACAAAGTCATACATAACATAATTATAAACCTTAGCATACAAAAAGTTTGCAGAGTTAGAGTCTGTAGTATTGCATATAATTATTAGTTTTTAAATCGTTATGGCTTAGTTAATAAATTATAATACAAAAGTGTAGCGTTTTCGCGAGTTGCTCACGTACATAGTAGATAGTTAGAAATACAGTTATACATAAAAGTAAATGCTCTCTACGCAATTGCTTACAAAACTTATGCAAAAAATATTACATATATAAATACAACAATATTTAATTTAATTTAATTTAATTTAATTTAACTATATTGATAGCAGACGACGATGTGTTAAAAATTGTTACATTAAAAGTAGTTGTAAATAACTTTTAATTTTAATTTTAATTTTATTAATTTTTATATTATATATATTTTTTAATATTTTTAAATTCATATTTAATTATTCGTATGTTTTTCTGATATATTTTAATTGTTTTGAATTAATAATAATTATATTTTTAATTGTTTGCAGGCCTCCAATCGCTCATATACTGCCATTTAATTGTAAACTAAATACATTAAATGCTGATACGCTCACTGCTTTGGTATGTTTTTCGTAAATTTTTCATTTTTCTTCAATTGAATAATATTTTTTCCAGATTTTTTACATTATTTCTTTCTTTTAAATTACTCAGCTGCTTTACTTATATATGAATTGTATATATGCATGTAAATGTTATTTGATGTCTGAAAAAATTCGTTTTGGCGTTTTACGTTGATATCAATTACGAGCCAGTGAGTGAAAACAGAAAAAAGAGAAGGTTTTAGGTTTTGTTAATGGAACACGTTCTAGTAAAATCAAGTGAGGCAAAGCAGTGGCACTGTGTGCAGTGTAGATAAAAGACCTCCACTCCACAGCAGGAGAAGTAGCTAAACAGCGAATATAAATTCCAGCATACAACTCAAAACCACATAAATATTGGCCGACACGAAGAAGCAAGTTAATCATATAAGTATGCATAGCGCTTCCAAACGAAAAGAGAAGATTGAAGTCAAACTTTTTCTTCGAAGGTTACATTCAGAGGTAAGCAAGTTCTTAAGCAAAACTGTTATTTAAATTATCTTTTAAAAATCAGAAGTGGAATATTTGTCTATTACTTGCTATATGCAACCATTGAAATTTAGGTCTGTAAACCTGAAAAGTTTGATTATATATTTTACGATTCCCAGACAGTCAGGTAGAAACATTTTCTGTGGTATCTAAATCGACTATTAAACCTAAAGTTGAAATTTATTTACTCTGCTCATTTGAATTTCGAAATTACTACACTTGCCCATAATCGATTAAACGCATTCCGCTATTTTTATATTATCATACAAATGTGGTATGTGATTGCATGCAAAAAACAGTTAATTCTTTTGGTTCGATATTTGAAAATCTCTATTTAAGTTTTGTTTTTCGTAAATATGATCGCATTTAATATGCAATTGATTAGTAGGTAGCTATTTAACGCTTGTGATTACCGCTATCGTGTGGATTCACCGAAAACCGTGATAAGTTTTGCAAACTACATATAAATGTTTAATTCATGATTCTGGAATGTCATTATATGTATGTATGAATGTACATATATGAATTCTGTAATGCCCAAGTATTATTTTTAAAAACTTCTTCAAGTTGATCGTTGTTGTTCACTTTAGATAAATATATATTGTATTTATTATATGCGCTGGTATTTGTGTGATAAATGTTTGGTTGGAAAAATTTGTCGGAAATTCAGGTTAACTATCTCTAAAATTGTTTTCGTGCGCCCATCATTTGCGCTGTGTCTGCTAATACTAGTTTTTCTATTTCAGAGTTAGCGAAATTAATTAGTTACGTTTCCGGTAGAGTTACTAATTTGTATTATTTGTTTTGTGGTTGAGTGCTTTAAATTTGAACCATCAGGTCTTCTTTTTTCGAAATAGAAATTAAATTTATAAATTGTGCGGGTTCTACGATATATACTTGGGTACTTTGTGCCATTTCTAAAATAAGTTCAGATTTAAGCTGTTTGAAAAAGCTTTCTTTCAGCTTTTATCTTCCCTTCTTGCATTTTTGTTACTCATTACAAGATAAACTTTGCCTTTCCTCTTAAACATCAATAACATCGCTCTTCTTCATCTCCATTAAATGTGTCTGTTTCAGTTTTTCTTGCATTTGCGTAAGCATATCCTGCATGCGTCGTATCTCTTCGTCCTTCTGCAACAGCAGACGATCTGTCTCCGTAATGGCTGCATCAAAACCATTTGTTGAACTTATTGAATCACGCTTCAATTTTCCACGCTCACGGAGCGCATGTTGTGATATTTGCGAGATACATTGTGCACGGAAATTCTCATAATGCACATCTTGTGTGGTGTCCTTTAGGTCTTGCATATGTGTTGAGATTAGAAACGTGCGTAATTTATTGAAATCACTATGTTCGGGATCTTCAACGTCTACCACACCCCATGGGTATTGGCGACCGCGTACTTTTTTGCCCGCCACCTCTAATATTGTATTACTACCGACTACGGCAAACGGTATTGAAGCTTTTAAATCGCGATCTTGCTGCTTAAAGTCGTCGTCTTCATCCGAATCACATTCGGGAAATTGGTATAGCTGTATTTTGTTATCCTCCAAATCCTGGAGTATGCGTTCTTTAAGTTTTCGCACCTCATTTTTAGTCAGACAATCTGCCTTGGCTATAACGAGTACAATATTGACCTTACGATGTAGGCGTCTGATAAGATCTAAATCCATTTGACGTAGGCTGCAATAGAAATAAAATTAAATCAACTACAAAAGCATTTAAAATCCAAAACTCTCACCTGTGGCCCCACGGCGGCACGAAATACAAACAACAATGCACTCGATTATCCTGTATGTTGCGTCGATTGAGGCCGCTCTCATCTGTGAAGTATTGACGGAACTGTGGAAGAAAAATATTTCATATTACACTATTTTTTCTCTTTTGCGCTTTCTCTTTTTATCACCTGTTCATCGATGTAAGCCGTACACACGCGCCAACTGTCCTCACAATTGATGCCATCGCCAAAACCAGGCGTATCTACAACCGTTAGGCGCAAACGTACACCTCGTTCTTCTATATCCATAGTTTTCTTTTCCACACGCGTCGTTTTCTCGATTCGTTCTTCAACATTTGGTATTACACGATTCTTGTATAGATCACCAAGAAAGAGACTATTTATGAGCGTTGACTTGCCGAGTCCCGACTCGCCTACAACCATGAGCGTGAATTCGAAACCTCGTTTAACTGATTTCCGATGCACTTGTTCGGGTAATGTGGCAAAGCCGATGTAGTCGCGATCTTTATCGAACGAGGGTGTTTTAGCTGGAAATAGAAAGAAATAGCAGATTTGCTGTTAGTTTTATTTGTTACCATAGTGGACTTTAAAATATTTTGATAGAATTAATAGAATTCATTTATTGACTTGAAATGATAATACTGGAATACAATTCTCTAAGAATGGAGAAATCAATTTAATCATTTCTAACGACGCTAGGGGGCCATGTGCAGAAGCTCAAGCAAGTGAGGAAAGCTTCTGACTACCATTTCAGTCTTAGACCAAGTATCCTTTGGTTATCCAAAAAACATCCGCTTGGAGGCGAGCTGAAATGAGAACGCGAACCCCAGTGGTTTTGTGTAGGATTTGGGACCAACCATATAAAAAATCTACCCCAATGAAAAATTTTCCTTTGATGACGACCTATGCAAACGTTTAAGTGATATGAGGGAATGCACACAGAATGTCCGGTTCCTTAATTTGTAAGGTACCGTTGCCCAGCTGGTTGATGTGGCTAACATAGCCGCTATTCAAGAAGCGTAATGGACAAGACAAGGACGGAAGAAAAGGGCTTCTTGTAAAATTTACTATAGCGGCAAATAAAGAAGCAAACATTTAGTGTTGGATTTGTGGTGGAAAAGACTGCGTCAGCGAGTCTTGGAATTCTTCGAGGTAGTAATGAAGTCAAAATCGATTCGATATGGCTTTTTAAGCTCCAGGCACAACAATCGGGCAATTCAATGCCCGAAGAATTATTGTCTGTAGTCCCAGATTCCGGTACAAGAATATGAGCGTGCTTTCCAAGGACCTAACATTGACTTGTATCTCTCTCTTGTAGCAGAGAAATTACGTTTCCGCCTCTGTTCAGCAAAGAACGCCCATTAGCAAACATAAGGAAGGTTCGACATCGAAAAGCTGCAATTACAAAATAAAAACGAATGGTTTCTTACTTGACTTTCGTTCCTGCTCGCCAAGAGCACTCATCAAGGGATTTTAGAACGACATTTTAGGCTACCTACCTACCGCTGCTGCAGAAACAATTGGTTTTCGGTAAGGCCAAAAGGAAAGCTGTTTCGAGGAGGTATGTCGAACTGCAGTAGAGATAAAGCAGACTGCCTACCTCGCAACTTTGCGATCGACTACAAAAGGTGTGGAGTGAGATAGATACCAAGAGCTGAAGAGGAAAGCGAGACGCATTTGCAGACAAAAAAATGAAAGAGGCCAATATTCTGTATGGCAGTAAAGAAAAACATTTGGAGATGGAGGACTCGGATCCCTAATTGGTAATCCTGTGGCTTAGTTTGAACAGCAATTACCCGCCTGAAGAACACAAAGCAGCGAAAGCCGATAGATTACCGGCCAAATTATTCAAATACGGCAGCGAAGATATGAGAAGGTGCAGAATATGAAAGGACGAAAGCATGTCCGACGAGTGTAATCTTATTGTGCTCTACTCAATTCGAAAAAAGGGCTTTCCCACAGTCTGCATTAATTACCGTGAATTAAGCCTCTTCAATATCGCATATAACGTTCTATCGAGAATACTGTGTTAAAGAATAAACATAATGTCAAAAAACTAATTGGACCTGTTAGTTCTGCTTTCTCTAGATTGAAATTTCCGTGCCAATTGTTCTGGTAGTGAACGAGAACCAGACGAAATATCTGCATTCCTCAAACAAACAGTCACGCTTTCGCGACTCGGCTCTATCAGTCTTGAAATCTAACGCAGAATTACTCTTACCAAAAGCTGATACTTTTTTGGACTGTGTAGGCAATGGAAAATAAAGTTCTCTCTCGACGAACCAAAATCAAACTCGTCGTTCATCATACCCGTTCTGGTGTAAAAGCGCGGATTGTGTCAACTTCCTATAACCCGGCGCTAGAAGATTTCATGAGAAAGATTTTACGAACGATTTATGACACTTGGCCATGGAACTAAGATGTATGAGATATAAGACGACATTGTTATAGTTCAATGCATTAAGAGGCAGCTGATACGCTAGCTAGGTTGTGGTTCAGGTTTCAAAGTTGTCGACACAGTACCCGCAGATGGAAACAAAGGAAGCAAAAGACTTTCACTGTGATTGAAAGATAAGCCGCAAGTGGACCTGACTGCGCTTGGTGTATCCAGTTGGCGGTGAAGGGAAGAAACGAACGTTCCATTTCATTCTGTTTTCTCAATTCAACTCTACAAAAAAAAAATGATAATCATAATAAATATCCTTAAAACATACAGCTTTCACACATCCAACGACCGCGCCCTATTATGGCCTCTGTTTGTCTAATTGACGTCTTTCAACATAGTTACAATGAAAAGAAATGTACACAAACACACTTACACATGTTTTGTTTTGTTTCGCTTTGTTTTGTTTTGTTTTATTCTCACAAAAAATAGCGCTAATTAGTGGCATGCAACAAATGCAGTAGTCAGGAGTAAACAAAAAATACGTACCAAATTACAACAACGCACAGCCTCGACACTAATTTGGTAGTAAAGCATGACAACAAAGCAACAACAAAAAATAAAAATAAAATAAAATGGCAGATAAAATATATGAAAATATTCAGTATGCAAATAGCTACAACTGCATGTAGTAGATTTACATCCCCGAATGCAATATGTTTGTTTATGTACACATGTAAGCATGTGAGTATGCCTTTCGAGCACTAGATGGAGGTTAAGTGCAGGAACTGTGTCTTTTACTTCCAAACTTTTTCGACTCACACCCGATACCATTAGTAGAATATACATGTTTTAGGCATTGTGTATTCGTATGTATGCATATTTGTTCATATAAAAAACGTTGCTGGTGCAGCGCGCCTCAAAATATGTTACACAATTTGGCGACAGTGTGCTGCTTTGCCTATACACAGACGCATACATGCATTTATATATATATATTGGGACATACTCCTACACAAAAGCCTACTTTTCCACTGCCTTCCAAGTGCCAATAAAGCTAAAAATAAATATTTGAAGAACAACAACAACACTTACACATTGCTTAGTATAGAATTTGTGCACTTCTTTTGGCTTTTCTATCAACACAAAGAGTAAAATATAAATTTTGTTTGCTTAATGTCTGATTGTGCTCGCGCTTTGTATGTTATATATATCCTTGTTGGCAGCTATTTTTTCGCTTACAATTTTTTCGGGCGTGTTACCCGCTGTGTGTATCCCGACAAAGAGGTTCTACGCACGAAAAGCAGGAATTTCTACTTTCCTTTGCTCGCTTATAATTTCCTTTATTCTTTTTATTTTTTATTCTTGTGTAAATTATTGTCGTGTGTTATTTTGCACTTTCCTTCATTGCTTGCGTAATAAGTATTTATTTATAAATATTTGTCTATATTTGTTCGTAATTATTATTCTGCGGATATATCGCCGTGTCAATGTACTCGCTACGCAAACACGCTTTTCTCTGTAAACTACACGTATTTGTTGCTTTCGTCGATACGCGATGCTACTGACTACGAGTATTTATGCTTCTCTCCATATACTCTTTTATCGCGCTATTCACGATTGCTCCTACTTTACTTTCATCTCCTTTACTGGTGCTTAAACATTTACTTTTGAGTTTAAGGAAAGTTGGCACGTTAAGTATGGTCACATTCAGCAATTTGATTTTAATTATTTTAATTAATTATTTTTAAATTTTTCTGCTTTTTAGCTCGTCTCACACAGCTTTTCACTTTTCTTGAATTGCTTCAGTTTTAATAGTTCTCACGCTTTTCCAACCACTTTGGTTAACTTGCCTTCTTTCTTTGCGGGTAATATGTTATGGTTCGCTTCTTGGTTTGTTATCACAATTGTTATGGAGTTTTAGCGCATGCGCTTAGATTATTTATTGTACTTCTTGAATGAACAAACTCAGCTTATCGATAATAAAAAATAAAAAAATTATTTTAACTAAAAACATTTTTCAAATTAGTTTTTTCGTACTTTATTATTTTGCTGTATTTATTTTCTTTCCCTGATTTTATTTATATTTATTTAATATAATTTTTTTTGTCTTATTATAATTAATTTTCTTTTATTTATTTATTTTATTATGTTTAATATAACATAATTTTTTTAAATTTATTTCACTTTACTTTTTTATTTTATTTTTTATTTAATTTTATTTCGTTTTTTTTTTTTTAATTTAATTTCATTTATTTTATTTTATTTTATTTTATTTTTTATACCTTTCAAGTATATGAAATGGTTTATTAACTTTGGTCCGAAGTTTATATGTAAGTACCAGAAAGATAAGAGATGGACTCACCGAAATTTATACCGATAGTATCAGAATGAATCCACTCAGCCGGATTTAGCCATACCGGTCTATCCGTCTGTTCGTCTGTTTGTTTGAACGCAAACGTGTCTCACAATTTTTGAGATATTTCAACCAAACTTGGTATGAAGATGCACCTATTCATTTAAACGATCATTTGTTGGAACCGGCCGGATCGCATCACTATACCATATATACGATACGCTTTTTCAAATCTGAAATTTTTGGCCCTTAAATCCGTCAAAAAAGTGCCTAAGAGCGTATATTTGGTATATAACAATATGCATATTGGTTCTGAAAATCAACGAAATCGGACGAATATAATGTGTAGCACTGATATTTTCAGATGTAAGGTTTCGGTCTAAACTCAGTCAAAAAAGTTATTTAGGAGTATGAAATTTAGTATTATCCAAAAATATTATGAATTTCATATTGGTGGTGGAAATCATTGAAATCGGACTACTCTATCATATAGCCTCCATCCAACCGGTTTGTTCTTATATGAGGGTTTGGATCAAAAATTTGCCAAAAATTCATTTCAGGGCGGGAAATTTGGTATTCTACAGATATAAATTTAATATAAATTGACACTGAAAATCAGCGACATCGAATTTTGCAATTTGCAATAAATTTGATATGTTCCTGAAAGGTATAAAGATTTCGGCATGGCCGAAGACAGCCCTTCTTTCTTGCTCTATTTAATATTATTATTTTTTAATTTTATTATTATATTTTTTTCTATATAATTGTCTTATTATATTGGTTTTTTATTTGAATTTATTTTATTTTAATTTTTTCTACACTTTATTTTACTTTGTTAGTTTGTAAGGGCTAATGTGTATATAATTATTTATGTTTTGTATTTGGAGCTTTTCGACCACTAATGTGAATGCAAAAGCGTGGGTTTTCTTGTCTGCTTCCTACACGTTTCGATGCATAATTTTCTTCTTCTTCTTCTTCTTAAATTATTTTATTTTCTTAATTTGATTTTTTTTAATTTAATTTACTCTTGTTTTTTATTCTACTTTTATTTAGATTATTTTATTTTTATTTTGTTGATTTTATTTAACTAATTTTTTTTTGTTAGTTTTGTTTATTTCACTTATTTTATTCTATTGGTTAATTTATTCTATATAATATAATACTTTATTTTTATTTTTTTTATTTTTTTAAACTTATTTTATTTTATTTTATTTTATTTATTTTATTTTTATTTTTTGTTTATTTTACTTTTTTAATATTATTTTTTTTTTTTATATTTTAAATTATTTCATTTTATTTTAACTTATTTTGTTTTATTCGATTTTTCATTAATTTTAATTTAGTATATTTTTTAATTTTCATTTTATTTTATTTTATGTATATTTTTAAAAACCTCTGAATTTGCTGTGGTAGAAATGCTTTCTAAACCACAAAAAAAAGAATAATATCAGTAAAAAGGTAAGAAAATAAAATGATCTCAACAGTATTAAATTCAATCAACACTTTGATTTAATATAATATGAGTAATAACATAAAAGCACAGAGACAGCTCGAAGAGGAGTAGTAACATCTAAGAAATCGAAAATAAAAAAAGGAATAATAATAAAAACAAAATTGTAAATTTAATATTGAGCGATTTGAGCTCAGCTGCTTTCTACTTAGTTGTTGTTGCGGGCGGTTCATATTTTACTAAGCTCGGCTTTCTTGTTTTATTTTAATTATTTTTTTTTATTATTATTTTTTGTTTAATATAATTGTCTTATTATATTGGTTTTTTATTTGAATTTATTTCATTTTATTTTTCAGTTGATTTAATTTTTTTGTTTTATGTTATGATTTTTTATCTGATCACTTTTATCACTTAATTATTGCTTTATGCTAATTTTTTTAATTAATTCTATTTACTTTTTAATTAAATTTTTTTATTTTATTAAGTTTTTATTTTATTTAATTTTATTTAATTTTTTTTATTATGCTATAATTTTTTCTATTTAATTTTTTTTTTTCAGTTTATTTTAGTTTATTTTGATTTATTTTATTTATTATAATTTTATATTTTTTAAATTTTACTTTATTGTTTTTATTTTATTTTTATTTTATTTTATTTTATTTTATCTTATTATATTTTATTTTACTTTTAATTAATTTGATTTTAATTTTATTTTTATTTAATTTTTTTATTTTTATTTTTTTCAGTTGATTTTATTTTATTTTATTTTATTTATTTTATTTATTTTACTTTTTTATTTTGTTTTATTTTATTGTTATTTATATTATTTTATTTACTTTAATTTAATTTATTTTATTTTAATTTAATTTAATTTAATTTTATTTAAATTAATTTAATTTTTTTATTTATTTTTATATTTTAAATTTTTTTATTTTTGTTTGTTTAAATTTAGTTTAATTTAATTTAATTTTTTTTATTGTATTTTAATTTAATTTTATTTTAATTTTTTTAATTTAGCTTAATTTAATTTAATATAATTTAATTTATTTATTTTATATTATTATATTTTATTTTATTTTATTTTATTTTATTTTATTTTGTTTTATTTTATTTTGTTATTTTTATTTTATTTTATTTTATTTTATTTTATTTTATTTCATTTTGTTTTATTTTATTTTATTTCATTTTTTTTAATTTTATTTTTTTTGAGATGATTTTATATTTTTCTCGTACGGTCACCCTCTTAAGCCACAGTAAGCACTCTCTTACTCGCTCTAAGTATTGTAGAGAGCATATCCTCGTTGTGAATGCACATTAGAGATGGTAATTTTAGAAAAGGTCGATTATATTTCACCGTCCATTTGAAACAACTGTTATACGATATTTTTGGGACTTTAAGCTTTAACTTTTACAAACAATACATTTTTGTGACACATTTCACATTTAATGAATATTCTGGCATAATGCAGGCCTGCTTATGACGTGTGGGTGTGGTGAATCGCTGTGCGTAAATTTCACTGCCTTGTTTGGGGGTGGCTTTTGCAATTGCAGTTCAATGGTTACTGTTATTCGTTTATTTAATTTAAATGGGGTTGGCTTTATAAATACTTATGTTAGCATTTGTGTAAATATATATATGTATTACACCCGTTTAAGGTGCTATTATATTGCTTTGCATTTAAAAGACAGACACTTCTTCTGAATGGGGTTAAATTTTTTGTTGTGGTGTCTCGCTGAGTTACCTCTTAGCTGCAGCAGAAGAACTTTAAATATTCAGCAGTTTTGAATTAAAAAAACAGCTTATAATTGTACTACTATTTGCAAACCGAAAAAATTTATTCTTTAAAAAATAATAATGTTATTAATAATTGAATTTTTCTGATTACTGCACAGTGTTTGGCAAGAAATATTTTTTTAAATAAAATTAAAAAAAAAATCTGATGGAAAAATTTTTAAGATAAATTTATACAGAAAAAAATTGTAATACACATATTTTACCAGAAATGATCTCATATGCATCCACGACAGACAAATTTACAAGCACTTGGCGGCTTTCAACGATGTCCAACACTCATACACACACACACACAAAAACTCATATACATTCACTCCGCTGGGTAGTACAAACCTCCAGATGTCATTAAGTAAATTGAGATGCAAAGTAAAGGAGAAAGAAAAAAAATTCTAAAAGGTGAAGGTGGAATAGCAGCTCTAACAGTATTATAAGACAACAACACAGCTTGAATGAGTGTCATAGGAGCAACCGCTGAGTCTATGCTGTGAGCGTGGGTGTGAAGGTTGATGCAATACACCACCGCATGCATGGCCGTGTGTGTGTGTGTGTGTGAGTATGCCTTTTCTTCCGACAAGCAAGGCATTAACACTCCCACCAAGTAAACGTGGGTAGTATAGGAGCAACAGAGTTCATTTAGCGGAAATCTCATATTTCCCAGTCGAGTTTAGTGAAATATGAACCGCGCGCAACAACAACTAAGTAGAAAGCAGCTGAGCTCAAATTGCTCAATATTAAATTTACAATTTTATTTTATTATTATTCCTTCTTTTACATTTTCAATTTCTTAGATGTTACTACTTCTCTTCAAGCTATCTCTGTTCTTTTATTCTTTTTTTTTTTTTTATAACATTAACGATTAACCTACATTCAAAGGCGAAGGCAGCAAGAATGCAACTACAACAATGTTGTTACTCATATTATATTAAATCAAAGTGTTGATTGAATTTAATACTGTTGAGATCATTTTCTTTTCTTACCTTCTTTTTTTTGTGGTTTAGAAAGCATTTCAAATGCAAATTCACAGGTTTCCAAAAATGCACATAAAAAAAATATTATAAAAAAATATTAAATTAATGAAAAAAAAAATTAAATTAAATTAAATAATATAAAATAAAATAAAATAAATTAACTTAAATTAAATTAAATTAAAAAAATTAAAAAAAAATTAAAATTAAAAATTAAAAAATAGAATAAAAAAATAACAAACAAAAAATCGAATAAAATAAAATAAATTAAAATAAAATAAAATAAGATTAAAAAATTATAAAAAAATAAAATAAAAAATCAAATAAAATGAAATAAAACAAAATAAAATAAAAGTAAATAAAATAAAACGAAATAAAATGAAATAAAATAAAAAAATTTAAAAAAAAATTACAAAAAAAAATAAATAACGTATTATATTATATAAAATCAATAGAACCAATAGGATAAAATAAGTGAAATAAACAAAATTAACTAAAAAAATTTGTTAAATAAAATCAACAAAATAAAAATAAAATAATCTAAATAAATGTAGAATAAAAAACAAGAGTAAATTAAATTAAAACAAAATCAAATTAAAAAAAAAAAAAATTTAAGAAGAAGAAGAAAATTATGCATCGAAACGTGTAGGAGACAAAAAATCCCACGCTTCTGCTTTCACATTAATGGCCGAAAATTCTCAAATAAAAAACCTAAATAATTATATACACATTAGCCCATACAAACTAACAAAGTAAAATAAAGTATAGTAAAAAATTAAAATAAAATGAAATGAAATAAATCAAAATAGATTAAAACCTTTTTTAAAATTAATAATATAATAAAATAAATTAAAATAAAATAAAAAACAAGAAAGAAGAGCTGTTTTCGGCCATGCCGATAATCATCATATAAATTTGAACTTACGTCTTAACTATATAAGTATATGCTATATTTCATTCTCTTAGAAGCTTTTTCAAAGGGTTTTTGACCTAAATCAAAATTCCAAATCTGAAAGATTGGTTGTTTATATGCTATAGAGGTCTGATTCCAACATATGATCGTTTAACCGTAAAGGTGCATTTACTTACGAAATTCGGTTGAAATATCTCAAAAACTGAGGCTCTAGTTACGTTCGAACAGAGAGGTGGGCAGATGGACAGACGGACAGACTTACAGACGGACATAGTTACATCAATTCAGTTCGCCATTCTGCTACGATCGATATAAATTTCGGTGGGTCCATCTCTTCTCTATCTGGTACTTACATATCCCAGACTAACGTCGATATAACATTTTATGTATATGAAAGGTTTACAAATAAAAAAAAGGTAAAATAAAATAATATAGAATAAAGTAAATGAAATAAAGGGTGATCTATTTCGAGGTTCTCTACTTAAAAAAAAAAAACACAGAAAATTCAAATTTAATGGAGAACGTTTGATATCATTCGAAAGACCATTCTTTGGCATTTATTTCTTGAAGATTATCTCTTTCAAATGTTGACCGCGACTACGTCTCAGATGGTCCATCCGTTGAGTCCAATTTTCAATGACTCCTTCGAGCATTTCGACTGGTAACCGGCGAATGACACGCGTGATGTTTTGCTTCAGGACCTGAATCGAAGCGGGATTGTCCGCATAGACTTTAGACTTTACATATCCCCACAGGATATGGTCAATCGACTGGCCCAAAACGTTAATTTATCTGCTCACCGAAGTGTTATCTCAATAAATCTATTGATTGATGCGATGTGTGCGAAGTGGCGCCGTCTTGTTGACACCACACGTCCCGGAGATCACGAGCTTCGATTTCAGGCATCGAATAGTCGGTTATCATGGCGCAATAACGGTCGCCATGGACGGTTACGTTCTCACCGGCATCATTTTTGAAGAGATATGGACCGATGATTCCACCGGCCCACAAACCACACCAAACCGTTGATTTTTCTGGATGAAATGCAGCTCTTGAATCTCTTCATCCCCAATGCGGCAATTTTGCTTGTTTACATACCAATCGAGCCAGAAATGAGCCTCATCGGTGAACAAAATTTGACTCGAAAACGTCGGAAATTTTCAAGAGCCCTGGAAGGTCAAGGTGCTTCAGTTCTTGCACAAGCTGTATTTTGTACGCTTTCAATTTTAGATCTCGGCGTAAAACGCGCCAACTCGTTCCATACGTCCGTCCGAGTTGTTGCGAACGGCGCGGAATCGACTCTCCACGGTCTTTGTGTACACTCTCTGCTACGGCCGCTATATTTTCTTCACTGCATGCTGGACGTGGTCTATTCGGTCGAATATTATCCAATAATGAATGCTGGGTCTCAAGATGAGTGATGGTGCTGCGAATAGGTCGATTATGTTGACCAGAAGTTGAGCGAAGCGCGCGAAACACATATTTTACAGAACGTGAATTTTCGTTTGAGTAATTTTTAAACGTTGTTCAGGCGTAAGTCCTTCCATGATGAAATGCCAAACAATATTAAACAAAAATAACATGACAGCTTGACACGACTCACGCGTGATCTGTCAAGAAAAAGCTATTGAAAAAAGTACCTCTACTTGGATCACCCTTTAAAATAGAATAAAATTAAAAATGTATAATTAAATTAAACAAAACAAAATTGAAGTAAATAAATAAAATAAAATAAAATAAATTATTTTAAATGAGAAGTAAATAATATAAAATAAAATAAAATAATATAAAATAAAACAAAACGTAATGAGATAAATGATAGTAAAAATAAATGATAATAAAATTATATAAAATAAATAAATCTAATAAAAGAAAAAATATTAAGTATTAAATTAAAATAATTTAACAATTTAAATATGTACATTAACAAAAAGAGAAATTTCGTTCTACATCTCAAATTATACGATGCAAGGAACAAACTGCCACCCAAAAAAAAAAATACGATCAGAACTAGGCATGTAAATTTGATAGCCTTACTACAGCTTGTAATGCTTCGCCGTTATTTCTCCAACTCAAACACATTAACTCCCTTTTAGTAAAGGGTTCAGTAAAAATGCCGTTACCATCACACCTCTCAGTATAAAACACCTCCACACCACACTGCCTGCTCCACCCACATGTGAGGTCATCCACCAAGCAAGCTTAACACCAACAACTTCAACATAGCCATACACACACTTACCGACCAACCGCCTGCCCACCATTACCTGTTTCACAGCAAAGCCACTCAGTCAGTCAGTCAGACGCATAAAAGTATTTTAAAGTGTTTTTTTACACATATCAAGTGTTTCGCGCCTCCTTTCGTTAGGGCAAAGGCACACAACTCTAAGTGGCATGACTTTGTAAACACAATACATACTCGCATGTACAACAACAGTGTCTAGAAACACTGTAAAGGGTTAAAAACAAAAAACAAAATCTAAAGCAAGTATTTGACTTGAAATGGAATTTTGCAGGCAACTCAGTATTTTGGGGTGAAATTCCCTCAATTCTTATGCAAATATCACCCTACATTTTGGCCTATGCTTGCATTTTTTTTGCATTAAATAGTATAAACAGTAATGTGTATGTAAGTACAAAGGGCTAAAAGAATTTGCATTCACAAAAAAAAAAACTCAACACAAATATCGACTTTTAGGCTTTGTGACGTAAAGCACATGAGTAAATTCCATTGTTTTGCAGTATATTTTTTAAGTGAAATTATTTGAGGAATTTTCGCTTGCGAAATACTTTCAAAGTCACAGAGGGCAGTCGATTTCATCCATAGTATAAGCAATTGTTTTTTACAGATTTTTGTCTCTTAGTAAAAATTGTTTGCTTTTTTGTGGATATATGCAGAATTTGTAGGCTTTTAGATTCACCGTAGGAAAAGATACGTCACAGCTGCACATGTAGATTGGGCATATATGTTATGCAATCATCTACAAGATCTCTCCCTCTATAAGAAAAAAATATTCGATTAATTTCAATTTCCTTGCGAGGTTCCCTTCATAATGTGGTTATACATTTTCGGCATTTTAGATAGTTTATAGTAGCTGAAATTTAATACAAAACCAGAAAGAAGGGCTGTCTTCTGTCACGCCGAAGCCTTTATACCTTTCATGGACATATCAAATTTATTGCAAATTACAAAATTCGATTTCAATGGTTTTCAGTGTTAATACTAACTTGAATTTACGCCTGTGACGTCTGTATAATACTAAATCTCACGCTTCTAGGCGCTTTTTTGGAGCCTTTTTGACCCAAATCCTCATATCTGAACAAATCGGTTGATCGATTTCGACGATCACCTTTTCCTTTGATCAGATGTGGAGCATACGGTGGATGCGCAGGCAATTCGAACCCCAATTCATGGATTTTTGCCATTGATTTCGCTGGCATTGTCTTAGAGAAACAGCACTTTCTTTTTCTTCAAATGCGGTCGTTTTTCGGCCATTTAGTTATTCAAACGGTCCAATAACGCTATGTAGTAGTCGCTGTTGATGGTCCCTTCTTTTTCAAGGTTATGAATGAAAATTATTCAGCCGCCAATTGTGCGCAGACTCGGATGACTGTCAATTTTACTTAGAAGTAAAATGATGGAGCAATGTTTCCAATTTACGGCCATTCGAAATCATTTTTTGGCTTTTTTGGGTGTTTTTGTCGGTAACAACTTCTTTCCGGCGTCCACTGCATTCACCGTTTTCGGTGCTCATTTCAGCATGTCTAAACTTGGCATATCAATCCTTGAATGTTGATTTTCTTGGGACAGTGTACGGAAACTCGTCATCAAACCAAGATTCAACTGTATTTTTCCTCTTCAAAAAGCAATATTTTATCAACAATCGAAATTCCCTTTTATCCATTTTTTCACAATAACAGAAATTTATTCACTCGAAATGCTATAAATCACAAACTAATGATCCGACAGCTGTCAATTTTATGCACGCGTCTTTTGAAGGTTAGGGCTAACTAAAAATCATTAGTTAACTATTTCTAGTAGAACTAGGCCGGGACTTTCCAATTGACCTATTACAATACGTGGAGCCGAAAAAAATTAACCATGAACTTGTTGACCGGCAGACCCACCTCGGTGCATGTACAACTGGAGACACCCACTGTCTTGATTGTTCTTTGGCGCAAACATTCGTTTGGATTGCGGTTGAACATCGTCAAACACTCCTTTGAAGTGGTTACACGGTAGCACTTATGGTCGTGTGTGAGCAATCGCGGCACCCATCATGTAAAATGTGAATAACCTCCTAAGTTGAGATGCCTACAACCTCAGTCATATCACACACTTTTATTTTATGATCGTCCAGTATCATTCCATGGATTATTTTATCGACGACCTCTTTTGGGCGATCTGAACGTTCGGCGCCACTGGTACTGGTAGGACCACAACGGAATTCAGAAAACTATTTCTTGACCATTGAAATTGGTGGTGCAGAGTTATCGTATTATTCATCAAGTTTTTCCTTGCTTTCAGTGATGTTTTTTTATGTGCGTAATGAGCACACGAAATTCACTTTTTCCCATTTTCGTTAAAATTCACGAGGCCGTCTGCTGGCGTACTAAAAATAATTACCACATACCGTTGTGGTGAAAATTTTTGTTATTAATCCCGTTACTGGTGAACTGCTATAGAAAATAATGAACTGGTATGATTTCATCCTATTTCATACTAGTATTTAATTGGCATTTTTGCATACTAGTCTACCTTTTAACCTCAGCATACATACATATAGATAGTATGAATATATGTTTGCCTGTGTTAACAACTGCAACTCGAACAACAGTTAGCTCAAATTGTCTTCCAATTAAAACTTTCTTATCACTTCGCTGTTCCAGTTTGCTGATTACTAATCGAACTACAATATAAACAGGTAGTCTGGAAAAACGCTAACTTAATATAGGGTTTTCCAATAAGGCTGATATGAATTCTTTTTAAAACAAAAAACACACACACAAATTGCTAAAGAAATTCAAATGTTTTTATTTTTTTATTTAATGTGAAGTAAGTTCTGAATATGACATCATTCAAATGGCCTCCACGACTTCTTTACTTCTTTTGCAGGAACGAATTCGATGAACCCAAGTTTTGAGCACTTTTTGCACTAAATCAAGTCGTATGCCATGAATACCACGTTCGATATTGACTTTTAAAGCTTGAAGAGAGTATGGTTTATTGCTAAAGACCAATGACTTCAAATAACCCTGGAAGAAGTAGTCTAATGGTGTTAAATCACAACTTCTTGAAGGCCATTCAATGTCACAATTTCTTGGTATAATCGAATCTCCAAACCTTTCTCGAAATAATTCGGTTGTTGCACGTGCTGTGTGACACAGAGCACCGTCTTGTTGGAACCAGGTGTTGTTAAGATCAATTCTTTCATTTTTGGCCAAAAAAGTTGGTTATCATCGATCTATACCGCTCTCCATTGACAATAACAGTGCTATCAGCTTCATTTCGAAAGAAGTACGGACAGATGATTCCAACAGACCAAAAACCACACCAAACTGTGAAATTAGGTGAATGTAATGGTTGTTCTTGAGTAATTTGTGGATTTTCTTCGCACCAGAATCGACAGTTTTATTTATTTACAGCATCACTCAGATGAAAGTGAGCCTCATCGGAAAAGAGGATTTTCTTTAAAAAAAAACATTCGTAATCGATTTCAAGTTGTTCCAAGGCAAAATCAGCAAATTCACGACGTTTAGGTTGGTCCATGGATGAAATTGTAAGCATTGCTGGTTAGAACGACACTTAGAAATCATATCATCCCTATTGGAAAACCCTTTACATGTGTATATACGTACATATCTAATATTTACTCCCCTACCAGTGAGCATAGACAATTTACGCTTAAATTATTGCGCAAAATAAAATTATTAATAATTACGATAAGATAAACCAGAATGCTGTTTAGTCACAAGAAATAAATTTTTTTTTACACACAAAGAACACATACATATAGATACACATACATATGTAACATATGTACAATATAACTGAAGCTAAATTATCAACTAGTACAATGCCTTGTCGCGAATTAAATTTAAAAAAAATTTAAAAAAAAATTTAAAAATACATAACTGCTAGTATGTGTGTATGTATGTATGTATATATGTATCTCCAAATGTGTTTTAGACAGAAATTTCCTTCAATAAATTAAGTCTAAGCGAAAATTTAGCACTTGACTGGCGCATTTGTATTATTTGCCGCTAGCAAATATCCACTGCATAAACTCATTTGTATGTATGTACATATATATGTACATATACCCATTTATGCAAATGGTTATACAAATGCACATCGATATTAAGCAAATGAAAATTATGAATTTAAAGTGTTTTCTTTGCGTTCGCCTCATTTGCATCATACGCTGCAATCGCCGAAGCCCAACGTCTTCAGCCAAATATGTATGTTTGTATATGTATCTAAGAGTATGTATGTATTCGCAGCTAACCTTTCGCATGCCCGGGAGAGAATCGTTTAAGTGTTGACCTGCTTTCGACACTTGCAATACTTGCAATGATGATGATGATGATGCAAATGAGCGCGCGTCTTGCCACACTTGCCACTTGCCGCTTAGCGCTACGTTTTGCGCTGTTTGTTGACTGCTGCTGCTGCTGCTGCAAGTGTGTGTTTTATGCAAACAAAAAAGCAAAAAAAAAACAATTTTTTTCGTGTCTGCCTCAATGCTCGATTTGTAGTCATTTCGAATAACTCTATTAGCACATCTCAATGAACTGAAAGCGTTAGGCGAATGAGTCAAGTGACTGGTTGGTATGATTGTTGATGGAGTGTGGAAGAGAAAAGGGATGCCACGTTGGCTATAGATGATTGATGTTGAAGAGTGTAAAAACGCACGACGAAAATGTTTCTAGTATTCTTTTCATGAAATCTATGAAATGTTGAATTACAAAAATTTTGCAAAATATAAATTAGGCCGGTTTAGGTTAGGTAGAAGTAACTGCTGCTAAGAGGGTCCCACATAAACACATAAGACACGTTTGTTGTGATGCCACAAAAAGTAGAAATATCTTGAAATGTAGAGCACTTTTCGCCTAACGTCAATAGCTGGCGTTAACAGAGAGACGAGTTGGTAAACAGTGTATCGGAGCCGAGCATTTTCAGTCTTAATCTCACAAAGAGCATCACAGTACATCAAAAAGTGCTTAGATGTTAGCTTATTTTCTTCCACACAACTACGATAGTGGGGATCTGGAAAAATCCGTAAGTCTTGTCAAAACTACCACTAAGTGTAAGAGTTTTGATATTGGGAGAGAAAGAAGCTTCCGTGGTCCTTTAGGTTAGAAGGATCTCACAACTGCACATGTTAAGGTACCAGCCCAGTGCTCGTTTAGTTGGTTCAATGCTCACCTGCCCAGCAGTTGACAGAGGAACATCCATTTACGCTTTATCTGGCATTAACGATGGTGGAGTATTTCAGTTACCAGCTATTCAGCTGTAACCCGATACATATATGATATTACTTCTGAAATAGCTCGACGACCTAGACACGAGGTGACAAATATTACTTCACAATTTTGAAGTGAGCACAGAGCTGTAATAGTGGATTGCCTAAGTAAATGATGGCCCGTCCACAGACAGCACACTTCAAAGCAGTATGTCCACCGTTGCCTTAATAGCAACTACCTAGTCTGTAATCCAAAAACCTCCACCGATGAATACCGACACTTCCGTCAAGCTTTGACCTACCCGTGCAAAAATCAAGTGCTCCGTTCCCTCAACGTTTGTTCCCCTGCAGTTCCTCCCATGAAGATATTATGGTTGAGAAGAAGTCATTGAGCACTCGTAGGTAATATAGTAATCCAAGTCTCTCAAGTACAGCGGAGTCTCCCCCGCTTGAAACGAAAATGATCGAGTATTTCTCGTGATGACTTTTGCAGCGATGGACCTACCTGCAGTATTAACAATCACCGTACTACTCACATGAGGAGAAGAAAGAACCTATCATTTACTGATTGCAGCCTTGCAGTAATACAAAACTACTTACTGCTTCACATTTGGTGACAAAGAAGCCGAACGAACCCTATCGTGGGAAGGAGTCACTCCCAGGATGCGGTATATCCTGATGAATAAGAATAGTTCTGAATTACTGGGATTTACGGCAAGATCAGTTCTGATCGCTCAACTGTGTACCATATTTAGGTGCCCGGGAATGAGTTAATAGAAAGTACACCAGAATTTATTATCCCTTAAGCAAGAGATAAAACGTATGGAGTTAGATTTAACGTCAATTCTGTCGAATGAAGCTATGATTGCACTCGTGAGCACATTATTAAACATCACCCAATGTCCTGGAGAAACCCCTAAAGCAAAATTCTTGTAATGGAGGGCTTACCCTAAACATGTTGCAATAATATGTACTTTTAAGGTGCTGTCCACCGGTCTAAGTTTGCAATATGCATGCTTCGCCCTCGAAAGACAAACCCGAGGGATTGTAATATTTATATAAAGGGTGTTTTTTATAGAGGTATAGAACTTTAAGTTGCAATAAAACAACAATATTCGATTGACATGAATTTTATTCATCCGAAAGATAATCTTGTGGCATTACATTTTAAATATGATTTCCGGCTGGCGCGGATGTAGTTCAATCTGGACGTCCAATTTCCGATAACTTTTTCCAACATTTGTGGCCGTATATCGGCAATAACACGGCGAATGTTGTCTTCCAAATGGTCAAGCGTTTGTGGCTTATCCGCATAGACCAATGACTTTACATAGCCCCACAGAATGTAGTGTAGCGGTGTTAAATCACAAGATCTTGGAGGCCAATTCACAGGTCCAAAACGTGAAATTAGGCGGTCACCAAACGTGTCTTTCAATAAATCTATTGTGGCACAAGCTGTGTGACATGTTGCGCCGTCTTGTTGAAACCACATCTCCTGGACATCATCATGATTATTCAATTCAGGAATGAAAAAGTTAGTTATCATGGCTCTATACCGATCACCATTGACTGTGACGTTCTGGCCACCATCGTTTTTGAAAAAGTACGGACCAATGATTCCACCAGCCCATAAAGCGCACCAAACAGTCAGTTTTTCTGGATGTAACGGTGTTTCAACATACACTTGAGGATTACTTTCACTCCAAATACGGCAGTTTTGTTTGTTGACGTAGCCATTCAACCAGAAGTGCGCTTCATCGCTAAACATCGCTAAAATGGACGTAGTGCGCGATACGTTTTCCGCACATAACCATTATTTTCGAAATAAAATTGCACTATTTGCAAGCGTTGTTCAGGCGTGAGTCTATTCATGATGAATTGCCAAACCAAACTGAGAATAAATCACTTGACAGCTGTTAAATCGGTCGCCATCTTGAAAATTAATTCCAACTTAAAGTTCTATACCTCTATAAAAAACACCCTTTATAAGTCAATCAGCCTTACTAAGGCTTTCAACAGAAAGGATGATAAGCTAATTGTCCTAAATTCTTTAGAAGGTGAATCTGAACTTGTTTTGGTTTCAGGCACTTGCAACAGCGTCTGCATCAACTCTTTGATGTCTTCCTTGAAGTAACTTCATCTCGCGAACACCATCTCGCGGACAGTTTACAATATCCGAAAGTTTCTGTGATTGTTTCGTATAGTAGAGATCTAGAAATTTGCGGAGACATTTCAGAAAGTTCATCCACAGTCGATCTGTGATCTTCATAGTCACAATTGAAAGTCTTCCGTTCCTCTGTTCATCATGCACAGATGTACGACCGGATGACGCCGTACTTACTTTCTGGATACGTCTCGTACTTTGCGGCCCATTTACAACAACCAAAGATCTATCTCTAATGTAATATTAATTGCGAAAATTTTCTTATCTTCACGAGAATTTTAATTGATCACTTTCTACTTAATGAATGAAAAAAATACTTTATTCTGGCTTGCCAGAGTTAAGAAATACTCTCATACTTGCAGCTACGTTTTACTGCGTCACTATGTCTACCGCATTCGCCCATCCCTGAGACGTTGAGTGTGGTTAAATACAACACTGCATCAGCAGCCTCCAAGTGTTTCATCATCATGCTCTTCATTCTTTCGTGCTCTTCATGGTTTAGTTTGCGCTTGCAAAATATGACAGCGCTGGTATTTGAAATATGTATGCATATGAATGTGTGTTTGTACATATATAGGCATGCATGCGCTACGCTTCAATTAAGTTCAATTAATTTTTATTGCGTTGAAAAGAACAATGGCCAATGAGTAGTTGCATATATGTCAGCAATACTCGTACATATATATGCAGCAAAGAAATATATTGCATATTAACAACAACAAAAACTCTCGCTTTTAATCAATAAAGCAAATCACAACAGCCGCACGAAGAGAGCAGATGTTTTTTTGTGTATGAAGAAATCACTGCATGAACAGCGTGCGCTGTGTGTGTTGATATGTATGTATGTACATATGTAAGTGATATGACTTTTCTTGAAAAGCAGCAGGAATCATATTACTTAAATCCAAACAATAATAAAATTAGCCATATTCATATATATAACATGACATTTGTTTGTGTAATCATTTGGAACATAAGAAATGCACAGTGGGACATTAGGCGGAATAAATATTTATTTGTTAAGGATTTATTTGAAAAAATAAATGAAAAAATGGAAAAACATTTTTAAATCCTCCACATAAAGTGATGTAAAATTTTCTAATAAAAAATTTAAAAAAATTAAAATATGAATTTTTTTTAAATTTACTGTTCAGATTCAAATTTTACTGGTTTTGGCGTGTAATGAAGCATAGACCTACTTCCGGGTATGAAATTCCTAATTCCAAATTTAATGAAAAGTAAAACAGCAAAAACAAATGCTTTAATTACTACAAAGTGCAATGTTTGATCCCTAAATTCGGATTTGATACCCTCGCAAGACTCTGAAGGCTGAAATCACCATCATCCACGAACTGCGATCCGGAACAGGGGTGTAAAGAGTTGATCCTTGTAACACATGCTACAGCAACCCTATATACGAGCGTAAATTTGTTGTCAGAATCGTTGTGGTAGAGACACTCCGTCGCCAAGTATTGCCATTAACCCTGGTGGATGAATGTCTAGTCACAAAGGGAATTTCTTCAACACAATGCTGATCACGCTGATTCACGCTCAAAAGATGTCTTTCATGATAGCTTGGAGCATACTTAAGAGCGCTGCCCTCGCTAGGATGTCAAAATTGTGATTGGCGACTTCAACATCGTTTTTTGGCACGGAAAGTATCTGCGGCACAACTGTCGAAAAATTCAGTTTCAAGGAAGAAATATCCCCCCTAAATATTACGCCGTAACCCGAAATATGGTCATCTGTAGTTCTAGATTCCATAACAAGAAAATCCAACAAGCTACTTGGCTATCTTGTCAAGGAAAGTTCGACGTAGAAAAGCTGCAGTCTCAACAGACAGCTAAACATTTGTCTATTTGATTTGTACTCCTGGTTTTCGGAAAAGTCAAAAGAGCAGACTGGCTGCTATGCGTTTTTATAATATTTATATTTTTTCCAAACAATATGTTATTTCAAGACCGTGAAAATAGGCGTTTGCTTCTGTGATGACGTCTCCATTCCACCAGAACCTCTTACCAGCCATTTTCTCACGTTTGGGAGCAAGAAATAGTTGCAGGGCGCTAAATCTTGAGAATATGTTGAATCGGGTAGCAATTCAATTTATGAATTTTTGGAATGGTGGCTCCACATGTGCCCCACCGTGCATTGTTCTGAAGGAACAGCACATTTTTCGCCAAATACCGTGGTTTCTGCTTCAAATCAATCAATTGAATCTGTCCAAAAGCTAAGAAAATATTCGCTGGAGATCGTTTTACCCTTTTCAAGGTAATCAATGTGAATGACACCTCTTGCATCTCAAAAATCCATGACCTTGTTGGCCGTCAGACATATATTGGCCTTCTTTGGTATACGTTCACCCGAAGAAACCCACTGTCGTGATTATTCTTTGGTCTCTGATGTGATGTGTTGAATCCATATTTCGTTTACAGTAACGTAATGGTGCAAAAAATCATTTCAATTGCAATTGAACATCGCCAAACACTGCTTTGAAGTGGTTACAGGCTGGCGCTTATAGATTCCATCGATTTCCGGCGAGACGACCTCTTTTGGGCGATCTGAACGTTGGGCGTCATTTGTACTGATACTACCACAACGGAACTCAGTAAACCACTTCTAAACCATTGAAATTAGTGGGGCAGAGTCCCCATAGTATTTATAAAGTATTTCGTTGGTTTCGAGAAGATGTGGCGAGTTACAGAAGGTTTCAAGACCGGAATTGTAGCACCCAAAGAGATGGTCTAGCGACTAATGCCCAGAATATAATGAATTTAAAAATCGGATAATAACTCTCCGAGACGTTCGATACCAAATGAGGTGCCAGATAAGGTGTCTCCGTACTGTTTGACGTCTTTAATATTTAATCCACTCGGTTGGAAGGATCAGGATCATAATTTTTAGCAACATTTTTATTCAGAGCATATTTTTGTAATAATTTTTGTTTTGCAACATCGTTTTGTTTTGTTCAGAAATATTTTTCCTTGGTCAACAGTTATATGCAGTGAACTTTTTTTTTGCATTTTCTGTTGAGAAACATTTTTTTTGCGTTGTTCAATACTATTTTTGTTTGGCAACATTTTCTATTAAGCAAAATTATATTTTGATTAGGAATATTTTTTGTTTCAATACACTTTTGTTTCTCAATATTTTAACCAATTTTTTTCCTAGCAATATTTTTTGCTTGCCAATATTTTTTGGTGGCAACATTTTTTGCTTAGCAATATTTTACTGGCAACATTTTTTGTTTAGAAACATTTTTGCTTATGAATTTTTTTTTTAGTTTATAGTTCTTCGTGTTTAGCATTTTTTGTATGAAAACATTTTTCTTTTCAAAATTTTTTTTATTCTAATCTATTTTTCAATCATGCATTTTTAGTCTATTTTTCATTTCCAAACTTAAGTGCTTACACACGCGCATATATGTTACCATCAGCAACTGATTTATTGGCAATGACGTGACATGAGACTGTCAACTGGCTGAATGCTCAGCCACTGGAAATTCCCATGGAAATTCTAAAACGTCAATTGAATTGCATTGAGCATCAAAGACATAGAAAAGCTAAACAAACTACGCGCCTCGTAAGACTATTTATGGCAAATGAATTTTTTTTTTGTCTTCTTCTTTTCAACTTCCACCAAAGGTATTCTATATCAGTGGCAAGCGAAGATTGCAACGGCAACAAGTAAATCGAACAATAGTTGCCACAGCAGTGAACTGCAGCAGCAGCAATAGCAGCGATTGCACACAAATAATCGCCAAATGTATTGAAAAGAAATTGTAGAATGAGAATAAAGACTGTTGCAAGAAGAAATGAAATGGAAAAAAATTGCAAAACATTTAAAGCAGCAATAGGCAGAATTTTAGTATATCACACACACCTATGTATGTATGTATGTATGAAAGTACAATTGCTGCTGAGTAGGAAGTTGTAAGGAGATGCAAACAATTTTTTTTTATATTTTCTTTGGAAATGTTTTCGTTCAGCTTGTTTTGTGGGTCTTCAATTGATGTGCTGCTGATAGGGTGAAGTTCCTCAATTGCCTACGCAAATAAATATGTATTGCACTCACATATATGTAAAGAGTGTTTTTATAGAGGTATAGAACTTTAATTTGCAATAAAACAACGATGGATTATTCGATTGCCATGAATTTTATTTATCCGAAAGATAATCTTGTGGCATTACATTTTAAATATGATTTCTGGCACATGACCGCCACGGCTGGCGCGGATGTAGTTCAATCTGGACGTCCAATTTTCGATGACTTTTTCCAAAATTTGTGGCCGTATATCGGCAATAACACGGCGAATGTTGTCTTCCAAATGGTCAAGCGTTTGTGGCTTATCCGCATAGACCAATGACTTTACATAGCCCCACAGAAAGTAGTCTAGCGGTGTTAAATCACAAGATCTTGGAGGCCAATTCACAGGTCCAAAACGTGAAATTAGGCGGTCACCAAACGTGTCTTTCAATAAATCTATTGTGGCACGAGCTGTGTAGCAATTTGCGCCGTCTTGTTGAAACCACTTATCCCGGACATCATGGTTATTCAATTCAGGAATGAGAAAGTTAGTAATCATGGCTCTATACCGATCACCATTGACTGTAACGTTCTGGCCACCATCGTTTTTGAAAAAGTACGGACCAATGATTCCACCAGCCCATAAAGCGCACCAAACAGTCAGTTTTTCTGGATGTAACGGTGTTTCAACATACACTTGAGGATTACCTTCACTCCAAATGCGGCAGTTTTGTTTGTTGACGTAGCCATTCAACCAGAAGTGCGCTTCATCGCTAAACATCGCTAAAATGGACGTAGTGCGCGATACGTTTTCCGCACAGAACCATTATTTTCGAAATAAAATTGCACTATTTGCAAGCGTTGTTCAGGCGTGAGTCTATTCATGATGAATTACCAAACCAAACTGAGAATAAATCACTTGACAGCTGTTAAATCGGTCGCCATCATGAAAAGTAATGCCAACTTAAAGTTCTATACCTCTATAAAAAACACCCTTTATATGCATATATGTATATGCCGATCAATGTAACCGATCTCGTCTGACTGCAGCAGCTGGTCTTCTTGCCATTGTTTGTTGACGTTTATGTTGTTGTTGTTCTTGTTGTTGTTTTTGCTGCTGCTGATATTGAATTTTGTTATTGTTTTGACTTTCAGCTAACAATAGACTAAGTTCGCAGCAACAACTACAACAACAAAGCATATCGAATTCGATCGATGCACATGTGGAAAAAGTTACAATTGCAATGGAAGGAATTCTTAAGAATGAAATTCAGAAATTCATATACATATTTTCAAAATTCTACCAATACCATAAATTGTTGTTGCAGCATTCTACATTTAACAACATATTTATTTCGTTTTTTGTTTTTTTGTTATTTCTACATTAATTACGTTGCCGACAGGTTTATAACCAATACTTTGAGCGTTGGTATTGGACCACACGCACAGTGGTATATTTCATACTAAACTCGCTCAAATGGAATTAAGTTATGTAAAATATTTTGGTTTGTAATAAAATCCAGACACAAAAAATACCGAAATACAACATACCGAAATACAAAGTTATGAAAATTGTCTGGATTATGTACAGTCTGGATTTTGAAGGTCGGAATTATGGAGCACAAAAAAAATATACAAATAAAAAATTAAAAAAAATAATATCAATTCAAAAAGTGCACTTCCCTCTTCAATCAATCATGTCGTTTCAGCTTTACGTCGACATCCTCCAAGCTTCTAGACCATACAGCAAGACGAGCATTATGAATCCGCCCAAATTTTCCCACTGACACCCACCAGTGGAACAAGTGGGAGGGAGTGGAACTTAAGTTTCTGCAATCCCACCTCTGGGTAACCAAGCTCTGGGCCACAGCCAAATAACTTTCCAATCCCACGAGACGTGATGTTCGGGTGAAAATTGCATTCGGTGATCACGCCTCGTCGTACCCGAAGAGGTACGCGAGCTATTTTAGCCGGCTATTCCCACTGCACCCGTCGGTTTACAGAACGCAAAGACAAGTGAGCCGCCGTCTGCGTAAACTACAAAACACCAGCGCGATGCTTGATTTCTTAAGGGAAGAGATTCAGGAGGTTATCGGTATGATGAAAGCCTTCAAATTTATCGGCCTCGATGAAATAATAATGTTGATGCTAAAACATTTGGGTCCAGCGGAAGCAGGCTACCTCACCAACGTTCTCCATTTGTCTTTGACCACTGTAATTATAACCGATATGTGGAAATAGGGTAGAGTGGTCCCGCTCCTAAAACCGGAGAAACTTGTGTATAAAAGTAAGTCCTAACGGCCTTCTCCTTTCCCCAGTAGCGAACACAATTGAAGCCTTGCTGCTCCCGTCTCTCACACACCAACTGTGCCAAGCTGTACATCAGTATGGCTTCCGGAAAGTGCACAGCACCATGAAAAATTAAACAGGGGGTTCCACAGGGTGGTGTTCTCTTCCCGATTCTGTTTATTATTTATATTTCGAGGCTCCCTCCACCAGCAGATCTCATACCGCCAAAGACCGTTCGATATTGGCGTCTGGCCAGGATATTGATAGCTCTTGTTCGAAAGTAAACTGCTATCTTGCCGACTTTTTCACCTCTTCACTGCACGACATCTTCACTTACAACCAGCGAGATTTTCTCCTACCCTTTTCACCAGCTGGACGAAGGAGTACGGGCTGGAACTCATTGTGAAGGTGGATGATGTTAAAATTCCGACAATAAACAACCCAAAGTTACTGGGAGTCACATTTGACAGCCTGTACTCCTTCACTCCGCATACGAATAGCCGGCTGGTCGTAAACTACGCTAACGAGACGCAGTTGAAGAAGCTACAAGCATATCAGAACACCGCCCTTCGGACCGTGACGGAAACCCGTCTGATGGTGCCGGAGCATCACTTACACAGTGAAACATCTATGCTCCATGTTAAGGAACATAATGTTATGCTGTGTAAACAATTTATGTTGGGATGCTACCGTAAGAATCACACCATTCACTGAGAGTCCGTTAACACCTTTGGGAACTCTCGTTATGTGAATGGTGTTCTCGGAATCCAATCGCCACCCATCGCAGAACAAGGGCTTCGAGAGACCCGCGCAACCGTGGCACAGTAGAGGTCTGGATATTGTAGCAGGTTAAACTCCTACTTATCCAGATTCGACCCTGACATACCCGACACATGTCCCGCATGCAATGAATCGCCGCACGAAACTAACCACCTTTTTACACGCGCATTCAACCCGAATTATCTAATATTCCTCTCCCTCGGGTTCTGTAACAGCACGTTTCCTGGGCTTCCCGTTAGATGACCTCGATGACTAAGATTGGACCTAGCTGACCCTAGGCGGGGTTGACTTGCCGCTACAACAACAACAACGAGCATTATGAGCGACTTATAGAGTTTGGTTTTGATTCGTCGAGACAGGACTTTACTTTTCAATTACCTACTCAGTCCGAAGTAGCAACTGTTAGCAAGAGTGATTCTGAGTTGAATTGGCATTGCTGTTGGTGTTAATAATGCTGGTTCCAATATAGTGAAATTATCTAGATATTTCGCCCAGCTCTCGTTCACTACCAGATCCATTTGCTTCGCTCCCTTAGGACCTATTTTTTCGTGCTGTTGGACGTTAGTTTTCAAAAAGAGGTGATGTTTTCTAAAGGATCTTTTGCAATATTTGGCATAGTCTGAATATCGGATCGATGGTAGTTTTGACAGGCTGGCTGTGTGAAGACACTGATGAAGTCCCTTCAGTTGGGTAACGGTGGGCATTCTTCATGAAGTCTAATCAATTCGTTCGATACGAAATTATATGCAATACTAAGGAGACTTAGAAGCTGATACAATAAAGGCGCCGTCCCTACTCATTTCTCGGCAATGTTAACAGCTAGCTGTACGTAGTTAGATTGTTATAAGTTCTCTGGTTAGTCCGCTGGGTAGTACTCTGCGGCAGAGCCTCTCTCCTACAACAAACCAGACGGGAAATATGCGATCCTTTATATGACCGATGTAGTAAAGGTCACCTCTCATGCCCTCAAGGCGTCGCACCAAAGAAAGGGTGAGAGAGAGAGAGACTGATTAACATGATGAAGAGGCAGGTATAGAACCTAGAACCGTACTCAAGATGGAGGATGGGCTATATGATACATTCAGTTACAGCAAATTCCAATCAAAAATGTGCTGAGTGAATCAGGAGTGAATGTAGGAAAACTGAGCTTTTACCAGACGTTGTAGTAACATGTACCGGTCAAAAAGAAGTAGGAAGCTCAAAAATGTTAAGCCAAAGATTGGAGCGGTGCCTACATGGAATATAGAAATTTGGCTTAACAGCCGATAAAAATCTTTTTAGAATTTACAACAACCACAAACTAAGAACTTTTCACATCAACCGCGTTGCGCACTATCAGTGAAAGAGGCGAATTTAAATATTAGAAAACCACGAATTTTTCAAAAAAAAATTCGACACACTCACTCAGAAACACATCCCTGATTAAAAAATAAAATAAAATAAAAAAATTGTTTTTGTCTGCAATCAATTTACTACAAGCTAAATGGTTGGATGCAGCTACAAAACTGATCTAACAATAGCAAACTGAAAACCAACAACAACAAGAGACGCTAACAAGAAACTATTAGTGCACAAAACTATGACAGCGAACGAAGCGCACGAGAAAAAAATTATAATTTAGAATGAAAAAATATAAAATAAATGTGTAACGAATGAGCAGCGAAAAAAACATTTTCATAACACAAACATATTTTTAGTTAAAATACCACAAAACGCTGTAAGAGGAGGGGAATGAAGAGTGCGGAAGAGTAGAGGAATGCATCGTACCCCCAGAAGTGCCAGGGAGCACTTAATGCTCAAACTCTGCTAGCGTTTGTAGCGCACAAAAATGCAGCGGCACACCAAAGGGCAGAGCGGAGCTGGTGTAAATCTCGTGCGAAATGATTAAACACGTGGTGAGGTTGGGAAGATGAAAAGAGGGGGGGAGCATAAGTGCCGCAACAATGTGATGAATGCATTTGTGATGAGAAATAAAAGATTTGTCAGGGAAAATATGTCAACGGTGTGTTAGCACAGATTTTTCATTGCAGTTTAGTTGGTTAAGTGCTCGGTGAAGTGATGTGCGCCGTTTAAGTTCTCAAGCTGCACACACACCACACACACCATCCAACCCGTGCGACTGCCAGTGAAGCAACTCGTCTGCCGTGCCTACTGTCAGCGATATTTGTTACTTCCGCTTTGGTGGTTTTGCTGGCGATTTATGTTGTTGGAATGCACAGTTATTTTATTTTGTTATTATTTTCCTTTTTTTGCTTTCCACTCCGTTTTTGCTCGTCTTTTTGTTGGTTTTTTTTTTCAGTTCATCGCTTTTGTGTTGCTCATAAACGTTACGTTCTATGGTAAGGTGTGCAGTTGTTCTAAAGTTGGTGAATATGTTGTTGTTGTTATTGTTGTTTGTTCTTTTCTTCAGCTGCTTGCGGTTTTTCTGCTGCACATTTTAACAGTTCAAAGAGTTTTTTGTGGTTGACTGTAGTGATTGGTTTGTGTTACGATTTTCACTGTGCCACTTGCCACTAATTGATGCTAATCGCTGGTGTCAGTGAAGAATATGAAACGCTTTGTGCTTGGGATTTCAATTTTATTTGCTACGATTTGCCAATCCGAGTTGCTACGAACGGTCTTCGTGTACACTCTCAGCTACGGCCGCTATATTTTCTTCACTGCGTGCTGGACGTGGTCTATTCGGTCGAATATTATCTAATAATGAATGCTTGGCCTCAAAATGGGTGATGATTTGATTTTGCGAATAATACGTTCCGTAGGCCGATGCGACTTACAGAAGATTTCAAGACCGGAGCAAACTTGTGTAGGTGACAGATGTCGAGAGCATACTTAGTGTATGGAGGGAACACTTCTCCAAACTACTCAATGGCAGTGAAAGTAAAAACCCCGGAGATGGCGAACCCGAAACCCCAATCTATGACGACGGTATAGAAGTGCCATCACCCGACTATGAAGAAGTTCGAATAGCGGTTACCCGCATAAAAAATAACGAAGCGGCGGGAGCCGATGGCTTACCAGCGGAACTATTCAAATATGGAGGCGAAGAGCTGACAAGGAGCATGCATCTGCTTCTTTGCAAAATATGGTCGGACGAAAGCATGACTGACGAATGGAGCCTAAGTGTGCTCTGCCCAATCCAAAAAGAGGGAGACCCCACCGTCTGCGCCAATTATGGTGGGATAAGTCTCCTTAATACCGCATATAAGGTCCTATCTAGCGTATTGTGTGAAAGTCTAAAGCTCACCGTCAACAAACTAATCGGACCTTATCAGCATGGCTTTAGACCTGGCAAATCCACCATTGACCAGATATTCACCATGCGACAAATCTTGGAGAAGACCCGAGAGAAAAGTATCGATACACACCACCTTTTTATCGATTTTAAAGCTACCTTCGACAGTACGATAAGAAACTGCCTCTACGTTGACATGTCTAAAATTGATATCCCCACAAAACTCATACGACTATGTAAACTGACCTTGGATAATACCAGAAGCGCAGTCAGAATTGGGAAGGACTTCTCCGAACCGTTCGATACCAAACGGGGTATCAGACAGAGTGACTCTTTATCGTGTGACTTCTTCAATTCGGTACTGGAGAAAATAATACGAGCTGCAAAGCTAAATAGACCAGGTACAATCTTTTACAAGAGTGAACTTGGAGAACTTTAATCTTCTAAGGCATTCTCAAGACTGAAAAACTGTTGAGAACACTCTTTACAGTTATTGTAAGAAATTTTATAGTTTTTGACTCATAAAATAAATATGTCGCCATTAATTAACCGCAAATAAATGTTATCACTCATAGGTGATTCGTTAGAATTTTTCTTAGGTGTTATTGTATTTCGAAATCGCTAGCGAGCAGGCGAGTGAGTCATATAAGTAAAGCATGAGTAAAATTTTTGATTATGAATCTGAAAATATTTACTTTTTTTAATTATTTTTTTTTTTGGTTTGTTTTATTTTATTTCTTCCATTATTTTTTATTTCATTCATTCATGTTATTTAATTTAATTTTATCTTTTTTCATCTTATTTTATTTGATTTTATTTTATTTTTTTAATTTCCTTTAATTTTGTTTTGATTTATTTTATTTTGTTTTATTTTATTTTATATTAATTTATTTTATTTTGATATATTTTACCTAATTTAATTTAATTTTTATTTTATTTATTTATATTATTATTATTATTTAGTTTTATATTATTTTATTTATTTTTTATATTTTTTATTATTATTATTTTTTATTTTACTTTATTTTACTTAATTTAATTTTTTTAATTATTTTTTCATGTAGTTTATTTCATTTTGTTTAATTTTACTTTACTTTAACTTATTTTATTTTATTTTAATTTAAATTATATTATTTTATTATTTTTTTTATTTTTTTTTTTTTTATTTTTTTTTTTTTTTTTTTTTTTATAATTAAATTTTATTTTTTTTTTTTTTTTTTTTAATATTTTTTTTTATTAATATAATTTTTTTTTAATTTTTTTTTTTTGTTATAATTAAATTTTATTTTTTTTAATATTTTTTTGTATTAATTTTTTTTAGCTTATTTTAGTCTTTTTTATTTCTTTCATTTATTTTTTTTAATTTAGTTAACTTTATCTTATTTTGATTCACTTTATTTCATTTCATTTCATTTCACTCAACTTCTTTTCCTTATTTTATATTTTTTATATTTTTTTCTTTTTTCTTTTTTTTTCTTCTTTTATTTAATTTAATTTTATTTTTTTTAGTTTATTTAATTTTATTTATTTAGTTTTATTTTGTAAAAATTTAAATTTTTTTATTTTACTTAATTTTGCATTTATGTATTTTTATAAATTTATTATATTTAACTTATTTATTTTTTTTTTCAAATTATTCCATTTTACAAAATTAATTAAAAAATTCTTGATTTTTATCGCTAAAATTTTCTTTACAACTCGCTACCGAAACGAAAACGGAAAGTTAATGGCATTTGACCACATTCCGCAAGTGTTTTATGTATTCAAAGCCATTTTAGATAAAAAAAAATTATTAACTCCAACAAAAGCTACTTATTCATTCATGTTATTATGTATGTTACACACATATGTGGATACTCATATGCTTGTACGTGTCAATAAATTTGTATAAAAATCATGCACTTAACTAAAAGTGAGAACGTGAGATCCGTTGATTAGATTTTTTTTAGTAAAATTTTTACATAATCACAAAAGCGGTAAATGAGTTCCAGACAAGTGGGACAAGGGAACACAAAGCACTCGTATAGCCATGATTACGAGTATAAATAAATGAATAAAGAGTAAATAATACGCTCATATAGAGGTACTTGTGGATTAACGTATATACAAATAGTTATTATTAGTGTACACGTACATATGTATGTGCTCGCCTAATCAACGTTTTAGTTTTTTATTTATGTCGAAAGTGACATCAACTGAATGAATGAATAACTGAGCATGAAATTGGAATTTTTTTTTTGTGTTGATTTGGGTTGGGAATTGTCAAGGGCTATTAGAGAGAGCGGGTGCGAGAGCCTAATGTGCCCATACATAACATATACACTTATATGGGATGGGTCAGTAGACACGTGCTCACTTGTGTGACGTTGTGTCATGAAAAAATAATCAAAAATAAATATTAAAATAAATGTTTCAAGTGCAGTGGAAGTGAGTTTTGTGCTGTCATTCTACAGAAAATTATTGAAAATTTGTTTAGAAAGTTCACAAAGCCTAGAAATTTTAGATTTTTCTAATTTTAATGACAATCATTCTATCAAAAAAAAAAAATTCTCATATTTCTATCAAACAAATTTTTTCAAAACATTTTCTTTGTAAACCATTTTAATAGTTATGGGCACATTGAAGGCATGTTTAGTCACCAATTTGTTTAAACTCTCACAAATTAACTAAAAACTCTTCTAAACTTTCTCCCATTAGACTTCTATGGTAAACTGTAATGCAGTTAGTCTGAGCGCAGCTCAGTCTTAGAGAAACCGAGGTATATGACACACCCGCATACTATATTCCATAAAAATGTCGAAAGAGGTGGTAGGTAATCTGCTTTTCATAAGGATATCTGTGAAAAACTAATCGAAAATTTGAAATCTTCTAGATCAAGGAATAATAGATATATCGGATAACTGCGCGAGGAACGAGATCGCAAAGTAGGGTACCATCTTAACATCTTTGAGTCAGTTCTCCATTAGTATTACAACTGAACAGAGAGTAACAAAACTTCACGTCCAGCGTCTGCTGAGAGATCAAGGCGTATTGCTTAATTATCTCACACAAGTCAGTGAAGCGGTTATCTACCGGTTTTAAACACAAACTACTCCTATGTCGAACTTGCGTCAAGACATCACCTTCTTCGTGAAGAAAATATTTTCCGATATTCTGTCTCTGTTGTCTGTTAAAAATTTATACCTTTTCCGGGAAATGGCCGAGAGACCAAAATTTTACAAAAACTTGTATTTATGCCTTGATTCGCTTTAAATACATTCCTTCATTTGAAATGCAGATATCTCCTTACATAGGATAAGTGAACCGAGGTTATTATATTGACCGGTTTTTCTCAAAGAGAGTCTGCATTTACACAGGAGATGAGAGCGCAAAGTTCTATTCATGAGGAACATATAAGATTATTTTCGCAAAATTCCCCCAGTAGTGATTTCAAGTGATTTCAGATTTTTAAGCACACAGCGAAAAGTGTAGGATGGTAGGGAATCAGTGAAGTGAAGTGAAGCTAGAGCAGAATGAATCGGTGATCGTTTTACCCTTTTCTAGGTAATCCATGTGCATGATACTCAAAAAAAAAGGGTAGCCAAGGTCTTATTGTCAGACAGACCCAATTGGCCTTCTTTGTGTGTCATTCACCCGGAGGAACCCACTGTCTTCACATTTCAACAAATTTTCACTAATTTTCAATATAATCCGCAAATATTGATCTGATGCGAAAGCGAATGAAAAAAAATAATAATCATTTTCAGCGAAATCAATGTTCTTGTTGTTGATGTTGTTGTTATTGTAGCAGCTAGCCAGCCACGCCTAGGGTCAGGCATCGAGGTCATCTAACGGGAGGTCCAGGAAACGTTATGTTTCGACCGTTTCGGACCAGAGGGAGAGGGCTATTAGATGAGTCAGGTTGAGTGGGCATGAGAAGAGGTGGTTAGTATCGTGCGGGGACTCGTTGCATGCGATTATATTTTGAGTATGTCAATGTCGAGTCTCGAGAACACCATTTACGAGAAGAGAGTTCACAATGGTGGTAACGGACTCTCGGTCAATTGTGTTTATTGCCTCGGTCGGTACGTCGTCTAGTTCAGCGGTTCGTGTCTTTATTGCTGTACGGAGTCGCGGTAGTGAAGTACTCCATTCCTGAGGTGCCTAGGCGGTGGTTCAGCTTCTAGTATGATATTGCTTACACAGCATAACATTATGCCCCTTAACTGGGAGCATAGATGTTTCACCTCGTAAGTGATGCTCAGGTGCCATAAGAAGGTTTCCCGCCACGGTCTGAAGGGCGGTGTTCTGACATGCTCGTAGCTTCTTCAACTGCGTCTCCGGCATCCAAATCGGAGCAGCATAGTTCACGACCGGCCAGCCAACTGCCTTGTATGCTACCAACAACGTTTCTTTGTCTTTTCCCCATAGGCTATCGGCTAGCGAATAGCAGTCGTATGTGGAGTGAAGAAGTGCAGGCTGTCAAATGTGGCTCCCAGTTCTCCCTCGTCTAGCTGGTGAAAAGGGTGGCAGAGGATCTCACTGGTTATAAATGTAGATGTCGTGCAGTGAAGAAGTGGGCATAGTAGGTGAGATAGCAGCTTTTTTCGAACAAGTTTACAGTTTGCTTTCTGCTGCTACTAATCTAGCCATCACTATGGAATTAGCAAAAAATTATTTTTTTAATTTAAAAATCATTAGCTCTTATGAGAAGAGAGAAAAGATACAGTGAGTCATAATACAATGATTAATGATTTCTAGCTAAAAGTTTATATTAAACTTTTCAATTTTTTTTTTTATTTTTTTTATTTTTTTTTTTTGCAAATTCACCACAAAAACCGCAGAATATTGAATATTGAACTCAAAGAAAAACAAAAAGAAAAATAGAAAAAAAAAATCAAAGAGTAAATTCAAACTCGAAAGCGCTTAGGCTACCTCTCCACCGCTGCGCTGCCACAAGATTAAACAACAAAACTGCCGCTCACCTTTGGGCAGCAGTACCTTGACTGAGGTTAGTGAGTCGCTGATTGAACAGACTGCTTTCTGTTCACCAGTTGAACATTACATTCATTTCCATTTTCTTTTTGATATTTACGTTTTTTCCAATTTTTTTATGATTGTTTTAACTCATTACAAACACATTAAAAAGTGCAAACACACATACATATGTATGTTTCTATGTAGCAGAGTTAGCTTTAGGTAATAAAATAAAAAGTTTGCGGCGCTAATAAAGCATTTACATACATACATATATACGTATGTATGCAAGAGCTACTGAATGTCTCACTCAACTCTCTACATACACATACATACATACATGCATACATACATACATACATACTCGTATGTGTCAATATATAAGTACTTAGTGAAGGCAAGAAAAATCATAAAGTATGGCTGTATGTTAAGGAAAAAAAAAAGATGGAAAAGGAAAAAGCAAATGTAAACCACAACAACTGCCGCTACCATTTATGGGCTGCAGCAACAAGCATAGCAACAACAACAACAACGACGACGCTAAATGTTTGCAACTTTTGCTTTGCCGATCATTGTTGCCTTAGCAAATATCGGGTTTTTTTTTTCACCAACACTTTTTTTCACAATAGTTTTGCTGTTGTTGTTGTTGTTACTGCTGCTATTTACTACTACTACTACTATTATTATTATTATTTCTTCTAGTTCTTTATGGTCACCGCGTTCTATGAACGTTAACGACATGTCAACTACTGTTATTGTTAGACGGCGTGCATATCCGTGGCGACTAAATTATGTTGTTGCTACTCGACGGTAAAGAGCAGTTTTTGTTGTTGTTGTTGCTGTTGTTACTCCGGCTGCCAATGGAGTGTGGTGAACGATGGTCGGTCGATTGGTTGCTTGGTTGATGGTTCGTGTGCAATAGAAAGCGCTGAAAGGCATTTATGTGCACAAATGTGACAACTGCAACAACAACAACAACAACAACAACAACAACAACAACAACAACAACAACAACAACAACAACAACAATGAGTATTACAATTGCTAGAGGAAAACAAAAACAAAAGGCAGCGTCAATACTACATACATACTTGTATATTGACAAGAAAAAACCAATGCGAACGCATAAGGAAGCAAAATACAACAACAACACCAAAAAAACAACGGAATTAATATAAAAAAAGTAGTTTTGTACGAAGAAGGCAAAACCAAACAAACAAGCCAAGAACAACAAAAGTCAACAGTGAAATGTTGTAGGAAGAAAGCCTGTGATTTTATAGGCACAAATGCATGTATAAACATACATATTTATATGAACTCACATACTCACGTACTCCTATACATACGCATATTGCATTTAAGTCTAAAAAAAAAAAATGTCGGCAAAAGGGTTCAAGCCAGTTGTACACGGACATTGCAAGTAGGGCTACAGAGCAAAAGGAATGTACATATGTATGTAAGTAGGCTGAAACATATTCTCTTATATGTATGTATATGAACATATGCGTATATTATACAAGAGCATGCATACTTATATGTACTTAACTCAGAAGCGCACAAGAGAACTATGTAGGTGGGGTCGTGGGCATGCTTGAGAAAGTTTTGAGCGATTCCTTCCGGTAATCTACACTTCTGGGCGGTTTTCAAAAGGAGGAAATCTCCACCATGTTGGAGCAGTGACCTTAAGCTCTTAAGGAGACTGGTAAGGAAATCTCGTAGGATCAAAATCTGGCAACCTTACCGCTCAACAATGAAAACCTGCAAGGAGTCTACAGGGCTTGGTAAAGTACTTTCTAAGGAGCACTACAATCCGACCTATATTAAGAAGCAGTATGGTGGCTGGACAACTACTTCCTTAATGAGCTCCTGAAAGTACATTTCCCTGGTTGTCATGAAAAAATGGAAGGAAAGATACTACTAAGCTAAAGGAACCAATGTCACAATGACTTAAAAAGATCTACAAGGCCAGTATCCAACTATCTTACATCCGAAGAAGCTGGCAAAGAGTAAAAGTGGTATTTATACCGAAAACGGGGATAAAACGGGGAGTAAACGACAGAGCCAAGAGTTTCAGATGTTCAAGCCTCACTTCCTTCATGTTGAAGGTGCCGAATAAGCTTATTATATACACATCAAAGATTTTGAAATCTCCCTATCTTTACGCCTACTGAATTCAGCTAGCATCTTCCAAGTGCGGAGGTACTAGCAACTGAAAATGCCTGCATAGCACAAATAAACAAATACGAGAGGATACGGAAGGTAACTACATATATACCCAAATAAGATAGTCAGACAGCATTGCTGATTTTATCATCCCCTATGATAATATGAAACCTCGTCAACATTTCAAGAAGGCTCTAAGCTCCCTGGCAGGTCAACTCGCCATCTCCATTATCTTGGTTACCGGCCACATGAACATTTTCGGCACCGAGAAAGCTGACGAGTTGAACAAGTCTAAAGCATCTGAAGCGGAGCTAATACCATGTCCATTAGGAATGATCAAGAGAAATCATCTTTTTCAATTTGAACAAATTGCACTTAACAGATGGAAATCCCTACCCAACTGTAAGATAGCGACAAATCTGTCCCACGTATGATATGATCAGAACAAAGGGCATATTAAAAAGGTCGAGAAAAAGTATATATAGATTTACAGCTACTACATATAATGAATAATTGGCCTTTTCATTTTCTCTGCGGATGTCCAGCTCTCTCGCTAATTCGACCCGGCTCAGAGAAATTCTAAGGTTCGCCTGAATTTAGTTGAAACGCGGAAAGTAGGAAAAGCAAAATACGTGCCTTGACACCGCTTCAATCATCAATGCATTTAGTGAATCACACAAAAAACCGTTGAGTATATTGTATTATGCGGCGTCTGTTGCCATAATACACCAAACACTGTCGCCAAAGTAGCAGCACTTATAACCCACGTCCACTTTGTTGGTCTATTTTTCTTAAAATTCTGTTTTTTTAAAGGATTGATCCTCACTCTGGAGAGACAGACTTAAAGAAAGTGTTCAAAAGTGCACAGATTTAAAGTCACAACTTTGGTTTTACCATTGCCGCTTAAAAAATGTAAATAAGTTTACCTAGCATCGAAGGTTTGGAGATTCAACATCATCGACGCTTATTATTTTTTAAGCGAATTAGGTGAATATAATATAGAGAAAAATTATCTTGTAGTGATGGTCGCAAGCTACTTAAAATAAGCAGTTGATAATCCAACAACGAGCGGCTCTCATAAGCATCTGTGGTCCACTAAGGACTACCCCAACCTTGACTCTTAAAGCTGCATATGTGTAGTAAAGTACCTGAGGATACTGCCTGTAGGTGTATCCTTGCAGTGGAAGACTCAGCCAGTTTAGATATTTGGTCTGCCCGAGAGTGTTGTTTGTTGTTGTTATAGCGGCTTGTTCAACCCGGCCTATGAACAGCAAAATTTAGTACATGTCGTGGAGACCATCTAACGGGAGGTATAGAAAATAAGCTTTTTCGACTGCTTCGTTAGACAAGCGGGTTTTAGTGGACATGCAAAGAGGTGGTTAGTGTCGGGCGGGGACTCATTTCATGCAGCGCGTACGTTAAGTACTCCAGGGTCAAGTCTGGATAGGTAGGAGTGCAGCCCTTGACATTCTCAGGCCTTAATTGTTCCAGTATTACTCGGGTCCAACGAGACAGCTCGAGCTCTTCTTTTACTATGGGTGGTGCTTGGAGATTGTAGTCCTAGCATGTCATTCCGGGAAAACGAGCTTCTAATAGTGCTGAAGGACCCTCTATGAATGGTGCCTAAGGTCAGTCAGTATGTTGTCCTATTCAGTGGTTCTGTTTTGTGGTGCTGAATGGAGTCTTTTAGGTCTAGTACTCCCTCGGTGATGTACAGGGTGGTGGTCTGCTATGATCGTTCTTATGGTAGAATCTGCGGTGTGCAGGTGGTATTCAGGTAAAATCAGGAGGCTTCAGGTTATAGTAATAAGGGTGATATTTTTAAAGGTTTGTAGCTCCTCCATCTACGTTTTGCTGTTACCCGGTGTCCAAATCGGCACATGGTAATAAATGAACGGTTAGCTAATTACCTTGTAGATTGCGAGTAGGCGCTACCGCGATTTCGGCCGAGCTCCTCCTACAATTTGCGGTTTTTGCGTTTTGCGTCTTGTTTTTGCTAACAAATGGAGGACCTACATTCTATTCTAAGCCGCCTCCGAACGGCCGATAGATTTTCATGAGGAGCTTTCTATATCATGTCAGAAATACACGCGAATGGCGTGACATTCCCTGTCGAGTGGCGACCGCGTTTTGAAAAATTAATTTTCTATAAGTTGGGATGTTGCTCGAATCTGAACTCGTACCCTGATCTTCCGAATAGTAGTACGCAATGCTAACCACTCAGCAATAGCGATGAGAAAACACCACCCTGCGGAATCCCTTACCTAATTTTCAGGGTTTTGAGTTTTGAGTCTAAGGTTGATAGGCATGTAAGGCATCAATATCGAGCCGCAATTAAGGAGTTTTTCGAACAACTTGACTGCGGCGGCACCTCGTCGATGTATTTCTGCATTAACTAAAGCGTTTTTAATTCCATTTGCATCACAAATATTCAATATCAACCAAATCAATCTATCGGATAATTTTTTCTACGAACATAACCATACCTCCTACATTATGTGTTTCCAAAAAGATTTTCTGAACATTTCGCTCCATGCGACATCTAGCGAACAAAAAAGCATACATTTTTGTTAATATTTTATCCCATGAGCCTTTTCAATTCCATTAAAACTAGTTTAAAAATATAGATATCAAATCTACATGTGCGCCATCTAGCGGCTTCAAACATGTCTCATGCCCTTTCCACTCGTCATCTATATAAGTATATGTATAGAGAGCAGATAATCCGTAATGTGTGGCGCTTTCTTCTCAATAAACTTTGAAAATTGGGAACAGCACGACATTTCGAGCTGTCCAGGAATCAAAGACAAAAAATTAACGTAAAAAATTAAATTTGAATATTTTAAGGGTCATGAATCTATGGAAACATATGTATGTATATGAAAAATATAAACAAAACTTTCATCTCGTGTACTTACGTTTTGGGAACAATGGTGGTCTGTATCGTCCACTGCCACCACTACTGCTGCCAATATTGATGTTGGTTTGGTTACCATTGCAATTGTTGTTGTTGTTGTTGCTGCCATTAAAATTATGATTACTGCCAACACCGACACTATTGTTGCTATTTATGCTATTGATAATATTAGCAATATTGTTGTTGCCGCCATTGCTTAATGCGCCATTAGCATTTGGTTGGCCACCACCTGCACCAACACTACGCTCACCAATGCTACCGACACTACTGGCAGCGCTGCCAACGCTATTACTATGATGACTACTCAAACTGAAATTGCTGCTCCTTTCCGATTGTTGTTGTTGTTGTTGGGATTGTGAACGTTGCAATATTGCTTCCGCAACTGCGGAGCTGCTGCTAGTGCCGCCTCCACCACTGCTGCCGACGCCGACGCCGACACCTCCAACAGTTGCTGGTGACGATGCCAAGGCACCGCCACCGAAGAGGCGTCTTTGCTGTAAGAAAGCCGTTTTGTTGCTTGTTCGCGATGACGATGTGTTGGAGTGTTTGAAAATTATTGGTATTTGTTGTTTTTGTTATTTTCAAAGGCGAGTCTTTCTAATGGATTTTATTTTTTTGCACTTTTTTTACTTTATCAATGTTATTATTTGTTTACTTTTAAGATTGCGAGATTTTGCAAACAAAAATTTTGTTGTGTTTGTTTGTTGTTGTTATCTAAAAATCTATTTGCACTTTCCTATGTTTACTCCCTACACATTCATGTTTAATTTAACTTTTTTTGTTCTATTTCAGATTTTTTTAAATCATTTTTGCTTGTATTGTTGTTGCTGCTTTAATGACTGCAAATTAAATATTTACGTTAACGCCGCTGTGCTGTTAACATCATGTTTTCAGTTGTTTTTATATGTGTATTTAATTAATTTATTTTTTATTTCATTTTTTTTTTGCTTGCTTCTCTGTTATCTTATTCTATTTGCTTGATCTTAGCGCGTAACTCCATTGCTCATTGAATTTCCAACGGCAGCAATAATTTATTTTCATTTGTTGGCGCAGAACTGCTTACCAATTCGGATTGCTATCTGCGTGCATATCTGAATATATGTATGTACATATGTCTTTTTATGTATGGAAAGGGTTATAAATTTAGTGGTTTCGTAAGTGTCGGGCTGTATTTTGACATCTGGCATCTGGCAAACTTAACTGTCAACTTAAACATGTTTTGTTTTAGTTAAAAGTCAGGCATTTCTGAATATAAAGGGCGATCCATTTAGAGGTTTTCTACTTTTTGAAAAAAAATAAATAGAAAAAATTTAAATTTAATGGCGAATTTTTATTATCATACGAACGAACATTCTTTGGCATTTATTTTTTTAAGATTATCTCTTTCAAAATTTTGTCGCAGCTTCGTCTCAGATGATCCATCTGTTGAGTCTAATTTTCGATGACTCGTTCGAGCACTTCGACTTGTAACTGTCGAATGACACGCGAGATGTTTTGCTCCAAGGCCTGAATCGATACGGGATTGTCCGCATAGACTTTAGACTTTACATATCCCCACAAGAAAAGGTCTAACGGTATGATATCACACGATCTTGGTGGCCAATCGACCGGACCATAACGTGAAATTATCTGCTTACCGAAGTGTGCCCTTAATAAATCAATGGACTGATGCGATGTGTGGAAAATGGCGCCGTCTTGTCGAAACCAAATGTTACGGAGATCACGAGCTTCAATTTCAGACATCAAATAGTCGGTTATCATGGCTCGATAATGGTCGCCATTGACGGTTACGTTCTCACCGGCAACATATTTGAAGAAATATGGACCGATGACTTATCCATTTATCCAGAAATGGGCTTCATCGCTGAACAAAATTTGGCTCGAAAACGTCGGATTTTCTTGGAACTTTCAAGATCAAATATAGCGAAGCGATATCGCTTGGGAAGGTCGAACGTCTTCAGTTCTTGCAAAAGTTGTGTTTTGTACACTTTCAATTTAAGATCTCGACGTAAAATGCGCCAAGTCGTTCCATACGTCACTCCGAGTTGCTGAGAACGGCGCCGAATTGACTCTCCATGGTCTTCGTGTACACTTTCAGCTACGTCCGCTATATTTTCTTCACTGTGTGCTGGACATGGTCTATTCGGTCGAATATTATCCAATAACGAATGCTGGGTCTGGGTGATGGTGTTGTGAACAGTACGCCCAGAAGGCCGATTATGTTGAACATAAGTTGAGCAAAGCGCGCGAAACACATTCTTTACAGAACGTGAATTTTCGTAATAAAGTTGAATGATTTGTAAACGTTATTCAGGCGTAAATCTTTCCATGATGATGTCAAAGAACACTGAACAAAAACAGCATGAAAGCTTGACACGACTCACGCGTGGCTGTCAAAAGAAAATGCTACTGATAAAAGTTCACCTACTTGGATCACCCTTTGTATTACAACAAGAGATTACATAGCCGATGTTAGCTCTGTGGTCGAGCACTCGCCTGTTATATCATGATAGTCAATCTCAACAATAAGAAATCTGATGGGGAGATGTGGTGATCTCCCAAGATGCTATCACTTTCTTTGTTCTACTCGCTTAGTTGAGACACCTATAACCTCAGCCACCTCTCGAACTTTTATTCTCCGATCGTTCAATATCATTCCGTGGATTCTATCGACAATTTTTGACGTGACGACCTCAGTTGGGCGACCTGAACGTCCGCCGTCACTTGTACGAGCCACAATGGAACTCATTGAACCACTTCGTAACCATTGAAATTGGTGACCATTATTTATGAAGTATTTTTTACATTTCTGTGATAGTTGTTTTACACAAAAAATAATATTTAATTTTACTGTAGTCTATTAATCGATAACAGTTGAGCAGTAACTGCGCGTCAAATTCGAAAAATTCCTTACTTATCAAACACCCACCGTATCATACAATTTTAGCTTTGCTCTATGCCTAATTAAAGAAGACAAAGTCGTATACGGCCAAACCAGCAATGTTTACCAATTTGTAGTGGCCTTTTGAGGCCCATACAGCAGAATTGTCAACACAATCAAAAGAATTTACGGCGTGTACTAGTTATACTTGACATTATTGTATTTTATTTTAGTTTAATTTTATTAAATGAAACCGTTAAATAAATTTTTGGCATTCTTTACACTATTAAGGCTTCAAAGATTTTTTAAGTGACAGCAGAGCGTCACTGCGCATAAAGAATGTGTGTTGAACTTAAGCAACCACACCAATCTAGGATTAAACCATTTTTCGTAGCTTAAGTGCACATAGACGCATACACGTACATACGTATATACTAAGCGGCCGCGATAGCCGAGTAGTTAGCATTGCGCACTGCCATTCGGAAGGCCCGGGTTCGAGCCCATGTTCGACGAACATCCAAAATTATAGAAAATTAATTTTTCTAATAGCGGTCGCCCCTCGGTAAGGAATGTCAAGCCCTCCTAGTATATTTCTGACATAAAAATCCATTGGCCGTTCGTAGGTCCCTTCATTTGTTGGTATAAACATCAAGACGTGAAACCACAAATTGAAAGGAGGAGCTTGTCCGAAAATCGCTTCAGTGGTTACAAAGCGCCAAATATATGGTATGTTTTTTTGCGGGCTGAATCAAAGAATATGTATTAAATTTTGCGTTAAAAATGGAATAAAAAGTGCTCCAATGCACTTGAAATGTTGAATGTGGCATTCGATGAGTCCACTTTGTCTCAAAAAAGTGTTTATAAGTGTTACAAGCGCTTTACAGTAGGCTGAGAAGATGTTGATGACGATGAGCGTCCTGGAGGTAAGACTACGTCAACAAGCGAAGAAAATATCAAAATATTAGGGAACTTGCATTGGATTTTGGCATATCAATCGGCTCATGCCATTCAATTTTCTCGAATTTTTCGGGCAGCGAAAGTTTGTTCCGAAATTTCGAAATTTTGAGCAAAAGAAATGTCGCATTGGTATCGCTCAGGAGTTGTTGAATGACGTCAACAACGATCCAGGTTTGCTCAGATGGGTTATAACTGGTAACGAAACTTGGGTATATAGTTATGACGTCGAAACCAAGGCCCAATCATCCCAAAGTAAGCTGCCAGATGAGCCAAGAACGAAAAAGGCACCCCAAGTTCGATCAAATGTGATGGTTTCGCTCACTGTTTTCTTTGATTACAAAGATGTGGTGCATCATGAGTTCCTGCCAAAAGGTCGTACAGTTAAAAAGGAATACTAAAAGGAAGTTATGCAACGTTTGCGGGAAGCAATACGGCTCAAACGATCGGAATTGTGGTAAAGCAATTCTGCATCACGATATTGCACCAGCTCACACATCAATGCTTATTCGTGAATTTTTGGACAAAACAAAACCTTAATCATGCCTCAACCAACATATTCACCAGATTTGGCTCCCTGCGACTTTTTTCTATTCCCAAAACTACAGACACCAATGAAAGGAAAGCGTTTTGCCACAATTGATTAGATCAAGTCAGAATCGAAGAAAGAGCTGATGGCCATTCCGAAAAAGGTATTTTTAAAAAGCGCTTCGAGGATTTGAAAAAGCGCTGGTGCAAGTGTATTATACCCGAGGGGTGATTACTTTGAAGAGGACAAAATAGATATTGATGAATAAATAAGTACCTTTCAAAAGAAAAATTCAACAATTACTTTTTCCTTTGAACACATCTCGCTTATATATATATATATATTTATATAGTACAATATATAATATAAGGTAGTTGGCCTAGAAGGAAAAACATCAATCATCACAGCTCTTGTTCTGCAACAGACTACCCCCATCCTTTTTAAATTTCTCTGGAAGAGACTAATATTAATTCTGCTCACTAACTACAAATTAACATGCAACACTTTAATTATTAGCTTTCAAAGCATAACCTACTTTGTGAATGTCTTATGCTACTTCATTAGCAGATTTGAATAAAATAAAAAATAAATAGCTATACACTTTCAGTCTTTTCAAAACCTTCCTTTCAATACACACTCTTTATATAATGCTATGCTAGGTACGTATTTACATATATTCATGGAGATACATAAGTACATACACTGTAGTTCACACATTCGCGCATTTATCAATTTATGAAACACCCAAATGTCCTTGAAAACTACACACATATACATACACACTTAAAGACAATATTTGCGCAGAGATGCCTCGTCCTCCTGTGACGGACAAAAGTCTACATACACCACCGCCTGTATTAGTTGTGTTGAAAATACTCTCACTTTGCTGAAAAATGTTTGTATACAGCTTTACTTTAAATCCTTTTCTAATCACATGTATTGAAACAAATCCATTCTCTAACATAAAATAAAATATGGTGAAAAGACGCAAAAATGTCTTTGATAAAAGTCTACATACCAGTTAGGTACCATTTTTTTAATATTTATTATATTATGTTTTCTAATTTGCTAGTGTTGAATTTAGTTGTGGTTTAACTACATTATCATCAACAATGGTTCCGTGAAAAGAAATATCCATTGAGGTAAGAATCTTGGCTGTTTAGCACAGAAAAGAGAAGAAATCGTATGGTGAAATTTCAAAAATTTTAAACTTAAGTCGACAACAGTACAAACCAGTGTTAAAAAACTTTGAAAAAAAATGGATCCACCAAAAATAAGGCAGCGTGTTGGCTGCCCGAAGAAACTAACTCGCAGAGACATCAGCTTTCTTCTGAAGGAAGTGAATGATGATCCTAAAGTTACTGCTCCAAAATTAGTCGAAAACATCGCAAGAACAGTAAGAAAGTGTGGTGTCCATCCAAGAGCAATTCGAAAAGCTCTGAACGATTACGGCTTCCACAGTAGAACGCCACATAAAAAGCCTCTTATTTCTGAAAAAAAAATTATAAATTTCGCTTGGAGCTCGCCAAAGCACATATAGACCACGGAAAGGATTTTCGGCAAAAATTCTTGTTTACAGACGCACTATTTTCAATATTTTAGACAGCGATGGAAGAGCAAAAGTTTGGAGAAAAGAAAATACTGCATTTAATGCCAAAAATATAGTACCAACAGTGAAGCATGGTGGCGGCGGCAACGTAATGGTTTGGGCAGCGGTTGCTGCATCTGGAGTTGAAAAGCTTGTTTTTATTGAGTGTAACATGGGTCGGTTCAAATATAAGTAATTGTTGGAAGCTAAGCTGAAGCCTTCGACGGACAGCTTGGAGCTTGGCACAGGCTGGATCTTTCAGCAGGATAATGATCCCTAGTACACGGCTCATATTGTTAAGGATTGTTTGCTTTATCACACTACAAGGAGACTACACACACCACCTCAGAACCTAGATTTGAATGTTATTAAATAGGTCTGAGAGATTTTTGAGCTAAAAATTAGAAAAAATCCGATTTCCAGCTCGGCATTACTCAAAGAATGTCTTATTGAAGCTAAGGATAGTATTACTTCCTCAGAATTGACAAATTTAGTAGCTTCGTTGCCATGACAGCTTCAAGCTGTTATTGATGCGATTGGTGGACCAGCCAAATACTAAAAAGATCATGTTACCTGATATTAACCAATGTTTTTGCGCTAAGATAGGTTATGTATGTACTGTATGTGGACTTATGGCAATGTTGGATTTACGCTTTTTTTTCTTAATTTACTATTTTATGTTAAAAAATGTTTTTTGCTGGTTTTTTATGATAAGGGAAAATAGTTGAAATAAACTATGTCGTTAAATTTTCCAATAATAAACTTTTTATATTTTCAGTTCAACGAAAACAGGTGGTGTTTATAGACTTTTGCCCGCCACTGTATGTACATATAACACTTACAGGATGCAATTGCCAGCATATCACACACTACACAAGTATACACCAATATACGTACTGTCATTTATTAGGTCGCTTTATGTGTGTATTTGAAGAGATTCATTTTTGCAAAACGTTTTGAAAAAGACTGTGATTTGCGCACTTCTTGCAATCATATATGTATAAATATTTATATAGCATAAAGGATAGATATGTATGTACAGATATAATTTTTATTACATTTTTAGTTTTTTTATATTATTTATTTATTAAATTTTTTGTTATTTTTTTTTAAATACATTGTATTTACACAGTTATTCGGTATGACTTGGGTATTATTTACTTAAAAACCACACAGCTGTCAAGTAGAAACAGTCATTACATATTGCAATCAGATATTGCGAGGAATTGATTTATAAATACATATATATACATACATAGATTTGCAATATTTATTTATTTTTAATTTAATTTAATTTTTTTATTTTTATTTTTATTTTTATTTTTTTTTTCTTTCTCATTGAAACACTTGACAATTTATTTGCACGTTTTTTATATATTTTATATTTTATTTTTTTTTTATAAATTTCTATAATTTTTTTTTATAATTTTCCAAAATTTTTTATAATTTTTTATAATTTTCGCTTCAATAAAATATTTTTCTTATTACACATTTAACGCACAAAAATCGACAATATGTCGTTTCACCTTGGCCTACCCCAGCATTGCAACTATCACAAGTCAAAATACCAAATTTAACAAACTGAACGTTGAGAAAGCGTTTTCGAAAATTCACACGATGCGACATTAACAACAACAAAAATATGCTTGTTAGCAGCAGCGTACGCTAGATGAAAATATGCAGAAAATGTGCTTCTATTCGTAAGGGTTGTTTGCTTATTTATTATTGTTATTGTTGTTGTTTATGCGTTGCACCATCACCACCACCATAAAACAATACAATAAAACACTATGCGCATTGTTGGTGGTACGGCATGTGTCAAAAACAAGGGGTGGCAATGTGGTGATTTTAGTGCAAGTACTGTTTTTGTTGTTCTTACTTATGCACCATAAAAAGCGTACCGCGTAGAGTCGTTGTTGAGGTTGAGCGAGCGAGCGAATATAAACAACCGAAACACCTTTTATACTTACAACTCTTCGTGCGCGCACACAAAATCAAAATCGAAACACATGCAAACAACTCAACAATTCGGAATGAACTGAGACCGCACTGCGCTAGCCATCGCAAGCAATGTGTTAGACAAACGACAAGGCAGCAAGCCAAAACCTCACCAGCTGAGCGCCGCTGTATTGCGTCGCGTCCGATGCGAGACGAAGTCGATGTATCGTCGTCAATGCAGCAGCAATAAAGCAATTGGGGGGCGTCATTGTAGTGTTTGGTGTATATACAAATGCTCGCAGTCGCATAACTCCATATCGTCAGCTGTGAAAGCAACAAAGAGTTTTTTGATGTGCGCACAGTGTGCGTCATTTTTGTGGGCACACATTATTTGAATTGCCTTATGATGAGTGTAATATGTACAAATTAAATGCTGAAATAATTGAACACTGCTGTGAAGAGAGCAGTCCAAAATTCAGTGAAATTATTTAGATTTCTCTAAGGACGAAGAAAATTAAATGAGTTATTCAGCGTATAAAATATAGAGTTTATCATAGGATAAGAAGTTGAGAAATGCGTTGAAATAATTTAAATTTTTTTTTTTTTTTTAATTTCCTTAATAGTATAAATTAAATGGCCAAAAAGTGCTGTTTAATGGTGTTAACCTTTATTATTTAGGAAAAACTTTTGAATTTAAAAACTGCTTCCACATTTAATTTAATATTTTTTAACAAAGGGAGTTAATCGATGTGTGCACCGAACGGTCCAAATAATAATATTTAACTCCTGATCCATAAGAAAGTCCAGAATGGATTCAAAAGACCGTTTGGCATATCAAAAAAAAAAATCCAGACATGTTTGACCCCAGTTTCTGAAAGCTTGTAAAACGAATTTTGAATTTCACGAGCCGTTGCGTTGTTTGTGTCTTGATTTCAACTCTCATTCAAGCGCATTTGACATATCTGACGCGCTTTTACATATTAAGAAAACTATTTTGTATATTCTCAACTAACGATTAAATAAAATTTTATATTTGAATTAAGTTAGTTTTAAAAATCAGTTGAAGAATTTTTGTTCTGTAGCTGAACTTTTTTAGTTCTCGACACTAAACAAATCCCTGCTCATCGCGACTCGGTATTCTTGAAAAACAAAAGAAGTTCCGTACGTACTGCGGAACCGTTGGGAATAAAAATAATTTGAACTTGGTGGCATGATGGGAGAAATCTGCATGTGGTTGACGAATCCAACATTGTTCTCTTATTATTCTCGACAATCTTCTATTTATCAATTACATAAAAACATAAGAAAATTTTCACTTTTTCATAAAAAAAAACGCCAAACATATACATACACTTTAAACAAACGAATAGAATTTTTATAAACTAAGCTATTTAAAAATTGTGTTTAAATAGAATGTTTATAAACTAAGCCATTTAAAAATTGTGTTTAAATGAGATCATTGAGTTGATTTAGTAGTCAAGATCCCCGAATACAAGAGTATTTATTACCATAATTTCAAACACTTCAAAATTCCTAATTCCTTCGTCAGTTTTAAAGCCGGCATTATGAAGTAACATAAAATTTTATGAAAATGTTTTCTTGATCTCATTGAAAACAATTATAGTTTTGGTATAACAAAATATGCAATTAAAAAAACTCTAACAAATAGGTCTTTTGAATAAAGCTCATTCACTTACATATAAAATAAACAATTACAGGCCGCAATAAACAATTAATAATTATCGTTTCTTTTCTTTACTTTATTAAAGATTCCAACCGTTACAATTTGATCAAATATGATTTTGTACTATTTTTCAATAAATTGTATGTCAAATTCTCACATTTATAGACTCCTGTTTAACAGCTCGCTTCTCTCTAGCCTTTCTACTTTCTACAAAGTCGACTTGTATTTTATATTCCAATGTTATCTAAAATTTCAACAAATGCAAATAAATATTTAATGCATAAATAACCATAGTTTTCAATCGCCTCCGAGCTATTTCTTTATGTGAGAAATACATATATTCGCATGGGTTGATATTTCATACTCCAAACGGAAACCAGCAGAAACAAATTTCAGATTTTGAAGCCTTACTATTCGGAAAACTTGGTTAATTAAGAAACGAATATGCTTCAGTAAGTCTTAATAAACGTTTTATATATTCATTCTCTATTTAGGAAGCTCAGAAAATAGCATAATTCAAAGTGTAAATATATTAAAAGCTTAATTGTTAAAATCAAAATTCGATTTACGATTCCAGTGAAGTATAAAAGATGGACAGACAATTATAAGCTCCGAGAATGTTCTTAATATGAAACTAATACCTCTTCAAAAATGCATTAGCCATTCAACGACTTCTAAAAACTTAAGGTCCGTAAACTAAAAATAAATAACTAATTAGTTCTTAATTTATTTGAACTACTTCATTTCGGTAAAAATATTAAATTTACACCGAATTTATTTTCCATTTTTTCCTATAGCCTAAAGTGTTAGCTCTATGAATTTAGCATATCAAATATTTTAAGCTAATATGCATATGTTTAATTTAGGTTAACTGTTGTTATATTGGCTTTAAATATAATTTCTTTTAAGTTAATTTATGGTGTTTTTTATTTGAGTTAAAATACATACATATCGAATTTTATTTTTCTTACTCAATAGATAAATAATAGGTGTTTAAAATTTTTTTAATACACGTATAAAGTAATTTAGAATATTAGGTTCTTCATTAGGCTACTAATTTTTTGTAATTTTTGGGCCAGTGTGAAACTGACTAAATGGACTTAATTTATTTAAAGCTTCTGCGAGAGTCTGTAAATGAAATGTAATATTTAATTTATCACTTTTTTTTAATCCTCATGGATTTTTCAAGCCACAGTGTATATGTCTTTTTTTTTTTGATTTCCAATAGAGTTACGAGATGATGTAGCGATGAAGCAAAGCGAGAATAATTTTTTTTTAAGAAATAATAAATAAAGAAGTAAATAAGTCAAAACGCGACCATAAAAATTCCGCGCAGTGTACAAAACTCATTGGCACGAGCGCAAACCAAGCCGCACACGAGCTCCAATGATTCTCGTGAAAGAATATTAGCTGCAACACAGCACACATTCATAGTTTATACATATGTACAACAACAACAATGCTATATAAAACCAACGAGTGCAAGGCTCAAAACAGAAACAACAGAAGAAACGAGGAAAATACAACAAAAAAGCTTGTGGAGGGAAAACATTGGAAAATGCTCGCGGTGAGCATTTTATTGCAATATACGAGCATGTACAATATAAAATATATGTACATACATATATATGTACAAATACAGAAAAGCAAGAACAAGTGAGCGAATAACATTGTTGTGATGCGTTGGAGCTGAGAAATGCATCGAAAGCAGCTACAGTGGTGGCTAATTAAATTGTGTGTGGCATAAAAAAAATAATTATTTGCTACAGCCGAGCAGCCACACATAATTTCAAATCCTGGTCATCTACAGCTTTATAGATTTTTTGCTAAAAAAAAATCGTTCACAGGCAAAATATGTTTTTAACATGAAAATATACTTTTTATAAAAGAATTTTTTTTTAAATCAATAATTTAATGATCACTAAAAGTGATACGAATTTCGAGTTCTTTTCTGAATTTTTGACAAGGAATATATTTTATTTTTTTAATATCTCAATCCATTGTCAAATTTCTTTCACTTGCATTAGTACAACTGCTGTTGTACATACAAATGTATGTACATACATATATGGCATTGGTGCCACACGCCCCTCAATACAATTGATAAGATCATCGAACTTATAAACAAACTTTAAAACATACACATGTACACACGAGTGTTTATCAACAATGCTTACAAGGAGAGATAAGCGAAAGCAGTGATTTGTTGATGCTAATGCCATCAACAACTTTTCTGTTTACATTGAAAGGGTCCATGCCGGTGTGCACACATATTTGTTCATACTGCACTCGTAAATACCCAGTAGTAAAATTGGTTAACATCTAGAAAATTCAAGCTGAAATCGAAATAGTCCGAAAAGACAAAACAAAATTTTAAATCATGACATTAATCAAAAAATTAAAAAACAAAAAAATAAAATAAAATACTGATTTAATTAAATAAATATAGGGTGATCCAAGTAGAGGTAGTTTTTTCAACAGTTTTTTTTGACATATCACGCGTGAGTCGTGTCAAGCTGTCATGCTATTTCTGTTCAGTATTGTTTGGCATTTCATCATGGAGAGTCCTACGCCTGAACAACGTTTACAAATCATTCAATTTTATTACGAAAATTCACGTTCTGAATGTGTTTCGCGCGCTTCGCTCAACTTATGACCAACATAATCAGCCTACTGAGCGTACTATTCGAAACACCATCACCCACCTAGAAATCGAGCATTCTTTATTGGATAATATTCGACCGAATAGACCACTTCTAGCACGCAGTGAAGAAAATATAGCGGCCGTAGCTGAGAGTGTACACGAAGGCCGTGGAGAGTCGATTCGGCGCCGTTCGCTGTAACTCGGATTGACTTATGGAACGACATGGCGCATTTTACGTCGCGGTCTTAAATTGGAAGGGTACAACATACAGCTTGTGTAAGAACTGAAGCCACTCAAACTTCCCAAGTGACACTGCTCAGCTCTATGGGCTCTTGAAAAGATCCAAGAAGATCCCACGTTTTCGAGCTAAATTTTGTTCAGCGATAAGACCCATTTCTGGCTTGTTGAGTATGTAAACAAGAAAAATTGCCGCATTTGCGACGAAGAGCAACCTGAAGAGATTCAAGAGCTGTCATTTCCTCCGGAAAAAAACAACGGTTTGGTGTGGCTTGTGGACCGGTGGAATTATCGGTCTATATTTCTTCAAAAATGATGCCGGTGAGAACGTAACCGTCAATGGTGACCGATGCCTGAAATTGAAGCTCGTGATCTCCGCGACATTTGGTTTCAAAGTAAAGAAAATAAAATGGCATGAAGTGAGTATTCAAATAAAATAAAAATTTGAATAACTATGAAATTAAATTAAATTAAATAAAAGAAAATTTAATAAAATAAAATAAGTAATAATATAATAATATAAAAAAAATGTAATGAAAAAACATTATATATAAATCAGCCTTATTCTGCATATCGACTCGAATCGAAATTTTCTCTTTTTTTCCGTTTCGGTCAATCTTCGAAACTTTCAATTCTATCCAATTTTATGTATTCTGCATTTCGAACGTAGTCACGTTTTTGTATGTTGTAATCTAGTTGGCGGAGAATAATTCGATTGTATATTTTCGTGTACTTAAATAATATAATTTTAACAAAAATGTAAGTAAAACATGTCTTTTTTTAGTTTTATGAGCTTAAGGGGTTAGGCTACTCTAAAATTTTCGAAAAATGGATTTTTTCTCTCTTTCAAATGAAACATTATGGTCTCAAAAATGTTATGCCGGAAAATTATGACAGATAAAAACTTCTAAATGCCCCATTTTCGTTCTCTAGTTGAAGCGTCTGTTTCAAGTCTGTCATTTTTCAAGTTGCCCGGAAACATAGCTCAAACAATTTACAACCGATTCACTTAAAATTTTGACAACATATTCAGAAATACATTATCTACAGAAGTACGTAAGATTATTTATCTTATTAGTAACAAATTTCGAACATTTTTTAGGCCAAATTGGTACTTTTTCCTTTAGAGATCCGCCATTTTGTCAAAAATGCATATATTGAAAAATCCTACGTACTTCTGTAACTATTGCTAATAAAAAGCAGAGATCGTTCAACAACTTATTAAAATAAAAAATATTACAGGAGCTATGTGTCCGGCCGTGGTTCCCGAAAAAATGGAGACATCCTAGGGAGAACGCCGTATAGCCGCCATTTTTAAATCATTTTTTCTTAAAAAAGTATTTATAAGCATATATGTATGTATAATAAATGCCTTTTGTCAAAAAACAGTTTTATTTAATAATTTTTCCGAAAAAAATCTCAAAAAAGGCCTATTTTGTGGCCCTCTAGAGTGGCCTAACCCCTTAATGATGTTTTTTGATATAACACAAGGGCAATATGAAAATTTAAGGAGTTTTGATTCACCAGTAAAAGACTCCATGAATTCAAGAAAATTATGCAGTGGCCTTGACACTGTTGGCTGACACAGTCCTGCATTATAATCTGCACCAACTCTATGTTGGTAACTGCCTTCCGGAACCGGCCAGATGTGTCGACTATACCATTTAGCTCCCTTACATCGATTTGTTCAGATATGATGTTTCGGGTTAAAATTCCACCAAAACAGCATATAGGAGCGTAAAAGTTAGTATTCTACACAGGTATTTTCTTATATGTACATATATAACGACACTGAAAATATGCGTAATCGAATTTTGAATTTTGCAAATATTTTGATATATTCATAAAAGGCATAGAGAATTTCGGCAAAACGGCAGACAGCGTATTTTTCTTGTTTCAATCAATTTTATATTTTATTTTATTAAACCATTATTTGCAACAACAAAAATACCAAGCTCACAACTGAACTAGAATTTTTTTCAAAAATATGATAATCACTCCAACAACTCCATATTAAAAATACCTGCTGGTTTTACAAAAAAAAAAAAAAAAAAAAAAAAAAATGGCTGTTTTACTTATAGTTGTAGTGCTTTCCACACTAGTTTCGAAGTGGTTTTTAACTAATTCTTTAGATTGCGTGGTTAAATTAATTGCGCCTATAAATGTGTCTTATATACACATATGCATGCATATTGAAAATATTCAACAATTTGTTGTTTAATTAAAAAAATTTTAAATAAATAAACAAATAAAATACTTGCGTTAACGAGTATCTGCATACATATGTAAGTTCATGTGCTTCTAAAGGGTGATCCAAGTAGAGCTGCTTTTTTCAATAGCCCTTTTTTGACAGATCATGTGTGAGTCGTGTCAAGCTGTCATATTATTTTTGTTCAGTATTGTCTCTTCATGGAAAGACTTACGTCTGAATAACGTTTACAAATCACTCAACTTAATTACGAAAATTCACGTTCTGTAAAGAATGTGTTTAGCGCGCTTCGTGCTAATTACTACTGAGCGTACTATTCACAACACCATCACCCATCTTGAGACCCAGCATTGATTATTGGATAATATTCGACCGAATAGACCATGTCTTCAGCGCCGTTCGCTGCAACTCGGACTGACGTATGGAACGGCTTGACGCAATTTAAGTCGAGATCTTAAGTTGAAAGCGTACAAAATACAGCTGGTGCAAGAACTGAGACCGTTCGATCTTCCCAAACGACTTCGCTTCGCTCTATGAAAGTTCCAAGAAGATCCGTTGTTTTCGAACCAAATTTTGTTCAGCGATGAGGCCCATTTCGGGCTCAATGGGCATGTAAACAAACAAAATTGCCGTATTTGGGATGAAGAGCAATCTGAAGAGATTCAAGAGCCGCCATTCCATTCAGAAAAAAAAAACGGTTTGGTGTGGTTCGTGGGCCGGTGAAATCATCGGTCCATATTTCTTCAAAAATGATGGCGATGAGAACGTAACCGTCAATGACGACCGTTATCGCGCCATGATAAGCAACTATTTGATGCCTGGAATTGAAGCTCGTGATCTCCGCGACATTTGGTCTCCACGAGACGGTGCCACTTCCCACACATCGCATGAATCAATGTATTTATTGAGAGAAAACTTCGGTGAGCAGATAATTTCACGTTTTGGGCCGGCCGATTGGCCACAAAGATCGTGTGATATCACACCGTTAGAACTTTTCCTGTGGGAAAACATCACGTGTATCATTCGCCAGTTACCAGTCGAAATGCGCGAAGGAGTCATTGAAAATTGGACTCAACGGATGGGCCATCTAAGACGTAGTCGCGGCCAACATTTGAAAGAGATAATCTTCAAAAAATAAATGCCAAAGAATGCTCTTTCGAATGATAACAACATTAATTTTGAATTTTCTGTGTTTTTTTTTATTTAAAGGAGTAGCGAACCTCAAAATGGATCACCCTTTATATAGCATATGTAAATATAGATGCATGTGCAGCAAAGTTTTTCCCTACGTCTTCTTCTATGTTTTCTTGCGTTCGTAAGTAAGTGATTGGTAAATACTTTAAGTATTCGAGATCGGCTTTTGGTCCGAAAAATCTCTATTACCTACGAGCTTCACTTCATAGATTAGGAGCGAGGACTCAGAGCGGTGTTTCTTTGTGGAAATAAATATTTCAATAGTTCTAGATTTTGAAAATTATGTACTTGAATGAATGGAAAGACACTACCTCGAAAAGATGTTACGAATTTTTTTTTTATTATTATTATTATTTTTTTTTTAAGTTAACTTATCTAGCATCCAGTGAGAATTTTGATCGAATAGGTAGAGAACTCAAAAAAGTATAAAAAATTCATTAAAAAAAAACATATTTTAAACAAATCTCCACGGGGGGTGCAGCATACTTATGTGTTTGGAAATTTTATTTGCTAGAAAGGAGAAAACGACCTATATTTTGTATTTGTATCAATCGCTCATTGGTCGCCTGACGTTGCTACACACATACATATTTGCTACTCTGGCAAATTTTACCTCCTACCACAACTCTCTGGATGCTTGCGCTGTAGGAGATAAGTATCCTACGAAATTTTACTATGTATTACTGAACATTACATAGTTGCATCTCCTACATACTGGTGACCTATTTACCCGCGTTGTATTGAGTACCTGAAAATTTGTTGCAAATTTATTCGTCCGCACGAAGTGCGCAATTGCAAAATTTTGATTTTGTCGTTTTGTGGGTTTACAATGTGGGCAAACCAAACCATACGAGAACATATGAAGCCATCGACAGGAGCTGACGAGGTGAGTGTGCTAAGTGGGAGCAAGAGATTACCTCCGAGGAGGTCGAATACTGAAGTGGTGGAAGTCAGTTTTTTGTTGAAATTACTTGCTCAACTAAGCGCCCTCATCTCGGGAGTAGATACTGTATCACTACATTGACGACGAAGACCAGCTCAACAGAGGTGCACATCATTCGCTATCTCTGAAATTCTTCTTCAACCAAGAAATAAAGCACTAATTACCAAGTAAATACTTAACCAATAGTAAAAGAAGCCTTAAAGATTATATACATATGACAGATGCAAGCCAAAAACGAGGAAAGTTTATATTTATCCCACAGCTCGGTCGATAGTCGGCCGAAGCTCACAAGGAGGGTGACCGGCGGAGTTTTCTAGAGATTTGCCAATTTCAGGACTTTAGAGTCAAAGACTACCCAGCTGAAGAAACTGAAGGAAACCTAATAATTTCCCACTTAGGTCAAATAACGACAACCGAAAAATACTATTGAAGGGCTTATTTTGGCCGATAATGGCTGTCGGTTGACAACCAGTGGAAGAACACTCAGTAACGTAGAGGTTTACTACTTATAGTTAAAATTTATATTTCAGTGATGCCAAGCAACAATCCGTCATGAACTATCCTATCCTAACTGGAATATAAGATATAATAATAGAAATACTCCTAATCGAGCCGAGGAATATTCAGAGCCGACTAGATCAATCTGCTGTAAGAACATCTGGCTATTTCTCATGGATATCCGCCATCCTTTAATCGAGCTATCACTTTGCCACACATTGAATTGGGTTAAGTTTATGCAGCTGCTTGTCCGCGATCAACATACATCCGTCTACAAGACAATGACAAAGGTAGTGTTCAACAGACACTTTCTCTTCTTCGTCCCTGCAACTACGACCCAAGTAATTAGAGTAATAACCAATTCTCACCCAAATTATGTTATTACACCCCGAGAACATGTCTCAAAGGATTAATCTTTTTGCTTCCAACGCGGGCCATATCTGTCTGCTAGTATAGGTTATAACTCTCTAATTCAAGTTGGTTTCCCATATTCTGTCACCTCTGGTATTCTTGTGAAAAACAGGTTGTAGAGTAGAAGCTGGAAGTGGAGCAGCTCTCCCAGAAACTATGAGAGATGTAATATTTGGGCATGTCCTACACAGGGATTTCTACAAGTCTAAATTGCGTTCGGAACCTAGTTGCGTTTTACATTTCTTGAAGTTTGCTGTACAGGTGTACTTCTTCTTCTTTGGCGTAGGCACCACTCACGCGACTACAGCGGAGTTAACAAAAACGCTCCATTCCAACTTTCTCTTCGCTGTTTGACGCCAGTTGGAAATACCAAATGTAGCCAGGCCTTTCTCCATATGATGTTTTCAATGGAATGGAGGTCTTCCTCTTTCTCTGCTTCCATGTGCGGTTGCTGCGTCGAAAACTTTGAGAAAGCTAGAGTGTTCTCATCTACCCGGACTACATGACCTAGCCAGCGTCCATCGGCCGCCGAACAAGTGAGTTCGAGAGAGTAGATGTTATGAGGACATCTGCAGACCGCTGAACTCTCACTGTCTGTCTTAGTGTGCTTCTGAAAGTAATTTTCTAGAAAGCTGCATTTGAATATGATTCAGTTAAATCCATCGTGGTATATGTTTTACCAGTGGACAATATTCGACTAGGGTTTATTTCATGCCCATGTCCGCTTTGCAAGCGTAAAGTGCAGTTATAACCTTATTTGACCTTTCTACCACAGTTGAAGTTGCTGTCTAAGATCATCTGAAATAATTGGTTGAAAAATGGGGGTTTGTACTAGTAGGTGAAACTATATCTTTGGTTTTCACTGTCCTCGCATCAGTTTTCTACAATGTTAGAGCATTTTGTTTTCCTCAGGCCTAGATATTTGCAAGGGCGACAGAGATACTGCTGGGAGTAGGCCCTCACATGAAGAGGGCCATCCCTATGTAGACAGCGAATATGCCATAAAGGCATTACTCATGCATCATAAAGTCGGCAGTGGTTGCACTTTGCGAAGAGGCAATCAAGAGATTGACAGAGTAAAGGACTTACCAGATCCATTAATGAAAGTAAAACACACACAAAAAATACTTAGTCAGGATAATAGGCCCTGAGCACGAGCGAAAATTATGTGCAAAACCTACGATGCAAAGCTCACTTAGTTTCTATTAGCGACAAAGAGGTCATAATCCAGGCTCTTAGCAGAGTTGTTAACATGGAATCGGAAAGAAAGGGAGATAGTACAACAAGTAATCTCTGAGTGCCCGGCAGGCTGCACTTAGTGGATGACCTCACTTAGCGAGGATATATTGCAACACCTTCAGTCTGCAGAGGTTAAGGGTTCAAAACGCTTGCTTCAATTTGCTAAAATAACAGTAATGTTCTTCAAATCAGAGACACAACAGAAAGTGTAGCAGAACATGATATCGGTCGCATGTAGTGCATCTGGTAACACTATGAACGTCTATGTGATTCTCCCTATGGAGGCAACCAGTTAGACCTAACCTAACCTCTCGCTGTTAGGCTACTGTCGTTAACGCATGCTACCACGCCGCAACCCGAGCTGTTCAGTTTCCTAATCAGTGTGTTTACTGTAGAACACCACAGCAGTGGATAGAAAACCACACAGTGCAGGATCGCTTTTGTAGTGTGTCTCGTGATGTTGATGCTACCCAGCTCGACGAAGGATCATACTTCAGAAGAGACTCCATAAGCTGGATTAAGGGCTGATCAAGACCCATTTCGTGAAAAGTTTCTATTACAGATTCGGGTAGAATGTTGTTAAAAGCTCTCTCTAAGTCGAGGAAGATGCCTAGAGTGTATTCCTTTAAAGCAACCCCTTTTTTATGTACAGAAGCAGAACTAAGTATCAAAACCGGTTCCTGTATCTATCCATGGGACGCACTCTGCTGATGGTTGAATAAGAGATGGTACGCGGCTTTTGCTTGTTCCGCTTGTTGGAGCGAAAACATTTTTACGGGAAAAGCTTTGTATCTATTTCAATGAAAGAAACTGTATTTGTTGTTGTGAAATTAGTTTAAAACCAATTAAATAAAGCATTCCGGCAAAATGTCGAAATAAATCTTGTTAAAATAAATTTTAATTACGAAAAATAATTAAACCACATTCACTTATTGGCAAAACGTTCTGTTTAAATGAGCTCATAGCCCAAGTCCGCTTGAGATAGTCAACTCCACCACTGCGGAAACAATATGGCAAGTAGAAATTACAACAAAACAATACTACTCATCATCAGCACATTGATACTATCATCTTTAGTTCACAATACAAACGGACGTCATCGTTCATACAATCATAATCCACTTCCACTCGTCCAGCCGCGTATACTTGGCGGTCACACATCAGTCCAGGCGCAATTTCCCTATCAGGTTCAGGTGATCGTCGATGCTGGCGACTATGAAAATCTGTGCGGAGGCTCAATAATAACGCGAAATCACATTTTGACTGCTGCACATTGTATTGATGGCAACAATTCGGTGAGCATACGTGCTGGAACTACAATTCTTAAACACGGCGGCATTGTCAAACAGGTGTCGAACGTGACAATACATCCGGCGTATACGGCCTATAATAATGACATCGCTATATTAAAATTGGAAAGTCCATTGAAGTTTAACCATTTCATCAAACCCATACCACTCGCCACAACTCGTATACCCAAGGGTGCTAAAGTCATTGTAAGTGGTTGGGGTCTGATGTCGCAGAATCGGCACGCTTACTTACTGCAATACGATACTGAATACTCGCTGAGTCATAAGGAATGTGTTAAACGTTTGTATCAATTAGCGGATTCTATGTGTTGTTTCGTTAATCCCGAGGCGCATGGGGTTTGCTCCGGTGACTCGGGTGGTCCGGCAGTACTAAATGGTAAACTTGTTGGTGTTGCTTCATATGTTGTTGGCTTTTGTGGCAGTAAATATCCCGATGTATTTACCGATGTGTTTGTGACGAGAGCGTGGATTCTGGAAAATACAAAGACCAGTGTGGACTAGTTTAATTTGTTTTTCAATTTGAGTTTAAAATTCAGATAAAATTTTTAATGAGTTCAGATAAAATGTATTGCAAGCAAATCTCGTTTGAATGCTTCTTAAGTTACTAGTATAATCGATCTCACCCCAAGGTTTGCCGCTGAATGCATGCGGAGAAAAAGCTTGGGTAAAGCGCTCTATAGGAAAACGGTACAAGGCTATTTTTTTAAATGAAAATAATTCTAAGGCTTGAGCCTCAAAGTAGTCAGATGTTGCTGATCCCGAAGTCGAACAGTTCAAACGACGGTCCGTAAGAAGTCACAAGCAGAGTGCTCGACTGAACTTTTTAGAGTCTCATTAACTGCAGGGCTTTAGAGCAGTTGCACGCACGGAAGGGTATCCACTTAAGATCAAGAACAATTTTAGTGTGCTTACGCGCTTCAACAGCTTCGTGATCTTAAGTTGAGGTTGGATCAAGGTGTTAAGCATTTCCGGGGCGAAGATCAGCGTGGGTGGAGGCCCTTGAATAGCCCAGTCTCCCAGCATCTTGGAACCAGGCTGCATCTGGACATATTTGTTGCCTCAGCAGAGTACTGCAGATCTTTGCTCCGGTGGACACACCACTCCTTCACTACTAAAAGGACTATGAGCGTATCAAGCAACACAAAAATACAAACAAAAACTACTAAAATGTAATGTATTAGTTAGGCAACCTGAAAATACCCAGAAAAGTAGAAGTTCAAAAACTTAGGGACAAGTACGATGCAGGGAGCCTCCTTAGGTCGTTTAACGACAACATAGAGTTGTTGATCGGTATCATTGTCCGAAGCCGTGCATTGATGGTGGTAGTAAACGTATTTTTTTTTCTCACGACAAACGCTGCCTCCAGTGTAGCTGGTCTAGGAGTGCAGACAGCTGCTGCAGCCACCAGCGAAGTCAGTTCGCAGACCGCGCTACGACTCTCTCCCTACTCCTATAGCTTTCACTAAACCTGAGTATCGTCAGTATTCCAAAGTGACGAGTTTTATAAGCAAAAGGCCGGGCGCAACAATTTTTCATAGATCCTCTACGATAGAAGATTTGCCTATCTTAACAAGTAGCATTGAGATCAAAGAAACTCAGTGGGCAGAGATGGTGAACCCAAACCTTATCTTGCACACAGTGTATGGTCCCCAAGTGGCAAAGAAATGGGACAGGTCAGCAGAGCTTACGCTGAGTTAAAAAGATTTACGACTCGGGGACCATGATTTTAGAAGGTGGCAAAGAAGAGCGTCCTTAAATCCATACGCTCAGGACTCCATGGAAAGGGATCAAAGCCAAATTGACGTTAGTCTCGTTTCTTCTCTTTGCTGATTGGCGCCAGTTGGAAATACCAAGTGGTACCCGGTGGCTCTCCACCTTATCCTTCCAACGGAGTGGAGGTCTTCCTTTTCGTCTGCTTCCACCAGCGCGTACTCCATCGAATACTTTCAAAACTGGAGCGCTTTCATCCATTCGGACAACATAACCTAGCCAGTGTAGCCGCTGCCTCTTGATTCGCTGAACTATGTCAATGTCGTCGTATATCTCGTACAGCGCATCGTTCCCTCGTCTGCGCTTTTGGCCGTTTTCAACGCTAATCACTCTCCAATTATTTGAAGATAACCCTGGAATACCACCATTCTGTAGGGAAGCGAGCTGGTTCTAAGGAAACATCAAAATCGACTAGAGATGGACAGATAGCCGTGGATATACTCTGAGAGATGTACCCTCGAGGTTGAGCGGTAGATTTTAGAAACTCACCGGCCAGAGTTTGGTCTCGAGGACCTGAACAAATACTCAAAATAATCAGACTTTTATATTCAGAATTTCTCCACCACGAATTGGAAACATCAAACAAATAATCGCTCCAAGGAGGAGAAGATCGTGCCGGATGGTGCTGTTAATTGTCTAACTCAAGTTGTACCCTCGGCGAGTTGGATTTATATATTCTCGGGTAGTCAGGCAGCACAAAACGTGATGTCTTAGCAGCTCTCTCTGAATCTAGTATGGGTGGTAGGACACACAAGATTGCGAGCACCCTTGCAAGGAAGCTCACTCTCGGAGAGTGGTATTCATCGCAGATGCTAACTCAAGATGCAAGAGGCTCAGGTAATGTGGCTGACGTGGAATAAGAGGAGGTCAAGAGAGTTCATATTGCCAAAAAGAAAGGAAGTATCTACAATGGGTCATCTTTTATTAGACAGGCATGAAGATAGACGGGTGTACGATCAAACGACTTCTGCAGGAGTAGTAGAAAAGAGAAAGAACCTCAAATCACCACCCTACGGCACTTCCTCTGTGAATGCCTCAAAATTTTGTGGAATAAGTTGAAGTATTTCGCTCACAACTCCAAAGTTTGCCACCCCTACCTTTTGAGTTATGAGTGAAATAACTTAACAGATAGGATTGACCAGCGGGAGGGGGATAATAGATAATCGCAGCTGCAATAATCAAGTGGTTAGCATTGAGTACTATAATTGGGAAGGCCTGGGTTCGAGTCCAGGTTCGAGTAATATCCAAAACTGTAGAAAATTAATTTTTCTAATTACGGTTATCTCTCGTCAAGGAGGCAGATCGCATTAAGTATAGATATATTTCTGGAATTTGGATTACTGAAGTGATTCCACCCTTTTAAGTCATAGGATACTCTAGCAGAAACATAATTTATCTGCTACAGGGACCTTGGGAGTGTTAATATACTTAGACCAAACCGTCGTCCGTTCTTTAAGTTTCTACTACTCCTCCCAAAAGGGTTCTGTATGACCTCTTCTCATACCCTTTCGAACAAGTTTTTCTATCAGATTCTGTGGTCAGAAGCTCAAGTAAGAGGTTGACTTTTCTGGTTATCCTTCTCTTGTAGAGATGGCCGTTAGTTCGGCACAATTTTTGGTTTTGTTGTCTGATAGTCACTGAAAATGAGGTTATCTTTATCGTGTCTTCGGCTTCAATATAATCTGCAGCCGCTATAATAGCTTAAACCTTGACTAGAAAAACGTTGCCGTTAACCAGAAACGAGCACTTGAGTTTTTAGTAAAGTTCAAAACCAAAAGCTTAAAAGATACCGTTAAATAAGCTACTTTGTTCACAAACTATTAAAAACATCGATTTACTTACCGATTGTAAAAAGCTGCGTAAAAGCTTCAGTATTCTAAGAGTATTTCTGGAAAGTCCCTTTCTTTCTCTTTTCCATCTTATTGTTTTTTCTCTGTCTGTCTCTCTCTCTCTCGCTTTTTATTGAGTAAACACTCTGTTATTCACCAAACAGAAAAGAATTTGGTATTGTTGTTTTACCACATACATCGTCGCCATGCACGTCCACACTAACCTTGACGGTTGGGATGATGGTTAAAATCTATTTTGTTTTTGCTTTCTGTTTTTACCGTCTCACCTTCAAACCATAATGTCCTTTGATCTTGAATTTTATGAGGTAAATGCAATGAGAACATTTTGTTTTTACTGAATGTCAGAGGTGAATGTATTTAATTGGCTTTCAATGAGAGCGTCATCGAAGCTTAAATTGCAGCGCCTTTGAGGGATGGAACATGCAATGGAGTTAATTATGAAAATATTATATATTTTAATTGAGTTTTAAATTTTTGATTTATTTTTATATTAAATTAACGATATTGCAAGGACTTAATTTATTAGTCTCATGCCATAAATACTTTTCTTGTAGTTACTTGTGCAAGTTGGCTTAATTCCCTCTTTAAAGCATATCGCTCATGACATCCAATTCCAACGTTGTCTATTTAATTTTTTTGAATATCCAAATATTTTTCCAAACGTACATATGTATATAAAACCAAAAATAACAAAAGCCACATTTGCGAAGGAATAAACATTACTTTTTTAAATTTCCTTTACCGTTGTTAACAACGCAAAAATTGGGGGACTCGTATAGAGTGGCTCAGTGGTGAATACAGAATTTGAAATTTTATGAGAACAGTATGACGTCAAATGGTAACACAATAAATACTGACCAAAACGACATAATTTTTTCTTACGTTTTACAACGTTTGTTCTAAACTAACTCCGAACGGATAAATGGCTTTTATGAAGAGCTTTTTTTACTTCATGTCACATATTCATAGAAATTCTCCGCCAAGAGGTAGCTGCACTTATATCATACGTAGTTAAAATAATATCTCGAGCAATGTTAAAAGTTTGTAAAAAAAATGTTTGTTGGGTTACGCTATGTAGAAATTGAGTCTTATACTTTTGCATGTATTTATATGTATGAGCTTGTGCCTTGTGTATTTGCTTTTACTATTTCAGTACCAATTCAGCAAATTTATTTTTCAAAGTGCGCCTAAAAATAGGCAATGAATTTAGTAATTCTCTACTATGACGGCTTTTCGGCTTGTTCAAGTGCATTATATTTACATTCTACTTTACTGAATATAAAATAATATATGAATGAATTTAAGTAGATTGAAAAAAAATTGTATAATAATTTTAAAACATAATAAAATAAATTAGTATAAAAAAACTGAAAGTAATGAAATAAAATTAATATACAATAAATAATAAAAATAAAATTAAATAAAAAATATAAAATATTAAATGAAAAAAAAACATAAAATAAAAAAAAATAAAAAAAAAATAAAAAAAATAAAAAATAAAAAATAAAAAAATAAAAAAAATAAAATAAGCTAATATAAGGTAGTAAAAAAAATAAAATAAATTAAATTAAATTAAAAATTAAAAATAAAATAAAATAAAAGAGAATATATATAAAAAAATTTAAATATTTAAAAAAATTTAATAAAAAAATAAAAAAAAAATATATATATCAAAACAAAATAAAGTACAATAAAATAAAATAAAATAGTAAACTAAAAAAAAAAATAAAATAAAAAATAAAAATAAAAAAAATATATAAAAATATTTAAAATTATTAAATAATAAAATCAAATGAATGAAGTCAAATAAAATCAAATAATCAATATGAAATAACATAGAATAAAATCAAATCTAATATAATAAAATTAAATTAAATTAAATTAAATTATATAATATCAAATTACAAAATATTCCAATTTTTAATAAAACAAAATAAAGTAAAATCAAACAGCATTAAAACAAATTAAATAAAGTTAAAAAATAAAATAAAAAAATAATATGAAATAAAATAATTTGCTCAAATAAATAAATTAATTAACATAAAGAAAAATTAAATGAATTTAATTGAAATTTACATGAAATATCAAAAAAAAAAAGGATAAAATAAAATAAAATAAAATTAAATTAAATTAAATTAAATAAAATAAAATATAATAATAATAATAGACAGTCTAAGCCCTTTCTGGTTTTGCCTTGCTCCTAATCCTCTCTCCTCCATCCTCAATTCAGCTAAAGCTGGGTTTAAAATAAAAAAACGCCGACGCAATACCCTTCAAGCTCTCTCATCTCCTCTACAAGGATGATATAAAGCTGTACTCAGGATCTGAGCAAAAATATAAACCAGCTCCTGCAAATAACAGAAAAATCTTCCAGGGACATATGTATGTCCTTTGGTCTAGACAAATGTAAATTACTCAGTGTGGAAAGTGGCAAAGTGGTATCACGAAATTTCCCACTAACAGACAGCGAGAGTATAGAGGCGTTGGATACTGATGATACTTATCTAGGTTCAGATTATGCAAGCAAGAAGAATTCATCATAATATTATGATACGAAGAATCACCAACAATTATATGCAGAGAACAAGAGAAGTGTCTTCTAAAATCTTACCTTAACGGAAAAAATTTGTTCAAAGCAATTAAAACATTTGCGGTGCCTATACTAACATATAGTTTTGGGATATTAAAGTGGTCTGATATGGAATTGGAAAGCGTGAAAAGAGCAACACGCACGCTGCTAACGAAATACGGAGCTCATCAGCTTAAATCAGCAATTGAGAGAATAAACTTGCCTAGAAGCTTAGGCGGGTGAGGACTTATTGATATCATGCATCTCCATAAAAAGCAAGTCTATAATTTACGTCGATATTTTTTGCAACAGAACACGACTCTTCACGTAGCAATATGCAAAGCGGACGATAGAGATACTCCTTTGGATCTCAGAAACATGCAACCTGTTGAAATAACAGATACATTACAAACCGAAAAGTTGCTAAACGATTGCAAGCTGAAAACATTACATGGTAAGCATGGTAGGATGTTATTCTTGTCGAGAAGTAAGAAAAGCGAGCCAATCTTATCGATGTTGGTATACCCAATTCGCGCAATCTTCAAGACTGTTATGGTGAAAAGAGAAGGAGATACCAGCAGCTGGCATTAGAAGTGAAGCAAATGTGGACAAGGTTACAACTTTTCCAATCATCATTTCGTTGACAGGTGTAGTAGCGAAAACGTTGCTAAAGATGCTGGGCGACCTCCAATTAAGTGACAAGTTTTTAAGTAAACAAAAGCAATTATATTATCAACAACATCAATTGTTCGTTCGTTTTTAGAATAATGAAATGTAGATATCTATACCTGATTTAGCAATAGATTTATACATCTTGTTGTAAATAAGCCATATGTGATATGTAACCCAAAAAAGAGCAAAATAAAAACAAAACAAAAATAAAATAAATAAAATAAAATAAAAATTATAAATACAATAAAACAAAAAAAAAATCTAATCTATATTAAAAAAAAAATTAAAAATTAAATTTAAAAAATAATAATAAACATAAAATAAAAATATAAAAAACAAATAAAATGAAAAATAAAATGAATATATCAAAATACATAAAAATAAAATAAAATAACTTAAAATAAAATAAAACAATAAGAATTAAATAAAATAAAATAAAAAAATGAAATTAAATAAATTAAAAACAAAATCAAATAAAATAATATAGCATAAAATTAAATAAAGAGAAACAAAATAAAATTAAATTAAAAAAATATAAAAATATAAAATAAAATAAAATAAAATTAAATTAAATAAACAAAATTAAATTAAATTAAATAAATGGAAATGAAATGGAATGAAATAAAATAAAGAAATTAAAACCAAACAAAAGAAAATAAATTAAAATAATTCAATATATAAACTAAATAAACATTATAATATATTAAATCAAAACACGGCAAATTAAAAAAAATATAAAAAAATAAAAATAAAATAGATATACTTATAAATAAATAAAATAAAAAAGGAAATAAATTTAAAAAAATAAAATGTTATATAAAATATTAAAAAATAAATAAAATATATGAAAATAAAAAAATATTAAATGAAATAAAATAAAGTGAAATAAAAAATAATAATATCAAATCAAATCCAATGAAATAAGATAAAATCAAATAAAATAAAATTAAATAAAACAAAAAAATTGAAATAATTTAGAATAAAAAATGATATAAATAGAATAATAAAATTAATAACAAAACAATGAAATAAAATTAAATAAAAAAATTCAAGTTGAATAAATTAAAATAATTTAAACTAAAATAATATGAAATGTAATAAAACAAAATAAATTAAAAATAAAATAGAATAAAATTAACCGAATTATAATAAGGTGTATTTAAATGAATTAAATAAAAAAGAGAAAAAATAAAATACATTTTTTTAAGTAAAAGAACATATACAGAAAAAATAAAAATTAAAAAATAATAAAAAAAATTATAGAAAAATACTATATTACAGTAAAAAAAATAAACTAAATAAATGAAACAAATTAAAATAATGAAATTAAATATATCGGAATTAAGATTAGGTACAGTGAGTAAAATATTCAATTCAACTCGCATACAACCGCATTTTAAATTTCACGCTGTTTAATATTAAGAAAATAATTTTGTCGGCTGTCAATTAATTATTAAATAACATTTCATAGCAGAATGAAGATATTTTTAAAAATCTGCTGATGCATTTTTGTTCTGTATTCTTTTAAAGGCTGATGGATTTTTATTATAAGTAGCAGCTTCTAATTCATGTCAGAAATACAATTGGATAAGAAATTGAAAAAAAAAATTAATAAAAAAAATTAAATTAAATTGAATGAAATTGACTAAAAAATATATTAACAAAAGATAAAATAAAATAAGTTCTAATAAGAAACAAGAAATTATATTATTAAATTGAATGATATTAAGTATTTTTAACATCATATCCATACTTTCCAAATGGAAGCATTGAACTTTTAATAAAAATATTTTCAAATAATATTTTTTAATTGCTTAGCAAATACATTTTAATCACTAAACTCAACAGCTAATCTGTAAAGAGTCAAAGCTTAATTTCCTGTTTGATATACGAGGAACACTTCGTTACATTGAATTTTCTTTAAACTGCCGGAGGCCTGTCTTATTACTGTCACCTTCCTGACTTTCCCAATCAATATACGAGTACATACAGATGCATAACACCTCTATGTATGTAAGAATTTTTATATTTATTTGTTTATATATGCTTATAAGCTTACAATATATTTCAAATATTCATCAATTTCGCGCGTCAATAAATTTTCATGTCATTGCACTATAGACTTGACATTGAATATACACATCTCTTGGCTGCAGCGGTGGCAATCGATAATAAAAACTTGTCAACAATTCATAAACTTGTAAAGCATAACAGACCTGTTGTACGAGTTGTAATGTATATATGTATGTATGTACATACATACAGTGAATGCACCGCCTACATTTCTTTGATGTTGCCATTTTTGTTTTTGTAGATAGACAGATATCTCTATTAGTAAAAGCATGAAACATTTCAAACCAAAATTGTCAACCATAACTGGAACGAAAACTGGAATTGCAAGCAAAAGAAAATACAAATACGTAAAACAAGCGACATAAAACTAAAATTGTTAAATGATAGTTGAACAATTGATAGCTGAGGAAACGAGATTTTGGCATTTCTAAAATTCACAAAATAAAAAGATATTTAATTAATTAATAAATTTGTTTGTTCGAATTAAAAAAGTGGCTTAAATAGCTTAGATGGAACACTTCCCTTGGAGTAAAGAAAATAAAGGGTGATCTAAGTAGAGTTCCATTTTTTAATAGCCTTTTTTGACAGATCACGCGTGAGTTGTGTCAAGCTGTCATGTTATTTTTGTTCATCATGGAAAGACTTACGCTTGAACAACGTTCACAAATCATTCAACTTTATTACGAAAATTAACGTTCTGTAAAGAATGTGTTTCGCGCGCTTCGCTCATCTTATGGTCAACATAATCGTCCTACTGAGTCTACTATTCGCAACACCATCACCCATCTTGAGACCCAGCATTCATTGTCCGGCTGTAACTGAGAGTGTACAGGAAGACCGTGGAGAGTTGATTCTGCGCCGTTCGCAGCATCTCGGACTGACGTATAGTACGACTTGGCCCATTTTACGTCGAAATCTTAAAAATTGAAAGCGTACAAAACACAGCTTGTGCAAGAACTGAAGTCGCTCGACCTTCCCAAGCGACATTGCCTTGCTCTATGAGATCTTGAAAAGTTCCAGGCTCATTTCTGGCTCAATGCGTATGTAAACAAGCAAAATTGCCGCATTTGGGACGAAGAGCAACCTGAAGAGATGCAAGAGCTGCCATTTCATCCAGAAAAAACAACGGTTTGCTGTGGTTTGTGGACCGGTGGAGTCATCGGTCCATATTTCTTCAAAAATGATGCCGGTGAGAACGTAACCGTCAATGGCGACCGTAATCGCATCATGATAACCTACTGTTTGATGCATGAAATTGAAGGTCGCGATCTCCGCGACATTTGGTTTGAACAAGACGGCGCCACTTCCCCCATATCACATCAATTAATGAATTTATTGAGAGAGCACTTCAGCGAGCAGATAATTTCACGTTTTGGGTCGGTCGATTAGACTTTTTCCTGTGGCGATATGTAAAATCTAAAGTCTATGCGGAAAATCCCGCTTCAATTCAGGTCTTGGAGCAAAACATCACGCGTATAATTCGCCAGTTATCAGTTGAAATGCTCGAACGTGTCATCGAAAATTCGACCCAACGGATGGACCCTCTAAGATATAGCCGCGGCCAACATTTGAAATAGTTAATCTTCAAAAAATAAATGCCAAAGAATGGTATTTCGAATCATAATAAAAATTCCCAATTAAATTTGAATTTTCTGTGTTTTTTTTTTCTTTAAAAAAGTAGGAGACCTCAAAATGGATCACCCCTTAATTTTTCCTTCTTAGTTGGCGAACATTTGAGGTAAGGACTCCATGGAGGACAAAAAAATTTCTCCCATTTTACAACAAAAATGTGTTTTCTACTTCAAATTGTTACGGGGGCCCATTTGGTCCGACCTGAGAATGTGTTTGTAGGGTTCAAAAGTTGTAAAGAGACGAAGAAAAAGGTTTTTGTATCAGGCGGTGCTGCAGCTATCTCAGGTCTAGACAGAATTCTTTGGATTATGGTTTATTTTTAGCCAGAGCAGCAAACTTGCATGTAACTACTGTCAATCAGTCAAACTTCGGGCTTCAGCGAAGTATGCCCAACATCATTCATCTGCATTATTTTAAAGAAGAGTGATTTCTCATCACTTTCGATCTTTATAAAAGTCAGGGAAACTTTTCCAAAACGCCCGGCAGAGCGAAACTTCAACCTAAAACCCAACAGCTCTCTCAGCAGCTCTGTTTACTTATTCGACATCTTCCTCAGACGGCAATTGTAAACCATATTTACTACTCGATTTTATATATATATTTATACAAGTATATATGCTTAACTCGGATGTAATTAAATTCCTACTATAATGACATGTTAAGCTCGTAGTTATTCGCTGAACGTAGGCGGACGTCACTCGAAACAGGAAAATCATAGCCAACCATAGATAATTGCAGGACAATAAACTTGACATTGACCACTGTGTGAATGGCGAACAAATAACTAAATGGCTAATTTAGAAAAAGACGCACACCCACATTGTTGTAGACAAAAATATTAAATGATAAATGTAAAAGTGAAAAATCACAGAAAAAGAAATCTTAAGTAGTAACTGAGCCATCATAAACATGTGTAGATTGCTGTAATTGTTGTGCGAAACATGAAAATCATCAGCGAATTCAAGAAATTTAATATTTTACTATATTTACATTAAATAATTGCAACACATTTCAATACACTTAAGCCGAAATCGTCCGTAGCAATAAAAGAAAGATAAAAAATAGTGGCAATAAAATGTGATTAGGCCAACATCTGCTACAGCTCATACTTTACAAGAGTATTTTTTTATCTTTCTTTTTTTTTAATAAGTAAGTCTCCTCAGACCCTATCAGGTTTTAGAAAGGTTAATAGCTTTTATTCTCCGACTATACAGTTGCAACACCTGTTAGCTGCAGCACTCTGTTTCTAACAGCATCTGTTTTTCACATTGTTGATGTTATTAACAGTGACATCTCAATTACAGAGTTCACTTTTTACAGTTATTTCTAATGTACTCACCTTGATCTGAGGTATTATTCTAATGAAATTTCACGGTGGGTGAATCAAATAAAATAAATTAAAGTAAAGCAAAAAAAAAATATTGCAATAACATAAACTCAATTAAAATATAATAAAATAAGAAAATGAAATAAACTAAAATAAAATGAAATAAATAATTAATTAATAGAAGAAAAAAAAAGAAAAAAAAAAATGAAATAAATAAAAAACCAAAATATAAAATTAAATTAATTTACAATTTTTTAGATAAATTAAAAAAAAATTAAAATTAAAAAGTAAAGACTTAAATAAAAATGAAATTAAAAAAAAATAAAAAAATATAAAAAATATAATTAAATTAAAAATAATAAAATAAATTTATGGTAGAGTAACAAAAAAAATTAATAAAATTGAGTAATGCAATAAAATAAAATATAATAAATTTAAAAAAATAAAAAATAAATTAAAAAAATAAAATATAGTATAATAAAATAAATAAAGTTAAGATGATATTATAATCTTCAAATATAATATAATTAAATAAATAAACTAAAATAAAACAAAATAAAATAAAATGAAATAAAATAAAATTCAATAAAAGAAAATAAAGTACAAAATAAAAATAAAGAGTAAATAAAACTAAGTTAAAATATATTATATCGAATTAATTATAAAATAAAATAAAAACTTAAGATAAAATTAATTTTTTTCAATTAATTTAAATAAAATAATAAAGGAAAATAAAATGAAATAAATCAAATAAAATAAATAAAATAAAATAAAATAAATTTAATATTAATAAAATTAAAATAATAGAAACAAAATAATATAACATTAAATAAAGTATATTCAAATATGACGCAGCGAAAAATAAAAATTTAATTAAAAAAACATATAAAAAATTAAATAAAATTATTTTATATTTAACATAAAATAAAGCAAAAATTTACTAAAAAATAATACGAACTAAAACGAAATAAAATAAAAAAGTGTAATAAGTAAATTAAATAAAGTAAAGTAAAAAATAATAAAAAATAATAAAATTTAAATAAATAAAAATAAAATATAACAAAACAAAAAATTTCAATTAAATTAAAATGAATAAAATTAAATTAAATGAATTTAATTGCCTTGCCAAAGCCTTTATATCTAACATGAACAGATCAAAATTATTGCAAAATACAAAATTCGATTTTGACGGTTTCACTGTCATCTTTTATTTGAATTTACATAGGTAGCATATGAAATTTCACATCATTAGATGCTTTTTTTTTGCTAGATATTCGACACACAACCTCATATTCATTTAGATCGGTTGTATGGGGGCTATGTGATACGATCGCTATAAATTTTAGTAAGTCTATCTCTTCACCTTTTGGTACTTATATACTTCGGACCAAAGTTAATAAACCGTTTCACGTACATGAAAGGTGAAATCAAATAAGACAATACACAAAAACATAATTTTCAAAACTATATAGTAAAAATTATTTGAAGTGAATCGTTTTCCTAATAATATATAATAATATTATTATTATTAACATTATTATATATAATAATGTTGACTAAAGCTAGAATTAATAAAGAAAAAAGCCTTAGATGATATTAGGCAGGCAGTGCTGGAGTGAAGGTACTATACGATCATCAGGTCGCTCCCTTAGAAACAAACATACCAGCCTTAAAATTTTCGATGCATTACCCGCTTAAAAGCTCGGAAGAAAGAAGCCCTCCACTTCAATAAAAGGATAGGCAACTAATTATTGTTATTAACCTATGAAGATATTTTATCGTAAAAATACCATGCAAACTACACTGTAACTCTCTCACATCTGTGGTGACAACCAACACCAGTAGCAGTGGCCAGCGACAACATTCAAAAAAAGACTAAACAATAACAAACAACATAATTTCCCTATGCCGAAATGCTGGATACAAAGCTAGCAGTAGTAAGTAGCAGCTGTGGCTACTGTAACAGCGCCAACATCGGGCTCCAATGCACCACACACACACAGACGAGAAACACAATACACACCACTCTTCATTTTCGAGTCCAAGTTCAGTGCTGTCAAGCGCAGTCAAAGCATAGTGAAAACCGCTTTCAGCTTTCAGTTGAGCTCCGACGCTACAACCAAACGGTTCGATATTCTCAATACGCCTAGATTTATCGCCGTGATTTTTTCGTGCGTTTGCGTACGGCATACGGTTATTTGTGTATATACATATGTGTGCGTGTGTGCGTGTGCTGAATGAAGTAGGCAGACAATTCAAGTGATAGCAGAGGGAGGAGTATTATTTCTAAAAAAAAGGAAAAAAACCGAAATTAATGAATATTCAATTGGGAAAAAATGAAAGAAATGTTAAAAGTGACAGTCAGAAGCATAAATATTTAATAAATTTATAAATAGGAAGGAAATAATCATTCATACCTTCGATACGCTTAACAGTGAACTTAGTTCATCAACGGAGTTTATAGCGAGAAACAAAGTGTTGTTTTGAGTGCGCTTATTGACAAAAGGTATTTTCTACAAATATATTTATTAGATGACTGGTGTTAAGAAAGAAAGTAATTATATACATATGTATGCGTGTGTTTAGAGACCACAAAAAGTCAATTTAGAGGTGTCTGGCTTTGACTTTGCACTTCGCCAAGTCAACGTGTTTCACTTTTTAATCATTTTTATGGCAAAAAAATTAAGAAAAAGTTACAAATTATAAATTAGAAAATCTTAACGCAATAAATACTAAGTGAAGAGCTTTGTCTTTGCATATTTTTTTAACGTTTGTCATGAAATTTCACCTAACCCTTCCGCCACGCCGGGTTGAAGATCTAAACTTTGCATTTTAATTTCTTTTTCCCTTTTGTTTACTATTTTCTCGTACATTTATAGGTATGTGCGAGTACGAGATATGTTCAAAGGAAGAGGTGAATTTTGAATTTTTTTTTAAAGTACTTATTTCTTCATCAATATCTATTTTGTCCTCTTCAAAGTAATCCCCCCTCGGATATAATACAATTGAGCCAACGCTTTTTCCAAAACCTCGAAGCACTTCTGAGTTGTGCTTTTCGGAATGGCCATCAGCTCTTTCTGCGATTCTGACTTGATCTCATCAATTCTGGCAAGCAAAACGCTTTCCTTTCGTTGGTTTCTTTAGTTTTGAGAACAGGGAAATGTCGCAGGGAGACAAATCTGGTGAATACGGTGGTTGAGGCATGATTATGGTTTTTGTCTTTGGCCAAAAAAAATCACGAATGAGCATTGATGTGTGAGATTTAACATTATCGTGATGCAGAATCCACGATCTGTTTTTCCAAAATTCTGAGAGTTTGGGTCGTATTGCTTCACGCCAAACGTTACTTAACTTCCTTGTAGTATTCCTTATTAACTGTACGACCTTTTTGCAGGAACTCATGATGCACCACCACGTGCCTTTTTCAGTCTGGGCTCATCTGTCAGCTTCCATTGCGATGATTGGGCCTTGGTTTCGACGTCATAACCATATAACCACGTCTCGTCACCAGTTGTGACCCTTTGAGCCAACCCGGATCGTTGTTGACGTCATTCAACAACTCCTGAGCGGTACTAATGCGGCATTGCTTTTGCTCAAAATTTAGCAATTTCGGAACAATCTTCGCTGCCACACGTTTCATGCCCAAAACATTCGAGAAAATTGCCGATTGATATACCAACATCCTCTGGAATTTCCCTAATAGTGATTCGACAATTTTCAAGAACAATTTTTTCCACTGTTTCGATGTTTTCTTCGCTTGTTGACGTGGTCGCACCTCCAGGACGCTCATCGTCATCAACATCTTCTCAGTTTTCTGTAAAGCGCTTGTACCACTTATAAACGCTTTTTCGAGACAAAGTGAACATTCGAAACATCGAATGTCACAGTCAACATTTCAAGTGCCTTGGAGCTCTTTATTCCATTTTTAACTCAGAATTTAATACATATTATTTTATCCATTTCTTTCATAAGTCAAAAATCGAAGAGCACACAAAAACGTGACTAACCTCTTCTGTTGTCAAAAGCAAACATTGGCTCCTGATGCAAGCCATGATAAACATACATATGTGTTCGATTATAACAAAAACAAAATATCGATAATCGAATGTACACAGCTCGCGAAAAATCAAAATTCACCTTTTCCTTTGAACATACCTCGTATGTTTATATTCACCGAGGATCTTCTTCTTGCTGTTGGTTTAAAAAATTGTTTAAGGTCAATGATTTCTTTAAGAGCGTTTTGAATTTTTCACTACGCAGCGCCTGACCTACCGAGCGCAAGTTATAACTAAAAAAATCAGTGAATTTCCTAAATTTTTATGTCCGAGAGATCAAAAATAGGTTATTAGAAAGGTTTGGTTCATGGCACATATTACAAACTTAATGTTATGAGGCCCTAATTAGCCTAAGGAAAATTCTGCAAGGCTTTCACTTTGTCAACGTCCAAACAAGATTTTTAGGCTCACCCACCACAAAATATATCGATTGCCTTCGAGACCTGTTACATGTTAGCGGCCAGAGCTGTCGCGAAAATCATATTTCAGCGAGTAGACAGTAGTCCCCCAGAGCTAATTAGCCCGATCTAGTGTTAGAAAAAAAGTTTCTCCAATAAATGGAGCACCAACAGTTCTTTCCTAGACACCTCCGAAAGGCTGATGGATTTTTATAGGGATCTCCATTTATTTCACGCCAAGAATACACTCGGAGGGCTTGACATTCGCTGTTGCTGAGTGGCGACCGTTTTAGAAATATTAGCTTCATTTTGTATTTTAAATTAATTTTATTATTATTTTGAATATTAGTCGGACCGGGACTCAAATCCTAACCCTTGAAATGGCAGTAAGAACGGTAGGACTCGTTAGTGCACTCACTAAAAACCTCTCTTCGTGCCACAACACAAAGGCACGAGTAACGTCGAAATCGTCGGTATATAAGGATATACCTCTCGAAATTTCCACTTCTAAAAAGTACTTGTTAATGACCCTATTTTGACATAAATAAACGAAGATGCATCTTAGTAGTGTAATCTGTACGCAGACTTGACAACAGTAGTGCAATTTTTTAGTTTTTCAGTTTCTCTTCTAACCACACATCATTATAGACATACGTTCTCGACCGTAAGTTCTTCAGTTTGCTCATATCCTAAGCTCTCCGTGAGTTTTTCTTTGCTGGCGGTGAATATGGGTTCAAATTACGTCGCGGAAAATAGATGATTCTTGAAAATTCCTCCACGTTGAGTTGACATAAAGCTATAGTTATACATCAAAGTACTAGTCGTCGTGGTGACTGAATTTTCCAACCATTGCACTAAAGATGTACCTTCCTTGCCCACCACTGCATGAGCAGATCTCTTAGAAAGCATCTTTAGTCGCATCATCCTTCACTTTCGTCGGTGTGTTAAAAAAAATTCCGCTTTTAAGCTACTTGTGACGTGAATCTTCATTTTTCCTTTCATAGAGCGAGTTTTTTCCATGGTTCGTGGAGGATAATGTCTAAAAAGACTGTCAAGGGAAACGTTCAAAGAATGGTAGACATTTTTTTTTTTAAATGAGTTCTCTTTCTTTTACCCACTAGACATACGAATGCCAAAAAGAGTGTCTTCGACAAGAAAACAATGGATTATTCTAAATATCCTCATTTCTGTGGTGTCTTCAAACTTTAGGTGGCCCCCTTTGGAAAGCCTAGGAATTTATATATTTGCACAAAAATTAACCAAATCAATCTATAAACAAATTTATGTCAAAAAATTCTTAAATAGTTCATTTTTTATAGAATTCAAATATTAGTTATTTCGTTCCGTCATTTTGTGTTCAAAAAAGTGTTTTTTTATGAGACAAAAAAAAAAATAAAAATAAAAAATGAATCATTCAAAGTATTATCCATCGGAAGCGCTTACATTTTCCTAAATCTCTGGTAATTTTCGAATATCATATCTGAAAAAAATGAGGTCTCTCTGTCCTCAATCCAATTACTGAGCTCTTCTTCAAATTCTTCAAAAGACCCCTCAAATCGTTTTGCATCCGTCGAAAAGTCAGTAGCCGAAAGAAACAAGGTCTGGAGAATACAGAGGGTAGGTTAAGAGATCACATATCAGCGTTTTCAGGTAGTTTTTGACCGTTACAGCCACGCGGGGCCGAGCGTTGTCATGTTCTGGGCGTTTTTCACGCAATGAGCGGCTCAAACGCATTAGCTGTAGTCGATAATGTTTCACATCAATACTTTCGTAAGGTTTTAGCAGCTCGTAGTACACCCCACCTGTCTGATCCCACCATATGCAGAGCATGATCCTTGAAGCGTGGAAGGTTTTATTTGACGTCGAATCAGACGATAATGGAACAGGTTCAACGGGCTTGGCATAGTATTTTTTCTCATTTCGGTATATCCACTTTCCATCTCCAATCGCGATCTGGTACAAAAATCCCTTCCTTTGATGCCTTTCAAGAAGCAGTACCGAGGTGAAAAATTACCTTTCTACATTACTTTTTTGCTTTTGAATAATTCCAACACAATTCCAATTTAACCGAACGCTAATCGTTTGCTGAGGCACTCCCAATATCATCTTGAAACTTTTTGGGTTGGTCAGGACGCTCCTTGTCCTCGAAGCTAAAATTACCAGCTTCGAAACCACTCTCTGCATGACTTATCGGACGGCGCAGATCGCCCTAAGCTTCCACAAGCATTTCATAAGCTTCAGCAGCACTTTTCTCCTAATCTATCTAACATAGAATTTCAAACTATCGCATATTCCGTTTATTTAACACAAATCCGGACTTTTTCGAAAAAATAAAAAACAATGTCAAATCGGATTTTTACAAATAGGTCGGTCCCTGGCCCACTTCCTATATGGTGGTAACCGTTTAAACCTTCCCTGAACTTCCATAAATATTTCAAGATCAAAATTAGCCGAAAAGGTTCCGGCATTCTCGAGTTTTAGCAAAAACAACCACCCGAAATTCATTTTTATGTACAAGATAACCAACTTTTGGCCTGAAATTTTTAGCAAAATCGCTTTAGTTGGTAAGATAGATAGATCGCCTTGTTATAGATACATACTGATAAATACAATGCGAACTCTGCACCATCAATTTCAATGTTTAAGAAGTGGTTTACTGAGTTCCATTGTGGTCGTACCAGTTTAAGAGACGCCGAAAGCTCAGGCCGCCTAAAAGAACTTGTCACACCAGAAATCGTAAATAAAATCCATGGAATGATATTGGCCAATCGGGAAATAAAAGTGTGTAAGGTAGCTGAGGCTGTAGGCATCTCAACTGAGCGGTTACATCGTATTTTACATGAATATTTGGACATGAAAAAGCTCTCCGCATGATGGGTATCGCGATTGCTCACCACTTCGAAGAAGTGTTTGGCGATGCTCAACTGCAATGTAAACGAATTTTTGAACAGTTTCGTTAACGTAAACGAAAATGGATTCACCAAAGGAAAAATAATAATCAAGAGAGTGGGTTTCTCGGTGGATGAACGTGCACCAAAGAAGGTGAAGATGGGTCTGTCGGTCAACAAGGTCATGGGCCCAGGTTTTTTTTTTTGATATTCGAGGTGTTATATATACCGATTCCTTCGAAGAGGGTAAAACGATCACCAGCGTATATTAATATTATTCAGAGCTTTTGGACAGATTCGATATTGATTTGAAACTGAAACGAGATCACATTTGGCGAAAAAATGCTCGAGTACACACATTCTCCATGTCAAAAATTCCTAAAGTGGGCTATAAAGCTGTACCCAATTCAACATATTCTCTAGACTATTTCTGGTTTCCAAAATTAAAAAAATATCTAGATGGTAAGAGATTCGGGTCGAATGAAGAGGTCATCACAAAAACCAACTATATTGAGGGCCTCAAAAACACCTTGGTTGTGTAAAGAATACCAAAATTTTGAAAAACGCTGGACTAAATGTAAAGAACTAAAAGGAAACTATGTTGAGAAATAAAACGCTTTCTTGCCAAAAAAAAAAATTATATTCTAATCAAAAAGTCACTGAGTAATCAAACCAACCTCGTACCTGCATATTTATTAGAGCTTCAGATACCCGGATATCGAGCAATGCGAGCAGCTCGATGCTCACTCGATATTCGCGATATGCTCAACTGTTCAGCATAACAAAAAAATCGGAATTTTGTTTGTCAAAGTTATTTTTGCGTTTCAATGATTTTTACACTTTGCATAAATAAATTTAAAATTAATAAAAGAAAAAGTTTTTCAGAAAAAAGTCCAAGTGTTTGTCAAAATACTCGAAATGCTAGTGCTCGGCTCGAAAATTTTTCGATTAATGAGCCATTGCTCAGGTGTGCATGTGCTCGTTGCTCAAAATGCTTACAATGCTCGAAAACGTTTGAGCAAAATCTGTAGCTCTAATATGTATTAATTTAAATATAAATGTGCAGCTGATAGACAATACTTTTTATTGTATTTTATTTACTAAAAAATATCTAAATATTGTTATATAATGCAAATAAATTTTCTAAATAAAAATTAATTTTAATTTTTTTCACTTTTTATTTTGCAGTGAAAACAAGTCAACGTTGAAATAAATAATAAAAAAAACTATTTTGGAAAAATTATTAATTTCAATAAAATTCAGATTTTTCCAAGAAATCTACTTGACAACACCCCAAATAGGTAAGTTTTTTTTTTTAAATTATTGAAATATCTAACATTAAATTGAGCCATTTCGAAGAAGTACACGCGCGAGTGCGCACATACGCACATATAAGTACATATGCATGTAGCAATCATAAAATTTAAATGCAAAGTGCAATAAAGCACAGATGCTGTTGGATGCTTCACGGCCAATGTCAATGGCAAGGATATAAAAGAGGCAGGCGGCGATGATGCATCCGCCAGCTGGCTGGCTGGCTAGCTAACTAGTTGGCTCTGTACCAATATGTATGAATATACTGTATGCAAAATATAGTTGGCCAACAGTTGCAGGCTGTCAAGGTGAAGGTTAAAGGTGTACAACAACATCGGTTGCATTGAGCAAGGTTAGACGAATAGTTACACTTCTGCGAGTTTATGGCAAAGCAGAGAGGAATGAGGTGATTTTGTGGTTTGTTGTTGCAAAACATAGTATACTAAATACATATGTATGTATATTCGAAAAAGTAAATCAATCAAAATCAAGAAGGGCTCATTTTGAATGAAAATATTAAAAAGTTTTTCTCATTATTTTAATAAGATTCATATACTGAGTTTTAAGAATATTTTTATTGGAAAATTGTGTCTAAAAAGTGTGATTTACAGAAAAATATTTCATTGTTTACAAGCAAATTTTTTTTTTGCATTATTGGAATATTGATTGTGCGCATGCTCCTATAAAAACGGTTAGTGCTTTTTTTCTCTCTACCTCTCTCTCTATCTCTCTCTCCTTATTTCCATTGTATTGCACTCTCTTATACAAATTTGTTTTTTTTTTCGGAATATAACGTAAAGCTTTCACTAAAAAGCTTTGGAGATGGGAAAAATTTGCCATAAAGCACCATTTGTTGTCAAAAACAAGAGTTTTTAAAAAATCACTTCAAAAATATTTTAAAAGGGATGAAACTGCACTTGAAGGTTGTCTTGTTCAGCTAAGTTCCCTGTTGCCAGCTTTATGGGATTTAATTCAATGGAGAAAACTATACGAAAAACGACAATTGGTAATTTATTGCAAAAAAAAAATAATGTTCTCGTAGAGAGAGATCAGTAGAAATTTTCGGAAAGCAAAACTTCATTTGGGTCTTGCCGAGCTTCTCTAATCTCTTATAACCAATGACAAATGTTACTGAACTGACGTCGATCGCTATATGAGATGATCAAACAAAACAGATTACATCAAACTTGGGTTTCTGGCCACAGTGTTACCGTAAAACAGGCAAACTTAACAGCAAAGCATCAGCAAGTAACGGGTGATCCATTTCGGGGTTTCTTTCCTACTTCATTAAAGAAAAAAAAAAACACCGAAAATTAAATTAAATTTAATGGAATGTTTATTATCATTTGAAAGAACATTCTTTGGCATTCATTTTTTTAAAGGTTATCTCTTTCAAATGTTGGCCGCGGCTACATCTCAGATGGTTCATTCGTTGAATCGAAGTGGGATTGTCCGCATAGACTTTAGACTTTACATATCTCTACAGAAAAAAATCTAACGGTGTGATATCCCAAGATCTTGGTGGCCAAAATCAATGACTCCACCGGTCCACAAACCACTTCATACCGTTTTTTTTTTTTTTTTTGTTTAGATGAAATGACAGCTCCTGAATCTCTTCAGGTTGCTCTTCGTCCCAAATGCGGCAATTTTGCTTGTTTACATACGCATTGAGCCAGAAATAGGCCTCATCGTTGAACAAAATTTGGCTCGAAAATATCGGATCTTCTTGGAAATTTTCAAGAGCCCATGGATCGAAGTGATGTCGCTTGAGAAGGTCGAGCAGCTTCAGTTCTTGCAAAAGCTGTATTTTGTACGCTTTCAATTTAAGATCTCGACGTAAAATGCGTCAAGTCGTTCCATACGTCAATCCGAGTTGCTGCGAACGGCGCCGAATTGAGTCTCCACGGTCTTCGTGTACACTCTCAGCTACGGCCGGTCTATTCAGTCGAATATTATCCAATAATGAATGCTTGGTGATGGTGTTGCGAATGGTACGCTCAGCAGGCCATGTTCACCATAAGTTGAATGATTTGTAAACTTTGTTGAGGCGTAAGTTTTGATCCGTGATGAAATACCAAGCAATACTGAAGAAAAACAACGTGATAGCTCTACATGACGCACGCGTGATCTGTCAAAAAAAATTCTATTGAGAAAAGTACCTCAATTTGGATCACCCCTTAATAATATTGTCAAGAGACACGCATCAAATTAGTGGAAAAACTCTTCCGAAAATCACAGACCATCCGTCGCAGTCAACTTTTACGCCCGATTCCAAAGCTCAACAACCTATACATTATGTTAGGTTAGATAGAAGTAGCTGATAAGAGGTTGGATAGAAGTAGCTGACCCCAAGAAGATTACACAAAGACACAAAAGACATGTCTGCTGTGATCTAAAAAAAATACAGTTTTCTGCAGGCTATATTGTTCTTCAATGACAATATCTGTTAAATCCTTTGAGGTAGTGAACGTGTGTGATTCGATAATTTAAGTCTCAGTCTCACAAATGTAAAATTTTTCATTTCTAGACAAATACGACAGTGGGGATCCAAGCTTTACCGCGCGTAAATGGTCAACGCACAATGCTTAGATCTGATTCGATCTCGGGATGGAAAGAAGCTACCCTTATCTTCCGCAATCCAAAAGGATCTCGCAACCGAGCACGTGGAGGAGCTAGCAAAGCGTTTGCTGGTTAAAGGCAGATCTCTCCAGATGCACACCTATTTTGTCAGAAGAGATTGTCAGAAGAATACCTCATTTCACTTTGTCGGGTATTGAAGAAGCTGTGATACCCATGCGGTTTTTTATCTAAAGTAAGTCGACGCCTCAGCATTCCTTTACAATATTGGAGTTCACCATGAGTAAACCCAGAACTGTGATAAATTGAAGGTTGGAATTTCTCACTGAAGCCATCCTCTGAAGCAGCTTCTCCATCCCTGAGTCCCCTTCAGACAGTATCCGCGGTCCGGTTTAGTAGGAGTAGAGACTTTGATCTCTTCTCTTCGATCAATAGTCAGATCTGTCTGGTTATACTGCACTACCAGTGAAGACCGGGTATTTTTCCAAGAAAGGAGATATGCCCACGTAGTGTGCAGAATTTATGGTGAACAAGACTGGACGGATCAGTGGACTGTTCCCCTTCTAGCTAACTCGACGACCTCGCAATTTCCACCATGTTCGGCTACCCAAACCACTGATTCTGCCTAGGAAATGTATAAAGGTCTTAAAATTATCTTTGTTGCTTCGAAAAGTGTTTAATTTTTCCCGTTACATCTTTAGAAATGGATAATCAGATTTTTTTCCTTTCAAAACTCACTCATACTACATTTGGTTTTGAATTTCATAGCTGTCATATTAACAGTCAAACGTACCGTTAACGTTATAATTTTCAGGCAATTTTACACATTTTCACTTGCACATCGGCATTGAGTGCTTGCCAGGCCGACAACGTAGACCGCCCAGCCACGGTGAGTAGTCAAACCAGGCTATAGTGTGCTTGCGCATAGTCCGTCCAACTTCGCCAGCACGCGTGTGCATATATGCATGTATATTTCTCATTTTTCTCGCACATTTAAATGTATTTTTCTTATTTATTTCCAAGGAAAGTAATTTCACAGAAGAAAATCTGGTTAAGCGAGTCGCGTGCGTTGAACAAGTTTATTCCGCAAGCGCGTTAAATGCTTATCAGCCGCAATCGGTCATCAGCAACCACTAGCTGTTTGTCAGTTAGTGGGAATACATGTGGACATGCGTAGTATGTTTAATGGCTTACATATGTTATATGTATGTTTTTTTTAATTTTTTAATTTTTTTTTTTTACTTCAAACATGACAATCTAACTGTTACTTTAATAAGTATGTCTATCATGCGCGACTTGACGTATTTAGCAGTTTTGTTGTTGTTAACTACTCTACTGCGACCAAAGTATGAAGAAGAAGAAGCAGTAATTATTAAGAACTCTTTATATTGTTGCTTGTGATTCAGAGCAGAATTTAACCCAGTGACCCAGAGCCGGTACTTACATACATAGCTACGAGTGAGTACGTGCATAAGATAACTGTATAACATGATTATTGCTTATAAAGGGTGATCCACGTAAAGGTACTTTTTTCAATAGCCTTTTTTTTTTGACAGATCACGTGTGAGTCATGTCAAGCTGTCATGTTAAATTTGTTCAGTACTGTTTGGCATTTCATCATGGAAAGACTGACGCTTGAACAACGTTTACAAATCATTCCATTTTATTACGAAAATTCACGTTCTGTAAAGAATGTGTTTCGCGCGCTTCGCTCAACTTATGGTGAACAACGGTCTACTGAGCGTACTATTCGACCTAATAGATCACGCTCAGCATGCAGTGAAGAAGTGACGTAGCTGAGAGTATACACGAAGACCGTGGAGAGTCGATTCGGCGCCGTTCGCAGCAGCTCGGCCTGACGTATGGAACGACTGGCGCATTTTACGTCGATATCTTAAATTGAAATCTCACAAAATGCAGCTTGTACAAGAACTGAAGCCGCTCAACATTCCCAAGCGACATCGCTTCACTCTATGGGCTCTTGAAACGTTCCAAGAAGATCACACGTGTTCGAGCCAAATTTTTTTCAGCGATGAGACTCTCTGCTGGCTCAATGGGTATGTAAACAAGCAAAATTGCCGCATTTTGAACGAAGAGCAACTTGATGAGATTCAAGAGCTGCCATTTTATCCAGAAAAAACAACGGTTTGGTGTGAGATGCCGGTGAGAACGTAACCGTCAATTGTGACCGTTATCACGCCATGGTAACCGACTATTTGATGTCTGAAATATAAGCTCGTGATCTCCGCTACATTTGGGTTCAACAATACGGCGTCACTTCCCACACATCGCATCAATCAATGGATTTATTGAGAAAACACTTCGATGAGCAGATAATTTCACGTATTGAGCCGGTCAGTTGGCCATCAAGATCGTGTGATATCACACCGTTAGACTTTTTCCTGTGAGGATATGTATAGTCTAAAGTCTATGCGGGCAATGACGCTTCAATTCAGGCCTTGGAGCAAAACATCACGCATGTCATTCGTCAGTTACCGGTCCAAATGCTCGAACGAGAATTGGACTCAACTGATGGACCATCTGAGACGTAGCCGCGGCCAAGATTTGAAAGAGATAATCTTTAAAAAAGAAATGGCAAAGAATGTTCTTTCGAAAAATAATAAACATTCGCCAATGAATTTGAATTTTCTGTTTTTTTTTTTTTGCTTTAAAAAAAAGTAGAGAACCTCGAAATGGATCATTCGAAATGGATCAAGTATGCTTTTGTTCTCACTCACTCACTCTCTCTCGCTGCCTCCCGCTTACATTGTCCTCACAAGCGAACTCCAAGAACTTCATGTTCAAGTTGTTAGTGAACTGTCTGTCTGTCGTTTTGTGAAGTTAATTCTGTTGTTTTTGTACTCTTAACGGCATTTACTAGCGGTGCTTACAAAGGTAAACAAATACAGGCAAAAAAAAGCAGTAAATTTCAAGTATTTTGTGTACTTAAGTTGTTAAGAGTTCTATTGAGTTGTACTTTGCCTATTTTAGCTCGTCTTAGCAGTTAATTTCGTTTTTTATGTTGAATTTCCGTTGTTTTTTTTTCAAAACATCTTTTTTTATTTTCTACACAAAACACAAAACGTAGTAAAATGTTATTTATTGCTTATTCATTGCCAAACAATAACTCGTATGTATGTAAATACATAGGTGTGGTGATCTGGCCTCAGTGCGCTTGAAATATTTATAACCCCGAGTATAAATAGGCAAATCGTCAGAGTGATAGACAGACAGTCGCACGGTTGTTGGCAAATCATTTGCGAAATTTACATTTTAATTCTTCATGATTGATGTAAAGCGTGTCGCAATTAAGTGATTCTTAATAAAAAAATATATATATAAAACAAATTTTATTCAAATTCGCAAATGTGAAGCAAAAAAATAATTACACACAAAAGGGAAAGACCTGGAAAACATTTTAATTTATATATGAGTATAACTAGCTGGCCATTGCATTCGCGTCTTAGCTCCCACGTCACTGTTGACAGTCATAATTTCGAAGTCGTAGATAATTTCGTCTATCTGGGAAACGTCATTGACAACACCAACAATTTCAGCGTTGAAATCCGAAGCAATATCCAAAATTATAAAAAAAAAATATTTCTAATTGCGGTCGCTCCTCGGCAGTGAATGTCAAGCCCTCCAAGAGTGTATTTCTGACATGAAATAAAAACTCCTCATAAAAATCCATCGGCAGTTCAGAGGCAGCTAAGAATAAACTACAGGTTCCTCCATTTGTTGGTAAAAACATCAAGACGCAAGACCACAAACTGGAGGAGGAGCTCGGCCAAAATCGCTTCAGCGGTCACAAAGCGCCAAATATACATAAATAATCGCGTAAGCGGTGCCTTCGTCAATGTTGTACGGGAGTTGCGGTTTATATATCGGGTTCTCGACAACCCTAATGTGGCAATAAGGCAGCTGACAACTTTATGGTAAATTTTGACGTTTTTGTTTTATACATACTCAGAACATTTTGACATACGGGCGCTATTTTCATTGTTTACAGTAACTTAAAGTATCATTTCGGTCAAAAAATTTAATTATATCGCGAACATTTTCGTAGGATTATTTTGGATTAACTAATTAACTTAAATCTACTTTTGGCAAAGAAGTCCCATCAAGGACCAGGGTTTAACGATAGTACAGTGAATTCAGTGGAGGTCGTGAACCACTCCATGACGAATGTCTTGAAGGTCGCCCGAAAAACCGTTGTTGTTCGGGAAACTATTGATGCTGTGCACAAATTGTTATTGCAAGATCGTCATGTGACCTATCGTGGGATTGAGACAACAATAGGCATTAGTGGGACCAGCATACATTCAATATTGCATGAACATTTTATTTAAAACAAAATTTGTTCACAATATGTGTCAATTGCTCCACAAAAAACTCATGTCGATTGGTCGAGAAAAATGTTAAAAATAATACAATAGCGTTGCTTCGAAACACGTTTATGACATCGTGAGATGTGTTGAATCGTGGGTTTACACGTATAAGCCCGAAAGTGAACAGCAGTCGACTGTATGGGTGTTTCAGGATGAGCCGAATCCAGCAAATGTTGTTCGTGCACGAAGCACTTCCAAGCAAATGGTTGCGTTTTTTTTTTAACTGGGCATGTGGCAACCGTACCACTAAAACAACACAGAATAGTAAATTTTTGAGTGGTACACAACTATTTTTTGGCCAGCTGTCTTTCAAGAAATCAGGAACAGCAACCGCCGAATATGGATCACTCTTCACCACGCCAATGCCATCCCTCACACATCGACTGAAACAACAGCATTTTTGAGCACTCAAAAAATCGATTTAATGAGTCATCCACAGTATAGTGCCTGACTTGACGTCGAGTGGCTTCTATTTATTCTTTTTTTTTGACACCTGGGGAGGCATGTTTTGGAGACAACTCAATCGGAGTCGCAAAAGTGCTTCAGCCATTGGTTCAAACGCACACAAAAATGTATAGATAACAATGGAAAATATTTTGAAAAACAATAAAGCAATTTTCGATGATTAATATTTGCTTTTGCTCTTTAATCCCCAAATATAAGCCGCAACCCTCGTAGTAGTAGTATTAGCAGATCCAGCAGACGTTATTCTATATAATGTTCCCTATAAAAAGTTTCTGAACGTATTTGCGTAAGTTAGGTTAAGTTAGACTGGTTGACTCCTTGAGGAGTCCCACTGTTCTCCATGGTGTTACTAGAAAAACTTCATACGTTGCAAGCCCTGTACTGTAACGCATCGTTTCTGCGGTTTAAATAACATTAATGTACCCTTAACCAATTGAAGTAGGCATTTTGGTCCTTTTTCCCTTCTTGAGTACGATTAGCCTCTGATTGCCTCTATTAAAGGCTACGTCCTGCCCTAAAAGGACTTCATCTTTAGCCAGTTTATAAGCTTTCTCATTGCATTCAATGCACATATGCTCTGATGCCTAGTAAATTTATCTTTTGATTGCCTTTTTACTTAGTGCAATCACCACCAACCTCATGTTATAAGAAACTAAAGCCTTAATGGCCGTTTTACAATCTATGTAAATTTGAGTTTTTATTTTGTGTGAGTCAGTTCTCTGCAGCCATTTTCAAAGCAAATACATATTTCGGCTTTGAAGGTACTAAAGTGATTTGGCAACCTGAATGGTCTTCTTATCCTCGGTTGGGCGCAGTAAGCCACAACCCCTACTCCGCCATTAATTTTAGAGTCAACTGTAAAGATAATAAAGCGCAACTTTGTCCGTCAACATGAGTCCTTGTTCACAACAGATATGAGGCATGAAGACTCGCGGCAGTTAGAAATGCTCTGTTTCTTACCACTAGGTTAGCCGGAGGTATGTTCTAAATCATAGGAAACGCTGCCGCTGGTGTTGTTTTTGTTGTTTTAAGAGCTCGAGTGATGCGGAGTATCGGGAGATTGAAAACTCTTTTCCGGCTCTCCAGATATGTCGTCTTCCGCCACTGCTTGTTATCCAATAACCATTTCAGATTACTAGGTGCTTAGCTTCGGCTTAAAAGTAGTTTCTTTGGCTTGGTTTAATTAAGAATTTTTCAAACCCTAGTAAAGGGAACTCTGAGATGAAATTCTTCTCAGTAAGGGAAGCCTTCTCAGTAAGGAAATCGCAGGAAATCAAATCAAAAACATAAACATAGACGCTAAAAGCCAAGAAGCAATTATCATAAGGTGACTGCAAAGAAGCAACTGCATATCTTTAGGGTTCCGGGGTACAAGAGCATTGTAGAAAACAAAATAGTTGATGAGATGATGCCAAAATTACGTTCCTTTCGGTCTAATCTAGAACAAGTCTTCAGCATCTGGGAGCCTCGCTGTTCAAAGCGCTAATATTTCCAATATGGTGTATTTTCTTTCATCCGGACGACATGATCAAGCAGCTGTCTCTTAATTCTCTGAACTATGTCAATGTCGTGCTACACATCATACAGATCATCATTCCATCGTTCGCGTTAATAACCGTCGTCCATATACAAAGAACCATAAATTTTCAGTAAAATGTTCATCTCGGCGGCTCATCGGATGTTGTCAACGTTCACACTTCTACACCTTCATAAAGTAGGACAGGGATGATAAGCGTCTAGTAGAGTTTGGTCTATGTTTGTCATGAGAGGACTTTAATTTTCGATAAACCAAAGTAGAATCGGCAAGAGTTGACAAGATTAATTCTGCGTTGGATTTCTGGACTGACATTGTTATTGGTGTTAATGCCGGTCCCAAGATAGTCGAAATCGTCTACAGCTACAAAGTTAGGACAGTTAATAGTGACGGTAGAGCCAAAATGGGAACGCATTTCGATGTCCAGTCTAGAGAACGCAGCACTAAGAGCGAGGTTGTAGACTCTTAGGCACTATTTTTTCTCCATCATTTGTCTAAAAAAAGGCTCACAATAAGGAGTTTGCTTGTTGTCTTAAGCATCCTTTTTGTTGGTTATAAATTGTCATCATCACCATCGTCTGAGCTAGGTAAAGGTTTCAATGGTGCATCATTTTGAAGTCCGCGTATCAAATTTGCGTCCTACGTATTAGTCGAATTGTTGGGAACAGTTATTGTTGCTTGTGAATTTTTAACTGGACGCGATCGGTTAAGTGGTTCGGTTTCTTGAGGGCGTCATACTGGAAGTGTGGCAACAAAGGCGGCAATATATACTTTTGTTCTCGTCCTTTTACTATGAAATCCAACATCAACTAAACTGCAACAAATTTTAAGCTATATAAACTAAGAGCACTTGATCGTGAATATGTATAAAGAAGAAAAATGTGAAAAACAACAATGACTTAACCCGGCACACACGTAGCCTAATGGTTTAACCATTGGTTCGTGCTGTGGCCATCCCAAGCTCGAGTCAAAATCAAAAATGGGCGTCTGGAAAGAAGTCTGATGAGGAAACGTCATGGTTTCCGAAATAGCTATAACTTCTAACGCACAGAATGTTGTTGTAATTTTTTCACTATTCCCAAAAACAAAATATATAAGGTTATTTTATACTTTTTTTACGCCTAATTAAACAATCATCATTCCAAAAATTTACTTTTTCAAGAAATGGTAAATTCCGAAAACTTTTTTTTTTAATTTAAAATGTTACAAAAACACATTTTGTAAACACTTTCTATTTTTATGGAACATTTTTTTGGTTGTTTTTTTTATGCCAATCAGTGAAATTGCGAATTAAATACTTGAACGAGTTAAGGTTAAGCACACATATAATAAATTATGTACGTATGTATTAATCCATATATAAATATATACAAATAACTGTTTTTTTTGTTTCCACTTTGCTGAATTTACCACGAAAACATTCTCTTAAATACCATATTAAATTACCTGAATGAGAGAGAGAGTAGCAAAAAAGTGCAAGCGTTTTTTAAACTCACTCCAAATTATTTATACGAATTTACCACAAAAAATATATATGCATAAAAACAAATATACCGTTAATGCCAAATTACTCCTACGCTCTATTTACTCCAAAGCCAAATGTCAAGCGAGCGACATGCTGTAATACAGACAGTTATATTCAATTATACATAAATATGTAAATGTATGTATATGATTTATGGACTCCAGTGCATATATTTAATTTCATAATTCGAATTTTTTTTTAGAGAAATTACACACCTCACCAAATGAAACAAAATTTAATGGTGCCGGGACCTAGTTAGTGGTTTCGTATTACGAGTATCCATCGGTAACACTAAAAATAAAGGGTGTTTTTTTATAGAGGTATAGAACTTTAAGTTGGCATTACTTTTCAAGATGGCGACCAATTTAACAACTGTCAAGTGATTTATTCTCAGTTTGGTTTGGCAATTCATCGTGAATAGACTCACGATCATCAAGTAAGGCGTAGATTCGTCGAATGGGCCCAAAACGAGATTACCGTTGTTCCCGATTTTCATAAGCGAATTTTGTTTAGCGATGAAGCGCACTTCTGGTGGAATGGCTACGTCAACAAACAAAACTGCCGCATTTGGAGTGAAGGTAATCCTCAAGTGTATGTTGAAACACCGTTACATCCAGAAAAACTGACTGTTTGGTGCGCTTTATGGGCTGGTGGAATCATTGGTCCGTACTTTTTCAAAAACGATGGTGGCCAGAACGTTACAGTCAATGGTGATCGGTATAGAGCCATGATTACTAACTTTTTCATTCCTGAATTGAATAACCATGATGTCCAGGAGATGTGGTTTCAACCAGACGGCGCAACATGTCACACAGCTCATGCCACAATAGATTTATTGATAGGCACGTTTGGTGACCGCCTAATTTCACGTTTTGGACCTGTGAATTGGCCTCCAAGATCTTGTGATTTAACACCGCTAGACTACTTTCTGTGGGGCTATGTAAAGTCATTGGTCTATGCGGATAAGCCACAAACGCTTGACCTTTTGGAAGACAACATTCGCCGTGTTATTGCCGATATACGGCCACAAATGTTGGAAAAAGTCATCGAAAATTGGACGTCCAAATTGGACTACATCCGCGCCAGCCGTGGCGGTCATATGCCAGAAATCATATTTAAAATATAATGCCACAAGATTATCTTTCGGATAAATAAAATTCATGTCAATCGAATAATCGATCGTTGTTTTATTGCAACTTAAAGTTCTATACCTCTATATATACACCCTTTATTTTCTATTTTATTTTCCTGCGTGTAGTTTTGTGGCAACTCTCTGTTTTTTTTTTTAAATTTGCTGTGATTAGTATATTCGGGCGCACGGTTTGAAGTCTTGTTAATGCATTTCTATAGATGGAACGATTTGGATATCATGTATTTCTCGCGGAGAAGTTTCAATGATCCAGACATGTTTCGTTTCTTCGTCTCTAAGTTGGAAACATAAACGAAAAAGAGCCTCAAAATGTTTCCAAAATTTGCTGTGAACTCTTAAGAGTGGGACAGTGGTAAAAGAATCCGCATCAGGTTCAGGATGCTATGCTATGCAGGGGATAAAAAAAACCCACTCCGATCACTTGTGCTGAGTCGATTCTGCTGTGTCGATTATGGTGGTGTTACTGTTTAAAAAAAATTATCCAGACTGACAATCGGCTAGAAGACCTTTATCACATTCAGAGATGGTACCTGCGGAAAATTATGTTCTAACCGTGAATCATCATTTAAAGAAACCGATTGTGTGACATCAAATAATAGTCATATCTGAAAAATAGTACCTACAGTGTCAAAGGCTTTTTCCCAAGTTGAATTAAACGATTTAATAAGAGATCTTGTACTACCTGAACAATCTGCAGAAGAACTTTTTGTATAGATCTAAACTTAGTTAACTTCCTATTACGACAACAAAGTGGATCCACGGTGCTTTATAAGCTCGGGCATTCACAGAGAAAGTGGAAAACTGTTTCCTTTCCTTATTCGTTTCAGTTTTCAACTGCGGCAGATATTGTTATAGGACAGGTTCATTTCTTGCGCATGCTCTTCAAATGAGCAATGCCCTGTTATAGTAGCTGTAAGTCTGTAAATACTTTTCATGGACCTATTCAATAAGTCCTTAGTCCTTATCTTTTATCATACGTATGCCATATCGGTTTCGTTATCTTACATTTTGGTTAAAAAAATCCATCTCTTCTGAGCTATTTGTTAAAATTGTTTATAAAGCTCTCTCTTGATCATTCCTAGCGGGCATGGTATAGACTCTGCTGTGTTTTCGTTAACGGAAATGCTTCTGTAACCAGGAACCCATGTTAATGATAAGTAAAGTTGATCTGCCAGTGAGTTCAAAGCCTTCCTGAAGTGTTTGACTACGCTTGATCTAATCTTTACCGACGACAAGGCCAGCGATGCCGCCTCTCATAATTATTCAATAGAGCTTTGCAAGCTCTATGACCAGTACTGTCGTTGGGAAGATGCAAGTGATAGACGGATTGAGAGGGAGAGAGAGAGGGAGATAGAGAAAGAGATAAAGATATAATTTTTCAGTTCAGTGTGGTATAAATCTCAATCCCTAGGTATTTGGCTGTAGGGTACAGAGAAATTGTTCTACCGCTGAGTAATGGAAGACGAAATTGAGGTAATTTGGTTTCACACGCGAATAGAATCAACCTTCGTAGTGCTCTTTCCATTATATCACTGATTGTGGAAAGAAACAGCTCTGATATCATTAACACTATTTCATCTGCATATGCTACTGCTCTCAGTCCTCCTCCGTTAAGTCGAAGTAGTTTACCGTTCGGCGCCACCACCCCTGAGAGCTGGCAAAGGACTCCTCCTTAAGCATCAATCGTATCCATTTGCAATCCTACCCAGCTCGTTTAGGGCCGTTGCTGTTGATCGACCCTTTATGTATGCATGTTGGACCGTCGATATGGTACCTGCTATGATCGATCTTATGTGTATATCCATTAATCTTTCTAGAACGTTCAGCACGAAGGAGGTGAGGTCTAAAGTATTTAGCATTATCATGTGTCTTCTGCCTGGTTTTGGTAAGAACACCGCCTTGACTCTTTTCCTTTCTTCTTGGGAAGTAAGGTAGTTGGCTACTGGCTTTGTAGATCTTCAAGCCTTAGAACTATTGGTTCCTTTACCTTCTGCAACATTGTGGGAATAATCCCTACCAGACCAACTGCTTAAAACGGTAAAAAGCTGCTAATAATTTTCTTCTTGCTTACTATGTATTGGCAAGTTGTTCTGATTCAACATCCATTACCGCAGTTTGCTGACTATGAGTATCTTTTCATAAGTACTTCTTCAAAAGCATTTCAAGGGGCTCTGCACCTCTCAGTGAACGCCATAAAATGTAGGAAGGGTTTTTTTATGACCCTCATAGGTTAAGAAAGTAACAAAGTTTTCCCTTTTTTTGCTGCCTTCATATTTCGCAAGGAATGTGTTGATCCTTTTCTCACTGATCTTTCCCTCTTATAAACAAATGAAGATAAGTATATTCCATCGCCATCAACTGTGCTCCCCTGTTTATCCGAATTATGCTTTAGCGAGTGGTTCACTCGATTTAATGAACTGTTTCAGTGTTTTTTTCACCCATACGCATCTATCTCTATAAGGCTGGAGCTCAAAACACCGTGGAAGATTTCACGTCTCAATTATTTGAAAATAATGCTCCTCTTCTCCCTAATGCTTCTGTTCTCTTCTATGTATGCTCTTCTATATACTCTCTGTTGAGTTTACCTTACCTAGCATGTTGCGATGATATCTCAGCGTTAGATGGCCAGTCCGTGTACCTACAAGAATACTAAGCTCTCTTTTGCTTAGAGCTACCAAAAGTTTAGTCTACCTGTACAGCACGCTAGCGCACAGTAGTTTAATGCTATGCGCTAAGTTGGAGATTCTCAAGGTCCTTAAATGTTCCGATAAACAGGAATGTTTTAAACAACAATTGAAGGTGCTGGAACATCTGAGACAGACAATGGTGTTAGCCTCACCAGCGGCACCAGCACCAGCTAGCTCATCTTCCTTTTCATTTTCTTTTACATTAGTGTGAGATGGGACCAACATGATAGTGAACTATATTTTCCTATAATAGTCTGTTTATTGCCTCCTTTCATGTTATCACATATTTGGGCTTTATGTTGACACATTTATTTGACCCAATTGCAGCCGGGCTGTTTACAAGAAATCTAATCTAAATGTAAACTAAGTATGCTCTCGACATCGGTCATCTGATCCGAGTCCGACATGAGTATGCTGCGGTCATCAAACCTATGTTTGTCCACCGATGTGAAGAATACTGCTCGGAGACTGGGTCTTTCTTTTTCTTGGCACTTGGAAACCACTGAACCGGACTTCGGCCGAGCTCCTCCTCCAATATGTGGTGTGGGTCTTGATGTTTGTCTTACAAATGGTGAAACTGACAGTTAACATTAAGCCTTCTCCGGAGGACTGTTGAATTCTTATGAGGAGCTATTTGCATCACGTCAGAAATACAACTAGAGGGGCGAGCGGAGTTTAATTTAACCTTTTACTTGACACCAAGACATTCCAGATGAATGCTCTCTAATCGTGGTCCTTAAAAGGTCTGCTCAATGCCAGACCTCGAGAAATGAAAGGTCAATGGCACTAAAGATTTTCTCCTCAAGTTATCAGAACGTAATAATGGAAAGTTTCCCCTTCACTCTCATAATTTGTAAGCACACTTGCCGATAACGCCATCTCTCGTACTTAAGTACTTTCGTATGTCGCTAATTCTGAACAAAAGCTCTTATCAGAAGCTTTTTTTATCAATATGGAGGTAATCGTACGTGTTTTTAACCAGAGTTTGGTTCTATTAACCGTCAGAAAATTATATTCTATTGATTTCCCACTCGTTGGCCTAAAAGTATACACCTAAGCATGCGTTAGCTACAAGCATTCCTCACTGAACTTCTCTACCGAGTGTGCGATTTAATGTTATACCTAAAAATTCGAAATAGGTTGATCAGATCGCACAAAATAGAAGGTCGGTGGAACCTAAAATGTTCTCCATAAGTTCTTTGAAATTAGTAAGGGAACAACAATGTACATCTTCCATTAAAAAAAAAAACATCAAGCTGAAGCTAAACGGTCTTTTTCTTAGACGTCTGGTTGCCAATGAGACAATACCTTTTTCGGCAGTTTTGGGAGCTGTTACTTGATTTATTCTCAGTTTGGTTTGGTGTAACATATTGAAAAGACTGAGTTATTGTTGTAAAAAGTGTTCGAAAATTGGGCCCCTCGGTTGGAATTTACTCAAGCCAGCTGCAGCTCGCAAACCCTTATCTTTATAAAAAAGCTAAATACTTGACAATAACATCAAATTATATACGTTTTATTTCTTCTTAAAAACCACATGTCTAAAAGGATACCCTATATACATTTCTTCTATCCATCACTTTTAGACATGTGTATCGAAAGTAGTTTTACAGCTCAGCATGCTTTCTAATCCAATCGGCATGATAGAATACCTTAGCATAACCATCTGGATTACCCGTACCGCAACCCCCATACACGAAACCAGCAACACCGACCACTTCACCATTGTATATCGCTGGTCCGCCCGAGTCACCATTGCAGGCGCCATTATTCGCAGTATGAGCCAAGCAGATGAGTGAATCATTATCCCAATTGATGGCTTCCTTACATTCGCTGCGTGAAATTGATGTCAAAGTATTCCATTTCAATTCGTGTGGCACATCGCCACTCTGCTTTACTCTACCCCAACCGGAAATGATGATGGGTGTGCCCGAAGGCATTTCTTTCGAGGCTAAACGTATGGGTTGTATATTCTTCGAAAATATCAATGGTTCAGCGAGTCGCAATAATGCCACGTCATTCAAGAAACTGCCATAATTCTCATGCATGATAATCTGCTTAACTTTGACTAAAACACCACCACGGAAACTATCTTTTGAACCGGCACGTACAGTGAAGGAAGAGGCGGGACGGCTACTAAAAAGTCACGATTTAAAAGCGCAATAAATTAGTTTAGTACGAGGATGATTGATTAATTTTTATTCGAGCTGTACACACTTACACTGTATTACTCGCCGCAACACAATGGGCTGCTGTCAATATGAAGTTCCTACTCAGGATCGAGCCACCACATGTGTGCGAGCCATTGCGACGCAGCGATATTTGATGTGGGAATTGTCCTTCATATGCTTTCTCACCGCCCACAATGCGACCGGTGGGACCCGCTTGAGTGCAAACAGCACCCAAGACACAAACCAAGGTGATCAGTGCGATTTTAGTCATTTTGGCTCGTTGCAGAGTGACGTCCAATTGAATACTAAACGAAAATTCAACAAACTACCATTGAGCTGAGGTGCGAATTCATCAATCTGATACGATTATAGCGTTTAGTTATTCTTTTATGATACCTTGAATTACACACTTCTGTTTTATGTAGTGATAACTAATCTGGACAAATTTTATTATATTCTAATCGTCGAAAACGTGCGATAGTGTGATAGCAAAGAAACCGTATAAATATTTTGATTTATTGCATATATAACGGTATAGATGCATATCAGTGTATTTATCTCAGAACATGAAATATTGGTACTTAAGACAGCTCTGAAGTTAAGAAAATAATATATAAAGAGATCTAGGAAGTAAGGTAGAGCATTTGATAGTCGGAACTCTTTCTATTAACCGTCGATTGGTCAGAAGTAAAAAACAATTTCACATTTAAAAAATGAGAAAACTGCAGAAATTAATATCCAAATAGCGGTGCGCGTCTTTGCTAAGCTGGAGCTTAAAGCTCTCACACGCTCTATCACTCTCATGACAAATTCACGCTTTATGTATTTTGAGAAGCAATTTAGCTATAGCAAAAGTGTTCAGCGACCAAAAAAAAAATCTCAAATAAATAATTGACAAAATCTAGGGATTTTCGGGTGAACTTCTCCTCCGATTAGAACAAAAGGACACAGTAGTATAATGTTATACCTCAGAATACGAATAGACTATGTTTTCTCACGCCTATGAAAATGCTTCTGTGAAGCATCTGGCAGCTACAATAGAGACAGATAGTTGGAGACAAATCTCTGCATATCTTTACAGTTAGTTCTAAATTGAACAGTAAACAACTCCAGTTTATTGCGCCCAACCAAAGATTGGCGGCTTGACCAAACCATTGTAGAATCTTCCAAGCCGAAATATTTGCTGCGGCAGAGCACGAAGATAGCAGTGATCACACTATGTAAAGATCCACTCAAAAGAATGACTGAGTATTAAGGCATTTGAGGATGGGGCCATGGTTCAAGTAGTTCACGACGAGGCGAGCTAAAATGATAAGGCGAATCCCCTGCGGCTGTGCGTAGGGTACTCATCATGTAAAAAATGAAATGAAAAATCACAGAAATAAGCTTCGGATGAAAGACTGCAATTTTGATGGCGACCCTTCAAACATTTAAAGGATTACGATTTGAGGGCATGTACCTGGAATGTTCGGTAACTTAATTTGGGAGGGTGCCACTGCCCAGCTGACTGATGTCCTCGTAGAACTAAAGGCTTACAGCGCCACCATCCAAGAATTAAAATGGACGAAAGGATTGGTGATGTTTTCAGATGCGAGAGAGATTCCGTCACCGAGTCCCAGTATTCATCTCAGTGGATGAACGTCTAACCACAATCCTCATGAAAGTGAAGATATTCAACATATCGATGATTGGAAACCATGTAATGTTGATTTGCCACATTCCCAAATGGGTTGAGGATGATCGACTTCGCCGGAGTACGAGATATGGTTGTCTGTAGTACTAGATTCCAAAATAAAAAAATTGATCAATCTACTTCGCTGGGATGATTCCGAATCGAAAAACTTACTACCAGATCGATCATATTGTAATAAACGGATGGCATATCTACAGTATTCTAGACGTACTTACGCTCCGAGCGACACATTCTTGTCGCTGCGAAGATACGCACCAGACTCTGTTCAGCAAAGAATGCCAGACAACAAACACAAGGCAGCTTCGACGTCAAAAAGTTGCGCTCAAAGATACCGAGATTTTAAGATGAAAGCAAGGCGGATTTGCAGAAGAAGAAAGAAAGAGACAAAAATGCGTGATAATACTCGAAGATTCTTCGGAGCGAAGGACGCGCAGACTTTAGGAACGAGCAAAGGGCAAAACTTAGGAGGCGAGACTTGCAAAGTTCTTACTAGCGACAAAGAAATTAGCCTCCAGGGTGTTCGAAGGACTTTTGATGGGACATTGACTGTTAGCACCGTATAAAGGGGACAGAAGGTGGAGCATGTAATCTGTGAATCCGTCGCATTCAGCTGATAGAGGTCAAACATACTTGGAGTGGAAAAGCAGTAGTTAATAAAGAGCCAAAACGACTTATCAACTTTCGATAGCACAGCATTGGAAGTTCAACAGTGTTCTGCGCTTGGTCTTATGCTCTCTTTGGTACTTTTAGTCAATCAGCTCGGTCTCAAATAACTTATCTCGACTGGTGATCGAGGGATAGTGATAGCATAAAGATGATTTAGATTTAGATAGATCCTTCCTCTCCCTCCCAACATGCACGTTTTTGGTAACAATCTCCATCTTTAAAAAAGAACAGTACGCGGATATAGGTAAGAGCGATTCAATACCGTCTCTGCACTGGCAGTGTAATGTTTCTCCAAAAAAAAAAAAACTATATTATTCTGTTGCTTCTCTTATTTGTGGTGTTTAACAAATACATGGACCTATTATAGTCTATTTTAAGCCGAATGCAATCGCTAGCCTCTGTAACCTGAGTTATTGCCAAAAAAACTTAAGTTTGTTCCCCAAACAAGGCATACTATAGTATGTCCAAACAGACTGAGAAAATTCAGCTTTAAATTTCTCCCCTCAGCTTATAGTTCACACAGATTAATTCTAAGCCTGCTGTAAAGGAGCTTTCTATATTTCCTACCTGCTAATTTGACTCAAATCTTCGTCTGTAAGGAATAGGCATTACTTAATCGACGATTCTCATTCGCGACAATATCGATTACGTTCACAATAACATCGCCCCATAGACATTGATTGGAGCCCACGCGAATTGAGAAATATTTAGCTGGGCTATAATATATAGAGAAGTTGATAATTAGTTGGTACTAATATACCTAGGAATAAGGCACTTGGCACATTGAAATACTTACGTTTTGTACTTCCCTTGAGCATTCGAACCCCCAACACAATGTGCAGCACGTATTGACGATTAGTGATCGAGGCGCCACAAAAGTTCACACCTCTGAGACGCAGAGACACTTGATAAGGGAATGCGCCCGCAACGGCATTCTCTCTACCAACAATGCGTCCTTAATTTTTTTGGCTTCGGATTCGTCACACAGTATCTTGATCTAAATTATGTAAGTATTCCTCGGGTCTCACGAGACAACTGAAGTTCTTCGTCTGCTACGTGTGGTGATCGGATTCCGGCTACGTTAGGCAGGGGAAGAGAGTTGTTGGCGGAGTCTCTGTGAATGGCATTTAGAGCTTGTGGCTGTCCCGTCCTATCCAGCACTCTCTTCCTTAGTTGCATAGTGGTTTGGCTTCCAGTAGATGCCTGTTAGGATAGTTCGGATTCGTCAAACAGTATCTTGATCTAAATTATGTAAGTATTTCTCGGGTCTCACGAGACAACTGAAGTTCTTCGTCTGCTATGTGTGGTGATCGGATTCCGACTACGTTAGGCAGGGGAAGAGAGTTGTTGGCGGAGTCTCTGTGAATGGCATTCAGAGCTTGTCGCTGTCACGTCCTATCCAGCACTCTCTTCCTTAGTTGCATAGTGGTTTGGCTTCCAGTGGATGCCTGTTAGGATGGTTCCTAGGATAGCATCAACATCATCGGTGCCAAAAAAGCTTTTCCACTCATCGGATGTTGTTGTCCTTCAAGCTTTTTTACTGTAAAGTAGTACTAGAATGATAAGCGACCTGTCCAGCTTGATCTTCGTTTGTTGAGAAAAAGTTTTACTTTCCAATTGCCTACTAATACAAGAGAATCACATGCTAGTCGCTGGTTCCTATATAGACGAAATTAACTATGACTTCAAAGATGTGACTATGTGCAGTGATGGGACTATTTTTTTGATGACAAAAAACACATTTCGTCTTGACCTGACTGGAGAATCGACCGAACTAAAAGTGTTTTTCTTAATTCAAGAGAGAAGAGCGAGCTGAAACATAGCATTTGCCATGTCTCAATGCAGCGCCATCTCTCATACTTTGACATTAAGAGATTGTGTTCTACATTCCCGAGAGACATCTCCATATTAATAGGGTATAGCATAACGTTCCATTTATTTCTAATCACCTGTTATCAAGAAATTCTCATTTTTACCTACAATTACGAATGGTGGCCTTCACTCTCCGCACGCAGTGCTCTCTCCTTTCGGTGAAATATTGACTACTTTTATGTCGGTCACTTTTTCTATCTACTAAGAGATCTCACGAATTTGGATGCTTCAGCATGCAGTAGCTAGGGTAGTTAGTTCTAGATGAATTGGATAGTAGGCCCAGATGAACGATCTCCTGCGTAAAAATACTCGCCCAGATATCAATGACTTTTTTTGAAATGATCCTTCATAGAATCTGAACTTGGAAGAAATGATCCGGCAGCCTGGGCCTTGTGTGAATTGATATCCACATACATCAGACTCTACCGCCGACATTTCGTCAATCTCTACTTCCATAAAAATTCTCTTCTTTTCCGTCATGCCACTCCACTACGGAGATTAATTTCAAAAGCCAGGTAAAAAGTCGACACCATCGATGATCACTTAAAGAGAAAAAAATTTGTAAAAATTCTTTGGAGTTGACACATACAAAAAGCCGCCTTAGACCGACTGAAAGAGAAGAACGGCTAACATATGTCGGGGGTAAAAACCTCACCAAGCCCACCAGAGCAAGGTTTTTCAAAATACTGATGAGATTGCGGTCCGTATAGCCCAGTGGTTAGCAGTACGTGCTACCATGTATTCTAATTTTAGTAGCGATTGAGACTCGGCAGGGAAGATCAACCTCTAGCGCATATTTTTTACAAGAAATAAAGGGAGTTCCTCGTAAAAATCCATCCGACGTTCGGAGGCGATTTTTTTTATATGTTTCCCGAAATTGAAACTTGGCCTGCTACCGATTTTCGGAGAATGTTTTCTTCATAGACAAACGCATGATAAATAAAAAACTTTTTAATTTTTTTATTGGTCAACATTTTTACGCGCGCTAAAATTTTTTTTTAAATCTTATTCTCACTAATCCATTCGAGATTATAGAATACCTTAGCATAGCCATCGGGACGTGAAGTACCACAAGCGATTACAACAAAACCAGCAACACCCACCAATTCACCATTGTATGTAGCTGGACCGCCTGAGTCACCATTGCATGCGCCGGCGCCCTTAGGATGATCCAGACAAATCAAAGCATCCGATGACATCAAGATCTTACGCAGGCATTGACTCTTACTCAGAGCCGTAACTCGGTTCCATTGCAATATGATGGGCAATGAATCACCCTTATGCTCGGTCAAACCCCAACCGGAGATGATAACCTCAGAATCAGGTGGCACTTCAGCGCTGGCCAACCGTATGGGTTGGATTTTCTCTGAATATGTCAAATGTTGCTCCAACTCCAATAAAGCCAAATCATTGATGGGGGCAGAATAACCTTGATGTACGACGACGCGTTTCACCTTAACGATAACACCGCCAGCAATGCGATTGTGTGTGCCAGCGCGAATGGTGAATCTTTCAGCGGGATAACTGTATTGGAAGTGAAGAAAGTATGAGTTTTTTTTTTAATTTATGAGCGACTATCCACTTACGCCGTTGTGCCCGACTGGACCACACAATGCGCCGCTGTCAAGATATAATTGGTATCGATGATCGAACCGCCACAGCTGTGTCGATGTTGCATGCGCAGCGAGACTTGATGGGGAAATTGTGCGGGTGTCGCATCATAGCCGCCAACCACGCGGCCAGTGGGATTAGCAGAGACGACCGCTAAAGTGATGGCGAAAACCGCTAAAAAGTATGAAAGAGCCATTGGACGGCAGAATGTCTCTAGAATGGAGGGCTGAAACAAATAAACTGTACGATGTGCACTTCAAGAATATTTATACTCAGAAGTGGATAGTTTAAATTAATCTAATGCTAGTTAACTCTAAAAAAAAAGATTAAAGTAACCTTCATCCAGTATATATGGTATTTTAATGCCAATATTTATCAAGCGAGCACTATAATAAATCATTAAGAAAACCAATAGTTTGTTGTTCTTTAGGTATATGGGTATTCACATTAGATCAGGTCAATTATTATAGAATAAAATTTCCCATAAATTTAGCAAAAACGATTTATCTGGATCCTCTTCTTCTTTGGCGTAGGCACCGCTTACGCACATATAGCAGAATCAACAATAGCGCACCACTCGTTCCTTCTCTCATCTCGCTTTCATCCATTCGGACGACTTCGAACTCTGTCAGTGCTCCAAACACCATAAATCTTCCGCAAAATCTTTTTCTAGACGACTCCAAGCGTCGACTCATAATTATGTCGTCATCGTCCAAGCTTCTAGACCATTAACAGAACGGGCATGAAGAGCGAATTGTAGAGTTTGGTTTTGATTCGTCAAGTGAGGACTTTATCTTTCAATTGCGTGCCCAGTTCAAAGTAGCACCTTTTGACAAGATTGATTCTGCGTTGCATTTCAAGGCTCACATTGTTGGTGTCATTAAAGCTGGTTCCTAGATAGACGGAATTATCTTTAACTTCAAAGTTATGGCCGTCAACAGTAACACGGGAGCTCATACTGTTTGCTCAAACATCAAATTGAAGATTCACAATATAAAGAGTCACCCTGTGTGAAAACACGTTTGGTATCGTACAGCTCTGACTGTGCTTCTGGTATTACCCAGCGTCAGTTTATATAGCCGTATGATTTTTATGGGGATATAAAAATCAGACATAGCAGCGTAGAGGCAGCTCTTTATCATGCTGTCGAAGGCAGCCTTAAAATCTGGGCCTTCTTCATATTCTGCTAAGAAACTGCTGCATGCACCTTGTCAGTTCTTCGTAAGCCATCGCTTTGTTATTTTTAAGCGGATAATCGCTGTTGGAACTTTAAGTCGGATGATGGAACATCTATACCATAGTCATCAATTGGGGTTTCGGGTTCGCCATCTCCGACGTTTTGACTTTCACAGCCAGTGAGTAGGTCGGAGAAATGTTCCCTCCATACACTAAGTATACTCTGGACATCTGTCACTAGATTACCTCCTTGGTCCCTACGCGAGTTTTTCTCCAGTTTTGAAACCTTTTGTAAGTCGCTGCATCTTCTCATAGAAATTTCGATCATTACTCTTGTCGGCTAGCTTCTTAAGCTCTTCATACTCACTCATTTTGGCCTTTTGCTGTTCCCAACCCGCCTGTGTTGTGGTCGATCGCAAAGTTGCAAGACAGATAGTCTGCTTTCTCTCCACTTTAGTTCCTCATCGTACCAGCTGTTTTACTGGTATTGTTGAAATCCAATTGTTTTCGAAGCAGCGGTGCGCAAGGAATTTGCTATTTCGTTCCACAGCTCCCTTATATCGAGTTGCTGATTAGTGCTGGTGTGCAAGCCGACTGGAAAACCTGCTGGCTGTCTGCTATGATTGCAGCTTTTCGACGTCAAACCCTTCTTGTGTTTGTTGACGAGCGTTATTTGCTGCACAGAGGCGGGTGCGTATTTTTACTGATACAAAATAATGATCCGAGTCAAAATTAGGCGTCGGAAAGTACGCACGTCTAGGACACTGGATAGATGGTCTTCCGTCTATCAAAACATGATCGATTTGGTTGCATATTTTACGATCTGGCGACAGCCATATGGCTTGAGGAATTTTCAAATGCTGGAATCTAGTACTACAGACAACCATATTTCAGGCCCCGGCGTAGTCAATTAGAATCAGCCCGGCATATTTCGTCCTGGAGGTTGAATTTTCCGATTGTTGCGCCAAAAATACTGGCTTTGCCCACTCTGGCGTTGAAATAGCCTAGCACAACTTTGACATCGTAGCGGGAGCAGCGATCATAAGTGCGTTCTAGGCTTTCATAGACACCATTTTTAGTCACATAGTCCTAGTCGTACGCCGAGGTGTAGTCGCAAATTAGCGAAACTCTCCGCTTTGATGCGAATTGCGGATAGACGGAACTCTCATACGAGGTATTTGTTGATTTTTCATTGGAGTATAGAATTTTTGTGGTGGGTCTCAAATCCTACGCACAACCGGAGAGGATTTGCCTTCTCGCTTTAACTCACCTCCAAATGGATGTATGTTGCCTACCCAGAGGATACTTAGTCTAAGACCTGAAGTCGTGAGCTGCTGGAACCATATGTAAAATAATCGTTTCTGGCCACTCCCAGGTGAATGACAGTCGAAAAATTTCCTCAATTGCGTGAATTCCTACACATGGCCCATCCTCTAATCATCCTTGTTTCTCACTTAATAAAATTTTTAAATGTCAATGACTTGTACCTTGAGTTTGACCTGAATTATGCTACGTTGGCACCTCAAAATTCATTTCAAACCTATAATTTATTCAGTAAAATTGTTCAGAATGATTCATAGTATACGTTTTTGATATGTGGTATTCTACAAAAATTTTGATCTATAAAAATTACCCACTCTAATGTACGCTTTTACCACATTTACTGTGTATTTAAGCGTTTTTGTTGTTTTGCTATCGATTAAGACTTAGATTAGAAAATATTATTTAATAATTTTTTATAAGCTTTGAGCTTAACATATAGATTACATTAATCGAATATAACGAATGTTGATCGGAACGAATGATGCTAAAGGGTCTAAGAGTGCCAAAGCCATAATTTCAATAATTGAACGTCTGTTCCCAGCTACTTTATTCTTTTGGGATGATGTGCAGTCGCATTTGAAGCATTTCTTAGTGGAGGCATTTTCAAACAAAATGTTGCAGGTTTTCCCATCCACCAAGGTCAATCGAAGCTTATGATGGGCGAATAGTAATAACCCTACCATCACTAAGAGTTACCTCAAAGTGTGTATAAAATATTACTTATTTGTCGTTAAAAAGTTTCCTTTTAGGGCATTTGTTTCTTTCGTAATGCGATTTTTATTGAATGGCAATGTCTAGTTGTACTAAGATAAGAACTCATATCACAAAACTATTAACCTCATAGTTGTATACACGATTGGGTACCAAAGATAACGCAAATAAATATTAGTCAGCTAGATGTCCCTCAGTAAAATTTTCTGTTTGCAGTTACTGTGATCCGAGCTTACCCCATTTTGACTCAAGAGTAAGGGCGGAAAGGTCTCTTTGTGAAACAACTTCTACATCAGCTAACACTAAACGCTTAGTTGTTTTGTCCGGACAAAGTTATTTGAAAACCAATCACATCAATCAGATCTCAAATAACTTTTGCGCAAACTTTGCTCTCATTTTTCTTCAAACTCTTTCGATAATTTTAAAATCTCCCTCAAAGTGAGCTCTTCCTAATTATTACCTTCAAACATTCCAGAAGTTGATGATTACTGTTGTTTTTTGAAAAAAAAAGGGTGATCCAAGTAAAGGTACTTTTTTCAATACCCTTTCTTTGACAGATCACGCTTGAGTCGTTTCAAGCTGTCATGATATTTTTGTTCAGTATTTGTTTTATATTTCATCATGGCAAGACTTACGCCTAAAAAATGTTTTCAAATCATTCAACTCTATTACGACAATTCACGTTCCGTAAAGAATATGTTTCGCGTGCTTCGCTCAACTTACGGTCAACATAATCGGCCTACTGAGCGTACTTTTTACAACACCATCACTCATCTTGAGATCCAGCATTCATTATTGGATGATATTCGACCGAATAGACCAGCATGCAGTAAAGAAAATATAGCGGCCGTAGCTAAGAATGTACACGAAGACCGTGGAGAGTCCATTCGGCGCCGTTCGCAGCAACTCGGACTGACGTATGGAACGATTTATCGCATTTTACGTGGAGATCTTAAATTGAAAGCGTACCAAATACAGTTTGTGCAAGAACTGAAGCCGCTCGACCTTCCCAAACGACATCGCTTCGCTTTATGGGCTCTTGAAAAGTTCCAAGAAGATCCGACATTTTCGAGCCAAATTTTGTTCAGCGATGAGATCCATTTTTTGCTGAATAGGTATGTAAACAATCAAAATTTCCGCATTTGGAACAAAGAGCAACCTGAAGAAATTCAAGAGCTGCCATTTCATCCGAGAAAAACAAAGGTTTGGTGTGGTTTGTGAGCCGGTGGGGTCATCGGTCCATATTTCTTCAAAAATGATGCCGGTGAAAACGTAACCGTCAATGGCGACCGTTATTACGCCGATAACATGATGCCTGAAATTGAAGCTCGTGATATTCGCGAAATTTGGTTTCAACAAGACGGCGCCACTTCCCACACATCGCATCAATCAATTGATTTATTAAGAGACTACTTCGGTGAGCACATAATTTCACGTTTTGGGCCAGTCGATTGGCTACCAAGATCGTGTGATATCACACAGTTAGACTTTTTCCGGTGGAGATATGTAAAGTCTAAAGTCTATGCGGACAATCCCGCTTCGATTCAGGCCTTGGAGCAAAACATCTCGCGTGTCATTCGCCAGTTACCAGTCGAAATTCTCGAACGAATGGACCATCTGAGACGTAGCAGCGGCCAACATTTGAAAAGGATAATCTTCAAAAAATAAATGCCAAAGAACGTTCTTTCGAATGATAATAAATATTTCCCATTAATTTTGAATTTTCTGTGTTTTTTTTTCCTTTAAAAAAGTAGAGAACTAGGAAATGGATCACCCTTTATATAAAAATGAAATTTAATATAACAATTTAATATTTTTATGAAGAGATTAATTTAAAGGCCTGTTTACTGCTCAGTCCGCGTGTTTATATTGTCTTTCTTCTCTCGCTATTCTTAGCGCATACGAATGGAGTAGAGAAAAACTGAATTTACCGTTTGGTTTATTGTGCTTTTGAAAAGTAATTTTTGTAAATATGACATACATACATCGCACATACAGTGATAAATTCTAGATAATTTTTATTTTGCCTACGAAATCGTCCACTATGGAATGTAGAGACCTACAATTTGTTATAAACCACCTCCGAACACCTGATGGATGATCTTTTACTCTCAAGTCAGAATTACACTAGGAGGTTTTGCCTTTTTCTATCGAATATGCAAATAAATATAATTCCATAATTTTTTAGTTGATATTACGCTTCGCATACCTTGAATTCTTGTATACACTGCTATCTATATACGATTATAAGCCGCCATATATAAAAATATAAAAAATGTTATTGTAATTATCAACGCCATAAGGATAAGGATATCTAATCTTGTGATTAAGTCATATTGACCTCTATTAAAGAAAATTTACAATAATTTTTATTTTCAATTACGTAAACGAACAGAAATCGATTATTTTATGCGTATACGAAGCTTGCATCAAAATTTTTGGAGATTAGAGTACAAAACGAAATATTAATCAACGAAAATCGCTTTATTGTTTTTCAAAGTAGTTTTCAGCGTTTGAACTATGTAATTCTCGAAACACTTTTGCCAGTCTGATTGAGGTATCTTCAAAACATGCGTTCTGAATAGATCAACCGCCTCTTCCGGTGTAGAAAACAGTGACATCTCAGTTCATTTTTTACTTACGGGAATAAAAAGAAGTCATTTGGTGCCAAGTCAGGACTATACCGTGAATAGCTCATCATATCGATGTTTTTAGTGCTGAAAAATACAGTTCTTTTAATCGTTGTTTGAGAGCTCGCATTGTTGGTGGTGATGGGAGATCTGTCTTCGGTGGTGGTTTTCCTGATTTCTTGAAAGGCAACTGACAAACAAATGGTTGTGTACATTCGATTATCAATATTTTGTTTTTGTTATATTCGGACACATATGTTTATCATGTGATTGCATTAGGCGCCAATTTCGATTAGTAGTTTGCTTTTGACAACAGAAGAGGTTAGTCACGCTTTTGTGTGCTTTTTGATTTTTGACTTCTGAAAGAAATGGATCAAAGAATATGTATTAAATTCTGAGTTAAAAATGGAATAAAGCGCTCAAAGGCACTTGAAATGTTGACATTCGATGAGTCCACTTAATCTCAAAAAAATGTTTATAAGTGGTACAAGCGCTTTACAGTAGGCTGAGAAGATGTTGATTACGTTGAGCGTCCTGGCGGTGCGACCACGTCAACAAGCGAAGAAAATAACGAAACAGTGAAAAAAATTGTTTTGAAAATTGTCGAATTACTATTAGGGAAGTTTCAGAGGATTTTGGTATATCAAACGACTCATGCCATTAAATTTTCTAACAGCAATGTCGCATTAGTATCGCTCTGGAGTTGTTGAATGGCATCAAAAACGATCCGGATTTGCTCAAACGGGTCATAACTGGTGACGAAACGTGTGTATATGGTTATGACGTCGTAACCAAGGCCCAATCATCCAAATGGATGCTGCCAGATGAGCCAAAACTGAAAAAGCCACCCCAAGTTCGATCAAATGTGAAGGTTTTGCTCACTGTTTTCTTTTATTACAATGGTTTGGTGCATCATGAGTTCCTTCCAAAAGGTCGTACAGTTAATAAGGAATACTACAAGGAAGTTATGCAACGTTTGTGTGAAGCAATACGACTCAAACGATCGGAATTGTGGAAAAAAAGTCCTTAATCATGCCTCAACCACCGTATTGACCAGATTTTGCTCCCTGTGACTTTTTTCTATTCCCAAAACTAAAGAAACCAATGTAAGGAAATCGTTTTGCCACAATTGATGGGATCTAGTGGGAATCGAAGAAAGAGCTGATTGTCATGCCGAAAAACGAATTTCAGAAAATCTTCGGGGATTGGAAAAAGTGTCGGCACAAGTGTGTTATATCTGAGGGAGATTATTTTGAAGGGGGCAAAATAGATATTGATGAATAAATAAGTACTTTTCAAAAAAATTCAAAATTCACCTTTTCCTTTGAATTCACCTCGTATTTATTTTTTAACATTTCTCTCGACCAATCGACAAATTTTTTTCTTACAATCAAATATGCATGTAATATTAAATGTATTATGATGCCACTAATGTCTATAATGGTCTCAATCTCACTAGAGATCACATGACAATCGATCGATGATCACATGATCATCGATGCACAGTTACTGAGTTAATCCACGTCGAAAGTTGTGAAAAATAATCGCATGAAAATGTTCGCGATTTAATGAAATTTTTTGGGCGAAATGAATATTTTAAGTTACTAAATATAAACAATAAAAATAGACCTCATATGTCAAAATATTCTGTCAAACCTTACGATGAAGTTGCCAGTTGCCAGATTGCAACACTAGGATTGTCAAATCTCGAAAAATATAATGCAGCAGTTCATTTGTACTAAATCGGACTTAGATTTTTTATGCTGTTCATATTTGTTCGAGTGGTGAACCGATTGCTGTAGCACAAGCTAGCTCTTCAAGAAGAGACAGGGAGGATTTACTCGCTGCCCTATAGAAGAAAGATCAGGCACGACTACACTTCTCAGAACACCGTGTTGAGGTACTACTTACCGCCCTTGCAAACAAACACGTATTTAAAGGTTACACGGCCCCGACGATGGACCAATTAAAAAAAAACTCCAAATCCATTTATATTTTGGGAAGATTTGAGACATACGTTGAATTAAGCTCAGCGTTAACCCGGAATTCGTCATTAACCTTTGTACTGACAGCGACTTATAACAAAATTCCTCAAATAATTGAATAAAAACTGCAATTGAGTTAGTACATATAAAATTCTTTCAGATCTTTATTTGTCCCAAAGTTCTTTACATGACATTTCACCCTTCATTTGCGTGTATGTATTTCTTGTATATCTCCAACCAAACACCTCGCCCTTTTCAACTCACAATTGACTCTGAATCCATGAAGCAAAGTGTGCGACACTTACAAACACCTCGGGATAACGGGAACCGCATGCACCCACCACAAAGCTGGCAACACCAACGAGGCGATTATTGTAGGCCACACCATTACCAGCATCCCCCAAACAGCTGCCCTCTTTAAGGTTGTGAGCCAAACAGAATGTGGTCTCATCATTGCCGGCATAACCTTTAGTGCAGTCCTTCTCGCTGGCGACAGTAAAATCAACCGATTGCAATTTGTAGGTTGTAGCGCCCGATGACTGCTCACCCCAACCGGCGACAGTGACTTTAGAGCCAACTGCCGGCTCCTCGGCGGCATTGGTGGCCAAAGCAATAATGGACAATTTGCTGCCCACATCCAACTGATTCCTTAGAGTTATCACAGCAACATCATTATGTATGTACTCGTAAGAGGGATGTACGGCAATGACTTCGGCGTACACGATTTTACCACCAGCGAATTGATTCATGCTGCCAACACGCGCTGAAATGCGCTCGGCGGCGATGCTGTGTAGAAATAAATGCAAAATTTAAACAAACAAAAAATATTTCAACTAAAACTCTTGCAAGAGTATTCAACTCACACTTTATTGTTGTCGTCGACAACACAATGCGCCGCTGTCAAAATCTTTTTTCGACCGATAATACTGCCACCACACACATGCGCACCATCCAAACGGACCGAAGCAACGAAAGTGAACTGGCCAGATGCAGCATCCGTGCCGCCGAAAATCCGCTCCTCCATTTGCGGCGGTAAGGCGTGGCCATTGCCAATGACGCCAGCGAAAGCGATGCCGAGAAGCGTAAAAACTACCGTTGAACACATTGCGTTTTGCGTAGTCGCTACAAAACTGTTGACGTTATTGGAACGACTGGATTGGCTTGACTGGACAGCACGTCGTTGAAGTGATATTTATGAAGTGAAATATGATCTTTTTTTTACACCGAATTCACGTACACACACCTAATTAAGTTCGCCGGTTGATACAAGTACGAAAATCGATGCGTTTTGCGATGTGTTGTTGCTTTCGCAAATATTTTTGTATTGTTATCGGAACAGTGTTATGTTGTTGAATGACCGTAGTGTTGAATTTATGACCCACTTTTATGGCAACCACGGACGCGTTCGACTCGAATATTTGCTTATTAGTCGTACTTTTTGTTTCGCTTACTGTAATTGCGTGTTTTCTTTAAGTTTTGATTAGTGTGTGTGACTGTTTTCACCGTCTGACTAATCTTATCGTTCGAATATGGTAGTCGGGATATAAAGTTTTGGGAATTCTGAAAATGTAATTAAAGCAAAATTTTTTATTATTTAACAAATGAAATAACAAAAAAATATTTAAAAAAAATTAAATGTTATTTATTAAGATTAAATAAAGTAATAATAAAATATAAAAAAATATAAAAATTAAAACAAAACAAAATAAAAAAATAAAAAATTAAACTAATTGAAATAAAACTAAATAAAAAGAGGTAAAAAAATACCTCAGGTTTCCTACATTTTTAAAGAAAAAACCACAGAAAATTCAAATTTAACTAGTAATGTTTATTATCATTCGAAAGAACATTCTTTGGCATTTGTTTTTTGAAGATTATCTCTTTCAAATGTTGGTCGTGGCTACGTCTCAGATGGTAACTCTGTTGAGTCCAATTTTCAATGACTCGTTTGAGCATTTAGACTGGTAACTGGCGAATGACACGCGTGATGTTTTGCTCCAATGCCTGAATCGAAACGGGATTGTCCGCGTAGACTTTAGACTTTACATATCCCCCACAGGAAGAAGTCTAACGGTTTGATGTGACACGATCTTGGTGTGCCATCGACAGGACCAAAACGTGAAATTTGCTCACCAAAGTGTTCTCTCAATAAATCCACTGATTGATGCGATGTGTGAGAAGTGGCACTGTCTTGTTGAAGTCAAATATCACGGAGATCACGATCTTCAATTTCAGGCATCAAAAAGTCGGTTATCATGGCGCGATAATGGTCGCCATTGACGGTTATGTTCGCACCGGCATCATTTTGGAAGTAATATGGACCGATGATTCCACCGACCCACAAATCACAGCAAACCGCTGGTTTTTCTGGATAAAATGGCATCTCTTGAATCTCTTCAGATTGTTCTTCATCACAAATGCGGCAATTTTGCTTGTTTACATACTCATTGAGCAGAACTAGGCCTCATCGCTGAATAAAATTTGGCTCAAAAACGTCGGTTCTTCTTGGAACTTTTCAAGAGCCCATAGAGCGAAGCGATGTCGCTTGGGAAGATCAAGCGGCTTCAGTTCTTGCACAAGTTGTGTTTTGTACACTTTCAATTTAAAATCTCGACGTAAAATGCGCCAAGTCGTTCCATACGTCAGTCCGAGTTGTTGCGAACGGCGCCGAATGGACTCTCCACGGTCTTCGTGTACACTCTTAGCTACGGCCGCTATATTTTCTTCTCTGCATGCTGGACGTGGTCTATTCGGTCGAATATTATCCAATAATGAATGCTGGGTCTCAAGATGGGTGATGATGTTGTGAATAGTTCGCTCAGTAGGCCGATTATGTTGACCATAAGTTGAGCGAAGCACGCGAAACACATTCTTTACGGAACGTGAATTTTCGTAATAAAGTTGAATGATTTGCAAACATTGTTCAGGCGTAAGTTTTTCCATGATGAAATGCCAAACCATACTGAACAAAAACATCATGACAGCTTGACACGACTCACGCGTGTTCTGACAAAAAAAGGCTATTGAAAAAAGTACCTGGATCACCCTTTATATGTGCATTTTTCTTAGCAAAAGTTTTTTCTCTTAATAACGAAAATTTTTATGTATACAAATTGATTTTGTTATATTTTCTGATCTACTTGCATGTCCAAAATTCTTCTTTAAACTTTATCCGTACTGTTATTGGAAAAATGTGATCATGCAAAAATTCTACGTAGGAAAAAATTATATGTGATTCTGAGATTAGTGTCTTTTTTTTCAAAATGGTCCTGATGGCTACCATATGTACTGGTGCAGCCTCGCCAAACTCGCTATAAGCGAAATCATGGTGGAGTTCCACTGATGATTTGGGCAGCCTTTGCATAAAATGGAAAGTCTCCGCTGTGTTTCATACCCAACAGGAACAGCAAAAGTATATATTAAATTTCTGGATGAAGTACTGATCGAGTTTGCTGGTAATCTTTATGGTGATTCTTGGACTTTCCAGTAAGACGATGCACCAATCCATACTGCGCGTGCGACTAAAGATTTCCTTTCATTAAAAAACATACTTTATTTTGGAGTGACCAACAATAAGCCTAGCTCTGATTCCTATCGAAGATTTGCAACGGATACTTTCAAACAGAGTTTATAGAAATGGGAGAGAGCTTGGGATCATTAAACAACTCAGGAAAGCCTTATTGGTGGCTTGGGATGAAATTAACAATTTCACGTTAAGACAGTTGTTGATTCCATGACAAATATGATTAGTCAAATTTTTCTATAAAAAAAGGAAAGCATATCAATTAGAAAGTTAGAAAATTAGAAAACAAAAAAAAAGGAAATGAAAGAAAAAAAAGAAAAGAAAGAGAAGAAAAGAGAGAATAGAAATGTAAAGAAAATAAAAGAGAAGTAAAGACCACGCCGAAGTCTTTATGCCTTTCTAATTTATTGTATTGGATTTTACTATTAAATATTAATTTTCACATCTGAAAAATCGGTTGTGGGGATACTATGATATAGTCTTCCGATTTTGTGTATTTTCAGCATTAATGGTGATGAAGAAGGTCGCGATAGCCGAGTGGTTAGCATTGCATATTACAATTCGGAAGGCATGGGTTCGAGTCCAGACTCGAGAAACATCCAAATTATAGATACTTAAATTTTCTAATTACGGTCGCCCTTCGGCTGGGAATGTCAAGCCCTCCGAGTATATTTCTGAAATGAAATAAAAAGATCCTCATGAAAATCCATCAGCCGTTCGGAGGCGGCTTAGAATAAACTGTAAGTCCGCCGACCTACAGTCGACCAATCTGGCCTGTTGCAACAAATTATCAGATACTTCCATAGATATGTTTCAGAGATATGCAATGAATACAGAAACAATTAGATGGAGCCGAATGATATCCATAACATCTTTGTATTCATATCCACTCATATTCATACACAAGCAGTCGAACCACATATTCAATTTTGAAGCGTAAGGAGCTCTTCATACTCATGCTCAACACTGCATGTATGAGTTGTGAACACTCTGACGGTTTTCTTCCCGAAGTGTAAAGCCGACGAAAATTTTTCACGATTTGAATACTAGAAAGTTGTGTGCGTGTGTATGTTCGCTACGCTGTATTAGCATACGGCGGCTGATATTGGATAGATTCAGATGGCTGACAGCTGAGAAATGGATGATACCAATGGCGTGTATTTTTGAGTTTGACGTTACTGTCGCATTCATACTGGCTACAACTCATATTAATAAACCCAACAATAATTGTGCGTATGGTTGGATAGCAATAGTAATACTCAGCAATATGCTACGCATTGACATTCAAAATTGTATGAATGAATGCGAATAGCGGGCGTGCAGATCTCTGATGCGTTTCTCTCCATCTTTCCAAATGAACCTCAACAAATGCAACTGCCGGAGGAAAATTTCACTAGAAATGAGATATTAAGCGCCAGGGTATGATCTCATTTTACCTGTTCTGTTACTGTTCTCAAAAATTCATCACTTTATCACTCAGCTGCGTAAAAAAAACCTCTTCTGCCAAAAGAGATCAAGATCAAGTAAAGTGTTTGAAAACTATTTCTAAAAAAAGAAATTATAAAGTTAATCGAGTTGAAGTTCTTAAAAAATTGAAAAAAGTCGCAGCAAGGTGAGGCAGAACTTGCTGGTTTATAGATAATCATCTGATCTGCCGCTTCTTCTAAAAAAAATTATGAACTATCCCAGCAACTTTCTGAAAGGTGCGAATTATTGTACCCTCGCATGTCTCAATTGAATTTTATATTTATTTATTTTGAATAAGAAGTTATTTTTCTTATTTCTCAACTGAGCATCATTTTATTAGGAGACACTAGAGCCTAACAGTGGATATAAAGGGTGATCGAAGTATAGGTACTTTTTTCAATAGCCTTTTTTTAAAAATCTCGCGTGAGTTTGCGTCAAGCTGTCATATTCTCTTTGTTCAGTATTATTTGGCATTTCCTCATGGAAAGACTTACGCTTGAACAGTGTTTACAAATCATTCAACTTTATTAAGAAAATTCACGTTCTGTAAAAAATGTGTTTCACGCACTTCGCTCAACTTATGGTCAACATAATCGGCCTACTGAGCGTCCTATTCGCAATACCATCACCCATCTTGAGATCCAGCTTTCTTTACTGGATAGTGTTCGAACGAATAGACCACGTCTAGCATACAGTGAAGAAAATATAGCGGCTGTAACTGAGAGTGTACACGAAGACCATGGAGAGTCGATTCAGCGCCGGTCGCAGCAACTCGAACTGTCGCATGGAACGACGCACTTTACGTCGAGATCCTAAATAGAAAGCTTGCGCAAGAACTGAAACAACCCGACCTTTCCAAGCGATAGCGTTTCGTTCTATGGGCTCTTGAAAAGTTCCAAAAAGATCCGACGTTTTCGAGCCAAATTTTGTTCAGGGATGAGATGCATTTCTGGCTCAATGGGTATGTAAACAAGCAAAATTACCGCATTTGGGACGAAGAGCAACCTGAAGAGATTCAAGAACTGCCATTTTCTCCTGAAAAAACAACGGTTTGGTGTGGTTTGTTGGCCGGTGGATTCATCGGTCCATATTTCTTCAAAAATGATGCCGGTGAGAACGTAACTATCAATGGCGACCATTACCTCGTCATGCTAACCGACTATTTGATGTTTGAAATTGAAGCTCGTGATCTCCGCGAAATTTGGTTTAAACAAGACGGCGCCACTTCGCACACATCGCATCAATCAATGGATTTATTGAGAGAACACTTCGGTGAGCATATAATTTCACATTTTGGACTGGTCGATTGGCCACCAAGATAGTGTGATATCACACCGTTAGACTTCTTCCTGTGCGGATATATAAAGTCTAATGTCTATGTAGACAATCCCCCTTCGATTCAGGCCTTGGAGCAAAACATCACGCATGTTATTCGCCAGTTACCAGCCGAAATGCTCGAATGGGGCATCGGAAATTGGACTCAACGGATAGACCCTCTGAGACGTAGCCACGGCCAACACTTGAGAGAGATCATCTTCAAAAAATTAATGCCAAAGAATGCTCTTTCGAATGATAATAAACATTCATGTTTTTTTTTTTCTTTAAAAAAGAACGGAACCTCGATTATTAGTTATTATTTAACTGATTAATTTCACATTTAAATAAAACAAGTTTTAATAAATTCATCTAGAAATTTTTTTATTTCTTTTTTTTTTATTAACTTTTTATTAAGTTCACATTTCTCTAACACTTTTAGCATGACTTCATGCTATTCTTTTAATAAGTACTCTCTGCGATGGTACTTGCAATCCATTCGCTGTAGTATGCAACCCTGCTGCTAACATCGGGCAACTTAGTACCACCACCACCGAAGTAGAAACTTGCCACGCCAACCAACTTATTACCACTCACGACACCAGCGCCATCATCACCACTTGAGATACCCTGCTTGACGGCATGTTGCAAACACAACACAGAATCATAACCGAAACCAGCTTGATATTCACACTCATGCGAACTCAACACCTTCAAGGTAGTATGTTGCAATTTATATGGTGTCGCACCCGACAATTGTAGACCCCAACCGGCTAAAGTAACAGTAGTGCCCTCAGACAATTTCTCATCATCTTCGGTGGTGGCCAAAGCAATTGCTGCAATTCGATTGCCGAGGCTTAATGGCTTCGCCAAAGTGATGATCGCAAGGTCGTTTAAGAAATTACCAAAATTGGGGTGGATAGTAATATTTTGAGCGTTAATAATTTGGCCACCGGCATACTGATTAATACTGCCCACACGCACCGAGATGCGAGAGGTGGCGATACTATGGTAGAAAGTCGAAAATCGAAAGATATTAAATAATATTCGGAATTTGTATACCCTTTTGTTGCTTGTTTTACTTACGCTTTGTTGTTCAGTTCGGAGAATTTACGCGCTGAGGTGAGTATATGTTTTCTACCAATTATATTGCCCACAGCAACGTGTGCATTATCCACACGTACCGAGACGATCCATGGGAATTGTGCTTTGTTCGCATCGTTGCCCTCCAGTAAACGTCCTTCGGGTGCAGCACTCACAAATGCTGCTAAAATGAGTGTAAGAGCGATAATGCGTGTAACTGCCATGGCGTCAAAACTGAAACTGTTCCCTACTGATTGCTTCGCACAGTGAAAAACTCGAATTACTTTATTATTAAGTAATAGTTAGTGTTATCAGACGATGTTATCGTGGACGGTAGTTGGTTTTTGGTAGCAAATAAAGTCAAATTTGTTTGATTAGACAAATTTCAATAAACACTCTTCTTCTTATTCCTTTTTAAGGCCCAAAAACTGGTTAAGCAAATAACTTTTGGTACTTGTGAATTGTCGCATAGCAGAGTCATAAAATCAGTAAGTCTTATCGCTTATCGGTATTTTTTCAATAACCACTTGAGTCAGCGGTCTCCAAAATTTACCATTTGAATGTTACTGTTAAGAGTAGAAATTATATAGAAAAACTAGTGAAAATTCGTAAGACCGTTGCAATTTAAAAAAATCCAATTTCATAGAATGTCTACTGTTTGAGTTCTTCTTCTTTAAGGGATGTCAAGAATCGGGGATTATCTCAGACTGTAACTCGGCTGTATATACGCGCTCAGCTATACCCACAGAGCTTATACTTGTAGATGTCCATTTCTACTGTCGTGTATTAAGATTCACATAACGTTTGCTGCCTCGAAAGTTTCAAAATAGTTTCAAAAACACTATTAAATCAATTCAATATATATATACTTGTATATATTTCGCTTTGTAACCGCTGAAGCGATTTTCAGTCGAGCTCCTCCTCCAATTTGTGCTTTCGCGTCTTGGTATTTTTTACCAAAAAATGGAGAGACCTACAGTTTATTCTAAGCCGCCTCAGAAAGACCAATGGATTTTAATGAGGAGCTTTCTATATTATGTCAGAAATACACTCCGAGGGCTTGACATTCACTGCCGCGGGGCGAGCGCAATTAGAAAAATTAATTTTCTATAAATTGGGATGTTGCTCGAACCTGAAGTCGAACCCTGGCCTTCCGAATTGTAGTAGGCAATGCTAAGCACTCGGTTGTTGTTAAACCCCAACAACCAGTTTCTGAGGCAACTTCGAGGAAGTTAGTCGTAGTACATGCAACGAAATCTGTCTTCGTCTCGAGATTTGCAAAAGATACCTCTGCCGATGATATAAAGAATTACGTTTCATCTAAAATTAAAACTGACAATTTAGTTATTAGAAAATTTAATTTTACATACGAACGGAATATTTCATCATTCAAAATTGACATCAATTTGTTGAATTTAAGTGTATTCGAGTACATGTTGGAAGAGGTTATATATATTTAGCTCTCTGTTATATTTCTCCTCAATCGGACCTCTGTATATTTACAACATATCTCTCTTTTTAAATCAATTAACCTAATGATGAAATATACTGATTCAGTGATTGTTTTAGTCGATTTTAATCTTCCATGTGTATCATGGAATAAATTTGACGGTTACATCGCACCTCACTCGTCAAGAGCATCTTACAATGAATTTCTGGAAGAGATGACTGACCTCAGCCTAAATCCAGTGAATCTATATAAAAATAAGTCTGGCAACATCCTTGACCTAATTTTTGTTGATAATGCAACTAAAGCACTAGTAGAGAGAATAACTCCTCTAGTTATACCAGAAGACGTTTACCACCCTACTCTTATCACTGACCATTTGACTCATTCCATCTCTTCATTTATATTACACTCCCAACATGGATTTGTTAAAGGAAAATCTACAACCACCAATTTACTTGAGTTCACTTCTTATATCATCGATGCATTCAGAAAGAACAGCAGCGTTGACGTAATATATACCGACTTTAGCAAAGCATTCGATAAGGTGTGTCACTTGTTGCTAATCAAGAAACTTGACTTACTGGGTTTCCAACCAAAATTTTTAAAATGGATCTCCACATATCTATATGATCCCAACTCAAATAGTAATGTTTAAGAATTCCATTTCAGATACCGTTCAAGTTTCTTCAGGAGTACCTCAGGGTACCCATCTAGGCCCGATTCTGATTTCACTATTTATAAACGATATATCTTCTCAGATAAAATTTTCAAAACTTTTAATGTATGCGGCTGATGTAAAACTTTATAAATCTTACACTTTGGCAAATGAAGGTATCTTACTGCAAACAGACATAAACAGCATGGTTGTATGGTGTAAAATAAATCAGATGCCCCTAAATCTTAGAAAATGTAAAGTTATGTGTTTCTCTCGAAGAGCCATACAGACAACTACTTACACAATAGATAACTACTGTTTGGAGCAGGTTACAGTTTATTGACTTAGGGATCACTATGAACCCTAGATTGAACTTCTCACATCACATTGGTATGATAGCCAATAAAGCCAAAGGCATCTTGGCTTTTGTAAAACGTTGGTCAAAGTAGTTTAATGATCCTTATGTTACAAAGCTCTGTATGTAACATTAGTGAGGCCTGTTCTTGAATACGTCTCGGTGATTTGGAACTCTAGGTATCAAATCTAATCTGATAAGGTTTATTCAAAAACAATTTCTCCTATTTGCATTGGGACTCTCAGTATAATCTTCCCTCTTATATATACTAGTCGTCTGAAACTTATCAATCTCCCTACTCTCGCCAGTCGTCGGGAAATGCTTGGCGTAATTTTCATTGTTAAAATAATAACAGGCTCAATTTGTAGCCCCCTTATTCTCTCTGAAATCAAATTTAATATTTCGTTCAGAATGTCCAGACATTTTTGCCCCTTGTTTCTGAAAACTTGTAAAACGAATTTTGAATTTCACGAGCCGTTGCATTGTCGGTGTATTGATTTCGACTCTCATTAAAACACATTGGACATATCTGACTCGCTTTATTATGAAAAGATATATAGATATATTAAGAAAGCTATTTTGTCAACTCTCAACTAACCGTTATATTATATTTTATATTTTAAATAATTCTTAAAAATCAGCTGATGAATTTTGCTCTGTAGCTAATTTTTTTAGTTCTCGACACTAAATAACCCTCTGCTCATCGTGACTCGGCATTGATGAAACAAGTTCCCGCAGGTCTCATGTATATGACTGATTGGCGGCCACTGCTACTCTATTCGCCTGATAATCTTGTTGATAATTCGTGCCTTTGAAGTGTGCAATCATATTTTTCGTGTCGTTAGGCTTATTCGCAAGCAATAATTATGATTTATTAAAAGATTAGGAAAACTATGTAAATCCAATAATTATAAATTTGGACACGTATAACAATGGATCTATATCATAATTGGTTAGGTTTTTTCTTTGAATTTGAACATTTATTTAAGCAAAAGCACGTACACCAATTTAATTCGAAGTATTGCCCATCTAAAGCTATAACATTTTCACTTCTTACTGGCAAAACAATTAAAAAAACTGCTTCGACTTAGCGGACAAGGTTAAATCAAGACAATTTTTGATACTCTGTTGTGATGTGAACTTTAGTCCAGTAAGGGCTTTCGACATCGTCCGGAACAAATGGTTGTCACAAGGCGCAATGTCTGAGCCGTAAGTATGGTTAAGGTAAAACTCTTTCCAGACACTTTTATTCAAATAGCTTTTAAGGAGGTATTCTAGTCTAGAGGGATGAATTTTAGGTAATCTTTGAAGCTCCGTGAAAAGAAAGCAATCAATGTTTTTACTATCCATCTTTTGATAAGTTATTTATTGACTTCAGAAAAATACAAAAAAAAATTGAAAACAAAAAATTTTTTAATTCCACGAATGAACATCAGATAAAGTCGGGGGTCGTGAAAAATTGTTACGTGACGATACCCACGATTTCAGCACTTCTAGCAATCTCAAAAAAAAGATTATTAATCTAGAGGAATGTCGCAATGTCTGGAACTACGGAAAACAAAATGGCGACTATTTGAAAAAAAAATTAACTTTTTTTTGGAATTTTCGAAGTAGTTCCATACATAGAGAATTTTATAAAGATGACTCTCCAAAAATTTCAAGTAAATCGGTCCAGTAGAATTTGATAAATGGTGGGTATCGTTTTGAAAAAGATGGTTTCGCATTTAAATTTCCTCGTAAAGGCCGAGCCGATATGAATGCCGCGTCAGAAAAATACCTGTATCTCCGAAAATTATCTGAATTTTGAAAAATCCTCATACAAACATATTTCTAAATAGCTAAACTTTAAAACTATGCTTAAAAAAATCGAGTTTTCCACAATTCTAGATTAGATTACCACCTTAACCGATAATGCAACATGAGGCGGAGAGTTGTTATGATGGAAAAATATTGCCTCGCTTCAGGTCGCAAATTGCAGATTTTTTCGGCAATCGCTCGCTTCAATTTGTACAGTTGTTTCCTAATATCTTACTACAGCACGCCCGCATTTCTGTTTCCACCAAATACAAAGTTTTACCTTGGCGCCATGGATATTTGGTTTCGCCGTTGATTTGGTTGGTTACCCAGGCGTCAAGCATGACTTTTTGCGCTTAGAGTTTTCATGATTGATCTATTTTATAAGTACATCACCAGTCACGAGTCAACGTTGTGTCTATGCCCATAGAAAAGAAGAAGAAAAAGCACTCGCAATTAACTCGCTATTAGAACAACCTGCTTTGAAACTTCCTCAACCATTACTGGTGACTAGACACGTTTCCCATAATATTTCAATTTGGATGTGATTCAAAGACATGTGCATGTATATTATAAAGAACTCAACATTTTATTATATTTTATTTTTTATTTTTTACATATTTTTCTCTTTAAAATCAATTCACTTTTAAATCATTCTCGCTTTTCTCAAATTTAGATACCAGCATTTGTTCGAATCCAATTACGTTGATAAATAATATCGGCATAACCATCTGGATAGTTGCTACCACAACCAGCGACTGAGAAATCGGCAATACCAACCAATTTACCATTGTAAGTGGCGGGACCGCCTGCGTCAGCCAAGCATGAGCCTTGCCCAGCTGGATGAGCCAAACAGAGTAAAGTTTCATAACCCGGCCCCAGCGCCGATTTACATTCATTGTCATTCAAGGCCTTTAGTGTGGTCCACTGCAAACGTTCGGACATTTTGCCTTTATAGGTTAGTTCTCCCCAACCTGAGATTATCACATTCGCACCACTGGGTACCGCTTTATCGGCCAATGCGATGGATTTTATATTATTGTTAAATACCAAGGGTTTCTCCAATTCCAGAAGGGCTATATCATTCAAATAACCACTGTAAGCTTTGTTCACGATAATGCGTTTCAAGTTCAACACTTGTCCACCGGAGGATTGGTAAATGCTGCCAACACGCACCTTATACCCGGCGACGGGATTACTATATGGTGTATACATATATATTATAGTGATAGTTTCGATATCTAGGAATTGAATGTAGATATATTTATTTTACTTACGGTTCAACACCGCTGGAAACAACACAATGTGCGGCTGTCAGAACAAATCTTGCGCTAATAATCGTACCACCACAAGTGTGTTTGTTGTCACGCTGGAGTGAGACTTGGTATGGAAACTGTCCCACCGCGGCATCTCTGCCACCGACAATACGTCCTTCGGGTGCAGCATTGCTCTGAATGATGGAAAACAATGCTATAAGCAGGGAAATTAAAACCTTATGTGCCACCATGACTACTAGTTCTTGCGCTCTGGTTAGAAGTAAGACTGAATCTGGAGGTGTATCTTCTGCTTGCTTTATACTATGAGATTTTATGGAAAATCTTTCAGGTGGAATATATATTTTTGAATTCAACAGTATATCATACATATATTTCAACAGATTTATGAGGGTGATAAATTAAATTCATTAAGACTCTGGGAAAACCTTCATTGTAGAGATATAGAAGAAGTAGTTTGAATGTAAACAACCAAAAAAAGAAAAAATTAGAAATCTATTTTAAAAAATTTGATGTTATTCACCTCTTCTCCCTATAAGAGGAAAAGAGAAAGCAAAAAGTGCGTCAAAGGGTGGTCTATAATCATAAATCTCCACTTAAATAAACTGAAGAAAAAAGCCGAAAAGAGGGAGAGAGGGAGGGGGGAAATCGCAAAAATAAAAATAAAATTCGCAAAGACATTATTTTTATCAAACACTATTTTTTAGTAAATAACATCAATTTTTAAAAATAGATTTTTTTCGCTTTTTGGCTGTTTACATTCAAACTATTTTTTTCTATATCTCTACAATGAAGGTTCACCCACATCTTATCGAATCAAACTTATCACCCTCTTAAATCTGTTTAAATATACGTACGATGTACTATATATATTCCACCTGAAAGATGTGACATAAAATCTCGTGGTATAAAACAAGCGGAAATTACACCTCCAGATTCAGTCTTACTTCTAACCAGAGCGCAAGAACTAGTAGTCATGGTGGCACGTAAAGTTTTAATTTCCCTGCTTATAGCATTGTTTTCCATCATTCAGAGCAATGCTGCACCCGAAGGACGTATTGTCGGTGGCAGAGATGCCGCGGTGGGACAGTTTCCATACCAAGTCTCACTCCAGCGTGACAACAAACACACTTGTGGTGGTACGATTATTAGCGCAAAATTTGTTCTGACAGCCGCACATTGTGTCGTTTCCAGCGGTGTTGAACCGTAAGTAAAATGAGTACTTTCAATTCCTAGATATCGAAACTATCACTATAATATATATGTATACACCATATAGTAATCCCGTCGCCGGGTATAAGGTGCGTGTTGGCAGCATTTACCAATCCTCCGGTGGACAAGTGTTGAACTTGAAACGCATTATCGTGAACAAAGCTTACAGTGGTTATTTGAATGATATAGCCCTTCTGGAATTGGAGAAACCCTTGGTATTTAACAATAATATAAAATCCATCGCATTGGCCGATAAAGCGGTACCCAGTGGTGCGAATGTGATAATCTCAGGTTGGGGAGAACTAACCTATAAAGGCAAAATGTCCGAACGTTTGCAGTGGACCACACTAAAGGCCTTGAATGACAATGAATGTAAATCGGCGCTTGGGCCGGGTTATGAAACTTTACTCTGTTTGGCTCATCCGGCTGGGCAAGGCTCATGCTTGGCTGATGCAGGCGGTCCCGCCACTTACAATGGTAAATTGGTTGGTATTGCCGATTTCTCAGTCGCTGGTTGTGGTAGTAACTATCCAGATGGTTATGCCGATGTTATTTATCAACGTAATTGGATTCGAACAAATGCTGGTATATAAACTTGAGAAAAGCGAGAAATTTTTAAAAGTGAATTGATTTTATAAAAATATGCAAAAATAAATAAATATAATAAAATGTTGAGTTCTTTATAATATACATGCACATGTCTTTGAATCACATCCAAATTGATATTATATTATGGGAAACGTGTCTAGTCACCAGTAATGGTTGAGGAAGTTTCAAAGCAGGTTGTTCTAATAGCGAGTTAATTGATCTCGCTGTAGTGCTTCTCCTTCTTGTTTAGTGGGCATAGACACAATGCTGACTCGTAACTGGTGATGTAAAATAGATCAATCACGAAAACCTTAAGCGCGAAAAGCCATATGTGACTCTTGTCCAACCAACCAAATCAACGGCGAAACCAAATATCCATGGCGCCAAGGTTAAGCCCTGTATTTGGTGGAAACAGAAGGGCGGGTATGCTGTAGTAAGAGATTATAAAACAACTATACAAATTGAAGCGAGCGATTGCCGAAAAACACACGGAATTCGCGTCCAGAGGCGAGGCAATAATTTGCCATCATAATAACGCTCGGCCTCATGTTGTACTACCGGTTAAAAGCTACTTGAATAGCAGTGTCTGGAAAGAGTTCTTCCTCAACCATACTTACAGCTCAGACCTTGCGCCTTCTGACAGCCATTTGTTCCGGACGATGTCGAATGCACTTTCCGGAATAAATTTTACATCACAACAGGGTATCAAAAATTGTCCTGAGTTAATCTTGGCCGCCAAGTCGAAGCAGTTTTTTTGGTTCTTTTGTCAGTAAGATGTGAAAATGTTGTAGCTTCAGCTTCAATACTTGGAATATTATATATATACTTATATATATATATTTGGCGCTTTGTAATTTGTGGTTTGCGTCTTGATGTTTTTACCAACAAATGAAGGGGCCTACAGTTTATTCTAAGCCGCCTCTGAACGGCCGACAGATTTTTATGACGAGTTTTTATTTCATGTCAGAAATACACTCGGAGGGCTAGATATTTCCTGCCGAGAGGCGACCGCAATTAGAAAAATTATTTTCTATAATTTTGGATATAATTTGCGAAATAAAACCGTATAAATGAAGTTATAGACCTAAACATTGTTGAAAAACATGTAAAGATTAAGTTCTGGTAATTGTTACTGTTTGAGTTTTTCTTCTTTAAGGGAGGACGAGAACCATGGCTGCAATATATAGCTTATCGGCATATCTCAAACAGTAACTCGGCTATATGCTCGCACTCAGCTATACCCATAGATCTTAGATGTTTCCATTCCCACTATCGATATAAAGATGCACGTAACGTTTGCTTTCTTCAGTTTTTTAAAAGAATTGGTGCTTTTTATATGCAAGAACCTCCAGCGTAATTTTACTAAATATTTTTCCTTCGATGATTTTTCTAAAATCATTTTAAAACCCAATTAAAAACACTATTAAATCGGACTTGCTTCAATAATCTATCTCAAAAACGCACTTTTATATTGGAAACATTACTATGGTCTAATGGATGTAACTGATGGGCGATCGCTGCTACTCTATTTATTTGATAGTCTTGATGATAATTCGAAGCTTCGAAACGAAAGATTGATTACGCATTCTAAGGCGCAGCTATAAGCGGCGCTTCGTAAAAGTTGAAATCATTTTCGATTGTGCTAATCCTCCAATTTGTGATGTGCGCCCTGGTGGTTTTCCAGCAAATGAAGGGACCTACAGTTTATTCCAAGCTTTCTTCGAACAGCCGATGGATTTTTTTGAGGAGCGGAGGAGTTGGCATACCATGTCGAAATTATAAAAATAATTTTCAAAAATTTTAATGCCGTTCGAACCAGGAATCGAAGTCTGGCCTTTCAAGTGGTAGTATAAAATGCTAACCACTTGGATATTGCGGGCGTCAGCGTTCACGGCACAAGATGAAATTTATTTTTACAATACTAACTTAAAGTATAGGAGTTTGTCTCAGCGGAGTACCAAGTTATGACTATCGTTCGTCAAGGTAACATTTTGAGATGAACTCTGTATTTCTTTTTTACTTAAGACATTTCAGCGAAACGAAGAATAATAGCCTCAGCAAACCCCAATCGATTAATACTTCAACCACTCTAGAACTCATTTAAAACTCGGGGAAGGTTTGTTTATTACGAATATTTTGTATACTGTCTTAAAGGCCAAACATATCTTTAATGTGAAGAATGCTCATATAATTCAATTAAGATTGTATTTTTTTGAGCTATTGCTCGAGGTAAATCGGAGTTTATTTTTTCAGCCTTGGGAAATCTTCGGTTTGTTTTAATTTCATCCCTCACTAAAGAGATCGCAATGAACTAACTATGGGGTGCTTACCAGAACTCGTAGCTTCTTTGAGTGAAACCTTTGCCGAATTTCAAAAATGGAATTCGAACCAATTTCTAAAAGTTGAGGAGCGTACGTCCAAACTATCTTCAATATTGAAAGCAGCTTGTTATAGTTAGAAAGTCATTTGGCGTTGGTTGGTCGTAGGTAAACAGAAGGTAAAGGTGATCCACTTGAAGGTTCCTTACTTTTTAAAGAAAAAAACACAGAAAATTCAAAATTAATGGGGAATGTTTATTATCATTCGAAAGAACATTCTTTGGCATTTATTTTTTGAAGATTATCTCTTTCAAATGTTGGCCGCGGCCTCAGATGGTCCATCCATTGAGTCCAATTTTCGATGATTCCTTTGAGCATTTCGACTGGTAGCTGGCGAATGACATGCGCGATATTTTGCTCCAAGGCCTGAATCGAAGCAGGATTGCCCGCATAGACTTTAGACTTTACATATCCCCATAGGAAAAAGTCTAACGGTGTGATATCACATGATTTTGGTGGCCAATCGACCGACCCAAAACTTGTAATTATCTGCTCACCGAAGTGTTCTCTCAACAAATCCATTGATTGATGTGATGCGTGGTGGCGTCGTCTTGTTGAAACCAAATGTCGCGGAGATCGCGAGCTTCAATTTCATGCATCAAATAGTCGGTTATCATGATGCGATAATGGTAGCCATTGACGGTTACGTTCTCACCGGCATCATTTTTAAAGAAATAAGGACCGATGACTCCACCGGTCCACAAACCACACCAAACCGTTGTTTTTTCTGGATGAAATGGCAGCTCTTGAATCTCTTCAGGTTGCTCTTCGTCCCAAATGCGACAATTTTACTTGTTTAAATACTCGTTGAGCGAGAAATGGGCCTCATCGCTGAACAAAATTTGGCTCAAAAACGTCAAATCTTCTTAAAACTTTTCAAGAGCCCATAAAGCGAAACGATGTCGCTTGGGAAGGTCAAGCTATATATTATACGCTTTAAATTTAAGACCTCGACGTAAAATGCGCCAAGTCGTTCCATACTTCAGTCCGAGTTACTGCGAAAGGCGCTGAATTGACTCTCCACGGTCTTCGTGTACACTCAGCTACGGCCGCTATATTTTCTTCACGACTTGCTGAACGTGGTCTATTTGGTCAAATATCATCCAATAATGAATGCTGGATCTCAAAATGGGTGATGGTGTTGTGAAAAGTACGCTCAGTAGGCCGATTATGTTGACCATAAGTTGAGCGAAGCGCGCGAAACACATTCTTTACAGAATGTGAATTTTCGTAATAAAGTTGAATGACTGGAAAACGTTGTTCAGGCGTAAGTCTTTCCATGATAAATGCCAAACAATACTGAACAAAAATAACATGACAGCTTGACACGACTCACACGTTATCTGTCAAGAAAAAAAGGCTATTGAAAAAAGTACCTTTACTTAGATCACCCTTTATAAGGAAGTACAAATGTAGGAATTGTAAAATACAGGAAGCAGCATTCAAGGCAATTTCATAATGTAAAAATGACTTTTTCAATTTATTTTCATATAATTAGCTCTTCTATATGTTTAAATTAGAAAAATAATGAAACATTCATATCATTGAAAGCGGTGCTTTTACGAATTTTAGATTTTTTTTTGTTCTTTCTTATTCGTATGTATACGTTACATTTGTATGTGCACATAATTATAAATACATTTCGAATGCTTGTTCTAAAAATAATAATTAAAAGAACAAAAACACAGGATGCAGGGGCCGCTGATGCTCAGTCAGCGGCTCCCCGAAGATGAGCAATATTAACCGAGTGATGGATACACATTTTATTAGTTTATCGTGTTACTCAGTATCGAAAACATATAGTTAACGTATTTTTTTATTATACATAATATAGTTAATATTATTTTATAGAAAGTAGAATTTATAAACTGGAGCGAAGAAGTGCTTGAAATAAGAAAACGGAAATTTTAAAAATTATAAAAAATTACTATTATAAATAATGAATTGTTTTTGAAAGTTTTTTGCGAAAAAAAAATAATTTAGCAACAGCAAGTGATTGAATATAAAAGATAATAGTATTTGGTAGACATAAAATATGAATATGAACTAAAATGAAGTAAAGTGTAAAGGAAAATATGTAAAATTGTGAAGAATAGGAGAGTAGCTAAAGTTACTGAAATTAAATGCGAAAAAGGAATAAAAAAAGGAAAAAAATAAGATGGAAAAAAGTAAAAAAAAAAATATATTATTGATATTAAAAAAATTAATGATTTCTAAAAATAATATAACCACATCAGCTTACGGCGAAACTCTTTGAAGGCCTTCGAAACAGCATCTAAGTATGTTTGTAAGTAAAGAAAAAAAAATATTAATATATTTTTGAGGTTAAATTTATTATTTTTATTTTATTTACTTTGCCACTTAACATTCGTGGACATTATTTGGGCATAAGTTCCCATAATATTAAGCGCTTTATTTTCATTTTTATGTATAAATAATTTCAGTTTCTTGATTTACGGATTCTTTTCTCACAGCTTTTGCTCTTTCGATTCCTGGCAAAAGAAGTCTGATGAGGAGATGTGGTGATCTCCGAAACAGCTGTCACTTCTACCAATTTTTCTTTGTTATATAAAGAATATTCAATTAGAATAATTCCAATAAAATAGGCCTTTGAATAAAGCTCATTCACTTAAAGGGTTTTCCAACAGTGCTGATATGATTTCTAAGTGTAGTTGTGGCCATTTTTAATATTTCATCCATGGACCACCGTGAACGTCGCCTTGGAACAACTTGAAAACGAAAACTCTTATTTTAAGAAAATCATCTTCTCCGATGAGGCTCACTTTCGTCTGAGTGGTGCGGTAAATAAGCCTGTCGAATCTGGTGCGAAGAAAATCCAAATTATTCATGAACAACCATTACATTTACCTAAATTAACATTTTGATGTAGTTTTTTGTCTCGTGGAATCATCGGTCCTTACTTCTTTCGAAATGAAGCCGGTATCACCGTTACTGTCAATGGAGAACGGTATAGATCGATGATAACCAACTTTTTATGGCCACAATTGGAAGAAGTTGATCTTAACAACATCTGGCTCCAACAAGACGGGGCTACGTATCACACAGCACGTGCAACAACCGAATTATTGCGAGAAGGTTTTGGAGATTCGATTATTTCAAGAAATTGTGACATTGAATAATGGCCTCCAAGAAGTTTTAATTTAACACCATTAGACTGCTTCTTGTGGGGTTATTTGAAGTCATGAATCTTTAGCAATAAACCAGACTCGCTTCAAACTTTAAAAGTTAATATTGAACGTGCTATTCATGACATACGACTTGATTTAGTGGAATAAGTTCTCAAAAATTTGGTTCATCATAAAACATAATTATGAAATCTTAATCTTAAATCTTAAAGTGTTGGTCTGAGGTCGGATTTTTTGTTTGGTAGGTTTGAAAGGGTTTCAATAACAACAACGAAACCAATGAAGCAGCTGGAAAGCTAGTGCACACAAGAAACCGGAAGCCAACTGTAAGATTGTATATTAGTAGGTTGGTAGAGATGTTGAAAGTTCATAATAAGATGTCATACATATCACAGCACAGGGCGTGGGATAATATATCATTATATTTTTTAATTTTGAATGTGCCATGCTCTATCAATAGGCTAAGGTATGTCCATAAAGGTAGCTGAGCAGAATTCATTTATTCATTCATACTCTTATCTCTCTTTCAGCAGTCCAGCTATCTCTATTCTCGTACAAATTATTGCAAAGCAGAAAGGACAGAGGGAAAGAGAGGGGGGAAATAAAAATACGGTTCATAAAAACATTACTTTTATCAGACACGATTTATACGTGTATAACAACAGTTTTTAAAAATAAATTTAAATTTTTTTTTTGTTGGGTGTTTACATTCATACTACTGTGTTCCATATCTCAGATCTTATCGAATTAAACTTATCACCCACATAAATCTATTAAAAAAAAATCTATGATGTACTGTTAAATTCAAAATATATATTCCAACTGCAAGATTTTCCATAAAATCTCATAGTATAAAGCAAGCGGAAGATACACCTCCAGATTCAGTCGAACTTCTAATCACAGCATAAGAACGAGTAGTCATGGTGGCGCGTAAAATTCTAATTTCCTTGCTTATAGCATTGTTTTCCATCATTCAGAGCAATGCTGCACCCGAAGGACGTATTGTCGGTGGCAGAGATGCCGCGGTGGGACAGTTTCCATACCAAGTCTCACTCCAGCGTGGCTCACACATGTGTGGTGGTACGATTATTAGCGAGAGATTTGTTCTGACAGCCGCACATTGTGTTGTTGCCAGAGGTGTTAAACCGTAAGTAAAATGAGTACTTTCAGTTCGTAGATATCGAACATATCAATACAATATACATATATGTATATACCATATAGTAACCCCATCGTATTGTATCAAGTGCGCGTTGGCAGCGTAGACCAATCCTCCGGTGGAGAAGTGTTGCAATTGAAACGCATTATCGTCAACAACGATTACGGTAATTATCTGCATGATCTAGCCCTTCTGGAATTGGAGAAGCCCTTGGTTTTTACCAAGGATATACAACCCATCGAATTGGCCGATGAAGAGGTACCCAGTGGTGAGGATGTGATAATCTCAGGTTGGGGACAACTATCCACTGTGGGGGAAATGCCAGAACGTTTGCAGTGGAACGTAGTAAAGGCCTTAAGTGATGAGGAATGTGAAGTGGCGCTTGGGCCGGCTCATGAGCCTGTCATCTGTTTGGCTCATCAACCTGGACATGGCTCATGCGTGGGTGATTCAGGCGGTCCCGCCACTTACAATGGTAAATTGGTTGGAGTTTCTAGTTACATAGTCGGTGATTGTGGTGGCAACTATCCGGATGGTTATGTTAAGGTATTCTATCATCGTGATTGGATTCGCGCAAATGCTGGTCTCTAAATTTGAGAAAAGCAAGAATGATTTCAAGTGAATTGTTTTTAAAGAGAAAAATATACAAAAAAAAAATGTAATAAAAAATATATATATTAACCTGTTGAGCTCTTTGCAATATACTTGTACATGCACATGTGTTCGAATCACATCCAAATTGAGTTGCTCGAATAGCGTTTAGTATGGGTATTACATGACTTGATTGTTCTCAGTTCCAGGGCTTATTCTGCTTCTTTATTTGCATAGACAAAATTTGCGACAGCGGATAATTCAATTGTCTGCCCATAAGCAAATTCTTTCTCTAGAATATTTCTAGCGCCGACTCTTAAAATGTCGTCATCGCCCAAATTTTTTCACCATATAACAATGATGACGGTAATAATGTGTAACTTGTAGAGTTGGTAGCGGATAGACGAAAATCATTATAGTTCTCGTCATCATCTCTCCTCTCGAGTTTTTCGTCCTACTTCCTTAAGCCCAGCCGCTGATGGGCGCTCATAATGAGCAGAGTACAAATGGAGTTGACTGTTTGTAATGATTGCCAAACCTTTCTTTTATTTGTCTTTGCTGCTTCAAGATAGTGATTTATGTCGATATAAGAAACATATATAAATGGTGATCCATTTCGTGGTTCCCTGCTTTTCTAAAGAAAAAAGCACAGAAAATTCAAATTTAATGGGGAATGTTTATTATCACTCGAAAGAACATTCTTTGGCATTTATATTTTGAAGATGATCTCTTTTACATGTTAGCCGCGGCTACATCTCAGATAGTCCATCCGTTGAGTCCAATTTTCAATGACTCGTTCCAGCATTTCGACTAGTAACTGACGAATGACACACGTGATGTTTTGCTCCAAGGCCTAAATCGAAGCAGGATTGTCCGCATAGACTTTAGACTTTAAATATTCCCACAGGTCCAAAAGGTCTAACGGTGTGATATCACACGATCTTGGTGGCCAATCGACCGGCCCAAAACGTGAAATTATCTGCTAACCGAAGTGTTCTCTCAATAAATCCATTAATTGATGCGATGTGTGGGAAGTGGTGCCGTCTTGTTGAAACCAAATATCGCGAAGATCACGAGCTTCAATTTCAGACATCAAATAGTCGGTTATCATGACGCGACAACGGTCGCCATTGACGGTTACGTTCTCATCGGCATCCTTTTTGAAGAAATTTGGACCGATGATTCCACCGATCCAAAACCACACCAAATGGCAGCTCTTGAATCTTTCCGTGTTGCTCTTCGTCCCAAATGCGGCAATATTGCTTGTTTGCATACCCATTGAGCCAGAAATGGGCCTCATCGCTGAACAAAATTTGGCTCGAAAACGTCGGATATTCTGGGAAACATTTCAACAGTCCATTGAGCGAAGCGATGTCGCTTGGGAAAGTCAAGCGGCTTACGTTCTTGCACAACAAGCTGTATTTTGTATGCTTTCAATTTAAGATCTAGACGTAAAATGCGCAAGTCGTTCCATACGTCAGTCCGAGTTGCGCCGAATCAACTTTATACAGTCCTCGTTTACACTCTCAGCTACGGCCGCTATATTTTCGTCACTGCATGCTTGACGTGGTCTATTCGGTGGAATGTTATCCAATAATGAATGCTGAGTCTCAATATGGGTAATGGTGTTGCGAATAGTACTCTCAGTAGGCCGATTATATTGACCATAAGTTGAGCGAAGCGCGCGAAACACATTCTTTAAAGAACGTGAATTTTTATAATAAAGTTGAATGATTTGTAAACGTTGTTCAGTCGTAGTTCTTTCCCTGATGAAATGCCAAACAATACTGAACAAAAATAACATGACAGCATGACACAACCCACGCGTGATCTGTCAAAAAAAAAACTATTAAAAAAATATCTCTACTCACCCTTTAGAGGTCTAAAAAAGTTTCTAAAATCTATCACAAAATGTTCGCCATAGCAATCACCTGCTTCTATACACAATTCTATCTTATTATCTTGCCAAGTTGAAAATTGGTATGATTTTTCAGTTGTGAAGATGATAATTACAGTTATAGGTTTAGAAACTAACAAAAAAGATAGTTCAATGAATTATTATTCACATAGACTGATGGTTCTGGAAAATAGCGACGGCTCTGTGGAGAGGTATGAGAAAGTGAAAATTGAAACTTAGCTATTATCATTTATCAGGTTGAATCAGGCAAAGTTGTGCTCTGAAGATTGCATTCATCTTCATTAACTGTGTTCAAAAGTTTTTGAATTTCATGAAGGATTTAATTATACAAGCTTTATGGCCTTCAAACAACAAAGATACCGGTAAATATATTGTTTCGGATAGTCCTCTTTTGATGTCTTAAAAAACCTTATCGTCATTGAACGGTATCAACACTCTGCTTCGCATTGTATTACGATTCATTTTGGCGACATTTCGTTTAACGGTAAAAATTGGTAACAATTGTTACTGGCCAGCAACTAACCGAACACAGCTATTTTCTAAATAATTAAGGTTCTCAATAATATTGACAGTTCTTATCTAAATAAATTTATTGAACAGATTAATCTGTGAAAATATTACAGATAAACTGTTATTAAAAATTCCAATGCTATAAAGCAAGCGAAAGACACCCAATCTAATTTAGTCCTGCTTCTAACTCTCAACACGGCATAAGCACTAGTAGTCATGGTGGCGCGTAAAGTTTCAGTTTCCTTGCTTATAGCATTGCTATCCATCATTCAGTGCTATGCTGCACCCGAAGGACGTATTGTCGGTGGCACTGATGCCGCAATCGGACAGTTTCCACACCAGGTGTCACTCCAGAATGAAGATAGCTCACACACTTGTGGTGGTTCGATTATTAGCGAGAGATTTATTCTAACCGCGGCACATTGTGTTGTTGTTGGCGCTGGTGTTGAACCGTAAGTGCAATAAAAATAAAAATTAATTTAAAACTATTCGAAAATGTTCAACATTTACACCCTTTAGTTATCCACCGAGATTTTATCAAGTGCGCGTTGGCAGCATACAACGTTTGGCCGGTGGGCAATTGTTGAAAGTGAAACGCATTATCGTGAACAAAGCTTACGGTAATTTCCTGAATGATGTAGCCCTTCTGGAATTGGAGCAACCCTTAGTGTTTACGAAGAATATACAACCCATCGCATTGGCCGACGAGGAAGTGCCCAGTGGTGAGGATGTAATAATATCAGGTTGGGGACGTCTTTCCACTGCCGGCATACTTCCACATCGACTACAATGGAACACTTTGAAGGCTTTAAATGTGCAACAGTGTGAGGAAGCTATCAATATGGGTAATGATAGCTTAATTTGTTTAGCTCATCAGGCTGAAAATGGTGCATGTAGCGGCGATTCCGGTGGTCCGGCCACTTACAAGGGTAAACTGGTTGGTGTTGCTGGTTTCGTAGTCAGTGGTTGTGGTAGTGCCAACCCTGATGGTTATGCTAAAGTGTTCTATCATCGTGATTGGATACGAGCTAATACTGGTATTTGAGAGAGATGTGGATCTAGTTTTTCTTTATAAGAAAAAATCATTAATAAACTGTTAACGATAAGATTAACACGATTTCAATTTTTTCTCTTTTTAAAAATTTGCCAAGCAGATGAGCTTGAAGACTGGCGAAACCCGAAGTATCAAAGCTACTCTGGTAGAATAGAATATGTTCAGAAATAATTTCTCCTTTTTGCTTTGGGACTCTTAATATAATACTTATCTTATACTTGTCGTCTGAAAGCTCTTGACACTTAACAAAGTTCTTATAATCGTAGATTGGTATCAAAGAAAAAAAAAATAAAAAGATTTAGCGTCCCTACAGCGAATACAAGTGAGGGAATAATAGTAATGCGAAATCAGATTGCTCTCTCTAGCTTAAATCTATTTTCACCACGTTTTCACCATTCCAGTTGTAATGTATTCTTGAACTATGCCTCGTCTGTGTCCTTACTCATGGTACATGCATAGAGGGGAATATCAAAGCCGTCGAACTTGCTATAAGTGACATAGTCAAGTAGATTGCTATGAAGAGAGCAAAAACCGTCCTATCGTAATTTGATAAAAAATTATCCGAAATAAGACCCAAACAGTCGTTTCAGAAGGTGCTGGAGTCTTCTTTCAGAATGTGCTATAGGCGCTGCAGATGCAACAAGCAGCGGAGAGCAAAATTAAGCTTCAGAATCTTAGGTTATGAAAGGCGAGCCAAGCATAAAGATGATGAAAACAAGAAATAATCTTTTAAACTCAACGCATAGCAATCAATACACACTCCCGTTGATATCGCAAAGCGGAACCCCTGCGAAGTCAGGAGTAAAGCTAAGGTGTGGGTGAAACCCAGCTATGAACTATATTCCAACGTTTACTTGCGCTGATGTTTGTACAAACAGACAGTGGGTTTTTTGACTACTTTTGGCGGAATTCTTTCGAGAGTGTAATCAAACCTTTGTGTTTTCATTCGTATATTAAAAAAAAAAAAACAGGAGATTCATTCATAACTTCTCATAACTTAATGGTGATTCAAGTAGAGCGACTTTTTTCAATAACTTTTTTATCGACAGATCACGCGTGAGTCGTGTCAAGCTGTCATGTTATTTTTGTTCATTCAACTTTATTAAGAAAATTCACGTTCTGTAAAGAATGTGTTTCGCTCGTCGCTCAACTTATGGTCAACACAATCGGCGTACTGAGAGTACTATTCGCAACACCATCACCCATCTTGAGACCCAGCATTCAATATTGGATAATATTCGATCAAATAGACCAAGTCCAGCACGCAGTGAAGAGATCTTAAATTGAAAGCGTACAAAATACAGCTTGTTGTGCAAGAACGTAAGCCGTCCGACCTTTCCAAGCAACATCGCTTCGCTCTATGGGCTCTTGAAAAGTTCCAAGAATATCCGACGTTTTCGAGCCAAATTTTGTTTAGCGATGAGTCCCATTTCTGGCTCAATGGGTATGTAAACAAGCAAAATTGCCGCATTTGGGACGAAGAGCAACCTGAAGAGACTCAAGGGCTGCCATTTCATACAGAAAAAACAACGGTTTGGTGTGCTTTGTGGGCCAGTAGAATCACCGGTCCATATTTCTTCAAAAATGATGCCGATGAGGACGTAACCGTCAATGGAAACCGTTATCACGCCATGATAACCTACTATTTGATGCCTGAAATTGAAGCTCGTGATCTCCGCGACATTTAGTTTCAACAAGATGGCGCCACTTCCCACACATCGCATCAATTAATGGATTTATTGAGAGAACACTTCGGTGAGCAGATAATTTCACGCTTTGGGCCGGTCGATTGGCCACCAAGATCGTGTGATATCACGCCGTTCGACCTTTTCCTGTGGGAATATTTAAAGTCTAAAATCTATCCGGACAATCCCGCTTCGATTCAGACATTGGAGCAAAACATCACGCATGTCATACGCCAGTTACCAGTCGAAATGCTCGAACGAGTCATCGAAAATTGGACTCAATGGATGGACCATCGGATACGTAGCCGCGGTCAATATTTGAAAGAGATCACCTTCAAAAAATAAATGCCAAAGAATGTAAACATTCCCCATTAGATTTGAATTTTCTGTGTTTTTTTCTTTAGAGAAGTAGGGAACCTCGAAATGGATCGCCCTATATATATATTATGAACTAATTTTTAACCGACGACGCGTTTATCAGCCGAGTTCCTACTACAATTCGAGGTGCGCGTCCTAAAGTTTTCTTCATCAAATTGAGTGACCTATAATTTATTCTAAACCCACTGCATACGAGTGATGGATTTATAATGAGGAGTTTTTTCTCATGCTAGACGTAAAGGCGCAAATAATCATAAATAATTAAGGTAAGCGTTAAATTCAAGCAGATTCTCGCATCAACTTTGCTATACCGAGTTTTGATCAGCGCCGATCGTAATCTACTCGGCGCTCGGCTCAGCTTGGCTTTCATTATATATACTCTGTGAGCCGCCTAAACATCTTATCGAATAGTATTTGCCATGTGATAAATGCAAAAGTAAGTGATTTATTAAATTTGATTGGGGAGTCCATGTGTACGCAAAATTCACTTTTACCAAACCTAGATTAGAAGTGATACTACTCTACTACAGATTCCGAAGCGTGCAGCGTATAAAAATATGAGTTTAATTAAGAAATCCGTTTGAGATGTTCAACTCTTGAGCATACGAAGTAATGTAATGATGCCTAAAATTATGCCAAATTTTCTAAAGAACAAAAGAACTGTACGCATAAAACGATACAAAAATTTCATCCTCGTCAAACGAGGAAACTTAAGGGAAGAGTCTCCTATTACAAATGTGAGGCAAGGTCATTTGGTAATCCACATTTGATATAACATACTTATTAACAAAAATGTAAAATACTTTGTAATCGTTAATTGAAAATTTGCATGCTTCTGACAATAAAACCACTTGAAGCGTTTTACTTCAAATCTTATCTGAAATTTGTATGAATGGTCAGCGCATGTACTATAAACACAATATCATGGCTTCGCCTTAATCAATATGTTCGATATCATAAACTGGCTTATAGAACAATATACCTAAAATATTTGTGCATTATCTCGTGGCTCATTATCAAGGGGTATTTGGTACCCGCATAAAACTATAAACGAATTGAGGAAAAAATTTCAGTTGATTTTCTAAACGCCACCGAGCTTGTTACAGTAATGTCGACACGCCTATTCATACTATGTGCCTTTGCACTTTCGACCTTGGCCTCTATTCACAGCAGCAGTGCTGCGCCCAATGGACGTGTCGTCGGTGGCACTGATGCCGCAATCGGACAATTCGCGCATCAGGTCTCACTTCAGAGTGAAGCTGGCTCACACACGTGCGGTGGTTCGATTATTAGCGAGAGATTTATTCTAACCGCGGCACATTGTGTTGTTGTTGGTAGTGGTATTGTACCGTAAGTCTAACGAAAATAACCTCAAAAATGTTCAGAATCATAATTTTTACCCTCTAGTTATCCCGCTAAATTTTTCCAAGTACGCGTTGGCAGCATACAACGTTCCCTCGGTGGAGAATTGTTGAAATTGAAACGCATTATCGTCAACAAAGCTTACGGTAATTTCCTCAATGACGTAGCCCTTCTGGAATTGGAAAAACCTTTAGTGTTTACCAAGAATATACAACCCATCGCATTGGCCGACGAGGAAGTACCCAGTGGTGAGGATGTAATAATTTCAGGTTGGGGACGTCTTTCTACTAAAGGTCCAATTCCACATCGCTTGCAGTGGAACACACTGAAGGCCTTGAATGCGGAGGAATGTGAAACGGCGATTGGAATGGGTCGTGACTGTGTAATCTGTTTGGCTCATCAATCTGAGCATGGCACATGCTTTGGTGATTCAGGCGGTCCCGCTACTTACAAGGGTAAATTGGTTGGTGTTGCCGGTTTTGTAGTGGATGGTTGTGGTACTTTCAATCCAGATGGTTATGGTAAGGTTTTCTATCATCGTGAATGGATTAAGGCTAATGCTGGTGTCTAAAGTTGAGAAGAACGAGAGCATGAGTTAGAAGTAAATTATTTTTTTTTTTAAGTGAAATATGTAAAAAGAAATATTAATGAAATATATAGAATCATGGTTAGCTCTTTTATATATTTTGTCTTTGAATCATGTTCAGTATTTAGTCAGCAGTAGTTGCTGAGGAAGTTTCAAAACAAGTTGTTCGAATAGCGTTCTCGCTGCGAGTCTACTTCTTCATTGGAGTATAAGTCGCTTGCGCCAGCGCATCATTCCATCATCTGTCCATACCAACCAAATTCTTTCTCTAGAAAATTTTTAGCGCCGACTCTTAAAATTTCGCCATCGTCGAAGCTTCTGAACCATATAAGAGGACGAGAGTAAAGAGCGGCTTGTAGAGTTTGAATTTTGTTTCGTCTAGGGTAGATGAAAAACGTCATCGCACCAGGTCTTCTTTTGAACTTGTCAAACCCCAACTTCTTCCATTGCATAATTAATAAAGGGTGTTTTTTATAGAGGTATAGAACTTTAAGTTGGCATTACTTTTCAAGATGGCGACCAATTTAACAGCTGTCAAGTGATTTATTCTCAGTTTGGTTTGGCAATTCATCATGAATAGTCTCACGCCTGAATAACGCTTGCAAATAGTGCAATTTTATTTCGAAAATAATGGTTCTGTGCGGAAAACGTATCGTAATATCGTAGTTTGTGAATGTATACTTTTGGACATTTATGCCAAAGAACGACTAAACCAAACATCAACAAGGAAACTTCTGTGGCACACCAAACAATTTTAGTGGCAACTCAGCCCGCTCTTCACTTAGAAATAGTGGAGCTACCTATGATTAGAAATCCTATAAAAATTCTAGAAAATTATATATTATAGTTTTGTAATTTCTGAACTAAATCCTTAGTTAAAAATGTCTTTAGCGACAATCATAAACCAAAATGCACAAGCTCGTTCCCGATAAACTCGATATCTTCATGTTCATGGAGAATCTTAGGGTTTATCCTAATCCGCCACCGAACTGCTGATAGATTTTATTTCATATCAGAAATAATAACATATAAAGAGTGATCCAAGTAGAATTACTTTTTATTTTTTGAATCGTTATGTTATGTCATTTTTGTTCAGTATTGTTTGGCAGTTCATCATGGAAAGACTTACGCCTGAACAGCGTTTACAAATCATTCAACTTTATTGCAAAAATTCCCGTTCTGTAAAGAATGTGTTTCGCTCAACTTATGGCCAACATAATCGGCATACTAAGCGTACTATTCGCAACACCCATCTTGAGACCCAGCATTCATTCGGCGCGGTTCGTAGCAACTCGGACTGACGTATCGAACGACTTGGCGCATTCTACGTCGAGATCTTAAATTGAAAGCGTAAAAAATACAACTTGTGCAAGAACTGAAGTCGCTCGACCTTCCCAAGCAAACAGATCCCACGTTTTCGAGCCAAATTTTGTTCAGCGGGTATGTAAAAAAGTAAAATTCCCGCATTTGGGACGAAGAGCAACCTGAAGAGATTCAATTGCTGCCATTTCATCCATAAAAAAAACGGTTTGGTGTGGTTTATGGGCCGGTGGAATCATCGCTTATAGAACGATAAACCTATTTGTGCATTAACTCGTAGCTCATTATCAAGTGGTGTTTGGTACGTTCATAAAACCACAAATTGATTGAGTAGAAACTTCCAGTTCACTTTCTGAACGCCATCGAGTTTGTTCCAAAATTGTCGACACGCCTGTTCATGGCTGAATAGAAGCACTCCAGCTATGAAAGTTTTCGATAGAGTATGCGCTGGTAGAAGCAGCTGAATATTAATTTAAGCTCAAATCGCTGCTTGCATAAGGGCGATGAGGGTATCTGGTAATTTCCTTCTAACCGAAGCGTTCACATCGTGGCTATATGCAATAGGGTATGCATTTTGTGGTACCGCCAGTTGTTCTGGTGTAAAATTACTTTTTATTTGTATTTAAATTAATCTAAACTCGGAATATTTCGCCAGATCCTGGCGAATTGAAGGACTAGAAGCGACGCAATAGAGGAAAGTTCTTGAATGTCTAACATCACCGCCATCCAAGAAATGCGATGGACAGGACAAGGGCGGAAGAAGATGGGTCCTGGGGAAATCTACTACAGCGATTATATAAATGGCGAAAATTTGGTGTTGGATTTGTGGTGAGAGAGAGACTCCGTCGCCGAGTCCTGACATTAATACCGGTTAATGAACCTCTAGCCGCAATCCGCATTAAAGTCAAGTTCTTCAACATATCGCTAATTTGCAGCCACCCAATGTTGATTTGACACATCCTCAAATGGGTTGAGGATGATCGACTTTGCCAGAGTCCGAAATATGATTGTCTGCAATACTAGATTCCAAAAAAAGCAAAACTCATCGACCTACTTTGCCAATCTCTGGATCGAAAAACTCACAACCAAATCGATCATGTTGTAATAAACGGATGGCATTTACAATATTCTAGATATGCGTACGGTCCCGACAACAAACAAAACGCAGGTTCGACAAACGAAAAAAGAAATAGACCCAAATGCGTGTGTGCGAAGAACTTGTGAAGCTGACCGACTGGGATTATGCTCGCTCGCTCGGAGGTAAACTGGTCACTGATTTCCAGCGCATACTGAGTTTATGGAGGTAGGACTTCTAGCAGTGAAAGCGAGACACCTGGAATCTGAATCTCCAATTGAAGATGATAGAATAGACATTTCAGTGCACGATCAAGACGAAGTACGAATAGGGGTTGCCCGTTTAAAAACAAAGCGGCTAACAACGTGCATGCATCAGCTTTTTCGCAGAATATGTTCGGACGAAAGTATGACCGACAACTGAAATCTTAGTGTGCACTTCCCAACCTATAAGTATAAAAATGGGAACTCCAAGGTATGCGCTAATTATAGCGGGATAGTCCTCCTGAATATCGCATATAAGCTCTTATCGAGCGTATTGTATGAGAGTTTAAAGCTACCCGTCAATGAACTGATTCCAATTGATCAGTGTTGTTTAAAACCAATTTATTTTAAAATTTTTCGTTTTATTCATCTTCCAACTTCGCTGTGTTTACATAGGTACGATTATATGTATATGAAGTGCATTGCACTGTTATTTTTACACCCCTTTGACTTATTATCGAGATCTTTGACGTAGAGGCTTTAGACAGTTGGCTGTTGTTATGTTAGAAAACATCTCATAGTGAGTTTATATCTTCAGCCATTCGCTTCTCTCATACCACAGCGATAGCTGAAAAAATTGAGGGGGATCCATTTCGAGGTTTTTTAAAGAAAAAAGCACAGAAAATTCAAATTTCACAGGGAATGTTTACTATCATTCGAAAGAACATTCTTTGGCATTTATGGTCCATCCATTGAGTCCAATTTTCGATGACTCATTCAAGTATTTCGACTGGTAACTGGCGAATGACACGCGTGATGTTTTGCTCCAAGGCCTGAATCGAAGCGGAATTGTCCGCATACACTTTAGACTTTACATATCCTCACAGGAAAAAAGTCTAACGGTGTGATATCACACGATGTAGCTCATCGAAGTGTTCTCTCCATAAATCTATGAATTGATGCGATATGTGGGAAGTGGCGCCGTCTTGTTGAAACCAAATGTCGCGGAGATCTCGAACTTCAATTTCAGGTATCAAATAGTCGGTTATCATGGCACGAAAACGGTCGCCATTGACGGTTGCGTTCTCACCAGCATCATTTTTGATGAAATATCCACCAATGATTCCACCGGCCCACAAAACACACCAAACCGTTGTTTTTTTCTGGATGAAATGGCAGCTCTTGAATCTCTTCAGGCAATTTCGCTTGTTCGCATACCCATTGAACAGGCAATGGGCCCCATCGCTGAAAAAAATTTGGCTCGAAAACGTCGGATCTTCATGGAACTTTTCAAGAGCGAAGCAATGTCGCTTGGGAAGGTCGAGCGGCTTCAGTTCTTGCACAAGCAATATTTTGTATGCTTTCAATTTAAAATCTCGACGCAAAATGCGCCAAGTCGTTCCATACGTCAGTCCGAGTTGCTGCGAATGGCGCCGAATCGATTCTTCAAGGTCTTCGTGTACGCTCTCAGCTACGGCCGCTATATTTTCTTTACTGGGCGCTAGACGTAGTCTATTCGGTCGAATATTATAAAATAATGAATGCTGAGTCTCAAGATGGGTGAGGGTATTGCGAATAGTACGCTCAGTAGGCCGATTATGTTAACCATAAGTTCAGCGAAGCGCGCGAAACACTTTCTTTACAGAACGTGAATTGTCGTAATAAAGTTGAATTATGTGTAAACGTTTTTCAGGCATAAGTCTTTCCATGATGAAATGCCAAACAATACTTGACACGACTCACGCGTGATATGTCAAAAAAAGGCTATTGAAAAAAGTATCGACTACTTAGATCACCCTTTACGTGTTAATCACCTCATAGGCGAAACAAAATTTAATTTCCAATCAATGCTATAAGCAGCGATGAAAAACGTGAAAATGCAGGAAAAGTGAATACGATGAACCGATCTATTGACTACTGGCGTACATTTTTTGCGTTCAATAATTGCATAATGATATTGATCTTATGAGGTTATTGTACCGTTATTACAATTTGTACTTTATTAGCTTCTGTAGTAAGCGAATTTGCTTACCGCAGAGTAATTTCAGAGAGCAAACAGAAAACGCAATACAAATTCCATAAGAAGTTATTGAACTTAATTATTTTCCATTTCTTTTCTTTGCAGTTTCTATTCACTAATCAATCAAAAAACAGCGTCTTCAACACAATCGCCGCAAATATCGACAGAACGTGACATTGGACAAGATGATTCTGCGGATCGCATTTCTCTCAACTCTGCTACTCTTCACCTATCATTGCTTAGCACAGTCGACGAATGAACTTGACGCAGCACTGCCAGAGCCGCGCGCTTATATACCCGATTCACAATATTTAGACTTCGTTTATCACGATCACGATGAGTTGACAAGGTTTCTCAGGTAAATTGATTGCCATACAAAATTGTTTGAGTGGGATTATTGTTTCAATTTATTTTAATCTTTTAATTATCATCACAACAGAGCCACAAGCGCACGTTACCCCAATTTAACAGCTCTATACTCTATTGGCAAGTCCATACAGGGTCGTGATCTCTGGGTGATGGTGGTTTCATCCTCGCCCTACGAGCATATGGTTGGTAAACCCGATGTAAAATATGTCGGCAATATACATGGCAATGAGCCGGTGGGTCGGGAGTTGTTGTTGCATCTGATACAATACTTTGTAACTAGTTACAATACAGATCAATATATTAAGTGGTTACTGGACAATACGCGCATACATATTATGCCATCAATGAATCCGGATGGTTATGCGGTGTCCAAGGAGGGCGCTTGCGATGGCGGACAGGGCAGGTGAGAAGTAGAGAAAGAGACTTAGTTTGACGCAAAATGACAACTTTTGTTTGTTCCTCAGATACAATGCACGCGGTTTCGATTTGAATCGCAATTTCCCGGACTATTTTAAGCAGAACAATAAACGTGGACAACCCGAAACGGATGCGGTGAAAGATTGGATTTCCAAAATACAATTTGTGCTGAGCGGTAGTTTACATGGTGGCGCCTTGGTGGCGAGTTATCCTTATGACAACACTCCAAACTCTAGTAAGTATATAATAAAAGATTGGAAATTCTTAAGAGTTGAGAGGTTACGGACGAAGTAATTCGACAAATAAGGGACAAATACAACAAAAGATTCTGGTAGGTCGGAAGAAATTTGACACCAAATATGTGGAATTATACGGCCGTTACTAGACTAATACACAAATATGAAGTCTTCGTATGAAGAGTTTTTATTTCATTTCAAAACTACACTCGGAGGGATTGACATTTCATGCCAATTAGGGGAGACCGCTTCCAGAACAATTTACTTTATATTCTATAATTTTTGGTCGGGCCAGAACTCGAACCCTGACCTGTGCAGTGGATACAGGAGCTATTAAGTCATGTCCGTCAGCTGAACCTAACGTGCTTCTGTAGACATCGTTCCTAAAGTTGCAGATTACATTCTTCCAATGTTAGAATTCAATGTTTTCTTCCAGGTAAACATACCCTTCAGACGTGAATTAAGAAGAAGTTTAAGTGGGGTAAGAAGATACCATTATTATCTACACTGACAGGTCCAAAATATGCTGCGGAATGGGGTATATACTCCCCGGTACTTAACATGTCCCTCGAAATGCGTGTACCAAACTCAGCTGACACCTTCCAAGCGAAAGTTAAATGTATAGAAAAGGCTTCTAGAATATTCAAACATGGTGAATAATAATAATAGGAAGTTTCCAAGCTCGTTTTGCAGTAACGAAAAACTGATGAGTTGGTCAAGACGGGAGCAACTCTTGACGTATCCGAGATAAGACTATGACTTTCATTAACGATCGGAAGAAAATTTCATTTACAATTTCAGTTAATAGCTAAGAACTTATGGAAATCTATATACAACTGTAAGATTATGATGCTGATTTGGTCAAGTATGACAGGTCCAGAACAAAATATTCACTAATATGGCCAATGAAAACCTTTTATAGGCCTATAACGACAAGTACTAGCCTTTCCGTTTCCGAGAGCATTCGTCGGTCTGTCCTATAGCAAATCTTGCCGTGGCTGAAAACTAGAAAAGAAAAGGGGAACAATTAGCCCTTATGAGCACCAAGCGCACAGAGAGATCTTGTCTATGAATAAATGCTTTGTAATCGTGTTTAACGCAAAAATCATCCAGCCAAACTGCTGGTTGTAGGTATTTAAACACTAGAGCGTTCTGTACTTCCTCGTTTTAGTTTTCCTTTTTCTTCTCCCACACTTTATATCTCTCAACGATACTTTCTTGATTGGTCCTGTCAGTTTCGAGTACTGTAAACCATTCAAACTTGAAAAAGAGATAGTCACTTTCCATATGCAAAAAGCTTCCTTGAAAAAAATCTATGTGGTATCGTCAGCCGCCTGTCCGAGACCCTTTTTCTTCTTCTCAATCGGACGAGATGATAAAGATTTGGCTCGGATATCCCTTTTTGAAGCCGTACTTATACTTGCCGTTTGCAGGTCTCTGGCAGGGACTGTAATGACTTTAAAACCACAAGCTGTGACAACTTGTCTGGGAAAAACGAAAGCAATAAACTATCAATTGAATATAAAAAAACCTCAGTAGAGAACTAAGCTTGCAACTGATGGACGACTCCCTAAACCTGTTTTTTTAGCAAAAAAAAAACACCAAATGATTGAATCAAACCCATACTGATTTCAACTGGTTCCCTACTTTTTTAAAGAAAAAAAAGCACAGAATATTCAAAATTCTTCCCCATTAAATTTATTACTATTTAAAAAAACATTCTTTTGCATTTTTTTTTTTTTTTTTGAAGATTATCTCTTTTAAATCTTGACCGCGGCTACGCCTCAGATGATCCATCCGTTGAGTCCAATTTTCGGTGACTCATTCGAACATTTCGGCTGGTAACTGGCGAATGACAAGCGTCGTGTTTAGCTCCAAGACCTGAATCGAAGCAGGATTGTCCGCATAGACTTTAGAATTTACATATCCCCGCAGGAAAAAGTCTAACGGTGTGATATCACACGATCTAGCTCATCCATAAATCTATTAATTGATGCGATGTGTGGGAAGTGGCGCCATCTTGTTGAAACCAAATGTCGCGGAGATCACGAGCTTAAACTCCAGGTATAAAATAGTCGGTTATCATGGCGCGATAACGCGATAACGGTCGCCATTGACGGTTACGTTAGCACCGGCATCATTTTTGAAGAAATATGAACCGATGACTGACCCACAAACCACACCAAAACGTTGTTCTTTCTGGATGATATGGCACCTCTTGAATCTCTTCAAGTTGTTCTTCGTCCCAAATGCGGCAATTTTGCTTGTTTACATACCCATGGAGCTCGAAAACGTCGGATTTTCTTGCAACTTTTCAAGAGCCTATAGATTGAAGCGATGTCGCTTGGGGAGGTCGAGCGGCTTCAGTTCTTGCACATTCTGTATTTTGTACGCTTTCAATTTAAGATCTCGACGTAAAATGCGCCAAGTCGTTCCATACGTCAGTCCGAGTTGCTACGAACCCCGCCGAATGAATGCTGGGTCTCAAGATGAGTGATGGTGTTGCGAATAGTATGCTCCGTAGGCCGATAATATTGGCCATAAGTTGAGCGAAGCGCGCGAAACACATTCTTTACAGAACGTGAATTTTCGTAATAAAGTTGAATGATTTGTAAACGTTGTTCAGGCGTAAGTCTTTCCATGGTGAAATGCCAAATAATATATGTATATATATATATTTGGCGCTTTGTAGCCGCTGAAGCGATTTTCGGCCGAGCTACTCCTCCAATTTTTGGTTTTGCGTCTTGATGTTTATACAAACAAATGGAGGGACCTACAGTTCATTCCAAACCGCCTCCAAACGGCCGATGGATTTTTATGAGGAACTTTTATTTCATGTCAGAAATACACTCGAAGGGCTTGACACTGCCTGCCGAGGGGCGACCGCAATTAGAAAAATGTATTTTCTATAATTTAAGATGTTGTTCGAATCTGGGCTCGAACCAAGGACTTCCGAATGGCAGTACGCAACGCTAACCACTCAGCTATCGCGGCCGCCAAAATGCCAAACAATACTGAACAAAAATAACATGACAGCTTGACACGACTCACGAGTGATCTGTCAAAAAAAAAGGCTTTTGAAAAAAGTACCTCTACTTGGATCATATTTTATGTGTGTTTTATGTGTATAATCTGACGTGGCAAAAACAAACCAAATTCCATCTGTATCTGAGTCTATTTTTAACAACATGAGTTATTGAGGTATTACCACCTCTCTCTTTCTCTCCATCTCTCTCTCTCTCTCTCTCTCTCCCTCTCCCTTTGAGCGCTTTTTGAAATCATATTTTAGTAGTGAAATTTGCTGCGATAGTTGGTTAAACTTCCTACTCAGTTTGCTTAAGCTTAACTACAATAGAAACAAACCTTAATGAAAATTTTTCTAACATCGCCCATGGCTTATCACTCCGAGGAACGTGATATTCAACACTGGGTATTATAATAATCATCATTTACTCTGGCAACACTACTCCTACAACACAGATCATCTTCATTCCATTCCATCTTTCCGTATATAATTTTAACAACAAATAATTTCCCAAACTCACCACATTGGTTTATATGTATGTATGTATGTATTTGATAAAACTTACCGATCTATAAACTTGTATTACCAACTTCCTTTCCCCTATCCTAACGACAACATGGCTGCTCAAAGGAATTTGTAGATCATCGGCTTTGTGCGCGAGTGAGTAGCTTTTTTTTGTAATCCAAATAAATTTCAAACGTTTAGAAGTTTCGCTCTATGTATTTTCCCATCTTCTTCTTCTTCTTTTCAACTATTTTTCATTTATTTTTCATCTCTCTTTTGCCGGTAACATGTCCCCTGGGCGTAGTGTTTCAAACCTACTCGGCCGCGCCATCGCTTACACCGGACGATGACGTCTTCAAGCATTTGTCACTCGTCTACGCGAAAAATCATGCGAAGATGTCACGCGGCGTGGCATGTAAGTCCGCGACACCTGCCTTTGAGAATGGCATTACAAACGGCGCAGCTTGGTATCCACTAACGGGTGGCATGCAGGATTACAATTATGTGTGGTATGGTTGTATGGAGGTGACGCTGGAGATTTCCTGCTGCAAATATCCGCCGGCTTACGAGTTGAAAAAGTACTGGGAGGATAATCAGCTGGTGAGTTGGCTTACATAGTGAAAAAAAATACTATTTTTTTAATTAATTAAATTTAATTTTTTATTTTTTATTTTAGTCCATGATCAAATTTTTGGCCGAAGCGCATCGCGGCGTACAAGGCTTTGTGCTGGATCCCACTGGTACGCCCATTGAACGCGCCTCGCTGAAGATTAAGTCACGCGATGTTGGCTTTCAGACGACCAAGCATGGCGAATTTTGGCGAATTCTACTGCCTGGTTATTATAAATTGGAGGTGCGTCGTGCAATTACGCAATGTGAAAGTGAGAGTGAAAGTGTGTTGTAAAATTTGATTTTATCTCTTTCATAGGTCTTCGCCGAGGGTTATGCACCACGTGAAGTGGAATTCATTGTTGTCGAGCAGCATCCAACACTGTTAAATGTGACACTCACACCATCAAAGGTTTGTTGCTTTTAATATTTTCCTTCAGTTTTTTTTTTCCTTTTTTTTAATAAACAAGTATTTTGACACTTGAAAAATATATTTTCGAAAATTTTGTAAATATTTTGTATATACGCAAATTATTTACTATTGCATGCTGCACTTACATATATACGTAAACAACAAATACTTTATATTTAATATATTTAATTATGGCAAAATAATTGTTTTCTCTTTTTTTACATTTATTCTATTTCTCTCTGCTTATATACATATCTACATATATGGAATTTTTTCGCACTCTTAATATGGATTTTTTTATACTTTTTATTTATATTTTTGTCAACAATTTTTGTAAATATCGTATATATAAACTCGTATTACGTTTTCAGCTACTTGCTACATCCTCAACTACTACAACAACAACACCAATTAATCTAATAGCACCAACAACAAAAATTATTAATATTGAAAGACTCGCTAAAGATAGAGTAATTTTCCCTAAAAATTAGTTATTTTTTTAAAGACTAGATATTTTCATGTAGAATTACGAAATTGAAAATGAAATTGTAAATAAACAAACAAAAAAAGCCAAAAATAATTTTACATTTATGTACTTCTGTATGAAATCGTTTTTTTTTTCTATGATCTCCGAAAGTACCCGGCCGAAAATTGATGATTATGCCGAAAATTTTCCAGTTTGTTTCTATGGTACCTGGAAAGGTATGTAAGAAAAAAGCTTTACGGCAAGTGGATGGAGATCTCTCTCTCAGGAACTGTTAATACCAATGAGATAATTGAGATGATGGAAGTTTAAGATCTCTATTTATACAAATTTTCGAAAAATTTAAATTTTTTCAACCCCAAGATAAGACTTTTTTCTTAGAATCTTGTAGTGCGTTTTATCTAAATTTGAGATATGTTGTTGATAATAATAAAGGTTATCCATTTAGGGGTTTCCAAAAAGCAGTGCTGTATTTTGACATCTGTCAAACTTAACTTTCAAGCCAAACATTTTTTGTTTTGTGGTTAGGGACTGTCCATAAAGTACGTAGCCTGATTTTGGCCACTTTCGGATCCCCCCCCTCCCCGCACGTGGTCTATCGTAGCTTTTACGCGAACCCCCCCTATAAAGGCACGTGGTTTTTTTATGATAAATTTTTTTGGAAAAAAATGTTTATAAAAAAAAGTGAGGACATTTTTGTTTCAATCCAAGCTTGGAATGAAACACGAAACTAGCCATTCATGTAAATCATCTACTACAAGCACACGTGTTTCTTCAGTAATACTTTGACGGTCGAGTTGATTAGTGGATTCGTCAATTTCAATTCCTTAAACTATTCAATTATCGGTTCAGGGATGCACTCAATTTCGCACATCAACTTATTATTACGACGTTTCAGCACTGACTTTGCACGACTTTTTTTACCATCTATGGTTTGAACGTGTACTGTTTTGACGTGACCTGCTTTTTGGTTGCATAGTATACACCGCAACAATCGCAGGTTCTTCCTAGTATACAAAATAATGATCTATGAACCATATACAGATAATATTAGCAATGCAAAGTTTTGCACTCTCTTCTTCTTGTTGCTGGCTGGGGAAGGGAAAGAAGGAGAAAGAAGCTACGCTTTCTTACTGGCAAGCAGTTAGGCGCGGAGGTGTTCTGCGCATTGTAGCTGGTCGAACTGTTTCGTTGTCGTCACTCGCGGCATCATGTTGAAACAAATGAGTGCGTGTTAGAAAAGGAATGCGTATTTTAAGCTCGTTCGCTCGCTTCTACTCTTTTCTTCCTGATTATGGATTTTTATAGTTATATTTTTTGTTGCATTTGTGATAGAGGGTTTATGAAAACTGCACTGATTTTTTTTTAATAGCGGCAAAAATATATTGATATAGAAAACCCTCCCCACGTGGCTCACCGTGGTCTTTTAGTGTTTTAGTGGACCCCTCCCCCCAAGCAGGCTACGTAATTTATGGACAGCCCCTTATAAGTGAGCTTTTGTTAGAATTTTTTTGCATTGAATATTTTGTTATACAACAAAGAAAAATTAGTAGAAGTGACAGCTGTTTCGGAAGTCACCACATCTCCTCATCAGACTTCTTATGGCAGGGATCAAACCAACTGATCCTGACATCACAGGCGAATGCTCTACCACTGTTTTAATTAAAAGTCAGGCATTTATGGAAATAGATCGCTTAACAACCGCACAACGCGTTGAAATTGTTGAAACTTACTACAAAAATGGTGATTCATCCGCGACCAAGTTTCATGCTTTAAGACGAGATTTTGGCGCACATAATCGTCCAAACTACTCAAGCAATTGGTAAAATTTTCAAGAAATGTGTAGAGAATGGATCGATATATTGTAAGACCTGCGCACCATCGTTTTGCTCGTTCCCCCTCAAATATCACACCTGTAAATGACCAAAGTAGCCAAAGTCCCGAATATACGGCAAATTATGGCGTATTTTTCACTTGGACTTACACATATATCCATATAAAGTCCAGCTCACACAATAACTGAATCCAGCTGACCATTCAAAACACCGTTGCTACGTCGATTGAAAGCTTCAATAACATGCTGTGGGCCGTGATTTTTCCAACAAAATTTTCATCAGCGATGAAGTACCTTTCTTACGCGGTGAATACGTAAATAATCAAAATTGTCACACTCGAGGCTCTGAGAATCCTGAAATAATTGAAGAGAGGTCATTGCACTCAAAAAAAAAAAAACTTACTGTCTGGTGCGCTCTTTGGTTCGGTGGTGTGGTGGACCTTACTTCTTTGAAAACGCTAGCCACGAGACTGTCACTGTCAATTCAGAGCGTTATGGTCGTTTGCTAACCGACTTTTTTGGCTTTATTGTGAGAGAAATTTCTCGGCCGCGTAATCTCTCGTCTCGGCGATGTCAATTAACCACCGAAATCGTACGATTTGACACTGTTGGACTTTTTGTTTACTGCCTGTCGGTAAGGCCTCACATAGACCTGTTAGTCCTTAGTAGTGCCAAAATTAGTTTCAATTTAATGAGAAATGAAATAGTCGCCGCAAATGATGTCAACGCTTTTTGCGAAGTTTTGGAGAGTTTTGATATCCACTTTTGAAACAACCTCTAAGTGATACTTTAAATAGCAAAGCTGTTAGGTGTTCAAAACGAGCTGGAAATAAGACCGTAGAGATAGAGAGTAGGTGTTACAACGTCTTACTCCTGCCTAGCTGCCTACATGTCCTAGACATGTCACTGCAACTTAATGCCCATTTTAGGCGCCTGTGATGCCAGTATATTGTGACCTGTCATTACACCTACCTATCAGTTGTCCTGCAATACTTTCGAGGCTGTGTATGCAAGAAGTGAGTGTTCTTTCCTTTATATACACATAATCCTAGCAATCTTGCGGCCCGGGAAGGCATTCCATCTCACCCTCATCCAGCTCTCTGGGAAAATGCATTGTAAAGAGTCTTTTGCGAAGGTTGCCGTAATCGGGAAGCTTGAAGAGTAGCCTGTGATCTACATCTCAACATAATAATTACCGACGCCCACTAGCTCCGTCATTTTTGTTCCGTCCGTGTAGTCTAGCTGATGGTACATATTTGGTATGTTTAAAACTCAACGTTGAATTCGAATTTCATTACTTTTAGTTTCATATTTAGTTGGAATATTATTTTGTGTTCAAAATTATAGTTGTTTTTTTTTTAGAAACTAAAATTTTTATCAGGCACAATTTGCCACAAAATAACTAATTTGATTTTGCGGCTTTGGTAATTCGCTTTTATTGTAGAAAATCTAATTTCACAAACAACTCATTAATTTGTATTGTTTTCATAGTTTTGAAAATTAAGATCAACAAATTAAATATTTTTTATTTTGTTCTGTGCTAATACCGGACTAACTGCTTTAACACGACTCCTTTTGAAAATACTTCTATGCCAATTGTAGTATTTATAAGTAAGTATTTTAGTGGCTAAAAATTAATGTGGAACATTTTTTTTTTCGTTTTAAATTGCATATAAACATAAGCATTTTTGTTTGTTTTTTTTTAATAATTTTTTTTTTGTTAAATTTTTTTAATTGTTAAAAATAATAAATTTTTCGTTAAACAATTTTTTAATAATATATACTAATGTTATATAAAATTTATTTTTTCAATTTAAGTTTTTAATTTTTAAATTTCATATAAAAATAATATTATTACCGTAAATAAAATTTTTTCATTAACATTCAACTATTAAATAAATTCTACTAATACATATTAAATACAAATTATGCTTGCTAAAAATATTTTCGCTTCTGCTTCATGCTTGAAAATAATGTAAATATACTAACAAAAGTAAATAATTAAAAAATTATTTTTAAATTAATTCATATTTCACTAATAAATTCAAAATAAATAATATATATATATATGTATTTATATAAATATATCTATTACATTTCATATTTACTAAAATCTTCATACGTAAACTCACTTTTCATAGTGCCACTATTATTTAACATTATTTTAATTCATTGTAATACACTTTCACACATTAATTTCTCGCCGTGTATCAGCCATAGACTATTCACACAAAAATTAGTTGCATACCATGAGGCGTCATTACATACAGCATGACTCATATACAACATTTTCTCAAAATATTCTGCTTTCATACTCTGCCTATAATAACTTTTATGTTTTTTCTTCTCCACTTTTCTACTTCACCACTACACAGCGCGTCGAAGGTGCTACAGCAACCTTCTATCGCCCTTTACCCATACCGCAACAACACTACCGACCCGCTAGCCCTCCATACAGTGACAGCGGCATTTTCTCCACCATCAGCAGCGGTCTCAACAGTTTGTATTCGAATATATTCGGCTGATCTTTGCTCTCTTGACTCGCACTCTTCATCGATATGAAATTGGTGTTCTTGCTGTTGACCTTTTTCATTGTAATTACCATCATACATATAGCCAGTCGTGCGGATTTCGAGGCAGCGGCAGGAGAGTAAAATCGAAGAGTGCGTTGAAGCGGCTGCGACGTACTGTTAGGGGTAGTTAACGTACAAAATAAGAGAGTTTAGGCAAAAAATGAAATAAATGATATGAAAAATTAAAAAAAAGTAAAAATAAATAAATAAAATAAAATAAAATAATTGAAACAAAAATAAACAAAAATATAATCAAAAAAAAAAAAAAGAACAGTGAAAATACACTGCCTCCATAGTGTAATGAAACATTACAATTACCTGCATATACAAACATACAAATCAAAACAAAAGTGTCAAAAATAGAAACCTAAATATATATGTATGCAGTAAAATAATACTTTCGTAAAAATATAGAAAAATACACATTCTGACTTATAGAAGAAGAAGGAAAAAAATTATATACAGAGAAGTAAATCGATATATGTATATTTTGAAACCTCTTCATCGTTGTTCAATTAAAAATCAAAATTACATAGATATTAGTATGAAAATGTATGTATACATTTTGCAAATTTCAAAATATTTTTCTAGTTGCATATTTCTAATGTTTAAGTGACAATAATGACGTCTGAAAAGTTAAAAAAAAATTGAAAATCAAAAATATTTATATTTACATATATTTATTAAGATTCAAGCAGCACTTAGCTCTCAAAAAATGTTCAATAGTATTAGTTTAGTATTAAGAATTTTCGTTCAACTCAACATTTAATGTGAATTCATATTTAGTATGTTATTGTAAGTAGCATTTCAAAAAAAAAAATATATATATATATATATATTTCACAACAATTCATTATATTATTAATAAAGTGACAGATTTTTTATTTATTGAAAAAAATGTAATTTTCTCTCGATTCATACGTTGCATCACGGCATATTAATGGGTGATCCAAGTGGAGGTACTTTTTTTTTTGACAGATCACGCGTGAATCGTGTCCATCTGTCATGTTATTTTGGTTCAGTATTGTTTGGCATTCCATCATGGAAAGACTTACGCTTGAACAACGTTTACAAATCATTCAATTTGATTACGAAAATTCACGTTCCGTAAGGAATGTGTTTCGCACGCATCGCTGAACTTATGGTCAACATAATCGGCCTACTGAATGTACTACTCGCAACACCATCACCCATCTTGATAACCAGCATTCATTATTGGATAATATTCGACCGAATAAACTACGTACAGCACGCAGTGAAGAAAATATAGCGGCCTTAGCTGAAAGTGTACACAAAGACCGTGGAGATCTTAAATTGAAAGCATACAAAATACAGCTTTTGCAAGAACTGCAGCCGCTCGACCTACCCAGGCGATATCGCTTCGCTCTATGGGCTTTTTAAAAGTTCCAAGAAGATCCGACGTTTTCGAGCCAAATTTTGTTCAGCGATGAGGTCCATTTCTGCCTCAATGGGTATGTAAACAAGCAAAATTTGCTACATTTGGGACGAAGAGCAACCTGAAGAGATTCAAGAGCTTCCATATCATCCAGAAAAACAACGGTCTAGTGTGGTTTACGGGCCGGTGGAATCATCGGTTCATATTTCTTCAAAAATGAAGCCGGTGAGAACGTAACTGTCAATAGCGATCATTATCTCGCATTGATAACCGACTATTTGAAACATGAAATTGAAGCTCGTGACCTCCGGGACATTTGGTTTCAACGAGACGGTGCCACTTCCCACACATCGCAGCAATCAATGGATTTATTGAGAGAAAACTTCGGTGAGCAGATAATTTCACGTTTTGGGCCGGTCGATTGCCCACCAAAATCGTGTGATATCACACCGTTAGACTTTTTCCTGTGAGGATATGTAAAGTCTAAAATCTCTGCGGACAATCCCGCTTCGATTCAGGCCTTGGAGCAAAACATCACGCGTGTCATTCGCCAGTTACCAATCGAAATGATTAAACGAGTCACCGAAAATTGGACTCAGGGGATGGACCTTCTGAGACGTAGCCGTGGCGTACATTTGAAAGAGAGAATTTTCAAGAAATAAATGCCAAAGAATGTTCTTTTGAATGATGATAAACATTCCCCATTAAATTTGAATTATCGGTGTTGGAAACCTCGAAATGGATCACCATTTAAAAGCATTTGGTACATAGAGAACCCTAGAATCGTCAGCTAAAGGAATTATATTTCAATAAAAACCCAACCCATCCCATAGATACTTCTAACGAACGGGCATTATAAAAGGTAACTAAGAATCTTTTTTAGGGAGCTTTGCAAAACTGAAAAAAATGTATATAGAGAGAGATTTGAACAGACTGGATCGTTTACAGATATTGTTAGGCCTGCTTATCATCGTTTTGCTCGTTCCACCTCAAATATTGCTGTTGTAAGCTAAAGTGTAGTCGAAGACCTGAAAGTGTATATTTCTCGACGTTCTCAAGATCTGGTACTTTCTTATGGCACATTGTGAGGCATTTTGAACTTGGACCTACACTTACATCCACATAATGTCCAGCTCCTATTACAACTGCAGCCAGTTGACGATTCACAACGCCGTAATTATGTCGATTGTGTGCTTGAACAGCAAGCAGTGGACCGCGATTTTTCCAACAAAACTTGCTTCAGAGACGAGGCACGTTTTCCACTCTGTGGATACGAAAACAAGCGAAATGGTCACATTTGAGACTCCTAGAATTCTCAAATAATTAAAGAAAGTTCATTACACCCCAAAATAACTTACTGTCTGGTGCGCTCTTTGGTTCGGCGGTGTTATTGGACCTTACTTCTTTGAAAACGATAACACCGAGACTGCCACTGTCAATTAGGAGCATTATGGTCGTATGAGAACCGAGTTTTTTGACCTGCAATTGAAGACCACGACTTGGACAATATGTTGTCCCACGAGATGGTGCCACATGCCACACAACACTAGCGAATATAACCTTATTGCGAGAGAAATTTCCCGGCAGCGTAATCTCCTCTCTTGGCGATGTTAATTAGCCAACGAGATGCCGCGATTTGACAACCGTTGGACTCTTTTTTGTGGGGCTCCGCGAAAGACCGTGTTTATGCGGATAAACTTTTAGCTCTTGAGCATTTGAAAACCAACATTCGTCAAGTTATGACTGAAATATCGCCCAATAGGAGCCAAATCGAAAATTACCTCAAATGGATCGAAGTTTGCAAAAATTCACTTGGCGGTTATTTGAATGATGTAGTGTTTCACAATTCGAAGGTTCAAACTTTATAATAGATAAAATGAATTTCATGAAAAAAAATATTTTAAAGGCACTTTATTTCTGTTTATTTCGGAAACCCAAAACTGATAACCTGTATGAGTATGCCGAAAATGATATCAAAAATCGGTCGTATCTGTATTAATTTAAAATAATTCGGCCAGTGATCTCTTTTCTTCATTACTGAAACAGTCGATGGCCTAAAGTTGCGTTCCAAGAAAATTCAGCTATTCCTTATTTTTTTATTAATTCAGCTAAATTCATAAATTATGCTCCTCCTCAAGTCTCTTTTACTTAAACTATTCTCTAAATCACCCCTAAATACATAATTTTAAAAATATATGCAATTTCTCACCAGAGCAACCCCTTTAACCAGTCAAAAACAAAAAATATATTTTTAAATACTTGACCAACTTTCCCTTGTCGACATAGTAATTTCATCACCTGTTCCAACACAACACAACTCACTCACTCTGTGCACAGCGTGTAGGCAATCAACTCAAAGCAGGAAATATTTCCCTCAAACAGGGCAATTTGAATATTTCTTTTTATTTACAATATTGTTAATGTTTGAGCGTAGAAATTTTTTTGAAAATTTTGCTTAACTCAGGCAGCTTTGTAAGTAATTTCAGAAATTGAAGAAAAAACGAAAAAATTCGAAACAGTTGTGAACATATATTTTTCAATTTTACAATTACAAAAAAGTTTTTATTTTAACTCTTTATATATTTCATAATTGGTTTTTGCAATTTTTGTATTGATAAAAAAATTTCACATTCACAAGGCATCTGTGAAAACACACCAACAACTGATTATTAATATAGCAAAAGAAAATAAAGGAATTAATAAGAAAGGAAAGAAGCAGCTAGACTGGGAAGCAACGAGAACGCAGCAGATAAATTCCTTCCGATTGGATACGAGCACATTTGTACCGAAACTCGGCATCTAAAAATGAATGAATTTGATGGTAAGAAATTCTATGGATTCTCGCTGCATGATGATCCCGTGCTGAGTACGACAACAAGGAATTTTGAATTTAAGGTAAAATGTAATAGGAAAAATTTGAGGTTAGAGAGGAAGTGACAAAATTGTGAAAATATGCTCGTAATTTCTTATGAAGCATTTATTGCGCATATTTATAAATTTATTGACATTTACTGTCCTTTAGGTTTTGATAATTTTCTTTTCTTTGTCGAATGTAATTTTATTAAATTAAATTAAAAATTTAATTAATTTTAGTTCAAATTATTATATTTAATTTTATTTTTTTTTTATTTTTTTATTTTTTTTTTATTTTTTTTTAATATTATTTTTATTTATTTATTAATTTTTTTTTTGTTTCTAGTTTAATTTAATTTAATTTAAATTGATTTTATTTTATTATATTTTTTTTTTATTTTATTTTTTTTTTTTTATTTTTTTTTATTTTTTTTTTTCATTTTATTTTATTTTTATTTTTTTTTATTTTATTTAGTTTAATTTAATTTAATATAATTTTATTTTATTTTATTTTGTTTTATTTTAATTTTTTATTTTTATTTTTATTTATTTAATTTAATTTAATTTTTTTTTTCAAATTTATTTTATTTTATTTTATATTTTATTTATTTATTTGGTTTAGTTCAATTTATTTTAGTTTAGTTTAAAATTATTTCATTTTTTTTAATTATTTTTTTAATTTTTTTTAATTTTTTTTTTATTTTTTTTATTCTATTTATTTTTTTATTTATTTTTTATTTTTATTTTTTTTTTGTTTTAATTTATTTTATTATTTTTTATTTTTTTCCTTTTTTTAATTTTTTTTTTTATTTAATTTAATTTTTTTTACTTTACTTTAATTTTATTTTAATTTATTTTATTTTATTTTATTTTTTTTTAGTTTATTTTATTTTTGTTATTTAATTTAATTTAATTTAATTTAGGTTTCTTTAATTTTTATTTTATTTTTTTTTTTTGTATTTTGTTTTTTTTATTTTAATATTTTTTTTTTGATTTTATTTTATTTTATTTAATTTTTTTTCACTTCATGTCCTTTTTATTTTATTTTATTACATTTTTTATTATTTTTATTTTATTATTATTATTATTATTTTATTTTATATTACATTATTTTATTTTATTTTATTTCATTTTATTTTACTTTATTTTATTTTATTTTATTTTTTTTATAGTTTTTTTTTATTTTATTTTATTTTTTATTTTATTTTATACTTTTATGTTTATATGTTTTTATTTATCAATTTCTTTTTTAATTTTTATTTTATTTTTTATTTTTTTATTTTTTTTTTATTCAATTTAATTTTATTTTTATTTTTTTATATTTATTATTATTTTTTGATATTTTTTTTTTATTTTATTTTAGTTTCTTATATTTTATTTTACTTTTTTTTATTTTTGTTTATTTAATTTTTTTAAATTTAATTTATTTTTAATATTTTTTTTTTTTTTTAATTTTTAATTTTTTTTTTTTTCAATATTCAATTTTTCAATTTTCAATTTCAATTTTCATATTTTTTACTGCTTGCCCGCCAGTACACACGCCCCGAGCACTTGGAACGCCTCATACAGAAAGTGCAACAGAACGATCCGGAGCATGATCGCAATCGTAAAAATGAAATCTTAAATCGCTTGCGCAATGTGAAGAAAATACCACACACCCCCGATATGGCCATGTCGTACCGACGTGATGCTGACATAGAGACACATGTGTCGCGCGGTGAAACGGTTGGACGTGTGCGTAATCTCAGTGATACGGAAATCAATCAGCTCATTGGCAAAGTGAAGAGTTACGGTGACTTGCGTAAACAAAATATGGCCGACACCTACACAAAACCTAAGGACACCACGAAGACAACAAAGCCGCCAATGGCATTGAAAAGCATCTTACGTACAACTACAAATGAATTTCCGCGTGGCAGCAGTGGCAGTGCCCTACCAGCTTCGCCTATAGCCGCGCCCTCACTTCCTAGTCATTTGTACGACCTATCTGAGGAGAATAGTGTTGGTGATGGTGAAATGTATTATTCGGAACCCACTTCTGAGGATCAAATTCTCTGCAATCCCTTCGACTTGCCGCACGAGCCACTATACGAACCGCATAATGTACATTTACCGCATATGCGACGCGAGCTACACAGCGGTTTAAGTAAACTGCCAGACGTACCGGAGGAAGATGAACTCTTCGCATCGAGAACTGTTATGCCGACAGTGGTTGAAGAATATCGTAGCCCACAGGCAAAATGGGTAGAAATACTGGAAGCACCGGTAATAGAGAAAGCTGAAGTAGCGGAAATTAAATCACCCGACGATTCCGAAAAATCCGAGCGTTTACCAACGAATGTTACCTACACAATGCACTCCCACGAACTTCAATTACCCGTACAGATAAGTACGCCCGAAATGATGTTGAAAAATATGACGCCACCGCCGAGTTTGCCCAACATGGCGCTCACTTATGCGCTAAACAGTTACGAAGACAATCCCTCAACATACGAGATAGAAGATAGTGACCTTGAATATGAGATGATTGAGCGTGCTGAGTATACGAAATATTGTGGAACTCGCCCAAAAATCGAGGAGTTGACTAACAATTCGAATGGAAGTGGAGGCCTGGCAGAGTTTGTCGAACTCGAAGTGAGTAAATGAAGTAAATCCAAAAAAAAATATGAAAAATGTTCGAAGAAACGCAAATACAAATTGTATTATCTTGTTATTTGTATGTATGTTTGTAAAAATAATTTATTTCAGGCGGAGATTCCAAGCATGAATTTAAGCTTTCTAAAAAACGTCTCACCCATGAGATACTCGGAATTGACAGACGAGCGTGAGGAGGAAAAGAGAGCGAGCACGAAAAGAAATGTGAGTGAACCTTAACAGAACATTCGAAAAACAAATTTCAAATACATTCTTCTTTCTTCTCCCTCTCAACCCAGCACATGAAATTCCTCACCAGTAATAGTGCCACAAAATCGCCTTCACCGACACTGGAAAAAGAAACGAAGAAAAAATTAACGAAATCAAAGAAAAAACCAATTGAAGAGACCAAACCAAGTCCACGTCGAAAGACCTCTTCATCAGCACGTAGTGTTGATCAATCGCCAACGCCGGAGAAGTCATCACACACGCCACGCTCTAGCGGTAAACGTTCCATGGCAAATACACCACGTCAGCAGAAGGAACGCAATCAAATGAGTGCCAATGAGTTGCGTAATATGAAAAATATCGTTTTGACGAAATCAATTGAAGATTTGAAAATGGAGAAAATGGCAATATTTGCAAAAATGACCAGCACACAGGAGAGAATTATTGAGACATTGGATAAATTGCGGTGAGTTGGGGGAAAATATTATTTAAAAACGGAAAACCCATCGACTTACATCTGGACCGAAAATTGTATTGGGAAGAGCTTCGTAAAACCTAGATGAAAGACTTTTCCTCAGTACGACGATGTATGTGTGCTCTTTTCCTGCCATTTTATTATGGATTCTTTTTGGAGATATTTGAAAAAATCTCGCTCCAAGTCTCTGGCTGTTAATCCTTTTGAAAACTTTCGCTTCGATTGGAATGCAATACGAGTACGACGCACTTCTAATAAGGCTATAAGTCAAAATCTCGTACCGGTGTTTTGTTAGGTTTTCATCTACCGCCCGTCATAGACTATTCAGAAAGACACCTCCGAACGAGATTTTTATTTCATATCAGAAATACACCCGGAGGTGTTGACATTCCATATCGAGAGGCGAACGCAATGACAATTTTTTGTCGGTAATTTTACATCTTCGTCTTGCCAGAATTCTAACCCATGACTTTTCATATGGTAGCACAAAGTGCTAAGCACAGCCTTATTCGCATATTAAATGCGAAATCATCTTCACCTCGTGATTTCTACAATTATCGCAGGAATATCTTCTGAAGCCTCCACGCTTTCTGATTGTCGTCACTATGGCCTGTTAAGATCCTCATTACCTTATAAATATTCTCCCCTCGCAGAGAGAACAAAACATAATTACTACTTCGGATTCATCTTTGTCAAATTTACCTTGATCTTCGGAACCTCATCTGGATGCACTTTTGCTTTATGTTATTTCTCGGTTTAAAAGTAACTTTCAAGTAAGGAACTCATTTGGCCATCTTATGGTGCTGCAGTAATTGAAAGGAAGGTTCGTTAGTTTGTTGATTGTTTGTTAGGAGGGGTAGGTTGAAAATCTCACAGTGTCGCGCTTAAACCGCTTTTTTTTTTTGTTTTGTTACGACCTGGTAGGTAAGGAATCTTCATAGATGCTAGTAGCCCGTACTACCCGCATGGCCGATTTGCCTCCTGGCACCCACGGACTAAACCCTACCTCCTTCGTACGCTGGGTCTGGGGGATCTCCGCGAGACTATCAATTCCGATATTACTTCACGGGGCAGGCACTGGACGTTATTCTGTCCCGTCACTAAACGTGCGAATTCACGGCGCGCTCTGCGCTCTTCTCTGAGACGCTTCATTATTTCAGTAATGATATCTGCGCACTTCGGCCTTGTATGTTTTTCAGAGAGCATTGCCTTCAACAGATTTTCTGGGGTCAATGATTTAACTGCTTCCGCTCTCTCTCTGCGTTTTCCATCTCATCCTGGCAATGCAAGCAGTAAGGATGGTCTGCGTGCGTATACTTGTGCAAATATTCGCGGAAGCAGCCATGTCCGGTAAGGAACTTGGTCAGGTAATAATTGGTTACACCATGCTGTCTTTCTATCCATTTGTGTACACTTGGGATCAGCATCTTCATCCATTTTCCTTTTGGAGACGAGTACCACCGTTTTTGCCATTCATTTATGCTCTATTGCGTGATTTCATTACGATTACTCGGATTGCGCCTAGCTTCTGCCGCTGCTTTGGCTGCTATATCCAGCCAACAGATTTGCGACTGCGTCTGATACTGTCTGATGTACGCACAACGAACCCTTGGTGACGCCAATCTGTGTACCGAGGCCGGTGCTCTCAAGTACGCAGGTATCAATGTGGCTTTAGACCAGATTGGTGCCGCATATAGCCGCAAGAAAATTCCTTCTCTGATGTCTTGGGCCTCCCATATTTGTCATGAGCCTTGCTATAGCTATACCGACTTTACTCGCTTAAACCCCTGGAGTAGGCTCATTATGATCCCGATTCAACCTTGCTTAGGTTTTGAATATGTTATCTCAGGGGTATATGACCCGTCAATACATCTAATCGAATACTAAATTTATTTTTGCTTGGAGGAAGTAACAGTTTAATCTGTCAGCACATCATCCTACCCCACAGTTATTTAGTACTGCTGCCTACATTAGAAGTCGTCCGGTGAAGTCAAGGGTAAGGGCGAGTCAGCATATATTCCTTTCATTACTTTCTGTATCGGTGAAACCCAGGATCCAAGTGATGTCGACACTGCTTTCCCGTGATAGTGAAAATTTCGTTCCTTTGCCCGCTTCGATTTTAGACCATCACTGATAGCCTTGCTTTTCACCCATTTTTCCCTTCTCGGAAAAGAGCAGGCGGCTTGCACCTGAAAAAAAATATACTTTACGTATGGTGTCATGTCCTCCACACTTAAAACGTTGAACCGAATTTATTTCTGAAGTTTTTGGACGTCTGGCCGTTAGCACTGCTTCATACATGGTTTGCACACTGATTGGCCTATTGTCGAGGATGTCTTCCTGGGCTTTCATTCCGGCAGTTCTCATTGCGCTTAGAAGCTAGACTTATAAGGGAAGGTACATTGAAACCGTCCCAGAGGTTTAATATGGCACTTGCTATGGTAATTAGGCAAGTTTGAGATGACTTTCGCCGATTTGTTTCATAAATACAACACCACATTGCTCTCGAAACCTACCAACTGGTGTGTCGAAGCTGACAATCCGTCGTTTGCTCGCTCAAATCTTTAGTTCTTTTATTTCTGTTTAAATTTTATTTCATTTCAGCATAAGCTTATTGGAGCTCTATGTGCCGGATAGTCATTATGAGAAGACCAGGCGACAAAAGAATGCATTTGAATTCTCTGTGAGATTTTCGCGTAATTTCCTGTATCCCTTAAAGGGCATGGTAAGGCAATATTCCGATTCGATTCGATTCACCTTATTTTTCCATCCCTTTTTGCACTTTCCTATCCTCTAACAGATCGAAGACTTCCGCATAGTTTCAGTGGAGCAACTTTGCAGTGCTGCTTCAAATGAGGCCACACAACGTGTGCTCAATATTTTCACACTCATCCATCAGTCGCTACAGACCTACTTCAAACAATTGCGTTACTTTCTGCTCGATCAAGTGCCGCAGAAGCTGAACACACTCATAGAGTTGACCAGCGCACTGGTAAGCATTTGCTTGGAGAAACAAGTTTTCGATCGCAACGATGCCATTATTGAGTGCCTGCAAGATCGTTGTGCGAAATTTTTGGGCTTCCTGGAGGATATGCATGAAGAGCGTTTCCTTACAGCGCGCGATAACTATCGTAAAGCTGGTTTTGATAAGGTTGGTTAACATTTCATTTGTACTGTTTTATACAAATTCAGTATTATGAAATTTTTCTCCAGACCGCTTCCAATTATAGCCTAAAAATGTTTATGAACGATTTAAATATGTACGAACCAAAATTGGTGCCGAAGAATCACTACAATCACCGACGTAAACCGAAGTTACGACGCGTGCTGAAGCCGAGTGTGAACCAAACGAAAATGAAATCGAGTGCGAATATGCCACCGACACCGAAAACGTCACAAATGGTTATCACTAAGCCAGATGGTGATCAAATCTCAACGCATATCAATGAATTGGCCAAAAGTTCGGTAAGCTGACTCGACAGGCGAATTCGAGTTCCATAGTTAAAAAAAAAAACTATTAAAAATATATCTTTTTTATCTTCTCGCGCTACTACCACGCACACACAGGGTCTCTTTCAGAGCGCTCAAAATATCGCCATTGATTCTATAGCGCCACCTGCAGAACCCAGCATGAACTCCGAAGATTCACCCGTATTGAATAAGGCACTCATCGAAGCCTTTCAAGTTGTAACACAGGAGCAAATGCGTAAGCTGCTGCAACCCATTGTGCAAACGCTCGGCACGGTCATTGAAAAGAAGGTAAGTACTCTTCAACTCATACCCAATAACTCTATCTATGACTATTTTGCTTCTCCTCGTCGCAAAATTCATTAGAAAATCAAACTCGAATGCTTAATGCCAAAAGCAAAGCAAACACGGTCGATGGTGAAGTATATATATGAGTTGTGCGAAACAGATGCCAATACGACAGAGAAATAAGCAAAATCTATGGGTAATCGAATTGCAACAACCAACAAAAAAAATCGTATTGTATCTTCTCTAAATTTTTCAAAACGCGTAAAATTTTCACTGTGCTACATAACCTCAAAAAGTGGCTTGTGATAAAAATTCTTAGGAAATCCATTATTCAGCGATATGAGAAAAGTGTAAACAACATAAGTGAAATATAAATTGTGGAATAAGCTGACCAATATATTAAGTGTGTGGTGCAATCAGTACAATTTCAATCCTTTGTCCTGCGTCCTGTGTGCCAACTAGAATACATTTTTAGAACACATTATACAACATCAAGTGTTTGGCGGCTTATTTTCCATGTTAAAGTAAATTTTTGATTCGAAATTGTGTGTTGTTTTCGTGCCTTAACACTCTAAAAAGAAGTTGCTCGTTGATAAAATAAAACAGAAATCGAATGTGTTTAAATGCATTTTGTATATGTTGATGAATATTGGAACGAGTTCCCGTCGTCCCTTGTCAAATTTGGTTTGGAGACAAACCGGTTTCGGCGTTCTGCCATCTTCAGTGTCGTTGATCGTTCTTTTGTATATTTATATAAATTGAGTAAAAATTTACGACTCAGCTCTAATGTCCTTACAACCACTTAATCCTCCTTATTATAAACGAGTCGGTCTTGCCGTAGTTGTCAATGATAACTACTGACAGCTACTGACCCATATTTATTATGAATTATTATGAATTGACTAAGTCGTCGTCGTTGTTGGCGTCGACTTTCAATGATGTTGAATTCTCGGGAACAACGAGAAAAACGACGAAAAATTTGCCTTTTAAAATTGTTATAAAATGAAGACAGATGAATATTTTTTTTAATTTTTCTTTATTTCTTTATTAAAAAAATTCCGGTTAATGATGGAACACCATCTCATTCATATGACTGCCGCGACTAACTCACTCTGTTCTGTATGACGATACATTTTCCCATTATGGCTGCAATGACAACTTCAATTTGGTGTTTCAAGCCATGAACCGCCTCTGAATGGTTGACGTATCACTTATCCTTAACGATTTCCCCCAAAAATTATTCCAAATTAGTCAAATCGTAGCTGCGAGATGGCCAGTTGACTAATTATTATGCGATTTTCGAAGACAATGCGCAAAAGGTCGGATTTAAAGTTGGTTGTGTCGCACGTAGCGCCGTCCTGTTAAAACCACACATCCTTCACATCATTCTGTTAGTTGGTGATAACGACAGTTCCTTCCTAGTTTTCAAAGAAAAACGTAACAGTGAACATGAATTGGTTCTCTGAGCCTCAAATGTCTCACTGTCGCACGTTAACATAGCCGCCGAGCTGAAAATGAGCCTCTTCGGAAAATATAATTCTTCAGCAAAATTTTTTATCTTCTGCCAAGCGATCTTCAGCTTATTGAGCGAAACGAAATCGCATCGGATGATCGCTTTATATGTTGAATCAATTGGACTTTATAAGCTCTCATACTTTGATCTTTATGCAAAATTCTGCGCAAAGAAGTGCGTAAAATGTTTAATTCTTGGAAACGGTGTCGAGTTGATGTTGATGACTGTTCGAACACACTTTGAGCTACAGCAGCAATATATTCCTCTGAACGCACTAGACGAATATGTACGCGAGTTTGTTTTGTGCGATAGCGAACAGTCAACAAGTTGGCCACGTTAGCGGCATTTAATTCAGATTTTCAAATTTAAAAAAAAAACGTTAACTTCAAGCGATAACATATGTTTTTTTAACGGTTTTTCATAAGCTTTCCAAAAGCTGATAGTCAGCTGTGAGCTACCAAACACAACAAAAGTTTCAGCGAACGCTCTACCAAATACTCTTGTTTTAGTATGTCACGAAGAATCTACCCGAAAAAAATAAATTTCCCACCATCCACCATTATAACGGGTCATTCATTTCGAGGTTTCCTACTTTTTTAAAGAAAAAACACAGAAAATTCAATTTTATGGGGAATGTTTATTATCATTCGAAAGAACATTTTTCGGCATTTATTTTTTGAAGATTATCTCTTTCAAATGTTGGTCGTGGCTACGTGTCAGATGGTCCATCTGTTAAGTCCAATTTTCGATGACTCGTTCGAGTATTTCGACTGGTAACTGGCGAATGACACGCGTGATGTTCTGCTCCAAGACCTGAATCGAAGAGAGATTGTCCGCATAGACTTCAGACTTTACATATCCCCACAGGAAAAAGTCTAACGGTGTGATATCACACGATCTTGAGGGCCAATCGACCGCCCCAAAACGTGAAATTTTCTGCTCACCGAAGTGTTCTCTCAATAAATCCAATGATTGATGCGATGTGTGGGAGGTGGCGCCGCCGTCTTGTTGAAATCAAATGTCGCGGAGATCACGAGCTTCAATTTCAGGCATCAAATAGTCAGTCATCATGTCGCGATAACGGTCGCCATTGACGGTTACATTCTTACCGGCATCCTTTTTGAAGAAATATGGACCGATGATTCCACCGGCCCAAAAACTACACCAAACCGATGTTTTTTACTGGCTGAAATGACAGCTCTTGAATCCCTTCTGGTTGCTCTTCGCCCCGAATGCGTCTCTTTTGCTTGTTTACATTTACCCATTGAACCACAAATGGGCCACATCGCTGAACAAAATTTGGCTCTAAAACATCGGATCTTCTGAAAACTTTTCAAGAGCCCACAGAGCGATGCGGTGTCGCTTGGGAAGGTCGAGCGGCTTCGGTTCTTGCACAAGCTGTATTTTGTATGCTTTCAATTTAAGATCTCGACGTAAAATGCGCCAAGTCGTTCCATACTTCAGTCCCAGCTGCTGCGAACGGCGCCGAATCGACTCTCCACGATCTTCGTGTCCACTCTGCTCTATATTTTCTTCGCTGCTTGCTGGACGTGGTCTTTTTGGTTGAATATTATCCAATAATGAGTACTGGTTCTCCAGATGGGTGATGGTATTGCGAATAGTACGCTCAGTAGGCCGATTATGTTGACCATAAGTTGAGCGAAGCGCACGAAACACATTCTTTACAGAACGTGAATTTTCATAATAAAGTTGAATGATTTGTAGACGTCGTTTAGGCGTAAGTCTTTCCATGATGAAATGCCAAACAATACTGAACGAAAATAACATGACAGCTTGACACGATCTGTCAAAAAAAGGCTATTGCAAAAGTTGCATCTACTTGGATCACCCTTTAGGACATGCAAAGTACCTTGTGACACTATTATTTCGCTTAAGTACCACGTCAAAGCTTATTAAAAAACCTGGAAACCTAGAAACGTTCGTATCTTCAAAAATTTTGCTGTATATCCATAACTGAGATATTGCCATGTGAAAATATCGAAAAGGGCTAAAAATCGACTTTGTGCTAAGAAAGCAGTATGTTCCAATAGCAGTCTGACCGTGTTAGACCATCGTCATTGTGCTTTCTGTTTTTCAAAAAGATTTTTTTTTTCCTAAAATTAAACTAAGCTAATTTTGTGGTTTGGTTTTATTATGTTTATTTATTTATTATTATCATTATTATTATTATTTTGGTTTATTGTTTACACATTGCATTATAATGTTTTTCAAGTATAGATAATTTATATATGTAAATATGAAAAATTTCAATTAACTTAATTTTGTAATATTACGAAATATTGTTGTTCATGTGACTTTTGTGTTTTTTACAGTTATTTATAAGTATCTACATTTAACATTAATAATTTTTTTTTTCAATTTTGCACAAGCAATTGATTTTCAAAAATATGCAACCAACTCCAGAAATTTTTAAAAATATTTTACATTATTTTCTTGAAAAGAAACGTAATGAATATTGCTAAAAATTGGTTTTGATTGTGATATTTGGGTTTGAAAGTCAACATCAATCAAGAGGCAATTTTTTGAATAAATTTTAATTTTATACTTTATAATATACACACATAATTATATAGTCAAAAATGTCTGGAATGTTGTATTAGTGTCTGGAATTAAGTATATAATTGGGTGTACGAGTATATGGTTTTCGAAAATCAACGCAATTTGCTGCCGAAAAAAAATTAAATTGATTCAAAGCGAATTTGGAAAATTTTTAATTTTGAGTAATTCGGAAGTTCTGCTTTTTGGTTTATGCTGAGAGCTGAGTTTTTTAGATTTTTCAAGCCGAATTTTGTTTTTTACAAAATTAAAATTCGATTAAAATTAGTTTCGTAGAAAAGTTTAAAGAAAATAAAAATCGCAAAAATGCAAAAATTAAAAAATTTCTTACTTAGCCATATAAATCAATAAAATTTACATAATTTTTTAGTACAATATGTTTTGCAAAAAAAAAAAATCGAAGTAATATAAAAGCGATTAATTTCAATTTTTTTTTCTCGAGAAAAAAAACGAAAAAAAACAGAAATTCTCTTAACAAATCAAACGCAAATGGAATCTTATATAATAAATTTGCCTGCAGTTTTGTTAAAGAAAAAACACATATGTAGATATTTGTATAACGTCGGTACGTGTAAGTTTTCCAAAAAATTTACTACAACAACAACTACTTAATCTGTCCGGCAGCTTATCATCTGGTTATGTACAGTTGCGTTTAGTGAGGTGATTAGGTGTTTTCGCGCGAGGGGAACGTGTTTTGGAATGCATGTGGATCTTAAGTGTGAACATAGATATTTAATATATTTCAAATTCCATTGTATAATTCCGTAAAGTGCCGATTAATTTTAAAATTTTAGCGTAGATTTACGCAGCTTCCTGACTGATTCTTCGTTAGTAGCGCCACAGTGGGTTATGTTGGAGAAAATCTTAGAAAAATATTTTAAACTAGCTACATATTTGCAAATTTACATAATTTTTTTGTTTTTCTGTTTTTGTTTTTTGTTGCCTGCGTTGTTGCTTTTGCTTTGTGTATTATTAAAATTGTGAAAATTTTTGTTTTTATTTTGGTTATTTGAGTTGCCTTTTAAATCTAAATTTTCAGGTAATTAAAAGTTTATTACACTCTCCAGCGCAGTACATTCTCTGTTCTGTTCTCACGCTTTTGCCACGCATCTCTAACTCTTTTTTCTCCTCCATTGTCTTTAGCATACACATTTTATCCAACACTTTCTCGCTTTCTAGGCTGAGCACTCCGTGCACACCGGTTTATTCTCTTCCACTGCGAATACGCTGGCCGTTATGGGGTTGGCGCATTTCTAGTTGAGAAATAAAAAAATATGAAATTTGTTTCGAAAATAAATATAATATTTAATGCCGTCTCTCACTGCCACTTGCACTAACCTTGCATTTGAAGCAGTCCCTATGCCATTTGTTGTTTAACGCCACAATCGCATTCTCTGTTATGGGTTTAGCACAGCCAGCGCAACGTGCTGCGAATAATTCCTCAAAATCTGTCTTACAGTAGGCGCGACCATCACGCTCATAGAACGAGGTGCCCACTAAGGGTTTCTGACATGGTCCACCGCAGACGAAACAATCCTCATGCCATGTTTGACCGAGCGCTTTGATTGTACGCTGGAATGAGAGATAAGAAATGATAAGAAATGTTGTGAAAAAATTTAGAAATATTAAAACTTAGGGTCGGAAATAGGAAGTAAAAAGGATTATTTTTTTTTTAAGTTCACTTAATTAATTAGTCAGTCTATCAGCTTCAAGAAGTTAATTTAGACACAATGGAAACCCCCTACGCATAGAACCACTTTCTGATCCCAACCAAAAAAAAAAAATACCTGGAATGTACAGAAACAGGATCTATGTTCCATCGATCAGTATTGAAGTACATCCAAGGGACGACATTTCCACCATCCCAGAGCATAAATGTGGAGATTAACGCGGAACATTTACTAAATTTTCTGATGCCTACAGAGAGGGAAATTTGAGAGAGTACTCTATTGGTGTTTGGAAGAAAAAAATACAGTTTCAAGATACTATATCCATGCCAAAGGTATCCACTAGGAAATCTAAATAGTGCTAAGGTTCCATCTATTATTCTTAAAAAAATCTCTTTGGGTCACAATGACATCAGACACTTATTCTTTTTAATTCTTCTTTGGGACAAATCGAAAACCTTAGCGATATTACGACTTCGAGACAGGTATCAATAACAACAAACGGCTATGTTTAGAGTGATGAATTGGACTTTTGCAGATCCTTATGGAACGCTATTTCTCATCAGGCTCTGACACTCTTAACTTGGCTCCCTTAAAGTCCACACAGAGTATCTCTGGTACCCATATTGTTATTGTTGTTGTAACGGCTTGCTTAACTCCACTAAGGAAAAAGTACAGTTAGTCTATGTCGTCGAGTTTATCTAACGCCACTTACAGGAAGAGCAGGTATTCACAGACTCTCCATGAATAGCGTTTAGGACCTCTCCTAACCAGGGCTTCTTTAATTTTGTGCCGAATGGAGCTCGTAAAGTCAAGTACTCCCTTCTCGAAGTGCCTAGCGAGGGGTCCAACTTCTAGCAGGATACCGCAAAGGTCATTCCGGCAAATGGATGTTTCGTCACACGTCAGAAGGCTTTCTGTTGTGGTCCTCAGGGCGGTGTTCTGACGGGCATGTAGCTTTTTCATCTGTGTATCGCTAGTCCCAGGTGTTCAAATCGGTGTACCGTAGTTTATGACCGGCCGATCCTTTGACTTGTAAATTGCGCGCAATTTTTCTTTGTTTGTTTCCCAGGTAGTGCCATCTACCGACTTGAGGGCTAGCGACTTGAGGGACTCCCAGTAACTTAAGAGTTACGTAAAGTCGGAATTTCGACGTCATCGTTCGACATTCAGTTCGAACCGGTACTTTTTATTCCAGCTGGAGTAGGGAGTTTGTGTGTCCATTTCTTATTACTAATTAATGCAAACGGTGACGTAGTATTCGCGCATTGAGTCAACCTCGTGATATTATGCTAAGATTTATAAAAGTTTATTTGCATAAAAATGAGAACTTGCAAACGCTGACGAATTCCATAGTTGAGAGCGCAAAAAAAGGAAAACGCCTACAGATTTGTTAAATCAAAATAAACGAATCGTCCGCCCACACTACTCCGAAGCCACACTAACAATCGTCACCACTCAAGTGTATTTGTTGTGGGTGAGAATGCGACGCATGCGCGCGTGCTGCTCGCCATGTGGTGATCAATTAATCGTACACACAAACACACATGTTATTCATATGTACATATGAACATATAACTTATATTTGCTATATGTATCCTGTAAAATTTATCAATTGACGTACTTATTGGATTACTCCACTCTAGTCGGCGTTGGACCAACTCATGTCTCGCCAGCTAGTTGTTAGTCGAACATTTCTCGTGTCTTAACGATCAAAATTATTGCACAAATTTGCAAATTAAAAGACCAATAATGGCAACTTGTAGAGTTTGGTTGTAGTTGGTCGAGAAGACTTTACTTTTCAATTGCCTGCTCAGTCCAAAGTAGCACCTATCGGTAAGAGTGATTCTGCATTGAATTTCAAGGCTGATTTTGTTGGTGTTATTAATTCTGATTTCTAGATATACCAATTATCAACTACTACGAAGTTATAAGTGTTAACAATGATGAGGAGACGAGTTGCAAATGCGATGACAGGAGTTATTTTGTTTTGCCCTCGTCCACTACCAGACCCATTTGCCAGTTTACATAGCCGTATGACTTTAGCTTTAAAATCGATGAAAGGTGATGTGTATCGATTCTTTTCTTAGATGTCTTCTCCGAGATTTATCAGAACTAAAGCCACACTGCTAAAGTCCAAACAGTTTGTTGAAAGTATGCTTTAATCTTTCACACAATACATTATATAGGACCTTATATGCAATATTGAGGAGACTTATACGACAATAATTGGCGCAGACCGTGGGTTCCCCTTATGATGCATGCACCTTGTCGGTAAGCCATAGGCTCCTGCCGCTTTGTTTTTTTTTAAACGCTTTGTTGTCGATTGGGGTTTCGGGTTCCCCACCTCTGGGTGTTTCACTTTCACCACCATCCAGAAGTGTTCCCTCCATACACTAAGTACGGTCTTACCTTCTGTAAGTCGCCGTATATTTTCGTAGAATTTTCAAGCATTACCATTGTCGGCCAGCTTCTCAAGCTCTTTATACTCAAGCAATTCGACCTCTTTCTTTCTTTGTCTGCAAATGCGTCTCGTTTCCCTCTTCAGTTCCTGGTATTTGTCCCACCTCGCTCGTATTGTGGTCCGGTTCTAGGTAAGCAGTCCATTTTCTCTCCACTGCAATTCAAAATTTCTCATCGTGCCAGTTCTTTTTATGGCGCTGTTGAAACCTAATTAATTCCTTAGCGGCGATACGTAGAGAGATTGATATTCGTTCCACAGCTCCCTTATATCGTGTTGCTGATGAGTGCTCTCAGAGAGTAGGTTTGCAAGTCGAGTAGAAAACCTGCTGGTTGCCTGTTGTAATTGTTGCTTTTTTACTCCGAATCTTCCTTGTGTTTTTTGACGGGCGTTCTTTGACGCATGGAGGCGGGTGCATATCTTCGTTGCGACAAGATAGTAGTCCGAGTCGATACTAGGTCCTCATGAATCACAATATGATTGATTTGATTGCGTGTTTTTCTATCCGGCGACAGCCATGTAGGTTGCTGAATGTTCTTACGATGAAGTCTAGTACTACGGACAACCATATTCCGGGACACGGCGAAATCTATCTGTCTCAGCAAATTTGGGTATGCGTCAAATAAGCATGTAATGAGTGTATATCAGTGTTATCTTAAATAACTTCTCTTTGATGCGGATTGTGGGACGAGACGTTCATCTAACAAGACCAAATTTGCGTCCCTTTATATATACGGTCGGTGTAGTAAATGTCACAAGAATCCTTGTCCCGTCTACAGCACTTCTTGGCTGGTGTTTCAGGTATATGCCCTCATATCAAGATCCTCAACCACAGGGGATTCGACTTCTCAATTTAGCTCGTCTTCAAACAAATGTTTGTTGGCTGCCCAGAGAATACTTGGCCTAAGACTGGGAGTCGTGAGGTGCTTGAACTCTGTAGGTACTCCATGGAGTACTTTTTTGTGGAGTAGTTTCAAAACTAATTTTCTGTAGGTACCCACTGGAGCTCTCGGCAGTTATGCAGAGGTGGAGTATATGGTCCAGCCATGGGACATCACAATGTTAATTGGACCATAGTTTTGTATGAATTGGTTTTGGAGTAATCTATTGTCCGTGTGGAGTATATATTTCACTAGTGTAGAGAGTACTCGCATTGTTCGCAGAGTACATATTAACTCACATTCGTATTTGCAAACTCAGCTGAAATAAATGAGATTTTTTTTCTTAATTTTGTTTTATATAAAATTATTTTTTAATTTTTATTTATTTACGCTTTGTTGTATTATATTTCAAATAAATATTTGTGTGATTACGTGCAGCGAGCAACCGAGAAATGAGATGACAAACTCAAAAGGCAGCAGCGGAGCTCTGCGACTTAAGCTAAAATCACAACAAAAATATAATTCGTATTTTAGATGAAAAAAATTGTTTTTCACTATTGAAGATGCTGTCCCTGATCAGACCGACCGCCTTTTTCATGCCTACCTGCTTTGTTGTCAGCAAAAATGTTTTTGGCTGAGGGGCAGTCTCATTGGTGGGGATAGTTTTGTGTGGCATGCGAACCGCAACCGCGTCATTCCGTATGAGTTGACAAATGTGGTTTGTGCTACCTACATCTATGTACATACATGTGTATGTGATTATTCATTTATTTATTGCAAACATACAGAGATTTCAAATATGTGCCCAATAGGAAAATATCAAATGGGGAAAATGCAAGGTCATCATAGCCAAGTCTGCTGTCGTTGATTAGTAAAAGAATTATGAATGTTCCGTGAAAGACTTCCTCTCGAAAAAGTCTAGTACTTTGTCTTCGGAATCTAAAGGATGATCCAGGTAGAGGTACTTTCTTCAATAGCCTTTTTTTTTTTTGACAGATCACACATGAGTTGTGTCAAGCTGTCATGTTATTTTTGTTCAGTATTGTTTGGCATTTCATCATGGAAAGGCTTACGCCTGAACAAAGTTTACAAATCATTCAACTTTATTACGAAAATTCACATTCTGTAAAGAATGTGTTTCGCGCCCTTCGCTCAACTTATGGTCAACATCTTTAGACCCAGCAATCATTACTGGATAATATTCGACCGAATAGACCACAGACCGTTGCTGAGAGGTGTACACAAAGACCGTGAAGGGTCGATTCGGCGCCGTTCGCAGCAAGTCGGACTGACGTATAGAATGACTTGGTGATCTCTACGTTGAGATCTTAAATTGAAAGCGTACAAAATAGAGCTTATGGAAGAGCTGAAGCCGCTCGACCTTCCCAAGCGAAATCGCTTCGCTCTATGGGCTCTTGAAAAGTTCCAAGAAGATCCGACGTTTTCGAACCAAATTTTGTTTAGCGATGAGGCCCATTTCTGGCTCAATGGGTAAGGTGAGAACGTAACCGTCAACCGACCGTTATCGGGCCAGGGTAACCGACTATTTAATGCCTGAAATTGAAGTTCGTGATCTCCGCGAACACTTCGGTGAGCAGATATTTTCACGTTTTGGGCCGGTCGATTGGCCACCAAGATCGTGGGATATCACACCGTTAGACATTTTCCTGTGGGGACAATCCCGCTTCGATTAGGGCTTTGGAGCAAAACATCACGCATGTAATTCGCCAGTTACCAGTCGAAATGCCAAAACGAGTTATCGAAAATTGGACTCAACGGATGGACCATTTGAGACGTAGCCTTTGAAAGAGATAATCTTCAAAAAATAAATGCGAAAAAATTTTCTTTAGAGTGATAACAAACATTCCCCTCCTAGCAAAAAAAGTCTGATGAGGAGATGTGGTAATCTCCGAAACAGCTGTCACTTCTACCAATTTTTCTTTGTTGTATAACAAAATATTCAATGAAAAATAATTTTTCTAACAAAAATAGGCCTTTGAATACGGCTCATTTACTTATAACCATTCCCCACTTAATTTGAATTTTCTAAATGGATCACCACCACCCCTGCCACTTTGTAACAGCTGAAGCGACTTTCGGCCGAGTTCCTCCTCCAATTTGTGGGTTTGCATCTGCATGTATCTGCCAAGAAATGGAGGAACCTACATTTTATTCTAAGCCACCTCCGAGCGGCCGAAGAATTTTTATGAGGAACTTTTTTATTTCATATCAGGAATACACTCGGAGGACTTGACGTTTCCTGCCGAAGGGCGAACGCTATGAGAAGAGTTGGTCTCGAACCCTGGTCTTCCGAATGGGTGTACGCAATGCTAACCACTCGGCTATTGTGGCCGCCGTCTTACTAAAACCGCATATAATAATGGAACGATTCAGTGAGATTCTTCCCATTGTAACCTTCATATGCTATCGAAGACACTTTAAAATCGACGAAAAGCTCAGATAATTTTTAGGGTTTGACGCTTGGGTAATATGTGGGAATAATCTACCATGGAGAATTCTTCCAGGTATAAACCCACCATTTATAAAGTACGATCAGTTCATTGGAATTAGGATTTCCATCTTGGCATGTATATTAAATATTTTGTATATCCTATGAAAATATACTGGCTTGCGTCGATTTTGGGAACTGACACATAACTGATAATGGAGGCACGCGTATGGTCGATGTGGCTATGAGTCTTTCGATCCAGCCACAACCAAGTAGCTCGTCACGTCTTCTTAACTCGCTTTAGACTCTTTGCGATGGTCTCGTCGTGGGGACTAAATTTTCTAAACATTAGGCCGAGCTCACTTCCTCCACCTACCCTACTGGATAATAAATGACCCGACAGAAAAGTTTTCCCAATAATATTTAAAGAAAATTTACTACGTACATATATTCGAATGTGTGTATGTACGTACATATGTATGTTAAAATGTTCCTATCGAAGCAAATTTCCTACATTACTCTTGAAAATCACATGCCTAATTGTTTACTAGCAGTTGCGAAATAGAGGAGTAGACACATCTACATCTATTAATATTGTTCATGAAATGTCAAAAAGGCATAACTGCCACTTTTTTGAAGTAATTTTTTAGCATTTTAATTTCGGTTATATCGAAAATAATTCGCTTGCCGATTTTAAAAATTCACACTTAGGGCGTTTTAAATAATAAATTCTAATTATTGAGTAAACTTGGAAAATTGCTGAATCTTTAACATTGCAAATTTTTGTTTTTTAATTTTTTATACTTTTTTTTACATCTTTTTATACTCACATTTGTACATACATGCATATGCACATATATGTACACTTGCATTTGTATGTGCGTACAGAATTTGTAGATTTGCTAATTAGTTACCTTGTTGGCATGAATCATCACCATTTGCTTCAAATAATTTACCTATAAATATTTTATTGTATATATTTTACACAAACAACAACAACTTGAGTCAAAGTAGTGTAAATAATTGAAATTACTTTCCGATGCAAATTATCAACTATGAGCAAATAATGCAAACAAATTCATAACTCATTCGTATGTATGTATGTACGAGAGTAATTTATATATATTTTGTTGCAAAAATCGTGTTCTAGCATTGCTAATACATACACAAATAATAAAGTAAGTTGTAAATCATTTAATTAAATTAATTTTTGATTGATAAATAAGCGTAGAATTAAAAGCTATAAAATTTTAGTAGACACATACAAATTTATATATGTATATCTTTGTTATACAAAAATTTAATCATATACGAGAGTCTTTCAAAGTCTTCCGATAGACGTCAGTTCACTGAAGTGTCCAAATTTCGCTATAAGCTTAAACTACTGGGCAGCAGTAAGCTCAGCCTTGAGCTCACAGCTGAAAAAAAAATTACAGTTTCTACTCTACTGATTTAAGGATAACTGAAAACTATTTTATTTTATTCTTAATATATTTTATTCAATATATTTTATATAAAATTATATAGGGTGTTTTTTATAGAGGTATAGAACTTTAAGTTGGCATTACTTTTCAAGATGGCGACCGATTTAACAGCTGTCAAGTGATTTATTCTCAGTTTGGTTTGGCAATTCATCGTGAATAGACTCACGCCTGAACAACGCTTGCAAATAGTGCAATTTTATTTCGAAAATAATGGTTACAATATACTTTATTTTAATTTTACTTTATTTTAATTTTTTGATAATAATTTAATAATACTTTTATTTTATTTTATTTAGTTTTTAAATATTTTATAAAATTTAATTTCATTTCATTTAATATTTTTTCTGTAAATTTCTTGAACTTTAATTATTTAAATATTATTTTAAGTGAATTGTTTTAATTTATTTTAATTTTTTTATTTAATTTTGTTTTATTTAAAATGTTATTTATTTAGTTTTTTTTCTTTATATTAACTTTTCCCTTTTTTTATTTAATTAAAAATATTTTTATTTTATTTTATTTTGTTTTTAAATATTTTATAAAATATAATTTAATTTAATTTTAATTATTTTTAATTTTTTTCTGTAAATTTCCTTAACTTTAATAATTTAAATATTTTATTATTTTTTATTTCAGGTTAATTGTTTTATTCTATTTTAATTTCTTATTCTACTTTGTTTTATCTAAACTGTTTTTTTTTTAATTTTTATTTAGTTATTTATTTATTTATTTTTTTAATGGAGATCCATTTCGAGTTTTCCTGCTTTTTTAAAGAAAAAAATACAGAAGATTTAAATTTAAAGGGGAATGTTTATTATCATTCGAAAGAACATTCTTTGGCATTTATTTTTTTGAAAATTATTTCTTTCAAATCTTGGCCGCGGCTACGTCTCAGATGGTCCATCCGTTGCGTCCAATTTTCGATGATTCGTTCGAACATTTCGACTGGTAACTGGCGAATGACACGCGTGATGTTTTGCTTTAAGGCCTGAATCGAAGCGGGATTGTCCGCACAGACTTTAGACTTTACATATATGTACAGGAAAAGGTCTAACGGTGTTATATCACACATTCTTGGTGGCCAATCGACCTACCCAAAACGTGAAATTATCTGCTCAACGAAGTGTTTTCTCAATAAATCCATTGATTGCTGCAATGTGTGGGAAGTGGCATCGTCTTGTTGAAACCCACAAGCCACACCAAACTGTTGATTTTACTGGATGAAATGGCAGCTCTGGAATCTCTTCAGGTTGCTCTTCATCCCAAATGCAGCAATTTTGCTTGTTTAACATGCCCAGAGCCAGAAAAGAGCCTCATCGCTGAACAAAATTTGGTTCGAAAATGTCGGATCTTCTTGGAACTTTTCAAGAGCCCATAGAGCGAAGCGTTGTCGCTTGGAAAGATCGAGCGGCTTCAGTTCTTGCCCAAGCTGTATTTTTTGCGCTTTCAATTTAAGATCTCGACGTAAAATGCGCCAAGTCGTTCCATACTTCAGTTCGAGTTGCTGCGAACGGCGCCGAATCGACTCTCCTCGGTCTTCGTGTACACTCTCAGCTACAGTCGCTACATTTTCTTCACTGCGTGCTGGACGTGGTCTATTCGGTCGAACATTAACTAATAATGAATGCTGGGTCCCGAGATGGGTGATGGCGTGGCGAATATGTTGACCATAAGTTGAGCGATGCGCGCGAAACACATTCTTTGCAAAACGTGAATTTTCCTAATAAAGTTGAATGATTTTTAACTGATGAAATTCCAAACAATACTGAACAAAAATAACATGACAGCTTGACATGACTCAGATGTGATCTGTCAAAAAAAAAAGCTATTGAAAAACTACTTCTGCTTGGATCACTCTCTATTTTATTTTATTTTATTTTACTTACGTTTTATTTATTTTTTATTTATTTATTTTTTGCTTTAAGTTTCTATAATTTTATTCAAAAATTTTGGTTTTTTTTTATTATATAATTTAATTTTATTTTTATTTTATTTATTTTATTTTAACCTATTTGATTTTTATGTTTATTTATTTATTTTATAAATTTTTTATATTTTTATCTTTTTTTCTCTATAGTTTTCTTTAATTTAGTTATTTCATTATTTTAGTTTTTTTATTTTATTTTGTTTTACTTTAATTTGTTTAATTTTATTTTTATTTATTTGATTTTAATTAATTTTATTTTAATACATTTTTTTTTAATTTTATTTTTATTTTTTCAATTTTCTCGCATATTAATTGAATATTTGTTTCGTTTTACTTGAAACGAATTTCTGGTTTTTATCAAAGACCTAAATACTTGTTAACAAAACTCCATGTCTAATTTACGAATTAATTTAAAGGTCAACATTGACACTGCCCACTCTTTGCACATGAAAATACTCGTAGGCAATTACAATGTTAGACAAATATGAAAATACAAGTTTTGTGAAGTCTATGTCATTAAAAAGAATAATAAATAAAGAGATAAATTCTAACCCAGCCAACGATTGTGTCTAATTTCGTATTTAAAAAATTCAACGCGAGTCAACAAAATTTGTTCCAAAACTATTCAGGTTTGAACAAAAACAGCGTCTAAGAGAAGTTAGAGCAGAGGTTGGAGCACGCTACACACCTGAAATCAAAAGACAGTTCCAACAGTGGCATCACAAATCTGCATCCTCCGGCAAAAGGTTAAAAACCACAATTTCAGCCAAGAAAATCATAGCAGCCGTGTTTTAAAACTGTCAAGGCATAAATTTAATCGAAAATCTGCCTTAAGGGCAGATCATCAACTCTGCAAGATGCTGCGAGACCCTAAAAAAATTTTGGGAGGGTTATTCGGAACAAGAGAAGAGGCATGCTCGCCACGTTTAAAGGGGATGTCCTGAAGCTGCACATGGGTGGAAAAATATTTTCAACCGACGAGGAGGGAAAGGAGGAGGTGAAGAAGGGAACGAAAGGGTCTGTGGCACACTCTTGTTGGAATCACCTATTTTCCAAGTCGTATTCTTCAATTGCAGGCCAAATAAAATCGTTTATCATACGTCCATAACGCTCCGAATTGACAGATTGACAGTATCGCCGTTATCGTTTTCAAAGTAGCAAGGTGCAAAAAGCGCACGACAGTAAGTTTTTTTTTTGGGTATAATGACCTTCGTTCAATTATTTAAGGATTCTCGGAGCACCGATTGCGACAATTTTGCTTATTTACCTATCCACTGAGTGACATGACGTGTACAAGTATATACAAAGGTGTTTCTTTAAATCATTTAACTTTTAAGTGTGTCATTTCACGTCTACTTACTATTGTCATTTCTTCTTTACCCTCTTTTGTGTTAGCTTTTATGCGGTTACGTTTCTTTGTTTCTAAGTCCCCCACACTTATTTCCAATGTCGAACAATAACTTTCAATTTCAATTTATTGTCATTTAAGCTTTGCTTTCGTCTAATAATATTTGAATATCTTGAAGCTCTTCATGGATGTCACTACACCGCCACTTCCACTTCAATTCACTTAAATCTTATTAATCGCATAACTTCATAATTAAGTTGTTGTTTTTGTTTTTTTGTTGTTTGTTTTTTTTTTAAGTCGTTTATGTGGTCTTATTGGTTTTTCAGCTTTATTTTCATTTTTATTTTTATTTTTATTTTCATCTTGTTATTTCAATGCGTTGCGTCAGACAGTTTGTCTTTTTGATTAAATTTATATAAACATAGTAAATATTTACATACTTATGGACAGGCAAAACAATTTTTATTGAATTTTACACATTCTCTTATCTTTTCTATCTTCATTTCATTTTATTTTTTATTTCCTTTTTTTTAATTTAATACATTGAAATGATTGAGACAGTGGTGGCTTGAGTATGGGGCTTTTTTGCGAAAATACATTTTCTTAAAAGAAGCTCTACACAATTATGGAAAGTTTTAGAGTTGATTAGTTTTGATAGTAGGAAGTCACTCATGGTACAAAACAGGTTTTACATCAGATACTCGAAAATTTCTTGATTAATAAGTCTCAGCTATTTGTGTTGGATCGTCTCACATCATTTTTCCAGATTTTTCTTGAGGGATCTTCCCAAAATTTATAAAGCATTGTGGTCGGATACGCCGTACAACTCAATTTAACACGAAATCGAAGAAATTTTTTCTTAAAAAATAATAAGAAAAAATATTGACTGTCATACATTAGGATGACCACCACTGTACCAACTGTCTATGTGGACCAAAAGTGTTGTGTTAAATATTTTATTAATTTTTCATATCTTATATTTATTATTATGATGAGTATTTGTTTGAGTATCCGCTTTGAACACTCTTCCATTGAGTACGAGTACGAGGTATGTTCAAAGCAAAATGTGAAGGTTTTTCTCACTGTTTTGCTTTCTTTATAATGGTATGGTGCATCAAGAGTTCCTACCGAAAGGTCGTTCAATTAATAAGGAATACTACAAGGAAGTTATGCAACATTTGCGTGAAGCAATACGGCTCAAACGATAGGAATTGTGGAAAAACAAATCGTGGATTCTGCACAGCTCGCACATCAGTGGTTATTCGTGATTTTTTTGGCAAAAAACAAAACCATAATCATGCCTTAACTACTGTATTCACCAGATTTGGCTCCCTACGACTGATTTCCTATTCCCAAATCTAAAGAAACCAATGAAAGGAAAGCGTTTTGCCACAATTGATGAGATCAAGTCAGAATCGAAGAAAGAGATGATGGCCATACTGAAAAGAGCATTTCAGAAGTGCTTCGAGGATTTGTAAAAACGGCGGGAAAAGTGTATTATATCCGTGGGGGGATTACTTTGAAGGGGACAAAATAGATATTAGGGGTCCAGGAAATGCCTACTACGGTGCACGGATAGCAAATTTTTTCTATCCGTACAATGGCACAGCAACAATATACATTAAAAATTAATATGCTATGATAGGAAAAATCTCCTATATCCAAACCTATGTACATTTATTTCCCATAGATAGCAAGAAGGAAAAATCAACCCTGTGAAGGAAAAATCAACCCTGTGTCGTGTGATTGTTATTGTTTCACTTAAATGTGTCAAGATTTTGCAACGAAGGTGCTCTCGATCTCTAGCACGATTCCATAGAAAATATTTGCGCAGTATGCATTTCCTAGATATAGTTGAATAATAAAGTACTTTTCAAAAAAATTCAAAATTCACCTTTTTCTTTGAACACACCTCACAAATCGCTTTAAGTTAACGATGATGACACTTGTGCGCATGCGCACCATGTTTCTTCGTATTTTCTATGAATAACATGTTGTTGTTATTGGATAATATTGACTCTTTGACTTTCATAGTCATTTTTCATATCAGAAAAAAAAGTTTTTCAACTTTCTTCTCAAAAGTGTTTGACAAGAAAAAGGTGTAGGTGAACATAAATAATTTGTTAGACGCGTAGGTTGGCGACTTTTTATTTAATATGTAAGTGTTTATTTAAAGAGTATGATGTCTTCAAACCATAATAACATATTATTTTAATTTATAAAATTTTTCTTTACATTTTTACAGTATTTTTGTTTTGGTGACTCATGTGAGCTCATAAATAAAATAACCCATTATGTCTGCGACAATTTTGCCGCTTTCTGGAGTATTTCAATTGACGCCCACAATGTGAGCAAACGACTTGAAAAATTACAAATATTTGTTTTGGTTTCGAAATTGGACAACCATAAAACGAAAACGTGTATTTTCTGTAAATTAAACGCACTAAGATTAATGATGGTCAACAAATATGAGTTTTTGTTCTCAATAATATATCAAATTTAAACAAATTAAACATCAAAACAGGCAAAAAAATTTATATTTTTCAAAAACTTCCTTTCAATATTCGGCAATTTTTTTTGTAATTTCATTTTTTATTTATTTTTTTCATTTATTTATAAATCTTTTTTTTTTACCAATAAGTCCTCAGCCCTTACAAGCAATGAGTCAAACTTTTGGTTGAAGAAAACGCAAATTCTCATTAAATGAACTTAATTGAGAGTGATCTAAGCGCTTAATTTTACATATGTACATACATACTATACGTCTATACAAAACCATTCAAGTAGCACTTATTTAATTTGAGCTTTTTAAATAGAAATTAACTTCAAGTAATTTTACTTAGTATTTTTGGTTTTATTTCAATTAAATCGTCATAAACAAAGAAAATATTTTTTACTCTTCTTAGTTCGGTCAATAGGTTAAGTGTGTGCAGGGTAGATGTGCTGCGTATATGCTGACCCCTTTTGTTATTTAGTTGAAAAATCTGGTAGCATTTTTGATTGAAAAAATATACTGACGCATAACGTTTGATATAATCAACGCTCATAAATAGTTAAAATGGACCTACGATGCTCAAAGATTTTTTATGCATACATGTATGTATGTATATTAAAAATAATTCAGTCTCCAATATTTCCCAAAAAGCATTTAAATTGCAAAATTTTCAAAATGTAATAAACTTAGACTTAGTGTTGCAGTCTGAAAACTGACAACTTTATCGTAAAATTTGAAAATTTTCGTGTTATACATACTAAGAAAGTTTTGACATTCGAACGCTAATTGGTGTTGTTTACAGTAACTTAAAATATAATCTCGACCAAAAAAACATGGAATTAAATCGCGAACCTTTTTCGCGCGATTATATTTTACAATTTTCGACGTGGATTAACTCAGAAACAGTGCATCGATCAACTTAATTCTATTTTTGGCTAAAAAACTCCGTCAATTGACCAGTGTTTACCAGTGAATTCAATTGAGGTCGTAGATCACTCCAAAACGAATTTCGTGAAGGTCGTCCAAAAACAGTTTTTGTTCCTGAAACTATTGATGCTGTGCGCAAAATGATATTGCAAGATCGTCATGTGACCTTTTGGCCGAGAGAAATGTTAAAATATACGATAGCGATGCTTCGAAATTCCTCTATGAATTCGTTACTGGTAATGAATCGTGTTTTTACGCGTATGAGCCCGAAAGTACTTGTATAACGCAAAACTCAATCGTATGACGGTTTCAAGATGACCTGTATCCAACAAAAGTTGTTCGCGCACGAAATACCTCCAAGCAAATGCAAAACATTTGTTTGCCAGTTGCCCTTCAAGAAATTTGGAAAACCAACCGCCGAAGCCAAAGCCAGTTCCCACATCTCATCTCACCTCGTTCTCATCCACCGTATAGTCCTGACTTGGCACCGAATGTCTTCTTTTTATTCAAGTACGTAAATAAAACTGAGGGGTCAACGTTTTTCAAGACCTGCAGAGTCGGTTGATGCATTCAGAACTTCAGAACGCATGTTTTGGAAACCCCGTAATCAGCATGGCAAAAGTGCTTCGACAATCGGTTCAAACGCATAGATCTTAATGGAGAATATTTAAAAAAACAACGGTACTCTTGGATAGAACACACTCGTTCCGAAGCTCAAAGAGCACAGATCTCGGCACCGGTGGACCTAAACTTCGCTCCATTTTTTGTTTACCATTTTACTCGTAATTACTACCAACGTGAAGAGTGACAGCCTTATTTTGCATACTTTGTGAAGTGGTCAGCTCAGTGCTACTGGAGCGTTGTATTATCAATGTTAGGTCTGTGCAAAAGGTCCCTCTCACCTTCCTAAATGCTAGAAATGCTTAATGAAATCCAAAAGATCTATGACACTTGCTGAAACTAATTCTACAAAGGTAGTGTTCCTCCTCATCTATATCCCTGAAACTATGACAGAAGTCGTTGGAGAAATTGCTCATCTTCCTTCCATCAGTCCCAGTCACACAGTATCCGGCAATTATGCCGGTTGTGATGCTAATAGAGGTCGGGTTTGGAAGTAGTAGACTTCGTTCTGTCCTCCCCTCTTCACTAAATAGCCAGATCTGTATTGTTACTTTGCATGTGGTTTCCCCTCTCCATATAGAAGTGATCCAGCGAGTGAAGATCAATGTTAGCGGGTGTTTCGCTACGAAAAGAGGTATGCATAGAAGTTACTGTAGTTAGAAGTGCTTCCCTTCTAGCCTACTCATCGTCCTCACAATATATGTAGTATTTTACAAGCATCCGTAACTCAAATTAAACGCGAGAAATATCTCTAACACAAATCAAATGAAATTATTTCTAAAGATGAAAACTGGCAACGTTGCCTAAAGCTATTGCCAAGCAGAAAGCTTCAACTATACGTCAGTTGATACATATAACTTTCATGATTTAATACCCACAAGGTGCGGAATATTATTTTGAAGTTATATTAAATTAACTACGACGAAAATTGGCAACATTGCCTATACCAACTTGCCTAAAGCTATGTATTTCCAAGCAAAAACTTCTGTCACACGTCAATTGAAAAATGTTATCATTACAGAATCTTTTCAATACTATTTTTTCTGAAATAATCAAAAGAAAATTTTTCTAAAATGAAATTTGGCAACATTGCCTACATCAACTTGCTTAAAACTACTGTCAAAATAAATCTAAATCTTCGACCACACGTCAATATAAATCTATAACTTTTACGATATAGTATCCACATGGTGAGAAGTTTTCTTTTAAAAGCACAAAAACATAAATTTTCTACGATGAAATTCGGCAACATTGCTTACACCAACTTGCCTAAAACTATGTGTTTCCCAGCAAAAGCTTCGATCACGCGTCAATTGAAATACAAGTATATTATCTATGCAGAACGTTTTCAAACCTATATTTTTCTGAAATAACCACAAGAAAATTTTTCTAAAATGAAATTTGGCAACATTGCCTATTCCAACTTGCTGGAAACTACTGTCAAACATAAACCTTCCACCACAGATCAATTTAAATCTATAACTTTTACGATATAGTATCTACATTGTGAGAAGTTTTCTTTTAAAAACACAAAATCATAAGTTTTCTAAGATGAAATTCGACAACATCGCTTACACCAACTTGCCTAAAGCAAAAGCCGAGGAGAAACCTTCGACCTAACATTAAATTTGAAATCTATTATCTGCACAAAACAATTTCCCGCCAAATAAGGCGCGAATTTTTTTACAAATGCTAGAGAAAAAATTCCTTAAATGAAATTTGGCAACAATGCTTAGAAAATATTTTCTCGACCATAAGAGAAATATATCTTCTCATACTCACCTCCAATATGGGCTGTTTACAGCCGTGACATGTGCCTGAGTAGAGTTTTAGAAAACATTTCGAGCAAACCGGTTCACCATCCTGTATATTGAATGTGGCCTCCTCGATGGGTGTGTTGCAGTCCTTGCATGCAAAATGCTCCGGATGCCAAGTCTTGCCAAGCGCTGTTATAATGCGTTTCGTGATGATTTCATTGCATTTGTGACAAACAGAGTCTGACTGAAAAAAAGAAAAGAGAGAGAAAAATTATAAGGAAAAAAGAAAAAGGAAAAAAAGAATGAAAAATGAAACAATGGAGAAAGACAATAATGAATGTAATAAAGGAAAGTGTGCTATGCACAAGGAGAATGAACTCGAGATGCAACGATTGCAAAGGTGAATAAGTATGTTATGTGTGTATGCATATCAGTGTTTGTGTGTGTGCTTTTAAATGAAATATTCTATATTCATTATTTATTGTCAGTAGTCGCCTTATATTTACTTTCCTCATTATTTATCATTTCTTTTTTAATTACCATACATTGTCAATGGCAATGGCGAAATCCATAAAAACAATCGCCAACCGGCCCATTTAGGTCCAACCAAGCGAATTAAGTATAAGAAGCACGTCAACTGATATTGTATGACAGGGCTTTCGATATGAATTTATTGAATTATGTATATTAATTAAAAATATTTGTACTACATGAGTGTGTGTATGTGTGTAGTAAAAAACAGCATTCCATCATAGTCTATTTTTAAAAAAATCATAGCAAAAAACTGTTCAATATGAAACAAATTGAATTTTTTTTATTTGATTTATTAATATAAGTCCGATATTATTACAACAACAAGTACTATTATTATAATTTCTATTATTACATACATAAAGGGTAATCCAAGTAGAGGTACTTTTTCCAATAGCCTTTTTTCGAAAAATCACGTGTGAGTCGTGTCAAGCTGTCATGTTATTTTTGTTCAGTATTGTTTGGCATTGCATCATGGAAAGACTTACGCCTGAACAACGTTTTCCAGTCATTCAACTTTATTAAGAAAATTCACGTTCTGTAAAGAATGTGTTTCGCGCGCTTCGCTCAATTTATGGTCAATATAATCGGCCTACTGAGCGTAGAATTCACAACACCATCACCCATATTGAGACCCAGCATTCATTGTTGATTAATATTCGATCTAATAGACCATGTCCAGCACGCAGTGAAGAAAATATAGCGGCCGTAGCTGAGAGTGTACACGAAGACCGTGGAGAGTTGATTCAGCAACTCGGACTGACGTATGCAACGAATTGGCGCATTTTACGTCGGAATCTTAAATTGAAAGCGTACAAAATAAAGTTTGTGCAAGAACTGAAGCCGCTCGACCTTCACAAACGACATCGCTTCGCTCTATGGGCTCTTGAAAAGTTCCAAGAAGATCCGACGTTGACGTTTTCGAGCCAAATTTTGTTCAGCGACGAGGCCTATTTCTGGCTGAATGGGTATGGAAACAAGCAAAATTGCCGGGTTTGAGATGAAGAGCAACCTGAAGAGATTCAAGAGCTGTCATTCATTCAGAAAAAACAACCATTTGGTGTGGTTTGTGGGCCGGTGGAATCATCGGTCCATATTTCTTCAAAAATGATGCCGGTGAGACTGTAACCGTCAATGGCGACCGTTGTCGCTTTTGATGCCTGAAATTGAAGCTCGTGATCTCCGCGACATTTGGTTTCAACAAGACGACGCCACTTCCCACACATGGCATCAATCAATGAATTTATTGAGAGAACACTTCGGTGAGCAGACTTTTTTTTGTGAGGATATGTAAAGTCTAAAGTCTATGCGGACAATCCCGCTTCGATTCAGGCCTTGGAGCAAAACATCACGCGTGTCATTCGCCAGTTACCAGTCGAAATGCTCGAAGGAGTCATCGGAAATTGGACTCAATGGATGGATCATCTGGTAATCTTCAAAAAATAAATGCCAAAGAATGTTCTTTCGAATGATAATAAACATTCCCCATTAAATATGATTTTTCTGTTCTTTTTTTGTTCTTTAAAAAAGTAAGGTACCTCGAAATGGATCACCATTTACATACGTATATTTCAAATTGTATTGATTTCGATCATCACCGAAAATCACAAAAATCAAAGTTTTGCACGAATTATGTCAATGCGTCAATTAGACAGCCACTTAAGGAGCTTACCAATTATTATGAAAATTAATTTTTTATATACACACAATCATATGTACGAGTATATAGTTATGTATTAAATATGCATGCCACAGCGTAGGCTCTATGCGGCGACAATTAATTAAATGTTTTTCTTCTAATAAAAATTTGAATTTTATTTAGTCTGCGCATTTTGACTACACAAATGTCGCCATTAAATTTATTACAATTGTTGGTAACACTTGGTGGTGTGACATCAGCATGTTGTTATTTTTGGCCACACACATGCATACTTATTAGGTTTATGAGTAAATGTCTGTATTTCGCGGAGGAAAAAAAAAAAACAGAAAAATATTTCAAATTTGATGCTTTTATTGCATTAAGACTAGTCTATTTGCGTGTAAAATACACTTAGCTTCCCTCTTTAAATAATAAGCGCAAATAATAATGTATAAACATTTATTACATACAAACAAACATAATATGTGCCTTTATTTCGTTTCAGCGGAGAGGAAGATATAAATTATTGTTTTGTCAATATTTTATATTGCCCTACTTGGGAGGCCTGTCACTGAGTTGTACCTGTTATTGTTGCTTTTTTTTCTTTCTACATGTAGTAATACCAACTCATGCATAAATTTACATATATTTAAAATTGATAAATATGTATTTCAACTTAAACAAGGTATGAAAATAAAAATAAAAAGAAAAAAGAGTTTTAAATTTCAATAAAATAAAATTAAAATAAAGAAAATAAGAAGCCAAAAAAATAAATAAAATACAACACAATAAAATAAATTTAATTTAAAAAAAAATAACATAAAACCAATTAACTTAAAATAAATTTAAATAAAATATAATTAAATTGAATTAAATACTTTTTTACAGGAGAGGATAGAAAAATGTCTACCACATCATCATTGCATCGTCACAGATTTGGTATGTACTATTTGCAGGTCATTAAAAAACTCTCCTCTGAGGAACCATCACCCACCCTGACATCAATTTAGCATTACTTCAGCATTACAGTCTGCAGCATATTTCGTTCTTTTTGCTAGTGTATGCATTTGAAAAACGTATGTGCAGCGTCATCGTCGATTGTTGTATATACAAGCCGGCCTTTCCCATTTTATGCAGTGCTAATAACTGTATAGTACCCGTACCCGGATAATTCACTTCTGCATGTTTCCTGGTGGACAGCTTCTTTACATTTTTTAGATTAGCCATGCTGTCCATCTACCATGATTCCCCTGTTCTCAACGAGTTTGCCATTGCGTCAAGGTATCGTTCTTTACTTTCTCTCTTGTGGTGTTGGCGATTGTCCCTTGTCCAGATTTTCTTTTCTCTTCAAATGCTAATAAGTCTATGGGTGTGCTTCCGCTTATTACCAATACAGCTTCGCCTGAAAATGTACCTATATTGGCCATCAGTCTGCTAAGTTTGAATGTTATTTCAGACGCCTTTTCTACAATATGTTGGATTTGCTAACAGTAAGTAAGCCTAGAGACCAGTCTTACAGCCAAATAATTGACAACCTTTTATGTCCTTAGGGACTTCCCGATTTTTCTCATGCCGATTTTCAATGGAAATATGCTTCCTTGTTAGTAGCACTAGCTCAGCTTTTTCAGTGGCACGTTTAAGGCCTCTCTTGACCGGCCCAAAAATTGAAATTATCTGCTCACCGAAGTGTTCCCTCAATAAATCCATTGATTGATGCGATGTGTTCTCACCGGTATCTTTTTTGAAGAAATATGGACCTTTGATTCCACCGGCCCACAGACCACACCAAACCGTTGTTTTTTCTGGATGAAATGGCAGCTCTTGAATCTCATCAGGTTGCCCTTCGTCCCAAATGCGGCAATTTTTTCTTGTTTAGATACCCATTGAGCCGGAAATGGGACTCATCGCTAAACAAAATTTGGCTCGAAAACTTCGGATCTTCTTGGAACTTTTCAAGAGCGAAGGGATGTCGCTTGGGAAGGTCGAGCGGCCTCAGTTCTTGCACAAGTTGTATTTTGTATGCTTTCAATTTAAGATCTCGACGTAAACTTCGCCAAGTCGTTCCATACGTCAATCCGAGTTGCTAGGAACGGCGCCGAAGAATTGAGTCTCCACGGTCTTCGTGTACACTCTCAGCTACGACCGCCATATTTTCTTCACTACGTGCTGGATGTGGTCTATTCGGTCGAATATAATCCACTAATGAATGCTGGGTCTTAAGATGGGTGATGATGTTGCGAATAGTACGCTCAGTAGGCCGATTATGTTGACCATAAATTGAGCGAAGTGCGCGAAACACACTCTTTACAGAACGTGAATTTTCGTTGTTCAGGCGTAAGTCTTTCCACGATGAAATGCCAAACAATACTGAACAAAAATAACATGACAGCTTGAAATGACTCACGCGTGAAATTGTCAAAAAAAAAAAGCTATGGAAGAAAGTACCTTTACTTGGATCACCCTTTAAAAAAATAAAACAAAGTAAAATAAAATCTTAAAAAAGATAAAGGATGAACGAAAATATAATAAATAATATATATATATACAAGTATATAATAAAATTATAATTGACAAATATCTGTTCTTCTGATCTTGTGACCGTAGTTTTAAGCCGTGAACTGAGAGTAAAAACTTTTCAAAGTCTCTCGCAAATTTTATTGCACATAAAATTGTATTTCAATGAAATTAAAAGCCCTTCAATCTAAAAAAAAAATTCTCAATGAAAAATATAACTCATTAACAATGCTCTAAAAAAAGAACTCAGATAAGGAAAAAATAGTATTTATTGCTTTTCGCACTAATTTTAAGAATTAATTTTATCAAAGCGTAATGCAATAAACATATTGATGACGTCATTTTCTTGCCAATTCCGCGTATAAGTAATGAAGTTATCATACAGCTGATAGCACAGAAAATAAATGCTACAATTTTAATCAATAAATGAGCAACTAAATGATGGACACGGGGATAAACAAAAGCAAAATCATACTGATATCATTTATCACAATTATATATCTAATGAGTGTTTAGTATATAAACAAGCATATAGCACACTGAGTAAACTGAAATGTGCAAATAAAAAAAAATGAAAATAAAAAAATATAATAAAATCATTAAATAAAGCATACATACAATCATATATGTGCATGACTTTATTGATGGAATAACGGAATTCCAAGTAAATACAAACAAATTCTGGATGACACATTTGTTGATAGAGATCTGTTTAGAAAGACGAAAACATAACAGGTCAATTGGAAAGTTCCCGGCCTGACACATAGATGGCGCTACTAGTATTAACTAATTAATGATTTTTAGTTAGCTCCAACCCTCAAAAGACGCGTGTATAAATTTGGCAGCTGTCTGAGCATTAGCTTGTTAATTATAGCATTTTGAGTTATTATATGAGTTACAGTTTTGTTATTGTGAAAAAAATGGATAAAAATATATTTCGCGTGTTGATAAAATATTGCTTTTTGTAAGGAAAAAATACGGTTGAAGCAAAAACTTGGCTTGTTGACGAGTTTCCGGACTCTGCACCAGGAAATTCAACCACCCAGGATTGGTATGCTAAGTTTAGACGTGGTGCAATAAGCACCGTAGACGGTGAACCAGTGGACGCTCAAACTAGGTTGTTACCGACGAAAATATCAAAAAAATCCACAAAATGATTTTGAATAACCGTAAATTGAAATTGAATGAAAGAGCAGGTACTCTAAAGATGTCAATTGAACGTGTACAACATATCATTCACGAATATTTTGGTAATAGAAAGCTCTGTGCAAAGTGGGTGTCACGCGAGCTCACTTTTGAACCATAACAACGCCGAGTTGATGATTTGAAGCATTGTATTTAGATGTTCAAGCGCAATAAACCTGAGTTTTTGGGTCGATATGTGGCAATGGATGAAACATGGCTCCATCATTTCACTCCAGAGTCCAATCGACAGTCATACAAGTGGACTGCACACGATGAATCTGGTCCAAAAGGTAGGAAAACGCAACAGTCGACTAGCAAGGTTATAGCGTTTGTATTTTGGAATGCGCATGGAATAATTTTCATCGATTACCTTAGAAATATCAACAGCGACTATTACATATCCTTATTTTACCATTTGAAAGACGAAATCGCCGAAAAACAGCCGAATTTGAAGAAAAAGAAAGCGCTGTTTCACTAAGACAATGCGCCGTGTCACAAGTCAGTGAAATCAATGGCAAAAACCTATGAATTCTGCTACGAATTGCCTCCGCATCCACCGCATTCACCAGATCTGCCCCCCAGCGTCTATTTCCAGTTCTCAGATCTCAAAGGAATGTTCGCTTCGAAGAAATGTTCATCGAATGAAGAAGTGATCGCCGAAACTGAGAGCTATTTTGAAGCAAAGGACAAGTCGTACTACAAAAATGGTATCGAAAAGTTGGAGGGTCGCTATAATCAATGTATCACCCTTGAAGGGAAATATTTTGAATAAACAAAATGAATTTTGCCAGAAAAATTTATTTTACTATGGTAGGTCGGGCACTTTTCAACGTCATTATTTCGAAAAAAGCAGCTTTGAAAAGGGACTTTTTCGGAATTTAATGATACGATTTTTTTTTAATTTTTTTTATTTTTTTATAAATTTTCAATTTTTTTATTTGCTTTTTTATTTGAGCAATTTTGTCCAACTTTGCAGCCAAAACCAGATTTTTATAGTTTTCAAACTCACATTTTTCAGCATAAATTTCTGTTATTTGATACAGGTAAATTCATTTGATGTAAGCCATTTTTTATAAAAGAAACAAAAAAAATAATTTATATTATCAATTACAAATATCGTATTCAAATAAGGCTATAAGGTCCGTTCAACAGCGTCAAGTCAAAAAAATAAAAAATATTAAAAAAATAAAAATTTTATAAAAAATTTGTATTGAATTAAATTGATGAATGACAAAATATCAAATATTATCTGCCTATAATGTCGTATAAAATTAAAGAGTAAAAAATTTATTTACATACATTACACATATTTACTAAAAACAAATGAATTTATAGCTACTAATTATAATATCGACACTGACAACTTAACTATTCCATTTACATAACTATAGAATATGTATTTTGATGTCATTTGACTCTTTTGACATGAATGAAAAATGTTCGTATAAGAATTAGGGTGGTCCTCAACGTAAGTTATTTACATTAGGGAAATTGAAAAAAGCATTAATATCTCTAAATTCGTATAAAAAATTACAAAAAATTTTTTTCATATCATAGGCAGACTTTCTACTTACAATAAGACAGAAAACTTATTTTAAAATAATTTCACTGGGTTACTTTCTACCTTTCAACAACAATTTGTTGATTTCATTAAAGTTTAAATATATTTTAGTATCTCTTGGTATATACCTATGCATATATTTACATACGAACTTAAAAAATCACCGCCAACCATTAGGGTTAAAGTAGACATATCAGACGACTTCCCCTTCTGCCCAACACACTCAACGCAATCGGAGAGCTATTTTGCTAAATGCTACAATCAACGCAAATTTTTTATTTTTTATTATGATATTGTAGTTAGATCATCGCTATAGTTAGAAAAAGTACGTTTATGTGTATAAGAAGTCAAAGAATAAAAGCAACTTAATAAATAAAATTAGAAAAAAATACTAAAAAATTCAAAATAAAGAGTTAGAAAAGTAAATTGAAAACAACAAACAAATTAATGGGTAAATAAACATAAATCAGCAAAAGCTAAGAGTCGAGAAATTTCATATAAATAATACAAAAAAAATATTGAGAAAAGCAAACAGAAGATAACAGCGCTGCATTTTTTTTTTTACTCATAAAATTTGAAACATTTTTTTAAGTGTCAAATAAAGAATAAGGTGGATGACACATGCGAAATTCGCTATTGTATAATATTTTTATAAATTATTAGTGGAGAGTTGGCATTGAAAATGATTTAACAAGTTTATTTCAACAATTAAATGTTCAAAAATGAGTTTTTAAGCTATGAATTCAACAATTAGTCGACTAAATATGGGAAATTTCATTTTATCTTTGTCTACTTCGGCAATTTAATTGTAAATAAATATCATTAAGATGAACAAATTATAACAGTTTGTATCTCCCACACATTTGCTTTTTCAAACATTGCATTTTTGCATGATAAATTCACCATTTGAACAGTTAGTATCAGAAAACTCACTATGCTAGTTGCCAATCATTAGTAGAGTTGATATCAGTGAAATTCCTCGTAATCCAATGCCTAAAACATCTAGTTTCGAAATAAGTTGCTACTCAAAAATGGATTTTTAAACTATAACTTCTACAATTTAGCAGCAAGTGACCTAAAATTTGATATACAGTTTGTTTATCAGTAGTTTATAGTTGTCAGTAATAATCAGAGCAATCTAAGCAAAATAACATATAGCTCCTCTACAATTTACAGTTGAAAAGTGGGTTTTTTGTTTATAACTCCTACAATTTAAGCGCAAGTAACACATAATTTGTTTACATAATAATGTTTACTTTTGAGTAGCATACAGTGGACAGTGAAATTCGCTAAGATTGATTAACAATAACACATGGCTCCCCCACAATTTACTTTTCAAAAATGCATTTTAAGCTTATAACTTCTATAATTTAGTAGCTGGTAGCACACAATTTGGTATACAGTTTTCTTATGAGTAGTATATTGCTGAATATAAAAATTATGAATATGAATTCAAACTAACTTATAGCTCACTTACAACTTACGAGTTCAAAAATGAGTTTTCAGGTTATAACACCTGTTATTTAAGGGTTAGCAGCATATAACGTTTACTTAACTATATTGAATAGTTGACAGTAAAAATCACAGCCATCTAATCATAATAACATATGGCTGCCATACAAGTGGTTTTTCAAAAATGAAATTTTGGGGCATAACTCGCCTTACTACGCAGCTAGGTATTTGAAATTCTCTATACTGCTTTTTAAGCATGAAGCACAGTCAAGAGTGGAAATGATCAAGATCTGATGATCATAACAAAAATGTTTAAAACAACCTATTTTTCAGTTAAGATGATAAGGGGCACCTTATAACCAAAAAAATTCATGATTTTCTTCTTTATTAATTTTGGTTTTTAATATTTTAAGAACGTAAGTTTTAATTTTTTTTAAAGCTAATATTTTTTAATTTATCTTACTTCAACGTTGAAAAAAAAATATTGGAAAAATAGTATTTAAAACAGTATATATTAGAGCTCCAGATACCCGAGTATCGAGCACTGCGAGCAGCTCGATGCTCACACGATACTCGCGCGTTGCTCAACTGTTCAGCAAAATAAAAAAAATTTAATTTTGTTTGTCAAAACTTTTTTGGACTTTTAATGTTTTTTACACTTTACATAAAAATATATTTGAACTTAATAAAAAGAAGTTTTGAAAAAAAGACAAAGTGTTTGTCAAAATACTCAAAATACTCGTGCTCGGCTTAGAAACTTTTTGAGTAATGAGCAATGAGCAGGTGGGTGTACGGGTGCTCGTTACTCAAATGCTCGCACTGCTCGAAAATGATTGAGCAAAATCTGGAGCTCCAGCTGTATGAACATATATATATACATGGACTTCGTTTTATATATATTAGCTGTACATACCTATAAACTTTTATATATATAGACATATACGAGTTTTCTATCATTTTCTCTTATATTTATTTATTGAACTCACCACAACTTTTAACAATCGGCCTAACTAAAATACATACATACATATTTTCCTAATCACTTATCGTTTTCGTCGAAATTTGCAAATAAAAACGAGATTATTTTAATAATTTAGCACGTATGCGAATACATATGTACATACAGACATACATATATACCTATTGTACAGTGGTTGAGATTGTGTTCTCAAATATTTTAATATACTTTTTGCATACTCATATACTCTTATACTCATATACACATGCATACAAACATTATTATAAATATTATTCTAAAATCTTGTCGGCATCAATAGGTGAGCAAATATGATTATAATAGATATATGTATGTGTAAAGATGACTTTTTATGTGAGCAAATGATTGTTAAAATAATTATGATGATCATTTATATACATAACATATATACATATATACATGCATATATATATATAAATCTCATTATATTCATGATATTTACAGCAATTCAATGTTTACTTCACATTACTTCAAAGAACCAATAGAGGAACTTTTCTCTTCAAATTAAAGCTATAATTTTTTTCAATTTTTTATACTAAATAAATAAATAAAAAAATTAATGTTATTTACAAGAGAATTAAAGTGAACACTTGCAAATGTTTATTAATAATTGTAAATATTATGGCACTCTGTCAAAAAGATTTATTTTTTTATTTACTGTTTTAACTAAATAACAGTCCAATTGAAAAGTCCCCAGCCCATCATAGTAACCCACTTTTTTTTTTGGCAAAATTAATTTTTTTTATTCAACGTAGGATGATACAATGATTATAGCGACCATCCCACTTTTCGATACCATTTCTGTAGTACGCTTTGTCATTTGCTACAAAATAAGCCTCAGTTTCGGCTATCACCTCTTCATTCGATGAAAATTTCTTCCAGCGAGCATTCGTTTGAAATCTGAGAACAGGAAATATACGCTGAATGCGGAGGCAATTCGAAGCCCAATTCATGGAGCTTTGCCATCAATTTCACTGACTTGCGACACGGTACACGGTCTTGTTGAAACAGCACTTTCTTCTGCTTCAAATGCAGCTCTTTTTCGGCGATTTCGTTCTTCAAACGATCTTCCTCTTTCAATGGGGTCAATGAAAACTATTCCATGTGCATCCTAAAATACAGACGCCTTGCCAGCCGACTGTTGCATGTTTCCACACTTTGGAGCGAGCTCATCGTGTGCAGTCCTTTCGGATGACTGTCGATTTTACTTCGGAGTGAAATGATGTAGCCATGCTTTATCCACTGTCAAATACCGTCGCAAAAACTCGGGTCTATTGTGCTTGAACATATCCAAACACTGCTCCGAATCATCAACTCGTCGTTGTTTTTAGTCAAAAGTGAGTCCGGGCGCACCCACTTTGCACAGAGCTTTTCCATAGCCAAATGCTCGTGAATTATATGATGCACACATTTAGTTGATATCTTTTGAGTGCCTGCTATTTCATTTAATTTCAATTTACTGTCATTCAAAATCATTTTGTGAATTTTCTTCATAATTTCGTCGGCAATAACCTCTTTTGAGCGGTCATCTAACTGCGTTCACCGTCTTCGGGGTAGTGTCCGGAAGCTCGTCATCAAGCCAAGTTTTTGCTTCAACAGTATTTTTTCCCTTCAAAAAGCAATATTTTACCAACACGCGAATTTCCTTTTCATCAATTTTTTTCACAATAACAAAACTGTAACTCATATAATAACTCAAAATGTTATAATTCACAAACTAATGCTCCGCCAGCTGTCAAATTTATACACGCGTCTTTTCAAAGCTAACGAGCTAACTAAAAATCATTAATACTAGTGCGCGATCTATGTGTCAGGCCGGAGACTTTTCAATTGAACTGTTAAATAGAGTGAAACTTAGCTTTTTTTATATACATAAATATAAAAAACAAATTAAATTTGAGATATTTTTCTAAATATATTTCTCCTCGGCTCACCAAAATTGCGTCATTAATTGGTATTGCAAATATTTAATTATTTTTAAAAATTCCACCGAACTTGAAATGTTACTAAATTTTTTTTTTTTTTTTGTTATTTGTTATTGCTTCGTTTTTAATTTCTTTAACTCTTCCTTTCGCCATTTTACGTTTTGACAGCTAATTTGCTAACAATTTATGTCAATATTCAAGTGTTGCTTCGATATCACGCTTTGGCTTTGCAGTGATAGTTGACTGCATGGTACAAAAATAGAAGTTAGTTTCTAACAAAAATTTTTAACAGAAAATACATTTTTCTGAAGCTTCATAAATTGGGAAAATCTCAGCAATTATTAATAAATAAATACTTAAGAGTGTTTCAAGTTATCACACAAGAAAACACTATTACTAATGATGAAGGATGGTACGGGAAAGGTAATATCATCCCTAAAGGAATCAGAATTCAAAATGGCTACACGAATAGCCAATTATAATGGAGTTGAAATAGAAAGAAACATCAATTACGGCTTCAACTTCAGCGCAGTACTGGGGGAAAAAGTATCATGAGACCAATTCCTTATAGACAAAGAGATTAAACCACATTCACAATTGTGGCACACTGATGGGCCTGCAACAGAATTGACGCCGGAAGTGCTTTACCCAGACTAAGGTTATCAATACCAAAGGGTAAATACCCTAGCATATTCGAGCCATCATATGCGGAAATAATACTTAAAAGAAGAGCAATAAATCTACACATACTAATATGTAGAGACAACCGAGCCGCACCAATGGGGATTTCAGCATGTACGATGAAATCGTTCATGGTACAAGAATGTGTCAGGGAACTAAATGAGGTGGGTGAACAGAATCAAGTACGACTCATTAGGGTGTCAGCAGAGACAGGGATAGAAAGGAACGAAATAACTAATGCATTTGCCAGCAGCACCAACCACTCATATAGGTCCAAAACTATTATTTCACCTGTGGCCTCACACAATGAGAGAACAGTTAAGAAATGACAAAAAATAAATATGATGGGAAAAATAAATATGATATAAAGGGTGATCCAAGCAGATGTACTTTTTTCAATAGCCTATTTTTGGCAGATCACGTGTGAGTCGTGTCAAGCTGTCATGTTATTTTTGTTCAGTATTGTTTGGCATTGCATCATGGAAAGACTTACGCCTGAATAACGTTTACAAATTCATTCAACTTTATTACGAAAATTCACGTTCTGTAAAGATGTATTTCACGCGCTTCGCTCAACTTATGGTCAACATAATCGACCTACTGAGCGTACTATTCGCAACATAATCCTGCACACGTCTTGAGACCCAGCATTCTTGGATAATAAACGACCGAATAGACCACGTTCAGCACGCAGTGAAGAAAATATAGCGGCCGTAGCTGAAAGTGTACACGAGAACCGTGGAGAGTCGATTCGGCGCCGTTCGCAGCAACTCGGACTGTCGTATGGAATGACTTGGCGCATTTACGTCGATATCTTAAATTGAAGGCGTACAAAATACAGCTTGTGCAAGAACTGAAGCCGTTCGACCTTCGAAGCAACGGTTTGGTGTGGTTTGTGGGTGTCGGTGAGAACGTAACCGTCAATGGGACCGCTATCGCGCCATGTTAACCGACTATTTGATGCCTGAAATTGAAGCTCGTGATCTCAGCGACATTTGGTTTCAACAAGAGGGCGCCACGTTTTGGACCGGTCGATTGGCCACCAAGATCATGTGATGTCACATCGTTAGACTTCTTCCAGAGGTAATATGTAAAGTATAAAGTCTATGCGGACAATCCTGCTTTGATTCAGGCCTTGAAGTAACAGTTATCAGTCGAAATGCTCGAACGAGTCATCAAAAATTAGACTTAACGGATTGGCCATCTGAGACGTAGCCGTGGCCAGCATATGAAAGAGATAATCTTCAAAAAATAAATGCCAAAGAATGTTTTTTCGAATGGGAATAAACATTCCCCATTCAATTTGAATTTTCTTTTTTTGTTTTTTTCTTTAAAAAAAGTAGGGAACCTCGAAATGGATCACCTATTATGTGCTTCCAAACTCAACGTCAAGTTTCGGCAACAAAAGCTGCCCTGTTCAAGCCCAGTCGTAGGAAACCTGCATATGAGTTATCGAGTCAGAGTAGGGGAACTTTAAAATTTTCTTCTGTTTCCTAGTAAACTTAGCATACATCGCGATCTGTGGTGAGTTTCTCTCTTAAATGTATTCATATTTCGCCTCTCTGTAACTTATTTGAGCGTTTTCTTTTCTTTAAGTGAATACTTCTATACACGAGCTTTTAAAGAATTTTATTATTTTGATCTATTTGTCAGAATTGCTTTTTAAGAATTGATTTGTCAATTTAAATTAAGGGAATCCTCTCGTCTATCAGATCAATGAAGAGTTTTCCAAGTGAAACTGGTAGTTTTCGATTATCTAGGCGTTTTCAGTAAATTGTTGTTTATATTACCGACCAGTGTTGTTAGGGCTGCAGTCTCCAATAAAAAGATCAAAATCAATAGAGGAGCTCCGCTAAGCTCTCGGGACTATGGTGTGGCACAGTAACATATCGCATAATGAATAACTGACGAGCCTGCAAGAAAGGTCACTTCCCTTTCACTTCCACTCATTATGAGAAAGTTTGGGCATTCCGCTCTCCACTTTCAAGCTCAATATACAAGTGATACTCGACACAGATGATAACTGAATCTGGAAGTTTTATTTTTTGCAATGTAACCATGATTAAAGAAGGTCACAGAATTTACGTCACCAAAGAACCGGAGCTATCTACACTTCTGAGGCATCTATCAGGGCATCTTCTACTGGGCAAGAACGCAGAGGCTGAACTTTCAAAGAAAACAATTTTGCAGAAGTTATAAAGAAAATAAAAACACTTTAAGGAACTTCCTTTGTGCACCTTGGAGTTGGTTGAATATTTTAGGTGTGTAAACTAGCGAATGAGAGCTCTAGGGATCTTTAGTGACATCACAATGTACACCTTTATTGACCTAAGTGAAGTGTTTCATATGAGAATCACTGAGGGAATTGAAGGCAATTCCGGCCGATAAATATATAAAAATTTTTTCGAGATTTAGAAAAAACGTTAGCATATGTACACTGCATAATGGATTACTTACATCTGTCAAACTTAACGTCCAACCAAACATGTTTTATTTTAGTTAAAAGTTAAGCATTTATGAAAATAGATTGCTTAGCAGCCGCATAACGGGTTAAATTGTTGAAGCACATTTCGTGCTTTAAGAGGAGATTATCGTGCACATAATCGGTCAACTACTCAAGCAATTGTTAAAATTTAAAAAAAAAAAATTTAAGACACTGAATCGGTTACAGATATTGTAAGACCCTTGAGTTTTGTTCGTTCCACCTCATCCGAATGTGTTTATTTCTCGACGTTCTTAAGAGCTGGCACTTTCTTATGGCACATTATGACGTATTTTGCACCTGGACTTACACTTACATCCATACAAAGTCCAGCTGTCCATTGCCGTGGTTATGTCGATTGGGTGCTTGAACAATAAGCAGTTGAACACGATTTTTCCAACAAAATTTTCTTCAGCGACGAGGCATATTTCTCACTCGGCGGAAACGTAAATAAGCAAAATTGTTGTATCTGAGGCTCCGAGAATCCTCAAACAATTGAAAAAAAGCCATTACTCTCAAAAAAAAACTTACTGTCTGGTTTGGAGGTGTGATTGGACCTTACTTTTTTGAAAATGATAACAACGAAACTGTCATTGTCTATTAGGAGCGTTATGGTCGTATGATAACGGATTTTTTTTGGCCTAAAATTAAAGAGCACAACTTGGACAGTATGTTGTCCCAACCAGATTGTGCACATGCCGCACAAAATGAGCGAATATGGCTTTATTGTGGGAGAAACTTCCGCGCCGCGTAATCCTTCGGCTTGGCGATGCCAATTGGCCGCCTGGATCGTGCGGTTTGACACTGTTGGACCTTTTTCTTGTGGGGCTACGGGAACGATGGTGTTTATGTAGATAAACCCTGAACTCTTAGGCATTTGAAAACTAACATTCGTCAAGTTATATCTGAGATACCGAGCAATATGTGCCAAAAAGTGGTCGAAAAATTACCTCAAACAACTCAAAGTTGGCAAAAATTCACGAGGTGATGATATAGTGTTTCTCATAACTATAATGACAAGGCTCAAACTTTATAATGAAAAAGAAATTTCATGGAATAAAAATTATTTTAAATGTATTTTATTCACTTACGTTTATTTTGGAAACGGCCAAATTGTTCACCCTGTATATTTTTATAACAAAAGTCAGCTTAGGAAATGTATACGGGGTGTACATAACATATATAGCATATTTATATATCACTCTTACTGACCCTTCTTACTGCTCGCTGAACCCACACTTACCAACTGTGTGGTTTCTCGCTTGTGGGTAGTAAAACACGAATAAATGAAATGAAGTTTAAAAAAGCTGCATTCTTGCACAAAATTTTAGTTTTTAAAATGCTTACCACTCTGATTTTTAATTGTAAATTAATTCATAAAATGCTTTGAAACTCAATTAACAAAAACAAATGCCGCCATGGCGTATGAGCAACTACTATCAAGGAACTCCGAGCAAAAATTATTACTCATACCACAGGGTGCTTGTTTGTTTAGGTAAATTATCATAATAAAAAATTAAAATAATTATAATTTCAGTATTTTTAATAACAGTTTTTAGTGTAGTATAATTTAAAATAATTTAAAAAAAAAATCCATTTTCTTGTATGTATGCCAGTAGATTAACAAATTGAGCTTATTGAAAAAAATAAAAATTTTGGAAAAAACAAAATTAAATTTATTTCTAAATTTTTTACTTCCTGCAATTTCGCTTTTATCGAGAATAACAGGTATAAAAAGTTGGCAGTTAACTTTATTATTTCAAAATAGCATTTACAAAATAAATAAAAAACGATGCAGAGGAATCAGGTTACTTTGGTGACGAATTTTAAGTGATATTTTTCATTTAAATATATAAAACAAAAGTCAAAAAATAATTAAATCAATTCAAATGTTAATTTTCAACCTCTAATTAACACTTCTATTCAAATGTTAATTTGCAATATTCAAAAAGCAACAACAACAACAAAAACAGCTGTCCATTAACAAAGCAACAAAAAGCCTTAAACTAAATAAAGAAGAAAAAATATTATGCAAACAATGCTTTCTATAAACTTGTTTTCGAACCAAACAAAAAACACTTTGAAATATTTCGTAAAAAACTGAAAATTTTCTATGAGTTTGCTTTGAAAATAAAATTTTTGGAATTTTTTTTCTTTTTTTTTTCATGAAATGTATGAAATGCCATTGCAAAATTTTATCAAAAATTGTGTTGGATACAACTGTAAATTGCAGTTTTCCACATTTTTATTACTCACCATTTTGTAAGCTGTTTTATTTGTTATGCTGCTCTATAGGTTGATTATAGTTTGGCGCTGTGCTGTTGACACTGCAAACTGTCGTTTTTCTCGATGATTTACGCCGGGTAAACGCTTTCTCTTCTATGCACAATGCACAATTTGCGCTCGTTTCACGTATATTCCTGCCGCTAAGCGAATTTTGTCAAAATCACAATAAAAAAATACGCAAATTCGTGAAATAAAATTTCTAAGTGAAGAAATCACACTTGTTGCGCGTCTCTTTGTTTGGATTAGGTGTTGATGATTTACTATAGTTGTTGTTGTTGTTGTTGGTGTTTACACTTTTGTTGCTGCACCGGTTTTTTTATTGAAATTATCTTCAGTATTCCTGCGTCGTCTATCTCACATGCATGTATATGTATGTAATTGGTTTGTCGCTTTTCCTATTTGGAATTTGTATATTTTTACGTTCGTTGAGTAAAAAAGAATTTTTAATTGAAATTTTTTGTTTAATATTTTCTTTTTAATTTTAAGATTTCTTAGTTTTAGTATTTTTTTTCTCGTTATAGTGAAGTATGAAATATTTTTTATATTTTTTTGGTAATTTTTTCACAGAATGCTTCAAAAACAATTGATGAACTACTCAATGCCTTCAGTAGTAATTTAATTTCCCTAGCAGAAGGTGAAAATACGAAGAGGCAAAGTGTGAGCACAGACAAAGTGCCTTCTCGTGCTGGAGCTAATGGTGATGGTGAGTGTGAATGTATTGTTTTAATAATATTTTTAGTTCTTTATTTTATTTATTTTACATGTATTAAAAGAAAAACCGTTATTTAACTAACTGTATTATAAACTAGTTGTGACCTTTATCAAGCGCTGCACGGCTTATTAGTTTTTTTTTGTTTTATTACTATAATAGATACATAAGAGAATATATATAAATATATATATATATATAAATATTTGTATCCACTAAACACATACCCATTCACATATAAGCCCTAATGCACCCCCATAGTACTATCAAATGTGTCTGAGTGTTAAAATAATTACTATTTTGGCGGCAATGTGGCGAGACGCGCGTTGGGAGAGTCACTCGCTGCTAATGGCTTTCATTTTTTTTATTCCCCACCCTACTGTGCAAAGTGCGTATATTAAATTTGTTCGGCTAACGGTTGTTAAGAATGGCATAAAATAATCGCGATATATATACATATATGGGCATATATATATATATATACTACAGCTCTAGATACTCGGGTATTGAGCACTGCGAACAGCTTTTTGCCCCCTTAATACTCCCGCATTGTTCAACTGCTCGACAGAACAAGAAAATTTGTCAAAATTTCTTTGGAATTGATTCAATGTTTCTTAGCCTTGAATCCATTTAGCCATATCTATCTATGTTCTTCTACTCGTCCGTTTGTGAACTCCAATATAGAGTGAAATATTTCTTTACAACTTGGCTCATACAATATTTGAGCTACAAGTACGAAAACAAACGTATATAATCGGACTTCATTTATAACGGTAATTTTGGAAAGCACAATAATTCTGTAACTAAATATGCAATTAAAATCACATTTGTTACAGACGATACGATTAAATGTAAACATGTGGGGTCCCACGCGGGTGGGCGTGGCTTCACCCACTTTCGGCTCAAACAGTAAATGTCAGAAACTAAAAATAACATAAAATTTATGTATAATAATTCCTATGGCCGACTAAGAAAAGGAATTGCGAATGGGTTCAATCGGTCCAAAACTACACCTTCTTTTCTTATAACGGAACTTGTTAACTTCCCTACCCGCGCTTCTCTCAAGATCGAATATATAAGGTATTACGGATTTAATTGGGATCAAAGTTCTACCAAAAATTCGAATATAACATAGACCTACCTCTCATATAACAGAACTTCTACTTGTATTTTTGACCGTTTTGTGTACTTTAGAACGAATATTTAAGGAACTCATCTGTGGTTTTAGTGAGTTCCAAATATCTGTCAAAAAGAATTCTATACAAAAAATACTACACAAACAAGCCTACGTCCCATAGAACTGCACTTTAGTACCGAACCGAACACGTATTGTTCATTTTCACTCAAATCTAGACTTGCTTTATTTTTTATCCTATTTAAAGAGGTATAGTCAGAGAATGATCGCTTCTCAAATTCTTTCATGTGAATACAACATGATTGCTTATAAGCTTCCGAATACCACTCCCTTGATCTACGCTTGGGTTGAACGAATAAGAATAATTTTACCAAATATGGATGTAACTCAAAGCAACCTACAGCCGCATTATACTAACATGACGCAGCGATTTACGAACGATCTTTATTTTAATCCAAGTCCTTACTTTAATTTTAGCAAAAAACTTCCAATTTTCAAGTGAATCAAACCATAAATAATATATTTTGGGGTAGAAAGGGCGCCAGGTTCACTTTCACACTAAATAAAAAATTTTGAGACATATTTTTTGACAGATAGCAACTCTTTCAAAAATATAATTTATATAAACACCGTAGATTTCAATGTAACTATACAGAAAATTTGAACACAATCGGCTTAGTAATTCCAAAGTCCACACTTTGCATAAATACATTATCTTTTTTATACAGGGATATCAATTTTTTCAAGAAATTCCTTTGTTTATTATAAAGTTTGTTGTTTGTGCCTCGACGTTGAAGAAAGCTTTGTTTGAAAAATCGCTACCCTCTACTTGGTGTTCAAGCACCCAATCGACGTAACTACGGCGTTGTGAATGTTCAGCTGACTCAGGTATTGTATGAGCTGGACTTCATTTAAATGTAAGTGTAAGTCCAAGTGCAAAATACGCCATAATGTACCGTAAGAAAGTCACAGCTCTTGAAAACGTCGAGAAATAGACACCTTCGGGTCTTCGGCTACACTTTCACTTACAGCAGCGAAATCTGTGATGGAACGAGCAAAACGATGATGCACAGACCTTACAATATCTGTTACCGATCCAGTCTCTTCAAATTTCTTTAAAATGTCACCAACTGCTTGACTGGTGCACCATAATGTCCTTTTAAAGCACGAAACGTGGCCACCAATTTTGTAGTCGATTTTTTAACGCGTTGTGCAGTTGTTAAGCAATCCATTTTCATAAATGCCTGTTTTTTGACTACAACGAAACGTGTTTGTCTGACAGTTAAGTTTGACAGATGGTAAAATATAGCCCGGAACTTTCGAAATAACTAAATGGATAACTCTTTATGTCTAGAAAATCGAACTCATAAATAAGATTTTTTGGAAAAGATCGGTTTCTGGTACACTTCCCCAAAGGGCAAAGTGTTCCCTATGTTATCTGAGGTAAAGACTTCCCTGTGTTATCTTAGGCAAATTTGAAGTGAATCGAATCATAATTTAAATTTATTAGAACAGATCCAAGGTTCCAGGTCCACTTCCCAGAAGGAAATGTAGTGTTCATGTTAAACTGAGCGTAAAGCTAACGACGTACCAAATCGTACGTACCAAAAAAAATAGGTCGGTTCCTGAGCTACCTTCCGGATTTTTCTTTTTGAGTATTCTTGCTTGGCGGAAGACTAGTCCGTATTGGTGCGAATCATCGACATCGGTCCCAGCGTTCTAGAGATATAAGCGTATAACTAATTCTAGCTAAGATTTATAGATCAAAATTGTATATAACTTGTCGGAAATTAAATTTTCATCAAATCCTCTATTAATCAATAATCAATTAACTGAAAATTCAATATTCATGCCAATAAAATTTTTTTAATAAAAAAAATACTACTTTAATAAAATCCCTTTCGCTCTATATAAACCCGACCCTAATGAGAAATACAAAATAATATGTGTTAAGGGTAGTTTCGGATTAGAAATACTAAATAAAAACGTAATATTTTATATGAATTTTACCACATATATATGTATTTGTATACACAAAACTTTACTTAGATTCCCATATATCACTCTGACAACCCCATTTAACCATCAATTCAGCTCCCCCTCACTTCGGTTAATACAAATTACGTTTCAAAGAACTTGAATACTCGTATGTAGGCAAAAAAGAAAAATGAGACGGTAACATTAGAAAGCGAGTCAATGTCGCCAAAGCCGCAAAAGCCACCCGCTAAGACCGCAAAAAAGGCAATTCATAAATATGCGCGTACAAATGTTTATATATATGTACATATATGTGTATGTTTGTTATGAATGCATTTAGTTATATGTTTGTATAACAATAGAATAAGAAAATCAAAACAAAAACAACAATAAAATTTTAGACGTAGCAAGGAATTGCATAAATTGAGCTATAATTTTTATCGTTTTGAATATTTATTAATATTATTTTTTATTTATTTTTTTTTTTTGCGCAATTAAAAAGTCAAAGGGCAGTAAATTAATTTATGCACATAAATTTTTAATAACAGAAGTTATCGGAAATATTAAATGTTGGAACTTAATTTTTATTAATAATTTTATTTCATTTTAATTTTTATTTTTTACAAGACTTTTTTGCGCACTTTTTTTTTAATTTTTAATTTTTTTTTTTATATCAAGACTTTTAATTAATGTGAATTTATGTTCAACAAAATCTCTAATTTTTTACAATGAATTTCCCAATGATCCGAACAAGGTTTATAGAGGAAGAGATTACGACAACTGCTGACGTCATCGAACAAAACTTCGTCACATTTATAGTGTGCGAGCCTTGACAATTAATCCTCGAAAAGAGTTTGAAACATATGTTTGTTTATAGTTTATAGCATAAATATTGAGACGGTTTTTCAACATTTAATAAGCAAACATTTATACATACATTTTTTCATAATTATATTTATATACATGTGTATGTAAATAGTGATCCAAGTAGAGGTATTTTTTTTTTCAATAGCCTTTTCTTAACAGATCACACGTGAAGAGTGTCAAGCTCTCATGATAACTCTTTTCAGTATTTTTTGACATTTTATCATGATGTGTTTCGCGCACTTCGCTCAATCTATGGTCAACATAATCGACCTACTGAGCGCACTGTTCGCAACAGCATCACCCATCTTGAGGCCCAGCATTCATTATTGAATAATATTCGAAAATGTAGCGGGCGTAGCTGAGTGTGTATACGAAGACCGTGGAAAGACGATTCGGCGCGGTTCGCAACAACTGGGACTGACCTTGGCGCATTTTAAATTGAAAGCTTACAAATACAGCTTGTGCAAGAACTGAAGCCGCTTGACCTTCCCAAGCGACATCACTTCGCCCTATGGGCTCTTGAAAAGTTCCAAGAAGAGCCGACGTTGACGTTTTCGAGCCAAATTTTGTTCAGCGATGAGGCCCATTTCTGGCTCAATGGGTATGTAAACAAGCGAAATTGCTGCATTTGGGACGAAGAGCTACCTCAAGAGATTCAAGAGCTGCCATTTCATCCAGAAAAAACAAGGGTTGTGTATGGTTTGTGGGCTGGTGGAATCAATAACTTATATTTCTTCAAAAAATTTATTGAGAGAATTTATTGAGAGAATACTTCGGTGAGCAGATAATTTCACGTTTTGTGCCGGTTGATACCACACATTTAGCCTTTTTCCTGTGGGGATATGTAAAGTCTAAAGCCTATGCCGACAATCGCGCTTCGATTCAGGCCTTGGAGCAAAACATCACGCGTCTCATTCGCCAGTTACCAGTCGAAACGCTCGAACGAGTCATCGAAAATTGGACTCAATGGATGGACCATCTGAGACGTAGCCGAGGCCAACTTTTGAAAGAGATAATCTTCAAAAAATAAATGCCAAAGAATGTTCTTTCCAACGATAATAAACATTCACCATTAAATTTGAATTTTCTGTGTTTTTTTTTTTCATTAAAAAAATAAGGAACCTCGAAATGGATCACCTGTTATGTATATTATAATTATTTCATTTTTTTTTATTTTTTATTATTATTATATCTTTTTATACCTTTCATGTGCATGAAATGTGCATGTAAGTACCAGTAGAGGAATAGATGGACCCACAAAAATTTATACCGATCCTATCAAAATCGTCGGTCCGTCTGTCTGTTTGATTGCCAACTAGTCCCTCCATTTTTTGAGGCACTTCAAACAAGCTTGATGGGCAGATATACTGGTGCGTATTTATACGTACTTTTGTCGTAGATATTCGACAAATTTTCCAGATTGTTAATTTTGGACCACAAATCCACCAAAAAAGGATCTAATAGCGAGAAATTTGATATTCTAGGCATAATGAGTTGCGTATTGGTACTGAAAATCATCGAAATTGGATGACTATAGTATAGTATAGCTTCCACACAGGCGATTTGTTCAGATATGAGGTTTTGCTTGAAAACTCCGTCAAAAAAGCATTTAGTAGTGTAAAATTTGGTATTCTACAGATATAAATTCAAGTTTATATTGACATTGAAAATCATCGAAATTGGAAGACTATATAGCTTATAGTCCCTATACAAACGATTCTTTCAGATATTGGACTTTCGTCAAAACTCCGTTCGAAAACATCTAAGAGCGTGGAAGTTGGTATTAAACACATATATAATGAGCTGCACATTAGTACTGAAAATTATCAAAATCGAATGACTATATCATGGGGGCTATATAACCGATTTGTTAGGATATAAGCTTTTGCTTCAAAAATCCGTCAAAAAAGCATTTAGTAGTGTAAAATTCAATATTCTACACACGAATATTCTACTAAATATTAAAACTGATGAAGAGCGGGCAATTTGGTATGCTTAAGACGTGAAATCAACGTGGGGTTGAAACTGAAAATCATCGAAAATATATTTTGAAATTTACAATAAATTTTAAAAGTTCATGAAAGCTATAAAGACTTCGGCATGGAAGACAACAGCTCTTCTTTCTGGTCTTTTTTTTTTAATTTCCTTCTATTTTAATTTCTTTTTTTATGTTTTTTTTTTTTTAATTATTATTAAATTTCCTAAGAATTTTGAATTTTTAACAGTACTTTTGAGTTTTTAATTCTTTACTTCAGATTGAATTATTTACTATAGTTCAAAACACTTCCGCGTCGTTTATTGTTTGCGCTTAAATTGTCACACTTTTAAGTTAACCGTTAAATTGGTTCAAAAAAAAATTCAAAACTAACGACTTTTGGTTTAATTGTGCGCATTTTTCGTTATTTCCCTTTTTCAATACACAATACAAAGCAATTGAATAAAAAAGCAATTTATCTATATAAATATTAGATTTATTTGTACACAATGCCAGCTGATAAATTCACGCATGAATAAATTTTATGTTATGTTATGTATGTATGTGCGTATGTGCATACATATATTATATAGAATATGAAAGATGTAAATTCCTAATTTACATAAAAACACTTATTTACTTATGTATATAAAAATTTATTAAATATAAACCAACATATATACATATATGTGGTTTCCTATTTTTCTTATGTACTCGCATATGCGTATGTACAAGTATATTTAGGTAAATGCATATATTTTTTCTATGTACTTCACTACATAACATATAACACACTAATTGTTATAACAACAACAACAAAAAATACTTTCAGTGACAGCACGCTGTTTCAGCACTTCATTAGGTATTTTACAGTTATTTTTCGAAGTTTTTTAATATTTTCTATAATTAATATTTAATTAATTTTTTATTTTACTACTCTTCCATAAAAATTAATTACTTCGTAAACATGTGTATGTGAACACAAAAACCCACACTCAATTACTAATTGTTACGCGCAACTCGATAATTGCTGAAATGCACAACGAACGCGCACAAACAAACGACCGTAGAGTTGAAAACGTCTAAGCAAACTGAACGGTCGCACAACCGGCAACGCCACTCGAACAGCGGCGAATCGACCAAACGCAACGAAGCTGGCGACTTCTTCGGCGGTGGTGCTGGCGACGGCTGTTGTAGTGGTGATGGAGACACAACGAATGCCGGCGAAGCGTGTGTTTATGATGTCAGCGTGGACGCTGATGATGATGATGATGATGATGACGATGATAATTACTATGTTGAGAATGGTGATGATGACGGCTGTAATGGCAGTAACGTCGACGAAGATGACGATGAGGATGATGATGATGATGAAGAAGTTGCAGGCAAAGCGGGTGATGCACCGACCGACCCCACCGAGCCGTCTGATACCAATGAACCGCACGAACGTAGCGAGCACACAGAAAATAGTGACTCCGTGAGCTGCTTCCGCGTTGAGTATGCCGGTAAGAATAAGGCAGCGAACAACAACAACAACAATAATACTAACAACAACAACAACAACAAAAATAGCAGCAGCAACTCCACCAAGTTGAGCAGCAGCAAAATAGTTCTTTTCGATAACTTCAAGTTGGAGGCGAGCGGTGAGGACGATGTGGCGAGTGAGAGTGGTTCGGATTTCGCGAGCTTTGAGGGCAACCCAAGTAATTTTGATGTCGTGATTGCAATGAAGCCGGACAAGAATAAAGTAAACGAGCAACAGCAGCAGCAACAGCAGCAGCAACAACAACTTAATCTACTGCAGCAGCAGCAGCGACAACACCAACAAAACAGTATGAAGGAACAGCAACAACACAAAAGCGAGCAACAACAACTCGAAAAATATAATACACCGCTCTTACAACACCAGCCCCACAAGCCGTTCAATCTGAGCAAACAACAACAACTACATCGTCTACAGCCGAAGCCACAACACAGCGCGGGTCCGCAGCCGAACGCCGCTTTACGCGAACGCACCGAAAACTATGACACGCATATACAACAACAACAGAAGCTATTGCGTCAGCAAGCGTACGAGGAACAACTGCGCCAACAGGTGAAGAGGCATAGCGACGAGCGGCGCAGCGTCAGCAATACCGCGCTGATTAATACCAAAAAGTCCGCTGAAGAGCTTGTCAAGCAATCTAATCATTTACAACAAAAACTCAAACAACAACTCGAGGAGCATCAGCGTTGTATCATCGTGCAGCAGCAACAACAGCAACAACAGTTGCACCAACACCAACTACAGCAGCAGCAAATGCGCGATCGTGAGAATGAACTCAACCAGCAGGCGCACGAGAAACTAGCGCAACAACAGCAACAGAAGCAAACACTCTCATTCGACGCACCAAAGTCACTCACACGCAAACAACCGCAAGCGCAAGCGCAAGGCCAACAACAAGTACGCGTTCAACACGCTTCGCGTCACAGTTCACGCACCAACACCTCACGCCCGCCCTCAACGCGCACCTCGCCATTAATCAACACAAGTCGCGGTCAACTTTCTACACGCCCAACAAAAAGTCTCTCCAGCAGTCGCGCTGATTTGCACGCCGAAAAGGCTCGATTGCTGAAGAAACGTCGCAATCCCATGAACTCGCCACCGCCTGCACCAGCTGGCACCCCGCTAAATTCAGCACGCACTCCACGCAGCGCACATATCGCCACACTTGGTCCTGGCTCATTGATCGGGGAGGGTGCAACAAAAATCATGTCGGCGCCACAGCCTTCACTGCGCTCAACTGTCACCTCGAATATCAGTTATGGTGGTGATGTTGGCGCCGGCGGTGATGCCAAGGCAACCGCAATACCCAACTGCACACAATCGCAAGTGTTGCAAATGTGTTCGATACTCAAGTCTGAGTTCATGGATATGATAATACCGCTCACTAATGCATTTCAAACTGCCGCGACCGGTGGTGCTAGCGAAGGTCGTCAACCTTCGATTGAAACTTTGGAACAACGCGCACAGAAAGCGACACGGAGCGGCAACAAAACGCCAACGAAGAAGTCGGAAAGTTTTGCTAATCAAGATCTCGTTGAGGCTCTAACCAAATGTCTGTTCAAATATAATGATGCGGTGCAGGATAATAAGGGAAATAACGGCAACTCAGTGCGCGGAAATGAAATGCGAGAGCCGAGTTCCACGAGGTGAGTAGAGTTTTGATTTATTTATTAAGTATTATCGAAATTTGTAAAAAAAAAACAAAGCATCAAAATTTTTAACTATTACATGGGCCAAGGCGCTTTCACTTTGTACTTTAATAAGACAAGCTGTACAAAACAAAAACAGGAAGAATACTCGAATCGCCCAACAACTTGTGGAGTATCGAAAAGTCTATACTGATTTCGACTACTTGAAAAGTTCTTTAACAGAACAACGTAGTTCATTAAAGAGGTTCTCAATCTCTCTAGAGTGATCCAAGTTGCTTTTGATCTTGCGATGTTGGCAAGGAATACTAAACTTCTTTACGAATGGGTCGAAGTTTGGCTGGCAGGTTTGCGATTGTGTCTTCTGCCGAGAGCTATCCTTCAACATAGGCTTAGACCCCTAGATTATTGCAGGCGAACGTTATTGCTTTTAAGTAAATTGTGGAATTATTGCTTCGGAGAATGCTTTGTATTACTACTTAGAAAGCCAAAACGCTCACTTGAAAATTTGAAAGGAATGCTTGTCATCACTCTATATAGTTATTTTGATCCAAGATGGTTTGCGGAAGATCGGGCTCTTTTCTTACTTCTGCGGTTTTTCGTTTTGTCGGTATTTGCCGTACCATCGTGTGCGATTTTCTCTGCTGCCAATATGCAAAGATCCATAAATCGATCTTCACTTGACCAGCAATCCATCGGCAGCCACTGCTTTCTTGTGCAACAGGTGGACAATTCTTATTCGAACTTTTTCATAGTCGTACCATCATCATCATCGATTAGGGAATCGGGCTCGGCTTCTCTTTCGTTTTCATTTTCACTGCCATTCTGCAGGCTGAATAAGTGTTTCAGTGTTCAGTATGCTCTGGGCAGTAGTAGCTGGATTACCGCTTTGCGTCCTAGATGCACATGCGTCGGTATTGAAACCTTCTTCTCTAAATTGCCTCATTATTTGATAAATTTTTTCAGCTCCTGTAGGGCAGATTCATGCCCTCTTTATACCTACAAATCTGGGGGTGGATATCTTTGCTGCGACAACAAACTGATTTGCGTCGTTGTTAGATCCTCGGAGCGTACGCACTTCTAAAACACTGGAGATATGCCATTCCTTTATCAAAGAGCTTAAAGAATTTTCTTATGTTGGAATCTACTACAGACAACCATATTTTGGAACGTGGCAAAGTCGATCATTTGACGATGTGTCGTCCTGGAGGCAGCATTTTCTGAGTGTTTTGGTCGAAGATATCTTCTTGCCCATCCTGTCGTTAAAATCAAGCACAATTTTGACATTGTGGTGAGGTTAGCGCTCATAAGTTTTCTCCAGGCGCTCATACAAGGCAACTTTTGTGACATCGAGTGCCAGGACTCAGCGACGGAAACTCTCTCCCACCACGAATCTTATATTAAATTTTCGCTGCTATATTTTGACGCTGAAGTACATACCACGAAAATCTAACAGGTCAATTGAAAAATTCCCGGCTTACAATAGTAAAACACATTTTTTTGCGAAATTATTATTTTTTTATTCAACAGAGTTTTCTCCAAGGGTGATGCACTGATTATAGCGACCCCCCAACTTTTCGATATCATTTTTGTAGTACAATTTGTCCTTTGCTTCAAAAAGGCCACAGTTTCGGTGACCACCTCTTCATTCGACGAAAATTTTTTCCTAGCGAGTATTCTTTTGAGATCTGGGCACAGGAAATAGTCATTGGGGGCCAGATCTGGAGAATATGGTGGATGCGGAAGCAATTCGAAGCCCAATTCAATGATTTTTGCCATTGATTTCACTGACTTTCACTGACTTGTGACACGGTGCATTGTCTTGGTGAAACAGCACTTTCTTTTTCTTCAAATACGGCCGTTTTTCGGCGATTTCGTCCTTCAAACGGTCCAATAATGCTATTCAATAGTCGCTGTTGATGGTCCTTCCTTTTTCAAGGTAGTCAATGATATCTATTCCATGCGAATCCCAAAATACAGACGCCATAACCTAGCCAGCCGACTTTTGAGTTTTTCCACGCTTTCGAGCGGGTTCATCGTGTGCAGTCCACTCGGATGATTTTCGATTGGACTTCGGAGTGAAAATGATGGAGCCATGTTTCAACCATTGTCACATATCGATGCAAAAACTCGGATTTATTACGCTCCAAACACTGCTCCGAATCATCAATTCGTCGTTGTTTTTGGTCAAAAGCGAGCTCGCGCGGCTCTAACTTTGCGCAGAGCTTTATCATACCCAAATGCTCGTGAATGATTTGATGTACACGTCCATCACGTGCCTACTATTTCATTCAATTTCAATTTATAGTAATGTTGTGGATTTTTTTTAGGTTTTCATCGGTAACAACCTCTTTTGAGCATCACTGTGTTCACTGTCTCACAGTCGGTGCTCATTTCATCACGTCTTAACTTAGCATACCAATCCTGGATGGTTGATTTTCTGTGGACAGTGTCCGGTAACTCGTCACCAAGCCAAGTTCTTGCTTGAACTGAAAAGTTGCTTCATCCAAAATGTTATAATTCACAAACTAATGCTCCGACAGCTGTTAAACGCGTCTGTTGAAGGTTAGCGCTAACTAAAAATCATATGGATTTAATTCTATTTGTAAGGCCGGGGACTTTCCAATTAACCTGTTATGTGGGATGATCTCGAGCTGGAGATATGTGGAGATCTTCCTACTGATGATTATTCTTTATTCGCATTTAAACGGGTTTTTCCTTCTACTAACTATTCATTGATATACCACAATTTCTAACCTCACTTAATGTGTTCTCATTCAAAACTCAACATGCATCGGTATTTCTCAACTAAAATTCTGATGAAGACTTGTAACATACATGTGCCTGTATATATGTATGTATGTTTAATGATATTTATGTATTTATGTGAGCCTCTGATCAGCCGTAAGGTACGGCCTGTGCTCGTGTCAGCACAAGTCAACAATTGTTTCGCTTAATGATGACTCATTTACCGTAAATAACTGTAAGGGAAATTTGCATTCTTGCTACCTGCCCTATGTCAACTTTGACAGAGGTGTAGAGCAAGAGTAAGAGCAAGAGCGAGAGAGAGAGAAAGAGGCAGAGAGGAGTTATTTGCACAATTTGTAGTATTTCCTTACAACATACATACATACATACATATGTACATACATACTTACGTTACCATATGTTTTTTAGAGTTCTTTTCCCATGAAAAGAGTGATGACTTTAAATTGGATTCCGGTAATTTCATCAACGACTCTCCAATTCTTCCTGTGTTAATAAACTGTTACATTTAAATATACTTATATATATATGTACAAATACATACCAACATTTGTTTACAAAATCAATTTAAAAAAAAAAGAATCAACAAAGCAAATGACATCAAGCGTCAAGAACAAACAATAACAACAACACAGCAACAAACTATAATTGAGAGCTGCTTGGAATAAAAACTATTTTACTATGTGCCATTGCACGAGATTCCAAACACACACCGCGCGCAGCCCACCGACCGACTGCCCATCATCCATCACTCGTACCAAAAAATGATGTCATCAAGCAGTGAATACCACAGCTTGGATACAAACCAACCAGTCGCTTATCGCTCGCGCACTACGAGTAGAGCAGAACTGGGTATTAACTAGCAGCAGTCGTTGACGGCTGTCAGTCAAGTCAGTTTAGCCAGGCTTTGCCAGACTAGCGTACATACATACCTATGTAGGTAGGTAAGTAGCAAGCTGCTCACTCCAGCCAGCGAGCGAGCGCCGGTGCGTATGTCTGATGTATTGCGAGCATTTTAAGGTGAACGCTGAGCGGCTAGTAGGAAGCTCTGACCACATTTTCAAGCTGAGTTACTTTTTTTTTTTATATTTTGAATATGTCTACAATTTGCAGTTTTTATGTATGTATGTATGTACATTTTGCTTCTACTACTTCTACTACTTCCCAAACTTCTGAAACTCATCTACACACCTTTCGTTCTTGCTCGCAGTTAGTATGATTCAGCTGATCTTCAAGTAGGGCTGCATAACCAACTGGCCGTTGATTAACGAGGGTGGTATGATAAGTCAGCGGGTTTTTGAATTAAAATTTTTTTTCGGCAAAAGGAAACCGTTTTATTCTGGTTACTCGATTGCGCTCATGTTCGTACGTGAGCAATCGCGACATCCATCGTGCGGATAGCTTTTGCATGCCCAATTATACATGTGAAATGTGATGTACCTACCTGCTCAGTTGAAATGCCTGCAGTCTCCGAAACCTCACGCAATTTAATCTGCGATCGTCCATTATCATTCCATGGATTATTTTATTAACGATTTCTGGCGTAACGACCTCTTTTGGGCGACCTGAATGTTTGTCGTCACTTATACTGGTAGGACTACAACGGAACCGAACTCAGTAAACCACTCATCAGTAAGCCCATTGAAATTGATGGTGCGGAGTCCCCATGGTAGTTATCAAATCTTTGTTGTTGTTGTTGTTGTTGTAACGGCTAGCTAACCGCGCCTGGGGTCAGATAATTCATCGGGGTTATCGAACGGGAGGCCCAGGAAGCGAGCTGATTCGATGGGTTTGGACCAGAGGGCGAGGGGTGTTAGATGAGTCGAGTTGAGTGATTCGTTACATTCGGGTCATGTACAATATCCGGTCCTTAATTGTGCCAGAGTTACGCGGGTCTCTCGAGGCAACTCGAGCTCTTGTTCTGCGATGGGTCCTGGGCGATTGGATACCGATAACGCCATTTACAGGACAGAGAATTAACAAGGTTTTAACGAATTCTCGATGAATGGTGTTAAAGCCTGCCGTTACGCCGTCCTGCCCAGCGGTTCTTGTGTGTATTGCTGTACGTCGTCGCAGTAATCAAGTACTCCCTTCCTGAGGTGTGTCTAGATGGTGGTTCGGCTTCTAATAAGTATCTGTTGGGATGATCCCTACGGTAGTATCCCAGTAGATATTGCTTAAACAGATACTTAAATGCGAGCATAGATGTTTCACTGTGTAAGTGATGCGCCGGCGCCAACAGTAGGTTTGCTGTCACGGTTCGCAGGGCGGTGTTTTGATATGCTTGTATTTTCTTATTATCGACTCTTCCGACAGCCGGATCTACGTACCGGAGTTGGCCCAGATTTTATTCGGCCAAGGTCTGTCACTCGTTCGGCGACCTAACCCCGTTCTAAGTCCTCTTAGGTAATCTTATCAAGTCTTTCCTTGGCTTCGGTGATGGTTTTTTTTTTTTTTAAATAATGCTTAAACAACAAACGAAATTCACTTTTTTCATTTTCGTTCGTTGTCGGCTTAGATCGGCTGCCAAACACATTTTACAATAGTCTATTAATCGATAACAGTTGGCGGCAACAGTGTTGTATTTACAGTAACTTCAAGTTAAATTCAAATTCAGTCAGTGACTTATCAAACCGCCGTCGTATATATGTAAATATGATTTTTTAATTTAGCTTCATACATTTGTATGCACATATATACATTTGTTTTTTATTTAAATATTTGTATGTTTTGTAGAATTTCAATAATAATTTTTTTCTTAAATTTTTTTCTTATTAATTTCTCATTTTGTTATATAAAATTTTTCTAATAACTTGTATGTATGTACAAATGTACCTTCGTACGTTTTTAGCGCTACTACACATGTGTATGTATGTACATACAAATATATAAATGCTTAGAATATGTTGATTTATGGTTCAGGTTATATATGTACATATGTGATGACATAAGGTGTGGTTTGGTAACAATATTTTAATTGGAAAAATATGAGAGAGAAACTAAATTTTTTCAAAAAAAGCTTCTCATTGGATTTAGAATTGAGTTCAGCTAACATAAAAAAAAAATTTAAGGATTTTTTTTAATCTTTCCCTCCAGAAACTAGGTTATGTGAGGTTAGGTAGAAGTGGCTGATTCACAGAGCATACTCAGTCAATGGCCTGGAATCCTAAACCCTCCACGGCTGAACAAAGTATTACCGAAGACACCCACACCCACTCGTTCGTCAAGCATCGAACTGTTCTTGAAGAAGTTAAGTGCTCCTTTCCTCCAGTAACTCCTTCCCCTCCAGTTCTCGCGTGAGGGTATTATGGTGAAGAGTGAGCCACTCGGCGCCAGCTCGAAAATACAGCAATCCAAGCGTTTGGAGATGCATTCGATCTTTTTAAGAACCGTGGAGTATTCGACGCTTGATCCAACCAATGACCCAGACTCTCTGAGTCTTACGGCAACTTTTGCAGCAATAGATGCAGTATATAGTATACACAATACTACACAATACTACACATGGCGTTGAGCGCAAATGTTGGTGTAGCTCGTAGTGCACCACTGATGCTCATGAGGGGAGTGCGTTGAAAAGTTTCCAGTTGCTTAGCATATTTTATATACCTCCTCGTGAATAAGTCGAATTCTATGTTATTGGCATTTACAGCAATCCCAACTCGGGCCGCCCAACTTATTACCTCATTAAGGCACCTATTATTCATAATATCATACAAGGTACTTACGAATTTGCCCCTTACGTTCGAGGCGTGAATATCCCCATGCAGCTTCGACAGTTCTGTCACTTAAAATATTTGTGATAAGGTGTACTAGGTTAGATTTAATTTGAATTCCATATAACGAAGCTATGGTTGCACCCGAAATAACATTCTTAAACGCCCCTTCAATGTCAAGAAAAATCCCTACAGCAAAATCCTTGTAGGGAAGAACTTTCTAAAATCCTTGTAGGGGAGAACTTCCTCTAGCCATATAACAATAGTATGTAAAACGGTGTTTGCCGACCTTCTTCTTTGCAGTATACATGCATCGCTCTTGAAAGACAATCCTGAGGGATCGTACTCTTTATATGTAAGTCAATTAGCCTTTCTAGGGTTTTCAATAGAAAGGAGGATAGACTGATTGGTTCAAAGTCTTCAGAAGAAACTTCTTCCCGCTTCGGAATGAAAATCACCTTGATTATTCTCTATGCCCTGGGAATGTACGCTAATCTCACGCAGTACGCGAAGATAGAAGTAAGTCATCTACATTATACCCCCACAGCTTTTTGCAGCTGCGCATAGTGTTCATAGTACCAGAAAGGTTTTAACGAATTAATTGCCCAATTCCAACGGCGATCACACAGAAAATCCGTGAGGGTCGCTTCATTCATGTCACTATCCCCTACAGGGATTTTTTATAGGAGAGTTATTGTGGGAAAGTAGGAAAGTCGAATGGTATTTTCAGTGACTTTTCAGCACTCATACTCCAGTTTATCCATTAGATTTCCTATAGCGTTTAAATCTAGAGGCCTCGCGACTTTCTTCTACGCTTACACAGAAGGTCCTCCATGACGATCTTTTTGCTTTCTTGACCTCCGACTTATAAATTCCGAGTGCCACTTTGTAAATAGCCCAATCGGAGGGCTTTGTTAAGAAGACGTCCTTATAATAATAATAAGATAAATTCTATTATGCTTAGCAAATTCACGTTTCTCCTATTACTACGGATTTTTGTAATCCTTTGGAGATGAATTTTAATTCCTTAAATTTTAATTCCTTAAAATTTCCTTCTTCTCCAGAAAGGAGTGGACAATCGAGTGGAAGGTGGCGTCGTTTTGGCATAATTATACACCATAATCACCTTCATTCATTTATAGTTGGACTAGCATCCTGCTACACAATAAATCTGCAATAGGTTCCAGGACATCAAGACATCCGCACTTGCCGACTACTGATATTTAAATTAAATGACGTAAGAACTCGAATAAAAGAGCTAACGGAGTTGACTGACATTTCTAGAAGATATCTCGGTTGTTACACGTATAAAACTGTTCAAATTGATAAGCTTTATCAAGACCACAGGGAGGCTCATAGCGGATATGGCAGTGTGAGGTAAAATGCAGTATCTAAGGTATCACCATGGTCCACCTATAGACCTAGGTGCGTCGTCAGACACACATTTTGCCTACCTGCCTACCTAACGGACGCAGCAAGTGATAAGATGAGAAATTTATTTAATTTGTTTAAACTTACATGCTGATTTTGATGGTATTTTTAAAAATTATGTTGTCATCAAACGAGTTCACCTTCCGACTGATTAACTTAGCAGCTGTGCCTCGCCCTTATATACTAAGCGGATTCCTCGTATTAACGCCTGGAATGATCGGCCGCAATATCCGAACGGTTAGCAGTGTGTACATCAATAAGGAAGGTCTAGGCTCAAATTCAGGTTTGGCCAACGTCCAAAATTAAAAAAAAATTTACTTTTGTAATTGCGGTCGCCCCTTGAGGGGAATGTCAAGCCCTTCGAGTGTATTTCTGACATGAAATAAAAGTTCCTCATAAAAATCCATCGGCCGTTCGGAGGCGGCTTAGAATAAACTGTAGGTCCCTCCAATTTTTTGGTAAAAACATCAAGACGCGAAATCACAAGTTGGAGGAGAAGCTCGGCCGAAAATCGCTTCAGCGGTTCCAAAGCGCCAAATATATGAGGTGTGTTCAAAGGGACAGGTGAATTTTCAATTTTTTGAAAAGTACTTATTTATTCATCAATATCTATTTTGTCTCCTTCAAAATAATTCCCCTCGGATATAATAAACTTGTGCCAATCCTCGAAGCACTTCTGAAATGCGCTTTGCGGTATAGCCGTTTCTGACTTGTTCTCATCAATTGTGGCAAAACGCTTTCCTTTCATTGGTTTCTTTAGTTTAGGGAAGAGGAAAAATTCGCAGGGAGCCAAATCTGATGAATACGGTGTTTGAGGTATGATTACGGTTTTGCTTGTGGTCAAAAAAATCACGGATAAGCATTGATGTGTGAGCTGGTGCATTATCGTGATGCAGAATCCACGAATTGCTTTTCCACAATTCCGATCGCTTGAGCTGTATTGCTGCATACATGCAAACGTTGCATAACTTCCTTGTAGTATTCCTTATTAACTGTACGATCGTTTGGCAGGAACTCATAATGCACCACACCATTGTAATCAAAGAAAAAAAAGTGAGAAAAACCTTCACCTTTTCAAACCTCGTATGTATAATGATCGAGATGTTCTCAATAACGAACAGTCTCGATTCTCACACTCTAGAACATGCCAGCTATTGGACTTTCTCTTCCATTTGGCATTTGCTTCGCATTATGCTCAAATGTGTATATAGTTGAAGTGCTTAGTTTAAGTGTTCTCAGTTCTTTTCATCCAGAACATATTTCTTTTAGGCGAACCCAAAACTAACCAAAAAAGAGTTGATGTCCGTACTTACCTAGACTCATCCTTTTGCCAATAGATATCATACGCCTGGGCCGGAAGCGTTAAAGACCTCTTATAGGCCTCATGTCTAATAAACATATTTGCATTGGAGCCGAATTTTTCCTGTAGTGATTCTCAAGCCCTACGCAAAAAGTTTAAGAGGATCGCTTTTGTTACTTTAAGCAGTGCTCGCACCAACTGGGAAGGACCCGCGTAACACGGGCATAATTAAGGTGTGGATATTGTAGCAGACTCAATTCCTACTTATCCAGACTCGACACTGACATACCTAACACATATCCCACATGCAACGGATCTCCGCCCGACACTAACCACCTTTGCATATCCACTCAACCCGACTCATTTAACATCCCTCTTCCTCTGGTCCGAACCCTTAGAAACAGCACGTTTCCTGGGCCTCCCGTTAGATGATCTCGATGACTAAGACTGGACCTACTTGACCCTAGGCCGCTACAACAACAACCTTAAGCACTAAGTTTCGACTGTTAGAGAGAGTTTACTGAAAATATCACACCCCGGCAATTGATGTCAAACCGCTTTAATGAACTTTGGTAAGTTCGCTCTCCCATAAAGTGACTATTTTTCCTTTTTTCTCGCTAGTTAAATGCTAATTAAAAACATATTAACAACTATCACAACAACAAATACGTTATTAATTTTAATTTTATTTATTTTTAACAAGTCTTGTTCGTACTTGTAGTAAATACGCAATCCTATGCATGAACGCATGTATACTTGTATGTATATAAGTATATTTGCTTTCAAAAAAAATACAAATTAATTTTTTTTTAAATTACAAAAAAAAGAAAAATAAATCAAATTAAAGAAATAAAACTCGAAAAAGATTAATGGATATACTGACTCAGCGGCATGCACGTGGCGTCCACAAATTGCCAAAAAATTATTGCCGGTATTGTGGTATGTTAGAAACTAGATTTTTTTATATACACCTAACGGCATACATATGTATGTAAGTGTTTGCAAAAAATTTCCAATCCAAAATAGTGCTGTTTGATCAATATTTATTTTTGTATTTAATAATGTTGGGAATTTCTTTTTTTCTTTTTTTCTGGCATGCGCTTTCGCCTCCTCCCTTACAATGATTTTTCCATGTGAGGTTAGTTGTTGTTGTTGTTTTTTTCCTGTCACAAGTAACCGTATTTACAATATGACCTTGGGTTTTATGCAAATATTTTTATTTAATGTCATTTGTGTGTGTAACAAGTCAATTGAAAAGTCCCCGGCTTACCATTGTAAAACACATTTTTTTACAAAACTCTATTTTTTTATTCAACATAGTTCCCTTCCCGTCAAGGGTGGTACACTGATTATAGCCACTCTCGAACTTTTCGATACCATTTTTGTAGTATGCTTTGTCCTTTGCTTCAAAATAGCCCACAGTTTCAGCGATCACCTCTTTATTCGACAAAAAATTCTTCTCAGCGAGCATTCTTTTGAGATCTGAGAACAGTACATAGTCGCTGGAGGCCAGATCTGGAGAATACGGTGGTTGCGGAAATGTAATTCGAAGTACAATTCATAGATTTTTGCCATCGATTTCACTGGCTTGTGACACCGTGTAGTGTCTTGGTGAAACAGCAACTTCTTTTTTTTCAAATGCAGCCGTTTTTCGGTGATTTCATCCTTCAAACGCTCCAACAACGCTATATAATAACCGCTGTTGATGCCCATTCTTTTTTCAAGCTAGTCAATGAAAATTATTCTATGCGCATCCCAAAATACAGACGCCATAACCTTGCCAGCCGAATGTTATGCTTTTCTACCCTTTGGGGCCTGTTCATCGTTTGCAGTCCACTCGGCTGGATCACTGTGGATCGGATTTCGGAGTGAAATGTTGGAGTTATGTTTCATCTATTTTCACACATCGACGTAAAAACTTGGGTTTATTACACATGAACATCTCCAAACACTGCTCCGAATCATCAATTCGTCGTAGTTGTTGGTCTAAAGTGAGCTCTCGCGGCACCCACTTTACACAGAGCTTTCTCATACCCAAGTAATCGTGAATGATATGATGTACGCGTTCAGTTATTATCTTTAGAGTGACTGCTATTTCAGTCAATTTCAATTTACGGTCATTAAAAATCATTTGTGGATTTTTGATGTTTTCGTCGGTAACAACCTCTTTTGGGCGTCCACTGCGTTCACCGTCTTTGATGCTCATTTCATCACGTCTAAATTTAGCATATCAATCCTTGATTGTTGATTTTCCTTGGGCAGAGCCCAGAAACTCGTCATCAAGCCAAGTTTTTCCTTCAACTTTTCCCCCCTTCAAAAAGCAATATTTTATCAATAGGCGAAATTCCATTTTATCCATTTTTTCCACAATAACAAAAGTTGCTTCACTCAGAATGCCATATTTCGCAAAGTACTGATCCGAAAGCTGTCAAATGTATATACGCGTCTTTTGGAGGTTAGCGCTAACTAAAAATCATTCAATTCTAGTTGCGCCATCTAGGTGTCAGGCCGGGGACTTTTCAATTGACCTGTTATGTATAATCTATTCAGCTTAGACAAGGACACAAAAATGGCTATAAAATGGATGAGAGTGAAAGTGCGCTTAATACGTAAATATTAGGGTTCTGCATTTCATATCTGTTCACATGTTTAGGTAATTTTTTTTTTCTTCTGTGACGTCAAAAATCAGCTGCGAAAGGACTATTTACAGAAGAATTTTCTGGTATATTCTAGAAAATTCTTGCAATTACATTATTGAAACTGTTTATGAACAGGCAAAGCTAGGGTATGTCATCAAAAACATCTAACGGGAGGACCATGACGAGTCATTATTGTGTTGGATAAGTAAAAGTTAAGTCTACTACAAAATACAGATCTTAACTGCGGCAGGATTACTCGGTTCTCACAAAGCTGTTCATGCTCTTCAATGGCAATCGATAGTGATTTGGTTCCAATGATGCCATTCATAGGATTTTTTTTTTTGATTTTGCAAGAAAGCCTTTCAACGGCTTAATCAACTCATGCATGGGGTCCTGTTTCAATCAGGTATCTGCACCCTTCTGTATCACCCCAGCAGATACTGCTTACTACCTAGGCCTTTAAGCATCGCAATCGATATCATAGCTGTTTCGCATTGTAAGTTGTGCGCTTGTGGCATCAGGAAGTTTCTCGTTAAAGTTCTTAAGACTGTGGTTTAAAGAGTATGCGACTTCTTCACTTCTCTCGTTAGTCCTCGACATCAAGTTCGGTGCCGCGTAAACTATGATTGATCGGTTTTCTCAAATGCTCAGCAGCGATTCTTTCTCTTTTTCCCAAGTACTATTGGATAGTTACTTGAAAATTCTTCTTCTTTATTGAAGTACGACGGCGGGTACTGCATCGAATTCTTTCAAAGCTGGAATGCTCTATTCGAATAACATGTCACAGTCAAAGTGACCAAGATCTCTTGATTCGCTGAACTATGTCAAGGTCACCATATATCTCATGCAGTTCCATCGTCTGCAGTATTCGGCGTTGCCAATGTGCAAAGGAACACGCAAGGAAAACTCAATCCAAAGTAGCACCTGTTAGCTAGAGTGATTCCACGTTGGATTTCAATGCTGAATATGTGGTTGTTGCTTCAAGATAAACGATACTATATTCAATTTTAAAGTTATCAATGTCAACAGTGGCGTATGTGCCCACAGTAACCTTGCTTTATTAACCGTATGTCACATTCGTCTACAGTAGTAGGAACTTCCTCCCCGTAAAGACATTTCATTGTTTTTAAAACCTTTTAATAATTTCCAGTCCCGTTACACTCTACACTGGCGAATCGCCATATGAGAAGTTAAAACTTAATAAAGCTCAAAAACAGCTAGAGAAGCAGTATCAGAAGGAGTTAAGGCGCGACAAAAGTAAATTAGCCAAAAAAGCAGCGTGCAAGGTTGACAATAAAGAAGGAGGAGAGCACAGCGATTACCAACAAGAAAACTCCGCCGATGAAATGAACAACGAAGACATTGATTATGAACTACCAACAATAGATCGTTCGGAGAAACATAAAAAGCAACATAAAGCAGCCGATCCAGTCACTTCACCCTGTACACTTTGGCATACGGATTTCAAGGAAACGAAGAAAAAGAAAGATTTACGCATAGGTGAGCTCATTGCGGAACGTGATCAATTTCTGCGCGCTTGTAGCAAGAATCGTTTCTATGCAAATCCAAATTTCAATCAGCCCTGGAGTGTGTTTTCAAAGTAAGATGAGAATGTGAAATTTTTTATGTAATTTAATTTTAATTTAATATTTTCTCACTTTTCAACAGACTCGCTAATAGACTCTCTAATGATATCATTAGCGTCATCGAGGAGGACTTTAGTATTGGCGTCTCGAAGTTCGTACAGGATTTTTTGGATAATGAAACAAAGATTTAGGCACTGCATTATATCCAGTCGAGCATTTCATGCCTTCCTCTGCGATTTTCTTCGTTTTTGTTTTTCATTTCATATAGTTGTAGTGTTTAACATAAGTGTGTATATGTTTGTGCATACAATTCTCTAATTTCTATTTGAAATTGTAGAGCAAAATTTTGGCAGTTTGTGCGATAAATACGGCAAATAGCTGTTACGTTCGGTGATCTGTTGAGGGACAGGGTAGAGGATTCTCAGTAACTGTCTCCATCTTTGTCCTTTAACATATGTACCGAAAAGTATATGCGTTGTCTTCGCCGTCATATTAAAGTCACGAATTGCACTGCCAAAATACTCATGTAGAAATTCTTTTATTATTACTCGTATCTATTCAATTTTTCCAAATTTTTGTGTCTGTTGGATAATAAACATTGAAAATATATAATATTAAAAGGAAATTTAATTAATTTATTATATGATGATAATGAAAATTCTGTCATTCAAGAGGCATAAAGGATGCACGGATACAATGCAATTTAATTCAGGCTGTATCGCCACTAGATATTTTAGGCATCTTCTTGAACTTCACACATTCTTTGCTCTGTTGCACTGGCGTTTCTTGGTCCTAGTGGCAATAACGGCAAATGTAGTTGGAGGTTGTTGTATGATCTTTATTTCACCTTAAGTGGCACCTTGGCTATCACTACTTAATATTATGTGTTGATTATTCATATTTTCCTTTTTCCCCCAGCATTCATTATTGGATAATATTCGACTGAATAGACCACGTTCAGTATACAGTAAGGAAAATATAGCGACCGTAGCTGAGTGTACACGAAGACCGTGGAGAGTCGATTCGGTGCCGTTCGCAGCAACTCGGACTGACGTATGGAACGACTTGGCGCAATGGGTATGTAAGCAAGCAAAATTGCCGTATTTATGACGGAGAACAACCTGAAGAGATTTAAGAGCTGCCATTTCATCCAGAAAAAAACAACGGTTTGGTGTGGTTTGTGGGCCGGTGGAATCATAGGTCCACATTTCTTCAAAAATGATGCCGGTGAGAACGTAACCGTTAATGGCGACCGCCATGATAACCGCCTATTTGATGCCTGAATTTTAAGCTCGTGACCTGCGCGACATTTGGTTTCAACAAGTACGGCGCCACATCTCACACATCGCATCAATCAATGGATTTATTGAGAGAACACTTTGGTGAGCAGATAATTTCACGTTTTGGGCCGATTGATTGGCCACCAAGATCGTGTGATCATGTGACACCGTTAAAAATTTTCCTGTGGGGATATGTAAAGTGTAAAGTCTGTGCGGACAATCTCACTTCGATTCAGGCCTTGGAGCAAAACATCACGCTTGTCATTCGCCAATTACCAGTTGAAAATTGGACTCAACGGATGGACCATCTGAGACGTAGCCGCGGTCAACATTTGAAAGAGATAATCATCAAAAAATATATGCCAAAGAATATTCTTTCGATTGATAGTAAACATTCCCCATTAAATTTGAATTTTCTGTGTCTTTTTCTTTAGAAAAGAAGGGAACCTCGAAAGGGATCACCCTTTAGCATATATTTTTGACCGAAATATACTTGGGTACTGTCCCATTTTGATAGATAAGTTGGTTCTGGGATCTTCGATGCCCACTATGGTGCTTTCATTGATTTTGAGGACCTCTGCACCAGATTTGTCTATATGTTTTAATTATAATTTCATCTATGTTTGATTCCACGTTGTTTTCACTCATAGATTCCCGCCAAAATTTTCCTTCGTATACTAGTCGCTTAAAACTTAAAACTCTATCCACTCTTTCTAGCCGACAACGGACTGATTTGCAGTTCTTTTATCTTAGATGAAGTAAATTTTAATTTCCCCTTCTGTTTATCACGACAGTTTAGACTCGTTGTTTATGTCAAGATCTCAATTATTATTACAGCACTCACTAAATTTCTACGGTAAGTGAAATAATCTTGTATTTCTGATAAATTTATTTTCTGCAGCTTCTAGCGGCTTAACTATCTCTAACTGAAGGATGATCTCACAGCTTCGAATATGCACAGGGTTAGAGATTATCTCCTTTTTAAATTCAAATTCACGTTCAGAAAGCGAGTCAACAACAGATCTTCTTGTAAAGTGTAACGGAAATGGAAAGGAAACAAGGTTGCAATTGGCGGTAAGGAAACAACATGCAAAGAAAAAATGTCATAATTTACAATGCTGCCATTTTTTATATCAGATTTAAAAATGGTTTAAGAATATGTGGCAAATAATTTGCGTTCACAAAAGCAAGATTAAAATAATTTTTAAAAATAATCCATTTTAAAATAATCACTTCATTTTGCGGTAAGAAAAGTTGACCAGTGGCGTTGTTAGAGAAAATACAAATTTAAAAAAAGGTTGACATTGCAGATTCGGCATGAATGAGAAAAAAAATTTTTTTGCATTACTTTCTATTTTCTTGAGCATGAAGAATATTTCCAGATTTTATCAGAAAGCGTTCCCGAACTCGGTACTCAGGCTTATGGGAGCGCCTTTGAGGATTTTATTCTGAAAATATTTGCCCTCTTAATTTTAAATACTATTTCAAAGCAAATTATTTTACAATTGTTATAGGTTTGTATCTAAAAATGCATTTTCTGTCTTGACAATTCCGGATTTTTTTGGCTTTTCTGAAAAATGGAATAGTTATTGTTTCAAGCAAGTGTCGAATTTTGAATAAAAGCCCAAAAAGAGTGAATAAAAGCTCTAAATATACTCTCAATACACTGACAAAAGGTTATAATTTTACTTGTTTTAGAAACTTAAATTTTTATAGGTCTTAAAGAAATTGAGCGTTTTCAAAAGGATTTCTTCAAGTTTTTATAGGTCTTAAAGAAATTGAGCGTTTTCAAAGGGACTTCTTGAAGATGAACACTTCTGTTCTGTAATCGTGGCGATTTTCTATAAAACTTTCCGTTTCAATCTTTATTACGAATAACCAAAATTAGAGAAATACAATTTTGATTTTTTTTTTTTTTACTTATTACAAATATAAATATACAGAAATAAATCAGTTTTTGGTAGAACTCCCGCATCAAGCCGAATTAAATGAACGCAAAAAAAATTTAACTTGCTTCGTACCTTCCTTAATGCGCTTTGCTCCTCAAATCCTTGTTTCCAACTACCTTGTACACACACCAGCACGCACTGTACATGTTACAAAACTAATTATCGTAGATCTGGCAACTATGTAATATTCTTGTGCCGCTTTCTATCTATTGACAAGCGCATTTTTCAGGAATTGGGAAAATATTCGCATTTTTTGTTTTCAAACAAAACTTATTAAAAAGTGCTGTTTGTTATTAAGTTCTTTAGAATTTCCACAAAAGAGATGTGTTGTGTGTAAGGAGCTCAAAATATTTAACTAATTTGCCGAAATTGAATATGGATACAGTTGTTTTGCATTCGGATATTGCGCGGCTTGTGCTAGGTACGTTCTCTTCTAGTGTGCAGCTGGTGTCTGAGATGCTATGCGAACTTTTTGATTGTGCATAAACAATAATTTCCCTCCATATTGTATTAGGCTATTTAAAACGGCAAAATTTGGAGAGTACATCACGCCTATTTTGCAAGTCCTCCCCTTATCTGAAACAGTATTTCACAGCGTATCGCAAAGGTCTTACGCTACATAGTTTTTGTCCGGATTTAGAAGAAATAATATGTGAATATGTAAATATTACACAAACCGGTAAGTACAATACTATAGATATATCCAAAAAAAAAAAAGTGATAAAACACTAATTCGCAACTAATAATTGTAGTTGATAATATTGTCGCATCATTATCGAGTAAACAACGTTTTGAATTATTTGACCTTAAGCTTTCAAAGAAAGTCAAGTTACTGCTCGAACGTGCGTTACAAACCTATTCAAAGTCTCAATCAAATGAGAATTCATCACCAAATAAAAATGTTGCAGGAGCCAGCACCAGTCTACATTCTGATAAGGAGAATACGACTAAAAGTCAAAATAAACAAAAGAGAAAACGGTAAGTTTTCAGCACTTATAAATACAAGTGTATTCGACTAATACTTATTTCAGTACTTCACTACCATACTCCTCCGATGATCAAAAAAGTTCCATCTTTTCTGGTAGAAAAATTTGCAAAAGGCGACGCACTCTAGAACCTTATCTTTTCATCAGCGCAAAAGAGCGCAAGCGTAAATTTGTGCAAGCATCTTCAACTGGAGATGAGCAAACGCAGACAGATGATGAAAATCTAGAAGATGAGATACTGGATGAAGACAGTAATGAATTAGAAAATGAAGATGTTAATGAAAATGCGCCGCAAGATGAGTCGGATATATCGCATATGGAAAAGCCGACTAAAGTATCGACGCCACATAATAGGTCTGCTAAACGAAAATTTTCAACGCCATCTGTGCCGGTAATCTTTGATTTTGACATTCTTATATTTAGGATATTCTAAATTTTTGTGTAATATTTAGGAGCTTTCTCAGGCAATTTTGGGCAATCCTCAGTTTCAAATGAAACTGGTGGATAATATAAATCAAGCACTCAATTCTACCAGCACTGAGTCAGCGGCTGAAGCAACAAACAACAAATCTTCCAGCGTTAATATACCAACTGAGAGAGACAACCTTTCAGAGGAACAACAAATTATTAATTCTAATGAAATGTTGGATCAAATGGTTAAGGATATTTTACAGGCCACCGAGAAGGATCCCGCTTTTGATGCTATTATTGAAAATGTTGTTGGTGGTAGGTATGAATAATATGCTTAAATTTTTAGTTACTAATAACTATATATGCATCCGTGCAATAGCTACCAAGCAGACCACCAATGTATCAGCAGGCGTACAATGTAATATCAATGCAAATGCGCCACAAGCTGTAATTACTATGCCAACAGTTTCTGGTGTTGTTGGTCAACAACATCAACAATTTACTTTTTTGCCACAGCAACAAATACTTCAACAACAAACACAACAATTAACTATACCATGTTTATCGGGGGTTACACAACAATCGACAGATCAGATGACAGCGCCACGTACCCCACTTATTATACGCACGGCTGTAGGAACAGGAAATAGTTCATTGGCCAGCGAAGCAGGCGATGGACAAGTTCTGTCTACAATTACAGCTAATAATTCTTTCAGTTCACTGATGGATCCGAATTTTTCAATCTCAAAATTGATAGTCTTAAATCCAAATGAAAGCGCACAGAAACAACAATATTCTGCTGATCATGGCATAGGCAATACCACCACTGATAATATAATAACCCAACTGGCTAATGGCGCAAATCCTACTGGAGACGAGCAGGTAATACTGAAATGAAATAACTGAAGCATTCGCTCTATGCTCACAAATGCATTTTTGCAATTTTTCTTTATAGATTTTCTATGATGTCAACAACGCCCAACTAACTTTTCCGATGTTCCTCACCGATGATGGTTTACTTACACATTTTCCATTCCTTGTCAACAATGAGACGATCACTCAACAATTGCGTGCCGAAAACATCAACAATTTGGATGCGCCCATGGAAATACCACTTCCAGAACCGGTCTTGTTTTCAGCAGGCCAACTGCCACCAAATGCTGTTATACGTACCAGTATACAGAAAGCAATAACAGCAGAAGAGCAACGTCTGCCAGGCGCACAGCCGCCAGCCACTGTTTGTAAGAAATCAAAAGATGCACAGGTTCCATCCTCATTGAATGTGCGCTCAACTCAAGATGAGACACCTTCCACAAGTGGTATAGTCAACACGAAAGCATTCAAAAGTCTATCAACGCCACGAAAGCGAAGCTCACATGTACGTACACTCACATTTTCGCCAAGAGCGACTGTGTTGCCCGCAACAACACCTTTATCTACACGACTGGAACGCAAAAAGGAACCTGTGGTGATACGTCCCACTGAAACCGTGGAGGAAGATGAAGTGTTAGAAAACACCACAAACGCTATAGATTTTTCCGAAAGAGCGATAATAAAAAATGTTGAAATCTTACCAAGTTTAGGCGGTACAATCGATGTGAGCAATAATGAAAGCAGCAACAGCTGTAGCGTGCCACCTCTATTTGTAACGGAGGAAAGTAGCAATCAGACTGTTATTAAAAACGAATTATCCCTTAGAGAGAATAAAGAGATAGAAAGTAAAAATGCCAAGGCGGCAATGTCTTCGGCAAGTAACCATTGTGACACGCCTAAGCGCAAACAGGTGCGTAGAACCGCCGTACGCGCCTGTAAACGTCAACTTTCAAAGTCTTCTGATGAGTGTGACAGCAAGTTGAAACAAACAACCAAACCGGACAATAAAGAGTCGAAGAAAAAGACGTCGGAATGTGCGTCACTGAGCAAAGATCCTAAGGAAACTAAAGTGGACAATGACAAAATGATGGAGGAATGGCAGCGTCTTCGCAGCGTCAGTACCAAGGATTTCGATTTGCGTTTGCGACAACTCAATGCTGAACTTAGCGCCACATTACCAAAACGGTCACGCCGATTGAAGGATACGCCATCAAAAAAAAGACATTTGCGTCGTAAGAAGTCTGCAATTTCTCGGCGGAAGCGTAAAAAAGCGCGTGATGAGGCATACAAAAGTGTTTTGGAAGCTGAGGCTGAGGCTACCGATACCAAAATTGATGAGGAAAACGAAGAAATGCCACTGATTGAAAGAATAATCAAAGATAGAACACCAAAATCGAGAAGCGTGCAAGATGCCAAGCGTTTAAGTAAAGATAAGTCTAAAGAATTCAATATAAAGATACCAACTCCACAAAAAGATAGGCGCGAATCAAAGGCAAAGGTGAATACTGAAAGTGATGCTGTTACGAATGTTGAATCAAGCGAAAATACCGCTACGACGGCAGTTGATACAGTTGACGACGCGCAGCCAAGTATCGCCGCTCAAACTGTGTGCAATCCGACTTTGCATAAGAGTGAAGAGCGCTTGGAACACGAACGCGATCGACGCACAGCAAATATTGCTTGTCTGCTGGAGACGCCTTTTAAGCAGCCCACAATGAACGAGGTGCCGCCTACGCCTGGCATGTTAATAAACACTTTAGATACGCCTGCAAGCAAGCAAGGTACCAGCACTGGGGAAAGGCAGCTCTCAAGTTCTTATCTCTTCGGCTCGCTGACGAAGAGTGAACTGGAGACACCGTTACTTAGCGCTATAACGCCGGGCTTACGCTTTACGCCCTTCGGTTCGAGTCGCGATGCAACGCCACGTAGCATGGCACCCGGCACGGATTACTCTTCCGGTGGTTCTTATTATAAGCCTGATGAATCCGAAGATTTAGATCGGAATTTCGATAAACTTTTACGTAATTCAACGCAAAAGCAAAAGCAGGAGGAGGTGGAGCTGCGTACAAAAGAAGAAAACACCAAGGCTGCGGATGTTAAGAATGCGCTATTCGAAGAAGAGCAAAAAAGTCAAGCGGAACAACCTAGCGTTGAACAAACGGCAGAGGCAGCCATTTGTGTTGAAATACCCGCTGAAAAGCTGCGTGTGGAACCGATTGTATTGAAACGTGTCAAATCATTCGGCGCTGAAGGTACGGATAACACTGAGGGAGGGAGCGGAGCGCCGGCAAATATCGATCCGCATTATACACTCGTCTCTGAATTGCCCGAAATATGTGCTGAAGGCGAGTCGTCCAATTCGTCCAGCACATTCTCCACATCGTCTTCTTCCTCATCGAACAATTCATCCACAAGTTCCTCGAGTTCTTCATCATCCAACTCGAGTTCGACATCATCATCAGAAAAGAAGGCCTCACCATCGGATGTAGGAGCTGAACAGAAATCGAACGAAAATTTAAGACTATCACTAGACAATCTCTCCTCCATAAGTAGTACGGAGGATGAGGAGTGGCAAAAGTTAGCCGTTACAGAAGAAGAAAACTCACAATTGGTCAGTAATGATGGGGAGGTGCGATATCCCGTGCGCAGTTGGTTAACACCAAGTAAAATTGATCCACAAGCTACAGACCAAACACAAGAACGCGCGCCAGCAACAACGATCAAGGTAACTGTACCATTAAAATCCGCTGAGAAGAATAATCGCTTGGAGGAGGATCTACAACAGAAACGTGAACGTATGATGGAGAAATTGAAGGAAGATGCGAGTCAACGGCGAGAGCGGCTAGCAAAGGCACCATCAACACCGAAGATTGTCATGACCGCAGCGAAGAGTGCACGTCGGATAGCTACGATGAGAGAGAGGGCGAAGATACTGCCTGCTAGGGCTACAATGCCGCCTACAATAGAAACATTAACGCAATCTCAGGTACAAGAAACACCCGTAAAAGCCAAACCGCCAGCTGAAGTAGCGGAGAAACGTTCAATGGAAGTGCTCACTGCGTTACAATTATCCGCCAGAAAGCAACCGTCAATTCAACCGTCCACAGCTGTTGACGAGCGTAAAGGGCGTACACTAGCGGTGGCACCACCAATAGCTGCGTTGGACGACAATGCAACCTCCACACTTTTCACAAACACCACCGCCACAACCACAACAACAAAATATGAATTTACAGAGAGAGCCGAACGTTTGCCATTGGATAAACTGGTTTCGAAAGTGAAAGCCAAGCATAGACAATGTGTGCAAATCAAAGCGCTGCCGGTTCTGAAAACTTCACGTTCCACAAATGTTAGTCGCAAAAAAATTGTGCGTAAACCGCTCGGTTTCAAGGGTACGCTTGAGCCGGTGGCTCCCGTTGTAGTTGAGGCGTTGGAGGTGGTAAAACTGCCGCATAAATCGTCAATGAGGAGCACTGAAGAGAAATCGGATGAAGAAGCCGATAAAGACGCTGGCGTTAGTCCGGTGCCGAGAATAAAAATTAAAACACCTACTGGTTCAAACACAGTTCAAACAAGCAAGTTACGTGTCTCGCCGCGTTTACAAGGCAAGAAAAAGTTGAAGAAAATAACCTATAGTGACGAGGAGGATGATGAAGATGCGCCAACACCGAAGGCTGTCAAGCGAACAAGAATTGTGAATACGCGTGCAAGCACAGCTAAGAAACTAGTGGCAACGGCTGTTAAAAAAGCAACAACGACGCGCAAAAGAGTGACGAAAAATGAAACGACATCGCAAGCGAACGAAATGACAGACGCCGAAGACAACGACGAGCGCAGAGAACGCAACACCAACAAAGCCAGTGAAGAATCGCAGACGAAGGAAAGATTGCAGCCTGAAATTGATAAATCTTGTAGCTCGAAAAAAGCTGAAAACAAAACGGACGCTGAAATAATTAAAGTAGAGAAAAAGTCGAGCAAAATGCTAAAGGTCTCAACTAAAGTAACGGCGGACTCGAGAAAACTTGTCAGAGATCTAGAAACAAAAACAAAAGTAAATGTAACAGAAGAAGTTATAGAGAAAACTGAAACGACAAAAGCAAAGGACATAAAGTTTACTAAACCCGAAAAACTGGTGACGAAGGACGCTGCGCTTGCGGAAGAAACAGGGAAGAGTAAAGATAAACAGGAAAAGCTAGTAAGTGATAAGGATGAATCTCCAACAACCTCGAGTACGCGAGGAACTGGGGAAATAACAGGCACGAAAGCGAGATCTTGTGAAACAAAAAATGACGACGAAAGAGATGCAAGAAAATCAAGCACCAACAAAGTTAGTCAAAATCTAGCACATAAACCAACCGAGTATGACTTTGTGAAGAAAGAAGAGTACAAAAATCAGAAGCTTACTAAACCTAAAACCGAGACGAAAGCTTCACCCACATCAACAACAAATACGGAGCCCACTCCAACAGAATCTTCCGAAGATGATCCTTTGGAGGGTTGTGAACCCACCACAGTCACGGAAGACGACCCTGTACGTTTTATATCCATCACATATGACGGCCCCGACACCTCACCACCAAAACCCTTACCGCGACGCGATTTTTCAAATTTCAAAATGATTGTGGCTTTCGATGAGGACGAAAAACACATTTGGCGCATTAGTGACGAACTCATGCTTTACAATGCCTTACCCGCAACACAACCAATACGTAATATACCAAAAAAGCGTAAAGTTCGTATAAATACATGCAGCAATGAACAGGATGATGCAGCCGCCGAGGGTATAGTGCATAGCACAACGACCATAACAAAAGCGACCACGTCGGCGAAGGCAAGCGTAACAGTGGTGAACAGTAGTGAGCTCACAAATCAAGCGGATAATTGCAGAGTGAGTGAGGTTGAACCATCAGCTACTTCTACCCCCATATCAGCGCCAGCTACCAGTAGTACACATGAGCCCAGAAGGCGAACAACGTAAGTAGCTGATAACAGTTTTTTTTTTACTTCAGGCAATTTTTTTATATCTTTAACTTACAGTAAGCAAACAGCGAAAGTTGTCGAAGATCACGAGGCGCCGAGTAATTCTACTGAGCCTGCACCTTCAACGCAGCCAACTACGCAGAGTTCAAACGGCTCTACCGCAGTTCTTCAAATAGATGATATTGAATCACTTCTTTCTCGCTTACACGGCAAGGAGGATTAAACATTTCGTATTACCATTAATTCTGAAAATCTCGTTTTATTTTAAACATACATTTAAATACATACATATGCACATAGATGTATATACAATTGTATGTAGGGGTAGAAGTGTATATGTGAGCGATTAGTATTCGTAATAATAGTTAACTCTACTTAAGCTTTTTCTAATTTTTAAGTATAATATGACTACGCATCTAAATTTCTATTCTTATTACGTCTGTGGGGCCTAATCAAATCGCAAATCAATGCACCTAAGTGAGAAAAATATAAAAGAAAAACTGTTGAAGCTCTACACATGAAACCCTCGACTGCAAGTCTGTTTTATACATTTTAGATCCTTCTTCATGGAAGTCTCATCAGCAGCGAACAGTAATATGCCGTGACTTAAATCGCAGCGATGCTCGGGTCTACTCGCATAATTGGTCGGAATTTCTTTTTTGGTTGAGGACTCATCGGCCGATCTAATCCATCTTATGTAGGCACTGATTTAGCGGGGAGACATTTTTTTTTAATAGCCGACCACAAACAACCCAAAGTTACTGGGAGTAACATTCGATAGCCTGCACTCCTTCACTCCTCATACGACTGCAATTGCCACCAAAGTATAAAGCCGCAACAAAATCCTCAAATCGCTAGCCGGCAGCACCTGGGGGAAAGACAAAGAAACGTTGCTGGCAACGTACAAGGCCATTGGCCGGCCGGTAGTAAACTATGCTGCGCCGATTTGGACGCCGGGGACTAGCACGGCGCAGCTGAAGAAGCTACAGACCTGTCAGAACACCGCCCTTCGGACCGCGACGGGAAACCTCCTGATGGCGCCGGAGCACCACTTACACAGTGAAGCATCTATGCTCCCAGTTAAGGAGCATGATGTTATGCTGTGTAAGCAGTACCTGCTGGGATGCTACCGCATTGATCATCCCAACAGGCACCTGCTGGAAGCTGAACCACCACCTAGGCACATCAGAAAGGGAGTACTTGACTACCGCGACGACATACAGCAATACAGACAAGACCCGCTGGACAGGACGGCGTACAGACAGGCCATTAACACCATTCACCGACAGTCCGTCAACACCTTTTTGAACTCTCTTCCAGTGAATGGTGTTCTCGGAGTCAAACCACCACCCATCGCAGAACAAGAGCTCGAGTTGCCTCGTGAGACCCGCGTAACCTTGGCACAATTAAGATCTGGATATTGTAGTAGGCTTAACTCCTACCTATCCAGACTCGACCCTGAAATATCTAACACATGTCCCGCATGCAAAGAATCCCCGCACGACACTAACCACCTCTTTGCATGCCCATTTAACCCGACTCATCCAACACCCCTCTCCCTTTGGTCCGACCCCGTCGAAACAGCACGTTTCCTGTTCCTCCCGTTAGATGACCTCGATGACTAAAGCTAAACGGGGCTGGGCTTGCCGCTACAACAACAACAACAACATTTGATAGCTACGAAATTGAATAGAATTAGCAGGGCTACGATGGTATTTAGCCCAAGGTCTACAGATGCTCTTAAAGTACTCCTGCTGCGAAGGCCTATCGATTTCTACATTCACGAAGTTGTAGCATGTTTCGCAAACAGACTTAAGGAGAAGAAATATTGTTACCAGAGCAGTTTGAAAATCAATGTTGTGCTGAGAAAGCTCACAGGACCTTCACATAAATCAGACTGTTCAGAAGTTAAGACGTTAATAACTTCTTTCAGAAGCAGAAGCAAAATGGGAAGAGTTATCATAAAGGAAGGTAATACCATATCAATCTACATTATCGAGTTGAAAAGGATCTGCTGATTGGACACTAGGATATATTTCGACGAGCTTAATACTACCGGTATATTTACTTACCTACCTGTCCAAACAGACATACTCACTGTCGCTCGCTTCATTCTGGTAGGCTGAATCGAAGAAATCGGCCAAATTATCCTACCGAGCGAATCTACCATCAATGCATAACTGTACGTCAAGCCGTTCACGAAGAAGCGCTAATTGAAGATTTAGCGAATGGTAAGACGCCATAAATGGGACAATTGGAAGGTATACTTTTGACCCAATAACCTCTCCTCTGGGCAACAAAGTTTCGTACAACGAGGGGACACGATAGCGCGAGCTATTTTAGCCGGCTTTTTACACTGCAACCTTCGGATGACAATTTCTCGATTGGTTAACGGGAGTGAACAAACCTCTAAATCCATCGGTCACAAAGAAATCGGCATGCTCTCCTTTCACCAGTATAGAATAAACTTACGGTCTTTGCTGGTCCCGTCTTTTATTCACCTTTTGAGTCCATGAACATCAACATGACTTCTACAGAATGTCCTTAATATTATAAAAATCCAGATAATTCATGGCCTTAACTGAAAAAAAAAAACAGCGCACTTATTGTCCTCGTAACACTGGTACTGCCAAAAGTCAATACTCTAAACTCTGAAAAAATAAGTAATTAATTAATTTTCTTATTGCGAATTTCTTTCCACCACAAAATAGCGTTTCCAGTCCTCATGTGCCGCTGACTGCTCGATATTGGCGTCTGGCCAGGATATTGATAACCTTTATTGGAAGGGGCACAGCTATCTCTCCAAACATTCTCACTTCTTCACTGCACGATTATTAAAACTAGAGCCTGTGGAGTCCTCGATTATCCTCCTCACCAGCTCGACGGAGGAGTACCACCTACTAGAACTGAATGAAAAATAAACCCCAAGTTACTGGGGGTCACATTCTACAGCCTTCACTCGCCATGCGACTGCTATTGCCACCAATGTACAGAGCCACAAGAAAATCCTTAATCGCTAGTCCGCGATAAAGATAGATTGCTCCCAACTTGCCTTGACCATCGACCGGCCGTTTATTAATTACGCTGCGTCGATCTGCAAATCGAGGACTAGCGAGACGCAAATGAACAAGCTGCAAACCTGCCAGAGCACCAGAAAACTGTTTCGGAGGCCTACTAATATCACCTATGCTTCACTTACACATTAAAACCACACTATGCTTCGAGCGGCCTCGCGGTATCTAAGTAATCCTGCACAATTAAGGTTTGGATACTGTATCTATTCAGACTTGATACCTCTTTCTATGCTTACCAAAACCTACTCATCTAACTCCGTCAGCATAGTCCATTTCCTGAGCCTCCCGTTAGATGGACTTGACGACATAGACTAACTCTGCATGCTTACTTTCAGAAGACCTCGAAAGGTGTGCTTAAAATAATTTTTTTGATATGCTTAAAGTAATGAAAATGACACCTAGAGTTGGGCTTCTGCACATTCAATAATTAGCAACCCTGCGGGTTAGGGGTTCATGAATTTACCCGCGGTAAGGCATGCCTGTCGGTAAGAGCCGACTAAAATCCATAGTTCCCGCGACAGTCGGGTCTTTATACCGGAACGACCCGGATTTTTATCCGGCCAAGGACTGTCACTCCCGCAATATTCCCCGAAGCCCCATTTGGAGAATTTTCTGCGGCTACAACAACAATAAACAACAGTTCGATCAGATAACTTCAACAAATTTCTTGTTTAACAACGTTTTGCTCTGAATTGGTACAAACTTAGTCCAAGCGAGCAGTGCTAGTACAACTGTCATATGTCAATTCAGTGCTGTCAACTTATGTCATAACTCGATATCCTAATCTTCAAAGTGTGCTCATAATATTTGTTAAATTTCCATAAATAATGTTTGATCTTTTTTACTTTCCAATCAAAAATTCAACAGACCAAAATATTTCCTAAATTGTACAAGTTTTTGAAGCAACAAATTTTAGAAAATTTTATCACACTGAACAAGTGGCATCACCCGTCAGCTGTCAAATTCCCTCGCAATTGTTGATAGACCTGACAGGACGCAAGGAAACCGCAGTAGTTGACGCCTTCCATATCTGTGGACAAATAAATAACCAACAACCTCGGATGAGTGAAGTAATTTCATACATAATCCGGAAGAAAACAAAAAAAAATTTTATTTTAAGAATCAGTGAATATATCGTTTTTGCCTAATAATTAGTTTCTGTGTATGTCAAAAAGTGCCCGTCCTTAGCTGGATGTCCAGATAAAAAAAAATCCGTGACCAATTAGATTCCCCATAGTAGTGAAGGAATTATTCGCCACCAACATCAAAGTTGTTCTAAATTCCATGTCTCGGAAGCACACCCAAAAATCAAAAACAAATTGCACATATATACAACTACAACACATTTTAAATAAAATTAATTAAAATAAAACGAAAAACCAATCTCTAGGAGAGTAACAACAAATGTGTGCATCAATGTGAAATTTCATACTTTTACTACATTCAAATTATTATTAATTAAATGAAATGTGCAAATGTGTTGTTATGATGTGTGTTCGAAGGCAAATATTGTTATTGCTATAGAAAATAGGAAAAAGGCATTAATTGTTTACGTGATGATTTGCTGAAAGAGTAGTCAAGACCGTGCAATAATTCCATAGGGTACGAACGCGTGTATGTTTGTGCGTCCATACACATTTATGTATACATATATGTACATGTGTTTGCTTTTAATAACTGCATATGTGCTCATATGGAGGGTTGTCAATGAGTCTGGCGCGCTTAAAAAGAAATTAAGATTTGCATGCCACACATACGAGTATGTACATAGCTCTGCAGTAAAAGAATTTAAAAATAAACAAATTTCCTTATACATATGTACATATGTAGAAAAACTACTCTTAACTTTATGCTAACTAAATCGTACAAATATAATTTTAAATTCTAACGCGCAGATATAAACCAAAATCTATTTATTCTATTGTATAAACAATAAAATTAGAAATCTCTAAGCTCCGTTTAAGAACACATTGGTGGCGCATAAATATAGTAAACAGCGCTCAGCAATATCCTAACGCATTCGCACAACAACATGGCTATGGCAAACAGCAGTGTTCTGAGCGGTAGTGTCGGTGCTTTAGGAGCTGCCGTTTCCGGTGGTGGTGGTGGTAGTGGCGTTAGTAGTGGATCTCCCGGTGCTAACATCGTCATTGGCAACAGTGATTTGTGGCGCGAGTGTGTTGCATGGTTAACGCGTTGCAAAATCATACCAACCGATCACAAAGCCAATTGGCCGGATTCAGAAATACGTGTCCTTGCACTGACATTGCGAGATGGTGTTTTGCTCTGCAATTTAGTAATTTATTTGGATGCCAACAGCATGGATCCACGTGATTTTAATCGCAAACCACAAATGGCACAGGTGAGTTGTTGTTGGTTGTTTTTGGGTGTGAGTTTTGTGTTAAATATAATAAAAATGAATATGAATGGTTACAAGGTTATGCCAACTTCATTGTTTGCATGGACGCGTCTACGTTTCTATGTAAATGCAATGGATGGCGCCAGTTGCCAAGGCAATGTCATCAGTTTCTTTGCTGATTGTTTACTCTTCTTCGAGATTCTTAAGTGTAGTTGTATGCATCATTGTTCTTATGCACGGAGTTGACCGTAAGATAATAAATAGCTTTCTTTCTTTCTTTTTTTTTGGTTTCTTATATTCTGGTCATTTGTTTGGCACTTTTTTCTTACTTATTTATTGAACGTGCCAATGTTTGGTTCTATATAAAAGTAAGTGAGTACGGATGTTCACACACAAAGTATCAGTGCACATATTTATGTTCTCTTATCTATTATGTACATAACATATGTACATATATGTATGTACGCCGCTTGCCTGATGCTGATAGTGAGCGCAATCAGTTTAAATAACGCTCCGCATAGGAACGGGTGCCACTAACTGCTTATTAAATGACTGATAACAGGTAGAGTAATCGGTTGACAAATCACTTATAAGAAGTTATCTTGTAGTTAATGGGATACATACAGTCTGGTGTAAATGTTTTTGACATATCGATATAAAAATCCATACTTTGTAGTAATATGTGATTATCAGAGAGCAGAGATAACTAAATGGAATGTCAAAAAAAAAAAAATTAATAATATTAGGTAGTTTAGAATGGAGTATTATTTTTTGTAATCTAAAGTTTCTACAGAAGTTTGAATTATTTTCTAAGTAAATAAAATATTATTTTTCTGAATATTTCGAAATTAAGAAACGAATATCACAATCTCCTGCGACGCATATTTTATACTGAACTAGCGGACCTCGGCGTGCTTTGCTACACCTACAAAAAAAAATCAAGAAATTCTAAAGTAAACTGTATGAAGTATGTTAAAATATTTGTTTTAATCGAAAAACTTTATTCTCAAACCAGAATTTTTGTTAATTTAAAAAAAATATTTTTTTTTCATTTTTATTTTTTCCTACTCTTTCTCTCTCTCTTTCAACACCACATACAACGTAATGTACGCATATTTTGGAATTTTACATGTATTTGTTGTTGTTGCATGTATTTTGTATGGGCAGCGCCCAATGTTCACTAAAATGGTCCTATTTCTGGCACGGCTGCGCCAATCTCATGAAAACTTCACATTAACCTTCTCCTAATATCACTTTATACCTCCTAATTTGGTGCAATTTGATCCGGTGGTTCTCAAGTTATAGGCGTTCATCAAAATTTGCATTGATTTTTATACATATAGATACATATACATTTGTGATCAAAATCTTAATGTTGTTGTTGTTGTTGTTGTCGTCGTCGTTGTTATTATTATTATTGTTATTTTATTGTTATTGTTGTGGTATCGGGTGGCTAACTCCATGCGATGATTCGTTGTATGCGGAACATACGTTGGGTATGTCAGGATCGAATCTGGTTAGGTAGGAGTTGAGTTTACTATAATACCCAGACCTTAATTACGCCATCAAAATCTTAGTTGTATGTAAACATGTAATGGACTGTTAGTCTGTTCGTCTGTTAGTCTGTTCGACTCCTTAGTGCGTGAAAGCAGCAGGGATTTTATTTTCGTCGTGTTGGTAATACGGTAGTGTAACCCATGATAAACAGAGCAGCGGAAGACTTTCAGCTGTAACTGACGAAATGTCTGAAAAAATCGAAATCGAATCGAAGCGCTTGTTGTTGTAACCGCAGAAAAATTTCCCAAATTGTTCTTCGGGAATATTGCGGGAGTGACAGTCCTTGGCCGGATAAAAATCTGGTCGTTCCGGTATAAATACCCGACTGTCGCGGGAACTATTGGATTTTAGTCGCCTCTTACGACAGGCATGCCTTACCGCGGGTAAATTCTTGAACCCGTAACCCGCAGGGGGTCGCAAATGCACTTCGTGACGATCGCAGATTGCCTGTTTTCGCAAATTTAAAGATCTCTACCGCACGAAACAATTAAACTCTACTCTGACAACTAGTTGGATAAATGCACTTCCGATGCGCTTAAAAGTGTTCAAAGATTTATCTTGATAAGGCTGATTTTGAAACCCAGATAGCGGATTATGCGGTATATTCCAAGTTGACGAGCTTCTAAGAAAACTCACTCTTCACCCTGCTATCAAATAGCCGAAGTCGTAATGCACATCTCTGACCCCCTGGTGGTCTACTCTTGAACAAATAAACTATAGCGTTTGCTCGGCTGGGTAATGAGGTTGCTCGATCACGGAACCCTGATCAAGCGCACTTACACCTACAGACCCGTTTTGATACCTATCCGGTGAAGGAGATTCCTCTCACCTTTGCAAATGATCAGCCAATTCGTGCCTTTTATGAAGTTCAGTATATTATTAATGCATAATTAGAAATGCAAGTTCTACCAGGCAAGCGAAATAGAAATTAACAAGAAAGCCAAAATCGAAAAAAAACGGTAACACATGAAGGTGCGAGTTTTATGGTTTTGGTGGAGGTTTCTTGTAAGTCGAAGACCCATCAATTGGATTAAGAAAAACGTGCTAGAATATCATATTCCCATACATTAGAGAGAATGTCGACATTCCAGCAAGACAACGGTCCCTACCACACAAACAAAGTGGGTAAAAAGCAGTTTGTGGAATGTAAAGTCTACGTCCCCCCTTCGAAAATTTGTAGACTAATGTTAGGCAGCCAGTAGACCGACGTAAGCCGACATCAACAACCTAACTATGGAAGGATGTGTAAAACGATTTCGCTTGAGCGATGGCAAAAACTTGTTTACTCAATGTTACGTCCCTAAGCTGCAAGAATAGAAATTAAGATCCACATAACTGCAAACAAAAATACTAGTGTTTTAATAATAGACAATATGCAGTATGAAAAGAAAAAGAGACATACATCTTCTTCTTCTTCTTTGGCGTAGGCATTGCTTACGCGATTACTAACAATAGCTTATCCTTTTGGTCCTTCTTTTCGCTGGTTGGTGCCAGTTGGAAATACCAAGTGAAACCAGGTCGTTGTCCACCCGATCCTTCCAATGGTGTGGATCTTTTCTTTCCTCTTTCTCTGTTTCCAAAAGCAGGTACTCCATCGAATACTTTTAAAACTGCAGCGCTTTCAGCCATTCGGACGACATGATATAGCCAGCGTAGCCGCTGTTGTTGTTGTTGTAACCGTAGAGAAATTCCCCGAATTTGGCTTCGGGTAATATTGCGGGAGTGACAGTCCTTGGCCGGATAAAAATCCGGGTCGTTTCGGTATAAAGACCCGATTGTCGTGGGAACTACTGGATTTTAGTCGCCTCTTGCGACAGGTATGCCTTACATCGGGTAAATTCTTCAAGCCCTAAACCGCAGCTGCTATCTCTTGGTCTCTTGGTCTCTTGATTCGCTGAACTATGTCAATGTCACCGTATAACTCGTACAGCCTATCGTCCCATTATCTGCGGTATTTGCCGTTGCCAACGCGCAAAGGACGAAAAATCTTTCGTCCAGGCTTCTGCACCACATGTCAGGACGGGAATGATGAGCGTCTTGTAGAGTTTGGTTCCGATTCGTCGAGAGAGGATTTTACTTTTCGTTTGCCTACTCAGTCCGCCTGTTTGGCAAGAGTGATACCGCGTTGGATTTCAAGGCAGATATTCCTATGGTTCCTAGATAGACGAAATTATCTACGACTTCGAAGTTATGACTGTCAACAGTGACATGGGGGCCAAGTCGCGAATGAGCTAACTGTTTATTTGATGATAGGAGATATTTCGTCTTGCCCTCGTTCACTGCTATGCTAGACCCACTCGCTTCGCTTCTTTGTCTAACCTGGAGAAAGCAGAACTTACGAAGCGGCTGTTAAGACCAATTATATCAATATCATCAGCATACGTCAATAATTGTACACTCTTGAACAAGATTGTATCTTGTCTGTTTGGCTCTGCAGCTTGTTTATTGAAGAAACTACGTGATAAAGAGTCACCATGTTCGAAACCTCTTTTGATATCAAACGGCTCTAAGAGGTCTTTTCCAATTCTTACTGCGCTTCTACCATTACCCAGAGTCAGTTTACATAGCCGAATGAGTTTTGTAGGGATATCAAATTCAGACATAGCGATGTTAAGGCAGATCCTTATCGTGCTGTCGAAGGCAGCTTTAAAATCGTTGAAAAAAATGGTGTCTTCTCCAAGATTGTGAATATTTAGTCTATGGTGGATTTGCCAGGTCAATTTCTTGACGGTGGACTTTAATCTTTCACATATACGGTAGATGATAGTACCTTTTAAGCGATATTTAGGAAGCTTATCCCACGATAATTCGCGTAGACCGTAGGATCTCCCTTCTTTCGGATTGGGCAGAGCACACTTGGGTTCCATTGAGTACACTTTTGAAAGAGAGTACCCGCGATACGTTTGCGCAGTACTAAATATTTGACCGCAACTGTAACTATTTTCTTAAGCAAACACGCATCAAAGCTTCTTTAGAATCAAACGATTGTACTTTAATTGGTTTTTATTTTTTTAATTTTTGTATATATATATATATATATATTTTTTTTTTTGTGTGAAATTTTCTTCAACTTCTGTTTTAATTAATTTTAATTTCAAGTCCTTGCATTTCATTTTAATCTGAATTCTTTTGGACGTCACACAATTTTTTTTACTTTATTGATAACAACAATCCATTATACTCGTACATACAAACGCTCGAAATACGCAATTTCAGTTACACTCATGCCTTGCATTTGTCTGAAATTATACCATTTTATTCAAGAATTTCCATAATAAACAAATATTTATACAAAATACTCGTCTACAAAGTTTATAATGAATGCATAGTGTGTGTATGAAGCATTGAAATGTCAACAGCAATTAGAATAATGTATAAAGCTTTAAGTATTGTTGTTGTTGTTATCAATAAACAGTTATTGCATGCCTTGCCTTTCGCTATTCGCTATTCATACTCGTATGCACTCGTATTTATTTAAAATTAACTTCCTTCCGCTTATCATGCCATACACTCTGTATTGAGCGGGTACTAGTGTCAGCTGTAGTGGAGAGAGGGAGAGAGAGAGAGAGAGAGAGAGAGCAGGCAATGTTTGTTATTATTATTTTTTATTGTTGTGATGTATATAATCTATACATATGTATATGTATCTATATGTAGTTATAATAATAACTCAGAAATTAGTCGATTTTTATCTATTGCTGAGTGACTACTTTATTGTTGCTTATTATAGTTATACATAATTGCTCTCACACTATCACTACTTTCCGTAGTTGTTATTATTGTTGGCTGCCACACAAGCTTTGCTGACTTTCTTTTTATTTATTTATAACTGTTTGCTATCAGTTTTTCCAACGAATAATTAAATACATACAATATTGTCGAATGTCTATTAAATATATGTATGTACATGAAAGGTCAATTCAAAAGTCCCCGGCTTACCATAGTAAAACACATTTTTTTGGGAAAATTTAATTTTTTTTTATTCCCGTACATAGTTCCCTTCCAGGATGATACACTGATTACAGTGACCCTCCAACTTTTCGATAACATTTTTGTGTTGCGATTTGTCCTTTGCTTCAAAATAGGCCTCAGCTTCGACGATCACCTATTCATTCGACGAAAATTTCTGCCCAGCGAGCATTCTTTTGAGATCTGAGAGCAGGAAATAGTCGCTAGGGGCCAGATCTGGAGAATACGGTGGTTGCGGAAGCAATTCGACGCACAATTAATGGACTTTTTGCCATCGATTTCACTGACTTCTGACACGGTGCACGGTCTTGGTGAAACAACACTTTCTTCTGCCTCAAATGCAGCCGTTTTTCGGCGATTTCGTTCTTCGAACGATGCAATAACGCTATGCAATAGGCGCTGTTGATGGTCATTCCTTTTTCAAGTTAGTCAATCCCAAAATACAGACGCCATAATCTTGCGTGCCGAATGTTGCCTTTTTCCGCGCTTTGAAGCAGGCTCATCGTATACAGTTCACTCGGATGAATGTCGATTGTCCAATCGGGAGTGAAATGATGTAGCTATGCTTCATCCACTGTCACATACCGTCGCAAAAACTGGGGTCTATTATGCTTGAACATTTCCAAACACTGCTCCATCAATCATCAACTCGTCGTTGTTTTTAGTCAAAAGTGAGTCCGGGCGCACCCACTTTGCACAGAGCTTTTTCATACCCAAATGCTCGTGAATGATATTGTAACGTTTTTCGTAGCTACCCTCGAATATTCCCGAAATTCTTCGGGTCCGATCACTAGATTGCTAAATAATAGTCCAAGATTTGTTCGACTCGTCGGCCTCTTAATCATCAGGAATTTACTCAACGTTTGTTTAGTCCTCAATAATTACAATTCTTTACAACACACAATTGTTTTCCGCTTCACACAGTTTATCCGTTTCTAAAACGAACAGCTTACAGCAATGTTAAAACCACTGCGTTTGATACTCGTCTCTCCCTGTGATAGTTGCTGCCGCTCTTTTTATACCTGATTATGACCTTAAAATTCAAGAATAGGCTGATTATTCATTTGCCTGCGATAGCTGCTGCCGCTCTGTTTATGCCTATCGATGGTTGAAACATTCCGTTCAAGAGCTAACTCGTCTGCCTGTAGTAGTTGTTGCCGCTCTCTCGTCTCTTTCCTTTGTATTGGGAGTTTCCCTCACACTACACACTATCATTGTTTGTCCTTGGTACGGGGAATTTCCATCATACAGCCGCTCCTTTTGTCCGTCCTTCGTATTTGGGATTTCCGTCACAATATGATGTATACGTTCAGTTGATATCTATAGATTACGCTCATTCAAAATCATTTTATGGATTTTTTTTTTATGTTTTCGTCGGTAACAACCTCTTTTGGGCGTCCACTGCGCTCACTGTTTTCCATGCTCATTTCACCACGTTTAAGCTTGGCATACAAATCTTTGATGGTAGGTCATCAAGCCAAGTTTTTGCTTCAACCGTATTTTGTGCCTTTAAAAAGCAATATTTTATCAACATGGGAAATTTCTTTTCATCCATTTTTTTTCACAATAACAGAAGTTACACAGCTGTCAAATTTATACACACGTCTTTTGAAGGCTAACTAAAAATAATATGGATTTAATTCCTCCTCCTAATTCCATCTATGTGTCAGGCCGGGGATTTATCAATTGACCTGTTATAAGTTTGTATGGAATTGCATTTAGGCCAACATGATTGCTATAGAGCTATTTCAATGGACTTGTGGTTAAAAAACTTGTGAAAACAATTCAAAACTTTTTTATATTATTGAATTTTAAGCATATTTGTATGTACACTGTGTAGAAAAAGTCTGCGCACATCGATATCAACAAGAATAACTCGTTGAAAAAAGGCCTTTATATACTTTTTATAAAATCCCATTAATTTTATATTTATTAAAGAATATTAAACTTATAGTTTTATAAAAATAAAAGTGATTATTTTTCTAGGAATAACATATAAAACAATGGAAAACATAAAGACGACTAGAAAATCCATTAGAAAAAGTCTGCGTACAAGGTACTTAAGGCGAACAAGAATATTCCTCTCCCGAATTCCGCCGAAAGTTTAAGAGGAAGTATAAGCTCCCATATTTTACTCATTTTTACTGTATTTCTGTTTCAGGTGTGATTGTACCTAGGTATTTGACCTCAGTAAACAGATTGATCTCGATGCCTTTGAGTAAGGGCGGTTTAAAAGCAGGTGACCTGAACCTTTTGGGGGGAGGAACCTTTGGGGATCTCGATCTTTTTAAGATTTACAACCGGGCCGCAGTCATTGCAAAAGCTGCTTACTATGTAGAGGTCATTTTGAAGTAGATAATTTTGAATGAGGAGTTGTTTTCCAGTCATTATGAGGGCGATGCCATCAGTGCATGCCACAACACATAACGACCCGTCCTTCCTCACGAACGCAGCAACATGCTCACAGCAGTGTGACACCAAAGAAGGGGAGAGAGAACTTCACTCTGGGAGTACCCCTTTTGTCATACCTGGTTACGAATGCTCCTCCTAATTCAGAATGAGTTTTACAAAGTGCGCCCCAAAACTGATTTATCATATTGCAGTTGTTACTATCTCGAGGAAGAGGTTATTAAAAACGCCTTATCTCGGTATAACAAAATTACATAGAATGTTACACCCGAATTTCTGGGAGCTTGGTTACGTCCGCAATAATGCAGTAACTAGTTCAGTTGGAAAAACCAAAATTGCTGTCCCTGCGGCATGAGAAAGCCAAGTGCGTTTTTTTCAAATTTTGGGAAAATTTGCTCAATCTCTATGACCCTGAAATCTATTACAAAAAATAATTGACTGAAAAATGCTTAGAAAAATTACACCCATCCCTTTGCGTGTGTAAGGGTAAGCAAAAGCAAATCTTAAAGCATAACAGATTTGCCGAAAGACATTCTTAATTTTAAGTAATGCATTAGAAAAAAAAAGAAAGGACTTTTTTCCGTGCCGAAGTCTACACCTTGAGTCGTCTCAAGCTGTCATGTCATTTTTGTTCAGTATTGTTTGGCATTGCATCATGGAAAGACCTACGCCTGAACAACGTGTACAAATCTTTCAACTTTATTACGAAAATTCACGTTCTGTAAAGAATGTGTTTCGCGCGCTTCGCTCAACTTATGGTCAACATAATCGGGCTACTGAGCGTACTATTCGCAACACCATCACCCATCTTGAGACACAGCATTCATTATTGGATAATATTCGAGCGAATAGACTATGTCCAGCACGTAGTGAAGAAAATATGACGGCCGTAGCTGGGAGTGTACACGAAGACTGTGGAGAGTCGATTCGGCGCCATTCGCAGCAACTCAGACTGTCGTATGGTACGACTTGGCGCATTTTACATTGAGATCTTAAATTGAAAGTGTACAAAACATAACTTGTGCAAGAACTGAAACCGCTCGACCTTCCCAAGCGACATCACTTCGCTCTAAGGGCTCTTGAAAAGTTCCAAGAAGATTCGACGTTTTCGAGCCAAATTTTGTTTAGCGATGGGGCCCATTTCTGGCTCAATGGGTATGTAAATAAGGAAAATTGTCACATTTAGGACGAAGAGCAACCTGAAGAGATTCAAGAGCTGCCATTTCATCCAGAAAAAACAACGTTTTGGCGTGGTTTGTGGGCCGGTGGAATCATCGGTCCGTATTTCTTCAAAAATAATGCCGATGAGAACGTAACCGTCAATGCCGACCGCTATCGCACGATGCTAACCGACTATTTGATGGCTGAAATGGAAGCTCGTGATCTCCGCGACATTTGGTTTTAACAAGACGGCGCCACTTCCCACACATCGCATCAATCAATGGATTTATTGAGAGAACACTTTGGTGAGCAGATAATTTCACGTTTTGGGCCGGTCGATTGGAAACCTAGATCGTGTGATATCACACCGTTAAACTTTTTCCTGTGGGGATATGTAAAGTCTAAAGTCTATGCGGACAATCCTGATTCGATTCAGGCCTTGGAGCAAAACATCACGCGTGTCATTCGCCAGTTACCATTTGAAATGCTCGAACGAGTCATCGAAAATTGGACTCAACGGATGGGTTATCGCCAACGGCGAACATGTGAGAGATAATCTTAAAAAAAAAAAAAAAAAATTCCAAAGAATGTTTTTTCGAATGATAAAAAAAATTCCCCATTAAATTTAAATTTTCTGTTTTTTTTTTCTTTCTTAAAGTAGGGAACCTCGTTATAAAATAACATCAAAATGGGCAAAAAAAACGAATTATCAAGTCCACACATACAAAAGTATATATTATGTCATACACCACCTACACATACATACATAATATCATATGTTACAATGTTTATGTGGAAAATAAAAAACTTTTAAAAGAAAATTCGGCAATGAACCGAGGGGATTTTACACAAAATCAGGCACGTTCAGCATACAAAACGTGTATGTATGTTATGCATGAGCAGCATGTTTTAAACACATTTTTATTTATTTATTTAATTTATTTTTTAATTCTGTTCAGCATGCATTTTATATAAATTTTTTGACATCCCCAAGAGATGTATAGCTTTGGCTATGAATTTGACACGCTCTTGCCCATACAAACATACATGCATATAGTGTGTGTATTATTTATTTATGCATATATATATACTACGTAACTGAGTATAAGTCTAATTTATTAAAGTCTCATATGAAATTTTTTGATTGAAGAGAGTTCATAAATTGCTTCATTGGAATTGTGTTTCTCACGGCAATGCTTCGGCGTTTAGAATTTCCATAAAAATTTTGAGCAATAAAGTAACGGTTTAGTTGGAATACAAATTGCATGCATGTGAGTGTAAAAATGGGTCTAAATGTGTGTAAAAAAAGTTAGAAATAAGGGTATGCTTTGATGAGTAATAATATTGAAATATGATGTTTGACCTGGCGCCAAGAGTGAGTGGAATTTTTTGCCACTATAATACCTTTTCCCTCATAAATAGGACTTAAAATATATTTTTCACGTTCTAAAGCTTCTTTATACAATGTAATACATATGTATATAGAGATATTTTGTCAATATTTAAACTGTCAATATACCGTGACAAACGCACGCGTAAACAAAACGTATCGCTGGCATCTTTAAAGTGCTTAATTTTACTAGTTCATTCTGCATCAATTTACTCAATAACATATTTGGCTCATACTATAGGTACATGACTTCCCTGAACTCCGTCGCTTATAGCTTATAGTCCTTGCACAAAACTATAAAATCGAATACTGCCCAGACCAGCAACCCAAATTATAGTAAAAAATATTTTTTGTCAGTGTGTCCGCTGCTTGGCAGAGAATGTCAACCCCGTCGAGTGTATTTTTGACATGAAATATCAGGTCAAATGAAAAGTCCCCGGCGGTACATTAGCACAGCACATTTTTTTTTCATTCGAAGAGCATTTCTTCTCAGCGAGCACTTTTTTGAAATCTGAGAACAGTAAATACTCGCTTGAGGCCAGATTTGAAGAATACGGTGGATGTGGAAGAAATTCGAAGCCCAATTCATGTAGATTTTTGTCATCGATTTCACTGACTTGTGACACGGTGCATTGTCTTGGTGTAAAAACACTTTCTTTTTCTTCAAATGCTGCCGTTTTTCGCCGATTTTGTCCTTCAAATGGTCCAATGTCACTATGTAATAGTCGCTGTTGATGGTCGTTCCTATTTTAAGGTAGTCAATGAAAATTATTCTACGCGCATCCAAAAAAAACCATAATCCTTGCCAGCCGATTGTTGCGTTTATGCACGCTTTGGAGTGGGCTCAACGTGTGCAATCCACTCGGATGAGTGTCGATTGGACTTCGGAGTGAAATGGTGTGGCCATGTTTCATCAAACTTAACATACCTATCCTTAATGGTTGATTTTCCTGGGGCAGTGTCCGGAAACTCATCATCAAGCCAAATTTTTGCTTTAATTGTATTTTTTCCCATCAAAAGACAATATTTTATCAACACGCGAAATTCCCTTTTATCCATTTTTGTTTACAATAACAAAAAATGCTTCACTCAAAATGCTTTGATTATACACGCATCTTTTGAAGGTTAAGGCTAACTAAAAATCTATATAGATTTAATTCTAGTAGAGACATCTATATGTCAGGCCGGAGACTTTTCAATTGACCTGTTCAGAAGGTCCTCCTAACGATCCATTGGGCGTTCGGAGGCGGCTTAGAAAAAAAATGTAGATCCTTCCATTTTTTGGTTTGAGATTCAATACGCAGATCACCTTTCAGAGGAGGAGCTTAGGCGAAAATCTATTTCTCGATTTTTTGGAAATGAAAGTTTAAAAAAATGAAAGAAATATGTACAAATGTTGTTATCTCTCTTCGCCTTTTTATATTTATTTCAAGTTCTGGTTTTTTTGTATACAAAATAATAATGTTTACCCTTGCCATTTTGCCAATTTTCTTCGCAGCTAAAACGTAGCCGTCCTTGCAAATTTTCTTTCGGCTTCTTTTGTGCTTATTTCCAATTTTCATCGTTAGCATTTCCGTTTCTTTTGTTGAAAAAATTAAAAAAAAATTGTTTGCCATTGCTGCGTTGCCATTTTTTTTTTGGGAACATACTCAGCTCGTTCTTGCTGACATAGTGTTCTATACACTTCGCAAGAGCTATCATTGTTTCGTTATAATTCGTAGAAATTATACTAGCCTTTTTCATTGTGAGGCACTACCTTTGTTCGTACTTCTTCTTCTTCCTCCTTGGCGTAGGCACCGTTTACGCGATTGTAGCCTCATCAAAAATAGCGCACCACTCGTTCCTTCTCTTCGCTGTTTGGTGCCAGTTGGAAATACCAAGTGAGGCCACGTCGCACTCCACCTGATCCTTCCAACGGAGTGGAGGTTCTCCTCTTCCTCTGCTTCCGCCAGCCGGTACTCCATCAAATACTTTCAAAACTGGAACGCTTTCATTCATTCGGACGACATGACCTAGGCAGCATAACCGCTGCCTCTTGATTCGCTTCTTTGTCTAACCTGGAAAACGCAGAACTTACGGTGCGGCTGTTATGACCAATGATATCAATGTCAACGGCATACGCCAACAATTATACACTCTTGGAGAAGATTGTACCTGGTATATTTAGCTTTGCAGCTCGCATTATTTTCTCCAGCATCAAATTGAAGAAATCACATGATGAAGGGTCATCCTGTCTGAAACCCCTTTTGGTATCGAACGGCTCGGAGAGGGCCTTACCAATTCTGACTACGCTTGTGGTGTTATCCAGGGTCAGTTTATGTAGCCGTATGAATTTGTGGGGATATCAAATACAGACATAGCGGCTTAGAGGCAGTTCCTTTGTTCGTACTATGTTGTCAATTTTCCGCAAAAGTAATTTTTGTGCTGTGTAAGTTATTTATTTATTCAATGAATCAGCGCATTCCGCACATATAGTATATTTGAAAGTATATTTCTCACTACTCTGTTGCCACTTTTCTTTGGTAATTTTGAATTTTTATTTTAGAATATCTGCACTGAAGTATTCGTGGAAGCAAAATTATGAGTTTGATTCCGGAAAATCCCATTTTATAGCTGCAACACTGTTGCCAATTTTCTTTTTGAGAATCTATACTTAACAGCAATTATAGCAAACAGTGTTCATCGTGTTGGGTTTGAAATTTTTTTTTGTTACGTAGGCAAACGTTTTTGCACTGTTGCCAATTTTTGTCGTTCAATTATTCTCTCTTATACTCGTCACTTTAAAGCTGAGCAAAGAATCTCAAGTTTCTCATGAATATAAATAATTATTTATGCCATGTATATATGTATATAACTACAATGTTGCCAATTTTATTTTGTAATACTATTCGTCTACACCTGTAGCATGCGAGAAGAATATTTATTTCATTTTTGGAAATACATATAAAATACAAATTTTTTGCAGAAGGATTTCACTGGAGTATTTTTTGAATTGTCAATTGGATTGTTGGAAATCGCATTTTTTACTTTATTTTAACTGTGTTGTCACTTTTCCTCTCCTTCTAGTTCATAAGTGATTTTGTATATCCAAGCTATTATTATCTAGTATTATTTTGAGAATTTATACTTGGAAATGGAAATATTCTTTATCGAGTTTGCGTTTATAAATTTTTGCCGCTCATAAAATGTGTATGTGCACTGTTGCCAATTTTCATCAATCAAATTTAAATGAAAATTCGTGATTTCGGAAACAATTTCAATAAATTATGCATGCTTTTGCATATTAAACAGTTAATGTAATCCCGTGTATGCTGTGCTGCATTTTTAATTATTTTCTACGTAAAACCACATAAAATTGATATATTGAGCTTTAACTTGTCATTAGCACTAATTAGCATATCAATCATTGTTAAATGTGTTTATTGTGTCTTTCCTGACTTAATATGCTTGTAATGAGAGAGATCGTATAACAGCATAAAGTACATAAGAACTCAAAGGATGTCATAAACTACTGCAACTGACAACTATTGCCCCTGAATCTTATGACTTGATACCAGAATTTTAATTAGCTAACGCAAGCAAATGCCAGAGAATGACAGCAAAAAGGAAAAAAAAATGAGAAGGAAAGGAAGAAAGAAAAACAACTAAATCCCTTAAGCCTTGCAGCCTTTGAATGAAAAAAACTGCTCAAAGTGTGTAATTAATGCCGTCAGCTGGGATAGCCTCTGCATATTAACAGCTGTCTGACCCAGATTTTGTTTACCAACATATTTACTCCTTACGCATGCAAGTTTATTGCGCTTTGTGCGTAGATGCGTAATAATATTTTGGTTACGAACGGCTACTTGACTGCCTAACCGCCCAACTGACAGGCTGACTCTCCACAAAAGGACTGGTTAAAAAGTTTGTAATACAATTAGGTGGCAAGTGAAAGAAAGGAAAATAACAGGACAAACAACAAGTGTAGACAATGGAAAAAAAAACAAGAGAGACAATGAAAAAAGGGAACAAAAATGGAAGGAAAAAGGAAACAAAAAAGGAAGGAAAAAAAGAAGCACAAAAAAAACGCGCCGTCATACGTAGAGAAATAAATGTGAAGAACAACCAGGCGTATGAGCAACTTTGCGTCGAGCTGTGAAGGAATGTTGTTTACGTAAATTTTCTAGTATTTGTAATGTTCACTTGTAACAGCTGTGACGTAAGATCAACCAGAAATGAAAAAAAATATTATAGTCAGTAAAAATGCTAAAGTTATAGATATTAAGAGTTTTTATGAAAATTTTTCACACGCACAAGTAAATCGATAAATATTTTCTTGCGCAAATATACATATTTTTGTCATTATTCTATGCTGCTTAGCATCAAAAAAGCATTAAGAAAAGATGAAGAAAAAAAACATTCATCATAGCAATGAGATTCCGGTGCTGCCCACATTATTTTACGTACATTCATACATATTCCTTCTTAAATTTACTTATTCACTTCGCTTGACTCTCATACGTTCATATTTTTTTTCTTTTGGTTCCTGTTTATAGACATTCCATTCATCTCTTTTTCAATTTATCACGTAAAAAATAAAATAAAAAAATCATTGCGAAAATTAACTAAATTACATACTAACCCACACTTGAGCCGTTTAAGCAGGCACTAAGAAGGCAATAAGGAGACGGAAAGTCGAAAATATAAAAGGAAATGAAAATTTCACAGGCTTTGCATAGCTTATGGGATTTTAGTTGCACATGCGGTCATCTATTCAATACAGTTAAAGTTGCTGCTTTCAATGAAAAAAAAGAAATCCTGGAAAGGAAACATTTAAACCCCGCACCAAAGGCGTAGACATAAAACGAACTTCTCTGAAACGGATATCGAATGCTTGAGAAATTGCTTACTTTCCATCAGAGCTAAAGTGCAGGATTGTCCATTTTACAGTTTCCAAAATAAACGTAAATAAAATGCATTTAAAATGATTTTTTCATGAAATTTATATCTTATTATAGTGTGAACCTTGGCATTATATGTGAAACACTACATTATTCAAATGACCGCCTTGTGAATCTTTGCAAACTTCCATCCATTTGAGGTAATTTTCGACCACTTTATGACACATATTGTTCGGTATCTCAGTCATAACTATACGAATGTAGGTTTTCAAGTGCTCAAAAATATCACATCAAGCTTTACTCGCATAAACACGGTCTTATCGAAACTACAAAAAAAATTTCCAAAGGTGTCAAATCGCAGCATCTCCTTGGCTAATTAACATCGCCAGGACGAGATATTACGCGGTCAAGCCATATTCGCTCATGCTGTGTGGCATGTGGCACCATCTTATTGGAATCACATATTGCCCAAGTCATGTTCTTCAATTACAGGCCAAAATAGGTCGGATATTATCCTACCATAACGCTCCGAATTGACAGTGACAGTCTCGTCGTTATCGTTTTCAAAGTAGTAAGGACCAATCACACCTCCGTACCAAAGAGCGCACAAGACAGTAAGTTTTTTTTTTTGGCCTCTCTTCAATTATTTGAGAATTCTCGGAGCCCCAAATGCGTCAATGATTTACATATTATTTACATATCCACCGAGTGAGAAATGTGTCGCGTAGCTGAAGAAAATTTTTTCTTGGAATAATCGTGGTCCAATGCTTGTTGCTCAAGGACCCAATCGACGTAACTACAGCGTTGTGAATGGTCAGCTGGCTTCAATTGTTGTGTGAACTGGACTTTATATGGATGTAGGTGTAATTCCAAGTGCAAATACGCCATTATGTGCCGTAAGAAAGTCTCAGCTCTTTCACTTACAGTAGCGTTATCTGAAGTGGAACAAGCAAAATGATGCTGCACATGAATTATAATATCTGCAACCGATCCAGTTTCTACTCTCTTGATGCTAGAGAAAATAATACGAGCTACAGAGCTAAATAGACTGTTGGCGTATGCCGATGATATTGATCTAATTGGTCATAACAACCGCTCTACGTTCTCCAGGTTAGACAAAGAAGCGAAGCGACAGTCATCGCATTCGCGACTTGGCTCCCACGTCACTGTTGACAGTCATAATTTCGAACTCGTTGATAATTTTGTCTATCTAAGAACCAGCATTAACAACACCGAAAAATGTCAGCCTTGAAATCCAACGCAGAATCACTCTTGACAACAGGTGCTACTTTGGACTGAGTAGGCAATTGAAAAGTAAAGTCCTCTCCCGACGAACCAAAACCAAAATCTACTAGTCTCTCATCATTCCCGGCCTGACATATGGTGCAGAAGCCTGGACGATGTCGACAGCCGATGAGTCGGCTTTAGGAGTTTTTGAGAGAAAATTTTGGCGGAAGATTTATGGTCCTTTGCGCATTGGCAACGGCGAATACCGCAGACGATGGAACGATGAGCTGTACGAGCTATACGACGACATTGACAGAGCTTAGCGAATAAAGAGATAGCGGCACGCTGGCTAGGTCATGTCGTCCGATTGGATAAAAGCGCTCCAGCTTTGAAAGTATTCGATGGAAAACCTGCTGACGGAAGCAGAGGAAGAGGAAGATCTCCACTCCTTTGGAAGGATCAGGTGGAGTGCGACCTGGTATCACTTGGTATCTCCAACTGGCGTCAAACAGCAAAGAGAAGAAACGAGTGGCGCGCTTTTATTGGTGCGGCTATAATCGCATAATCGGTGCCTACGCCAAAGAAAAAAATAAGAATATCCAGCCTCTTCAAAATTCCTTAAAATTTTCCAAATCCTTGAGTAGTTGCACCATAATTTCCTTTTAAAGCACGAAACGTGGCCACGTTTGAATCACTATTTTTGTAGTAGGTTCCAACAATTTTAACGCGTTGTGCGGTTGTTAAGCGATCCATTTTCATAAATGCCCGACTTTTAACTAAAATAAAACATATTTGGTTTGACAGTTATGTTTGACAGATGTCAAAGTACAGCCCTGCACTTTCGAATCCAGTAAGTGGATAACTTTTTAGTAACGTTTTAGAGCCTTCAGCATGGCATTTGCTACAAATCCAACTTCACTTTGCTCTTTTCTTCATCCAGGCAACCCAAGGGTCAATGTGTTGACGTCAAGTTCAAGAGCAAAAGCTTAGAGCCTTCAAAATTGAAACCAAAATTTATTATGTGATATAAATGATGAGTATGAATGAGTCAAATGGTCAGTGATAAGTGATTAAAATAATTTAGGAATTGCAGAGAGTTAAGCTACACCTCGGTAATTTTCAACCAAAGATCCGTTTCCATTTTTATGAAGGGGTATAATAATAGATTCTTTCCATACAGATGGAAAAATACTCGCTTTAAGTGATAAATTGAATAAATCAGTAAAAGGTTCGAAAATGTACTCAGCACATTATAAATATTAAATTTTCCTTTTTAGAAATTGAAAAAATTAATCGAAATTTTGTAGTTTAAATAATTTCAGAGAATTTTGAAACTCCGAAAATATGCAAACTAAATTGAGAATAAAAAATTATGCTATTTAAAGAAACTCACAGAGTAGTATAGACAATTAAAAATGTTTACCTCCGTATCCTCTTCTTTTACGATAAGGCTTTTTACGACAAACGGACTTGTTTAGGTAGGTGCAACGGAATTTTACTTTCTGAAACTGCACAGAGGAAAGTATAAAATTTTAAAGAGTCTAAATCCTCAGTGCTTTCCAGCAGAAGCGAAATGAGTAAATCATGTGAGCACTTCATTGTGTCGATTTTATTTAGGGTTACATGTAGGCGCTATAGATGGCGAAGAAGAAGGTAAATTCGTAAAATTATAGAGAGAAAGGCTGAAACGCGGAAATTTTTTTCAGGTGACCTATTTTGAAAAATTTGTGGTTGAGATAAATCAAAGCAAACGCAAAATGTCTTAAAATATGTATTGGAAATCGAAAGCACAACGTAGAGGAGGTGAAACTGAAAACCTTTTGGTCAAAAACATAGCCAAACCTTTTCTACAACTGCTTAAGCTTTGTTCTGACTTTAAAAAAAATGTCAATGCTGTTCACACAAGCACCTAATTAACTAATTGATATCTCTTAACCAATTGAATCGATAATTGCAGCAAAATTGATCTAATATAAACTCAAGAAATTTGTTTGACTTAAACAAACATCCAGAAATGCGCAAAAGTAAAAAAATCCCAACAGACTGGCGGATAAATAATGGTAAATTTTGGTTAAACTACGCCTAGACTTATAATGCCCGCTAAAGGTTAAAATTAATTCGAGGTGAAGTAGTCGTAGGAAGTCAACGCTCTTTAAGGACCTCTTCATGTCCAATTTTCAAACCTGTTCTAGTCCTCTTAATCTCTTCAACTATTCTGTTCTCCACAACACCCTTGTGGCCTACAAAACAGTGCATATCGTATGCAGTCCGCAGTCACACGTTCTTGTGCCATCCATCCTCTTTTAAATTAATTTTGATTCTGTAGAGAATATTTTTGCGTAAAAAGATACACGAATTTCTTTAATTTAATTGATTGTGTGTGAATACAAAACTAATTACATTTTTCAACCTCTTATACTCTATTTAAAATTTAAAATGTCTTGATTTTGTTTAGAAACAAGTTTTTGACCAACAGATTACACTAATTGATCTTAATTGAATGTGTGTGAACACCGTGTTCAATTAAATTTTTTTTATTAACATTACCTGATGACCTAAACGGGGTTAGGTCGCTGAAAGTGTGAAAGCCCTTGGCCAGATAAAATCAGGGTCAACTCCGGTACGTAGAATCGGCTATCGTGATGGACCATCTAAGATGTAGCTGCGGCCAACATATGAAATAGATAATCTTCAAAAAATAAATGCCAAAGAATGTTCTTTCGAATGATAATAAACATTCCCCATTAGATTTAAATTTTGTGTAATTTTTTTTTAAACCACCTCAGCGGGTTACGCAGCTGCAACAACCAAGATCTATGCATCACTCCCTCACCCCCCGTGTTACGAACGTCCCTCCGAGACATTTCCGACTCATACAATTTAACTGCAACGGACTCCAAGGAAAGATCGACGAGCTAGTCGACCTTATGAGCCGGGAGCGCCTGCCAATAGCTGCGATCCAAGAAACAAAACTGAGCGCCCGCTCAGATCTTCTAAGCCGGGCTGGCCACAATATAATAAGAAAGGATCGCGAGCGAGATCATGGTGGAGACTTGGCCTTCATTTCACATAACACCGTTCATTATCGTCTTATCGACGGTGACATCGACCGCAGGGATACTACCCCAGAATGTTAGACCATAGCAATCCGTTCAGGTGGTGTCGAGCTCGAAATATTTAAATATGCATTCCTCCAGTTACAGAGGCGAAAACCGTTCGGTTTTGGATGACTTTAACGCGCATCACGATCATTGGTATTCCTGCCTGTCAAATGACTCCACCAACGTCACCCATGGAGAAAAGACTCCATCAAATTGTCGCGAAAGCCTTCAAATCCATCGACCCCGATGGAGTAAGCATGTTGATGTTAAAACATTCGTGTTTCGCATACGACTACCATTGTAACCAAAGTACAGAGCCACAACAAAATCCTCAAACCGCTAGCTGGTAGCACCTGGAGAAAAGACGAGGAAACGTTGTTGGCAACGTACGGTCGTAAACTATGCTGCTCCGATTTGGTCGCCGGGTACTAGCGAGACGCAGTTGAAGATGCTACAAACATGTCAGAACATCGCCTTTCGGACCATGACGGGAAATCTCTTGATGGCGCCGGAGCATCACTTACACAGTAAAACATCTATGCTCCCAGTTAAGGAGCATATTGTTATGCTGTATAAGCAGTATTTGCTCGGATGCTGCCGTAGGAATTATTCCAAGGCATACCTACTAGATGCTGAACCACCACCTAGACACATCAGGAAGGGAGTACTTGACTACCGCGACACCGTACAGCAATACAGACAATACCCGCTCGACAGGACACCATAAACACCATTCACCGAGAGTCCGTTAACACCTTTGTGAACTCTCTTCCTGGGAATGGTGTTCTCGGAGCCCAATCACCACCCATCGCAGAACAAAAGTTCGAGCTGCCTCAAGAGACCCGCGTAACCCTGGCACAATTAAAATCTAGATATTGTAGTAGGCTCAACTCGACACTTAAAACCCAACAAATGTCCTGCATCCAACGAATCCCCGCACGACACTAACCACTGCTTTGCATGCGCACTCAACCCGACTATCATCTAGCACACCTCTACCTCTGTTCCGAAATCGTCGGATCGGCACATTTCCTGTGCCTCCCGTTAGATGACCTCGCTGACTAAGACTGGATCTACTTGACCCTAGGAGGGGTTGTGTAGCCGCTACAACAACAACAAAAACAACAACAACAAAAACAACAACAACAAATTTTTTTTTTACCCATACCACAACATTTTATATAAAATTGTTTCATCTGAATTGAATGTGTGTGAACAACATGTTCAATTATGAAATTTAAAACTTTGTTGTCTCTACTAATTGACCTGTTTCAATCCACTTTTAATGAAAACAAATTATTTTAAGTTAACCAACACACACCCAAAATTAAAGACTAAATGACCATTTCAATAGCACAAAGTCTTCTAGTTTATTATTTTATGATTATCAGTTAATCTGCCGCAATTAAAAATGTTTTTTTTTTCTCCTGGTATACCGCAGTTGTTATTATAATATTTTTTCATCACAAATACAGTTATTTTATACAGTTTTTCTGCCATTCATCATTCATTGTCCTTGTCTCCTGACTAATTGAGACTTTTACACTCATACAACTCCCCGGTTTTTACTGCTGCTGAATTACAATGCAAGGATTATGTTATTTTAATTTTTTTTGTTTTTCATTTTTTTTCATATGCAATGGCACTCAAGTTTTTATGTGCATATATGTATGTGTTTTGTTGTGCATGCGTGATTAATTAGTAATTTTTTTTCTTCGTTAATATTGCATTGTATTTCGCGGATTATTGTGCATTGATGCGTTAGAAAAAGCGCATTTTTGTTTCGTTTAATACTTTCCTTGTAATTTAAAATTTAAATTGAGTTGGAATTTTATGCATTTATTGCGAAAAGCAAAACAAATATAATTGCATTTATTTCATCTTAATATTTAATCACATATTTATTTCGACCGCATTATTTGATTTCAAACTTTTATTCAATTATAATTGTTTCTGTGTTTGTTTTTGAATTCGAAATTACTTTTGTTGTCTCAGCAGCATCTGAACTAGTTTTTGTCAATGTCGATTTTGTGTTTATTCGCATATATATTTATTTTAATTTTAGTTTCAAACTCGTTTGCTCAAGCCATAAGCTCTCTACGTGCTCTACAAGCATTTGTGGAATATTACCGTTATTTAATTAAAATTCGTTGTGACTAAAGTCTAAGTAAAACGATTTAATTGCTTTTAATTTTTTATTACAAACTTTGGTTCGTTTTCTCACATTTATATGTGTTTATGTATGAAGATAGCGCTATGTGGTAGCATATGTATGTGAAAAGTGAAATTTAAATGCCTGAATTTCTTTCCTTATAGCGTGTATAATGTCAATGAGTGTTTGTTATGAGTTTCTATAAAATTTTGATACAACCAGTTTGGGTTTGGAATTCGTGGAAATAAACTTCTTCGATTATATCGTAAGCAATGCCATCAGTATTAATTCATTTGTGAACTAAGCACTGGTTTGATATAAAGGGTGATCCATTTCGAGGTTCCCTACTTTTTTAAAGAAAAAACACAGAAAATTCAAATTTAATGGGCGATGTTTATTATCAATCGAAAGAACATTCTTCGGCATATATTTTTTGAATATTATATCTTTCAAATGTTGACCGCGGCTACGTCTGCGATGGTCCATCCCTTGAGTCCAATTTTCGATGACTCGTTCGAGTATTTCGACTGGTAACTGGCGAATGACACGTGTGATGTTTTGCTCCAAGACCTGAATCGAAGCGAGATTGTCCGCATAGACTTCAGACCTTACATATCCCCATAGGAAAAAGTCTAACGATGTGATATCACACAATCGTAGTGGCCAATCGACCAGCCCAAAATATGAAATTATCTGCTCACCGAAGTTTTATCTCCGAAAATCCTTTGATTGATGCGATGTGTGGGAAGTGGCGCCGTCTTGTTGAGACCAAATGTCGCGAAGATCACGAGTTTCTATTTCAGGCATCAAATAGTCGTTTAGCATGGCGCAATAACAGTTGCCATTGACGGTTACGTTCTGACCGGCACCATTTTCGAAGAAATATGGATTTATGATTCCACCGGCCCACAAACCACACCGAACCGTTATTTTCCTGGATGAAAAAGCAACTCTTGAATCTCTTTAGGTTGCTATTCGTCCCAAATGCGGATATTTTGCATACTCATTGAGTCAGAAATGGCCCTCTTCACTGAAAAAATTTGGCTCGAAAACCTCGGATCTTCTTGGAGTTTTTCAAGAGCCCATAGAGCGAAGCGATGTGGCTTGGGAAGATCGAGCGACTTCAGTTCTTGTACAAACTGTATTTTGCACGCTTTCAATTTAAGATCTCGACGTAAAATGAGCCGAGTTGATCCATACGTAATTCAGAGTTGTTGCAAACGGTGCCGAATCGACTCTCCACGGTCTTCGTGTACAAGTACACTATCAGCTACGGCCGCTATATATTCTTCACTGCGTGCTGTACGTGGTCTGTTCGGTCGAATATTATCCAGTAATGAATGCTGGGTCTCAAGATGGGTGATGGTGTTGCGAATAGTACGCTCAATACGCCGATTATATTGACTATAAGTTGAGCAAAGCGCGCGAAACACATTCTTTACAGAACGTGAATTTTCATAATAAAGTTGAATGATTTGTAAACGTTGTTTTGGCGTTAGTCTTTCCATGATGAAATGCCAAAAACTACTGAACAAAAATAACATGAAAGCTTAAAAAAGGAGCTCTACTTGGATCACCCTTTAGTAATCACTGGTGGAAGTAGAGAAAGACTTGGTATTTCCAATTGGCGCCAAACAAAAGAGGAAGGAATGATGAAGCGGATTGTTGTGAGACGGTAAAGCCCAGAACTCGGCGACTGAGTATCTCTACCACCGCGAATCTGACGCCAAATTTGCGCTACTTTATATGGCCGCTGTATTAAATGTCATAAGGACCTTCTCATTCTATGCCCTTGTCCCTTCCAACGCACTTTTTTCAACGGCGGTGATGTCAGTTTTTAGCCTTACGAGGACATTAACTAGCTGGGCAGCGGTAACTTCCCATCATTTCAGTGTATGCCCTTAAATCATTGTCCTTAATTCGTTTGCAGTGGTCTTCATCAAAAGTGGGGTCTCTCATCCGAGGCATTGTTATCTTTTTCATTGGAATCGGTGTCTACGTGACATTTCCCAAACCCAGGGCTGCACAGCCTCGTTAGGCGAGTAAGTGTACATTTTTTACACATTTAAATGATGATCCGCTTGTTTCAAGATCGACGCTCGCTCGTAGTTGCACCTCTCGTGAACAGACACCGCAGTTAGACTCCAGTGAACCCTTAAAAAGCATATGTCGCGGTGTCTCCACTGAAGCTTTCTCTCTTTTAGCCTTGACCCAAGACTCCGCAAGGGGTTGTTACCGCAATTCGCACAAATGTTTCTCACGTTTACAGGGTGAGGGAGGCCAGAGAAGGAATTGAGTGTAGCCCTCTAACTATAACTGGAGGTTCTAGGTAAGATACTAGTGCCAGTAGTGACTAGTATCTTACACGGAACGCTGGGCTACATTTTTATGCGCGAAAGGTAATAATATTTGTCACTCAAACCCTGAAACCTCTTAGATTGGTATCCTTCCCCGCTTGGTAAAACCGGCAATAGCCGAGTGATTAGCCTTGCGTAGTGTCATTCGAACGGCCAAGATTTGAATTCTGGTTCAACCAACATTCAAAATTATGGAAAATAAATGTTTCTAATTGTGGTCGCCGCTCGGCAGGGAGGTTCAAACCCTCCGAGTGTATTTTTGTAAAAATCCATCTGCCGTTTGGTGTCGGCTTAGAATAAATTGAAGGCCCTTCTTCTTCCTTGGCGTAGGCACAACTTAAGCGATTATCCCGCCACTCGTTCCTTCTCGTACCCTGCACCTCGTATTATTTTCTCCAGCATCAAATTGAAGAAATCACACGATAAAGAGTCACCCTGTCTGAAACTTCGTTTGGCATCGAATGCCTCGGAGAGGTTCTTCCTAATTCTGACTGCGCTTCTGGTAATATCCACGGGCAGTTTACATAGCCGTATGAGTTTTGCAGGAATATCAAATTTAGGCATGTCGACCTAGTGGGAGCTCTCCCCGCCTCCTTATTTTTTAAGCGGCTCATCGTTATTTGAACTTCATCGTAGTTTAATGGATCGTCTACACCATCGTCAACGCTTCGGCTCTCGGATTCGCCATCTCCGGGTGTTCACTGCCATTCAGCAGGCTGGAATATTTTTTCCTCCATACACTAAAATTGCTCTAGACATCTGTCAACAGATTACCTCCTTGGTACCTACATGTGTTTGCTCCGGCATTGAAGTCGCCTTACCTTTGTCGGCTAGCTTCTCAAACTCTTCACCTTTTTTGTCTCGCTTACTCCGCCTTACAGTGAACGAGGTGTTGGAAGACGTCATCCATCGAAAGACCTAGAAAATGAGTTATTTATATCACTCGTACCAAGGGGAAAAGTTTAAAATGACAACAGAATAGATTGTTAGTCTGCAGTAGTAAGGAGTAAACAAAGTTTTCAGTCCAAGTACTTATCACAGCTAAATCGCGATGTATTCAATACTCGCCACGATTGTGCTCGTGATCCGTGTATTATGATCCCTGCAAAGCTGCTCTATTGTTAGTTACACATATACACACATACATATATATATACTATTGTACTTTTCAGCTTAAATAGCACATTCCGCGAACTGAGAAAATTTCCAATCAAATAGCTCCACTGAAACTTTTTTAAAAATAACAAAAAAAAACCGCATTACATTACAAAATCGATAGGATTTCTTTTCAATCGTAGTTACAGTTATCGCCTTCCCCACTTCACTTACAAAGCTCGCAACTGTGGTTAATGGTGGCAGATTTCAACAACAAGCTAGTTATGAACTATTCCTATTTAGTGCAGTTGTTGCAGCGGCTTTGTCAACCCCGTCTAGGGTCAGGTAGGTATAGTCTTAGTCATCGAGGTCATCTAACGTAAGGCCCAGGAAATGTGCTGTTTCGACGGGTTTAGACCAGAGAGAGAGGGGTGTTAGATGAGTCGAGTTAAGTGGGCATTCAAAAAGGTGGTTAGTGTCGTGCGAGAATTCGTTGCATGCGGGACATATGTTGGGTATGTCAGGGTCGGGTCTGGATAGGTAGGAGTTAAGCCTGCTACAATATCCAGGCGTTAATTATGCCATGGTTACACGGGTCTCTTGAAGCTCTTGTTCTGCTATGGGTGGTGATTGGACTCCGCGAACACCATTCACGGGAAGAGAGTTCACAAAGGTGTTAACGGACTCTCGGTGAATGGTGTTTATGGCCTGTCTGTACGCCGTCATGTCCAGCGGGTCTTGTCTGTATTGCTGGACGGAGTCGCGTAATGTTGTAGTCAAAGACTGCACTAAAGAAATGTGTACGTTCTTTCTGTGTAGAATCTTTGTTGAACTTAAGAAAGTCTCAGCTCTTCTTCTTCTTCTTAGTTCTCGTACTTACCGCTCTTTACTGTCGTCATTTCCATGCCACTTTTAATACATTTTATTTACACTAAATAATCCTGCTTTGCTGATGTTCTGCTCCTTTTCCACTACAGGACATCCTGCAGCTAACATTTCCATAATATCCGCCTATAAGGGGGCACCGCTGTTGGCATGACACACACATACAAACACACACACACAAATACTCCACAGCTCAATGATGTTAAAAGGCCTTAATGTTGCTGGCTGACGTTGCTGAAACCACTACGCTGTGTTCTTTGTTGTTGCTGCTGTTGTTGTTAAGGCGTTTTGGTGGTGATAGTGGCGGTGGTGGTGCTTTTGTGTTTTTTCATGCTTAAATCGTCGCTACTACTGCGTCAAATTGCTTGAATAAAAGCGCATACAAATACTTAGCTTCTTTCAGTCTTTTATTTTACTATTTTTTTCATTTTCATTTTTTATTTTTATACTTTTTTTCTAGCAAATACTGCGTTGTCAGTTGATTTGATAGCAAATGCTTGTACTTTGGTACTTTGGTACTTTATTGCAAGGTCATACAACGAAATGCATTTATGCAGTTTGCGTTGTATTTTCCATTCATTTTAATTTATTTTTGCATTTAATAATATTTACAGAATGAGAGCACAGACTCTGATGGTCTTGTCTTCTTTTCTCAGGCAGGTTGTATGGGTAGGAGGAAACTTTTTGATATGTTCTGTCTTGACTCTTTAGTGCCGAGTTGTGCCGAAGTGGTGAAATAGCATATACGAGGTATGTTCAAAGGAAAAGGGGAATTTTGAATTTTTTTTTTGACAAGTACTTATTTATTCATCAATATATATTTTGTCCCCTTCAAAGTAATTCCCCCCGGATATAATACACTTGTGCCAACGCTTTTTCCAATCCTCGAAGCACTTCTGAAATGCGTCTTGCGGTATGGCCATCAGTTCTCTCCGAATCTGACTTGATCTCATAAATTGTGGTAAAATGCTTTCCTTTCATTGGTTTCTTTAGTTTTGGGAATAGGAAAAATTCGCAGCGAGCCAAATCTGGTGAATACAGTGGTTGAGGTATGATGACGGCTTCGTTTTCGACTAAAAAGTCACGAATAAGTATAGTGTGAGCTTGTGCACTATCATGATGTAGAATCCACGATTTGTTTTTCCACAATTCCTATCATTTGAGCCGTATTGTTTCACGCAAACATTGCATAACTTCCTTGTAGTATTCCTTATTAACTGTACGACCTTTTGGCAGGAACTCATGATGCACCACACCATTGTAATCTAAGAAAACAGTAAGCAAAACCTTCACATTTGATCGAACTTGGTGTGCCTTTTTCGATCTTGGCTCATCTGGCAGCATCCATTGGAATGATCGGGCCTTGCTTTCGACGTCATAACCATATACCCACGTTTCGTCACCAGTTATGACCCGTTTCATTGTTGATTCAACAACTCCTGGTACTAATGCGACATTGCTATTGCTCAAAATTTAGCAATTTCGGAACAAACTTCTCTACCACACATTTCATGCCAAAAACATTCGAGAAAAAAATGAATGGCATGAGCCGATTGATATGCCAACATCCTCTGGAATTTCCCTAATAGTGATTCGACAATTTTCAAGAACAATTTTTTTCATTTTTTCGATGTTTTCTTCGCTTGTTGACGTGATCGCTCCTACAGGACGCTCATCGTCTTCAACATTTCTCGGCCTTCTGTAAAGCGCTTGTATCACTTATAAACACTTTTTTGAGATAAAGTGAACTGACTGAATGCCACAGTAAACATTTCAAGTGCATTGGAGCACTTTTTATTCCATTTTCTACGCAAAATTTAATAGATATTCTTTGATCCATTTCTTTTAAAAGTCAAAAATCGAAGAGCACACAAAAGCGTGACTAATCTCTTCCGTTGTCAAAAACCAACTACTAATCGAAATTGGCTCCTAATGCAAGCCCATGATAAACATCCGAGTGTCCGATTATAACAAAAATAAAATATCGATGATCGAATGTACACAGCCCGTGAAAAATCAAAATTCACCTTTTCCTTTGAACATACCTCGTATTCTTCAAGCTGAGTGAAGTGGCAGACGGTGAAGGATAGTTGAGAGAAAATTCAACGTATCCAGCTGGTATCTGGAAGCCAATAAACAACCCCTTTTTTCTTCTGCACAGGGGTTACAGATTCGGGTGGTCACAGAAGTAATCCTTACACCACAGCGATGCTCTGCATGCGTCTATCTTGTTAAAAAACAGTATTTATTATTTTAATTTGCTGAGCTGAAGACAGAACATATTTTTTTTTTTGTGGAAAAGTATAAAAATATTACAATAGCAGTCTGAACGACAGAAAAAAATTCAGGCCAGGAAAAATTTTCCCCTAGACTAAAACGGTTTTGAACCATTTACGCTACCCTATCAGGCCGACAGAAGCTCTTGAGAGTGTTAAAGAATAAATGACTCTGTTTCGAAATCCTCCTTTTCTTGTTGCTTTTTCCGGCCAAACAACGTGGAACTGAAAATTAATTTTTTTTTCGTTGATGATCTTTTTGTCAAGACATGAGGTTTCTTATGACAAAGAAAAACAAGAAAAAAAGATCCTTTCCTTGTGGTAATCAAGTCTATCGAGGAATAATTTCAAAAAGTTCGTGCTCAGTTAGTGAGGCTGTTTGAAGCTTTTTCAAGAATTTCTGTCGAATGAATTTCATTGTTTGTTAACAACCACATATTCCAGATATTATGAATGAGGAGCCGAAAAACCACGTCGAAACTTTAGCTGCACAAATCCTTTCATTGTCAGTTTCATCATTTAATGTAATGACATTTAAAACACACTGAAAATCGCTTGTACTCACATGGAATGTAAAGAAAGCAAATGAAACTGTATCTAAATACTAAGATTTAGTAGGATTTCTGGCTGTTTCAAGCTCTTTTTGAGTGTTTCTATTTACTTGCAAAGACCTGAGATTCGATTATGTTTCCCTTACGAAGGTAGATAGGTAGAATAAAAAACCCCTCCGTTTCTTTTTGGTCCTTACTGTCAGACACCGAGGGAGAAAATCGAGGTCTGCCCCCGCCAAATCTTTTTTACTGGCGTAGACACCTTTCACGCAATAATAGCCGAGTTAACAGCAGCGCACCATTCCTTCCTCCTTTTTTTGCTTTTTGGCGTCAATTGGAAATACCAAGTGCAGTCAGGTCTTTATCCGCCTGATCTATCCAATGTATAAGTAGTTGAGGGTTTCCTCTTCTTCTGCCTACACTCGGGGGGATCTGCATCAAAAATTTTTTAAATCTGAAGTGTTCTCATCCATCCGTAGCCGCTTCTCTTGATTCGTTGTACTATGTCGGTTTCGCCGTATATCTCATACTGCTCGTTGGTCCATCCTACCTGTTGTATTCGCTGTTTTTATGCAATATCCATAAATCGTTCTCCGCTGCCATATTTGAATACCTCTGCCAATTGTAAATCGCCAACTGCCGCTTTCTTGGTCATTTTCTCCTGTCTTTTTTATTTTTCACTGTCATTCAACAGGCTGGAGAAGTGTTTCCTCCATAAATTCAGTCTACTCTAAGCATCACTCGCTAGATCACCCCTTTTGGATCCTACAAAAGTATTCTCCGTTTTTGAAACCTTCTGTAACCTTGGAACCTTTAGTAAGTTACCGCATATTTTCGATAATTAATGCTCTGGGACTGTTTCTAAGGCATCTCGGTCTCTTTCTTTATTTTATGCACATGCGTCCCGCTTCCCCTTCATTCTCACTGTCTATCTCACACATTACGTGTTGTGGTCGATGGCATTAATGCAAGGTAGGCAGTCAGTTTTCACTTCACTGCCACACGGCAAGCCTTAAAAGTCAACTCACAGTTCCCTATACCGAGTTCATGATGAGTGTTCTCAAAGAGAACAGGATTGCAAGTCGAGTAGACGTACCATCCTTGTGTTTGTCGACGGGCGTTCTTTGCTTCTGCTTCGAGTCTAGCGTAACATGATCAATCTGGCTGCGAGTTTTTCGTCCCGAGATAGCCAAGTAACTTGATGATTTTTCCTGTGCCGGAATCTAGTACTACCATATTATTGGAAATGTTGCGTTCTCTCCCACAAAAAAACAACATCAAATTTGCACTTCTTCATATGGCCGCTGTAGTGGATTTCACAAGGGCCCAACCATCCTCGTCCTGTACTTCACACTTTTTGTACGTCGGTGATGTCAGCCTTTACACTTACGAGGACTTTAACCATCTGGGCGGAGTCACTTTCCCAATTTTGGGGCCGTACATTGCAGGTGCTCATGCCCTCAAATCGCGATCCCTAAAACATGTGCAAGGGTCGCCACTAAAAGGTGGGCTCTCATCCGAGGCATATTTTGAATTTTCATTGGGCAGGATTTTCATGTGGTGGGTCCCATACATACCATACACATAACCGCAGGGGGTTCCGCTTCTCACTTTAGCTGGCCTTCAAACGGATATTTGTTGGTTGAGAATGTATGGTTTACGTCCGGAAGTCGTGAGCTGTTTGAATCATATGTAAAAGAATCGTTTCTGGCCACGGCCAGGTGAGTGGCAGCCAAAAATTTTCCGCACTTACGTGAACTTCTACACATCCCCCACCTTCATATTCACTTTTGGTTTCAACAAATCCACTTGGAGCATTTAGTTGTTGTACCAAAACATTTTGTAGTCGATTTTTATTCCTTCGGGACATTAAATTTCTTTACCATTCTTCTGGCCGTTGACATGCTTGACACGTTTTTCTTTGTTGACTCTGTCGTCTGCTTTGCCTGATAGTTTACGTGGCAAAAAGACTTCTTAACATTTTCTCCACTAGAGAATATTGCTTGTTGCTTGACAGAGTTTGTTGTATTATTTTATTCATTTCTGAACTACATAAGCATGCTTCTTTCCTCATGACTGCTTCCTGTTAGCGCTTGGGTCGCAATATTTGTTTGTCGTTTTGGTTGATATAAAGGGTGATCCATTTCGAGGTTCCCTAAGTGCTTTAAAGAAAAAAAACAAGGAAATTCAAAATTAATGCAGAATCTTTATTTTCATTCGAAAGAACATTCTTTGGCATTTATTTTTTGAAGATTATCTTTTTCAAATGCTGGCCGCGGGTACGTCTCTAATGGTCCATCCGTTGAGTCAAATTTTTCATGACTCTTTCGAGCATTTCAACTGGTAATTGGCGAAAGACACGCGTGATGTTTTGATCCGAGGCCGGAATCGAAGCGGGATTGTCCGCATAGACCTTAGACTTTACATATCCTCACAGAAAAAAGTCTAGATCGGTCCAAAACGTGAAATTAATTGCTCACCGAAGTGTTCTCCTAATAAATCCATTGATAGATGCGATGTGTGGGAAGTGGCGCCGTCTTGTTGAAACTAAATGTCGCGGAGATCACGAGTTTCAATTTCAGGCACCAAATAGTCGGTTATCATGGTGCGATAACGGTCGCCATTGACGGTTACGTTCTCACCGGCATCATTTTTGAAGACATACGTTCCGATGATTCCACCGATCCACAAACCACACCAAACCGTTGTTATTTCTGAATGAAATGACAGCTCTTGAATCTCTTCAGTTTGTTCTTCGTCAGAAATGGGCCTAATCAGTGAATAAAATTTGGTTCGAAAACATCGGAACTTTTCAAGAGCCCACAGAGCGAAGTGATGTCGCTTGGAAAGGTCGACCGGCTTCAGTTCTTGCACATTCTGTATTTTGTACGCTTTCTATTTAAGATCTCGACGTAAAATGCGCCAAGCCGTTGCATACGTCAGTGCGAGCTGCTGCAAACGGCTCCGATTCGACTCTCCACGGTCTTCATATACACTCTGAGCTACAGCCGCTATATTTTCTTCACTGCGTGCCAATAAAGAATGCTGGGTGTAAAGATGGGTGATGGTGTTGCGAATAGTACGCTCAGTAGGCCGATTATGTTGACCACAAGTTGAGCGAAGCGCGCGAAACACATTCTTTACAGAACGTGAATTTTCGTAATAAAATTGAATGATTTGTAAACGGTGTTCAGACGTAAGTCTTTCCACAATGAAATGCCAAACAATATTGAACAAAAATAACATGACAGCTTGACACGACTCACGCGTGATCTCTCAAAGAAAGGCTATTGAAAACAGTACCACTACTTGGATCACCCTTTACATATTTGCACAATGCTGTAGACGGTACGTCCCACGAGCAACGAGACTGCTAAAAAAAATTTTTTTTTTGTGGATAGATTGAGAAATTTTACTCGTTAGTGAGGTTTTTCAAATGACAGATATTGTAATCGGAGCAGGTTTTAATGATCAGTCATACATGTGTTCTACCAAAATGTGTATATCGGTAAAATTGAAAATAAAATCTTTGTTTTTCGTTGCACACACCTTGTAGGTACGGAAATGGTTACTATTTACTTGTTGGTCTCTCTATTTATTTATTCATTTATATTGCTACCAATGGTTTTCGCAAACAATTACTTATGAGCCTTGCTAGTCAAAAGAAGTAACAACAACAACAACAACAACAACAACAACAACAACAACAACAACAACAACAACAACAACAACAACAACATAATAATAATAATAATAATAATAATAATAATAATAATAATGAAATGTAAAGTACGAGTAAATAATAAACAAACAACAACAGGCAGTTTGAATTTTATTTTTGTTGATTGATTTGTCGCTTTTCGTTGCTTTTGCTACTGTCGCTGCGAGCGAAATGCGATGAGGCGGAAATGGAAATGCCTTTGTATCGCCATATAAACTTATAAGTTTAAATTACATTTTCTATTCAGTCAATTTATTTATTGATTTTTATTTTACTGTAAATATTTGATGTGTTTTGATTTTTGTCTCCGCTTTTTATTTAATTTACCGAGTTCAAGTATTATTTGGTAGGTAAAGTGCTTAAGGATTTTTATAGAGTACCATTAAACGTAATATATATAAATATGGATATTGGAGATATCCTAAATGTGGATATTAAAAAAAAAACTCGAATTGTTTATCAGTCACTTATATTCTCTTCAGAATTTTATTAGGTAATTTTTTAGGACACTTGAAATGAGATAAAGCAGAAATTTAACTCTCTTTGGATACCTTATTTTATTTGGATCAATGCAGTCATGTGGCTGTTGAGATTTTTTTTTTCTTATCATAGATTTGACCCCTCCGTCTGCTCTCCAGGAGCTTTTAAGATTTTGACGCATAGGAAATATCTACATACGATTTAATCAGCACATAACTTCCGGTCAATTAATTTCTGGGTAGCGCCCTCAAACATCCGTTTTGAGACGAACTTAGGTGAGAGAAAGTGAATTTTATGGTTGTGAAACTAAAAAAGTCTGCTCCTTCGGAAAAATATAACAATAAAGCCTGCATGTGCCTGGAAAGACCGTTTTCTACAAACAGACTGAGGCTAATCGACTATAGAGAGGTATTTTAAGCTGCTTACATACCGTCGCTACTGAAATATTTAGTTTAGACAACGTCGTATACAAAGCTGTTACGAACGACCACAGATGCTAATAGCTAAAGAGGTAAGCAAGATCGGATTTGCAGAGAGGGGATGAAAAGAGGCGGAAATTCTGGCTGGCCGACAGGGGAAATGCTAGAAAAATCGATGAAAAGATGTAGGGACTTTATAAAGGTTTCAATATCGGAGCATACCCATGTAGGTAAGAGAAAGGCGAGAGGGTCTGGTGACCGATGCTCAGAGAATACTTAGTGATGAAGAAAACTCAGGAGACGACAAACCCGAATCGCCCATCGATGACGATAGTTTAGACGTTCCATCACCTCACAATGATTAAGTTCGCACAGCGATCGCCCAATTGAAGAATTAAAAAGCGGCAACAGACGATGACGAACAGGCAAAGCTATTTAAGCATGTCAGTGAAGAATCGGCAAGTTTCAGCTTGCTGATAGAGTTTAGTCGGACAAAAGCATGTCCGATGCTTGAAACCTGCGTGTTCTGCTCAATCCACTAATAGGCGGATTCCGGAATGTGCGCCAATTATCGTGCGATGAGCAAATAAATTCACTTTTCCCGCCGGTGGGACTGATATCTTAGCCCGTTATAGAGCTCTGTGCTGGGTTTTTCCATCGAGGAGTCTCTACCCTTAGCGTTTTATGCCAGCAGGCACGTACTGCATTAACATTGGCTAACATTGGCAGCAGCGGCGCCTATTACCCAGTTGCTACTCACGAGTAGGATATTTATACAAGGATTGTAGAGATTATAGAGCAAATAGTCAAATAAGCCACAATGTCGGAGTGGTTAACAATGTGTTGTGGCTAGTGTTCGGGTCCTTGTCTCTTCGACATCAAAAAATTATAGAAAATTAATTGAAATAAAATATTAAGTTAATATTTCTAATTGCAGTCTCACCTCATTAGCAGAGTGTTTAGCTTTGCGTACTACAATTCGGAAGACCTGAGTTCGAGCAACACCTAAAATTGTAGAAAATTAATTTTTTTTAATACTGGTCGCACCTCAGCACGGAATGCCAAGCCAAGTGTATTTCTGACATGAAATAAAAGCACCGCATAAAAAACCATCGGCCGTTCGGAGGCGGCTTAAGTTTAAACTGTAGGGTCCCTACATTTGTTAGTAAAAACATCAAGACGGAGCTCGGTATTAGGAGCTCGGTCGAAAATCGCTTCAGCTGTTAAAAAGTGCCGACGAAAATCTCCTATATGCGAGAGTTTACGATGAGTTGATTTAATGGCTTCAGTGTGGCGGTTTCGAATCGTTCTGCATTTTATTGATCATTTGTAGGAAACGACCAGATCGATCGACTATCTAAAAGGCCCCCAATACAGCCGTTTTATAAGGCTTCGTGTCAAAAATTAATCAAAGAAGGCATCTAAGAGCGTGAAACGTTATGCCAAATAAATATTGACAGCGAAAATAATCGAAATCGGAAGACTATATTATAAATGATGATCCAAGTAGCGTTTTTTGACAGATCACGCGTGAGTCATGTCACGCTGTCATGTTATTTTTGTGCAGTATTGTTTGGCATTTCATCATCTATTGAGCGTACTATTCACCCTTCTTGAAACCCAGCACTCAATATTGGATAATATTCGACCGAATAGGCCACGTCCAGCACGCAGCGAAGGAAATATAGCGGAAACACGAAGACCATAGAGAGTCGATTCGGCGTCGCTCGCAGCAACTCGGACTGACGTATGGAACGACTTGGCGCATTTTACGTCGAGATCTTAAATTGAAAGCGTACAAAATACAGCTTGTGCAAGGACTGAAGCCGCTCGACCTTCCCAAGCGACATAGCTTCGTTCTATGGGCTCTTGAAAAGTTCCAAGAAGATCCGACGTTGACGTTTTTGAGCAAAATTTTGTTCAGCGATGGGGCCCATTTCTGACTCAATGGGTATGTAAACAAGCAAAACTGCAGAATTTGGGACGAAGAGCAACCTGAAGAGATTCAAGAGCTGCCATTTCATTCAGAAAAATTAACGGTTTGGTGTGGTTTGTGGGCCGGTGGAATCATCGGTCCATATTTCTTCAAAAATAATTCCGGTGAGAACGTAAACGTCAATGGCGACCGTTAGACATCTTCCTGTGGGGATATGTAAAGTCGAAAATCTATGCGGACAATCCCGCTTCGGTTCAGGCCTTGGAGTAAAACATCACGCGTGTCATTGGCCAGTTATCAGTCGAAATGCTCGCACGAGTCATTGAAAATTTAACTCAACCAAAATTTTACGCGGCCAACAAGAAGTAGGGAACCTCAAAATGGATCGCCCTTTATCTCTTTCATATAACCGATTTTTCAGATATGAAAATTAAAAACGCAACACAGTACATTTCATATATTCATGAAGGGTATAAAGTACTTTTTTCTTGTTTTCATCTTGAAGTTGCTTTTCTCTATATTATATTGGATTAATCCCACTTGAATCACTCAAGAATTGTTGACAGAGAAAACAATGCTTGTATTTTTAGTGCTGTCAAGAAAAAGTTTTCGAGCAAAGTATTAAAAATTTATGAAGTGTATTGTGGATGTGAATGCCTGTGGAATAATTCTTTGTTTTTTAATGCTTGAAAATATCTAAAATCCTTGGCGTTAATGTTGAAATGTGTCAAAATATATATACAAGTATAGAAATAAATTTGTAAGATTGAAATGTTTATGTACACCCGTATACATATAAACTCATATTTCCGCTCTCATTCATATTTAACAGACTCTGTATGAAATTTTCGATTAAGCTTGTCTGCTTACTTACTCTCACACACATACTCGTATACTGAAATGTACATACAAAGGGTGTTTTTTTATAGAGGTATAGAACTTTAAGATGGCTTTACTTTTCAAGATGGCGACCGATTTAACAGCTGTCAAGTGATTTATTATCAGTTTGGATTTGTAATTCATCATGAATAGACTCACGCCTGAACAACGCTTGCAAATAGTGCAATTTTATTTCGAAAATAATGGTTCTGTGCGGAAAACGTATCGCGCACTACGTCCATTTTAGCGATGTTTAGCGATGAATCGCACTTCTGGTTGAATGGCTACGTCAACAAACAAAACTGCCGCATTTGGAGTGAAGGTAATCCTCAAGTGTATGTTGAAACACCGTTACATCCAGAAAAACTGACTGTTTGGTGCGCTTTATGGGCTGGTGGAATCATTGGTCCGTATCATTGGACGTAGTGTGCGATACGTTTTCCGCACAGAACCATTATTTTCGAAATAAAATTGCACTATTTGCAAGCGTTGTTCAGGCGTGAGTCTATTCACGATGAATTGCCAAACCAAACTGAGAATAAATCACTTGACAGCTGTTAAATCGGTCGCCATCTTGAAAAGTAATGCCAACTTAAAGTTCTATACCTCTATAAAAAAAACACCCTATATATGTATCTGCTTTACTCGCTCATATTAAATTCATTATGTCGTTTACATTAACTGTTGGCTACTGTCTGGCTACTTTGCTTTTACTATTCACACGCTCCCTCTCTCGCCCTTACTTGAAACGATTATTGCCCACCTGTGCGTCGCAGCTTGTGCCCAGTGTCCTTTCTTCTATTGTGCTCGTAAGCTGCTTTACTCAAGATTGATGGCTTTGCTTTCATTGGAACTGGCATTTAAATAGTCGTCAACGCAGCAGCAGCAGCAGCAACAACGAAAAACAACAAAGTTGTACAAAACTAGTTGAACAAAGATTCGCGAACCGTTAAACATCAGGTAGGGATAGCTTAAAAACTTTTGCTATGCTGTTTTTGTAAGGAAATTACCTTGAGGGCTGTTCAGTGAAAATATTCCTCCTCAATTATTCTAATTAATGCCTTAATATGCACTTCATTTTTGCTTTTGGGTGTAGTAAATACACTTCTGTCATAAGGTGGGTTATCAAATACGGGAAAGTTTTTTAAAATTCAGGTTATATATTATCGGAGATATGATATGATCATTCAGATAAACTGGATTTCTTAGTGCATCTGTTCCATCTCACTAACTCTACTATTACTACTTCTATTTTTCTTCTCTCTTGTTCTCTCCTACACACCCTCTATCTTTCTGATAGAGCAGAGTGAAATTTGGACTTTGGCAACGTTGTCAATTTTCCTTTGCCTGACAAAACCTATTTATTTGGAATTTTTAAAGTTGTTTCTTCGTACAAGATATTTTTTCATAACATTTTGAAAAGAAGAGCGAAAGAAAAAAGAAAATTATTTTTAGCTCATTACTGAAAACAGTTTGAGGAATTCGTATTAGCTTGGTATTCAAGGTTCAAGGGCAGGTGAAGGAAAAGAGAAAGGGAAAGGAGCATCATCGGTGCGTTGACGGCAGGTCTATCTAGAAAGGGACAGAGGGGGATAGAGAGTGGAAGAGGGAAAGGGAGACAGATAAGGAGAGAGTGTGAAAGAGGGAAAGGGAGACAGATAAGGAGAGAGAGTGAAAGAGGGAAAGGGAGACAGATAAGGAGAGAGAGTGGAAGAGGGAAAGGGAGACAGATAAGGAGAGAGAGTGAAAGAGGGAAAGGGAGACAGATAAGGAGAGAGAGTGAGAGAGATAGAGAGAGAGAGTGAGAGATAGAGAGAGAGTGAGAGAGATAGAGCGAAAGAGAGAGATTTCTAAGCCTCATTCTATCTCCTTCTGCCTAAAGCCAGACATCGTACTCGTATTAAGGTTTTTTCCAATAGGGATGATATTATTTCTAAGCGTCCATTTTTGCCATTTTGGCCATTTTTAATATGTCATGATCTGTCTTTATTTTTTTCATTGTATTCAGTAATGTTTACAATTTCATACATGGATCATCATAAACGTCGTGAATTTGCTGATTTTGCCCTGGTACAACTTGAAAACGATAACGAATTTTTTAAGAAAATCATCTGCTCCGGTGAGGCTCACTTTCATCTGAGTGGTACTGTAAATAAACCTGCCGTTTCTGGTGCGAAGAAAATCCACAAATTATTCATGAACAACCATTACTTTCACGACCTAAATTGACAGTTTAGTGTGGTTTTTGGTTTGATGGAAACTTCTTTCGAAATGAAGCTGGTAACACCGTTACTGTCAATGGAGAGCAGTATAGATCGATGATAACCAACTTCTTATGGCCACAATTGGAAGAAGTTGATCTTAACAACATCTGGTTCCAACAAGACGGGGCTACGTATCACACAGCACGTGCAACAACCGAATTATTGCAAGAAAGGTTTGCAGATTCGATTATTTCAAGAAATTGTGACATTGAATGGCTTCCAAGAAGTTGTGATTTAACACCATTAGACTACTTCTTGTAGGGTTATTTGAAGTTATTGGTCTTTAGCAATAAATCAGACTCTCTTCAAGCTTTAAAAATCAATATTGAACGTGCTCTTCGTGACATCCGACTTGATTTAGAAGAAGTCGTGGAGGCCATTTGAATGCTGTTATATTCAGAACTTAATTGTGTAGATTGTTTTTCACATTAAATGAAAAATATTTCAACTTCCTTAACAATTAGTGTGTTTTTTTTTAAAGAAAACATATCATTCTTTTTCGAAAACCCTATAGAAATGATCTTCTCTTCTTTTTCCGACCGGTGGCCAACTCTTTTCACGTCTGGAAATATCATATACTATTCTAAAAAGAATGAAGTGTCTTGATGAACATTTACAGTGGTTGGATTAATCTGGATTCCCACTCTTGCGTTCATATGGTACAACCGATTCTTCTTTGGGTAACAGCTGAAAGAAACGAAACGCAAGGCGATTGTTCATCAGAGCTGTGATCCAGAATGAGCACCGGTCTTGATACAAGCAGCTCAAAATCCTAGAAAACCTTGCTCGTTGCCACTATTTCAGACATGAAATAAAAAGCTGGCCATTTCATAAAAATCTATCAGCCGTTCGAAAGCAGTTAAAAAAACTTTAGATCCCTCCTTTGTTGTAATAACTTCAAGAAGCACACCATAATTTGGAGGAAGAGCTCGGCCGAAAACCGCTTCAGCGGTCCTAACCTTCATAAGGTTAACATTAACCAAAAATTTTTCGTTGAAATATGATTTTCCCTTAAAATGTGTCAAGTTTAACCCGAAGATCTTATGAAGATTATCAGACTTTTCCACAAACGTGATTTCTTTTTGCAGGCTTTCGTGTAGATACATTTTAGTCATCTGTTAGGACCTCTGACTTAAGTCGCTTAGTTAGCTGAAAGCTTTGGTGTATAACAAAAAGAGTGAGAAAGATCTAAATTGGTACGATTATTTCGAAAGAGCGTGACCACGTTCCGGTACAAGGTTTCCAAAACCGAGCAAGTCGCTAAAGAAAAGCTCTCAGGAGGTAATACTTTGCCTCTTGGGCGAAAAATCATTTCGTCCACATTTAAATCCGTCAAAATTCTATCGTACTCGAAGGATGCAGCTCAGATCAGCTTATAAAGCTAATTGTTACGCTATTAGCTTTAATTAAAATCAAAGTTACCATGGTAATAACGTTTAGCCTTGACTTTGCCTGCTTCAATGAACACAACCAATGCACACTACGCGCTCTCTGGGCGAATATAGGGTTATCCACTTTGCCTTTACCAAAATAAACGTAAATAAAATGCATTTAAATAATTTTTTTTCATATTCTTTTTTTATTATAAAGTTTGCACCTTGTATGTGAAGCACAACATCATTTAAATGACCGCCTCGTGAATTTTTGCAAACTGTTTTGAGGTTATTTTCGACCACTTTTCGAAACATACTGGGCGGTATCTCAGCCATAACTTGAGGAACGTTGGTTTTCAAGTGTTCAAAAGTTGAACGTTTATCTGCGTAAACACGGTCTTTCGTGTGGCCTCACAAAATCAATTCCAATGGTTTCAAATCTCACTATCTCGGTGGCCAATGGACATCGCCAAGACGAGAGATTATGTGGCCGGGAAATATCTCTCGCAATAAAACCATATTCGTTATCGTTTTCAAAGAAGTAAGGTCCAATCACACCACCGGACCAAAGAGCGCAACGGATAGTAAATCTTTTTGGGTGTAATGGTCTCTTTACAATTATTTGAGGATTCTCGGAGCCACAAATGCGACAATTTTGCTTATTTACTTGTACATATCAACCTAGTGGGAAATGTGCCTCGTTGCTGAATAAAATTTTGTTGGAAAAATCGCGGTCCATTGCCCACTGCTTGTTATTCAAGCACCCAGTCGACGTAACAACGACGTTGTGAAGGATCAGCTGGATTCAGTTGTTGTGTGAGCTGGACTTTGTATGGATGTAAGGGTAAGTCCAAGTGTAAAATACGCCATAATTTGCCGTAAGAAAGTCCCAGCACTTGAGAACGTCGTGAAATAGACACATTCGGGTCTTCGGTCCCTTCGGTTTATTACAGCAGCGATATTTGAGGTGGAACGGGCAATACGATGATGAACAGACACAATATCTGTAACCGATCCCGTCTCTTCAAATTTATTTAAAATTTTAGCAATTGCTTGAGTAATTGGACGATTATGTGCACCAAAATCTCCTCTTAAAGCACGAATCACCATTTTTATTGTAGATTTCAACAATTTTATCGCGTTGTGCGGTTGTTAAGCGATCAATTTTCATAAATGCCTGACTTTTAACTAAAAAAAAATGTTCGGTTTGACAGATGTCAAAATACAGCCCTGCACTTTCGAAACTACTAAATGGGAAACCCTTCTTTTTTTTTCTCCCACACATCCACCGTTCGTTCGAGTGCACGCACTCATGTGTGCAATGGAATAATGGGTGTAAGGAACATTCCTCTTCTATAAATGTAAAAACATGCACACACACACATACCTACATACCGAAATTATTAGTGAACCTATATACGCGTGTGTGTGTGTGGGTGATGTGCATAGAATTAAGAATAACGGCAATATCGCGTACACTACGAACAAGCACGTCGGGCATCGCAGATTTACTTACATTCATTCATACATTTCAACGTACCTCCTACCACACCAGCAACATATTGTATTTTACATGCCTGCCCCACATCGTTCGGAGAGTGCTATGTGTGTAATCAGCTTAATAATAGCCATGTATGGTGGTTCATTCGCTACAACATCCTTGGCTTAGCGTATAATTATGTTAATATTTATTCATTGTACGCGTTTTATCATTAACTTCTAGCGGGTTCAGTCGGATGTGTGTAATGGCGGGGATACTTTTTTTTCAGCTAGGAATTTGTAGCATTTAACTACGCCGGCCATATTAGCCTAACCACTCGGCATATCAAAAATTATAGAAAACTAAGGGAAAGAATAAATTAAATTAATTTTTCTAATTACGGAAATAAAAAAGCTTCTCATAAAAATTCATCAGCCGTACGGAAGTGGCTTAGAATAAACTGTAGGTCCCTCCATTTGTTGGAAGAAACATCAGGACGCACACCACAAATTGGAGGAGGAGCTCGGCTGAAAATCACAGTTACAAAGGGTCGTATACAAATATAACCATAGTAGAAGCAGTTGTAAGGACCTTCTGGCCGGATGGAGATTGCGAAAGATTTAGCTCCTATAAAAACTCGGTAACGCATACTAACACTTTTTGCTCACGGTAGTGACTGGTCACTCTCCCCGCTTGGAATACACAGTGTAAGGTTAAAAATAAAGTTCTGCTTTTGCGGAACTAACATTGACGCTCTTTGGTTCTCACATTATTCGTAGTGAGCTATTAGGTATTAAATTGTGCCATCTTCACGGCTCCTTATGGGATGTGTTGGGGACGTACCATATAATTGTCAAAGTGTTACCTAGAACATGTTTAGTCTACGTCCACCTAATCTAATCTAATGGGACTACATGTTCTTATCACTCCACATCTTATATAGTAAACAAAAAGGCTGAATCCTTCGGAAGAACTGCTTTAAACTACAAATAATGATAAGAGCTTTGTCTCCAATTCCCTAAGCATGCCTCAGAGCTCAGTTGAACTCTTGGTTCTTGGAGTCCCTTTTGTTTTGCTTGGTGCTTGGGGTTAGATCATCAGATATTCCATTGACTAGAAATTGCACTGGAATGTGGAGTTATATATCCTAAGTTCTCATCGAACATCGGACTTATGTTGTAGGTAGCAGGAAAATTGAAAAGTCCTCGGCCTACCATAGTAAAACATATTTCTTTGACAAAATTAATTTTTTTTATTCAACGAAATTCCCTGCAAGGGTTATAGCGACCCTCTAACTTTTGGATACCCTTTTTGTAGTACGATTTGTATTTTGCTTCAAAATTGGTCTCAATTTCGGCGATCACCTCTTCATTTGATGAAAATTTCGTCCCAGCAAGCATTCTTTTCAGATCTGACAGCAGGAAATGGTCTAGAATGATGAAGGCTAGATCTGGATAATACGGTGGTTACGGAAGAAATTCGACGCACAATTCATGGATTTTTGCCATCGATTTCACTGACTTGTGGCACGGTGCCGTGGCTTGGTGAAACAGTACTTTCTTTTTCTTCAAATGCGCCCGTTTTTCGCCGATTTCGTACTTCAAGCGTTCCAATAACGCAATGTATAAGTAATAGTCGCTGTTAATGGTTCTTCTGTTTTCAAGATAGTAAATGAAAATTATTCCTTGCGAATCCCAAAATACAGACTCCTCAGCCTTGCATGCCGACTGTTACCTTTTGTACGCTTTGGAGCGGGTTCATGGTGTGCAGTCCACTCGGCTGACTGTCGATCGGACTCCGAAATGAAATAATGGAGCCATGTTTCATCCATTGTCTCAAATCGATGCAAAAATTCTAGTTAATTACAACTACGCTTGAACATCTTCAAACACTGACTCCAACTCTTCGTTGTTTCTGGTCAAAAGTGAGCTCGAGCAACACCCACTTTGCACTTTGCACAGAGCTTTCTCATACACATTCAGTTGATATCTTTAGAGTGCCTTCTTTTGAAGGTTAGGGCTAACTAAAAATCATATATGATTTAATTCTAGTAGCGCCATCTATGTGTCAGGCCGGAGACGTTCCAAATGACCTGTTATAATCACAACTCCACGATTTAATTTCCATTGTTTGTCTATGCTGTCAGCCGAGAAGCCTAATAAATATTCTCCCTTTACGTAAGTAAAACTAAAATTAAACTAAATGAAATTCTAATGCCGAAATTCTGCGAAGAGGCGTGCTCTATGTAACTGTGCATTTAACATATAACGGTATAAACTATTCTATGTCGAATAAATGGTTGCCATATGTGTTCACTTACGCGTGAAAAGTGAGTAATCAGAAGCGCATAATTGCTGGGTGAGTCAGCCTCTCCTTCACTCTCCACTCACCATTCGCCACAACACAGTGGTCATAATTATTAATTAAATCATCAAAAACTTATCAATTTTTTCTAATTTTTTTCCCTTTTTTTAATTGTATCTTTTATATATTTTTCTAATATATATATATATTATTTTTTTTTGCATTTCTGCACCGTTAGTTTTCATCGTATTTTCGTATTTTTTCTTTGAATGCTTTCTCCTTGCTGTTCTGTTTCTATGCGCATTTTAGTGTATGCATGTGTGTGTGTGTGTGTGTAGCGACGCATGTGTGCTTCTAAAACTAATTTGAGCAATGCGCAATCTTTATTCATACAAATATACATACAGAGTTCAACGGGTGTGTGTTTTAAGCATATCAACAGCTCCATTAGGCAACCTACACCCACCCACAAACCTCTCACACCGCTTTTGCATACACACATGTTTATTATGTCATGTTCACACACACATACATACATATATTTTTGATGTTATGTTTGTTTTAATTCTTTGGAAGGTTTCCGCCATTCGTTGTGTGGCTGTGCTTGTGGCTCTGTGGCTGCGGTTTATGATCACAATGCTGCTTCAGGTAGTGGTGGTGTTGTTGTCATCGTCGGTGGCTAAGCACTGCTTGCTGCTGATTATGGCCACGCGTCCGTTATTCATTTTTCTAAACTTAGTTTTGTTAGTTGGCTCGCAGCCACAAATGGCCAATAGCCGAATTTATGCAGCATGTGTAATGGTAATGTTCGCGTCACTGATGTGTTGCACGCTCCGTTGGCGGTGGGTTGAAGAGCCGGCGCTTTCATGGTCACAATTTGGCAATGTAAATTTGGGAAATCGAGTTGAAAAATGTTGGAGAATTAGCACTTGGCTGGTTGTGAATATATTTATGAGTATTACATACTTATGGGAATTCAAAGGGTCTAGTTGCAATAAGTGTTGTTGGGAGTGAGTAATCCCCCCGCGAGTGTTCATATTTTGCGCGTCCTGGGCTGCTTGAGTAACACGTGTAAAGCTTTCAGGCGCGGCAGAATGGTAAGAACATTCGGGAGCCACGAGCCTTGTGTCAGCATTTGTCGGCCCAGCTTTAGCGTTGGACTTACCATACATAAATTTGATGCCTTCAGAGATTTTAAAGACACCGATTTGATGAAAGGTAAGGTTCGATTCTGTAAGGGGATGGTGACGTAACCGAGCTGGTTGATCGAAAAAATTAAATCTGGTTCAACCGGTGCCATTGACCGATAGAATAGAAGATATCTTTGGCATAACAAGCGAAAATGTCAGCTTCAAGAGCGAAAACTCCGCAAATGAGGCTAATTGATCGCAGTGGTCGCCCAAAAAGAAGTTGCTAACGACGAAAATATCAAAAAAATCCATAAAATTATTTTAAATGACCGTAAATTGAAATTGAATGAAAAAGCAGGTACACTAAATATATCAACTAAAAGTGTACATCATATCATTCACGAATATTTGGATATGAGAAAGCTGTGCAAAGTGGGTGCCGCGCAAGATCACTTTTGACAAAAACCTACGAGGAATTGATGATTCGGAGCGGTGTTTGGAGATGTTCAAGCCTAATTGCTCGAATTTTTGCATCGACATGCGATAATGGATGAAACATGACTCCAACATTTCACTCCGAAGTCCAAACGACAGTCATACGAGTGGACTGTACACGATGAACCCACTCCACTGTATTTTTGGATGCGCCTGGAATTATTTTCATTGACTACCTTGAAAAAGTAAGGACCATCAACAGCGACTATTACATAGCGTTATTGGAACGCTTGAAAAACAAAATCGTCGAAACTGGTCGCATTTTAAGAAAAAGAAAGTACTGTTTCACCGAGACACTGCACTATGTCACAGCGCAGTGAACTCGATGGCAAAAATTCATGAATTGTGCGTTGAATTGCTTCCGCAACCACCGTATTCTCCAGATCTAACCTTCAGCGACCATTTCCTGCTCTCAGATCTGAAAAGAATGCTTGCTGGGACGAAATTTTCATCAAATGAAGAAGTGATCGCCAAAATTGAGACAAATTTTTAAGCAAAGGACAAATTGTACTGCAAAAATGGTATCGAAAAGTTCGATGGTCGCTATAATCAGTGTATCACCCTTGAAGTGAACTAGGTTGAAATACCAAAAAAATTTGTTTTACTATGATAGGCCGTGGACTTTTCAATTGACATATGAGGAGAGATCTATATTTTACTGATAGAAATTAGATAGAAACTAAAGAACAAACGTAAAGAAAAATTTATGAAACAAAAAAGAATTGTACGAATCTTTTTTTGTATGATCTTTTATGACTTTTGATTGGTTAAAGCATACATACTCTCCTAGGAACTCCATTTGTAGAAATAGAAGCTTATTTACTTTATATATATTGTCGATGTTTTATGCATACAATTTCTACTGGGTGAGCTCTGTCCGGCACACGCCAATACTAATGTTCTAATTCATTTCAGTAGCCTTGATTATGCACACACACAAAAATACTTAAAATATTAAATTAAAAAATAAAAAGCAAAGCAAACTTGTGCAATATTTTATTTACAATCATCAATCTCACGTTATCCCTCGACAGCAAAGCGCGCAACTGCAATTATGTAAGGACCAGGAGTGGTGCAGCTTGAGGCTTTGATGTGACGCAGATGTAAATATGTTATGTAAACACAATTTACGATTTTACTTTGACTGCAGATGGCCTTTTTATTTTATTTTATTTTGTTTTTGTTGTATTTTTAACTTTAAGATATAGTATATACTTAGTAGGGACATAAATACTGTTACACACATTTTATGCTATAAAATAAAATATAATGAATGTTTTTGGACCAATTTTTTTTACGTATTTATTGATATATATTGTATACAAAAAAGCAGTATTCATTCGAAATGCCCGCCTTTGGCCTTCACGCACGCCTTAAGTCGGACTGGCCAATCATCAATAGCCGCACGCACCTCCTCCATTGGGAAATTGGCCACAGCACGAATCAAAGCTGTCTTAAGAGAATCAATGTTGGGGTATCTTTTGTGGCAAACTATGTCCTCTAAAACTGTCCACAATTTGTAATCCAGCGGGTTCAAATCAGGACTGCCAGAGGGTCACTCTTCAGAGGAAATTAATGCTGGTAAATTGTTTTGGAGCCAGATTTGGGTCGTTTTAGCTTTATGAACCGGCGCAGAGTCTTGCTGAAAAGTCCATGATTGGTTTTGGAACATGAAATGGTTAAGTGGTCTTACAACAGCTTCCAAAACGGTTTTTTGGTAAACTTTGGCTGATGTTTTGACCCCTTATTCGCAAAAATGCAAGTCAGTTACCCCATCATAAGAGACACCCCACCAAACCATGATTGAAGCTGGGTGATGACCTTTTTCGACCCGTGGAATCAGTTCAGATGCTTCCTTAGATGACCGTGCATGCACCCTATCATTTTGGTTATTAAATTTTTCCTGCATGGTAAAAAATTTTTCATCGGTAAACAAGATTTTTCTGTGCAAGTTATCAGCGTGCTTCACCAAAAGACATTTGCATTTTACCACCCTATTGTTTTTCAAAGCTGCAGTCAACAAATGTCCGGTACGGCGTTTGAAAGCCCCAAGTCCCAAGTCTTTTTTAATAATTCGACTCATGGACTTTTGCGAAACTTTCATCTCCCGGGCCATGATTTTCTGTTTTCGGAGCGGATTTCGCAGAATTCTTGATTTGAGAGCTTTGATGACTTGCGGCGTTCGAACTGTGCGTGGACGGCCCGACCGGTGGCGGTCTTTAACATCCCCAGTCTCCTCAAACAGTTTTATGCACCAGTAGACAAACATGCGACTAATGCCGAGCGGACGGAGTGTTTTGAAAATATCACCTTTTTTCGTTTCACACTTAAAAAACGCTATAACAGCGATACGCTTTTCATTATCTGACCATTCCATATTGAAAACTCACACAATTTAGAATTCCCGATACAGACTAACGCTTTACAGGTTATATTTTGTAAATCATATGGGAATTATGTGGTATGCTCAATTCTTCTACTGAAATGCGTGTGTTTAATGTTGTAACAGTATTTATGTCCCTACCAAGTATATATGTACATACTTAAACACACATACCAATATTCATACATATATATAAAACGTTTTTAACTCACGAACTTTGTTTAGTGTTGGAGGCGGCGTCATCAATTCACCGTCATAGTATCATTTGCATATTCATGGCCACCCTTATTGCTACACACACACATACACACATATATATCCATTCACACTCCCACACTCCTACACACACACACTCACATATTTGATATTAAAAACTTTTAATCTGTTATTTGTTAAATACGCGCCGATGTGTATGCGCCACAAACTTTGCTCTCAATTGCACATTGTAACTTTGTAACCACAACACATTCTCAATTGAGCGTAGCGCGTACGCGCGCCGCCCACATGTTGCATGACGGCGGCCACTTTTGCTGTTGTCGCTTATGTGTGTGTGTGGCTATTAAAAAAGTGTATGGTCGTAAAAGATTGCACAAACACACAGCACTGCAATCACTTACATATAGATACGCCTAAAAGTATATTACATGCAGTCATACGTGGGTTACTACTTAGGTTTCTGTACTTAAGTAATGTCAATGGAAAGTTCGGCATTTTTCTACGTGAATCTGATGTTTATTTTGGCTTTAGAATTTTAATTTTACAAAATAAAATTTATTAATCCATCAACATTTTTCTCCAATCTGTCCTTAAAGAGGGTTAAAAAAATGAAAAAATTAAAATTAAAAATAAAAATAAAATAAAATAAACCGAGAGAATGTTAAGTAAATGTAAATGTAAATGACTGACGACTCATACGTAACCAAAAAAAAAAAACGACTAATATTTGGAAATATAAAAAAAATTATTTAATTTCGAAATGCTCGAGCGGAGTTGAAATAAATGCTTCTGTCAACCTGAATGAATATCAGACAAGGGATTCTCTAGTGACTGAGTAAGTGAGTAAGTCAGAGGGGGAAAAATGCATTTTCGGAATGTATATGTACATTCGAGTATATGCCCTGAACATAAGTAGCTGAGAGATTGGAAGAGCATGCTACTATACGAAAGATCATTGACTCAAAACTTGGCCAGATCAACAACCAAAATGTTATACTCGAAAAATATTAATCAAATTTAAATCGGCCTACTGAGCGTACTATTGGCAACACTATCATCCATCTTGAGACCCAGCATTTATTATTGGATAATATTCGACCGTAAGTGGTTGTCTTTTCGGTCGAATATTATCCAATAATAAATGCTGGGTCTCAAGATGGATGATGGTGTTGCGAATAGTACGCTCAGTAGCCCGATTTAAAGACAACCACTTTCGGTCGAATATTATCCAATAATGAATGCTCAGCACGCAGTGAAGAAAATATAGTGGCTGTAGCTGAGAGTGTACACGAAGGTCGTGGAGAGTGGATTCAGCGCCGTTTGCAGCAAACTCGGACTGACGTATAGAACGACTTGGTGCATTTTACGTCGAGATCTTAAATTGAAATCGTACAAAATACAGCTTGTGCAATGAAGCTGCTCGACCTTCCCAAGCGACATTCCTTCGCTCTATGGGCTCGTGAAAAGTTCCAAGAAAATCCAACGTTTTCGAGCCGAATTTTGGTAAACGATGAGCCCCATTTCTGGCTCAATGGGTATGTAAACAATAAATATTTCTGCATTTAGGACGAAGAGCAACCTGAAGAGGTTCAAGAGCTGCCATTCCATCCAGAAAAAACAACGGTTTGGTGTGGTTTGTGGGCCGGTGAAACCATCGGTCCACATTTCTTCAAAAATGAACGGTGGGAACGTAACCGTCAATGGCGACCGTTATAGCGCCATGAGAATCGACTATTTGAAGCCCGAAATTGAAGCTCATGACTCCCGCGACATTTTGTTTCAATAAGACCTCGCCACTTCCCACACATCGCATCAATCATTGGATTTATTGAGAGAACACTTCGGATTGTGTGATATCACACCGTTAGACTTTTTCTTGGGGATATGTAAAGTCTAAAGTCTATGCGGACAATCCTGATTCGATTCAGTCCTTGGAGCAAAACATCACGCGTGTCATTCGCCAGTTACCAGTCGAAATGCTCCAATGAGTCATCGAAAATTGGACTCAACGGATGGATCATCTGAGATGTAGTTACGGCCAACATTTGAAGGAGATAATCTTCAAAAAATAAATGCCAAAGAATGTTTTTTTAAATAATAATAAATTAAATAAAGTAAGTTTGAAGTTTCTGTGTTTTTTTCTTTAAGAAAGTAGGGAACCTCGAAATGGAGCACCCGTTAAAAACATTTTATCTGTCAGTAGAGATTCGCTGTAGCGATTATAAAGTGCCAATTATATATAAAATATATATCTAATATATAAAATTCTCGTGTCAGGTTGTTTGTTGCCAAACTTCTCCGTTACGGCTGGACCGGTTTTTATAATATTTTGTGTGTATATCGGGTACGACTGATAATCTGAGAATTACCTAATATTTTGTATTAGATGACGCTTAATTAGTGCTTTTTCTCTTCTTCTTCTTTAGAATACAAATTAGAAGAAAAAATTAAGCAAAACATAGAAAGCCACAAGAACGTTTGGCCGGGATCTGATGATAAAAGAGTCTCCGCGGTTTTTGCCAATAGATGTTGTTGATACTCTGATATTGGGCAACACTAATCCGATTGCGTCCAACTAACACGCGTTTTTTATTTAAGCAATATTATTCGTGAAGGCAGTGTTCTGTAAATCTTTGTTCTCGTGAAAAGTTATTTTGATTTGAAACTAACTATGAAAATGCCATAAATGAATGATGGTCCCAGAAGTGGTTTGCTCGATTTTGTTCCTTAAATTTCGGCGTCAAAAATGGAAATTCTGCAATTGGTGAAGCAAGATCGGCATGTAAGCTATCTGGAGATAAAAGAGTCATTAGGCATCTCCCGTGACAGTTTGGAATCATTTAAAAAGACTGGCTACTCAAAGAAGCTCGATGTCTGGGTACCACATATATTAACGCAAACCAAATTGATTCACCGAATCACCATCTGAAACGCGACAAAATTTAATCATTACTGTCACAGTCAATTCTGAGCTCTACTGGAAATATTATTCAGCTTATACCCAGCTTATACCCAGTTGTTGAAAAAAAAAAAAATATATATATATATATATAAAATTAAAAAAATTCGCAATTGATCAATGGAAGAGGTGTTGTGTTTCATCATTGTAAGACTAGACACCTTACGTATCTGAAAAAAATCTTAAAGATAAAAATTGACTCACTGAAGATCCGCCGGAAACCATTCCACCTAGTTCTACATAGTTCCGTTTAGGTCATTTTCTCCGGATAAATGAAAGAAGTCCAGCTTTGAAAGCCTTCGATGGAGCACCCACTAATGGTAGAGGGGACGAATTTTTCCTAAAACGTTAAACATTTGACGATCACTTAAACATATTCTGAGATCACCTAAGGAGTAAATAAATATAAATATTTCAAACTGGTTCTCCATCAATATTTAGAGTGAAACTTAGCGGTAGCTGGGGCCTTAATCCGTGAATGTATACGGCCATCATTAGACCAATTCTTACATATGGAGGCCAGAACCAGAAAGTGGTGGAACGAAAATCTTGACGAGTTACAAGGCGACATTGACATAGCATAGTGAATAAAGAGATAGCACGCTGGCTAGATCATTTTATCCGAATGGATGAAAGGAGTCTAGCTTTGAAAGTATACGATGGAGTACTCGCTGGTAGAAGAAGAAGCAATGGAAGATGAATTTTACTTAAAACGGTACACATTTTAGGCCGGTCGTTTAAACCAATTCTGAGATCACAGTCAACCGCACTTTTTAGGGCCGCTAGGTGGCGCTAATGTGCAGCTATCACTAATATCCGTATCACGGAAGAAATTTCTCCTACAATCGCAATATGTACTGATGCAGATACAAGAATTATATTTACCTAAAAGCTTCTATAATAATTGCTGATAAAAAAAATATCTGGAATAGTTCCGCATACCACCATACTAACAGGGTTTCGAGTCTTGGTTCGATCAGCAACCAAAAATGCATTTTTCCAATTGCAGTCGCCCCGAAGTAGGGAATGTCAAACCCTTCGAGTGTATTTCTGAAATGAAAAAAATGTCAAGACTCAAAACCACAAATTGGAAGAGGAGTTCGGCCGAAAATCGCTTCACCGGTTACAAAGCGCCACGTATTTATATATATGGGTATATGTAAAGTGCTACAAATAATCGTTAATAAAAAATGTAAAGAGTAACCCTCGTATTTACATTATCTATTCATTTATAGCTTACCACAGCTAAAACCATAAAAGTTTGAAGTGACTTTTAAAACGGCTGAGTTATGTGTATGTAATTTACAGTACGCTGCCTACGCATACACACGACAGGATACGTTTCAGCGCCGAAGGAAGTCCTTAAATTATAATATTACATTTCATCATTCACAAACTTATAATGTGGTTCCGCCCCTGGCCAAAGTGTATGTATGGAGCACTTATTGCTGTAACAGGCAATTGCCACCACGCACATACATATATTTATGATAAAAAGTATTTTGCTTAAAGCGCTAAATAGCTTATTCAGCTTTAAGTTGTGGGTGTGTTCGAACTTAGCGAAGTGTAAGAGTTTTGACTTTCTGCTCTTCATTTCATTATAAATTTGAGTAACATTCTTGGGTGCTTTGATGGATATTTTGATATACGAGCAAACACACACAGTATGTAGCACCCAAAAGTATGCAATGTGTAAATTAGTTTTACAGAATTAGCAAGTCGCACTTGGGAGTATGTACGAGTATGGTGTCCTTGTAAGTTGAAAAACTGCAGCTTAGAAACATATTCTCATGATGGTAAATAGTCAAAGTTTTTGGCTTCTCAAATTTATATAATTTTTTTTTTATAAAAATTCTTACAAAAAAAAAAAAATGCTCGGTGAAAGGGTTAAAATTTAAGCAAAACAGATCTTTATTTTCTGTGAAACTAAAAACTTACATCATTGCCATCCAGGAACGGCGATGAAAGTGCCAAGGACAGAATGAGATTGGTCCTTGTGACTTTTATTACGGTGGCCATGTGAAAGAGTGCAAGTTTGGCAGGATTTGTGGTGTGAATAGAGAGAGAGAGAGAAATAGAGAAAGAGAGAAAGAGAGAGAGAAAAAAAAGAGAAAGAGAGAGAGGGAGAGGGAGAGAAATAGAGAGAAAGAGATCTGTCACCGAGTACCATCATTCACCCAGGTGGACGAACATATAGCAAAAATCCGCATCCAAACGCTGTTCTTTAACATATAACACCTCGATGGTAGAAAAGGACGATTTTGCTAAGAATTCACGACATCGAACTCGTGCTTACCGAATTCAACGACATGGTGGGCAAGAAATCGATCTACATATTTCGCAACAACCACTTAACGTGGAAACCTCATAAGGCTGAGTCTGATCGACTTCGCTGGAGCTTGAAATATGGTCATCTGTAATACCAGATTCCGACATAAGAAACTATCAAACTGCATACTTGGTAGTCGTCGAATTTAAGGACTCTATTATGTGGTAGACGAAAGACTCTCCAATGTTCGAACAGGAAACAAGAAAGGTTTGGCGTCAAACAACCGCAATCGCAAAAGAAAGCCACGCAGCCACTCGATTTATACTAACTACTGTTGGAAACTATCGGTTTTCCACAAAGTCGAAAAAACAGCCGGTACATTGGGGATTGTAAAATCGTAGTGGAGAGAAAAAAAATGTCCCACCTCACAAAGCTTCGAACGACCGCAAAGCGAAATTTCTACAGAAGGTTTCAATACTGGATCATACTTGTGTAGGATCCAAAGCGGGGATCTAGCGACTGATGCTCAGAGCATACTGAATTTATGGAGTGAACATTTCCGCAGCTGTTGAGTGGTTGAAATCAACTTTCCATTATCCGACTATGGCGAAGTTCGAATAGCAGTTGTCCTCCTGAAGAACAACACAGTCAATGTTTTATCCAGACTGGGTGACGAAATGAAGCTATTTTATCTTATCCATATGGGCCTGGTAGTGAACGTAGGTAAGATCAAATATCTTCTGTCATAAACATAAAAAGTTCGAGTCTTGGCTCCCAAGTCACTGTTGACTGCCATAACTTTGAAGTTGTAGACGATTTCGTCTTTCTGGGAGCAATTACATTAATAAAAATTTCAACCTGGAAACCCAACGCAGAACCACTCTTGTCAATAGGTGTAACTTTTAACTGAGTAGGCAATTGAAAAGTAAAGTCGTCTCTCACGAACGAAAACCAAACCCTACCCAAAGTCACCCATCATTCTCTTTCTGGTATATGATGGAGAAGCTTGGAGAATGTCGACATTCGGTGAGTTGGCTTTAGGAATTTTCGAGAGCAAAACGACGACATTGACGTAGTTCAGCGAGCGAAGAGAGATCTGCTATGCTGTCTATTTCATGTCGTCCGAATGGCTGACAATTCGCTAAATAAGTTGTATTATTTTCCTATCTATAGTGTGAAAAAAAATATATTTCATCGTTCTTCAGGTGTCAAAATAGCAAACTTGTACTTTGTTGTTGAGTTACTTTTGAGATGCTATTGAGAAACTGTTGAGAACTGACATTTCAAGGTTGTATGCACTAATTGGCACTCCAATTCGTTAGCAAATAAAAATAATATTTTCATATGCTGATATTTATGTATGTTATAATATATTCGTAAAATCGTCTCGCGTTAACATTTTAAATCATTTATGGTGCATCAGAATTTTTCCGAATCCAATCTCTTGTATAGACAACGTCAGTAAAACCATTCGGTAAACTACTTGCGCAACCGTTAACAATGAAAGAGGATATACCGATTAGAGCACCATTAGCAACAGCTGGACCACCAGAATCTCCACCACAAATACCATTACCCGGACTCTTACCGAGGCATCTCATTGAAGTCGCAATTGTATTTAGACGCTGAACGCACACGTTATGGCGTAAGGTATACAATGTATTATATTGTAAGCGATCAGCCAGACCGCCCGACGAAATACCACCCCAACCGCTTACTATGGTTGGTGTGTTTACCGGCACATCCGACTTAGCAAGTGCTATCGATTTAATTTTGTCATTAAAGTCCAATGGGCGACTTAGCCTCAGCAAAGCGATGTCATAATCAAATGATTTATATTGAGGATGTATTTTCACTTCCGCCACTTGGCGCACTACACCGCCCGCATTGAATTGCACAGTGCCGGCACGTACCGTATATTCGGAAGCTGCAGCAGTTCTTCAAGTCGGAAGTGTAAATTGAGTAATAAAAAAAACAAAAATTTTAATAATAAATATTTCTACGCAAAAAATTTACCTAACTATACAATGTGCTGCTGTAAGCACATAATTTCTCGAGATGATAGCGCCACCACAGACTGTGATATAACCGTTGCTCGTGCGTGTTAGCAATACCTGATAGGGGAATTGTCCTTCACGTGCATTCTGACCGCCATAAATACGACTATCTGGCACCGCGCGACTTAGAACGGTGCAATAGCAGCATGCCGCTACTATTATGACGATGAGTAGAAGTCTTTTTGAAGCAGCCATGTTTGTCTTGCCGGGTTTGAAAATAACCTATGGTCTTCACTGATTTTTCAACACGTTTTATATTCGCTCTTACGATAATTACTTACTACCGGTAACTCATTAAAAAGTAATTACTATAGATCGCCGATTGGGGTATTATTTAAAACTATTTTGAATTTGTTTTTTACGTCCTTATTATTTTTTGGTTTCAAGAAGTTATCGCTTTAAGTAATTTTTGAAATATTTCTAATGTATAACGACCTTGGTTTCGGATAAGAAATAGTAAAAGTAATCATAAATTAATTATGAATTGTTTTAGTAATTGGTTTTGAAAAATCACCGCTTCGAGAATGTTATAAAGAGTGATTTATTTCGAGGTTCCCTACTTTTGTAAGAGAAAAAAAAACAGAAAATTTAAATTTAACGGGGAATGTTTATTATCATTCGATTATCTTTGGCATTTATTTTTTTGAAGATTATTTCTTTCAAATGTTAGCCGGGCTACGTCTCAGATGGTCCATCCGTTGAGTCCAATTTTCGATGACTCGTTCGAGCATTTCGACTGGTAACTGGCAAATGACACGCGTGAAGTTTTGCTCCAAGACCTTAATCGAAGCGTGATAGTCCACATAGACTTTAGACTTTACATATACCCGCAGGAAAAAGTCTAACGATCTGATATCACACGATCTTGGTGGCCAATCGACCGGTCCAAAACGTGAAATTATCTCCTCAACGAAGTGTTCTCTCAATAAATCCATTGATTGATGCGATGTGTGGGAAGTGGCGCTGTCTTGTTGAAACCAAATATCGCGGAGATCACCAGTTTCAATTGCAGGCATCAAATAGTCGGTTATCATGGTGCGATAACGGTCGTCATTGATGATGAGACCCACGGCGCCACTTTCCACCTAACGCAATCTCAATCAATGGATTTATTGAGAAAACACTTCAGTGAGGAGATAATTTCACGTTTTGGACCGGTCGATTGGCAACCAAGATCGTGTGATATCACACGGTTAGACTTTTTCCTGTGGTGATATGTAAAGTCTAAAGTCGTTTCAGGCCTTGGAGCAAAACATTACGCGTGTCAGTCGCTAGTTAGCAGTCCAAATGCTCGAAAGAGTCATCGAAAATTGGACTCAACGGATGGACAATCTGAGACGTAGCCGCAGCCAACATTTGAAAGAGATAACCTTAAAGAAATAAATGGCAAAGAGTGTGTCTTTCGAATGGTAATAAGCATTCCCCCATTAAATTTGAATTTTCTGTTTTTTTTTTTTTAAGTAGAGAATCTCGAAATGGATCAACCGGTATTTCGCATAATTTTTGAACGATCTGAGAGTTTGGCAAGCTTTCGTAAAAGGAAAAGATCTAAATGAAGCAAAATTTTATCAAAAGTTAATAATTAAACTTATTTTATAAACAATGGTGTTTTCTTTTTGAATTTGTTTAAGATAAAAATTAAATAAAAAAAAATTTAAAAACTTTAATATTTTGAAACTTTGATGATGACCCAATAGGCAATGAAATTATGTTAGTGTACACTCGTTAATAATAATATGATACTATACTCGTACTATATCATTTAAAACGCAAATCATATATACCATAGATATATGTGTGTACAATACATATGTACATACATGTGCACTCAGTAATGCGATTGCAGATGGCCTTAAGTGCAAACATGATTAACAAAGAACAAACATACCTCTATAAGATTATATATATATATATATATATATATATATATATATATATATATATATATAGATATGTATTCATATATATATATGTACATACTCGTACTTCTACACTTGCAGCCGTAGTTATATCTTAACTGTGTGTATTATGCTTGTGAAATTCAATGCCTTTGCTATTGCCGCCGCCGCTGACGCCATATTAAGCTTAGCTCTAAAGTCTCAAAGTCACCACAAACACAAAACAAAACCATTATGGCATCAGGACATGCTCAGAAGATCATCGATGCGTTCAAGTGTTGTGTGGTTGTGTGTTCTAGACTGTTTATATTTGAGTGGGTTGCCGTTGGTTTATGCACACACTTGCATGTAAATCTACATTGTATGTTATATGGTAGATATGTATATGTATACATACATATGTGTGTATCCATGCCGTAAAGAAAGTAAGCTTCTTGTAAAAAATTCATCAAGGTTAAGTTGCTAAAGCAAACAAATATGCACTTGAGGGAAAGTGAGAAAATCGCATTTTTTGTGTTTGTTTTCGATATTTGGTGAATATTTAATTCAATCTTTTTAGAAAATTCGTGTTGTGATTAGATAAATCAAATATGTTATTTTATTTAATATTATTATTTTTCAACGGAAATTGAAATTTTTGTTTTTGCGTATTTCATGTATCAAATAATGGTTCACAGAGATGCCATCAGTGATCAGACAAGCTTCTATGACAAAATGCTATGAAAGTGCAGTTATGGGTTTGGAAGTTGTTGGAACTCTGCGTTACTTGCTATGAAAAGGAGATTCCAACATCATCGTGCTATTTGAAAGCTCTGAACAGAAGTCTCTCCCGTCAACCTTTACCTAAGCGTTCACTCCGCCTTTTAAAGACGCCTAACGCGCTCCTGTGCGATACTCAAAGTTATAGAAAATTAATTTAAATAAAAAATTAATTTTTCTAGTTGCGGTCGCCCCTCAGCTGGCAATTTCAAGCCCTCAGAACGTTGTTCTGATATGATAAAAAAAACTCCTGACCAAAAACCATCAGTTTTATTTTGCTGGAAAAAAACATTGTAAGCACCCCTTTCATTGGAAAGGAGCTTCGCCGAAAATCAAATCGCTTCAGCGATTATAAATAACAAGTCAATTGAAAATTCCCCGGTCTGACACATAGATGGCGTTACTAGAATTTATTAATTCATGGTTTTTGGTTAGCCCTAACCTTCAAAAGACGCGTGTATAAATTTGAGAGATCAAATCGAATTCGTGAATTATAGCATTTTGAGTGAAGCAACTTTTGTTATTGTGGAAAACGTGGATAAAAAGGCTCTGTGCAAAGTGAGTGCCGCGCGAGCTCAATTTCGACCAAAAACAACGACGGGTTTATGATTCGGTAACAGTATTTGGAGATGTTAAAGCGTAATAAACCCAAGTTTTTGCATCTTTATGTAACAATGGATGAAACGTGGCTCCATAATTTCACTCCGAAGTCCAATCGACAGTCATCCGAGTGGGCTGGACACGATGAACCCGCTCCAAAGCGTAGAAAATCACAACAGTCGGCTGACAAGATTATGGGTCTGTATTTTAGGATGCGCATGAAGTTATCATCATTGACTACCATGAAAAAGGAAGGACCATAAACAGCGACTATTACATCTATTACATAGCGTTAATGAACCGTTTAAAGTACGAAATTGCCGACAAATGGCCGTATTTGAAAAACAAAGAATGTGCTGTTTCACCAAAACAATGCACCGTGTTACAAGTCAGTGAAATCGATAACAAAAATCCAAGAATTGGCCTTCCAGCGACTACTTCCTGTTCTCACATCTCAAAAGAATGCTCGCTGGAAAGAAATTTTCGTCGAATGAAGAGGTAATCGCCGAAACTGAGGCCTATTTTTAAGCAAAGGACAAATCGTACTACAAAAATGCTATAAGAAAGTTGCAGGGTCCTTGAAGGGTACTATGTTGAGGAAAAAAATGAATTTTGGCAAAAAAAAATTTTTTTTACCTATGGTTGGCAGGGGACTTTTCAACAGACCTGTTATGTATATGTAACGCTCTCCCTCTTTTCAAAGTTCCATCTCTATAGGCAATGCTCATTTATGGTAATACTCATTGGTGGGAGGCAAATCTATCGTTCTCTGGACCAATTTCCTTTATTTTACCTGAATCCTAAACAATATTCATGGAAAAGTCTTGAGTACAATGTACAATGTCAAAATGTTGTCAATCTTTAAATTTTGGATAATTTAAAAAGTCTTCGCGGTTCGCATCCCTAAATGGTGTTGATACTCTTTATTTCGGACAACATATCCGATTGTGTCAAACTAAAACTAGTTTAAAGGCTGAAATTTCAAGCAACATTGTTCTTGAAGACAGTGTTCTATAAACGTCGTTATTGTGAAAAGTTGTATTGATTTGAAAATTAGTGAAACTTTCGAAGATGTATACGATGTTTGTTTTTACTATAAAAATAATAAACATACCTCAAAAACACGCCCAAATATTTGTGTGGTTTACGGTGAGAATGAAAATTTCGATGTCAAAGATGCGCCTTGTTCTGGTCGGCCAGTTACACAAAAAGCCCATGAAACTTTGCAAATGTTGGAACAAGACCGACGTGCAAGCTGTCAGCAGATAGCGAAGACATTAGGCATCATTCACGTGACCGTTTTATAATCATTTGAAAAATGCTGAATGCCCAAAAAAGCTAGATGTTTGGGTGTCACATGAGTAAGCTTCGCATTGTAATCTCCACCAGCTAGAAATCTATCTCCAAGCGTCATAAAATTGCTTCTCTGTTATTACGAAGCGTTGCGGACAGTATACAGTATAGCGCGACCAATATAAGGTCAACCCAATGTTTTTACGAGTTACGGAAGTTGACTGCAACCAATTTGTTACGTTGAAGTGATGAAAGCTTTCCTATAAGTACAGCTGTACTGACTTGAATTGTGTCATGTGCTGGATTAAATTGAGAATCATGACCTCTATTTCAGTACCGAGTGGAATGACATGTGGGCCTTGTTTTTAATACCCTAGCATAGGCCATCTGACCAGTGTTTGAGCTGGGTAAATGGCAAGAGGCCGTAACAGGGATAACATGTTTATATGAATTAACGAAAAAAAAAATTCATTGACGGTATAACCATCAACTGAAACGCGACGAAATCGCACCATTTCCGAAGTGGCTCATCAAAAACAAATTCAAAGCCTGAATTGACGGCAAAAAAGGTGATGCTGAGTGTATGGTGGAATTGTCCGTTATGAGCTGCTCCAATGTGCCGAAACGGTCAATTTTAAGTTCAACCGTCACAATTAGCAAGCTAAGCGTCGGAATGATCAATAGAAAAGGATTGCTTCATCATACGTCACTGATAACCAGTTAAAATTGTATAGAGCTTGGCTGGGAAGTTTTGATGCATCCACCATGGACCTTGCACCATTTATCACCATTTGTTGCGGTCTCTGAAATATTCCTCATGTTGGTAAAAAAAATTGGCTCACCGAAGATCCGGTAAAAATCATTTGATCTAATTCTACGCCGATAAGCCACAGAAGCTCTTCACCGATGAAAATATAAAGCTAATCAAAAAAAAAAAAGGGCAAGAAGTTATAGATAATAATGGTCAAAATGTAGTTGCTAAAATTTAAATAACAATAAAAAAATTTTTGTTCAAAAATATCCAAAAAAAAAAACTATATATATTCGCAGTATTGAACGTAACGCTTCGAAAATTACCATATACCTGAAACTTAAAAATTGGATCCCTATTACATCATATTTTGCCACCTTAATAAATAAGTCCCAAACTAATTGAGTAATTTTTTCCCAATGCACTTAGTACCATTGGCCATATGTCCTTATGTCCGCTATCATCCGCCATTTATCATTGTGCCTAAATGTAGGCAACATTTAAGCTTCTATTTCATTGGTATTTACAATTTATTGCGACTTCCAAGAGCACTTGAACTGCATGTTACTTAAAGCGTTAATTTAATATTATTTTAGATTTATTTGGTGTTTTATTATATTATTCCGAATTGGTTTACAGTCCGAAAGATTTATTCATTTAACACTTAAAATTTATTCATAGTAAATGCAAAAAAAAAAAAAAATTGAAATCTACTTTCTCAAAGAATACAAGGAAATCCGCCTACGTGGAACTCATATTGCCAGAAGGCTTTTATCTATAATATATATAGAATTGTCCTACAGCTCTTTTGTCTACACTCTACATTCAAACAATATCCTAAGTAAGAATAGTCGCTTTTGAGGTGCTATTGCACTTGAAGCAATTTCATGGTATTTTCGATTAGAGCACTTTGCGTTTCCTGTACTGAATTTACTTACACATGCGTATCCGTCAAAAGGCAACAGTCAGCTACATACTATATACAGCTCTGTGAAAAATTAAAAAAAAATTATTTTTCATAACTGCGAGTTTCAGCCGCTGTGCTCATATGATTTCCATTTTTTTTAATACCAAATGGAGGGATACACATTTTTAAGCTGTTTTTGAATTAAAAAAGAAGAATTTTCATATTTCTTTGTTTATATTTATTTTTCCGATTTCTGGAAAGTGGTATTTTAATGTACAAAAATGAACTAGTATTTTACCAGTATGATGCTGATGGGTTATCGGTTAATTGATATTTCGTAAATTACGCCACGTGGAAAACCCAGTCGCTCCTATGTGAAAATAATGTAAGATTAATTAGCTGCTGCAAAAATGGAAACTAGTAGCATACTCGTTCGCAACTAGTTTCATTTTTGCTCACAACTAACTGGTGGCTTGCGCTCTGATGCTGCCCAACGGTACTGCGCCAAAATGACTTTCAATCGTTCCTTATGTTGAGCAGCTGCACATTTTCTCGGTTTTTGTATGCAAATACATACATATGTATATATGTATATTCGTCTGGGTATATTTGTATGTGTGTATGTGCGACCAAACTGAATTTGTGGTTTTTGCGTTGGTGGTGGTTGGAAGGAATAGTCAAGCGGCGGAAACCATTTTGACCAACTTACATTTGTTGTTATGCAAATACACTTGCATAAACATACATATATACAGATATACGTACATATACAGAGAAATAGATAGACATTGTGTGTCATTGTATCATGTGGCGCTATGGTGGCGTCAATGCTCAGCAGTTTCTTCTATTAAGCATATAATATTCAATTTGAATGGTAGCGAAATGATGTGCTGACGATGCATGACTCTCGTTTGCTACTAAGGACACATACGAGTGTAACCAACAAACATTTTTTTTGAAACTCTGTTTGAATTGTTTCTGAAAATGTATCTTAATAAGATTTCATATAACCGTTAATATTAAAAGCAATATTTTTTTTAAATAAAAATAAAAAAATGGAAATCAATTCAAAGCATATACGAGAGTTTGCCATATATATATTTCCAGATTAGAGAACAGAAACAAAAATTAATCATCGAAAATAGCATTACTGTTTTTCAAAATACTCACCATTAAGACCTGTGCCCTTTTGGATGCGTTTGAACCAATTTTCGAAGGACTTTTGCCACTCCGATTGAGCAGTTGTCGTCTCTGCAGTTGTCGAAAAACGATGACCTCTCAGTTTATTTTCTACGTATGGGAATAAAAAGGGGGTCATTCGGTTGTAACTCATTACTACGTTATTATACGTTGGTTGACTCAACAAATCGATGTTTTGAGTGCTCAAAAACCAGTTGTTTCAGTCGATGCGTGAGATTTCGCACTGTCTTGGTGAAGAATTATCCGTCTTCGGCAGTTCCTGCAGTCCTGATTTCTTGAACGACAACTGGCAAACAATTGGATGTGTAACACTCAGAATTTACTGATCTGCGTCGTTGTTCTAGTGTTAAGGTTGCGACAAGTCCAGTTTTTCCCAAAAACAAAAAAAAATTCTTGCTGCTTGGAAGCTCTTTGTGCTCGAACTACTTTTGCTTGTAATCTGCTCATCTGGAACACCCATACAGTCCACAGCTGTTCACTTTCGGGTTCATACGCTCCTGTTTTTTTTTTTTTTTAACATTTTTCTCGAGCATTTTTTGGAGCGACTGACGTGGGATCCAAGGCAAGAAATTTTTATTACCATTAAATCGTATGCAATATCGAATGTATACTGAGAGGTCACATGACGGTCTCTCAATATCAGTTTGAGCATAGAATCAATAGTTTCCGGGACGACAACTGTTTTTGGACTATCTTCACGAAATTAATCTTGCAGTGATCGATAAACACTAGTCCTTGATGGAGCTTCACCGCCAAATGTAGAAATAAGTTCACCGTTGCGCTGTTGCTGAGTTAATCGATGCGATTTAATACCATTTTTGGTCGAGGTGAATATTTTAAGTAACTGTAAGCAACAAAAATAGCGCTCGTATGCCAAACATTCTGAGTATGTATAGGATCTTCCAATAAGAGTGATATGCTTTCTTTAATAAAAAACCACATATACTCTACTTGTTAAGGAAATTCAAATATTTTTTATTTAGTGGGTAGCAAAATGGATACAATTAAGTTCTGAATATAACATCATTTAAATGGCCTCCACGACTTCTTTTGCAGGAACGAATTCGATGAACCCAATTTTTGAGTACTTTTAGCACTAAATCAAGTCGTATGTCATGAATAGCACGTTCAATATTGAATTTTAAAGCTTGAACACAGTCTCGTTTATTGCTAAAGACCAATGACTTCAAATAACCCCACAAGAAGTAGTCTAATGGTGTTAAATCAGAACTTCTTGGAGGTCATTCAATGTCACAATTTCTTGAAATAATCAAATCTCCAAACCTTTCTCGCAATAATTCGGTTGTTGCACATGCTGTGTTACACGTAGCCCCGTCTTGTTGGAACCAGATGTTGTTAAGGTCAGCTTCTTCCAATTGTGACCATTAAAAGTTGGTTATCATCGATCTATACCGTTCTCCATTGACAGTAACGGTGCTACCAGCTTCATTTCCGATGAAGTACGGACCGATGATTCCACCAGACCAAAACCTACACCAAACTGTCAATTTAGGTGAATGTAATGGTTGTTCATGAATAATTTGTGGATTTTTTCGCACCAGAATCGACAGTTTTGTTTATTTACTGCAGCACTCAGATGAAAGTGAGCCTCATGGGAGAAGATGATTTTCTTAAAAAAATTCTTATCGTTTTCAGGTTGTTCCAAGGCAAAATCAGCAAAACGACGTTTGTGGTGGTCCATGGAAGAAATTGTAAACATTACTGAATACAGTGAAAAAATGACAGATTATGACGTATTAAATATGGCCAAAACGAGACTTAGAAATAATATCATCCTTATTGGAAAACCTAGAGAGTTGTCAAAGCCCTATAATATAAAGCAATTTTCATACTTGGGAAAATAGTTTGTTAGGTTAGGTGTATTGTAGAAATCGCGATTTGTATATTTTACTTAGAATGGATTACGTGCCTTTTAGTGTTTAAAAAAAAAATATCCGCTGTTTTTTCATACTTTTGAATAAAATTGTTCTTTCTTGAAAATTAATTTTAATCAAGTACAAGTTGATCACTATTATCTATAGCTTTTTACCATTTTTGAGGTAGTTTCATATGCTTAGTGCATCAAATTCAAATTTAGAGCTCCTATGATTTATCGGCGAAAAACTTGGCCAACTGGTTTTCAGTGTTTATTTGGTTGGTTCCATTTTTAACTGCAAAAATGCTTTGTAGAGACCGAAACAAATGGTAGTCAAATGGTGCTCGGTCCGCTCTATATGGTGAGTACATCAAAACCTCCTAACCAAGCTCCGTACCTATTTGTCTGGTCATCAAAGATGTTTGTATTTGGTCTGGCGTTGTCTTGCTATTTCATGCTTCGAGTTACATATTATTTCTGAAACGTTTCAAATTTGTTGCTAATTGGGCTTGTTGGGTACATATGTAAGTAGTCATGTATGTTTGTATGTTCACATATAATTCTCATGTCAAGTAGGTGTTAATTAGTGTTATTGTATACGGAAATCCAATTTAAATTCGATGGGTTAATATGACTACCCCATAAGGTGAAAATGATAGTCAATTTTATTGCTTTCTCATAAGTGAAAGCAAGAAGCCTGCAAAAATGTGTAGGCCATATGGTCCTTTGGAGTACCTATTGGATAAATGCACTGTAGTGCAGCGTTGAATCAACTTAAGTATCGCCATCACCTTGTTGTTAGCCGAATTGCTCGTGCTTTAACGATCGCAATTACTACTCGAAGTATACTTAGTAGGGACATAAATACTGTTACACACATTTTATGTTATAAAATGAAAAATAATGAATGTTTTTGGACCAATTTTTTTTACGTATTTATTGATATATATTGTATACAAAAAAGCAGTATTCATTCGAAATGCCCGCCTTTGGCCTTCACGCACGCCTTAAGTCGGACTGGCCAATCATCAATAGCCGCACGCACCTCCTCCATTGGGAAATTGGCCACAACACGAATCAAAGCTGTTTTAAGAGAATCAATGTTGGGGTATCTTTTGTGGCAAACTATGTCCTCTAAAACTGTCCACAATTTGTAATCCAGCGGGTTCAAATCAGGACTGCCAGAGGGTCACTCTTCAGAGGAAATGAATGCTGGTAAATTGTTTTGGAGCCAGATTTGGGTCGTTTTAGCTTTATGGACCGGCGCAGAGTCTTGCTGAAAAGTCCATGATTGGTTTTGGAACATGAAATGGTTAAGTGGTCTTACAACAGCTTCCAAAACGGTTTTTTGGTAAACTTTGGCTGATGTTTTGACCCCTTATTCGCAAAAATGCAAGTCAGTTACCCCATCATAAGAGACACCCCACCAAACCATGATTGAAGCTGGGTGATGACCTTTTTCGACCCGTGGAATCAGTTCAGATGCTTCCTTAGATGACCGTGCTGACACCCTATCATTTTGTTTATTAAATTTTTTCGCAACGCTAAAAAAATTTTCATCGATAAACAAGATTTTTCTGTGCAAGTTATCAGCGTGCTTCACCAAAAGACATTTGCATTTTACCACCCTATTTTTTTTCAAAGCTGCAGTCAACAAATGTTCGGTACGGCGTTTGAAAGCCCCAAGTCCCAAGTCTTTTTTAATAATTCGACTCATGGACATGGACATTCATCTCCCGGGCCACGATTTTCTATTTTCGGAGCGGATTTCGCAGAATTCTTGATTTGACAGCTTTGATGACTTGCGGCGTTCGAACTGTGCGTGGACGGCCCGACCGATGACGGTCTTTAACATCCTCAGTCTCCTCAAACAGTTTTATGCACTGGTAGACGAACATGCGACTAATGCCGAGCGGACGGAGTGTTTTGAAAATTTACTTCTTTTTATTTCACACTTAAAAAACGCTATAACAGCGATACGCTTTTCATTATCTGACCATTCCATGTTGAAAACTCACACAATTTAGAATTCCCGATACAGACTAACGCTTTACAGGTTATATTTTGTAAATCATATGGGAATTATGTGGTATGCTCAATTCTTCTATTGAAATGCATGTGTTTAATGTTGTAACAGTATTTATGTCCCTACCAAGTAATAAGTTTACTGAAAATATATAAAAATGAAATTGAGTCAGTTTCGCTCTATTGGCGAGCTCTGCTGGTACGTACCAGAAGTTGAAGTTAATATGTATTTTCCAATGAAAAAAACAACAAATTTATGAAATATCCTATTTCCGGCAAAATATGCGTTTCACTTCTCAACATAGTCTTCTTTGACCTCTATACATTTAATTCTGCGTTTTCCAAATTTTTGTATTCCTTCCACATAATAGGTCAAAATAGCCGTTTCTTTTTATGATGACCTCATCATTCGATCAGAATCTTTTACCGCCCAGCCATTTCTTTAGGTTTGGAAACAAGAAAAAGTCGTAGGTGGCTAAATCTGGAGAGCATGCTGCTACCCCACAGTTCGTGGGCCAATATCCAATCTGTCCAAAAGCTCTGAATAATATTCCTTAAATTTGAATAAAATTGTTGGATGAGAGACCCACCTTGGCCCTCTTTGGTGCACGTTTGCCCAAAGAAACCCCACTGTCTTGATTTTTTTTTTGTCTGACCTCTGGTATGGTGGATCCATGTGTCGTCTACAGTAACGAAACGGCAAAAAATTCGTTTGGTTCTCGGTTGAACTTTGCCAAACATTCCTTTGAAGTGATTACACGGATGCGCTTACAGTCGTGTGTGAGTAATCGCGGCACCCATCGCCCGGATAGCTTTTTCATGTCCAAATATTCGTGTAAAATGTGATTTGCCCGCTTAGTTGAGGTGCCTGCAGACTCAGCAACCTCATAGACATTCATTCTCCGGTCGTCCAATACCACTCCATAGATTTTATCCCTAATTTCAGCTTGCGGTAAAATTTACAGCAGTCTATTAATCGATAACATTACGATTGTGAAAAATACAGTTGAAGTAAAAACCTGTCTTGATGACGAGTTTCCGGACACTGTTGCAGAAGAATCAATCAGCAAGGACACTCTAAAGATATCAACTGAACATTTACAGCATATCCTTCACGAATATTTGGGTATGAGAAAGCTCTGTGCAAAATGGATGCGCTCGATCTCACTTTTGACCCACAAAAAAAAAAAACGAGTTGATAATTCAGATCCGTGTACGGGGAGATATTCAAACGTAATAAACCCGAGTCTTTGCATTGGAATATGAAAATGGATGAAACATGACTCCATCATTTCACTCCGTAGTCCGATCGACAGTCGGCTGGGAAGAAAGGTTATTCCACTTTCGGATGCGTATGGAATAATTTTTATTGACTACCTGGATAAAGGAAGGAGCATCAACAGCGACTATTACATAGCATTATTGGACCGTTTGAAGGACGAAATCGCCGAAAAACGGCCGTATTTGAAGAAAGAGAAAGTGCTGTTTCATCAAGACAATGCACCGTGTCACAAGTCAGGGAAATTGATGGCAAAAATGCACGAATTTCTCTTCGGATTGCTTCTGCATCCACTGTATTCTCCAGATCGGGCCCCCAGCGACTATTTCGTGTTCTCAGAACTCAAAAAAAAATTCTCGCTGGGAAGAAGTTTTCGTCGATTGAAGAGGTGATCGCCGAAACGGGGGCCTATTTTGAAGAAAAGGACAAATCGTACTACAGAAATGTTATCGAAAAGTTGAAGGCTCGTTTATAATCAGTGTATCGCCCTTGAAGGGAACTATGTTGAGTAAAAAAATAATGAATTTTGCCCAAAAATGTGTTTTACTATTGTAGGCCTGGGACTTTTCAATTGACCTGTTATGAGTACATCTATATTTACATACACGAGTTTTCAAATCCCTAGCTCCAATAAGCTACAAAAAAATAAAAAATAAAAAAATTAAAAAAATAATACCAAAATTCCGAACATCAGTCGTCTGCAGCTGTTCTCATGTAAATCTGTGCTTAACTGTTTCGGTAATCAAATTACATATAAATTAATTTTTCACTTTATCCATTTATGATTTCTCCAACACATGCACATTTTGCTGGCCATTAGTTGAAACGAATTCTTCATAATTTTCATGTTATTCTCTATACAATCAACAGTGTTCTCCTATTGCATTCAGTGTAGCTTTTTAAATCAAGTCTCTGTGAAATGTATGTAAGGAATTCAGAGAATCATTGGCTTGCTTTTCATATTTTCCATTAGAGTGAATATGAGTAATTACAAGGATTGAACATACTCATGTATGTACATACATATATAATGGCAGATTGAGGCCATGATGTCATCATTAGTTGAAAAAAAAAGGATTTGTCTTCGCAGAAAATTAAAGCGAAAAATTTAATTATGGAATTATTGAGAAGTGCGTCATCAGAAGCTCTTTCCTTGGAGCTGAATTTTTAACAGGTCAGTGCACAATCTGCCTGCGCGAGGGATGTAGTTAGAATAAAAACACATTTAGTTCTAGCGAACTTGGTCGTTCAAGACCGACATCCGTACGAAGCTGCATCACACAGGTGAACAGAGATAAAAATATGTTGGTGGAGAACGGACAGGCCTCTCTCCAAAATTTGGTCCAATGAGTGCATGTCTGCCGACTGGAACCCAAATAAGCGTAATCCATAAAGAAGCGACTTCACAATCTGCGAAAATTATTTTAGGGTAGGCCTACTCTATAACGCATTTAGGGTCTTATCGAATGTGCTGTTTGAAATACTTGACTGATCGTCAACGAACTGATCGTAGCTTATCAGCGTGGGTTGAGACCTAGTTGATTAACTGTGGAGGTATATTGGAAAAACCCGTGAGAAAAGGATTGACTACCACAACCACCTCTTGGTCGAATTTAAACCCCCTTCGATAACACGATACCTTTACGCCGTTTTGTCTAAGTTGGTATCCCCGCAAAACTTATGCAGCTCTGTAAACTGACGCTGAATAACACCAAATACGGGCCTACTATACTAGGTATTTTACGAGGTTCCAGATCAGATGACTCTTATCTTGTTATTTCTCCAACCTAAAGCTGGAAATAATAATATTTATATGATTCAGAGACAAAAATATCTTCTAAATCTTCCATAAGATATTGACATCATCGGCCTCAAAAACCGCGCCGTTAGTTCTACTCGTTCCAGCCTGAGCAAGGCACCGAAGCGATTGGGTTTGGTAGTGAACGGGTACAAATATCTTCTTACATCAAATGAATAATCAACGTATTCGTTTTCATCACTCTTGACATTCAAAGCATAGAAGTGGTAGATAATTTCAACCATTTAGGTAGCAGCATTAAAGCCAAATATAATGCCAACCTCGAAATCGAACGGAGAACCACTCCACTATGAACTGTGTAGGGAATTGAAAAGTAAAGTCGAGAAAAGATCAAGTTCTACAGCTCCCTCACTCTTGCCATTCTGCTGTATAATGCAGAAACGTGGGCTGATTTCTTCCGATTAGTCGCCTTTAGGAGACTTCGAAATAAAGGTTTCGCGGACGATTTATGGTCTTCTGCGTGTAGTCGTTCCGTACAATATATACGACTACGTTGATATAGTTCAGCGAATCAGAGTATAGCGAGTTAAGAGATAGCGACTGTTGTTACCTAGGTCATAACGTAAAAATGGTAGAAAACATTCCAGTTTGAACTGTGATCGCTGGTGGGAGCACAAGAAGAGAAGACCCCCACTTCTTTGGAAGGACCTGGCTTCACTCGGCGCCAACTAGTGAATATTCTTCTTATTTTTTTAAAGAAAAAAGTATTGAAGAGTTGTCTTCCAACGACGAAATCATTTGCTTTATTTCGATTATTAGAATTTTGAGCCTTCTTTAGTTTATTCTTAGTACACTAGCACGGCACGAGTTAGTGAATTATAGGTAACTGACCGTCTTAGAATTCAAAAATTGCTAGATCCTAAAGCCTGTTCTCGCTAGTCCTATCCATTTTGTATAAGCTCAAATATTTTACTAACCATTTGTGAACTTCAAACATATTGAGCATATGCATTTGCGCCTAGAACTATGCAAAAAAAAAAAAATTCAGCCGAAAGCAAAGTTTTCTCTAAGTAAGTCAAAGCTTGCAATTTATACATTCTTCGTATGCTTTCTTTGAGTGTTTAGTTTTTCTTTTTTCACTTGTCACTTTTAATTTATTGCCAATTTTTTTTTCATTGATTGAAAAAGGAAAACAAAAATTTTCTTCGAATTACCTTCCTCTTCATTCGTATCTCTCGTTCAATGTATGCTTTATGAATGTTCCTGCTTTGACACCCATCATATTCTAATTAATTGCGTTTTTCTTTTCTTTTCTTTTCACTGCCTTTTCATTTTCAGCATCCTTTTGTTTTGAACTTTTCGACCCCAATTTCTGCGTATTTTTCTCGTTTTTTCCCTCAACTCTGGTTTGCCCACTTTTTTTCGTTTGTTTCATTTTTTATTCTCTCACTTTTTTCATTCTCTCACTTTCCACTTTCGATTTTCAATGGCGTGTCCATTTAATTTGGTTGATGGCTGTTGCCTGTAGTTGAATGCCATTGAAAACTTTACCGTTGTTTGGCAATAAATTTCAGAGTTTTTTTGTGGGCGAAAATCAAATTTCCACTTTTCATTGCACTCTTGTACATACATATGTATTTACAGTTATATATACATTAATATATTATTCTTTTTACCATTTCAGTTTTTATGCTGTAAAAATATAAAACTTTTTCTGGATGTTTGCCGCAATCATTTTGGTCTACGCGATTCGGATCTCTTTGAGCCCACAATGCTTTATGATTTAACGAATTTCCATCGCGTGCTGATAACACTCTCCAGATTGTCACAGTGCCGTAAAGTACAACAATTGCATCCGGATTTAATGTGAGTATGAAATATAGATAATAATTTTATTAGAGTAAAGGGTTATCCATCTAGTCATTTCAAAAGTGCAGGGCTGTATTTTGATATCTGTCAAACTTAACTGTCTAGCCAAGCATGTTTTGTTTTAGTTAAAAGTCAGGCTTTTATGAAAATGGCTTAACATCCGCACAACGCTTTAAAATTGTTGAAACCTACAAAAAAAATGATGATTCAAAAGTGAACATTATTCGTACTTTAAGAAGAGATTATGGTGCATATAATCGTCCAACTACTCAACAAATTGGTAAAATTTTATAGAAATTTGAAGATACTGGAACGTTCACAGATATTGTAAGGCCTATGCGTCATCGTTTTGCTCGTTCTACCTCAAATATCGCTGATATAAGTAAACGTATAGCCGAAGACCCGAATGTGTCTGTTTCTCGACGTTCTCAATTGTTGAGACTTTTTTTCACCACATTATGACGTATTTTTCACTTGGGCTTATCATCTTGGACTTACATATGTACATCAATATAAACTCCAGCTCACACAACAACTGAGGCCAGCTGACCATTCATACATAACGCCGCAGTTACATCGATTGGGTGTTTGGACAACCAGTATTGGCACGCGATTGCTCCAAAAAAAAAATAATTGAAGAGAGGCCATTACATAAAAAAAAACTTACTGACTGGTGCGCTCTTTGGTTCGGAGCTGTGATTGTGTGGGCCTTACTACTTTAAAAGTGGTAACGGCGGGACTGTCACTGTCAATTCGGAGCATTATGGTCGTATGATAACCTTTTTTTTTTTTGGCCTGGTATTGAAGAACACAACTTGGACAATATGTGGAATATGGCTTTATTGCGAGAGAAATGTCCCGGCCGCGTAATTTCTCGTCTTGGCGATATCAATTGGCCATCGAGTTCGTGCGATTTGACACCGTTGAACTTTCTTTTTGTGGGGTTACACGAAAGATCGTACTTATGCGGATAAACCTTTAACTCTTGGGCGCTTGAAAACCAACAATCGTCAAGTTATGGCTGAGATACCGCCCAATATGTGCCAAAAGTTCGGATCGAAGTTTACAAAAATTCACGAGGCGGTCCTTCAATGATGTAGTGTTTCACAGATAATGTCAAGATTCGAACTTTATAATAAAAAAGGGATTTCGTGAAAACAAATCATTTTAAATGCATTTTATTTACGTTTATTTTGGAAGCCGTAAAATGGATAACCCTTTATATGTATGCATATATTTTGTGTATCTAAATAGTTACATTTCTATAAACAAGGAATATATATATACTCAATAGTGAAGATCTAGCATGACTATTGACCGATCGCTTGATCTTCTTCGGTTTACCCCGACTTAGATATATGGAAGGATGTTTTCAGAAACGGCTCAACTTTTTGTTATCACACTTAGAAGAAATCAAAATAATTTTCAAATATAAAGTTTCAGTAATCACATACGCCGATCTTGGCTAGGTATATCATTACTGTTTGTTGAGGATATTTTTTTTTTATTAGGACAGCAAAACGGACCGAATTCATAATTTGACTGTCGATAGCATCGTATACTAGTTAAGTTGAATTGTGGCTATTGCTTGCTGTTCACTACCCCCAATAGTTAGCTGCTCTTTCGTTATGACGAAGGCTTTGGTGATATAAGAGAGTTTTCAGAAGTCCTCCTCACTTTGACGTTCACAAAGTGATTTTTTAAAACTTGGTATCTCAAAAAAATTAGTCAACTGTTTTGTGTGCATGCCGCTCAGCTTCCTTACGAGCCTTTGTGGTCTTCAGAAAGATTTGAATATGTTATGTCCGATAGTAGCACTTTGGACTGTGGACTTTGCGGAAGTCATGCTGATGTGTTGCTGGGCTCAGATGTTGCGTGAAAGATATTTTAACATCAACATGCTTATCACGTCGGGGCGGATGGATTTGTAGGATGCCGCCTTCCCGATAACCACCTGAACCTCTTCCCTGGAGAAATCAAGCGCCGCGCTGGTGATAGTAGTAAATGGTAGTTTCCGCAGACAACGAGTCATTTTGTCAACCGAAGGGTGCAGTGTAAATAGCCGCCTAAGATAGAGGTGCACGATCGAGACCTGACCACCGAAAGGAATTTCTGATTGATCATCACGTCTCTTCGGGTTTGACAATGACTTGACGGTGGCCCAATGCTTGTTTGGGCCAGAGAAGTTACAGGACCTTAAGTGTTCCTCCCACTTATTCCCATTCTGATGATTTCCCTAACACCGAATCTCCGTATTTAGTTCCTAATAAGGTGATCTCCGAGATCAATAAGGCGTTATAAGTCGCACCATGATGCCAGTACTGCCGTTTTTGTAGGAAAATTATGGCGGATTTCCTCAAATCGGCCTGCCGGCCTGTCAATCGAGAGATAGTAGGAGGTTGGTAGTCCCGCTGTGGAGAGTTCAGTGGAGGTCTGGGGGGTTACCCAAAGTGGTTTGAGGTGCCGCAGGAGGCCACGTAACGCGTGGTCCACTCCCTATTGGTCTTGAACAGGTCTTCAGATGACCCCAACCATTGCACTGGATACTTCTAACCGAGGTGGAAGAATGGTCGACTCGCCTTTGGCACACACAGAATAGGTAACCTGTCGGTTTCTACACCAGCCTTGATGAGAAGAATTTTAAGCGACCCTGTTGCAAGGTATTGTTTCGTTGATGCACTTAGACTAGATTTACCTGATGAACTAAACGGGGTTAAGTTGCCGAAAAGGTGACAGCACTTGGCTCGATAAAATTCAGGTCAACTGCGGTGCGTAAAACCGTCTGTTTTGAGAGTTGAAGTTGGATCCGGCGCTTCAGTGAGGAAATGTGGGTGGATTTCCTTGATTCGATCTGCCGCGATGAAGTGGGAGGCAGCGGTTACGACTGTTTTTCGGAATAAATGTTCGCCAACAATAACGCAGTTGTGAGTGGAGAGGGCACTGAATGTCACCTTTAATAAACTGACATATGTATGTTCTGTGATCCATGGAAACAAAGTCGAGGAGCCTGTAGATCGAGATAATTAAATTAAACGTATGTAACTACATAAACGTTGCCCTAACTATTGTAAGGTCGATGAAATTTTGGTCTTGGTCCACGGAAATGGTTAAGACCCTGAATTAGTGCGTAAATGACAAAGTCCACCACTGAAGCGTGTTATTCTTAATGACGCATTAAAATGCCTGATATAAGAGAAATAGCTCTGAGTATGTGCCGAAGGCTCCATAAGCTAACCACAGTTCTGTTCATCATATTCTGACGCTGCTTCACAGCAGCCCATAAACAACCTTAGACTTATACGAATGACCTATCGGGTCTGCTTAACGGAATTTAAAAATTTATTTTTTTGTCTAAATTCAATCTTAATCAATATATATAATAATACATATTATGTGTATATAATAGTACATATTATGTGTCAGTACATAAAAGTAAAGAGTGATCCAAGTAGAGATACTTCTTTCAATAGCCTTTCCTTTGACAGATTACCCGCGAGTTGTGTCAAGCTGTCATTTCATTTTTGTTCAGTATTCAAGAGCTGCTATTTCGTCCGGGAAAAACAACGGTTTGGTGTGGTTTGTGGGCCGGTGGTATCATCGGTCAATATTTCTTCAAAAATTATGCCGGTTAGAACATAACCAATGGACCGTTATTGTGCCATGATAACCTACTATTTGAAGCATGAAATTGAAGCTCGTGACCTCCGGGACATTTGGTTTCAACAAGACGGCTCCACTTCTCACATGTCACATCAATCAATGGATTGAGAGAACACTTCAGTGAGCAGATAATTTCACGTTTTGGGCTAGTCGATTGGCCACCCAGATCGTGGCATATCACACCGTTAGACTTTTTCCTGTGGGGTTATGTAAAGTCTAAAGTCTATGCGGACAATCCCGCTTCGATTCAGATCTTGGAGCAAAACATCATGCGTGTCATGCTCCAGTTACCACTCGAAATGCTCGAACGAGTCATCGAAAATTGGACTCAACGGATGGACCATTTGAGACGTAGTCGCGGCCAATATTTGAAAGAGATAACCTCCAAAAAATATATGCTAAATAATGTTATTTCGAATGATAAATATTCTTCATTAAGCTTGAATTTTCTGTTTTTTGTTCTTTAAAAAAGTGGGGAACCTCGAAATGGTTCACCCGTTATTTACTATGTGTAAGTACATATGTTAGTACTATATGCCATCATGACTACGAACGTGCTCTCCGTAAATTTATGTAAATTTTAGTATCTCAATTAAGGTATTCTTAATTATTAATTTCAATATTAATTCATTAGAATTAATTACATATGCATACATATGTATTAATATCTTAATCTCTACATTTTTCAGTGGCTTCAACATACAACTATCACCCAGTGAACGCTCCCACTCGGATGAAGCCATTTACAAGGATTTACATTCAACGTAAGTAGAATGACATCAGTACATTGTTACATACATTTTGAAATCCACATTGAGTAGTTGTAGCATTAATATGACAATTACATACAGACATACATACATTTTAATAGATATGTATGTATGATGTCCTGTAAATGCTGTGAGCAACCTACGCCTTCAGCGTTCTACACATTTTGTTAGTGAAATTAGCCTTTGAGTGGAGAGAGAGTGTGTGTGTGTGTGTAACAATTGCCTGAAATTATTTTTAGTATCAAATAATAATAATAAAAATAGAATTTCTCTCTAAAAATAACACTGAACGCATTGGGCTACCAAACCACTACTAACTACTAACGCCTACCGAAAATATATTTATGTTTGCTTATCTATTCAGTAAATAAAGTGCAAATTTCTATATAATTTTCTACTATCTATTCTATATTCTTTCCTTCTATCGCACTTACACCTCTTCCGCCAACATTAATACCAAAAATCACCAACACCGTTGCTACCTCACGGTGGGTGCTGTGTGCGGTGTGTTTGTGTATTTGAAATAATCAATCAATCAACAAATTCAATTATCGATCAACTAACTAAATAATCAAATGTCAAACAAACGCATACTCGATCCACCACCCACCACAAATCCAGTGAGGACCCGAAAAGGAATGACTGCACTGTTGAAGCCCAAACGGAGAATTATGATGGCGTCTCGTATAGTGGCTCACTCTCGGTGGATGATGAGAACAGCGATATAACCATTGAAAATGGTACTGACGAAACCGAGGATTATGAGGCCGACTCATTTCCAAATTTACCCGAAACCAACAATGAGGAGCTAAAAGCAATGAGTACTGGCTACTCCAATGTGCCGTCCAGTGTGCATACTAGCACTACCGCTGCGGACAATTTGAGTGCTGTTAATAGTGAAACTTCTGTTGGAAGTGCCGATGGTAGTGTTGTTGTTATTGCCGGCACTAACAATAATGTAGGTGAAAGTGCGGACGCCGTAGGCGGCGGCGGCGGCGGCAACGATGTCGTCATTGTCAGTGCAAATCGTTGTAGCAACAATCATCATGTATATCCGTTTGACGATCAGAGTTTACAGCGTTTAGCTGCAGCAGCATGGAATTATCAGAGCACAGCCCGAGAGGTGGGTGGCCACGAATATCTCAATGATATTTACTTTGAGGAGGATGAAAAGGTTTACGAGGACTTATGCTACGTCACGTTCTCGTCGAAGACAACTGAGGTGCGCTCCCCCAGCTACTACTAATTGTGTATACATTTCTTTTCTTTGTTGCTTCCTCCTTACGTCCGCAAGGCAAATAATATAATTGTCGACTGCTGCCTGCATACGTGCGTTCTTATATGTAAAGGGTGTTTTTTTTTATAGAGGTATAGAACTTTAAGTTGCAATAAAACAACGATGGATTATTCGATTGACATGAATTTTATTTGTCCGAAAGATAATCTTGTGGCATTACATTTTAAATATGATTTCCGGCTGGCGCGGATGTAGTTCAATCTGGACGTCCATTTTCCGATGACTTTTTCCAACATTTGTGGCCGTATATCGGCAATAACACGGCGAATGTTGTCTTCCAAATGGTCCAGCGTTTGTGGCTTATCCGCATAGACCAATGACTTTACATAGCCCCACAGAAAGTAGTCTAGCGGTGTTAAATCACAAGACCTTGGAGGCCAATTCACAGGTCCAAAACGTGAAATTAGGCGGTCACCAAACGTGTCTTTCAATAAATCTATTGTGGCACGAGCTGTGTGACATGTTGCGCCGTCTTGTTGAAGCCATATCTCCTGGACATCATGGTTATTTAATTCAGGAATGAGAAAGTTAGTAATCATGGCTCTATACCGATCACCATTGACTGTAACGTTCTGGCCACCATCGGTTTTGAAAAAGTACGGACCAATGATTCCACCAGCCCATAAAGCGCACCAAACAGTCAGTTTTTCTGGATGTAACGGTGTTTCAACATACACTTGAGGATTACCTTCACTCCAAATGCGGCAGTTTTGTTTGTTGACGTAGCCATTCAACCAGAAGTGCGCTTCATCGCTAAACAAAATTCGCTTATGAAAATCGGGAACAACGGTAATCTCGTTTTGGGCCCATTCGACGAATTTACGCCTTACTTGATCGTTTGGCTTCAAATCTTGCACGAGTTTGATTTTGTAAGCACGCAAACCAAGATCCTTCCGCAAAATCTTCCATAAAGTGGATGGACACAGATCCAATTCCTGTGCTCGATGGCGGATGGACTCATTCGGGTCTTGCTCAATGCTACGCTCTACAGCAGCAATAGCTTCTTCTATACGCACCGTATGGCGTCTCTGGGGATGCGAGTTATCAATAAGAGTAAACGTGGTGCGAAAACGTTCCATGGTTAATCGAATTAACTGCTCTGATTGACGATTTTGTCAACGATAAAATGGACGTAGTGCGCGATATGTTTTCCGCACAGAACCATTATTTTCGAAATAAAATTGCACTATTTGCAAGCGTTGTTCAGGCGTGAGTCTATTCATGATGAATTGCCAAACCAAACTGAGAATAAATCACTTGACAGCTGTTAAATCGGTCGGCATCTTGAAAAGTAATGCCAACTTAAAGTTCTATACCTCTATAAAAAACACCCTTTATATCCATCTGTATGTGATTGCATGTGTGTATGTGCATACGTATATATTTATTGGTTTATATAGGGTAACGGCAAAAGATCGGTGGGAAAATTGGGGGAGTTTAATTATAAAAGTTCTAAAATTTCCGATTGAAAAAATTTGAAAATTTAAAATATTTTTGTGAAAAAATAGGTTCTCAATTTTTTTTTTGCCTAAAATACATTTTTGGCCTCCAGTCAACCCAAAGCCTGAAAAGTATTTTAGTTTAGAGACCGAATTTAACTTCCTAATAAGTTTTTGTTGTCGTTGTTGTTGTTGTAATCGCAGCAAATTCCCCAAATTGGACTTCGGGGAATATTACGTGTCACTCCGTCCTTGGCCGGAAAAAAATCCGGGTCGTTCCGGTATAAAGACCCGACTGTCGCGAGAACTATTGTATTTTAGTCGCCTCTTACGACAGGCATTCCTTACCGACAACTCAATAGCTTAGATGTTATTGTAGTAACCGCAAAAATATTCCACAAATTGATTTTCGGGGAATTTTGCGTAACAGTCCTTGGCCGTATAAAAATCCGAGTTGTTCCGTTATAAAGACCCAACTGTCGCGGAGACTAATCGATTTTAATCGCTTCTTACGACAGGCATGCGCTACTGTGAGTAAATTCTTAAATCGATTATCAGCAAAGATTCCAACTCTCCAGTAGCTTAGATTAAATCCTGACAATGGAACGAGGTACGCTTTGGAGGAGGACGAAAATAGGAAATATCAAAACATAGAATTTCTTATTGAAGTTCTAAAAAGTGTTGGCTTTTGCCGAGCTAACCGTAAAAACGGCACTTTTCCTAAAGCATTATTGGTTTCTTTACTAAAATTTTCCATTTTGCTTGAAAGTTTTGCGAATTTTCGACATGAAGTTACAATCACCTTGTAGAAAGGATATTTGCTGAGCAATAAGATCTCATAAAGGGAAACATGTGCGAATATACTGGCCTTAAATTTCAAGCAGCCAACTTAATTGGGGTTTTTTGAAGTACAAACTGATTTAGGGATCAAAATCTTAATTGAATGTTCAGATTAGCCATTTTTGAGTACTTAAAAAATATCAAACACCGAACCCTGTATGTACTCGAGCACATATTCGCAAGCACGTATATATGTATGTATGTTTGTTTATGAAATGCAAAATATTCACAGAGTACTTTGTATGAAAATATACATGTGTAACATACATATGCTCTCACATACGTGCGCACGTATGCAGTGGCTCATTTAATTCAATGGCTCTTGTAGTTGTTTTTGTTTTCTGTGTTTATCACATACTCGTATTCCACTCTCATGTTGTTGTCTGCTGGTGTTGTGTTATGCGATGGAGCAAGAACTTTATTGTGTTGCATGAATACCTCTTACCTGCTTCCAACCACGTTCTATTCCTCAACGTTGGGTTTCTATGTTAAATATGTAGCGGAAAAAATATATCTAGATATGTGTATGGTATCCGTAGGACGTCTACTTCTAAACGCTTTGCCATTGAGTATGCTAATGAAGTACGCAATTTGTATGTTTTACAAAATATTTATGAATTAAGTGCAACTCTGCATTTCTTATAGCTCCCTTTTATCTGTTTCTTTTTTTTTTTCAAGTAATTTAACTTCGTTTTATGCATTGTAGAATTTCTGTAGAGAATATATGCGAGTATGTAAATATGTATGCATAAATTTGTAATTGCATGATACCTTATTTGAATATTCAGTACGTCAAATGGAATTTAATTTCTTCTCTAGTTTTTATGCCCTTCAAGGGTTATTTATTTTTTACGACAATTATGTTAATATTTGAGAGAGATTTCTTATAATGGATTTTCGTTAAAAAAAACAATACTAATACTTTTCGAATTTTTCTTTTCCATACAGTTCTTTAAAATTTTAGCTACATATCTATTCATATGTATACATATATATATATTTTTTTGTTTGTTTGTTGAATTTGATTTTGTATATGCATATGCACATACATAACATTCAAATATTAAAAAATATTTTTTATATTTATTTTTTTCCAGTCATTTTTCTCAAAGGTCATATTTTTGTTCTCTTTTATATTGTGGATTGCTGCTGATTTTGCCACCCATTCTGATTACCAGCAACTTCATTTGTCTCTTCTGCCATCATTTGATGTTGCTCTTCTGATGACGATGATGATTCATTTTCTTCATCAACACTTTCGTCCTCACTTTTGAATAATTGTTGTGCGAGCGTGACACCCTCTGCCGCCGCAGCGCCCAATAAAGGGCTCACATTGATATTTGGATACTCTGCTTTGACTATTTGTCCAAACACGGATAATAGTGCATCGAAACGTCGCTCTAGACGGTGATTAAAATGTCGTTTATGTCTGTAGTAACGGTCGCGTTCACTTAACGGCCGTTCAATTGTGCGACGTTGTAAATTCCTCAAACGATTTGCACTGTCAGCAGATGTACTTGGCATTTGTTGCATATTCGTATCGTTAAAAACTTGTTGATGTAGTTGTTGTTGTTGTTCTTGTTTTGGTTGTACTTGAACAGTTCCAGTCTTTTCTTCTATAACGCATTGTGGTTCCATTTTAATTTCAACAATTTGTTCGCCAGCTACATGCAAACGTACTTGTTCCATACCTTCTGTCACACCATTACAGGTGACTGGTTGTTCGATCATCAGCACAGATTCTTTTGTATCATCACTCTCATCAGCAAAATAATTTAACGGTAAAACATTTTTCTTTGTATAAAAATCATGATCCGTATTCCGTATAGTTCCATCAAAATCATAATTAGTGTCGCTACTATAGGCATCAAGTGCATTTGTCGAGGAAACAGAGCTATCATCATCATCCTCATGTAGTGCTGCTGATGGTGGTGGTCCTGGCATACGTACAGTTACAGGGAGCGCATACGAATGCAAATTTGTTGCTTTGTGCGACATAAAACGATGTATTGGCTCAAAGAATTCCCATTCCTGTGATAGTTTCTGTATTTCCTCTTGATGTTGTGCGTCATCGGGTAAAACATCTAAACGGTTTAGCTGTTGGGGGAAAAATAATTTGAAAAACATTTTTTTTTAAATTGCTGCAGTAAAATATTTATTGGCTATTTTACCTTATATTGCTTGTACTTATTGATCATATTCGACCACTGCTTACGCACAAAGAAAACATTGTAGTCATCTAACCTTGCCAAACTTACAATTCTCCTGAAAATATTTGATAAATTTATTTAACTTCATATATGTATGTATGTATATGTATATTTGCAAGTGATTTTTTTTAGTATGTTGCTCCCTTCATGTGTCACGTCACAGGAGTAACTGTACAACAAAATACTAAATATTACTACAAATTTCTACTCACTTCCAAGGCGCTACACTAGCAGTTGGCTTGTTCGTAAAGAGCCTATCGTTGTTGATGCGTGCCTCAACAAGTTGCCTTTTATGCTCAATTGACCCTACAATTTCAAGGTGGAATCGTAAATTATTACAAATTGTACAGTTTTCCTTCCCCTCCACAAATTTCCAACTTACATTTTTTCGTCACTTTTCGCTTGGCGTAGGAATGTAATTCCATTGTGAAAACTAGCGCAGCGTTACATTCCTTGGCGGTGCTTTCCATCGGTGCACCAAATGGTGGGTTTAGCCAAAGCAATGTACCGATATTACGCGCACAATTTTTACACTTTGCTCACTATTATTTTTATTTATTAATTATTTCAAATTTTCTTATAATTATTCGTCCAATTTCAACGTAATTGCATTCACATTGCCTATCAATTTTGGAATAAGTCAGCTGTCGCACACGCATGTTAAGCCAATTTTTGACATTTCACCAATTTCCCTGCACATTGGCATTTGTCGCGTACGTGCACAGAGAACGTATATAATTTAAACGTTCTTTGTTGTGCGTGTACAGAAAATTTACGTTCTCAAGGAAATTTTTTTTAGTGAGCATCAGAGAACGTAGATGTACGTTGTTGTTATACGTTCTCTGGTAAGAATCGTTAGAGCGAAGGTTTGTGTTTGTGCTACATTTGAAATCCATAACCAATATTTACATAAATATAAATTCACTTCAGTGCTTGTAAAACTGTAAATTGTGAATAGCTGCCGTGAAAATAAATTAAATAGAATATTTCACACATATTTTGAAGTTATTATCATTTTTTTCTTTGTTTTTTTTTAACTATGTGTTATTTAAGCTATATCAGAGAGTATTTTGTTCGAATTTTCTTGAGAATACATGTGTTTTAAGTGCACGCAGTAAATGTACTAGTAGTAAAGTCGATTTTTGATTTTTTTTAATATTCATTATAGCAGTATATTTTGAAATTAAGCAGAAAATGCAACAAATTTGTATTCGAACCTAAAATTTTTGTTGTTTTCAATACTCTTAACATATTTCCTTATGTATAGTATTTTATAAATATAAAGAAATTGTATTCTAACCTAAAAAAAATTTTTTTTAAATATCAACATATTTTCTTATGTATAGTTTTATATAAAAGCATGATATAAAAGTAAACAATATTACGATTTTAATTTATTTTGTTTTTATTTGCATTTTTTCGTTTAATCACTTCGTTTTTTGGGAAAAAATACATTGAAATTGGATTGGATTACTTTTATTATTGATTTGATGCTGAATTTGAAAACATTTATAAATACCTCAGTACCACCGACAATAATGCATGTCACAATGATCATATAAATACCAAAGAGGAGGAAGTCTATCAAGATTTGTGTGCTTTACAAAGAACGAGTAGAAGTCAGGTATTGATTTGACATTTTATTTTTATTTTATAAGCCATTTTTTTTAAATATTATTTTTAAATTTAAATTTAAAAATTTTTTTTAATTTTAATTTCTAAAAAAAAATTATTGTTTTCAATAAAAAGTAAAATGTAATATTAATATGTCATGGAGTAATCAATATTTACTGCAAAATTTCTGCATGTTCGGCATTTTTGCATGCTTTAAAATTAAAAATAATTTGTATGTATATATTTTAATAAAAAAAAAACATTTCTCACAACCCGGCCACAGATCACTTCAGCCACTAGTTTTGAGCAACGTGATTATGTCATACGCGAACTAATCGATACCGAATCGAATTATTTAGATGTCCTTAATGCGTTGAAGTTAAAGTTTATGGCACCACTTGAACGTTACCTGAATCCAGAGGAGATTAAACAAATATTTCCACGCATACGCGTAAGTTACCACATGCAAATTTATCTTAAATTTTCCTGTTTAAAAAAAAAAACCTTCTTTCTCGCCACAGGAGCTCGCTGACATTCACACAAGATTTCTTGAGAAACTGCGCGATTCTCTATCGCCTAATGCGAAAATGAAAATGAGTCAAGTATTTTTGGAATTTCGTGAACCATTCCTACTCTATGGCGAGTATTGTTCTTGTCTATTGGGTGCCATCGATGTGCTAGCCGATGTTTGTAAAAAGAATCAGATTATAGAGCAACTTGTGCAGGTGAGTTGGTCACGTTTGGTACACTCATGAGCTTATATAATAATAATAAATAAATTTTGTATTTATTTTATTTTTTTCAGCAATGTGAGCGCGAGTACAATGTGGGCAAATTGCAATTACGTGATATTTTATCCGTACCCATGCAGCGAATTCTCAAATACCATTTACTTTTAGATAAACTAGTCAAAGAAACTTCACCTGTAAGTAAATTCAATAATTTCAGACAAGAAAATGTATTAAAAATTTATATATTAATTTAAAAAAAAAACTAAATCCTACAGGTGCATGAGGACTATCGTGCACTGGAGCGTGCCAAAGAGGCCATGATTGACGTATCTCAATATATCAACGAAGTAAAACGTGATTCCGATCACTTAGTGATCATACAGAAAGTTAAAGTTAGCGAAATTCTTTCTCATATTTATGTTTGTATGTATTAATTTCACATATTTCTCTCATACAGGACAGCATAATTGATTTGCATTTACTACCAAATGGTACAAATGATCTCCTACAATATGGTCGTCTACTGCTGGACGGTGAATTACATATAAAAGCGCATGAAGATCAGAAAACGAAATTACGTTATGCGTTCGTTTTCGATAAAATTCTCATATTAGTTAAGCCACTGCATTCGAAAATGGGCGATATGCAGTATACATATCGTGATTCACACTATCTCGCCGATTATCGTGTGGAACAGAGTCATATGCGTCGTACCTTGGTTAGGGATACACGTTTCAAGTGTCAGCTATTGCTGGCACGCAAATCGGGCAAGACCGCATTTACGCTGTACTTGAAATCGGAACCAGAGCGTGATAAGTGGCGTAAAGCACTCACTGAGGCGATGTGAGTTTGAAGGATTTTTATTTTCGATTTAGCATTCATTTAAAATAATTTTTTTTCTCAGGGAAAACTTAGATCCGCCAGGCTGTCGCAATACAGATCACAAAATGGAGATTTACACATTTGATGCGCCCACAACATGCAGGCATTGTTCGAAATTCCTAAAAGGACGCATACATCAGGTGTGTTTTTGGTGCATGAATTTTGAATGCATTTAATTAAGTGAAGAATTTCAGTGTTAAAAAAATTCCCATAATATAAAATGTTTGTGTATATTATCAAAAAAGCATTTACATTTTTCAAATCCACACAGGGCTATCGCTGTAAAGTCTGCGAAATTGCCGTACACAAAGGCTGCATATCGTCAACAGGTCGCTGCAAACAAAATCCGCTCAGTATACCGCCACCTGTATGCGACCGGCAGCTTTCAGAATTCAATTGGTGAGAAAAAATTAATGATTAAAAATCAAAATTTCTGTTATTTTGTATATTTTTTTAATATATATATATATTTACAACAGGTCAATTGACAAATCCCCGGCCTACCATAGTAAACCACATATTTTTTTTTGACAAAATTAATTTTTTTTTGTATTCAACATTGTTCGCTTCAAGGGTGTTTCACTGACTATAGCGGCCCTCCAACCTTTTGGTACTATTTTTGTAGTACGATTTGTCCTCTGCTTCAAAATAGGCCTCAGTTTCGGCTATCACCTATTCATTCGACGAAAATTTCTTCCCAACTAGCATTCTTTTGAGTTCTGAGAACAAGAAGTAGTCGCTGGCAGCCCAATTCATGGAGTTTTGCCATCGATTTCACTGACTTGAGAGACGGTGCATTGTCTTGGTGGAACAGCACTTTCTGTTTCTTCAAATGCTGCCGTTTTTCGGCGATTTCGTCCTTCAAACAGTTTAATAACGCTATGTAATTGTTGTTGTTGTTGTTGTTGTTGTTACAACCGCAGAAAAATTTCCCAAATTGGGCTTCGGGGAATATTGCGGGAGAGACAGTAATTGGCCGTATAAAAACCCCGGTCGTTCCGGTATAAAGATCCGACTGTCCCCCGTAGAGGGACGCTATGTAATAGTCGCTGTGATGGTGCTTCCATTTATCAAGTTAATCAATGAAAATTATTCCATGCGCATCACAAAACTCGACTGTTGCGTTTTTCCACGTTTTGGAGCGCGCTTAGCATGTGCAGTCCACTCGGATGACTGTCGATTGGACTGTGGAGTCAAATGATGGAGCCATGTTTCATCCATTGTCATACATCGACGCGAAAACTCGGGTTTAATACGCTTTAATATCTTCAAACACTGCTCCGAATCATCAACTCGTCGTTTTTTTTGGGTCAAAAGTGAGCTCGTGCGGCACCCACTTTGCACAGAGCTTTCTCATACCTAAATATGCGTGAATGGTATGATGTACACACTCATTTGATATCTTTAGAATTCCTGCTTTCATTCATTCAATTTCAATTTGCATTCATTCGAAATCATTTTGTGGATAATTTTTTTTATGTTTTCGTCGGTAAGAACCTCTTTTGGGCGTTCACTGCGTTCACCGTCTTCGGTACTCATTGCACCACCTCTAAACTTAGCATACCAATCCTGGATTTTTGTCATCTTTGTGTCAGGCCGGGACTTTTCAATTGACCTGTTATTTTATTTTTCAAATATTTTACGCCTTAAATCACATTACATTTATACTTTCAATTATTTTAAAATTTTTAGATGTGTTCTTTTCGCAAAGTAATTATTTTTTGCAAAATAAATTAAAAAATTCAACTCAATAATTCCAAAAAAAATTGTTTTTTTTTTCCCCAAAATTTCCAGGTTTGTCGGCACAATGGATCGCGAGACCGCTGCTTTACGCTTGGAAAATCGTCGTATTGGTACTTATTTGTTGCGTGTGCGTCCGCAAGGTGCATCCAATCCGCATGAAACGATGTATGCGCTGAGTTTGAAGTGAGTGGCAACATTAGTATTTACTATTCTACGATTTCCACATATATTTTGCTAAAATTTATATAAATTTTTTATTTCACATTTTTTCCTTAGAACCGATGAGCACGTCATTAAACATATGAAAATCAATCAGGAAATGCAAGATGAACATTTGTCGTATTTTCTATCATCGCGACGACATTTCAAAACAATTGTCGAGCTAGTTTCGTTCTATGAGCGCAATGATTTGGGTGAAAATTTTGCGGGGTAGGTGGAGCAAGTAAAAGGAGTTAAATCTTTTATTTAAATTGCCAGACTGTTTAAAAGAAACATTCAATTTTGTATAATTTTTCTTTTATTCAATTTTGGTAGTAAACTGAACTAAATTATGTGCCGTAATTTAAATTTTTAATATATAAATTTTAAATTTTTTTTCTTATATTTTTTATATCTTAATATTTTTTTTTTTAATTTTTTTTAAATTTTGTTTTTGAAATTATATTAAATATTTTTAATAAATATTTTTTATTTATTTTTTTTTTTAATTTATATATATATATATATATATATATATATATATAGATTTTAAATTTTTTTTAAATTTTTTAATTTTTTTTTTAATTTTTATTTAATCATCTTTTATTTATTTTTTTAAATTATTTTTCGATATATAATATGTAATTTTTTAATTTTTTTTTTATTTTTGAGATTTTTTTAATTTTGTTATTTAATTAACTTTAAATATATTTTAAAATTTTTTTTAATTTGGTTTTTTAATTTTTTTTGTAATAATTTTTTATTTATTTATTTATTTATTTATTTTATTTTGTTATTTATATATATATATATATATAATTTTTAAAATTTTTTAAATTTTTAAAAAAATTTTAATTTTTATTTTTTATTTTTTTAATAATTAATTATTTATCTTTTTAATTTTTATAGATTTTTTATATATAAATTTATTTCAATTTTTTTTAATTTTTATTTTTTTTAAATTCTTTTTTAAGAATTTTTAGTTATTTTGTTTTAATTTTTTTAGATTTTTTATATATATATTTTTTGAAATTTATATTTTTTTTAAATTTTGTTTTTAATTTTTTTTTTAATTTTTGTTAAAAATTTTTTTTTTTTTAATTTTTTAATTTTTTTAAAATTGTTTTTTTTTTAGATATTATAAATTTTTTTTTTATAAAATTATATATTATTAACACTGCGCAAGTATAATTTCTACAAGTCTTACTCTACATTTCTTTAACTCTCTAGTCTAAATCAAACTCTGCAATGGCCCTTCCGTGAAGTTTACGCTCTTGCTATTTACGATTACGAACCCAGAGCCATCAATCAATTGCAATTGAAAACGGGCTGTCAAGTGATGGTCATTGGCAAGGATGGTGATAGTAAAGGTTGGTGGCGTGGTAAAATTGGCGATACGGTATGTAGCCATATGAAGAAGAAAGATTTCCTCAAAAAATCCACTGCTAAATAATTTTCTCAATAATTTTAGGTTGGCTACTTCCCCAAGGATTATGTACGTGAGCCACCACCGATTAGTGATGAACTTTGATATTATAATTGTGTAATTTATGTTGCACCAACAACAGGTCAACATTCAACAATTGCAACGGATAATTTGAGTTTAACAACTAATAGTGGTATGGCAACGAAACAGGCAGCGCCATTGCCGTTGCCGCCTCGTACTGCTGAGACAAAGTCGCCACAAATCGTCAGTGATGAGATTAGAAGCGAAAAAAGGAAATATGAAAATTGTTAAAGGGATTGCTGTGACTGTTGCGTACACAAGTGGCATACATACATACTGCGTGCATACATACATACATACATATATTGGAAAGTGTGTATATGCATGCCAAATGACAAATATAATATTTACAAGAATGTTAATGATTGTGCCAATATTTTTTTTTTTTCAAATATACAATTTTAATTGTATATAACTGTATTTATGTGTTTACTTTTATATATACACATACTTATATATATATATTTACCAAATTTACTAAATTTAAAATATTTTTGTTAAGTATATACATATTTTTTAAATTAATTTAATTACATAATTGTGTAGTTTGTCAGTTGTAAGCGTTTTAACATACAATTTTAGGCAAAATAATGTGCGTGACTATATTTTTAACTAGAAAACAAGAACAAAAAGTAACAAATAGCTTATCTCAATTAAGTTTTTAAACAATTTTATATAGTTTTATATAACATAAAACAAAAGTGTGGCAAATTACACATTTATAGCTAGTGTATTGTGTACAAAATCAGCTAAAAAATTATTGTAAGCCATCTGCAGGAGCAAATTCAGCTTTAAAATGTTAAATAATAAGTTTAAGTGTTTACATATAACCAACGATATATACTACTACTAATTACTGTTAATGATATATATAAAATATATATGTACATACATATATGTGTTGTGTTGTAAGTGCAGAACAAAAAAAAAAAAAATAACTAAACTCGAACGAATAAGTATAATATTGAAATTATACAACAACGGTAAAAGCATTTCAAAGGAAAAATCACTTTATTGCATTGTATTCGGCCAAAAATCGCTTCAGCGGTTATATAATAATACTATAAAATACATATATATATATACATATTGAGAAAACATAATATGTGCACACCACAAATACAAAAAATTAAGCAAAAATTTTTTTAAATGTATGTGTATACAAACACTCGAAGATTTACAAAATTTACAAACATACATTCACACATAGTCGTTTTGCAAAAAATAAAAATAAATAAAAATAAATAAAATGAATGAAAATAAAAAATAAATAAAATAAAAAATAAAACAATTAATTGAAATACAAATAAAATACAGAGCAAATAAAATGTGCTAGCTACTTACATACATATACAAATAAATATATTAATGCTATAGCACATACACGCATAAAAAATCACAATTTAACTATTTTAAAGAACAAAAAAAAAAAAATTATACAAAACAAAATTGCCATAAAAAATTAATGAAAAAAATGTTTTTGTTTTTAGAATGCCGCGAAAATTGTTTCAATGCGTTAAGCCGCCATCAGACGTAGCAATTTTCACGAAATTTTTATTTCGTTCACACATTTTGCTCTCGAAAAAAATTCAATTACGCCGTTTAAACATTATTAAAGTAATTTCTGCAATTTAAATTAAAAATATTAATTAATTAAAATTTAACAAAATTAAATTGCAGTGTGTGAGTGCACACATTTATCTGCAATTCGAGCTCAAAAATGAAATTTTCAATTTCTAACAATTTTTATTTCGCCCGAAAGTGCTGTCTAACGACTTGAGTATTGTAAGAGAAACTAAACTAGGCAAAATAGCCATTCCGACTACCCGCTGCGGGTTAGATGTTCAATAACTTACCCGCGATAAGGCATGCCTGTCGTAAGAGGCGGCTAAAATCCAATAGTTCCCGCGACAGTCGGGTTTTTACACCGTAACAACTCGAGTTTTTATCTGGCCAAGGACTGTTACTCCCGCAATCGGGCTTTGGGGAATTTTCTGTGGTTACAACAACAACAACAACAGCCATTCCGACTAATTTGCAGTTAAGTGAAATTGAATTTCATGAAATTTCGAAATTTTCGATTTTAACATGCAATTTGAAATTAAATAATTGCTACGTCTTGACGGTTTGAAATGTGCGCGTGGTGACTAAGAAAAAAAGTAGTTTAATGAATTTACGAATGGAGTAGCATGCACTTATATGTACATACATAAGTCAGTGCACATATATACGATAACTACATATGTTTTAACAAAAGAACTTGAGCCGGACCTAAGAGTATAACTCTCGAAATTTAGCAAGCAGGGAACTATTAACTATTCGAATATGCACCTGTAACGAAATTATACGCATTTGCGTAAGTACATATACATACATATATGCATGCATAAATATATACATACATATATATACAAGCTATGAAATATATATGCAAAAAGTAGATGTTGCACAGAAAAAAAAGAAATAAAAATTAAAAAATTAAATTAAAATAAATTAAATTAAAGCTGATCTGAAAACATAGTAATATGAAATGCAGTTTTCAAAATTTCTATGTAAATTTCAGGCGCAGAAATAGCTTTTTATAGCAATTTTTTTTTCAATTTTTTTAATATTTAAAAAATAAATTTCGCTTAATTACTTCGATTTAAAAGGCAGACAGAAAAAAATGCCATATTTTGAGTCTCTCTCTCTCTCTTTCTGTATGAACAATAGTGTCACATGCAATTTAGCCTCTTCGCCGAAGGCCAAACACATGCATTTAGGGAAAAGTTTAGCTTTAGTTAGGGAAAAGTAATCATTGAAGAATTTCGTGCAAAAAATTTGCGCCGGCACAAGCTAAAATTTAATTATATAAATTAAATTAATTTCAAAAAATATCAATTTTTAGTTTATTCAATGGCATTTACAGCAAAAAAAATTATATGTTAAAAAAGAGAGAAAGAAATATAATATATATGACTACCTTTGTTTGACAAGTTTCGCAGCCCTCACCAGCGTATTGGGGGTCCTTTCATTTGCATTAAGCTGAAAATTTTGTAATAAAATTTATTTTATGCATTTTATGTGGCATAAAAATAGATAAAAAAATTCAATAATAAAAAAAAACTTCAAATTATAACTTTTAACTGTAAAAAATAATATCTGAAATATATGTAATGCAATTATAATACAATTATTTTGCTACTATACTTAATACTTTGTCTTAATTCGTCTAAAAACTATTATAAGAAGAAGAAGAAGTCTTCTTCACACACTCTATTACTGTGTAAACGAAAAAAAATGACTTGCACTACTTCCGCATTGCTTACCTGTTAATATGTACAATTTATTGCAATTTATATATATATATATATATATATATATATATATATATATATATATATATATATATATATATATATATATATATATATATATATATATATAAATGTGTGTATATATATGTTTTATATAATTAAGATAAATAATATAAAGCAAAGCCATACTAAAAGTAAGACTCTTTTATGCTAACTTTTTTCTCCTCCTCCTCCTCCTCCTTCTTTACTCTTAAACGCTAAAGAACTCTGCAAACATTCCGCAACGTACATATATATTGCATTGCTAATTGTGTTTGTGTCCATGTGTAAGTGTTACTCATAGCTGTGGGCTTAAAATAATATAAAAATAACAAAGAAAATGCTTTTATAACTTCCAAAGAAAGTTGAATAGAACAAAGATGTAATTCAAATTGCTCACATTGCTGATGACTCATGTACATACAGACATATTTACGCACTTTAATACAAAGAAAAAAGCAAAAAAAAAAGGGTTATTTTAAGCAAAGAAAAACCATTTCTAAGTGTTATACAAGCCGTATTGATATGAATTTCAAATAAAATAATTTGTTAAGCGGAGCTGGTGTTCTACAGATCGTAATTTTTTTAATTTTTTTTGTAAACTTTTTTTATTAATTTTTTTTTTATATATTTTTTTTTATATTTCTATTTTTAATTTTTTTTAAATAACATTTTTCATTAAGTTATTTTTCATTAAAAATTTTTTAAATTTTTTTTAAATATTTACGAATTTTAATATAAAGAAAAAGTAAAAATAAAAACTTTTTTTGAAGCAAAGAAAAAATTTCTAAATGTTATGCACACCGTACTGATATGAATTTCAACTAAAATAATTTGTTAAGGGGCGATGGTGGTCTAGAGTTCGTAAATTTCAGACATTTTCAATATTTTTTAAGGTGATAATAATAAACAGCAATATTTAAGCGTTTTAGATATAACTTAAGGCAGTAAATTTCTATTAAATTAAGGCAGTAAACTGAACGAAATTATGCGCCGTCATTTCAATTTTTAATAAAATAAATTTTGTAATTTTTTTTCTTATGGTTTATTTTTTATATTTTTTTTTGTATTTTTTAAATTTGTTTTAAAAATTTTTTTTTGGAAATTTTATTTTTTTATTTTTTTAAAATATTTTTTTCATAAATTTAAAAAAAAATTTTTTTAAATTAAAAAAAATAAAAATAATTAAAAAAAAAAAATAATTTTTTTTATTTTTTTTTATTAATTTCTTTAAACTATTTTTTTTAATATTTACGCATTTAATACAAAGTAAAAAAAAATTTTTTTTTTGAAGCAAAGAAAAAATGTCTAAATGTTATGCAAACCGTACTGCTATGAATTGCAACTAAAATAATTTGTTAAGGGAAGCTGGTGGTCTAGAGATCGTAAATTTCAGGCATTTTCAATATGTTTTTTTAAAGCTGATAATAACAAAAGCAGCTATACTTAAACTTTCTAGTTATATTTTACAACTTATATTGAATACAGAAACATTAAGATAATTTAAAAAAAAAATTTTTTTTTGGGTGACGCAGGAAATTTTGACTCTTGTACTTATCGGAAACATAAAAACCAAGAAGACTATTAATTTGTTAAAGTGTAGCATATCCTGTACCAAGACTATAGAAAAAAAAATATTTTGAAAAAATAGTAAATTTTTGAATTTCGACAACCGAAACGGGCGTATTTTTTGTCACTTTTTGAGCAAAAAAAATTAAGAATTATGAAAATTTTTGTTCTACGGGTCGTAGCTACTAGAGCTCCAGATTTTACTCAAACATTTTCGAGCCGAGCACGAGAATTTCGAGTATTTTTACCAACAATTTGACTTTTTTCTCAAAACTTTTTTTTTCTTTTAATTAAAATTTTTTTTCGAAGTGCAAAAATCATTAAAACGTCAAAGAAACTTTGACAAACAAAATTAAATTTTTTTTTGTTCTGATGAGCAGTTGAGCACTGAGCGAGTATCGAGCGAGCATCGAACAGTTCGCAGTGCTCGATACCCGGATATCTAGAGCTGTAGTAGCTACTTAAGATACTATACTTTCGAAATATTAAAAAAAAAATAGATTTTTGGAAAATTCTAAACCATTATCTCGCCTTATCTAGAGATGTGCCCGGTTTCTGGTGATTTTAGAAATTTTTTTTGTTGTTAAATAATTTAAATTGTATGTATTAGTGTTCAATATAAGTATGTTTAATAATTTTATATATACTTTGGACTGAAAAAAAATTAAAAAAAAAAACAACTTAGTGCAATATCTTCTTTGAATAAGAAAGCAATAAAAAAAAAATTTAATAAATGTCACAAAATTAAGAGCACCTCTACCAGCTATTATGCCAACTCTCAAACTCTATCATAAGCCATAAGGAACTAGTTATTGTATTTATGTATCATTGACACAATTTAATTGTAAATGCTCAAAATAGCGCACAACACGCTTTGACTAATGCACCTCAATATGCAATATGGCACTCGTTTCAATGTACAATTTCTCATAGCTAGTAAAATTATTTAAAATTTTTTCTATTAATTTTTTCGTTTTATACAAAATAAGTGCAGATAAAATATGTTAAATTGCTTCCATATAATGCTTAATGTTTAAATAATTATAAAATGCATAAAATAAATTATGCAAAAAAGGCATAAATAGCTAATTGTTGGCTTATTATGCTGCTTACGATTGCTTTTGATGGGTTAATTTATGTTTTATATACATACATACATACAGTCTTAAATACTGACATATATGTATGCTGTTTTGTGTTTGTTCGCCTTCCATTTCACTGTGTCAGTGTGACTTCCTTGCATTTTTATTTTGCATTATTTTTAATTTTTTTCATTGCAATTTTCTTTAATGTACTCTCTACTACCTGTATAATTAATTGATTAATACATTTGTGTATCTATCTGTGTGTAACTCTTTTAAATATGATTTTAATGCATAAATTAAATAAGTGAATTTCTTTCAACAAATGCAAAACTCGAAAAGTTTAATTATACATAAAACAAACTAAACGTTGTATTTTAATGTAGTCATGAAAAAACAGATATAAAAAGTATATAAAATAAATTTTAAAGCGATCAAATGCGTTTTTACTTAAGAAAAGCTAGGTTATGGTGAATCTTTTTATAGTAGAAATAAACCAATACACGCTAAGATGATGCTGCAGGACTCTTTCTGCCTTGTTTGCTTTGTATGCCTTGTATGCTGGGCAAAAATTTTGAAAATTTGAAAGCATTGTACAGCCTGTACTGGTAATAATGAAAGTGTTTCCAACGACGCCAATCCAACTCAGTTCATTCTGTTTTTTTTTTTTGCTCCCTGCTATAGATCTCTGCTACCCAGTGGTATTACGAATGGCTTTTGATTTTACTCACTCGTCTTCGTCTTTTTGTGTTGTAGAGTCTGACCTACTTGAATTTTGGTTGCTATTGCTCTTATGGTGTTAAATGCTGTAATACAAGTGATTTAACTGAACGTCCAAAGTGTTGTGAGCTTTTGCCTGGGTAGATAGGATTGGAGTTCAAGTATCGTATAGGATTCGGTTAGTCAGATACAATATCCAGAGTTTGATCGTGCTGATGCTACGAGATCTCAAAGGAAACTTAAGCTCTTCATCTGCATTTGGTAGTGCTTTGACTACTACAATATCCTAAACAGGAGGCAAGTGCAGCAGGACTCTATGTTATTGATGTGATGGTTCTTAAGTGATTTATCAGATTTGAAACTGCTTCAACTGCAAGTTAGTGTCGCTCTCTAAGCGCTTCCGTCTAGCATTTTAAGAACTATATTTGCTTCTCTGTACTTTGGTTAATATCGTGATGAAGAGAGGCGCGCAGGAATGCAGACTATTTAATATCAACGCAAATCTCTTGCCTTAAACTTGACTTCTAGCCAATGCTCTATCATCGATAGAAAGTTCTTAGTGTAATTGGTCGAGTAATAGATGAACCACCAGAGCATTTCCCCTGGTAGAGGCCAGTTTACGATGGGTTTTTGGGCTTTCAGATACCGGGCTATGAATTTCTTACACATCCTCGTTCAATATGTTTTCTTATGGCAAAAAAAAAGTTTTTCACTTCGTCAAACCACTTAGACCCATTCTCAATGATGCTTTACATGTAATCCTTGATCCGTCTATAAAGAGTATAAATTTAGTGGTTTCGAAAGTGCAGAGCTTCATTTTGACATTTGTCAAACTTAACTGTCAAACCAAACATGTTTTTTTTTTATTAAAAGTCAGGCATTTATGAAAATTGATCGCTTAACAACCGCACAACGCGCTGAAATTGCTGAAATCTACTACAAAAATGGTGATTCAAACGTGACCACGTTTCGTGCTTTAAGAGGAGATTATGGATGACACGGGGAACTGCAAGCGAAATGGGGAAGAACATAGTTATGCATTCGCCTCGCTGTTCAGCTCTTTCAAGGTCTTAATACACTCTTTAGATTTTTTTTTCTAAAATGTATAAAATCTTTTATGAAGCAGTTTCGTCGGTCTTGCTACTATTTTCTTACGTATTTTTTCGTTAAAAACTCTTAATATTTACTTATATCAGAGTAACAGAACTGCCAATACAAGTACATATGTACATATGAGTATATTTGTATTTTCCAACCTCACTATTTTGCAACAAAGAACCGTTTTTGAACACACAAAAAACGTGGAGTATAAGTAGAGTACTTTCTGCCTACAACAATATCAAGTTTCCCACTAAACCCAAATTTCGAACGACAAACCAGAAGTGATTTAATGGCGAAGCCACAAATAATTTTTTTTTTGCGAAACACTAAGGCAAAAGGCAATGAAATTAGTAAATTAAGTTGCCACTCAAGGTGCTAAAAGCGTGCTAAATAAACGAGTGACGAGTGGGTAACCACATACTGCGAGTAGATTTAAATACAAATGCAACAAAGTATAAACTATAAAAATCAGTTTTTCTTATTTATAAGTATACATACAGGATAATCAACGTGGAGGACTGTTAGGTTGGCACTGAATGAACAAGTTTCACAAGCAATAATAATATTACAATGTATGTATGTATGTATGTTATGTAAGTTCATAAATCTTAATCTTCATTCAATTTAAACTTACCAAAATAATATCGAAATGATATTTGTTGACCAAGAAAATTTCTTTACGTACTTTCCAAGCTCTACGAAAAGGCTATATGTCGAGGTTGGAAGAAAAAGTAGGAAAGAAAAAATTTTGGAAAAAAGTTGCGTTAACTTCTTCATAAAGCATAATTTTTTTTATTTTAATTCGGAACGAGACCACAGCAACGGCACTTATGGTACACAATACAAGAAATATGGAATATATACATTTGGACAAAATTTTATGGTATGTAACACGAGGGTAGTTCAACAATAATTGCGACTTTCAAGAATTTGAGAAAATTAAAACTAAAATTAAATTAAATAAAATTAAAAAATAAATAAAACAAATTTAAAAGAATAAAAATAATATAAAAATCAAAATGAAACGAACTAAATAAAACTTAAACATAAAAAAAAATTATAATGAAATAATATAAAAACAAAATAAAATAAAATAAAGTAAAATTAAATAAAAAATAAAAATAAAAGAGACTAAAATAAATTATAATAAAATAAACATATTCTAGACAAGCCAAAACTTGCACCAAAGGAAGTAATTTTTATTTTAGTTTTTTTAGCATTTTTTTATTTTTGTTTAATTTCTCAGTTCACTGTTCACAAATGTGCATGTTGCCTGATCCAATTCAGATGTAAGAAAACGCTGGCATAACCATCGGGATCTTTAGCACCACAGGTGTCCACCACAAAATTGGCAACGCCTACCAACTTACCGTTGTAAGTAGCCGGCCCACCAGAGTCACCAAAGCAAACACCATTGTTGACCTTATGCGCCAAACAGAGTACACCATCGCTAGGATCAACGAGTGTTTTCGCGCATTGTGAGCGCGACAATGCCCTCAAAGTGTTCCATTGCAATTTTGGTACTACGGTACCATTATTTTTACGGAAACCCCAACCGGAGATGGTCACAGGAGCGCCGAGGGGCACTTCAGTGGTGGTCAAAGGAATGGCTTTAATCGTGTTGGAATAAGTGAGTGGTGTTTTCAACCGTAGCACAGCGAGATCATGCAAAGAATTGCCATAATTCTTATTCACAACAAAATCTTGTACGTTCACAAGAACACCGCCCGAACGATGGAGAGTAGAGCCCGCACGAATTGAGAGTAATTTAGGTTGATAGCTATAAAAGAAATAAGTTGATTAATATACACAGAAATAATGTAATTGGAACATTGAAATGCTTACACTTTCAAATTGCCTTTCTTATCCAGATCACCCACACAATGTGCAGCTGTTAGAATGTATTGACGACCGATGATCGAGCCGCCACAAATATGTGAGCCTTTGAATTGCACAGACACTTGATAAGGGAATTGACCTGCAGCGGCATTCCTTCCACCAACAATTTGTGGAAGAATTTGTGATCTAACGTTAGCCAAGGACACGAGTACAAGGCAAACGGGGAATATAAATGACACTACTTTCGACATATCGACTTGTTAGTAGGTGGCGTGGCACGAACTGAATACCAACGAGTTGCTGAAGTCCCCTTTTATATTGTAATGGGCTTCATTAGATCGGCATACAAATTACTCCTTATCATTTTCAATCACTACAAGTCGTTAGCGAAGAAATAGGTTTACCCAAATCGTGACTGCAGTCAATTGAATTATATTTTATTGGAACTATAACTTCATTCGTGCCGCTTTTTTTTCAAGACCTATGTAAAACATTTACAGTAGTATTATTCAAGGCATTGTCCATCTGAAGCTGTAACTTTTTTCCTATCTTTCTGAGCAATTTGTGTATTTCATCCCAAAAGAAATGCGCCAACTTGGTGGCCATGAATTAATCAAGCCAATTTTGATACCCTATTCTGGTATTGTCATGAGAGTGTGCCATGATTCTTAATGTGTTTCCAGCCAGAGGTTGATGGATGTTTTATGGATGAGTGTGAATCTTTTATTTTCATATCAGAAATGCACTCGGAGAAGTTGACAATTCCTGACGAGGTGCGACCGCAATTAGAAGTATTTTAATATGTGATTTCAACTAAGTCAATCAAATGGAACAAAATTGAATGAAAGAATTAAATAAAAAAAAAAAATTATTAAAAAAAAATAAAAATAAAAATAAAGAATAAAAAAAAAATAAAAAAATAATAAAATATAAAATAAAATTAACTAATATAAATTTTAATTAAATGATTAAAACAAATTCTAAATGATTTGAAATAAAAAATATAAAAAATGAATTGAAAAAATATAACATTATAAAAAAAAAAATAAAAAATAAAAAATAAATAAAATTAAGTAAAATAAAAAAAAATAATAATAATATTAAATGAAATAAAAATAAGTGAAAAGGAAAAAAATAAAATACAATAAAATAAACGTAAAGGAAAAAAATTAATAATAAAATAAAGGGAAACAAAACAAATTGAAATTATATTTAAAAAAATTTTAAAAATTTATAAAATAATTTTTTTTCATAATACATTTTATTTGCAATTTATTTAAAAAGAAATAATAAGCAAATTATATAACAAAATAACAATTTAACTGATATTATTGATCTCGAGTGAGGTGGTGTTATTCCAAGCATTAAAAAAAAAGTATAATAATTTTATTTGTCCATTTTATGTTTATCATAATTCGTAAATCCCGTACAATATTGTGACGGAAATCCCATATACGAAAAACAGATTGAATGAGTAGCAGTGTGAAGGACAGAAAATAAAGAAGCGGTACCCTTACCAAGACAGTGTAAAGGAAATTCCACGTCGTTAAGGATAAACGGAGCAGATGCAGCTACAGAAAATAAAGAAGCGGTACCCTTACAAGGACAAACAAAAGGATAGACAGTGTAAAGGAAATTCCACGTCGTTAAGGATAAACGGAGCAGCTGCAGCTAACGCAGGCAAACTAATAATCAGCCTATCCTTAAGTGCGTCAACAGAGTGTTTGGGTCATCTACAGGTATAAAAAGAGCGGCAGCCGCTATCACGAGAACTTAGTGGAGTTAACATTGCTGTGAGCTGTGTGTGTTTTAGAAACGAATAAGCTGAGTGAAGCAGATAATAATTGTGTATCATAAAGAATTGTAAAATAAGTTATTGCCTATAGTAAAGAATTGTAATTATCACAGACTTAATAAACGTTGAGTTAATTCCTGACGGTTAAGAGGGCGAACGAACAAATCTTGGGAGTTTTAATTAGCGATCAGTGATCGGACTCGAAGGATTTAAGAATAATCGAGGTAGCAACGAAAAACGTTACAATATATATAAAATTAATGTAATAAATGGGAGATCTAGAACATGATGTCTTTTGAGTCTAATAGTTTCATTGCCTTCATCCAGTAGTTTCAGTTTTAACAAATAACATATTAATCTGATCTGAATGAATTGCTTTATTTGAGATGAACCAAGGGTCACTTGTAAATAGTCTCAGAGTTTTTAACTGTTATCTTTGTAAAATTTCAATATTTGAGTTACTAGCAGTCCACCAAAGTTGCACACCGTAGGTCTATATAGGCTTTAGTATGACTTTATATATTAGTAATTTATTTTCAAGATGTAACTGCGATTTATGTTCGAGTAGCCAGTAAAGTTGTTTAGTTTTTTTTTTTAATTATTTATTTTTAGCTTGTATGTGCTTTTTCCTGTTAATCGTTTGTCCAAATGCATGCCGAGGTAGTTAACGCTATCATGTTTAGGAATAACATTCCCATTTAAAAACAACAGAGGGCTGTCGCATCTCCTTAATGTAAATAAAACGTGTACAGATTTATTTACATTTGCCCTCATTTTCCAGCAATCTAGCCAAGTCTGTATCTTGGACTAAGTTAGTTACTTCTATTGAAGTCTGGCTTGACGATAGTATTGCGGTGTCATCGACATATGTAGCAATTAATACATTTTCTGTTACAGTTATGTCAGATGTGTAAATGGTGTAAAGTAGAGGATCGAGCACGCTGCCCTGTGCTACTCCAGCATTCATATATGTTATGACAGATGTTTCGTCATTTATCTTTAATGAAATGATCTTTCTGTTAAGTACGATTTAAGAATTAGATATACTTGAGAAGAGAATATCTTTTTTTGAATTTATATAGTAGTCCATGGTGCCAAACTCTATCAAATACTCGCTGTAGATCTAAGAATGCAGCTGAACAGTATTTCTTACATTCAAAGGAGTCTATAATGTAGTTAACTACACGGTGGCATTGTTCAGGTGTACCGTGATATCGGCGGAATCGAAATTGTTATTCAGGTATTACCTTTTTGTCTTCCAATAATGGCAAAATTCTATGCAAAAATATTTTCTCGTATATTTTAGAGCATAGAGTCAACAAGCTGATTGGTCTATACAAAGTGATATCGTTTTCTGGTTTAGATGGTTTGCGTATCATCACTACTGCCGCACACTTTCATTGAGTAGGGAAACGGTTAAGCCTTAATATTGAATTATACAAGGATATAAGTATTAAGAACATATAGGGGTATTCGCCTTGTCTAGGAAATGCATGCTATGCAAATATTTCCTATGCAAATATGGAAATATGGAAAAATTTCCTATCCGTGCACCTTAGCATGCATTTGCTAGGCAAAGAGAATACCCTAATACCTTTTTTAGGTAGACACTTAGCAACTTTGGCATCAATTTTGTCATATCCTGGAGATTTTTTGTTAGTCAATTTCTCGATTTCGATGCGTATTTCCGCAGCTCTAACGGAACTCATTGGTAAAGACAGTTCACATGGTGCATCAAGAAATTCTAATAAATCAACATCGTTGTTGCTGCCGCCGCTGGTAAAATAAGTGAATGGTTGGTTGCCTCAAGGTATTTAGCATACGCATTTGCTTTGCTTTTGTCCATTCTACACCAAACGTTATTACTGTCTCTTATCGGTACATTTCTTTTTTTTTAGGCCGCTCTAGATCTTTTTGAGCATTCCATATCTTATGGTCGTCATTTTGTCGGTAATTTAAATTTGTTTCTAAAATCTTTCAATTTTTCTTTTAACTCCTTTGTAGCTTTATTTAGAGTATTTTTATCTATAGGATTTCTTTTAATTTGGCTTTTTTTTCGTATATGTCGTTTATATTGAATTAATGCTCTGATCTCAGCAGAGACGTGTATTAGGTTACGAGGTGAGAATTCATTTATTATTTTTGGAGTAGCAGCAAAAGCTGCTTCATGGATTAAGTTTGTAAAAGTTTCTACTGCATTATCCAGTTCTGCTGAAGTTTGAAGAGAGGTATTGAGTACCGCATTTTGGGGTTAACCAATCTAGAAAAATACTAATTTCACTTTTGTTATTTAAAGCGAAATATTTCCGTTGTTTGGTATTAATTAATGTGTTGTAACTAACTATGATTGGCGAGTGATCGAAGCCCAGTTCCTCAGAGCTAGCAATATCTAATAGTTGTGTTGGAATACCTTTGTATACAGAGAAATCTAGAAGATCAGGAACTTTCAATAAATCACTCTGCCAGTAGGTAGGTTCACCGCTTGACAAAGTTTTTAAATGATTTTTTATAATGCATTTATAAAGCTCTCTACCCTTTGGCTTTGGAATAGGTGATCCCCACCAGGGATGCTTAGCATTTGAAATCACCTCCCATAAAGAATCTGGGACCGAGGGTGTAAAAGAAACTTTCGTATTCAGAAGTTATTATACTGTGCCTTGGTGGTGTGTACAGTGCACATACATATTGTTTGATTTAATTTTTATTCAACTGCAGTTTGTATTGATGGCATTTGAATTGGTTCGAGCACATCATATTTGCTAGCAGATTTAATTAAAACAGCACAGCCAGCATGAGCCCTGTTACTTGGGTGATTAGAAGCAATTATATCATTATTCTTATATAAAAAAATCTTTCATTTGTAAAGTGTGTTTCTGACACTGACATTATATCAATATAATTCTCATTTAAAAATACTTCAATCTCTTGAATGTGAGGGGATAAGCCATTGGCATTCCATATTGCTAATCTTAAATTCACTTGCATAGCTTATTAATAAGAAAAGACATCATATTAAGAAGTATGTTTGTTGATTCTATTTGTTTTTCTAATAACATTTCGATTTTTTTCATCGTATTTTGTTCATTCATGACATTACCTTTCAAAACATTGGCATAAGTTTGCTCAGCACTACCATTTGTTTCATTGTGTAGTAGTGTAATTTAGTTGAGGTATACCATTGCCTAAGCTAAGGAAGTTTTTTTTGTTCTATTTTTTTCATCTCTTTTCTTATATTTTAGTTTATTTCTGATAAGTTGTTGGTATACAGTGCATCCTTTACAATTTGCGATATGACTTTGCAAGCAATGCACGCAGGTAGGTAGAGGTAAAGTTGGGCTTAGTACATTGAGCGGTTGGATGCATTGAATTACATTTTATGGATTTAAAGTATATGGTTTTCTGCAGTAGTAGGTTTTGGTATGCCCAAAATCCTGACATCTATAGCATTGCACAATGTCATTTGTTTGACGAGGAGGCTCTACATGCTTAAGCTCATATATTTCTTTGTTGTTAGTGCTGGGTTCCAAATCAACAAAAATAAACATTGACAACGGCTGTTTTATTATTCTGCTTTTAACATTGAATACGTTTCTCACTCTATGACCTAGTAATCATATGTATATTTTTATTAATTTCTTCCAAAGATGTGGAAAAGTGAATTCCTTTTATCACTACTCTACTTGTATATGGTCGGTCCTGTTTAAGTTGATATGTATGGAAACTCACTTTGCTAGTGTATAAATATTTTACAATTTTACGATATGAGTCTATGTTATTTATCATAAGTCGAATTTGTCCATCTCTCAATGATTTATAGCTAAATTCTCTTTTAGTAACTACACTTGAAATAGAATTTATCATTTCACTTACATATATTGTAAACTCCAGGTATGTTTAAAGGTGGGGGCTTTGGAATAATCAACTCTTCTTCGTTCACTAACACGTTTTTATTCACGCAAGCCTCCTGCAGGGTATCATCATTATCACTTAGAATATCAAATCGATTTGGGTGTATAAGTATAATAATTTGTCTTTTCTTTTGATGGAGTGTAGGAGATTCATTATTTGCTCGCATTTTCTCCTGCTCCATTCATTTCAGAAGAATTGTTAATCAGTATTTGTTAAATCAAACTATATGGTGTAATACACTAGCCGATAAGGCACGCAGGTATGTATAGGACACGATCAATTAACAACTCAATGAAAAAAGTTTGGAAACAAATTTTTTTTTTCGTTTTCCCAAAAAAAAAAAAAAAATCAAACGGAAAATTCAAATTTCAATTAGATTTTCTTGCTTTTTTTTAACAGGTACAGCAAGGCATGCTAGAATTTCAATACTAATAAAATAAAATTAAGAAACTCAAATAATCAATATAAAAAAAAATATAAAAAAAATATAAAAAAAATATAAAAATATATTTCATGAGTAATTCAAAGACAGAATTGCAAACGACTGCTTAGACGAAATAGAGACTCTAGAGTTAGAGTGGTCGTCTGATGAAGTAATGGAAGTTGTTGCTGATAAACGCAGGAGAGGGAGAAGGAAATCAAGTCGTACTGGAAAAGCTGGAAGAATAAGTAAAACGTATATCACTGAACAGCCCATGGGTTTTGAAACGTTAAACGACATCATTGTGAAACCAGTTTCTGTTACTGAAGAGAAAGAGCGTTGAAGTGGAACTAGGTGCAGAAACATAATGAGATAGCACATGACGCTCTAATGACAGACACCATTGGCTGTGGATGGGCTTCTACAACCAAATATAATGCAGACGTTACAATTGAGAAGATTGCGGGCAGCGAAGATTTTAAGATTTCTTAGATTTGTAGCTCAACTTTCAAGGCACTCATTATTTGGATTACACTTACACCGGGAATACATAATAAATTACAGATTAATCAATCACATCGTCGTCAGAGATGTTCGTAAACACAAAGTCTTCTAAAAAATTTGTAAGCTGAGAAAGTCAATTTACGGTCAAAACCAATCAGGCAGAGAGTTGAATAGCAATATTCATGTTATTCTCTCTCACAAGTGGGTTCTACTCTTTGTAAAATGGATATTTTTTTGTATACTATGATTAGAGGCGGAGAACTCAACATCATTTCTGAGGCAAAATAATTGCACATTCAATCGATAGCAAAAGCAACTAATTAGACTCGCTTAGTATAGAGCACTGACGTCACTTAGCTGTATGTTTCGCTAGCCTCTGCAACCTCATTTATTACCCATTTATATTTTTATCGAAATGTGGCATATCCTTTATACTTCTCATTAAATATACTTCACAGAAGTGCATGTCTGTGGCCAAATTTGTTGAAATTAGAGGTATATTAACTGAAATGCTTTCAATTAGCTAATTGAGTGTCTGTGTGAACAGTATTAAGTATTAGCACAAGGAAAAGTGAAGAGAAGTTTCTAAACACAAGCGAAATTTCCTTTTCACCAATCAGAATATGTCCAGTGAAGACTCAACAAATCTGAGTAGCGTTTTTTCTGGACTTAAATTATCAAATTGTTTTTATTGTAAGCGCTGCTGTCAACTCGGCTAAAATCGTTTACACGGTGACTACGCCGTTAAAGAAGAAGAAGAAATTATCAAGTTGAATAGAGAGCTTAAATTCAAAGCTTGCACCAAAGAAGGTAACTTTTATTTTATTTTTTTCTTGGTTTAACTTCTCAGTTCGCCATTCACAAATGTGCATGTTGCCTGATCCAATTCAGATGTGTGAAAACGCTGGCATAACCATCGGGACGTTTAGCACCACAGGTTTCACCCACAAAACTGGCAACGCCTATCAACCTACCCCTGTAGGCAGCCGGGCCACCAGAGTCACCAAAGCAAGCACCATTGTTGACCTTATGTCCCAAACAGAGTACAGCATTGCTGGTTTCATTGATTGCTTTCGCGCATTGTGATCGCGACAATGCCGTAACAGTGTTCCATTGCAACTTTGTTACTATTATACCGTAGGTTGAAGGGGCACCCCAACCGGAGATGATCACAGGAGCGCCGGGGGGCACTGCAGTGGTAGTCAAAGGAATGGCTTTAATCGTGTTGGAATATGTGAGTGGTGTTTTCAAATGTAGCACAGCGAGATCATGCAAAAAGTTGCCAAAATTCTCATTCGCAACAAAATCTTGTACGTTCACAAGAACACCGCCCGAATGATGAAGAGTAGATCCCGCACGAACTGAGAGATAACTAGCTGGATAGCTATAATAGAAAAAAGTTGATAATTATCTGGTACTAATATGCATAGAAATATGGTAACTGGAACATTGAAATGCTTACACTTTCAATTTGCCATTATTATCCAGATCACCCACACAATGTGCAGCTGTTAGAATGTATTGACGACCGATGATCGAGCCGCCACAAATATGTGAGCCATTCAACTGCACGGACACTTGATAAGGGAATTGACCTGCAGCGGCAGGCCTTCCACCAACAATTTGTGGAACAATTTGTGGCCTAACGTTAGCCAAGGACACGAGTACAAGGCAAACGGGGAGTATAAATGACACTACTTTCCACATATCGACTTGTTAGTAGGTGGCGTGGCACGAACTGAATACCAACTAGTTGCTGAAGTCCCCTTTTATATTGTAATCGGCTTCATTAGATTGGCATACAAATTACTCCTTATCATTTTCAATCACTACAAGTCATTAGCGAAGAAATAGGTTTACCCAAATCGTGACTGCAGTCAATTGAATTATATTTTTATTGGGTCTATAACTTCATTCGTGCCACCTTTTTTTCAAAATTTAAGTAAAACATTTAAAATAGTGTTATTCAAAGCATTGCCCACCTGAAGCTATAACATTTTCCCATTTTTCTAGCAGTATGTGTATTTCATCCCAAAAGCATTGCGCCAGTGACGGTAAAGAATTAATCAACCCAATTTCGGTACCCTGTTCTGGTATTTTCATAATAGTGTGGTGTGATTCTTAATGTGTTTCCAGCCAGAGGTCCCTCCTGTTTACAACAAGATGCCTCCGAACGGCTGATGGATTTTTTATGGATGGATGTGAAGCTTTTATTTTCATATCAGAAATGCACTCGAAGAAATTGACATTCCCTGACAAGGTGCGACCGCAATTAGAAAAATTAACTTAATATTTTATTTCAACTAAATCAACCAAATGGAAAAAAAAACTAAATAAATAAAAGTAAATAAAACATGATAAAATAAAACAGAAAAATTATTAAAGAATATAAAAGAAAATTAAAAAATTTAAAATATATAAAATAAAACTATTGAATATAAATTTTAATTAAAGGATTAAAATAAATTTTATATTATATGAAAAAAAAATATAAAAAAAATTTAAAATAAATATAGCAAAATCAAAAAAAGTAACAAAAATAAATAAAATAAAATAAAAAGCAAATATAATAAATTATGATAAAAATAAATAAAGCAAATTAAAAATAAATTAAATATATAAATAAAATAAAGCAAAATAACATGAAGCAAAATAAAAAAGATAAAAAAATTCAATTAAATAAAATTTAATAAAATAAAATGAAACAAAACAAATTAAAATGAAATTTTAAAAATTTAATATAAAAAATAAAATAACATAAAATAAACTAAAATCAAATAAATAGAAACAAAAATAAAAAATTATATTAAATGAATAATTCAAAGACAGAAATGCAAACGACTGATGAGACGAAATAGAGACTCTAGAGTTAGAGTGGTCGTCTGATGAAATGGTGGATGTTGTTGCTGGTAAACGCAAGAGAGGCTGAAGGCAACCAAGTCTTACTGGTAAACCTGGAAGAATAAATAAAACGTATATCACTGAACAGCCCATGGGTCTTGAAATGTTAAACGACATCATTGTGAAACCAGTTCCTGTTACTGAAGAGAGAGAGCGTAAGTGCGGAAACGTAATGAGATAGCATATGACGCTCTAATGACAGACACCATTGGCTGTGGATGGGCTTCTACAACCAAATATAATGCAGACGTTACAATTGAGAAGATTGCGGGCAGCGAAGATTTTAAGATTTTTTGGATTTGTATGCTCCACTTGCAAGGCACTCAGTATTTGGATAACACTTACACTGGGAATACAGTATAAATTACAGATTAATCATATCGTCGTCGGTGATGTTCGTAAACAAAAAGTTTTTTAAAAAAAATTTAAGCTGAGAAAGTCAATTTATTTTGGTCAAAATCAAGAAGGCAGAGAGTTGAATAGTAATATTCATACTATTCTCTCTCGCAATTGGGTTCTACTCTTTGTAAAAAGGATTACACATTCAATCGATAGAAATGACCAACTAGTTAGACTCGCTTAATAGAGAGCATTTAGCTAATTGAGTGTCTGTGTGAGCAGTATTAAGAAAGGTATTAGAACTTTAATATATGAAGTACAAAGAGCATCTCAGATCCGTAACTTCCTAAGTCTGCTGAAAAGGAGCTTTCTATATTATCAACCTTATAATTTGACCCACTCCTTCATCTGATTATTTTTAAATGCAGTCTTAACATTTCGCTGTAAGGAATAAACATTACTTAGTCGAGCTTAAAGACTTTGATAATCAACAATATCCTCGGCGTGCAACCCTGCTGCGTCGCAACAGCCTCACCAATAGATGTCGCTGCTACATTGGAAAATAACATGGTAAACCATTTTGGGAGTTTTGAATCCCGTTACATATTCCATGTAGATTTCCCCTTTCTGTGGAATCTATAAAAGTCCAATGTTGCCTGACAATCGTCCTCTTTTTCAAAAATCGATCTTAGTAGCAGCGACATCAAGGTGAGTCTCCGTTAAATTTTATAACTTGAAATTTTTATATATACATATAATAAAATATAAATGAATATATTTCATAAAACCCAAAAACGCTAACCTTTTTTTTATGCGCATCTTGGAGAGGAAGTGGTTTTAATTTTATTATAGCTTTTGATTGCTGTGGAAGTACGGCACCTCCCCCGATCCCTCATTTTCCAGAATTCAGGAGGAGGAGCGAACACACAGTGCGTCTAAACTTTGACAAAATCTGGAAAATCAAGAAAAAGTGTAAAGAAATTTCTAAAAACAAACGCAATTTCCTTTTCACCAATCAGAGTGTGTCCAGTGAAGACTCAAAAAATCTGAGTAACGTTTTTTTCTGAATTTAAATTACACTGTGCAACAAGATTCTACGTAATTGATGAAACCAATTGGAGATGAAACCCTATCCCGCCAATATCAAAACCACATACTGGGTTTTTGTCGTATAGGTCTGGTTTCATTTTTATTTTTATTTAAAGTTGGCAACATTGTGTATGAGAAAAGTTGATTAAAACTTGATCAAATGAAGCAATTTTAGATGGGGTTTTTTGTATATCGCTTTTTTTGGATCGAGAAACTCATTTTTGACATGAATTTTTACCTAAATCTTACGATAGGTGGCGCTGTCATACAATTTATCTTATTTTTCATGAAAAATAATATTTTTAGTTTTATTGTAGAAACGATCGTATATGATACATATAGAAAGGAACATTACACTATATTTGGCACACAAAAAAGATGATAAATAGTATACATATACACATATGTAGGCGTGAAAAGTTTGAAATAAAAAATTAAGTATACGTACAAAGTAATATTTCTGGTAAGAATTAAATTATTTTCTGACATTTTGAAAAAATATGCCATAAAAAGCTTACAAAAATAACAGTGCTTAAAACTAAAACTTGAATCTTTTTGAAGGCGGTGAGTTTACTTTCTCCTCTTCCTCGTCGGTATTGTCTTCTTCATTTCTCGTTAGCCACCAGCATAGATCTGCTAACATTGGTAGTAGTTTTTTCCCCCTATAACGTGTCTCCATTGTTAAAGCGACCTGGTGAAAACGTTCGCCTTGTTCATCTGATTCCGTTGCGATTTGGTGTTCAAACCAATCTATATGGTGATGGAGAAAATGTACCTTCAAACTCATATGCACACCGAGCTTCTCAAATATATTCATGAGATGATCTACTTTTTGTCTGATGTTCGTCGTACGATGTTTACCGAGAACATTAGCTATTGCGTCTTTTATGGCATTTCAGGCATTTAGCTCATTTTCATTTAAAGAGTTATCAAACTTACTATTTTTTTTAATCAATTTTCTTATGTCTGGACCATTAAACATACCTGTAAAACGATATAGCAATTACATAAATCTTAAAAATCTTATTTTATATGTAAATATAAAATACCTTCTTTTACTTTGCTTGCACTAAGTCGTGGAAATATTGATCTTAGTGTAATAAAAGCTGGTCCATCTGCAGGAAGTGCTTTTACAAAATTTTTAAAAATACCCAATTTGATATGTAGTGGAGGTAGCAACACTTTTTCAATTGGAACAAGGGACGTGTGTATTACTTTATCTGATCCAACAACTGAATCTTCTCCGTTCTCCCAGTCATGTTTTTGGTATTGGTTCCCTTTATCATCTTGTAATCCACAAAGCAGAGCTACCATTTTCAAATCGCAACACATACGCCACTTATGGCTTTTATAGTTTATTGCTTCTAGTAGATGCCTCACAGATTCGTACGTTTTTTTAGTGTTCTAATTGTATGCTATCGGAACGCTAGGTTTCTTGTTGTTGTAGTACAGCAAAACTGCTTTCATACTAGTTTTGGATGAAGCAATAAATAACCTCCATTCGTGGGGTATATAAGTCATACCCATTTCCGCAACAAGTTTTTCAATATCGTTACAGTAAACGAAGGTTTTTTCTTTATTGGCAGAGAAAAATGGCTGAAATTTTGCTTGGCGATGACGGTAACCAGCAACTTTAACATCAGGTGTCAGTAAATTATTTTGTTTTAACTTATGTGCTATATACTCTGCATCACGTTTTGATAAATTGACATGTTTTACCACGTCATCCATCCAATTTTGAGATATTGGTATCATATTTTTGGAAGCTTCAGATATTTCATAATCAGGATCCTGCAACTGGTTTTGCAAGTTCGCAGTCCATATAGAAATCGTAGTAGGGCTTGTTGGCCGTGGTACAGGAATAGCATCTGAATGCGATAATGGCAGGCTTACATAATCTGTTCCAATATATTTCATTGCTCTTCGCGATCTTTTAGTTTTTCCATTTACATCATTCAAACACACATAACAACTCGCTTCACTATGCTCACCTGAATGCACAACCATTCTGAATGAGTACATAACTTCAACACATTAAATAAAATAAACTTACCTGGATCAGTCCAATTCATCGGAACACCTAACTTCAGCGATTTTTTTTATTCCTTTAACCCAGAGGCGTAAGTCGTCATGGCAGGTTCTACATATATCTTTGGGAGCCCAATTTACGTCTTGAACAACCGGCATCCCAAAATAATGGTAATACCACTCTTTCGCACTAACACTTATACCAATCAGATTGGTTGCTATGCTGAATTTACCGTACAAGAATAGCAATAAAGCGCTAACTTTCGCAAACATTTATTCATTTTAAATTTATTTTATAAGACACTTTACGCTACCAAAATCTTCAGAATTTATTTTGCTGTGGTATTGCAAGAGAGCTGACACGAAACTCACACATATATTAATACTATTTTTGCATGAAAAACTATCTAAAATAAGACTAATTGTAGGAAAGCGCCACCTATCGTAAGATTTAGGTAAAAGTTAATGTCAAAAATGAGTTCCTCGATCCAAAAAAAGCGATATACAAAAAAACCCACCTAAAATTGCTTCATTTGATCAAGTTTTAATCAACTTTTCTCATACACAATGTTGCCAACTTTAAATAAAAATAAAAATGAAACCGGACCATAGGCCACAAACCCAGTATGAGGTTTTGATATGGATCATCTCCAATTGGCTTCATCAATTACGGAGAGATGAACCCTCATTTCGTGTCACAGTGTTATCAAATTTTGTTGTTGTAAGCGCTACCGCTTCTTAATTAAAGAAGAAGAAGAAATTATCAAGTTGAATATAGAGCTTAAAACCAAGGCTTGCACCAAAAGAAGTAATTTTTATTTTAGTTTTTATAGAATTTTTTTGTTTTTGTTTAATTTCTCAGTTCACCGTTCAAAAATGTGAATTTTGCCTGATCCAATTCAGATGTTCGAAAACGCTGGCATAACCATCGGGATTTTTACCACCACAGGTATTAACCACAAAATTAGCAACGCCTACCAACTTACCGTTGTAAGTAGCCGACCCACCAGAGTTACCAAAGCAAACACCATTGTTAACCTTATGTCCCAAACAGAGTATACCATTGGTGGGTTCACCGATTGCTTTCGCGCATTGTGAGCGCGACAATGCCCAGCTGGTGTTCCATTGCAATTTTGGTACTACGGTACCATTATTGTTAAGGAAAACCCAACCGGAGATTATCACAGTAGCGCCGGGGGGCACTTCAGTGGTAGTTAAAGGAATGGCTTTAATCGTGTTGGAGTAAGTGAGTGGTGTTTTCAATCGTATCACGGCGAGATCATGCAAAGAATTGCCATAATTCTCATTCACAACAAAATCTTGTACCTTCACAAGAACACCGCCCGAATGATAGAGAGTAGATCCCGCACGAACTGCGATATCTTTAGCCGCATATCTAGAATAAAAGGAAGTTGATAATTAGCTGGAACTAATATGCTTAGAAATAAGGTAATTGGAACATTGAAATGCTTACACTTTCAAATTGCCTTTCTTATCCAGATCACCTACACAATGTGCAGCTGTTAGAATGTATTGACGACCGATGATCGAGCCGCAACAAATATGTGAGCCTTTGAATTGCACAGACACTTGATAAGGGAATTGACCTGCAGCGGCATTCCTTCCAGCAACAATTTGTGGAAGAATTTGTGGCTTAACGTTAGCCAAGGACACGAGTACAAAGCAAACGAGGAGTACAAGTGACACTACTTTCGACATCTCGACTTGCTAGTAGGTGGCGTGACACGAACTGAATACCAACTAGTTGCCGAAGTCCCTTTTTATATTGTAATCGGCTTCATTAGATCGGCATACAAATTACTCCTTATCATTTTCAATCACTACAAGTCATTAGCGAAGAAATAGATTTACCCAAATCGTGACTGTAGACAATTGAATTATTTTTTTATTGGGTCTATAACTTCATTCGTGACCCTTTTTTTTAAGACTTATGTAAAACATTTACAATAGTATTATTCAAGGCATTGTCCATCTGAAGCTGTAACTTTTTTCCTATCTTTCTGAGCAATTGGTGTATTTCATCCCAAAAGAAATGCGCCAACTTGGTGGCCATGAATTAATCAAGCCAATTTTGATACCCTGGTATTGTCATAATAGTGTGGTGTGATTCTTAATGTGTTTCCAGCCAGAGGTCCCTCCTGTTTACAACAAGGTGCCTCCGAACGGCTGATGGATTTTTTATGGATGGATGTGAAGCTTTTATTTTCATATCAGAAATGCACTCGAAGAAATTGACAATCCCTGACAAGGTACAGAGAACGTTGTTATACGTTCTCTGGTTATACGTTCTCTGCTTCATTTTGACATTTGTCAAACTTAACTGTCAAACCAAACATGTTTTTTTTTTTATTAAAAGTCAGGCATTTATGAAAATGGATCGCTTAACAACCGCACAACGCGCTGAAATTGCTGAAATCTACTACAAAAATGGTGATTCAAACGTGACCACGTTTCGTGCTTTAAGAGGAGGTTATGGTGCATATACTCGTCCAACTACTCGAAAAATTAGTGAAATTTCAAGAAATTTGCAGAGACTGGATCGGCTACAGATATTATAAGGCCTCTGCATCGTCGTTTTGCTCGTTTCACCTCATAAAATATCGCTGCTGTAAGTGACTGAAGTGGCCGAAGATCCGAATGTGTCTATTTCTCGACGTTCTCAAGAGCTGGGACTTACACTAGCATCCAAATAAAGTCCTGTTCACACAACAACTGAAGCCAGCTGATCATTCATAACGCCGTAGTTACGTCGATTGTGTGTTTGAACAAAAAACAGTGGCCCGCGATTTTTTCAACTGATTTTTCTTCAGAGACTAGGATCACTTTTCACTCAGTGGATACGTAAATAAACAAAAATGTCGCATTTGGGCCTCCGAGAAACCTCAAATAATTGAAAGGAGTCCAATACACCCAAAACAACTTACTTTCTGGTGAACTCTTTGGTCCATTAGTGTGATTGGACCTTACTTCTGTGAAAACGATAACGGCGATACTTTCACTGTCAATTCGGAGCGTTATAGGTCGTATGATAACCGCATTTCTTTGGCCTGCAATTGAAGATCACGACTTGGGCAATATGTGGTTCCAGCAAGACAGTGCCACATGTCACACAACACAAGCGAATATGGTTTTATTGTGAGAGAAATTTCTCGGTCGTATAATCCATCGTCTCTGCAATGTCAATTGGCCATCAAGATAGTACGATTTGACACCGTTGGACATTTTTGTGTGGACTACCCGAAAGACCGAGTTTAAACGGATAAACCTTTAACTCCTGCGCACTTGAAAATCAATATGTGCCAAAAAGTGTTCGATAATTACCTCAAATGGAACGAAGTTTGCGAAAAATTCACGAGGAACGTAGAGTAAGAGAAAGTTTTTTTTTGGTATTTAAATGGACCTACGACTATTTTGACCTCAGCGTGTTGATGCTCGCATATCGGCCACTACTCCTCCCTAGTACTTTACGTAAATATATTTTCAATTAAATTTTTCATACAATAATATAACTATGCACATATATTTAAATCAAACATGTTGCACTGCAACCCGCATTGTTTGTATGATCAGCCACCAACGAACATGTTCGCAGTGTAACTCCAATCTCCAATGGGCACAAAACGAGTTCGAATTCACTTTGGAGTCGCTCTGGTCACTGTGTGTTGTTAATACGCCGCGTATACTCAATGCGAACGGTTGGTCGGTTTGTTTAGCTGCCGAGTCTGTAGACGACACGAAAACGGTAATATAAAGAAGAAATAAATCAAATAAAATGGCATAAAATAAAAGTAAATAAATAAATAAAAAACAGTTAAATTCAAATGTTAATGTTGGTGAAAAATAAATATTGAATTTAATTACGGTTACTTGAAGAAATTTAATTGAAAATAATTGTGAAATTAAACTTACGCAGAGATATTGTGTTTATAGAAAATGTATGAAACAGAAAACAAAGATTATTGAAAGTGAAGTGTAAGAAAATGCGAAATTTATGAAAAATGATAAGGAAATAAAGAAAAAAATTATTTGTTTTTAAAGCAGCAATTTATGTAAGAAATTTCGCATGTGCGCTTTGTTGAGAAAAATTTTGAAAGAAAAATTGTGCAAAAAGTGTAAGAAGTGAAAATGTGTTGAACAATGAAAGAAATAATGAAAGTGTGCGTAATAATATTTATAAATACAAATACATGTATATGTTAATATGTAATAAACAATTGCAACACTAAAGTTGTCTTAAAAAAAAAAAAAATTTAAAAAAAGGGTGTGCTATTTTCAGCGCTAGGTGTATGTGTGTGTGTATGGCTTTTTTCTATGGGAAAAAAACATATAAATAATAAACATATGAGTAAAGCCTAAATATGAGATTTTAGAAGAAAAGTTAATGAAAAAATTAAAAATAAAATTTAAAAAATTATTAAAAAATTAGATAAAAATTTTAAATTAAATAAAAAAAATTTCGAAATAAAAAAATATTTAATAAAAAAAAATTTTAATATTAAAAATTAATAATAAAAAAAAAATAATAAAAAAAAATTAGAATTACATATGTTTTTTTTTTTGACATTCAACGCGAATAAAATAAAATAAAAAAAATTTTTTTTCAGCAACCAAACAGAAAAGCTAAAAAAGTGTACATATAAAAGTATTAACCGAAAAAGACGGAAATCAGAAAAAAATTAGGTTAAAACACCTTAAAAATTTTGTTTTTGCCTACAGTTCGTTTTGACTGCACCGAAACTTCGCCGCCGCTTATGCCCGCCTTTTAGGCTTCAAACCATTTCAGTCAAAGTCAATTTTACCTAAATTGTTCGTAATTATTTGCTAACAAAAATACATAGCGCCATACACATACATATAACAATGTAGATCACAATTAACAACAACAAAATGCTATATAGAAATACACATATACTATATATTATATAGGTTCAATGCTGATTCTTGTTCACAGTTCGTTGCCGGCTTGCCCCGGCAGCTACTCAGGCGCATAGAAATTAAAAACAAAAATTAACTTTTTTGTTGTTTATGGACATATAACATATACCATACTTTGTACTAGTATGTAGTACATAATGCTATTTGAAAAAAAAAAGTATTTCAAACGCATACAGATACTTGCATACACACATTTGTGTGTAGTACTCACCCATGAAAGGCCTCACCACCTGCTCACCTGCTCACCTGATCCACAATCAATGATCATACTCTGTAAAATGGTGATGATATTGGCTTAATTGCATTTGTTGTTGTTGTTATTATTATACTTTATGTTGCCTGTACGTGTGTACATATGTACATTTGTAGTAAGCCGCCAGCTACTAAACGTCAGAGCCACGCCACAAAACACTCACAACACATCGAGTCACGTCAATTGCTCTAGGCAGTGGAAAATTAAAATGCAAAAAAAAAAAAACGAAAATAATATAACAAAAACAAAAAAGTGAATAACAGTAGCAACAGCGTTGCAGCAAAGCATGTGTATAACTGCCGAGAGCAACAGTTGTTAGCTGGATTTTTTTTTTGTTAGCAACAGAGCTTTGATGAATAATAAAAAAGTGAAAAATGGGCGAACGTAAAGCAGTAGTTTTCATATATGTATTTGTGTATGTATGTATATTTGCTCAAATGTTCTCACACATTAAACATACATACTCGTATGTTATATACAATACAGTATCCCACATCGAGTGATGAGTCTAAAGGTGGCTGTAATTTTTTTATGCAGATAGCAGCGGTGAAGAGGGCAAAGTGCAGGAGAACAGACGTGCGAAATGTGTTGAAGTGCATATAAGTATACATACACACACACACACGTGCACAGCTAAATAGAATGGAAAGACGCGAAAATAATGTTAAAAATAAATAAAATTTAAAAACGATATAAAAAATTAAAAAAAATTAAAAAAAATTAAAAAACTAAAAATTAAATAAAATAAAGTAAAAAATATCAAATAAAATAGAATAAAATTAAATTAAAAAAAAATAAAATAATATAAATTAAATTTAATAAAACAAAACTGAATTGAATAAAGTAAAATAAAATTATATTAAATTATATTAAATGAAAAAAAAAATATAACGAAAAAAAAAAATTAAATTATATAAAAAGAATAAAAAACATAAAATAACATTAAATTAAATAATATTAAATTATAAAAAATTATTATTTTTTTTATTATTATTATTAATTAAATTATATTAAATTAAAAAATATTAAATAATATAAAACAAAATGACGAAAAAAAAATTAAATGAAATAAAAAATTAAAATAAAAAAACACATAAAAAATAAAATAAATTAAATAACAGGAAAAAAACTAAATTAAAAAAATTAAATAACTATGATAAAATAGCCTAAAACTAAATAAATAAAATAAGTATAAAATGATAAAAAACATAATAAAATAAAATCTAATAAAATAAAATAAAATAGGTTGAAAGAGACAGAAAAAAAAAAATAAAACAATAAAAACAAAAATAAAATAGATATGATGTAAAACGAAAAAGAATAATTTAAACAAAATTATAAAAAATTATGTAAATTAAGTTACAATAAATTAAAAGAGGCAGAAAAGAATAGCAATTTAAGAAATTAAATATAAAAAAATTAAATTAAATAATATGAAATGAAAAAAAAACATAAAATAAAATAAGCTAAAAGGCACAGAAAAAAAATATATAAAATGAATTAATAAAACAATAATAAAAACATAAGAAAAGAATTAAATATATTAAAACAAAATTATAAAAAAAAATTATATAAACCAAAATACAATAAATCAAAAGGAAAAGAAAATAATAATACAATTATATAAATAAAAAAATTAAAATTAATAACATGGAACAAATTAAAAAATAAAAATAAAATATAAAATATAGTAAGCTAATAATGGGGACAAAAAAATTAAAAAATTGAGAAAAAGTGAAAATAAAAAAATAAAAAACGAAGATAAACTAAAAAAATTAAATTAATAATATAAAATAAAATGATATAAATAAAATATAAAATGATTAAATGATAAAAAATTAATAATAATAAAAAATATATAAGAAAATAAGTTAAAAGAAACGGAAAAAATTAACAAATTGATTAAACTTAAAAACGAATTAATGAGAATATTATGAAAATTAAGATAAAACAAATTAAGAGAGGCAAAAAAAAAATAAACAAATTAAGGAAAATAATGTAAAAAATTATAATATGAAATTTAAAAAACCAAATTAAAAATAAATAAAAATAAATTTTAAAAAAGTATAAAAAAGATGAATGAAAAACTAATTAAAAGACGAAAAAAATAAGAACAAAATTTAAATTAAATAATATTAAGGGAAATAAAATAAAATAAAACAAAATTACGAAAAATTATATAAATCAAATTAAGTTAAAAGAACGTTAAAAGAAATAGAAAAAATAAATGAGTTAAATTAAAACAATTAAATTAAAAGAAAATTAACAAAATGTAATAAATATAATAAGTTAAAAGGGACAGAAAAAAGTAAGCACAATAAAAAAATTATAATAATGAAATAAAATAGTTAAATTAAAATAAAATTAAACAAAGTAATATAAAATAATAGGGTAAGTAAAATAAAAAATAAAATAAAACAAATAAAGTTAAATAAAAATAAAAAATTAAAAAATTAAAAAATAAAATTTATAAAATTTGAAAAATTTGTTTATAAAGTAAAATAAAATAAATTGAAATGAAATAAGTTAAAAGGACAAAAAATGTATATGAAAATTATTATTATTAAAAAATATAAAGTAAAATTAATTTAATTACAATAAATGAAATAAATTAAAATAAAGTCAAAAAAACTAAGAAAAAATTTAATATATAATTGAAATAAAATCAAATAAAATACCATAAAACGATATTGAAAAATTTGGAAAAATTAAAATAAAATAAAATAAAGCGAAATAAAAAAATTAAATTAAATTAAAAATGAAATAAAATAAAGTAAAATAAAATATTAAAATAAAAAATGAAATAATATAAAAAAATTAAATATAATAAAGTATTATTTATTATTTATTTATAAAGTAAATAAAATTAAATTAAATTAAATAAATTAAAATATACAAAATAAAATAAAATTAATTTAATTAAAACAAAATAAAATAAAGTAAAACTATATTAAATTAAATAAATTAACAATTTGTAAATACTTTTATCTCAACTATAAACAATACAAAAAAATTCAAATCTTAAGTATGCACGCTAATTACAGTAGTGTCGTTTTCGAATTATCTCCCACTATAGCATAAATTAAGGCAACAAATTAACGACAAATTTACATAACCGGTAAACAGGCAAGTGCAACTACATGCATAACACATGTAACGACGTAAAAATAATTTGAAAAAAAAAAAATTAAAATAAAATAAATCAAGCAAAACTAATATTGCTGACGGATTTCACACATTTTAACCAACAAAAATTGCATGCGCACATATAATATTTATACACCAACTGAAAGTAAACGCAGAGAAGGATTTTTAGTTGGATTCGCCGCAAAAATGTCGCATTTCAGAGATAATTCTTGGGTAAGTAACTCAAATTACGCGGTTGATTTTTATGTTTTTGCTTCACTACTATACGGTGTTTTTGTGTTTGTATGGGTTTTGTTATATTTGTTTTCTAATGTTGATCTTTTGTTTTTATTGTATTGCTTTTTTATTGTTAACTTTTTTGCTTTTTTGTACCAAGTACTCATAGAAGCATATTGTTCATTTTAACATTTTTTTTAGTTTTTATATACATGCGTGCGTTCATATACTTGTACTATGTGCTTCCATAGCACTTGATTGCATGTGAATACATGCTTATATATATGTATATACAATATTTAATACTTACAATACATACATATATGTTAGATTATATTATATTTTATATATAGTATATTATATTAGTTTTTAACTAATTCCTATTACCCATATCTGTTGGAGTTGTGTGCAAATATATATTTATTCCGCATTATCTTGTGAAATGAGTATAAAATATGTTTTTTGATTTTCAACTTAGTAAAACCACGCAAATCGGCGATTTTTTATGATTTCATTTACTTCGATCGCTGATAAGGAGATTTGTTGACTTTGTGCATTTCTTATTTTTATGTCTGTTGCCATTCATATTTTGGTACATACTGATTTCCGTTTGATTCACAAAAAAAAAAAAAAGACAAGATAAAAAATACAATAAGTTTAGTTGCTAATTATGTTAATTACATTTTCGTTTTACTTTTTTCATTAGTTAATTATGTCGTTTTTATGATTTTTGGTTTATTTATTGCTTGTTTCTCTGCTTTAGCAAGGTTATTTTCGTGCGCATATTTATACACTATTTCATATATGCAGAAATCGAATTTTTATTCTAATTCAAATAACAAAACAAGCCATTTTTTTCTCTCATTTTCTTTTATACGTGCATCCTACATATATATTTATTTTAATTATAGTATTAGTAACTGTTTAAGTGGGTAGCGTTTCATTGTCAAAGTGTCAATAAAAAGCTTCTAAATTACTTTGTTTGGAAAACTTAATGTAATATGGAAGTTATCGTGTTTATTTTGTGTGAAAATCTTTATTATCTTTGTCGAAAATTAAGAAGAAGAAGAAAACAAGAAAGCTGTGCTTCCACACATGTCGAAGTCCTTATATGTACCTATAGGATAACGAATTTCATGTTTTTAGATGCTTTATAACCTAAAATCATATATCTGAATAAATCGATTGTAAGGTAGCTATATGATATAGTCGACCGAACTGGTCTGTTCCAAGTCAAAAATCGAGAGACAACTCAGCTCCTCGTTCTGGTACGATCGGTATAAATTTTGATGGATCTCTCTCTTCTCCTTCGGTTTTGAAAGAGATTTTTTTTACATTTTTAATATTTTACTCAACGTTGAAAGCCCTTTTCGATCTGGACATAAATCCATAGAACTTTTTCTTAACCAGCTTTTACATTTTTAATAACAATTATTTTGGAAGCTCAAGCAAAATCCTATAAATTTTGAAAAGAAGAGTCACAATTTGATATGATCTTGAATTAATGAAGTTGTAAAGGAAAAAATTTGTATCGAATGTTTTTCAAGGAATTGTGTACACTGCTCTTTTAATTACACTCATCTAGTTGTAAAATTTTTATATAAAGCTCTGTAAGATCATGATCGAAATCTGAGTAGGCTCTTCTCATATATAACAATATAAGCATACAAAACATAAAAGTCATGATGCATCTTTTTTGTTGAGAGTCTTGAAAACAGCGTGTTATGGAATAATGATTACGCCTAATTGTAGGCAACGTTTTGTAATTGGTTTCATATTTTCGAGAAAAGCATTTTGAACTGAGACTTTTATTTTTGTATAGTTGCCATAGCAAAATATAAACGAGAAGTTTCAATTGTATAATTTCTTTAAAAATACAAATTAGTTAAAATTTGCAACTTAAAACTACAAAAAAAAAAAATTATAAAATTATTTTTCCCAGAGAAAATTACAATTTCGAATGTGTTTTCTTTGATTTCCTTAGACTCCTTTTAGATCTTTACATTTAGCTTAAAATTTTTCCAATTTTTTTATTCTCTTCAAGCAATAGGTTATTCAAGGCCCTGAAATTAGGCGATTGATTCTGTGATGACCTCCTCATTCGACCAGCCATTTCTTCAGGTTTAGTCGCTGGGTGCTAAATCTGGAGAATATACTCGATGGAGCAACAATTCTTAACCCAACTTATGAATTTTTGCTATGGTCTATCTACACACGCGTGCACCAGTGCATTGTCCTGACGGAACAGAGTTTTCTTTTCCGCCAAATGCGGTCGTTTCTGCTTAAAATCAAAATCGGATACGTCTAAAAGCTCATGATAATATTCGCCGGTGATCGCTTTACCCTTTTGAAAGCAATCGATATGAATGTGGCCATGTGCGCCTACGACCACAACGGAACTCAGTAAACCACTTCTTAAGCATGGAAATTGATGGTGCAGAGTCCCCATAGTATTTATCTTGTCTTTCCTTGGTTACGGTGATAATTTTTTATGCAAAAAATAATGTTTAATCTGCACCCGAAATTCACTTTTTTCCATTTTTCGTTAAAATGGACGAAGTCGTCTGCTTTCAATGGCTGTCAAACCCAAACTAAATGGCGCAACTTGCTCAACAGCTGATGGTAGCAGTGTTGCATTTGCAGTAACTGTGCGCCAAATTCAAAAAGTCACTGACTTATAAAACAGCCCTCGAATTTCGAATCACATTTAAAACTTTCTTTGCAATAGTAGAAAGTTTCCAACATCGTAGAGGTTTACAAGTATGAAATCTTGTGTATTTTGCTGGGAACTGTCAAACTCGCATTTGTCTGTCAATCTCAAGATTTGACTGTCAAATAGAAAATCATATGGGCTTACCGCAAGTTGACAGTCAAACTCGACTAAGCGGACATCGTTGGAATGAAAAACTTGCGCAATAAATATAGAGACAATGAAAGTATTAACAAATAACAGAATGTCGCGTTTAGATGATCTCAGCTGTTTTCGAATGTAAACAATGCAAAAAGGCGTTTTTTTAAAGCTGTAAAAAGGTTTCCAATATAGAATTCTAAAACCAAAATTTCTTTTGGTTACTTTTTACTAAGAAATATAATTTCCAAATAATTTTGTAACACACTGTATATATTTTTTGAGGCGTTCAATATTTGGTTTTTTTTCTTGAGTACACCAACTTTCCATTTCAGATTTATCACCGTTAAATAGTCAAGCAAAATGCACATATAAAATTCAATTAATAATTAATGAAAGAAGTCATAAAGAAATAATAATAAAAAATCATTTAAAAAAAATAATAAACTTCAACAACTAATTTTGAATAAAAAAATAGTTGTATATATATATGTAAGCGCTTGTAATTGCTCTACAAGTAATCCGTTTAAATCAATTAACCTGCACCTCAGTCACATTTCGAGTGCCTCAAAGTCTTAAAAAAAGAATAACATACATAAATAAGTATGTATGTATGTATGTATGTATGCAGAGATATGCACTTGCTACTGCTTTCTACTTGCTTTGTTATTGAAAAAAAAAATATTAATAAAAATAAAAATAAAAACAAAGCATCTGGGCGGCAATTAAAAAATTTATAAAAAAAAAAATATGAAAAAAAAAAATTGAAAAATATGAGCTGCGGCAGCTTTTTGCTTTTCATTCAAAAAAAAAAAAAAAAAAAAGACACAGATCTGCTGTTGAAACTATTTTTTAATTAAATTTGCCATTATTTCATATTGATTTTCCACTCGACATATGTATGTGATGGAACAATATGTAATTAAGAAAAAAAAATCTTTTTTTCATATAAAAAATTGCTGCTGCGCCACGCCGCCGCACATTATGCCGCACACTAGGTATATATATGTACATACATATACATATGTATGACCAATAGCCAGTGGCGAGTAGAGCAGCAAGTGATCAGCGAACGAAACTATCTAACGGCGATCACAGCGCGACAATCAACTTTGTGTAATTTGCTGTCATTAGAGGCACAGGCACAGGCGGGCTGGACAGGCAAAACAGCAGGGCTAATGAACTTAGCTTAGTCAAACTTAACTGTTTGTATGCCATTGTATGCCATGTACGGGTATATATGTAGACATTACTTTTTTGTGTGTTAATTTTGAGAGAAAAAATTGCATGAATTTTTTAACAAACATAATTTGAATCAATCAATGCTTTTTTATTTACAGTTAGCATTTGTATTCACTTTTACTGAAAAACAATTTTTTTTTCTTCCTAATTTTTTACTCTTCGCTGCTATTGTTTTCTGTTTACACCAACGAATTTTGTACAATAGCAAATTAAAAGAAAGAAAATAAAGAAAGAAAAAAATAAAAAAATAAAAATAAATAATAATAATAATAATACTAAAATGTAGAACGTGCTCCATATTTATGAGTATTCGCAGACAATCACTTCACTTTTCAATGCGATATTGTTTAGAATGACTAGCGAAAAATAGATTTTAAAATGTTAACAAATCACCTTAGCAGCAACTTAGATGTTTTTTAGTTGCAAAAAAAAAAAAAAATAAGCAAAACCTATTATGAAAGTAACGAACTGTAGTAAACCATTGTCAGGGTTTTATATTTTTAATTACTTACAAGCGAACTCTCTTTTCCTTTTATGTTTTTTATTTTTTTTTAATTTTTTTTGTATTCATTTTTTTAATTAATTTTTTCTGACCTTTGTAACAGGTAAATTGAAAAGTTCCCGGCCTGCCATAGTAAAACACATTTTTTTTGGCAAAATTCGTTTTTTATACTCAAAATAGTTCCCTTCAAGAGTGATACACTACTGCTTATAGCGACACTCCTTCGATATCATTTTTGTAGTACGATTTGTCCTTTGCCTCAAAATAGGTCTCAGTTTCGACGATCACCTCTTCATTCGACGAAAATTTCTTCGCAGCGATCATTCTTTTGAGATCTGAAAACAGAAAATAGTCTCCCGGGAACCACATCTAGATAATACGGTGGATGTGGAAGCGATTCGAAGCCAAATTCATGGATTTTTGCCATCGATTTCACTGATTTGTGACACGGCGCATTGTCTTGGTGAAACAAAACTTTCTTTTTCTTCAAATTCGCCCATTTTTCTGCAATTTCGTACTTCAAACGGTCCAATAACGATATGTAATAGTCGCTGTTGATGCTCCTTCCTTTTTCAAGGTAGTCAATTAAAAAATTATTCCATGCGCATCCCAAAATACATACGCCATAACCTTGCCAACCGACTGTTGCATTTTTCCACAGTTTGAAGCGGGTTCATCGTGTGCATTCCACTGGGATTACTGTGGATTGGACCTCGGAGCAAAATGAGTTAGCCATGTTTCATCCATTGCCATATATCTATGCAAAAATTGAGGTTTATTACGCTTGCACAGTTCCAAACACTGCTTCGAATCATCAACTCGTCGTTGTTTTTGGTCAAAAGTGAGATCGCGCGGCACCCAATTTGTACGGAGCTTTCTCATACCTTGATATACGTGACTAATATGATTGACGCACACGTTCAGTTAATATCTTTAAGATAATTCATTTAATTTCTATTTATGGTCATTTAATGCAATTTTTTTTTTTGGAGTTCTTTGATGTTTTCGTCCGTAACAATCTTATTTGAGTGTCCACTGCGCTCAACGTCTTCAGTACTCATTTCACCACGTCTAAACTTGGTATAACAATCCCTAATGGTTGGCTTTTTAGTGGCAGTGTCCGGAAACTCGTCATCAAGCCAAGTTTTTGCTTCAACTGTATTTTTCCCCCGCCAACAGCAATATTTTATCAACACGCGAAATTCCTTTTTATACATTTTTTTTAGTTGCAAAAATTCTATAATTCACATACTAATGATCCGACAGATCTCAAAATTAAACGCGTCATTTGAAGGTTAGGGTTTACTAAATATGAATATAGTTTTAATTCTAGTAGCGCCATCTATGTGACAGGCCGGGGACTTTCTAATTGACCTGTTAAGCCTTTCAACCATTCAACCATTCAAGCATATCCAACATTCATTTATTCTTTACTTCTTTAGTTCTTCTATTCTTTACTTTGCAACATTAAGCATGTAACGGTAAAAAGTATTAGCATGACCATTTGAGAATAGAAAAAAAAACTTTAAAAAATCATGAAATAAAAATAAAAATTAAAGAATATATGCTGGTCATCGACGCTACTTGGGCTGACTTTTAGCAGCGACCGGATAACGTTTTGCCACTAAATGGTCATAGAGGCCTAAATACTGGAAAGCTATTAACACAGCACGTACATACATATGTTTATTGGCCTTAAGTATTTGGATATTAACAGATGGTGAAGTGGTAGAAAGAATGCTAGAAAACTTCATTAATGGTATAGCTAAACAGGAAACTTGTGTAAAGTTAAGAAAATCAATTTTATTCTGTCGTAATAATATGCACTAAACAGAGGGGGTAATGGTGAAAGCTTAAAAATGAGGAAACCCTTTTAAAAATACATTTTCCAAGCGAGTTTTACGCAGCACTCTTAATTATATTTGAAGCTATCTGATGTCTCAATTAAAACGTTAATAGCCTCTGGAATCTGCAAAGAACTCACAATAGAAATATATAAAAATACATCAGTTAAAATCTCTGATTAGTTTTTTCTAAATACTATTTTTGAGTGTATCTTTGAAAACGCACTTTACAAAATATTGACTGTGCCTAATTGTAGGCAATGTTTTATGGTAATATGCTCGACGGATTCCTGTTACAAAATCTTTCTGAAGAGTGCTTTTTGTAGACATGTGGTTTTCAAGAAGAATAAAACCCATTGAATTTAATTTTGTGGTCAAGAATTTAGCTTTATTATGATAATAATGTTAAAAGATAAGGGTTTGCCATTATGCTTTAAATATGATTCCAGGCCGTAGCTGCGCTATATCAACATTCTCCATTTCAGGCACGAAGAAGTCGTAAATGTTGGTTCTATAGTGTTCTCGATTGATTGTAACCTATATATCACATCAAGCTGTGACTTTTTAAGTATGTAACGACAGTTTTGTTTATTAATGTGCTCATTGAACCAAGTTGGAGCTTCATCTCTGAACAAAATTTTCTTGTGAAAATCTGGATCGGTGGTCATCTCGTTCTGGGTCCATTCACCGAACGTGCAATGCACTTAATGATCATTCGGCTTAAATTCTTGCACGAGGATGGATTTTTTAATCCTCTAAACCAATATCCTTCCCCAAAATCTTCCGTAAAGTAGATAGGCACAGCTCTACTCGAGTCGAGTCGTGCTCCACAGCTGCTACAGAGTATCGGTGCGCACTGCACAGTATCGATGAGGAGCCGCATTATCCACTAGAGTAAAGGTGGTGCGAAACTGATCCAAGGTTGCTCGAATTACCGACTCCGCTGGGCAATTATATCGACCAAATATTGGACGCATCGCACGATGCGTCACGCGAATTGAACCATATTTTTGGTAATAAATTTATCCGATTTGCAAAAGATACTTCAGAGTAAATCTCTTCATTATGAAATGACAAACTAAACTGAGCATAAATCAAGTAACAGCTATCCAAAAGATCAACTCCGAAAAGAAGAGAGAGATTATTGCCTCGTTGAAAATCACACGTTGAGCCTCAAAACCATTACCATTTCCCTATAATAAAAATTTAACTCTAATTTGAAGATTTTTACAGATCTGGCTAGCTGAGATAGATAGAGAAATATAAATCAGTTTTGTTCGCTTGTTCTAAGCTGATTAATTGTTCACAATAGAGCTCAGAATTAACAGTTTCAACAGGCTGGGGCAGGTCACAATGGATAATTCCATTCCAATACCACCTTGTTTGTCGACGTTCACCGACTTTTGAATATGATTTTATTCATTTTATACTCTCGTATTTAACCCATATTTTATAATCCGTGATGAGTCGCTTCAGAAACAGTTCGATTTTGTCGCCTTTAACTGATGGTAATTCGGTAAATAAATTTTTTTTGCGTTGAGTCATGTGACGCCCAAAACATCGGGCTTCTTTGAGTAACCAGACTTTTTTAAATTGATTCGAAATTGTCACGTTAGTGATGAATAATGTCTCGGGTATCTCCTGACAGCATGCAAGCCATTCTGGCTTCACCAATTGTATAATTTCATCGGTTTTTTAAGTGATGGTTTTGTTTTTGAGGGAGAACAGAGCGAAGCGCATCTTTGACATTAGAATTTCCGGAACTCCTGGGTCCGATATTCACGTACAGCATTCTCACAGTAAACCACAAAAATTTTTTGCAATGTTTTTGCCTTTTTATGGTAAAATATTTTTCGGAAATTTCACTCATTTTCAAATCAAAATAACTTTTCACGACAGATGTTAGCTTCCAAACACGCATTGACACCATAATCGGTTTAATGCTGCCCGAAATAAAATCATCAACATCATGAAGTGACAAAAAACCTCGCAGAATTTTATAATTATCCTCTATATTAAATGTTTGAAAATTTAAGAAAAGAGCATTTTTGAAGAGATAGTGTGGTTCGATTCATTTTTTAAATATTTTAAAGTAAGTTTCCTTCAAGATCACTCATCTTTTTGTGACACCTGTGACAATTTGGTCCCAAGAAAAGATCACGTGAAAAGTGAAAGATTTTTTTGTAAATAAAATACAAGTAATTGCGAAAGAAAAGGAATATATATGCAGTGGCGGATCTAGAAACAATTTTTGGGTAGAGAAAAATCAGACCTCATTGACAACTTCACGATCTGACCGCATGACAGCACATGCAACTGTGTCTATAGATGTGATCAATGTCAGGTTGAGTTTTAATCTCTTCATATAACACCTAGAATAGATTTGTCCGATTGCAACTCTTAAACAATATCTACCCGAAAGTTTATTGAACTCATGTTTTGGAAAAATCTTTTGTTATTTATTCATAAGTGTTTGAATAATCTTAAAATTGATTGAAGCGATTACAAAAATTTCGATTTCACCATATATTTTTTTTTTAACTAACACATAAACAGTTTTAATTAAAAATAAGAACGATAAAGATTATGAAAATGTATTAATAAATAAATAGAGTTTGTAGTAGAGTAAGAAATCAAAGCGCCCTAAGGTCTGGTAGTTTCTTATCACCAATAGTTATCATGAAAATAATAATTAAATTTAATATTGTCGATATAGGTTATATGGAATAAGTGATATTTTACATAAAATTTGTTGTATCTTTGATTGGTGTAGGTAACGCTCATGCGCTTGTAGCCAAGTCTTAAAAAATTGCGCCACTCGTTCCTTCTCTTCGTGGTTCGGCACCAAATGGAGACAGCAAGAGAAGGCAAATTCTTCTTCACCTGATTTTTCTAACGGGTTATAGTCTTGATCTTCCTATGTTTCCACCAGCTGGTACTACATTAAATACTTTCAGAGCTGGAATGATTTTATCCATTCCATTCGAACGTAGCCGCTGTGTTTTCATTCGCTAAACTATGTCAATGTCGTCGTATATCTCGCACAGCTCATCGTTCCATTGTGAGTTGTATTCGTCATTGTCAAGGCATATAAGAAATCTTCCGCAAAACATTTGAAGAATGATTATAAGCTGGATTTCACTATCGTAGATGTTGATTCCCAAATAGACGAAATTATCTACGGTTTCAAAATTATGACTCTCAACAGTGACATAGGAGCCAATACCAGAATGCCCGGACAGTTTGTTTACTACAAGAGATATTTCGTCTTGCGCTTCTCCACTACCAGACCCTTATTTCTTTATCCTATCTGGAGTAAGCAGGATATAACATACAGCGCGGTTGTTGACGCCAGTGATATCAATATTATTGTTGTAAGCTCTTATTGAAGATTGTACTATCTCTTCTTAGTTTAGCATCTCGTATTATTTTCTCTAGATAGGAAGTGTTACGCGAAAGGGAGTCAAATTGTTTGAAGCCTCGTTAGTATTGATTTGCTCGGAGAGCTCCTTTCCTATACCGATGTGTTGCTCATCGTCAGTTTACACAGCCGTACCTGCTTTGCAGGGAATGCCTAATTCTCGCATAGTGGCGTAGAGGAGCTGTCCTTTTTTTGCAGTCGAAGTGTGCTTAGAAATTAATGAAGAGGTGATGTGTGTCGAGATTTGACAGTTCAGAAGCCACACTAATAAGGTCCAATCAATTCTTTGACGGTGAGCGTTAGTCTTTCAGACAGCACACTCGAATGAAACTGATGCATGTACCTTTTTAGTTTTTCGGCACCACCTTAAGGCAAGAGCATCCGCCACTTTCTTGCTCTTGTTTCATCGACATCGATTGGGGATTAGTGTTCACCATCTAAGAATGTTCCACTTTCACTGCAATTTAGCAGGTTGAAGAAATGTTTGCTCCATAAACCCAATATAAAATGGGCATTAGTTACTAGATCATCTCCTTGGATCCTAAATAAATATGATCAGGTTTTGACATCTTCTGTAAATTAACGCATTTTATCTTAGAACTTCCGAGCAAAACCGCTAACGGACAGCTTTTCGAGCCCTTCATACGCTAGAATTGCGATCTATCCATTTTTCTGTCTGCAAATGTTTACTTCTTCCTGTTTCTTGAACTCTGGGTATCTCTCACAAACAGCACGTTGCGAGATAGGCAATATTTTTTCTCTCCACTGTGGTACGGTAATTCTCATCGCATCAGTGATCTTTACGAAAACCAATTGATGCATTTGCAGCCGTACGCAGGGAACTTGAAATGCCGTTCCACAGTGCTATTATACCGAGTTGCTGCTGAGTACTCTCAGAGAGCAGGAGTGCGATTCGAGTAGAGAAAGGTTCGGCTCTCTGTTCTGATTGCAGCTTTTCGATGTTGATTCTCTTTGTGTTTGTTGTCAGGCGTCATTTGCCGCATACATAGATGCGGTTGTGTATCTTTATTATCTAGAATAACGATCGAGCTCAATCCCGGTTCTGAGCTTTTTGGTTCAGAAACGGGGAAGTAGTTTGATGAAAGAATCTAGGACAAAAAAAATGTCATTTTACTGTTAACTGAAAGAAGCTTTCATTGATTTACGTATTCAGTGTTGACTTGATCGAGCTTACTTTATAGTCATCTTCCATATTTTGGCTACTCGTCCAATTGGTAGTATTCGGCTATTGTATAGAAATTGACAGACCTTTTAAATAAATCTAGAACGAAATTTTCGTACTAGATTACCGTAATTTCCTTAAGAGAATTAGACCGTTTTTAAACAATTTAACCGCCCATGTAAACTAGATTAGAAAGTAGAACGTCTTCTTTTTCTTTTTCTCTTGAATTTTCAATTTTAATTGTGGCTCTTCACAACACGAAAAATAATTCAAAATTCAATTCATGTTCGTGAATAATCGATCAATGCGAGTGAAGACAGACAAAACAATAGTTGGAGTGTAAAAATGTCGAATTGAGTAGTAACCCTTTGTCATGGCGGCTTTTTTCTTTCCTCTCCACCCAACTATTAAGCGACAATTGAAATTGTAGAGATTTAAATTTGAACAAAATCGCAAAGCAAAATTTATTTTTTACTTTTTATTTTTTTTTATAATAATTTTTTTATATTTTTTTTTACGGCAGCCAAGTAACTGTGGTGCGCACAGCTCCACAAAATAGTGAAATGAGTTGGAAAAGAAAAGAAAGTCGCATAAACCACCAAGTCACGTAGAGGAGTAGGAACATACATATGTATGTACACAAGTACAGCTAAAATGAAATAATAAAAATAAATATTATTAACCAACTTCTTTCTACTGCACACTCAGTACGTTTGTTCGCCGCGTGTTTGGTTGGCTTGCGCCAAGTGTTTAGAGCGGCTGAGTGGTTGGTGAGAATCACTACTAAAGGGTGATCCAAGTAGTGGTACTTTTTTCAATAGTCTCTTTTTGACAGATCACGCGTGAGTCGTGTAAACTAACGCATTATTTTTGTTCAGTATTGTTTGGCATTTCATCATGGAAAGACTTACGCTTGAACAACGTTTATAAATCATTCAACTTATAACGAAAATTTACGTTCTGTAAAGAATGTGTTTCACGTACTTCGCTCAATTTATGGTCAAAATAATCGGCCTACTGAGCGTACTATTCGCAACACCATTACCCATATTGAGACCCAGCATTCATTATTGGATAATATTCGACCGAATAGACTACGTTCAGCACGCAGTGAAGAAAATATAGCGGCCGTAGCTGAGAGTGTACACGAAGACCGTGGAGAGTCGATTCGGCGACGTTCGTAGCAACTCGGACTGACGTATGGAACGACTTAGCGCATTTTACGTCGAGATCTTAAATTGAAAGCGTGCAAAATACAGCTTGTGCAAGAACTGAAGCCGCTCGACCTTTCCAAGCGACATCGCTTCGTTCTATGGGCTCTTGAAAAGTTCCAAGATTTGACGTTTTCGAGCCAAATTTTGTTCAGCGATGAGGTCCATTTCTTGTTCAATAGGTATGTAAACAAGCAAAATTTCCGCATTTGGGACAAAAAGCAACCTAAAGAGATTCAAGAGCTGCCATTTCATCCAGGAAAAAGAACGGTTTGGTATGGTTTGTGAGCCGGTGGAGTCATCGGTCCATATTTCTTTGAAATGCCGGTGAGAACGTAACCGTCAATGGCGACCGTTATCGCGCCATGATAACCGACTATTTGTTGCCTGAAGTTGAAGCTCGTAATCTCCGCGACATTTGGTTTCAACAAGACGACGCCACTTCCCACACATCGCATCAATCAATGGATTTTTTGAGAGAACACTTCGGTGAGCAGATAATTTCACGTTTTGGACCGGTCCATTGGCCACCAAGATCGTTTGATATCACACCGTTAGACTTTTTTCTGTGGGTATATATAAAGTCTAAGGTCTATGTAGACAATCCCGCTTCGATTCTGGATTTGGAGCAAAACATCACGCGTGTCATTCGCCAGTTATTAGTCGTTATGCTCGAATGAGGCATAGAAAATTGGACTTAACGGATGGGCCATCCGAGACGTAGCCGCGGCCAACATTTGAAAGAGATAATCTTCAAAAAATAATTTCCGAAAAATGTTCTTTCGAATGAATGAATGAATTTCCAACATTTCCCCATTAAATTTGAATTTTCTGTGTGTTTTTTTTCTTTAAAAAAGTAGGGAACCTCGAAATGGATCATCTTTTAGTGGACGGCGCTCCAAAAGCGCTTAGCTGTTAGCTGACTGTTATTTAATGCCACAGTTTCTACACTTTTCCAACTACTTTTATTATTTCATTTTTCTTTCTTTGATTTTTATATATTTTTATGATTGCTATGTTTTTAATGTGGAAAATTTAGGAAAATTATACATAATTTTTTCGTTGCTCTTATTTCACATAATTTATGTATGTACATATATCTCTTTGTATACCTTTGAAATTCTTTTTTTCATTTCTTGTGCTCTTTCTCGTACTCAACTAGTAGTATATCGTGACACAAAATTCGTGACAATCATATCAGGCGAAATGAGACAGTAAACAGAGACCAGCAGATCGCCACACAGGTGCACTTTCAAGCTAAGTACGAATAAGACAAACCAACCATCTCGTACAAATATATTCCATTGAAAAAGAACATTCACTGCGCAGTTTCAAAAAGCACTTTTATGCATACTAAATTATGTGCTTTTGACTATGCTAGAGCCCCACATGCTGAAGAATGTTTTAGAAAGTGTAACATGCTTTCAATAACCTGGAAATGCCTAGAGTACTTTTTTTTTTTTTTTTTTTTGAAATTGAATTAAACAGAACCAATATGTACTCATATTTGAGTTGCATTTTAAATAAAATTTTGTGCTTTTAAAATAATGGAAAGTGGCACTAGAAGTTATACTCGTAAGTAGTGTATTCTTTCCCACATATGTACATACATATGTAAATTAGGTACTTCGAAGCTTCTACTCTGCAACCTTATTTTTGAATATTTAGATCACATTTTGATGTATGTTTTGAAAATGTAAGCCCTCATAGTAGAGTTCACTCAAAAAGGAAAAGTCTCAATTGCTGCACTATGACAGGAGCAATGTACCCGACATGGAATAAAATAAGGTCGAGAAAAAAATTTTTTTTTTTTGGAAATCTGATTTTCAACACTAAATACAAACCTTTTGAGTATGTAATGGCGTCTCAACAATGGCTTGTGGATTTTTATCACTCTAAATGTGGCAGCTTTGCTTATCAGCGTCCAAGTTCATCTGAAAGTGAATTTCAGCGCTGAAAAAAACTTTCTCGTGAAAATCAGGATCGTTTTGGGCCCGTTCACTGGTAATAATTTTGGTAATAAATAAGCAGGATCGTTGAAGTTATCGTAGTTCCCGAGTTAGTCCAATCATTATGAAATGGCAGACCAAACTGAGTATAAATCAAGTAACAGCTGTCAAGAATACCATATTAGAAAAAAGTTTTACCTCAGTGAAACTTCTAAAAAACACAAAGATGGGACCTTTCAGGGGACATATTTTATTAAACAGACATGTAGAGAAACTTTGCCTACCATAGAACGACAGGTTATAAGGATATGCCGACTGCTGTCTTGCTGTTGGGGACTAGAATTTACAATGAAACACTTTCGTGCCCTAAACTTGCTTTTATAATCTATGAGTAACAAATGAAAGGACTTATCTGAGCTACCGAGTTGTGGAACACACTACGCCTTCTTCTTTTCCTTAATTACTCTAAAAGCTACTTTTGAGATCATAAACTGACGGTTCACAATAGCATGATCCTTCGACTTCGATTTCTACATCGCTTCGCTTTCTTCTCGCTTTTATCAATTTATACTAACCAAGTGATTGCAGTGAACAATTTCAATTTATGAATTTTTCTATGGCTTAAAATCAATATCCTATCTGTCCAAAAGCTCTAAATAATAATCGCAGGAGATCGTTTTACCCTTTTCAAAGTAATCGATGTGAATGACCCCTCGTACACCCCAAAAAACTGTTACCATGACCTTGGTGAGCGACAAACCCACCTCGGCTTTTTTTGATGCGCGTTAGCCGAGAGGCAACTCACTGTCTTGATTGTTTTTTGGTCTCTGTTCTATGGTGTGGTTGATCTACGGTAACGAATCGGCGGAAGAATACGTTTGGATTGTGATTGAAGATCCCTAATTACTCATTTGAAGTGGGTACGCGTTTGCCCTTATGGTCGTATGTGAGCAATCGCCTCACTCGGATACTTTTTTCATGTTCAAATATTCATGTAGAATCTGATGTACCCACTCAGTTGAGATGCCTACAGCATCAGTCACCTCACGCACTCTCATTCTCCGATCGTCCAATATTATGGATTTGATCGAAGATTTCTGATGTGACGATCTCTTTTGGACCACCTGTACGTTCGGCGTCACTTGTGCTGCTACAACCACGAGGGAGCTCAGTAAACCACTTCTTAAGCATTGAAATTGATGTTACGGAGTCCACATGGTATTTATCAAGCTTTTCCTTGGTTTTTTTACGCCAAAAAATTATGCTTAAACACTTCTTTCCATTTTCGTTAAAATTCACGAGGTTTTCTGCTTTCAATTGATGTCAAACACACACTAAAGGTTGCAGTTTGCTCAAAATTTCAGAGCAGTCTATTAATCGACAACAGTTGACGGCAACAGTGTTGTATTTATAGTGACTGCGCGGCAATTTCAAAAAGTCACTGATTTACAAAATAGCCCTTGCAATCGACAGGTGACGATGGCCCCTCAACATACATATATAAATTTATAAAAAATATAATAATATGATTTTTTAATTTTAGCAAATAAATACATATATTTACTTTATCCATGTTTTGCACTAGTGCAAAGTGGCTTTGAAATCACTTTCTTTTCGTTAAAAATAAATAAATAGAAAAACAAAAATATTTTTGTTTGCTGTTAAAGTCACAGCGGCTCTCAAAATGCTTCAGACGTGGCCACTCAGTGGATATTGTTACGATATTGCTGAATCAACCCCGATGATTTCCCAAATCCTTCGGGTACGAGCTCTGGATTGTTAAATAAAAGTCACCAGTTTCTTTATTTATAAAGAATTTAATTAATGTCCTTTTGATTACTCAGTAATTCAAAATTCAATTACAATTCACTTCACTGTTTATAATTACTTGAATTACAACTTTCACAATGTACTGTTTCTTATTACTTCACTGTAATGTAATCACCAACTCGTTTACTTTACGACTGATTGCTTTTGCAGTCGTGTATCGCCCTTATATACTTGTCTGCTGCTTGAAAACGAAAGCCTGGAATAATCGAATCGTTCTCGATAACGAATGTTCTCGTTTTACGCTCTAGAATGCTCTAGCCGATGCTCTAGCCGACAACTGGGCTTCTCTCTTTCATCTGACATTCGCTTCGCATTTTCGCCACAATATTTTGCAGACAACCAATCGTTGTTGTTATAAATACTACTTATATACTAATGTCGTGCCGTGACTAAGTATTCAAAGTTAAAACTAGTAAATTTCCAATTTCATATTACGCTAATGCGTTACTAAATTTTTTTATCAAAAGACATTAATCTAAGTGCATTTTGTTGGACTTCTAAAAATGAGTAATGACTAAGCAAAGTCTCTACTATGGCTCTTATGGGTTTACAAGTACAAAAATGATAAAGATTTCATTTGAAAAAGGTAGCTATTTTTAGGAAAAAAGGAAAAAGAAGAAAAAGTTGAACTACAATGAGTAAATAGCACAACTCTGTCTTATCATTTGCACCTGCAAATAAAGAACGACTACTAGTTACGGTTGACGCTTTAGAATGGTATTCACATATGTATTCTTCATTGATTAATTATGTTTTTTTGTTTGTTTACTTTTGTATATTTTTGCCTCTCTTACTCATGCCCACTTAATATCGAGTGTAAACAAAAGTCTGCAATAATAATAAATGAACTGCGCTGAAGGCTTTAGTTGATAAGCGATTGAAAGTGTGAGGTTTGTTATTCTGGTGGAGAAATTGAAGGGGAAACAATGTGGTAAATAAATAATTGGGTGAAGTGACGTCACAATTTTGTGAAATTGATAAACAAAACATCGAGTGCTTTTATGGTGGGTTTTTTAAATTATATGCAAGTAAAAAATCAATGAAAAAATTTGTAAATAAAAATTTCAATATTTAGAAAATATTTTTGAAGATATTTTTTTGGTTTTTTAAATAAAAATTTCAATATTTAGAAAACATATTTGAAGAGACTTTTTGGTTTGTATAAGTAATTTGTATAAGTATTTGTATAAGTATTTACTGTTTTACATTTTTTATCGGTCAAGGTCACTTGAAGTAGAAATGATTAATAAGAACGTAAAAGTATTAAGATTAAAAATGAATTTTATTGAGTGTAGAAATTAATTCGGTCCGTTTTTTGTGTCAAAAAAGTGGTTTTTATTGAACAAAAGTAAAACATAAATCATTCAAACTATTGTCCGTCGGAAATGATTACTTTTCCCCATATCTCTGGTAATTTTCGAATACAATTTCTAAAAAAAAGAAGATTCCTCTCTGTCCTCAATCCAATTATTGTGTCATTCTTTTTGTTGTTGTTGTAAGCGCAGAAAAATTCCCCAAATTGGGCTTCGGGAAATATTGCGGGAGTGACAGTCCTTGGCCGGATAAAAATCCGGGTCGTTCCGGTATAAAGACCCCACTGTCGAGGGAACTATGGATTTTAGTCGCCTCTTAGGACAGGCATGCCTTACCTACCGCGGGTAAATTCTTGAACCCCTAACCCGCAGGAGGTTTGTGTCATTCTTCGATTTCTTCGAAGGACCCGAACCGGTGACCCCACAAATCGTTTTGCATCCGTCAAATAAGAAAGTAGTCGGAAGGAGCAAGGTCTGCAGAAGGATTTTTGTCATTTATTTTTTCTAAAATCCAAATAAAAAATTTGTGGAAGTAAATTTTGTAAATCACATTTAATTTAACACTATTCCTCGCTACGTGCTATTCCATCGGGATTATCCATCCCATAAGACTAAAGAAGCTAATGGAACCAATAGTATTAAGCCTTGAAAGGATAATGTACCAAGTATTTAACAAGCTTAGTACGCGTCAAGAAGTTCATCTAGAGTCAGGATGATTTTCTTACCAAAACCGATAGGATAGCCCATGACTTTGGACCCACAGATCTCACTTTCTTCATGTTGAAGGCGTCAGAAAGGATAATAGATGTTCACAAAAGATGAATTGTAACAGAGGGAACTTTATCGACTACCCGAAATGTTTACATAAAGGAACAATCAACAGAAAATTCACTACACGATATGATAAATGTAGTAGAAAAATCGTGACATCTCAAAGAGTACACATTGGCGGTCTTAGAGGAAGTCCTTAACAATATAGAAATAAGCTAAATCATTAATAATCTGTCACATATAGATATGGGGCAAAACTTCGAACGATGCATATTAACTGAGCAATCATAAGATCTAGCGACGCGAACAGGCTACGAATTCTCCAAGGAGATATTTGATCCCCGCCTCTATGGGTGGTAGATCTCAAGGAAAAACTGCTCACGTTCAATGAAGGAGTAGTGACTTAGAAAGACCTAGAATGTTGGGATGTTGGAACCAAAAATACTTACACTGAAGTTTAGATTTCAGTTGTTGGTGAGCATACTTTCCAGATACCATCTCACCTATATAGACGAATCCAAAATCGACGGCAGACTTTATATCCATCCGTCTACCAAACCCAAGCAGCATCTCCTAAGCGGAAGTACTAGTCAAATAAAACGATGTAAAACGATGGGCGTATACAGAAAGCAACCCAGTAGACAAGCGGTACTGCTGCCAGGTTAACTTGATACCCCCACAATCTCGGTTCTCGTCTAAGTATAGGAATATTTTAAGTAACAAAGAAACTGACAAAATGGTGAAGTTGGCAACATCTCTTTTAATATTCCGAAGAAGAGTTAATATCATCACTGATAGGAGCTCAGGAAAGAGTCCCACTTATAATTTCAACAAATAAATCAGAACAGATGAAAATCTATATCCCATTGCAAAATATGGAATCAGATTTGGTGGAATTATGGCAAGTTAAGAACTACGAGCATATTAAATAGGTCTAGGAAGAGCATATATAGAAAGAAAATCAGAATAACCGGCTGTCTACAAGAACCATATCTGATATACGAGTGTGTTTGAATAAGTCGGTGACATTTTGAATAAAATATGTTTATATCTCAATATAGCATTAGTCGAGCGATTTTCCAATTTTTTTATTCTTTCCAAATAATAGGTTATTTCAAGGCCCTCAAAAAAGGCGTTTTTTTCTATGATGACTTCTTCATTCGAACCGAATCTCTTACCGGTCTGCCAGTTTTTCAGGTTTGAAAATAATAAATAGTTGCAGAGATCCTAATCTGGAGAATATGTTGGATGGATAATCAGTTCGTAGCCCAATTTATGAACTTTTGCCTTAGTGACTACAGACGTGTATATCCGTGCATTATCCTGATGAAACAGCACCTTTGTTTTCGCAAAATGCGGTCGTTTTTGCTTCAAATCAATATGGAATCTGTTTTTGTGCATCCCAAAAAACTGTAGCCATAACCTTGTTCGCCGACAGATCCACCATGGCCTTCTTTGTGCACGTTCGTTCCGGAGAAACCCACTGTCTTGATTCTTCTTTTGTCTCTGATTTGGTGTGATGGATCCATGTTTCCTCCAAGGTAACGTAACGGCTAGAAAATTCGTTTGGGTTGCGTTTGAACAATACCAAACACCAATTGCGCTTATGGTCGAGTGTGAGCAATCGCGGCACTCATCACCCGGATAGCATTTTGATGTCTAAATATTCATGTAAAATGAGATGCACCCGCTCAGTTAAGATACCTACAGCCTCAGCCACCTCATGAACTTTTATTCTCCGATCCTCTAATATCAGTCCACCGACGACCTGAACGTTCGGCATCACATGTAGTGGTACGACCAAAACGGAACTCAGTAAACCACTTCTTGACCCTATAAATTGATGGTTCAAAATCCCCATGGTATTTATCAAACCTTTCCTTGGTTTCGGTGATGGTTTTTACGCAAAAGATGATGCTTAATGAGCATACGAAATTAACTTTTTTCGATTTTCTTTAGAAGTCGTCTGCTTTCAATGGCTGTCAAACACAATCTAAATGCAGGAACTGCGAGACAAATTCAAAAAGCCACTTTTTGTGAAACAGCCCTCGTAATTAGTTTCATTGGGAACAATATTTTCTTCAGGCGCAACCATGAAATGTCACAGCTTACAACAGTAGCTCCATTTGACACCCTAGCACTAGTTGGGCCCGATGATTAAATTTCTCGAGCAGCACTTCTAACTACTTATATATACTCGTATTGAACACCCTAAGGCACCAGAAACTCAAAGATAAAATTTTCACAGCAGACTGATACGCATTGGCAAAAGAAAAAAAAAGAAAAAGATATACATACATATATACATACATATGTACATACGCCTATCATATGTGCAATAGAGGTTTCAGTAATAAGTAGGCAATTACCACATACTGACATTTTCTGCGGTTAAGTGCGTATATACGAGTATATTCATTGAATATTCAGTTAAAGGTCAAGTGGAAACCTTTGGTTTTAATATCGAGTTGTGTTGTGCGCGATTGTACGCCAGTCAAATTTTTATGTACATATACATATATATGTATATACATATATATATATATATATATATATTTACTTATTATAAAGGGTGTTTCTCATAGAGGTATAGAACTTTAAGTGGGCATTACTTTTCAAGATGGCGACCGATTTAACAGCTGTCAAGTGATTTATTCTCAGTTTGGTTTGGCAATTCATCATGAATAGACTCACGCCTGAACAACGCTTGCAAATAGTGCAATTTTATTTCGAAAATAATGGTTCTGTGCGGAAAACGTATCGCGCACTACGTCCATTTTATCGTCGACTTCACTTCTGGTTGAATGGCTACATCAACAAACAAAACTGCCGCATTTGGAGTGAAGGTAATCCTCAAGTGTATGTTGAAACACCGTTACATCCAGAAAAACTGACTGTTTGGTGCGCTTTATGGGCTGGTGGAATCATTGGTCCGTACTTTTTCAAAAACGATGGTGGCCAGAACGTTACAGTCAATGGTGATCGGTATAGAGCCATGATTACTAACTTTTTCATTCCTGAATTGAATAACCATGATGTCCAGGAGATGTGGTTTCAACAAGACGGCGCAACATGTCACACAGCTCGTGCCACAATAGATTTATTGAAAGACACGTTTGGTGACCGCCTAATTTCACGTTTTGGACCTGTGAATTGGCCTCCAAGATCTTGTGATTTAACACCGCTAGACTACTTTCTGTGGAGCTATGTAAAGTCATTGGTCTATGCGGATAAGCCACAAACGCTTGACCATTTGGAAGACAACATTCGCCGTGTTATTGCCGATATACGGCCACAAATGTTGGAAAAAGTCATCGAAAATTGGACGTCCAGATTGGACTACATCCGCGTCAGCCGTGGCGGTTATATGCCAGAAATCATATTTAAAATGTAATGCCACAAGATTATCTTTCGGATAAATAAAATTCATGTCAATCCAATAATCCATCGTTGTTTTATTGCAACTTAAAGTTCTATAGCTCTATAAAAAAACACCCTTTATATGTATGTATGTGCTGTTAGTACACTCCATACGCCGCCCAAACTCGGTGTACTCACCCAAACGCAGCTCCACCAAAGCCTGGTCAATAGGAACGATCATAATTGCAGAGTAACTCACAAGCCAACTAACACCCAACCGAGGCCTGGCTAATAGTGTAGTAGTGTCTGCAGTGTAAATTCGACTTTGTACTTGTTTTTGATTTCGTAATTAACTCTTGTCTAACATGTCTGCGTGCTGTACGCAGTTAGGCAAATTATGAAATGGAAGTACTCAGTTTTGAGGTTATATAGCGAAATTAAATTTTTTTCTGAAATGGAATATTATTTAAAAAAGAAACATTGATGAAGTTAATCAAGAAGTCTCAACATTGTAGCTACACAATATTTTTAACATTCCAAGCTCTGTCGAAATAGTTTGCCATTAAAAGGTTATTGCCATTGCTCAGAGATGTCAATTTTATTTCATCAAAAATGGTAAAATTCAAGTTTATTCACTTTGCCACAAATGAAGATGAAAATATCAGAAAAAATAGAGAAAAAATTATTTTTCTTATATATACGTGTATATATGTTCAGGTTTAAGTATTCGCAAGTTTATTGCATAAAACTAGTTGCGGCCTGTCACTGCGTGAACTCTTCCTTTTCGCGTTGAGTTATGCGCGCTGTCAACAAAACAAGTTCGCGTTGGAGCTTTGTTGGTGTTTATTTCGTAGAATCGAATTATTTTTTTTAGTTTATTCATGTAACTGTGGGGGCATGCAAGTTTTAAGCCGTGTTTTTTGGTTCAATTTTCGTACATATTTTTTTTTTCTTTTTTGTTGTTGTAAAACTATAATTGGTTGGTATCAAACACAACAAAGCTGCATAAACACCTTCGCTTCAAGCTGTCGTGCAGGTGGAAAAACCATTCCAGAAATAATAATATTTTTCAATAAAGCTAATTTGTGTAGTCAACAGATGAACCGACAACCGATGATGAAAGTTGCTCAAGCGCAAGCGCACCAGCTGTGAATTGGCTAAATTGTAAAAAAAAAAAAAAAAAAATGGCAAATGTAATTTGTTACCAAATCGTGTACACGAAATGACCATAAAACTCGAAGAAAAAACATTCATCATCTGCGGTAATTTCCATGCGGCAATTTTCGGCATTCGTCTATGCGATGCGCTGGTGATGGCGGCACTAAAGCCATGCACACCTTTCAACAAATCAGACAATGAGGCAGGAAGGAAATTTACACACACGTCAACTCAGTTAATCGCACAAAAAGTGTCAATTATGCTGTCAATTTGTTTGCAAAGATGATGAAACGTGTGTGTGTGCAGCCGTCGAAATTTAGCTAATCTTCAATTATGAAATTATTGAAAATATTTTTTTGTGAAAATCAGTGAAGTAGGGGAGAGTTGAGTTCGGGTGCCATTTTTCTAGGAAATTTTTTTTTATTTTATTTTATTTTACTAAAATTTAACTATTTAATTTAAATAAATTTTATTGTATTTTATTTTGTTTTTATTTTAGTTATTTAATATTTTTTATTATATTTTTTTATATAAATTTTTTTAATTATAATTTTATTTTATTTTATATTATATATTTTATATTTTTTATTTTATTTTTATTTTATTTTAGTTATTTAAATTAAATAATTTTTTCAAATTTTATTTTATTTTATTATTATTTGTATACCTTTCCTGTACATCAGATGGTATATTAGCTTTGGTCCGAAGTATGTAAGTACCAGACGGAGAAGAAATAGACCGAAATTTATACCGATCATAACGGAAACACGAGCTGAGTTGATTTAGCCATGTCCGTCTCTCAGACCACTATAGAATATGAACGGTCGATTTTTTGGATATGAAATTTTGGTTTATAAACCCGTTGGTATAATACACACACATAACGAAATGCATATTGGGTCTGAAAATATTTTTATATATTTTCGATATTTTCATATGCGAGGCTTTGGTCAAAACTCACACATATTAGATCTTGGGTGAAAAATCATTTAGAAAACCATATAAGAGCGTGAATTGAAATAAATTTGATATATTCGTGAAAGGTATAAAGATTTCGGAATCACCGCAGAACAGCCTTTCTTGCTTGTTTATAAAGGGTGATTCAAGTAGAGGTACTTTTTTCAATAGTCTTTTTTTGACATGAAGCTGTAATGTTATTTTTGTTCAGTATTGTTCAGCATTTCATCATGGAAAACCTCACGCCTGAAAAACGTTTACAAATCATTCAACTTTATTACGAAAATTCACGTTCTGTAAAGAATGGGTTCCGTGCGCTTCGCTCAATTTATGGTCAATCGGCGTACTGAGCGTACTATTCGCAACACCATCACCCATTTTGAGACCCAGCATTCATTATCGTACAATATTCGACCGAATAGACCACGTCCAGCACGCAGTGAAGAAAATATAGCGGCCGTAACTGAGGGTGTACACGAAGACCGCGGAGAATCGATTCGGCGCCGTTCGCAGCAGCTCGGCCTGAAGTATGGAACGACTTAGCGCATTTTACGTCGAGGTCTTAAATTGAATGCGTACAAAATACAGATTGTGCAAGAACTGAAGCCGCTCAACCTTCCCAAGCGACATCGTTTCGCTTTATGGGTTGTTGAAAAGTTCCAAGAAGATCCGACGAGCCAAACTTTGTTCAGCGATGAGACCCATTTCTGGCTCAAAGGATATGTAAACAAGCAAAATTGCCGCATTTAGGATGAAGAGCTACCTCAAGAGATTCAAGAGCTGTCATTTTATCCAGAAAAAACAATGGTTTGGTATGGTTTGTGGGCCGGTGGAATCATCGATCCATATTCCTTCAAAAATGTTTCCGACGACAACGTAACCGTCAATGGCGACTATTTGATGCCTGAAATTGAAGCTCGTAACCTCCGCGACATTTGGTTTCAACAAATCGGCACCACTACCCACACATCGCATCAATCAATGGATTCATTGAGAGAACACTTCGGTGAGCAGATAATTTCACGAGTGATATCATACCGTTAGACTTCTTCTGTGGGGATATGTAAAGTCTAAAGGCCATGCGTACAATCCCTCTTCGATTCAGGCCTTGGAGAAAAACATCAGACGTGTCATTCGCCAGTTACCAGTCGAAATGCTCGAACGAGTCATCGAAAATTGGACTCAACGGATGGACAACCTGAGACGTGGCCGCGGCCAATATTGAAAGAGATAATCTTCAAAAAAGAGATGCCGAAGAATGTTCTTTCGAATGATAACAAACATTTTCCATTAAATTTGAAGTTTCTGTGTTTTCTTCTTTAAAAAAATAGGGAACCTCGAAATGGATTACCCGTTATTATATTTTATTTTATTTTATATTTTATTTAAGTTTGTATTTATGTTTAATATTTTTTGTTTCACTTTTTTTTAACTGTAAATAACTGTTGTATTTACAAACTCAATATATAGCCGGCAACAAGTTGTCTTGGGTTGTAATTATTGGAAATATTTTTTGCCAAAAAAAAAAAACATTAAAAAATATTTTCGAATACAATATTGCCGCGACGTGGCTTCAACAGCAGCGCCGCGATGATTATCGTTGCGCCGCGATGATTATCGTTGCGCCGACGCTGCACTTGGCAATGCCACATGGCCATTGCACTGTGCACATATTGACAAACATGCAACAGCCATATCAACACCAACACCAACACTTGCCGCCAATTTCAGTGTCATGTTCGAGCAAACTCCAGCGCGCACAAATCACACGCCACGCAGGCGTGCACACATAAACAAGCTTCATGGACTGGGCTACCTGTGGAAGCGCGATTTTGTGTAACCGAAGCGCAAATCAACAACAGCAACAGCAAAAGTAGCAGCTGCAACAACTTTGTTGAATTGTTGCATGCCACATTATGCGCTGCGGTGTGCGCACATATTTAGCCTTTCCCGACGAATTTCTTATTCATTTCAATATTTTTCTGGTTAACTCTTTTCCTATGCTTCTTCTTCTTCTTCAGCCTCCTCGTCAAACGCTGGTTTACCTTGTTATGTTGGAACGCTAAAATCCTACACAGGAAAAAGCCACAAAAAGTTCATATGCAAATTGTTAATGGCAGCAACAGTGGCAGAAGTCATACCAGCCGCAGCTGGCTGATCTCCGCGTTGCCTAATTTGCATGCCGCTTTGTGGCAATTTTCGTGCTTTTCAATAAACAAGAAAAATGGCCTTTCCAATGTTTGCCGGCTATCACTTAGTGGTGCGCATAAATACATACATACAAATCTTTAAAAATAAATATAAAAAAAAGTAATCACATAATATTGGCGGCAATAGTCATGTTGAAATGTCAACAAGCCGCGCGCAGTCGTGTGGCATGTGCGCGAACAAGTTTGCCTTGAGCTCAGCTGGCTGCACGTGTCGGCGTCGCAGGCCTGGCGCACCCTCGTGTCACTGTCGTGTCGGTTATTGAACTGTCTTCGACTTTGGTGGACATTTTTTTCCACTTGCGGGTGATTAACGGAAGTGATTAAATTATTTTTTCTTATTATTCCTCTTCGATGTCTAAGAGTTAAGTGAAAGTGAAAAGGTCGTGAGGAAGGGCGTTGCATATGCTTGGACGCGGCAAGCTTTGGGTAAAGAAAGAAAATTTCGCTCAAAATTTAACAGAAATGAGTTCAAATACTCTCAAGTTTGTACTCAGAAATTGAAAAATAATTGGCTTTGAGAGTCCGTAACCTTGACAGATCAAGAACTTTCAGCTTTTCCTTGAGAAACTTGAGCTGGCACTATTACGTCCTGTATTCCATGTCATTTTGCACCTCCAAAACTTTGAAATCCCAAAAAAAATTCGACTATGTAGGAACCAGTATCGAACACCAATAATAATGCCAGCCTTGAAATCTAACACAGAATCCTTCTTGTCAACAGATGCTACTTTTAACTGGGCAGATAACTGAAAAGTCTAAGAGTCGCACACCATTTCTGTCCTACATTATGATGAAAAAGTGTGCTGCCTGCTTACTCAGCACTAGCAGTTTTCGTCGAAAAGGTTTTGAGAGAGATTATGATTTATGGATTTGGAGACGAGATACACGGTGTATCTCAGCGGAGTTGTTCAGTGAAATGAAAATTCTCTAGATTAGAATGTCTTCGATATAGAACTCCTTTGGGAAACAGAGTTTCTCTGCTTTGAAAACATCGAGAGGAAAGACATTGATTGGTCTCTCCAACTAGTGATAAGCAAAATAATGAAGAGATTACTGACTTGCTTTGAGTCACTTGACTATAATCTCGTAAGCCGGTTAAGGCTATAAGTTGAGTGAAACAGAAAAGTCTGTATCCTTCTTACGACCTATGATATATACTACGCGCTGAACCCTAATGACTTGTGACGAATTCTCTTTGTTACAGTTAGATTTTGCGATGCCTCATCATCTAGCAGAGAATCTAACTTCAATTGTGAAACAAAAAGATGTATTTACATATTTATTGGGTCAATAAACTCATTCATTTTTTTTATTTGAACGTATATTTAAGAAAAACCTTGTCGGTTGATTTTCATGGGATAGTGTCCGGAAACTCGTCATCAAGCCAAGTTTTTGCGTCAACTGTATTTTTGCCCTTTTAAAAGCAATATTTTATCAACACGCGAAATTCCTTTTTATCCATTTTTTTCACAATAATAAAAGTTGCTTCACTCAAAATGCTATAATTCACAAGCTAATGCGCCGACAGGCCGGGAAATTTCCAATTGACCTGATATAGTAATCGTTGTACAGTATACGGTCGCATCTGCCAATAAGGCAGTGAGAGCAAGTCAGTTAAATATTTAAAAGTAGCCAGAGACATGTGAATTTTCTCTTTATCCGGATTTAATTGTAAAGTGGTGCCCAGTTCACCTGTTACCTAAGGTATGTTTGTGTCAGGCTACTATTTCACTATCTTAGATGATGAGTTCTTAAGAACTTGGCTTACCATGCTGGTTATATATGTATAAATGTTATTTTAAATATTTCAGTTGCACAAAATCTATTTGTCGGAGCCAGAGAGCTCTCCTTAATCAAAGTAATATCCGTTTGAAAGACGCCGTGGTGATCTGGTAGGCAGAAGGCGTTTCTGCTATATATTATTTTGCCGAGCATTAATTTCCTTTAGATTATCAACTTTCAATCTGTTCGTAAAGATACTGATATATGCGCCTTTGTCAGCCTCACCAATATTCCACTTCCCCTAGGAGGGGAAGGCAATATGAAGATACGAAAAGATTTTGCAAATCTTTAGTATCTGCCTATGATAAAAAATAATAATTTTTACAAAATTTTGGATACCATATATATATATATATATATATATATATATATATATATCTATTTTTTAATATAATTTTATTCTAGTTCTCAGTTCACTTTGCTTTAGAAATTTAATCAATTCTAAACCGAGCATATAATGATGCCATAATTTATCACGTACTTGAACCAGTTTCAGATTTGGAGCAAATTTTTCAAACAAACATCGAGTTTATCGTATTTACTGCGTATGTTAGTAAGTAATATATACATACATACATATCTACATAATGATATATATTCATAAATATGTGCGTAATACGAGTACACGTATGAACTCATAACGGCGCTATGCAAATTCACATAAAACAGAATTATTTTTTACAACTTCTAAATAACTGGTAAGTGGCAAATTGCGGTAAGTCTGTGTGTGTGTGTGTGTGTGTATGTGTGTGTGTGGGTATTTAGGCAAGTTCAAAGTTCTTTGAAGCATTGCACTTAATGGCGTAAGCCAAATGTCGAATAATCCACTTGAAAAGATGTTCATGAATTTTTTGCATAAAAATTCTTAGAGCATAAAAACATTTGGTAAGTGTGTGGAATTATGAAAAAATATCTATATGTATATGTCTGCAGCGAGTATCATCTATGCAAGATTTTATCTATGCAATCAATCTCGGCATGCCTTTACTCTAAACCGCTATATACATACAACACTGACCGCATCGTTCAGATTGCAACTGAAAATTGGCATAAAAATAATTATTTATAATGACAGCAAACATGAGCGTTAGAGCTACTCACATTTTTGCATATGAGGCAATATGAAGGGACGAAAAGAATGGAAACAATTAAATGCATTTATTTGATGGAAGAATTAAGGAATTAAAGACTTAAATACCAAAAATATTTTTATTCACTTTTTATATAATTTTCCATATTTTGTGTATTTATCTTATTCCGCTTCATTACTCTTATACAGTGAGAATTCTTTAAAAAACTTTTTGAAATTATTGTTAGTTGAGCTTTGTATTATGGTTTACAACTCAACTCAACTATCAATCAGCTGGTTTCCAGTTGAGTACGTTAAGTTTTCACTCATATTACGATTCACTAATAGACACAATCCTACAAGAAAAAACAAAATCTCTAAAAAATCTACAAAAATCTCTCATTTAGAGTCAAATCGTTTATTTGTTGATATTAGCTGAGTAATATTGCACTTTAATTTAATAATAATTTTATAAATGGCAATAGCCGAGTGGTTAGCATTAAGTACTACCATTCGGAAGGCCAAGGTTCGATTCCGGGCTCGAATCTAGGTTCCAGCAACATCCAAAATTATGAAAACAATTTTTTTCTATTTGCGGTAGCCCTTCGGCAAGGAATGACAAGCCCTCCGAGTGTATTTCTGACATGAAATAAAAACTCTTCATAAAAATCCATCGGCTGTTCGGAGGTGGCTTAGAATAAACTTTAGGTCCCTCCATTTCTTGGTACAAACATCAAGACGCAAAACTACAAATTGGGGGAGGAGAATTAATTTCGAATTGAATTTAATTAGGAGGCAAAATAAAATTTGCTTTGATTTTTCGTGAGTATTTCGCCGAAAAAACAAATTCAACTCAACCACCGTCTTCGTCGGATCTGGTTCCTTGTTACCTCTGGCTATACAACAAGCTCATCACACTGCTCCGTAGAAACTGTTTTGAAACAATTGAAGAAGTTCCACGAGGATCGCAGAAAAAAATGAAGTTTATTATAATCGCTGAGTACAAAAAATGTTTCGAGGATTGCAAGAAATATTGCCATATGTGCAATATACAACGGGAGAGGCTTACTTTGAAGGCGATGAAATAGATTTAGAAAAATAAATGCATATTTTAAATATTATAATAAAACTCACCCTCGAAAATGTAAGCAGTTCATGTTTTGAAGATTTTGACTGGAAGGTTAAGAATTACTACATATAAATAATTGTTTATGATCCAAAAGGTATGAAAACAACTTTTTTTTATTATAAAGGGTGTTTTTTATAGAGGTATATAACTTTAAGTTGGCATTACTTTTCAAGATGGCGACCGATTTAAAAGCTCTCAAGTGATTTATTCTCAGTTTGGTTTGGCAATTCATCATGAATAGACTCAAGTAAGGCGTAGATTCGGCGAATGTGCCCAAAACGAGATTACCGTTGTTCCCGGTTTTCATAAGCGAATTTTAGCGATGAAGCGCACTTCTGGTTGAATGGCTACGTCAACAAACAAAACTGCCGCATTTTGAGTGAAGGTAGTCCTCAAGTGTATGTTGAAACACCGTTACATCCAGAAAAACTGACTGTTTGGTGCGCTTTATGGGCTGGTGGAATCATTAGTCCGTACTTTTTCAAAAACGATGGTGGCCAGAACGTTACAGTCAATGGTGATCGGTATAGAGCCATGATTACTAACTTTTTCATTCCTGAATGGAATACCTATGATGTCCAGGAGATGTGGTTTCAACAAGACGGCGCAACATATGACACAGCTCGTGGCACAATAGATTTATTGAAAGACACGTTTGGTGACCGCCTAATTTCACGTTTTGGACCTGTGAATTGGCCTCCAAGATCTTGTGATTTAACACCGCTAGACTACTTTCTGTGGGGCTATGTAAAGTCATTCGTCTATGCGGATAAGCCACAAACGCTTGACCGTTTGGAAGACAACATTCGCCGTGTTATTGCCGATATACGGTCACAAATGTTGGAAAAAGTAATCGAAAATTGGACGTCCAGATTGGACTACATCCGCGCCACAAGATTATCTTTCGGATAAATAAAATTCATGTCAATCGAATAATCCATCGTTGTTTTATTGCAACTTAAAGTTCTATACCTCTATAAAAAACACCCTTTATATTTCATTAAGATTTTTTTTTCTGAGGTTCGGAATATTAAAAAAAGTTTGGTTTTGAAAAATAAATATTTAAGTAGTTTTTTAGTCTCTCCAAAATAATTGCTTTCTGATTATTTTACTTTTTTTGAGTACTCAGAACACCTACCATTTTTCTCTTGTGACTAATATTGTATTTTAAAGTATTTAAAATTCCACTTAACCTATTCATTCATTATATTCCCCGTAGAAAAATATAAAGTATATAATACTGTTATGAATGCTTCTCATTCACATTTTGAGTTGAAAGCATTTTTAAAAATGACTATTGTAAATAATTTGTTATTAACAAAAATCATATTCTTTTTTAAAAAGAATTTTCGAGCATCTCGCAAATACTTAGCAAGTGTTTCTTCTATTGTAATTGTTGTATTTTGACTTTACTCAGTTAACATGTAATTAGTGAACAAGCACATCCATAAATAGTATAAGGAAATACTTAAAGAGATAAGTAAACGTGGGTTCGAAAAATATGAAAATGAGGTCATAGGGCAGTAAAAAAAAATAAATAAAATATATAAATTTTTTTTTTTAAATTTTAGTCTGTAGGTTTGTAATAAATCGCCTCTTTGACAACAAGTAACTTGCGTCTGGAGAAAATTAAATGCTTATAGAGAATTCAAAGGAATTTTTAATAAAAAAAAATAGTTTGTATTAACAATTTGCAAACTTTACTCACTGTATTAAGTGCTAATTGAGATTACAATGGTTACCTTTGGGTGTCGTGATCGCTGTGGTTCGCTTCGATTCCAAAAACGCATTGAATAAAATGGGAGCAATTAAGTCCGAACCGCCAAATAATTGTTCTCACTTGCATTGTCTGTCAATTTCTTTATAAATTGTGCTAGAGTCTAACAAAAGACTTTAGGATGGAGGTCTAAACACACTGTGAATAGATAAATAACTTAAGCGGTTAGGCTACTCTAGAATTTTCGGAAAATGGATTTTTTTCTTTTCTTTCAAATGCTACATTATGGTCTCAAAAATGTTATACCGAAAGATTATGACAAATAAAAATTTATAAATGCCCCATTATCGTTCTCTAGTTGAAGTGTCTGTTTCAGTCAGTAAGGCATACTCAAAACTTTAAACGCCTTTATCTCAAAATTGCTTTTTTTCTAGTTGGCCGGAAACGTAACTCAAACAATTTACAACCGATTCACTTGAAATTTTGACAACATCTTCAGAAATACATTATCTGCAGAAGTACGTAGGATTTTTTTTATCTTGCATAGTTTTTTTTTATTAACAAATTTCGAACAATTTTTTAGGCCAAAATATTACTTTTTCCTTTAGAGAACCGCCATTTTGTCAAAAATGCATATATTGAAAAAATCCTACGTACTTATGTAGATATTGCTATTTACAAGCGGAAACCGTTCATCAACTTATTAAAATAAAAAAATTACACCAGCCGTGTGTCCGGCCGTGGCTCCTGAAAAAATGGAGATATCCTAGGGAGAACGCTGTATGGCCGCCATTTTTAAATTAATTTTTCTTAAAAATCAGATTTATTTAATAGTTTTTCCGAAAAAAATCTCAAAAAGGCCTATTTCATGGCCTCTAGAGTGGCCTAAAGTCTTAATTTTTGTTCGTTTTCGATTTTTCTTCTTCTTTTAATCACTAGTAGTTCCCCGCTTTATTTTTTTCTCTTGTGTTATTCTCTCACAAAAAATTTCTCACTCACGACACTGAAATTCCACTTAAAAAACTTGCGTTTTCAAAGGGACAACAAGCACACTGATTGTAAATCCATTCCTGGTTCGTTGTTTAGAACCAGATTGCATACTCAAGCCTCTGTTCAGAGATCAAGTTACCGTTTTATGTTTGTCTACAACATTTGTTTTCTTCTGCGGTTTCCTCTCGAATAATTATCCAATCCCGATACTGGAATTCATCTTAAAACACGCGAGACTTCAACTATGAACAGAATTCGATATAAAAGTTAAGTGAAAAAGATCGCACTACAACTCGATCTGTCACCTTTGTAACACATTGGTAAGCATTACGGAAACTAAACTCATTCATCAACGAGGACATCTCTGATTCACAAAAAAGAACAAGAATAACTCCTATCACGAATACATTCCTAGTTCGCTGAAAAATGTGGTTTTGCGTTTTGATGTTTTTACCAGCCATCAGTTCGTTCTAAGCCGCTTTAGAACGGCTGATGGATTTTTATGAGGAGCTTTTTTTATTTCAGAAATACACTCGGAGGGTTTGACATGCCCTGCCGAGGACGATCGCAATTAGAAAAATTGATTTTCTGTAATTTTGAATCTTGGTCGAACTTGAGCTCGAACCCTGACCCTCCCAATGACAGTACGCAATACTAACCATTTTAGCAATCAGGCATACAATTTGGAAGTTCTTTATTATTTTCAAATTTTATCTTCTTCTGAAAATTGCTCCAAAACATCAATTGAAAGATGAAAAGCTATAGACTTTGTAATATATTTGTCAAAAAGGCTTTACTGTACTAGAAACTTTGATAAGTTGAGGTATATTATGTACGAAATATTAGACGATCGACTGAAGCTAATTTGCTTTCATCGAACCTTCTTCGACTGTCCTCTTTAATTCAAATGACCCGTCAACTTGCTTTCCAAATTTTCATTTTGATATTTATCAGTCCTCGGACCGTGAAGGCTCTTCTGGCACTCATTTTTTTTTTTTTTTTTGCTTACACTGCGAATTAGTGACTCCAAGACAAGACAGTTAAAAGTAAACTGGTGGAGAAATATGTACATTTTGATGGTTTTATTAAAATATGGCTATGTTGATTACACGCTGTACCTCTCTCGTTCCATAAATTACTTCGCAACAGATCTGGGATTTAAATTGCTCTTGGTTCGACGATGACTTTTACATCTATTCAAGAATCGAGAGAGTTTCGATGAAATACGATGTTCTTCGAAAAATTCAACTGATTTGTCTGATTTTGACAAAATGAACTTGTTTTGTTTTGAGACGTTTTTCGTCGGTTTCTCTAAATCCGCACAACACATGAGCTTGCTTCAGAATCCTTATTCGAAATACTTCCAGCTTACCTTTATCTTTTTAATTGTCTTCAAAATATGACTTCGGCTAGTCAGTCACTCCTCGAAAGCAAATTGGTGTGTGAAACTCCTAGTAAGGCTTCGTTTATTGCTTAAGCTTAGTGGCACTGACTCTCTTCATGTGTACCATGTGAAATGGCAGCAAAGAAAACTACATTAACTCGTTCTCAAAAGCTCTGTGCCACATTTAATATACAAGTACAGGGTCTAATGAGAGTCTACAACCTCCAGGTGTGACAAGCAAGCCGTATGGGCGTTAATAGCAGTGACATATGCAGGAATTGTAGGGAAGCAGGCATGAGTGAGATGCTGGAACACCCTCACTGCTTATCTCCTGCTTTATTTAGAACATGCGTAGAAGGCAATACGTTTCAAGACTGGATGTCAAAGCAATTTTAAGCTAAATGACGACTACTTCACCTCGAATTAAGTTGAACCTCCATTTGGGGGTAAAAAAAAACACATCTATGTAAGGCTTTTTCAAATATGCTAGAACAAAAACAAATATTACTAATCGAAAATAGCTTTCCTGTTTTTCAAAGCACTTTTGCCACTCTGATTGAGGTAACATATCTCCAAAAACATGCATTCTGAAAGCATCGCCTCTTCAGGTGTAGAAAAACGGAGATCTCTCAGTTTACTTTCTACGTACGGGATTAAAAAGAAGCCATTCGGTGCCAAGTCAGGACTATACGGTGGATGACTAATCAAATCGATGTTTTGAGTGCTCAAAAATGCAGTTACTTCAGTCGATGTTCGAGAGTTGGCATTGTTGTAGTAAAGAGTGATCCGTCTTCGGCGATTGAGTTTCCTAATTTCTTGAAAGACAACTGGCAAGCAACTGGTTGTGTACGACTTAGACTTGTCCAGTTAAAAAAAATAAAAATAAAATAAATAAATAAACACAAAAAAATATTTGCTTGAAAGTGTTTCGTGCGCGAGGAATTTCTGCTGGATTCCGCTCATCTTGTAATATCTATGCAGTCAACAGATCTTTACTTTCGAGCTCACACCCGTAAACTACGATTCATCATCTGTTACGATGTCATAGACGTGTTTCGAAGCACCGCTATTGTATTTTTTTAACATTTCTCTCGACGAATCGACACGAGCTTCTTTTGAGCGATTGGCAAATTTTGTGGATCTACACTATATGGAATATATACTGGTCACTCTAGTTGTTGTCTCAATCTCACGATAGGTCATATTACGATCTTGTAATATCATTTCAGCGTGCAGCATCAATAGTTTGCGGAACAACAACTGTTTTTGGACGATCTTCAAGGAATTCGTCTGGAATTGCCTCGATTCGAGTTGACCTCGATTTAATTTACCATACCATCGATAAAGGCTGGACCTTGATGGAGCTTCAGCGCTTCATCAATGCACTGTTGCTGTATTAATCCACATCGAGAGTTGTAAAAATTAATCGAGAGAAAATCTTCGCGCTTTAATTCCATTTTTTGGTCGAGATGAATATTTTGAGTTACTTACAGTAAACACAACGTAAGTCAAACTGTTCTGAGTATGTTTGCCATCAAAATTGTCAAAATTTGCGATAAGGTTGTTAGATGTCAGATTGCAACATTAGGGTTGCCATATCATGAAATATATTTATAAGGAAACCTTTCGCATTAGTGGCATCGCAGTAATCTGCAAAAAATAACAACAACAAAAAATAATAATTTATTGTAGTGCTCACAAAATTGCTTTAATTTTCATTCACTTTCAATTTTTCGAAATTTTAATAACTTCTTCAAAATGGCAACATTTTTAAAACAATAATCTTTCACTTTCATCGCTCATCATTTCAAATGAAAACGAAAAAAAAAAATTAGCCGGAAAACTACTATTGTCTCTCAGCTAACGAGTAAATTGTTCAACAGGTATTTACCGACTTTTCCGTCATGACGCTAATTGAACATTGAATGACCATAAATTAGTTGTTAGTTAGCAAATAAGAAGAAGAAGAGGATGAAGAAGAAAATAACTTTAAAATACAAAAAAAAATAGATAAAAAATGCGGTTTAAGCGCTGTGAACGTCTTCAATTGGCAGTTATATTTTTATTATTATTATTATTATTGTTGCTGTTGTTGTTTTTGTTGTTGATATTGCTATGTGAGCGAATCTCCAAAACTGACAACAGCGACAGCAGCAACATTGAAATGCAGCCAAATTAACCGTGTGAACACTTTGAAATGTCAACAGCAGCAATCAATTGCTACTGTGGCAAAAAAAAAATACAAAAATAGCAACAAACAAAGTAAGACGAGTTGCAACTTCCACTTTAGTTACCAAAAGCAGACATTTTCAGCGCTTATCGCTTGATGGAGAAAAATATATAACCACTTTCACTACTTAAAATGAAATAATTATTTTATTGTAGTTGTTGTTTTTCGTTACTATTTTCATTTTTATGCACAAAATATTCACTGAATTTCATTTAATAATTTTTTTCCTCAAATATTTTTTTTGTTATTAAATTTGAGAGAAAAAAAACATTTTTTATACCAAAATTACTGCTGTTGTCAACGGACTGCTCATTCAAACGCTCGGATTCTAGTATTTTAAATAATTATTTTTTTGTATCAACAACAACATCTCAACTTATAATGTCAAGCATACAAACTAGCATAGTTAAGGTCGTCAAGTCGTCTCGTCTCCTCTGCACTTATGCTCTCTGCCATTCAACTGAGTCTGCATCGCCTCTGGCTTGTTGACCTAGGCTAATCGCATTTCTGTGGCAGCATAGCGCAACGCTAATGCTAATTGCTGCAGCCTTATGCTGTAATCGACCTCTGAAGAGCAAAGCAAATTAGAAAATATAAATAAAGAAATAAAAGCGACAAATTATTACTCAATTCAAGCTCACAGCTGTTTGGAGCATCGACCGATTTGGTTTTCAATTTTTTTTTCATTTTTTTTTTTCAAACAAATAACTCAATTTTTGTATATTTTGAATGATTATCATGTTGTAATCTGCGCTGTTGTTGCTACCATTTTTGCCTACATACATTTATTATATGCAAACATACATATATATGCAGGTATGTAAATACATTTTACATTTATTTAAACGCTATTGCTTAACCGGTTGAATGTCATGTTGTTGTTGTGTTGCTTTTGTTGCCTTACTATATTGCATGTATGTGGATGAGCAGCGCATAAATTTATTAGTGAGTTGAACTTCGGTTGTTGTTGTTGTTATTGTTTTTGCTTTTTTTTTACACAGCTGTTGATGGAGATGCAAATTGAAGAAGCGCGTTAATTAATTTTAGTATGAAAATTTGATAATCATACACATATACATAACTCGGTTTGTATGTTTGCATGAAAATTGGGCACCAAAAAAAGAAATATTATTTTGAATATTCGTATTGGTTACCCGAATACGTTTTTTTCTCCTTTTCGTCGTTTTGGTGGCGTGTCAGCAACATAATCTTTGAGGTCATGCAGATGACGTAAAAACTATAATTGATGATTAAAATACATACATACATAAATATAGCGGTACAAATCTATGTAAGAGTGGCTTGTTATAGCTTGCATGTATACAGCTTTCAGTTACAATAAGTTTTTTTTTAACTTTTTATTACTAAATTTATAAGTTTTAAATTAATTTATTAAATTTATAATTTTTTTATTTTTGATAAGTTTATTATTATATTAAAATTTATAAGTTTATTATTATTACTTTATTTTTTTATATTTTTCATTTAATTTTATTCTATTTTCTTTCTGTATTTTTATTATGTTTTATTAAATTTAATTTAATTTAATTCTAATTTTGTTTTCATTTTATTTTATTTTCCATTTCATTTTATTTTTCTTTATATAATTTAGTTTTATATATTTTAATTCACATAAAAATAAAATAAAATATTATAATTATTGTAATGATTGCAATAATCAGCCTCTCTTCAAAGCGTCTGTTTTATTTCTGCTTTTTGAATCATCACACTATCTTCACAATAATGATAGGCATTTTTAGTGGTACCACTGCATACAAACTATCAAAGCAGGGTTGTATCAAACAAATAAGCATTTTAGTGGCACCACTGCACATCAAACTATCAATACAGGATTGTATCAGTACTTCATACAGGGTTGCTATACTTCACATTACAATACATTACATTATTTTATTTATTTTTTAAAACTATTTCATTTAGTTTTATTTTTTGCTTCTTTTTATTTTATTTTAACTTATTTGATTTTAATTTTACTTTCCTATATATTTTTCGTTTTATTTTCAATTAATTTTTTAAATTTATTTTTGCTTATTTGATTTTATATTATTTTAATTTAATTTACTTAATTCTGTTTTACATTATTTTATTTCACATTATTTCTCATTATTTTAATTTAACTTCTTTTAGTGTTTATACGCGAATGATATTTATTTGAAAGGCCTATATGTTAGTATTTTGAATTGAATATTTTTGTTATACAACAAAGAAAAATTGGTAGAAGTGACAGCTGTTTCGGAGATCACCACATCTGCTCGTCAGACTTCTTTTGCCCGGCATCGAACCAACGGATCCTGATACTAATCAATAGACCTTTCGAATAAAGCTCATTTATTTACACCCACAAAAAAATTACAGGCCGCAATAGACAATTAATTTCTTTTATTTTATAAATTTTATTCAATTTAATTTAATCGAATTTAATTTAATTTTATTTTCTTGTTTTATTTCACATAAAAATACCATGAAATAAATAGTTCATTTTATTCTATTTAATAATATTTCATTTGGCTTTTTTTGTTCTTATTTTATTCTATTTGATTTGATTTCATTTTTATACCTTTCATGTAAACGAAATGGTATATTAAATTATGGTCCGGAGTATGTAAGTACCAGTAGAAGAAAAGATGGACCCACCGAAATTTATACTGATCGTATCAAAATGACGAGCTGTCCTTCCGTCTGTCTGTCCATATGTCTGTTCGAAAGCAAACTAGTCCGGCAGTTTTTGAGACATTTCAACCAACCTTGGTATGCAGATGCACCTTTACATTTGAACGATCATTTGTCGGAACCGGCCAGAGCGGAACACTGTGGCATAAATACGACCGATTTTTCATATTTGAAATTTCGATTCATAAATCCGTCAAAAAAGAACCTGAGAACATGAAATTTTGTATACTACACACACATGCATATTGGTTCTGAAAATCATCGAAATCGGACTGTTACATTATGTAGACGCCATACAATTATGGGTCAAAAATATGGCAAAACGCATCTAGGAGCGAGACACTGGAAATCGTCGAAATCGAATTTTACAATTTGCTATAAATTGGATATTTTCATGAAAGAAAGAGGGGTTTTCAATTGAGATGATATGATTTCTTTTAAAAAAAACAAACACACACACTAATTGTCAAGGAAATTCAAATGTTTTTTATTTAAGGTGAAGTACAATCGATACAATTAAGTTCTGAATATAACATCATTCAAATGGCCTCCACGACGTCTTTTGCAGCAACGAATTCGATGAACCTAAATTTTAAGCACTTTTTCAACTAAATCAAGTCATATGTCATGAATAGCATGTTCAATATTTACTTTTAAAGCTTGAAGAGAGTCTGGTATATTGCTAAAGACCAAAGACTCAAATAACCCCACAAGCAGTAGTCTGATGGTGTTAAATCACAACTTCTTGGCGACCATTCAATGTCACAATTTCTTGAAATAATCGAATCTCCAAACCTTTTCCACAATAATTCGGTTGTTGCACGTTCTGTGTGACACGTAGCCCCGTCTTGTTGGAACCAGAAGTTCTTAAGATCAACTCCTTCCAATTGTGGTCATAAAAAGTTGGTTATCATCGACCTATACCGCTCTCCATTGACAGTTACGGTGCTACCAGCTTCATTTCGAAAGAAGTATGCACCATGATTCCACCAGACCAAAAACCACACCAAACTTTCATTTTAGGTCAATGTAATAGTTGTTCATCAATAATTTGTGGATTTTCTTCGCACTAGAATCGACAGATTTGTTTATTTACCGCATCACTCAGATGAAAGTGAGCTTCATCGGAGAAGATGATTTTCTTAAACAAAATCGTTATCGTTTTCAAGTTGTTCCAAGGCAAAATCAGCAAATTCACGATGTTTATGGTGGCCCAATGGCTTCAGCTCTTAAGTGAGAATAATTTTATACAGATGCAAGCCCAAATCCTTTCTCAAAATCCGCCAAGTTGTGGTTTGAGACAGTCCCAATTCTTGAGAACGTCTTGGAATCGACAAATTGCGGTCTTCAGCAACACTTGCCTGAACGGCAGCAATATTTTCATTACTTCGACCGGTTCTTTGTCTTATGGGCACTTGAATATTATGTAAACAAAAAATGTATGCTCGAAATTTTCAACAAATCGACGAATAGCGATCACAGCTGGACGATTATTATGACCATAAAATGGCAAAAGTGCACGAAAAGTTGCAATTGCAGAACGCGATTATTTTGATAATAATATTGAATAATTTGTAAACCATTGTCATGATAAAATTGTTAACATTATTGCATACAATGAAAAAAAATGAAAAATAAAAATGACAGCTCATGACATATTAAAAATGGTCAAAACAACCCTTGGAAATCATATTATACCTATTGGAAAACTCTTTACAAAGACCATCGTACAGCTTTACAAGTATGGAATCCGCCATTTTTTTTGTTTACATTCGAAAACAGCTGAGATCACCTGATTTTTAAAACTTTCCTATTCTCTTATCACCCACCCATTTCGCATTTTGAATTTCTCTAGTTCCATCTTGATTCGCATTGTCAGATTCTCTGCTCTGCTTTTTGGTGCGACATTCTGTTATTCGTTAATTCTTCCATTGCCTCTGTATTTATTGCGCAAATGTTTCATTCCAACGATGTCCGCATCGTCGAGTTTGCCTGTCAACTTGCGGGCAGCCATTATGATTTTCTATTTGACAGTCAAACCCTGAGATTGACAGTCAAATGCGAGTTTGACATTTTCCTGCAAAATACACAAGATTCCATACTTGTAAACCTCTACGATGATAAAGACTTCGGCAGGGCCGACACCAGACGTTATTTTTTGCTTTTATTTGATTTTATGTAAAATATTTTCTAATTTTTTTTATTTAATTTAATTTAAATTTTTTTTCATGTTTGATTCTTTTTAATTTTATCTTATTTGATTTTAACTTGTTTTATTTTGTTCCTATTTTATTACAATTTACTTCAATTATTCATATTATTTTTTCTAATTATTTTATTTATTTCATTTTATTTTTTTATGTTTTATTTTATTATGTTTTTCTTTACTTTATTATAAAAAAATTTTATTTTATGTAATTTTTTCAGTTTTCATTAATTAATTTTATTTTAATAATACTTAACTCAATTCCTATTAATTTTTTTTTATATTTTATATAATATTTCTAATTATTTTATTTTATTATTAAATATGAAGTACTTCAATATTATTGTATTTATTATGTGTTATATTACAGTTTATTTTATTTATGTTTTTTTTTTAAGTCCTTTTGATTTGATTTATTTAGTTTATTCAATTTTTACTTTATTTTCTGTAGAGTAAGCTATGAGGAATATTTAAACAAAAAATATACAACTCCGTACATATGTTCATGAATATATATACTATGTATAACATAATCAGTTATGTATGTGTTATTAATGCATTTGAACGCATATATTATTTGGTATTTTTTCCATGCATGAGTGCCACCACCTCATATGCTATTGCCACTAACGCTTCTGGTTTTTTTTTTTTTTTTTTTTTTTTTTTTTTAACACAAAACTGTTACACTTACACTCTCATATTGCAAAATAATTAAAGTTAAATACAATATGGAGCGTAAGCTGCTTATATGTATGAGTACGAGTGTGCAACACAAAGAAACCGTACAGCAAAACGGCAGTGAAACGGGTTATGTATTATGTGAAAAAAAAAAATTAATATTCATAAAAAGATGGTTGAAGTGATGCATTGATGAACGAACGAACGGACGATAGTTGGTGGTCGGTTGGCTGGTGGGGCACTAGCTATGGAAAACTCATTGTTTGTTGTATTTGTATGCGGAAATTGCAATGCCACCTTACTTGCCTCGTGCAAACAAAAAGCGAATAATACTTATGTAGCGGTAAAATTACTGCTGCTATTGTTGCACTGCTTTGGCTGCCGACCAAAAAAACAAAAACCATATAAAATAGCAACAACGCCAGCTATTTTAGAGACAATGTACATACATATGTACATGAAGTTAGGCGCTAGTGATGCGTTCGACCATGACAAATTACTTTGTGGCACGAGTGTATATGTCAATGTGTTTTTTATTTATTTTATTTAACTTTTAGATAATATATGTGTATATCTGCTGGCTTTACTCTCTGTCGTTACGCATACATTGCCATGACAACGTAACCTAAGATAATGTTCAAAGAAGTCTTACCTCTGTACCAAATTGCAAGTAAATCGAACAATAAAAAAGATTTTTTTGATTAAGTCAGTCTGACCTTCCAGGGAACACTAACGGTATACTGTATTTTAACGAATAATAGTTAAAATTCCTATTTCAAGAGTAGTACCAATCGTATCTGTAGACGTTAAGGCTCACGTTAAGATATTCTTCCAGCTGAAACTCGGTGATTCTAGAAAATTAGTCACTGTTGAAACCTTTAGTGCTGAATTTACCCATTCATTTTCTCGTAATACATCACCTTTCAGCAGGAAATATCATCCCTCCGAGTGTGTTTTTGACTTGAAATAAAAGACTCAGTTCCGTGATGGCTTAGAATAAAAACATAGGTCCCGCTCAATTTGTGGGGAAAACATAAAGTCATCCACCCTAAATTGGAGGAGGAGTACGGCCGAAAATCGTTTGAGCGGTTATAAAGCTAAAATATACGAGAGTTGTTTTATCAAGTCAGTGACTTTTTAAATTTGCCACGCAGTTACTGTAACAGACAACCTCGTGAATTTTAAAGAAAATGGAGCAAAGTGAATTTCGTGTACTGATAAAGCATAATTTTTGGCGTAAAAAACCAACACAAAAACTAAGGGAAGACTTGATAAATACTATTGGACTCTATACCACCAATCTCTATGCTTAAGCAGAGATTTACTGAGTTCCGTTGTGGTCGTACCAGCATAAGTGACGCAGAACGTTCAGGCTGATAAGCGGAAACGTGTAACCACTTCAAAGGAGGGTTTGGCGATGTTCAACCGCAATCCAAATGAATTTTTGTGCTGTTTTCTTACCGATCTTCCACACCAGAGACCAAAGAACAATCAAGACAATTGGGTTTCTCCGGGTGAACGTGCACCAAAGAAACACCTTTATGGTCTGTTGGCCAACAAGGTCATGGCCATAGTTTTTAGGGATGTGCGATTTTGACTTGAAGCAAAAGCAACCGCATTTGGTGAACAAAGAGGGCTGTCACATCATGACAATGCACGGGTACACAAGTGTGTAGTCACCTTGGTAAAAGTTGATATATTGGGCTACGAACCACGACCCCATCCAGCATATTCTACAAATTTAGGTCCCTGCGGTTATTTCTTGTTTCCACCTGAATAAATAGCTGGGAGGTGAGAGATTCACGTCGAATGAAGAGGTCATCACAGATCCTTTTAAAGAGCCTTGACAAAACGTATTACTTGGAAGGAATATAAAATTTGGAAAAACGCTGGTCTAAATATATGGGGGATATTGGGATATCTAAAGATCTAAAGATCTAAAGAGCGACTTATTCGGGAGAATTCTTTTAATCTGCTTACAGTTTGGTAACATATACTCCTACTCACACTTTGGAGAACAAGAATATTATATCAATGATGTCTCACAGTATTCACTGTGGCCCATATGCTGGGTATAATAATTCTTTCGGAAAACCTTTCCCTCGAAGACTCTTTAAGGTGATTCATCGGATGTTGTCATGGTTCATGCGTCTACTTTATAAAGGAGGTTGACTTGTAGAATTTAATTTTTGTTCATTTGACTATACGGTCCAAGGTGGCCTGTTGACAGGAGTGAATCTGAGTTGAATTTCCAAGAATAATATTTTTTGAATAAAAAAAAAAACTTAATGATCTTCAATCACACTCTCATTGCTAATAATGTAAAACCTTAGGCGTGTTTCATGAAGAAGATGAACGACGGAAATCTTTAGTGTGGTGACCGGACCAGAATAGGTTGTGCCAGTTGGAAAAGATAGTTTCTTTCAAATATTCTTGGCTTGGACGATATCATTATCTGACTTTGTAACAGTTTTTGAACTATTTATCAATCTTTTGAGTAGTTTGAACCTTCCGTAAGATACTTTCCAGAGAGATTAGCCTAATTATTATTAAAAAATATATTTTCCTTAGTGAAATTGGTGTTTTGTTGCTTAATACTATTGATGATTTATGTGCTTATTAATTATTACATATATTTTTCGATCAAATTTCTGCTATGCCTCTGCCATATATTCACCTTAACCTCATTTTTCTATGGCACCACCAAAATTATACGGTTTATACGATTTATCGTACAGCGGTCACCGACCACACAGTCGGCTTTATGAAACATGCTCGCCTATGTGTTCGTTTGTATGTTATCTACCACCTATATTTTTCACCACGTGTGCTTATGTAGGTCTTTAGGTGAACAAAAACTGTCTCTTAGCTGCGGCATATTGCACCCTCGCGTATTGCATATAATTTTACAAGTTACACATAATATTTAGTAATTTGATATACTTTTCGAATAGTGTGCGCATCGTTGCTCAACAAGCTGTTAGTAGTGGCTTGCGCTCCGGTGGCGTGTTGTACAGCCTGTTGTATGTATGTATACTTATATACTTACGAAATTACTGAAACTTTTGCTTGTTTGTTTTTGTTTCTGTAGCATTTTGACTTAGTGGGTTGACATTACTGTTTTTGGCTTAACAAGTTTTTCTATAATGTATCCAAAAACAACATTAACATTACCCAGCTGAACAACAACAGCGCTGGCAGCAACGCAACTAACTCGCACACCACTTTGCGCTTCATGAAGGAGAAAGAATGAAGCCATGAAATATAATGTTAGACCTACAATTTCTCAAGTGTTTGAGCTACTTTCCCACTTCGTTCCATTGACAATTTATGTGCCAACAAGAAGAAGAACGGAATTGGTAACACTTTTGCAATTGTTCTGATAAAGCTTGGACTGGTTTTAGTTTCAGACATCGACTAAGGGCAATATATACAAGTATATAAATAACAAGATATATTTTAAATGAAATAAGTAAATTAAATAAAAAAAAATGCAGAAGGGACCTCATTAAAAGCACCATGTGTATTTCAAATGTGAAACAAAATCCTTCTTTCTACTTTTAGGAAATATACCAGCACCACAAATTTTATTAGTTACCCGACCAAAAACCCTAAGCCAAGCTTTTCTCCTTTTATTTATTGTCTTCATTCATAAAGACCAGGACAGAGCAGCAGTTGATCTTCACTTTAGCGGTTCCCTTGAAAAGAAAGGTTGGCCCGAACGTTGTATCTCTTTTTTCAATAGTTCGTTGTGGTTGTGCAGGTCGAAAAGATTCCAGGTCGTAAGCTCATGCCATTCAGTTAAGAGTAATACCTGCTGTGATACCCCAGTGAAGCCGAAATTAACGAAACTTTAGTAACTATTTGGATTCAAGTTTCTTCACCGTGAAAAAGGTGTGCTTGGGCATTTAGTTGATCCTTTTTGTGAGTCCTATATGGTGGGATCTCAAAAAAGTAATGGCTCTCATGTAAAACTCTCCAGAAGTCGCTACTTACTTTTCTATTTAAAAGTACTTTATCATCTTCTAGCCCGTACTCCTACAAAGTAATTTTTGTTCCAAGACTGTTTTACCGCAGTTATCCTATGTATGAGGGTTCAGATTTTGACTCTTTAATATGGTCAGTTTTAAGCGCAGTTTCATACTGCCTTGTTACTTTGCATTTGAGAGCTATTTGTTCAAGTTGTGTATCCTGTTTATATCTAGCGGGTGTGGTATGCTTTGGATTGGTCTAGAGAGGCTCCTAACTTAACCAACTCCTCTGCTTTTGCGTTGACGCAATTGTTTCTTTCTGTGACCGAGAATTTAGATTAAAATGACCTACCATTGACTTCAGAGCCTTGCTGTAGTTCTTGTCAACGCTTGAATTAATCTTTGGCGACGACAAGGCCAGCAATGCTGCCTGGGATTCTGTGTATATAGCAGCTTTCAGTAACCCTCTGTAGTTACTCAATAGAGCTCCACAGTACTTCTGCTTGACAGATGCTAGCTTAATTTGGTAGATGGATACAGAGAGAAAGATGTCAAGATCTTTGGTGAATAGTCCCTACTCAGCAGTAAACCTTCTAAACCTCTTCTTCATTCACGTCTAGAAGGTATCGTCACCTGAAAGTAAATAAAGAAAACCAACCGTTTGAGAATATAGTCAAATTTATTGTTATAACCCTTCCGGTTCCAGCCAACCAACTTCTTAATTCTTATAGCAGAACATGCTGCTTCTTTTTGATTGAAAACGTCTAAGGGCAGTTAAGGCAGGAACACATTAAACACCAGTCGGACATGAATTAATAGTGCTGGTAACTACTGCACAGGCTGCTCTCGGTATACCATTTAATTTTCTTATGTTATATTGCTTCTTTAATGCTGGCCATCACACCAGTACTCCTTATGTAGGAATCGGTCTAATTACGGTCGTATACATTCATGGTTTAAGGATCCAGCTACTGCCAAGTATTCTCTAGCATGTATAATAGGCTATATAAGCTTTCTTCATTCATTTTCAGTGTGGTATTCCAGTTCAATGTGGTATTAATCTCCATTCCTATGTAGATATTTGACTGTGGGGTACATATTAATTGTTTTACCGCGGAATGAGGAAGGACGAAATTGAAGCATTTCGGTTTACTTGTGAAAGCTCAGTTTCGTTTTACTCAGGTTAACACCTCTATCCATTATACCATCTAAACTATGTCGTCTGCGTATGTTACTGCTCCCCTTCCTGCTCCTCTGGGTTGCTGTAGTATATAAGTATTCAGCGCCAACCCCCGTAAGAGCGTAGAAAGGACTTATCTTGGGAAGTCCATCTGTTTACGTAACTGCTTCATTTCGCTGAACCGAATCATTCTTTTCATACTCATCAATCGTATTCATCTGCAATCCACGTGTAGGCCAGTTTCGAACCTGTAAAAATGCATGCTGGTCCCTTGATAAGGCATCAGATATGGATGATCTTATGTGTATATCAATTAGCCTGTCTAGAACCTTCAGCATGAATGGCGTGAGGTTTATAGGTCTAGTCCTTAGCATTATCATGCGTTCTCCAGACGGTTTATGTAGGAAGATACTTTTTTGGCAAGAACAACACCTTGACTCTTTTCCAATTTCTTGGGAAGTAATACTGGCCTTGGAAGCTGGATACTGGCCTTTTAGATAATTTCTACCCTTAGGATTCTTTTAGCTACTGTAGCAATATCTGGACCGGCTGCTTTGAATGCTAAGAAGCTGTTAATAGCGTACTTTTTGCTTACTATAAGACCGGATTGGTCGTCTATATTTAAAAATGGTTCCGGTTGAACTATCACGGAAGTGCGTTTTCATAAGTACCTCAAGGAACTCTGCAGTCGAGTAGGTCCAAGCGCCACTCCCCTTCTTTATATAAGCCGTACTGCTGTGTTCTTTGGACGGTGTAACGATATAATGAGGCAAATCGATTTAGCCACGCCTGTCTCTCCGTACGACCGTCCCCGTACAAGATAACTCCAGTAAGGATTGAGAAAGAGGTATATTACTGAAACTTGGTTCACATATTCCTTGAGCCACAAGTAGGGATGCTAGTTCAAATAACAAAAAAAAAAAAATGATAACAACAAATACATACATCCATATATACATTGATTTGAAAAAAGTCAAACAAGAGAATATAAATGGGTGTTGCTTTGCTGGAAGATTACACATACTTGTGTACATATGTATGTATTAATGCCCATGCGGGTTTAAAAATATATGCAATCACAAGCAACGTCAGCGTCGAACCAGCAACAAGTGGTAACTGCAGCTGAAAAGTATGTCAAATTCACACGGAAATGAGGTCAAATATAAATATACTCATATGCACTTATTATCTATCATATGCGGTAGCCAACAACAAAGCAACAAGCAAGAGCAAGGTACAAAAACGAAGAAGAAGAAGCACAAGCAATAATATTGATTTATAAAATGAAAAAGAAGTTCTTTTCTAACGCTATTTTCCGCTCTTACGTTATGCTCTGCCTCGTTGCTCATCTTCACTTGATCATCAGTCATTGCTGCTGTTGCTTTTAGCTAACATATATACGAGGTGTGTTCAAAGGCAAGGTGAATTTTGAATATCTTTTGAAAAGTACTTATTTATTCATCAATATCTATTTTGTCCCCTTCAAAGTAACCCCCCTCGGCTATAATACATTTGTGCCAATGCTTTTTCCAAACCTCGAAGCATTTCTGACATGCACTTTTCCGTATGGCCATCGGCTCTTTCTTCGATTCTGACTTGATCTCATCAATTGTGGAAAAACGCTTTCCTTTCACGATTTGTTTTTTCACAATTCCGATTGTTCGAGCCGTATTGCTTCACACAAACGTTGCATAACTTCCTTGTAGATATCCTTTTTAACTGTACGACCTTTTGGCAGGAACTCATGATGCACCACACCATTGTAATCAAAGAAAACAGTGAGCGAAACCTTCACATTTGATTGAACTTGGCGTGCCTATTTCGGTCTTGGCTCATCTGGCAGTTTCCATTTTGCTGATTGGGCCGTGGTTTCGACGTCATAACCATACACCCACGTTTCGTCACCAGTTATGACCGGTTTGAGCAAACCCGGATCGTTGCTAACGTCATTCAACAACAAAATCTAGCAATTTTGGAGCAAACTTCCCTAATAGTGATTCGACGATTTCCAAAATCAATGTTTTTCACTGTCTCGATGTTTTCTTCGCTTGTTGACGTGGTCGCACCTCCAGGAAGCTCATCGTCATTAACATCTTCTCGGCCTTCTGTAAAGCGCTTGTACCACTTATACACACTTTTTTTTTGAGACAAAGTGGACTCACCGAATGCCGCAGTCAACATTTCAAGTGCATTGGAGTATTTTATTCCCCTTTTAACGCAAAATTTAATACATATCCTTTCATCCATTTCTTTCAAAACCGTGACTAACCTCTTCTGGTTTCAAAAACTAACTACTAATCGAAAGCACATGCTCCTAATGCAAGCACATGATAAACACACATACATATGTGTCCGATTACAAAATATCGTTAATCGAATGTACACAGTCTGCGAAAAAATCAAAATTCACATTTTCCTTTGAACATACCTCGTGTGTATTTTGAGCCATGTGTTTGCTAACTACATATAGCTCGCTGGTGTTTTGCCGTTACCACTGTTGGCGTAGTGTTGCATCAAGTGGCAGTTTAACGTACGTTGCTTGCGGCAGTTTGTAGCTACCAAACGGCTGACAAAGAACGTGACCATCCACTTTGCGTTGCTACAGTCATACATACGAGTATGTAGTATGTTATAAATATAAGTATATTGAAAGTTGAAGCCCGTAAGAGTGGACGCATTGGAGGCACTGATATCTATGAATGCATATCTTTGGCATTGACTGTGATTTGCTTAAAGAGACTTGCATTATTAGTGTTGCTTCTTGGCGAGTCATCCGCTGTGTCTTCCGCCTTTTTTTTTGTTTAATTTTATTTAGAGCAATGACTAATTAATTGGCACATACGTAATTTATTGTGGAGCGAATTATTTAACGCAAGACAACAAAATTAAATTCAATTTTTTTTAACATTAATTTTTCCATTTATTTCACTTAATATTTCGAACTTTGTACCGGCAAAAGGTTTTTGTTCTACAAAAAAAAAAAGTCGTTTTTGCATCGAATTGAGGCTGGTGATAGAAAATGGTTCTATTAGGGCAACCCTAATCGTAGAAAGTAACATGTCAAGCATGACCAACCAACCAAATCAACGACAAAGCCAAATATCCGTTGCGCCAAGGTAGAGTACTGTACAAAGAATGTAGAATTACTACTACGTGTTCTACGTTCTCTGTGCGTTCTCTGTATTGTATTTAATCTTATCAGACGGGCGTGTTGTATTTATTATGAGCCTCTAAAACTGGGTGAAATCTTTGATGGAGAACACTACCGACAATAACTCATCAAATTGAAGTAATAATTGAAAAATGCTTAGAATTTGCGAGCAGACACGAGCCAATAACTTTCCATCACGAAAACGCTCAAAATCATGATGCAATATTAGTTAAAAATTACTTGAAAATCATCGGCTGGGAAGTTTTTCCTCAACCACCTCTGTTTCTATCGATGTTGAACGCTCTCACGGGCATATGGTTAACATCAGAAGAGTCTACCAATGGTTTGTTTCATTCTTGACAGCCAAGTTAGCGCAGTTCTTTTGGGATGAAATACACAAATTGCCAGAATGATGTTATGTTAGAGTCAGATGGGCAATGTTTTGGATAAAAATATTGAAAATGTGTTTTCTTTAATTTAAATAAAAAAAGCGAGCGGCACGAATGAAGTTATAGTCCCAATAAAATATAATTAAATTGACTACAGTAACGATTTGGGTAAATCTATTTCTGCGCTAATGACTTGTAGTGATTGAAAATGATAAGGAGTAATTTGCATGCCAATCTAATGAAGTCGATTACAATATAAAAGGGGACTTCGGCGACTAGTTGGTATTCAGTTCGTGCCACGCCACCTACTAACAAGTCGATATGTCGAAAGTAGTGTCATTTATACTACCCGTTGGCCTTGTACTCGTGTCCTTGGCTAACGTTAGGTCACAAATTCTCCCACAAATTGTTGGTGGAAGGAATGGCGCTGAGGGCCAATTCCCCTATCAAGTGTCCGTGCAGTTGAATGGCTCACATTATTGCGGCGGCTCGATCATCAGTCGCCAATACATTCTAACAGCTGCACATTGTGTGGGTTATCTGGATAAGAAAGGAAAATTCAATGCGTAAGCACTTCAATGATCCAAGTGCCGTATATGACTACCAGCTAATTACCAACTTCTTTCTATTATAGCCATCCAGCTAAATATTTCGCAGTTCGTGCGGGCTCTAATCAACAACGTTCGGGCGGTGTTCTTGTGAGTGTACAAGATTTTGTTGCGAATAAGAATTATGGCAATTCTTTGCATGATCTCGCCGTGCTACGGTTGAAAACACCACTCACTTATTCCAACACGATTAAAGCCATTCCTTTGACCACCACTGAAGTGCCCCCCGGCGCTCCTGTGATCATCTCCGGTTGGGGTTCCGGTTCAACTAACGGTACTGTGGTAACAAATTTGCAATGGAACACTGTTACGGCATTGTCGCGCTCACAATGCTTGAAAGCAATCGGTGAACCCATCAATGGTATACTCTGTTTGGGACATAAGGTCAACAATGGTGTTTGCTTTGGTGACTCAGGCGGCCCGGCTGCTTACAACGGTAAGTTGGTAGGTGTTGCCAATTTTGTGGCGTATACCTGTGGTGCTAAAGATCCTGATGGTTATGCCAGCGTTTTCGAACATCTGAATTGGATAAAGCGAAATGCACATTTGTGAATGGTGAACTGAGAAATTAAACAAAAACAAAAAAATGCTATAAAAACTAAAATAAAAATTACTTCCTTTGGTGCAAGTCTTGGTTTTAAGTTCTCTACTCAACTTGATAATTTCTTCTTCTTCTTTAATGGCGTAGTCACCGTGTAAACGATTTTAGCCGAGTTGACGGCTGCGGTTACAATAAAAACAATTTGATAATTTAAGTCCAGAAAAAACGCTACTCCGATTTGTTGAGTCTTCACTAGATATACTCTGATTGGTGAAAAGGTAAAAGAAAGCCGTTTGTTTTTAGAAACTTCTCTACACTTTTCCTTGATTTCCCAGATTTTGTTAAAGTTTAGACGCACTGTGCTTATCAGAAATTTCCGCCTAGGATATTGTTGATTATTGATTGATGTGTACATATGTATGTATTAATGCCCATGCGGGTTTAAAAATATATGCAATCACAGGCAACGTCAGCGTCGAACCAGCAACAAGTGGTAACTGCAGCTGAAAAGTATGTCAAATTCACACGGAAATGAGGTCAAATATAAATATACTCATATGCACTTATTATCTATCATATGCGGTAGCCAACAACAAAGCAACAAGCAAGAGCAAGGTACAAAAACGAAGAAGAAGAAGCACAAGCAATAATATTGATTTATAAAATGAAAAAGAAGTTCTTTTCTAACGCTATTTTCCGCTCTTACGTTATGCTCTGCCTCGTTGCTCATCTTCACTTGATCATCAGTCATTGCTGCTGTTGCTTTTAGCTAACATATATACGAGGTGTGTTCAAAGGCAAGGTGAATTTTGAATATCTTTTGAAAAGTACTTATTTATTCATCAATATCTATTTTGTCCCCTTCAAAGTAACCCCCCTCGGCTATAATACATTTGTGCCAATGCTTTTTCCAAACCTCGAAGCATTTCTGACATGCACTTTTCCGTATGGCCATCGGCTCTTTCTTCGATTCTGACTTGATCTCATCAATTGTGGAAAAACGCTTTCCTTTCACGATTTGTTTTTTCACAATTCCGATTGTTCGAGCCGTATTGCTTCACACAAACGTTGCATAACTTCCTTGTAGATATCCTTTTTAACTGTACGACCTTTTGGCAGGAACTCATGATGCACCACACCATTGTAATCAAAGAAAACAGTGAGCGAAACCTTCACATTTGATTGAACTTGGCGTGCCTATTTCGGTCTTGGCTCATCTGGCAGTTTCCATTTTGCTGATTGGGCCGTGGTTTCGACGTCATAACCATACACCCACGTTTCGTCACCAGTTATGACCGGTTTGAGCAAACCCGGATCGTTGCTAACGTCATTCAACAACAAAATCTAGCAATTTTGGAGCAAACTTCCCTAATAGTGATTCGACGATTTCCAAAATCAATTTTTTTCACTGTCTCGATGTTTTCTTCGCTTGTTGACGTGGTCGCACCTCCAGGAAGCTCATCGTCATTAACATCTTCTCGGCCTTCTGTAAAGCGCTTGTACCACTTATACACACTTTTTTTTTGAGACAAAGTGGACTCACCGAATGCCGCAGTCAACATTTCAAGTGCATTGGAGTATTTTATTCCCCTTTTAACGCAAAATTTAATACATATCCTTTCATCCATTTCTTTCAAAACCGTGACTAACCTCTTCTGGTTTCAAAAACTAACTACTAATCGAAAGCACATGCTCCTAATGCAAGCACATGATAAACACACATACATATGTGTCCGATTACAAAATATCGTTAATCGAATGTACACAGTCTGCGAAAAAATCAAAATTCACATTTTCCTTTGAACATACCTCGTGTGTATTTTGAGCCATGTGTTTGCTAACTACATATAGCTCGCTGGTGTTTTGCCGTTACCACTGTTGGCGTAGTGTTGCATCAAGTGGCAGTTTAACGTACGTTGCTTGCGGCAGTTTGTAGCTACCAAACGGCTGACAAAGAACGTGACCATCCACTTTGCGTTGCTACAGTCATACATACGAGTATGTAGTATGTTATAAATATAAGTATATTGAAAGTTGAAGCCCGTAAGAGTGGACGCATTGGAGGCACTGATATCTATGAATGCATATCTTTGGCATTGACTGTGATTTGCTTAAAGAGACTTGCATTATTAGTGTTGCTTCTTGGCGAGTCATCCGCTGTGTCTTCCGCCTTTTTTTTTTGTTTAATTTTATTTAGAGCAATGACTAATTAATTGGCACATACGTAATTTATTGTGGAGCGAATTATTTAACGCAAGACAACAAAATTAAATTCAATTTTTTTTAACATTAATTTTTCCATTTATTTCACTTAATATTTCGAACTTTGTACCGGCAAAAGGTTTTTGTTCTACAAAAAAAAAAAGTCGTTTTTGCATCGAATTGAGGCTGGTGATAGAAAATGGTTCTATTAGGGCAACCCTAATCGTAGAAAGTAACATGTCAAGCATGACCAACCAACCAAATCAACGACAAAGCCAAATATCCGTTGCGCCAAGGTAGAGTACTGTACAAAGAATGTAGAATTACTACTACGTGTTCTACGTTCTCTGTGCGTTCTCTGTATTGTATTTAATCTTATCAGACGGGCGTGTTGTATTTATTATGAGCCTCTAAAACTGGGTGAAATCTTTGATGGAGAACACTACCGACAATAACTCATCAAATTGAAGTAATAATTGAAAAATGCTTAGAATTTGCGAGCAGACACGAGCCAATAACTTTCCATCACGAAAACGCTCAAAATCATGATGCAATATTAGTTAAAAATTACTTGAAAATCATCGGCTGGGAAGTTTTTCCTCAACCACCTCTGTTTCTATCGATGTTGAACGCTCTCACGGGCATATGGTTAACATCAGAAGAGTCTACCAATGGTTTGTTTCATTCTTGACAGCCAAGTTAGCGCAGTTCTTTTGGGATGAAATACACAAATTGCCAGAATGATGTTATGTTAGAGTCAGATGGGCAATGTTTTGGATAAAAATATTGAAAATGTGTTTTCTTTAATTTAAATAAAAAAAGCGAGCGGCACGAATGAAGTTATAGTCCCAATAAAATATAATTAAATTGACTACAGTAACGATTTGGGTAAATCTATTTCTGCGCTAATGACTTGTAGTGATTGAAAATGATAAGGAGTAATTTGCATGCCAATCTAATGAAGTCGATTACAATATAAAAGGGGACTTCGGCGACTAGTTGGTATTCAGTTCGTGCCACGCCACCTACTAACAAGTCGATATGTCGAAAGTAGTGTCATTTATACTACCCGTTGGCCTTGTACTCGTGTCCTTGGCTAACGTTAGGTCACAAATTCTCCCACAAATTGTTGGTGGAAGGAATGGCGCTGAGGGCCAATTCCCCTATCAAGTGTCCGTGCAGTTGAATGGCTCACATTATTGCGGCGGCTCGATCATCAGTCGCCAATACATTCTAACAGCTGCACATTGTGTGGGTTATCTGGATAAGAAAGGAAAATTCAATGCGTAAGCACTTCAATGATCCAAGTGCCGTATATGACTACCAGCTAATTACCAACTTCTTTCTATTATAGCCATCCAGCTAAATATTTCGCAGTTCGTGCGGGCTCTAATCAACAACGTTCGGGCGGTGTTCTTGTGAGTGTACAAGATTTTGTTGCGAATAAGAATTATGGCAATTCTTTGCATGATCTCGCCGTGCTACGGTTGAAAACACCACTCACTTATTCCAACACGATTAAAGCCATTCCTTTGACCACCACTGAAGTGCCCCCCGGCGCTCCTGTGATCATCTCCGGTTGGGGTTCCGGTTCAACTAACGGTACTGTGGTAACAAATTTGCAATGGAACACTGTTACGGCATTGTCGCGCTCACAATGCTTGAAAGCAATCGGTGAACCCATCAATGGTATACTCTGTTTGGGACATAAGGTCAACAATGGTGTTTGCTTTGGTGACTCAGGCGGCCCGGCTGCTTACAACGGTAAGTTAGTAGGTGTTGCCAATTTTGTGGCGTATACCTGTGGTGCTAAAGATCCTGATGGTTATGCCAGCGTTTTCGAACATCTGAATTGGATCAGGCAAAATTCACATTTGTGAACGGTGAACTGAGAAATTAAACAAAAACAAAAAAATGCTATAAAAACTAAAATAAAAATTACTTCCTTTGGTGCAAGTCTTGGTTTTAAGTTCTCTACTCAACTTGATAATTTCTTCTTCTTCTTTAATGGCGTAGTCACCGTGTAAACGATTTTAGCCGAGTTGACGGCAGCGCTTACAATAAAAACAATTTGATAATTTAAGTCCAGAAAAAAAGCTACTCCGATTTGTTGAGTCTTCACTAGATATACTCTGATTGGTGAAAAGGTAAAAGAAATCCGTTTGTTTTTAGAAACTTCTCTACACTTTTCCTTGATTTCCCAGATTTTGTTAAAGTTTAGACGCACTGTGCTTATCAGAAATTTCCGCCTAGGATATTGTTGATTACCAAAATCTTTAAGCTCGACTAAGTAATGTTTATTCTTTACAGCGAAATGTGAAGACTGAATTGAAAAATAATCAGATGAAGGGGTGGGTCAAAATATAGGTTGGTAATATAGGATGCACCCTTTCAGCAGACTTAGAAAGTGGCGGGAGGCTCTTTGTACTTCATATATTAAAGTGCTAATACTTTTCTTAATACTGTTCACACAGACACTCAATTAGCTAATTGAGAGCATTTCAGTTAATATACCCCTAATTTCAACAAATTTGGCCACAGACATGCACTCCTGTGAAGTATATTTAATGAGAAGTGTAAAGGATATGCCACATTTCGATTTAAAAAAAATATAAATAATACAATTAAGTGACGTAAGTACTCAATACTAACCGAGTCTAATTAGTTTGTTATTTCTATCGATTGAATGTGCAATTATTTTGCCTCAGGTATGATGTTGATTTCTCCTCTAATCATAGTATAGAAAAAATATCCATTTTACAAGGAGTAGAACCCATTTGTGAGAGGGAATAACATGAATATTGCTATTCAACTCTCTGCCTTCTTCAACAGACTTTCTCAGCTAACAATTGTTTTAGAAAACTTTGTGTTTACGAACATCTTCAATGACGATGTGATTAATCTGTAATTTATTCTGTATTCCCAGTGTAAGTATAATCCAAATACTGAGTGTCTTGAAAGTTGAGCATACAAATCTAAGAAATCTTAAAATCATCGCTGACCGCAATCTTCTCAATCGTAACATCTGCATTATCTTCGATTGTAGAAGCCCATTCATAGTCAATGGTGTCTGTCATTAGAGCGTCATATGCTATCTCATTACGTTTCCGCACTTCGACGCTCTTTCTCTTCAGTAACAGGAACTGGTTTCACAATGATGTCGTTTAACATTTCAAGACCCATGGGCTGTTCAGTGATATACGTTTTACTTGTTCTTCCAGCTTTTCCAGTACGACCTGATTTCCTTCTGCCTCTCTTGCGTTTACTAGCAACAACTTCCATCACTTCATCAGACGACCACTCTAACTCTAGAGTCTCTATTTCGTCTAAGCAGTCGTTTGCAATTCTGTCTTTGAATTACTCATTTAATATATTTTTTATATTTTTATTTTATTTTTTTTTATATTATTTATTTGAATTTTTTTTATTTTATGTTATTTTATTTCATTTTATAAAATTTTTAAATTTTCAAAATTTAATTTAAATTTGTTTTGTTTCATTTTATTTTGTCATAATTTTTTATTGTTTTATTTAATTTAATTTAATTTTTTTCCTTTTCACTTCATTAATTTTAATATAACTTAATTTTTTTTTATTTACTTTATTTTATTTTCGTTTATGTAATTGTTTTTAATTTTTTTTCTATTTGCTTTTTAATTATTATTATTTTTTGCTTTATTTCTTTATTTCTTTTCAATTTATTTCAAATCGTCTCAAATTTATTTTAATCATTTAATTTTGATTTATATAATATAATTTTATTTTATGTTTTATTATTTTTTCATTTTCCTAATTTTTTTATTATTTTAATCATTTTTTTGTTTTATTTTATTATGTTTTATTTCATTTTTTATTCAAATTTGTATCAACTTTTTATTCAATTATTAATTTAGTTGGAGTAAAATAGTAAGTTAATTTTACTAATTGCGGTCGCACCTTGTCAGGGAATGTCAATTTCCCCGTGTGCATTTTTGAAATGAAAATAAAAGCTTTACATCCATCCATAAAAAATCTATCAGCCGTTCGGAGGCATCTTGTCGTAAACAGGACGGACCTCTGGCTGGAAACACTTTAAGAATCACACCACACTATTATGAAAATACCAGTATAGGGCACAAAATTGGGTTGATTAATTCATGGCCACCAGGTTGGCGCAGTACTTTTGGAATGAAATACACAAATTACCAGAAAGATGGGAAAATGTTGTAGCTCCAGAAGGACAATTCGTTGAATAATACTATTGTACATGTTTTACTTAAGTCTTGAAAAAAAGAGCGGCACGAATGAAATTATAGACGCAATAAAATATAAACAGTCACGATTTGTGTAAATCTATTTCTTCGCTAATTACTTGTAGTGATTGAAAATGATTAGGAGTAATTTGCATGCCAATCTAATGAAGTCGATTACAATATAAAAGGGGACTTCGGCAACTAGTTGGTATTCAGTTCGTGCCACGCCCCCTATTAGCAAGTCGAGATGTCGAGAGTAGTGTCATTTATACTCCCCGTTTGCCTTGTACTCGTGTCCTTGGCTAACGTTAGGTCACAAATTCTCCCACAAATTGTTGGTGGAAGGAATGGCGCTGAGGGCCAATTCCCCTATCAAGTCTCCGTGCAGTTGAATGGCTCACATTATTGCGGCGGCTCGATCATCAGTCGCCAATACATTCTAACAGCTGCACATTGTGTGGGTTATCTGGATAAGAAAGGAAAATTCAATGCGTAAGCACTTCAATGATCCAAGTGCCGTATATGACTACCAGCTAATTACCAACTTCTTTCTATTATAGCCATCCAGCTAAATATTTCGCAGTTCGTGCGGGCTCTAATCAACAACGTTCGGGCGGTGTTCTTGTGAATGTACAAGATTTTGTTGCGAATAAGAATTATGGCAATTTATTGCATGATCTCGCCGTGATACGGTTGAAAACACCACTCACTTATTCCAACACGATTAAAGCCATTCCTTTGACCACCACTGAAGTGCCCCCCGGCGCTCCTGTGATCATCTCCGGTTGGGGTTCCGGTTCAACTAACGGTACTGTGGTAACAAATTTGCAATGGAACACTGTTACGGCATTGTCGCGCTCACAATGCTTGAAAGCAATTGGTGAACCCAGCAATGCTGTACTCTGTTTGGGACATAAGGTCAACAATGGTGCTTGCTTTGGTGACTCAGGCGGCCCGGCTGCTTACAACGGTAAGTTGGTAGGTGTTGCCAATTTTGTGGCGTATACCTGTGGTGCTAAAGATCCTGATGGTTATGCCAGCGTTTTCGAACATCTGAATTGGATAAAGCGACATGCACATTTGTGAATGGTGAACTGAGAAATTAAACAAAAACAAAAAAATGCTATAAAAACTAAAATAAAAATTACTTCCTTTGGTGCAAGTCTTGGTTTTAAGTTCTCTACTCAACTTGATAATTTCTTCTTCTTCTTTAATGGCGTAGTCACCGTGTAAACGATTTTAGCCGAGTTGACGGCAGCGCTTACAATAAAAACAATTTGATAATTTAAGTCCAGAAAAAAAGCTACTCCGATTTGTTGAGTCTTCACTAGATATACTCTGATTGGTGAAAAGGTAAAAGAAAGCCGTTTGTTTTTAGAAACTTCTCTACACTTTTTCTTGATTTCCCAGATTTTGCCAAGGTTTAGACGCACTGTGCTCATTAGAAATTCCCGCCTAGAATACTGTTAATCATCAAAGTTTGTGAGCTCGACTGAGTATATTCCTCTCAGCGAAATATTAAGACTGCATTTAAAAATAATCAGATGAAGGGGTGGGTCAAATTATAAGTATGGTAATTTAGAAAGCTCCTGTTCAGCGGACTTAGGAAGTTACGGATCTGGGAGGCTCTTTGTACTTCATATATGTGGGTTCATAAGTCAACATTTATTTAATTATATTGTTTTATTTTACATTGGAATATTATTCTAAAATTCAATCGGTCTGAAATTTCTTTAAAAATCAATCGGTACGGCGCGTGTTGACTCTACTCGATCTCCGTGCCAACTAACTCGTTTTTCGTTTGTCCGTCTGTGTGTTGCCTTTTCTATTCCTGAGTTGCATTTTCTTGTCTGTCTGTGGGTTGCCTTTGTTTTCTATCCCTGAGTTGCATTTGCTTGTCTGTTCCTACATTCGGCCATCCTGATGGTTCATTCGACCCGAATGATTCACACCACTTTTTCATGTATACCGACACAGTGATTCTTTTTTTCGGTCCTTCATGGTCTCCGACCTTTATTACCTCGTACCTGCCATGTTTATGCATAGCAATTACTTTATAGGGACCCAAAAATTTAGGTTTCAACTTTAAACCAGGTCAGAATTGTGTTCTCTTTACCGCAACTAAATCATTTACCTTATATTGAATTTCAGATTTTCTCTTTGAATTATAGCTTTTACAATTTTCTTGTTGTAGTTTCTGAATATTATTTTGAGCTTCTTTTCTTAAACTATCTCTTTCCCTATCCATTTCTTCTACCACTGCATCTCGTACTAACTCTCCTAGTTCTAAATCATCAGCAACTCGCATATTCAGTCCGGTTAAAATCTTAAACGGTGTAAATTTCGTACTCCTAGGTGGTGTATTATTAATTATCTGCTGGACACGTCCTACATACTTATACCACTGCGATGGATTTTCTTTCGATAGTTTCGCGAGCATAGGAACAACAATCTTATGGATACGTTCAACTTGTCCATTCCTCTCGGTACACCTGTGCTATAACTAAATGCTGAATGTTATTTCCCTTACAATATTCCGAGAACACTTCTGCTGTAAACGCAGCTCCTCTGTCCGAAATAATTCTTCTCGGATTTCCAAACACAATCGATAACTTTTCTAAACAGTCAATAACTGATGCACTGTCAGTTGACCTTACTGGTTACAACCAAACAAACTTCGAAAAACCGTCAACAATTACCAATATATGTTTATATTTCTTTGCAGTTAATTCCAAAGGTCCAACGTGGTCAATATGAAAAGTTGATAAAGGTGTATTTTCTTTATCAATTGGTGAAAGAAAACCTTCTTTCTTACCCGTTTTGTTTTCAGTGATAATGCACTCAACACAATTTCTAACGACTTTTTCTACTTTTGATCGATTGATTTGATTACAAATATAGAACTCCTTTTCCAAACAATCCTGGGTTTTCTTTATACCATAGTGTCCTTTTCTATGTGCTAATCTAATAATTTCTTCCTCCATTGCTGCTGGTACTACTAGCAACTCTAATACTGGATTTTTATAAAGCAAATCGTATTTTATGAAGAAATCCATATACTATTTCGTTTCTAACACTTTGCGGATTGCTTTTATCCATTCGTCGTTCATCTGAGCTTCTTTCAACTGGTGTTTTATACTCTTCTATCATCAAACAAGACATTCTACTCAACGCATCAACATGTCTCATTTTAGTTCCATATCGGTGTTCAATGGTGAATGAAAAATCTTGAAGGAAAATGGCCCACCTCGAAACCCTTAAAGGAACCTCACTTTTCTTCAACGTTTGAGTGAACGCGTTACAATCTGTTATGATTTTAAAACTTAAACCCATGAGATAAATACGCCACTTCTTTAAAGCTTCTATAATAGCTAGAACCTCGAGTTCGTATGAATGATATTTTTCTTCTTGCGGAGTTGTTCGGCGCCTCATGTACTGTACTGGATGATACTGTTGAGTCTTTTTGCAACAGGACCGCCCCATAGCCGTACATGCACGCATCAGTATGTACTTCAGTTTCTGCCCGCGGATCATAGAGTCTAAGTACTGGCGCACTTGACAAGGCAGATTTAAGTTGCTCAATTGCCAGAAGTTGCTCATCGCCCATCTTAAACTTAACACTCTTCCGTAACAAGTCTGTAAGTGGCTTAGCTTTATCGTAATCAGCCACAAACCTCCGAAAATATGAAGTTAACCCCAAAAAACGTTGAACCGATTTTACATTATTTGGAATTGGAAAATTTGATACCGCACGTATTTTCTCTTCTGAAGGTCTTATAGCACCATCCTCTACTAAATATCCTAAAAACGACACTCTTCTTATTAAAAACTGACACTTTTCCCACCTTATTCGCAAACCATATTCCGATGCTCTTTCTAAAACTAGTTTAAGTTTCTGAATATTACTCTCTTCATCTTTTGCTGGCACAATGATATCGTCCATGTACACGATAATAGTACCATTCTGTATCAAATCTCTGAAAACTGAACTAACAAATCGACAAAAAACTGCAGGGGAATTCGATATTCCAAACGGAACATATGAAAACTCGTACTGACCATGGTGTGTAACAAATGATGAATATTTTGGAGACTCGGCTGCCACTGGTACGTGAAAGAACCCATTCGCCAAATCTAAGGTTGTAAACACTTTTGCACTTTGTAATCGTTCAAGTACATCATCGATCAGCACCATAGGGAAATTATCCTTAATTATCTTCTGGTTTAATTTTCGATAATCGCAATACATTCTTTTAGACCCATCTTTTTTCGCCACTAACACTACAGGAGAAGCATACTCTGAAGTACTCTGCTGGATTATTCCCTCTTCTAACCATTGGCTAACTTGTTTTTCAATAAAACATTTATCTATATAAGACACTCTTCTAGGGGTAGTATGTACAGGTACATCGTCTGTGAGAATAACCTTCATAGAAACTGGACTTTCTTTTTTCTTAATAGGTGAATACGTATTAATCATAGATGATAAAACTGCAGCCTGTTCTATATTCAAATGATTCAAGTCAACTTCTCGATTATTTATTTCCTCATCTTCCATGAACAAACAAATACTTTCAAATTCAGTAAATAAATCATTTTGTTTTTGTAAAGACTTATGATGAACAAATCTTTTGACGAATATTGCTTCACCTTCCCTTACCAATATGTCAACCTTCCCCAATACGCTATTGCCTATTATTGCAGCATAACGCAAATCATTTTCTCTTACTACATGGAAAGTAATAATCAGTTTGACATCGTCTATATTCATCTCTATATCAAAACTTCCTAGTGTAATAATAGCACTATCTTTCAGTCCTACTAAACGTCGTTTGTCGATGCTCAAGTGAATATCTTGATCAAGCTTCATCAAAGTATCATAACGCATAATACATAGATCACTTCCAGTATCAACTAATGCGGAAAAAGTAAAACCATTTTGATGAATGTTCTTAAATATTAGTCCGCCCTCATCTCTTAGAACATTTACATTTCTTTCAATCTTGACTAAGTTGTTCGGTGGACTATTATCTGTACATTGAAAGGAACGATGTCCTATCTTATTACAATTGTAACAACGATACTGCTTTCCTGGGCAATTCTTTGCAAAATGTGACCCCTCAACGCACTTAAAACATTTCTTATTTTCACCCGCATTACTATTTACTTTAACATCTGAACGCTTGAAATCCGATTGATTTTGAGAAATTCTAGGCTGAAGTTGTTGAGTGGACCGAATTTTTTCGTATATTTTTATCTGCTTTTTAAGCTCACTAATATTTCTGGCTTGATATAAAACAGCTTTATTTATTTTGGAATCTGTAATACCGTTCACAAAATACTCAATAACACTTTCGTCATCGATTCTAATAGGTTTGCCAATTTCTACTAAACAGTATAAATACTCAATCAATGATTCAGATACTTTTTTACGACGATTCCTTAAAATGTTGTGCATTTCAGCTGAAGATAGTTTTGTACCAAACTCTTCAATAAGTATGCTTTTCAATGATATCCAATCACGTATACCACTTACGCTCCTAATAAACAACTTAGCTGCACCTTTTAGAAGTTTCTTTGCGTAAATAAACATTTGTAAATCGTTCCACCCTACTGTAGCCGCATTATCTTCAAACTCTATTACCCACTGGTTAACGTCTAGTGAGTCAGTACCTGTAAATGAAGATATGCTATCCTCAATGTCTCTTAAGGTAAAATGTGAAATATTCCTAACATGTGGAACCATCGTTTCTACGTCTTCATACTGGCTAACACTCGATTCTTCGGCACTGAGTTCACCATCATTTAAGCCGAAATGTCGGATCAATCGTGTCTGTAAGTCTAATTTTCTTCCGTTCATTGGCAGTCCCAATTCTACCAATTTTTCTTTTAATACCATCACGGTCATAGCTTTAATAGTTTGAACGTCCATTTTGAGTCAACACTAGCACACGTTTACAAAATTAATGATTTTACGAGTTCGTAGTTGTAATATCTTATAATTAGCCTTACAGTTATATTTGTTAAGATTTACTTTTTGAAAATTTCGTATTTAAAACATATTCATACTTAAAGGTAACAATACATTCACAAATCTTCTTCTATCCTAATACTTTTTCTGTAGCTTTGAACAAACGAATATGCAAATCAAAACAAACGATACAACTTCGCTACTTCTTCTTAAAACTTCTTATTAAGTAACTTTAACATAATGTGGCGAAAACGCGAAGCGAATGACAGATGAAAGAGAGGAGCCGACAACTGGCATCTTCTAGAGCGTACGAGACAATTATCGTAACCAAAACGATTATCGTAACCGAGAGGATGATCGTAAGCGACGCGATTATTCCAGGGGTTTCGTTTTTCAAGCAGCAAACAAGTATATAAGGACGACATTCGACTGCAAGAGTAATCAGTTGTGAATTAAACTCGTGGAGATTACATCACAGTAAAGTAATAAAAACAGTACGTTGTGAAAGTTGTATATAAGTGATTGTAAATAGTAACGTAAATTGTAATTGAATTGTGAATTACCGAATAATTAAAAAGGACATTAATTAAGTCTTTATAAATAAAGAGACTGCAAATTAAGTTGGCGATTTTATTTAACAATCCAGAGGTCGTACCCGAAAGATTAAGGAAATCATCGAGGTTAATCAGCAAGATCGTAACAATTGGTGTCAGAAGTGGGATTGTTAAATAAATTCCAAAGGATAATTATTGAAAAATGGTGAAGATTCAAGATTTGACGATACCTCTTCTCAAGAAGGAATCGGCCAAGCGAGGATTGTCTACAACTGGAAATAAGGCAGAGCTGCAATCGAGACTGCGAGAAGCAATGGAAGTCGAAGGCATCGACTTGAACCAGTACGAATTCCGTCGCGCGGATGAGGATGTATCCTTGAAGGACATTGACAAAGAAGAAGCTATTGATTCTGCGAAGGGGTTGGAGCAGCCATCAGGTAAGATTCAAGAAAATGCCCCTGGCTCATCTACCGGTATGGACATGAACATGTTGTTGAATGCAATTTCACAAATCGATGCCAGCATATCACAAAAGATGGATGCACAGGATGCCAAGATATCACAAAAGATGGATGCAAAGTTTGATGGATTAGAAGGAACAATCGCGCAAATACAGCAAAATCTGGAGAAAGACAATGCAGAACTTAAGGAAAGACAGGATCTAATTGAGAGCAAAGTCAACGAATTGCACGGTCGGCAAGAAAAAATAGAAGAATTAATTGAAGCCAAAGTCAACACATTGGAAGGTCGTTTCCGGGATTTGCAGTTAAATCGTCCAACCACTTCAGTGAACGCTCCCAAGGTAAAAACACCATCGTTTGACGGAAAAATTCCCTTCCAAGTCTTCAAGCTCCAGTTTGAGAAGACGGCTGAAACCAATAAATGGAGCATGGAGGAAAAATCTGCTGCACTATTCGTTGCGTTGGAAGGACCTGCGGCAGAACTTTTGCAAACTGTGCCTGATTATGAGAGAAATGATTACGACGGATTGATGCGAGCCCTGGAAAGACGATATGGTAGCGAACACAGAAGACAAATTTACCAGATGGAGTTAGAAAAGCGCGACCAAAAACCCAACGAATCTCTACAGGAATATGCCTCGGAAATTGAGAGATTGGCTCATTTAGCCATCGGAGACGCATCAGGTGAGTATCTCGAACGGGTGAAAATACAAAAATTCATCAGCGGCATAAAAGACGTTTATACCAAACGGGAGACATATGCGAATCCAAAGTTAACATTCGCTGAAACAGTGGCGTATGCTCAAACACGTGAAACGGCGGCACTCATAAGCAGACCAGCATACAAAGTCAATAAAGTGGAGGTTGAAACAGCAGATGTGATGACCGAAATATTGAGAACTCTGAAGTCGTTAGAAGGAATGAATCGTTCTGGTGGTAAGAATCAGGCTGGGAAATGCTTTAAATGTGGAAAGCCTGGTCACTTCGCACGCGAATGCAAAACGGGTTCCAGCATACAAGAAGGACAGCGAAAACGGAAGGCTGACGAAGATAAACCATCAACTTCTCAGTCGTTAAACTAAAACGAGCCAGTCTAAAAGGGCGTATGCTGGCTCCTGCAATTGAATGCCCCATAATCTCCGTCTCGCAAATTGGTAGGAAAACGAGCAACATTACTATTGGTGGATATGTGGATGGACGAGCGCGAAAATTAACAGTGGATACGGGCGCATCACACTCCATCATTCGAACTGACCTGATCGCTAAAGAAGTGAGACCATTACCTGGAGCAATATTGAAAACGGCGACTGGTGAGGACACACAAGTGTTGGGAGAAGTAACATGTGAGGTCTCAATAGGGAATGTGACGGTGTTACACAGCTTTATAGTCGCGCAGATCGTAGATGAGGTAATCATAGGAGTGGACTTCTTGATGGAGCAAGGTATCAAGATCGACTTGAATAACAAGGTTATGGAGTATAAGAACATGGAAGTACCACTAAGCATGGGCTACGATTCCACATACAGCAGTAAACAAGTGGTCTTAGAAGGCAGTGAACTGATTCCACCGAAGTCAGAAGCAGTTGTTTGGGCGAAAATTAATGGAGATTGTGGGACAGACAAATTGTGGGTTGTCGAAGCAGCACAAAATTCTACACTGGACTTACTTATTGGAAAAACCCTGACTAAGACACGAAAGAATGGACGCATCCCAGTGAGAGTATTAAATGACTTCAGATCATCAGTAAAAATTCCTAGTGGAACTGTATTAGGGCAATGTCAAGAGGTAGAAGCCATTATTAACAGCAATGATTCATCTGGAATCGACTCTATTGGCAGCAAGGAGATGGAGGAAGATATCAATGCATGGACGAAAGGGTTGGAAGACAAGTACAAGCACAAGGCCAGCCAGATGATCCGTAAATACTCCAACATATTCGACAAGGATGGCAACAAACCAGGCAGGACCAACGTAGTGAAGCATTGCATTGATACTGGTGACGCAAGACCAATTCGTCAAGCTCCTCGAAGCGTTCCACTAGCAAAACGTGACGCTGTTGGCCAAATAATTAGGGAAATGAGCGAAAGCGATGTTATCGAACCATCGGCAAGTCCATGGAGCTCTCCGGTGGTACTCGTGAAGAAGAAAGATGGCCAGTTGCGGTCCTGCGTGGACTATCGGAGATTAAATGATGTCACAAAGAAAGACAGCTATCCTTTGCCCAGGATCGATGATACACTAGACTCGTTAACTGGCACAGAATGGTTCTCAAAACTTGACCTTAAGAGCGGGTATTGGCAAGTAGAAGTGAGTGAAGAAGATAAAGAGAAGACAGCGTTTAGTGCCGGCAACGGTCTATGGCAATTTACGGTAATGCCATTTGGGTTATGCAACGCTCCTGCCACTTTTGAAAGATTAATGGACCATGTGCTCAAAGGACTACACTGGAAGACCTGTTTGGTGTATCTGGATGACATAATCGTATTGGGAAAGAGCTTCGACGAACATCTGAGTAATTTGGAAGAAGTTTTCCAGAGAATAGCTGGCGCTGGTCTTAAACTAAGTCCTAAGAAGTGCTCTTTATTCAAGAAGGAGGTGAATTACTTAGGTCATCAAGTAACCACGAAAGGCGTTTGTACTGCGAAGGAAAAAATAGAAGCAGTGAAGGATTGGCAGAGACCCAGGAATTTGCATGAATTAAGAAGTTTCCTTGGGCTGTGTACTTACTATCGCCGCTTTGTTCCGAATTTCGCCAGCGTAGCTCATAGTCTCCATGAACTCACAAGGAAAAATAAATCTTTCGAGTGGAAAACTGAACAAGAGGATGCTTTCCAAGCTTTAAAAGAACGACTATGCACTGCACCTATGCTAGCGTACCCGGAGGAGGGGTACTTTCGCAAGTGATTGATGGGCAGTAGAAGATAGTTGCCTACTATAGCCGGTCTATTGGGAAACCAGAGCGGAACTACTGCGTAACGCGGAGAGAACTATTAGCGTTGGTGGATTGCATTAAACACTTCCACAAATATCTGTATGGTCAACATTTCCGCGTTAGAACGGATCATGCAGCGCTGAAGTGGCTACTACAGTTCAAGAATCCCGAAGGGCAGCTTGCACGGTGGATTGAGAGGCTGCAAAGTTATGACTTCACCATCGAGCACCGCAAGGGTAATACGCACGGAAATGCTGACGCTATGTCCCGTCGACCATGTAGTTTGGAATGTAAGCATTGCTCAAAAGCAGAGGGTAAGGAAGACATAATAGACGTCCGGCTAATGACAGTTACATCAGCAGAAGAGTGGGAGGCAAGTCACTTAAGGAAATGTCAGCAAGAAGATCCGGACTTGGAATTGGTAATGCACGGATTGGAGGTGAACAGACGGCCAAGTAAAGAACGAATGGCAGCGGAAAGTCCCATCGCGAAAGCATACTGGGCACAATGGAACAGTTTAGAATTGATATCTGGCTGTTTGCATAGAGTATGGGAAAGTGAAGATGGCCAGTGCTCTCGGAAGCTTATAGTAGTTCCGAGGTTAAGAATTCCGGATGTTCTTAAGGAATTCCATAATGGTCCTAGTGGAGGGCACCTAGGCATTACAAAAACGCTGGAGAAGATCAAGCAGCGGTTCTATTGGGTTGGCTGTCGGCAGTCGATCGCTGAGTGGATTGCTAACTGCACGGAGTGCATTGCAGCTAAAGGGCCAAAGTCACGAAGTCATGGGCAGATGAAGCAGTATAACTCAGGTGCACCATTTGAGCGGGTTGCCATGGATGTAGCCGGTCCATTCCCTCTAAGCAGACAAGGAAACAAATACGTTCTTGTGGTTATGGACTACTTTAGTAAATGGCCTGAGGTCTACCCAATTCCAAACCAGGAAGCGAAAACAGTTGCGGATGCATTCACTCACAATTGGGTTACCAGATACGGTGCACCTATAGAATTGCACTCAGACCAAGGAAGAAACTTTGAATCGGCGGTGTTCCAGGAGATGTGCCAGATACTTGGTATTCGCAAAACCCGAACGACAGCCCTGCATCCTAAATCAGATGGCATGGTGGAGCGATTCAACCGGACCCTGGTAGAGCACTTGCGGAAAGTTGTTGACAAGAATCAAGATGATTGGGATGTACACATACCGCTTTTCCTGATGGGATATCGGTCCGCAGTGCATGAAACAACAGGTCAAACACCTGCCAGGATACTGTTTGGTAGTGAACTTCGGTTGCCCAGCGATTTAAAATTTGGAATAACTGGTGATGCGAGAAGAATTGGGAAGGAAGCGTCTACTGTTCTCGAGGAAGAGTTAAGAGAGATACATGCTCTTGTGAGGCAGCGAACTCAAATTATGAGTGACAAAATGAAGGCTCGGTATGACAAGGCGATGAACTCCGAAGGCTTCCAAAATGGAGATTTGGTGTTGCTGTACAATCCACAACGAAAGAGAGGTTTGTCCCCAAAACTTCAATGCAATTGGGAAGGTCCATACAAGATAATCAAACGACTAAACGACGTAGTGTATCGAATCCAAACTGTAGGGAGGCCGAGAAACAAGATGAAAGTGGTCCACCTAGAGAGGCTTGCTGCGTTTGGAACAGCGAATGTGTCTGATCGGGACGATCAGACTTAGGTGGAGGGCAGTGTGGCGAAAATGCGAAGCGAATGACAGATGAAAGAGAGGAGCCGACAACTGGCATCTTCTAGAGCGTACGAGACGATTATCGTAACCAAAACGATTATCGTAACCGAGAGGATGATCGTAAGCGACGCGATTATTCCAGGGGTTTCGTTTTTCAAGCAGCAAACAAGTATATAAGGACGACATTCGACTGCAAGAGTAATCAGTTGTGAATTAAACTCGTGGAGATTACATCACAGTAAAGTAATAAAAACAGTACGTTGTGAAAGTTGTATATAAGTGATTGTAAATAGTAACGTAAATTGTAATTGAATTGTGAATTACCGAATAATTAAAAAGGACATTAATTAAGTCTTTATAAATAAAGAGACTGCAAATTAAGTTGGCGATTTTATTTAACAATCCAGAGGTCGTACCCGAAAGATTAAGGAAATCATCGAGGTTAATCAGCAAGATCGTAACAATAACAATAGCAGCTTCAATTTACTTTTTATATTTTCCGCATACTAACAATGCTGTCTCTTTCTCACGTAGAATACCAAAACAACATACTATTCCTATATTTGAATCTTCTCTAACAATCAGTGCTGCTGTTTACTTTCTTACTTTTGCTCCGCTTGCTCTGCTACTTCCTGGACTATTCACTGTTCTCACCGCTTGCTCTTTTGTTCTTCTTCTGTTACTGCTTCAATTCGCATACTGTCGTTTCTCTAACTTAACGCTTTTTATTCACCAGTTGTTTGCTACACATTTCGTTTCGTCTCCTTTATCTATTTTCTCATTTCACTGCTTTTATTTTAAATTGTTCGTTCAGGTTAGACTGCTGCTTCTCTACTTCGCATATATCTTTCTTCTTCTACAACACTGTATTTTCGGCTCATTTCGGTTCTACGCAAAAGTAGATTTTTATAACTTCTATTTCTTCTTTTAAATGTTCAAATTCAACGCTTTATTGAATTTTTAAAACATCGCCGCTGCCATTTTGAATCCACGGTTTTCCACAAAATCGTGTTTAACCTCCAACAAAAAAAATTTGTTTTTTTCAAATAGATTTTCAATGTTCTAGAATTTTAAACACACTCGCACTTTTCATGCGATCATTAAGGTTTTGCGTAACGCTAAAGGATCTTTTACAGTTTTAATGCGCACTTATCATACGATCATTAAGGTTTTGCGTAACGCTAAAGGATCTTTTCTTCACAGACCTGTGAAGTATATTTAATGAGAAGTGTAAAGGATATGCCACATTTCGATATAAAAAAAATATAAATGGTTGCAGAGGCTAGTAAAACTTACAGCTAAATGACGTAAGTACTCAATACTAAGCGAGTCTAATTAGTTGATTAGTTCATTTCTCCGCCTCTAATCATAAAAAATATCCATTTTACAAAGATAGAACCCATTTGTGAGAGAGAATAATATGAATATTGCTATTCAACTCTCTGCCTTCTTGGTTTTGATCGTAGATTGACTTTCTCAGCTTACAGTTGTTTTAGAAAACTTTGTGTTTACGAACATCTTCAATGACGATGTGATTAATCTGTAATTTATTCTGTATTCCCAGTGTAAGTATAATCCAAATACTGAGTGTCTTGAAAGTTGAGCATACAAATCTAAGAAATCTTAAAATCATCGCTGACCGCAATCTTCTCAATCGTAACATCTGCATTATCTTCGATTGTAGAAGCCCATTCATAGTCAATGGTGTCTGTCATTAGAGCGTCATATGCTATCTCATTACGTTTCCGCACTTCGACGCTCTTTCTCTTCAGTAACAGGAACTGGTTTCACAATGATGTCGTTTAACATTTCAAGACCCATGGGCTGTTCAGTGATATACGTTTTACTTGTTCTTCCAGCTTTTCCAGTACGACCTGATTTCCTTCTGCCTCTCTTGCGTTTACTAGCAACAACTTCCATCACTTCATCAGACGACCACTCTAACTCTAGAGTCTCTATTTCGTCTAAGCAGTCGTTTGCAATTCTGTCTTTGAATTACTCATTTAATATATTTTTTATATTTTTATTTTATTTTTTTATATTATTTATTTGAATTTTTTTTATTTTATGTTATTTTATTTCATTTTATAAAATTTTTAAATTTTCAAAATTTAATTTAAATTTGTTTTGTTTCATTTTATTTTGTCATAATTTTTTATTGTTTTATTTAATTTAATTTAATTTTTTTCCTTTTCACTTCATTAATTTTAATATAACTTAATTTTTTTTTATTTACTTTATTTTATTTTCGTTTATGTAATTGTTTTTAATTTTTTTTCTATTTGCTTTTTAATTATTATTATTTTTTGCTTTATTTCTTTATTTCTTTTCAATTTATTTCAAATCATCTCAAATTTATTTTAATCATTTAATTTTGATTTATATTATATAATTTTATTTTATTTTTTATTATTTTTTCATTTTCCTAATTTTTTTATTTTTTTATTATTTTAATCATTTTTTTGTTTTATTTTATTATGTTTTATTTCATTTTTTATTCAAATTTGTATCAACTTTTTATTCAATTATTAATTTAGTTGGAGTAAAATAGTAAGTTAATTTTACTAATTGCGGTCGCACCTTGTCAGGGAATGTCAATTTCCCCGTGTGCATTTTTGAAATGAAAATAAAAGCTTTACATCCATCCATAAAAAATCTATCAGCCGTTCGGAGGCATCTTGTCGTAAACAGGACGGACCTCTGGCTGGAAACACTTTAAGAATCACACCACACTATTATGAAAATACCAGTATAGGGCACAAAATTGGGTTGATTAATTCATGGCCACCAGGTTGGCGCAGTACTTTTGGAATGAAATACACAAATTACCAGAAAGATGGGAAAATGTTGTAGCTCCAGAAGGACAATTCGTTGAATAATACTATTGTACATGTTTTACTTAAGTCTTGAAAAAAAGAGCGGCACGAATGAAATTATAGACGCAATAAAATATAAACAGTCACGATTTGTGTAAATCTATTTCTGCGCTAATGACTTGTAGTGATTGAAAATGATAAGGAGTAATTTGCATGCCAATCTAATGAAGTCGATTACAATATAAAAGGGGACTTCGGCGACTAGTTGGTATTCAGTTCGTGCCACGCCACCTACTAACAAGTCGATATGTCGAAAGTAGTGTCATTTATACTACCCGTTGGCCTTGTACTCGTGTCCTTGGCTAACGTTAGGTCACAAATTCTCCCACAAATTGTTGGTGGAAGGAATGGCGCTGAGGGCCAATTCCCCTATCAAGTGTCCGTGCAGTTGAATGGCTCACATTATTGCGGCGGCTCGATCATCAGTCGCCAATACATTCTAACAGCTGCACATTGTGTGGGTTATCTGGATAAGAAAGGAAAATTCAATGCGTAAGCACTTCAATGATCCAAGTGCCGTATATGACTACCAGCTAATTACCAACTTCTTTCTATTATAGCCATCCAGCTAAATATTTCGCAGTTCGTGCGGGCTCTAATCAACAACGTTCGGGCGGTGTTCTTGTGAGTGTACAAGATTTTGTTGCGAATAAGAATTATGGCAATTCTTTGCATGATCTCGCCGTGCTACGGTTGAAAACACCACTCACTTATTCCAACACGATTAAAGCCATTCCTTTGACCACCACTGAAGTGCCCCCCGGCGCTCCTGTGATCATCTCCGGTTGGGGTTCCGGTTCAACTAACGGTACTGTGGTAACAAATTTGCAATGGAACACTGTTACGGCATTGTCGCGCTCACAATGCTTGAAAGCAATCGGTGAACCCATCAATGGTATACTCTGTTTGGGACATAAGGTCAACAATGGTGTTTGCTTTGGTGACTCAGGCGGCCCGGCTGCTTACAACGGTAAGTTGGTAGGTGTTGCCAATTTTGTGGCGTATACCTGTGGTGCTAAAGATCCTGATGGTTATGCCAGCGTTTTCGAACATCTGAATTGGATAAAGCGAAATGCACATTTGTGAATGGTGAACTGAGAAATTAAACAAAAACAAAAAAATGCTATAAAAACTAAAATAAAAATTACTTCCTTTGGTGCAAGTCTTGGTTTTAAGTTCTCTACTCAACTTGATAATTTCTTCTTCTTCTTTAATGGCGTAGTCACCGTGTAAACGATTTTAGCCGAGTTGACGGCAGCGCTTACAATAAAAACAATTTGATAATTTAAGTCCAGAAAAAAAGCTACTCCGATTTGTTGAGTCTTCACTAGATATACTCTGATTGGTGAAAAGGTAAAAGAAAGCCGTTTGTTTTTAGAAACTTCTCTACACTTTTCCTTGATTTCCCAGATTTTGTTAAAGTTTAGACGCACTGTGCTTATCAGAAATTTCCGCCTAGGATATTGTTGATTACCAAAATCTTTAAGCTCGACTAAGTAATGTTTATTCTTTACAGCGAAATGTGAAGACTGAATTGAAAAATAATCAGATGAAGGGGTGGGTCAAAATATAGGTTGGTAATATAGGATGCACCCTTTCAGCAGACTTAGAAAGTGGCGGGAGGCTCTTTGTACTTCATATATTAAAGTGCTAATACTTTTCTTAATACTGTTCACACAGACACTCAATTAGCTAATTGAGAGCATTTCAGTTAATATACCCCTAATTTCAACAAATTTGGCCACAGACATGCACTCCTGTGAAGTATATTTAATGAGAAGTGTAAAGGATATGCCACATTTCGATATAAAAAAAATATAAATAATACAATTAAGTGACGTAAGTACTCAATACTAACCGAGTCTAATTAGTTTGTTATTTCTATCGATTGAATGTGCAATTATTTTGCCTCAGGTATGATGTTGATTTCTCCTCTAATCATAGTATAGAAAAAATATCCATTTTACAAGGAGTAGAACCCATTTGTGAGAGGGAATAACATGAATATTGCTATTCAACTCTCTGCCTTCTTCAACAGACTTTCTCAGCTAACAATTGTTTTAGAAAACTTTGTGTTTACGAACATCTTCAATGACGATGTGATTAATCTGTAATTTATTCTGTATTCCCAGTGTAAGTATAATCCAAATACTGAGTGTCTTGAAAGTTGAGCATACAAATCTAAGAAATCTTAAAATCTTCCCTGACCGCAATTTTCTCAATCGTAACATCTACATTATATTCCATTGGCTGTGCATGCGAACCAATGGCGTCTGTTATTAGAGCGTCACATTCTATCTCATTACGTTTCTCCACTGAGTTCCACTTCGACGCTCTTTCTCTTCAGTAACAGGAACTGGATTCCCAATGATGTCGTTTAACGGTACAAAACCCATGGGCTGTCCAGTGATATACGTTTTACATATTCTTCCAGCTTTTCCAGTACGACCTGATTTCCTTCTGCCGCTCCTGCGTTTACCAGCAACAACTTCCATCACTTCATCAGACGACCACTCTAACACTAGAGTCTCTATTTCGTCTAAGCAGTCGTTTGCAATTCTGTCTTTGAATTACTTATTTAATATATTTTTTATATTTTTATTTTATTTTTTTTTATATTATTTATTTGAATTTTTTTTATTTTATGTTATTTTATTTCATTTTATAAAATTTTTAAATTTTCAAAATTTAATTTAAATTTGTTTTGTTTCATTTTATTTTGTCATAATTTTTTATTGTTTTATTTAATTTAATTTAATTTTTTTCCTTTTCACTTTATTAATTTTAATATAACCTAATTTTTTTTTATTTACTTTATTTTATTTTCGTTTATGTAATTGTTTTTAATTTTTTTTCTATTTGCTTTTTAATTATTATTATTTTTTGCTTTATTTCTTTATTTCTTTTCAATTTATTTCAAATCGTCTCAAATTTATTTTAATCATTTAATTTTGATTTATATAATATAATTTTATTTTATGTTTTATTATTTTTTCATTTTCCTAATTTTTTTATTTTTTTATTATTTTAATCATTTTTTTGTTTTATTTTATTATGTTTTATTTCATTTTTTATTCAAATTTGTATCAACTTTTTATTCAATTATTAATTTAGTTGGAGTAAAATAGTAAGTTAATTTTTCTAATTGCGGTCGCGCCTTGTCAGGGAATGTCAATTTCCCCGTGTGCATTTCTGACATGAAAATAAAAGCTTCACATCCATCCATAAAAAATTCATTAGCCGTTCGGAGGCACCTTGTTTTAAACAGGAGGGACCTCTGGCTGGAAACACATTAAGCATCACACCACATCCACACCACCATGACAATACCAGAACAGGGTATCAAAATTGGCTTGATTAATTCTTGGTCACCACGTTGGCGCAGTACTTTTGGAATGAAATACACAAATTACCAGGTGTCCGTGCAGTTGAAAGGCTCACATATTTGTGACGGCTTGTTGGTGAACAGAATAGTCTAGACATTTTCAAAATGTAAGCATTTCAATGATCCAAGTGCCTTATTTCTACGTATATTAGTGCCAGGTAATTACTAACTTTTTTCCATTACAGCTATCCAGCTAGTTATCTCTCAGTTCGTGCGGGCTCTAATCGAAAACTTTCGGGCGGTGTTCTAGTGAACGTACAAGATTTAGTTATGAATGAGGATTTTGACTTATCTCTGCATGATCTCGCCGTGCTACATTTGAAATCACCACTCACTTATTCCAACACGATTAAAGCCATTCCTTTGACCACCACTGAAGTGCCCCCCGGCGCTCCTGTGATCATCTCCGGTTGGGGTGCCCCTTCAACTAAAGGTAGACCAGTAGCAAATTTGCAATGGAACACTGTTACGGCATTGTCGCGCTCACAATGCGGAAAAGCAATCAATGAACCCAGCAATACTATACTCTGTTTGGGACATAAGGTCAACAATGGTGCTTGCTTTGGTGACTCTGGTGGCCCGGGTGCCTACAGGGGTAGCTTGATAGGCATTGCCAGTTTTGTGAGGTCCGGTTGTGGTACCACTAATCCCGATGGATATACCAGCGTTTTCCAACATCTGAATTGAATCAGGCGACATGCACATTTGTGAATGGCGAACTGAGAAATTAAGCACACAAAAAAAAAAATACTACAAAAATATAAAATGAAAATTATTTCTTTTCACACTTTTGTCTATGTTGTTAACTAAAATCTCCTATTCGACGTTGATAACATCTGTTTTCTCAAGATTTTCAATAAAATAAACATTTCGACGCAACACCAAATCTCGTTTAAACTTGTCGTAAAGACGATATGCTTTCGAAGTTTCCGAATATCCCACCATTTTATAATCTTCCCCTTTCCTGCGAAACTTTTTACTTTGTGTTTTATCGAATGCAATAGCGGTAGATCCAAAAATTCTCAAATGTCTACCGTCAGGCTTCGCACCCATCCATACCTCATATGGAGTCGTGTTTACCAATAAGATCGATTTCTTATGTAGACTGCGCATGCAATGGCTTCTGCCCAAAGTGCTTCGTGCATTTTGTTGAGGAGTATAAGGGACCGTTAACTATCTCTTCATACCATTTCTCTCAAATTCGGCGTTCATGTCCTCCGTCGCGTTATCGCTTCTCAGAATTTTTAATTTACAACCTGTTTGACGCTCAACCATGGTCACGTAGCTCTTGAAAACATCAAACACTTCGGAATTGCTTTTGATAAAATAAGCGTGACCGTATGTATATATGTATCTACTCTTGCTTTGCCGAACACTTAATTTTCAGGAAAATTATACAGCTCTCATTACAGCCATTCGCCACAGCTTTTCCTACTGAGATTAAATTACACTGGAGCTCAGGTACGTATAACACTTCTCTCAAAACGAATTTGTTGCCAGTCATATTCAGCAAGACACTCCCACGACCGATGGACTTTAAAGTTTTACCATCTGCAGTCTCAATTACTTCGCTGTGTGACTCAAACGTATCAAATATTTCCCGATGAGCACACATATGAGTTTATATGAGTTGAACCTCCACTATCTAAACACCATGAGAAAACCCTCAAACCATTATTGGTTCCAACAAATGCTGCGAACGAATTCGCTCTTGATTTATTACTTTGGATATACGTCATCTTTGGCTATACTTTGTATGACTGTTCCGCTTCTTTCTCTGCACTACGCTGCGTAATGCCATTTTACTCAGCATTTGTAACCTTTAACGTTGCTGTTTTTCACATCTCGCTTTGACCCAGTATTACTTTTGTTTTCGTTTTAAGTATTTTCGTCATGCGTTACAAAAGTCTGAGTATTCTCGAAGTTTCGCTCGTTGTCCTCGCGGCTGGAAAACTCTTCAAAGAGTTTAATTTTAAGAAAATTCAGCCTTATTCTGCATTTCGCCTCGAATCGAAATTTTCTCCGTTCCGCGGATTTGGTATTCTGCGTGACGTTCCGTTTCGATCAATTTTCGAAACTTTCTATTCTATCCAATTCTATGTATTCCGCATTTCGATCGTAGCTACGTTTTTGTACGTTGTAATTTAGTTGGCGGAGATTGTTCGACGGTATATTTTCGTGTACTTAAACAGTTTTACGTGTTAATGATGCTTTTTGATAGAACACAAGAGCAACATGAAAAATTAGAGAGTTTTGAAATAACATTGCCGACACACTCTTATGTTATAAACTGCAACAACTCTGTGTTGGTAACAGCATTACGCAAAATATCGCAAATCAGCTACTACTCGTTTAGGTGGAGATAACCATGCCAAAGCGCTTTATTGAGTATCTTGTGAAAAAATATCCAGGGCATACATATGTACGTGAAAGCAATTACAAGTTCAATTTCTTAAAATTCATCACTCATCTTTAATGGATGACACTTGTCCCTCAATCCTCATGAAATATCGCCGAGGCTCTTGATTCCATTTAACGTTAAAACCAAATTCTTTTTATATATATTTGAATTGTACAAAAATTGTTTGCAATTTTTTGCTTTGTTCTGTTTTAATTTCACACATTCACATGGAACCAGCTGATTTCGAAAATGTATACTCTCTTCCACTTCTTCTTTCGATTCGATCGTAATTTAGAATATCTAATTACGATTGCGGCGGAAGGGACAGCGGGAATGTAATCGAAATGTAGGATAGCGATTTACGCGATTCTAATGCTACAACAAAATTTCACGCGAATTCAGTAGGCTGGACAACAACATTATTGAACGAAATTCCGTTTTCCGACAATTTATCAGCTGCATCGCTAAAGTTCATTATGTGCTGTTGTATGTTGTCACCCTTCTTTCATGCGAAGATTTAGTAGCTTTCGGAATAATGTTACTTTCCTAACAATACTAATTGGCTCATGTATTTCCTTAAACACTTTACAAATTTCTTTGGCAGTAGTACATTCCTCTGCGCAGATAAAATTAAAACTGGCATCGCTCTGTCGTTTTTGCTGCTCCACTCCAAACAAACCTTCTACGTCTGCTGGTTTCACCAGTTCTCCAGATGTTACCGTCCACAATTCTTGATGGATTAGAACGCACCATCATCACGTATCATAATTTATATAGAAATATTATTGATTTAATATTTAATTCTCAGGTAAGGGCTGGGCCCATTACCTATTAACATATACTTCTACTGCGAAAGGAATAAACGACGAACTGTATCGGTTGAACGATTGAACGTAACTACTCATTTATTCAAGTTAAGTTGCTATAAAGCAGGGAAGTTAAATTCAAGTTAAGTCATAGCAACAGAGATGCATTGAAAATGAATTTGTGTTAATGCACTTACAACATTATTTAGTAAAAAATTAGATTAATTCTTTTAATTGCTGTCTCCGAGTGCGTTTCTGACATGAAAATAAAAACTTCACATCCATCCATCAAAAATCCATTAGCCGTTCGGAGGCACCTTGTTGTAAACAGGAGGGACCTCTGGCTAGAAACACATTAAGAATCACGGCACACTCTCATGACAATACCAGAATAGGTTATCAAAATTGCCTTGATTAATTCTTGGCCACCAAGCCAGGGCATTTCTTTTGGGATGAAATAAACAAATTGCCCAGAAAGATAAGAAAATGTTATAGCTTCAGATGGGCAATTCTTTGAATAATACTATTGTAAATGTTTTACTTACATTTTGGAAAAAAAATGGCAAGATCCAATCAAATATAATTCAATTCCCTACAGTCACGATTTGGGTAAATCTATTTCTTCGCTAACGACTTGTAGTGATTGAAAATGATAAGGAGTAATTTGTATGCCAATATAATGAAGCCGATTATAATATAAACAGGAACTTCGGCACCTAATTGGTATTCAGTTCATGCCACGCCACCTATTAGCAAGTCGAGATGTCGAAAGTAGTGTCATTTATACTACCCGTTTGCCTTGTACTCGTGTTCTTGGCTAACGTTAGATCACAAATTCTTCCACAAATTGTTGGTGGAAGGAATGCCGCTGAGGGTCAATTCCCTTATCAAGTGTCCGTGCAGTTGAATGGCTCACATTTTTGTGGCGGTTCGATCATCAATCGTCAATACATTCTAACAGCTGCACATTGTATGGGTTATCTGGATAAGAAAGGAAAATTCAATGCGTAAGCATTTCAATGATCCAAATGCCTTATTTCTACGTATATGACTACCAGCTAATTATCAACTTCTTTCTATTATAGCCTTCCAGCTAAATATTTCGCAGTTCGTGCGGGCTCTAATCAACAACGTTCGGGCGGTGTTCTTGTGAATGTACAAGATTTTGTTGTGAATGAGAATTATGACACATCTTTGCATGATCTCGCCATGCTACGGTTGAAAACATCACTCACTTATTCCAACACGATTAAAGCCATTCCTATGACCACCACTGAAGTGCTCCCCGGCGCTCCTGTGCTCATCTCCGGTTGGGGTGCCCCTTCAACTAACGGTAGAATAGTAGCAAATTTGCAATGGAACACTGCTACGGCATTGTCGCGCTCACAATGCGCGAAAGCAATCAATGAAACCAGCAATGCTGTACTCTGTTTGGGACATAAGGTCAAAAATGGTTCTTGCTTTGGTGACTCTGGTGGTCCGGCTACCTTCAGGGGTAAGCTGATAGGCGTTGCCAGTTTTGTGATGTTTTCTTGTGGTAACAGTTATCCCGATGGTTATGTCAGCGTTTTCGTACATCTGAATTGGATAAAGCGACATGCACATTTGTGAATGGTGAACTGAGAAATTAAACAAAAACAAAAAAATGCTATAAAAACTAAAATAAAAATTACTTCCTTTGGTGCAAGTCTTGGTTTTAAGTTCTCTACTCAACTTGATAATTTCTTCTTCTTCTTTAATGGCGTAGTCACCGTGTAAACGATTTTAGCCGAGTTGACGTCAGCGCTTACAATAAAAACAATTTGATAATTTAAGTCCAGAAAAAACGCTACTCAGATTTGTTGAGTCTTCACTGGACATACTCTGATTGGTGAAAAGGTAAAGGAAAGCCGTTTGTTTTTAGAAACTTCTCTACACTTTTTCTTGATTTCCCAGATTTTGCCAAAGTTTAGACGCACTGTCCTAATCAGAAATTTTCGCCTAGAATATTGTTAATTATCAACGTCCTTCAGCTCGACTAAGTAATGTTTATTCCTTACAGCGAAATGTGAAGACTGAATTGAAAAATATTCAGATGAAGAGGTGGATTATAGGTTGGTAATATAGGATGCACCCTTTCAGCAGACTTAGAAAGTGGCGGGAGGCTCTTTGTATTATACATATATATTAAAGTGCTAATACTTCTCTTAATACTGTTCACACAGACAATCAATTAGCTAATTGAGAGCATTTCAGTAAATATACCCCTAATTTCAACAGATTTGGCCACAGACATGCACTCCTGCGAAGTATATTTAATGAGAAGTGTAAAGGATATGCCACTTTTCGATAAAAAAAAAATAATATAAATGTTTGCAGAGGCTAGCGAAACATACAGCTAACTGACGTAAGTACTCAATACTAACCGAGTCTAATTAGTTGGTTATTTCTATCGATTGAATATGCAATTGTTTTGCCTCAGGTATGATGTTGATTTCTCCGCCTCTAATCATAGTGTAGAAAAAATATCCATTTGCCTTCTTGGTTTTGACCGTAAATTGACTTTCTCAGCTTACAATTGTTTTAGAAAACTTTGTGTTTACGAACATCTGCGACGACGATGTGATTTTTATTTAATTTTATTTTGTTGTATTTCTTTTCAATTTATTTTAGTTATATTTATTTCAATTCATATAAAATTTATTTTAATCCTTTAATTAAAATTTATATTATTTAATTTTATTTTATATTTTATTATTTTTTTTTTTTTCTTGTATATTCTTTATTTTTTTTTTTGTTTTTATTTTTTTTTTATAATTTATTTTGTTTTATTAAATTTTTTTATTCAATTTCGTTCCATTTGATTGATTTAGTTGAAATAAAATATTAAATTCTTCTAATGGCGGTCGCACCTCATCAGGGATTGCCAACTTCTCCGAGTGCATTTCTGACATGAAAATAAAAGCTTCGGAGGCATCTTGTTGTAAACAGGAGGGACCTCTGGCTGGAAACACTTTAAGAATCACACCACACTATTATGAAAATACCAGTATAGGGTACCGAAATTGGGTTGATCAATTCTTTAGCGTCAAGCTGATACAATGCTTTTGGGATGAAATACACATACTGCTAGAAAAATGGGAAAATGTAATAGCTTCAGATGGGCAATGCTTTGAATAATACTATTTTAAATGTTTTACTTAAATTTTGAAAAAAAGGTGACACGAATGAAGTTATAGACCCAATAAAAATATAATTCAATTGACTGCAGTCACGATTTGGGTAAACCTATTTCTTCGCTAATGACTTGTAGTGATTGAAAATGATAAGGAGTAATTTGTATGCCAATCTAATGAAGTCGATTACAATATAAAAGGGGACTTCGGCGACTAGTTGGTATTCAGTTCGTGTCACGCCATCTACTAGCAAGTCGATATGTCGAAAGTAGTGTCATTTATACTACCCGTTTGCCTTGTACTCGTGTCCTTGGCTAACGTTAAGCCACAAATTCTTCCACAAATTGTTGGTGGAAGGAATGGCGCTCAGGCTCAATTCCCCTATCAAGTGTCTGTGCAGTTGAATGGCGCACATCTTTGTGGTGGCTCGATCATCGGTCGTCAATACATTCTAACAGCTGCACATTGTGTGGGTGATCTGGATAATAATGGCAAATTGAAAGTGTAAGCATTTCAATGTTCCAGTTACCATATTCCTATGCATATTAGTACCAGATAATTATCAACTTTTTTCTATTATAGCTATCCAGCTAGTTATCTCTCAGTTCGTGCGGGATCTACTCTTCATCGTTCGGGCGGTGTTCTTGTGAAGGTACAAGATTTTGTTGCGAATGAGAATTTTGGCAACTTTTTGCATGATCTCGCTGTGCTACATTTGAAAACACCACTCACATATTCCAACACGATTAAAGCCATTCCTTTGACTACCACTGCAGTGCCCCCCGGCGCTCCTGTGATCATCTCCGGTTGGGGTGCCCCTTCAACTAACGGTAGAATAGTAGCAAATTTGCAATGGAACACTGTTACGGCATTGTCGCGCTCACAATGCGCGAAAGCAATCAATGAAACCAGCAATGCTGTACTCTGTTTGGGACATAAGGTCAACAATGGTGCTTGCGTTGGTGACTCTGGTGGCCCGGCTGCCTACAGGGGTAGGTTGATAGGCGTTGCCAGTTTTGTGGGTGAAACCTGTGGTGCTACTGATCCCGATGGTTATGCCAGCGTTTTCACACATCTGAGTTGGATCAGGCGACATGCACATTTGTGAATGGCGAACTGAGAAGTTAAAAAAAAAAAAAAAAAAAAAGTTACCTTCTTTGGTGCAAGCTTTGAATTTAAGCTCTCTATTCAACATGATAATTTCTTCTTCTTCTTTAATGACGTAGTCACCGTGTAAACGATTTTAGCAGGGTTGACAGCAGCGCTTACAATAAAAACAATTTTATAAACCAGAAAAAACGTTACTCAGATTTGTTGAGTCTTCACTGGACATACTCTGATTGGTGAGAAGGAAATTTTGTTTGTTTTTAGAAACTTCTCTTCACTTTTCCTTGTGCTAATACTTTTCTTAATACTGTTCACACAGACAATCAATTAGCTAATTGAGAGCATTTCAGTAAATAAACATCTAATTTCAACAAATTTGGCCACAGACATGCACTTCTGTTAAGTATATTTAATGAGAAGTATAAAGGATATGCCACATTTCGATAAAAATATAAATGGGTAATAAATGAGGTTGCAGAGGCTAGCGAAACTTACAGCTAAATGACGCAAGTACTCAATACTAAGCGAGTCTAATTAGTTGCTTTTGCTATTGATTGAATGTGCAATTGTTTAACCTCAGGTATGATGTTGAGTTCTCCGCCGCTAATCATAGTATACAAAAAAAAAATCCATTTTACAAAGAGTAGAACCCACTTGTGACAGAGAATAACAGGAATATTGCTATTCAACTCTCTGCCTGCTTGGTTTTGACCAAAATAATTTGACTTTCTCAGCGTTTTTTTAGAAAACTTAGTGTTTACGAACATCTCCGACGACGATGTGACTAATTTGTAATTTATTCTGTATTCCCAGTGTAAGTGTAATCCAAATACTGAGTGTCTTGCAACTGGAGCATACACATCTAAAAAATCTTAAAATCTTCGCTGACCGCAGTCTTCTCAATCATAACATCTGCATTATCTTCGATTGTAGAAGCCCATTCATAGTCAATGGTGTCTGTCATTAGAGCGTCATATGCTATGTCATTACGTTTGCGCACTTCGACGCTCTTTCTCTTCAGTAACAGGAACTGGTTTCACTATGATGTCGTTTAACATTTCAAGACCCATGGGCTGTTCAGTGATATACGTTTTATTTATTCTTCCAGGTTTACCAGTAAGACTTGGTTGCCTTCAGCCTCTCTTGCGTTTACCAGCAACAACATCCACCATTTCATCAGACGACCACTCTAACTCTAGAGTCTCTATTTCGTCTCATCAGTCGTTTGCATTTCTGTCTTAGAATTACTCATTTAATATAATTTTTTATTTTTGTTTCTATTTATTTGATTTTAGTTTATTTTATGTTATTTTATTTTTTTATATTAAATTTTTAAAATTTCATTTTAATTTGTTTTGTTTCATTTTATTTTATTAAATTTTATTTAATTGAATTTTTTTATCTTTTTTATTTCACTTTATTTTATTTATTAATTTAATTTATTTTTAATTTGCTTTATTTATTTTTATCATATTTTATTATATTTGCTTTTTATTTAATTTTATTAGTTTTGTTATTTTATTTGATTTTGCTATATTTATTTTCAATTTTTTTTTATATTAATTTCAAATAATATAAAATTTATTTTAATCCTTTAATTTAAATTTATATTCAATAGTTTTATTTTATATATTTTAATTTTTTTAATTTTCTTTTATATTCTTTAATAATTTTTCTGTTTTATTTTATCATGTTTTATTTACTTTTATTTATTTAGTTTTTTTTTTTTCCATTTGGTTGATTTAGTTGAAATAAAATATTAAGTTAATTTTTCTAATTGCGGTCGCACCTTGTCAGGGAATGTCAATTTCCCCGTGTGCATTTCTGACATGAAAATAAAAGCTTCACATCCATCCATAAAAAATCCATCAGCCGTTCGGAGGCATCTTGTTTTAAACAGGAGGGACCTCTGGCTGGTAACACATTAAGAATCACACCAGACTATTATGAAAATACCAGTATAGGGCACAAAATTGGGTTGATTAATTCCTTACCGTCAAGCTGGCGCATTGCTTTTGGGATGAAATACACATACTGCTAGAAAAATGGGAAAATGTTATAGCTTCAAAAAAGGTGGCACGAATGAAGTTATAGACCCAATAAAAATACAATTTAATTGACTGCGGTCACGATTTGGGTAAACCTATTTCTTCGCTAACGACTTGTAGTGATTGAAAATGATAAGGAGTAATTTGTATGCCAATATAATGAAGCCGATTACAATATAAAAGGGGACTTCGGCGACTAGCTGGTATTCAGTTCGTGCCACGCCACCTACTAGCAAGTCGAGATGTCGAAAGTAGTGTCATTTATACTCCCCGTTTGCCTTGTACTCGTGTCCTTGGCTAACGTTAGGTCACAAATTCTTCCAGATATTGTTGGTGGAAGGCCTGCCGCTGCAGGTCAATTCCCTTATCAAGTGTCCGTGCAGTTGAATGGCTCACATATTTGTGGCGGCTCGATCATCAGTCCTCAATACATTCTAACAGCTGCACATTGTGTTGGTGAACAGAATAGGCTAGGCATTTTCAAAATGTAAGCATTTCAGTAATCCAAGTGCCTTATTTCTACGTATATTAGTACCATGTAATTACTAACTTTTTTCCATTACAGCTATCCAGCTAGTTATCTCTCAGTTCGTGCGGGCTCTAATCAAAAACTTTCGGGCGGTGTTCTAGTGAACGTACAAGATTTCGTTATGAATGAGGATTTTGACTTATCTCTGCATGATCTCGCCGTGCTACATTTGAAAACACCACTCACTTATTCCAACACGATTAAAGCCATTCCTTTGACCACCACTGAAGTGCCCCCCGGCGCTCCTGTGATCATCTCCGGTTGGGGTGCCCCTTCAACTAAAGGTAGACCAGTAGCAAATTTGCAATGGAACACTGTTACGGCATTGTCGCGCTCACAATGCGCAAAAGCAATCAATGAACCCAGCAATACTATACTCTGTTTGGGACATAAGGTCAACAATGGTGCTTGCTTTGGTGACTCTGGTGGCCCGGGTGCCTACAGGGGTAGCTTGATAGGCATTGCCAGTTTTGTGAGGTCCGGTTGTGGTACCACTAATCCCGATGGATATACCAGCGTTTTCCAACATCTGAATTGGATCAGGCGACATGCACATTTGTGAATGGCGAACTGAGAAATTAAGCACACAAAAAAAAAAAATACTACAAAAATATAAAATGAAAATTATTTCTTTTCACACTTTTGTCTATGTTGTTAACTAAAATCTCCTATTCGACGTTGATAACATCTGTTTTCTCAAGATTTTCAATAAAATAAACATTTCGACGCAACACCAAATCTCGTTTAAACTTGTCGTAAAGACGATATGCTTCCGAAGTTTCCGAATATCCCACCATTTTATAATCTTCCCCTTTCCTGCGAAACTTTTTACTTTGTGTTTTATCGAATGCAATAGCGGTAGATCCAAAAATTCTCAAATGTCTGCCGTCGGGCTTCGCACCCATCCATACCTCATATGGAGTCGTGTTTACCAATAAGATCGATTTCTTATGTAGACTGCGCATGCAATGGCTTCTGCCCAAAGTGTTTCGTGCATTTTGTTGAGGAGTATAAGGGACCGTTTATCAGAGAACTTATAACAACGAGAAGGTGCAATTGACTTTTGGATTATAAGTTCGATTGAAACTTGTGCGGAGTTAGAAAATCACGGTAAAGGGATTCACCACTCTGTTAAATTTTGCCTGTTAAACTAACAGAATTATGTAAACTGAATGCTTAATATAGTACATAATAATAAAACCAATCAAAATATAATGATAATCAAACTATTTATTATTTTTTTATTTCTTAAATATTTCAGAAACTATTTCAAAAACGACATATATAAAGTTTATGTTTTTGTATTCAATGTAAAATGTAGTTTTTATGATTACAAAAAAAAAATTAAAATAAAAAATAAATAAAATAATTATTTTGAATTATAATGTGATATTCAATGAATAATGATAAAAATAAAATAAAAATTAATAACATAATTATTTGGAATTATAATATGGCACGAGCGAAAGGAATTTGAACTTGCGCCAAAAGTGAAAACACCAAAGATTGCAAGCAAATAGCACTCGCGCTATACAAGCTCCGTTGACTTAACGAAATCTCTACATATTCTACCGAAATACAGAATAGAAAATTGATTCTTCTTCTTAGCTGAGTAAACATACGAATATATTCTCCCATCGCGGATGCTTCGTCTATAAACGACTTCGCTAATATACAAGATGCTTGTTGAAGAGCTGCGCGCGGGGAGAGGTATTGCTTGTCCATATGTGCTTTGTTGACGATGCGCTTGCGTTTATGTACATTAAGAATTTTTTCGCATGTTTTACTAGGAACCGTTGAGTATACGCACATGAATTGATATGTATGTATGTACATACATACGTTTATTTGTTTATGCGTACACATCCAGCAAGAATATCATTACCATGACAACGCTATTGTATTGGCCGCTAGTTAAAATTGCAAAAAATGCCCTTTTCATGGCAAAAGCACCCATCCCCCTTCGAGCGACTCTTCCACAAACCAAAATGCCAAAAATTAGAAGTTGAAGAATTTTGTGTCTTCACTGGACAATTTTTAGCAATTTTGCCATCGTCATCATCCTCGGCTTGTGGACAGAGGAGCTCGCGGGTAGACAAGGAATTTCTTGCTGGGCAATATGAGGTAATAAGCGAACAGCAAAATATAGCAACACGATGTCGATTTCCTTGATTTGAGCAGACGAAGTGAATTTTTTGTCGAAGTCAAAACTTATTGACGGCACTTGAATGCTACGGATTGAAGGGAAAAGGGCATGCAACTGAATGTTGTTGTTGCATAAGCTATTTGCTATAAGTAGTAAAAGCAACAAAACCAACTACCGCATGCAAACCCTCCTTCCTTCTACTCTTCATCAACGAACAGTTTCCTCAAGCGATGTAAAAAATTTTAACAAATACCAAAAATTAATGTTGAGTTGATGATGATGTGAAAACACATACATTCATGCATTTTAATACGTATACGCCAAACATATACAATCTTAATAATGCGAATGCCTCCTTCCTTCTTTCAACCCGCCATCCACAAACATCTTCTCCGCCGCGATGGCAAAAATCACAAAAATTAGAAATTCAAGTTGATCTGAAGTTGAAGACACATACATACATTCAAAAGTACTTACATATGTATATGTATACGAAAAACACATCCATACAAAAGTGCATGTCAACTTCTTTCCTCTGTGCCCCGTCATCCACAAGCATTTCTTGGCGACTATTGAAAAATCTGCCAATTTAACAAAATTAAAATGCGAAAAAGGAGCGAGGATTTGAACTCATGGTACTTTTGTCGTTTCCCAGCGCAAGGCAGCAGCTTACTTCATATTGAGGTAACAGGTTGTTATAAGTTCTCTGAATGTATTCTCTCTTCGTCTTCTTCTTTCGATTCGATCGTAACTCAGATTACCTAATTACGATTGTGGCGGAGCGGAGAGCGGGAACGTAATCGAAATGTAGAATAGCTCTGATTAAAATTTGGCAGTTGATTACGCGATTCTTAGGCTACAACAAAATTATCACACGAATTCAGTAGGCTGGACAACAACATTATTGAACGAAATTCCGTTTTCCGACAATTTATCAGCTGCATTGCTAAAGTTCATTATGTGCTGTTGTATGTTGTCACCCTCCTTTCATGCGCAGATTTAGTAGCTTTCGGAATAATGTTACTTTCCTAATAATACTAATTGGCTCATGTATTTCCTTAAACACCTTACAAATTTCTTTGGCAGTAGTACATTCCTCTGCGCAGATAAAATTAAAACTGGCATCGCTCTGTCGTTTTTGTTGCTCCACTCCAACCAAACCTTCTACGTTTGCTGGTTCCACCAGTTCTCCAGATGTTACCGTCCACAATTCTTGGTGGATTAGAACGCACCATCATCACGTATCATAATTTATATAGAAATATTATTGATTTAATATTTAATTCTCAGGTAAGGGCTGGGCCCATTACCTATTAACATATACTTCTACTGCGAAAGGAATAAACGACGAACTGTATCGGTTGAACGATTGAACGTAACTACTCATTTATTCAAGTTAAGTTGCTATAAAGCAGGGAAGTTAAATTCAAGTTAAGTCATAGCAACAGAGATGCATTGAAAATGAATTTGTGTTAATGCACTTACAACATTATTTAGTAAAAAATTAGATTAATTCTTTTAATTGCTGTCTCCGAGTGCGTTTCTGACATGAAAATAAAAACTTCACATCCATCCATCAAAACTCCATTAGCCGTTCGGAGGCACCTTGTTGTTAACAGGAGGGACCTCTGGCTAGAAACACATTAAGAATCACGGCACACTCTCATGACAATACCAGAATAGGTTATCAAAATTGCCTTGATTAATTCTTGGCCACCAAGTTGGCGCAGTACTTTTGGGATGAAATAAACAAATTGCCCAGAAAGATAAGAAAATGTGATAGCTTCAGATGGGCAATGCTTTGAATAATACTATTGTAAATGTTTTACATAATTCTTGAAAAAAGAGCGGCACGAATGAAGTTATAGACCCAATAAAATGTAATTAAATTCCCTACAGTCACGATTTGTGTAAATCTATTTCTTCGCTAATGACTTGTGGTGATTGAAAATGATAAGGAGTAATTTGTATGCCGATCTAATGAAGCCGATTACAATATAAAATGGGATTTCAGCAACACGTTGGTATTCAGTTCGTGCCACGCCACCTACTAACAAGTCGATATGTCGAAAGTAGTGTCATTTATACTACCCGTTTGCCTTGTACTCGTGTTCTTGGCTAACGTTAGATCACAAATTCTTCCACAAATTGTTGGTGGAAGGAATGCCGCTGAGGGTCAATTCCCTTATCAAGTGGCCTTGAATTTCAATGGCACAATTATTTGTGGCGGTTCGATCATCAATCGTCAATACATTCTAACAGCTGCACATTGTATGGGTGATCTGGATAATAATGGCAAATTCAAAGTGTAAGCATTTCAATAATCCAAATACCTTATTTCTTCGTATGTATATGACTACCAGCTAATTATCAACTTCTTCCCATCATAGCTATCCAGCTAAATATTTCTCAGTTCGTGCGGGCTCTACACGATATACTTCGGGCGGTGTTCTAGTGAACGTGCAAGATTTTGTTGTGAATGAGAATTATGACACATCTTTGCATGATCTCGCCATGCTACGGTTGAAAACACCACTCACTTATTCCAACACGATCAAAGCCATTCCTTTGACCACCACTGAAGTGCCCCCCGGAGCTCCTGTGATCATCTCCGGTTGGGGTTCCCGTTCAACTAACGGTACCGTGGTAACAAATTTGCAATGGAACACTGTTACGGCATTGTCGCGCTCACAATGCGTGAAAGCAATCAATCAAACCAGCAATGCTGTACTCTGTTTGGCACATAAGCTCAAAAATGGTTCTTGCTTTGGTGACTCTGGTGGTCCGGCTACCTACAGGGGTAAGCTGATAGGCATTGCCAGTTTTGTGATGACCAATTGTGGCACCATTTTTCCTGATGGTTATGTCAGCGTTTTCGTACATCGGAACTGGATCAGACAACATGCACGTTGAACTGAGAAATTAAACAAAAACAAAAAAAAATGCTAAAAAAATATAAAATTAAAATTATTTCTTTTCACAATTTTGTCTATGTTGTTAAATAAAATCTCCTATTCGACGTTGATAACATCTGTTTTCTCAAAATTTTCAATAAAATAAACATTTCGACGCAACACCAAATCCCGTTTAAACATGTCGTAAAGACGATATGCTTCCGAAGTTTCCGAATATCCCACCATTTTATAATCTTCCCCGTTCCTGCGAAACTTTTTTGTGTATTATCGAATGCAATAGCGGTAGATCCAAAAATTCTAAAATGTCTACCGTCGGGCTTCGCACCCATCCATACCTCATATGGAGTCGTGTTTACCAATGAAATCGATTTCTTATGTAGACTGCGCATGCAATGGCTTTTGCCCAAAATGCTTCGTGCATTTTGTTGATGAGTATAAGGTACCGTTAACTGTCTCTTTATACCATTTCTCTCTAATTCGGTGTTTATGTACTCCGTCGCATTATCGTTTCTCAGAATTTTTAATTTACAACCTGTTTGGCGCTCAGCCATGGTCACGTAGCTCTTGAAAACATCAAACACTTGGTAATTGCTTTTGATAAAATAAGCGTGAACATACAGTGGGGGATAAAAGTCTACAAATACCGCCTGTATTCGTTGTTTGGAAAGTACTATCACTTTGCTGAAAAATGTAGGTATACAGTTTTATTTTAAATCCTTTCTAATCACATTTATTAAAACAAATCCATTCTCTAACATAAAATAAGACAATTATGGTGGAAAAACGAAAAAATGTCCTTGAAAAAGGTGTACAAACACCACAGGTTTACTAGCAGTTACATATGTCGATATGCTGTGTTGTTAAGGCGGTTAAGTACCATTTATTTTTACTATTTTTTTTTAATTATGGTTTCTCATTTGCTAGTATTGAATTTAGTTGTGGTTTAAACACATTAGCATCAACAATGGCTCCGTGAAAAGAAATATCCATTGACGCACGAGTCTTGGTTATTCAGCACAGAAAAGAGAAAAAATCTTAAGTCCACCAAAGGTAAAGATCTTTGAAACATTGAAAAAAAAAATGGATCCGTCGAGAAAAAAGCCGCGTGTTGGCCGCCCGGAGAAGTTCACTTGAAGAGATGTCAGCTTTATTCTGAAGGAAGTGAATGATGATTCTAAAGTTACTGCTCCGAAATTTGTCGAAAACATCGCAAACTGATCAAAAAAGTGTGGCCATTTAAGAACAATTCGAAGAGCTCTGAACGATAACGGCTTCCACAGTAAAATGCCACGTAAAAAGCCTCTTATATCTGAAAGAAATCGTAAACTTCGCTTGGAGCTCGCTAAAGCACATTTAAACAAGGGAATGGATTTTTGGAAAAAGTTCTTGTTTACAGACAAATCAAAGTTCAAGTGACGGAAGAGCAAAAATTTGAGGAAAAGAAAACACTGCACTTAACGCCAAAAATGTAGTACCAACAGCGACGCGTGGTGGCGGTAACGTATTAGGTTGAGGAGCGGTTGCGGTATTCGGAGTTCGAAAGTTTGTTTTTATTGAGGGTTGTTGTTGTTGTTGTTGTAGCGGCAAGCCCAGTCCCGTTTAGGGTCAGGCAAGTTTAGCTTTAGTCATCGAGGTCATCTAACGGGAGGCCCAGGAAACGTGCTGATTCGACGGGGTCGGACCAAAGGGAGAGGGGTGTTAGATGAGTCGAGTTAAGTGTGCATGCAAAGAGGTGGTTAGTGTCGTGCGGGGATTCTTTGCATGCGGGACATGTATTTGACATGTCAGGGTCGAGTCTGGATAGGTAGGAGTTAAGCCTACTACAATATCCAGATCTTAATTGTGCCAGGGTTACGCGGGTCTCACGAGGCAACTCGAGCTCTTGTTCTGCGATGGGTGGTGGTTTGACTCAGAGAACACCATTCACTAGAAGAGAGTTCAAGAAGGTGTTGATGGACTCTCGGTGAATGGTGTTGATGGCCTGTCTGTACGCCGTCCTGTCCAGTGGGTCTTGTCTGTATTGCTGTATGTCGTCGCGGTAGTCAAGTACTCCTTTTTTGATGTGCCTAGGTGGTGATTCAGCTTCCAGCAGGTGCCTGTTGGGATGATCCATGCGGTAGCATCCCAGCAGGTACTGCTTACACAGCATAACATTATGCTCCTTAACTGGGAGCATAGATGCTTCACTGTGTAAGTGGTGCTCCGGCGCCATCAGGAGGTTTCCCGTCGAGGTCCGAAGGGCGGTGTTCTGGAAGGTCTGTAGCTTCTTCAGCTGCGTCGTGCTAGTCCCCGGCGTCCAAATCGGCGCAGAATAGTTTACGACCGGCAGGCCATTTGCCTTGTACGTTGCCAGCAACGTTTCTTTGTCTTTCCCCCAGGTGCTACCGGCTAGCGATTTGAGGATTTTGTTGCGGCTCTGTACTTTGGTGGCAATTGCAGTCGTATGCGGAGTGAAGGAGTGCATGCTATCGAATATTACTCCCAGTAACTTTGGGTTATTCGTGGTCGGAATTTTTACACCATCGACCTTCACATCGAGTTCTAGCCGGTACTCCTTCGTCCAGCTGGTGAAAAAGGGTGGCAGAGGATTTCGCAGGTTGTAGATGTAGATGTCGTGCAGCGAAGAAGTTGGAAAGGACGGCGAGGTAGCTGTTTACTGAAGAACAAAGGCTATCAATATCCTGGCCAAACGCCAAAATCGAACAGTCATCGGCGTATGAGATCAGCGAGACGCCCTCAGGTGGTGGAGGGAGCCTCGAGATGTAAAAGTTAAACAGCATTGGGGAGAGGACACCACCCTGCGGAACCCCTTGTTTAGTTTTTCGTAGCTTAGATGTTTGACCTCGAAAATCAACCGATGATCGTCGACCACTCAGGTTGTTCATGGTCCACCTCTTCAACCTAGGCGGTAATGAGGAATCCTCAATGTCCGATAGTAGCACTGAAAGATTCACTGTGTCGAAGGCATTCGACAGGTCCAGTGCTACTAGGACAGTTCGCGCACAGGGTCGATTTTGGTTGAGGCCATGAATTATCTGGGTGTTTATGGCGTTAAGTGCAGTTGTGGTGCTGTGCACTTTACGGAAGCCGTGCTGATGTGTAGCTGGGCTCAGATGGTGTGTGAGGGACGGGAGCAGCAAGGCCTCAATTGTCTTCGCTACTGGGGAAAGGAGGGATATCGGACGATATGACTCTTCTTTATTTGCGGGTTTCACCGGCTTTAGTAGCGGGACCACTCTACCCGGTTTCCACACGTCGGGTATAGTTAGGGTAGTCAGGGACAGATTGAGAAGCTTGGTGAGATATTCTGCTCCCGCTGGGCCCAAATGTTTTAGCATCAGCATGCCTATTCCGTCCGGGCCGATGGATTTGGAGGCTTTCGCCTTCCCGATAACCCCCTGAACCTCTTCCCTGGAGAAATCAAGCGTCGCGCTGGTGTTCGGAAGTTTGCGCAGACGGCGGGTTATTCGTCGTTTCCTTTTGTCGACCGAAGGGTGCAGTATAAAAAGCCGGTTAAAATAGCTCGCGCACCTCTTCGGGTCCGACGAGGCGTGATCACCGAATGAAATTTCCACCCGATCATCACGTCTCGTCGGATTTGACAACGATTTGACAGTGGTCCAGAGCTTGGTCACCCCAGAGGAGAGATTGCAGGATCTTAAGTGCTCCTCCCACTTGTTCCGCTTGTGGATGTTTACCTTGTTCCGAATCTCGGCGTTGAGTTCCCTGATACGGGGATCGCCGGGTTCGGCCAGGCGTAATGTGTCGCGCCTTGTCGCTAAAACCGCCACTTCGGTGGGGAAATTAGGGCGGATTTCCGCGATTCGACCTGCAGGTATGAAGCGGAAAATCTTTTCTGCAGGGAGTACGTTGGTGGGAGTGGGGAGAGCACTGAAGGCGTTCTCAGTAAATTCCGTGAAGCCGGGCCAGTTAGCTTTATTAAAGTTAACAAATGTCCGGTGGTCCACGGAAACGAAGTCGGGAGGCCTGTCAATCGAAATGACTATGGGCAAATGGTCCGATGCGAGTGTAATCATAGGTCGCCAATCTATGCAATTTATCAGACCAGATCTAGCTATTGTGATGTCAGGCGAGCTATGGCAGTTGCCCACAATCCTGGTGGGGGCTTCGTCATTCATTGTGCAGAATGTCGAATCGTCTATCTGTTCCGCCAGCTCCATTCCTCGACGATCATTTGACAGGCAGGAATGCCGAAGATCGTGGTGCGCGTTAAAGTCGCCCAAAACCAAACGGTTTTCGCCTCTGAGTAGCGCACCTATATCAGGACGGTATCCAACTGGGCAACTTGTAACGGGAGGAATGTATATATTAAATATTTCGAGCTCGACACCGCCTGACCGGATAGCTATGCCCTGACATTCTAGAGTAGTATCCCTGCGGTCGATGTCGCCGTCGATAAGACGATACTGCACGGTGTTGGGTAAAATGAAGGCCAAGCCTCCACCATGATCTCGTTCGCGATCTTTTCTTATAATATTATAGCCAGCCCGGCTCAGAAGATCTGAGCGGGCGCTCAGTTTGGTCTCCTGGATCGCGGCTATTGGCAGGCGTTTCCGGCTCATGGAGTCAACTATCTCGTCGATCTTTCCTTGGAGTCCGTTGCAGTTAAATTGTATTAGTCTAAAGTGTCTCGGGTGAACGTTCATAACACGGGGGCTGAGGGAGTTGTGCGTGGATCTTGTCTGTTGCAGCTGTGTAACCCGCTGTGGTAGTTGCCGCACATTGGTGGTAGTTGGCGGCTGCGTAGTATTTACAAGCGGGGGCAGACTCCTACAGCGTGGGGCAACGAATGCACTACTCCACTCACGAGTGGTGCGCAGGCCAGAGCACGACCGAAAGTGGCACCAGCCAGTGCAAGAATTGCATTTGACTGATGTCACGTTCCGCCGTACTATGGTCTGACACACGGAGCAGACTGTGAGGGGTACTAAGAGCTGTTGATTAGCCCCCGCACGGGATGTGGAGCTGAATGGTGGTGGGGGGTTGGGGTAAGTTGACTGGGGAGCTCCGATGGGCCGTGGAGGCCTGGGGGGAGTTACCCAAAGTGGGTAAGTGTGCAGAAGGCACTGCCGTATGAGCCAGAGGCGCAGCTGGGCGCTGGCAGCATGGGGCCACGTAACTCGTGGTCCACTCCCTCGGAGTCTTAAGGCCTGAACAGGTCTTAAGATGACTCCAATCATTGCAGTGGTTGCATCTAACCAAGGTGGAAGAATGGTGGAGTCGTCTTTGGCTTACGAGGCAGAAATAATCCTTCGGACCAGGATTGGTTTCTACACCAGCCCTGATGAGAAGGATTTGGAGCACGCCTGCTGCGAGATGTTGCTCCGTTGATGTACTAAAACTAAAATTACCTGATGACCTAAACGGGGTTAGGTCGCCGAAAGGGTGACAGCCCTTGGCCGGATAAAATCCGAGTCAACTCCGGTGCGTAGAACCGGCTGTCGTGGGAGTCGTTTTATTGCCTTCGGTGGACAGTTAGGAGCTTGGCGCAGGCTGGATCTTAGGACAGAATAACCTTCCAAATCATACCATATTGTTAAGGATTGGTTGCTTTATCATGCTCCAAGGCACGCACACACCACCTAAAAGTCCAGATTTGAATGTATATGAAATTTTCAGCGAAAAATTAGAAAAAATCAGATTTCCAGCACAGCATTATTCAAAGAATGTCTTATTGAAGCTTGGGATAGTATTACTCCCTCAGATTTGACAAGTTTAGTAGCTTCGATGCCACGTCGGCTTCAAGCTGTTATAGATGCAAACGGTGAACCAACTAAATACTAAAAAGAACCAGGTTACCTGATATTAACTATAGTTTTTGGGCTAAGATATGTTATGTATGTACTCTTTGTAGACTTTTGTTATTGTTGGATTTACGCTTTTTTTGTCATAGCTTTACCATTTTATGTTAAAAAATTATTTTTGTTGTTTTTTTCTGATAAGGGAAAGGAATTGAAATTAACTGTATCATTATATTTTCCAAAAAACCTTTTGGACTTTCAATTCAACGAAAACAGCGGATGTTTTTTAGACTTTTGTCCGCCACTGTATGTATGTATGTATCTACTCTTGTCATCAATCATCGTAACAAAATATTTACGATCGAAGCACCACCAATCGAAGTCTTGTTCATCACACCGCACACGTCCGTGTGCACAATGTTGTTTTTGTTTCCGAACTCTCATACGTCTTTGCAGAACACTTAATTTTCAGGAAAATTATACAGCTCTCATTACAGCCATTCGCCACAGCTTTTCCTACTGAGATTAAATTATATTGGAGCTCAGGTACGTATAACACTTCCCTCAAAACGAATTTGTTGCCAGTCATATTCAGCAAGACACTCCCACGACCGATGGACTTTAAAGTTTTACCATCTGCAATCTCAATTACTTCGCTGTGTGACTCAAACGTATCAAATATTTCCCGATGAGCACACATATGAGTTTATATGAGTTGAACATCCTAAACTATCTAAACACTATGAGAAAACCCTCAAACCATTATTGGTTGCAACAAATGCTGCGAACGAATTCGCTCTTGATTTATTATCATGGCTATGCTTTGCCTGACTGTTTTCTCTGCTTTTTGCTCGGCACTACGTTGCGTAATGACCTTCTTCGAACTTTTCGATTCTATCCAATTCTATGTATTCCGCATTTCGATCGTAGTTACGTTTTTGTACGTTATAATTTAGTTGGCGGAGAACAATTCGATTTTATATTTTCTGTACATAAATAATATAATTTTAACAAAAATGTAAGTAAAACATGATTTTGATAAATAGAAAGTCATAACGATGTCTTTTTTCAGTTTAATGTGCTTTTTGATACAACACAAAAGCAGCATGCAAAATTTAAGAGTTTTGAATTACGTTGTCGAAATAAAGTTGATTCACCTGTAAAAGACTCCATGATTTCGAGAAAGTGGTACAATAGCATTGGTACTGTTGAGTGACGAATTCCTATGTTATAATAATGTAAAAAATCGCAAATCTATTACTACTCGATTAAGTATAGATAATCATGTCAAAGTATTTGATTGAGATTCTAGCGAAAAACTATACAGGACATACTTGAAAGAATCTTTACTAAGTTTAAACTTTTTTAAATCTAAATAACTAAATTTATTATATAATATATTACGAATTAAAAGCTCAATTTCATAAAATTCATCACTCATCTGAAATGGTTAACACCTGCCTCGCAAACCTCATGAAATATCGCCGAGGCTATTTATTCCATTTAACGTTAAAAACACGATTTTATTTATATTTATTTGAGTTATGAAAAAATAGTTTGAATTTATTCGCTTTGTTTTGTTTCAATTTCACACATTCACATGGAACCAGTTGATTTCGAAAATGTATTCTCTCTTCCTCTTCTTCCTTCGATTCGATCGTAACTCAGAATACCTAATTACGATTGTGGCGGAGCGGAGAGCGGGAACGTAATCAAAATGTAGGATAGCGATTCACGTGATTCTTAGGCTACAACAAAATTTTCACAAGAGTTCAGTAGGCTAGACAACAACATTATTGAACGAAAATCCGTTTTCCGACAATTTATCAGCTGCATTGCTAAAGTTCATTATGTGCTGTTGTATGTTGTCACCCTCCTTTCATGCGCAGATTTAGTAGCTTTCGGAATAATGTTACTTTCCTAATAATACTAATTGGCTCATGTATTTCCTTAAACACTTTACAAATTTCTTTGGCAGTAGTACATTCCTCTGCGCTATTTATTTGCGAAGCATTTAGAGATAAAATTAAAACTGGCATCGCTCTGCCGTTTTTGTTGCTCCACTCCAACCAAACCTTCTACGTTTGCTGGTTCCACCAGTTCTCCAGATGTTACCGTCCACAATTCTTGGTGGATTAGAACGCACCATCATCACGTATCATAATTTATATAGAAATATTATTGATTTAATATTTAATTCTCAGGTAAGGGCTGGACCCATTACCTATTAACATATACTTATACTGCGAAAGGAATAAACGACGAACTGTATCGCAGGGAAGTTAAATTCAAGTTAAGTCATATCAACAGGGATGCGTTGAATGTGAATTTGTGTTAATGCACTTACAACATTATTTAGTAAAAAATTAGATTAATTCTTTTAATTGCTGTCTCCGAGTGCGTTTCTGACATGAAAATAAAAACTTCACATCCATCCATCAAAACTCCATCAGCTGTTCGGAGGCACCTTGTTGTAAACAGGAGGAACCTCTGGCTGGAAACACATTAAGAATCACACCACACCGCCATGATAATACCAGAACAGGGTATCAAAATTGGCTTGGTTAATTCTTGGCCTCCGAGTTGGCGCATTTCTTTTGGGATGAAAAGTTACAGCTTCAGATGGGCAATGCTTTGAAGAATACTATTTAAAATGTTTTACTTACATTTTGAAAAAAAAAAAAATGGCACGATCCAATCAAATATAATTCAATTCCCTACAGTCACGATTTGGGTAAACCTATTTCTTCACTAATGACTTGTAGTGATTGAAAATGGTAAGTAATTTATATTCCGATCTAATGAAGCCGATTATAATATTAAAGGAGACTTCGGCACCTAATTGCTATTCAGTTCGTGCCACGCCACCTACTAACAGTCGATATGTCGAAAGTAGTGTCATTTATACTCCCCGTTTGTCTTGTACTCGTGTCCCTGGCTAACGTTAAGTCACAAATTCTTCCACAAATTGTTGGTGGAAGGATTGCCGCTGATACTCAATTCCCTTATCAAGTGTCCGTGCATTTGAATGGCTCACATATTTGTGGCGGTTCGATCATCAATCGTCAATACATTCTAACAGCTGCACATTGTGTGGGTTATCTGGATAATAAAGACAAATTCAAAGTGTAAGCATTTCAATGATCCAGGTACCTTATTTCTACGTATATGACTATAATTAGCTACCAACTTCTTTCTATTATAGCCTTCCAGCTAAATATTTCGCAGTTCGTGCGGGCTCTAATCAACAACGTTCGGGCGGTGTTCTTGTGAACGTACAAGATTTTGTTGTGAATGAGAATTATGACACATCTTTGCATGATCTCGCCATGCTACGGTTGAAAACACCACTCACTTATTCCAACACGATTAAAGCCATTCCTTTGACCCCCACTGAAGTGCCCCCCCGGCGCTACCGTGATCATCACCGGTTGGGGTGCCCCTTCAACCAACGGTATAATAGTAACAAATTTGCAATGGAACACTGTTACGGCAATGTCGCGCTCACAATGCTTGAAAGCAATCAATGAACCCAGCAATGCTGTACTCTGTTTGGCACATAAGCTCAAAAATGGTTCTTGCTTTGGTGACTCTGGTGGTCCGGCTACCTTCAGGGGTAAGCTGATAGGCATTGCCAGTTTTGTGATGTTCTCTTGTGGTAACAGTTATCCCGATGGTTATGTCAGCGTTTTCGTACATCTGAACTGGATCAGGCGACATGCACATTTGTGAACGGTGAACTGAGAAATTAAACTAAGAAAAAAAATAAAATAAAAATTAGTTCCTTTGGTGCAAGCTTTGGATTTAAGCTCTCTATTCAACTTGATACTTTCTTCTTCTTCTTTAGTGGCGTAGTCACCGCGTAAACGATTTTAGCCGAGTTGACAGCAGCGCTTACAATAAAAACAATTTGATAATTTAAGTCCAGAAAAAAACGCTACTCAGATTTGTTGAGTCTTCACTGGACACACTCTGATTTGTGAAAAGGAAATTTCGTTTGTTTTTAGAAACTTCTCTACACTTTTTCTTGATTTTCCAGATTTTGTCAAAGTTTATACGCACTTTGCTCTTTAGAAATTCCCGCCTAGAATATTGTTAATTATCAAAGTCCTTGAGCTCGACTGAGTAATGCTTATGCCTTACAGCGAAATGTGAAGACTGAATTGAAAAATAATCAGATGAAGAAGTGGGTCAAATTATAGGTTGGTAATATAGAAAGCATATGTTTCAAGCAGCTCACGACTTCCGGTTTTAGATCAAGTATCCTCTGGGTAGCCAACAAACATCCGTTTGGAGGCGAGCTAAAGTGAGAAGGCGAATTCCCTGCGGTTGTGCGTAGGGATTGGAACCCACCACATAAAAACTACACTCCAATGAAAAATCAGAAATTGCCTCAAACGAGAGACCCCCTTTTGGTGACGACCCCGCAAACGTTTTAAGGATCATGATCTGAGGGCATGCACCTGGAATGTCCGGTGCCTTAATTGGGAAGGTGCCGCTGCCCAGCTAGTTGATGTCCTCGTAAGACTAAAGGTTGACATCACCGCCGTCCAAGAAATGCGATGGACGGGGCAAGGACGGAAGAAGGTGGGTCCTTGTGAAATCTACTACAGCGGCCATTTAAAGGAGCGCAAATTTGGTGTTGGGTTTGTGGTGGGAGAGAGGCTCCGTCGTCGAGTCCTGGCATTTACCGTGGATGAACGTCTAGCCGCAATTTGCATCAAAGCGAAGTTCTTTAACATTTCGTTGATTTGCGCCCACGCCCCGACAGAAGAGAAGGATGATGTGACCAAAGATGCTTTCTATGAGAGTCTAGAACGTGCTTATGAGCGCTGCCCCCGCCACAATGTCAAAATTGTGCTAGGCGATTTCAACGCCAGGGTGGGCAAAGAAGGCATTTTTGCCGCAACAATCGGAAAATTCAGCCTCCACGACGAAACATCCCCAAACGGGCTGACGCTGTTTGACTTTGCCGGGGCCCGAAATATGGTTGTCTGTAGTACCAGATTCCAGCATACGAAAATTCATCAAACAACATGGCTGTCACCAGATCGTAAAACACGCAACCAAATCGATCACGTTGTGATAGACGGAAGACATGTATCCAGTGTTCTAGACGTGCGTTCGTTCCGAGGGCCAAATATCGACTCGGATCTTTATCTTGTAGCAGCAAAAATACACACCCGCCTCTGTGTGGCAAAGAAAGCCCGTCAACAAACACAAGGAAGGTTTGACGTCGAAAAGCTACAATCACAGCAGACAGCCAGCAAGTTTTCTACTCGGCTTGCACACCTGCTATCTGGGAGCACTCATCAGCGACTTGGTATAAGGGACTTGGTACGATGAGGAATGTCGAACTGCAGTGGAGAGAAAACAGACTGCCTACCTCGCAACATTGCGATCGACCACAACACGTGCGGGGTGGGATAGATACCGAGAGCTGAAGAGGGAAGCGAGACGCATTTGCAGACGAAAAAAAAAGAGGCCGAAATGCGTGAGTATGAAGCGCTTGAGAAGCTGGCCGACAAGGGTAATGCTCGAAAATTCTATGAGAAGATGCGACGACTTACAGAAGGTTTCAAGACCGGAGCAAACTCATGTAGGGACAATGCAGGTAATCTGGTGACAGATGTCCAGAGTATACTTAGTGTATGGAGGGAACACTTTTCCAACCTGCTCAATGGCAGTGAAAATGAAAACCCCGGAGATGGCGAACCCGAAACCCCAATCGATGACGAAGTGCCATCACCCGACTATGAAGAAGTTCGGATAGCGATTGGTCGCTTAAAAAATTACAAAGCGACGGGAGCCGATGGCTTACCGGCAGAACTATTCAAATACGGCGGCGAAGAGCTGACAAGGAGCATGCATCAGCTTCTTTGCAGAACATGGTCGGAAGATAGCATGCCTGACGAATGGAACCTAAGTGTGCGGTCTGCGCCAATTCTCGTGGGATAAGTCTCCTTAATATCGCATAAAAAGTCATATCTAGCGTATTGTGTGAAAGACTAAAGCTCATCGTCAACAAACTGATTGGACCTTATCAGTGTGGCTTTAGACCTGGTAAATCCACCATTGACCAGATATTTACCATGCGCCAAATCTTGGAGAAGACCCGAGAGAAAATTATCGATACACACCACCTTTTTATCGATTTTAAAGCTGCCTTCGACAGCACGATAAGGAAATGCCTCTACGCCGCTATGTCTGAATTTGATATCCCCACGAAACTCATACGGCTTTGTAAACTGACCCTGGATAATACCAGGAGCGCGGTCAGAATTGGGAAGGACCTCTCCGAGCCATTCGATACCAAACGAGGCTTCAGACAAGGAGACTCTTTATCTTGTGATTTCTTTAATTTGATGCTGGAGAAAGTAATACGAGCTGCAGAGCTAAACAGACCAGGTACAATATTCTACAAGAGTGTGCAATTGTTGGCGTATGCCGATGATAGTGATATAATTGGTCATAAACTTCCGCAATGTAAGTTCTGCGTTCTCCAGATTAGACAAAGAAGCGAAGCGAATGGGTCTGGTAGTGAACGAGGGCAAGGCGAAATATCTCCTGTCATCAAATAAACAGTCATCGCATGCGCGACTTGGCTCCCACGTCACTGTTGACAGTCACAACTTCGAAGTCGTAGATAATTTCGTGTGTCTGGGAACCAGCATTAACAACACCAAAATTGTCAGCCTTGAAATCCAACGCAGAATCACTCTTGCCAACAGGTGCTACTTCGGACTGAATAGGCAATTGAAAAGTAAAGTCCTCTCTCGACGAACCAAAACCAAACTCTACAAGACGCTCATCATCCCCGTCCTGACATATGGTGCAGAAGCCTGGACGATATCTACATTCGAAGAAACGGCTTTAGGAGTTCCCGAGAGAAAAGTTTTGCGGAAGATTTATGGTCCTTTGCGCGTTGGAAACGGCGAATACCGCAGACGAGGGAACGATGAACTGTACGAGCTATACGACGACATTGACATAGCTCAGCGAATAAAGAGACAGCGGCTACGCTGGCTAGGTCGTGTCGTCCGAATGGATGAAAGCGCTCCAGCTTTGAAAGTATTCGATGGAGTACCCGCCGGCGGAAGCAGAGGAAGAGGGAGACCTCCACTCCGTTGGAAAGATCAGGTGGAGAGCGACCTGGTGTCACTTGGTATTTCTAACTGGCACCAAACAGCAAGAAGAAGAAACGAGTGGCGCGCTATTGTTGACGAGGCTATAATCGCGTAAGCGGTGCCTACGTCAAAGAAGAAGAATATAGAAAGCTCATTTTCAGCAGACTGAGGAATATACGGATCTGGGAGGCTCTTTGTACTTCACATATTTAAGTGCTAATATCTTTCTTAATACTGTTCACACAGAAACTCAATTAGCTAATTGAGAGCATTCCAGTAAATATACCTCTAATTTCAACAAATTTGGGCACAGACATGCACTCCTGTGAAGTATATTTAATGAGAAGTGTAAAGGCTATGCCACATTTCGATAAAAATATAAATTTGGCGGAAAAAATAACGGTTAGTAAATTCAAGTGGCGTAGTTTTGTGTATGGTAATACATGAGGTTACAGAGACTAGCTAAAAATATTAAGCTAAATGACGTAAGTGCTCTTTATTAAGCAAGTCTAATTAGTTGGTTATTTCTATCGATTGAATGTGCAATCATTTTGCGTCTGGAATGATGTTGATTCCTCCGTCTCTAATCATAGTGTACAAAAAAATATCCCTTTTACAAGGAGTAGCACCCATTTGCCTTCTTGGTTTTGACCGTAAATTGAGTTTCTCAGCTTAAAAATTTTTTTTAGAAAACATTGTGTTTACGAACATCTTCGACGACGATGTGATTAATATGTAATTTATACTGTACTTGCGGACCCAAGCGTGCTTTGCTACACCTATAAAAAAAATTAAGAAAATCTAACTGAAATTTTGAATATTCGATTTTTTTGAAATAGGAAACGAAAAAAACTGATTTAAAATTTTTGTTCCAAACTTTTTTCTATAATTATTTAAAATATTTTTTGTTAAATTTATTTTCATATTCACTCCTTCTCTCTCTCACTCAACACCACATACATATATACATACAACGTAATGTACGCGTATTTTGGAATTTTACATGTGCTTGTTGTTGTTGCATGCATTTTGTATGGGTAGCGACCAATGTTCACTAAAATGGTCATATCTCTGGAACGGCTGCGCCAAACTCATGAAATTTTACACATTAATATCAATTTATAACTCCTGAAAATTTGGTACAATCAAGATCTGGCGGTTCTCAAGTTATAGGCGTTCATCAAAATTTGCATTGATTTTTATATACATATATAGTTTCCCAGTGTGAGTGTAATCCAAATATTGAGTGCCTTGCAAGTGGAGCATACATACACATCTAAAAAATCTTAAAATCTTCGCTGACCGCAATCTTCTCAATCGTAACGTCTGCATTATATTTGGTTGTAGAAGCCCATCCACAGCCAATGGCGTCTGTCATTAGAGCGTCATATGCTATCTCATTACGTTTCCGCACTTCGACGCTCTTTCTCTTCAGTAACAGAAACTGGTTTCACAATGATGTCGTTTAACGTTTCAAAACCCATGGGCTGTTTAGTGTTATATGTTTTATTTATTATTCCAGGTTTTCCAGTAGGACTATGATTTCCTTCTGCCTCTCTTGCGTTCATCAGCAACAACTTCCATCACTTCATCAGACGACCACTGTAACTCTAGAGTCCCTATTTCGTCTAAGCAGTTGCTTGCATTTCTGTCTTTGAATTACTCATGAAATAAATTTTTTTTTTTTTTTTTTTTTTTAATTATCCTAGTTTCTTCATTTTATTTTATTAGTATTAAACTTCTAGAAAATCTAATTGAAATTTGAATTTTGGTTTTTTTTTTTTTGGAAAATTGAAAAAAAAAAATTTCGAAACTTTTTTCATTGAGTTGCTAATTGATCGTGTTCTATACCTGCGTGCTTTATCGGCTAGTGTATTACACCATATAGTTTGATTTAACAAATACTGATTAAAAATTCTTCTGAAATGAATGGAGCAGGAGAAAATGCGAGCAAATAATGAATCTCCTACACTCCATCAAAAGAAAAGACAAATTATTTTACTTACACACCCAAATCGATTTGATCTTCTAATTGATGATGAGGATACCCTGCAGGAGGCTTGCGGGAATAAATACGTGGTAGTGAACGAAAAAGAGTTGATTATTCCAAAGCCCCCACCTTTAATCATACCTGGAGTTTACAATATATGTAAGTGAAATGATAAATTCTATTTCAAGTGTAGTTACTAAAAGAGAATTCAGCTATAAATCATTGAGAGATGGACTTTGACTTTGACTTATGATAAATAACATAGATTCATATCGTAAAAGAAATACTTGTATATGAGCTTAAGCATTTAAACAATGCAATTATTAAGGTAGAGCCTTCTCGTCAAACAAATGACACTGTGCAATGCTATAGATGTCAGGATTTGGGCATACCAAAACTTACTACTGCAGAAAACCATATACTTTAAATCCATAAAATGTAATTCAATGCATCCAACCGCTCAATGTACTAAGCCCGACTTTAGCTTTACCTACCTGCGTGCATTGCCTGCAAAGCCATAACGCAAATTTTAAAGGATGCACTGTATACCAACAACTTATCAGAAATAAACTAAAATATAAGAAAAGAGAAGATAAATATAGAACAAAAAAACTTCCTTAGCTTAGGCAATGGTATACCTCAACTAAATTACACTACTACACAATGAAACAAATGGTAGTACTGAGCAATCTTATGCTAATGTTTTGAAAGGTAATGTCATGAATGAACAAAATACGATGAAAAAAATCGAAATGTTATTAGAAAAACAAATAGAATCAACAAACATACTTCTTAATATGATGTCTTTTCTTATTAATAAGCTATGCAAGTGAATTTAAGATTAGCAATATGGAATGCCAATGGCTTATCCCCTCGCATTCAAGAGACTGAAGTATTTTTAAATGAGAATTATATTGATATAATGTTAGTGTCAGAAACACACTTTACAAATGAAAGATTTTTTTATATAAGAAATTATGATATAATTGCTTCTACTCACCCAAGTTACAGGGCTCATGCTGGCTGTGCTGTTTTAATTAAATCTGCTATCAAATATGATGCGCTCGAACCAATTGAAATGCCATCAATACAAGCAGCAGCTGAATAAAAATTAAATCAAACAATATCGACCTACACATACATATATGCACTGCACACACCACCAAGGCACAGCATAACAACTTCTGAATACGAAAGTTTCTTTTACACCCTCGGTCCCAGATTCTTTATGGGAGGTGATTTCAAATGCTAAGCATCCCTGGTGGGGATCACCTATTCCAAAGCCAAAGGGTAGAGAGCTTTATAAATGCATTATGAAAAATCATTTAAAAACTTTGTCAAGCGGTGACCCTACCTACTGGCAGAGTGATCTATTATTAATTAATACCAAACAACGGAAATATTTCGCTTTAAATAACAAAAGTGAAATTAGTATTTTTCTAGATTGGTTAACCCCAAAATGCGGTACTCAATACCTCTCTTCAAACTTCAGCAGAACTGGATAATGCAGTAGAAACTTTTACAAACTTAATCCATGAAGCAGCTTTTGCTGCTACTCCAAAAATAATAAATGAATTCTCACCTCGTAACCTAATACACGTCTCTGCTGAGATCAGAGCATTAATTCCATATAAACGACATATACGAAAAAAAGGCAAACTACAAGAAATCCTATAGATAAAAATACTCTAAATAAAGCTACAAAGGAGTTAAAAGAAAAATTGAAAGATTTTAGAAACAAATTTAAATTACCGACAAAATGACGACCATAAGATATGGAATGCTCAAAAAGATCTAGAGCGGCCTAAAAAAAAATAAATGTACCGATAAGAGACAGTAATAACGTTTGGTGTAGAATGGACAAAAGCAAAGCAAATGCGTATGCTAAATACCTTGAGGCAACCAACCATTCACTTATTTTACCAGCGGCGGCAGCAACAACGATGTTGATTTATTAGAATTTCTTGATGCACCATGTGAACTGTCTTTACCAATGAGTTCCGTTAGAGCTGCGGAAATACGCATCGAAATCGAGAAATTGACTAACAAAAAATCTCCAGGATATGACAAAATTGATGCCAAAGTTGCTAAGTGTCTACCTAAAAAAGGTATTAGGGTATTCTCTATGCCTAGCAAATGCATGCTAAGGTGCACGGATAGGAAATTTTTCCATATTTCCATATTTCCATAGGAGATATTTGCATAGCATGCATTTCCTAGACAAGGCGAATACCCCTATATGTTCTTAATACTTATATCCTTGTATAATTCAATATTAAGGCTTAACCGTTTCCCTACTCAATGAAAGTGTGCGGCAGTAGTGATGATACGCAAACCATCTAAACCAGAAAACGATATCATTTTGTATAGACCAATCAGCTTGTTGACTCTATGCTCTAAAATATACGAGAAAATATTTTTGCATAGAAGTTTGCCTTTACTGGAAGACAAAAAGGTAATACCTGCATAACAATTTCGGTTTCGTCGATATCACGGTACACCTGAACAATGCCACCGTGTAGTTAACTACATTATACTTGCAGACTCCTTTGAACGTAAGAAATACTGTTCAGCTGCATTCTTAGATCTACAGCAAGCATTTGATAGAGTTTGGCACCATGGACTAATATATAAATTCAAAAAAAAGATATTCTCTTCTCAAGTATATCTAATTCTTAAATCGTACTTAACAGAAAGATCATTTCATTAAAGATAAATGACGAAACATCTGTCATAACATATATGAATGCTGGAAAAGCACAGGGCAGCGTGCTCGATCCTCTACTTTACACCATTTACACATCTGACATAACTGTAACAGAAAATGTATTAATTGCTACATATGTCGATGACACCGCAATACTGTCGTCAAGCTAGACTTCAATAGAAGCAATTAACTTAGTCCAACAAGAATTAAATAAGATACAAACTTGGCTAGATTGCTGTAAAATGAGGGCAAATGTAAATAAATCTGTACACGTTTTATTTACATTAAGGAGAAGCGACAGCCCTCCGTTGTTTTTAAATGGGAATGTCATTCCTAAACATGATAGCGTTAAATAACTCGGCATGCATTTGGACAAACGATTAACAGGAAAAGGCACATACAAGCTAAAAATAAATAATTAAAAATAAAAACTAAACAACTTTACTGGCTACTCGAACATAAATCGCAGTTACATCTTGAAAATAAATTACTAATATCTAAAGTCATACTAAAGCCTATATAGACCTACTGTGTGCAACTTTGGGGGACTGCTAGTAACTCAAATGTTGAAATTTTACAAAGATACCAGTCAAAAACTCTGAGACTAATTACAAGTGACCCTTGATTCATCTCAAATAAAGCAATTCAGTCAGATCTGAATATGTTATTTGTTAAAACTGAAGCTACTGGCTGAAGGCAATGAAACTATTAGACTCAAAAGACATCATGTTCTAGATCTCCCATTTATTAAATTAATTTTATATATATTGTAACGTTTTTCGTTACTACCTCGATGATTCTCAAATCCTTCAATTATTATCTGCTTCACTCAGCTTATTCGTTTCTAAAACACACACAGCAATGTTAACTCCACTAAGTTCTCGTGATAGCGGCTACAGCTCTTTTTATACCAGTAGATGACCCAAACATTCTGTTCATGCACTTAAGGATAGGCTGAGCTGCTCCGTTTATCCTTAACGACGTGGAATTTCCTTTACACTGTCTTGGTAAGGGTACCGCTTCTTTATTTTCTGTCCTTTACACTGCTACTCATTCAATCTGTTCTTCGTATATGGGATTTCCGCCACAATATTGTACGAGATTTACGAATTATGATAAACATAAAATGGAAAAATAAAATTATTATACTTTTTTTTTAATGCTTGGAATAACACCACCTCACTGGAGATCAATAATATCAGTTAAATTGTTATTTTGTTATATAATTTGCTTATTATTTCTTTTTAAATAGATTGCAAATAAAATGTATTATGAAAAAAAATTATTTTATAAATGTTTAAAATTTTTTTAAATATAATTTCAATTTGTTTTGTTTCCCTTTATTTTATTATAAATTTTTTTTGTTTTAGTTTTATTTTATTGTATTTTATTTTTTTCCTTTTCACTTCATTAATTTTTATTTCATTTAATATTATTATTATTTTTTTTTACTTAATTTTATTTATATTTTTTTTTGTTTTTATTTTAATTTTTTTTATTTTATGATGTTATATTTTTTCAAGTTGTTGTTATATTTTTTATTTCAAATCATTTAGAATTTGTTTTAATCATTTAATTAAAATTTATATTATTTAATTTTATTTTATATTTTATTATTTTTTTATTTTCTTTTATATTCTTTATTTTTTTTATTTTTATAATTTATTTTGTCTTATTTAATTCATTCATTCAATTTTGTTCCATTTGATTGACTTAGTTGAAATAAAATATTAAAATAATTCTAATTGCGGTCGCACCTCGTCAGGAATTGTCAACTTCTCCGAGTGCATTTCTGATATGAAAATAAAAGATTCACACTCATCCATATAACATCCATCAACCTCTGGCTGGAAACACATTAAGAATCACACCACCCTATTATGACAATACCAGAATAGGGTATCAAAATTGGCTTGATTAATTCATGGCCACCAAGTTGGCGCATTTATTTTGGGATGAAATACACAAATTACTCAGAAAGATAGGAAAAAAGTTACAGCTTCAGATGGACAATGCCTTGAGTAATACTACTGTAAATGTTTTACATAAGTCTTGAAAAAAAAGCGGCACGAGTGAAGTTATAGTTCCAATAAAATATAATTCAATTGACTGCAGTCACGATTTGGGTAAATCTATTTCTGCGCTAACGACTTGTAGTGATTGAAAATGATAAGGAGTAATTTGTATGCCGATCTAATGAAGCCCATTACAATATAAAAGGGGACTTCAGCAACTCGTTGGTATTCAGTTCGTGCCACGCCACCTACTAACAAGTCGAGATGTCGAAATTAGTGTCACTTATACTCCCCGTTTGCCTTGTACTCGTGTCCTTGGCTAACGTTAGGCCACAAATTCTTCCACAAATTGTTGGTGGGAGGAATGCCGCTACAGGTCAATTCCCTTATCAAGTGTCTGTGCAATTCAAAGGCTCACATATTTGTGGCGGTTCGATCATCGGTCGTCAATACATTCTAACAGCTGCACATTGTGTGGGTGATCTGGATAATAATGGCAAATTGAAAGTGTAAGCATCTCAATGTTCCAATTACCTTATTTCTGTGTATATTAATCAACTTCTTTCTTTTATAGCTATCCAGCTAGTTTTCTCTCAGTTCGTGCGGGATCTAGTCTTCTTTATTGGGGCGGTGTTCTTGTGAAGGTACAAGATTTTGTGGTGCATGAGAATTATGGCAACTTTTTGCATGATCTCGCTGTGCTACGGTTGAAAGCGCCACTCACTTATTCCAACATGATTAAAGCCATTCCTTTGACCACCACTGAAGTGCCCCCCGGCGCTCCTGTGATCATCTCCGGTTGGGGTGCCCCTTCAACTAGAGGTAGATCAACAGTAAATTTGCAATGGAACACTGTTACGGCAATGTCGCGCATAGAATGCGCGACAGAACTCGTTAATCCCAGAGGTGCTGTACTCTGCTTGGCGCATACGGTCAACAATGGTGCTTGCATTGGTGACTCTGGTGGGCCGGCTGCTTACAACGGTAAGTTGGTAGGCGTTGCTAATTTTGTGGTTAATACCTGTGGTGGTAAAAAGCCCGATGGTTATGCCAGCGTTTTCATACATCTGAATTGGATCAGGCAACATGCACATTTGTGAACTCTGAACTGAGAAATTAAACCGAAACAAAAAATGCTAAAAAAACTAAAATAAAAATTACTTCCTTTGGTGCAAGTTTTGGCTTGTCTAGAATATGTTTATTTTATTATAATTTATTTTAGTCTCTTTTATTTTTATTTTTTATTTAATTTTACTTTATTTTATTTTATTTTGTTTTTATATTATTTCATTATAATTTTTTTTTATGTTTAAGTTTTATTTAGTTCGTTTCATTTTGATTTTTATATTATTTTTATTCTTTTAAATTTGTTTTATTTATTTTTTAATTTAATTTTATTTAATTTTAGTTTTAATTTTCTCAATTTGTTGAAAGTCGCAGTTATTGTTGAACTACCCTCGTGTTACATACCATAAAATTTTGTCCAAATGTATATATTCCATATTTCTTGTATTGTGTACCATAAGTGCCGTTGCTGTGGTTTCGTTCCGAATTAAAATAAAAAAAATTATGCTTTATGAAGAAGTTAACGCAATTCTTTTCCAAAATTTCTTCTTTCCTACTTTCTCTTCCCACCTCGCCATATAGCCTTTTCGTAGAGCTTGGAAACTACGTAAAGAAATTTTCTTGGTCAACAAATATCATTTCGATATTATTTTGGTAAGTTTAAATTGAATGAAGATTAAGATTTATGAACTTACATACATACATACATACATACATTGTAATATTATTATTGCTTGTGAAACTTGTTCATTCAGTGCCAACCTAACAGTCCTCCACGTTGATTATCCTGTATGTATACTTATAAATAAGAAAAACTGATTTTTATAGTTTATACTTTGTTGCATTTGTATTTAAATCTACTCACACTATGCGGTTACCAACTCGTCACTCGTTTATTTAGCACGCTTTTAGCACCTTGAGTGGCAACTTAATTTACTAATTTCATTGCCTTTTGCCTTAAAGTGTTTCACACAGAAAAAAAAAATCATTTGTGGCTTCGCCATTAAATCACTTCTGGTTTGTCGTTTGAAATTTGGGTTTAGTGGGAAACTTGATATTGTTGTAGGCAGAAAGTACTCTACTTGTACTCTACTTTTTGTGTGTTCAAAAACGGTTCTTTGTTGCAAAATTGTGAGGTTGGAAAATACAAATATACTCATATCTACATATGCATGTATTGGCTGTATCTGTTACTCTGATATAAGTAAATATTAAGAGTTTTTAACGAAAAATAAAAGATTTTATACATTTTGGAAAAAAAAAATCGAAATACTGTATATATATTTTTACATTTCCCCCAGGAGTGTGGAAATTATTACACAATTCTTAGTGTCGTTATTCCCAGGCCACCAAACATTCGCACCATTAAAAAGATTTGGTCTTGCCACTGTTATATAGATCCAACAACAAATTCTGGGATAGAGGCCGAACAGCAGTGAAATTGTATTGATTCGTGAAAAGAAATAGTTCCAATATTATTAAGTTGACGTAGAGTCCGCAACGTGTTACCAAAGACGATATTCCTCGAAGAATTTTTTGCATAGGCTTTGTGGGATCCTGTTGTTATACCAACGGCATCAATGTCTTTTAATTTTTTCGAATTGATAAGCGTACGCGATCGGGAAGTTTTCAGTCTTTAGCACGCAAACGCAGGACAGTCCATAAGAAAGTGCATAGATGATTTCACCACTTTTTCCAGACAACTACGACCGGGTTTGGTAAGAATCTTAAGCCTGACTAACTAAACTGGCATTGGACAATATCCGGCCAGAATTACCACTATGTGTGAGAGCTTTGCTCTATAGATAGAAAGAAACTGCATTAACCGTCCAAGGTCCACCTTGGGCCAGAAAGTTATTGCAAATACCGCATGTGCTATCACAGCGCACCGCATGCTAACAGAGTAGTTCATAGTGCAATTGCGCTGTGACTTGGTAACCATATGCGTTTTATTTTGAGATAAGTCGACGCCACAGACAGTGCTGAGAAGTATCCCTTCATTATTTTGGAACTTTTCAAAGTATTGTTGTTGTTATAACCGCAAAAATATTACGAAAATTGGTTTTCAGGGAATATTGAGGGAGTGATAGTCCGTGCCCGGATAAAAATCCGGCTCGTTCCGGTATAAAAACCCGACTATTCCGTAAACTATTGAATTTGTGTACCGCCTTAGGGCAGGTGAGCCTTAAGGCCGGTAAAAGTCGCAGGGGTAAGCGACCCTAGGTTGAAACATCCGGCTGACTATCTGCGTAAATGTTAGCATGTGTCATGAATGGTTCCGAAGCAATATCGCTTCTTTGATAGCTGCATTCTCCTCCTGAAAAATACTGCCTAAACCATGAATGTTTTCCAACAAATGGAAGGACTAACATATCACTTTAAGCTGCTTCCGAGCAGCTTTTATTTCGTTTGACATTTCCTGTCAACAGTAGCATTGAGTACTACACTTCGGAAGGCTTGGGTTTAAATTCAGGTTCGAGCAACATCCAATATTATATAAAATTAATTTTTCTAATTGCGATCGCCCCTCGGCAGGGAATGTCAAGCCCTCCGAGTGTATTTATGACATGAAAAATCTCCTCGGAGGCGGCTTAGATAAAATTGTAGGTCCTCCTATTTGTTGGTAAAAACATCAAGACGCAAAACCATAAATTGCAGGAGGAGCTGGCCAACAATTGTTTCAGGGGTTATATATATAGGTGAAAGTGTAGATGAAGACCCGAATGTTTCTCGACGTTCTCAGGAGTTGGAACTTTCTTACGCCACATTATGGCGTATCTTACACTTGCACTTACACCTCCTGAGAAGAAGTAGATCGGGATTTTTCTCAAAAAAAATTCTTAAGGGACGAGGTACATTTTCCATTCGGTCGAATAATCAAAATTGTCGCATGTGTGGCTCCGAGAATCCTCAAATAATTGAAGAGAGTCCACTAAATAAAAAAAACAGATTACTATTTGGTGCACTCTTTGGTCCGGAGGTGTGATTGGGCCCTACTTATTTACAAACGATAACAGCGAGACTGTCACTGTCAGTTCGGAGCATTGTGATCGTATGATAACCGACTTTTTTTGGCCTGCTATTGAAAAATGCGACTTGGACAATATGTGATTCCAACAAAATAGTGCCACATGCCACACAACACTAGCTAATATGGCTTTATTGCGAGAGAAATTTCCCGGCCGCGTAATCTCTCGGCTTGGCGATGTCAAATGGTCACCGAGATCGTACGACTTGACATTGTTGGACTTTTTTGTTGGGCTACGTGAAAAAACGTATTTATGAAGATAAACCTTTAACCCTTGCGCACTTGAAACCCAACATTCGTCAAGTTTTAGCTGAGATACCGGCCAATATGTGCCAAAAAGTGGTCGAAAATTACCACAAACGGATCAAGTTTTCCGAAAATTCACGAGGCGGTCAATTGAAACTTGTAGTGTTTCACATATAATTCCAAGTTTGGAACCCTGTAATTCATAAGTATTGCTTTCTTGCGACCCCCGAGGATTTTAGGTGCTGGAGTAGAGAGTTTGGAGAAGCTCAGGCATAACCGTTATATGTTTTATTACTTTTAATAATGTTAGATAATTTTGGAAAAAAAAAATTTAAAACGGTATCTTCAGTCAATGTATTTATGTTTGCTTTCTCCATACAAACTCGTCCACTGTGAGTTCCACAGTCACCGAGGGTGGTGTGGTGCGTAATACATCACCGATACAGATGAGAGAGAGAGAGAGAGAGAGAGGAAGAGAGATGTTGAGAGCGGCGCAGTGAACGATTTTCAGTTGCTTAGTAAGAGTAAATGCTTATGGCGACTTAGAAAATACGAATCTTCGTAAAACAAAATAGGCTTGACTATAGTGATGTAGTTACTTATAGACAATATTTTATAGAAAATTTTCCCCACCAACCGCGTCTAACAATATAAATCTTTAATGGTCAGCTAGCAGACATTTTTATTGCACACTTTAGGCGCTCGGGCGTTAAATAGTAATGATTTCTTCGTCAAATCCCATAAATGTCATGTTCACATGCACATAAATGCTCAAAAACTTAGCCAAAAAAGGTCAAAAAGCGTTAAAAACACACACAAAAAAACTTAAATGAAAATAATAAAAAAATCCTGGTATGAGAACACAACGAAAATGTTCATATCTCAACAAACCAACAGACAAATTGAAGTGGCAGCGCGTGTATAAATGTATGAATTTCATATGCACCTACCAGCTTACACACAAACATACAAAGTTTTATTGAAATATTCATAATTCAATGAAAAATTAACGCTGCAGCAGCACTCATGTCTAATTTAATACAAACTTTATGCATTGATGCACGCAAAGCGCCTGCGCAGCAACTGCCACGATAGAGCGGGCGAGTCAGTGATGGAGCGAGCAGCAGCTGCAGGGCATTAAAGCAATCAAATTACTCTAAAGCAAATGTTTTGTAATGGAAGCGCATTATAGCGGCTTCGCCAAATCATGCGTGGAATTGTGATGTTGATGGGGAGTGAGAAAGGGAGAGAGAGAGGTAAGAAGAGGGCATATGTGTGCTTTAACTATTTCTAGTGCTGTGTGGGTGGGTGTCGTAACGCCCACATGAGCCAGGTTTGCATCTTTGCATGCATATGTTTATAATTATATGTATGTATGTATGTACATTTGTGTGCGTATACTGCCTAGCAGATGCAACAGCTGTAATCGCCTTCAAGCGCGACAATTATGTAATCATTTTTTGCGTTTTATGCGGGTGATTGCTACCTCTCTATATCTCTTCTCTCCATCTCTCTTTCTCTCGCTCGTTCGCTCGCCCGCATTGTATAATACGTATTTCGATGTGCAGTGTTGCATCTAAAAGCACTTTCGGCTCTAATTACCAGGAAATTTATCAAATGGCTAGTACAGTTATTTTGTTGTTTTGCATTTTGGCAATAATTTCATGTTACGCTGGCGATTTTCATTTACGCTGTGGAAGAAAAAAATCTTGGTTTCTTCGCCTCAATTTCGAAAGCGCCAATTTATTGGCAGTTTGACTGCAGTAGCATCGTTCTCTACATACACATACATTCGTACGTACATGTAAAGGGTGATCCAAGTAGAGTTACTTTTTTCAATAACCTTTTTTTGACAGATCACACATGAGTCGTGCCAAGCTGTCATGTTATTTTCGTTCAGTATTGTTTGGTATTTCATCATGGAAAGACTTCCACCTGAACAACGTTTACAAATCATTCAATTTTATTACGAAAATGCACATTCTGTAAAGAATGTGTTTCGCGCGCTTCGCTCAACCTTTGGGCAACATAATCGGGCCTACTGAGCGTACTATTCGCAACACTATCACCCATCTTGAGATTCATTATTGGATGAAAAAAATATAACAGCCGTAGCTGAGAGTGTCGATTCGGTGCCGTTCGCAGCAACTCGGAATGACGTATGAAACGACTTGATGCATTTTACGTCGAGATCTTAAATTGAATAACCTGATATTGAAACTCGCATCAATCAATGAATTTATTGAGAGAACACTTCGGTAAGCAGATAATTTCATGTTTTGGACCGGTCGATTCGCCACCAAGATCATGTGTTATCACACAGTTAGACTTTTTCCTGTAGGGATATGTAAAGTCTGAAGTCTATGCGGGCAATACCGCTTCGGTTTAGGCCTTGGAGCACGACATCACGCGTGTCATTCGCCAGTTACAAGTTGAAATGCTTGAACGAGTCATCGAAAATTGGACTCAACGGATGGGCCATCTGAGACATAGCCGCGGCCAGCATTTGATAGAGATAATCTTCAAAAAACTAAATGCCAAAGAAAGTTTCTTTCGAATTATAATAAACATTCGCCATTAAATTTGAAGTTTCTGTGTTTTCTTCTTTGAAAAAGTAGGATAGCTCGAAATGGATCACCATTTATATGTACGCAAGTACAATATTTGTGCGAATCGTCGAGATTTACAGCCCAACAGGGGGTTGTTGCAACTTTTTGCAGCAAATTGTTTTTTTTTTTTTGGAAAATTTTTTCTGCTTCTTTGCCATTTTAATGTTGTTTTCTCTATCAAACAGCTAAGCTGTTACTGCTGTCTATTGCCGAAATGTAAGCGAGAAATATAGCTATATGTGTAGCGCACAATTTTTCGGATCATTCGCTTTGCCGAAATTCGCTTCAAACTCGCATTTTCATTTTGCTCGTAAAATTGTCGGAAAAGTGGTGAGACGCATTTGAAAGCTGTTCGCCGCTACTGATGTGCGCATCGTTGTATTTCAACATTTTTATGTGATTATTACGTGTGTAGTAAGTAGTATTGTTGTATTATTGTATTATGCTTTCAAGGCGAATTAATACTCAATTAAGGCATTATTTATTGTAATCGTTTTTTTTTACTCGGTTGTGCTTTCAATTCAATTAAGAAAAATGCTAATTTTTGATTTATTGCGAAGTTTGCATATTCACAGCTGGAATTACGTGTGTTCATCGTCTGTTTGAACATATATTTACATATGTACTCGTATACAAAAATATTAAATGTAATTATTTAGTAGAAGAAAATATAAAATTTTTTTTATTTACAATGTGTAAAGCCGGTCCCAAGGTGTGCTTCATTTAGTATTAGAAATATAAGTAATTCCCGTATTTCTTATAATACATTTAAGGAAGAAGAACTAAGTATTAATATTGTTTAGGTTAGGTTATTTGAGGTTAGGTTTGGTTAAGCAAACGACATAAGGGCATCGATTCCTTTTAAGTTAGCATAAGGCTCTTTGTGTTGGCTAGTTTCTTGAGCAATAGTCCACACTATTCAATCACATCGTAGTCCGGCTCTCTCAAACTAGCGCATTATTTTTACTGCTCCTACAGCAACTCATATACTCGGATAATCGAAAATCGCAAAAAAAAAATTTTCAAGATATTCTCCATTAAAATCTATACACTTTGCAAGAGTTCGAACCCATTGTCGAAGATCTTTTGTCACTCTGATTGAGGTATCCCTAAAGCATGCATTCTGGGCGCAGCAACCGCCTCTTCAGGTGTCGAAAAACGTTAACCTCTCCGTTTATTTTTTACGTACGGGAATAAAAAGAAGTCATTCTGTGCCAAGTCAGGACTATACGGTGGATGATGAGGCATGTTTTTAGTGCCCAAATATGCAGTTGCTTCAGTCGATGTGTTAGAGCTCGTGAATTGTCGTGGTGAAGAGTGATCCGTTTCGGCGGTTGGTTCTCCTGATTTCTGTTTCCTGTTTTCCTGTTTCCTGTGTACCACTCATAATTTACTGTTCTGCGTTGTTTTAGTGGTACGGTTGCGACATGTCCTGTTTTCCCACAAAAAAAAAGAAAAAAAAAACAGTCAACCATTTGGAAGTGCTTCGTGCGAACCAGCTTGCCCAATCTCCCAGGCCAACCGACTGAGGTGTGCGCCTGATGGATAACCATAAAATCCAACAGACCGGTGACCGCAAACCAGGTACAGCACGGACTGTCCGGAATCCGAGATCGATCACGGAAGGTCGCGGCTACACACAATTGATAATATGAGTCCACACAACGGAACTATTTTCCGAAATGGGACTAACGATTGAAATGTAGAGTAATTTGTTAATATATGGGTCTTGAAACTCTTCAGCCCACGGTTTAGTGCAAGCTAAGCCTCCTTTAGCCTTATTAGCACAGTAAATTATATGATTTCTAAAATCTAACTTAGGGTATATTGTGACACCCAAGCCAATGAAGTCAGAACTTGTTCAATATTGTGATTTTGAATCATATAGGTAAAGGATTGCAAAGATTTTCTAGAGTAGGACATATCGTAGTAGTTCACATAACACCACCTTACCAAATTATTTAGATCAAGTTCCTACTGTTCTCTATCTTCTATAGAACGAACTGATTTAAAGAGCCTGACACCATCTGCGTACATAAGTACTTTAGAATGACGAACCACATTTGGCAGATCATTGATGAATAAGAGGAATAGTAAGGGGCCGAGATGACTGCCTTGAGCTACACCGGATGCTACTGATATTTCACGTGAAGTACTAGATTTAAACATTACTCGTTGCTTTCTACCTGTCAAATATGATGAAATTCATTTGAGTAAGGATGGTGGAAACCCAAACATATCGAGTTTACAGTGAAGTATAGAGTGTGAGACCTTGTTAGATGCTTTCCTGAAATCAAGTATAAATCGCCTGGGTAGTGAATTTCAGTAGATTCAATGAGGTGGATTTACTTTTACAAAACCCGTGTTGTGAAGTGTTAATAATTGATGACACTGAGTGATCTAATTGGCCAGTTAATACAGCTTTAACATTTTTGGGAATAAAACATAACTTTACAATGCCCCTGTAGTTTATGATCAAGATCTACTATCAGATTTATGTATAGCTAAAATATATGACTCTTTCCATAACGAGCGAAATATATTTTGCTTGATTGAAGAATTGAATATGTTCGTTAATGGTAGATATAGATAATCGGCACAGAACTTAAGTATACTAGATGGGATATTATGTGCACCGCATGTAAATGAGATGTTTAGAGTGTCAAGGTTGTAATAAACAATATCAGCGGTAAAACAGGACACTCTTACGCAATCGAAATCGAGGGTTATTGCTAAGGGTAAGAAACAGATTTTGTGATTGTACTAGTCGCATAATTAGAGTTCTCAAAAATAATATTAAAAAAGAAATTAAATTTTTTGGCCGAGATGAATGTTTTGAGTTAAAAAAACACAAATAGCATTATTATGTCAAAATGTTCTGAGTATGTATAACAACAAAAATGTCAAACTTCAGTTGTCAGTTGTCAGATTGCAATACCAGGGTTGCCACTTTAGAGTAGGCTAGATTTAACTGGTTGCCTCCCTAAGGAGCCTCACATAAACACACGCTACGTTCACAGTGTTACTAGATGCACTACATGCGACCAAGGTTATGTTACGCTACACTTCCTGTCCTGTTATCTCTCTAGTCTGAAGAACATTGCTGCTCTTTAAGCAAATTGAAGCAGATGTTTCGGACCTTTTTTCTATTGATAATTAAAAATTAAGTTTCTGCGTTCAAGTGAGATCACGTTCTGTCTGTCGATCGCAGGACACTCACTGATTACGTGCTGTACTATCTTTACACATTCCCCTCATTTCATGCATTTATTGTCCTCAACCAGATCTAATTTGGAAGCTTTGATGTCCCCTTTCGCCTGTATTCACATTTATGCCACTGCGATGAGGAACCCCTGAGAGCTATAATATTTTCTGGTGAGCCATCCACTGTAAAAAACTGTTTAGAAAAATTTTGCACATAAATGTAATCGAGTTCCCGATCAGAATAATGTCGCGCTTAGAAAGGCGATAGATAGTGATCGCTGGGATCATCTTAGGCTTATTTATGACAATTATCTGCGGCATTCATGAAATTATTATTTTCGTTAATATCAGGTTAAAGTAACAACAAAAAGAGAGAGTGACTATGCATTAAACCTTCTGTGATGTGGAATAGTTGGGGTTAGGAGAGGCCTTCCTTCATTCTAATGAGACTTTAGTATTTTTCAGATTACTCAGACACACTAAATAAAGATTAAGCGGTATGATGTTGGTGGAGAAAAAATTTGGCGCTGATATTAGGATTAACTGTTCTTATTATTTTTAATACATTTTCCAGACTATGGAATTCTTGTAAATCTACACTTTTACAGGGAATCCTTTTAATTGCAATCAAATTTAGCTAAGACTTCACGATTTTTTCTAGACCAAGTATCTTTCTGGCAACCAATTACACAAGTATACACGATTTTGAATATAGGAAACTAAATATTATATCTATGAAAATTTTTGAAGCTAAATATGAATCTTAACACCGTTTTTTTTAAGATAAATTCTGGTTTTTGATACGGTAATAACTCAATCATAATTTCATAAAATGAAAAGTAAAAAATCAGAAATGAAGAGAAGTTGGACTGAGTCTTCTGAATTGCTTGTAGTCGTTCCTCATGCCTTCATTCCAAGATCCTTGGTACCGTTCCTCGATGTTGTCTGGATCTTAGTGCAGCTGCTCTTTTTGTCACTCGTAAAGCCTAAGGTATCGAAGAAACAATTGAGGTGAGAATGTGTGATCTAATGGGTGATACATTTCGATGTTCCCAACTTTTTTAAAGAAAAAAAACACAGAAAATTCAAATTTAATGGGGAATGTTTATAATCATTCGAAAGAACATTATCTCTTTCAAATGTTGGCCGCGGCTGCGTCTCAGATGGTCCATCCCTTGAGTCCAATTTCCGATGACTCGTTAGAGCATTTCGACTTGTAATTGGCGAATGACACGCGTCATGTTTTGCTCCAAGCCCTGAATCGAAGTGGGATTGTCCGCATAGACTTTTTGGCTTTACATATCCGCACACAAAAAAGTCAAACGGTGTGATATTACACGATCTCTGTGGCCAATCGACCGGCCCAAAACGTGAAATTATATGCTCACCGAAATGTTATCTCAATAAGCCCATTGATTGATGCGATGTGCGGGAAGTGGTGCCGTCTCGTTGAAACCAAATGTCGAGGGGATCACGAGCTTCAATTTAAGGCATCAAATAGTCGGTTATCATGACGCGATAACGATAATGGTCGCCATTGACGGATGCGTTCTCACCGGCATCAGTTTTGAAGAAATTTGGACCGATGATTCCACTGGCCCACAAATCACATCAAATCGTTTGTTTTTACTGGATGAAATGACATCTCTTGAATCTCTTCAGGCTGCTCTTCGTCTTAAATGCGGCAATTTTGCTTGTTTACATAACCATCGGACCAGAAATGGCCTCATCGCTGAACAAAATTGGGCTCGAAAACGTCGGATCTTCTTGGAGCTTTTCAAGAGCCCATAGAGCGAAGCGATGTCGCTTGGGAAGGCCGTGCGGCTTCACTTCTTGCACAAGCTGTATTTTGCACGTTTTAAATTTAAGTTCTCGACGTAAAATGCGCCAAGTCGTTCCATAGGTCAGTCTGAGTTGCTGCGAACGGCGCCGAATCGACTCTCCACGGTCTTCGTGTACACTCTCAGCTACGGTCGCTATATTTTCTTCACTGCGTACTGGACGTGGTCTATTCGGTCGAATATTACCTAATAATGAATTCAGGGTTTCGAGATGGGTGATGGTGTTGCGTATAGTACGCTCAGTAGGCCGATTATGTTGACCATAAGTTGAGCGAAAAACATAGTTTACAAAACATGAATTTTCATAATAAAGTTGAAAGATTTGTACACGTTGTTCAGGCGTAAGTCTTTCCATGATAAAATGCCAAACAATACTGAACAAAAATAACATGACAGCTTGACACGACTCACGTGTGTGATGTCAAAAGAAAGGCTATTGAAATAAGTACCTCTGCTTGGATCATCCTTAATAATCTTACACAATTTGATTATTTATTTTTTTTGTGGTGTTCACCAGTTAATAATAAGACTACTGGCAGAATTGATATAAACACAAATTTTCCATACGAAATATTTACACTTAACTCACTCTTAACATAATATAAACACTAATTAAAGTAATTTCCACAATGTGTAATAAACAAATCGTTAAGCACAATAATATACACATATATGAACTTGGTTGTTTATCCAATATTGACTTTCTTACTCATGTTATATATGATTATATATTTTTAGACATGTATTGCGTAATGAACACCTGAATAAACATTTAAAATATTCTCTTAATTTATTTCCTTATATTCTTATAAAATATCTATTACTATAGACGCCGCTTACGCGATTATAGCCAAGTAAATATTACACTTTATAAGAAATAATTATTATTACTTTAACTTTGTGTATGTAATTTAATTCTTTTATGTTGCTTGTGATTGATATCACCTGCAAAACCTGTATTGGAAATGTTTTAAATCCATTTAAAGCTTTAGATTAAGAATTTTCCATTTAGCGCGTGTTTAAGTATAAAAAGATTTTAAGTGGCATATAAAATATAAATTACACATGAGTTATACTTATATATATGCATATAATAACACTTGATCGTTTTGAATGCTATTAGTGAAGGGTATACTAAGAAGTAAAATAGCATACCTCAGGGGACAAAGTGAAGGGCGATCCAAGTAGTGGTAAGTTCTTCAATGGCTTTTTTTTGACAGATCACACATGAGTCGTGTCACGCTGTCATATTATATTTGTTCAGTATTGTTCAGCACTTCATCATGGAAAGACCCACGCCTGAACAACGTTTACAAATCATTGCATTTTGTTATGCAAATTCAGGTTCTGTAAACAATGTGTTTCGCGCGCTTCGCTCAACTTATGGTCAACATAATCGGCCTTCTGAGCGTACTATTCGCAACACCATCACCCATCTTGAGACCCAGCATTCATTATTAGATAATATTCGATCGAATAGACCACGTCCAGTACGCAGTGAAAAAAATATAGCGGCCGTAGCTGAGAGTGTACACGAAGACCGTAGAGAATCGATTCGGCGCCGTTCGCAGCAACTCGGACTGACGTATGGAATGACTTTGCGCATTATATGTCGAGATCTTAAATTGAAAGCGTACAAAATACAGCTTGTGCCCCTTGACCTTCCCAACCGACATCACTTGGCTCTATGAGCTCTTGAAAAGCTCCAAGAAGATCCGACCTTTTCGAGCCAAATTTTGTTCAGCGATGAGGCCATTTCTGGCTCGATGGTTATGTAAACAAGCAAAATTGCCGCATTTGAGACGGAGAGCAACCTGAAGAGATTAAAGAGATTCAAGAGCTGTCATTTCATCCAGAAGAAACAAACGATTTGGTGTGATTTGTGGGCTGGTGGAATCATCGGTCCATATTTCTTCAAAAATGATGCCGGTGAGAACGTAACCGTCAATGGCGATCGTTATCGCGCCATGATAGCCGACCATTTGATGCATGCAATTGAAGCTCGTCATATTGGCGACATTTAGTTTCAACAAATCGGCGCCACTACCCACACAGCGCATCAATCAATGGATTTATTGAGAGAACACTTCGGTGAGCAGATAATTTCACGTTTTGGGCCGGTCGATTGGCCACCAAGATCACACCGCTAGACTTTTTCCTGTGGGGCCATGTAAAGTCTACAGTCTATGCGGACAATTCCTCTTCGATTCAGGCCTTGGAGCAAAGGGACGCGTGTCATTCGCCAGTTACCAGTCGAAATGTTCGAACGACAACATTTGAAAGAGATCATTTTCAAAAAATAAATGCCAAATAATGCTCTTTCGAATGATAATAGAGATTTCCCCATTAAATTTGAACTTCTGTGTTTTTTCATTAAACAAGTAGGTGACATTCAAATGGATCACCCTTCATTTGCCACGTTAGGTGTGCGAAATGCCTTCAACAGCGTCCAATAGAAGAACATTATCGCAGATTTTAGGAGAACTTTCATAATACTCAATTTCTCCAACTTAATCATGAGGAGCTAGCTAAAATACAGAGGTCTCCTATACCAAACCACAGATGGTCCGCACAGCCCCATAACTACGTCAGCACAGCACTCGATACTCGGCCCTGATCTTTGGAATGATAGTTACAATGACATATTAATTAGATTTATATTGGAACGAATTTTCGTCATCCCTTGTCAATTTTGGTTTTGTAACAAACCGGTTTCGGCGAACCGTCATCTTCAGTGCTTGATTTCGTTCTCAGAACGAAAAACACAAAACCAAATAAACTCGACATATTAATTCTTAAAGACTGAGCTGTTACTGCTAACAATGAAGCACAATGTAGAGCCGAAAACTAGTTAGGTATGAGATTGGTACCAAGGTCAACTTACTGGCCACAAATGCAACACGCCGCGGAAAAAGGCCTCTAAAATAACATCTCGACTCAGCAGGCTGATTTCCAATATCGGGGGACCCACACAGGAGAAAAGAAAGTCACTGATGCCGTCAGCTATAATAAGTATTATACCTTATAGTGCAGAACTATGGGCCGACACATTAAAGAAAAATAACCGGCGCAAGATTATAGCCAAAGTTTATCGTACGGCAGCATTAAGAGTAGCGTTATTATAAAGTACGGTGTCGAGTGAAGCCGTTCGTATACCTATAGAACACCTGGCAATAGAGCGAAAGAAAATTTGGGACCTTAAGAACTAAGGAATGAGGTAAAACGCAAGTGACGATCCTAAACTGGATACCTTCAATCGATGGCAAAGCCGCTGGGAAAAAGGAACTTGCGGGAGATTAAGGACGTGAAACTCTGGATATAGGGAAAATTCTGTGAAGTGAACTACTTTGCCACTCAGATGTTATCCGGATATCATGGATACTTCCAAAAATACCTCCACAAAATTGGTAAAGCACCTAAGCCATACTGCATAAACAATGACGCTATCGAAAACAGTCCCGATCACACATTTTTTAAATGCTAACGATGGCAAACAGAACGAGAGGCACTAGTGAAAGTGGTAGGTCCTCTGGATACGGACAACATCGTACCAGTAATGCTCCAGAGCGAAGCAAACTGGAAGGTATATCAGACCACGTAGAGATCGTACTACGTAAGAAAAAGCAGGAATCTGGACGGAGTTTCTGAGATGTAAATCTCAAGACGAGAAATACGGAACGCCATCTTGAAGTAATGCGAAAGCGGTGGGCGACGGTTCCTCAGAGATGAGTTTTTTAGTGAGCTGCAAGTTCCACATACCACTGCCGTGACGACGCAATTATGATGCGGTAGGCATTTTACTCATCCTCCCCCGCGAAAATGAAATATATATTATTTCATTTTGTTTTATTTTATTTTAAATTTTTATTTATTTTAAATTAAATTGTTTTAATTTATTTTTTGATTTACCTCACATTTATTTCATTAAATTATATTTTCTTTCTTTCCATTAAATTTTATTTTATATCATTTTTTTAAAGTAAATTTAACTTTATTTCATATTGTTAAATATATATTTATTTAATTTAAATTAATTTAATTTTTTTGTTTGTTTTAAATTAAATTATTTAACTTAATTGTATTTATTCATAATTTTTTAATTAATTTTTTTGTGTTTTATTTAGTTTTATAATATTTTATTTTATTTTATTAAAATTTTTATTATTTTTATTTTTTTTATTTTTTTATTTAAAATTTTTTAATATTTTTATTTTAATTTTTATTTTTATTTTTTATTATATAGTATATTAATTTATTTCATTTTAAATTTTTAAATTTTATTTTATTTTATTTTAATTATATTTTTAATATATTTTTGTTTTAATTAAGTGCATATTATTTAGTTTTTTCTTATATTTTTTATTTTTTAGATTTTTAGTTGCCAATTACTTTGTATTTATCCAAGTAAGTAAGAGAAAGCATAGTAAAACGCATATGTATGTACCACGTATAACTGTAATTTAAGCAAAAAGGTTTATTCAACTTTTCATTGTTTAACATACATATGCACAAGTATGTATGTACGTATGTAAATGCATCATAAATGAGCCGGAAACTAAGCAATTTATGGGCGCGAAGCTTTGCAGTTAGTATTTTCGCACAGAAATTTTTTTTTGAATTATACTCACACTAGTTTAAAGGGTTTTAAGTGGCCAACAGCAAGCCTGCGTGACCTTATGATGTAAAATATAATTACATTTTCCAAAATACAGTAACGTGTGAAAGACTGGCAAGCTAGTATTTCTGTATTTCTTTGAAAAAAACAAAAAACCAATTGTAGCAAACAAGCAAAAAAAAAATATATATATTTTAGCAATTAAAATAGCAAAGTGAACTCAATATAAAGTAATATATATATATATATAAATTACTAAAAAAGTTTAAGTGTATACACACACTATTACGTGCTATATTGCCAATAGTAGAGTATGAGAACCATCTATCAAGTACCAAAAACGAGAAATTAGAGTCATCAGAAGCTCAAATGATAACTATAATGGTAACAAATTAAATCAATATCTGCACTAACAATCTTACATGTACATAAAAATAAGCACGTATGTGACGAAAAAGGCCAATTTGATAATAAAAATTAAATAACATAAAAAAGTAGTAACATCAGAAGCTACGAACATAACAATTGAAGTATCTAAATCGTAGTTAATTAGACTCAAGTACACTTTGAACTAAATATTTACGTTTATGTGTGCGTGCGAAGCTATTCGAAATACGGGTAGAAGTAATAGATAAAAAAATATTCAATGAAAAATAATTTTTCTAACAAAAATAGGCCTTTGAATACAGCTCATTTACTTATGACCAAAAAAAAAGTTTAATTTTTCTTTATTCAAAATTAAATTTAATCAAGTAAAAATTGATCATTATTGATTATCTATGAACTTTTGTCGTTTTTCGAGTAGCTTCATAATTCCAGCTGTGTAAAACTTCAATTGTTTTTTTGGTGAAGCACTAGGTCGAAAGATTTTCAGCCTCTTTTTTGGTCGACCAATTTTTTACCATCAATGTAGTTTTGCCAGAGAGGGAAGCAATGGTTTCAGTCCCCTACTGTAGGGTGGCATCAATACATCCCAAATAAGCTCCCTTATTTTTTGTCTGGTCATCAAAGATGTTTGGATGCATGATGAAACTATTGATCAACTCTGGACGTTTTCTTTTTCGAAGAGCTTGTACTACGCTGCTCATTATGTATGAATTACCTTCCAATTCCATCATACACTCAGCATCAATAATGATTTAGATTTACATTTCGCAGAGTGGCCATCTGTTCTGAAATTCATATTTGTAAATTATAATAAAATAAATGAAATATTACAGAATGTGAAGAGTTTAAAGAAAGACTCAATAAAAAAAATTGTTTTGACCAGCGTTGCCACATATTCAAAAACATTTTATATAAAATAATGGATATAATGCATTACACATTACTATATATATAATATTATATATGTATATTGGTATTGAAATAAAGAGATTTCTAAAGCTAAAATGGTGGAAGAATTATTAGAGGAGAGTTACCACCTGTTCGAAAATTTAAATGCACTTATATTGGTAAATTAAATGAAATGAAATGTCCTATTAAACTAAAGATAGTTTTGAAGACTTCTAGTCTTTTTAAAATTTTGAAAGTAATCAAATTCTTAAAATAATACTGACACCTTATCGAGCTCAAATTAAAAATATTTAAGAAAGGGTTCCCACCTGTGTGAAAGTTTTGATTTTCGTCTAATTTTCGGTACACAACTTGACAAATGTTGCTTTCAAGTGCTCAAGAGTTAAAGATTTATCCGCATACAAACGGGCTTTTGCGCGATTTCGGTGGCCAGTTGACATCGCCGAGACGAGGGATTACGCGGCCGGTAAAATTTCTCTCGCAATAAAGCCATATTCGCTTGTGTTGTGTGGCATATGGCACCATCTCGTTGGAACCATATATTGCTCTAGTCGTATTCTTCAATTGAAGGCAAAAAAAGTGGGTTATCATACGACCATAACGCTCCGAATCGACAGTGACAGCCGCACTGCTATCGTTCTCAAAGAAGTAAGGTCCAAACACACCTCTGGACCAAAGAGCGCACCAAAAAGTAAGTTATTTGTGGTGTAATGGCCTCTCTTAATTTGTTTGAGGATTTTGGGAGCTGCAAATGCGACAAGTTTTCTCATTTACGTATCCACCGAGTGAGAAATGTGCCTCGTCGCTGAAGAATTTCTTTTGGAGCAATCGCTGTCCACTGCTTGTTGTTCAAGCACCCAATCGACGTAACTACGGCGTAGTGAATGACTAACTGGCTCCAGTTGTTGTGTCAGCTAAACTTTATATGGATGTATTCGTAAGTCCACTTGCAAAATATGCCATAGCCGTAAGAAAGTCCCAGCTCGCAGAACGTCGAGAAATAGACACATTCGGGTCTTCGGCTAAACTTTCACTTACAGGAGCGGTATTTGGGATGGAACGAGCAAAACGATGATACATATGCCTTCTTCTTCAATATCTGTAACCGATACAGTATCTTAAAATTTTTTTTTGAAATGTCATATGTACATACATATTGTACTTAAAATTATTTGAAAATCAAACGGAAATCCGTATGATTTGATTCAGGGCCACATGAGCTCACACTAAAGTTATTTATATTTTTAAATATGTTTATTTATGTGTTTACTACTTATAAGCCTTTATGGTAGAATTTAGTGTAATTGAAATTGTTCCTTTTTTCCCAATTATACTTTTATTTGTACCACTTGAAGTACGCCTTCTAACAGCACTCACTCAATGCTATCAAAAATGACAGCGCCCCATCAAAGCAGAGTTCTTTTTAAGCACTTTGTGTTCAACACTTCTACCTACAGCACCTCGAAAGAATTTAAGAGGTACTTGTCAATGAAAAGCAGCTTGCTGCTTGTACTTAGTCATGAATTTGTTTTAAAGACTGGCAATGATTATAGCTCCCTATGGGTGTGTGTGGAAAAAAGTTAGGTTAAGTAATTTGGGTCTTCTGATCCTCAATGTTTCATATTATTGTACTTCACAAAAAAAGGAATGTAGTCTGGATACCAGTTTTTGAAATAGTACTGAGTACAAGCATGGCATATATTCTTGTGACCTCCTGCTAGCTACTTCCAAAGGCTGATCCATTTCGAGGTTCCCTACTTTTTTAAAGAAAAAAAAAACAGAAAATTCAAATTTAATAGGAAATGTTTGTTATCATTCGGAAAAACATTCTTTGGCATTTATTTTTTGAAGATTCAAATGTTGGTCGCGGCTACGTCTCAGATGGTCCACCCGTTGAGTCCAATTTTCGATGTCTCGTTCGAGCATTTCGACTTGTAACTGGCGGATGGCACGCGTGATGTTATGCTCCAAGGCCTGAATCGAAGCGAGATTGTCCGCATAGACTTAAGACTTTACATATCCCCTCAGGAAAAAGTATAATGATGTGATATCACACGTTCCTAGTGGCCAATCGACCGGCCTTAAATGTAAAATATCTGCTCACCAAAGTGATCTCTCAATAAATAAATTGATGCGATGTGTGGGAAGTGGCGCCGTCTTGTTGAAACCAAATGTCGCGAAGATCACGAGCTTCAATTTCAGGTATCAAATAGTCGGTTATTGGGCATCATTTTTGAAGAAATATGGACCGATGATTCCACCGGCCCACAAACCACACCAAACCGTTATTTTTTCTGGATGAAATTGCGGCTCTTGAATCTCTTTAATCTCATCAGGTTGCTCTTTGTCCCAAATGCGGCAATTTTGCTTGTTTATATTCCCATTGAGCCTGAAATGGGCCTCATCGCTGAAAAAAATTTGGCTCAAAAGCGTCGGATCATCTTGGAACTTTTCAAGAGCCCATAGAGTGAAGCGATGTCGCCTGGTAGGGTTGAGCTATTGCAGTTCTTGCATAAGCTGTATTTTGACTGCTTTCAATTCAAGATCTCAACGTAAAATGCGCCAAATCGTCAGTCCGAGTTGGTGCGAACGCTGCCGAATCGACTCTCCACGGTCTTCGTGTACACTCTCAGCTACGGACGCTATATTTTCTTCACTGCGTGCTGAACGTAGTCTATTCGGTCGAATATTATGAAATAATGAATGCTGGTGGTGAAGCTCTCAATATGGGTGATGATGTTGCGAATAATATGCTCAGTGGGTCGATTATGTTGACCATGAGTTGAGTGAAGCGCCCGCAACACATTCTTTACAAAACGTGAATTTTCGTAATAAATTTGAATGTTTTGTAAACGTTGTTCAAGCGTAAATCTTTCCATGATGAAATGCCAAAAAATACTGAATAAAAAATAACATGACAGCTTCACACGACTCACGCGTGATCTCTTAAAAATAGGCTATTGAAAAAAGTACCTCTACTTGTACCACTCTTTATAGTATTTCTACTTGTATCGCATTATTAGTGCATAACCCTTTGATGATTTATCGACTTTTAATACTGAACGTTTTAAATATTAACGAATTTATAGAGAGAATGAATATCAGCCCGTTAGAAGCACGCCACATCTCTAGCGACACAAAGCGGGCAAAAGTCAACAATTTCCGCTACAGTTTGTGGCAGAATGTACTATAATTAAAAATAATTTAATATTTTGAGGGACCTAGTACATACATATATAACCATTTTACTGAATGCAAAACAGATTGAAGTAAAAAAAAATTTCAACCAAAAAAAAAATGGTAGTTGAAAAAGTTATATTTTTTTTTCTGTTCATGAGCCACTAAGCTTACAAGTGCAATTAATATTTTGAAACGGTTGAGTAGGAAAGTATGTACTTATAAAATACAAGTTTTATATAGCAAAAACGCCACAAAAAAAATTGCAAGGTACGAGTATAAAGGAAAGCCGAACGTATGAGATAACAAAACTGAACAAAATTGTTATAAAAGAAAATACACACAACAAAAAAAATTAAATTTTTTTGTTAATTAAAAAGCAATGCGCTGCAGTGATGCGTAAATATTAGCGTAACACAAAATAAACAACAACACTGCACGACCAGCCTCACCAGCAGCAAAATATGCTTTTGGTAGTTATAAAAAGACGAAGCTGAGAGAAAATTCTAAATAATATTAAAAAATAAAAATATTATTGCTAAAGCAGGCAAGAAATTTCGACGCGAAAAGCGAAGCTGCACCAGCGACAACTCAAATCAAAGACAGATGACAAAACAAGCGCTGCTGTCTCAAGTTACAACGACAGCGACGGAGCGACAAGCTACAAGCGCTACTCGTGTAACCGCAACGTAACAAGTTCGACGCTAAATAGCCATATAATCGAGTTATGAAGCAATTGATGGTCGACATGGCACTTGAACACCTTTTGCAGGCCAAATTTTATTACGATTTTTCGCCAACTGCCATTTTTCGCCGTTGAATTTTTTAATTCATCCATTGCCAATTTCGGCAAATTAACTGGTGAAAAACTAATAAAGAAATGTAGAAAAAGTGTTGCATTCAATTGGCTATTTGGTCGTTGGCAACTTTCTCTGCCACACACACACACACACATAAGTACACACATAAGTACACATGCATACATATATGTACATACTAGTTTTGCTTTGCTATTTTTTTAAATTTTATTTTTGTTATCACTACTAATCACATTGTGTAAATAGTTTTTTTTTTATGACCATATAGTTATGGTTTTTCTTGGATTTTTTTTCAAAATTTCTTTGCTTCACATTTTTTTGTGTGCCCAAACGTCATCAACCACTCGGCGTGGCTTTATGGCCGTCAGTAGCAGCCGTTTTGACTTGATAATGCTTTACTTTTATTGAATTTGTATTGTTTTTGTATCAAAGCGGCTAAGTACTGGTGTAACTGTAAATGTGTACATAATGTTATGCATTTTATTTGTTTTGAGTTGCTTATTGCCACTACCAGTTTAATGATTGATATTCATGTTGGCAAAGTTTTGCGCAATTCAAATGCATTTGTAGGCCTTTTCAAGCAAAAAATAACTGTAAAAACTTATGTTCAAGGATGGCTAATGATATTGAAATTGCTGAAGAGAAGGCTATTTTTGGTGTGCATATGAAATGTGAATTTATATTTGAAAAAAAAATAAAATAAAAAATAAAAACAAAAGGAAAAATAAATAAAAAAATAAAAAAATTATAAAACAATATAAAATCAAATAATATAAAATAAATAAAATACAATAAAGTGAAGCAAACATTTAATAAGATAAAAAAAATTTAAATAAAAAATAAAATTAAAATAAAAAAATAAAAAAATAAAAAATTTAAAAATAAAATAACTTAAAATCAAATGAAGTAAATAAATAAAATAACTTAATTTAAAATAAAATCTAATAATAATAATAAATTTTTTTAAATAATTACATAAAATAATATAAACTAAAATAAAAAATCATATAAATATATAAATAAGATAAAAATTTATTAAAATAAAAGGAATAAATACATAAAATGAAATCATAAAACAATTATAAAAAAAATTAAATAATATTTAAAAAAATAAGTTGAAAAATTAAAATAAAATGTATAAATATAAAAAAATATAAAAAATATTCTGTATAATAAAAATAAAATAATAAATAAAAAATTTTTTAAATAAAATAAAATAAGATAATAACATGAAAGAACGGCTGTTTTCGGCCATACCGAAGTCTTCAAACCTTTCAATTGCAAAATTCCATTTCGTTGATTTCCGGCGTCAATATAAGCTTGAATTTACGTCTGGTCACGGCTCTTAGATATTTTGTTGGCTGATCTTTGACTCAAAACCTCATATCTGAAGAAATTGTTTGTGTGGGAGCTATATGATATAGTAGTCCGATTGTGATGATATTTTAGACCAATATTTAATGCATAATATGTGTAAGGAATACCAAATTACACGCTCCTAGATGCTTTTTCACTAAGTTTTGACCAAAGCCTCACATCTCAAGACATCGGCGTATGGAAGCTATATGTTATAGCTGTCCGATTTCGATGATTTTCAGAATCCACATGCGTTACGTATGTGTAGTCTACCAAATTTCACGCTCTTAGGTACTTTTTTTGACGGATTTATGTCTCAAAATATGAAATCTGAAAAATCGATCGTATATAAACAATAGTGGTACACTCTGGCCGGCTCCGACAAATGATAATTTAATCATATATGTGCATATGCTTAGTTGAAATACCTCAAAAGCTATGGGCAAAATGACGTTCCAACAGACAGACAGACAGACCAACGGGCATAGCTCGTCATTCTGATACGTTGGGTATAAATATTGGTGGGTCTATCTCTTCTGCTTCTGGTACTTACATACTTCGGACCAAAGTTAATATACCATGAAAGGCTATACCTGAATGAAATAAAACAAAACACAATAAAATAATATAATATAAATTTTATAAAGTAAAATAATTTCAAATAAAATAAAATAAAATAAAATAAAATAAAATAAAAGAAAAATAATAAAAGAAATTATAATAAATAAACGGAAAAGAATAAAATAAAACAATATAAAATACAGCAAAGAAAACTAAAATAAAATAAAACTAATTTAAACTATATTAAAAAATAAATAAAATAAAATTAAAAACCAAAAAAAAAAATGAAAAAAAATAAAAACAAAATAAAATAATAAAAATATAAAAAGATGGAACAAAATAAAATAAAATAATTCAACTATAGTCTAGAACTTGTATGTAACTTTGTTAATTTATGGGTTACGATGGACCCAAACTTAACTTTTCTCTCTTCATATTAACACCACAGTCTTAAAAGCTAAAAATACTTTTGCCTTTGTCAAAAGATGGTTCGTCCAAAGAACTTAAAGACCCTTATGTAACTAAAACACTTAATACGACTTTGGTGAGGCCAATTTTAGAATATGCTTCATTGATATGCAACCCTAATAATCAAGTTCATTCCGTTAATTTAAGAGTCTGTGCAAAAACAAATTTTTACCTTTTGCATTAAGACATTTCCCATGGGGTTCTCGGTCAAATCTTCCTCCCCATACTACTCGTTTACAGCTTCTGAGTTTATCCACTCTCGCTAGTCGTGGAGATATGTTAACCGCCTTGTTCGTAGTCAAACTTCTTAATGGATCAATTTGGAGTTCATTGCCTTTGTCTGAGATAAATTTCAATGTTCCAACTCATGTATCTAGGCAGTTTATGAATTGAATGAATCTCGCCGATCGTATCATGATTTTAATTCTCATTTCAGCACCTTTGACATATCAGCCTTACTTTTTAGCATTGAAAAACTATTATTACTTCCCTAAACACCTAAGTTGCAAAAGTTTTGAATTACTAAATTCCAGCTGTTGAATAAATTCTTTTCTGCAGCTGAACAGCTTTATATCTCGATATTTAACAAACTCTTACTAATAAAATTAATTTAAATAAAAATAAAAATAAAATAATATAAAATAAAATAAAATGAAATGAAATAAAATAAAATAAAATAAAATAATATAAAATAAAATTAATAAATAAAATTAAATTAGAAATTTAAAAAACAAATAAAAATAAAATTAAATTAAAAAAAATTAAATTAAATTAAAAAAAATAATTGAAATAGAAAAAAAGCAAAAAAAAAATATATATAAAATAAAATAAAATAAAAGAAAATAAAATAAAATGAAATAAAATAAAACAAAATAAAATAAAATTATTTATGTTAATTGAAAAATGACATTCATTGTTTGTGTTATTGAGTGCGGAACGCGAAAACATAACGCAAATTAGTACAGCTGAAAATTTTGCAATATAGCTAGGCATATATATACATATATATATATATATATATATATATATATATATATATATATATACATATATTTCAATCATCAATTTATCACTTAGTGACATGTAAAAAAATATTTTCTGCACTCCCATGCAGCTCTAAAGCCATTATAAGTGTCAGGGCGTATGAATTACTGCATTGCCAATGTATATTTGATACGTGAAAGTAACAAGTATTAAACAAGAAAACAAAGGTAAACAAGCAATTTAGCATAAAATGAGAAGCAAAAAATTGAATTAAACACATAAATTATTTTAATAATCTTAAGTGCAATAAAACACTTTTTAATTACAATTAAGTAAATGTTTGTCAACACACTGAGGTGAAATGCCAAGTGCGCCGTGAGATAATAAAAAGTATAAAGAGAAAATGCTCAAAATATATAAAAGTGCGTTATGTGTGGTATATAATAGTAAAAAAAATTGTAAAAAAGGGAAGTTTTGTGTTATCAGAAAATATAAATAAAGATAAAAATCATAAAGCAAAGGAAATTCAAAAACAAAACCAAATTAAAAATTTAAAAAACACAACAATAAATCCATAAACAGAATTCATATGCATGAATTTGACGGCAAACAAACACAAGTATGTAGTTACAGGTACATATGTACACTTAAAACACACACGCATAATGATATATCTCCATACCTAACGCTGATTGACATTGCACTTGCGCATAATCGCCCGCCTTACAAGGAAAAAAAAACTAAAAACAAAAGACAAACGGGAAATTTATTCATTAAGGTTGTCAGGAAAAGTTGTTGTCGCTGGTTAAGTTGGTACACAAAGTCAAAGTTGTAACACTTGAATTTGCTTATTATTATTGTTGTTGTACATTTTTCTTGCATGCTCAAGTCGTCAATAACATATGGAAAAATAGTAACAATGTATGTACGAGTATGTATATATGGAAAAAATTGTTGTTTTTTGCTTGTGGCATCTCAAATACATATTCATATACCTGAATTGAGGCTAATCATTATGGTTTGAAGACGACAATGAGTTACTTGGAAAGTTTTAAGTGGAGGAAAAGGTGTTATGTGAATTTTGCGGTAAAACGGAAATGCAGTGACCTCAAATAGTTACTTGGCATATATGTATACGAGTATGTATGGTAGTGAAAATGTACTTAAATGAATGTAATATGCATATATGAGATTTACTAACTAGTAAGCCTGTATATAAGTATTTGTAATTAATTTTTTATTAATTTTATTTTGGTTTTATAATAAAAAAAATTAAATTAAATATACACAGGGTTATCCCTTTTGCGTTTTCCAAAATAAACGTAAATAAAATAAATTTAAAACAATTTTTTCTTGAAATTTATTTTTTATTATAAAGTATGAACCTTGGCATTATATGTGAAACACTACAACATTCAAATGATCGCCTCGTGAATTTTGCAAACTTCGATCCGTTTGAGATAATTTTGGAATACTTTTTGGCATATATTGGGCGGTATGTACAACAATGTCAAGTCACACGATTTCGGTGGTCTATTAACATCGCCGAGAAAAGAGATTACGCGGCCGGGAAATTTCTCTCGCATTAAGGCCATATTCGCTCGTGTTGTGTGGCATTTGGTATCATCTTGTTCGAACCATATATTGTACAAGTCCCGTTCTTCTATTACAGGCCAAAAAAAGTCTATTATCATATCACCATCACGCTCCGAATTGACAGTAACAGTCTCAACGCTATCGTTTTCAAAGAAGTAAGGTCCAATCACACCTCCGGGCCAAAGAACGCATCATACATTAAGTTTTGTTGTTGTTATAATGGCCTCTCTTCATTTGTTTGAGGATTCTCGGAGCCCCAAATCCGACAATTTTGCTTATTTACGTATGCACCGAGTGAGAAATGTGCCTCGTTGCTGAAAAAATTAATATTTGGAAAAATTGCGATCCACTGCTTGTCGTTCATGCATCCAATCGACTACGGTTGCAGTTGTTGTGTAAGCTGGACTTTATAAAGGGTGATCCAAGTAGAGGTACTTTTTTCAAAGGCATTTTTTTTTTTGACAGATCACGCGTGATACGTATCAAGCTGTCATGTTATTTTTGTTCAGTATTGTTTGGCATTTAATTATGGAAAGACTTACGCCTGAACAACGTTTACAAATCATTCAAATTTATTACGAAAATTCACGTTTTGTAAAGAATGTGTTTCGCGCGCTGCGCTCAACTTATGGTCAACATAATCGGCCTACTGAGCGTACTATTCGCAACACTATCACCCATCTTGAGACCCAGCATTCATTACAGGATAATATTCGATCGAATAGACCATGTCCAGCATGCAGTGAAGAAAATATAGCGGCCTTAGCTGAGAGTGCACACGAAGACTGTGGAGAGTCTATTCGGCGCCCCATTTGCAGCAACTCGGCCTGACGTATGGAACGACTTGGCGCATTATACGTCCAGAAAGCGTTCCAAATACAGCTTGTGCAAGAACTAAAGCCGCTCGACATTCCCAAGCGACATCGCTTTGCTCTATGGGGTCTTGAAAATTTTCAAGAAGATCCGACATTTTCGAGGCAAATATTGTTCAGTGATGAGGCCCATTTCTGGCTCAATGGTTATGTAAACAAGCAAAATTGCCGTATTTTTGACAAAGAGCAACCTGAAGAGACTCAAGAGCTGCCATTTTAACAAAAAAAAAAAAAAAGACAACGGTTGGTGTGATTTGTGGGCCGGTGGAATCATCGGTCCATATTTCTTCAAAAATGATGCCGGTGAGAACGCAACCGTCAATGGCGACCATTATCGTTATTGCGCCATGATAACCGGCTATTTGGTGCCTGAAATTAAAGCTCACGATCACTTCGATGAGCAGATAGTTTCGCGTTTTGGATCGGTCGATTGGCCACCAAGATCGTGTGATATCACACCGTTAGACTTTTCCTGTGTAAAGTCTAAAGTCTATGCGGAAAATCCCGCTTTAATTCAGGCCTTAGAGCAAAACAGCACGCGTGTCATTCGCCAGTTACCAGTCGAAATGCTCGAACGAGTCATCGAAAATTGGAATCAGCGTATGGACCATCTGAGACGTAGTCGTGGCCAACGTTTGAAAAGAGATAATCTTCAAAAAATAAATGCCATAGAATGTTTTTCCGAATGATAACAAACATTTCTCATTGAATTTGAATTTTCTGTGTCTTTTTATTTAAAAAAGTAGGGAACCCCGGAATGGATCACCCGTTAATTTTTAACAATTATTTACTATTAAAAAATTTACTAAGATTCCTTTTTTTAACTTCAAGTTTATTATTAAATATTTTAACTTTAACTTATGTGTTTTAAGTAATAACGGTAATAATTTAGAGAATTTTTGAGATTCTTATGAATAAATTATTGTTTACTATTTACATAAGAAAATATATATAAAACCAAGTTCGACGTTAATAACAAAGTGCAAATCATCAAAAGAAATATTAAAAAAAAACTTAATTATTAAATTTTTTTATAAAAGTCACTGATATCATTTTCATTAAATGTTTTCACAAAATTACATAAAACTTGAAAATGAAAATTTTAACTTCTTAATTTTTGTGTTTTTCCCCTATTTTTCATTTGTTCTTCTAACACCATTTTTACTTTTGTTCTTTGTATGTGTACAAAAATTTTTTCTTACTCTTACAAATACATTTATATTTATGTAAATATATAATCTATTTCTATATTATATTCTTTTAAAAGCTCACAAATTCTCGTTCGAAATCTGTATTGAAGAGTTTGCGTTGTCGCTCCTCGCGACGCTCTAAATCCAAATCAAAATCTTCAGTTGATATATCAACGCCGAATCAAAATGGCGGTGAGGCTAATAGTGTGCAAAATAATGGCGACGAAAAGGTAAGCGACCGATGCGTTAACATGAATATTGTGTTCACCAATCCTCACCAGCCTCACCTGCATCAAGCATTAGCGAGCAAAACTTTAGACATCCAAGCTTTCACTAAATATAATAAATTAATTAATCAATAACAATAATAATAATCAATTGAAATCTGTGTTTCCCTGTAAACCTTAAAATCATTAAAAAATTAATTCATAATCCACTTAGAAATTATTAAAAAATATATATAAATTTGTTTTGCACAATTTCACAACAACAAAAAATTGTACATCTGTAAACTAATAACAATTCGACGTTTACAATCACTAAATGTCAATAATAATTCATCTTTTTCCCCAAACTTAAAATATTTATTAAAAAATCTGTCCATGTAACATGCATTGCTAATATTCCTGCTCATATATAAATAAATAATTATTTGTTTAACTTTTTTTTAAATATAAATTTTTTTAAGGAGCCTACCATGCTAAAACGCAATTTTTTTTTTTTGGCAAAATTAATATTTTTAATTATTCAAGGCAGCCTGTAATTGAATTGAATATTTTATAATACAACAAAGAAAAATTGGTAGAAGTGACATCTATTTCGGAGATCACCACATCTCCTCATCAGACTTCTTTTGACAGGAATCATATTTTTTCATTCAACATAGTTCCCTTCAAGGGTGATACACTGATTATAGCGATCCTCCAACTTTCCGATACCATTTTTGTAGTACGATTTGTCCTTTGCTTCAAAATAAGCCTCAGTTTCGGCGAAAACCTTTTTTCGTTCGACGAAAATTTCTGCCCAGCGCGCATTTTTTTGAGGTCTGAGAACAGGAAACAGGAGAATACGGAGCATGCGAAAGCAATTCGAAGCCCAATTCAATGGATTTTTGCCATCGATTTCACTGGCTTGTGACACGGTGCACCGTGTGTGGTGAAACAGCACCTTCTTTTCCTTCAAATGCGACTGTTTTTCGGCGATTTCGTCCTTCATACGATCCAATAACACTATGTAATAGTCGCACTTGATGGTCCTCCCTTTTTCAAGGTAGTCAATTAAAAGATTATTCCATACGCATCCCGAAATACAGACGCCATAACCTTGCCAGCCGACTGTTGCGTTCTTCTACGCTTTGAAGCGGGTTCATTGTGTGCAGTCCACTCGGATGACTGTCGATTGGACTTCGGAACAAAATGATAGATCCTTGTTTAATATAGATGCAAAAACTCGGGTTATTACGCTTTAACATCTCCAGACACTGCTCCAAATCATCAGCTCGTCATTGTTTTTGGTCAAAAGTGAGCTCGCGCGACATCCACATTACACAGAGCTTTCTCATACCCAAGTATACGTGAATATATGATGTACACGTTCAGTTGACATCTTTTGAGTGCCTGCTATTTCATTCAATTTCAATATACGGTCATACAAAATCATTTTATGGATTTTTTTGAAGTTTTCGTCGGTAACAACCTGTTTTGGGTGTCCACTGCGTTCACCGTCTTCGGTGCTCCTTTCACCACGTCTAAATTTAGCATACCAATCCTTGATAGTTGATTTTCCTATGGCAGTGTCCGGGAACACGTCATCATGCCAAGTTTTTGCTTCAACTTTTTCTCCCTTCAAAAAGCAATATTTTATCAAATTATCTGAAACTTCGAAAGTACGACTGTCAACAGTGACGTGGGAACCGAGACTCGCATGCGCTGACTGTTTGTTTGAAGACAGGAGATATTTTGCCCTCGTTTGACACGAGACCCATCCGCTCCGCTTTTTTGTCTAACCTGGAGAAAGCAGAATTTTCGGTGCGGTTGTTAAGGCCAATGATATCATATCATCGTCTTACGCCAACAATTGTACACTCTTGTAGCAGATTGCACCTGGTCTATTTAGTTCTGCAGCTCGTAATATTTTCCCTGCATTATATTGAAGAAATCAAACGATAAAGAGTCACCCTGTCTGAAACGTTGTTTGATATCGAACGGCTCGGAGAGGTTGTACCTAATTCTGACTCCGCTTCTGGTATTATCCAGGGTCAGTTTACATAGCCGTATGAGTTTTGTTGGAATATCAAATTCAGACATATCGTCCTTATCTTCCTGTATCGTCCTTCTATGAGATATTGAGAATGCTTATCTCACGATAATGGACGCAGACCGTGGGGTCTTCCTTTATTTGGATTGAACAGGGCACATTTACGTTCTGGGTGTTCTACTCTTACTGCTATCCTGTAGGCTGGAGAAGTATTCCATCCATTCACTAAGTATGCTCTGGACATCTGTCACCAGATCAGTTCCCAAATGAGTATACTCCGTTCTTGATACCTTCAGTATGTCGTCGCATTTTTTCAGAGAATTTTCGAGCATTATTCCTTGTCGGCCAGCTTCTCAAGCTCTTCATACTTGCGCATTTGGGATTCTTTATCTTTTTGTCTGCAAGTTTGTCTCGCTTCCCTCTTCATCCCTCGGTATCAATCCCACTCCGCAAGTTTGGTGGTCGTTAAAAACCTTGCAAGGTAGGCTGTCCGTTTCCTCTTCCGTCCGTTGTCCCTTCCATCGCACTTCTTGGACGGCGGTGAAGTCTGCCTTTCGTCTTACTAGGACACCAACCAGTAGAGTAGCTTCACCGTTACAATTAAGGGACCGGACCCTCTATTCCATTCCATTTTAACTTTCCTCCAAATTCCATTTGGTATAAGACCGGAAGTTGTGGCGATTTCGCTGAGGTAATCCAATGAGAGTTGGTTCGCGCACTTGATGACCTTATAACCCTTAAGGGACTTCGAAGAGTCAAATTCCGCCCCGTTGTCACGCAGCTCAGTATTAAGTTCGAAAACTTGACATCGATCCCTGGTTGCCGAAAAGTTGGTGCTTGTGTGCAATACAGCTTCTTGCTGAGCTGAGCGGTTTCTTTTTTGTGACCAACTGTTTCGTTTTAAGGAATCTTTCATAGTCTTCAACTGTTCACGTTTATCTCTTCTTCATTAACCGAGATGCCGGTCGCCAGATATTTGGCTATCTTCTCGAGAATGGAAATTGGCTATCTTCTCGAGAATGGAAACGGTTCTTTCTTACTTGATTGAGAGATGTTTTCCAATTTTTCTTCTGTGCTAGGTACGTTGCTACCAGTGAACTTTAATTGGTACTCATGTTTGCTTTCGAGGTTATATTCTGTACATATATGTATTGATGAGGTACTTTGTTTAAAGCTCGATGTGTTTGCAGCTATAACTTCCGTTGAAATGTGGTTGGTACCACAGAAAGTACTATTAATCATCTCCTGGGTGGAGTTGTTTTTTGAGTTCATACTTGCCTCTGCGTAAGACCAAAGCACTATCAGCATAATTCTACTTAATGGAATATATGTGGTTCCCTTATAGCTTGTAACAGCACTGGAAGTATTCCAGAGGTATGGTTTATTCACTGCTATTACTTAAGCCTCTCCACGATGTAAAAGCGACCAACTCTGGAAGGGCATTATCTAAAAAAATTCAAAATAACTAAATAAATTTAAAAAAAGAAATCATAAAAAGTTGAAAAATTTTCTGTTCACACATATGTACTTATGTATAGTTGAGTCGATGTATGTACTTCTATTTATGTCTTCGCTAAAAATTTTGAAAAATATGTTTTAAAACTAAGCTTTATTTTTCTGTTGCTTTAATACTTTCTTTCTCAGTTAACCAAACTTCTATTCAATTTATCAAAACTTTCCACAGTTTTATATGATAATGTACGATTTATGCAGTATTTGCTGTTTTAGATATTCGATGAAACACATAATTACATAAATCGATTTACCTAACCAAACAGTTGGATGCTAAAATTCGCACTTTAAACAAACAAACAAACAAACAAAAAAAAAAAAAAATCGAGAAAAGGGCTGTCTTCGGCCACGTCGAAGTTTTTATACCTTTCAGGAACAAATTCATTGCAAAATTCGATTTCGATAATTTTCAGTGTCAACACGAGGGTGGTTTAATTGGTCAGTGACTTTTTTAATAAAATATATTTTTTCGGCAAATAAGCTTTTTATTTATCACCATAGTCTTCTTTTAGATCTATACATTTATTCCAGCGTTCTTCCAATTTTAGTATTCAATTCCAAGTATATAATAGGATATTTCAAGGCCCACAAACTAGGCGTTTATATCTGTGATTAACTCGTCATTCGACACGAATTTCTTACCGCCCAGCCATTTCTGCAGGTTTGGAGACAAAAAATAGTCGCAGGAGGTTAAGTCTGGAGAATATGCTGAATGGGGCGGCAGCAGTTTGTAGCCCAATTTATGAATTTGCGCCATATTAGCCAACACACGTGTACACCCGTGCTTTGTCCTGAAGGAGCAACACTTTTTTCCTTTCTTTTTTCCCCCAAATGCGGCAGTTTCTGCTTCAAACCAAACTCGAATCTGTCCAAAAGCTCTGAATATTATTCGCCGGTGATTGGTGTACCCATTTTCAAGGCATACCTTGGTCTTCGTTGGTGCAAGTTTACCCGGATAAACTCACTATCTTGATTGTTTTATTTTATCTCTAGCGTGGATCCATGGTCTATAGTAACGAAACGGCGCAAAAATTTGTTCGGATTGCGGTTGAACACTCCTTTGGAGTGAATAGACGTTCCCACCGCACGTTCTTTTTATTCTGAATGGTCAGCGTTCAGCCTTTATTGAATAGCCGATCACCAACGACCCCGTTCGTTACACGGGTGAGCTCGGAGGTGTAAATTCCATATCTGTGGAAGAGATAAAACATTAACGACATTCGAAACGGATATAGGTACAAAGAGCTTGAAATTGGCAAACTATCGGACCCCCCCATCACGGAGTCCGATTAAGATATTTTACACGCCTCCACTCAGGAGATGACCAATCGCAGTTCAATGGAAGTTATAGCTGTAAACACAACGGGCTCCAAACAAAGTACCCCATCAATACATATGTGTATGTACAACCAACCAAAAAAATCGTCCAATACCTTTCCATGCATTTTATCGACAATTTTTGGTGTAACGACCTCTTTTAGGCGACCTGAACTTTCAGTCTCAAAAATTGACGGACGAACAGACGGACGTGGCTTAATCAACTCAGTTTGTCATTCTGATACGATTCGTATAAATTTTGGTGGGTCTGTCACTTCTCCTCTTATATACTTCGAACCAGAGTGAATATACCATTTAATGGACATGAAAGGTATAAAAAAAAAATTTTATCCGATAAAAAATTAAAAATTTTTTTGGTAGTTTTTTTCAAGATGTTACGCGATTTGAGTTTAATGCCGCTGAAGTGCAGCTAAAATTTGCATAAGAAGCAGATTAAATTTTTAGTAGTATTTATGCAGTACTAAGTATAAGTCCGAATTCTTTTTACTCCAAACAATATTACGTGAAAGCCCAGTGCCAGATTTTATGAAAAAAAATATTATTAATAAAAATATAATTTTTTAGCTAAAATTAAAGTTAAAATTTTTTTAAACTCACATATAAAAGATTTTAGTAAAATCAGTGAAATATTGTGAGAAATCGCAATGGAATTCTCTACTCAACCACGTGACTTTGAGCAGGTGTGTCTTTATGTGTATGCATATGTATAAATGCGCATTACAAATTATAATTTTTATAGAATTTTTTTACAATAAAGAGCAACAAATAATAATAATAACAACAACAATAATGTGCATACATATATACAGGTACATATGTTTCTAGGTGTCCCCTTAAGCCACGTGAACAAGTATGAGTTACCGATACTAACAGTTAGTGGTCATATTATTAGGCACATTTCCCGTGTATTGAATTTTTTAAATTTCTGGAGAGGGGTTATGTTTGTTTGAGCTACTAAGTGGAGTTCAAAATGGCATCTGTAACACACATTAAATTCGGAGAGAATATTAAAATTATTAATTAATTAAATTTTTTGGTTCTTCTCGAACTAGCGACGATTTTTCTAATTTTATTTAACAGTGTTTTAGAAATCACGTTTTCATTATATATACAGTGACGAACAAAAGTCTACAAACACCCGCTGTTTTCGTTGAATTGAAAGTCCAAAAGGTTTATTGGAAAATGTAATGATACAGTTTATTTCAATTACTTTCCCTTATCAGAAAAAACCAACAAAAATAATTTTTTAACATAAAATAGTAAAGCTATGACAAAAAAAGCGTCAATTCAACATTGACCAAAGTCTACATACAGTACATATGTACATAACTTATCTTAGCGCAAAAACTTTGGTTGATATCAGGCAGCCTGAATCTTTTTAGTATTTACTTGGTTCATCGTTCGCATCAATAACAGCTTGAAGGCATCGAAGCTACTAAATTTGTCAATTCTGACGTTCTTTGAGTAATGCCGAGCTGGAAATCTAATTTTACTCTCAAAAATCTCCCAGATATATTCAATAACATTCAAATTTGAGCTTTGATGTAGTGTGTGCAGTTGCTTGGAGCATGATAAAGCAACCAATCCTTAACAATGTGTTTGGATCGTTATCCTGTTGAAAGATCCAGCCTGCGCCAAGCTCCAAACTGTCCACCGAAGGCTTCAGATTAGCTTCCAACAATGACTTGTATTTGAACTGATCCATATTACTCTCAATAAAAGGCAAATTTCCAACTGCAGATGCCGCAACCACTCTCCAAACCATTACGTTGCCGCTTCACTGTTGATACTATATTTTTGGAGTTAAGTGCAGTGTTTTCTTTTCTTCAAACTTTTGCTCTTCCATCGCTGCCGAATATATTGAATTTTGATTTGTCTGTAAACAAGACTTTTTGCCAAAAATCCATTCCTTTTTTCTCAGAAATAAGAGACTTTATACGTGGCGTTCTACTGTGGAAGCCGTTATCGTTCAGAGCTCTTCGAATTGTTCTTGAATGGACACACTTTTTTGATCAGTTTGCGATGTTTTCGACTAATTTTGGAGCAGTAACTTTAGAATCATCATTCACTTCGTTCAGAATAAAGCTGAGGTCTCTCCTCGAGTTAGTTTCTTCGGGCGGCCAACACGTGGCTTATTTTCGGTGGATCCATTTTTTTCAAAGTTTTTTACAATGGTCTGTACCTTTGGCGGAGCTAAGTTTAAAATTTTTAAAATTTCACCATACGAGTTCTTCTCATTTCTGTGCTGAATAACCAAGTGTCTTACGTCAATGGATATTTCTTTTATTTTTTTGTAGACTTTTGTCCGCCACTTTAAATATTTAATCATTTTATGGAACCATATATATATATATATGCCCATATACTGTACATTCACTGCAGAGGTGTAGCTTAAAGCACGCGCGCGTATAATTATTTTAACATTTGTCAAGCACATTTCTCAGAGCATCTCAATGTGTAATCACAATTTATTACTAATGCAAAATTGTTGTTTTATTGGTGAGTAATTTTTTCACCGCAAATAATTAGAATTATATACGTATATAAATTTAGTATACGGTGTTTGAAAACACTAAATAATTTAAGTCTCTGCTAAAACTCTTTTAAACACTAGAAATGCATAAAAAGCATAAAAATCTCAGTCTCAATTTCCATCTTATACCAATATGTGCATTGAAGTGGCAAAAATAAATTAATTTTTTTTTTTCAAAAATATTTATAACTAAGCACCAAACAATTTCTTATTTCAAAAAAAAAAAAAGAAAGGATTTCTTTATAGTAGATATAAAGCTGTATAAATATGTATACTTAGTATGCATTAGCTGCGTTAGGCTATAAAAAAGTTTAATAGCAAAAAAGCTTACATTTTCTACAAAGTACTTTTCAAAGAAAATTTTATTAATGTGCAACTAAAAAATGCATCTTGAATAACAGCGTTGGGGGCAAAAAGAAATTTTATAAATATTAAAAAATTACTAAAATTGACATTTACAAACTTACTATAAAAAAGCTTTAATTTATAGCAAACACAAGACGCTATATTATCACTTTACTCGTAGCTATTCACTCAACCAGCTCCGCTTAGCCAAGCTCGTAACCATTTAGTTATGGCAAAAGTTTCGTAGGTTTTTATAGCAACAAGTTAAAGCAAGTTTGTTTATATGAATGTGTATATGCACTTACAGATATTTACATAGCAAAAGCATCCCAGTTGGGAAATGCTCAATGCATTTTGTTTTCCAAAAATGAAGAAAAAAACTACGAATTTTGATATATGAAAATAGATGTGGAAAAGTAAGCGAAATATTACTTAGAACTTCTGCAACACCTGTATTGTGCTTTTTTTTCCAAACAACGCTTCAGCAATACCTCGAAATTTGTTCCGTTTTAAATAGGGTGTTTTTTATAGAGGTATAGAACTTTAAGTTGGCATTACTTTTCAAGATGGCGACCGATTTAACAGCTGTCAAGTGATTTATTCTCAGTTTGGTTTGGCAATTCATCATGAATAGACTCACGCCTGAACAACGCTTGCAAATAGTGCAATTTTATTTCGAAAATAATGGTTCTGTGCGGAAAACGTATCGCGCACTACGTCCATTTTATCGTCGACTTCACTTCTGGTTGAATGGCTACGTCAACAAACAAAACTGCCGCATTTGGAGTGAAGGTAATCCTCAAGTGTATGTTGAAACACCGTTACATCTGAAAAAAAACTGACTGTTTGGTGCGCTTTATGGGCTGGTGGAATCATTGGTCCGTACTTTTTCAAAAACGATGGTGGCCAGAACGTTACCATGATGTCCAGGAGATGTGGTTTCAACAAGACGGCGCAACATGTCACACAGCTCGTGCCACAATAGATTTATTGAAAGACACGATTGGTGACCGCATAATTTCACGTTTTGGACCTGTGAATTGGCCCCCAAGATCTTGTGATTTAACACCTCTAGACTACTTTCTGTGGGGCTATGTAAAGTCATTGGTCTATGCGGATAAGCCACAAACGCTTGACCATTTGGAAGACAACATTCGCCGTGTTATTGCCGATATACGGCCACAAATGTTGGAAAAGTCATCGAAAATTGGACGTCTAGATTGGACTACATCCGCGCCACAAGATTATCTTTCGGATAAATAAAATTCATGTCAATCGAATAATCCATCGTTGTTTTATTGCAACTTAAAGTTCTATACCTCCATTAAAAACACCTTTCAGAAATCGTAAAATTATATATATTTTGTTACCCTTGAATTATTTCCTTAAAAAAAAAAAAAAAAAAAATCCGCCACGCTCGAGAATGTCGAGATGATGTGTTTTTTTTAAAACTTTGCAGCCCTCCTCTTTCTTTACGTCACTTGCAAATTGTCAGATTAGTGGAATATACACTTTTTAGCATATAATTAACTCAACCTACCTTAATCTGAGGCGCTCGAGAATTTCTGATGATCGATGATTTTGTTTTTACTAATCTGATCCTTTATTCTAACGGACGGCCATATATAAGTATATAGGGCGCTCATATTTGACGGAAGTACTTAACCGAGTCAAGGTATCCGCTTGTGTATTAATCTACCACGCTTCAGTCAATCCCGAAATCCCCGCTTGGGCTCCCCTACTACCCAGAAAAAGTGTTATGTGGAGACATTCAGACTGCGGTAAAGGATGACGCTCTAAAAATCAGTGCAAAATATCGATAATATTGACTAAAAAATTTAAACAATTAATTAAAAATATGTAAAAAGTAACTAAATAAAAAAATTATAAATTAAATAGAGTTGGTAATTCGTTATTTGTCGACTGAATGACTTTTTATGCTAAGGGTATGAGAAATGCATTACTTGAGAATACTTCTTGTAATGGAACTTTTTTCATATATAATTTTTCTTTCAATTTAAATATTACAAGTATATTATTTCATGCATAAAAAGGTAATACAGCAAGTCATTTGTCACTTGCTCTCCAAAGCAACACCTTACCTTCGTAGGACATTTGCTGTGTTAGGAGCATTATTCTGTAATGTATCGAAATGCTGCAAACGATAGCTTACTTTCTGCATTACCGTAGTTTATCTTATCCAAGTAGGATGTGTGTATATTATGACAATAACTTGTTGGATATCCACGTCTTTTAATGACTTCTAGAAGGCGGTGTTTCAGTGACCCAACAAGTTAAGTTGTTAGTTACTTCCGGGATTATAGCTTCCCATTCCTCTTCAAGAGCACTCCTCGGCGTTTCCTAGCTGGTTATCGTACGTTTAACAATTTCTGCTGTGTGCTTCGGGTCATTGTCCTGTTGGAAAAGAAATTGCTCACCGAGCCCCAGCATTACTGCACTTTCTTTTAAAGTTTTTTTTTTCTTCAAAATATTAAGATAATCATGCTTGTTCATGATTGACTCAATAAACTGAAATTTTCCTATACACAAATTTGCTATGCACTCCCACATCATATCACCTCCACCACTGTGCTTTACTGTAAGTACAATACTTTGTTTTCCCAACGCTGTTTCGCTTTACCTCCAAATAAGCTTACGGCCTTTTATCCCAAAAATGCAAAACTTACTCTCATCCGAAAAAATAACTTTATTCCAAAACTCTTGAGGCTTGTTTAATTAAGTGCTCCTTCGCAAAGGCCATCCGCTTGAGACGATTTGCTCTCGATATGAAGGGCTTTCTTCGTGCGACTCTGGCATGAAATCCGCTTCTTTTCAGAATTTTTCGTACCGTATCTGCACATAATTTCTTTTGGTGCTTTAATTCGATGTGTTTTGAAAGTTGGCTTGCTGTTAGACGTGGGTTAGACTTCAAAAGAATGGTTAGATGGTGCTCATCTCTTTCCGTCAGTTTTCTTGGACGTCCAGAACGTGGCTTAGACTCATAAGATTTTGTTTGTTTGAAGTTGTTTAGTACTTCCTGGATAGAGGAGTACTGCTTCCTAACAGTTTTTTTGCGATTTCCCAATAACTTTTACCATTCTGCGACAAACCAACAATTTCTTTTTTCGCCAATTTCAATTTATTTTCGCTTTTGGTACATAGTCAAAAAATAATGAGTTTCTCCTCTATTTATATACGCTTTAACTTCTTCCTAATCGCGATTACTATCGTGTATCATTTAAAATTAAATTTAATTTGACTTTAATAGCGGTACTATAATCCGGTTAACTCAAAATGGCGCAGCAGCTAAAATTCTACAAAATTTTGCTCGAACACACTTTAAATAATTGTCTTCAAAATAAGGGAAAATAAAATAGTGATTGTTTCAAAATGTATAACTTTATTTAGTTGAATACTTTAATACAGTGAGTGAACGCAGACTTTTCCTGCCATGTGTATTTATTGCCAACCATCATTTGTAACTAATTTAATTAATTTTTAATTAATAATATTAACTAATATTTACTTACATATTTATTTTCTAACCATTCGATCTAATAATTTTGTATAAATTTTTCTTTTTGCAGGTAAGCTCAACAAAATTCTATATAAAATTTTCAATCGTAAGTACTATTATTTAAACTTGGAAACCACAAAAATAACTGCCTTTCTGTATAAAACAAAAAATCGTATTTTTGGGTCCGATTTTCCTCAAATTTGGTTCATAGTCAGCCATTTGAAAATCTTAAGATGAGGACCATTTCTTCCTCTGGGTAATGAATCGGAGATCGATCTATTCCAAAAAATCAAATTTATTGTTCAATTTACATGCGATTGGGTGTTGCTTAATATGAACTCTTCTTTCGGAAAGTGGACCAGGAACCGACTTATTCGGTAGAAATCGTATTTATTTCTCGATTTACTTGAGATTCTTTTCCTTTCTGGATTAGATAATGGTGTTTATGGAAAAAAATATTGCTCAAATATTTTGTGTGCTTTATTTGGTTAAATTTTTGAACTAAGATATCCTTAAGCCTTGATAAATGTATTTAGAACCTTTATTTTCTAAGAATGGGCTACAATCGATTTGCTTGAAATTAAGTGTGTTGTCAGCTTTTTGCCTAGATTAGCATATAGAATCATTTATTTCCGAAGAGGGCATCTCCAGATAAACAGTTTGATGAAAAATCATTCATATTCAAATCTTCCTGGAAGACCTCGAGAAAGAATGAAGAAGAAAGAAGATTAAATAAAAATTGAACGAAATACAAATGCGTTGGCCGCATCTTCTAGTAGAAAGTATTTATATTTGAACATTAAAAATAAATTTTTTATATCTTCCATTTTGCTCAATACCAAGTTAAGTGAAGTCAGATAAGTCACAAGAAGATTTTAATTAATATAAAGTTAACTTCAGAAGGTAGGAAAAAAAATCAAATCTTACATCGAAGTTGCATATCTGCATATTTTACATATATATGCAGATATGCATGTATGTAACGATATCAGCAAAAACTCGTAACTCGAACAATGCATTGCGAATGAGTGCAGACATTTGTCTAATTGCAATTGGGACAGACAAAAAACTTGCAGACTAGACAATCAATTGCAGTCAAAAAGGTATGAATGAATTTTTTTTTCGTAGCGAAAAACAGTGTGTGAGGCAATAAAAAGGTACCTGTATGTATGTATGCATACAGAAACCATTGTTCACTCATTTTTTATGGGCTAAAGCACCATTAAGGCGATAATGGGTCGGCTTGGCTGAGACGCTGAAGACAGCTGACAAACATAAAAATGAAAACTAATAAAAGAGACATAGAATAGAAGGCAGTAAACGGGTTTGAGTGCACAAAATTGTTATAAAATTTAACGGTTTGCATGAATGAAAGGTTGCAGCGGTGAGTATATATATATATATGTGTGTGTGTGAGAGCTACTAAGAATTTCCCTTTAAGCAAAGTCATTATAAGATTTGTAGCATAATGACCCATAATAACAATTTGCACCTTACTGCGACAACAACCAAAAAAAAAAAACAACAACAACACACTGTACCTTTACATATGTTGAGTGCATTCCACATGCAACGTAAGAATATTAAAAGTGGCGTTAGTTGAGTTCGTTTGAGTTGGAAGAGTACACAACGGTGTAATTGAGTCATTAGCAGCAAATTAATCAACAGTAAAAGTATATCACGTATGTATGTAAAGGGTGATCCAAGTAGAGGTACTTTTTTCTATAGCCTTTTTTTGACAGACCACGCGTGAGTCGTGTCATGCTATTTTTGTTCAGTATTGTTTTGCATTTCATCATGGAAAGACCCACGCCTGAACAACGTTTACAAATCTTTCAACTTAATTACGAAAATTCACGTTCTGTAAAGAATATGTTTCGTGCACTTCGCTCAACTTATGGTCAACATAATCGGCCTACTGAACGTACTATTCGCAACACCATTGCCCATCTGGAGACCTAGCATTCATTATTGGATAATATTCGACCGAATAGACCACGTCCAGCATGCAGTGAAGAAAATATAGCATCCGTAGCTGAGAGTGTACACGAAGACCGTGGATAGTCGATTCGGCGCCGTTCGCAGTAACTCGGACTGACGTATGGAACGTCTTGACGTATTTTACGTTGAGATCTTAAATTGAAAGCGTACGAAATACAGCTTGTGCAAGAACTGAAGCCGCTCGACCTTCCCAAGCAACATTGCTTCGCTCTATGGGCTCTTGAAAAGTTCCAAGAAGATCCGAAGTTTTCGAGCCAAATTTTTTTCAGCGATGTGGTTCATTTCTGACTCAATGGAAATGTAAACAAAATAAATTGCCGCATTTGGGACGAAGAGCAACCTGAGCAGATTCAAGAGCTGCCATTTCATCCAGAAATAACAACGGCTGTTCTGATTTGTGGGCCAGTGGAATCATCGGTCCATATTTCTTCAAAAATGATGCCGGTGAAAACGTAAACGTCAATGGCGACCGTTATTGCGCTATGATAACCGACTATTCGATGCCTGAAATTGAAGTTCGTGATCTTCGCGACATTTGGATTCAACAAAATGGCGCCACTTCCCACACATCAATCAATGGATTTGTTGAGAGAACATTTCGGTGAGCAGATAATTTCACGTTTTGGGCCGGTCGATTGGCCACCAAGATCGTGTGATATCACACCGTTGGACTTTTTCCCGTATGGATATGTAAAGTCTAAAGTCTACGTGCAAAAAAAAAAAAAAGAGAGAAAAAATCGTAGCAAACAAATTTTAATTTTTTTTTTAATTTCCCAATATGGAAATAGGGAAGAAATGCTTAAAAATACCAAAAAAAAAAAAAAAAAAAAAAAATTGATTTTGACTTCGAGCTTCATAAAAAATGTATAAGGAATAACTAGAATAAAATTACGGTGTCTAGTGCCCGAAACATAATTCACTCAGTGCAAAATTCTACTCGAAAGTCTTAAGTCCCATGCAACAGCGGGCTGCATTAGGCCAACTTTGCTTTAAAAAGAAATCAGTATTTCTAATAATAATTTCCATTGACAACCGGTAGTGATTGCGCGCAAAAAATAAATTATCTTAAATCGATATAATTCTAATTGCCTATCCACACATACTAAAGCAAAAACAAACGTTAGACACCGCTGTTGCCAGCGGCAAGTTGTTGGTAAATGGGGAACAAGTCATTTGTACGCTGCGCAATTGAGCAAATAGCAAACGCAAAAAAAGAAGCAGAGTCGACTATTTTGGCCAACTCCAACACCAGCGCCCGGTTAAGGCAGATACAATATGCACCAAAACCATTTTCGTATTACCGTTTCACGCATAGACAACAAATCTTGCAGCAACAACAAAACTAGAACCAAAAAAAAACATACATACAGTTACTTTGTCTACTCATTGCCACAGCTGCAACAGTCGGTCGTCCCATTGCGATTGCAGAAATGTCTTTGAAAAACTCTAAAAAAAAGTAAGAAGAAGAACCAACCATTAAAAGTGCATAAACTAACAGCGTTGCTTTCAGAAAAGAAAAAAAACCAGCTAAACTCTACAAAAACCACATCCGAATTATGTGGCAGCAACAGTTAGAAACGGAACAATTTGTTTTTGTTTTTGTTGTTTGTTTACTGTTTTTTTTTTCAACACCGCAGCATCCGTGCAATATGCGCTGAAGTGTGTTGTAACGGCAAAATAAATGCCATCAACAGAATCTGCAAAATCGCTGCATGCTAACAACAGGTGTAATTGGCGGTTTTTTGGCACGCATACATACACAAACACACGCTGCGCAACTGTTGTTGTTGTTTGTTGTTTATTACCGCCGAGATGCAGCGGCGTTGATAGTACACGTTGCGCATGTGCGACCAAGCAACTATTTGATGTAGAGTGGTGATGCGTTCGTAGACACTGAGAAAATTGAAACCAATATATTAACAAATTTTAAATATAATTCAATGCAACTTAGTTTAATTGTATGTTATTTCATTTTTCATTTTATTAAATTTTATTTTGTATTAAATTTTTATATTATTCATTTTATTTTATTTTATTAAATTCAATTCCAATATCTTTTCTTTTAATTCGTTTTAGTTTTATTTTATTTTATTTTATTTGATCCCAATGTATTAAAATACTTTGTTTCAATAAAATATAAAATGATTTAAGTTTATTTTATTTCCTTGTTTTGAATCTAATTTAATTAATTTCGGATTATATATTTTTATTTATCTATATTTTTATTCTATTATCTATCTTTTCATTTATTTGAGTTTATATGTTTAGTTGAGGTCATTTTATTTTATCTTATTTTATTTTTATTTCTCTTATAATATTTTACTTTATTTTATTTTATTTTAGTTTCATTAATTAATTACAATTTAAATTAATTTAGTTTAATCATATTTTATTTTAGTTTCTTTAATTTAATTTAATTTATTTAATTGGGTTGAATTTAATTTAATTTAATTTACTTTATCTAATTTTTTAATATTATTGTATATATCTTTAGTTCTTTTATTTTTTAATTTAATTTTAATTTTTTTACTTTAATTAAATTTTTTAAATTTAATTTAATTTAATTTTAATTTATGTAATTCAATATTTTATTTTATTTCATTTTATGTTTTTATTTTTTTGATTATTTTTATTTCTCTTATATTATATTATATTATATTATATTATATTATATTATTATTTTATTTTATTTTATTTTATGTTTTTTTGATTTTGTTTTATTTCATTCTATTTTATTTCATTTAATTTTTAAATTTTTTTTTATTTGATTTGATTTAATTTAATTTTTATTTATTTTTTATTTTATTTTATTTCATTTTATTTTTTATTTTATTTTATTTTTTTTATTTCTTTATTATTTTTTTTTTAATTTTGTTTCATTTGATTTGATTTTTATTTTTATTGTTTTTATTTTATATTATCTTATTTTATTTTTTATTTTATTTTATTTTATTTTTAATTCATTTTAATTTATTTTATTTTATTTTTATTTGTTTTATTTAATTTTATTTTTTTATTTTATTTGATTTAATTTAATTCAATTTTATTTTATTTTATTTTAGTGTATTTTATTTCGTTTTATTTCTTATTTTATTTTATTTTACTTTATTTTTATTTTAATTTTTATTTTTATTTGTTTAATTTTATTTTAATTTGATTAAATTTATTTTCATTTATTTTATTTTATTTTAATTTTATTTTATTTTATTTCATTTTATTTTAATTTTGTATATTTTATAAAGTTGTTATATTTTTATGTATTTTAAATATTTATTTATTTATAATCTCAATTATATTACTTTAATTTACTTTATTTAATTTTTTTTTCAATTAAATTTTAATTTTTTCATTTTTTTTTTAATTTCATATGTTTTCATTATAATAATTTATTTTATTTTTTTCCGATGCCTTTTTCAGTGTATTATTTTCCTCTTTTTGTTGCTGTTTTTGTTCTCCTTACTTGTTGCTTGCCATTCACATTGAGATCTTGTTTTCAGATTAAGATTGAAGAGTTTTGGTGTGGCATGGCGGCATGTGATGCAACCGTGTCAACGGATTTTCATTAATTGTTTGTATAGCGGAAAAGTTGCATGCAATTGTTTATGTGAGATATTAATTTTTGGCTCTACTGTATTGTTATTTTTTTACTCTTGAAAATTTTGATTTCGATAAGTTGAACTTTAGAGAGTTCAATTTTATTTGTGACTAACATGGGTTAATTAAAAAAAAAAAACATTAAAAATACAGTCTTGACATCTGCATATATCAACATACACATTTGTTCATTTGTTGTCTTTTATTCATGTATATATGTATATTTAAGCTACTTTAGCAAAAGTCATATCGTACTTTATTATAAAGTAATAGAAATTATATTCCCATTCTGCAGTTTCATAGTTTTTATAACTATTATAATTAGATAAAAGTACTCTCATCGGGCTTTTGATCAACTCACTCGTATTTAGACACACTACTTCAAAATTATTTTTATTTATAATTTTTTTTTTTTTTTTTTTTTTTTGTTAATCGTACTCCAGCTATTTGAAGCACTTTCCTCTTGAGGTGAGCAAGAATGAATTGAAAGAAAGTTTCATTTGGGAAATTTGCAAATTTAGCGTTCCTACAAATTAGTTACACAATGACCTAGAAAATTCCTTTAATAGCAAACACAAATTGATTTATTTTACATCCTCGTACAACTACAATGAAGTTTACTCGGTGAATAGCAATAAATCAATTCGACTGATATTGCGATTGGAGCTGGCACTGTTCTTCTCTCCCTTCTCTTATTTCTCAACTGTGAATACCACAAATGCAAAGAGGTTATTAACACAAACGAGTACGTATTTAAGTAGCCCACATAGAGAGCTATTTAATAAATATACAAAAAAAATTATAATTGAAATAGAATAAATCAAAATAAAATAAAATATATAAATAAAAAAAAATTAAAAAAAAAAAATAAGAGAAAAGTAAAATAAAATTAAATAAAATAATATTGAAAAAGAAATAAATTAAAATTTGAAATATAATTAAATAAAAATCGAATAAAGTTAAATTTAAAATAATATAAAATGAATCAAAATAAAATAAATTCAAATAAAATTAGAAATAGATATGAAATTAATTAAATTAAATTAATTTAAAATAAAAAAAGAAAATTTAAAATAATATAAGTTTAATTAAAGAAAAGAAAGAAATAAAAAAAATAAAAATAGGAAAGAACGTCTGTCTTCGATAATGCCCAAGGCTTTACACCTGTATGATATATTATTCCGATTGCGATGATTTTCACTACCAATATGCAATTCATAGATGTGCAAATTTCACGCTCATAGATTCTTATTTTACAGATTTTTTACCCAAAACCTCATATCCGAAAATATCGGTGTATGGCAGCATATGTTAATCGACGATGTACTCAGCTGTTGACTCTGGAGTGAAGGCATATTAATAAGCCTTAGTAGGCTTCTATAAAGAGGTAGATTTTTATTCCCATCCCAATGTAAGGCGAATAATAAGAAATGTTTTTGTAGAGATTCCAATTTATCACTATGCAATTGATAATATGGATTCCAAACAACAAAACAATATTCCAAAATGGGCCTAACAAGTGAGGTGTAGAGTAATTTGGTAACATAGCGTTTATTAAACTCCTTAGCCCAACGCTTAATGAAATCTAGGACTCCTTTAGCCTTATTAGCATAGGAATTTATATGATTTCTAAAATCTAACTTAGGGTCCATTGTGACACCCAAGTCAATGAAGTCAGTTACTTGTTCAATATTGTGATTTTGAATCATATAGGCAAGGGATTGCAGAGATTTTCTAGAGTAGGACATACGAGGAAATGGTGAAGGTTTTGCTCACCGTTTTCTTTGATTACAAAGGTGTGATGCATCATGAGCTCCTGCAGAAGGGTCGTACAGTTAATAGGGAACACTAAAAGGAAGTTATGCAAAGTTTGCGTGAAGCCATACGGCTCAATCACGATAATGCACCAGCTCACTCATCAATGCTTATTCGTGATTTTTTTTTTTGGCAAACAAACAAAACCGCAATCATACTTCAACCACCGTATTCACCAGATTTGGCTCCCTGCGACTTTTTCCTATTCCCAAAATTAAAGAAACCGATAAAAGGAAAGCGTTTGGCCGCAGTTGATGAGATCAAGTCAGAATCGAAGAAAGATCTAATGGCCATAAGCGCTTTTCAGAAGTACTTCGAGGATTGGAAAAAGCGTTGGCAAAAGTGTATTATATGCGAGGGGGATTACTTTGAAGGGGACAAAGTAGATATTGATGAATAAATAAGTACTTTAAAAAAAAAAATCAAAATTTCCTTTTCCCTTTGAACACACCTCATACATATGCTATAGTGGTCCGATCTGATCGTTTAGGCGTCTACCAAGATTGGTTGAAATATATCAAAAATTGATGGACTAGCTTGCGTTGAAACAGACGGATGGACAGACGGACACGGATAAATCAATTCAGCTCGTGATTCTGATACGATCGGTTTAAATTTCTGTGGGTGCATCTCATCTCCGTCTGTTGCATACATATCTCGGACCAAAGTTAATATATCATTTTATGTACATGAAAAAAACTTAAAAAAAAAATTAAAATAAAACAAAATAAAATAAAATAACATGAAATATAGTTAAATTAAATCAAATGAAATACAATAAATTAATGCAATTTGACTATAATTCCCACGTTTTCGCAAACTATTAAATTCGATCTTGAACACTCGATAGGCTGGCGGCTTCTAACAGAAAAAAGAAATAAAATTAAAAATGCATAATTAAACCGTTGTCTCTATTAATGAACAGTTACATAACGAAATTTTAACTCATTAGTATTTGCAAATCGTTAAATAAAAAATAGATTGGTTTATGTTGGAATAATAAAATGATATGAGAAATACTCGTATTAGCAAAGTTATCATGTGACAAATAAAAAATGTTGGCAGGAAAAATTTGTTTAGAGATTATCGCTAATTGGAATCTGAAAATGTTTGTCACTGCTTAAATTGCAATGATCAAAAAAAAAAAAATTAATAAAAAAAATAAAAATAAAAATAGAAAAAAAAATTAAAAAATAAATAAAAATGTATAATAATAAAATTAAAAATAATAGTTGCACTTCAAAATCTTGAACGCTTACAATAGCAGTTGCCACAATTAAGTCGTTTTATGTCATACATTACTATTATTATTATTTATCATTTTCTATCTAAATTTCTTGTATCCAGCAATTCATAATTATCTGTAAGAAATTGTAAATAAATGCACTCCTCCAAGATTATAGCCTTATTTGGTCAGACTTAGTTTTTGCGTGTTTGTAAGCACTCATAAATAATTGTTTGAATTGCTACCAGTTCGACATACATACATACATTCCTACACACAAACATTGGTATGTTTGTAGTACCAAAAAAAAAATGGCGTTTGTTGTGTGTTAAGCGCCCAAGAAAAATACCACAAGAAAATTTGTCCAGAAAAGGCTTTCGTAAAAGCAACACGTAATTCGATTGCATTTATCGAATGTAAGGCGAGCGAGTGGAGGAGATTGGGTTACCAATAGGCGGACAGTTACTGCAATGATACTCTATACGTTATTGGATGCACATAAGCACTCATACATACATACATATATACAGTAACATATTTATTTAATACTTTAATTTTTGTTTTTGTTTTTAATTTTATTTAGGGTTATATGTAGGTAACATATGTACAGTTAGGAATGTGTACTCGTAGATATTCACTTCATATGGTCAAGGCATCTAAAGCCTGCTACTGCCGATAAAAGGGTTAGATAATTTTATGAACTCGTTTGTGTGCGGTACAGCAAAGTGGTTTGCGGTTGAGAGAAAAATTAACAGTTTTTAACATTTCTATTCGAACTGAAAGCAATAACTTAAAGATCCATATCAAAATCCATCTCTTGGAATGAAATTTAATGGGAATTTCTGGAAGATACTTTCTGGGCTTTTCTATTCAGTGTACCATATTTGAAGATATAATACAGGGTTTTCCAAAAAGAATGAAATGATTTGTTTAAAAAAAAATACACACACATTAGACGTTAGGGAAATTCAAATTTTTTTTTTTTTTTTTTGGTATGAAGTAAAATCGATACAATTAAGATCTGAATATAACATCATTCAAATGGCCTCCACGACTTCTTTTGCAGTTACGAATTCGATGAACCTAATTTTTGAGCATTTTTTCCACTAAATCAAGTCATATGTCATGAATAACACTCTCAATATTGACTTTTAAAGCTTGAAGAGAGTCTGATTTATTGCTAAAGACCAATGACTTCAAATAACCCCACAAGAAGTAGTCTAATGGTGTTAAATCATAACTTCCTGGAGGCCATTCAATGTCACAATTCCTTGAAATAATCGAATTTCCAAACCTTTCTCGAAATAATTCGGAATTTGCACGTGCTGTGTGACACGTAGCCCGGTCTTGTTGGAGCCAGATGTTGTTAAGATCAACTTCTTCAAATTGTGGTCATAAAAAGTTGGTTATCATCAATCTATACCGCTTTCCACTGTGCTATCAGCTTCATTTCGCAAGAAGTAGGGACCAATGATTCCACCAGACCAAAAGCCACAACAAAATGTTAATTTAGATGAATATAATGGTTATTCATGAATAATTTGTGGATGTTCTTCGAACCAGAATCGAAGGTTTTGTTTATTTACCGCATCACTCAGATTAAAGTGAGCCTCATCGGAGAAGATGATTTTCTTTAAAAAATCCTTATCGTTTTCAAGTTGCTCCAAGGCAAAATCAGCAAATTTACGACGTTTATGGTGGTCCAATGATGAATTGAATTGAATGAGATATTAAGAATGGCCAAAATGACCCTTTGAAATCATATCATCGCTATTGGAAAACCCTTTATCATGTACCGATATGAGAGCTGAAATACTTCTATAGAAGCTATAAACATATTTATTCTCTTACAAAAACAAATGTTTGCTGCCACATTTATTACTAAAAAAAACAGGGGAAGATAGTGTTTAACACTTCTGGTGTAATTTCCAAAACTGTTTAAGACAAAAGTATTACTTTTCAGAAGACCTGACAGTGAACGTTCGACGAATACTAACTTCAAAGGAACAAGTAAACACTCTCCTACTGGGTTCTCACACCACTCTTGACAAAAACAAAACCAGGATGTTTGTGGTAGAGCATGGGGTAGAAAATCAGCCCAGAAACAGTTCAGTGAAATGAACTCTAAAGAAATCTGCATTTGGGTTTTGTAGATTTTAGATGTAGAATCTGATGTTGTAGCAGAGAACGAGAGCAATCTTCAGTCTGAAGAAGAGTTTAAGTGAAGTGAGACTTTTCGGTTCGTTTGACTTCTTTGAATTGCAGAAGGTTGTTATTGCTCTAGCGCTCACCACCCCTAATAGGCAGAAGAAGAAAAGAGAAGACCCAGCTAATCTTCTACTCTTTTTGTTAGTGAATAATAATAGTTGGGTTGGTTTGCCTAGGCCTTTTCCGGTACAAGAGAATACCATTCTCTCCCAGGTGATCTACATTAACAAATCTCTTTTTGGTTTCTTCGACAGCGGTTTTTAGAAATTATATTACTTCATCAGAAATGTTGTTATCATGAACGTGAAAGATATTCTACGTTCGACAAAAAATATTTACCAGAAATTTTTTCTAATTCATTTTTGAAAATCGGAATTCCGTTCTTCAGGTATCTGCTAGTACCCATTTCTTCAAGTGTTCTCAATGAAACTACTTACATCTTGTATGTTTTTTGTGGGCAGCCATTGAAGGCTTGGTACTGTCGAAGTTGCAAGAGAGCTGGACACTCACGTTCATATTTGTGCCAACTCTATTTGGCTATTTTGCAGTTGAATACTGAACACTGCATTGTCTCCGCTCCAGATACTAGTTAGGTACTGCCAACTTGATCAAGTCATTAGCTTTTTCATTACTGAGAATATTCCAATGGCTAGGAACCCACATTATGAAGATGGTGAGTTAACCAGTTAGCGAGCTTAAAGTATTTCTACAATTATTCACCATGTTTGAATTTGTCAATAGCGACGATAGGGTCAGTAGTGCCGCTTGGGTATCCATGTATATGACTGCCTACTGTATCCCATCGTGATTTTCCATGAGAGTTCATTATTTGTGGCCTTTTCTATGTCCGATATTTCCACTTGAAAGCCACTAGTTGAATTTGATAGATGCAGAGAGATAGAGATTTCGAGATTTTCGAAGTATATCCGCGTCCTTACTCTCAAAATCTCTACTCCTCTCACGTGAGAACAACTATTGAAATCTATGTATGAGATTTGTTGAATGGTGATGTTAGATGGTTTAGTGTCCAAGTAGTTTTATTCTTCAATAGCCCCACTCCAAAAGTCTGATAGAGGAGGCTGCTGAGGCTTGGCTAGTGAAGAAGTCTATTCACAGTTGATATTAGAGGATGAGGAGGACATCTCGCGGGCATTACTTAATGGTTCCAGTAACCCTTGCACAAGCTGCTCTTTGTATATCATTTACCTACCTGATATTCTACAGTTTCTGTATGACTGGCCATCAAATCAAGACTCCATATGTAAGGATTGGTCTTATAACGGCCGTATGCATCCACATGACTAAATTTGGTATGAGGAGACAGGATCAGAGGCAATTTTCTTTATCTTTAAGTCCACAAAAGACCGATATAATTTGTAAGTCTCTATATAGGACCCATTCAGATGAGACTGGGAAAGCATAAGTTAATTCGGACATGACGATTCATAAATTAAAGAAAATGTCTAGATCGCTGTTAAAAGCTATGTTTGATTACTGTTACAATTGTAAATGCTTATAAGAAAAACTCGAGACATTACTGTGTGATATTGATGATAACGACGATGTTTTACAAGGATCTATAACAAAATCCTGAGACACAAAATCCCGAAATACAAAATCCCGAAACACACAATCCAGAGATGACTAAATCTTGATCAGACATATTCCAGACACTACCAAATCCGGTCAAAATTTAATCCAGACATGACACAAATCAGATACAAAGCATTGCAGGCACGATACAACCCAAACAAATATATCCCGACAAAAATCCAGAAAAATTATAAAAATAGTTAAGAAAATCGCGCGATTTTATATCTCGATCGTCTTTCAGAAGAATTTTTTAAATATTTGGCTCTGCAATTCTGTTTAACATAACAGCTTTTTCATTCGGAGGGGGCTTAGAATAAGCTGTAAGTCTTTTTGCTTGCAAACATCAAGCACCCCAGCACAAAATCAAAAGAGAAGCTCGGTCAATCGTTTCGTGATAATCATATAAAGGGTGATCCATTTCGAGGTTCCCTTTTTTTTAAGAAAAAAAACAGAAAATTCAAATTTGATGGGGAATGTTCATTATCATTCGAAAGAGCATTCTTTGACATTTATTTTTTGAAGATTATCTTTTTCAAATATTGGCCGCAGCTACGACTCAGATGGTCCATCTGTTGAGTCCAATTTTCGTTGACTCATTCGAGCATTTCGACTGGTAACTGGCGAATGACACGCGCGATGTTTTGTTCCAAGGCTTGCATCGAAGCGGGATTGTCCGCATAGACTTTATAATTTACATATCCCCACAGGAACAAGTCTAATGGTGTGATATCACACGATCTTGATGGCCAATCGACCAGCCCAAAACATGAAATTATCTACTCACCGAAGTGTTCTCTCAATAAATCAATCAATTAATGCGATGTGTAGGAAGTGGCGCCATCGTGTTGAAACCAAATGTCGCGGAGATCACGAGCTTCAATTTCAGGCATCAAATAGTCGGTTATCATGGCACGATAACGGTCGCCATTGACGGTTACGTTCTCACCGGCATCATTTTTGAAGAAATATGGACCGATGATTCCACCAGCCCACAAACCATACCAAACCGTTGTTTTTTCTAGATGAAATGGCAGCTCTTGAATCTCTTCAGGCTGCAATTCGTCCCAAATTCGATAATTTTGCTTGTTTGCATACCGATTGAGCCAGAAATAGGCTTAATCGCTGAACAAAATTTGGCTCGAAAACGTCAAATCTTCTTAGAACTTTTCAAGAGCCCATAGAGCGAAACGATGTCACTTAGGAAGGTCGAGAAGCTTCAGTTCTTGCACAAGCTGCATTTTGTACGCTTTCAATTTAAGATCTCGACGTAAAATGCGCCAAATCGTTCCATACGTCAGTCCCAGTTGCTGCGAACGGTGCCGAATCGACTCTCCATGGTCTTCGTGTACACTCTCAGTTACGTTCGCTATATTTTATTCACTGCGTGCTGGACATGGTCTATTCGGTCGAATATTATCAATAATGAATGCTGGATCTCAAGCTTGGGGATGGTGTTGCGATCAATTTACTGAAAATTTTAAAATAATGACCTGTTTTCGGTATATTGATGGAAATATTTGAATAAAGACGAAAATTAACTTATTTGGTGCTGTCGGGATAAAGATTTTACAAGATTGTGTCTTGTCTAGATTTTTTGAAATTGTCTGCATTATATACCGCCTGGATTTCGAAATTCAGAATTTTGAGTCTTTCCGTCCTACAACTTAGGAATCCACTTACTCTTAGCTCTGACTGCATGAAATGGATTTTAAGTGAATAAAAATTAAATTTCTAGTTTGAAAAGCCCATCAGTGTTTAAGAAGTATTAAACCATGCTGATGGCGTTGTGGGAGTCAGTATGTTTATGATAAAAAATAAATTTGTATTTTTTTAATTAGTGTTAAAGTAATTTCTTTCAGTGTATCAAGCGCTCTCTCACCTTATCCCTCACTTTATATAAATATATACTCTGTCTCTCTCACTCTCTCTCTCTGATAATATTTGTTGTACACAGGCAAGCGTAGAGCGTGTTTTCCCTCAGCATTATTTCACCTCAACGCGTTTCTTATCATGCGCTGCAGTATAATAATGTTTTGATTATTTTTCTGCGATGTTGTTGTGATTATTAATAATTATATTTTGTTGCTCTCGTTAGCAATATTCATAAATACATACATATATGTTTAGCAACAGCTGCCCATCGAATATGAGAACTGGAGAGTATTGTGCCGAAAATAACTAACGCACATGTCAACAGAGACTCGCAAACAGACAGACAGAGCGACCGTCAGTTAAGGCAGATAGAATGTCTGCCTATGTGGAGTAGTAGTAGTACCTGCAGTCATAAGACCTGCGCTACATGAGACCAAAATGCCTGTGACAAGTGAGTCCATACATATGTATGTATTTGTGTATATGTATGTGTATATGTAGTTGTTTGTTGTTGCTTGTTTGCTTTTTATGTCATCTTAGCTGCTGATGTGTGTTGCTTTATTGTTGTTGTTCGTTCACGTACGGCATGCTCGCTCCAAGCACAAACCACAATGCTACTATATGCCAGAAGGCAACCGCATTTTCTATACACACTCCATTTCACTATTGATTTTCATTGCATTTTCTATTTTCCACTGACTTTTCTGCGATGTTTTTCCTCAACGTGGGGATGCGAAAGAGACCACAGGTAGGCAGGCAGAGAGTCAACACGACGAGTATGTCAACTGCTGCGAGTATTGGTCGGGTTGTTGTGAGCAACCGGCGTTTTTGTCAATGCGCGCGGTCAGATTCGATTCGACTTTTCAGCCGTTCAGATCATTAGTGCGGAAGAACTGTTATTAATTTTCGTCGCATTTCTATTTCACTAGAATCGACTGTGTTTGGGGGAGTGAAAAGTTGAGCATGTGTGCTTGTGTGTTTTCCATAACGATATTATTTAGCAAGCAACAACGTGTGTGATGAAAATTTAGAAACTTTTTTTTAGAACATCAATAGAAGAAAAAAATTGATTTAAAAATAGCGAAAATGTCTCGACGAGTAAATTGCTGAAGCGAAAAATTAAAAATAACACGGCGAGTTAATACGAAAAGTAAATAGAGTAAATAGAAGTGGGTGAAGAGGTGAGATTAAACTGTCAAAAAAAAAAAGTATAGAAAAATAAAAAATTACGATCTGCATGTGGTTATTAGCAGAAGGGCTGATATTTGAAAGTGAAAAGAAAAATAAGGAAATGAAGAAAATTTAAAGCGCATACATTAAAGGAAAATTTGAAAAATACAACAACAAAAATTATAAAAATCTTTAAAGAAATTAAAGCGAAGCTAAATAAATGAAGTAAGCAAGTTATAAAAAATAAAAGTTAATTATAAAATAATTAATATAAGCATGTCGAAAGCGCCTATACATGAAAGCTCGTACATGTGTTTATATATTGTCTAAAAATGATTTTTTTTTTGTAATAAAATTTATATAGTTAACAATATTCAGCTGTTGTGCAAATTTCACTTAACTTAAGAAAAAAAATTAATTATTTTTATGGAATAAACCTTCAAAAGAAAATACGAATTTTTTCATTAACGCTATGATTACGTTAAGTAAAAAAAAAACGCTAACCAGTCAGTTTATTTTATTTACCCAAAAGAAAAAAGTAAGCCAATGAAAATTGCGCGCCATCGCAAAACGAGCGAGTGATAAACAAAGTAAATATAAATATATATGTACATATGTATACATACGAGTAACATTTGCAGGTAATTAACATTGCGCAGTTTAAGTAAATTTTGCGTAAAAACGATTTTGCTCAAGTTATTAATATTAATATTGTTTGAAAAGAAAAAAAAAATATAGTAAAATGCATTTCAACCGGTTCGTGCTGTTAGCAAATGTAGTTGACCTGTGTGTAAACTAATAAAAGTGAAAAAAAAAACAACAACAACAAAATAGCAGCAACTCTAATGATAAAAATTAATAGTAAAATAAAAGAGTTAAAAATTAAGTCTTTACAAAATTAAATGATTTCAAATAACTCGCTAGTTATTTTTTTTTTTTTTTTTTGTAAATAAAATATATGTGCGAAATGTATTTCAAGCACAAATAGATGCTGTAAGTGTATAGAAAAGCCACTAAAACAAACAAATTAAAAATATTAATAATCAAAATCAAATTTTTCAAATAATTGTAATTGCTAAATAATAAATAGAACCATAATAAAAAAAAAAATTTAAAATAAAAATAATTAAAAATAAAAGCAAAATACAAGAAAAACAATAAAAAAATACTGAAACAGGTAACTTTTTTTAAAGTATATAATAATAGTAAAAATATATATTTTTCTATAAAAATTAAAAATAAGACAAAATAAAATAAAAATTTAACCACAATAAAAATAAAAATAAAAATTAAGAGCAAAATATAAGAAAAATATGTATTAAAAAATATTGAAAAATAAAAATAAAATAAAAAAATTAATAAAAAAAAAACTTAAAAAAAAATAAAATAAAATATAAAATTAAAAAAAAAAATATAAATAAGACAAAACAAAATAAAAATTAAACCACAACAAAGTATAGCTAAAAATTGAAAGTAAAATATAAGAAAAACGCAATATTAAAATATATTAATTTTTTTTAAATTATAAAAAAAAAAATAAATAAATATATATAAAAAAAAAAAAAAAAAAAAAAAAAAAATAGAAATAAAAAAACAAAAACATGGAACCGCAAAAAAGAAGAAAAATTTAAGTAATAACAATATTAAAAAAAATTGAAATAATAATAATTAAAAAGCAAACAAAAACTGAACAAAAAAAATAAAATTAAATAAAAATGGAACCACAATAACAATACAAATAATAATTAAGACAATATTAAATACAAATATTAAAAAAAAATTACAAAAAAATTAAAAATTAAATATTAAAAAAATTGAAAAAAAATAAAAATACAATTAAGACAAAATACAATAAAAATTTAAACTCAATGAAACTACAAATACAAATTAAAAGCAAAATTTAGGAAAAAACAATATCAAAAATATATGAAAGAAAAGTTAAAAAATAATAATTGAAAAACAAATAAAAGTAAAAATTATATAAAATAAAAATTAATTTAAAAAAAATTAAAAAAAAAAATTGAACAACAATAAAATAACACATAAAAAGAGCAAAGTATAAGAAATAACAATATAAAAAAAATATTAAATATAATAGGAATAATAAAAAATTAAATAAAAATCGAACCACAATAACAATACAAATAAAAATTAAGACTATCAAAAAAAATATCTAAAAATAAAATTAAAATTAAAAAAAAGTAAAAGAATTATTAAAAAAAAATTAAAAGAAAAAATATAAATAAGACAAAATAAAATAAAATACACAATAAAACTACAAATACAAATTAAGAGCAAAATGTAAGAAAAAACAATATTAAAAATATTTAAAAAAAGTTAAAAAGAAGTTATAATTGAAAAAAAAATATTAAAAAATATATTTAAAAAAATGTAAAAAAATATAAGAAAACCAATTGAAATCAAAATTGAGTCACAACAAAAATACAAATAAAAATTAAGAGCAAAATATAAAAAAAAATTTAAAAATTTATTTAAAAGAAAAGTTAAAAACGTAAAAATAAAAAAATTTAAAAGTAAAATTAAAATATTAAAAAATAAGAAATAAAAATAAGGCAAAATAAAACAAAGCAATTTTTTATTTAACATTTTTTTTAAATCTAATTTAGCACCTACGAAAAATTTCAGTACACTCATTTTGGAGACGGCAAGCAACAGTTGGATAAATACTAAGCAATATAAAATTCGCAAAACATACAAATACAACAAGTAAATACATATAACATTTTCGTTTAGTTTTTTATATTTAGTTGAATATTAATTTTCGAAAATGATGTGCAGAAAGTTTTTTAGTGCTAAATGATATTCATTTTTAAGTTGCCAAAAATTAAAGATGTGATATATACTTGGAAGTACCAAGATGCATATTTTTCACGATAAGAACGACAATTTATTTTTCGAATGTTTAACTCAGTTTAAGTAGATTAGGTGAAGAGTTTAATAGAAAGTATTTTTTTAATATTTTTTTTAAATGCTTAACAAAACTAAGTTTAAGCATTAAATAAAAATTTGTTTTTCAATTCTATTTTATTAAAAATAAACTAATTAAAATGAAAAAAATATGTTTGATATATATTTTTTAATTAGTTCAATATTTAAATGAGTCAGTTGGCTTCGGAATTAATATTATCTTAAATAAAATTTAATGTTTTTTTTGTGATAAATACATATATTGAAAGTATAATAAATGAAAAATAAGAAACTCTTAGCTGAAAATTAATAAAAAGTACTTTTCGACAAAAAAAAACTGATATTATCTTGTGCAATTTAAAAAATAAATTATTTTAGATAAATGTTAATAAGCAATATTTTTCAATAGGGTTATTATAAACTAAATACCATTTTCAGTAAAACATAAAAAAAAATTATTCAATACATTTTTCAGAAAGAAACAAGAGAAAAGGGCTGTCTTAGGCTATGCCGAAGTCTTTATGCCTTTTATGAACATATAAAATTTATTGCAAATTGCGTAATTCGATTTCGATGATTTTCTATGTCCTTGAAACTTGAATTAACGTCTGTAGAATACCAAATACAAAGCCCTCGATGGCTTTTTGGCGGATTTTTGGCCCAAACTCTCACATTTAAACAAATCAGTGTATGAGATGGTATATGTTTTAGTATTCCGATCTCGATGATTTTCCGAACGTATGTGCAATTCATATTGTGTGTGTAGAATACCAAATTTCAGAATAGTAAGAACTTTTTTGATGTATTTATGACCCAAAATTTGAAATCTGTAAAATCGGTCGTGTGTATACCATAGTGGTTCCGACAAATGATCGTTTAAACGCATAGATGCCTCTTCCTACCAAGTTTGGTTGAAATATCTCAAAAACTGAGGGACTAGTTTGCGCTCAAACATACAGACGGACAGACAGTCACAGCTAAATCAACTCAGCACGTTATTCTGATACGATCGGTATAAAGTTCGTTGTGTCTATGTCTTCTCCTTCTGGTACGGAACAAAGTTAATATACCATTTCATGTACATGAAAGGTATAAATACTATAAAAATTTCGATTTTTTTTAACAAATGTTATACTTCTGGCGAACATAAACTTTTATTCTTAAGTGTTTTAAGTATTACGTTCTCCAACTAATGAAGAAAAGCCGTCTGTCTCTCTTATCTTTTGTTTAAATATTCCTTTCCCTCTAAATGTCAAGTGCAACTCATGGCACATATTTACATATTCTCTGCGTTTCTAATAATATTTTAATCTCTCTAAATCTAGACAATTAACAAACAAAATCATATCCTCACCTTGGCCATTGCAAACAACTGTTTGTCTTATCTCTCACCATAAAACCTTTTAACTGAGATTAGCGTAGGCGTTACCAAGGCACTCTGCTAAGGTGATGCTTAGATCGTGGGGTTGCACAAATGTTGTGCTTCAGTAAGAGAGATGACCTTTTCAACCCTCAAACGTGCAAACCCAGTTTTACAAATATATGTGTATGTAAGAACACTCATACATACAGTATACAAGTATTTATATGTATAAGTTTATGTGTGAATAGAGCATTTTAGCTTGAATTATTGCAGTGTTGCATTAAAAATGAGAAACTGAAAGATTTGGAAGTAGATTTTTGATAAACTCAAAATCGCTGCTTCATCATTTTAACTAGTCCGAAATTAGACATTTTGTAACTAGTTACGAAGGTTATTACTATTATACTAGTTCAAACTAGTTGTGTATGAAAATGGCATTTCTATTTCTATCGCTCTAATTTTCACTAGCACAATTTTGCACTATAATTTTCTTCTACTTGCATACATACATATATTTGTTTTAATATTATCCAAATGCATTTCAGTGTACCAGATTTTGACATTGGTATTACATGCTACTACAGCTTATGCTATAACTAATGCTATATATTAGTTGTATAACAGATTCATATATATACTAATTGTTTGGCTATTAAAAAAATTGCTTCTGATCTGGTATTGAATGTGATAAAAGTAGAAATGAATGAACATTGCACTTGGAGGAAAGTATGTGTGTGTGTGTATGTTAATGAATATAATTTAGTTATTTATTGCTATCATATGGCAAAATATAATTATAATTCAACATTGCTTTTTCGAATCGAATCGGGTTAGAATGTTCCAATCATTTTTATGTCAAAATGAAACCATGTTAATGGAGAAATGCCGCTGAGATTAATACGATTAAAATGGTTATTTAAAAAAAATAATATAAAAATGTAATAAAAATATTAGTAATATTAAAAATGTGTTTCGGCTTTTTTTTATCACGAGCCTGAGTCATATTATCTCCTCTTTAAATATTTCTTACGATTTATTCATAATTTGTGCCCTAAAATTTAATTCATATTTTCGTGAAGGCAGTTATTTTTACTGATTCATTTTAAGTTCCGCAAATTTAAAAATAATTAATTAGTATCATGTGCTGGTAAGACACTCCTCTCCAATTGAGTTTTGTTTTTAGAAACTCTCTGACGCAGTTTTATAATGAATAAAAGCTGTGCTTTCCACCCAATATCATTATATAAATATATATAATTACTTAAGAGCAGCCAAATACATACATATGTATGTACGTCATATTTATATCAAATTCTTGTGTGCGATAAAAATAACGCAGAATAAATATTCATAAAATATTAAAAAAAAACATATACATACATACACTTTTCAGACATAAATGACATTGGAAATTCGCAAATTTTTGTATCTGTAATGTTGAAAAATGTTTGCGAATGTATGAAATCAAATCGTACATTTTTTGTAGAAATAAAAATTCTGAAAAAAAAATTATAAAATTTTCTTTGGCGAAATCCAAAATTTATGAAACATTTTAGAGGAAAAAAACAAACAGAAAGAAAACCTTAATTTCCCGTAAAAAAAAGACTTTAAATCACTCTATGAAAGCTCAAAGAAAGAAATTAATTGAGAAATAAAAAACAAAAACATTTCGTTCGAAATTCGTCTGAATTCGTAATGAAACGTACACAGGTTTATGTAACTAAGTCTTTGATCAGGAACGGATATCAACAGAAACCTCAGTAAATAATGTTTACCATGCTTTTAATAGCATTTTATTGTAAAATAACAACAATGCGGATATATAAGTCTACGAAACCACAACCGACAATACCATGCTCACGAAAATCTGGATAACTGTCAACAAAATGCGATGATGCCACCCCAAGTATAAGCTAACTCATACAGCTTTCTCAAGGTGCCTACGTTTGATACAGAAGTCTTCTATAGAGCATACGATGACTGACCCTCATTCAGGGACATGCTCACAGCAGTGTACGTAAACAACCCCAAATTATCCCAAGCTTCGAAGCTTTACCACTTGAGGCAGAAAACAAGGCGTAAAGCTGCCCTCCATATTAAAAATTACACCACCACAATCCTTCTCTAGCTTAGGATGCCTTCAATAGAAGAAGGTCAAATAAAGAAGTTTTTCAACATTAAACCTGCCCAAACAGAGAACGGAGAATGGGTACATACAACAAATTTAAACAACAATCAACAACTGCCTTTCTACGCTACAGTCTAATATTGTATCTACCGAAAGATGGGACCAGATGTTATTGTACCTCTGCTCCTCAAAGCTACGGGACGAAACACTAGCGCTTTGGGAAGAATCACTCAAAGGAAAGAGTTTACCCGATGGTCAGATGTGGATCAGTTTCTAACAGTTCAGAACAAGGTCGTGGAGCGCCTCAGCACGTACTGGCCCAATAACCCGAAGAACACCCAACCCAGCTACCCTCAACGAACAACATCAATATCTCCCTCTCACTCAGTTACCAGAACAAGACCCAATCGTTCCATGCAGAAAATAAAAGGCAAGTTTCATGTAAACTATGTAGCACAAGCAACTCCGTCACAGATCGGAATAAGTTCAAAATTGCAAGAGTAATTTTACATGCGTTTATTATCAAAGCCGCCATCATTCTCTCCTCCATTGCCCAGCGAACTCCCACACGCTGAACCCCACAAAACTTCTCAGAAACTGCACCACATCTCAAGTGAAAGTCGAGGAAGAACAGCCCTGTACCTCCAAACAGGCAACAAAAAACTCAAGGAAACTCAAAGCGATAAGACAAAAACACTCCCACACTATTCGAGTAGCAAAGAAAGGACATTGGTGCCCACAGCAAATATTCCCATTCTTTACAATGGAGAAATAACCCAGAGTAGAGCTCTCATTGACCAAGGCTCTCAAAAAACCTTTGAAAGATCTATCACTCAGCGGTCCTAGAAGAGTACTTGACGTTAGATTACATGCAACGAACTCATTCTCGCTTAATTCAAAGAATACTCCCAACAAAGTGATCTCTGATCACTAGGAGTTGTAATATGAAAAATTATAATGAAAATTATTACAAGTAAACTGTAATTAAGTTATTATTACTGAAAATAAAATAAAATACAATAAAATAAAGAAAAAATAAAATAAATTAAAATAAAATACTACGCTACTACGGCTACGGATATGTGGTGACACATCACCAGGCTGGAAGATACCGTTTGAGTCATCTCTTCTACGTAGACGATCTGAAAATTTATGCCAGCAAGCCAAGCCATCTTGAAAAGCTTTTGGAATGTGTCACAGCTTTTTTCAATAACATTAAAATACCTGTTGGGTTTGGGAAATGCCGTAAAATAACTATCTTGAAACTAAAGGTGATCCCTGAAACACTCCCATTGAACCTGTAGGCCTCGGCATAAAAGAAATGGAACCAGATGAGACATAAAAGTATATGGAGTTATAAAATGTTCAACAACCGAGCTGGAATATATGCAGCGGATAATACGTACAGTCATGTCCAAAACTAAAGCCCATCATACCAAAGCTTCGGTCTTTCGAAAGACGTGGACCAAGAAGGAAGGCGGAAGGGGTCAGATTGACATCGTAGCGTTGCATGACAAACTAATTTTAAATCTCAAAGCTTATTTCCATCAAAAGTCATCACAGTCTGAAATTCATCAGGCTGTAGAATCCGCTCCTGATAACTATACTCCACTGCGAATGAACCAATCTTATGAAAGCAGAAACACGATATCAACGGATGAAAAACTACAGGATTGGTCTGAAATGGTAGTTCACGGCGTATATCGGAAAGATTTGCTGAGTCTGCATGCCGACCAAAAATTGTCGCCTCTTATGGCTCACAAACAGAGCAATATTCGCAATATTTAGAAATCATGTCAAGTATGTAATTCGTGACGTAAATACTCCTGCAGACAGATATCGATGTGATATTGCAAAACATTCAAAAAACATATACGGAAAAATCGCAAAGCACTCTGACTTAGGCATTGATGTGAAACGCAAATTGAATGATATAAGTACTGCCAATCATCGTTTCTGCGCACGGCCTGGTGCTAATCTTAAGAAAAACATACGAAGAAGGCTCCAGTTGCCAGATCACATCGTCTTCGATATACAGAAAGCCAAGCTGCCGCCAACAAATAAATTTATTTCCTGTGTAGCCGAAGACCCGAATGTGTCTACTCCTCGACGTTCTCAAGAGCTGGGGCTTTCATACGGTGCATTATGGTGTATTTTGTACTTGGACTTACACCTTCATCCATATAGAGTCCAGCTAACACATTAACTGAAGTCAGCTGACCATTCACAACTTGGTAGCTACGTCGATTGGATGTTTGAACAACAAGCATTGGGCCTCGATTGTTTTAACAAAATTTTCTTCAGCGACGAGGCACATTTAAATAAGCAATCTTATCCCATTTGGGGCGCCGAGAGTCCTCAAATAATTGAAGAGAGGCCGTTACACAAAAAAAAAAGAAACTTACAGTATGGTGCGCTCCTTAGTCCGCAGGTGTGATTGGACCTTGCTTCTTTGAAAACGTTAACGGTGAGACTGTCACTGTCAATTTGGGGCGTGATGGTCGTATGATAACCGTTTTTTTTTGACCAGTAACTGAAGAAGAAGACTTGTACAATGTGTGGTTCCAACAAGATGGTGCTACATGCCACATAACACGAGCGAATATGACTTTATTGCGAGAGAAATTTTACTGGCCGCGTAATCTCTCGTCTTGGCGATGCCTTTTTGCCACCGAAATCGTGCGGTATGAAACCGTTAGACTTTTTTTAGACCATGTTTATGCGAATAAACCTTTAACTCTTGAAACGTTAGTTTTGAAAACTACAAAATGGATGACCCTGCACTATATATAGAACGACGAATATTTTCTTAGTAATTAACTAGCTTAGACGTGATTTCTAGTGATTGGAGAACAAGTTAACCGAGTATGAACATTTTAACATCTTATTTCATAAGCAAATAAGAATTTTGTCACACATAATCCAATGTTTAGTCCAGAACAACTTGAAAAAGTATATTTTTTCATTGTTTTTCTTCTGCTAGCTGTATCTAAAAGTATACAAAATGTACTAAGTATATTATATATATTCTCTATACTCAATACTAACTAAATTTTTTTTGTTTATTTTCACATTTCACACTCTCGATATTTTTAAAATTGAATATTTGCCAAAAACAGCGAGAAAACGATTGAACTCGTAGCTTGTCGGCAGCGACGATTAGCGCAAAGTCTTTAGAAATATTTTAGTAATGCGTTAGTGAAAAATCAAATCAACCCGTGAAATTCCTCATTTAGACGAGGCCAAAGACTTTTTGAGTAACGAAATGTTTAGATTTTACTTTCAAGGAAACGCAAAAAAAAAATTGAACTTTAATGTTATCGATTTAGTCTGGGTAAGAAAGATAAATAAATGAACTTTTGAACACAAATTTAGTTGTATTTTGCGTGAAAGTTTTAAATATAGTTTTTTGTTGTTGATATGAATTGCATCAATTGATGAGTTCAATAGATTGAAAAAGGTAGAGTTGATTGTGTTCAGATAATATATAGATGACCCGCTATTCAGACGTGTAGCACATTATTTACTGTCATAATAATTGTTACTTTTTCTTCATAAATGCTGCACTATATTGGTAGATCGACTTTTGAAATCAATATTTTGTCAAATGGGTGTGGGCAAGTCACAACGGGTATGTTATGTATGCATGTCATACTCGTATCACACTGTTATTCGAACTACATACTCTGAAATTTATGTCTAATCTGACCCATAAATCTAATAATTTACGTACAAATATCATTTTTATGTTCCAAATTTCTTAATTCACGAATAAAATTCTTTAATTTATTCTTTTACAAGTATGTGCACATCAGGGTGGGCTAATTTATGTTAAGAAAAAGTGATAAATTTGCTTGCATTGTCTATTAATGATTTTTAAATTTAATAATTTATTATTAATGCACACGTGCAGTACAATAAAACTGTATTTTCTTGTTTTTTGCTTCAAAAAAGCAGCCTGTTCACACAGGCGTCTAATTGGCAAATTAAGATATTGTAATATTGAAATATGAAATTAGACAGATTTTCAATACAATACTGTATAAAATAGAAATTGACCACATATTTATAGAATCTACGGCTCCTGATTCGAAGTGTAATGATAAATTTGGTGTATGTGAACACTCTGCTTGATGGCTCAATTAGAAAATTGACTTCAAATTAATTAAATTGAAATAGTTTTTACTTTGAAAAAGAAAAAAATCTCACAAAAAATTGGAAAATAGCTCTTCTTTCTTTCTTTTTCTAAACATTTAGTACAAATTGACCCACCCTAATGCCTCTAAAAGCAATTGCAGTGCTCATACAATACATGTACATGTCTAACTTTCGTCATATTGGTGTGTATGTGTGTATGTATCTTTGGAAAAATGTCAATAAATTTGAAATCATATGAGGCATAAAATGAGTTTAGAGTGATAGAGAGAAAGAAAGAAAAAAATTAAACAAAAAGCGAAAATGAATGAAATGAAATGAATGTGCGTAGGCACAAATGCAAGCATGCAATGGTGACGAGAGGTAAAATTCTTACGCCGCGCGAGAAAAGTAAGAACACCACAAATGCGTGGTAATCTTTTCGATCGATTTGTTACTCCGTAACAGGAAATACACGTTTAGAAAACATTTTCTTGGGGGTTTTTTCCATTCAACTCTTAAAAATATTCTTACCAAGTAACATTTTGTGTTGTTTTGTGCCGCACAATAATCATAAAAAAGATGCAATAACACCATACCAACAGGTAGATTCTGATTCTTTATCTTCATACATATAGAAGAGAAATATATATGTATGTAGATGCATGAAAAAAGTATGAAAAAAGTCAACTCTAAAGTTACTCTATTAACCTTCATAGACCAATGCATTCATTTCCTGTCCACACTGTCCACAATTTATCGGCTGAGCATCGCATCATTACATTTATCTGCGAGTCACCCAGCAGCCGCACATTCACTCTTCATTTGCAGCATGCAACAACACTTGCCATAACAGCGCTGAATGCAAAGTCATTGATTAGATGAGACGTTCAAGCTGTAAATGACAGTGTAGGTAGGCATCAATGATGATTTAGAAAAATAAACATAAAAATAAAAATAAAAATAAAAATTAAACACATTGAAATAAACAACTGAGTTTTTTGCTCAAGCCCAGCGGAGAAATGAAATTATAAATTAAATTTTGTTTGGGAAAAAATTCAAGTGAGCATTGGAAATGACAGTGATGAATACTAGATGTAAATGGTATGCAAAATTCCTAGGAAATTTAAATTTGTGTGCATTTGAGCTGGTACAACGTGGCTGGTGTCGTGCCACAGTGAAGAGACTGCCTACCTCGTAACTTTGCGATTGACCACAACACCTGTGGGCTGGGATAGATACCGAGAGCTGAAGAGGGAAGCGAGATGCATTTGCAGATGAAAAACAGAAAGAGACCGAGATGCGTGCGTATGAAGAGCGTGAGAAGTTGGCCGAAAGGGGTGAGCTCGAAAATTTAATGAAAAGATGCGGCTAATTAAAGAAGGTTTCAGGACCGGAGCATACTCATCCTTAGAACCAAGCAGGAAATCTGATCACCCATATTCTGGGCATACTGAGTTTATGGAGGGAACAGTTCTCGAACAGTGAGCCCGAATCCCCAATCGAAGGTGATGGAATAGTCACTCTAATAACCGATTATGACGAAGTACGAATAGCGATTGTCCGCTTTAAAAATAACAAAGCGGCTGAAGCCGATGGCTTGCCCGCAGAGCTAACAAATACGGCGGCGTAGAACTAACAAGGTGAATGCATCAGGTTCTTTATATAATATAGTGGGATGCCAGCAAGCCTGATAATTGTAACCCAAGTGTGCTCCGCCCAATCCAACAAAAGGGTGACTCCACGGTCTACTTCAATTATCGTGGGATGAACCTCCTCAGTATCGCATACAAGGACACATCGAGCGCATTGGGTGAGAGATTAATGCTCACCGTTAACAAACTGATTGGATCTTAGCAGTGTGACTTTAGAGTTGGTAAATCTATCATTGTCCAGATTTTCAACATGCGCCAAATCTGAGAGAAGACCTGAGATATACACCACTTTTTCATCGATTTTAATGCTGCCTTCGGTAACACGACAAGAAGCTGAGGCTATGTCTGAATTTGAAGACAATACCACAAGCGAATCATTGAGAAGGACCTCCCCGAGCCGTTAGGTGTCGAACAGGGTTTTCTGGTGCTGGAGAACATTCTACATTACTATGTGCCTGTAATTGTTAAATCTCGTATTAAGAAAAAAGTCTCTTTTGGACAAGATACCTTAAATGATTATCTCTTCGCATATTTGTATGAACTTGGATCAAGTCGACCAATTCGGTTTACCAGCTTTTTCTTTATAGATTTACATCTTTCGGTGGTCATCTGCCCATAAGGGTTGCGGCGATCCAGCAAAAATATAGTCAGGTGTCACTCTCCTGGATAGTTTACTAAGTATTTTAGTATTTTGTTCTCTTAGAAGGGTGATACACCGATTATAGCGACCCTCCAACTTTTCGATACCATTTTTGTAGTACGATTTGTCCTTTGCTTCAAAATAGACTTTAGTTTCGGCGATCACATCTTCATTTCTTCCCAGCGAGCATTCTTTTGAGATCTGAGAACAGGAAATAGTTGTTGATGGTCCTTAAAGGTATTCAATGAAAATTATTATCGTACCTTGCCAGCCGACTGTTGCGTTTTTCCACGCTTTGGAACGTGTTGCGCAGTCCACTCAGATGACTGTCGATTAGACCTCAAAACGAAATGATATACTTCATCCATTGTCACATATCGACGCAAAAACTCGGGCTTATCACGCATGAACATATCCAAATACTGCTCCGGATCATCAACTCGTCATTGTTTTTGGTCAACAATGAGCTCGCGCTTTTGCACAGAGCTTTCTCATACCCAAATATTTGAGAATGATATGATGTAAACGTTCAGTTGATATCTTTAGAGTGACTGTTATTTCATTTAATTTTATTCAAAATCATTTTGTGGATTTCTTTGATGTTTTCGTCGGTAAAAACCTCTTTTGGGCGTCCACTGCGTTCAACGGCTTCGGTGCTCATTCCACCACGTCTAAACTTAGCATAACAATCCGTGGTGGTTGGTTTTCCTGTGGCGGTGCTCGGAAACTCGTCATCAAGCCAAGTTTTTGCTTCAACTCTATTATTTCCTTTCAAAAAGCAATATTTTATCAATATAAAAGCTGGATAGTACTTTAGGTTTTTAGAAAATATCTTGCATAATGGAGGTTAGTGAGAAAAAGGCTGTTGTTTTTTTACAGCTGAAATTATCATTCAAACTGTGAGATAAATTCATCGATCAGGTTCTTCGTTTCATTCGATACAATTTTTGAAAAAATAAAAAAAATTATGATCAATTAATGTCTAATGAAGATCATTTCAAAAATGAGAAAAAGGTATTGAATATATGAATTTATTTTATTTTATGTCGGAAAATCTTCCAGCGGATTTTTATATGGCATATCAATAGTTTCAGAACTAATCTAATTGATGTTTCGATGAAACCTAACCTTATCTAGGCAATTTTACTCTCTAATATCTCGAATACATCCAATGAAGCAGTTAAAAACAATAATAGTACATTTACAATAACAATTACGAATTGTTCACACATAACATGTAAAGTCATCGATTCTAGATGATTCTAATATAGATAACGAAAATATGGGGTTTCTTCATCTAGAGCATTAAACATTTTTCGCTAAAACACATGCGTAGCGAGGCAAAATCGTGTGAAGCCTGATATTCTCAGGTCGTCTGAGTTACATTATAAACTCAAATTATTATTTTTCAGTCCTTCAAGCAACACCCTAGATATGTTTATATACGCATTTCCTAAATTTGTTTTTAATCTTCTGACAATATGCAACAACTCATCAAAAACGATTTTTGAGTTTACTACAATGTTTTTAAAAAATCGTGTCCCAAATTTTTTTTTTGTTATCATATATTGCATATATACATTTATATAGGCAAGAATATATGTACTGTGTGTTCACATACATATTTCTAAAGGCTTCTAAACTCATTTATCATTTTCATTTCTTTGCTAAGTAAACCTACATATTTGATATAGATTTTGATAAGAACAAAAAAAATTATCTTTTTGTAGACATTTTTATATGAATTTAATTAATTTCCAATGGAAATGTTTAAAAATAATTTTTTAATTTATTTATATATTTTTATCAACACATTGGTATTTAATTGCGGTTCTTCATACATATGTACAATTTTTTATGAAATTTATTTAATTTATTATTTATTAATATTATTATGTATTATTATTATTATGAAAAATAATTTTCTAGCAGAAGTCTAACTAATTAAAGAAAAATTTTTTTTAAATTTTCTTCTGAAATTTATTATTTTTACAATTTTATCTCTCTTTACATCAAATTCAATGTCAGCAGCTGTGGAGCTTGTTAATTACAGCACTCATAATATCTTTGAGATATTTTATTTGCATTTTCTTATTAAATAATTTCTTTACATTTATGTGTATGTAGGTAATTTTCCATATTTGCTTTGACTTTACTGCATTTCCGTCTGTACATACATACATATATTGTATATTAAGTGCTCTTAACGTGACGTGAGCAAGAGAACTGAGCTTGTCGCGTTTTAATTTAAAATATGCTAATATGTATTTATTTTCGACTTTATACAGACGTGATAAATAATTAAATTTTTATATTTTACCTCCAATTTTATATTACCGAAATTCGGCGTAGACTTTTGAATAAAAATAAATAGTTAGAAAAGTAATAAATGTGAATAAAAATAAGTAAGCAGCTGAGACAAAAATTTTAGAAATTGAAAATTTTATATAAAGTTTTTTTAAAAAATTTCAAAATTATATTTTAAACAATTTTATTAAAATTTACAGCTATTTGCTTACTTCGTTACCCAAAAAAAAAGAAATCTTTTAAGTAAATTTCTTGTGCAAGAATTCGATTAAGTTAAAAAAAAAATGTTGTTCATTCAAAAAATTAAATATTTCACAGTAATGAAGAGAAAAATAAAATTTTCAATAATTTTATTTGGTTGGAAATTTTTTTTATATTTATTAGTTTGCATCAAAAAATTACAATTACTTACAACTGACATATTTTCCAGTAGTTTTATATGAAAAAAATAATAATATCATATATCAATCTCCTTTTTTGTTTATTACATAAGCTTTGCCCACTGCTCATCAGCCATTTGGTTTACAATAACAAAATTCACTGTGAATTGTCGCATTATAGCTATGTGTTTGCTCTCTAGCTCATAAAACAGGCGTGTTTGTTCTTTGATTCAGTTAAAAAAAATTTAAATATATATATATGCATATAAACATATAAATATATACAAAATTAAATAATGTTTTGCACATGATCTCACGCGGTTTTCTTATCTCTGTGTTCTTGCTACTTATGCATATACTTAGCGGAGTTTTGAGATGTTTTATTGCACATTTTTCACTATCTTTTTAATATCGGTATAAAGTGCTAAGTCACATTTAGGATAACAAAGCCAAAAGATATTGTAAATTAAGATAACAAACTAAATATTAAATTTTTTGCAATATATTGTACTTGTATAAAGGAATTTAAAATTTATATCAAATTAAGAGTCGAAAAAGAAATTATTTTTAAATAAGAAATTTATTAAAAATCTTATTTAAATTGCATACAGTTTTTGAATACAAATATGTAAATGTATAAGTATACAAGTATATAACGTTTTCAAGTTCAACAATTAGTCAAGCTTTCTAAGTTGTCTTCTCCTAATCAGTTTTACTTTCTAATGGTCGAAAATGGAAAGGACATTTTGTAAAGAAAGAAAATTTGATGTTTTTTTGTTAAGTTTTTTCACAAATAAAAACATGAGCGAATGGCTTTAATGGTTTTGAAAATTTAACTAAATTAAAATTTCTTTGAATCGCATATATGTAAATGTTTTAAGTAAGAAGGGAGATGAGTACAGCTGATGTGATGATGCACATTTTTAAAACCAAGTAGACATTTCTCACAATATTACATATACATATGAATGAGAATATGAATACTTATATCAACATGAATACACAAAATAAAATTAATGAAATAGTGTTTTAACTAAAATTCAAATGTATCTATAAGTATACTATATATATGTATGTGTTTATACATATTTTTTTTTAAAAGTTCATGAGTACTTTCTAATTTTATATGCACTTGGCACAGCTATCATAAAATTTTTTTTTGGTAACAAATGTCAAAACCACACACTACACATAAATTTCATTTTCTCAAGTGCAAATTCTAAAATTAAATACAAAAATTTACATGCTTAGAAATGTATATAATACTAGCGTACCCCAGCGTGCTTTGCTACACCTATACAAAAAAATCAAACTGAAATTTTGAATTTTCGATTTTTTTTTTTGGAAAAGAAAGCGAAAAAAATTTATTTCATTTTTTTCCCAAACTTTTTGTTATTAAGTTTTTTTTAAATTTATTTTCATTTTCATTTTTTTCACTCTTTCTCTCTCTCTCAACACAACATACAACGTAATGTACGCGTATTTTGGAAGCTTACATGCATTTGTTGTTGTTGCAGGTATTTTGTATGGGTAGCGACTAACATTCACTAAAATAGTCATATCTCTGGAACGCCGATTTCATGAAAAATTCACATTAACTTTGTCCTAGTATCCCTTTATAACTCCTAAAAATTTGGTGAAATTTGATCTGGTGGTTCTCAAGTTATAGGCGTTCATCAAAATTTGCATTGATTTTTTATATACATATGTATATAGATAAATACAACTATATTGATGGTATATAAATGGTTTTCCAATAGGGATGATATGATTTCTAAGTGTTGTTTTGTCCATATTTAATATGTCATCATCACCATAAACGTCGTGAATTTGCTGATTTTGCCTTGGAACAACTTGAAAACGATAAAGAATTTTTTAAGTAAATCATCTTCTCCGATGAGGCTCACTTTCATCTGAGTGATGCGGTAAATAAAAAAAACTGTCGATTCTGGTGCGAAGAAAATCCACAAATTATTCATGAACAACCATTATATTCATCTAAATTGACAGTTTGTTGTGTGTGCTTTTGGTCTGGTGGAATCATCAGTCCGTACTTCTTTCGAAATGAATCTGGTAGCACCGTTACTGTCAATGGAGAGCGGTATAGATCGATGATAACCAACTTTTTATGGCTACAATTGGAAGAAGTTGATCTTAACAACATCTGGTTCCAACAAGACGGGGCTACGTGTAGCACAGCATGTGCAACAACCGAATTATTGCGAGAAAGGTTTGGAGATTCGATTATTTCACGAAATTGAGACATTAAATGGCCTCCAAGAAGTCGTGATTTAATACCATTAGACTACTTCTTGTGGAGTTATTTGAAGTCATTGGTCATTAGCAATAAACCAGACTCTCTTCAAGCACTAAAAGTCAATATTGAACTTGCTATTCATGACATACGAGTTGATTTAGTGGAAAAAGTGCTCAAAAATAAGGTTCACCGAATTCGTATCTGCAAAAGAAGTCGTGGAAGCCATTTGAATGATGTTACATTCAGATCTTTATTGCATCGATTGTACGTCACATTAAGTAAGAAAAGTGTTTGAATTTCATTAGCAATAAATGTGTTTTTTTTTTTAAGAAATCATATCACTCTTACTGGAAACCCCTATTCCAGCTTGGGAAGTTCCATATATAATTTTTATTTTTTATTTAAAATAATAATTTTATAATTTATTAATTTGTTTTATTAAATAATTTTTTATTTTTTTGTTTTATTTTGTTTTATTTTTATTTTTATTTTATATTATTTTTTTTTTGATTTACTTTGTTTATAATTTATCACCGTTTTATTCATTAATTTTTTTTTTGTTTCATGTTATTTTAAGTTTTTTTTTTAATATATTTTACTTTATCTTATTTTACTGTAATTAGTTTTGTTTTATTTTATTTATTTTTTATTTACTTTATTTTGTGCTATTTTATTTTATTAGATTTCAGTTTATTTAATTTTATTTCAATTTTTTAGAATTAAATTTTTTACTTTATTTAATTTAAATATTTTTTTCTTTCCTTTTATTTTCCTTTATTTAATTTAATTTAATTTTGTTTTGTTTTGTTTTATTTTATATTATATTATTTTACTTATTTTTTTTCTTATTTTTGATTTATGTTCATTTTTCAAATTTAATTCTATTTTAATTTATATTATTTTATTTTTATTTTTTTTTGTTTTATTTTTTTTTAAATTTATTTAATTTTTTTATTAATTTTTTTTATTTTATGTTATTTTACTTAAGTTTTATTTTTATTTTTATTTTATTTATTGTATTATATTTTATTCTATATCGATAGATATTTTTGGTTGCATGTCAAGAAGAGATTTAAGTTCCTAATATGACATACAATTTTTAAAAAATTAAATTAAAAAATATTATAATTATTTTGAAAAAGGAAAGACGAAAATAACAACAGAACTCAAAATTTCCAATTGAATTTGTTTATAGACATATTCGTACGGATGTTAGTATTATAAAGTACTCGAAAATATATATTATCATTGTTCTGTAGCGAAAACAAGATTATCTGGCTTTATGAAAACATATGAGTACATAAATACATACGCACATGTGTGCCATAGCTAAATTAAAAATTAAGCAAAAAGCGTTTTTTCGACAATAAAACAAAACAAAAAAACATTTCTATATGAATTTGCTTTGCTTTAATCACAGAGGCAAAAGCATTAGAACACGAGCGAGCACACAAATAGAACTACGCAATTGCCGGTGAATTGGTGAATAGTTTGCTGTATGCAAAGGAGGTCAACACATAAAAAAAAATTAGACAACAAATTAAAAAAAAAATTTAAAAAAATAAATATGAAATGAAAAGAGTGCTCGAACAAAACGCAACCCCTCGTGCAATACATTTTGATTTTTGATTGCTGCTTATCTGTCTGTGAGGCAAGTGTATGTACATATATATTTATGTACGCCAAATACCAGAGACGCGGATATTTCATACTTATGAAGGATTTTAATAGGAAATTTTCGTATGGGGACTGTAGAAATAGATAAACGAAAAAATTGAGATTTTCTATTGAATTGCCGGAAGCCATTGCAATTTGAGACTTTTTTGCCTGAAAGGATTTTTGATCAAAAATACTTACTGGATATTAATGATATGTATTTAAATTCACTCTTCTTTTAGATATAAAAAATGGACAAAATAAACATTTTTTTTGCGGTCAAGGAGAAAAAAAATACTTTAAGCATGATTATTATGTCGTCACATCAATGGTATGCCCCACTTGCAGGTTACTCAAAAACTCTGCTCTAAAGCGCAGTCACCCACCCTGACGGGATAATGCGATTTCGCATTATTTCAGAGTGGCGTTCCAACTTTCTTGTAGTGAGAATTTCATCTCGTAACCTGCCTCCAGGTCCCATTTCTTCGCTAGTAGCACTCGTTCTATGAACTTCGTTACGTTTTTCCACTTTTCTTCGCTGTGGAGCAGGACTGTAGTAATGTTATCTGCGCTTAGTGTTTCAACTGTGTTTTCGAGTCTGATTCGCTCAGATTGCTAACGGGTGCATTTGAAGAATATATGTTCGGCACCATCTTCGTTGGCGTCGTTATACTAACTTGATGGATTTTCGGTTCTCCCAATTGTATGCAAATATTTCCGGATGTATCCTTGAACGAACAGCATGTGGGTAACATAGTAATTTACCTCTCCGAATTTTGTACTTGTCAATACTCCGACGACTGCCAAGAAATTGATGGGAACTCTCCCGCTGAAGCAATTTTTGGCCGAGCTCCTCCTTCAATTTGTGGTTTTGTGCCTTGATGTTTGTTAACAACAAATGGCGGGACCTACAGTTTATTCTAAGCCGCCTCGGAACGGTCCTTTGGATTTTTATGAGGAGCTTTTTTATACGTTTTCCTGAGTTGGCTCAGTAGTAGAGTCTAGGGTTCAATCTTACACCTAAATAATTAAGTACTCTTCTTGAACTCATCTGAGGTTATGTGCATATCTATTTCTAGAGGTATATGCTTCATCGTTTGTGCTCTTATAGTTACTTGATTTAACTTTGTACGTGCATACTGCACGCGATAGTAATTATCGTGGCAAAGTTTTCGGCATAGCCCACAAGATATGTGCTCTCGGTTATCTCAAGGTTTAATATACCATTGTAGCTGACGTTCCTGAGGTACGGCCCAAGGATAGAGCTCTGGGCAATGCCAGCCGTTACCTTGACTGTTCGCGGTTAATCTGTGGTCTGGTTAAGTAGGACTCTGTGCTTTTGTTAGCTCCTCATCATTAAGCTAAGATATTGGGGAATGCAGAATTTCTTTTCTAAGACTTCAATCGTGACTTTCCAATAGGTACTGTTGAAAGCGTTGGGACGTCCAGTGTGGCGAGTATAACTATTCCTTGAATTTGTGACAACCTTAAAATTAAAAAAATTAAAAAATTAAAAATATTAAAAAAAATTAATTAAATTAAATAAAATGAAAAAAAAATTAAAAAATTAAATTAAATTAATGTAAAGAAAAAATTATATTAAAATAAAATAAAATAAAATAAATTAAAATAAAATAAAATAAAATAAAATAAAATAAAATAAAATAAAATAAATAAAATAAAATAAAATAAAATAAAATAAACAAAACTAAACAAAATAAAATAAAATAAAATAGAATAAAATAAGATAAAATAAAATAAAATAAAATATATTTAACTTAAATTAAATAAATAAAATAATATAAAAAAATATAATTTAAAATAAAAATAAGATAAAATAAAATAAAATATAATAAACTAAAACATAAAAAAATAAAAAAACAATAAAGAAATAAAAAAAAATAAAATTAAAAAAAAACATAAAATTAAAAAAATAAAAATAAAAATAATACAAAAAAAGTTTAAAATAGAAAAAAGTATAAAATTAAATAAAATAAAATAAAAAAAATAAAAAAAAATAAAAAAAATATAAAAAAATAAAAAAAAATAAAAAAATAAAGAAAAAAAATTAAAAAAAAATAAAATTAAAAAGAAATAAAAAAAAAATAAAATAAAATGAAATAAAATAAAATAAAATGAAATAAAATAAAATAAAATAAAATAAAATAAAATAAAATAAAGTAAAGTAAAGTAAAATAAAATTAAACTAAATGAAAAAACTTAAAATTCGAATAAGTTCATTTCCACTTCGGAACCCCTCTTATGTGCCAAAAATTTGCCATCCAAGTATACTTTGAGCTATTTGTAATAAATATGCTTTTGTGCGAGTATGATAGTGTGTGTATTTGTGTTGTTGTTGTTGTTGTTGTTTTTGCGTTTGAGCCCATTTAAAAGAATTTATGCGAACGTTGGTTATATTTACGAGCACGAGTTTGTCGGCTGTTGACAACACAGGTGTTTGTATGTTGTTGCTGTTGTTCTTTATATGTATTATTTCTTTCCATTTTTATTTTTATTTTTACTTTTTACTTTTTATTTTTACTTTTTAATACACATTACGAATGAGCATCTAGGCTATTGCACCTGAAAATTGACATGATATGACACTAAACAACAACAAAAAATGAAAACATAAAACGGAATTAAAATTTCAACAACAACAACAACAACAACAACAGCAACAACAAAAATGTAGAAAAATCACAGTCAACAGCAAACGGCGACAGCAACTTAAGCGAAATGGGCGCAATTGCATGAGTGGAAAACTCTTTCGTTTTTGTTCTTTTTGAATAAATGTTTCTACGAACATGTTGTGTATGTGTATGTGTGTGTGTGTGTGCGTGATGGCTGTCGAGTAGTATGTATTACTACTGTATGTTTTCTAAAAGATGCGGTGACTGCCGGCTGCCGGCTGATTTACGATGCGAGCATAAAATTCAATTAACAACAGCAAAAGCCCAGCAATAACAACAATAATAGCAACATAAACAATGTAAATATATTTGTATGGGCAACAAATTTGTTGATGAGCAACATAAATAAGTGCAACTCAGCCTACCGGCGGCAGCAAGAGTAGCGCAGCAAAACGAAGTTCGCATTGTGTGGGTCTCAAGCGATATTCGCTGTGGTACGCCCCCCATCTCAGTTTATTTTTATTTTTGCTTGAATATTTTTTCTATTTCATTTTAATTGTTAACTAAAATTTTTTTTCGCACTCAAACTATCACACTTTTTTATCCATTGCTTTATTGCTCTCTCGCTTTTTATATATTTGTAGCTGAGTTTTAGGCAGATTCTCTGCTAATGGCAATGGAAGAGATTTAATTGAATCTGCCATACATACATACATACGAGTACAATGCACACATACAAGTGCTCGCTTTATCTGCACATTTAATCTCGTTAATAGTTGCAACGCTTAATTGTTTTGTGGCATGTGGCATATGTAGCTGTACATGAAGTTGTTTTACACAGATTTATATGTAGAAATGTATGTAAATGCATTTATATTAAAGTGAATAATGTTTTATTGCTTTTGAAGCACCACCTGTGGCACACTTTCGTTTTCTTTTTCATTTTGCCGCAAGCGTGTTGGCATTCGTTTAGGCGAGCATCACTTTTTGTACAACGAAAATTTCCAGCAGCATTTTCCTATGCTTATTTGCATTTACTATTTAATTAATTATTATACTTAAGCAAACTATTTTAGAGATTTTAATGTATTTTAAAGTGAAAATTTTAGTGGGTGCAAATGCTGAAAGCTTTATGCCCGGTGGTCACTGAAAATCCGTTGTTTTATGTTTAGATTTGGATATCTACAGTGGGTTTTTTTTGAGTGATTTATTAACAATTACAAAGAAGCTAAACCAAATGATAAATTTCCGACAATTTAGCGCTTGAATTTAATTTTTATTTAAACATTTACCATTTTCAACTTTAATCTGATAAATCGAAAGGGATTGTGGTGAGAACCAGAGATCCGCACACTCGCTATTCGCAGTCATTCATACAATTTTAAATGTCAATACGCATGATTTTGCTGAGTGTTAGTTACTGCTACTATCCACCCATAGGCACAACTATATATGTAGGAGTTGCAGCCGGTATGAATGCGACATTAACGTCAAACTCAAAAAAACACGTCATTGGTATGATTCATTTTTCAGGGCTATATGATTCAATATATTAACAAAATAGTTTGGATAGTGAAGACCATCTGAATCTATCCAATATCAGCTGCCATATACTAATACAGCGCGGCGAGCATACCAACGCACAACGCCCCAATATTCAAATCGTGAAAAATTTTCGTCGGCTGTACACTTCGAGAAAAAAACCGTCAGAGTGTTCACAACTCATAGATGTAGTGTTGAGCATGAGTATGAAGAGTTCCTTGCGCTTCAAAGTTGCACATGAGGCTCGACTGCTTTTGTATGTATATGAATGGACATGAATACAAAGATTTTATGGATATCATTCAGTTCTATCTATTTTTTGAAATTTTATAAAATTTTTCAGCAAAAACTCAGTTTCACTTATTCGATCTTAGTTTGTTTAGTACAAAAAGTAACGAGTAAAATTTTTATGTCGATTTCACCAATTCATATCAAAATTTAAGTAATTTTATGTATTTAATTTCAGTCAGCTTGTATCTAGAATTATGTAAACATATTGCCTTAATGGACTTTTTTTTATTTATCTAAGAGTCAAGGCAGCTACGAGGCATATCTGGAAAGTAAGTGCACTGAGCATCTTTTTGCCGGACGGATTTAATTTTCGTTCTTTTTAGCCACACAGCATTGTAGTCAGACTTCTCCTCTTTACAACGAGATTGCTTCGAGGACAGTATGTTAACAACTGTCGACGCCATAGATGACTAGATATGCAACTCTTAATTTCGTGAGAACCCTCAAAAATTCGCATTTTTTATAACATTTCCAGACAGTGATTGAAAATAATATTTTTGGAATTTTCAGATAAATTTTGAGAATTTTATTACGAACACGAAGTACAACAGACGTCTCATTGCAATTTTACAATTTTTTTTTTTTTTTTTTTTTTTTTTTTTTTTTTTTGGAAATCAGTCGAATATTTAATTATATTAAGTTTTAACATTGCAACTCTAAAAATTCCTTTAATATCCAGCTGAAGAAAATTTGTTTTGAATTTAAGCATATGGATTGTTTTACTTCCTTAATAGTAACTAGATCTTGAGTGTTCTGGGACCTGTTGAGTGTTCCCCGATCTAACACTGCTACCAACTCATTGGAATATGAGATGAGGTAACGCTCTCACCCGCTTTATTAACGAATTTGAGTAAGTTTCGTATCCATTCGTCTTTGGTCGATGCGATAACACGTTTCGTGGACAATGTCAAACTAGTCGCTGTAGGCTGATTTTACACACGAATACTTTTGTTTTGTAGGGGAGAGAGTGACGGGCGACAAACTAAGAGCTTCGGCAACAAAAGTATTCGTGTGTAAACTCAGCCAAATGGTGTACAAAGGAGCAGAAGACCTTCAATTGTGTATTACGAAATGTCTAAGAAAATCGAAAATGCGTACCGAGGCGATCACAAATTGACTGTGGATCAATTTTTTGTTATAGTTCTTCAAATCTTCAGACCTGTACTACACAAAACAATCACAGAAACTCTCACATATCGTAAACTGTTCGCGAAATGGGTTTGGCGTGAAACTTCTTTGAGGAAACCATTAAAAATTTGATATCTTCAACACCAGCATTGAGAGACATGACGATGATGTCGAAAAGTAGTTTTCTTTATGTATGAAAGTAGCATGTAATATTTTTGTTTTGATAAAAACTTTTAAAGAAAAATAAAATTCAGTACACTTACTATCTGGAATTATATTGAGCAGTTTAAGCTGTACTCGTTATTCGTTTTTCACAAATTAATCATAAGTGCAAAAGTGCTCATATTTAGCCTACATTATTCTCGTATTCATGTATATTGCCACCCCATTAGAGGCTGTATACCCACTATGTCGTTGCAATATTTTGCACAGATGTCAGTTGTTGACCCAACAAGTGGCTGCTGTGGTGGCAAATTCCATGTGTATCCCTTAGAAAATGTGTGCATTCAGTTGAATATATATATATACATATATATTCTTGCAGTTGTTATGTACATATATACGTACGATGTTCCAACAAAAAGCGCCTTAATTACATTCGCTTCCCGGCTGTGTGACTTGACAGTTTTGTGTTTGTTGTTCTTACGTTTTACTTATTCTTAATTTTTTTATGACACTCTCTGGTTTATATACGCCTAAGTGTTGTAAATATATATGTACAGGTATATGCAGAGCACATGTGCTGTTCGTTGCTATATTTCTTATATTTTTCTCTGTTGCTGTAATGTTGTAATTTTCCATTTTTGCATGCTTTCCAGTCAATTTTTGTTGGTTTAACATATGAAGTGCAAATGTTTTGGAATATGGGTATTTGTAATCCAGCGGGTTCAAATCAGGACTGCCAGAGGGCCATTCTTCAGAGGAAATGAATGCTGGTAAATTATTTTGGAGCCAGATTTGGGTCGTTTTAGCTTTATGGGCCGGCGCAGAGTCTTGCTGAAAAGTTCATGATTGGTTTTGGAACATGGAATGGTTAGGTGGTCTTACAACAGCTTCCAAAACGGTTTCTTGGTAAACTTTGGCCTATGGTTTGACCCCTTGTTCGCAAAAATGCAAGTCAGTTACCCCATCATAAGAGACACCCCACCAAACCATGACTGAAGCTGGGTGATGACCTTTTTCGACCCTTGGAATCAGTTCAGATGCTTCCTTAGATGACCGTGCATACACCCTATCATTTTGTTTATTAAATTTTTCCTATACGGTAAAAAAATTTGCATCGGTAAACAAGATTTTTCTGCGCAAGTTATCAGCGTGCTTCACCAAAAGACGTTTGCATTTTACCACCCTATTTTTTTTCCAAAAATGTAGTCAACAAATGTCCGGTACGGCGTTTGAAAGCCCCAAGTCCCAAGCCTTTTTTAATAATTCGACTCATGGACTTTTGCGAAACATTCATCTCCCGGGACATGATTTTCTGTTTTCGGAGCGGATTTCCCAGAATTCAGGGTTTGACAGCTTTGATGACTTGCGGCGTTCGAGCTGTGCGTGGACGTCCCGACCGGGGGCGGTCTTTAACATCCCCAGTCTCCTCAAACAGTTTTATGCACCGGTAGACGAACATGCGACTAATACCGAGCGGACGGAGTGTTTTGAAAATATCACCTTTTTTCATTTCACAGTTTAAAAGCACTATAACAGCGATACGGTTTTCATTATCTGACCATTCCATGTTGAAAACTCACACAAATTAGAATTCCCGATACAGACTAACGCTTTACAGGTTATATTTTATAAATCATATGGGAATTATGTGGTATGCTCAATTCTTCTACTGAAATGCGTGTGTTTAATGTTGTAACAGTATTTATGTCCCTACCAAGTACACAATACTGTTTGAATATACTCGTCTGTGCATATACATCAATAGAATTAAAAAAAAAAAAAAACAAGATAAAAAATTAATTTACAAAAATTACCATTAAAATTTTTAATTAAAAAAGGAATAAAATAAATAAAAATTAAAATTATATAAAACAAAATAACAATAAAAAAAATAAAGTTCATAAATTAAAATAAAATAAAACAAAACCAAATAATATAAAAATAGAATAAAATTTTATAATCAATTACAAAAAAAGTAAAATAAAATAGAATAAACAGACTAACGAAAACCAGAATAAAATAATATAATATAAAATAATAAAATTGGAAAAAGTGAAATATAATAAATCGAAATAAAGTAAAAAAAAATTAAAAAAAATAATTAAAAATAACGGGTTATCCATCTCGTGGTTCGAGGCGTCAAAGAGTAGGTTATCATGGCGCGATAACGGTCGCCTTTGACGGTTACGTTCTCACCGCCATCATTTTTGAAGAAATATGGACAGATGATTCCACCGGCCCACAAACCACATCAAACCGTTGTTTTTTCTGGATGAAATGGCAGCTCTTGAATCTCTTCAGGTTGTTCTTCGTCCAAAAAGCGTCAAATTTGCTCGTTTATATATCTATTGAGCCAGAAATAGGCCTCATCGCTGAACGAAATTTGGCTCGAAGTCGTCGGATCTTCGTAGAACTTTTCAAGAGCCCATAGAGCAAAGCGATGTCACTTGGAAAGGTCGAGCGGCTTCGGTACTTGCACAAGCTGTATTTTGTATGCTTTCAATTTAAGATCGCCAAGTCTGCATGGCCTTCATGTACACTCTCAGTGACGGCCGCTATATTTTCTTCACTGCGTGCTGGACGTGTTCCATTCGGTCGAATACTATTCAGTAATGAATTCTGGACCTCAAGATGGGTGATGGTGCTGCAAACAGTAGCAGGTCGATTATGTTTACGATAAGTTGAGCGAAGCGCGCGAAACACTTTCTTTACAGAACGTGAATTTTTGTAATAAAGTCGAATGATTTGTAAACGTTGTTCCAGCGTAAGTCTTTCCGTGAACAAATGCCAAATAATATTGAACAAAAATAAAATGACGGCTTAACAGGACTCTCGCGTGATCTGTCAAAAAAAGGCTATTGAAAAAGTACCTCTACTTGGATCAGCCTTTAAAAGGCAAGATATGATTGAAACATATTTTCCATTTGTTAGTTGCTCTATAATCCAGCCTCAATAGTCCGAACACTGGCTGCACAGTTATTAAATTTTTACTCGCTTCCTTCAAAATCCAACACTCACTGGCTCATTTCTTGCTCATTCATCATTTCATACCACCTTGGTGGCCAACCAAGCAATCTAAGTATGCATATCCTTGAAGTAGCAATCAAAGTAGTAGCATAACTCTCAAGGCTGTTCAAACAAAAGGCCACTTGACTTTCTAAGAATGTCTGTCAAACATATAAGCTACAATAAAGACTTTTATATGAACATTACATACATATGTTGATGTAGCTTATATATGTATATATGCACATATATTCATAATGACTTTGTTCTGCTACATAATTAAATGTTATGTTCCTTTGCGAAGTTTGCTTTTTCTTTTGCTTCCTGTGTGCTGCTTCTTTTCATAACTACAACACTTGCGTATATATAAGTATATTGCACCAGTCAGCACCAGGCAGTGTTGGTAGGCATATTGACTTGATTGCAACGCGCGCCCACTTGTGTGTCCAATTGCCTTTGCACCCAATCTGCAAGAGTCTGCTGCTGCTGGCGCTGCTGTTGTTGGCATAAAGGACAACCGCCATGAAGTATGCAATTAGCATGTAAACACGCTGCCTGCAACTCTTCCAGCATATCAACTGTAATGTGTGTTTGTGTATGTTGCAAGCGCAAGTGTACTTGCTGCGTGTAATTGAAGTGGGTGTTGCTTTTTGTCTAAAATATATACAATTATTATTTATTTTCTTATACTAGAAATGGTTAATTTTATTGCAACGCATAGTCATAATTTTGCGACGTTATCAGGTAGAGTTTATCTTTTGAATTGAGGAAGAATGTATGCATATATACGAGTAGAAGTGTATGTAAACGTTTGTATATGTAAGGCAAGTACTTGAAGGCTTACAACTTTCAAGTATCTGCAGAAGCTGCATATTCCATGGTTAACTACCTCAAAGTCCTCAGCATATCCTCAGTCCATACGAGTATGAGTATGCACATAAATATGTAGGTATTTGATTTTGCATTCCTTACTTGGCATCTACTTCCTTCAATTAGCAGGCGCACAGTAAATGTGTGTTAGGTTGGTCCAAAAATGCTTCAATTAACTTCTTTTTTTTTTTTTTTTGAAAGGAACATTCCTCCAAGTGTAGAAAATTTATATTTTAATATAATATTTTGTTTTATTTGATAAACAAGTATATGAACACATTTTTTCAGACAATTTTATATATACCTTTATTTTATATTATTTATTATTTGTTTATTCTGAGAGATAGTTCTCGAAAAGAATCGTTTATATTAAAACCTTCCGGTTTCTTGTGTGTGTAATTTTAAAATAAAATAAAATAAAAAATTTTAATTTTATTTTATATGTTGGGCCAATCTGTTCACACATATTCATAATTGGTCATTATTAACAAATTTAGCTTATAAAAACTCACACAATAAGCTGACAATATCATATCATAAAATCCCTAATGCAAACCTGTTATTTCAAAGAAATCATTTATATGAATTTGTTCCAACTTGCTGTGCAGTTCTAAGGAAAATATATTTAAAAAGCTGTTCACACAGACTCATAATTAGCTAATTGTAACAAAATTATTTTATAAAATATCATTTAATTAGCCGACATTTAGTAGCTAATGCCATTTACTAAAAAAAGCAATTATATTATAGTAAATGAAATTAAAAAAGTATTAAAATCTGTTCAGACAGACTCATAATTAGCTTATTGTAACAAAATTACAAAATTACGTAGTTCTAGAGTAAATTCAAAAAAATTTAATTTTTATTTATTCTTTTAAACCCAGTTAATACTTTTATTTATATTTTGATCGTATATTCTGAGAGATATTTCTCTAAAAAAAGCAATTATATTAAAGTAAATGAAATTAAAAAAGTATTAAAATCTGTTCAGACAGCCTATGAGGCTATAAAAATTCTAGTTCTATGAAGTCCGTTGGTTAATAAGAACATAAGGTCTGTTCAGTGAAAAAATTGTCAAGTAAACAGTATGTCAAAAAATAATATGTGAGAGAAGTAGGTTCAGGTGCTTCGTGGATTGCAAAATCTCAACGTCTAAATATACAGGTATATAAATGTTTTTTTGGCTTGTGCTCTCTTTAGGAACTCAAAAAGTTCTGCACCGTTTGAGCTGAAGTTTTATTGTTTTTATAAATTTTTTGCATCCGTCACATATCCACGGAAGGTGGATCTGAGGCTTACCTATTTATGGTTCGATTTGCTTGAAATTTGATACATATTTAGCTTTTTGCTTAGATTAGCAGGAATACTACTTTTATTTCCGGGAAGTATACCATGTACCGCCCTTTTCGAAATCTTATCTATCCATATAAATTTCTTCTTTCGCAATGTCTGCCCTCTCACTTACCCAAACCGGCTGCACCGATTTTAATAAAATTTCGTATATACATTCGTTGGGCCTACGATAGGTTTTTATCTATTTTTCATACCGGAAAGTGAACCAGGGACTGACCTATGCGAAAAAGTCGTATTTATGGTTCGATTTGCTTGAAATTTGGTACAAATGCACCAGGGATCGGAAAAAAATTCAATTTGCTTGAAACATTTCTTTACGGGAAAGGGATCAGCGGCAGACAGACAAAAATTAGGGTACGTATTTTTTCCGCTGTGTCATGTAATTTTTCTGTGACCCAAGGCTGAGTTCGTTTCACTTTAAAGCTTTCATATTGACATTTTTGCGAAAGAATTTAAGTAGTGAAAATTTTTATTTAGAGTTGCCTAATTAAAACTTTAATGACTCTTTGCAGCACCAATAAGAATAAAATTTGGAGAGAGTACAGAAAGCCACAACAACGTGTGGCCTAGCTTACCCGGCCACACGTTATATATATAAAAACTAAAATTAATTAGACATTGAAATCTCAAGATGTTTATTTAAACCCGTACAATTTATTTAAGTCTCTATTTTTCGAAAAAAAAAAGTTCCGAGCGAAAAAAATGTATAATAATAGCAAAAGAGCTGCCAAACACCAATTTTTTTGGCCTTACCTAATTGTGTGTGAACAGCAAACTCACTGATTGTCTTGCTTAATTTGCATTTTTGAACAACCTCTTAAGGAATATCTGAAATTGAATAAAAGTGATTTTAAATATGTATATTTCCATTTTTACCATGGCATAAATATGCTAACTTTTTTTTTTGTGGGTCACACTAATGTTCCTTCCTCCATTTCTTCTTCTTCATCCGAAATAGTAGTTCTTTGTATATGTGTTTGTGCATCACTTAGTTTTATTGCCGCCCGTCGTTCGTCGGCGATTGGCCTTCGATTGCATTTCTTCTTCTGCCTTCTTGGTGCTTGCATCTTGAACTTTTGTCCTCTTTAGTATATAGTTTAGCAGTTAAGTACTGAACTTAGCTATACGCCGGCGGGTAATTTCAGCGCGATTGCTTTATTTTGATTGGCTTCGCCTGTTTCGAGGCTGCAGCGTTTTATTGCGAAGCCAATAGTCGTACCATTCATTCGAATGTGGTAATTATGTATTGTATACGAGTATGTGCATTAATTTTTATGTATTTTATTTTATTTTCTACTAAAAATACTCACAGCATAATTTAGGTTTATTTGTGGCATTACATTCGGTTATTATAAAGATGCAGCATTTTTTTGTGCTTAAAAATTTTGATTTATACCCAACAGGATTTTTTTTTAATTACTTTTTTTTTTTTTTTTTTTTTTTTTTTAACAATTAAAGTACGATTTTTTGGCGATTTACTAACATTCTGTCTCCATATTTACCTGTACATGAAGATTCTGTCTAAATAAACTTATGCCTTTTATCTTCTTCACATAAAATTTTATGTGGTAAAATTTTATTTATTTTTTCTTTAAATTTTTTTTAGTTTTGTACCTTTTTAACATAAATTTTTTAGAATCTATAAAATTTAGCCATAAATGCATCAGTGGTTAAAAAATCCTTATTATCTTTTTATCCATCTTTAGAAGGAAATGAAAGCCTTCCTTGTCCTCCATATGCCTTACTGGGTATGTGTTCAGAAGTAGTTTTTTTTCCGTCCCATTATTTTATATTGCTGTTGGGATGCAATTTCATTGATTGCAAAAAAGTGAAATTATGAGGTTAGTATGTTATCAGTGCATTCCGCTGATGGTATTTATATTCAGCAAAGGATAAGTCGAGAAAAAAATGTAAGAAGCTAGAGTATTTAAGTTAGTGACTATAAATAAAATATACATACATACACTGTTAATACAACAAAATAATTTTAGAGAAGGTCTAACTGGAGATATTACAAAAAAATTCTTCTTTTTTTATCACATCTAAAAGACACAGATTTGAAGATCACACGATACGTATACGTTGAATAATATACATTCAGCAGACTTGCATTGTAAAAAAAAAAATTAAATAATTTGGAAAACTTTCTGCAGACCTTAAGGGAATTTGAGATATTTCACTTCCGCTACATTAAAAATTCTTATTATGTACTGGCGGTTCAGGTTTTTTTCAAGTTTTTTTTAAAGACATACCCAAATAAAGCAACTCGTATAAGGAAGCTCTCAGTATGCGCGTTTTCGAAATAGTGTAATTGTAGAAATATTTAAAAAATAATAATATGAATATTTTTATTATTATTAATTAATTTATAAGTTGCAGACGACTAGTACACGAAAGAAGATTATATTGAGAGTCTCACTTTAAGTTTTTTGAGACAAATAGGAGGAATTGTTTTTGAATAAACTCTATCTTATCAGAGTAGATTTGATACATCGGGTTCCAAGTAGGTCTTACTAATGTTGTTTACAAAGCTTTAGTAACATAAGGATCATTAAGCTCCATTGACCAACGTTTTCCAACAGCAAAGACGTCTTTGGCTTTGTTGATTATCACACCAATATTATGTGTGAGGTTCAATTTAGGGTCCATAGTGATCTCCAGGTCAATAAAACGGTGAACCTTTTCCAAATTGTAGTTATCTATAGGGTAAGTAGTTGTCTGTATGGTTCGTCGGGAGAAACACATAACTTAACAGTTCTTAAGATTGAGGGGTGTCTTGTTTATACTAAGATACCTTCATTTGCAGAAGTGTAAGATTTATAAAGTTTTTACATCAAACGCATACATTCAAAGTTTTGAAAATTTTATTTGAGAAGATATATCGTTTAGAAATAGTGAAAACAAAATCGGGCCTAGATGGCTAACCTGGGGTACTCCTGAGGAAACATTGAAAGAATTGAAATGGAATTATTAAAAATTACTATTTGGAGTTCGATCATACAGCTATGAGAAGATCCATTGTAAAAATTTTGGTTGGAAACCCAGTATGTCAAGTATCTTGATTAGCAACGAGGGACACACTTTATCAAAAGCTTTGCTGAAGTCGGTATACATTACGTCCGGGCTGCCGTTCTTTCGGAACGCATTATCGATATAAAGAATGAACTCAAGTAAATTGTTGGTTGTGGATTTCTTTTTAACAAAGCCATGCTGGTAATGTGATATAAGTGATGAGATTGAATGAGTCAAATGATTATTGTTAAGTGATTCAAATAATTTAGGTATCGCAGATAGTTAGCTACACCTTAGAAATTTTCTAACAAAGATCAGATTCCATTTTCATTTAGGGGATTATTTCCATACAGATGAAAAAATACTCTCTTTGAGTGATAAATTGAATAAAAGAGCCAAAGGTTCTTAGATATACTCAGCACAATATTTATATATGAATTTGAGGTAGTTTCAAAGAAGAACTTCAAATTTGTTCTCGTCTTAAAAATTATTTTAGCAGAAGCATGCAGCATGCTAGTTGCTCTTACGGTGATTTTGATAAAACAAAAAGAGAACATTAGGCCGACAGCAGTGATCTTTTATATACTCATATAAAAATGATGGAAATTTTCAAAGATACCATCTGGAAATATTCCGCAAAGGGAATAGTGATATTTTTTCTTACGTTTATCAGTAACATCTCTCGGTGGAGGTTTCAAGTGCTAAGCAGTGTTGCATCCACGAGCACTGGTTATTAACTAAAATGCTGCTAGTCTCCTTCTCTATACTAACTAGTCCATCTTCCATAATTTTCTATATGGATATCATGCTAACACTGCGAAATTCTATTTTTCAACTATATATCAGCTTCAGCGGCCGCGATAGCCAAGTGGTTAGCATTGCATATTGCTATTCGGAAGGCCTGGGTTTTGACCAACATCCAAAATTATAGAAAATTATTTTTGTAATTGCGGTCGCCCCTCGGCAGGGAATGTCAAGCTCTCCGACTGTATTTATGACGTGAAAAAAAATCGCTTCAGCGGTTACAAAGCCCCAAATATATAACAGCTTCATGCCGGCTAGATTTATGTATGTTGAATTTCTACTTCAAAACAAAGTGCCCAAATTAAAACTAATTTGGCGTATCTGAAAAGGAATCTCACCTTAAACAACATGCTTATATCGTAGTAGTGGAAAATGTTGTTTTCCCTTTACTTTGCTCATTCTATTTTATTTTTTATATGATATCATTTAATATTATGTAATTTATAATAACTAATTTCTATACCTTTTTTATTTTATTTTTTACTTATTTAATTTTTTACTTTATTTTATTAAACCTAATTAAATTTAATTAATTTTAATTAAATCTATTTTATTTTATTTTTATTTACTTTATTGTTTTATTTGATTTAATTTTATTTCTTTGCATACTACTTTGTTTTATTGCATTTAGTTTTATGTATTTTTTTAATTATATTTTATTTTATTTGACATTATTTTATAATTTAAATTAATTTAATTTAATTTAAATTTATTAAATTTTCTTATATCTAATTTAATCTAATGTAATTTAAAGTTGTTTTTATTTTTATATATGTATATAATTTTTTAATATATAATTTCAAATTAAATTTTATTGTATTGTACTTAATTTTATTTTATATTATTTTTTTTTTTTTTTATTATTTATTTAAATCTTAATTTATTTAGCTTAATTAATTTAATGTAATTAAATTAATTTTTTTTGCTTACTTATTTTTATTTCTTTAATTTTTTATACTTTTATGTTTTTTATATTTATTTTAATTTTTTAAATGTATTTTATTTTAAGTTATTATAATTTTTTGTATTTTTTGTTTGTTAAATATACACATGCATATGTATGTGTCACATCACATCAACCCCTAAGCGACCTTTAATCGATTTTAATAGCTTGTTCTATTACCATTTCTCTTAATCTCATCAATCGAAAACTACTTAATTGAAAAGTGGATTAGCCATGCACTCAATTCCCGTTTAGGGTTTCCACAAATTAAATTAATGGATTATTGTTAGTGATTTAATGTGTTTCACTTGAGAACTAAGCAGGCTACGCGGATAAGCGATGGCAAAGGGCTTAACATACTGGTTGTTTTGTGTCAATAACATGAGAGAGAAGAAAACAAGCTAATGACAGTATGTACGCGGTATGTTCAAAGGAAAAGGTAAATTTTGATTTTTTTTTTGAAAAAGAACTTATTTATTCATCAATATCTATTTTGTGCCCTTCAAAGTAATACACCTCGGATGTAATACACTTGGGCTGATGCTTCTTCCAATCCTCGAAGCACTTTTGACATACGCTTTTCGGTATGACCATCAGCTCTTTCCTCGCTTCTGACTTGATCTCATTCAGTGTGGCAAAATGCTCTCCTTTCATTGGTGTCTTCAGTTTTGGGAAATAAAGAGTCGCAGGGAGGCAATTCTGGTGAATACGATAGTTGACGCATGATTACGGTTTTGCTTTTCGCAAAAAAAAAATCACGAATAAGCATTGATGTGTGAGCTGGTACATTAGCATGATGCAAACTCCACGATTTGTTTTTCCTCAATTCCGATCGTTTGAGCCGTATTGTTTCACGTCAAACGTTGCATAACTTTCTTGTAGTATTCCTTATAAACTGTTCCACCTTTTAGCAGGAACTCATGATGCACCACACCATTGTAATCGAAGAAAACAGTGAGCAAAACTTTCGCCTTTTCCTTTGAACATACCTCCTATTAACATAAAACTCTCTCCCTCTAAAAAAATCTTTTCGCTAAAGTAAGTACTCAGAGAGTGGTAAATACTGGGCTGACATGAGTATTGATTACTTACAATTTGTCTCTGAAGTGTATTATTAGGCAATTTAATATGTCTTAAGCTTGCGGTGGAATAGGTTTGAGTTTTTGTTGTATATAAATTCAGAATCTTAGGTATGTAGCCTTAGTGAGAGCCAAATAAATTTTTCTTATTTAGTAGAGAAGGTGTATGCATTCAATAGTTGTAACGTTTTAATTTCATTTTTTACTAGGTGAATTTTAAACCTCATAAATATACATATTTATATGCTGGTTCTCAAGCACCTTACCAACAATTTCTTCTTTTTCCTTTTTTTTGTCCAAACAAGTAAAGACAATGGAAAAGGGGTGGAAATTTTCTTTGCCTCAGAATACCGGCAAACAAATAGTGCGGAAATCAAAATAAAAACAAAATTGAAAAAATTACAGAAACCGATAAACCACAAGCGAGGCACAGTAGACCAGATCCTCTATACCAGCTAATCTAACCAATAGCAGCAACAAATAATAGAAGCTCAACTTGTGACAAAAAACTGAAAAAACCAACTGTGGCTACCGAAGCCAATGACTAAATGGACAAACGTGAAGCATATTTAAATTGAGATTATAACAAAATTGTTAAGAAAATATAAAAATAATATAAAATAAATTATAACAATAATAAATGCTAATTTATTTACTTTTTATTTGACCACAAAAGTTATAGAAAACACAAACTGGAACTGCAAGAACAAAAGAATTAACGAAAAAATGCAACAACTGCACTTGCCACTTAAGCATAACGGTACTTTGGTGAGCAATAAACATAAGAAAAAAGAATGCTAGAATTGAAGAACTAAATTAAAATTTATTAAAAGAATTACAAAGAAAAAAATAAATTAAAGAAAAAAAAATAAAAGAAAAAAAATAAAATAAATAATCTTCAGCACTAAAAGAATCACAAAAAAAGGCAATAAAAATTCAGCTTTAAACTGTTGTTTGTTGTTTATGTACGCTATTTACACAAACAAATTGAACCAATGCATTATTATCGCAGCCAAGAGAAAAGGTTAAAGGGCCAACAACAGAGCGGTGCAACCACAGCAACAACAACAATAACAACAATAACAACATCGACCTCAACAACAGCAACAGCGATTGCTACTGCTACCACTAACAGCAGTGCCGATGCAACAAGAACAAATTTGAATTTCACATTGCTAACAGTTGGCTTCTTGTTGGTGTTTCAAGTATTTATCTATGCTTTGCTCTTCTTCAATCAACTACATAAGCTGCAAGCAACTGTAACAACAACAACCACTAATGCTTAAGTGATTTTCGGTCAACGTTTTTAGAACAATTTTTTATTTATAGCATTTTGTTGTTGTTGTTGTTGTTATTGTAAAGTGCTCTAAAAAATGCATTGTTGTGTTTGTGTGTGTGTGTGTGATGTTAACGGGTTGAAGGTGCTTCAGAGCACTCGCACTCGCACTCGCGCACGCTCAACTGTTTAAGCCTTTTGTTGTATGCACGAGTATATGCGAGTGAAAAAATATGTGTCACATCGGTTGAATGGTTGAAGGGAAGGTGAAAGAGCTAAAGTTAATTTGCATATTTCTCAATAAGGCTTCTAAGCGAAGCGAATTCGGTTCAGTAAGTTTTCGCTTTTTTTCGTTTGTTTGAAGACTCGAAAAGCAAAGAATTCTTTTATGGCAAATGCATTGAAGCGGAAAACGCATTCTTTGCCGCCTTTTTCTACATTTTCTTTGGAATATTTGAGGTATGTTTATGCTGTACTTCAAAGGTTCTTTGCATGAAGCATGGTTTTTATTACAAAAAAATATTTGTTTTTAAATTTATTTATTTATTTTGCTTGATATCACATTTCATACTGATTCTCGTTAATAAAATAAACTCTTCATCATTTTATACGTCCTGCATGAGTTGAAAATGATTTTATAATGATTTTCATCATTACTCAACCAGTCATCTGAGAGAAACGGCAGGACATCAACCTACGTGTGGTCTGCTCTTGGAGCATTATCCAGCAAACCCGCAGCGAATACTCTTACATGCAATAATCTGCCGTTTTTCTTGCCTTGGGTAAATCGCAGAAGATAAGGAGGTCTTCTTGCAGTTATGAAGGAGACTTTGACTGAAAACTCTCTGATCTAGGAAATAATTATAGAAAAACTTGATTTCGAATTGTCTTTTATTTCTTAGGTTCAAATATCTTGGATACTTGGATGTCTTGCATCTTTTGTAACTAGCCAGTTCTTTAGCTTTTTGATCTAATCTAGCACCTCCGTAGCGAAATACTTGATTTTTTGCGCAAGGCGAAAGCCTCCAAATCCATTGGCCCGGACGGAATCAGCGTGCTGATATTAAAAGTTGTTGGTCCAGCGGGAGCAGACTATCTCACCAAGGTTCTCAATTTGGCTCTCACCACTCTAATTACACCTGACATGTGGAAACTGCGTAGAGTGGTCCCGCTACTAAAGCCGGGAAACGTGCAAATAAAGGAGAGTCTTATTGGCCGATATCTCTCCTTACCCCTGTAGCGAAGACAATTGAGGCCTTGCTGCTCCCGTCTCTCACACACACCATCTGTGCCCAGCTACACATCAGCATAGCTTCCGGGCAGTGCACAGCGCCACAACAGCACTTAACGCCGTAAACACTCAAATAGTTTATGGCCTTAACCAAAATCGGCCGTGTGCGCGAACTGTCCTAGTAGTAGCGGACCACGGTCAATCACGCAATGCTACTATCGGACTATGAGGACTCCTCATTGCCGCCTAGGTTGAAGAGGTGGACCATGAATTACCTGAGTGGTAGACAATCATCGGTTGAATTTCGAGGTCAAGTCACATTTGACAGCATGCACTCCTTCACTCACCATGCGACTACAATTGCCACTAAAATACAGAGCCGCAACAGAATCCTCAAATCGCTAGCCGGTAGCACCTGGGGGAAAGACAAATAAACGTTGTTGGCAAGGTACAAGGCAATTGACAGGCCGGTCGTAAACTATGCTGTGTCGATTTGGACGCCGTGGACTAACGAAACGCAATTGAAGAAACTACAAGCGTGTCAGAGCACCGCCCTCCGGACCGTGACGGGAAACATCTTGATGGTGCCCGATCATCACATTCAGAGTGAAACATCTATGCTCCCAGTTAAAGAGCATAATGCTATGCTGCGTAAGCAAAATCTGCTGGGATGCTACCGTACAGACAGTCCATAAAAACCATTCACCGAGAATCCGTTAACACCTTGTAAACTTTCTTCCTGTAAATGGTGTTCCGGAGTCCAATCACCGCCCATCGCAAAACAAAAGCTGGAGCTGCTTCGAGAGATCCGCGGCAAGCTCAACTCCTACCTATCCAGACTCGACCCGGACATACCCAACACATGTCTTTCATGCAACAAATCCCCGCGCGACACTAACCATCTCTTTGCATGTCCACTCAACCCGACTCATCTAGCACCCCTCTCCCTCTAGGCCGGACCCATTGAAACAGCACGTTTCCTGAGGCTCCCGTTAGATGACCTCGATGACTAAGACTGGACCTACCTGACACTAGACGGGGTTGACTAGCCGCTACAATGACAACAATAACCGAAGGGCCAATACGACAAGGGCTGAGCTTTTATTGAGGACTCTCACTTCTCTTTTAGCGGGCATTACCTGACTTTCTAAACTGAGGTAAATGAATTCCAAGCTAGATGGTCACCAACACCAGATAAATGCCTTCGAATTAGATTTACGCTAGAATTCCATAAATACTGGTATTTCATTGATAATAAATTCCCCTTCTTACAGAACTAAACTGAGTAGTCAAAGGTTCACTTCGCTCGTTTCAATTTGTTAGTTTCCCATTTCCTCACAATATCTCGTGGTATCCTAGCTTATTACATACAACCCGCCTTTCAGAAGCCCCTGAAGGCCACTGAGATAGTTTTATATTTAGTTTTTGAAAATAATTATAAGCTGGTTAGAAAATTCGGTGTAATAGGGTACCGCCGTGCATTATTTATTTCCAATTTTATTTATTTATGCAGTAAAATTCTGTCTTATATTAAAATTATGAACTGAGTTTGTTAATTCTGCCATCGTTGACTCGGTTAGATCTCTTAATTTTTCTTGTCTTTGTCGCCTAATTATTCAAATGGCCCTTAAAAATTGTGTTGCTCTGATATATTGCCTGCTCCGGTGTTGTTTGGTTCCTCAGATCTTTTAGTAATTTATCAGTATGGATAATGAAAGTTTTGTGCCTCTCCTCCAGCCATGTCTGGAAGGAATTTCAGAATATCTATTGGAATTTTAAGAGGAGTACATAATTTGGTTTCCTGATAGCTTTTCTTAATGACTTCATTACTAAATTCATCCACCTGACGAGCTTTGAATCTAAAAGCTAGTTTCCGCAAGCCCAAATGGAAGAGCTTTAGCCACTTTTTATAGCTTGCATCTGAACTACTCAACAACTATTTTCGCTAAACATAAGACGCATCTATAATTCTGCAATTTAGGAATTAGAAAAGCTTCTCACGCATCAATTTAGATTTTAGCAGGCATTGCTCTCTTGTAAGAAAGAATTATTCTTGAAAGCAACAACAAGTTATGCAGTTGAGTTAAAAAATGAGAGAGAGAGAGGGAGATTACGTCTATACCACATTATGATAGTATAATTGCTTGCCATAATTATGTCAATACTGTTCTCCCATATTTTGAATGAGCCCTCTATGGTCTAAATGAGTACTGTCAATTATAAATAAAAATAAAATATATAACTAAGCAGAAATTTCATATAAAAAATATTACAGTCTTTTCTGGGAGTGTGCAATGAATTCCTGACACCCAAACTCACGAAATACAAAACCGAAAGACATAATCCAGACACGAGCAAATTCAGATCAAACATATTCCAGATACAGCCATTTGTCGGGACTTCATATCCAAACACGACACCATACAGACAAAAAAAATTTCGGCAAAGTATAAAAATACGAGGGTTGTTGGATAAATCAGCGACTTTTTGAATAAAATATATTTTTTCGGAAACTTGGCATTTTATATTTTTTTTCCAGTTTTTATATTCCTACCCAATAATAGGTAGTAATAGTCGGTGTGAATGCCACCTTGTACATCCCAAAACACTGTGGCCAAAATCTTGTTGACCAGCAGACACAACTTGGTCTTCTTTGATGCACGTCCATCCGGAGAAACCCAGTGTCTTAATTATTCTTTGCTCTCTGGTGTGGTGTGGTGGATAGCATATTTTCAGTCTAAATATTCTTGTAAAATTTGATGTATCCGCTCAGTTGTGATACCTACAGCCTTAGCCACCTCATGCTTTTTTATTCCCCGATCGTCTAAAGTTATTCCATGGATTTCATCGACGATTTCTGGCGTCACGACCTCTTTTGGGCTACCTGAACGTTCGGAGTCACTTTTACTGGTACGACCACAACGGAACGGAAAATCACTTCTTGACCATTGAAATTGATGGTGCGGAGTCCCCGTAGTATTCGCAATTATCGAGTCTTTCTTTGGTTTCGATGATGGTTATTGTTAGCAAAAAATAATTCTTAATCAACATACAAAATTCAATTTTTTCCATGTTCGTTAAAATTCGCGAGATCGTTTGCTTTCAATGGCTGTCAAATACAAACTAAATGGCGCAGTTTGCTCAAAATTTTACAGATGTCTATTAATCGATAACAATTGACGGGAGCAATGTTTTATTTACAGTAACTGCGCGGCAAATGTAAAAAGTCACAGACTTAGCAAAAAAACCCTCATTAGTTCACTGAGAACATTTAAGCTGTTAGGCTATTAAATTATATTTTATTTTCTCTTAACTTAATTTCTTAAGCTAACTCAAGCATGTAGAGATAAATAAAAAATACTACGAACAATTTGATCAAGAGAACAAGGCATAATGACCTTAAGCCGATGACAGATAAAGCTTTTTTTGCGTTAATGTGACACTTCCAACTCTGCAGGCAAGGCGAAAAAGCCATAGCTATGACATAATCAGCATTTTTCTCTAAAATTATTTTCCTAACAAAAAATTAAAAATCTGTTGTATTAAGTAATAATCCAACTAGGTTTGAAGTTTTCCATTACAACTCATTGGAAATTGCAGAATAATTAATAAAATAAATGGAAATTTAAATAAGCTAGTGCCAGCGCGCGCAAATATCTGAGAGTTGGCCAACTTTTGTTGCGTTGTGCTGACGTCTGCATTGCTTATGAACGAAATTTCTTTGAGTTGCGTGCACTCAATTTAAACGTCAAAGTCAATCTGTCACGTAAAACGACGCAGAAGTTCGATCTGTCATTGGCTTTAACTTGTATCGACCTCGCTCGCGGCTGCCACTATAATAGTAGTTCTAATTTCTTACCTATTACTGTATTCTTTCTTTAGGCATAAGGACTTAATTTCCAAATTTAGTGATAGCAATATTTATTAGGAAATCAACAATATTTTTGGAAGGGTTATTTCATGAGTTACATTAATAATTGCATGAATTGAAATTTGGTTTTGCCGTTATCAGCATTTATTGTTCTTTTTTATCAGAAACTAAATTTTTTTAAATTCCTTAGAGCTTAAGTAACTAATTACGACTAAGTAAATACTAAAAAATAAAATTTTATTCGCGCCCAAACAGCATTTTGCCTTAAACTTCAAACTTTCTGCACTTCAGCTTTTCGAAAAATAGTAAAAATAATAATATAAAACAAGTAAAAAATTTTAAATTAAAAAATACCCATTTCAAAGGTTAATGAGACAAGTCCGGCCAAAGTGGACATTTTAAGACGCGTATTAATGTGCATTAAGTGCCTGAGGCAGCAGCAGCAGAGGCAGAGCAGCGGCGCTTAAAAGTGAGCATAATGAATCGTTTACGCACGCAAAAATTCAAATTAAATACAGACAACAACACCAGTAACAACAGCACTGATAATGGCGATGCTAATAGTAAAAACAACAGCAACAGCAACAGCAACAGCAACAACAACAACAATGCCAACAACACACTACCACAACTAAGCAGCGGCCTACTCAACAAGCTAACGAAGCGTTACTCCACGCTCAGTCATCGCATTACGCGCCGGCATAATGCCGGTCGCAAAGGCGGCAGTGTAGCGCAGAAAGTCGCCTCAGGCAGTTACGATATGACCGGTGCGCATTCGGATGATCATCGATTGGAAATTGGCGCACCAGTGCTGATATCGACAACCACGCTGGATGCGGATCGTTTCGATGTGAGTGAGGAGCGCCTACGTCAAATTGGTGGCGGCATAGCCATGACCAGCACCAATGTACACACCATAGACATACACTCTTCACCCCAAATGCCCTCATCGGGCAGTGAGACTGAGGTGTTTGCAGATGCCTTGAGTACGCCACCTGTGGCTGGGGATGAACCGAACGAGCCGGCTGGTGAAGAGGAGGAGGAGAAGTACGAGCTGGCGTTGAGCACACCAAAGAAGCTGTTCGATACTGAAAGAACCACAGTAGTTGACAGCGCCGCTGCCGCAGCCGCCGCTACTTTCGCCAAAAATCGTCCTTATTTGCAATTGCCCATCTTTCCTGTGCCAGAGTTCGACTTACATGATGTGTCAAACGCATCAGCGGAATCACCAGTGAGTGGCTCAAGTGCGAAAAAACGTGCTGTGGCTTCCAAGCCGACTGCCGTCGTCGCTGAAAGAGTGTTATCACCGACAAAACCGCGCATACCGACGCCACCACCGAAATTACGCCGTCGTCAACACTCGAAGTCCGCACAGAATTTACATCGTGCTGAAATGAAAATTTTTCTCGAGAAAACGCCATCGATGTCTTTACATACGAGTTTGCCTGGCGCTGAACTGGACAATTGTCGCGACTTACCGCGCTTGCCGGAGCTCTTCGGCGTTAGTAAGTGCAGTCTCGCGCCGAGCGATTATGAGGACAACGATGCTGATAAGGAGAACTCAACGCCCTCGACGGAGTTATCACCGTTACAGTGCAAGAGTGATCCGAATACGCCAATGTGCGCTGAGCAAAAAGTGTCCGGCTATCTATCACAGCAAATGCATTTCAAGAGCGTAGACTCACTGAATGTGCATAATACGAATGGCAAACGTCGCAGTGTGGTCTTTTCCAGCAATACTTCTATCAATCAGCGTGGCTCCAAGAACAGTCTCACCAGCCATGCCAGCACCATTGAAGAATTCGACTTAAAGTCCGTAAGCTGTCAAAGTCTGAATGCGCAAAACCTCTTTGTATCCATTGATGAGCTCAACGAGATCACGCGACAGATCAACGAATCAGAGGAGTTCAATCAAGAAATCATCGATTTGGAATATTGCCAGCATCGCGACAATCTGAAGCCGAGCGAGCGCCGTATTACGTTGCTAAAGAATAAAAACTCGCGGCTTATTAACTTCTATCACAATAGGGATAAACTTAAGAAGGGTTGGAATGGTGTGAAACACTGGATTGGCGAAGAGAGTACCAAGCTGAAGGAGGTAGTGCAGAAGCAAGCGAACTTACAGCGTGTTGCCACCTCAAAGCTCAGTCTAAACAACTCCGAGTGTCGTCAGTCGCCGTCGGTGCACGGTAGTGTGTTGTTGCGTGGTGCTGATAGTCGGCTGGGGCTGCCGGTATTGCGCGATAGTGATCCTAGTGTAGTGAGTACGACTGGTCAACAATCTACTGTCGTCACTACTGGCACTTTAACCAGTCCAACGACTAGTTTTGGTGTGAGTACGGATGATTTGGTTGAGGGAAGTGATGTTGGTGATGGTAATAATGGTGGTGGTGTTAGTGAAGAAACAGCCGAAAAGGAAGAGGATTTAGAGTCATCAATTACCCAGCGACCGGCTGATGAGTTAGCAAAGGCTGCAAAGCTATTGGAGGTAAGTAGAGAGGTAGGGGTCGGAGGATTAATTAGTTCGTGAGAAAAATACATTTTATTGAAACTAAAGATGATTAGGTGAAGATTCTCTGGTATATCTGTCGAAGTTTGGGAATCAAAGCTCAAATTTTGTTAAGTGAGTCTTATAACTGTGGTTTCCAAGTTTCTTAAGGTTCTTATAACAAATATATTTTTATGGAAAATGTCTTTAGATTTACAGACTACTAACGTTGTATTTCTCTTTTTAGGGCCAAAATGGCTTCGAGGAATTGCGACGCTACGTGAAACAAGGTGGCGATTTTGGCAAGGAGCTCACAATGATACTACAAGAAAGGTAAGTCTCATAATTCGCTTCTCACCCCCCTCATATAGCAATTTTTCAATAAACTCTCTCTCTCCCAGAGTCGAGTGTGAGACTTTATACTCGAAATCTCTCTCGAAAATGGCCAACAAATTGAACAAAGCCTGTCGTGAGTTACCTGGCAGTATAGCCGATGCTTGGCGTGGTGTTGCTACCGAAATGGAGAATCGCAGCGATATACATCGTCAATTGTCGGCATCACTCACAGATGAAATTGTAAAACCTCTGAAAAATATAATTGATGCACATCACAAAACCAGAAAGTCGGTGAGTATTTGTTGGCTAGCGCCGCTACCACTCTTATATGAAATTAATTTACTTCTTTCTGTCTTCGCAACAGGTTGAGAGCAATGTTGATAAGGCCGCACGCACTCTAGCCGAGTGGCGTGTGAGCGAGTCCAAAGCGAAGAAATCATCACACACCGCAGCACGCGAAAATGAGAAGCTACAAGATGCCTTACTCGATGTACGAATACAGAAATCTCCTTCGATCGCGTTACTGCATCAAGGACCCAATAAGTTGGCGGCTGAGAAGGAAATTAGATCGGCGGAGAAAGATTGCGCTAAACTCGACAGCAAACGTAAGAAGGCCGAGGAGGCTGTTAAACGCGCCGATGTCGAATATTATACACTCTGCATACGTGCCGAACGCGCACGTGTCGATTGGGAAATGGCTGTGCTGCGTGGCTCTTCCCTACTACAGAATATCGAAAATCAACGTTTGGTTAATATGAAAAATTTCATTGCAAACTATTCACGTCTCACATCGAATATGAATCCGATTTTGGATGGGCTCATGCAACGTTTGCAGCCACAGGTCGATGCTTGTAATGTTTTGAAGGATATGCAAGTTGTGAAGAATATACGTCGCAACTCAGAGGGTCCCAGTGAGCAGCTATTGCCTGATTTCTATTGTGAACACACCACCTTGGCTATGAATCGGGAAAGACGTAAGCATGCACTCATCAAGCTACTGCAGTTGGTCAAGGCGGACTTGGAACGTGAACGACGCTCTAGAAATGGACTAAAGGGTCTCTCCCAGTCGTTGAACAATCAAGAGAATCAAAATATCACTGACAAGTTGTATCATGTAAGTGTTGAGTTTGTGGCTTGGCTTTTTTTTGGAAAGTAGGTGAAGACGAGAGATACTTTTGTATGTTTGACCGAGACTAATGATTTCTCCAGCTATTGCTCATTGTACTGTCTTAGTATTAAATTGTCCTTTGTAGCTTTAGATTTACTATGTAGTCAGAAAAGTCTTGCCCTCGTTAAGCTTCGAAACCTTAGAACTTGTCTATTTATGTACTATTGGTTTGTGAAATTTATCTGAAGCGAAGAGAGATACATACACCGAGTCGTTTGCTTCAAGAACGATGAGCTCTCTACTGAATGGATGCAGCGATAAGATTCTTTAAATCGGATAGGACGAGGGTTACGCTGAACTCTCTCTCTCTTTCAGCACTAATCCAAGATATCACATTGGTTGATTGAAATATCTTGCACAAAGGTTACTAACAAGAAAATACTAGATGCACTTCTTACCCAGTGAACGGGCCTGTCATTACTCTATCATCATTGCAACCCAACATTTTGACACTTTCTTCTAACCCGAAGACTTATGAAATCTGATATTTCAAGACTCACCAATGACGAAGTGAGCGGAATCGGTAGTGAGGGTCTCGCGGGATTGACGTTCGTTTGTTGGTGTGAAAAGGATAGTGCAGGCGATCCTAGCATACTTCTTGAAGGCGGGCCAAGCCGGTTAAAGCTGGAACATGCCCGGTAGTTCGCGGAAACATAATCGCGAGGCCTGTTGATCGGCACAATTATGGTCTGATGCAAGAGTCAGCATAGCTTGTTGTTGTTATAGTAATTTGGTTTCGGGGAACAGACCCGACCATATGACCATAGCCTGTCAGAGCTCATAAATACTAGCTTTTATCTGATAAACAGCATAATTTAGCGACCAAAACTGACTACTCCCTGCAGGTTAGGGTTCAAGAATTTACCCCTTTGTAAGAGGCGACTAAAATCCTGTAGTTCCTGTAATCTCCTATAGTTCTGGGGGAGGCATCATCGTTCTTGGCGTGAAATGTTGAATCGTCTATCTGTTTGGCTAACTCCATTTCTCTGCGGTCGTTTAGCGGGCCAAAGATCATGGCGCACATTAAGATCTCTTGTAACAAACAGGTTTTCGCCACAGAGAAGCGTATCTGCATCAGGGCGGTATCCTACGAGGCAAAAACTAACGAGAAGAACGAATTGTAAATATTGCATAAAACGAGCTGAACACCGCCTGCTCGTATAGCTATGCCCTGAAATTCCAGGATATCTCCTTAAATCATCTTGCTCACGATCATTACATATAACGATGAGACCGCAAGATCTGACTGTTAATTTAGCTTACTTTCTAGGACCTTAGCTATGTACAAGTAATCGACTCTGCTTTCGATCTTCACCTGGAGTTCGTTGCTGTAAGGGTTTGATCTTTTTGTTAAAGAGTGATGTTTGTGTTGCAGCAATATTACTTCCTAAGGATTGCCACGTGTTGTTGGTATTTAAAGGCAGTGCAATGTTTGTGAGCAGGGCAGCCTGCTACAGCATGGGCAGCATGCTTTACTCCACTCACGACAAACGGAATAGACAGTGTGGGTTACTAAGAGCTACTGAGAAGCGCGCATTCGGAAGGTGAAGTTGGATGTGAGTGGTGATTGGGTTGTAAGAGAGAGTGGGAGTCACCTTCTCAGTTGATGCTATATAATTGGACGATGTGGCGTGGTGTGTAATCTAAAATGTCTTGGAAGGGAGTACATACTATTCCCCTCAGATCATCTTTTTTGTCTTGAAAACTTTCTTCTTTTCTTCCTAGATCTCTTTTCCGTAGAGCAAAGAATTTAGTTTCAGAAAACTTCCAAATCGCTAAAAACTAACTTTTTATACTTTTACAGATACGATCAATGCTGACCTATTTGGAGGGTGCTCGTTTCAAATTGCATTCAGCTCTCTTGGAATTAGATCACAAGCCGCGATCTTCACATCCATTAGCGCAGCACATACAGGTTTGTGAATTCTTCACTTCGTTTCTTCAATAGCTAAAATTAATTTCTTCTTTTTTTTTTTTTGCTCTCCACTAAACAGGTAACACGCGATCGCACCGGCCTCCAACAGAGCGTACTCAAAGTGCCACTGTGGCTGAAAAATAACGATCGCGTGGGTCAAGACGACAATACATCTGTGCAAGAGAACGAATACGAATGCATACCACAAACGAACAATATATCCAATGCCAGCTGTACGGATCTCAGCAAGGATATGCTCGTGCGCAAATTCAATCGCAGTAAGAGCAATATAGAAACACTCAGCAATAAGACACAACTTTGCATAGCGAGCATTGATAAGACAAAGACAATACCGGCGGGGCATAACGATGACCCGTACAGTGATCGTGGACAAGCCGATGGCGGTTCGAATCAACAGGACTCAGATTTTGACGAATTCAGTTCACAGGATGAAGATGAGGACGACGATGGAGGTGTCCAAACGACGACGACACAGAGCTCCGGACGTAGGGAACACAAGGCGATTATCGAGAAGAGCACAATGTTAGCGAATGGCACTGCCACAGTTATGTCGAATGGCGCCACACCCACAATCTATCAAAATGCCGCAGAGGTGCAAAATGGTCATCAAACCAACGGTAATGCGAATGGCAGTGCAAATGGTGCGCCGGTTATACTCAGCCGTTGCAAAGCGCTTTACAGCTACACACCAAAATTGTACGACGAATTGGAGCTGACACCGGGCGACATCATCGAAGTGCATGCAAAGCAAGAGGATGGCTGGTGGCTTGGCGCACTGGGCAATCATGTGGGCATCTTTCCAGCGACTTATGTGGAGGAGTTCGCATGAGAAGTGCGATAAATTCTTGATTATTATTAGGTGTAATGAGAGCAGAAAGAGGAACGAAGAGAGAGTATGTAACTTGACGATGGTGTGTTGGTGAAGCAAACAAGTGCACGGTGTATGAGAGCGAGAAGTTAATGAAAAATTTGTAATTTCGTACGCTCTATATGTGCGTGAACTCCTACGTTCGTAGTACAGTGTGTTTTCAGCGAAGTCGTGTTCGCATTTTTTTTTCATAATCTACATATATAACTTGTCTTCCCTACGACTGCCAGCAGGGGTTTCGTATAGAGAGCCCCAAAGTTAAAAATAATTAAAACAACAATAACGAGCTCTCAATCACAAATTAGTACTAGAAATAAAAAGAAACGCGAGAGAGCGGCATTTCGTTGGAGAGAATTGCCGACTTTCCAGAAAAAGAAAATAAAGTGAAAAGCGAGAAATGCAATAAGAAGAACCAGCTAAGTCGCCATTTATAAGTGGAACGTTCGAGCTAACGAAACTGTTTCGTCCTTAATTTATAGATCAAAATACATAAAGAAGCTTATAACATACATATATTGAGTTTCTTCATTCTTTTTGCTGACAAATTAATTAATTTTTTTGCTAAGTCTAAGTTTGATTGCCGCTTAAGTTGTTAATTTGAATTATATTTATGTAATTATATATGCTATGGTATGCAGAAATCTTCAAGAATATTAATTATATCATGCATAAATTCAGCAAAGCTCTTGGGAGAGTGGAAGCGTAGGAGAGCGAAGAGTTTTAAAGTGTCAAAGAAAGTGCTTGGAAGTCATTCGTATTACAATAACAAACACATTATGCTACACCATATTATTAAAGATCGCCTTTAATTAATAATATTGTATTTACGGAAATATTTAATATTAGAATTTAGCAATAAAAATATGTATTGTTTGAAATATTTGAAAAGTTCAGAAATTATTTAAAATTATTTCACCAAGCAATGGTTAGAAACTGGTGACCGCAATAGCTGAGTGGTAGGCAGCGCTAACCACTAAGCGAGTCTTATGCATAGATTGGTGACCAATGCTGACACTCGCATCAGACCATTTGCCCATAGTCATCTCGATTGACATGCCTCCCGACTGTGTTTCCGTGGACCACCGTAAATTTGTTAACTTTAATAAAGCTATCTGACCCGGCTTTATAGAATTTACTGAGAATGCCTTCAGTGCTCCCCCACCTCTCCTACCAGCGATCTCATTGCAGAGAAAACCTTCCGCAAAATTGTCGTGTCTGCTGCCACCCGCTTCTTAACTGCAGGTCGAATAGCGGAAATCCGCCCTCACTTCCCACCGAAGTGGCGGAACAAGTGGGAGGAGCATTTAAGGACCTGCAATCTCCTCTGGGGTAACCAAGCTCTCGGCTACCGTTAAATCGTTGTCTGATCCGACGAGACGTGATGATCGGGTGGAAATTTCATTCGGTGATCACGCCTCGTCGGACCCGAAGAGGAGCGTGAACTATTTTAGCGGTTATACACACTGCACCCTTCGGTTGACAAAACGAAAAGACGAGTAACACGCCGTCTGCGCAAACTGCCAAACACCAGCGCGACGCTTGATTTCTACAGGGAAGAGGTTCAGGAGGTTACCGGGAAGGCGATAGGCCTCAACGGAATATGCATGACGTTAAAAAATTTGGGCTCAGCGGTAGCAGATTATCCCACCAAGGTTCTCAATCTGTCTTTGACCACTCTAATTATACCCGACGTGTGGAAACTGGGTAGAGTAGTAGCGATGGCAAATAAAAGAGAGTCCTATCATCCGATATCTCCCTTTTCCCCAGTAGCGAAAACCATTGAGGACTTGCTGCTCCCATCTCTCACACACCATCTGTGCCCAGCTACGAAACAGCATGGCTTCCGGAAAATGCACAGCACCACAACTACACTTAACGCCATAAACACTCAGATAATTCATGGCAAAATAGACCCTGTGAGCAAATTGTTATAGTAGCACTGGACCTGTCGAATGCTTTCGATACGGTTAATCATGTAGTGCTACTATCGGACATTGAGAACTCCTCATTGCCGCCTATATTGAAGAGGTGGACCACGAATTACCTGAGTGGTCGACAATTATCGGTTGACTTTCGAGGTCAAACATCAAAGATACGCAAAATTAAGCACGGGCTACCGCAGAGTGGTGTCCTCTCCCCGAAGCTGTTTAATTTTTATATTTCGAGGCTTCCTCCACCACAAAAAGGCGTCTCTTTGATTGCATACGCCGGACAAGAGCTCGAGCTGCCTCGAGAGACCTGCGTAACGCTGGCACAATTAAGATCTGGACCCTGACATACCCAACACTTGTCCCGCATGCAACGAGTTCCCGCACGACACTAATCACCTCTTTGCAAGCCAACTTAACGCGCCTCATCTAACACCCTTCTCCCTCTGGTCCGTACCTGTCGAAACAGCATGTTTTCCTACCTGACCCTAGACGGGGTTGGCAAAGCCGTTACAACAACAACAACAACAACAACAACAACAACAACAACAACAACAACAACAACAAGCTGTACGAGTTATACGACGACAGATACACAGTTCAGCGAATCAAAAGATAGCGGCAACGCTGACTAGGTCATGTGGTTCGAATGGATGAGAGCACTTCAGCTTTGAAAGTATTCGCAGACGAAGAAGATGGAATGCACTGGTGCTTGGCGCGTTGTTCTTAACTCGACTATAATCGTGTAAGCAGTACCTACGGCAGTAAAGAAGACGTAGGACATATAAGAGGACACATGACCTTTCACCTTTTCTTTCACTGCGGTCATTTAGGAGTGAATTAGAAAGGTAGCTCTTTGCAAGTGATGTTATGGCTTAGTTTTGCCCCTATAAAGAAATCAATTCCAATCTGCAGGTTTTTTTTTTTAATAAGAATGCTTCGTCTCAATAAGAAGGCTTTTGCCGAATACTTTGTCATTCAATATTTTTTGGTCCACCGAGCGTAGGTATTATAAAACTAGATTTAAACAGAGTTAATTTCAGACAGTTCATTTTGGTTAGATGGGCATAGAAACGCAAAACTCTGAACCTACTTGCCATGGTAAGCATATTTTATGACTTTTGGCAGAATTCAGATGTCGATCTCATTTGAAGAAATCTGCATGGGCCTTAATTAGTGTTTTTAAGACTATTCTAATGATTATGAGACTCATGTACAGGCATATAGTATTTGCGAGAAGCCACTATCTTCGAGTCAGATACCTGCTTTATAAGAAGAAATTTTAAAAATTGTTTGTCTAACCTATAAATAAACTACAAATGTGTGACTGCTTTCAAGTGAGGATTTCGCCGACACGGAAGGAAACTATTGATTCATCCTAAAATTATGCTACAACTTTTGTAAACAAACAAATGTTTAAGTCAACTTAGGGCAATTGAACAACATTCTATGAACTTATGCGTGCCTGTTGGAATATAAGTAACTTCAAAGCAATGCTAACCATTTTATATGCGCGCCTTAATGTATGCAATATTTCGTATAAAAATGAAAGTATAGAGGAAATTCACTAGACAATTTGTAAGCACACCAAATATGGGTAAGAGTTAGAAATATATAAATGTATGCAAAAAGTTACTTCAATTTGGATATTTGTGTGGGAGTATGTGTGTGTGCGTGCACTTAAGAATATTTACATACCAGTACAAGTGCAGAATGAAGTTGGTTAGGTAAACCCAGAAAGAGTTCTACATATAAATTGGGCAAAAAAAAAATATTTTCAAATCCGACACGCTTTCAGTAGAAAAAAGATGATATTGCATAAGTTATAAACAAACTGAAAATGTATGAAAAATTATTTAATACTTTTAAAGAGTGACAAAAAATGAGCAATTTGCCGATAAAGAAGCAAAGTGATTATTGCGCCAAAAAGTATGCTTTAATTTTAAGCAAACGCATACAAATGCAGCTGGCGAACAAAAATGCAGGTAAGCAACATTTTGTGAATTCATGCGTGCCTGGTGGAATATGAGCAAGTTCAAAGTAATGCTAACCAACCAACTAACTAACATCTAATAAGCACGCCCTAATGTATGCAACATATTTCGTCAAATCGCAGTAGAGTAAACTTACCAGGCACTGTATGGGCACACCAAATGTGGGAAAGAATTACCACAAATAAACAAATACATTTATGAAAATTAACTTTTATTTGGATATGTGTGTATGTGTGTGTGTGTACACTTAGCTATATATATACATAGATGCTTCAAATATGAGCAAAAGTGTATAATTTACACTTTGCCTGCGATTATACAACTTTTCTTTGAGTGCATAACATTTTTAATAAATATTTTGAATTAAATATAATAAAAATATGTGTTTACATATAAATACATACATATCTATACATATGTTGCAAGTGTGTATTGACCTGCCTAAAATTATAATAACAATATAAAATAATTAAACTATTTATTTTCAAATTTTCTACTTTTCCATATTTTCTGCACCTTTCGCATTTAAACCTCATTGGCACCACCCTCCAAACTACGCAACTTCTGATACATATTTATGTAGTGCGCCTGCAATTGCTTTTGGTAATTCAACACCTTCTCACGCTCCTCACACCACTGCCGCTTCTCCAATTCGAAATTGACACGCACATCATCGAGTTGTTTGCGCAACTTACCAATCTCCTCAGCATAGCTCGCCGACTCTTCGATTAGCGTATCCAATGTGGACTCCTCCAGTGTGTGTGGATTGGTATGCGTGTATTTGAGTGGCTTATGTTGTTGCTGCTGCAGCTGCTGCTGCTGCTGAGTGTGTTGATGATGATGATGATGATGTTGATTCACCGCGATATCTGGTAGATTTGGCGCACCATAAACAAAGTTCTGTATATCTGCAGACATTTTAGCCAAACGCTTCTCGGCTGCGCGTTGGTTACACTGCTGCTCGTTACGTTCGCGCAACTCATTCTCACTCTCATCGGTATCGACGACGAGTGGTGGCGCAATTTTCAAACAGTTCATGATCAACTCGAGATTTGTATCGTCGATCACCTTCTCTTTGGGTGTCAGCGCAGCTGTGATGTCGGACTTGAGCGCCTGCCGTCGTGTTCGATTACAAATATCTGTTAGATTGTCCAGCTGTTGTTTCAGTCGTATGAAACGTCCGGATGGCTCTTCGCCATATTCTTGAAAAATTGCCAAGTCGGAGAGTTCTTTACGCAGCTTGGCCAGTTCGTTGGTGAGCGCGAGTATTACTTGATCTTTAAGTATAATAATTTTATTCAATTGTTTCAGCTCACTTTCGGTGTGTTTTTCGGTGCGCGCTTGCTCCTTTTCGACTTGTTTCTGTTGTTTGGTCATTTTCTGATTCTCCTGTAAGCTTTCGTAGATTTGTGTTTCGGCATTGGTGTTCTCGTGTCGCAGATGCACAATGGCGTGTTCTTTTAGTGTGATTTCGACCTGTGGAGTGAAATGGATTATTTAGTGGATGATTTTTTGTTGTTGTTTTTATTTTTATTTATATGTTTGAGTACTGTACTCACATTAGCCTCTTTGAGTTGTGATTTTAGTAGCGCGAGTTCACCATTACGCTCACAAACCTTCCACTCACTCTCTTCTAACTGTGATTTTATGCCAGCGATGGTATTCTCCGATTCGCGCAGTTGTTCTTCGATATAGGCCACACTGTCTTTCAAATTGCGCTCGGAGTTCTTTAGACTGCTGTTGGTACTCCTGGAGAGAAAAAGAGATTTATTAGTTGAGGTTACTTCTTCCAAGGAGAAAAATGGGCGAGTTCATTTTTATTTTATTTTGGGTAGACCAACTTTATGTTTTCCTATAAATGCAGACCCTAGATAAGCCGAATGGTCGCCTTCCACCATACCAGCAGTGGAGAACTACGTACTTATCCTTCTATGGGCGGGCTCTGCTACCTGTAGCACTCGCTTTTCTCGTACTGAGCAGCCACTCACGCATACACATACACATACTCCGAGAGGGAGAGGGTGATGTAAGCCTGCTTTGCGCCGAGGTGTCAATTGTGACGTGTATCAGCAAACAACACCAGCGGAGAAAGGTATGTGAACATACCAGCTGATCGGTAACGTGGAAGCCTGGGTGGAGAGAAAACACGGCGAGGCGGATTACTATCTGACGCAATTTCTGACCGGACACGGCTACTTCAGAGAATACTTCAATAAGTTCGGTCACGATGAAGGGACAGATTGTTCTTTTTGTGATAACGGTAGCGAATGCCCACAACACATTTTCTTGTCCTGCCTAAAATATACGAAGCAGAGAGAACAGACATAGAGACTCTTATTAAAGAACGGGTGTCTCCAAAAAAACATTGTGCATACATAACGTATAGTAGATCAGAAAGTTGTCCATGAAGAGCCAATCTTGGTTAAGCCTGGTTCTCCGAGGAAATGTCTAGCGGCGGTCCCGTAGGTCCAGTGAACTACAGTCGGAGTTAAGGATTTAGTACGTAGGTATATTGTTTCGTAAGTCCAGCATAGTGAGATAATACTTACTGGCCGTGGTCCCGAGCGAGCGGTATGAAATGGCATGCACGTGTAGGACTGATGGTATAAAAAACACTAAGAGATGACAGTCTTGATACCACAAAAGCTGAGAAGAACCGAGCGACAAAGAAGCTGTGAAATTAGAGAAGCGAATAGAGGGTAAATAATGTGAGCCAACAGGCTTAACTAAAGGTTTTGCAGGGCCTTCACCCAAAGCTACAGGTGACGGAGTTCAGGGCTCAGTACGTAGACGTATTGCTCCGCAACTATAATGTGGTAATATAATAGTGATGGAGCGTGGACCCGAATGAGATGTACGAGCAGTACGAATCGCGCATGCAGCATACTAGGAACGAGCAGTATCTTTGTAAGATTCCCCCTTCGGCAACAAAAAAAAAAACTCCGATCGACGGTTTTTGCAGAAGACGCGCCAAAGAATCCTGTGCAGTTGTTACTTTTGATGTAGGAAATTCATTCAATTTTTCAATTAAGCGTGTTGGTAAAATATAATTCAAGCCTTGGAGATCCTTAAAACCCCAAAGGGATCGGTGCAGGGTCCACTCCTATGGTAAATGGATATAGAGGTAGTCGCTAACAACAGCTATGATTCAACTGACAGGGCAAAAAACAGAAGCAGTGATAATTACTAGCAGGAAGAACCCTCTGAGGGTTAGGGGATCAAGAATTTACCCGCGGTAAGGCATACCTGTCGTAAATGGCGACAAAAGTCCAATAGCTTCCGCAACAGTCGCGACTGTATGAGAAAAGCAAAAATATCGGCAGGCCTCTAACAGCAAAAGAGCGCTGAAGAAAAGGAAGCGAGTAAAACTGAGGAACACTGTGGGATACGTCCCCCAAAGGACGCTGAACCCACAGGTTGATCAGAAATGTTACAGCCTGGTTTAGTTCAAAAGAAAACATGCTGATGTTGATTTTTATCTGACGCACTTCCTAAGTGGTCATGGTTACTATGAGTATATTTTATAGTTAACGAGAGAGTGCCGAAAATCTATTTTCCCACTGTCCAAAATATGATGTTATATCTAGATAAGTCTAGAAACCTAAATTTATGAGAGAATAATCCCAGACAATATAGTGCTACACATGTTGCGAACAAGACAGGCGTGGATTTAAACTGTAAAAGTTTTTGAAGACCAGAGAAGTTTAGAGCGACTGCGTTACAGCGAGACAATAAGCCAAAATCAGTTTGCAAATCCCTGCGATGTTTTAGTCAACAAGCTTAGCTTGTCCTGCGATATAATACTTAAGAGTAGTCCAGCAGGCCCCAAACTTAGGAGTTTTTACTGAGAGGTTTTGTTTAGTGGCTTTAGTGGGTTAAAGCCCCAAACTACTGTTGATAGGGCAACAGCGTCTTTCGATAATTTTCCCATCTCTACAGAGAGAGGCAACTTCCTATTTCCAGCCATTCGTTACGTTACGATTCACAGTGCCTCAAAAAGCACTAGAGTAATTAACGGCTGAAAAACCTATAGGCTCACAAATTCATTTTTGGGAAGAATTTTGCGAATTCGAGACCACCATTTTATTATATGAATTTCTGCGGTACAATGATTTCTCAACTTCTTGATTAATTTCCACTATATTTTGACAAATAAGTTTTCTAAATTGATCTGCCTTAGCTCGACTATTCTAGAAGCATGTTTTAGCCGTAAGTTTTTATAACCTATCCAACGGATTTTATTTCAATTAGTCTCGACCAGCTGGTGTCCTCCTTGTTACAGAAGGGGCCATGATCACTTCGTATTGTAATATAATTATGTATTTCGTTGAATTCGCAACAGAGGATACCAGTTATTCGGCAGTAGGACAAGGCAAAAGGGACCAATTCAAATTAATTGACAACCGATGATGAAAACACAACTATTTTTTAGTTCAGTGCTTAAAGACTGGTTTAGTGTTGTTGTTTTTTTGCTTTTGTCATGAAAAGACTTACGTCTGAACAAGGTTTACAAATCATTCAATTCTATTACGAAAACTCACGTTCCGCAAAGAATGTGTTTCACGCGCTACGCTCAACTTATGGTCAACATAATCTGCCTACTGAGTGTACTATTCGCAACACCATCACCCATCTTGAGACCCAGCATTCATTATTGGATAATATTCGACCGAATAGACCACGTCCAGCATGAAATGAAGAAAATATAGCGGCCGTAGCTGAGAGTGTACACGAAGATCGTGGAGAGTCGATTTGGCGAGATCTTAAATTGAAAGCATACAAAATACAGCTTGAGCAAGAACTGAAGCCGCTCGACCTTCCCAAGTGACATCGCTTCGCTCTATGGGCTTTTGAAAAGTTCCAAGAAGAACTGACGTTCTCGAGCCAAATTTTGTTTAGCGATGAGGCCCATTTCTGGCTCAATGAGTATGTAAATAAGCGAAATTGCCGCATTTGGGACGAAGAGCAACCTGAATTCAAGACTCAAGAACTGCCATTTCCATTTTATCCAGAAAAAGCAATGGTTTGGTGTGGTTTATGGGCCGGTGGAATCATCGGTCCATATTTCTTCAAAAATGATGCCGGTGAGAACGTAAGTGTCAATGGCGACCATTATTGCGCCATGGTAGCCGACTGTTTGATGCCTGAAATTGAAGCCCGTGATCTCCTCGACATTTGGTTTCAACAAGACGGCGCCACTTTCCACACATTGCATCAGTCAATGGATTTATTAAGGGAGTACTTCGGTGAACAGATAATTTAACGTTTTGGGCTGGTCGATTGGCCACCAAGAATATGTAAAATCTAAAGTCTATGCGGACAATCCCGCTTCGATTCAGGCCTTGGAGCAAAACATCACGCGTGTCATTCGCTAGTTACCAGTCGAAATGCTCGGACGAGTCAACGAAAATTGGACTCGAGGAATGGACCATCTGAGATGTAGCCGCTGCCAACATTTGAAAGAGATAATCTTCAAAAAATAAATGCCAAAGAATGTTCTTTCGAATGATGATTAACATTCCCCATTAAGTTTGAAATTTCTGTTTTTTCTTTAAAGAAAAAAGTAGGAAACCTTGAAATGGATCACCCTTTATAATTCAAAGCTTCGCACGAATGGCGAGTTTTTCTACACGAATGACCTAAATTTTTTCTCTATAAGGTTTCGAGCCAATAAATTCTATCTCAATACTACCTTCCGTAGACTATATCGACCACTATATCCTCTTATTCTTTTTATAACCTATTAGACAGGCCCAGCAGCGGAGAATGCAAACTCTAATCACTGTTTATTTACTATTTCTTTGTCAGCTTAACGAAATTTTCAATGAAATAAACCTCACAAAATGACTCACCTCAAAATTTCATTTTCATTCTTCAAATCGGCCACCTGCTCCCGCAATTTATTCGATTGCTCTGCATGTCGCAGTTTATGCTGTTTGAATTGGAATTGTTGCATGGCCAACATTTGTTCCAATTTCTTCATTTTCAACAGATATTCACGCTGTTGAGCCTCATAGAATGTCTTCAAACGTTTCGTCTCCTGCTCCCAGAAGTTCTCCTTATCCTATGCGAATGAAAGAAAATATCACGCATTAGTCATGTTAGAAGTAACTGTTATATGGCTGTGTGTATGCGTGTGTGCATATGTGTGTAATTGGTTGCAAAATGCTTTAAACCTTTTGTACACGGAATATTACTTTCTCATTGTGCTCCATTGTGTGACGTAAATACGAGAGTTCCGAATCGCGATCCTTCAGTGCGGCTTCCAAATCTGATATGCCCGAGTCGGATGGCGAAGGTGTCATATCGCACTGTTCGCTCAGCGCGTGATACTTGCTACAACCGTTGCTGCCGTTCGAATGGCCACTGCCAAGTGTGTTGTTGCTGCCGCCCACGCCGACGGCGTTACAACCGAAGCCATTTGTGGCACTGAAACTATTGCCATTATTGGCGTTGTTGTTGTTGTTGTTGTTGCCGTTGCTGTTGTTAGTGAGGCTACTGCTGCCAGTGGATTTACTGTGAATGGTAATACAAAAAAATGAGTTAAATGCAAATACACATACTAGTACATATATATGTATGCATGTATGTGTAAAAGTTTCTAATTTTCGTTTTCTATTTCTATTTTTTTATATATTATTTTATTTAATTTTTTTATTTTTTTTATTTTTATTTTTTTTTAATATAAATTTTCAATTGCTGCTTCAAATTTCCTTGACTTACATTGTACTACTTTGACTATTCGCATCCGAATCCGGTGTATGCCGAATCGATTCCATGCTATCGTTGATTTTCAACGATCTGGAACCACGACGACGCGCCATAAGACTGTTACAATAATTATTGCTTGAATAAGCGCCAGAATTAATGCCTCCAAGCATACCACCGCCGGCCGACACACCCGCGCCGATGCCATTAATATTGCCACCAACACCAACGCCACCGCCACTGCCAGCGCCGCTGCTATGCAACAAATCGGAGGTGCCTGAAAAACGATAAAGAAGAAAAAGAAGAAGAAGAAGCTTTCAAAAAGTGTTGCTTCGAAATTGTTAAGCAATAATTAATGAAATACACTTGCAATATTTATTTCGAAATGAATGCTCGTTAGTACATACATACGTATGTTACATACATATGTAAAGGGTGTTTTTTATAGAGGTATAGAACTTTAAGCTGGCATTACTTTTCAAGATGGCGACCGATTTTACAGCTGTCAAATGATTTATTCTCAGTTTGGTTTGGCAATTCATCATGAATAGACTCACGATCATCAAGTAAGGCGTAGATTCGTCGAATGGGCCAAAAACGAGATTACCGTTGTTCCCGATTTTCATAAGCGAATTTTGTTTAGCGATGAAGCGCACTTCTGGTTGAATGGCTACGTCAACAAACAAAACTGCCGCATTTGGAGTGAAGGTAATCCTCAAGTGTATGTTGAAACACCGTTACATCCAGAAAAACTGACTGTTTGGTGCGCTTTATAGGCTGGTGGAATCATTGGTCCGTACTTTTTCAAAAACGATGGTGGCCAGAACGTTACAGTCAATGGTGATCGGTATAGAGCCATGATTACTAACTTTTTCATTCCTGAATTGAATAACCATGATGTCCAGGAGATGTGGTTTCAACAAGACGGCGCAACATGTCACACAGCTCGTGCCACAATAGATTTATTGAAAGACACGTTTGGTGACCGCCTAATTTCACGTTTTGGACCTGTGAATTGGCCTCCAAGATCTTGTGATTTAACACCGCTAGACTACTTTCTGTGGGGCTATGTAAAGTCATTGGTCTATACGGATAAGCCACAAACGCTTGACCATTTGGAAGACAACATTCGCCGTGTTATTGCCGATATACGGTCACAAATGTTGCAAAAATTCATCGAAAATTGGACGTCCAGATTGGACTACATCCGCGCCACAAGATTATCTTTCGGATAAATAAAATTCATGTCAATCGAATAATCCATCGTTGCTTTATTGCAACTTAAAGTTCTATACCTCTATAAAAAATACCCTTTATATAGAGAGTATTTGAAATCTCCAACTAAGTGTCTGTTAGTAATTGAAGCTACGTTCACTTCCTCATACACCGCACTGATATATTTCATTGCACTTTTTGCCCATAATTATTTTTAATTACAAACATACATACGTATGAGTACCATCATATATGTACGTACACAGTAACAATGTATAATATTTGTGCAGTCATGCATAGGCATTATGTACAGCTGAGTAACTTCTATATATATGCATACTGAGGAGACCTTATCACACTTTAATTAATCGAAAGTGATGTGTCTATGAATGAAAGTGAAATCGGATTAAGCTTGAAAAGCTTGAGTAAATTCTTGATTATCTACTTCAAAAATCTCTATCTATTACAATTTTCGAAATAATAAATAATTTTGGATTAATATTGCCTTTTATATTTCGGGATTAGAAAATAGAAACAAATATTAATCATCAAAAGTCGCTTTAGTATTTTTCAAAACATTCTCCATTTTCCAAGATTTATATACTTTTGTATGTGTTTGAATCACTCTGATTAAAATATTTTCAAAACATATGTTCTGAACGCATCAACCGCCTCTTCATTGTCGGAAAACGTTGACCTCTTAGCTAATTTTTTACGTACGGGATTAAAAAGAAATCAGTCGGTGCCAAGTCAGGACTATACGGTGGATGACTCATCAAATTGATACTTTGAGTACTAAAAATGCAGTTGTTTTAGCCGATGTGTGAGAGCTCGCATTTTCCTGGTGAAAAGTGATCCGTCTTCGGCGGTTGATTTTCCTAATTTCTTGAACGACAACTGGCAAATAAATTGTTGTGTACCACGCTGAATTTACTGATTTCAGTAGTGGTATGGTTAAAAAAAAGAGAAAAAAAGAAAAAAAAACCAGTCAACCATTTCGTTTGGAAGTGCACCGCGTGCACAACTTTTCTTGGATTCGGCTTACCGTGAAGTACCCATAGAGCCAACTGATGTTTACATATTGGCTCGTAAGCGTAAATCTACGATTAATCACTTGGCGCGATGTCATAGACGTGTTTCGCAGCACTGCTTTTAACATTTCTCTCGGTTAGTCAACACGAGCTTTTTTTGTTTTTTTTTGAGCGATTAATTGAGTGTTTTTGTCTCAATCTCACTGTAGGTTACATTACACTCTTTCAATATCGGTTTGCGCACAGTATCAAAAGTTCGCGACTGCTTTTGGAGGACCTTCACGAAGTTCGAATTCGTCTTGATTTCTAAAAATGAAATTCGCGGTTTATGTCAGTAGATGGTGTTGATGCTCTTGTTTCGGGCAACACTAATCCGATTGTGTCAAATTAAAACTTTTTGAAAACTGACATTGACAAGCAATTTTTTTTTTTGGTGAAGACAGTTTTATAGATCGTTGTTGGTATGCAAAATTATTTTGATTTGAAATTGAGTGAAATTTCCGAAAAGTTACGTTATATGAGGCTGTTTTACTATACAAATATAAAAGCGCTTCAAAAACGTGCGCTTCAAAAACGTGATTTCCGGAGAGAATGCTGTAAATGAACCCAGATTGGTTTTTTTGATTTCATTCCGCGAATTTCGATTTCCAAGGCGCATCTCGTTCTGGTCATCCAGACACTCAAGAAGCCTAAGAAATTCTGCAATGCAGTGAAACGCTTCTCAATTGCGATAAAATCGAACCATTTCCGAAGCGACTCAGAACTAGAAATGAAAATTGAGTGCTTTGAAACCGCTGAAGCGATTTTCGGCTAAGCTTCTCCTTCACTTTGTGGTCTTGCGTCTTGATATTTTTATCAAGAAATGTAGGGACCTCAGTTTATACTAAGCCGGCTTTGAACGGTTAATGGATTTTTGGGAGGACTTCTTCTATTTCATGTTAGAAATACACTCAGCGGGAATGACAGTTGAAAATAATTCGGACAAGTCCTTCGCACAGTTCGAAAAATGTGACAAGTTCATAAATAATTTTGATTATATTAAAGATATTTTGGATTTTAAAAATATACAAAGAAAAAACACATACATTTTGAAATTAGCAATACTAAAAACTTAACGATTCGCATCGTAAGTTCCTAAAAAAATAAAATATTGCTGGGTATACAAATTGATTCGATCCGTTTTTTCTGATGTAAGATGTTTTATTGAAAAAAAAATGAAAAAAAAAATACATCATTCAAAGCATTCCGTCGGAAGCGACTGATCTCTGTGGAAATTTTTAAATTACGTCTGTAAAAAAATAGTCCTCCCTGTCCTTAATCTAATTATTCAGCCATTCTTCGATATCTTCAAGGGATCCAAACCGGTGATCCCCCAAATCGTCTTGCATCCGTCGCAAAAGCCAGTAGTCGGAAGGAGCAAGGTGTGGAGAGTACTTCAGAGTTTCCACATAGTTTATAGCCATTACAGCCACGTGGAACAGAGCGCTGTCATGTTGAAAAATCACTTTGTCACTCACATTTCTCTACTAAATTCCAATTCAATCGTGGCATTCACCCCGGTGAATGTACGTCTCGCCATATTCCGCATCAAAGCGAGCATTTTTAACATATCGTTGTGGGCACTCCACGACGGAAGAGAAGGACGACGTGCTTTTATAAGCGCCTTGAACATTCTTATGAGTGCTGCTGCACCAACAATGTTCAAATGATGCTTGACTACTTTAAGGACTGGATAGAAAGTAAAAAATTCAGCCTCCATGACGAAACATCCCCAAATGAACTGAGGAAGGCCAACTTAGCCGAAGACGTCGAAACAAGGTTGTCTGTGGCACTAGATTCCAGCAAAAGAAAATTTATCAAGCTACCTTGCTGAACCTAAAAACTCACAGCCAGATCCTTCACCCTATTATAGACGGGAATACATTTTTCTTGTATTTTAGACGTGTACGAGTAGCGGCAAAGAAGAACGCGTGTCAACAAAAACTCTAGGAAAACTCTATTTTTTCTCCAGTTTTTAACTCGACCTGCACTTCTGTTCTCTGAGAGCATTCATCAGCAACTCGGTGTAGGGGAACTCTAGAATGACATTTCTAGTTACCCACCCACAGTATTCAAAACATACATTGATTCGCCACAAAGTCGCAAGAAGAGTTGTTGCGATAAGGGTTACCGATCCGTAATGGAGAGAAAAAGGACTGCATACCTCATAGCGTTGGATCGAGACAAAAAGTTGAAGATAGAAAAAGACAGAGGCCAGATACGTGATATGAAGGGCTTGAGTAGCTGGCTGCGAGGAAGTAAAACTAGAGAATTTTATGAGAAAATTCGGCGAATTACAGACAACTGTGACGACTGTTGTCCAGAATATACTGTATTTATTTGGGAGAACTCTCCTCCAGCCTACTCAATGCTAGTGAAAGTGAGACACTCGGAGATGTCGAACATCTATCCATACGATCGACTATACATTCCAGTACACTCATAGAAGTGTGAAGTTGTGAATTTCGAATAGCAGTTGATCGACCGGTTTGATCTTGAAGAAGACTTCCACATGGAGAACCGACTTTTTTAACTATTTATTTTTTCGGCTGCAGGAATTGAAATTTACTTAAGGGGAGTTGTCGTGAACGTGGGGAAGTAATATCTTCCAACACTCTTTTCTTGATTGCTCTGGTTTTGCAATTTCATGACACCTCAGTTTTTTTTTAAAAACCTCTCTGGCTGTCAAGTACCACAAAAAAAGGATTGAAAATTTCCATGACATGATCCCGAAATAAATTTTCATGATTATTTTTAACAAATTAAATTATATCAAAATTAAAAATCAAATTGTATTACCTGATGCAACCCCATTTTCAACTTCAATTCCCACAAGCACACCCAGTTTAAGTTCTTTCTCATCTCACACAAAACAAAAAAAAAAAAAGGTAGGCGCATGAGCATTAGCAAATACTCAACAACGAACGAACCCATCACCAATCAATAGTCAATAGTTGAGGTTTCGACACCATCATTAATTACTTACTGCCGAAACGCATATTATTCGAACCCTGGACTGCTGCAAGTGATGGCGTTGAGCCGTAATGATCGCCCACAATAACCGAAGAAGACGTCGGCATAGTTGTTGTGGTTGTCGTTGTCGATGGCGCCGTTGCAACGGCTACATCACTGCCAATATAACGTGAACCATTCTGTTGTTGTTGTTGTTGTTGCTGCTGCTGTTGCTGTTGTATGCTAAAGTCCAGTTCGAAGGGGATTGGCTTGAATGCGATGGGACGTAAAAGATTCTCATATGACGTCATCATCGATGTGGTTGTTGGTGTTGTTCCCGTAGTTGATGTGTTTGCTGTTGCTGTTGTAATTGTTGGTGTTGTCTTTGGCTGTTCCGTGAGAGAATAATATGAACAAAAGGCATTAGTTTCTATGCTATGAACCAAAATGAATGAAAATGACTAAGCAAAAGCTGTAAAATGCAGAGATAAATGAAGTTGAGCACATGCATGATTGAAGCGATTGAATGAGCCGTCGACCGATCCCGCTCGACCCACCAGCTGTCTGACAATAAAAAAAATAAATAAAAAAATAAATAAAAAACAGTACTCAGTCGATTGATCGGTGCAACTGGGCACGGCCGTGAATGAGACGGCTCTTTTGACTGAAGTGGAGGCTAATGTTGCTATTTTCTATATGGAGTTGCTGTCGATGTTTTTTGTGTTGTTGTAAATTGACACTGACACACCCAAGACTTGTTTATTTGCTCTATGCAAAACACAACTGACACACAGTGGTGGATCGGAGACATAAAACTAAACAAATTAAATTAAATTAAATTATTTAAATTAAAAAAAAAATAAACTAAAATAAAACAAAATAAAATAAAATAAAAATAAAATAATATAAACTAAAAAAAATACTATAAAATAAAATAAAAAAATAAAAAAAATAAAAAAAAATTATAAATAAATAAAACAAAATAAAATAATTTAAATAAATAATAAAAATAAAATAAAATAAATCTAAAAATAAAACAAAATAAAATTAAATATAATAAAAAAAAGAAATAAAAACAAAAATAAAATAAAACAAAACTAAAGAATAATATAAAAAAATACAAATAAAAAAATAAAAATAAAAATAAATAAAAAATTAAAAAAAAAATTAAATAGAATAAAAAAAAATAGAAAAAAATAAAACAATAAAAAAATTAATAAAATAAAAAGAAAAATATAAAAATTAAAGAAAAAAATATATAAAATAAAAAATAAAAATAAAATAAAATTATATAAAATAAAATAAAATAAAATAAAAATAAAATAATATGAACTAAAATAAAAAATAAAAAAATATAGAAAAATAAATAAAAAATTAAATAAAAAATAAAAATAAAATTAAATTAAGGTAAAAAAACATAAATAAAAAAAAAAAAAAAAAAAAAATAAAAATAAATTAATATAAAATAAAATTATAAAAAATAAATAAAAATAAAAATTAAATAAAAAAATGAATTAAAATAAAATAAAATAAAATAAAAAAATTAAAAAAAAAAATAATTTAAAAAAAAATTAATAAATAAATTAAAAAATAAAATAAAATAAATAAATTTAAAAAAAATATAGTAAATAAAAAAAATTAAATAAAATAAATTAAATAAAAAATAAAAATAAATTAATAGAAAAAAAAGAAAAAAAAATTTAAAAAAATAAAATAAAATTAAACTAAAAAAAAAATTATAATATTATATGAAATTAAATAAAAAAATTAATAAAATTAAAAAAATAAATAACGTAAAAAAAATAAATTTAAAAAAAATTTAATAAAATAAAACTAAAAAAAATAAAATAATATAAATCGAAATTAAATAAAATAAAATAAAAAACGAAATAAATAATATAATAAAAAATGAAATAAAACAAAAGAAAAAAAATATATATATATGAAATTACAAAAGAAAAAAATAAATAAAATAAAATAAACTAAAATGAAATAAAATAAACTAAAATAAATTTAAATAAAAAAAAATCAATAAAATAACCCACTGTGCGACAGCGATTGCATGGGATTAGCGAAATTCGGCACAATGTTAATATATGTATGCATTGTATGTTTTTAGGTGGGAAATCTAGTTACAAACCTGCTCGATGGTTTCTCCGCTGTCATTCAGTGTTGATGTTGTTGCAGTTATTGTTGTTGCTGACAATTGTCCTGTAGCAGCTGCGATGTGTGTCAAGTGTGCTTTGCTGCCGGAATTAAGCTGCTGCTGTTGTTGCTGTTGTTGCTGTTGCTGTTTCTGATATTGCATTTGTTGTATTTGCTGGCGTTGTTGTTGCTGTTGTTGTATTAGTGGCTGCTGTTGTGGGTGCGCCTGTTGACCCATTGCCGGCTGTGAATGGTGCCTTTGCGCCTGCAGGTGGTGTTGTTGCTGCACCAACTGTTGCTGCTGTTGTAATTGTTGCTGTAGACGCAATTTCTGTTTCGAATTCATTGCACTGCCACCCATGCTATTGAAATTCCCAGACATGCAACCAACACCGCCATGCCCACCATCGGCGCCCACATTCTCCGAAATACTCAGCCGATCTAGCATTTCCGAGTAACTACTACGATTTCCGCTTCCGTTGACGCCCATCAGCGTTGGCGTTGGTTTACGCACCAGCTGGTGATTTTGTGGATATGCTAATATTTGTTGTTGTTGTTGTTGTTGTAACGATTGTTGTGCCGTCTGTTGGCGCAGTTGTAAACTCGGCATTGACGTCGTCATCAATGGAGTAGCCGCGAGGGATGTGGAGGTGGTTGAGGATGCGGATGAAATTGTATTGCTGGTGGCGTTCGCCGACATGGCAGGCGGTAAGGAGTGCAAGCGTTGAGAGTTATCGTATGAAGTCTTGTTGTTAGGTTCAATGCTTTGGTTGGTGGCACTTACCTTTTCAGCAACCAACGCACCACCGCCACCACCTCCTCCACCACCGAAAGTACGTTTTTTGGTTATTTCAAAAAGTTGACGAATATTTTGAAATTTAGTACGCCCCGAGCTGGGCAATGCCTCCTGATCCAAGCTGCTGTGACTGCCGAACTTCTGTCCGCGCATGCGTTTCTGTTCATTGCGCGACTTCAGGGTGCCGGTGTGACTAACTATTGTTGCCTGTTGTTGTTGTTGTATTTGCTGGTTCTGTTGTTGTGCCACCCCAATTGCCGTTGGCAAGCCAAGTGTGTTTTTTGCGTTGAAGGCATTGCTATTCTCTAGCGATGCGGACCGGATGTGTCCACGTTTTGCAATTGTTGGCGATGATTGTGTTATGTGGGCATGGCGAGTGGTCAAGGAGGCGGCGTTGTTATTAGTCTTATTACCACCAATGCGACCACTAATGCCCATTGTCACTGCTGTCGACTTTGTTGCCATTGTGAGGCTTGAAGCTGCTACTTTGGCGCAGCGTCTATCGAACTTGGTTCACCAGCTGTACTGGGGAATTATGCGAAGCCAAAGCGAGTTTTAGTAGTTCGCAAAAGTTATTGATATATTAGTTGAATTGTGTTATCTGCAAGAGAAGAAAAATATTTTAAATATAAAAACATTCTAAATTTAAATTTTAACAAGGTTAATTAAAAACACTAAAAATTATGGCCTGAAAAGTTCTGTTAAAAAAATCATAAAAATTAGAGGCTTTTGAGTGAGCGTCCGAAAGCACAACAATCGGCTGGAAATATTATAGCCTTAGTATTTTTCGATGTGCTTGATGTTTCTAGTAACAACGCACAGTGCCACAAATCAATCAAAATAAAAGCAAATCTGCATGAATTGAGCTTCGTATTGTTCTTATATCCACCTAACTCCCCAGATTTGGCTCCCAACAATTACTGGCTGTTCGCAAATCTCAAATAAATGCTCACCGGTAAGCAATTTTGCTCGAGTGAAAAGTTTGTCGCTAACAGTGAAGACCATTTGGAGGCAAAAGGTAATCCACTCTTCAAAAAAGAATTGAAATGCACTGGAATAATTGTGTGCGTTGATGAATAAAGCCAGTTTTAAATAACAACAACAGCAACAAAAAATTACTTCATTTAATTTTATCGCATTTTATTTTAATTTCTTTTGTTTCTACACCTTTCATGCATTTGAAGCAGTACAATAACTACCGTCCTAAGAAGGAGAAGAGAGATAACCATCAAATCAGATCAAATGATCGAACGACGAACTGAGCTGATCTAGCTATATCCGTCTGCCCATCTATTTGACCGCAAACTAATCCCTCAGCTTTTAAAATAAAAACTTGATACGAATCGGGTGAGAAGTAGAGGTACTTTTTTCAATAACCTTTTTGTTTTTTTTTGACAGATCACGCGTGACTCGTTTCAAGCAGTCATATTATTTTAGTTCAGGACTTCATCACAAAAGGACTTACGCTTGAACAACGCTTACATATCATTCAACTTTATTACGAAAATTCACGTTCTGTAAAGAATGTGTTTCGCGCGCATCGCTCAACTTACGGTGAACATAATCGGCCTACTGAGTGTACTATTCGCAACACCATCACCCATCTTGAGATTCAGCATTCATTATTGGATAATATTCGACCGAATAGACCACGTCCAGCACGTAGTGAAGAAAATATAGCGACCGTAGCTGAGAGTGTACAGGAAGACCGTGGAGAGTCGATTCGGTGCCGTTCGCAGCAACTCGGATTGACGTATGGAATGACTTGGTGAATTTGCGTCGAGGTCGTAAATGCAAAGCATACAAAATATAGCTTGCGTAGCCGCTCGACCTTCCCAAGCGACATCGCTTCGCTCTATGGGCTTTTGAAAAGCTCCAAGAAGATCCGACGTTTTCGAGCCAAATTTTGTTCAGCGATGAGGCCCATTTCTGGCTAAATGGGCATGTAGACAAGCAAAATTGCCGCAGTTGGGACGAAGAGTAACCTGAAGAGATTCAATAGCTGCCATTTTATCTAGAAAAAACAACGGTTTGGTGTGGTTTGTGGGCCGGTGGAATCATCTGTCCATATTTTTTCAAAAATGATGCCGGTGAGAACGTAACCGTCAATGGCGACCGTTATCGCGCCATGATAACCGACTATTTAATGTCTGAAGCTCGTGATTTCAGCGATATTTGGTTTCAACAAGATGGCGCCACTTCCAACACATCGCATCAATCAATGGATTTATTGAGAGAACACTTCGGTGAGTAGATAATTTCACATTTTGGGCCGGTCGATTGGTCACCAAGATCGTGTGATATCACATCGTTAGCTTTTTCATGTTGGGATATGTAAAGCCTAAAGTCTATGCGGACAACCGCGCTCCGATTCAGACCTTGGAGCAAAACATCAAGCGTGTCATTCGCCAGTTACCAGTCGAAATGCTCGAATAAGTGATCGAAAATTGGACTCAACGGATGGACCATCTGAGAAATTTTCACAGACCTACAAAACAGCACCAAAACAGCAATGTTGAAAACAACAAATAATACAATCGCGAAAAGTTACACACATATAAAAAAAAATTTAAGAAAAGGAAAAAAATGCGCGCGCTTAACAATAATAAATGTAACATTAGTGACCTGTCAGTCGGCAATACATATGTTTATAGGATTGTGTAATTTGTATATGATTTCTGAAAAGTTTTTTGCAAAGATGGTTTATTTTGTATGTTATACTACAATCTCATTGTTTGGGAGAGCCATAGAGAGAAAAGAGCCTAGAGCTTAAAGCTAAGCAGTCGCCGGCTTAACTAAAGAACTCTGCGCAAAATTATATAAACACTAAACTACTTGCCCAATACATATTTCTCATTTCTTCTTTCTCTACAAATCTAAATACATATGTATGTATGTACTTATGGTCATTAAATTTTTTTGCAGGTGCAGGTGAATTTGGTCGTTAGTTATTTACTTTTTTTAAATACTTTGCTTTAGTGAAAGGAGGGCGTGTAGCAAATGCTGAAAATTGCCATAATTAAAAAAAATGTGTATAACAAAACGTGAAACAGTGAAACATTACATTACAAGGTAACGAACAAATGAACAAAAATTATAAAAAACAAAAAAACAAAATTAAAAAGAGTTATACATTTTGTGGTTTCGAAAGTACAGCTCTGTATATTGACATCTGTCAAACTTAACTGTCAAACCAAACAGGTTTTCTTTTAGTTAAAAATTAGTCAATTATGAAAATGGATCGCTTAACGGCCAAACAAAGCGTTCAAATTGTTGAAACCAACTACAAAAAATAATGATTCAAACGTGCCACGTTTTGAACTTCAAGAGGAGATTATGATGCAAATAATCGTTCAACTACTCAAGCAATTGATAAAATTTTAAAGAAGTTTGAAGAGAATGGATCGCTTACAGATATTGTAAGGCCGATGTGCATCATCGTTTTGCTCGTTCAACCTTAAATGTCGCTTCAGTAAATTAAAGTTTAGCCGATGGCCCTACGTTGTGTCTATTTCTCGACGCTCTCAAGAGCAAGGACTTTCTTTCGGCACATTATGACGTATTTTGCACTTGCACTTACACCTGCATTCATATGAAGATCACCTCACACAACAGCTGAATACAGCTGATTATTCACAATGTCGTACTTACGTCGATTGGGTGATTGCACAACAAGCAGTGGACCATGATTTTTCCAACAAAATTTTCATCAGAGGCGAGGCATATTTCTTACTCGGCGACTACGTAAAATCGTCGCATTTGGAGCTCCGAGGGTTCCTTACGTAATTGAAGAGAGGCCATTACACTCAAAAAATGTTACTGTATGGTGCGCTCTTTGGTCGGGAGCTGTGATTGAACCTTACTTCTTTGAAAACGATAACGGCGAGACTGTCACTTTCAATTCGGAGCGCTATGGTCATATGATAACCGACTTTACTTAGCCTGCAATTGAAGTATACGACTTGGGCAATATGTGGCTTTCCCGAAATGGTGCCATATGCTACACAACATGAACGAATATGACTTTATTGCGAGAGAATTTTCCCGGCCGCGTCATCTCCCGTCTTGGCGATGCCACCGAGGTCGCGCGATTTAACACTGCTGGAGCTTTTTTGTTGGGTTACGCGAAAGATCGTGTTTATGTGGATAAGCCTTTAACTCTTGAGCATTTGAAGAGCAACATTTGTCAAGTTATGGCTGAGATACCTCCGTATATGTGTGAAAAAGTGGTCGAAAATTACCTCAAAGGGATCGAAGTTTGCAAAAATTCACGAGACGGTCATATGTATGGTGTAGTGTTTCACATATAATATCAAGGTCAAACTTTATAAAAAAAAGTTTCAAGAAATAAATCTTTAAATCATATTTATTACGTTTATATATATAAATTAGAAAAAGTTATTAATACAAAAAGGGTGAATTAAAAAGTTGATGGCGAACAGTGAACAGTCAAATTTTTTTTACCAACCGCGATATTTGCATTGCGAAAATATTTATATAAAAAAGTTGAATTTTATTATTATTTTTTTGCTACTGTTGCTCACACAACACCTTAAGCAATTCGTAAATATAAAAATGGAAAAACTCAAGTTTGTTAAGAAACATTTCCCCCCCTCTCTTCAGCTTTGGATGACACAGCAGCAAATGAGCTTATTGTTAATCACTGTAATCAAGTCAGTCATCCAACAATTGGCTTTAAAAGCAAAAACATAAATGAATGAATTTCGAATTTTCATTAAAAAAAAAGATACTTAAAGAGCTGCGTTAACGCTTTCCGGCCAAGTGAGCGCTCGATGAAATTCTAATTGAGTCCAAGTGAAAATGAATGGTGAAATTTTCAAAACTCTACAAGTATTTGTTTTGTGTACTTAAAAGCAGATTTCAAGTGCTGCGCGGGCAATCAAGCTTCAAAGTTAGCTTAGAAGAGGGGGAAACCAATGAATATTAACAGTCTTTGTTCCTTCATTCAATTTTTTTTTTTTTTAATTTTTCTAACAAAAATTGGGTTAATGTGTCGTTGACATGCGTGCACACATATATTGCGGCTGACAAGTGCGATTTACGATAGCATGAAACAGACAAGCCGCAGCTGGCGAACTGATGGAAGACTGACTGACCGTTTGCCGAACTTTATGTTGATGTTGTGAGCTTTTCAGAAACCAGCGTTTAGATTGGGAAAGCACATAAATACATTTCGGCCGGCCAAGTCAGCATTTCATTTTGCGTAGCTATTTTTTGGCTTTTTTTTGGGTTTTTAAATATTTTGACGACTCACAAGATGTCATAAAACATCGTAAAATCACAGTCATAAACTTTTGGACTAGTTTCAAAAATTTGTTGTTGGCTTGCACGGGGAAGTAAGTTACAATTCCGCTCAATATGGGTTCGGCTTTTATAACACTTTTCTTCATTTGCTTCTGTATGAATAGGCGCTAGAGCCATCTCTGGTTGTTGTTGTTGTTGTTGTTGTTACATCGACATTCTCAGCCCCGCCTAGGAGCAATCAAAGTCTGCGGTGTATGTTTTCAAAGTCATTCTCGGGAAGGTGCAGGAAACGAGCCTCTTCGACGGTTTCGGCTCAGAAGGGTACTGTATGCAAAGAGGGTGTTATTGGGGGACTCATTATATATACAGAGGACATAAGTTAAGTATGCCGTCTGAATAAGTGACATTCGAGTCCACTGCCGTAAACAAACCTTAAATATGCCATTTTAATCGGACCTCTCGAGTTTGCTCGGGCTCATCGCCAAGCTGGATTGCAAGAAGAGAATTAATAAAGGCGTTAAAGACCTGTTGGTATGTCGACTTATTCAGCGATTCTGTTCTGTGATGCTGGATGGAGTTCTTTAGGTCGAGTACTCGCTTCCAGACGCACTAAGTATATAGGTGCATGGTTCGACTTCCAATAGTTGCCTGCTAGGATGATTTCTTCCTTGTAATTCTAACAGATATTGCTCCCACATCATACAACAGCTAAAGCTGCTTAACTTGGACCATAGATATTGCACTGTGCAAGTGGTGTATAGGCGGTATCAGCAGGTTTCTCATTACAGTACTCATGGTGATCTTTTGGTAGGCGTGTAGCTTCTTCACCTCAGAGACACCAGTGCCCAAATCGGTGACCAATTAACCGATTACTTTGCAAGTTGCGAGTAACATTTCATTATCTTTCGCCCAGGTGCTGCCACTAGCGGTTTGAGAATTTGAATGAATGGAGTGCAGGCTGTCGAATGTGACTTCCAGTAATTTAAGATTATTTATTACTAGAATTTTAACGTCGTCGACTTTCACATATTCTTCGAGCTTCTTCTAGCAGGTGAAGAGGATAGTCGAGAATTTCACCAGATAGAAGTTTACTTTCGAGCAAAGATTACCAATATCCATGCGAGACACCAATATCGTGCAGCCATTGACATACGAGATTAGGAAAACACCCACTGGTACCGGAGGGATTTTCGAAACTAAATAATAGCAGGAAGATAACACCATTTTTCTACTAAATGTTGGCCGCGAAAATCTCCCGATGACTTTCGACCAAGCAGGTTATTTATATGGTCCACCTCTTCAACCCCAGGAAGTAATAAGGATCCCTCGGGTCAAAAGCTTTTTCGATTTTGTTTATAGTCAGACAGACATACAGACAGATAAGCTCAGTTTGCTTATGGCGTTACGTACAGTTGTAGGGTTACGCACTTACCGGAAGCAAAGCTGATGGTCTGCTGGGCTCAATTAGTGAGTAAAAGATAGAAACAGCAAAACATCAAGTGTCTTCGCTGCTGCGGAAAGGAGATACACCGGCCAATATGATTCTCCTTTGTTGTCAGGTTTCCCTGGGTTTCAGTAGAGGGAGAGAGCTTTTCCACATTCGGCTATAGTTAAAGTGGTCAAAGATAGATTGCGAACATTAAGGGAGTCCAGAAAGACATTTTTGTAGTATCAAAGTGGATGCTGATCTTATACTTCATTGAAGCTTCTCGTAGCGTTAAGCTAAACCGGTGGAGAGGAGGCTACAATGCACATGTATTCTGACTTTTTTGTGTTTTCAAAACATAAATGACGACGATATGACTGTTGCCATGGATATGGATACGGAACGAAAGGGATGATAAGCCATAATTTGGATAAGAAAAGGGATATGGATATGGATACAAATACAGATAAATATGGATATGGGTATATGTATACATATATATGTGAATATGGGTATAGATATGAATATGAAGATCGATATGAAGGATATTGGAGGATTAGTGTATCGATATGGCTTTGTATATAGATTTGAAAAAGAATTGGGGATGTGGATGTAGATATGGATATGAAGTGGATATGGATAAGAGCACGGATATATGGATATAAATAGATATGGATATACGGATATGGATAAGGATATGATGTGAATATGGATATGGATATAGATATGAGTAAGGAGGATATGTCTATAAATATATAAGTAAATATGAATATGAATGGGGATTTGGATATAATAATGGATATTAGATATATGGTAATGTATATAAATACGGATATGGATGTGGATACAGAAAGGAATGGACATGAGTTTTCATACCCCTTTCATATCCAAATCAGTAATATACTCAGACAAATGAAAATTCTTTGCTGAGGGTCCACTGTATTAAAAGAAAATTGTATAATTTTCCGAGCCGAGGCTGCTTTTGTATCAAGAAATTTACCTATGTGTGGTGTGTATGTTAATTTAAACAACTACCGGGCGGTCGTTACTATCCCAATGCATAAATTATCAAATACAACAGCGTAAAGATATATGAGACTAGAAGAAGAAAAAGAAGAAAACAAAAGAGGAAGAAGAACAAGGAGAACATGACATGTGAGCAACTTCACAATACCTGCTGCAGATCGTGATGAACGAGTTGGAAGCTTTAGTTGAGTAAATGTGGAGTACCGTAAAGACTTCTACAAAAATATATTCTGACGTTTGTAAGTTTCTTTTTTATATATATTAACGCGTCAATGAAGTATCTCGCATACTCCATGCATAGTTAGTGCCTTTAAAATGAAGCAAACCACTTGAGGTATGAAGAAGAGGTGAAAAAAAATCTTCAAACGTGGACTTAGACTCAGGTGGAAAAATGTGATTAAATATGTACATATGTACCTAAGTATAATAGCGGCTGGTGCGAGTCACCACAGACTAGCACTAGCACTAGCACTAGCACTTGTTGTTGTTGTTGTTTTTGTTTTTGTTTTTGTTTGTTTGTTGTTGTTACTGCTGCTGCTGTTATTGTTGTTGTTGTTGTTGTTGTTGTTGTTGTTGTTGTTGTTGCTGCTGTTACTGTTGTTGTTGTTGTTGTTGTTGTTGTTGTTGTTGTTGTTGTTGTTGTTGTTGTTGTTGTGATTGCTATTGTTGTTGCTATTGCATGACATTAAAGTGTGCCAATAGAGTATGAGTAAATACATCCATTTGGATGACAAACTTGCCACAGATTTGCTGTTAGCAGGATTTAATTGCTTGGCTAAAACGCAACGAGTTGTCGTTGTTGCTTGTGTTGTGTTTGTTCTTGGCACTGTCGACTAGGTCACACTAGTGCCACAATTTTCAGCTTGAATGCCAGTTATAGTACACTCTACGTACATACATACATACATATGCACATGGTGTGGCAAGTACGACAAAAACCTGTTGCATTGCTGCTGGCAATGGTAGAACAAAAAATGGAGGGAGAAATAAGAGAATGAGAAGACGCAAGAGAAAAAGTTGAAGTCACAACCGGGGAACGAAATGCATTTGCCTATAAATAGTCGGCAAGAAGAAGAATTCTCTTAGTACGCATATTTATCATGCATATATGGTACATATACATATGTATATTGTTGTTGTGTGTACATATACATATGTACATATGTTTGTGTGCAAGCAAAGCGATAGCATTACGCTGTTTCTTGATATTCAATAAGACAAATATGAAAATAACTTCAACTGATTGACTAGTTTGTTAACTGTGAAAACGATACCGATACGAATGTGTTTGTGTGTGTGTATGTATAGACTTATGTAAAGATGGTTAATAACGGTTACTGATACTAAGCACGCATATTAAATCCGCTGCTGGATGATCGGTAGTCAATCGACTGTACAATAACGGTTGTTTGTTGTCGCAGCTTTTTTCATGTACATGAAATGATAGATTAACTTTGGTCCGATGTATGTAGGCTCCAAAAGGAGAAGATATAGGCTTTTCAGCTCGATTTAGCTCTATCCGTCTGTCCCTCCATCAGTCTGTTTGAACGCAAACTAGCCTACCGGGTTTTAAGATATTTGAACGACACTTAGTATGCGGTTATATTTGTGCAATGTATTGATCGTTTGTTAGAATCGGGAGTGTCGGTCCACTATAACATATAGCTCCCATACAACTGAGTTGTTCAGTTATATGATTTTGGATCATAAATACTTCAATATTGAATCCAAAAGCATGAAATTTGCTATTCTACTACGCACATATAATGAACTAAATATTGGTACTGAAAATCACTAAAATTGGACGACTACATAGTATTGCCCTCAAACAACAGTCATGTTCAAATATGAGATTTCGGGTTGAAACTCAGCCAAAAAGCATACGGAAACGTGAAATTTTCTATGCTACTTTGTAAATTCAAATAAATATTGACACTAGCAATCATCGAAATCTAATTTTGCATTTTGTAATAAATTTTGTAGGTTCGTGAAAGCTACTAAGACTTCGACATGGCCGAAGACATCCATTTCTCTCATTTTTTTTTAGTATTCGAGTCAAGTCAATCCACTCTACAACGGAGTTTCAGTGCTGCTTTGAGAGCAAGAAGAAGCTTTACATTTGAAATTATCTTCAAGAACAGCCAACTAAAAGTTCACTCAAGGTATGATCGCACTCAGATGTTTAACGTTTGCTGTAGAAAAAAATATTTTCCTGGCCCAGTGAAAGGTAGCACAGACCAAGATGTTATTGAAAGTAGGCAAACCAGGAAAAGAAGTGAAGTCTTATCATCTACTAACCCATTTTTTTAAAGTGTTTGAAAAACAGTCTCTTTCGAAAAATATTAATTCCAAATCTAAAAGCTTGCAGCTTACATAGCCTCCGAAACAATAACTATTTTTGCACAATCTTTACGAAATTCGTCTCGGAGTGATCTATGCACGATCTTCACGAAATTAATCTTGGAGTGATCTACGACCTCAATTGAATTAAAAATACGATCGTTAAGCACTGGTGATGATGACCGCCTCGTGAATTTTTATAAACTGCGATCCATTTGAGGTAAATTTCGACTACTTTTTGGCACATATTGGGCAGTATCTCAGCCATAACTTGACGATTGTTGGTTTTCAAGCGCCCAAGAGTTAAAGGTTTATCCGCATAAACACGATATTTCGCGTAGCCTCACAAGAAAAAGTCCAACAGTGTAAAATCACACGAGCTCGGTGGCCAATTGACATCGTCAACACGAGAGATTATGCGGCTGGGAAATTTCTCACGCAATAAAGCCATATTCCTTCATGTTATGTGGCATATGGCATACTCTTGTTGGAACCACATATTCTCCAAGTCGTGTTCTTCAATTACAAATCCAAAAAAGTCGGTTATTGTACGACCATAAGGCTCCGAATTGACAGATTGACAGTGACAGTCTCGCCGTTATCTTTTCAACGAAGTAAAGTCCAATCACATCTTCAGACTATAGAGCGTTCCAGGCAGTGGGCTATTTTGAGTGTAATGGCCTCTCTTCAATTATTTAAGGATTCTCGAAGTTCCACCGAGTGAGAAATGTGCCTCGTTGCTGAAGAAAATTTTATTGGAAAGATCAGGGCTCACTGCTTGTTGTTCAATCACCTAACCGACGTAACTAAGTGATTGTGAATGGTCAGCTGGCTTCAGTTGTTCAGTGTGAGCTGGACTTTAAATGGATGTAGGTGTAAGTCCAAATGCAAAATACGTCATTATGTGTCGTAAGATAGTGCCAGGTCGGGTCTTCGTCTACACTTTCATTTACAGCAGATATGTTTGAGGTAGAACGAGTATAACGATGATATACAGACCTTAAAATATCTGCAACCGATCCAGTGTCTTAAAATTTCTTTAAACTTTCACAAAGTGCTTGAGTAGTTGGACGTTTATATGCACCATAATCTGCATGTGATCCACGCTTGACTCACCATTTTTTTGTAGGTTTCAAAATTTTTAACGCTTCGTGTGGTTGTTAAGCGATCCATTTTCATAAATGACAGACTTTTAAGTAAAACAAAACATGTTTGGTCTGACAGTTGAGCTTGACACACATACAGTTATGCACTTTCGAAAGCAATAAATGAAGAGAAAGTAACCTCACAGAGAGTTGGTTGTCTCTCCCACAATTTGCGAAACGTTCATCTGAAAAAACTCAGCAAATTGCAAGCAAAATTCATTGAAAAAATTTGCAAATATTGATTGGTGGTAATTTTGAAAGTTGGAAATAGATTTCCTGCTTTTACAGAGTTCACAAGTCTGTCAGAACCGCTTTACCAATCCTAGTGCTCACTCAAGGATTGCATACTTTGAAAATCTTTTCGAAGTCGATTCTAATGCAACTTTCAGTTCGTTCTTTGCTATAGATTTTCTTCAAATGAAACACCGAGAAGGTCTGAAAGTTACTAGAGACAAGATAGAATCTTCGCGGTCACCGTTCTTTTGGATTTATCGTTTATATTTCAGGCACGCCTCTCAGTCTTTTGGGCAGGAGGTCGGCAATAGTGTGTCTACTGGAAAAAAGACTCCTTTAAAAATCTTTAAAAGTTCCAAATAATTAGTCAACACAAAAGACAAAAAAAACACAGAGTTGAACATGATAAATGGCGCATTTGTGTGGCAATCAATTGGCATGAGCTGAGTGGGACCAACACGTTATGTTACAAGAGGCGCGCAATGAAGAAAAAAACGAAGAAAGTCAAATTAAAAAGAGTCATTTACGCCCACCTGCCCACTTCAGTTGCAATCAAATGTTGCGCTGACAACACACGCAGACCCCCAGACATACAAACACAGAGAGAAACACACAAACACATTACAAACTACAGGCTCAGCGACACACTTACAAGCAGCACCTTCACAAGCCACTCGAGTGGGGAGTAAAATACTCGGAGTTTCGGCGCCAGCTCACTGACTAATGCCTTGAAAGTCAACACACACGCACACACATGCACACTTACATAAACATAAATAAATCACGAAAACTTCCAAGAAAAAAAGGAGTTTGGCCAACGGATGAACATAGAAATAAAGCGTGATTGGCAAATCTACTACTAGAAAATATTATATATGTGTGCATGTACGTATGTATGTGTGGCGGCAGGTGCTGAAATGCGCATTGAAATTAACTTCAGTTTTTTTTTTTCGTTTTTCGTTTAAGCCATAAATTCTGCGTTGGAGTTGTTGACGCAGTCATAAAATGTTGCAAGCCCCAATCAGATGTCAACAAGGCTTCGCTTACAAAGTTAGTACGATTGTATGTGTACGTGCATACGTATTTAATGGCAATTAGGCAAGCACAGCGGAAGCCCATTAAAATCAACCAGCAGCTAGTTTGTCGTAAAATATTATTTCGTCCTCCAAAAAAAAAAAAAAGCACTCATTACGTTCAGGTTAAGACGTTCGACGATGAGTTTTGCGCATGCGCATGCGCGGCATTTTTAAGTGCCCCACCATATGTAGGTGACAGAGTTTATGCAGTTGAAAACAGCTTAACAAGATTGATTTGTGCAGTTATTGCGAAATGTAAATTTTTTGCTAAAAGTAGCAAAAGTGTTAGTGCTTTCAAGTAGGTGATAAACACAGAGATAATGAAAATAAAATAAATAAAAAAATATAAAAATTAGTTATATACGAGGGGGGTTTGATTGATAAGCGACTCTTTGAATAAATTATATTTTTTCCACAAATAAGCTTTTTCTTTCTCAACAAAGTCTCTTCTTAGCTCTAAGCATTTAGTTCAGCGTTTTTCCAATTTTTTTATTCCATCCAAATGAAAGGGGTTTTCAAGGCCCCCAAAACAGGTGTTTGTGTCCTGTGATGATCTCTACATGCGAACAGAATTTCTTACCGCCTAGCCATTTCTTCAGGTTTGGAAACAAAAAATAGTTGCAGTTGGCTAAATCTTGAGAATATGCAGGATGGGGTTCGTACGGTTCGTAGGCAGATTTATGAATTTTTACATAGTGACTACACACGTGTACACCCTTGCATTGTTCTGAGAGAACAGCAGTTTTTTTATTTGCCAAAGGCGATCGTTTCGGTTTCAAATTAATATACAATCTGTCCAAAAGCTCTAAATAATATACTTCGGTTGTCGTTTTAACCATTTCAGGGAAAACGATGTAAATGACACCTCGTGCAACCCAAAAACCTGTGACCATGACCTTGTTGGCCGACATACCCACCTTGGTCCTTTTTAGTGCACGTTTAATCAGAGGAGACTCAACCCACTGCTTTGATTGTTTTTAAGTCTCTGGTCTATGGTGTAGGGAATCCATGTGTCGTCTACAATAACGAAACGGCTCGCGAGCATCCCAAAAAACTATCCTGGCTTCTTTTGGTGCATATTTACGCGAAGAAACCGACTGCCTTGATTGTTCTTCCGCCTCTGGTGTGGTGTGGTGGATCCATGTTTCATCTATGTTAACGGAACGGCGCAAAAATGCGTTTGGATTGCGGTTGAACAACGCCAAACAATGCTTTGAAGTGGTTACGTGATCGCGCTTAAGGTAATGTGTGAGCACTCGTGGAACCCATCGCGCGGATAGCTTTTTCATGTCACAGTAATCATTTCAAATATGATGTATTCGCTTAGTTGAGATACCTACAGCATCAGGCACCTCACACACTTTTATTCCCCAATCGTTCAATATCATTCCATGGATTTTAGCGACGATTTCTGACGTGACGACCTTTCTGGGAACCTGAACCTGAACGTTTCGGCGTCACCTGTACTGTTACGACCTTAACGGAACTCGGGAAACTACTTCTTAACCCTTGAAATGGATTATTTAAGCAAAAAATTAATGCTTTATCAGCACTCGAAATCCACATTTTTCCATTTCCCTTCAAATTCATGAGATCGATGGCTGTCAAACACAAAGTAAATGGCACAGCTTGCTCAAAATTTTACAGCAGCCTGTTAATCGCTAACATTTGATGGGAGCAGTGTTGTATTTATAGTAATTTCAAACAGAAACTGGCTTATCAAATAGCCCTTTTAAATGTTAATCTAGGTAGAAATCTGGCCGAGCAAATCATTCATGGTTCATTCTCGGTAAATAAAAGCGCTTTATACATTTATCTCGACATAAAGATACCTTCGTCCAATAATTCAACCAAATGAACCATAAAAGCAATTTTAATAGTAATTAACAACATTTTTTTTTTTTCAAAAATATCGTAGTCCTGGAAAGGGAAAAGTCTTAAGTAAACCGAATAACAAAAATAATTTTTTTCGAATTTCTGGTCTACTTTTCGGAATATCAAACTCAACGAAAAGCCACTTACGTACCGAGTTCCAGGTAAATTGAACAATAAATTTGATTTGATTTTGGAATAGATAACTCTCAAGTGAACTAAAGGGAAGAAAAATTCGTCACAATCTTAGTTTAGTTAAACGGCTACCAATGTACCAAATTTGAAGAAAATCAAACCAAAAATAGAATCTTTTAGAATAGGTCGGACCCTGATCCACCCTGAGAATTTTTTGTTCGTGTTTTTCTTGTTTGACTGGAGACCCATCCATCAAATGATCTTATATAGATATATATATATCCTATGTATATGCTATAAAAATTTCCTTTACAAATTTTCAAAACCAAAAACCCAAGTATTTTTTGTTTGTCCTCCATTGAATTATTTCCTAATTGCAAATTAACTTTTAATTGCAATTAATTTCGTAAACAATTAAAAAAAAACGCTTCACAAATACTTGAAGCAAGTAAAGTGAATGGTGAATTTTACGGTGATGAGCACACACGCTGAACGATGCTTACATATGCATTATACATATATTTCTTTGTTATTATACATACCTCTCTGTATATAAGTATGCATGCTTGATTGAATCGCTGAAAATTTGCGTGAAATATTTCAGCAATTGCTTACCGAAATTAATTTAGGCAATAAAACAAATTGTATGGTAGTAATTGCCTTGCCGAAATATAAATCAGTTGTTAGATAGAATGCTACCAGTTGAAAATTTTTGCTCAAAAGTTTTATTTCCAAATTTTTTTTTAAAATACCAACTGACGAGTGACTACTTGTACATGAAAGGCGCGTGCATTTAAAAGTTTTTAAACATTCCTGCAGATCAAAATTCTAGTTCTTAACTACTTAGCCCCGTCATAAGTACTGTTACAAGTTCAGGCCATTATAAAAATGAAACTGTAATATATTTTATAATAACTTTTGCCACAGTTTTAATAACTTTCTCACAGAAGTAAAGAGTTTTAAGACCTTTACGGCAGACTCCTCAAAAAACCATTATAGCAGCGGATGATGACCGCATTGAACTCTTGGAATCGCATTTTTTGCATCCTTGGAAGTTTTTGCGTAGATTCTATCGTTTTTCTTATTAAGAACTTCTTTAACAGTGAAGTTTTTCTCATCTATAAAAATAATACTTTCATGGCCGTTGTCCACGTGTCACGTGAAGAAGTCGCTTGCATCTGCTAACTTGCTTCAGGCGGGTTGTTAGAATATGACCGATTGAACGACGGTAGGCTTTCATTTGAATTGACATTGATCTGACTGATATATCTATTACCTTGATATGATTTACTGTTTTTTAAGGGGATTTCTGCGAATGTGTGAATTGGTTAGAACCTAGCGAGGACGGTCACTTCCCTTTCTGCCATCAACTGTAGATATTTGGGAAAAGCGATCAATAGTGTGGTAGACAAGCCTTCTCGAAATAATCAGTTTTTTGAAAAGCTCATAAATTTCACTTGCGCTTGGTCCACACTTACGTGATTCTCTTATTTATCACCGCAATACGATTTTTCTTTTGGCTCCCAACTCCATTGTTAATAAACGAAAGAAAACACGGAACTGATTATTATACTATATGAGTTTTTCTGCGAATTTGTCCTCGCTGTATGCATTGTTAACTTTGTTACAGAATCTATGTCAACACTATGAAGAATCCAACTAGCTAGAATTTTTACAACTAATTCATCTTCTATCTTTTCAGCCTCTTAGCAACTGGTATTTTTAACACCGCGATACCCCACGAACTGTCAATTTTCTGACAATACATCAGATTCATACTAGTTAGATACTAGTTCATTAAGGCATTCTTAATTTCTATACAACGAAAAAATAAATAAATAAAATAAAATAAATCAATTTACGTGAAAATAGATTCAAACGTAGTCATAATCACTAACCACTCGACAATCGTAAAGCTGTAGAGGAAGAGTAGCCACTTTCAGCGCAGCTCAACTGATCGTAAAAGAAATTATAACACGTCCATAGCGTGTGAGAAATTAACATAACATAGCAATGGTGTGGTGGTGGAAATTATCCACCTCGTTGGAAAGATCAGTTGGCGAAAGAACTGGCACCGATCGAAGCCTATTAGCGAGGAAAAGTAACTAGTACTGCTGAATCGCAAAAGCGTTATATAGTTACGCTGAATTATGAAGATTTGCAATCACATCCACGTAAATTTTTCCCAGTTTTACGGATTTCATTATCAACTCGTCTAATGCGTTTTCTTGCGTATTAAAAAAGGCGTATGTTCTTGCCACAGATCGGCGTAATACTCTTGCTGAATTTACTTGAATACGCGCACTGGGATTGATTCAAAACTAAATAGCTAAAAGGTTATTCATATTTATACTTCTTTTGTAATCTTTATACATAGAAGAGAGTGATGATAGTTACTACGCTTATAATTCAATAACACCTGAACCGAACTCGATGATTTGCATCAATTCTGATTGGTAACCTGCCAAATATGAAGTATTCGAAAGAAAAGTTCGAGAATTGGAAGATAACGATCTCTTGAATTAACTTACTGCTAAAATATGTTTATGATCATGACAATAAAATCCGCATAATGATTTTGAACGACCGCAGATTGAAATTGAATGAAATAGCAGATAAAGATATCAACTGAATGTGTATATCATATTATTCACGAATATTTGGGTAAGAAAAAGCTCTGTCGCAGCACAAGCTCACTTTTGACCAAAAACAAACAAGATTGCCAAATCAATGCATCGTGTCACAAGTCAGTGAAATCGTTGGCAAGAATCCATGAACCGGGCTTCGAATTGCTTCTGCACCTACCGTATTCTCTAGCTCTGGCCCCCAGCGACTATTTCCTGCCCTAAGATCTCAAAATAATGCTCGCTGGGAAAAAATTTTCGTCGAATGAAGAGTTGATCGCCGAAACTGAGGGAAGGGAACTATGTTGAATAAAAAATATGAATTTTGCGAAAAAATGGAGGACTTTGAGAAGCGAAATAGCAACTAGTCATGAGTGGGTAAAAAAACCATCAGCAGCTGTAATATTTAAACTTCAAATTTTGAATGCGCATACTCGCACATAGGTATTGTATATTCAAATACGTAGCTAGATCAATAATATAGGGTCTTCCAATGGGGTGATATAATTTCTAAGTGTCGTTTTGGCCTTTTTTAATATCTGTCTATCTTCTTTCTTTCATTGCATTCAGTAATGTTTACAATTTCATAATGGTAAGATATACGCAGCAACAACTTCGCTGATTTTGCCTTGGAACAACTTGAAAACTATAACGATTTTTTTAAGAAAATTATCTTCTCCGATGAGGCTCACTTTCATCTGAGTGGTGCGGTAAATAAACAAAACCTTCGATTCTGGTGCGAAGATAATCCACAAATTATTCATGAACGACCATTACATTCACTTAAATTGACAGTTTGGTGTGGGTTTTGGTCCGCACTTCTTTCGAAATGAAGCTGATAGCACTATTACTGTCAACGGAGAGCGATATATATTATGGTTTCAATTGGAAAAATTAGATCTTAACAACATCTGGCTTCAACGAGACGGGGCTACGTGTCACTCAGCATGTGCAACAACCGAATTATTGCGAAAAAGGTTTGGAGATTCGGATATTTCAAGAAATTGTGACATTTAATGGCCTCCAAGAAGTTGTGATTTAACACCATTAGACTACTTCTTGTGGGGTTATTTGAAGTCATTGGTCCTTAGCAATAAACCAGACTCTCTTCAAGCTTTAAGAGTCAATATTGAACGTGCTACTCATGACATACGACTTGATTTAGTGGAAAAAGTGCTTAAAAATTAGGTTTATTGAATTCATTCCTGCAAAAGAAGTCGTGGAGGCCATATGAATGATGTTATATTCAGAACTTAATTTATTTGTACGATTGTACTACACATTAAATAAAAAACATTTGAATTTCCTTAACAAATAGTGTGTTTTATTTAAAGAAATCATATCATCCCTATTGGAAAATCCTATATAATAGAAATTTTATTTATATTTTTAAATTAAAGGTGGAAATTCTTGGAATTGGAAAATATTTTTTCCTAAAAGATGGGGAAAGTAAACAATTTTTTTTTAATTTTTTTTAAGGAAGAATAGGGGCTTCAAAGCGAAAAGTTTCTAAATCCAACAAAAAATAGGATATTTCTCGAATATTTCTCAGCTTAAATATTTGCAATTTTTAGAATTTTTTTTAATATTTTTAGAAACTAAGGCTACTGACCTTTATTGGTGCCTTTAATTCATCAAAAAAAAAAAATAATAATAATAATAAGAAGCAGAACAAGAACTATTTAGAGTTTTCGTTGTCGGATACAAGAAAAGCAGAAAATTGTATAAAATATATATACTTCAAAACCTCATATGATTAAATGTTATGATCGCTGCGCATAGTCGTGTCATGTATTGACTCATAATAATGCAATATTTATTGACTTTGCTTTTGATTTGGCTCCTTTTCTTTGTTCAACTTGATTTCATTATCTGACACCAGCGGCGGCAGCAACTTGTCACATTTCACACCATTTAGATTTACTTACTTTTTTACTTATTTATGTGAATGTGTGTTAGTGAGTAGTAGTTGTAGTTGTAGTAAGCAGAAATTGTTTATTGTTGTTGCACATTGACTATTGTGACACGCAACATTGCAATCGATCACAGTTTGGTCATTGTGCGGGTGTTTCCTATCCAACATTTATTTCCTTCGCCTTACACTTTCGCCACCACCGCGCGGCATTCGCAAGCAACATGCAATTATTGCCACTACACACATATGGAACAATAACAATAGCCATTGGTTAGCCATTGTCTTCTATAACTTTGTTAATTTTATGTCTTTGCTGCCTGGTTAAACATGCGCTTTCACGTGCAAACATACTGACATACGAGATAGATAGATATATATGTGTGCACATACTTGCATTGTTATATATTAAATAAATGTTGGTAGGAGAACGCCGCTGAGGCATGGCCACGTGAGATCAGCCATGATTAGGTAAGCGCGACGTGACACACCCTAACCTCCACACAGACAGAGGAGAGAGAGGGATGGAAATACAACAGTTGGCGCAATAAAAGTGAGTGTTAAGTAAGTCACTTGTTGAGCGTTGTCTGTTTTCACAAAAGAAAAAAAAAATACAAAAAAAAAAAATTTATAAAAAATGCATTTGATGTGCAATTGAAATATCGTTAATTCGCTTTCATTTGCAACACCGTTAAATTTGTTCAATTTACTTCTGCGACTAAAAGGCATACTAATGTGGCAATGATGACCAGTGCAAAATAGTTTTTGTCATTTTCTTTCTTTTTATACCTTTCATGTGCATGAAATGGTAACTTTAGTCCGAAGTACGTAAGTACTAGAAGGTGAAGAGATAGACCCACCGGAACTTATACCAATTTCATCCGTCCGTTTGTTTGAACGGAAACTAATTTCTCATTTTTCGAGATATTTCAACGAAACCTAGTGTTCGGGTGTATTTTTAGGATGTAATGATCATTTGTCGGAACCAGCCACATCGGTCTACTATATCATGCATCTAACATACAACCGATTTGTTGAGATTGGGGATTGTTAATCATAAATACTTCAAGAAACCATCCAGGAACATGATACTCGGCACTATACACAGTTTTAATGAACTAATCTTTCGTACTGAAAATCAACGAAACCCTTTTGTTCAGATATGAGGTTTTGGGTTAAAAATCCGCAAAAAAGCATTTAAGAGCGTGAAATTTGGTATTCAGCAGATTCAAGTTTATATTCGGAAATCGAATTTTGCAATTTCCAATAAGTTTGATCTGTTCATGAATGGTATAAAGACTTCGGCAAGGCCCTTCTTTCTTGTTTTTTTTTTCATTTTCGTGTAATCGAAGTTGTAAACATGTTTTTTAACTATAAACATTTTTTAAACCATTCAAAATGTTAAACATTTGATATCTTTATGTGTGTCGCCGTGTGTCTATGAAACGATTACATCCGTAGTTAATTATGTTCGCTAATTAAGTGTAATGAGGAAATTTAACTTCAATTACGTGATTTTATATTAAAAATTAAATTCAAAAATAAGATATATATATGTAGGTATATTTATGTAATACCTAAAGTGAACACATAATATATATTTCGAAGTTCTCTACTTTTTTAAAGACAAAAAAGTACAGAAAATTCAAATTTAATTGGGAATGTTTATTACCATTCGAAAGAACAATCTTGGCATTTTTCCTTTCAAATGTTGACCGCGGCTACGTTTCAGATGGTCCATCCGTTGAATCGAAGCGGGATTGTCGGCGTAGACTTTAGACTTTACATATCCCCATAGGAAAAAGTCTAACGGTGTGATATCACACCATCTCGGTGGTCAATCGACTGACCCACAACGTGAAATTATCTACTCACCGAAGTGTTCTCTCAATAAATCCATTGATTCATGCGTTGTGTGTGAAGTGGCGCCATCTTGTTGAAACCAGATGTCGCGGAAATCACAAGCTTCAATTTCAGGCATCAAATAGTCGGTTATCATGGCGCGATAACGGTCCCCATTGGCAGTTACTTCTCACCGGCATCATTTTTGAAGAAATATGGACCGACGAGCCCACCGGCCCACAAACCACACCAAACCGTTGTTTTTTCAAGATGAAATGGCTGCTCTTGAATCTCTTTAGGTTGCTCTTTGTCCCAAATGCCACAATTTTGCTTCTTTACACACCCATTGAGCCAGAAATGAGTCTCATACTGAATAAAATTTGGCTCGAAAACATCGAATCTTCTTGGAACTTTTCAAGAGCCCATGGTGCAAAGCGATGTCGCTCGGGAAGGTCGAGCGGCTTCAGTTCTTGCGCAATCTGTATTTTGTACGTTTTAAATTTACGATATCGACGAAAATTACGAAAAGTCTTTCCATACGTCAGTCCGAGTTGTTGCGAACGGCGCCGAATCGACTCTCCACGATGTTCGTGTACACTCTCAGCTACGGTCGCTATATTTTTCTCACTGCGTGCTGGAAGTGGTCTATTCGGTCGAATATTATCCAATAATGAATGCTGGGTCTCAAGATGGGTGATGTTTTCGCGAATAGTCCGCTCAGTAGGCCGAATATGTTGACCATAAGTTGAGCGAAGCGCGCGAACCACATTCTTTAAAGAACTTGAATTTTCGTTATAAAGTGAAACGATTTGTAAACGTTGTTCAGGCGTAGGTCTTTCTATGATGAAATGCCAAACGAAACTGAACAAAAATAACATGACAGCTTGGCACGACTCACTGTCAAAAAAAGGCTATTGAAAAAAGTACATCTATTTGGATCACCCTTTAAAAAGTAAAAGATTTAGACTTTTTTTTATTAACTAGGGCTTGAGTTCAAAGGCAATATGTAAAATTAAATTGAATTGACAAAAATGGCAAAAATTGTGAAAAAAATGGCAAATAAGTCCAAACCGTTCTATAGAAGCTTAGTTTTTCTTATTTTTTTGAGCAGTTTGAAAAAGTTAGAAGGCCTTATTTAAAGGAAAAAAATTAAATATGAAGAAGAAGTATGATATTCTCTTAAAAGTATGAGTAATGTGAGAAAATGAGTTTTATTGTTAAAACACAGATAAAATGTGAGATGAAATATTTTGAAATTCTTTTGCAATAATTCTAGATCTTATTAAAGCGTCATAATGCTTAAAAGAATTTGTATTTTACCGCAAACAACTGTAAACTAACAATTAAAGCAGAAAAAAGTGGCGAAACACGCAAATGAAGATCACAAAAAAAAATGTTTATGTCGCAAGCGAAAGAAAAAAGAACACAAAAACTCATGATTGCAAAAGAGACCAAAACATTCAACTTGAACTTAAAAAGACGAAATGTCAGCGAAGCGGCGAAGATGAAGCAAAGTAAATGAGAATATAACAAACAGCAGTCCAAAGCAAGCCATAAAAAGAGTAAAAAAGCTAAAAGAGCTAAAAAAGTGGTAAAAGTAGACTAAATATGTAGGTATTGCAACAGTTGGTATATATGCATATGTACACATGTATTGCGCTTAAGAAATTATACAAACAAAAAACAGCTGCTGCAGGCAAGAAAATTTATTTATTTACAAACTTTTACATATAAACATATGTATTTCATTGTGTAACAAAGCAGATAACAATAGCAAATAACAATTTTGTGTAATTATAAAGTCACACGTTGAACTTAAATGATCTGCCACTGTGTTGTGGCAAATGAACGGAGACAACAGAAGCGGCAGCACGAGATATACTATCATATGTAAGTAGGCAAATTAAAAAAATAAAATAAAAATTACAGAAAAAAGCAATTCTCTGCAACAACAGCTGACGCCACAACATAATTAACATAAAAGGCAAGAAGTGACTGCATTTTTTAATAATTATATGAGATAAAAATGAAAAATAATTATGTAGAAGAGGAAAATAGACGAAAACAATGAGACATGAAAAGCAACATATTTGCACTCGAAAATGAAGGAAAAAAACCTAGATGACAATGTTCAATTAAGATAACAATCACATGTTTGCAGCGACTCTACAGTGGGAGCAGCAGCGGAGGCAGTGTCGGTACCGAGTCATTCACTCAACCACGCGACAAGGCGTATGGCGTATGAGTAACCTTTCGTAATTATCCATTCATAAATACATACGTATACACATGTTTATATATATATTTATGTGTGGGAGTTTTTGGCTGCTTGTTTGTGTGTTGAATTTATATGCAAATCTTAAACGCTTCCGCCTTCATTGACATTTGCCAGTGTCATGCCACTAAATGTTTGTTGCAAGCATATATAATTGTACTTTACCGTTATAAAAAAAAATTGCGAACACAACAATGCTGCTGAATCGCGTGATATTCATTTACCGTTACTTTTTATTATTTAGATTTATGAATTATATAATTATATAAATATTTGGCGCTGAAACGATTTTCGGCCGAGCTCCTCCTCCAATTTGTGGTTTTGCGTCTTGATGTTTTTACCAACAAATGGAGCGACCTACAGTTTATTCTAAGCCACCTCCGAACTGCCGTTAGATTATGATTTATGAGGAGCTTTTATTTAATGTAATAAATACACTCGAAGGGCTCAAAATTCACTGAAGAGGGTCGCTCGCTATTAGAAAAATTAATTTTGTATAATTTTGGATATTGCTCGAACCTGGACTCCTGCCACACGGCTATTACTGCCGAATTAGCTAACATAAATCATTTTTGGATAGAGCTTTTTATAGAAATGATTTCCAGTCGTCACTGCAGCATCTTACCACGGCCTTCTTAGAGAGAGCACAGAGAGTCACCACCAATAACTGACAATTCTTGTTTGCAGCTGAGAGTGATTAGATCAGAAGTTTGCAGAAGAATCCTTATTGAATACTCGTTCTACAAGTGTTGTCTAATATATTTCCGGATTAGAAAAATAGAACAAATATTAATTATCGAAAATCGCTTTATTGTTTTTTAACACATTTTTTTTGGGTTGCGTTTGAACCAACTGTAAAAGCACTTTTGCCACTCAGACTGAGGTATCCTCAAAATATGCGCTCTGAGCGTAAAAACCGCCTTTTCAGGTGTTGAAAAACGTTGACCCCTCAGTTTATTTTCTACGTTCGGGAGTAAAAAAGTTATTCGATTCCAAGTCAATACTATGTGGCGGATGACTCATCAAATCGATGTTTTTGAGAGCTTGCATTATCGTGGTGAAAAGGGATCCGTCTCCGGCGTTTAGTTTTCCTGATTTCTTGAAAGACAACTTAAAAATAGTTGTGTACCACGCAGAAATTGCTGCGGTGGTAGGGTTGCAACATGTCGTTTTCAAAAAAAAAAAAAAAAAAAAAAAGCTGGCAACCATTTGCTGGAATTACTTCGAAAGGGAATAACTTTTGCTGCATTTTGCTCATTTTGGAACACCCATACAGTTGACTGCTGTTTACTTTTGTGCTCATCCGTATAAATCCACTATTCTTCACCTGTCATAATGTCGTAGACATGTTTCGAAGCACCGCTATCGTAATTTTTAACATTTGTCTAGACAAAACCACACGTGCCTTTTTTTGAGCAATTAATTCAATATGGGATTCAACCCCAATACTCTGGTCTAACATATTCTTACGTACAATAACGCTAAACTTATATAAATACATACATATAAACAAAGATTTCAAGCGCTATGGATGCTACAGCTCAGTAAAACTCACAACAACCTGCAGTCGCAGCGCATGAACACGTTCCTAATTTTTATCAAGCTATTATTCTGGTATCACCTTTTCGGAAATAAATCATTCTAAAGAGTGATTCAAGTAGAGATACTTTTTTCAATAGCCTCTTTTTGACAGATCACGCGTGAGTCATGTCAAACCGTCATGTTACTTTTGTTCAGTATTGTTTGGCATTTCATAATGGAAAGGCTTACGCCTGAACAACGTTTACAAATCATTCAACTTTATTACGGAAATTCACGTTCTGTAAAGAATGTATTTCGAGCGCTTCGCCCAACTTATCGTCAACCTAATTATTCATTATGGATAATATTCAACCGAATAGACCACATCCAGCATGCAGTGAAGAAAATATAGCGTCCGTAGCTGAGAGTGTACACGAAGACCGTGAAGAGTCGATTCGGCGCACCATTTGCAGCAACTCGGCCTGACGTATGGAATGACTTGACGCATTTTACATCGAGATCTTAAATTTAAAGCATACAAAATACAAATAGTGCAAGAACTGAAGCCGCTCGCCCTTCCCAAGCGACATCGCTTCGCTCTATGTGCTCTTGAAAAGTTCCAAGAAGATCCGACGTTTTTAAGCCAAATTTTGCTCAACGATGAGGCCCATTTCTGGCTCAATGGATATGTAGACAAGCAAAATTGCCGCATTTGAGACAAACAGCAACCTGAAGAGATTCAAGAGATGTCATTTCATCCAAAAAAAAAAAAAACGATTTGGTGTGATTTGTGGGCCGTGGAATCATCGGTCCATATTTCTTCAAAACTGATGCCGGTGAGAGCGTAACCGTCAATGGCGACCATTATCGCGTCATGATAACCCACTATTTGATGCCTTAAATTGAAGCTCGTGATCCCCTCGACATTTGGTTTCAACGAGACGGCACCACTTCCCGCACATCCATCAATCAATGGGCTTATTGAGAGAACATTTCGGTGAGCATATAATTTCACGTTTTGGGCCTGTCGACTGGCCACCAAGATCGTATGATATCACATCGTGTGAGGGTACATCACATTTTACGGGAATATTTGGACATGGAAAAGCTATCCGCGCGATGAGTGCCGCTACAAAGGAGTGTTTGGCGATGTTCAACCGCAATCCAAACGAATTTTTTCATCATTTCTTTGCCGTAGATAAAACATTGATCCACCGCATCACACTAGAAACCAAAGAGCAATCAAGACAGTAGGTTTCTCCGGGTGAACGTGCACCAAAGAAAGCCAAGTAAGGTCTGTCGGCCAACAAGGTTATGGCCACAGTTTTTTGTGATGCATGAGGTATCATTCGCATCGATTACTCTTAGATGGGGAAAGGCGATCAGCGGCGAATATTATTTAAAGCTTTCCTCATTCCACATTCCCCAAACTTATAAAAATAAAATATAAAGTTCAGTTAGGTAGCCTTTATTTCAAACGTAAATTTCTTGAAGAAAAAACGTGTGGAAAATAATAATTTCTGAATAGAACTTTCAACGTTCGGTATGTTGACCCCGAGCTATGGCGAGGAGTCTCGAAAGTGTGAAGAAAAAAATAAACAAAATACCGAAGACTGAAACTCAAAACAATTTTATTTATAGTTTATTTGAACTGAAATTGGGAGTATCGGTAGCTTTTTGCTTAGATTGACGTGAAAAATAGTTTTTTTTCAAAAACTTTTAAAAACGAGGCTGACCTATTCAAAAGAAATGTTCTTTACTTCTTATAAGTGTATGGACCAATTTTGATGAAATTTTTTGCGTGTATTGAAGTGGATTCGAAAATGGTTTGTATTGAATTTTTTTCGAGAAATGAATAAAGAGCCGATCTATTTGAAAAATATCCTTTATATGGTTCGATTTATTTGAAATTCCTTTCTTTCAGGGAAGTGAACCAGACACTGATGTATTTAAAGTTGAGTTATGACTGTTCATCATTCTTTGACGGCCGTGATAGCCGAGTGGTTATCATTGCGTACTGCCATTTGGAACACTAGGGTTCCGCCCCTCGCCAGGGCATGTCAAGCCCTCCGTGTGTATTTCTGACATGAAACAAAAGCTCCTCATTAAAAACCATTGGCCGTTCTGAGGTAGCTTAGAATAAACTGTTGGTCCGTTAATTTGTTGGTAAAAACTTCAAGACGCAAAATCAGAAATTAGATGAGGAGTTCGGGCGAAAATCGCTTCAGCGGTTACAAATATATTTGCAATAGTTTTTCTCCAGTCTTAATTATAAATTTAACGAAATATAAAAAATTACGACATCGTATGCTTGAGTCTTCTAGTAATATATAATAGCTCGGCATGGTTTGAGGGAGCTTCACGGTAGGGAAATGAGACACTACTCGAATGGTTCTTGTCCCAGTCGCAGGGACGAAAAAAGATAAGAGTAAGTCAAACACTATTTCTGTCATTGTTCAGCCTTTACCTACAGGTGGCATAAGTTTCTTGAAAAACTGTTTTTTTTTTCTACTTTTGCCCTAAGCTAATCTCAGTCAGCTTAAACAATCCTGCAGCAATCTAAATGCTGCGCGAAATTGAGAATGTGACTGGAACCTCGTGATCACAATGGGTCATTAATCTAAGCGCGCTGGTTGTATGATCAGCAGTGGGATCAATTTAGCTCAACTCAAGACTTACTTTTATTAATTAACTGGAGCTGAATATTTAACTTAAAATATGTATCTTGAAGAGCCAAAAATTATTAAATAAATTTAATTTAAAATAGTTGAGGCAACGACTTACCCAATTTTTTTTATTTATTCTCGAGTTTTGTGTTAGAGATTTTATTCTCAAATCTGAAAGTAAAAAAAATGAAGAAAATTATTAAATTTACCTCTATAATGCAAAAGAACATGAATATTTTAATAATAGTTAGTGCTATAGCTTCAGGTCAAAATCTAGCAAATATTTTAATTTTTAACAAGTCAAACAGTGAGTTCAAAAATTTGGTTATCAGCCGGAGATTTAAGTTAACAGCAGGTTTACATAACATAAAAATTGAAACTTTGAATATCAACGACTGCTCCTACTAAATACCACCAGGAAATTGTATAGTTATGACAACATATCGTATTTATAAATAATTTCAGTAATTTTAAAAATATTTTAAGTGGTAATTCCGTATAAATTTCCGTTTCATATTGCCGCCTTTGAAGAGGGAAGCAACAGGCATTAAGTGTAACCAAACACGCGATAGTTGGTTGGCAGAAAAAGCAGAGCAAACAAAAAAGCATACACGAGTATATATTTGTAAAAAAAAAACAAGAAAGAGAACATAAAAAAATAAATAAATAAAAGGATTAAAAAAAAAAAACAAGTAAAACATAAACAGCGAAAGCATAATTTCTGAAGCAAAACAAGTGTAAAGCAATATAATCAGCAAAAATAGCAAAGAGCCAATAAACAACATAGCAAGGTCAATAAACGAAAGAACCGAAATTATGCTTAATTAGTATTTTTGGCTTAAAAAGTATGAAAAATAGTGCAAAATTAAGCCAGAAAGAAATTAGCTAAGCAAAAATTATAAAATCATTATAAAAACTGAAGCTAACATACATATAACAAGAAAGAAAGACTGTCTTCGGACTTGTCCGAGTTTTTATACCCCTCATGAACATACGAAAATTTATTGGAAATTAAAAAATTTGATTTCGCTGATTTTAAGTGTGAATATTTTCCTGAAATTTACCTTTTTTTTAATTTTTTTTACCTTCCCAGCTGCACTTTTGACGGGTTTATGGCTCATAACTACAAATCAGAAAAATCGATAGCATATACGAGGTGTGTTCAAAGGAAAAGGTGAATTTTGATTTTTTTTGAAAAGTACTTATTTATTCATCAATATCTATTTTGTCCACTTCAAAGTAATCCCCCTCGCATATGATACACTTGTGCCAATGCCTTTTCCAATCCTCGAAGCACTTCTGAAATGCGCTTTTCGGTATGGCCATCAGCTCTTTCTTCGATTCTGACTTGATCATCATCAATCAACTGTGGCAAAACGCTTTCCATTCATTGGTTTCTTCAGTTTTGGGAAGAGGGAAAAGTCGCAGGGAGCCAAATCTGATGAATACGATGGTTGCGGCATAATTGCGGTTTTGTTTTTGGCCAAAAAAACACGAATAAACATTGATATTTGAGCTGGTGCATTATCATGATGCAGAAACCACGATTTGTTTTTCCACAATTCCGATCGTTTGAGCCGTATGTCTTCACGCCAACGTTGCAGAACTTCCCTTTAGTATTTCTTATTAACTGTACGATCTTTTGGCAGGAACTCATGATGCACCACACCATTGTAATCAAAGAAAGCAGTGAGCGAAACATTTTCACCTTTTCCTTTGAACGTACCTCGTATATGTTATAGCGTTTCGATTTGACCGGCTTCGGCAAAGGATTTTAAAAATTCAAAAACAAATCTGCGTACAAGACTTTGTTGAAATATCTCAAAGAGTGAGGGACTTATTTGGGTTCAAACAGATGGACAGCCATACATAACTAAATGAACAAAGCTTGTTATTCTGATACGATCGGTATACACTTTGATGGGTCTGTTTCTTCATCTTCTGGTACTTACATGCTTCGGACTCATGTTCATGAGAGGTAAAGGTTGCTTGTTTTTTAAACCTGTGGCTTTCAATGAGGCAATATTATTTCGGAGTTGATAGCTGTTACTTGATTTATGCTTAGTTGGGTTTGCAATTTCAGGATAAAAAGACTTACTCCGGAACAACGTTTGCAAATCTGGCAAATTTAATAGCAAAATATTCAGCAATTCGAGCAACTATGGAACGTTTTCGCACCACGTTTACTCGAGTGGATAATGTGCATCCTCAAAGAAGCCCTACAGTGCGCACCGAAGACGCTATTCTTTCTCTGGAGCAGAGTATCGAAGAAGACAGGAAGGAGTCAATCTGACATCGCGCACAGCAATTGATGCTGTGCCTATCCACTTAATGGAAGATTTTGGGTAAGAATCTTGGTTTGCGAGCATACAAAATCCAACTCATGCAAGAATTGATGCCGAACGACCGAACGAGCGCGTCACATATTCGGTGAACGGGCCCAAAACAATTCCGATTTTCACAAGAGAATTTTGTTCAGCGTTGAAGCTCAGTATTGGTTGAATGGGAACGTTAATAAACAAAATTGTCGCATTTGGAATGATGATAATCCACAAGCCATTGTTGGGACGCCGTTACATCATTGAAAAGCGACTGCTTGGTGTGCTTTGTGTGCAGAGGGAATCATTGGGTCATATTTCTTCAAAAATGAAGGCGGCGCTACATGCCATACATCCAACGAAATAATCAATATATTGAAGAAAACTTTTAGTGAGCGCATTATCTTGCGTCGTGGGCCTGTGGAAGCCCACTTCAAGATCGCTGGACTACTTTATGTGGGATTTTCTGAAATCGCTTGCCTATGCAGAAAAGTCCGAGACGATTTACATCTTAGAAGAGAATATTCGGCATGTTATTGCTGACATATGATCGAAAATTTGACCTCTCGGCTGGAAGTTACTCTAGCCAGCCACGGCGCCCACTTGTCCGAAATCATTTTTAAAACATAAAGGCAAACCCTTGTCTTTTTATTGTATTAAATGCGTTTTATTTATTCTAGAAAACTACATGTCTAAATAAAATACTATTTTTAATAGGAACCCACGAGCAACCACTGTGTGATTAAATGTTAATTATATTCAATAAAAATTAATAAACTACAATCGAAAGGTTAGCGAAACGCGAAAAACCATAAATTTGTGGAAAAAAAGTAGAAATCGTGCGAACAGCAGCTGGATCAGCAGCTTTTTGGTTTTATTTTTATTTTCACTTTTTTTTTTTTTTTTGGTAAATCCGCAATAATAATTATTGACTTTTATTGAATTTACTTTAATTTTGTTTATGGCATTATTTAAGTTGATAGGTAACAAGTTTTTAACAGCATGTTAATTTGTTTTCAATAAAATTTTTGCTTAAAGTTGAATGGCAATTCATAAAACGGCGGCATGAATGAAAGGCAGTGAAGCCGAAGTTGGTGGGGTTTGGATATGAAATTTGGTAAAAGCTGGTTTTATTGTTGGCCAACTTAAACTGATTATTATTGTACGATTGAGTAGTTATAAATTAAAGTGAAATAAATCTATTCTTGGAAAAAATTTTAAGTTAGTTGCTGATTTAATTAGATAAAGCTACCGCATTTTTTAACAAATAAAATGCATACAATTTCAGCTAAAAATTGCAAGCAAAGCGGGCCATTCCAGCCAAAGACATTTTAGGTTAGTGTAGAAATTTCTAGAGATCAAAGATTGACCAAGTTTGAAATTGCTTGATCTCAATCCCATCCTAATTGTTAGATTTCCGAGAAAATAATATCAAAATTTTAAATTAAAACACATTGAAGTTAATTTCAAGAAAAACTGTTTTCTTGAAAAGAACCTGCCTATTGTATTCTTGAAATATAGACTTTTTCTTATAGTTTCTTCTTCCTTTTTGTTATTTTTGAAAGAAGTGAATGTTTAATTGCGAAAGGAACCCTTTATAAATTTGAAGAAGATTTTATAATATTTTTTTCCAGAACAATTTTCAGGAAATACTACGTCCATAGTATTATCAGGTACATTACTTATAAAGGGTGATCCATTTCGAGGTTCCCTACTTTTTTTAAGAAAAAAAACCCATAAAATTCAAATCTAGTGAAGAATGTTTATTATCATTCGAAAAAACATTATTTGGCATTTATTTTTTGAAGAGAATCTCTTTAAAATGTTGGCCACACTACGTCTCAGATGGTCCATCCGTTGAGTCCAATTTTCGATGACTCGTTCGAGCATTTCGACCGGTAGCTGACGAATGGCACGCGTGATGTTTTGCCCCAAGGCCTGAATCGAAGCGGGATTGTCCGCATAGACTTTAGACTTTACATATCCCAACAGCAAAAGGTCTAAAGGTGTGATATCACACGATCTTGGTGGCCAATCGACCAGCCCAAAACGTTAAATTATCTGCTCACCGAAGTGTTCTCTCAATAAATCTATTGATTGAAGCGATGTGTGGGAAGTGGCGCCGTCTTGTTGAAACCAAATGTCGCGGAGATCACGAGCATCAATTTCAGGCAGCAAATAGTCGGTTGTCATGGCGCGATAACGTCGCTATTGACGATTACGTTTTCACCGGCATCATGTTTGAAGAAATATGGACCGATGATTCCACTGGCCCACAAACCATTCCAAACTGTTGTTGTTTCTATATAAAATGGCAGCTCTTGAATCTCTCCAAGTTACCTTGGTCCTAAATGTGTCAATTTTCTTGTTACATACCCATTGAGTCAGAAATGGGCCTCATCGCTGAACAAAATTTGGCTTCAAAACGTCGGATCTTCTTGGAACTTTTCAAGAGCACATAGAGCGAAGCGATGTCGCTTGGGAAGGGCGAGCGGCTTCAGTTCTGTAGTTCAGTAGTGCATTTGTATTTTGTATGCTTTAAATTTAAGATCTCGACGTAAAATGCGCCAAATCATTCCATACGTTAGTCCGATTTTCTGCGAATGGCGCCGAATCGACTTTCCAGGATCTTCGTGTACACTCTCAGCTACTAGGTCTATTCTGTCGTATATTATCCAATAATGAATACTGGATCTCAAGATGGATGATCGTGTTGCGAATATTACGCCCAGTAGGCCGATTATGTTGACCATAAGTTGAATGAAGCGCGCGAAACACATTTTTTACAGAACGTGAATTTCCGTAATAAATTTGAATGATTTGTAAATATTGTTCAGGCGTAATTCTTTCCATGATGAAATGCAAAACAGTACTTAACAAAAATAACATGATACGACTCACGCGTTATCTGTTAAAAAAGGCTATTGAAAAAAGTACCTCTACTTGGAACACGCTTTATATGCACTAATTGACGTTTAACCATTGCTGACTGAAGATCATGCACTTTTCTCTCAGTCAATGCCCTGTTAACAGCTCTACTATTGGCCTGCAATCACTTAGTAAGCTTTGGCGACCTTTTCTCTTTCCCAAAACCTATTAGCCTGTCGATCCAAACCGTTATTTGTCTGTGCTCTATTTCCCTAGATATTTCTAACGAGACCGTGGCAGTGATCTGTTCAAAGAGCTATTCCCCTTTGGAGAGTTCATCGGCTATTACATTACCTTCGATACCCATATATTAGCCAATAAATATGAACTTCCCTTCATAATCAATCTTTTGATTGCCTCCTTACAAAATGCAATTACTTCCACCACTTTCTACTTTGTATTGCATGAAAGTAAGGCCTTTATGGACGCTTGACTATCTACGTAGGTGGGGCCTGCTCCCTAAATTATCTCTGCAGCTCCTCTTATTCGCGAATCGCCAGGGTGAAATATATTGCTTTGGTTTGGCAGGTTTAACTACTGCATACCCTACTTCCCTATTCATTTTAGAGATATTTGTAAAGATATGTCTCCACAACATTTTTTTATCCAACACAATTCCCAAGCATATTGTGCAATATGGCACAGAACTCCAAATTCTGATACCATTGACCAGAATCGGAGTTAACATATTTAAAAACAGGATCAAAAAAAACTTTTTCATATAGGTAATACGGTAGCTTTGACCTCAATACTTTGAAAAGAAAGTTACAGTTCCTGGCCTACTTGGAGGCTAAATTTCCATATAAGGTAAGATACACGACTTCGCTGGGCTAAGGAAGAGGTCGTTTTGAGTAGCCCTTCGCGAAGAGAAAACAAGTCCTGATTTAAGTTAGCCCAGATTCCACCTACATTATGGAATGGACCAGATTAGTATACCTGGAAATCATATGCATATGCTTAAACATTTACATATCGGTCAGTGTTGGAAGACATCATTGATAAAGTTGCAAAACAGCAAGGGCCCAAAATGAATCCATGAGATCAGGAGCAGTCAGGGGCTTTGTCTGGGAGGTTAATGCGCCGATGTTCACACGCTACGATCTGCCTGATAAATAATTTTTCAAAAGGGACAGAGTACTTTTACCAAAACCGTAGTAGAACGAGAACTTTGAGCAGAGCAATGAATGATTAACGGAGATAATTTCTTTGGAGAAGTCAAGTAAACACAGTAGGGATAATTCATCCATGTAGTAGGAAATTCATAGGACGTCTAAAATTTTAATCCTTGCTGTAGCACACCCATGCGCTTGGATCTAGGCCACGAAAAGGTTGTTTCTATGAGAATTTGTGCCACTAACTTCGAATCCTCACTTCGTTTCTTAAGATTGATTCCAGTTTTCGATATTATCTTAATTTTTTATGATACTTGACAATTAATTCAAAGTAAGAAAACCGAAATGAAAAGGAGTGGAACTGAGTCTTTAATATGGTGTGGGATCTGTTTCAAGTATTAGGTGCCACCAGTAGTTGTTCTTCATGCCTTCATCCAAAAATACTTGGTATCGTCTATAGATATTGGTTAGATCGTGGTGTAGCCGCTCTTCTAGTGCGTTGCTCGTATCGCTCAAGTTTTCAGAGATGAAATCGAGATGGGAACACAGGAATTGTATCTCTAGAACCATTCTAGCTTCAATCTTTCGATAACTTTCCTACAAATTGCCAAAATATTGATTAAAATTCAAGGATTTGGGGTAACAAATGAAGTGGTGAAAAAGATTTTGAAAAGATAGTTCTAGAATGCACCCAGTTTTTGGATTGGGAAAATGAAGATCACCCCAAGCGCATTTTTTTCGGATATACTTTTAGAGCAGATGGGCAAATCAACCTTTTTACATTGTATTCTTCCATCACTTGTAGTTAGTAAATGAAATTTATAAAGAATTAAAAATATATATTCAAAATTCATATTATTACGACTTTTTTAACTGTGTAAAACCCTTCAAAAGGCGTTAATACAAACTCAGAGTTCAATAATTAATTTGGCTTAGCTTCATTTGTTAAATTAAGAAAATTAATTTCGAATATGGTGTCAATCAAATCCTAACTGAAATTGTTCGCTAATTTTTGATAAAAAAATTTCAGTGCCTTACTCCAAATAAATTCAATAAAAAAATAAAAAAATTATATATATTTTTTGCAGGTTCTTGAATTCATTGCATTTATTCACCAGCATTATGCATTAAGTTCTCTAATTAGCTGGACTCAATATTTTTTGAGCATTTCATTTTTGTGCTTAGTGGGTTGCATGATCAGTTGGTAATACATGCACCATGTACATATGTGCATAGAAAACCAGTTGCTGCTGATTATGCAGTTTTCGATTGAACTGAAACCATCAATAAATATCAAGCTGTCAACAAAAATAAAATTCATTTAAAATTTGCTGATTACTAAATATCGATTGTATAATTAACGAAAAATAAAATAAAATGAATAAAAAAAATTAAAAAAAAAAATTGTACAATGAAGGTGGTTGAAAAAAAAGTGGCAATAATAAATCGTTGTTGATTAACTTGAAACACAGTAAACTATAATAAACATAAATAACAATAAGTGAAGGCAATAGAAAAAAATACTTAATTCAAAATAATCGCTTAAATAAAAATAAATATTAGGAAAATTTGATTAAAAATACCAAAATTATACAACTGGAAAACAGTTATATGTATACACAATTTCAAAACTATTTGAAAAGAGTTTTATTGTAGAAAATTTATAATTTTTTTCACAAAAAAAAATTATTTTTTTTATGGAAATAAATTTAAAATGGCATTTTCGTAGATAAAAACAAGAAAGCAGTGCTGCAAAAGGCAAAATTCGCTTTCGAAGATTTTCAGTCTCAATACTTAATTGAATTTATTTATGAAGAATACCAATTTCTGCACTATTAGATGCCTTTTTGGCGGATATTTAACAAAAAATCTCATATTTGAACGAGTTGGTTGATTACAAGCCGATGATTTTCACTCCCAAATTAAGTTCATTATACAGGGTTATCCATCGTGCGGTTTTCAAAGTAAGACAAACGTAAATAAAATCCATTTAAAATAATTTTTTCTAGAAATCTCTGTTTTCCATAAAGTTTGAATCTTCACATTATATGTGAAGCACTACATCATTAAAATGCCCGCCTCGTGAATTTTTGCAAACTTCCCTCCGTTTGAGGAAATTGTCGATCGCTTTTTGGCACATATTGGGCGGTATCTCAGCTATAACTTGATGAACGTTGGTTTTCAAGTGCTCAGGAGTCAAAGATTTATCAGCATAAACAGGGTCTTTTGAGCAGCCTCAAAAAAGAAGTCCAATCCAATCTTGGTTACCAATTGAAATTGCCAAGACGAGTGATTACGCGGCCGGGAAATTCTCTCGCCATAAAGCCATATTCGCTCGTGTTGTGTGGCATGGGACAACACCTTGTAAGAATCACATCTTTTCAAAGTCGTTCTCGTTTTCAAAGAAGTAAGGTTCTCTCTTCAATTATTTGAGGATTTTCGGAATCCTAAATGTGACACTTTTGCTTATTTAAGTATCCACCGAGTGAGAAATGTACCTCGTCGCTGAAGATTTTTGTTAAAAAAAAATCGCTGTCTATTGCGTGTTGTTCGAACATCGAATCGACGTAACTATGGCGTTGTGAAAGGTCGGCTGTCACCAGTTGTTGTGTGAACTGAACTTTATATGGATGTAGGTGTAAGTTCAAGTGCAAAATACGCCATACTGTCCGGTTAGAAAATGCCAGCTGTTGAGAACGTCGATAAATGGACACATTCGGGTCTTTGGCTCTTTCGGTCACTTACAGTACCGATATGTGAGATATAACGAGCAAAACGATGATGCTCAGACCTTACAATATCTGTAACCGATCCAGTCTCTTCAAATTTCTTTAATATTGTACCAATTACTTGAATAGTTGGATGACTATGAACATAATCTTCTCTTAAAGAAAGAAACGCGGCCACCATTGAATCACAAAACATGTTGGTTTTGACGGTTAACTTTGATGCGATGTCAAAATACAGTCATATAATAACTCTTTATGTGTGTAGAATAACGAATTTCATCTATTTTAGATGCATTACTGAAGTGTTTATGATCCAAAATCACATGTTTGAATAGCGGGCCTGAGCGGTATATCTCAAATACTGAGGGAAAATTTTGCCAGACTTGTCGAAATCAACTCAGCTCGACATTCCGGTATAAATTTCGGTGCATCCATCTCCGCTCCTTCTGGTACTTGCATACGTCGGACCAAAGTTGATAAAACATGTCATATACATGAACCGTATAAAAACTCCTATAAAATATATCTGTGAATACATTGCGTCTACGAAAAAGGACAATAATTGAATTCAGTCTCAGCCTCTTGACCACATTTCCGCAGCTTGGCAGCTTGGCAAAATTCGCAACTGTTTATTTTATTTATTTATTACTTCCAATACCAGTAATTTATTATTGCATTTTATGGCGCTTCTGCAACGCAAATCAATTGCACAATACAACACATTCACTACACACATCACACACACATCATATCACATACAACTCGACTGAGACTCAGCTAATGTGCTCGGCAGTGTGAACAAACCGCAAATCGTGCTTAAATGACTTGATTGCAAATGCATATAAAAGCGTGGGAAAATTGATTTTTTTAAAATTCACATATGTATGTATGTATATGTATATAATATGCGCATATTGAATATTTGTTTATTCAATTAAGTAAATATGCAAAATTAACTTGAATAACAATACTTTATCATGGTGAATGGAGTGAATGTTTAAATAAACAATTAAGCTCATATGAAGAGTGTTAGGAGGGTGTGCTTGATTGGCACACATGTATACGTATATATGTAAATAGATATATAAATATATTTATAACACTTTAGCCATTTAAGAATAGACACTAAACCGAAGCTGGCAGAATTCGAAAATATGTATGTATGCCAGAAGAATTTATACTTAAATTTGGTCGGCAAAAAATTCAAATCGTTTGAAGAAATACGATGTGTGTTCAAAATTTAAAGATAATTTTTATTTTTATTTTTGCAAAATATTTTTTTTCACCTAGATTGCTGATAGCATCTTCAAATAGTACCCATTAGAGATTCCGCGCTTGTGCCAACGCTTCTTCCAATCTTCGAAACACTGCTCAAACGCGATCTTTGAGATAGTGTTTAGTCCTTTATGGGATGTCGTATTAGCTTTTTAAGGTTCTCTCTATGTTTTTAGAAATTAGTGAAAGTACCATGAAGTAATGTCTAGCGAAAAAGATGGCTGGGGGTTCATTACAGTATTCACAAAATTCACGTTATCGTGATAAAAAAGCCTCTTTCTTCGAATCGAGGCATGTTCTCACACTACTTTACACAAACAGCATTGAACTTATGATGGTACTCCTTATTGACCGTTTGACCTGGTAACAAAAAGTCACGATGCTGTATACCATTAAATCGAGAAAGCATCCACTGCAATGATTGGGCCTGAGTTTCAACATTATATTCGTAAAATCATGTTTCGTTACGTTTTAACAGGTTATCCATTTCTAGGTTCCCTACTTTTTCAAAACAATAAATATCATGTTATTATTCGGAAGAACATTCTTCAAAATTTATTTTTTGAAGATTATCTCTTTGAAATGCGTGATGTTTTTCTTCAAGGCCTGAATCGAAGCAGGATTGACTGCATAGACTTAGATATTACAAATCCCCGCAGGTGGCCAATCGACCGGCCAAAGACGGGAAATTATCTGCTCACCGAAGCATGGCGCGATGACGGTCGCCATTGACGGTTACGTTCCCACCGGCATCATTTTTGAAGAAATATGGATCGGTGATTCCACCGGCCCACAAATCACATCAAACCCTTGCTTTTTCTAGATGAAATGACAGCTCTAGAATCTCTTCAGGTTCCTCTTCCTCTCAAATGCGGCAATTTTGCCGGGTACACTCTCATTTACGGCCGCTATATTTTCTTCACTGCGTGCTGGACGTGTTCTATTCGGTTGAATATTATTCAATAATGAATGGTTGATCTCGAGATTGGTGATGGTGTTGGGAACAGTACGCTCAGTAGGTCGATTATTTTGACCATAAATTGAGTGAAGCTCGCGAAATACGACTTTACAAAATGTGAATTTTCGTAATAAAGTTGAATGATTTGTAAATGTTGTTCAGGCGGAACAGCAACTCCATTTGCCGCTTTTTTTTTTGTTCCAAACTCAGCGATATTGGTAAAGTTTTGCTGCTATTCCTTCATATCCAAAATATTGGTGAGTGTATGACATGGTCCCGTCGTTGGGCCAAAGTCACCAGTAACTTCTCTATTTGTTATTTGGTGATCGTTCATAGCAATTTCTTTCACTTTTTCCACGTTTTCATCGATCGTAAACTCATACTTTACTCATAGCAGACATGCCCTGGGTCTCTGTTAATATTTCACACACTTTGCTACAGTTAGTCCATTTTTCACGCAAAAATTTTATACAAACACTTTGAGCCGTTTCTTTTAACAAACGAAAATCTCAGAGCGCTTAGATAACCCCACTTTCGTGCCATAGGAAACCAATTGGAAAGAGATGTTCGGTTCATGCGAAGAAATGGATAATGTCTTAGGAGAGTTCATTGCTTAAAGCGGAAATCCGGCCGTTTTTGTCCTACCACTGCAGTTTTCTGCCATCTGGTTAGAGTCATAAACAGAGTAAAACATACGCTTCCGGAAGCAATGTCGATATCGAATGGAGAAAATCAATAATAAAATACCAGAGAGATGAAAAATGCCGTCATAGAACTCAAAAATTTAGCCAAATGAAATATGTCGACCTACCAGTGCACTAAGTTCACGGTACTGTATCAGATTAAGCTCTCGTTTACTAATCCTAAGCCCTTACATAATCTACGTATGTTCTAGATGCATACAACTTCCCCTTTGATACGAGCCCTGAGACCTACATATTTCTATTCGAAATTCTATATTCACATCTATTGCTAAATGCAGCTTTCAAACGTCGTCTCCATAAATAAAACCCCAAAATTATTTCTTAATCCTATTTATGCAATAAAATAGAACACTCGCAATAATTATGACAAATTACTTATAATTCCATGAGTTATACGAGAAAACTAACCGTTGGTAATTCTTTTTATTTAATTTTACACTTTCAAACTTCGCTAAAAAAAATCAAAAAAACAAAAATACAAAATAGTGTTTGTAATTAATTTAAAATGATAAAGCGTTATTTCGAAATCCGCTTAAAACTGAAGAGAAGAAAACGAGATTCTTGGAAAAAGTCAATGGACACAAACAGCAAAAAACTAAAAAAAGAATAACAATTTAATAATAGCAACACTTGAGTTAAGCAAAAATCCAAAAATTTTGCTTAGAAATGGGCATTTGCACAAAAAAGTGGAAAATAAACAAACCGATAATGCGTACGAATAGAAATATTGCGTAATGCTCGTAGAGAAGTTGCGCAAAAAAAGTTTGTATACCTTTCATGCACATGAAATTTGGTCCGAAGTATATAAGTACCAGAAGGAGAATAGATAAACATGACGAAGTTATACAGATCGTATCAGAAATACCGGCTGAAGTGATTTAGCCATGCCCGTCTAGCCGTCTGTCTGCAAACTAGTCCCTCAATTTTTTACCAAACTTGGTAGGTAGGAAGATGCAACTAAACGTTTAAACGATCATTTGCCTGAACCGGCCAGATCGGACCACTATAGTATATATTAAATCGTTGTTTTTGATTTGAAATTTTTGGTCATAAATCCATCAAAGAAGTACCTAAGAACGTGAAATTTTTTGTACTACACAAACATAATAAATTGCACATGAGTTCTAAAAATCATCAACATCGGATGTACATATGTATGTACATGGAAGCATATGTTCCATACACCGTTTCAAATTTGAAGTTTTGGTAAAAACTCAGTCAAAAAAGCATCTTGGAGCATGAAATTTGGTATTATCAACAAATATTATAAATTGTATTGAAAATCATGGCAATCGGAATATTATTTCATATAGCCCCCAAACAACCGATTTTTTCAGATATGAGGTTTTCGGTCAAAAATGCGTCAAAAAATCAGAAAAGTTGAAATTCGGTATTCTACAGCCGAAAATTTCAGTTAATAATATATTGAAACTGAAAATTTTCAAAATCGAATTATGCAATTTTCTATAAATTTGATAAGTTCATGAGAGGTATAAAGACTTCGGCATGAACGTTCCTTCGTCCCGTCCTTTCTTGTTTTAATTTACTGTAGTTAAGTTTTATTTTTTTTTTATTTTTTTTTTATTTTAGTTTAATTTAATTTCCATTTTTTTTTATTTTAACTTATTTTATGTATTTTATTTTATTTTAATTTATTTTATATTAATTTACTTTATTTATTTATTTTCATTTAATTTTATTTTAATTTTTTATTTATTTAATTTTATTTTATTTTAATTTAGTAGTAGCTGAGAGTGTACACGAAGACCGTGGAGAGTCGATTCGGCGCCCCATTCGCAGCAACTCGGCCTGACGTACGGAAAGATTTAGCGCATTTTGCGTCGAGATCTTAAATTGAAAGCGTACAAAATACAGCTTTTGCAAGAACTGAATCCGCTCAACCTCCCCAAGTGACATCGCTTCGTTCTATGGGCTCTTGAAAAGTTACAAGAAGATCCGACGTTTTCAAGTCAAATTTTGTTCAGCGATGAGGCTCATTTCTGGCTCAATGAGTATGTAAACAAACAAAATTGCCACATCTCCGACGAAGTTCAACTTGAAGCGATTCAAGAACTGCCATTTCATCCAGAAAAAATAACGGTTTGGTGTGTTTTGTGGACCAGTAGAATCATCGGTCCGTGTTTCTTCAAAAATGATGCCGTTGATAACGTAAGCGTCAATGGCGACCGTTATAGCGCCATGATAACCCACTATTGGATGCCTGAAATTGACAGCGCCACTTTCCACACAACGCAATCTCAATCAATGGATTTATTGAGAAAACACTTCAGTGAGGAGATAATTTCACGTTTTGGGTCAATCGATTGGATTTACTGAGAGGACATTTCGGTGAACATATAATTTCACATTTTGGGCCGGCGGATTGGGCATCAAGATCGTCTGATATCACACCATTAAACTCCGTTAGACTTTTTCCTTTGTGGATATGTAAAGTCTTAAGTCTATGCGGACAATCCCGCTTCGATTCAGGTCTTGGAGCAAAACATCACGCGTATCATTCGCCAGTTACCAGTCGAAATGCTCGAACGAGTCATCGAAAATTGGACTCAACGGATGGACCATCTGAGACGTAGCCGCGGCCAACATTTGAAAGTGATAATCTTCAAAAAATAAATGCCAAAGAATGTTCTTTCGAATGATAATAAACATTTCTCATTAAATTTGAATTTTCTGTGTTTTTTTTTTCCGTAAAAAAGTAGGAAACCTCGAAATGGATCACTTGTTATTTTACTTAATTTTAATCGATTTCAATTTATTTTCTATTTGTTTAATTAAATTTGTTTGATTTTAAATTATTTTATTTTATTTTTTATTTTTTCAATTTTATTTAATTTTTATTTTATATTTATTTGTTATATGTATTTGATTTGTATTTTTTGTGTAGTTGCAAACAATGAAAAGACTTTGTCAACAATGAAACGACAAAAAGACTCTGTTACATTTAAACAAACGCACACGCACATCCAGTATATATTTAAAAATAAAAATAAAAATAAAATAAACGCCAAACATTAAATGTGGTAACTTCGCTGTAAATGTTGTAAATTTGTTAAAATGCCGGTGCGCAGACATGTATATATATGTACAAACGAACATGTGAATTATAAAAATGTATGCACTTTAGCAACCCAGTGGCTGTGTGCGTCATTCATCGTCATTCGTCGTCTACATTCAAAAAGGTGCGTTTTTGCAATTGCAACATCTGCGGTTGCGCATAAGCCACTTATATATGTTTCTATGTATGTTTGTAGATACATATATGTATATGATATGTCTAAGCATACATTTGTATTTGATTATAAATAAATGTAATTTCAAGAATACATATGAGCACATAAAAATAAAAAATTTACACATAAATGGCAATTACCAGCTGCAACACACCGGGCACTGTGTGAATGGCCGATGGTTGAATGGGAAACGTCCAGTTAGAGAGTCAGTATGTGTTACATAAATATATACTCGTACATATGTAAGCACTTAGCAGATAGTTAAATATTATGCGAACACACTTTGGCTACATGTTTACACGACAGCAGAAGATTAAATATAGTTTTCCGTTATGGGAAACCCTATTGACGCTCCTCACGTGTTGGAGTTTATATATCATTTAAAGACATAAATTGTTTGAAAATGTTGCAATCAAAAAACTGTTGGATTATTTTAAATAGGTTGATGAAGTGGGTTAACAAATTTTTATTTTTATTAAAATTTGTTTCAAAAAGTTGCCAAAACTTAATTTTTTGTAAAAAAAAAAAGGCAGCAGGAGTGGAAAATCAAAAACCTCAGCACTACCCATCGGCTTTTAGGTAAAATTTTAGTCAGAATTATGCCTATTAAAAATCCTTTCAAAATGATCAGAGAGATTCGGCAGATCGGAGGTAAGTTCGGCTTGAGGAATTGAAGTGAAATACTACATCATTTTTTACCAGTTTTTTGGTACATATTGGACGGTATCTCAGCCATAACTTGACGAATGTTGGTTTTCAAGTGCTCGAAGAGTTAAAGGTTTATCCGCACAAAGACGGGGTTTCGCCTATCCTCACACAAAAAAAAAAGATCCAACGATGTCAAATCGTACGATCACGGTGTCCATTGATCTCATCAAAACGGCAGATTACGCGGCCGTGAAATTTCTCTTGCAATAAAGCCATAATTGCTCCTGTTGTGTGACATTTGGCAGCATCTTGTTGGAACCAAATATTGTCCAAGTTGTGTTCTTCGATTGCAGGTCAAACAAAGTCAGCTAGGATACGACCATAACGCTCCGAATTGACAGTGACAGTCACGCCGTTATCGTTTTCAAAACAAATAAAGTCCAATCATACCTCTGGACCAAAAGAGCGCACCAGACAATACGTTTTATTATGATTATTATTATTATTATTATTATTATTATTATTATTATTTGGGGATTATCGGAGCCCCATATATGACAATTCTGAGCGAGAAATAAGTCTCGTTATTGAAGAACAATTTTGTTGGAAAAATCGCGGTCCACTGCTTGTTGTTCAAGCACCCAATCGACTTAAATACTTCGTTGTAAATGGTTACCTGGCTTCAGTTGTTGAGAGAGCTGGACTTTATATGGATGTAGGTGTAAGTCCCAGTGCTAAACACGCCATAACGTGCTCTTGAGAGTGTTGAGAAATAAACACATTCGGGTTTTCGACTAAAATTTCACTTACAACAGCGATATTTAAGGTGAAATGAGGAAAATGAGGATGGACAGGCCTTAGAATATCTGTAATCGTTCCAGTCTCTTCAAATTTCTTTAAAATTTCACAAAGTGCTTGAGTAGTTGGACGTTTATGTGCACCATATTCTCATATTAAAGCAGGAATCGTGGCTCAGTTTGATGCAGCATTTTTGTAGTAGATTTCAACCATCCTAAGGCGTTGTGTGGTTGTTAACCGATCCATTTTCAGAAAGGCCTGACTTTTAACTAAAACAAAACATGTTTGGTTTGCCCGTGTAGTGTGAAAGCAGTCAAAACACGGTCCTGAACATTGGAAATCATTAAATGGATAACCCTTTATATACAAAATTCTACGTAAAATCAAAATTATAAACAACTTTTTTAGCCAAATCGGACCAGCCAATCTCAATAAATCAATAGCTATAGATTTTTTTACACCATATATAGAGTACGAGTATAGTGTTATAGGTCAAAGATACTCATATGAAAATTCTATTAAATATATTCCAATTTTTTCGTATCGAAAAGATATTCGAAAACACTAATCCTAAACGCAGCCGGTATTCTATCAAAAATTTCAAGCTACATACTAGTATACTCAAATTCTCAGCAGCATTTTGTATTTCTGGGCCACTTTGCGGTGGTAAGTTTTTGAAAAGCATATTTACGAATTTTTTACTGAAAATTTTTGAGTGAACTTGTGAGAAATTTATTAGTCTTGCACATATAAACCGCAAAAAAAAACATCTTTTTTGAATGTTTTAAGTATTTTTTACATTTATTTAAACATTAGCTTTTAACTATAAAATCTTTAAACTCCATCAAAACGCATATACCTCCACCACACATGGTTTTAAGATTGAGTACACTTACTCGTACATAAATATATACGTAGTTTGCGAGCTTGTATGTGAGTAAGTACAATAAATGCATTTAATTTTATTACTTAAATAAATGTAGCTTTCAGCAAATTTCCCACGGCGAGAAAATACTAAATACGTGTGTAGATACAGATATGTAAATAACACAAAAAAAAAAGTCCAACAAAAATTAAAAACAAAAATTAACAACAAAATTAACAAAAAAACAAAAAAATTAACAACAAATACGAGTACGATTATTGTACTTATGTGTACACAGACTGTAAAATCGCTTGAGTTTATAGCTTTTGCTGTTTTACACGTAGAAGTTGTAACACAAATTTGCAAATTTGCGAACATGACTGCAAATTGATGATGAGGTTTTGAGCTGGACGAACATAAACTTATGTTGGCTGTGTGATATTTGAAAAAAAGGTGGAGTGATATGTTGTAAAAGTGACAGAGAGGCGTGAATAAAAGAAAATAATAAAATTATTCAGTTAAAAAATTATTTAGTTAAAAGAAAATAATAAAATTATTAAGTTTTCAAATTGATTTGATATTTCAATCAAAATTGCCATACTAAACTTTAAAGGAAAAACTCAAATTTTTTAAGTATCTCAATATAATGTTTTATTTTATTTTACTTTATTATAATTTATTCTGATTTATTTTAGTTTTATTTTTTTCTTTTTCATTTAATTTAATTTCATTTTATTAAAATTCTTTTAAATTAATTTATTTTTTCTTAATGTCGTCATATGATTTAATTAAAAAATTTTAATATTTTTTATTTCTATTGTGATTTTTTTATTTTAGTTTTTTTCTTTTTGCTTCATTTGGTTTAATACAGGGTTTTCCAATAAGAGTGATATGATTTCTTTAAAAAAAACACACATACACACACTAATTGTTAATGAAATTCAAAAGTTTTTATTTTATGCGAAGTACGATCGATACAATTCGGTTCTGAATATAACATCATTCAAATGGTCTCCACGACTTCTTTTGCAGGAAGGAGTTTAATGAACTCAATTTTTGAGCACTTTTTCCACTAAAACAAGTCGTATGTCATGAGTAGCAAGTTCACTATTGACTTTTAAGGCTCGAAGAGAGTCTGGTATACAGCTAAAGACCAATAACTTCGAATAACTCCACAAGAAGTAGTCTAATGGTGTTAAATCACAACTTCTTGGCGGCCATTCAATGTCACAATTTCTTGAAATAATCGAATCTCCAAACCTTTCTCCGGTTGTTGCACGTGCTGTGTGACACGTAGCCCCGTCTTGTCGGAACCAGATGTTGTTAAGATCAAATTGTTCTGATTGTGGCCATAAAAAGTTGGTTATCATCAATGTATACCACTCTCCATTGACAGTAACGGTGGTACCAGCTTCATTTCGAAAGAAGTACGGACCAATGATGCCACCAGACCATAAACCACACCAAATTGTCAATTTAGGTGAATGTAATGGTTGTTCATGAATAATTTGTGAATTTTATTCGCGGCAGAATCGGCAGTTTTGTTTATTTACCGCACCACTCAGATGAAAGTGAGTCTCATCGGAGAAGATGATTTTCTTAAAAAAATCGTTAATGTTTTCAAGTTGTACCAAGGCAAAATCAGCAAAAATCACGACGTTTATGGTAGTCCAATGGCTTCAGTTCTTGAGTGAGAATAATTTTATATGGATTCAAGCCAAAATCCTTTCTCAAAATCCGCCAAGTTGTGCTTTGAGGCAGTCCCAATTCATCAAAACGTCTTGGAATCGACAAATTGCGGTCTTCAGCAACATTTTCCTGAACGGCAGCAATATTTTCATTACTTCGACCGGTTCTTTGTCCTATTGACACTTGAAGATTATATAAAGAAAATTTACGCTCGAAATTTTCAACAAATCGACGAACGAGCGAGCACAGGTGGACAATTATTACGACCATAAAATGGCAAAAGCGCACGAAAAGTTGCATTTGCAGAATGATTACTTTGATAATAATATTAAATTGAATAATTTGTAAACATTGTTCTTGCGTATATCGTGCCATAAAGAAATTGTAAACATTATTGAGTACAACGAAACAAGAAAAGGACAGATCATGACTTATTAAAAGTGGTAATAACGACACTCAGAAATTATATCATCCCGATTGGAAAACTCTTTATTTATTTTATTTTGTTTTATTTTATTTTATTTTAAATTAATTAATTTTATTTTGTTTACTTTTTTTAAATTTAATTTTACTTTCATTTTATTTAGTTTTGTTATTAGTTCTTAACCTTTATTATTTATTTTTTATTGTATTTTATCTCATTTTATTTTATTTTATTTGGTTTTGTTTAATTTTATTTAATTTAATTTTATTTTATTTTATTTTATTTTATTTTATTTTATTTTATTTCGTTTTGTTTTGTTTTGTTTTATTTTATTTAATTTATTTGGTTTTATTTTTTTTACTTTTTATTTCATTTTATTTTATTTTATTTTATCCAATTTTGTTTTTATCTTTTTTATTTTATTTTTTTTTGATTTTTTTTTTTTTTTTTTTTTGATTTTAGTTTAGTTTATCTTGTTTTATTTTATTCTATTTCATTTCTTTCTATTTCATTTTAGTTTATCTTGTCTTACTTGATTTTATTTTATTTAATTTTTTTTTGTATTTTTTTAATTTTATTTTATTTGATTGATTTTATTTATTTTGTTTTAATTTAATTTATGTTTATTTATTTATTTTTTAATTACTTATTTCCTTTTGATTTAGTATATTTTTGTTGTTGTTTATGTATTATACATTTTTCTACTTACGTAGATTAACGAAATTCGGGTACCAACTGACAACTGTCAAAGTACTTGTACATGCATAATTGGCCTTAGCATATGCAAACTCATGAATATGCAAAACTTCTTTTATTTATTTTAGTTGTTGTTGTTGTTTTCCAAACGATTGACCTTTAAAGTTTCACAGATCGACTTTGTCAGTGTCTTTTTTTTTTTTAAATACATACATGAAAAAAATTTACAAAAAGTTTGCGAAATTGCTGGAATGTGAGTAAGTCACATATATATATGTGTGTATGTTAATTTATATGCGCATTGCAAAAGCAATGTATCCGCAAACGCTATATATTGCTGCTGCTAACTGACATTTCATTGCCAATGGTTCTTATTTTATATTAAAGTTTTCTTTTTTCTACGTTTACTTTTGTATTTTATTTTTTATTTATTTTTATTTTGGTTAGTTTGTAGAACAGTTTACTTGCGTACTTAGTTAACTACAACGGCGCTTGATTACTTTTTCACTTCTTTTAAAACGTACCACATGCATTTTTATGGCATTACGTGTTTAAGATTCGAAGAATTGCACCTTTCAACAATATTTTTTTTTTTTTTTTTTACATAATTCTTTATTAGATCTTACTTTACACGCCACAATTCAAAGAATTTCTGTTATTTGAAATATTTTCCACACAACGCAAAACTTTAATTGTCAATTTCAATTCTTTTCCACTGAACATGAGATTTAAAACTCCGCTCAGCTGTTTGCTATTGCCACATCCATACACTTCACACTCGCACCGCGTACTCAATAACTTAGGGGCTCAGCTGGTTTGCACCACAACTTTAGTCTGCATCGTTTACCGGCAGACTGATTGGTCTGTCTGTCGAAATGTTGGCCGGCAGGTAAGCTGTATGCTGGTGTGCTTTTGTTGTCATGGTAAAGTGGTAAAACTCGTTTGATTTTTTTTTTTTGCTTTTTGCTTCTTTGTTTTTTCTTCATATTTTTTTTTAATATTCAAGTAAACCCATAAAGTTCTTGTGTAGTTTTTTTTTTTTTTTCTTGCTTTTTTCGTATTTATTTCAATATTGTTTTTTTTTTAATTTACATGCTTTTATTGATTCTATTTTTCTTTTATTTATTATTATTTTTTATAGCATAATTTTCTCCATGGTTGTCTTTAGTATATTTCTTGTTAGATCGTGTTCTCATGCATTATTGATTGGCATTTTGTCTTTTTACAACTGCGAAATTTCATTAATATTTTAATTCAACTCATAATTTTGTAAGTAAAATAAGAAAAAATATTTGGAATTTGTTTCATTTACATTCAAAATATGCAGAACAAATTCGTTTAAATTAAAATGGGTTGAATTCTGCAAACGAGTATGTAAGCTAATAAAAAAAAATTAAAAAATTTAAATAAATAAATAAATAAATTATACCACACATATATTTGATGAATTGCATATTAGCTTTGAAAATCATGGAAATCGGACGAATATAACATATAACCCCCATAAACCTATATTTTCAGATGTAAAGTTTTGGTCAAAACTCTGTCAAACAAGCATATAGGAGCGCGAAATTTAGTATTATCGACAAATATTGTGAACTGAATATTGGTTGTGAAAATCATGCAAATCGGACTACTATATCATATATACCCCATACAACCGATTTGTTCAGATATGAAGATTTAGGTCGAAAACCGCCAAAAAAAAGCATCAAAAACGTGAAATTTGGTACTCTACAGACAATAATTCAAGTTGATATTGGCACTGAATATTATGAAGAGTGATCCAAATAGAGGTAATTTCTTCTTCGTGTCAAACTAACATAGTATTTTTGTTCAATATTGTTTGGCATTTCGTCAGGGAAAGACTTACGCCTGAACAACGTTTACAAATCTTTATTATAAAAATTCATGTTAAGTAAAGAATGTGTTTCGCGCGCTTCACTCAACTCATGGTCAACATATTCGGCCTACTGAGCGTACTATTCGCGACAACATACCCCATCTTGAGACCCAGCATTCATTCATTATTGGATAATATTCGACTGAATAGACTACGTCCAGCACGCAATGAAGAAAATATAGCGTCCGTAGCTGAGAGTGTACACGAAGACCGCGAAGAGTCGATTCGGCGTCATTCGCAGCAACTCGGACTGACGTATTCAACGACTTGGCGCATTTTACGTCGAGATATTAAACTGAAAGCGTAAAAAATACAGCTTTTGCAAGAACTGAAGCCACTCGACCTTCCCAACCGACATCGCTTCGCTGTATGGGTTCTTGAAAGTTCCAAGAAGATCCGACGTTTTCAAGTCAATTTTTGTTCAACGATGAGGCCCATTTCTGACTCAATGCGTATGTAAACAAGCGAAATTTCCGCATTTGGGACGAAGAGCAACCTGAAGAGTTTCAGGAGCTGCCTATTCAACCACAAAAAAAAAAAACGGTTTGGTGTGGTTTGTAGGCCGGTGGAAACAGTGGTACACATTTTTTTTTAAAATGATGCCGGTGAGAACGTAACCGTCAATGGCGACCATTGTATTGCCATGATAACCAAATGTTTGATGCCTAAAATTACAGCTCGTGATCTCCGCGACATATGGTTTCAACAAGACGGCGCCACTTCCCACACATCGCATCAATCAATGGGTTTTTTGAGAGAACACTTCGGTGAGCAGATAATTTCACGTTTTAGGTCAATCGATTGGCCACCAAAATCATGTGATATCACACCGTTAGGCTTTTTCCTGTGGGGATATATAAAGTCTAATGTCTATGTGGACAATCTCGCTTTGGTTCATGCCTTGGAGCAAAACATCACGCTTGTCATTCGCCAGTTACCAGTCGAAATGCTCGAACGTGTCATCGAAAATTGGACTCAATGGACGGAGCATCTGAGACGTAGCCGTGGCCAACGTTTGAAAGAAATAATCTACAAAAAATGAATGTCAAAGAATGTTTTTTCGAATGACAATAAACATTCCCGATTAAATTTTAATTTTCTGTGTTTTTTTATTTAAAAAAGTAGGGAACCTCGAAATTGGTCAGCCTTTAAAAATCGAACTTTGCAATTTGCCATAAATTTGATATGTTCATGAAAAGTATAAATACTTCGACATGAATAGCCGTTCTTTCTTGTTTCTATTTAATTTAATTTAATTTAATTTAATTTAATTTAATTTAATTTATTTTTTATGTTTTTATTTTATTTTTTTTTTTTTGTTTTATTATATTATATTTTATTTTATTTTATTATATTTTATTTGATTTTATTTTGTTTTAATTTACTTTTTTTTTGTTTTATTATATTGTATTTTATTTTATTTTATTATAATTTATTTTATTTTATTTTTTTTTGTTTTATTATATTATATTATATTTTATTTTATTATATTTTATTTGATTTTATTTTTTTTTATTTTACTTTTTTATTTCGTTTTATTATATTATATTTTATTTTATTTTATTATAATTTATTTTATTTTATTTTATTTTATTTTACTTTTTTTTTTGTTTTATTATATTATATTTTATTTTATTGTATTTTATTTTATTTTATTTTATTTTAATTTTAATTTTTATTTTTGTTTTATTATATGAATTTTTTATTTTTTTGCTCATTTTATAATTTTTTCTTCTTTTTTAAGTTAAATAACAAACATTTTATTTATACAATAAAAATTAAATGTGATTTATAAATGGAACACATTGTAATTGACCGCCATCAATCCATTTTTCTTTAATATAAATTAATGACTCAAAGACACAAAACTACAAAATAACACAAATTAAATTCTTATACAATAACTATTTGTACACATAACAGCTATACGATTACATAAATTTCGTTCAAAATTGCATTTATACATATACTTTGTAGCAATCGGAACGACTTCATTATTGACGTTAAATTATGTCGTAATGAGACAGCAGTGAGGCTACCACATGCTGAATGAAATGTTTTAATGACCCAAAAATTGCTACACTTTACTCGCCATTTCATTTTCACCTTTTTTTGTGTGCAATTTTATTTAATTTCATTTTTTGCACAACGCTTTAAGTGAATGAAAGCACCAACACTTAGGAGACTGTCCGCCAACAGTGCCACTTACTGGCTTTGAGTGAAACGTTAAACTTTTGCATTTTTCTTAACGCAAATCAATAAGAGATAATCACCCAACTAAATTGACTGACATGTTGATAAACACATTAAGCGAAAATTCCAGCTGTTAATCGAGCAGCGAGCAAATGTGGCGGCCGACCGATCAACCAATCTCCTGTGGCAAATGAGACAATCAACACTGGCGTGCGACAAGCGGGGCAGCAATAGCAGCAAGAAATGCAATGACAGAGCTATTCAATGCAACGATTTACAGTGAACAAATTTGTTCATATCCTGAAACTGAGAGCCATGCCCCTATATATGTATGTGTATGATGTTTGTAATAACAAACTGTTCAGAAATATACTAGTTTTCTACTAGGATTTTCTAGCTAAAATCGGACTTTAAAAAAAAATACCAAAACTCAATTTTTGTTTCATTTATTTTTCTTTTATTTTAAATTTATTAAATTTTTTATTTTATTTTCATTTATTTTAACATAATTTATTTTATTTGGTTATATTTTATTATACTATATTAAATTCTATTCTTCTTCTGATTTTAGCTTATTTTTGCTTCGTTTCCAATTTCGTCTCATTTTAATTATATTTTATTTAATTAATTTTTATTTTTTTGTATATTTTTATTTTATCACAGTATATTTCATTATAATTATTTTTTTTATTGTAGTTAAGTATTTTATCTTAGCTTATTTTTTTTTTTATTTTATTATATATTTTTTAATTTATTATAACAGGTCAATTTAAAAGTCCACGGCTTACCATAGTAAAATAATTTTTTTCTATTGGCAAAATCTTTATTTTTTATTCCACATAGTTCCCCTCAAGGGCGATACACTGATTATAGCGATCCACCAAATTTTCGGTACCATTTCTGTAGAACGATTTGACATTTGCTTCAAAATAGGCCTCAGTTTCGGCGATCAACTCTTCATTTGACGGAAATTTCTTCCCAACGAGCATTATTTTGAGATCAGGTACAGGAAATAGTCGCTGGGGGCTAGATCTGTAGAATACGGTGGTTGCGAAAGCGATTCAGAGCCAAATTCATGGGGTTATGTCATCGATTTCACTGACTTGGTGAAACAGCAATTCCTTTTTCTTCAAATTCCGTATTTTTTCGACGATTTCGATTTCTTCAAGCGGTTCAATAACTTTATGTAATAATTGCTCTTGATGGTACTTCCTTTTTCAATGTAGTCAATGAAATTTTTTCCATGCGCATCCCAAAATACAGACGCCATAACCTTGCCAGCCTACTGTTGAGTTTTTCCACGCTTTGGAGTGGGTTCATCGTGTGCAGTCCACTCAAATGACTGTCGATTGAACTTCGAAATGAAATGCTGGAGCCATGTTTCATTCATTGTCATATATCGATGCAAAAACTCAGGCTTATTATGCTTGAACATATCCAAACACTGCTCCGAATAATCAACTCGTCGTTGTTTTTGGTCAAAAGTAAGCTCGTGCGGCACAGAGCTCTCACATACCAAAATTCGGATCAGTTTTTGTATTTTTGCCCTTCAAAAAGCAATATTTTATCAATACGCGATATTCCCATTTTATCATTTTTTTTACAATAACCAAAGTTGCTTCACTCAAAATGCTCATAATTCACAAACTAATGCTCCGACAGCTTTCAAATTTATACACGCGTCTTTTGAAGGTTAGGGCTAACTACAAATTTTTATGGATTTAATTCTTTTCATCTGTGTTTCAGGCCGGGGACTTTTCAATTGACCTGCTATTAATTGATTTTATTTCATTATATATTTTTTAATTTTTTTCATATTATTATTTTTATATATTTTTTATGTTTATCTATTTTTTTTTAATATATTTAATATTTATTTATTTAAAATTTTTGAATTTATTTTATTTTATTTTCTTATTTATTTTAGTTTATTTTATTTTATTGAAATTTTTCTTATTCTATTAAAAAATATATAAAAAATATATTTTTTTCAGCCTGCCTGCCACACTAGTTGTGAAGTAGTTCTTAACTAGTCTGAAACTTGCCCGTGACAAGTTCATTTGTCTGCCTGTTATGCACAAACATACATATGCACGCATGTGGCACCTCAAAACATATTTGCGCACATAAATCGCGCTCGTTAGCATATTGCGTTACCCACTCGCTGCGTCGTTGCCGTCGCAAAATGTGCTCTGCCACAGCAATTAACCTGCCACAATTGAAGCAAAGCTTACTTTGGAGTTCGTTGGCAATTAAAGTCAAACATTGCGTTGCGCTTAAAAAGTGAGAAGGAAATAAAAAGAAATGCATAAAAAAGCGAGCAAAAACTAAGAAAGAAATCAATTAAACTCGCTGTGGTGTTTAACTGCCCGCGTTGCAGTTGCATGTGTGTTTGCTCTTACCTCATGCAATCAGCCCGCCCTCCACTCCGTTCGAGTATTTATATATGAGAAATGCACAAATGTATTTATTTTATCTGTGCAACAGCGGTAAAGTCGATATGCAAAAATTGGAGTGCGCATATGTGCGGTAGTGAAACGCTTTCACTTTCCACATCTGCGTGAAACCGTGCAAATGCCTGTTGCATGCTGAAGCGATCGATGTTCAGGCAAAAGCGCATTCACGCAATCAGTGCTGGCTGCAGTCAGGCGGTGTTCACTTATTTACATACATACATACATATGTATGTATGCATGTTTGCGCATTCGGAAATGTTTTTCATGCTGCGGCGCCAAATTTCGCCTTTCATCCGGCGTACTTTGGGTTGGACTGACTGATTGTCTGGCACAGGTATAACATATGACTTGCAACTATTGCGACTACGAGTACACAGGAAGAAGCGTTTTTCGTAGCGTGAAAATTAAACTAAAGTAGAAAAGTGAAAACTCAGCATCTTTAATGAACTTTAAATGAAAAAATACTGAAAATATTGTTAACCGGATGTAATCAGGTTATTTCGTTGAAACGGTATATAAACACTTTTTTGTAGATTTTTATTTTTAATATGAGATTCAATATATTTTCCAAACTACCCAAAATAGGTTATGAAATCCCTAAGTAAAACTGTTTAATATTTTGAAATTCCATTAAAGACTTTGCATGAAATCTATCCAAAATCTTGTAAACTCATGCTGCAGATAAAGCAATTACTTGTGAACTAGAATACATCAGCATTATACTAGTGAAATACTAGTTTGCACTGAAGAAATATTGAATTAAGCTTTGCTCCGCTGAATACAATAAGGGTAATAACTGAATTTAACCAAAATTCCATTTTTTGTAAGATAGTTTTTCGAACTATAATGTGGTTTCAACAGGTGCAATAAAGAGAAGTCTCTTAGCCCAATCAAGATTACTAAATGATACAAAATATTTACAACTAGCAACCCTCCAACTCATAAATATCGCTGAAAAGAGTAAATGAGAAAGAGACAACAGACTGCGATGGTTGACCTATAATTTGGAGTGGAGAGGAAACGAGTCGATGAATTACATGTTGAAAGAGGAATATATCCACTCCAGTGGACAGATATAGTTGAGTGGGTTCAAGCATCGCTTGTTGTTTACTTGCGAGGATTTGAATGAAGTGCTTGTTTTCACACATTTCTCTTCCGGAGAGTCATCGGAAATTACATTAAAATGGGGTAGTTATGAATATTTTCCTTGGAAAATTTCAGAAATTATTTTTCAAATGTACATCTTCAAGACAGTAAAAAATTTATCTCTTTCCGCGATTAAACCCATGTAACCCCTTAAGAAATAAAGTATGTAGGCTTGTGCCAAAAGGCTTACCTAGGCCAGCAATTTACGAAATGGCATGCTGAGCACGTACCCATGCTGATCCGACACCACAGACTCCTATAATGGCACGCTACAAAAAGGGCTGAAGGAGGAGGGGTTAGAGATAGACATGTTCTGAGGCACATACACACTTTCGTCGCTCCAACAGAAATGGGGGCGTCATACAAAAGGCGGTGTTAGACCTGAACAAAGGTACGCTCACCGTACGCAAGTGGCAAAAGTGAAACTGATTTGGTGAGAAAGAATTTTTAAGTGCCAAAACAAACTCTAACTAACTGGCCTAAGGCTAAGTTGAAGATTTTAAACTGTGTGACCCTCTACGGCTGCAAAGACGAACAGAATGTAGGGTTTCGTCTCTGGATGCTCTCTAGATGATCGACATAGCTTTTATCCTTAACGACTCTTCATAATAGTTAGTCCAACTGAGTCAAGTTACAGCTGCGAGGGGTCTGTTGACATCGTCCTCTGTTTATTATGCGGTTTTCGAACACAGTGCGCAAAGGATCGATTGTGACGTCATGTCATTCTCTTCAATATTTGGGTACAAATAATCTCTAGGCATGCCACTGGAATGATCGGCATTGCCAGTAGAGGCTTAGTTTGCGAAAAAGAACCGGGCCAATAATGGCGCTGATCCACATGCCCCGCACCAAATAGTCACTTGCTGAGGATGCATTGGCTTTTCCTCAGTTAGGTTTCGGCTTTTTGAGCTTCGACTGCGGCAGTTCTGCTTAAACTTCAGCGGTGAATAGAGATCCTTTTGGTAATTATGTTCACCTTTTGCTAATTGATCTTCAGCCCATTGAGCTAGGCGATCGCATCAGATGGCTAAGGCTTCAGTTCTCTAACCGATTAAGCTTTATTTGCGCAAAATCCTGCGCAAAGAAGGTAACGAAACGCTTATTTCAGAAATAAGAAATCAAAAAAAGTATCCTTACTAGATTTTCTTAAAAAAAAAATATTCTAAAATTTGTAGACATCATTTTATAACATAAAAAAATCTACATTTAATTTTTGCTAAACACATTTTTGCCGTGTAACTGTTCAGGCACCGACAACCGGCATGCCCGACATGAAAGAGACGCTGGGCCTCGCATGCACCCCCATCGACAAAACAGAAACACATTTATTATTTTGAATATCCAAAAAAAACAAAAAGATTGTAAGAACAAAAACAGAAATATTGGTTACATGAAATCAAAAAAAGAAAAAATAAAAAAAAAGAGAAATATCAACAAACCAATGAACCGATGATCACTTTTTTCGTAGTGCCAATGCCAAAGCCAAAATGCGAATGTTAGTATGTTAATAATAAATATGATGAAGAAGTCTTGATTAATGAACACCGCCGCCAGCGGCAACGGCAGCGGCAGAGGCGATGGCACAACGCGCCACAACATCACACGGTCACAGCCACACCAAGCTGCAAGCGATAGCACGCTTGTGCAGAAGGGAAAGGAGACTGCAACGGCACGGTTGACCCACATAATGCAGCGCAGCGTTTTATAGGTTATGAGCATTTATCATAAGATTTAAAATCGAAGATTGAAGCCAAAGTACACCCGGCAGCTAGTTGGTTGGCAGTTTGACGTAGCGCGTAGAAATGCCGCACAAAAAGGCAGGCAGAGAGGAGAGTTGCGAGTGTTGCGTTTTTTTGGGAAAATTCCGTAGAGAGTTTAGCTAATAAAACTGAAGGCGGATGTACATTAATACAACAACAGCAATAAAAACCCAAAAATAGATGTGAAATAGCTGAGTTGTTGTTGTACTCAACAACTGAAAGTCTTATTGTAACTAAATATTATTTGTGAACTTTTCTTTAGAAATTTTGTTGTTGTTTTTGTTTTGTTTATTTTTGTTTTTGTCTTTCTTAAGCTGCTGCCAACAACACTTTCCAAATGCTCAAGCAATATGAACTCGTACCCGTCATCCGGCAAGCATTTAACAAAAGACTTAAGCAACGAACCTGTACTTAGCCAACGAGTAACGGAAGAAATAGGCAGCGTAATTGGGGAATTCATGCAAATGCTATGGAAATTTTTACGACTAAGACATTTAAAAAAACACAGCCGCCAAAAAATATGAGAGCCAAAAATTTGCTACAATAAAAAATAAAATAAAATAAAAAGAATAAAACAAATTAAAATAAATTAAATTAAAAATAATTATGAAAAAAAAAACTTAAATTAAAAATAATAATTAAAAAAATAATAAATTTAAAAAAAAATTAATTTTTTTTGTGGGAGAGAAGAGAATGAGTAAAATGCCTACCGTATCATCATTGCGATAATGGTATGGGCCACTAAAAAACTCACCTTTGAGAAACCGTCACACACCCTGGAACCACTTTCACATTACTTCAAGATGGCATTCCACTTTTATCGTTTTCAGATTTACATTTAGAAACCTGCGTCCAGGTTTCGCTTTTTCTTATGTGGTACGATCTCGACGTAGTCTGTTATATGTTTCCAGCTTGTCTCGCTCTGTAGCATTACTTATATCATGTTGTCCGCATCCAGAGGGCCTACCTGGTTTTGCAGTGCCTCTCGTTCCGTTTACCATCGTTCACATTTAGAAATGTGTGGTCGGAACTGTCTTCGGTAACATCATTGCCAATTGTGTTTAAGTATTTTCGGATGTATTCATGTCCGAATAGCATCTGGTTTGACAAAATAGTTTACTTCACCGAATTTCCTTTGTGTCCAGAGCCGTTCATAAGACCTTCATCTGCTGCAATTCGAGGTATCCAATTTTATGTCGTCTCTTGCTTTGTTGCCACATATTCAGTTTCTTCCTTTCGATTGCCAGAAGTTCTATAGGAATAGTACCAGTTATCACCAGAACGGCTTTACTTGACACCGTACGGTATGCTGACGCTACCCCTGCTGTATGCTGAATTGAAAAGCTCCCGGCCTAACAAATAGATCGGGCTAGAATTAATTAATTAATGATTTTTAGTTAACCCTAGCCTTTAAAAAACGAATGTGGATTGTGGGCGCTAGCTCATTTATGACTAAAACAACGACGAGTTGATGATTCGGAGCAGTGTTTGGAGATGTTCAAGCGTAATAAACCCGAGTTTTTGCATCGATATATGCCAATGGATGAAACATGGCCCCATCATTTCACTCCGAAGTCCAATGGACAGTCATCCGAGTGGACTGCACACGATAAACCCGTTCCAAAGCGTGGAAAAACGCAACAGTCGGCTGACAAAGTTATGGCGTCTGTATTTTGGGATGCACATGGAATAATTTTCTTTGACTACCTTGCAAAAGGAAGTTTCATCACCAGCGACTACTATATAGCGTTATTGGACCATTTGAAGGACGAAATCACCGAAAACTGACCGCATTCGAAGAAAAAGAAAGCGCTGTTTCACCACACCGTGCCACAAGTCAGTGAAATCGATGGCAAAAATCCATAAATTGGGCTTCTAATTGCTTCCGCATCCACCGTATTCTCTAGGTCTAGCCTCTAGCGACTAATTCCTGTTCTCAGATCTCAAAAGAATGCTCGCTGGGAAGAAATTTTCGTCGAAGGAAGAGGTGATCGCCGAAACTGTTTATTTGCTTTTCATTGGTAGTTATAAGAGCTCGGTCTTAGCCATAGAAAAGGGCTAATTTGAGACTGCGCGAGTCAAGCCACATGATTCGAGCATAGCCAACTATTAATAAGGGTCATTAGGCATCTTGAGATTTATGTGTCGTTGTAATTGACATTCCAGAGATCAGGACTGAGTATCGAGTGCTTCGTCTGACGTAATGTTTATGGTCTGGGCACCGTTTGTCACCTACTATCTTCTTATAGTAATTATATACTCTGTGAGTTAATTACAGGTTTATCGTGACATTCTCAATGACTTCTAGTGTCGATTTTCTGTGTCCAAATACACTATTTTGGTGATGGATCACCCGCACTAGTTATAGCTGATTTTAACCTGTGTTTAATCTTTCCTTCAGACAGTTTTCCAGCGACGGCTTTTGGGCAAGCATTAAACATGTCCAGGATAACTTTAGAACTACTGATGACTAAAACTTTTAGTACTTCAACAGGTATGCCATCGAGAACAGGCGGTTTTTTGGACTTCAATTTGCTTGTTGCTGACTGCAGCTCTTTAGTTGTAAATACAGTCGTTTAGGACACCAGAGGACATTTACTTCATTGACTATTATGACGTGAGCCGGGAATAGAACATTTTCGATATGCTTCATCTTGAGGGCGCTCAGCTCGGGCGGAGGTGCTCTGCCACCTAATTGTCTCAAGAGGACTTCCCCATCCCCAAGAGATTCCTATTTAAATCACTTGACAGCTGTTAAATCGGTCGCCATCTTGAAAAGTAATGCTAACTTAAAATTCTATACCTCTATAAAGAACACCCTATATATAGACCTAAGATGATGGCAAGCTCTTCGAAGTTGCGCTATGTTCTCAGTCTACCAGAACAGCGCGTTTTGATTTCATGATTACTGACTTCGCTTTTGCTTTGTTGATTGCTTGGGTGACCACAAGCACTGTGGCACCCACTCTTCTTCTGACATTTTCAAAGTTATTTTCATTGAGAATATTGCTTATCAATTTTAGATATCAATCTGCAGAAGTTTAGTTTTGAAAGGTGTGGTGTTATTTGTGTGGTTTTGATCGGTTTTGTAAGTCTATTGTGAAAGATATATGTTGGTATTCACTGCCGGTGATCTCACAGTTCTTTGCCATGCTTGCTATACGCTCCGACGCTAATGTGTTATATGGTTTAGTTTCTTCTGAAACTTGTACCAGAAGACCAAGTCGAGCCACCATTTCGACTCTATGTTTGGCACTCCCTATTTGATTTATTTCGAATTTATGTCGCCAGTAATTAAATAGTTTTTTTCTATCTCCCGCGCTAAATCTTTTGTAATATCGATTTTGGCTTGAATGTCGTTACTCCAATATTCCTCCGTCTTGAGAAATGTCCCAGCAGATTAACTTCACAAGCTCTCCCTCAAATTCTGTTATTACCTCGATGATGATATGCAGAGTGTTTCCGTCTATCCGTCTCACAAATCCGATATTTCTCAGCTTGACCAAATGCTTCAAAACCGGTGAAATAATTTTCCACCGAGCTCCTTTTCCAACATATGGTGTTCATTTTCACGTTTTTCCAACAAATAGAGGGACCTACAGTTTATTTTCACCAGCGTTTGAACGGCTGATGGAGTATCATTAGAAACTTTTATTTCATGTTAGAAATAACCTCGGAGCGTTTGACATTCCCAGCCGAGAGGCAGCTGTAGTTAGAGAAATTCGCTTTTTTTTTAAATTAAGTTCTATAGTTTTGGATTTTGGTCTGGTTACGGTTTTAAACCATGAACCCCCATTCCACTACTGAGGCCGCCCCTAGCACTAATTGCATAAAGAGAATATTTTATGTTGGATATATTGAAGTCTGCTCTAGCTAAGCGAAAGTCTAAGCCGATATGGTATCTATATTAAACTTCTTCAGGAATGACGTTGTTTTTCCGAGAGAGTTCGAGTTATTCGTCTGCGATTAGTGAAACTCAGATGCCAATAACATTATTCTCTTTGTGAACTGCGTTTTTCTTAGACTGTTATCTACTATAAGCCTCAAAGTAAGTAGCACTCAGATGTCGGCGCCTAGCTCTGCTCAAAGAAGAGCAATCATTCTCTATTTCAACCACTCGAATTTTTGTTGCCTCCTCCGACCAACATTGACAAATTTATGTATCTCTTGCTGCGTACTGCATCCGGGCTGCACACCAAATCATCACAGTGTGCAACAAATGCATTATAATAACAATAAAAACATTCATGCAAATCAATATCATCACAAACCACTCAGTCACCATTAATTCGTCTTTTGTTCCGACGAGCGATTGCGTGATTGCGCGATTGAAATGTAACTGTAAACTAGAAATGCATCAAATGCCATTTGAAACTAAATTTTCAGGCTCATCGATTGACCGTTACGCATTTACATTTATATATGCATGTAAGTGTGTGTGCGCTTTGTTGCAATCGCGCATAGTTAGTGATAATAAATTTTTATTTAACAATTTTTATTTTTAGACCTTTTTTTCTCTCATTTTTTCTCGCTTCACAAGCGCATTCATACGCGCAGCATAAAATGATTTCTTCATTAGAGCGTTTCGGCAGCATGGAGGCGCGCTTTACTCGTATTTCGACCGACATTGCATTGCATATCCGTAACGCGCTGCAATAAAACGTAAGCAAACAACAACAACAACAATAAACAATTTATTATCTTTATATCATTGCAAATGAGATGCGCCAGCGCAATATAGCGGCTTTTAAGGTTGGCTGCGCATCGAATTACTAGTAGACCTGCATTGGAGGTCATATTTTCTTTTGAACTATTTTTATCTACTTAATGCAAGCCGTGAATGGTTTTTTGCATTTTTTCTGGTTTATTTGCTCATTTTGTTATATTTATGGATTTTTGGTATATGAAAAATGCATTTCATTAATAATTGTGTAAGAGATTTTTGTTGCTGTTGCTGTTTTCTGTAATTTTGTGTTGTGTTAACGGTTAAGCAAGGCTGCAGTATTATCAGTGTTTGGAAATAACTGTATATTTTTAGACTCATACAGCATATTCAAATTTAGTTACCTAATAAATATTTAAGCTTATGAGGAAAATAATCGGATAAATGTATTCAGTATTTATGTTGTATATAAAAAGGGCGATCCAAGTAGAGGTGATTTTTTCAATAGACTTTTTCGACAGATCACGCGTGAGTCGTGTCACTCTGTCGTGCTATTTTTGTTCAGTATTGTTTGGCATTTCGTCATGGAAAGACTTACGCCTGAATAACGTTTACAAATCATTGAACTTTATTACGGAAATTCACGTTCTGTAAATAATGTGTTTCACGCGCTAAGCTCAACTTATGGTCAAAATAATCGGCCTACTGAGCGTACTATTCGCAACACCATCACCCATCTTGAGACCCAGCATCTATTATTGGATAATATTCGACCGAATAGACCACGTCCAGCATGAAATGAATAAAATATAGCGGCCGTAGCTGAGAGTGTACACGAAGATCGTGAAGAGTCGATTTGGCGCCGTTCGCAGCAACTCGGACTGACGTATGGAACGATTTGGCGCATTCTACGTCGAGATCTTAAACTGAAAGCCTACAAAATATAGCTTGTGCAAGAACTGAAGCCGCTCGACCTTCCCAAGTGACATCGCTTCGCTGTATGGGCTCTTGAAAAGTTCCAAGAAGATCCGATGTTTTTGAGCCAAATTTTGAGGCCCGTTTCTGGCTCAATGGGTATGTAAACAAGCGAAATTGCCACATTTGGGGCGAAGAGCAACCTGAAGAGATTCAAGAGCTACCATTTCATCAAAAAAAAAAAAACGGTTTGGTGTCGTTTGTGGGCCGGAGGGATCATCGATCCATATTTCTTCAAAAATTATACCGGTGAGTGCGTAACCGTCCATGGCGACCTCTATCGCGCCATGATAACCGACTATTTGATATTTGAAATTGAAGCTCGTGATCTCCGCGACATTTGGTTTCAACAAGACGGCGCCATTTCCCACACACCGCATCCATCAATGGATTATTGAGAGAACACTTCGGTGAGCAGATAATTTCACGATTGTGTGATATCACATCGTTAGACTTTTTCCTGTGGGGATATATAAAGTGTAAAGTCTATGCGGACAATCCCGCATCGTTTCTGGCCTTGGAGCAAAACAACACACCTGTAATTCCCCAGTTACCAGTCGAAATGCTCGAACGAGTCATCGAAAATCGGACTGAGTGGATCAAAAAAATAAATGCCAAACAATGTTCTTTTGAATGATAATAAACATTCCCCATTAAATCTGAAATTTCTGTGTTTTCTTTTCCTTAAAATAGTAGTGAACCTCGAAATGGTTCAACCTTTTTTTATATATATAATACTCGAAAAAAAAAACTTAAGAAAAAAATTGTGTACTAGATTGTGCGATTTAAATAGTCAATATGTGATCTAAAATAATGAAATTAACTAAGAAATTATATTTTATTCATTTATAAGAAAAATTAAAGTTTTAACTATCTAATTTTCTCCTGAATTTTTTCCCCCTTTAAATTTTTCCAGTTTTTATAAAAATTATAATAACAATAATTACGAGTGGTTCGTCATTACAGAATAGCATAATTCAATTTAAGTTCAAGATCATATTTAACAACAAAAAACTAGCATCGGAATTGGCCTACAAGCATTTGTACGACCGCACGTATATTTTTGTGCCTCGATATGTATGAGTTAGTAATTTTTTCAATCAAATTATTTCCACGGATTAATTCATAAAAGAATACTAATCACCGGATATCTTGTGGCCATGTTCGAAGCGAATTAAATTAAATAGCCCACAAATATATATTTATTTTGTACTTGAAAAATATATTTAAAAAATAGACTAAAATAAAATTAATAAACACTTTAATTAAAAAATTTAAAAAAAAGGTAAAAAAGAAGTTGATTAAAAAAAAAAAAATTAAATTAAAAAAATATATAAAATATAAAAACAAAAAAAATTTCAATAAAATAAAATGGCAAAAAAATAAAAATAATAAAATAAATGTTGGAAATCAACAAAATTGGCTTTGTATATTTTGTATTCATGAAATAATATTCATTTAAATAAATGTTCATTCACTCGAATCATTTCATTGTTATGGACACCTCAGCTTTAAATATAACATAAATTTAAAGAAATTTTTCAATCTGAGATTGAAAATTTTTCTTATTGCTTCGTATAAAGAAAATTTTTGAAATAACTTCTATTTGCCAAATAGAGAAGCTAATTGATTCCAATTACGAATCATGAAATGTACAAATGAAAAGCGTTCTGGTACATTTGGAGCTGGGGCAAATTGCAAGAAATTCATCAGCCTAGAGGACCAGCAAGGAAAGTTGGACTATTTATGGATTTGATGAAACACAAGCCAACAGAAGCTAGATAGACATGAGATTCTACATAAATTATTTTATAGATATTGTTGAGAAATTAGCCGAAATAAATGAAATTTTAGGAACTTTTGGTCATCTGCCGAAGTCGAATGAGTGTTTTATTGCCGTGATAAAAACGCGAGATATCCTGATTTCGTATAGTTGAAATAAATGGTCATTCAAACCAAATAAAATCCAAAATTTTAAACTAAAACAAATATTAAAAATTAAAAAAGCACTTAAATAAAATAAATTTAAAACAAAATTATAAAAAAAAATATTAAATAATAAAAATAAAATAACACAAAACTGAAAATAAAATAAAATTAAATTAAATAAATAAAAAATTTAGATAAATTAAGAGGATGTAAAAAGAAAATAAGATGAAAAAAGATAAAATTAAATTAAATTTAAAACATAAACTAAAATAAAAAGAAAGAAAACAGCTAAAATAAAATAAAATAAATAAAATAAAAGAAAAATAAAATAAAACTTATAAAGTAAAGAAAAATAAATAATACATATATTAAAAACGGTATATAAAACTAAAGAAAAAAGTAAAGTATAATAAAGTAAGAGAAAATAAAATAAAATTAAATTAAATTCTTCTCTTATTCTTCGGCGTAGGCACCGCTTACGTGATTATGGCCTCGTCAATAATAGCGCCACTCGTTTCTTCTCTTTGCTGTCAGGCGTCAGTTAGAAATTCCAAGTGATACCCGCTCGCTCTCCCCCTGATCCTTCCAACGGAGTGGTGGTCTTTCTCTTCCTCTGCTCCCGCCAGCGGGTACTCCATCGAATACTTTCAAAGCTGGAGCGCTTTCATCCATTCGGACGAAATAACCTAGCTAGCGTAGCCGCTGTCTCTTGATTCGCTGAACTATGTCAATGTCGTCGTATAGCTCGTACAGCTCATCTTTCCATCGTCTGCGGTATTCGCCGTTGCCAACGCGCAAAGGACCATAAATCTTCCGCAAAGCTTTTCTCTCGAATACTCTTAAAGTCGACTCATCGGATGTAGACATCGTCCAGGCTTCTGCACCATATGTCAGGACGGGAATGATGAGCGACTTGTAGAGTTTGGTTTTGGTTCGTCGAGAGACGATTTTACTTTTCAATTTCTTACTCAGTCCAAAGTAGCACCTGTTGGCAAGAGTGATTCTGCGTTGGATTTCAAGGCTGACATTGTTGGTGTTGTTAATGCTGGTTCCCAGATAGACGAGATTATCTACGACTTCGAAGTTGTGACTGTCGATAGTGACGTGGGAACCAAGTCGCGAGTGCGATGACTGTTTATTTGATCCCAGGAGATATTTCGTCTTGCCCTCGTTCACTACCAGACCAATTCGCTTCGCTTCTTTGTCTAATCTGGAGAACGCAGAACTTACATTGCGGGTGTTATGAATTATTTCAATATCATCGGCATACGCCAACAATTGCACACTCTTGTAGAATATTGTGCCTGGTTTATTTAGCTCTGCAGCTCGTATTATTTTCTCCAGCATCAAATTAAAGAAATCACATGATAAAGAGTCTCCTTGTCTGAAATCTCGTTTGGTATTGAACGGCTCGAAGATGTCCTTTCCAATTCTGACTGCGCTTCTGGTATTATCCAGGGTCAGTTTACAAAGCCGTATGAGTTTTATGGAGATATCAAATTCAGACATAGCGGCAGTTCCTTGTCGTGCTGTCGAAGACAGCTTTAAAATCGATAAAAAGGTTGTGTGTATCAATTCTTTTCTCGCGGGTCATCTCCAAGATTTGGCGCATGGTGAATATCTGGTCAATAGTGGATTTGCCAGGTCTAAAGCCACACTGATAAGGGCCGATCACTCTGTTGACGGTGGGGTTTAATCTTTCACAAAATACGCTAGATAGGACCTTATATTCGGTATTAAAGAGACTTATCCCACGATAATTGGCGCAGACCGTGGGGTCTCCCTTGTTTTCGATCGGCTCCTGCCGCTTTGTTATTTTTTAAGCGGCCAAACGCTATTCGAACTTCTTCATAGTCGGGTGATGGCACTTCTATACCATCATCATCGATTGGGGTTTCGGGTCGCCATCTCCAGAGTTTTCACTTTCACTGCCATTGAGCAGGTTAGAGAAGTGTTCCCACCATACATTAAGCATACTTTGGACATCTGGTCATAATAATGTTTATATAATAACAAATTTCATGCTCCTAGATCATTTTTGAAGGAATTTTGACCCTAAACCTTACATCCGAATAAATTGGACTTAGCGCGTCATTCTGATACAATCAGCATAAATTTCGGTGGGTCTACTTATTCTCCTTCTGGCACTTACGTACTTTGGACCAAAGTTAATATAACATTTCATGTATGATAGGTATAAAAAAATAAAGTATGTAAAATTATTTAAGTCTGTACTAATGTAGAATTGTTGGTCACATTTCGGTCATTTGGTACACACACAAAAAACAAACTCTTTACGCTTACACACCTATTTCTATTTTTGTGCCAGCCTAGTAAGCAGCTGACTGACTGACATCAGACACTTTGAGATTATCAACGGAAATTTAGTGCGCGCAAAAGGTAGAAAAACAAAAATGATTATAGCAAATAATAAAGTAAATTGTATGGGTGTGTAGATATTAATTGCTTTGCAGGTGGTTTTTTTAAGTTACAAACGTACATTTTGTTATTGTTTAGTTATATTTTGTGTTTTTATGCACACATATATATTATTTTAGAGGCATTGAGCATTAATTTGCACTATACCAAAAACAGAAAAAAATCAAAACAAAAATCCCATATATGGATTAGGTCAGTAAAAGAGATAATCTAACCATAAGCAGAACCTGGAAATAAACTGAATTTTTTACACGTATTTTTTTTACTATTTTATTTTATCACTTTAAGCTTCAGTGCGATTATTATTTCTTAATTAAACGCCATTTATACAGAAATGCAAAATTTGTGTTGAATTTAAAATTTTTTTCGCATTTATCGATGTCATAATTAACGGATATTGACTGCCATTTACGCTATTTACCCAGCACTCCAAGTTGTTAATAAGATTTCACGGTATAATGCATGAAAAAAAATTCACACTTTCATTCATAAATATACTACATATGTATATATATATATATATATATATATAGGTGTATACTGCTCTAAATATGCTACCAATCCAAATTTATTTCCTTTTAATTAAAAAAAAATTCTAAAAAGAAAATCTAATAAAATTAAAAAAAAATTTTAAATAATGCAATTATAAATTCAATGATGTACGCATATACATATGCATATCCATGAACATAAATATTTTAATGTTTCTATTATTATTGTTGTATTTTAATTTTAAAATCATTTTTGCGCACAAGTACATACATATGTGCTTCCACTGTTCTGCTTAACTGACCAACCAACAAGCATACAAGGAATGAAGAAAAAACAAAAAAGTGTTAGATAAACAACAACAACAGCAACAAGCATAAGCTAACCAAATCATCGGTTATTGTAGTGGGCAAACAGTGCAGAAATGAGTAAAATAAAAAAAATTTATGAATTAAAAAATTACAATTATATATAACAGTTCAATTGAATAGTCCCCGGCCACCCATAGTAAAACAAATTTTTTAGGCAAAATTATTTTTTTTATTCAACATAGTTCCTTTCAAGGGTAATACACTGATTATAGCGACCCTACCCCACTTTTCGATACCATTTTTGTAGCACGATTTGTCCTTTGCTTCAAAATATGCCTCAGTTTGCGCGACCAACTATTCGTTCGACGAAAATTTCTGCCTAGCGAGCATTCTTTTGAGATCTGAGAAAAGGAAATAGTCTCTAGGGGCCAGATCTGGAAAATACTTTTTATGCGGAAGCGATTGGAAGCCCAATTCATTGATTTTTGTCATCGATTTCACGGAATTGTCAAACGGTGTATTGTTTTGGTGAAACAGCACTTCCTTTTTCTTCAAATGCGACCGTTTTTCGGTGATTCCGTCCTTCAAACGGTTCAATAACGCTATGTAATAGGCGCTAATAATGGTCCTTCCTTTTTCAAGATAGTCAGTGAAAATTGTTCCATGGACATCCCAAAATACAGACGCCATAACCCTTCCAGCCGACTGTTGCGCTCTTCCACGCTTTGGAGCGGGTTCATCGTGTGCAGTCCACTCGGAGGACTGTCGTTTGGACTTCGCAATGAAAATATGGAGCCATATTGCATCCATTGTTACATATCAATGCAAAAACTCGGGTTTATTACGCTTCAACATCTCCAAACACTGGTCCGAATCATCAACTCGTCGTTGTGTTTCGTCAAAAGTGAGCTCGCGTGGCACTCACTTTGTACAGAGCTTTCTCATACCCTAATATTCGTGAATGATATGACTTACACGTTCAGTTCATATCTTTACGGTCATTCAAAATCATTTTGTTAATTTATTTGATGTTTTGTTTGCCCGTCGGTGCTAATTTCATTACTTCTAAACTTAGCATATCAATCATAGATGGTTGATTTTTTTGGCGCAAAATGAGGAAACTCGTCAGCAAGCCAAGGTTTTGTTTCAACTGTAGTTTCCCCCCTTCAAAAAGCAATATTTTATCAACACGCGAAATTCTCTTTTATCTATTTTTTCACAATAACAAAGGTTTCTTCACTCAAAATGCCATAACTCACAAACTTATGATCCGACAGCAATTTATACACGCGTCTTTTGCTGGTTAGGGACAACCAAAACTAATCAATTAATTCTTGTAGCGCCATCTGTGTGTCCGGTCGGAAACTTTTCAATTGACCTATTATATCTATGTATATGAACACTTCTTTGCAGTTACTCCGAACGCAATCTAAAACACATACCTTCACGTACTTAGTTATACTTTTTTCTTCTATTATAAATTTTTTCTCAAAATAATTTGCTGCTTCGCTGATTCAATCTTACGAGTACTCGTACATACATACATAAATATTTAGCTTAGTGGCTTGCTCTTTGCTTGCTTGCTGTTTTGATTGCTTAGTTGTTGTTCGTTGATTTCTTGCCGCAAGCGAAAAGCGGCAGCAACAACAACAATAATAATAACAAAAGAATGTATCCGTAATAATCATAATGAAAAATCATTGAACAACAGTTAGTTTTATTATAAATAAATAATGTGGTAAATAAGCTCGCTTTAATTTACTGCGCTCATTGCTCACCACTGCTCGTTTCTCACTACGGCAATTCGCTATTTTAATGCTGTGCGAACGAGTAAACAACGTTCCTTCTGCTGTATTAACTACGAGTAAACGTTTGATTCGCTGCGGTTATCTGAGGAAATTATACAGTGTAAATTATTATTATATTATTTAAATTTATTGAGAAATAAGTGAGCTGTTGATGTAGCAGTAATTTTTAGAATTTAGTTCATGATCATTTAAGAAGTTTCCGAAAGCTTGCTTGACTGAAACAAATTTAATGAATTTTTTATTTATTATAAATAAATATCTAATTTCCGCTCAAGCTCACCTTGACCATTTAGCTTATTTTGATGTGACCGAGAACACTTTTGACCTTAATTTCCTTAAAGATGTACAGAAGAATTTGTGCACCTAATGCTGAAAAGGGAGTGTAGGTCACACACTTGTTCTGCTAACTCCCTTTGAAGCATTACGTGTACAAATTTTTCTGTACATCTTTAAGGAAATTAAGGTCAATATATATATATATATATATTAAATATTAATAATTGGTGCATTGTAACCGCTTCGGCCGTGCTTCGCGTCTAATTGTTTATGGCAATCAAAAAAAACTTTTTCTCAAAAAATTCTATGGCCGACTTATTGAATATTTTCGTCGTCTCAGTTTCTGCGCTATGCATATGACAGTTGTTTTCAGACTTTGGCGGCAGCAGCAGCTAAGTGGATACCAATACGTACTCTACCAACTGGAGGGCCATGGGTTCGAATACTGATCACAAACCAAAATCCAAAATTTTACAATTTTTTTTTTTCTAATTGCGGTCGCCCCTCGGCAGATAAAGTTAACCCCAATCAGTGTCTTTCTGATATGAAATAAAAACTTCTCATAAAAACCCATCAACCTTTCGAAGGCAGCTCAAAATAAACTGTACGTCTTTGCATTTGTTGGAAAACCCATCAAGATGCAAACGACAATCTAGAGGATTAGCTCGATCCAACAACGTTCCAGCGGTTATAAAGTGTCATTTATATATGTGTCTCGCATTTATATATGCACATGGCAGAAACAGTCTGCGTTCCTCTAAGTATATTTTGTCGAAAACAATAAATCATTCATAAAATTTTTTTAAATTATTTTATTTAGTTCAATAAAAAGAAAGATTAATGGCTTCCAGAAGGCGGTTTTTCATTGACCCAACAAGTTACTTCTGGGCTGATAGCTTCCCATTCCTCTTCAAGCGCACTCCTTGGTGTTTCCTAGCTGGTTATCGTACGCTGTCTAATTTTTCTTTCTAGTACATTCCACAAGTGCTTATTAGGGTTAAGATCAGGCGATTGCGGGGGTGTACGCAGTTGTTTAGGAATATTGTACAGCAACAAAAGTTTAACAATTTCTGCTGTGTGCTTCGGGTTGCTCTCCTGTTGAAAAATAAATTGCTCACCGAGTCCCAGTATTACTGCACGTTTTCTTAAATTTGTTTGCAAAATATTAAGATAATCATGCTTGTTCATGATCAACTCAATAAACTGAAATTTTCCTACACTCGAACTTGTCATGCACCTCCACCGCCATGCTTTAACGTAGATACAAGATATTGCTTTTCCAACGTCGATCAGCTTTTTCTCCAAATAATCTTACGGCCTTTTATCCCAAAAATTCACAAGAATGGTTAGGTTACACTCTTCTCTTTCCGTCAGTTTTCTTGGGCGTCCAAAACGTGGCTCAGACTAATAGGATTTTGCTTGTTTGAAGTGGTTTATCACTCTCTGGACAGAGAAGTACTGTCTTCCAACATTTTTCGAGATTTCCCGAAAGCTTTTACCATTCTGCAACAAACCAACAATAATTTTTCTTTCGACAATTTAAATTTCTTTCCGCTTTTGGTCCATAGCCAACAAAAATAATGAGTTTCTCCTATATTTATATAGGCTTTAACTTCTTCCTAATCGCGATTACTCACGTGTATCATTTAAAATTAAATTCAACATTAATAATTTGTATTTTCAATGCAACAAACCATCGCTTTTTAAAGTGAACGCAGATTTATTTTTCCCATGTGCATGTTTTTAGACGTTGGTTTTCGTTCGGCGAGAGAGGGATTTCCCTTACGATAACCTGCTCAGTCTAAATTTAGGATACCCACACGAGTTTTACGGATATAAGCTACCAATTCAAAGGTTCTGAAATGTTTAGTAAATATTGGATCCTTTCTCTCTCATTCCCTCGCTCTTTCTCCCTCTCACTCACTTTTGCCCCCTCTCTTTCCTTTTTTCTCTATTGATCTATCTCTCTTTCTTCCTCCCTCACTCTCTCCCTCACTCTCCCTATTTTTCTCTCTTTTTATATCTCTGTTTTTCTCTTTGCTTTCTCTTTCCATTTTTCTGTCTCTTTTTATTTCTCGTTCTCTATCTTGTTCTCTCTATATTTATATCTCTCTCTATATATATATTTATCTCCCTTTCTCTCTTCCTCTCTCTATATCCCTCTTTCTTTCCTTTCTTCTTTCTTTTCCATCGCATTTGTATATTTTCGTTATTCTTCCCCTCTCCCTCTTTCTCTCTCCTTCAATCTTCCTCACTCTCTCTCATTCTTCATCTTTTTCTTTCTCTCTCCCTCACTCTTCGTCTCATTCACTTTCTATCTACCTCACTTCTTCCTTCTTTCTCTCTTCCTTTGCGTAATTGTAAGGAACCAGATGATCAACGAACCAATAGAGCTATAGCAACCCGCCTATATAAGGTGATCCCACAATCTTGAAGCTCTGTCGTAGAATAATAGTCAATCTTAGGTAGACTGTACAAATACTTTCGTCTGCATCTCCGAAATGGCAAACTCATTCAAAACTTCATAAATTTAAGCTCCGTCTCTGTGTATGGGTAAGGAAGCTGCGGTGGTTTCTAATAACCCTAGTCGATAATTCACCCCCTCTTTGATCTTTTCTTCTACTAACATATGACGTAAAACTCACCACAAATACACGGAAGGCTTAGTTGTTGGAGCCACCATTATCGACTTCACACTTTCTACCGTATTCTTTTACCAATGAAGATTTTCAAAAACTTCGTTTCAAAGAAATTTTTTCGAATTTTTATATGATTTTTATTCGGGCCAACCCTGGCGCATTCTATCGTCAGACTATCTACATTTTTACATATAAGTCATATCGAAGATACTTTCAGTGGTGCAAGGACCTTAGTCAAGCAAGACATCCAATAAAATTTTTATGGAAACGGGCGCAGTAAGTTTATTGAGATTTGTAATGCTATGAACCGTGTCACAAGTCACTGAAATCGATGGCAAAAATCATCTTGAATCGGCTTCGAAATGCTTCCGCATCCACCGTATTCTCTAGATCTGACTACCAGCGGCTATTTCCTGATCTTAGATCTTAAAAGAATGCTCGCTGGGAAGAAATTTTCATCGAATGAAGAGGTATTTACATACATATATAAATTAATGTTTAGATTGTTTCCACCCAAAAGTGCGTCGCAAAGGTGCTTAAGCGAGGTTAGATCCGAAAACGTCTCCAGAACTTCATAATCTTTGAAATTTTCAGCAACTCACGACCATGGTGTATTCTTAAAGATCAATAGCCTAGCGAAATTAATACACTACATTTTTTCGAAAATCATAATTTTTACGTTTTCGAACATCATCATTTTTATGTTTTGGACCATATTCTCAATATATCTTCTGCTTATCAATTACACCTAGAAAGAAACAACATTATTCATCTCCAGTAAAACGAGTTTCCTTAATACTCCATTTCACAAAAACACAAACGAAAGTTGCAAAATTTCCACGCACAAGCCGACACACCGTCCAACACCTAATTAAAACTGTTGCAATCGCACGCCAAATTTGGAACGGCGCGCGTGGAAAAAATCAGAACTCAAGACAGCGAGACAAACGAAAACAGTAAAAAACAGCGACGACAACAACACCAGCAATGCGAACGAAATTTCCATTTTAGTCAATTTGCCACTGACCTTCCACAACATGCCTCAAGGTTATTGCAACAACTGCAATTTTACGACAGCAACGGCGAAGCACAACTTTTTCTCACCGTCGCCATCGTGAACTGGGATACTGTGTCGCGTACAGCCGAAATATATGTACATATATTCGTATGTAGTTCGCATGTATTTGTTGGTCGTTGTGCTTTCATGAGAGCGCTGTGATGGTCGTAAAAATGTCGCATCCGTTAACATCATTTTCAATAATGGACTGCTGCTTGGCAGCCTGTTTGGCAGGCAAATTACAAGTATATGAGCGTGGACCAAGCCCCGCTGTTGGCTTTCTTGCAAATGCACACGCACACATACGCGCGCGCAGTTATTTGTGTTGCCACCAACAATGTGTTGACGAGATGTGTTGCTGATACGCAGGCAGCATTGCTAATATTGTTGCTACTACACCGCCGTTGCGGCTGCAGCTGTTCTTCTTGTTGTTGTTGTTCAATGGCATGGAAATTTTCTCCTGCAGTAACCGCAACTACCAACCAGTAACCATCAACAAACACCAGCAGCGAGCAACTTGTTCGCAAGTGGCAAGTGTGTCAGTGCGGTTGCGGAGCCACTTCCACTTTTGGTCCAGTGTGCAACTCGTGAATATGTTAATATGTAAATGTGTTGCAGCAACAAATACCAAAAATAACAACAAAAACAAGAGTGGCGAAAAATGTTTGCAAGTGAACAACCGCTGTTGTTGTTGCCTTTTCTTACCAAATAAACTAATATTTTTTATGATATTCGTGGCTCCTTCTGCTTCTTCTGCTTCTTCTTCTTCTTCCTCCTCTTTTTATTTAATGCTAAAATGTTATGTTTATTTAACTGCATAATTTAATTGTAGTTTTCCTTTTTATATGTGAATTCTTCGCTGGCTTCTGGTTTTTCTTCATTTATTTATATACACATATATACATATATATGTACTTACACTGCGATAGAATCATGTTAATTTCCTGTTGCTTGCATTTTAATGTCAACTTTAGTTTGAAGATTTGATAAAAAAATAAAAAAATTAAAAATAAATGCAACAACGTCAACAAGTTTATTGGGAAATCCGGAAAAGTTGATATTTCCACTTTAGTTGAAGGAGGTCAGTGGAGTAGGTTCTACGTAAAATAAATATTCCGTGCGACTTGGAAAATTTCCAAAGGCATAAAAATATGAATAAATGTAGATATATATTTATTTTTTGTTTTATATTTGATATGAAAACATAAGGGTTCCACAAAACTGGACCACACAAACAGAATAGTCTTCCCAAGAAAAGCCAAAAAATCCACCAGCTAATACCACAAGCAAAATAAAATAAAATAAATAAAATAAAAAAAATAATTTTAGTTTAATAAATAAATAAAAATAAAAATTCCTTAAACTACATTAAATTCCAAAACTTTAAAAATTAAAATAAATTAAATAAAAAAATTAAATATTAAATATATTGAACGACAAAAAAATAAAAAAAATTACTTTAAAAAATACAATAAAATGTAATGAAAAAATTAAATAAAGAATAACAAAAAACTAAGAAAAACAAAATAATTAAAAAAAAAACATAAAATAAAATAAAATAAATTGAAATAAAATAAATTGAAATAATTAAAATAATTTAAGCTTAAATAAAATTAAATTAAAATAAATGATCTTAGAGAATAAAATATAAACAATTAATAAAATTAGATTAAATTTTTTTAACCAACAGAACAAGTGATATTTTATTCAGATTTCAATATTTTATTCAGATTAAAATAAAAATAAAAATTAAAATTCTAAAATAATTAAAATAAAATAAGATAAAACAAAATAAAATAACATAAAACAATCAGATACTTTGCTGCATATATAAAAAAATCAATAAAATCTAATGTAAACTTGTATGAAGAAATGTCAAAATATTTGTTTTAATCGAAAAAATTTTATTCCTAAAACAGAATTTTTTTGCTAACATCAACAAAAATTTTTAAATAAATAATTTAAGTAAAAAAACAATATCTAAAAACACACAAAAAATCATCAAAATTGGTCCAGCCTTTTAGGAGAAGTTCAATGACTAACACACGTACAGAAGATTTATATATATATAAAGATACTAAAATAATAATAATATAATAAAATTATAAAATATAAAATATTAAAATATAATAATTTTAATTTGAAAAACAAAAAATATATAAATAAAGTAATTATTTCCTTTTACTACGTATTTAAGTAAAACAATAATAAAATAAAATAAAATAAAATAAAATGAAATAGAACTAAATTAAATACAAAAATTAAATAATATTAATTAAAACGCAATAAAATAATATATAAAAAATTGTAATTGTAGTAAAATGAATTTAAAGACAATATAGTACAATAAAACTAAAACATTAAAATGAAAAAAATAAATAAATAAAACAAAATACAATAAAATAATTTAAACTTAAATAAAAAAAAAAATAAAAAATAAAATCAAATAATAAAAGCAAATTTAATCCAAAAAAAAAAAAAAATTATTCAAAATAATTTAAAATCATTTATACAACAGAAAAAAATAAAAAAAGATATTTCTAAAATAATTAATATCAAATAAGTTAAATAAAAAAATATATAAATAAATGACAAGTAAATAAGAAAAAATTTAATTAAATTAAATTAAGTAAAATTAAAATATTATTTTTAGTCCACTGTTTAATAACATTTAATAGTTTTTCCAACTGTATCGGACCACATTCTGTTTTTGAGGAAATTGAAAACATTACAGTAACAGTCTGAACGGTAGCAGTTATAGCTATTTCGGAAACCACCAGGATTTCACATCAGATTCTTTTCCAGGCACTCCTGTTTAAATTGGTTTCTATTAAGAATTAGAAGTCCGAGAAATTAAACACACGACCGTCTTAATATAACAAGTTTATTGGATGGATTTCAGAAACAAGGTGAAGTAGTTAATATTAGCATATTCATAATGAACTCTAAGAATAAGGCATAAGTAATAGAAAACAATTGGAAATTAGCAGCTAGTAGTTGAGTTGTACAGGGTCATGAGCATAATTTGCACTAACAGTTTCCAACTTGGGATGTGCACAGTACGAAAGTGTGTGCTCCGTGTGTGCCGGGTTTCCCCAAAAACAAAATATGATCTGCTACAGCTCGAAAAAAAATTCATAAAAAAAATATAATTTAAAATTATTGTAGAATACAGCAAAATCAAAATTAATAAAATTAAAAATAAAAAAATTTTATAACAAAAAACAATAAAAAATAATAAAATTACAAATATAAAGTAAAATAAAATAGAGAAAAATTAGATAAAATTAGAAAAATTTATTAAAAAACTAACACGAAATGAAATTAAATAAAATGAATTAAATAAATAAAAACATAAAATGCAAAAATAGAAAAAAATGGAAAATAATATTAAACAGAATAAATAATTATAAAATAAAATAAGAACAAAATAAGATAAAGTGGAAAAAATAATAAAACTTTATGAAACATAAATAAACTATATTCAAATTAAATTAAGCGAAACATGAAGAAGTTTACAGTAAACTGATTTAGAACAAAAAAGAACAAAATGAAGTTAAGTGAAAAAAAATAAAATAAAAAGAAATAAAATAAAATAAAATTATTAAATAAAATTAAACAGATTAAAATCAAGTAAATTAAGAATAAATGAAATAAATAATTTATATTTAAATAAAATAAAATGAAATAAAATTAATTAAATCAAATTCAAATAGTTTAACCTAAAATTAATAAATTTAAATCAAATAAAATAAATTAAATTAAATTGATATAAAGTAAAATAATATTAAATAAAATATATAAAATGAAATAAATTTATTATATATAACAAAATAAAATTAAATAGATTAAAATAAAGTAAGTATAAATTAAATAAATAAATTAAAGTAAAATGAACCGAAATTAAATTAATTACATAAAATATAAAAAAAAGAAATTTAAATAAAGTGTAGCGAGTACTGTCTTGGGACATTTTACCTTTCACTGTCTTTTTCTTTCTGCTCCTTAACATTGGTGACACTTCAACCCACATCGGTATGGTTTAAATGGTTACCGACAGAGTTGTATTCAGTATTTCCTACTTTTCGAGTATTTCCTAATTTACAATAGAACTTTATAAGTATGTGAATTCAGAAATAAGCCTCTTGATCTTCCAAAAAGTCCAACCAAATTTTATTTCGAACAATCCGAAAGCTTACTTGCTACAAGGACGCTACGGTTGTGTCCCTTATTATTGATATATTCATGCAATTAAAACAAAGCATTTCTATAAATTAAAAAGAAAAAAAGTTATATGAAAAGAATAGTTCGAAATGAACTTGAAAACGATTGAAACACGCTTACAACTGCAATATACTACCTGGCAGTTTTTTCTTGCCTCGGTTTTGGAATAAATTTCTTTCACAAACTAAAGATGTCGAGATACAAAGCCACAAATATCTATATAAATTTGTGTTTTTCGACAATAGAAAAATTGAAATGTTATACGGTTTTCAAAAACAGTATTTAAATATCAATTACTTACCTTCTTACGCGCTTCCGTTGGGATTCCTTAAGCGAATTTTTAAATTTACACAAAAATTAATAATCGATTTCACACAAAATACGTTATTTCTGAAAAAAAGGAGAACATATTTTAAATTAAATATATATATCACGAGCGTAAAACAGTTTTCCCCAATCATAATTAGAAATATAATGATTTAGAATGATAAAAATTCATTCCTAGATAAGTAAGATAATTGCATTTAATTTATCGTTAGTAAATGCGAGGCTTAATTGATTCAATTGAATATTAATTGCATCATATTTGCATTTCAAATACTTGACACTGATTTACTAGTAGAAATTTATATTAAGGGAAAGTCGAAGAGGGGTGAGTGAGGTTACAGAGCACTACCAGCAGTATATATAGAATGATTTAATGATATTAAAAAGCAAGAAAATATGGATGTCTTCGGCCTTGCCGAAGTCTTTATACCTTTCTTGAATATATCAAACTTATTACGATGGTTTTCACACTTCCAGATCCTTTTTTAATAGATTTTTTAGTCAAAACCTCATATATAAACAAATCTGTTGTATGGGGCTATATGATATAGTATTCCGATTTCGATAATTTTCGCTATGGATTTGATAATATGTACGTAGAATGCCAATTCTCACGCTTCTCTACGCTTTTTAACGGCTTTTCGACTCAAAACCTCTTATCTGAAAATCACACAAATGAAAGGCCAAGGGAGCTTCTCTCGCTAAATAAAAGAAATATCCACAATGATGGATCTTCTTAAGGAACATCTTCGAAGAGGCGGATCCGCAGTGTGACTGGGAGTACCATCAAACGACTTCTACAGGAGTTGAAGGGTGAATGAAAAAACTGAAATGCGAAAGCTTTTTTTGTCAATGATCCCCACTGTGCAGGAGTAGGTTGAAGTGTTCAAGAGCGGTAACCTTTACGGACTCGAGCAACTTAGCGAGTACAAAGAGGGTATATCGATCCAAGTAGAGGTACTTTTCTCAATAGCCTTTTTTCGACAGATCACGCATGAGTTGTGTCACCCTGTCATGCTATTTTTGTTCAGTATGGTTTGGCATTTCATCATGAAAAGAATTACGTCTGAACAACGTTTAAAAATCATTCGACTTTATTACGAAAACTCGCGTTCCGTAAATAATGTGTTTCGCGCGCTTCGCTCAACTTATGGTCAACATAATCGGCCTATTGAGCATATCAATGGCAACACCATCACCCATCTTGGGACCCAGCATTAATTATTGGATAATATTCGACCGAATAGACCACGTCCAGCACGCAGTGAAGAAAATATAGCGGCCGTAGCTGAGAGTGTACACGAAGATCGTGGGGAGTCGATTCGTCGACGTTCGCAGCAACTCGGTCTAAAGGCTATGTGGACAATCTCGCTTCGATTCAGGCCTTGAAGCAAAACATCACACGCGTCATTCGCCAGTTACCAGTCGAAATGCTCGAACGAGTCAACGAAAACTGGACTCAACGGATAGACCATCTGAGACGTAGCCGCGTCCAACATTTGAAAGAGATAATTTTCAAAAAAAAAAAAAAGTGCCAAAGAATGTTCTCTCGAATGATAATAAACATTCCCCATTTAATTTGAAGGTTCTGTATTTTTTTCTTAAAAAAGTAGGGAACCCTGATATGGATCACAATAAATAATTTTGAGGGAATTCAACCACAATTGGTAGGCAGATGCACCTTTACATTAATATGTATATTTTTCGGAACCGGCTAGATCGGAACAATATAGCATATATAGACGACCGATTTTTCACATTTGACATTTTGGTCCATAAATCCGCCAAAACGAATCTAAGAGTGTGAAATTTGCGGATCTCTATAAGTAAATGAAAATAAATATTGGTACTGAATTATTGAAATTGAATTTTGTAATTTGCAATAAATTTGATATGTTCGTGAAGGGTATAAATATTTCAGCATGGCCGTAGACTGACCTTCCTTCTATTTTTTTTTAAGGTTTTAACATTTTTTTCCAATAACGATTACGCACACACATTTAGAAATGCAATGCCTTGCATGCCCCACCGATTAAATATAAAAAAAATATTCACTTTGTGGCATTTTGCAATATTCCTTACACAAAGTGGCGGTTAATAGATGTACAAGTATAATGACATAAAAAGAGGTAAGGAGAGCGAGAAAAGTTGAATAAGAAAATTGTCATTAATGTTGTTGTTAAATTGTTTATATGTTTACTGCTTACATCTAAGTACTATATATATTTACAAGTATATAGCAAACAACAATGATAACTGGAATAAGGTGACAAGCAAATCGGTTAAGCAACAAATCATTGAGGCGTGGCATAGGGTGGCAGGAGAAGCTGATTAAGGCGGTTGGTGTTGTTGTAATGTGTAATAAATGCGTAACAAATACATATTTTACGGTAATATAAGTATAAAGTATTTATTTATTTTTGCTTTTTTTATTAACTAACAGTAAGTTAGTCTGCCTTTGTGTAGCGTAGCATTGTCTCTGTAACAGTATCGTTTTGCTGTTTAGTTTGTTTAGTATGCATTTTGATTTGATAATTTTTGTTTGCCTTGTAAATCGCCTGCAACAATTGTTAATTGCTATGTAATTAAAGCTATAAATAAGTGTTTTTTTCCTGTCTTTGTGCTCAATAGATTTCACTTTTATTTAAATTTTTGTAATTTATGGCAATTTTATTGATTTTTAATTTATTGTGTGGCTTTGATGCTGCGCGTACAAGTACCGCTTATTAAGCAGTTATATATATAAGTAGATATGTAACTGCATTCTGTTCTAAGATATTCTAGCTCAATAACTGTTAATGAGTTTATAATAAAGGGTGTTTTTTTATAGAGGTATAGAACTTTAAGTTGGCATTACTTTTCAAGATGGCGACCGATTTAACAGCTGTCAAGTGATTTATTCTCAGTTTGGTTTGGTAATTCATCATGAATAGACTCAAGTAAGGCGTAGATTCGTCGAATGGGCCCAAAACAAGATTTTCGTTGTTCCCGATTTTCATAAGCGAATTTTGTTTAGCGATGAAGCGCACTTCTGGTTGAATGGCTACGTCAACAAACAAAACTGCCGCATTTGGAGTGAAGGTAATCCTCAAGTGTATGTTGAAACACCGTTACATCCAGAAAAACTGACTGTTTGGTGCGCTTTATGGGCTGGTGGAATCATTGGTCCGTACTTTTTCAAAAACGATGGTGGCCAGAACGTTACAGTCAATGGTGATCGGTATAGATCCATGTTTACTAACTTTTTCATTCCTGAATTGAATAACCATGATGTCCAGGAGATGTGGTTTCAACAAGACGGCGCAACATGTCGCACAGCTCATGCCACAATAGATTTATTGAAAGACACGTTTGGTAACCGCCTAATTTCACGTTTTGGACCTGTGAATTGGCCTCCAAGATCTTGTGATTTAACCCCGCTAGACTACTTTCTGTGGGACTATGTAAAGTCATTGGTCTATGCGGATAAGCCACAAACGCTTGACCATTTGGAAGACAAAATTCGCCGTGTTATTGCCGATATACGGTCACAAATGTTGGAAAAAGTCATCGAAAATTGGACGTCCAGATTGGACAACATCCGCGCCTGCCGTGGCGGTCATATTCCAGAAATCATATTTAAAATGTAATGCCACAAGATTATCTTTCGGCTAAATAAAATTTATGTCAATCGAATAATCCATCGTTGTTTTATTGCAACTTGAAGTTCTATACCTCTATAAAAAACACCCTTTATTTGCATACAAGTAGCAATGCGTATGTGTTTAAAAAAAAAAGTTAAAAAATATTTATTCCCTACGAGTGAAATGATGAGAAAAATGTTTGTATGTATGTTTCTTTTCAAGGATCTTGCTATACTGAAACTTTATCAGTTTATTTGCAGGCTTCCTGGGCAGGTTTGTAAGAAAAAATTTTCGGTGAAATGGACTACCAGCGACTGGACATATTCAGAAAAATTAGTTTTATTTGAAATTTGATACATAGATAGGTAGATTTTTGTTTGTATGTCCATGAGTTTTTTTTTCCAGAAAATAAGCTGACCTCTTTAAAGAAAAAAATATTTGTGGTTCGATTATGGTAAATTTTTTAGGTGATACAACTAATTTTAATACTTTTGTTTCCCGTGATTAGACCAGGGATCAGGAACCAATTCGATTTGCTCGAAACATAAAAAAATACTTTCTTTACGGGAAATGAACTCCAACAGATTGTCAACACTTAGTATTATGTAGGGACCAGTGGAGGTGGGTGAAAGGCAACCTTTACAAGTGTCATACTGGAGATCATGCTGAGGAACTGCGGAACCTCTCCCGATTGCAAGGACCCCGGTTAGTTCCTGGACAAAGTTAAAATGTCGCATGTGATGACGAAGGATCGGTGACGCTGAGCAAGGCTGCTGTTGCTATAATAAGAGAAATATAGCTAAGAACCAAGCTAGAGGTTGTAGATTGCAGTGATATCTCAATCAGGCCCAGAACAAGGGTATATGGCTACACCATCAACGCAGGAGCGTATACTGAGAATTCACCAAATTATGAACCCTTCACTACTATCGAACTGTTATTAAAGTGGAAGAAGCGGATTGAACAAAGACGCAAGTGTTTCTATCCACAAGCATGGAGGCAATAGACTTGCAGGAGAAAAAAAGTCTAATTACAATAAGGTTTGGACGAAAAAACTATACATATCTATTGCGGTAACTCACAGCGCGCCTCCTACCTGAACCTCTCGATGGATGTTGAGATATTTTCTTTTCAGCGATAGTCAACAGCGATTAAGTCCCTTGGCTCGCTTACAATAAATTAAAAAATTGTGTTGAACTGTCTCCGCTCTCTACTGGAGATGGAAAAACAGAACAGATTATATCTCATTTGGGTTCCTGGCTACAGGAACACAGATGGAAATCTCAAGGTAGAGAAACTTACCAGGCAAGGCACGACTGAGCAGATTTTCTCCGACAAAGAACACCTTAGTGTGTCTCTTGCTCCATGCAAACGGCTACTGAAAGAATTTATTTATAAACAGGCCGAATTAAAATGGAATCACACTGATAATTGCAGGATATCTAGAAATACTTGGACGAAGTGGGATCGGCAAATACTCTCTTCAAATATACTCTCTTAAAAGGGCGGACAAATGAGGAAGTATAAACGGTATTCCATCTCTCATGCGAGACATTCGGAAAACTAATACCTAAAGCTTTCACTCTACAATACTTGTAAAAGTCCTTTGATGGTATGCCGTTTTAAGGTGGATCGAGTCTGCATATTATGAGACAACTCACCCCCTTGGTTTCTATGTGGAATAGCCACCCTGTAGTCGTTCGTAAAGTCAGTGAAGTTTATGTATTAGTCCTTTCTTTATGGTAGACGGAACCTGGTTAGTATATTTGTATACTTGTGCGTTATGTGGCTCATTCGACCTTATAGAGAGCAATAGTTGTTCTCGGAACCATTCCTTTGACAATGACATTAAGTCAAAGAAAGATCCTAATAACGACAGGATAACGGGTGATATGATGCAAGAGCTTCCACAGGTGATAGTAAAATACAGGAAATGTCACGCCAGCCGAGCACATTTCTGACATGATATAAAAGTTCCTCAAATAATAATTCAAATTATATGGGCTTCCCATAAGCCGAAACAACCTAAGTGTAGATATAAAAGCAGCATTTACCTTAAAAAAATTGTACATGCCGCTCAATCTATAAATGGTAGAAAAATACCACAGAAATAATTCGGGAGTTACATTGGATGGAAGACTCACTGGGAAAATACTCAAGAGATAAAAAGATTAGCCAAACTAAATTGAAAATTACGATTATAGATCCTAAGTCCAAACTGACAAGAAATTATTATAAGGTCTTATTGGACGTACGGGATCCGAATTTGGGGCTCAGCATCTAAATCGAGTCTAGACAGAGTTCAAAAGCGACAGTCTAAAACCTTAAGAGTAATACGCAAGGCTCCTTGGTGTAAAAAAAAAAAAAAAAATCTGCAACTCACAACGATCTCGAAATTAACACGGTAACGGAAGAGATAGAAAAACTGCCTAAAAACTAGTCGTTAAGGTTCTCTAACCACCCAATCTTTCTATTTAAAAGTTTAATACAGAAAAACTGTCCCAAGCGATTAAAGAAAAAGGACTTAAGTTTGAGCTGTGACTAAGATTTTGCCGCATTTAATTATACTAAAGGGCCGATATTTTCGTATCAGAATGACCAGCTGAGTTGATTTAGCCAAATCTATCTGTCCGACCGTTTATTTGAACACAAACTAGTGTATTAGTTTTTGAAATATTTTAATGACACTTGGTGTACGAATGTATTTTTGTAATATATTAATCATTTGTCGGAACCGCCCCAATCGGTTGACTGTATCATATAGTCTTCATACAACTCGATTCGTTCAGAGATAAGTTTTTGCGTCAAAAATTCGCAAAAATCGTCTAATGGTGTGGAATTTGGTATACTACTCACTTAAATTCAAATAAATATTGACACTGACAATCGTCAAAATTCAGTTTTGCAATAAACTAGATATGTTCATGAAAGGTATAAAAATCTCGGCATGGCCGATGAGAGCACTTGCTTATTGTTCCAAATTATTGTTAGTTTCTGGAAAGAGTCAAAAAATACTTTGGAAAAAAATAAAAATAAATATATACATGTCATGAATGGTTTTATTAAAGAAATACTTTTATTTACATATACACCAATAACGAAATAACAATAAAGCCTCGTAATACAAGAGTCTTAAAAAATATAAAAAAAGAATTGTAAATATTGTATATATGCAAATGATATCTTTATATGTCTGATATGAAGAGATTAGGATGAAACAAAATATGAAGAATGAAATTGACTCGACTTTTGTGCTAACCGGTGTGCTAAATTCGGTTCAAGCCGCACATTTATGGTTGAATTATGCAAAAAGACTCAAAAATTCCATTTCTTACATAAAACTTTTAATTTAACATATATCCATACATTAAATTTAGCGGTGGTAGCAGCAGCACTGGCCACCCGATGAGCTCCGAAGTAATGAATTAATAGGTTAACAAACGAAATAGCGGTGACACTAATACATATGCAGTAAAGATCGCCAAAAACTGTGCTAATCATAAATAAAAAAAAAACACAGAAAATTAAAATTAAATGGGGAATGTTTATTATCATTCGAAAGAACATTCTTTGACATTTATTTTTTGAAGATTATTTTTTTCAAATGTTGGCTACGGCTACGTCTCAGATGGTCTATCCGTTGAGTCCAGTTTTCGTTGACTCGTTCGAGCATTTCGACTGGTAACTGGCGAATGACACGTGTGATGTTTTGCTTCAAGGCCTGAATCGAAGCGAGATTGTCCACATAGCCCTTAGACTTTACATATTCTCACAAAAAAAAAAGCCTAATGATGCGATATCACACGATCGCCGTGGCCAATCGACCAGCCCAAAACGTGAAATTAACTGCTCACCGAAGTGTTCTCTCAATAAATCCATTGATTGATGCACTGTGTGGGAAGGGGCGCCGTCTTGTTGAAACCAAATGTCGCGGAGATCACGAGCTTTAATTTCAGGCATCAAATAGTCGGTTATCATGGCGATACAATGGTCGCCATTGACGGTTACGTTCTCACCGGCATCATTTTTGAAAAAATGTGTACCGCTGTTTCCACCGGCCTACAAACCACACCAAACTGTTTTTTTTTTTGTGGTTGAATAGGCAGCTCCTGAGACTCTTCAAGTTGCTCTTCGTCCCAAATGCGGAAATTTTGCTTGTTTACATACCCATTGAGCCAGAAATGGGCCTCATCGCTGAACAAAAATTTGGCTCGAAAATGTCGGATCTACTTGGAACTTTTCAAGAGCCCATAGATCGAAGCGATGTCGCTTCATTTCTTGTACAAGCTGTATTTCGTATGCTTCCCATTTAGGAGATCGACGTAAAATGCGCCAAATCGTTCCATACATCAATCGGAGTTACTGCGAACGGCGCCGAATCGACTCTCCACGGTCTTCGTGCACACCCTCAGTTACGGCCGCTATATTTTCCTAACTACGTGCTGGACGGTCATTCGGTCGAATATTCGCCAATAATGAATGCTGGGTGATGGTGATGCGAATAGTACGCTCAGTAGGCCGATTATGGTCAAATGAGCATATTTTTGTATTCAACATTTATGATCATGCAACATTTATTTTTATTAAATTTCCTCTGCGAACTACTGAAAAGGTTAATTAATTTAATTGCTTTACCGTTGAGTTATATATGGATGACGAGACAAAAAAAGGCATAACTATGATATCTATGAAAATCAATGAAAGATAAATAAGCAGAAAAATTATATTGAACTTGAATATATACATATATATTCATTTTTTAAAATTTTTCTATTTTTTTAAGTCAAGTCCATTGTTTTTTAATTGTTACCATTTACTTTTTTCATACTTTTGTGCACTTTTTTCCTATTAATTTTATTATGCTATTTATTTATTTGTTTTAGATGTATTTCCTTTTCCTATGTAATATAAACAGATTTTTGAATAGATAAACACTTTGTGGCGCACTCTAAACTGACAGCTGACGCCCACGCCACTCGCTAGCTCCTTCACAGCCTTCCCATATTGGGTATAAAATGCAAATATACAAATTCAAATTTGTAGTTTAAAGAGCAACAATGCAACCATATATACTTGCGTATTTGCGTGGTAAATTGTTTTGAAAGCAATCGTTGCTCTTGTTGATTATTAATACGAAAAACATTTTTTTTTAAATCATCGATCTCCAAATTTGATCAATTGCTTCATTTGAGCGAACTTCAACAAAAATTTCGATTTCCGGCAACAAATGGTGTATTAATGCATAAATATATATATATATATATATATATATATATACTTGAACTTGTTTTGCAACTTTCTGCCAAACGGCAACGAAAAGTCAATATCTTTCATCCATTCGGACGACATGACCTATCCAGCGTAGCAGTCCTCTTTTGATTCACTGAACTATGTCATTGCCGTCGTATAGCTCGTACAGCTCATCATTCCATCGTCTGCGGTATTCGCCGTTGTCAACGCGCAAAGGATCATAAATCTTAAGCAAAATCTTTGTCTCGAAAACTTCTAAAGCCGACTCATCGGATGTCGACATCGTCCAAGTTTCTGTACGATTTAGCAGGACGGGAATGATTAGCGACTTATAGAGTTTGGTTTTGGTTTGTCGAGAGAAAACTTTACTTTTCAATTGCCTACTCAGTCCAAAGTAGCCCTAATTGGCAAGGGAGATTCTTCATTGGATTGGATTTGTTGATGCTGGTTCCTAGATAGACGAAATTATCTATGACTTCGAAGTTAAGACTAACAGCAGTGATATAGGAGCCCAGTCGAGAGTTTTTTTGATACCGAAAGGTATTTCGTATTGCCTTCGTTCACTACCCGATCCATTTACTTCGCTTCTTTATCTAACCTGGAGAAGGCAGAACTAACGGTGCGGTTGTTATGACTAATTATATCAATATCATCGGCATACGGTAACAATTTTACGCTCTTGTAGAAGATTGTACCTGGTCTATTTAGCTCTGCAACTCGTCGAATCAACCTCTCTGGAACCTTTTTTGATATCGAAAGGCTCGGAGAGGTGCTTCGCAATTCTGCCTGCGCTTCTGGCATCATCCAGGGTCAGTTTACATAGCCGTATGAGTTTTGCAGGGATATCAAATTCAGATATAGCGGTGCAGAGGCAGTTCCTTATCGCGCTGGCAGCTTATCCTGACGGTAGCATTAAAATCGATGAAAAGGTGATATGTATCGGGTCTTCCTTCCCCACATGGTGGATATCAGGTCAATGGTGGATTTGCCAACTCTAAATCCACACTAGGCACTATATGTGATATTGAGGAGGCAAGATAATTGGCGCAAACCTTGGGGTCCCATTTTTTTTGGATTGGGCAGAGCACACTCAAGTTCCAATCGTCAGGCATTCGTCCGTCCGTTCATATTCTGCAAAGAAGCTGATGCATGCACCATAGTTCAGTTCTTCGTCGCCTTATTTGAATACTCGGCTGATAAGCTATAGGCTGCTGACGCTTTGTTATGTTTAAGCGATCAATCGATATCCGTACTTCATCATAGTCGAGTATGGGAATATTTATTCTATCATCTTCAATTGTAGGCTCGGGTTCACCATCTCCGGGTGTCGCACTTACCTCCTGGATTCCCACATAAGTATACTCTGGTCTTGAAACCATCTGTAAGTTGCCGCATCTTCTCATAGAATTTTCGAGCATTATCATTGTCTGCCAGCCTCCCAAGATCTTCATACTCACGCATTTCGGTCGACCGTAACGTTGCAGTAGGCAGTCCATCCTCTCTCCACTGCAGTTCCACATTCTTCATCGTACCAGCTGTTTCATTGGCCTTGCCGAAATCCAATTGTTTCTGCAGCAGCGGTACGTAGGAAGCTTGAGATACCTAAATTGGTTATTAGATAAAAATTCTTAAAGCTAATATGACCTCACTGGCAAAATACTTATGAAACTGCAAAATCACCCAAATCTTGTAACGAACATTTTTTATCCTACATGAGAAGCCAAACCCGACTTCATGGACGGGACCTGAAAATCTTTTGAAGAGGAAAGGAAAGTTTTACCTGTAGCCTCTTACTACTAATAGACTAAAGCTTTAATTCACTAGTTTTTAAAACTATAAATCTTGATATTAAGCTTTTATTAAAGTAATTAGAACAATAAATTTCTTTCATGTTATTGAAAAAAAAAATTAAGTTCTGTCAAATTCAGAGCTCAAAATACTTTATTAAGCGAAACTTTTGTAGCATTTGGCTAAATGCCCTAACAAGTTGTTCGCCCACACACAGTCAAATAATGAAAAAAATGCTTTTGACTTAAAAGCCATAGAAAAAATTTAAATTCAAACTTTCCGCCCAACACTATTCTCTTCACGTTATACTTATTGTTCTCTGTTTATTTTTATGAATGTATTTATATTCATATACATTTGTGTATATTTAACAAAAATAGTTTTTTATTATTTATTATAAATTAACACCAATTTGACAGCAATTCAGCAAATTTAAATAATTTTTTTTCCACAGTCTCTCTCGTGTATCAAAATTTGGCTGAGTGAGGGGTTTTCCAAGAAGATTTATAAAATTTTAAAAATTACTTGACATCTGTGAACCAAATCTAGCGCGGGCACGTTCTTGGGCAAACTGTTGTCAACTTACATTCATACTCGCATAATGGCGGCAGAGCAGGTGGGCGTTATTTGCTAGAGCTTCACATCCACACACTCGTAAGCCTACCAACTGGTAATTGGTTCATATGCTCATAGTTGGCTTAGGCTGGAAGTGTTGAAAACCATGTTAAGTTGATGGATGATTCGCGATTAAAGCGGGCTGAATTTTGTGTGTGTGTGTTTTTTTTTTGTTCTTATAAATTTCACTGGCTCAATTAGGTCATAAATATTCTTAACCGCAACTACTGTGACGGTATGGACTACCTGTACAAATTTTGCAAAAAAATTAAATAAAAAATATTTTAAATAAAATAAAACGTTAAATAGTAAAATAATATGAATAATAAAAACCAGGAAAGTCCAAATCTTTCTCAGATATTAGGCCATTTAAGTCGGCGTTATTGATGTTGCCTTGGTCTATGTAAATTTTTTTGATCTTGTATTTTTTATATTTAAATTTTTCTATTTACTGATTAAGTTGGTTACAGGGTGGTTCAGAAGCTGTTTTTTACTTCACACAAAATTTTATTTAGTTTCAGCTTTTCTCCAGGGTAAAGGGTATGAACTCCTTAAAGGGTATGAACTCCTCGGAGGGAATCAGAAACGATTCTGGTCTTCAAAACTTTACTGAGAAGATTGATTAATTGACAAAAATTTCATTTTAAAGTAGTTATTAGACAAGAATTCAAGGCAACTGCTTTCCTTCTCAGAATCGTTTGACGTTAGGTTAGCATGGCTGAGATAAATTTAGGTTAGGTTGAGTTAAGTGAGGTTAGATGATAAAAGTTCAGTGTAAAGCAGGTTATGTGAGATTAGATTAGTTTAGTGGTTGCGCGATTTATAGCTCATATATATCAGATAAAAAATATAATTAATTTTTGGGTTCTAATTGGACCAAGAAATTGTGATCCGATAAGGGTGAATTAAGATGCTTTATAACCGCTGAACCGTTTTTTGGCCGAACTCCTTCTCCAATTTGAGATTGTCTTGATGTCTTTGATTTCTTACCAAAAAAAAACTGGAGGTAACTACAGTTTATTCTAAGCGGCATCCGAAGAACCAACGGATTTTTATGACGAGCTTTTATTTCGTTTCAGAAATATATCAGCGGGCTTGAGAATCCCGAACTCGAACCCAAGCCTTCCGAATTGTAGTATGCAATACTAACCACTCGGCTATTGCGTCCGCCATAGATGAATTAGGTTAGGTTAGATTAAATTATTTTGGGGTAGATTAGGTTTGGTTATGTAAGGTTAGGATGAATTAGTTTAGGCTTGGTTATGTAAGATTGGTGTGGAGTAGTTTAGGTTTGGTTCTAATAGATCAGAAGAAAGTGTTCGACAATGCTTAGTTTAAATAGATCAGAATGCTTTCCAATCAAATTATGTGATTAAGTCTTTACAAAACACGAGCTCACAATTTCTTATATAGATGCACTGACTGACCGAGAACTCAGCGCTTACCTTGCTAACGAAGTTCGCAAAGAAGTTGAATGTCTCTTCTGATCTGGCAACATCTCTACTATCAAGAAGTGTACTAAAGGGATATGAGCTTGGTGAAAGCCGCATTTTACTCTTGTTCGGAGATATAGTAGGTGAAATAGTATGTATACTTATAGTTAAATATTGAAATAAGATCATTGATAATCCTAGACTGTTAAGCTACATAAAACATTATAATTTTGAAAACATTAAAATATCTCCGCCAATGGTAGGCGAGCCGATTTGATCACACTGAGTTTACACCCTGAGTTGTACCACTACTTCGATCGCTAGGAATCAGCTGCCGACATTCTCACAGATTTTCAACACGATTGATTATTGAGCAAGTGCTTCATTCAATGCCAACTTTAAAACTGATATTACTATTGGCACAATGTACTGCGTCATAAAATATCTCTAGAAGCAGGGAAGCAATAAAAAAGAGAACGGTCCATACAGATGATGGGATTGCCAAAATTATTTTCTGTTTTTAAATACGAAAGACGCTAAATACTCTGTACAATGAAATTTCCGAGAGAGTTAGAAAACGGATTAGGACAAGATTGAGTGCCTGAAAAGGACTTGAATATGCTGAAAACATAATCACTTTTTGGTTACGTAATCTCGAAAGTACTGCCAAACAGCCACAACACCAGATAATGTAGATATGAGTGAAACCTTGGAACATCTCCTCTTTTCTGTCCGGCTTTAGCTAGAACACGTCTTAGACACCTAAGAGCTTCGCCGTTCAGGAGATTAGAAGATCTCTGAGAACTCGGTGCCAGTGCGCTCTTTAACTTTGCAAAAATGTTGATATACCAAGTAATAACTATGCAATATCCATCTAATGCTACAAAGAACCAACAAGTCGATGTAAGATTAGCCAGTACAACCTAACCCAGCTAATCTAAATATTGTAGATACTAGGAGATTTCAACAATTTATTCTAATTTATTTTATAAAGCAATACTATCTGAGATTTTTAGAGAATTTTCTATCCAACTTCACCTAGGACATTTTAGAGCTTGAATACTCATAGTTACTCCTCTCGGCACGACTATGGATAAATTCAGTGAAACTTTGATGAAATGGGGAACGCAGTCCATTAGCTTCACTTAATACAGAAATATATATATTCTTTTAGAAATCTAGAGAAGTTCAAACCGGATGGACTCTTAAATAGCCTTTCAAGCTTTTGAATTATTAAAAGGTGCTCCATTTTGAAGCTAATATTTTAAAGAAAAAAAAACCACAGAAAATTCATATTTAATCGGGAACTTTTATTATTATTCGAAAGAACATTATTTCGAATTTGTTTGTTCAAGATTATCTCATTCAAATGTCGGCAACGGCTACGTCTCGGATGGTCCATCCGTTGAGTCCAATCATCGACGACTAGTTTGAGCATTTCGACTGGTAACGAACTGTTTTCTCAATAAATCCATTCATTGATGCATCAAATAGTCGGTTATCATGGCGCGATAATGGCTGCCATTGACAGTTACGTTCTCACCGGCATCATTTTTGAAAAAATTTGGACCGATGATTCCACCGGCCCACAAACCACACCGAAACGTTGTATTTTCTGGAAGAAATTGCAGCTATTGAATCTATTCAGGTTGCTCTTCGTCCCAAACGCGACAATTTCGCTTGTTTACATACCCGTTAAGCCAGAAATGGGTCTCATCGCTGAACAAAATTTCGCTCGAAAACTTGGAACTTTTCAAGAGCCGATAGATCGAAGCGATGTCACTTGAGAAGGTCGAGTGGCTTCAGTTCTTGCACAAGCTGTATTTTATATGCTTTCAATTTAAGACCTCGAAGTAAAATGCGCTAAATAGTTCCATACGTCAGTCCCAGTTGCTGCGAACGGCGCCGAATTGAGTCTCCACGGTCTTCGTGTACACTCTCAGCTACGGTCTCTATATTTTCTTCACTGCGTGCTGGATGTGGTCTATTCGGCCGAATGTTATACAGTACTGAATGTTGGGTCTCAAGATGGGTGATGGTTTTGCGAATAGTACGCTCAGTAGGCCGATTATATTGATCATAAGTTGAGCGAAGCGCGCGAAGCACATTCTCTACAGAATGTGAATTTTCGTAATAAAATTGAATGATTTGTAAACGTTGTTCAGGTACAAGTCTTTCCGTGATGAAATGACAAACAATACTGAACAAAAATAGCATGACAGCTTGACATGACTCACGCGTGATCTGTCAAAAAAAGGCTAATGAAAAAAGTATCTCTACTCGGATCACCCTTTATAATTATCTGAAACTCTGTAACAGCACTGTCTTTTGTTATTTTCATTTTTATTTCATTTATTTATTTTTTAATTCACTAAAACTAAATTTCTTAGATGACTTTTTTTTTAATTTTTCTTTGCTTTAACACAACCACTAAGGCGTAAACCAAACCTAAAAAGTCGAATTCCTTTGTTCTTGTCAAACATGGATGGGCAGGTCATATAAATAGCTGACTTCTTGTTAAATATTTTATCTATAAATTTTTTCTTAGTCTTAGATTTACTGTTTTATATTATTATTTTATTTTTATTTTTGTTATGCTCCTATGTTATGCCGCACACTCTGTTAACAGACTTCACTTTGGATAACCATAAGCTTTGCGGAATCTTTAAAGTGTGGTTTGTAAAACAAGTTGCTCGCGGAAACAGTAAAAAAAATTAATGAAAATGTAAATTAAGCTAAAAGTGGAGAGCAAAAAAATGGTAAAATATGAGAATTAATAAATCTAAAAATAATAATAATAATAACAGAAGAGCAAAAAAGCGTAAAATATTAAAAAAGCACAGCAAATATAAGAAAGAAAAAAAATAAAAATTTTTTTTTATTAAATTAAATTTATTTTAGTCTACATTTTTAACCCCAAATTAAATTGAATAAAATTAAACAAATATTTTTGTAATTTTCTTTCTTTATTAATATTGAATGAAATATTTTTCCACCTAAATAAAGTTGTTAAATTACAATAAATTTAAATCTCAATCAACATTCGACATTCGAACAAATTTTTAGTAAACACCCTAGAGCAAGCAAAGAAAGAAAAGGAAAAATCTATATGTGTTAAAGCCTTAAGTAGTCAGAAATAGAGATTAATTAAACATTGCTAATCACTTAAGCTTAGTTAGTTAGTTAGTTGCTTGTTTGCTGAAGGCTTTGCGGCCATCTCTAAGGCCAACTGTCTATTCTACTCCTTGATAATAATTAAATGACCATGCCGCCAATTAGTAAGACAAAAATCTATAAAAAAAATTATTTTTCTATATTTTTGCATATAGTAAATCTACTTCGAGAGATGGCTGGCAGCAGAAGCTAGCGAAGTGTTAAAATTAAAAAATCAAAGACTTAATTAAATATTTTGTTAATTGGACCATATGATAAATTGTCAATAATAATTAAAAGAGATTTTTAATATCAATCACAACAAGAGATATAGTGTTATTTTTAATAATAAAAAGGTAGCTGTGGGACCGTTTAAAAAATAAAATGTTATGAAGTTAGTTAGGTGAGGGTAGGTTAGATTAACAGGTAAATTGAAAAGTCCCCTGCCTGGACTGTTGAAGGTTTTTAAGCATAATAAACTCGACTTTTTGCATCGATATATGACAATGGATGAAACACGGTCCCATCACTTCACTCCGAGGTCCAATCGACAGTCATCCGAATGGACGGCGCAGGATGAGCCCGCTCCAAAACATGGAAAAACGATACAGTCTGTATTTTGGGATGCGCATGGAATAATTTTCATTGACTGCCTTGAAAAAGGAAGGAACATCACGTTAGCGAAAAAGAAAGTGTTGTTTCACCAAGACAATTCACGGTGTCACAAGTCTAGGAAATCGATGACCAAAATCCATGAATCCATGGACTTCGAATTGCTTCCGCATCAACCGTATTCTCCAGATCTGGCCTACAGCGAATATTTTCTGTTCTCAGGTCTCAATAGAATGCTCGCTGGGAAGAAATTTTCGTCAAATGAAGAGTTGATCGCCGAAACTGAGACCTATTCTGAAGCAAAGGACACGTTTTACTACCAAAATGGTATCGATAAGCTGGAGGTATCACCCTTGAAGGGAACTATGTTGAATAAAAAAATGAAATTTTTTTGTGTTTTACTATGGTGGGCCAGGGACTTTTCAATTGACCTGTTATGTTAGTTGAGTTTGGTTAGAATTGATTAGAATCAACTAAATTTTGTTAGGTTAAGGAGTTGGGATACTTTCTACTAGCAGTTCCAGTACCGGATTAATATTTCACATGATTATGTTTCAGCTTTAAGTTCTAAATAGCTCCGTTGAGGCTGAAAAGAAAGTTTTAGGAGAACTTGAGATTAACCGCATGCTACATAACAGTTGCATAATTATTTAATGTCTGAAACGCCTAAAAAAATGAGGGAGATGATCTACTGGCAGTTGCCTAAATCGTACTCAGTATGGGGGCAGGATTTTGCAATGCAGCTCAATGGTTCTTGACACTATGTGATGTGTATACTCTTATGTTTGAAATCTGACATTACGAATAATATTTTTTTTTTGAGGACAATTCTGTAAATTGTCATTCTTATGAAAAACGAAAATTTTATTTGAAAATGAGGCAAATTTCTCAAGAATATGTTATGTGTGAAGAATACGTATGTTCAGAGACCGGTTATCCTCCAGAAGGGCTGAAGGTGATGCTGAGTGTATGATGGAATTGGAAGAGAGTTACCCATTTTGATCACCTACAAACTGTCGAAACGGTCAAATCTGAGCTCTACTCCCAACAATTAACAAGCTTGCAAAGTGTGATGTTTCATTATGACAAGGCAAGACTAAATACAACTTTGACGATCAGCTAAAAATTTATTGAATTGAATTGGTTGGAAAGTTTTGATGCCTCCACCATTTATCCATTATCTTGCATTATCTGCATACCATGTGTTTCGGTTTACACAGAACTCTCATTGCCATAAACCACGGAAGTTGTAAAATAATGGAAATATAAATCTATCCGAAAAATCGTAAAAGATTATAGATAATATTGGTCAATATGTACTTCCATAAAGAAAATTGTTGTTCAAAAATATCCCAAAAGATCGGCGGAGACTCAAACACTCAGGATTGAACAGAATAATGTATGCTTGAAATAATATTCTCTATCCAGAAACAAATTCTAATGCTTTCATTATTAGGCAAGCAGATTTCTGGAGGAAAGGGAGGAGTGAACTGCTTCACGGAAGACTCGAGCCTCTGGCAACGATCTACGATCCATTTTTTATATATAACAATTCAAGTCAGTTAAGATTTTCAGACTATTTCTGTGAATTTTATTTTTAATAGGCTGGACTTCATCTATTCCTTTTGCATTGCGAACAACCGAAATTAACTTTTACAATGTATTGGGGTGCAGTACTGTGTCTGGGTAAGCAGTAAAAAAGTTCTACTCAATTCCCGCTCTTGCATTCTCGTCGCAGACTCGACGGAAACGTGAGCAACACTTGCGTGCGGAGCCAGCTAAAAGGGAAGAAGCTTAGACTTAAGGGTTCACTATAGCCTTGTGCACCTGAGGTGGGACTGAGAATGTTGGTCAGACTTGAAGCAAGCAGCTCACAATACAAATGTATTCTAAAATATGTTTCCTCACGGGCGAAATTATGCGCTAAAGATTGGTGAGGTTAAAGCAAAAAAATTGAAATTTAAAATTTAAAAATTAATAATTAATAAAACGTTAGGGCGTGAAGATTGAAGTGCTTTAGGGATTGCATGGGACTGATAAATAGTTAGTCGTTAAGATCTTCAGTCGGAACTTTAGTTTACATCATTTCAGATAATTCCATATCTAAGCTGTTTACATTTAGAAAGAGTAAAACACTCTGTCTCCATGCCTAATATCCATACACCGCTTTTCCATTATCTAAGCAGAAGGTCCGATTTGGAGCTCTATTTTGGTGTAGAAAAAAGACGGCAATTTAATGCCACTCACTCCTTTCTACTGAGCTTATGCTCATATGTTGATTAAACCTATATGAGTACATCCGCAAGTAAAATGAGAGTGAAGTCCCAGTGCCAATGAGTTTCCGTAAAAACACTTATTGCCAAGGGAGAGTGAAAAATTTTCGGACCATTCTTAGGTAAATCCTCAAACTCATCGAATGCTTAAGCTTCCTTATCTGTGCATGATCATCTGATCTTTTGCGTTCAGTTTAAGTCGAAGCTCAGTAAGGTTTCTAACACATCCGAAATCCGAAATCAGTGGTTTCCTATATAAAGGATGATCCATTTTGAGATTTCCTACATTTTTTTTTTAAATTAAGAAACTTCAAATTTAATAGGGGATGTTTATTATCATTCGAAATAATTTTCTTTGGTATTTATTTCTTGAAGTTTATCTCTTTTAAAAGTTGGCCGCGACTACGTCTCAGATGGTCTATCCCTAGAGTCTAACTTTCAATGACTCGTTCGAGCATTTCGACTGGTAACTGGCGAATGACAGGCGTGATGTTTTCCTCTAAAGCCTGAATCGAAGCGGGATTATCCGCATAGACGTTAGACTATACATATCCCCATAGGAAAAAGTCTAACGGTGTGATATCAAACGATCTTGGTGGCCAATTGATCAATAAATCCAATGCTCGCTGCGATGTGTGGAAAGTAGCACAGTCTTGTTGAAACCAAATGTCTCTTAGATCACGAGCTTTAATTTCAGGCATCAAATAGTCAGTTATCATGGCGTGATAACGGCCACCATTGATTTTTGAAGAAATATGGACTCCATAAACCACACCAAACCGTTGTTTTTTCTAAATGAAATGGCAGTTCTTGAATCTCCTCAGGCTGCTCTTCGATCCAAATGCGGCAATTTTGCTTGTTCACATACCCATTGAGCCAGAAATGGACCTCACCTCTGTACAAAATTTGGCTCGAAAACGTCGTATCTTCTTGGAACTTTTCAAGAGCCCATAAAGCGAAGCGATGTCGCTTGGGAAGGTCAAGCGGCTTCACCTCTTGCACAAGCTGTATTTTATACGCTTTCAAATTAAGATCTCGACGGTCTTCGTGTACACACTCAGCTACGGCCGCTATATTTTCTTCACTGCGTGCTGGACGTGTCATATTTGGTCGAATATTACCCAATAATGAATGCTGGGTCTCAAGATGGGTGATGGTGTTGCGAATAGTACGCTCAGTAGGCCGATTATGTTGACCATAAGTTGAGCGAAGCGCGCGAAACACAATTATTACAAAAGGTGAATTTTCGTAATAGAGTTGAATGATTTGTATACGTTGCTCAGGCGTAGGTTCTTCCATGATGAAGTGCCAAACAATACTGAACAAAGATAACTGACAGCTTGACACGACTCACGCGTGATCTATCAAAAAAAGGCTATTGAAAACAGTATGTCTACTTTGATCGGCCTTTAGCAGCTGATTGAGTAGTGGCAGCAAGACCTTGTTTATTTACAGAGCTGAGATAGAGAAAGCATTATTTGCCTTTGGTCTTACAAAAAATTTTCAGACTGCCAGATTAAGTTCCGTGATAGCCCAAAAATGCTCCAAATCGCCTTTAGATTATGTCTAAGTCAATTAAAAACTATCTTGTTGTAAAAAAAAAAATTTAATTGTAAGCATTATTAAATTGTATGCGTCTGAAGGCTTGCACAACTATAAAAAAAACCCTCTTTTTATCCAGAACTATGCGTTTAGCTACCATTTACGAACATCTACGCTCAGTTAATTTGCGAGCAGACATTTAAAATGTTACAAAACTTGGCTATCAACCAAGTGAGATCTTTACGCATCGCAGCGACGCCTGCGCCTTCTGGAAGCAATTTAACCTTCAATTTACCAAGTTAACTTACAGACCAGAAATAATATTTAGAAAAAAATGGCAAATAGATAGAAATTGTAGATACACACTGTTGAGGAAACGCCTGAACAAAAGCAAACTGAGAATCATTACTACGTTTCTTTATCGAATGTCTAATAATCTAGTATGCCACAAAATATTGTGGACTAACTTGTAGCTTAGGTGGGCACAGCAGAGCACAGCTGTGGCACTTGTTTGTGAAGTTTGTGTGCTTAAGTGCCGAGCGCGCACATTCATATTTAACATTTTGACTCTTTGTTATAATTATTGCCATTATTTGCTATTATGATTATTTCCATTTGTGTCTAAACCTTTTGCGATTATCATGCGCAGCAAACGCGGCGGATGTTCTTCTGGTTTAGTGGAAGTGCTTGAACGGACTGTGACTATGCAGTAGAGTTGATGCGAAAGTTAGTTCTCGCAGTCTGAAGCTGGAACCGAATTCGTTTGTTGGTGCTGTGGGAGCGATGCTGAGGTGAAGAGCTAGTAGAACTCCTCAGAAAATCTTGGTAACATATCTATTTCTCTCTAGCATTTGCAGCGAAATGAAGCTGGATTGGTCTCTTTTCCTAACATTTCCTGCGAAATTCATCTGACTCAAAGTGGCGACCGAAGTAACCAAGTGCGTAGCAGTGCGTACTACTATACGGAGAGCCAAGGGCTCGAATCCAAGCCAGACCACATTTCGAAATTACAGAAAAAACGTTTCTAAATGAAGTGAGCCCTCGGCTAAGAATGGCAGCTTTTCGCGCATATTTTCGACATGAAATAAAGAGCTTCTCATAAAAATTATACGCACTTCGTAGGCGTCTTGGAATGAACTCTAGTTTTATTCATTCGTTTGAAAAATATCAAGACAAACTCCAAAAATGGGGGGAGGAATTGACTGAAGATTGCTTCAGCGGATCGTGGAAGCTCAAGGCGGTTTGCGTTCGAGATGACAACTTTCATATGTGGTGGGAGCTCCTACTGGTCATTGTCTATCTGACAATCGTGTAGTAGGGCTTGCAATTTTACTGGCCTAGCGCTGTCGAAGTTGTCTGGAGGAGGATTTGCATATGTTTTAAGCATTTTGGCCCGAAATAGTGCTCTGGGGTTCTTGAAATACCATCTCAATCTAAACGTATCTAGGTGAGTGCGCTTAGCTGGATAACTTCAGACTCTCGAGCTTGTTGATTTGAACTCATGTTTGTAATCGAAGGTATCACGAGGAAGAAAGCTAGGATCATATGTTTTTTAATCTGCTTTTAAACAATTCCAGTTTGGTGCTTTAGGATCGGTAGTTATTTCCTAAACTCTTTTGTGTTAATCATTTATCAGAGCCTAGTTTTTTAAGATGGATTTCCCGCAGCCCAGCAATAGATCGCAGATCAACCAGAAACTGAGGATCGTCGCTAAGAAACTTCGAGGTCAGAACCGGAGACGGTTTTATAGTCGGACTGGGAAACCTATCATCTTCCGAACCTAACTTAACGTAACCTCTAGAATCGAAATCCCTTTTCTCACACTTTGTTTAGCGGGCTCGGGAAGCCACCTCAGTTTGCTAGAAGCGAACACGGAGTTGGTTTTAAAGGCGTACGCTTCAAATGCTTCAATTATCCGATAGGAAAATTATTTTTAGCTCATGAAATCCGTTTCTCCAACTTGAAATTTATACATTCTGTTCTGCTCTGGAAGAGTGATTTTTCTCCGAGCTACTCGATCCATGGATCTGTTTATCACTCTTTATTCAGATGACATAAAGAGGCAAAGACGTTTACTGGACTAAACTTGGTTCCGAAAATCTTTTTAAATCTTTTGTTGTAAACAGCAATACTGGTTTTGAAATCTGAAGCTTCGGTTATTCGAAAACGAGCTTAAGCTAAACAAATGGATGATAAAAACTACAGAGATATGGTGAGAAGGGTGCTCTTAGTCGAAATTTTTGTTGTTGTTCTACCGGGACCGAACCGGAAGGAAACTAGTCACAGTCTCACGATCACAGATAGCCAATAGCTGAGTTTATTGTAATCTATATCGAACCATCAGCTCTTAAGTTTTCCTCTTAACGCTTGTTACTCACGAAACGAAATTTTCCTCCGAACCGAGCCCAAATCGATGAACCGTCACATCGCTATCATAAACTGCCTTAAGGCTTAGCACAAACAGTTGTTTTCCGCACCACCATATAACTGGATCTTAGCTGCTGCTAATGGACATTCTGTTATCGAAAAAGCGTAATATTAAACTGGAAACATTCAAGGGTGCACAGGAAGGAAAAAAGGAAAGTAGCAGAAAATATGAAATGAAAGCAAGCAGCAAAATTTCGTTTGTTATAAAAAATAATATTTCAAATCCTCTTTGGAGCTGCCATCCAGCTCCACTCTGCGGTTGCTGTTGCTGCTGCTGCTACTGCTCCAGCCGCTCTTTACACTCTTGAAATTGTACCATATTATTACGAGTCGTGCACGATTTCGCGGACAATGGGCAATTTTTTCGCAAGAAATAATGAAAATCAACTTACAATAAAGCAACAGCAACAACAGCACAAATAACAAAAGCATTGCTAATAATAAAAAAAATTTTAAAAAAAAATATTTAAAAAAAATTGCTGACCGCGCATGCGCAACCCATTCCAAATGCACCTCTGCACGCGTTTGTTTGTATGTTTGTATGTTTGTATGTATGTGCACTCTTTACGCTTTAGTTTCGGTTCATCCGCTTTATGATATTTATCTGTGCGGCTGCAGCTTGCAATTCTAATTCTTTCAGTCTATTTTCAATGTTGCTACAACAACACTATTGTTGTTGTTGTTGTTGTTATTGTTGCTACCGCTCAAAGTGTTTCCATTTGATCGGGGTAGGCGTTCGTTGTTTTTGTTAATATTTCCACTATCATTTTCCATAGAAAAATTGTTGTTGCTGCTGTAGTTAAGTTGCAGCCGGTGCTGGACAAAAGCAAAAGTAGCAATTTCGGTTTAAATGATTATAAACATCGCCACTCGCCGCAGCTCACCGCTGGACTATTTGGTGAAGCAGTTAATGTTTATTCTTTGTTAAAGCCATATATTTTAGCGGCTGTTGGAGATTTGCATTTATTGATTATGAAATTTAATATATTTTATGCGAAGAAGTTATTGTTTTTGAAGACATAAGATTAGGAGTTCTTATGGCGGTGTGGAGCTGTTCAAAAATGTATAATAGCTTATGTGGAAATAAATTATAAAGAAATCGTGTATAATAAAATAAATTAAATCGAATACCACGAAAAATAATTTAAAATAAAATAAAATTAAATTAAATTTAAATAAATTAATTTATATAAAATAAAAATATATAAAACCAAATAAAACGAAATAAAATAATATAAACTTAAACTTGAACCTTTTTTTAGTTTATATTCTTTTATTTCGTTTCCTGCCATAAGAAGTATGATGAGGAGATGTGGTGATCTCCGAAGCATCTGTCACTTCTACCTTTTTTCTTCGTTGGTATATAGCAAAATAATCAATTCAAAAAAACAACAAATAGGCCTTTCCAATAAAGCTTATTAAGTTATAACCATTAAGTAATTCTACGGTTTTCCAATAAGAGTGATTTCTTTAATAAAAACGAACTAATTTTTAAGGAAATTCAAATATTTTTTATTTAATGTGAAGTACCAACGATACAATTAAGTTCTGAATATAACATCATTCAAATGGCCTCCTTTTGCAGGAACGAATTCGATGAACCCAATGTTCGAGGATTTTTTCCACTAAAACAATCGTCTGTCAAGAATAGCAAGTTCAATATTGACTTTTAAAGCTTGAAGACAGTATGGTTTATTGCTAAAGACCAATAACTTTAAATAACCCCAAAAGAAGTAGTCTAATGGTGTTAAATCACAACTTCTTGGAGCCCATTTAATGTCACAATTTTTTTAAATAATCGAATTTCCAAACCTTTCTCGCAATAATTCGATTGTTGCACGTGCTGTGTGACGCGTCGCCCCCTCTTGTTGGAGTCAGATGTTGTTAAGATCAACTTCTTCCAATTGTGGCTATAAAAAGTTGGTTATCATCGATTTATACCGCTCTCCATTGATTGTAACGGTGCTACCAGCTTCAAATGATGATTCCACTAGACCAAAAACCACACCAAACAGTTAATTTAGCTGAATATATTGATTCTTCATGAATAACTCGTGGATTTCCTTCACACCAGAATCTACAGTTTGGTTTTTTACCGCACAACTCAGATGAAAGTGAGTCTCATCGGGGAAGATGATTTTCTAAAAAAAAACTGGTTATCGTTTGCAAGTTGTTCCAAGGCAAAATCAGCAAATTCACGATGTTTATGGTGGTCCAATGGCTTCAGCTCTTGAGTGCTGTAAGCCCAAATCCTTTCTCAAAATCCGCCAAGTTGTGCTTTGAGACAGTCCAAATTCTTCAGAACGTCTTGGAATCGACAAATTGCGGTCTTCAGCAACATTTTCCTGAACGGCAGCAATATTTTCATTATTTCAAACGGTTCTTTGTCTTATTGGCACTTGAAGATTATACAAAGAAAATGTACGCTGGAAATTTTCAACAATTCGACGAACGAGCGAGCGCAGGTGTACGCTTATTGCGACCTTAAAATATCATAAGCGTACGGAAAGGTGCAATTGCAGAACGATTATTTTGATAATATTGAATAATTTGTAAACGTTGTTCTTGCGTATGTCTTGTCATGATGAAATTGTAAACATTACTGAATGCAATGAAAAATCAGACAGATATTGACAAATTAAAAATGGCCAAAATGACACTTAGAAATCATATCATCCCTTTTGGAAAATATTTTACAAGCCACAATAAACAATTAAATTAAATTAAATTTATTAATATAAAAAGAAATAAAAATTATGTCAACTAAAATAAAACAAAATGAAATAAATTAATACAAATTATTTAAGAACAAGTTAATGCAAACCACATCAAATCAAATGAAGTGAAATACTATTTAAAAAAATCTGACAATATCGAATAGATTAAAGTAAAATAAAAAAGAATAAACCAAAATAAATAATATAAAATGAAATACATAAAAATTACTAAAATAAATAAATTAATCAAATATAAAATAAAATAAAATTCAAATAAATAAATAAATAAATAAAATTAATTTAAATTTAAAACACTAAAAAAATTAAATTAAATAAAATAAAATAAAATAAGAGAAATATGTACGAAATAAAATTAAAAATGAAAATAAATTACAGGTCAATTGAAAAGTCCCCGGGCTGATACACAGATGGCGCTACAGAATTAATTAATTAATGATTTTTAGTTAGCCCTAACCTTCAAGAGACGCGTGTATAAATTTCATAGTTGTCGGATCATAAGTTTGTGAATTATGATCATTTTGAGTGAAGCAACTTTTGTTATTGTGAAAAGAAATGGATAAGAAGGAATATCGCGTGTTGATAAAATATTGCTTTTTAAAGGGCAAAAATGCATTGGAAGCAAAAACTTGGCTTGCCCCAGGAAAATCAACCATCAAGGATTGGTCTGCTAAGTTTAGACGTGGTGAACGTAGCACCGAAGACGGGGAATGCAGTGAACGCTAAACGGTGGTTGTTACAGACGAAAATATCAACAACAAAAAATCCTCAAAATGATTGTTAAATTGAAATTCAATGAAATTACAAGCACTATAAAGATATCAACTGAACGTGTACATCATATAATTCATCATATGTGCAAATTGGGAGCCGCGAGTGCTCACTTTTGACCAAAAACAACAACGAGTTGATGATTCGGAGCAGTGTCTGGAGGTGTTCAAGCATAATAAAACCCGAGTTTTTGCATTGATATGTGACAATTGATGAAACACGGCTCCATCTCTTTACTCCGAAGTTCAATCGACAGGTATCCGAGTGTACTAAACTCTATGAACTCGCTCCAAAGCGTGGAAAAACGTAACAGTCGGCTGGCAAGGTTGTGGCGTCTGTATTTTGGGATGCGCATAGAATAATTTTCATTGACCACCTTGAAAAAGGATGCACCATTTAACAGCGACTATACATACTAGCATTATTGGACCATTTGAAGGACTAAGTCGTCGAAAAATGCTCGCATTTGAAGAAAAAGAAATTGTTAGTAAAAACCCTTGAATTGTTCTTCAAATTGCTTCCGCAACTGCGTATTCCCTAAATCGGGCCCCAGCGGCTATTTCCTGTTCTTAGATCTCAAAAGGAAGCTGGCTGCGAAGAAATTTTCTTCGAATGAAGAGGGCCGAAATCGAAGCCTATTTTAAAGCAAAGGACAAATCGTACTACCGAAAAGGGTATCGAAAAGTTAGAGGGTTGCTATAATTAGTGTTTTACCCTTAAAGGGAACTGTGTTGAATAAAAAAAAAAAATTTTGGCAAAGTAATGTGTTTTACTATGGCAGCCCGGGGACTTTTCAATTGATCAAATAGATAAAATAAAGTAAATTTAAAGAGCACAAGTAAAATTTAATACCATTTTATAAAAATAAATGGAATATAAGAACTCGTCACTAACCATAACATAGCATAGTTTCTTCGTGCTCTTTATAAACGAGTATTTATACATATAATTGACTTTTTATATCCGCTGAAGCGAGTTTCGGCGGACCTCGGTGCTCTTTCTGGCTATGTATGTATTCATATATATTTATATGTATTTATATACATATATACAGAATATTTTAATTTTCAATTACAACAATCTCTAATTTTATGCACAAATCCATGCATGACATACTTTTTTATTTACTCAAGTAGACATCTAAGCCTTAAAAAAGATAAAGGAAAAATGAAAAAAAAATTATTGTCACATTCTTGCTAGGAGTAAAAATGAAAAGTGGCACAAATGAGACGGTGCACACACAAACACACACAAAAGTTAAATGAGTAAAAAAGAAAAAAAAATCAACGAAAAATGAAATAAAACAACGATGAAATGAAACTAAAATCAAGAGCCAGTTAGAGTGGCAGTTAGTTGTCTCATTGATTGCGCGTGGCATAGCAGCACTTGTGGCATGCAACAGAATGTGATACTTTGTGGCAATTTAAAAACAATATTTGTGCAACAACAACAACAAAAAATAGGTAAAGGCAAACACGATTTTGAGCGTACGAATTGGGCACACACACAGCACACAACCGTACTGGCACTCATGCATATGTATGCATGCATGTGCAAGTGAATAAATATTTATTTATTTTTTTTGTGTTGTAAGAACTATGACAAACATTGAATTTTCTTTTGAAAACTTTGTCGCTGAAGAGATTTGATGATGGTGGAGCTTTTAAATGATGCTTAAATGTTGGAATTTATAACTTTTTTGATGATTTTTTATTAAGAAATATGTTAAATAATGAAATATTCAAAAATACTTTCAAAATTATTCGATAAAAATTAAAAAAAAAATTTAAAAATTTCTTTATAATTTTTTTTAAATACTTTGAACATAAAATATTTCCCGCACAACTTACTGCTGCAAAAAAGGAACCTAATTTCTTGAGGTGTCTAAATAAATTTCAACAACAAAAAATTTGCGCTTCTCGATTAGATTTTGTTGCCTATGGCGGTGAAATGTAGCCAAAAGCTTGTAGAGCCACGAAAGCATAAGAAAAAATCTAATGAATGATGAGTCATAAGCGATCTTCCAGCCTCAAGCCAACAACAAAAATGGTAAAAAAAAACACTCAAACATACATTTGAAATGAAAGTATTGAAAAAGGTTTTTGATTTTATGGTTTTGAATACCACGCACAAGGTGTATACACTCGAACACTTGCTTAAAATCATTTTTTTTTAATTTTTTTTGTTCAACTTTTTTAATATTTTTTAAGTTTTTTTTTTTAATTTTTAATTTTTTTAAGCCACTTGAAATTAACTTTCGCAAATATCGAAATATTAAATTGTAAAAAAATTTTTTTATTTAAATTACTTTTATGTATTAGCATGCGATATCATATATTTATTTCATTCAATATTTCTCTTTAAAATATTTTTTATTTATTACTGTATACTTTATTTCTATATTTTTTAAATTTTTTATTTTTTTTTATATAAATTTTTTTTCACCACTAAAAACTACCGCTGGAGTAGTTGCTTTCGAATTGCTTAAACACTTGTTGCTCATATTCGTTGGTTTTGAATTTTTCGTTTTTTACTTCAGGTTACTGGTGTGTGACTCCCGCAGGCGATGGATTGCCTTGCTAACCACAGACACACACATACACACACACACGTAAACACTGCACAAACTCTTAAAAAACACCAAAAACAAAGAAAGAAGTCAAGCACTGCACAACAACAGTAACACAAGTAAAAAATTTGTTGCTATTGCTGTTGCTGTTGTTGGTCATGCGAAAGCGACGTGCCGGCGACAGCAGCAGCAGCAACACTCTGTCAAATGAACCGCATCAATGTGGTCGCTTTAGAAAAATCTACAAATAACAAAAAAATCAATGGACGCAACGAATATCGGCAAAGAATCGAAAAGTTACAAAAAAAAAAAAAAACCAACAACAATGCCGTACAGTAACACACAACGAGGCAAAGATTCGGTTAAAACAAGAATCCAGAAAATGCGCTAATGTAAGTGAAACAAAAGCAACAAGGCAAGGCAAGGAGTGAAGGCGCAGGCGAGTGAGTTGACCGTGCGGGGAACGTGTGTACATTATTTTGAAAAGTCACCCTGTAGGAAAAATTTCGAGGTTTTCAATTTTTTTGTTTTAAAATTTTTGAATTAGAATAAAGAAACCGTTAAATTTATTCACTTATTTCGCTTCTAAAAATTTTATAAAATAATTCAAAATGATTAAAAAATTATTATTTTTATACTTTTATGCCCTTCATTTACACAGAATTGAATTTTAATTTCAATTGCATGAATAAAAGAGAGAAGAGAGTCCGAATTTAAAATTTATTTTCAACAAAAGAAAAAATAAATTCTTACTAACTATGAAGAAATAAGACTTAAGGCTAACTGCTCCACAGAATAGACAAATCAAGATTCAAAATGTCATTCATATCCGTTAAGGTTCTTCGAAATGGGACCTACTTGACATAGTTAGATTTTACAAGCCTAATATAAAATGGAGTTACATGCCTAAGATTTCGACTAGGAACACTGAAGTGTAATCTTTCCTAGAGCTTAGAACATTCGACTGATCCTCTTATAATATTGGACACAAAAGAGGCAGCTAGAAAAAAATGTCTGCTACTCACAGATTTAATACCCAAAAGCAGACAATGAAAATTTTCTGATCTCGTTCTAAGCAGCTCATAGAAGAATGTCTCCAAATGAATGAAAAATAGTCGAGCCTTTTTCTTACCAGATAAATATAAAAAAATTTCATTGTGTAGGGATCTGAAAATGGAGTACTATATTTTGGGACAGTATAATTGATGTGATTAGAGAAACTCAATTTTGTACCGAAATAAACTCCTAGATCCTTAATTTCAGAAACCGAATCGAGAAGTATCACAGTATTGACTTTGAACAATAGGTGATTCCGGGAGCACCAAGATTGCAATTTGTCAAGGTCACTAAGGTTTTTAATTACTGAACAAATCTTGAGTTCATCAGCATACAGAAGAAATGCATATTGAGTTGATTTAGTCTTGTCTACGACACTACGACACTGAAATTGCAACAAGTGCAGAAAAATGGTTTTATGAATATGACGTCGCAACTATGGCCTAATCTTCATAGCAGTGGAAGTCTGACTCGCCAATAACGAAAAAGGCTCGATGAGTACGATCGAACATGAAATGCAGCTACCAGATTAAACGTTACTTAAGGATTACTACCCCCAAGTTCAGTGCCCTTTTTGTGTAAAGCAATTCGAAAAAAAACTAAAATTTTCGGAAAACAATTTATGAATTTTGCATCGCGCTAACTACTTCATTGCTTTATTGGTAATTTTTTGGCTAAAAACAATACTGGAACGATGCCCTAGTCTCTATATGAAACTGTGAAACTTTTACCTCTATTAAAAATTAAAATAAAGTCTAAATAATTTTAAAGGGTCGTCGGTTTACAGCAGTAGATGACTTTATAAGGGTATCACTAAGGGTATATCTAATGTCTATCTCAAATTCGAAGATTGTATAAATATATCCGGCTCGTCATATAAGCGAAGGGATTGTGCTAAATTCAATATACATTTCAGCCAATTGTGGCAGCTTCTAGGTGAAAAAGATTAAACGCTATATCGATTCAAAAAAGTTATTCGAAAACAATAGATTACGTTCAAATTTTTTCTTAATCTTAATATTTGAGCATGTTACGATTCTGCCATAATTAAAAAAAAAAATTTAATTCCTTAGTAAATTTTCGAAAGATGTATGAGTTTTTTTGAACGTACACCAGGTTGAATGTGTTTAAAAACAGTTTTTGTTCACAAAAATCGATTTATTTTTATGATTTCACACTCGTATTAAGAGAGCTTTTTGGTTCAGAAATTTGGAAAAATCGATTCTATTTCATATTTTCATAGTACACCCCTTTACAAATATGCCTCTACAAGGATTTTTCGAAATTTAAATTTTTTTGAGCTTTTTTTCGGAAAACTTTTAGATAAATCGGATTTTTGACAAAAGACATTTATTAAACTTATAATTAACTGCTTGTAACTATTTTTTAAGAAAAGTTAATTAAAAAATGGCAGATACACAGCGCTCTCCCTAGAATGTCTCAATTTTTTCGGGAACCACGGCCGGACACACAGCTCCTTCACTTTTTTTATTTTAATAAGTTGTTGAACGGTTTCCGCTTGTAGATAGCAATAGCTACAGAAGCACTTTGAATGGGTAACAATTTGGGCTAAATTATTGTTCGAAATTTGTTAATAAAAAATAAAACACAATACAAGATAAAAAAATTCTACGTACTTCTGTAGATATGTAGTTCTTTCCGTCCAACTTAAAAAAGCAATTTTGAGATAAAGGCATCAACTAGAGAAAGAAACTGGGACATTTAGAAATTTTTATCTGTCATAATCTTTCGGGATAATATTTTTGAGATCATAATGTATCATTTGAAAGAAAAAAATCCATTTTCCAAAAATTTTAGAGTGGTGAAACTCTAACTGCGAGAAACTTTACGCGAAACTTTAAGCGACTTTTTCTCGAAAATGTCTTTTTTAAAACGATAACCACAATTCCTCAAGTTTTACTAAATCGAATTACTTAAAATTTGATCTAAATCTTCTTTATAGACTTCTCTATCGCATGAACTACGCTCATCACCAAATTTTAATATTTACTATTTTTTAGAAATTCGGAAATCTCAAAAAAGTGGTAAAAAATTTTTCAAACAGCTACCATTTTGTGAAAGAAAAAATTTAACTATTCTTTAGTTCATAAGTTAGCGACCGCTGGATTAATATCTCTTTTTTTTTGTTTTCAGATTACCACAAGGGATGGGTAATCTTTTTGAATCTTTTACATTTTATTTTATTTTTTTTGTATCCCTGAAATATGAATACATATCTTGTACGAAATTGTATAGAAAAATTTGTTGATAGCCTTTTTTACGGCACTTCAAAAATTAACTTAAAATCAAGCATCTAGAATACAGAATACCATCTTAACAAAATATAGAGCTTTTTCGAATACTATTTTATGAAAGCAACAACAAAAAAGCATTAGAAACACTATAGCAAAAACTATTAAAAAATAAAAATCGATTTTTATTTTTTAATTTCAACTCAACTTTTTTCTTGCAGGGTCTAGTAGTTGTAGATGTAATACATTCGAACACACGCAAACATATATGTGGTACACTGTCGGAACTGCAAGATTTCTAAAATACAGGTAACAACACTTGATTTTAGATATTGGCATATGTGTAAATGTGCATACTCGTATATATGTACATATGTACTTCACAGCTGACTTACTATGGCAAAGGATTTTCTGGTTGGCAAAATTCTTAGTCAAAATTGTGAAGTTCGATATTGCGGGTAGATCTTTCAAAGTAATTCTAATTTATAATTGCTTTTATAAGCATAAAATGCTATTATTTTATTATTATTCTTCTTTTTTTCAATTGGTATTATGAAATTTTAAGCACAATTTCTGCTTTATTTCTTTCTTAAAAAAAATTAATTTTATTATAAAAAAAATTCATAACTCTTCTTTCCATCCATTGTATTCGCTTAAAAACTTAAACATTAGATATTTTGTTAAAAGAAAAATGGTTAGAAAATAAAAAATTAAAAAATTCACTTTTTATTATATATAAAAAAAAAACTTACCTTTTTTAAATTCTTAACTTTGTGTTTTAAATATTTCACTCAAAGCTTTAAAATATTATTTTTTTAATATTTCGCCATATTTTCTCTGTTAAGTTTCAAATTTATTGTTGTTATTATACTTTTTTTTCGTTTTCTAATTTTCTTTGAAAATTTTTATATTTTAAAAAAATCCGCTGGGTTTAACTGGTCTTCGCTTCAGCAATTATTTTTTTTTTATAAAAAAAGATAAGGGAGCTGCTTATACTCGTTCATATATATATATTGTTTTAGTTTTATATTATTTCTCTCACTTTTTTGTTAGTTATTAACTTTTTTTATTATTATTTGTACAAATATTGTTTTTGTTTTCATAAAAAAAAACTATACAACATTTGATTCAGTTTGCTCCTAGTACATTTTCATTTATCAGCGAATTTTCTGGAAAAGTTCTACAGTTGTAAATAATTTAAAAATGTATTGCATTCAATTTGGTTTTTCCCCTCACAGTTACTTTAATTCACCACCGTTTTTTTCCAAAATTCTTTGCTTTTTTTTAGTAGTTTTAGTACACAAAAAAACTCTTATCGCAATTCAAATTCAAATCCAACGTTCACTTTATCGTTTTTCACTTTTATCACAACGTTCTTTACATTCCCCTGTTTTTATTTTGTTTCGTTTCGCATTACCACCGACACACATGCATCGAACACGACTACCAGCTTGAAAGATCGCTTGCAATTGACTGACGTTGTAACACAACTACGAAACAAATCCTACCGCAACAACTTCACAATAACAATCGACTGATCAACGCGATCATAAAGTGGAGTTGAAATGAAAATGAAGTAGAGGCAAAGATTAAAATTTTTGAGTCAGACTGAGCAAAAGCTTATCGGCAATTGAGTTTCGCTTGCAATTCCACTCAAAAGCTGCGCTCAGCTTACCATTTCATTCATATTTTTATTCATTTAAGCGGCGAAAAAGAAGGCTCTCAATTTGTCGCGTATTATTTGATTTTTTTTTTTTTTGAATGATCACGCATAACTTAGCTTACAGAGTGATCGTGTTTTGCTAATAATTTTTTGCTTGATAGAGTATAGCTTAAAATTGATCCCACAGTGGTTTGGAAAAGAAATTATAAACAGTGAGGTAGGAAGGTAGGATAATTCATTGATTTCAACGCAGTATCTCGCATATTCCGTTACTATATGGATCGATTCTAATATTTATTTTTGTATTGAATAGGGCATACTCTGAAGTTAGGCACACGGAAAGTTGGAAAAGAAATTTTATTTAGGAAAAAGAAAGCGAGGATGATTTATTGATTTCAATTTCCACACCAAATAATCCGATTTTGATACTGGTTTTTGCATTGTATTGAGCATACTTTGAAGTTGATCGCACAAAAGGTTAGATTTAAGGTAGGAAAGAGGGGATGTTTCAGTGATCTCAACAACAATGCTGCATATCTCGTTACCACGTAGTCCGATTGGTATAATTTATTTTCTTTTATAAAAAGTGTATACTTCGGAGTTTGTTCCCACATAAAATAAAATCTGAAATACTTACGGTATGAGTAACAATATAGAGTTATCCATTTTTCGGTTTCCACAACAAACGCAGATATAATGCATTTAAAATAATTTTTTCATGAATTTTTTTTATTTAATATAAAATTCGAACCTTGACATTATATGTGAAACACTACATCATTCAAATGGCCGATGACCGCCTCGTGAACTTTTGCAAACTTCGATCTATTCGAGCCACTTTTTGGCACACATTAGGCGATATCTCAGCCATAACTTGACGAGTATTGGTTTTCAAGTACTCAAGAGTTAAAGGATTATCCGCATAAACATGGTTTTTCACGTACCCCACACAAAAAGTCCAACGGTATCAAATCGTACAATCGCGGTGGCCAATTGATCTCGCCAAGACTAGAGATTACGCGGTCGGGGAATTTCTCTCGCAATAAAGCCATAATTGCTCCTGTTATGTGGCATGTAGCACCATCTTGTTGGAACCACATATTGTGCAAGTCGGGCTCTTCAATTGCAGGCCAAAGAAAGTCAGTTATCATACCACCATAACGCTTCGAATTGACAGTGACAGTCTCGCAGTTTTCGTTTTCCGCACCGATGAGCGCACCAGACATAAAGTTTTTTTGGGTGTAGTGGCCTCTCTTCAATTATTTGAGGATTTTTGAGCCTTAAATGCATAAAGTTTGCTTATTTACGTATCTACCGAGTGATAAATGTGCCCCATCGATGAAGATTTTTGTTGGAAAAATCGCAACCAATCGACGTTACTACGGCGTTGTGAATGTTTAGCTTCAGTTGTTATGCATAAGTGTAAGTCCAAGTACAAAATACACCATAATGTGCCGTAAGAGAGTCCCTGCTCTTGAAAACGTCGAGAAATAGACACCACGTCGGGTCTTCGTCTACACTATCATTTACAGCAGCGATATTTAAGATGGAATTATCAAAACTATGATACACAAGGCTTACAATATCTGTATCTAGTCTCTTTAAATTTCTGAAAAATTTTAACAGATGCTTATATCGCTGGACGATTCTGTGCATTCTCCTCAGGTTTAAACTGTTTTAACGCATTGTGTGGTTGTTAAGCGATCCATTTTCATAAATTCCTGACTTTTAACAAAAACAAAACATGCTTGGTTTGGCAGTTAAGTTTCACAGATGTCAAAATACAGCCCTGCACTGTTGAAACCACTGAATGGATAACACTTTATAAGCGTGGTTTATTGTGAATTGTATGTTATAATTAGTACCTTAAGGCCACAAAAAATTATAAATTAAAAATTTCAAAAAAAAGTTAACTGCTGAAAATCAAAGAACCAAAATAATAATAATAATTTTGCATTAATAATTAGAGATCACTAAAATATATTAAATTTAAAGGAATAACCAGCAATGAATCGTGAAATCTCCAGTGATAAACATTAAAGACCATGGCCCAATGCGAGCTGGCAGTTCTGGCTTTCCCTGACTTGTCTTACAGTGAACATCTGCATGACCAACTGAGCGCTTCATACGCTGTAAAGAAATTCGCCCAAAACGGTAACCGTAGTTGCAATATCTACTGTCAAAAACACAGGCAAATAGAATATAGATCTAATGGAAACATTGCAGTGCTTCAAGTGATTAAGCTAAAGCTAAATTTGGTCTCTTTCCCTAAGCTCTAGTCTAATTTTATGCTGTTTTGACAGTTCCCACAGCAAAGCAAGTAAAGCTAGCCAGCATTCGGCCACCAGCATAAAAATTTAATTAACGCGCTCTCCCCATGACTACTCTCAGCCACGTGTTTTCTCATGCTTAGGTGGATCCAAAAATGATATTTTGCGGGGATATTATATCAAATCTGAAATTAATGTCTGTCGTAATCATAGTTAGGTACTAAATGTCATTAAAACCTCAATTCAAATTACAATTTGCGTTTGGTGACAGTTTTATTTGGCTTCATTCTGAATGATTCCAAAGCAAATTTCTGAATCTGATTTATCTCAAATTTATCTCAATGTTTCTTCTGGTATGCAATAACGCTTAGAGCACTCGGAGGGAATGTCCCCCATATTCCCCACCAAGACACGCCCCTACTTTACATTTGCCCCTTCAGGTTGCCGTCTTGCTTAATTTCGTGAAAGCTCGACAGTTTAAGGCGAAGTGGTGTATTTAATTCATTAATTTAATTTAATTTATTTTAATTGTAATTTATTTATTTTTTTAATTCTGTTTTTTTTAATTTTTTTTTATTCCTTTTTTACATTTTTTTTTTTTGTGTTATTTATTTATTTATTTTTAACTTTTTTTTCATATTAAAAATACATTTTAAGTGTATTAATTTTTCAAAAAAAAAACTATCAATAAAATAAATACGTGAAATTCAGCGATAAGAAGAAATCCCTAATACAACAGAAACAAATCTAGCTAGTAGCAAAGAACGTGAATTTATGAGACTTTTTTTTCATTTTTAATTTAAGAAAAAGATAAGAAAATATCAATTAAGGAAATATATGGAAGTGAAGTAAACAATATATGTATGGGGTATGCATGTACATATATATATATATATATATACATATATATATTCATGTGGATAATTACGTTCGATAGCAAATAGAAAATATTTACTTTCATTTCATTAGAACGACATTTTTTTTTTTTTTTGTGTTTGTATTGTTGATGGTTTTCCAAAGTGTTTAATGGCATAGTGGCGTAGGGGATATTATGAAATTTCATTGACGCGACGATGTACAGAGATAAGAAATGCATTACTTCCTGATTCCTCACTAAATCGACGGTAATGAAGCGCCGCAGCAAACCACATGGGGTAGATAGTACATGATTCTAAAGGCACGCAACGATGTTAGGGTGGTTCAGTTTGAATATAAAAGAAGTTTTATGAACAATAAAAATTTTGAAAATAAGATATTACAAAAACGAAAATAAGAGGGGAAAAACAAATACAAAAAAAATTTTTAGTTAAAAGAATTGTTACTTTGTTTTCACGGAATGACAGGCAATGTTTTTCGAAACTCTCCTGCCAGCAATATTAATGCTTTGTCAAATATGTAGTTGATTGTTGTCACGTAGATCTTGCAACAATCGATCAAAAGACTCAGGCGACTATTTATGTTCCATTGCGCATTCATCCCAAGCAATAAGTTTGCATTGCCGTAATAATTCTCCCATTCCGTATGCTTTGGAAATATTACACATTTGAGTCTCAATGGAGTGCAAGTTCAGTGTCAGCTTTAGAGCGCAATGGGCAGTCCTTCTACCGTGTAATAATGTTGCAGGTAATCCTAGCAACGCAAGAGCCAATGCTATGCCATTTTATGATCAAACAGCTGCCAGAATCAGTCCAATGAGGAACGCTTCGACAGTCCCTCCAGGAGGAGTCCAGGCATTGTCAAGAATTATGCAGTTAATCCAAACTATTAAACTTTTCATTATATTATAATTGACCTCTAAACATATTTTTATTTTCATATTGCAAATTTTAAATTAATACCAGAGCTTAGGCCCCACTCGAAGTCTTCCACGAAAATGGCAATATGAATACCTCGAAGAAGAAATAAGTGTTTTTGGGATAGATCGGCTCCAGGTATATTTTCCGAAAAAAAAACACGCAAACACTCTCCTAGACCCAGTGAAGTCAATCTGAAAATTTAAATTTAATCGGCAGGTCAATTAAAAAGTCCCCGACCTACCACAGTAAAACACACATTTTTGTCAAAATTGATTTTTTTTATTCAACATAGTTCTTTTCAAAGGTGATATACTGATTATAGCGACCCTACAACCTTTCGATACCATTTTTGTAGTACAACTTGTTTTTTGCTGGCAAATAGGTCTCAGGTTCGGTGATCACCTCTTCATTCGACGAAAATTTCTTCCCAGCGAGCATTCTTTTGAGACCTGAGTACAGGAAATAGTCGCTGGAGAATACGGTGGAAGCGATACGAAGCCCAATTCATGGATTTTTGCCATCGATTTCAATAACTTTTGACACGGTGCATTGCCTTGGTGAAACAGCACTTTTTTTCTGCGATCGTTTTTCGGAGGTTTCGTCCTTCAAACGATTCAATAACGCTATGTAATAGGCGCTAATCATGGTCCTTCCCTTTTCAATGTAGTCAATGGAAATTATTTCATGCGTATCCCAAAATACAGACGCCATAACCTTTCCAGCCGACTGTTGCGCTTTTCCACGCTTTGGAGCGGGTTCATCGTGTGCAGTCCACTCGGAGGACTGTCGTTTGGTCTTCGCAATGAAAATGCAAAAACTCGAGCTTATTACGCTTCAACATCTCCAAACACTGCTCCGAATCATCAACTCGTCGTTGTGTTTGGTCAAAAGTGAGCTCGCGTGGCACCCACTTTACACAGAGCTTTCTCATACACAAATATTCGTGAATGATATGATGTACACGTTCAGTTGATATCTTTCGAGTGTCTGATATTTCATTCAATTTCAATTTACGGCTATTCAAAATCATTTTGTGTTTTTTTTTTTTGATGTTTTCGTCGATAATAACCTCTTCTCGTTGGGCGTCCACTGCGCTCACCGTCTTCGGTGCTCATTGCACCACGTCTAAACTTAACATACCAATCCGTGATGGTTGATTTTCCTGCGACAGTGCCCGGAAACTCGTCATCAAGCTAAGTTTTTGCTTCAACTATATTTTTTCCCTTCGAAAAGCAATATTTTATCAACACGCGAAATTCCTTTTCATCCATTTTTTCACAGTAAAAAAAAATTGCTTCACTCATAATGATCATAATTCACAAACTAGTGATCCGACAGCTGTTAAATTTATACGCGCGTCTTTTGAAGGTTAGGCCTAAGTAAAACTCATTAATTTATTACTTCTAGTAGCGCAATCTATGTGTCAGGCCGGGGACTTTTCAATTGACCGTTATAGATAATACATGAATTTTTTCGCCGTAAATAAATCGAATATTCACTGATTGGTAAAAATAGATTTTGGCATTTCTTTTTAATGCAAATTACTAAAAGTTGTGATTGTTTTTTTTTAATTTTATTTTAGTTTTTTCATTTTTTTATTTTTTTTTATATTTTTTTTTTTTTTTTCGAGAACATAATTTTAAATTTTTACGTATGTATATTTAAATAATTTTTTTTGAAATTTAAAATTTTTATTCTGTACTTGAATTTTATTTCACTTGAAATCAACTGTTTATTGAATAGCAATGAGTGAAGTATAAAGCTTGTGAGTGTGAAAGCTTTTGCTCAAATCTAACGAATGAACTGAGTGAAAACAAGTTCATAAAAAATATAGCATACTTATAGGCGTTAATTGCATAATAGATACATATATATATTTAAATAACAATATATGTAAAGAAAACCCTATGAGAATTCTTAGCATGTCATCGGTTTATTCGTTTTATTTAAAATAGAACGAATTTATTTCCCAACCGGAACCTTTCAGGCCAAATCTTTCACTTAGATTGTTCAGTGAGTGAAATGTAATCCTTCTCTTTTTGCTGTGAGTAACGTACATCCGCTAAGAGCATCTACTCATTCAGTATAATTGGTTAAATCTTTGATTTCGATATTTGAAGTGTAGATTTATGTTCTTTTGTTGTAACGATTTACAGCAAGCTCGACTGTTCTACGTTTGTATGAGTGAAAATTTAATCAATTTTACTTTTATTTACAAATTACATTTTTTTAATTTAACCTCTTTCTTGTCCAAGAACTTCATACTTCAAAATGATTATTTAAATAAAAACTTTGTTGGCGTATTTACGTTCCGGTTGTCGGAGAGATAAGAAAACATTTTTGTGCGAAAGTTCATTCATATTTTCATAAATAAAATAAAATAAAATCAAATAAAAAATTTATTAAATTTATTAAAAGAGAATTGTTATGCTTTCAATTGTTATCTTTTGCTTTGTACATGATAAAAGCGTATGACGAATATTGGTTATATTAATTGTAATACTTAGAATAGCTATGGTAATGTGAAAACGGTAGCACTTGATGATTCCATTTCACATTTATTTGGAGAGGTATGAACCGAGTTATGGACTGATAGCCCTGAATGCCTGCTTTTTTTGATAATTTTATCAAGCACTTACCAATAATATTTTAAATCTCGGTAATATATTCAGTGAGTATTTTCACTTGGTAACCGAATAGATTCCATATATGGGCTTAATAAATAATAATATTAAAAAAATAAAAGTATATATTGAAAAATTTGTATAAAATATTGCAGTGAACTAGATCAATATTTCTTTTTTCAAAAAACGATGACAACCATTTTTAGCACGCTCCACAAAATCATATAAATTACTACAATATCTCTAATAGGAAAATCCAAAAATTTTACTCTGATTAGGTGCACGCTGCAAATCATAATTTTTTTATATTGAAGTAACAAGTGATGAAATATCAATTCTAGATTATTCTTTCCATTCAGTGGACACATTCACAATTATACGAATTTATTATCATAATTCAAAAATAAAACAAATGATAATAAATAAACGGTAAATGTCACTGAAAACAACTTCGTAGATGGTCAGCGAAAATAACAGTAATTTTTAATGACGTGATCAACAGCTTAAAGGAAAGCACTTTTGTTATCAGAAATATATGATGATTAGTAGCATTTAAATAAATTTAATTTGGATAACAATACGAGTATATACTGTGGCGAACAAAAGTCTGCAAACACCGCCTGTATTCGTTGTGTAGAAAGTATATACTATCACTTTGCTGAAAAATGTAGGTATACAATTTTATTGTAAATCCTTTTCTAATCACACTTATTAAAACAAATCCATTATCTAACATAAAATAAAACAATTATGATGAAAAAATGCAAAAATATCCTTGACAAAAGTCTAAAAACACCACAGGTTTATTAGCAGTTATGTCGATATGCTGTGTTGTTATGGCGGTTAGGTACCCTGTTTTTAAAATTTTTTTTTAAATTATGTTTTCTAATTTGCTGGTATTGAATTTAGTTGTGGTTTAAACGCATTAGCATCAACAATGGCTCCGCGAAAAGAAATATCCATTGACGAAAGAAACTTGGTTATTAACAGAAAAGAGAAGAAAGGTACAGTCTTGTTTACAGACAAATCGAAGTTCAATATATTTGGCAGCGATTGGAAGAGCAAAAGTTTGAAGAAAAGAAAACACTGCACTTAACTCCAAAAATATAGTACCAACAGTGAAGCATGGTGGCGCCAACGTAATGGTTTGGGGAGTGGTTGCGGCATCTGGAGTTGAAAAGCTTGATTTTATTGAGGGTAATATGGATCGGTTGAAATATAATTCATTGTTGGAAGCTACTCTGAAGCCTTCGGTGGACAGTGGACAGGAGCTTCGCGCAGGATTGGTTGCTTTATCACGCACCAAGCAACTGCACACACCACCACAAAGCTCAAATTTGAATGTTACTGAACATATCTGGGAGATTTTTGAGCGAAAAATCACAAAATCAGATTTCCAGCCCAGCATTACTCAAAGAACTTCTTATTGAAGCTTAGGACAGTATTACTCCCTCAGAATTAACAAATTTAGTAGCTTTGATGTCACGACGGTTTCAATTTGTTATTGGTGCGAACAGTTGACCAACTAAATACTAAAAGGAATCAGGTTAACCAAAGTTTTTGCGCTAAAATAAGTTATGTATATACTTATACTGTATGTAGGCTTTTGTCAATGATGGATTTACGCTTTTTTTGTCATAACTTTACTATGTTAGGTTAAAAAATTATTTTTGTTGGTTTTTTATGATAAGAGAAAATAGTTGAAATAAACTGTATCGTTAAATTTTCCAATAAATCTTTTGGACTTACAATTCAACGAAAACAAGGGATGTTTGTAGACTTTTGTACACCACTGTATGTATGTCGCAGGAAAAAAATATTAAACGAAACTAAAGCAAAATAAAACAAAGTAAAATAAAATAAATTATAATTAAATTAAATTTAAAATATTTAAATTTAATTCATATATGAGAAAAATAATATAAAAAAAATTAAAGATTAAAACAAACTTTAAAAAATTCATAAAAAAATAATGAACTGAAATAAAAACCAAAAATATTAATTTAAAAAAAATTAAAAAAGGTAAATAATGTCAATTAAAATTAATTAAAATAGAATTGAGAAAAAATTAAATAAAATTGGACAATAAAATTAAAAAAGAAAAAATTAAGTAAAAATAAGTAAAAAAAATATAAAATAAATAAAAAATTTATTGAAATAGAACAAAATAAAATCATATGCACCAATTAAAAAAAAAATCAAACAAATATATGTATATATTAAATAAAATATAAAAAAACAAACTAATTTCAAACGAAAAAAATTAAATGAAAAATAAAAACTGATTTAAAAAAAAAATAAAAAATGAAAATAAAATAAAGTAAATTGTAGTAAAATAGAAAAATTTTAAAAAAATTAATAACAATAATAAAAATAAATAAACAGAAAAAATTATGCAAAAATTATATATAATAAATAATTTGAAATAAAAAAGCATAAAAAAACGAAACTAAAATTGAAAAAAAAAATAAAAAATTAAATAAAACAGAACAAAATAAACTAAACCAAAAAATTGATATAAAGTAAAATGACGAATAAAAATAAAAATAAAATAAAATGAAATAAGAGAAATAATATTGATTAAAATAATATAAATAAAAAATAAAAATTAAATGCAATAGAACAAGATGAATTAAACAAATAAAATTTAGTAAAATGCAAAAATTTAATAAAACAGAACAAAATAAAAAACCAGAAAAAAAATTAAATAAAATTGAACAACAAAATAAATAAAAAAGAATAAATTAAATAAAAATAAGTAAAAAAAATACAAAATAAATAGAAAATTTATTGAAATAGAACAAACTAATATAATATACACCAAAAAAAAAAAATAAATCAAACAAATATATATATAAAATAAAATATAAATAAATAAACTTAATTTAAAACAAACAAAAATTAATGAAGAAGAAAATAATTATGTAAAAAAAATAAACGAAAATAAAATAAAGTAAATTAAAATAAAATAGAATAAAGTTAAAAAATAAATAAACAGAAAATATTATAAAAAAAGTATATAAAATAAAATAATTTGAAATAAAATAACATAGAAAATGAAACTAAAATTGAAAAAAAATTAAAAAAAAATTAAATAAAACAGAACAAAATAAACTAAACCAAAAAATTAATATAAAGTAAAATGATGAATTCAAATAAAACAAAATAAAATGAAATTAATAAAAAAAAAAAAAAAAAAAAGCACAATAAAAGAAACTAGCATTAAATAATTAAATTATTACGAAGAAAAGGAGAGCAAAAGAAAAGCAACATAACCCACTAAACAAAAATGAATGGTGCTAAAAGTTCATTATTTCAGTGCTCCCTATGGATATAGTGCATAGTCGGTGTTGGTCCCTTAAGGTTTTTTTTTTGTTAAATTTAAAAAAATAACCCAGAATCGGACCAGCATCGGTTTCGCCTAGCACAGTATTTGTAAGTGAAACCATTTTGTGATAAAGCGAGTTTATCAGCAACTTTAATCAAAGCAATCCAAAAAAAATATTACTCTAAATGTAAATGACCGCTAGGTTATATGTATACTTTCAAGTAAAAAAAAACTAAAAAAAATGTAGGACTTTTCCCAAAGCATTTTAGAAACCCCAAGGGGGTGGGGAGGTGGGTAAAGTTGCAATTAATCAAAAGTTTAATTCATTGGCTTTCGAATAAGACTAATATGGTGGTGCCCCACCCCCTCTATTTGCAACCCACACTCCTTCGAAGTGAGATGATATAATTCTAAAGATTTCGTTCTTTTTTTTTGGAATTTATCAAAGCACTCAAAATTATAACTATAAATCATTTAAATCACTCTAGAACTGTGTAAAAAAAAAATAATAATTTATAAAACAATTGTTTTTAACACATATCTGTATGGTGTAGAAAATTCTATGCAAAAAAAGTGTACGGCAAATTCACAGAGTTCGGCATACAGGTATGTATGTATGTATGTATGTATTTACTTGCGTGCAAAAGTTTTACGCAAATATTTGCTTAAGTGTTTTTTTCGCCAAAAAAAAAAGTTAAAAATCGATGAATTAAAAAAAAAACTTCATACTCGTAGATAAAACCAAACCTGGAGCCAGCACCTGATAAGCACTTGAGTGAGTGCAGATGTACATATGTATACATACTATATGTATATGTGAGAATTGCAAATAAAACAAAAAATAAAAATTAATACAATTTATTAAAATGATAATGGTGTTGGCTAGCATATACGCACACATATATACGGTTTTCCAATAAGAGTGATATGATTTCTTTAATGAAAAAAATACACCAATTGTTAAGGAAATACAAATGTTTTTTTATTTAAAGCGAAGTACAATCGATAAAATGAAGTTCTGAATACAACATCATTCAAATGGCCGCCACGACTTCTTTTGCAGATACGAATTCGATGAATCCAATTTTTGAGCACCTTTCCCACAAAATCAAGTCGTATGTCATGAATAGCAAGTTCAATATTGACTTTTAGTGCTTGAAGAGAGTCTGGTTTATAGCTAAAGACCAATGACTTCAAATAACCCCAGAAGAAGTAGTCTAATGGTGTTAAATCACAACTTCTTGGCGGCCATTCAATGTCACAATTTCTTGAAATAATCGAATATCCAAACCTTTCTCGCAATAATTCGGTTGTTGCACACGCGCTGTGTGACAAGTAGCCCCGCCTTGTTGGAACCAGATGTTGCTAAGATCAACTTCTTCCAATTGTGGCCATAAAAAGTTGGTTATCATCAATCTATACCTCTCCATTGACAGTAACGATGCTACCAGCTTCATTTCGAAAAAAGTACGTACCGATGATTCCACCAGACCAAAAATCACATCAAACTGTCAATTTAGGTGAATGTAATGGTTGTTCATGAATAATTTGTGGATTTTTTTTCTCACCAGAATTGACAGTTTTGTTTGTTTGCCGCAGCACTCAGATGAAAGTGAGCCTCATCGGGGAAGATGATTTTCTAAAAAAAAAAACTGGTTATCGTTTTCAAGTTGTTCCAAGACAAAATCAGCAAAGTTGTTCTTGCGTATGTCTTGCCATGATGAAATTGTAAACATTACTGAATGCAATGAAAAAAAAAACGGCAGACAGATATTAAAAATGGCCAAAACGACTCTTAGAAATCATATTATCCCTATTGGAAAACCCTATTCATAAATATATATTCCAAAAGTACAAAATTGGACACTTGCAACCTAAATAATACAATCCCATGGATTTGAAAAATCACATGGTTATAAAATTTATACAATTTCAATAACCACCTAACAATACTGGGATTTTAAACGATATCTTCATACAAGTAAGTGGGCGCTGCCACGTCGATATGTGCCGAAAATACGAGGGAGGTTTGTTTTGGTAAGTCTGTGATATTTTTTTCGGAAACCCACTGTTTTGATTGTTTTTTGATTGTTATTTGATGGTATTTGGTGTGGTGCGATCGATTAATGTTTTATCTGCGAAACTGCGCAAAAATTCGTCTGTATTGCGGTTGAACATCGCCCAATACTCCTTTGAGTTGGTTACACGGTTGCGCATCGAGTGAATTGGAGGTAAAAAATACGCCTGGGTATCTGTTAAGAATAATTAGAGAGTTCTCTGTCCGACAGACTGCTATAGTACGCTACCGATACAGGTTCAAAAGCTACTTGGTAACAGGTGGAGTACTACAGGGCTCCGTACTCGGTCCGGTATTATGGAATGTTCTATACAATGGGGTGTTGCACCTACCGCTGTCAAAAGAGGTTCAGAGCATTGGCTTTGTGGACGATCTTCGTGAAGGAGCTTTCCGAAATTCAGTGTATGAAACAGTGCTCATCACCAGTAGAAAAAAAAACTAGAAGAGGCCACGCTGAATATTGATGGGTACGACGTTAAAACGTAAAGTTCGCTGAGCTACCTTGGCCTTATGATCGATGCAAGGCTCAATTTCAAAGTGCAAATTGCAAAATCCTGTGAAAAGGCGGCCAAAGTGAGAGCGGCCTTGGCGAGAATTGTGTCAAACACTGGTGGCCCTAGTCAGTACTGATATATGCGGCTTCTATATGGGGTACAGCCCTGCGTTAAAAAATATATGCCAATAAGGCAAAGGCAGTTTCCTAGCTAAGCGCCATCAGAGTAGCATGCGTATTTAGAACAGTGTCACATGAAGCAGCCGGTATCATATCTAGCCTAATACCACCGGAAATATTGGTTTCGGAGTTTGGAAGGCTCTACGAAAAAAAAAGCTTTGAATAGGCATCTGACGTACGACGAGCGCAGAAAGGAAAGACAGGCGAGCCTCAACGAGTGGGAATCGCAATAGGATGCGACTGAAATACGAAGATGGATACATAGGCTAATTAAGAGAGTACCAGCCTGAATTGAGAGGCAACACGGAGAGACAGAATTTTATCTTACACAGTTTTTGTCAGGCCATGGCTGTTTCAGGGGGTACCTCCACAAATTCGGCCATGATTGACGAGACTGAATGTTCGCTCTGCGGTAGCGCCGAAGAAAATGTGGAGCATATATTCTTCTCTTGCTCGAGGTATGTAATGGAGAAAGCTACCATAGAACAGTTAATAAAAAAAAGGATGACTCCCGACAACATTGTGAGCCACATGTTGCAATCGAGGTTGCTATGGGATAAAATGAAGGAGAGTGGGCTGCGTTAGCGCTCAAAGAGCTGAGAATAAAGGAACGGCAGTGGAGATTCATAAGACGGGACGAATAACACTGCAGTGAGTATGTTAAGAGGCATTCCGGCCCGTCGATCCCGCAGGTCCAAATATAAGCTATAGCAGACGGAGTTAAAAGTTTAGTACATAGGTATACTGTTTCGCAAGCCCAGCATAGCTAGAAAATGATGTCTGGGCGTGATCCCGAATGAGGTGTATCTAATCGTGCATGCTGTCAGTCTACATTGGCAGTATCTTTGGAAGATTTCCCCTTCGGAAACAAAACAAAAAAACGGTTGCGCTCATGTTTGTGTGTGAGCTATCACAGCACCCATTGCGCGGTGAACGATGTTGATGTTTTTTACCCAAAAATTAATTCTAAATCAGCGCACGAAATTCACTTTTATCCATTTTCGTTAAAATTTACGAGGTCTTCTGCTTTCAATTGTTGTCAAACACAAACGAAATGGCGAAGTTTGCTCAAAATTTTACAATAGTCCATTAATCGATAACATTTGATGGGAGCAGTGTTATAATTACAGTAACTGCGCGGTAAATTCAAAAAATGACTGCCTTATCAAACAACCCTGGTGGCAGTTCATTATAAAATTGATTATATTTTGGCCATGGCACCAAATTTAAATGTTGGATTACGGTTTTACGCTTATGACGCGGCCGCGATATACTTACTGAGCCAGATTGACAGCAGTCTTTGGAGATATGTGTATATGTACATATGTATTAGGCAAAGGATATATTTGAACATAATATTTACGTTTGAGCTTTTAATTTAACCAAACTGCGTGATATATAATTGATATGCATAGATTTGTATATAAAGGGTGTTTTTTTACAGAGGTATAGAACTTTAAGTTGGCATTATTTTTCAAGATGGCGACCGATTTAACAGCTTCCAAGTGATTTATTCTCAGTTTGGTTTGGCAATTCATCGTGAATAGACTCACGTCTGAACATTTTATTTCGAAAATAATGGTTCTGTGCGGTAAACGTATCGCGCACTACGTCCATTTTATCGTCGACAAAATCGTCCATCAGAGCAGTTAATTCGATTAACCATGGAACGTTTTCGCACCACGTTTACTCTTATTGATAACTCGCATCCCCAGAGACGCCGTACGGTGCGTACAGAAGGAGCTATTGCTGCTGTAGAGCGTAGCATTGAGGAAGACCCGAATGAGTCCATCCGCCATCGAGCACAGGAATTGGATCTGTGCCCATACACTTTATGGAAGATTTTGCGGAAGGATCTTGGTTTGCGTGCCTACAAAATTCAACTCGTGCAAGAATTGAAGCCAAACGATCATCAAGTAAGGCGTAGATTCGTCGAATGGGCCCAAAACGAGATTGCCGTTGTTCCCGATTTTCATAAGCGAATTTTGTTTAGTGATGAAGCGCACTTCTGGTTGAATGGCTACATCAACAAACAAAACTGCCGCATTTGGAGTGAAGGTAGTCCTCAAGTGTATGTTGAAACACCGTTACATCCAGAAAAACTGACTGTTTGGTGCGCTTTATGGGCTGGTAGAATCATTGGTCCGTACTTTTTCAAAAACGATGGTGGCCAGAACGTTACAGTTAATGGTGATCGGTATAGAGCCATGATTACTAACCTTTTCATTCCTGAATTGAATAACCATGATGTCCAGGAGATGTGGTTTCAACAAGACAGCGCAACATATGACACAGCTCGTGCCACAATAGATTTATTGAAAGACACGTTTGGTGACCGCCTAATTTCACGTTTTGGACCTGTGAATTGGCCTCCAAGATCTTGTGATTTAACACCGCTAGACTACTTTCTGTGGGGCTATCTAAAGTCATTGGTCTATGCGGATAAGCTACAAACGCTTGAACATTTGGAAGACAAAATTCGCCGTGTCATTGCCGATATACGGCCATAAATGTTGGAAAAAGTCATCGAAAATTGGACGTCCAGATTGGACTACATCCGCGCCAGCCGTGGCGGTTATATGCCAGAAATCATATTTAAAATATAATGCCACAAGATTATCTTTCGGATAAATATAATTCATGTCAATCGAATAATCCATCGTTGTTTTATTGCAACTTAAAGTTCTATACCTCTATAAAAAACACCCTTTACATATGTAAGTATGTACGGGAATTTATAATATAAGTAACTGGATTATTATTTACTAGTACATACACACATACAAATATATGTAATTCGACTTTCAAGGACTACAAATAATTATTATTTTCAGAAATTCCAATCTTAAATTAAATACACTTTTACTTAAAGTATTTACTTCCGTACGAAATTTGGTTTACTATCGGTATGAAAATTTGAAATTACGCAATAAACTATATTTAAATAAAATAACAAATAATAAAACATAAAGAAAAATTAAATGAAAGCAAAATCAAATCAAATAAAATCAAATAAAAAATAAAAAATAAAAACATTTAAAGAAAATCAAAAGAAAAGTTAATAATAATAATAAATAAAGGTAAATTCAAATAAATTAAAACCAAAAAAATATTTAAAAAAAATTAAATACATTAAAATAAGAAAGAAGAGCTGTCTTCGGGGTCTTTTTACCCTTCAGGAACATATCAAATATATTGCAAATTGCAAATTTCGACTTTTGATAAATTTCTGTGTGAATAAAAACTTGCATTTATGTCTGTAGAATTCCGAATTTCCCGCTCTTAGATGCTTTTTTGACACAGTTTTGATCCAATACCTTATATCGGAACAAATTTTTTTATGGGGAATTATGTGATATAGCATTCCGATTTCGATGATTTTCAGTACCAATGCGCAATTCTTAATATGTGTGCAGAATATCAAATGACACGCTCCTAGACGCCTTTTTTCCCAGAGTTTTGACCATAGTCTCACATCTGGTATGGGAGCTATATATTATAGTTGTTCGAACAAAAATGAACCAATATTTGAAATCTGAAATATCAGTCGAATATGTTATATGATATAATCGTCCGATCTGGCCGATTCCGACAAATGATCATTTAAACTTATAGGTGCATCTTCCTATCAGGTTTGGTTGGAATATCTTAAACATTGGCTGACTAGTTTGCGCTCAAACAGACAAAGGGAGAGACGGACAGACGGACTATTCTCACGTCAGCCGTTCCTACGTACCGGAGTTGACCCGGATTTTACACAGCCAAGTGCTGTCGGCGACCTAACCTCGTTCAGGTCCTCAGGTAGTCTTAGTCTTAATTCGCCAACAGAGCAACGCCCTGTAGCAGGGTTGCTTCAAATCTTTACTATCAGGGTTGGCGTCGTAACCAACCCTGGTCTGACGGATTATTTCTGCTGCGTGTGCCAAAGACGACTCGTACTATTCTTCCATCTCATTTAGATGCAACCTGTGCAATGGTTGGAGTCATCTTAAGATCTGTTCAGGCCTTAAGACCCACAGTGAATGGACCTCGCTTTACGTGGCGCCATGCTGTCAGTGCACAGCTGCGCCTCAAGCCTTCACGACAGTGCCAGATCGCCACGGCCCAACGGAGCTCTCCGCAGCATGACTCCCAACCCTCTTCACTTCCTCCTCCCCACCACCATCCAGCTCCACTTTCCGTACGGGGGCTATTCTGCAGCTCTTAGTACGCGGCATAGTCTGTTCCGTGTGTCAGACCATAGAACGTCGGAATGCGATATCAGTCAAATGCATTTATTGCTCTCGCTAGTGCCACTTTCGATCGTGCTCTGGCCTGCGAACCACTCGTGAGTGGAGTGACACATATACTGCCCCTTGCTTTGTGAGTCTGCCACCGTCTGTACTTGCTACACAGCCGCCAACCACCCCACGCATCACTCAAATTTTCTGAGCGGGGCTAACATAATAAGAAAGAATCGTGAGCGAGATCATGGTGGAGGCTTGGCGTTCATTTTACAAAACACAGTGCGGTATCGTCTTGTCGATATTGACCGCAGGGATACTACCCTAGAATGTCACGGCATAGCTATCTAGTGAAGCGGTGTCGCGCTCGAAATATTTAATATATACTTTCCCCGGTTACTAATTGCCTAGTTGGACACCGTCCTGATATGGGTGCGCTACTCAGAGGCAAATACCGTTTGGTTTTGGGCGACTTTAACACGCATCACGATCTTTGGCATTCCTACCTCTCAAATGATCGTCGAGGAATGGATCTGGCGTAACAGATAGATGATTCGACATTCTGCACTGAACTATGAAGCCTCTACCAGGATTTAGGGGAACTACCACAGCATTGACAGGTCTCCCGACTTTGCTTCCATGGACCACCGCATCTTTGTTAACTTTAAAAAAGCTAGCTGGACCGGCTTCACGGAATTTACCGAGTACGCCTTCAGTGCTATCCCCACTCCCACTAACGTTACCCCCGGCCAGCTTCATCCCGGCTGGCCGAATTGCACTGAAGTGGCTGTTTTAGCGACAAGGCCCGAAGCACTACGCCTAGCTGATCCCTGAGCTCCCCGCGTTAGGGAACTCAATGCGGAGATTTGGCAAAAAGTAAGGCTCCACAAGTGGAACAAGTGGGTGGAACACCGGGAAGTGGAACGTCCAACCTATTTATGACTTACATGAAATTCTGTGCAAAGGTAGCTTTTTGCTTGGATTAGCAGGAACACAACTATTCTCTCCAAGAAGTGGACCATTAGCTAGATTCGCTGCGTCATGTTATTTTTCTGTGGACGGTCTACTTCGAGGCACGCATACTGACATATAATAATAAAAAACTTAAAATTTTATATTAGAGGACGCCTTAAACGCGATTTCTATCATTCTTTGCAAAGCCGATTAGAAAAAAAATTAACAAAATTTAGAAATCCACAACAACGTGTGGATATGTCTGCTGGTATGTATATTTAAATTTTTTTTCTTGTAAATTTTGTATAAATATAATATTACATGCATATCTTCATGGAAATGCCAATGGAAATTTATCTCATCAATCAAAGAAATATATTATTTTTTCAATTCCATAATAAAATCGATCAGAAATATAACACCGTTACCAATGAATAACCCCGTAGCAATGAAATATGCAAGTCGACCATCGTTATCATCTGGTAATGTGGCAACAGTCAATCCACCACAGACGAGAAAAAGTATGGCTCCAACGATAAGATAGACGATGACTTCTTTGAATTCAGCAAATTCACCTGCAATAAGAGATGAAGATATAAACATTTCAGAATTTCAGTTGGAAAATTTCCATTCTCCTTCATCACTTACGTGCCACCAATACCGCCGTTATAATGGTGAAACCAAATATTGTGCCACAAATGATCATCACGCGTGTTGCATAGTTGCTTAGGACATACCATAATATCAATAGTACGACACATATTACCTGGCGGTATTAAAATATTAAAAATTTGGCATTTTTTATTTTTAATTATTATTTATTCAAGTTCGTTTGCGAAATCAAATTAGATTTTTCTTTTGCTTTCCTATTTTTCAACTTTGGTAACCTCCAAATATTTACTTACCAATTCCACAATTCTAAATATTGTTTTAAGTTCCATTGTAATTAGAGCTTTATTTCAAATATCCAATTGGTGAAATATAAAATAGATTTTTCAAAAATTATTTATATTAAAATATAATATATATAGCAAAACTTCAAAATATATTTCAATGTCATTCAACAAAATATAGTGTTGTATATTGCTCTTACTTAATAAAATAATAAAAAAATTATAATTTCGAAAATTACAAAGTAAAATTAAATAAAATGAAATAAAATTAATAAAAAAAAATGAAATAAAGTAAAACATAATATATAAAAAAAAAATTAAAATATAATAAAAATTAAATTAAATTAAATTAAAATATAAAATGCATAATATTGAATAAAAATAAGAATAAAAAAAGAAAAAGAAGAAAAAACGGCTTTGTTCGGACATGTAACCTTTCATGAACATATCTTTCATGAACATATCAAATTTATTGCAAATTGCAAAATCCGATTGCGATGATTTTCAGTGTCCACAAAAGATTGAATTTACGTCTGAAGGATACCAAATTTCCCACTCTTAGATGCTTTTGCGGCGATTTCTTACCCAAAATCTCATATTTGAACAAATCAGTTGTATGAGGTCTATATGATACAGTATTCCAATTACGCTGATTTTCAGTACCAATATTTATTATAATTTACCTGAAATTTCACGATCTTAGGTACTTTGTTAACAGATTTATTACCCAAAACCATACGCTATAGTCCGACAAATGATCGTGTAAACGTATAAGTACACCTTCCTACCAAGTTTGGTTGAAATATCTCTAAGCCTGCGTGACTAGTTTGCGTTCAAACAGGTGGATGGAGAGACGAACAGACAGACATGGCTACTGAACTCAGCTTGGCATTCTGATACGATCGGTATAAATTTCAGGGGGTCCATCTCTTCTCCTTCTGACACTAACATACTTCGGGACAAAATTAATATAACTGGTGACCCATTTCGAGGTTCCCCACTTTTGTAAAGAAAAAAACAAAGAAAATTCAAATTTAATCGGGGTAATTATTATCATTCGAAAGAACATTCTTTGGCATTTATTTTTAGAAGATTATCTCTTTCAAATGTTGGCCGCGGCTCCGTTTCAAATGGTCCATCCGTTGAGTCCATTTTCGATTACTCGTTCGAGCATTTCGACTGGTAACTGGCGAATGATACGCGCGATTTTTTGCTCCAAGGCCTGAATCGAAGCGGGATTGTCCGCATAGACCTTAGACTTTACATATTCCCACAGAAAAAAGTATAACGGTGTGATATCAAACGATCTGGGTGGCCAATCGGCCGGCCAGAAACGTGTAATTATCTCCTCACCAAAGTTTTCTCTCAATAAATCCATTGATTGATGAGATGTGTGGGAAGGGGCGCCGTCTTCTTGAAACCAAATGTCGCGGAGATCAAGAGCATCAATTTCAAAGATCAAATAATCGGTTATCATGGCGCGATAATGGTCGCCATTAAGTTTTGAAGAAATATGGACCGATGATTCCACCGGCCTACAAACCACACCAAACCGTTGTATTTTCTGGATGAAATGGCAGCTCTTGAATTTCTTCAGGTTGCTCTTCGTCCCAAACAACGCAATTTTGCTTGTTTACATACCTAATGAGTCAGAAATGGGCCTCATCGCTGAAAAAAAAAATATGGCTCGAAAACGTCGGAACCTCTTGGAACTTTTCAAGAGTACATAGAGCGAAGCGATGTCGCTTGGGAAGGTCGAGTGGCTTCAATTGTTGTACAAGCTGTATTTCGTATGCTTCCCATTTAGGATCTCGACGTAAAATGCGCCAATTCGTTCCATACGCCAATCTGAGTTACTGCGAACGGCGTTGAATTGACTCTCCACGGTCTTCGTGTACACCGTCAGCTTCGGCCGCTATATTTTCTTCACTGCGTTCTGGACGTGATCGATTCGGTGGAATATTATCCAATAATGAATGCTGTGTCTCAAGATGGGTGGTGATGTTGCGGATAGTACGCTCAGTAGGCTGATTATGTTGAACATAAGTTGAGCGAAGCGTTCGAAACACATCCTTTACAGAACACGAATTTTCGCAATAAAATTGAATGATTTGTAAACATTGTTCAGAAGTAAATCTTTCCATTATGAAGTGCCAAACAATACTGAACACACATAACGTGACAACTTAACACGACTCACGCGTGATCTGTCAAAAAAGGCTATTGAAAATAGGACCTCTACTTGGATCACTCTTTATTAACGAAGCAACCGAATAGTGTTTAACAACACTACAACTGTGCGACAATTGACATACCATAAATTCACGAATAAATATTTTTCCACTTCTGATTTAAACGAAACACAAAGGATTTCGGAGCTAAGAAAATCTTTTAATTTAGTAAAACTAAAAACGCAATGGAATTTAAAACAATACTTCGCATTGTCGAACTGGTGAGTAAATATATTTTTAGCAAATAAATTTTCTGAATAAAATTAAACGATTTATAACTATGCAAGAAACATAAATAATTTTGAACTTTCCAGGCAATATGCATTGTTCTCTTAGTACTGTGGTTTGCGTTGGCGACATATGCGTCCAGGGTGATGTTAATTTGTGGTTCAATATTCGGTTTTACCGTTATATCTTCGGTACTTCTGGCACGTGAGTGTGGTGTGGTCAATCATTTACATTTCTTTAACCCTTTCACTGCTTACAGGCGAATTCTTTGATTTCAATGATACCTTAATCTATCTATTGATTGGTGCCATTTTGTTTTTCATCTGTGGTGGTGTAACTATAGCCACATTACCACAAGCTAGTGATGGAAAGTTTTCATATTTTATTGCAACGGGCCTTTTCATTGGCAATGGTGTAATTTTTCTGATTGATTTTATTATGGAATTCAGAGGTAATGGTCAGCCTAGCGAATAGAAGACTTTCGTTTGGCGTTAAGTGATTTCAATTGTTTGAAATTTAAATGAGGAGATTTAATTTCATGATTATTTTGTGGCGATTTTTTATCAGTTTGTAATTTTTATTAAAATTTTTGTTGTTTCTATGATGTTTTATTAATTATATTTTTTACTATAAAAATTTATGATTAAAATATTGCTTAAAATTATATTAGTTTGTGTTTTTGAGATTTCAAGCATTTTTTCAGCTCAGCGCTATTATGAAGTTCAAGTTTCTTCAAACTTTTATAAAATAGTGTCATAATATAACCCTAGGTAGAGCTTCTTTAGAATAACTTATTGTTGTTGTAACTACAGAAAAGTTCTCCAGGGAATATTTCGGGAGTGACAGTCCTTGGTCGGATAAAAATCCAGGCCGTTTCGGTATAAATACCCGACTGTCGCTGGAACTATTGGATTTTAGTCGCCTCTTGCGACTCTGGACCTCTTTGGACTTACGATTTAAGGCAGTTACATAAGTTGAGACGAGAAGCCACTCTGATTCTGGAAGAGTTTTCTGAAGAAATGCAAGCTGATGTTGAAATTTCAAATCTTGCATCTAAAAAATCTTTTCTTACTCCACAGAAGTAAGTACCCTACTATAGAATTGAAGAGCACCCGGTCGTTTTGAAGTGCAAGTATAATTTTTTCGTAAACTTAAAGTAATTCTTTGAGCCGACGCAGTCTCTATCAGTCAGAAAATCAAAGTTTAAGAAAGAATTTTCGGAAATATTTAATTTTATTTCTCCACCAGCCTGTAGCTTCCCATCTCATCTAGACCAGTTGATTTCTGTGCCTTCATTTAGTGAGTTGATCTTAAAGGATGGACCTTCCATCTCTATATGGGTCATGCAAATTTGATTATTTGTTCTCTACTATGGAAAATCGTCTAGCTACAATCCATACCAAACCAATATTTTCTTTAACAAATCTCTTTCATAGTTTACGAGAAAGACATGACTTGTTCAGATATTATTTCTAAGAATGCGCTTATGAATCTGAAAATTTTAAAAACAGGCTTGACATGACAACTTTCTTCGCACATCAGTTGGCCGCTAGAGAAATGATAGATTTTCGAAATTTCAGCTGATGTGCTGGTACGATAAGGAGTTTCTTACTACAATAGCGAAAAAAAGACTGTCTACCACATCGCGCTCGTGGTCGGTTAGATACCTTAGAAAAGAAAAGGAAGTAAAATGCATATGAAGACAAAAAAAGGCGAGAGATCTTGATAATGTGGCTAGCAGGGATAGCGCTCGAAAATTATACTAAAAGGTGCAGTGACTTACAGAGCCAGAGAGAGTCTTTTAGGACTCGAAGGAGTAATCCAACGACTGGTGCACTTTTCTAATGAAAATTTTTTATTATTAAGCTTTTGTTCTTATTTGTAGGGCAATTATTGGATTTCAATTCAACCTACTTAGCCTACTTAGCGCCATTTGGTTTCTCGTTTGTGTCGACTAAACTGTTGCCACATTTACCCGATTATGTTGATGCCAGATTTGCAGATTCATTGCGAAGGGTGTAATATCCATTTCATTGTGGAATTAAGAGATTAAATTGCAGCTATCTAGTATCTCACTTAGGCTAAATCTGTATGCCTTATGACGTGTATGATCTAGAGTGCTAGGGATAGTAGCCAGATTGCTCTGAAGCAAATATTTCTAAATTTAAGAATATTTTATACTAAGCAAATGTAATGATAGAATCACGAAGTACAAATCAATATGTGTCATATAGTTGAAAAAAAATTGAAAAGTTTTGCTTAGACTGAGTTTACACACGAATACTTCTGTCGAAGCGACACTTAGTTTGTAGGGGAGAGGGCGACGACGAAGAGAGCAGCGTACCGACACTGTTGTGCTCGGTTGACACGCTTTGTTATCTTATTCGTTTGTGTAGATTTTGACATTCCCTTACATTTTTATTTCACAGTCATTGTAGCTGTTTCAAATTTTAAACGAATAAATGTGGTAAGTATGGAAATTGGAATTTTTTTTAAGAATGAAGAAAATGAAATGCCAAAAAATTGTTCAGACAGAGTCTCTCCGTATGAACATGGCTGGCAACAGCAAAAGAGAAATTGACGAAAAAAGCGACAAACATATTCGTGTGTAAACTCAGTCTTAATATAAATTATACATATATTTTAATTTTGATTGCTTAGGCTTAAAAATCAAAAAATTTAAAATATTCAACAAAAAAATTAAAAAAAATTAGACACTTTTGGTTATATTTATTAATCATTTCATAATAACTCTGATTAAACTCATTTATTATATTCTTTTATATCAAACAAAATTTTCATTAAATATTTTCATTAAGTGTAGTTCCTAAGTATTCTATACTCTTCTTTATCTAAAAATTCTCAGTCAGAGTTCACACTCATTCGGAGCACAAAGTTACGATTTTCAAGCGCATATAAATCTATGAAGACCTTTCGTTGTAATAAAAACTCAAATAACAGATTTTTAAGTTTCTTTCACACAAACGCATTCAATCATTATTGAGATCTGACTTACCTTTTTTGAATATTTACAGCTTCAACTTATCTTGATATAAGAATTTTTCATATTATAACGCCAAAATGTAGGCAACGTTTCACAAAGTAGCGCCAAAATATAGGCAATAACAACCAATGTAAAACAAAACACTCATTCTACGTGAGAAGGTTTATACCGTTACGAATTAAAATATGAAAGAAAAATCATATATTTTATTACTTATATTGAATATATGTATGTAAATAAAACAAACAGAAACCTGCTGCATCTTTTATTTTTAAAATGTTTCCCTATTTTAAATCGTATTTATTATTATAGCTTAAAAATAGAAAATAAAACTAATATCACATGAAGTATACATTTCCAGTCCACCAACCAGTGCATCCATATTAATATCGATTTAAATCGTAAGTATTTTTTGGTATATCCTTAATGACTGGCACTTCCCGGCGTCTACAATGTAAATGAAAATGGGAAAATATAAATTAAGTTAAATTAAATTAGATAAAAAACTAAATAATATAAAACGAAGTGAAATAAAATAAAACTAAATAATATAAAAAATCAAATTAAATTCAACCAAATGAAATAAATTAATGTGAAAAACAAATTAAATTAAAAATTAATTGAAATAAGAAAAGTAAAAAGATTTAAATAAAGTAAAATAGGATGAATTTTAAAATAAAACTATATTAAATTAATATTAAATAAAATAAAATAAATTTAAATATTACAAAATTTTATAAAATTAAATTTTACTAAACGAAATTCAGTTAATTAAAAAAATATATAATTAAATTAAAAAATTAAAAAATCTAAGAAAAATCAACTAAAAACTAAAGCTCCATTAAATATAATAAAAAATATGTAAAAAAAAGTAATTGATTAAAATTAAATTAAATTAATTATATTAAATTAAATTAAACTAAGTAACTTAAATAAATTTAAATAAAAAAACCTATATAATACAAAATTAAATTGAAATAAATAAATAAATATAAAATGAATTGTATTGAAATAAAAAAGTAAAATAAATAGAAATAAAAAAATAAAATAATAATAATAAGTGAGGTAAAATAACATTTAATTAGGTAGATAAAGTAAAATAAAGTAAAAAAATCAAATGAAATAAAATATAAAATAAAATTAAAATAAAATAAATTAAATTTAAAAAAATAAAAAAAATAAAAATTATATAAAACAAAATAATATATATTAAAACAATATAAAATAAAATAAAATATCATTTAAAGATTATAAAACAATATAATAAAATTAAATTATATTAAAGGAAGTTCAATTAAATAAAATTAAAAAAATTTAATAAAAAAATTAAATAAAATCAACTAAATGAAAAATATTAGGTAAAAAAATTTAATTTAATTAAATTAAATAGAATTAAATATAATAATATAAATAAATTTCACTATCTAAACTAAATTAGTATTAAACAAATTAAAGTAAAAATAATGAAAAGAAAAAGTAATATGAAAAAGAATTAAATTATATAATAAATAAATAAATTAATTAAAATTAAAAAAATGAAGTAAAATAATAGAAAAACAAGAAAGAAAGGCTGTCTTTGGCCACATCAAAGTGTCTGTACATTTCTTGAACATATCAAATTTATTGCAAATTGCAAAATTCGATTTCGATTATTTTCAGTGTCAATATAAACTTGAATCCTCAACTGAAGCGTACCAAATTTCACTTCATATCGGAGCAAATCTGTTGTATGGAGGCTGGATCAAGTTATAGTTATACGATTTTGATGATTTTCAGAACCAATATGCAGTTCATTGTATTGTATGTTATGTATTTTTTGACGGATTTATTACTCAAAATTTGAAATCTTGAAAATAGGTGCATTTTCCTACCAACTAGAGCTCAAGATTGTGCTCAAGCATTTTCGAGCAGTGCGTGCGTTTGAGCAACGAGCACTCGCACATTTGCTTATTGCTCATTACCAGAAACGTTTCGAGCACGAGAACGAATATTTCGAGTATTTTGACAAAGCCTTGACTTTTTTCTCAGAATTTTTTCATTCAATAAATTGAAATTTATTTATGCAAAGTGTAAAAATGTTTGAAACGCATGCTTCAAAAAGCAATTGAAGGGAAAAAATACAGTTTAAGAAAAAACTTGTTGAGCTTGATGACCAGCTTTCGGTCACTGGAAAATCAACCATCCAGATGGGTATGCTAAGTTTAGACGTGGTGAAGTTAAGAACCGAAGACGGTGAACGCGGTGGACGCCCAAAAGAGGTCGTTATCGACGAAAACATAAAAAAAATCTACAAAATGATTTTGAATTACCACAAATTGAAATTGAATGAAATAGCAAGAAATATAAAGATATCAACTGAGCGTATACCTCATATCATTTACGAATATTTGGTTATGTGAAAGCTATGTGATAAGTGGGGGCCGCCCGAGCTCACTTTTGACTAAACACAACGACGAGTTGATGATTCGGAGCAGTTTTTGGAGATGTTGAAGCGTAATAAACCCAAGTTTTTGCGTCGATATGTGACAATGGATGAAACATAGCTCTATCATTTCATTCCGAAGTCCAACCTACAATCATCCAAGTGGACTATACGCGATTAACCCACTCCAAAAAGCGTGGAAAAACGCAACAGTCCGCTGGCAAAGTTATGGCGTCTGTATTTTTTGATGCGTATGAAATAATTTTCATTGACTACCTTGAAAAAGGTAGGACTATCAACAGCGAATATTACATAGCGTTATAGGACCGTTTGAAGCATGAAATCACCAAGACAATGCCCAGTATCCCAAGTCAGTGAAATCGATGGCAAAAATCCATGAATTTGGGTTCTAATTGCTTCCGCATCCAACGTATTCTCCATCAACTATTTTCTTTTCTCAGATCTCAAAAGAATGCTCAGTGGGAAGAAATTTTCGTCGAATATGGAGATGATCGCCAAAACTGACGCCTATTTTGAAGCAAATCACAAATCGTACTACAAAAATGGTATCGAAAAGTTGGAGGGTCACTATAATCAGTGAGTCACCATTGATGGGAACAAACAAAATAGATTTTTTTTTCTGCTGAGCGATTGAGCAATGAGCGAGTAACGAGCGAGCATTAAGCTGCTCGCATTGCTCGATACCCGGGTATCTGCAGCTCTACTACCAAGTTTGGTTGAAATATCGCAAAAATGGATATATTAGATTGCGTTTAAATAGACGTGTAGACAGCAGATGGATAGATGGATATGACTAAATCAACTCAGCTCGTGATTCTAATGCGATTGGTATAAATTTTGGTGAGTCAATATCTTCTGCTTCAAAATTATATATAACATTTCATGTAACTGAAAGGTACAAAAATAAAATAGCATAAAATAAGCTTAAATAAAACAATAAAAATAAAGTAAAATAAATGAAATAAAAATAAAAATTAAAAAAATTTTAAATGAATTAAAGTGAAATAAGTAAATTAAAATAAGTTTAAAAAAATTATTTAAGTTAAATAAGATTAAAATAAACAAACCAAAATTAAAATAAAAATAAAAATAAAATAAAATTATATAAATTTTTTTTTAATTAAATTAATTAAATTTAAATTAAGTTAAATTAAACTAAATAACAAAATACAACAATATTGTATGTTAAGCTATTATTAAGTTTTCAATTTACAAGTCGAAAACATAACAAACAAAACAAAGAATGATGAACGAAAACAAAAGCACTTCATGAATGGACAAGGATGAAGTGGGCAAAGTTTAATAAAAAGCAGAACAAACCTTGAAAATGAAATGCGCGTATTTTTAATATTTTTTTAATTTTTATTCTTTTCCAGAATATAAGGTTTTTATATATAATTCATTCAATAAACAGACTTCATACTACTACTTAAACCTTTGCAGCGGCGCTGTTACCAATTTCCTGAGACACATACATAAGCCTGTATTACCTGTATTAGCTTCCATTAGAAAATTTAAAGAAAAAACAGTTATTTTTGTGTGTTTAAATATATGTATATATAAAACATTTAATTCTAATAAGACAAGGACAAAATGCGGTAAAAATACATGTACACAAGTATATCAACTACATGTACATATGTACGGTATATATGTATATTTGTATATATCTTTTTTTTTTAAATGAGAATTTTCACAAAATACAAGTATCTAAATATGTATGTATGCATGTAAATTTCGAGTACATTTTTTGCGTGCTTTTTAAGAGTTTATGCGTTTGTATGTGATTTAAAATATGTGTGGATTTGCGTGTGTTGGTGTGGATTTTCCCAATGGATACATACGAGCAACATATATAACTGTATTTTATTCAAAACTTTTAGCTTTTTTTTTGTTTTTTTTTTTTCATTTACGTTCTGCAAATAGAGAGTGTGTCCAATAGGAAAACGGCACCATTGATGATCATCAATGAACCAGCAGCGAGTGCATTGCGTTTGCGCTCCTTGTAGAGGAAATTCGAATTATCATGCCATTCATCGATGATCAAAGCGCCGGAAATGACAAAGAGCACGCAGCCAATGATCGAGATGAGTGCGTTGAGGCGTTTCTCCACAATTGAGTTCAATACGTGGCCTGGAATTGATTGGGAAATAAAAAAATTTAAGAAAAAATAAAATTTTGGCAAGTAATATTGAGTAATAAAGTAGTGTTTTGAGTAAAAAAAATTTTCAATTTTTTTTTTCGTTCAAAAATTGTTTAATCCAATTCTGTGCTAAAAAAAAAAGAAATTCACTCACCAACTAACAGCACACCGCAAATGATAGTGAAACCGCCGAGGGTACCGCAAACAATCAGCGGTCTAGACGATAACGCGCCAGAGGTCTCCCAAAGCACAATGCAGGCGATGGCAATGCCCTAAAAAAGTGAGCAAAAACCAATGCCATTAATACATATGTATGTATATAAATATAAATAATTATAATTTAAGCGCTGTATGTATGTATAATTAATTAAAAGAAGAAAAAAAACATATAATTTGTGGTATATATGTATGTATGTATATATATTTTATTTCATATTTATCGCTGCTTGTGCACATCTTCTACATAAATTTACCGTAACATATATTTATATATTAAATAATAATTATATTATTGATAAATACAAATATTATATATTTCTTGATTATATTTTACTGCTTTTTATATATTATTATAATATATATTTATATATATTTATTTATTATGTACATATTTTTCATGCCTCATATAAGCGTGATCCTTAACTTTGTAAAATAACAACTGCATCAGCTAAAAATATGAAAGCATTTATTATCATCAATCCGCCAGCACCCTTTATGGCATTACGATCCGGTGGTTGTAAAAATGCCTTCGTCCAACGATCGACAACAATCGCGCCTGAGGCGATAAACAAAATGAATGCGCCAATGCTGAAGAGACAATCGATACGCTTATCGATAACGCCGCCGAGTAGATGGCCTGAAAGTGAACGAGAGCGAACGAGAGAGTAAGAGAGGGAGGGGGGAGAGACAGAGAGAGAGAGAAAGGAAGAAAGTGAGTGATAAGCGCGTAGGAAGGAGGTGAAGTGGACGGTCGATACAGTTCGGGTAAAATAAAAGCAAGCAAAGTTAGTTGGTTGAGAGGCATAAAAGATAAAAAAAAATTATTTTATTATATTTTGCCAAATAAAGGGGTTTCCAATAGGGATGATATGATTTCTAAGCGTCGTTTTGGTCATTTTTAATAAGTCATGATCTGACATTTTTTTTCATTGTATTCAGTAATGTTGACAATTTCATCCATGGACCACCATAAACGTAGTGTATTTGCTGATTTCGCTTTGGAACAACTTGAAAACGATAATGATTTCCTTAAGAAAATCATCTTCTCCGATGAAGCTCACTTTCATCTGAGTGCTGCGGCAAAAAAAAACAAAACTATGGATTCTGGTGCGAAGAAAATCCACAAATTGTTCATGAACAACCATTACACTCACCTAAATTGACAGTTTGGTGTGGTTTTTGGTCTGGTGGAATCATCGGTCCGTCCTTCTTTCGAAATGCAGCTGTTAGCACCGTTACTGTCAATGGAGAGCGGTATAGATCGATGATAACCAACTTTTTATAGTCACAATCAGAAGAATTTGATCTTAACAACATCTGGTTCCGACAAGACGGGGCTACGTGTCACACAGCATGTGCAACAACCGAATTATCAACAGAAAGGTTTGGAACTTCGATTATTTCAAGATATTGTGACATTGAATGGCCTCCAAGAAGTTGTGATTTAACACCATTTGTCTACTTTTTGTGAGATTATTTGAAGTTATTGGTATTTAACAATAAACTAGAATCTCATCAAGCTTTAAAAGTCAATATTGAACGTGCTATTCATGACTTACGACTTGATTTAGTGGAAAAAGTGCTCAAAAATTAGGTTCATCGAATTCGTCCCTGCAAAAGAAGTCGCGGAGGCCATTTGAATGATGTTATATTCAGAACTTCATTGTATCGATTGTACTTCGCATTAAATAAAAAGCATTTGTATTTCCTTAACAATTGGTGTGTTTTTTTTTTCATTAAAGAAATCATATCACTCTTATTGGATAACCCTATACATATATACATTCATCTATATATATACAATGTATGTAATTCATATTACATGCCATTATATGTGACTAAAACATTTGTTTGGCATTAGCAAATGATAAATTAGTACAAATTCGGCATGTTCAGATTTTTTTTTTTCATTACTTCAATAATTACCGATAAATAAAGTGCTGCATATAATCAGATAACCTGTTAGGGTGCCGCATACCAACATCGCTTGGCTCGTGTATGAATGATCGGACATTGTTTCAATCATCACTACAGTGCATATAATGAAGGCCTAGAAATTGTGAGGAGGAGAAATTGTCAAAATATTGTACTGAGTGAATAAGTATTACAATAATAAATACATACATACCAGATATGTGCAGAGAGTATTAAGAGTAACTTTGAAGTAATTCACACAATTCACGACAGAATTAGGATAGAGAAGAACAATACAGGTAGATACGAGTACATAAGGACAAGACGACAGTTAGAAATATTAGTATAAAAAAATCTCCTTAAAAGAGTGCGTGTCACCGCTCATGTATTGACTTGCAGCAAATGAGCATCTTAATAAATCAGCTTAACTAATTGGCCGTGCAGATGGCATAATTGTAGAAGTTTTTGAAAACTATTACCATGGTGATGGAGAAGGCTCTAAGAATCATACTTACATTGACGACTTTAGCAAACTATGAAGTAGAAAATGCACGATCACAGCATAGGAACCTCCAAGCTGAACGGAGTACAACTCCAAGTACTTATTTCGTAGAAGTTCTGTATAGCAAACTCAAAGTATAAGAGAGACGCTACTCATACGCATGTAAGAAGATATTAGGTTCTTGAATGATACCTACCGTCTAATGTAAGGTAAGGTTAAGAGGACGGTGGCCAAAAACTCCGAACATCGAAAGCTATTAGAAAGCATAGAGCGACCTTCTGCAAACTATATAACTATCAAAGCTAAGACTAACTCCAACAGCTGCACTCGAACGTTTAACCAACGAACTGCCAAACCGATATTGCATTAGATAACATAGCATCTAAATCCGATATAAGATTGATAAATTTAGGTGAATTATATTTCAAAATTTTCAGACATAAACCAAGGGAAGAGCAGACGAAATAGACTGTATAATGCCGTACTTTGTCTGAAAGCGAAGTTTTTGGGTTACCTTAAGAGATTGGGGATGGCGCAGAAACATACAGTCTTTCGGGGTTCGTCCGCAGCAACTCAGACTGACGTATGGAAAGACTTGGCGCATTTTACGTCGAGGTCTTAAATTGAAAGCGTACAAAATGCAGCTTGTGCAAGAACTGAAACCGCTCGATCTTCTCAAGCGATATCGCTTCGTTCTATGGGCTCTTGAAAAGTTCCAAGAAGATCCGAAGTATTCGAGCCAAATTTTGTTTACCGATGAGACCCATTTCTGGCTCAATGGCTATGTAAACAAGCAAAATTGCCGCATTTGGGACGAAGATCAAACTGAAGAGATTCAAAAGCTGCCATTTCATTCAGAAAATACAACGGTTTGGTGTGGTTTGTGGGCTGCTGGAATCATCGGTACATATTTCTTTAGATATGATGCCGGGGAGAACGTAACCGTCAATGGGGACCATTATCGCGCCAAGATAACCGACTATTTGATGCCCAAAATTGGAGCACGCGATATCAGGTTTCAACTAGATGGCGCCACTTCCCACATATCGCATCAATGAATGAATTTATTAAGAGAACATTTCGGTCAGCAGCTAATTTCACGTTTTGGGCCGGTCGATTGGCCACCAAGATCGTGTGATATCACACGGTCAGACTTTCTCCTATGGGGATATGTAAAGTCTAAAGTCTACGCCGACAATCCCGCTGCGATTCAAGCCTTGGAGCAAAACATCGCGCGCGTCATTCGCCAGTTACCAGTCGAAATGCTCGAACGAGTCATCGAAATTTGGACTCAACGGATGGATCGTCTGAGACGTAGCCGTGACTAAAATTTGAAAGAGATATTCTTAAAAAAATAGGTGCCAAAAAATTTTATTTCGAACGATTATAAACATTTCCCATTAAATTTGAATTTTCTGTGTATTTTTTGTTTGTTTAGAAAAGTAGGGAACCTCGAAATTTATTAGTAGTTTATATAAATTTATTATATTTATATTTATATTATATTTATATGAATATTTACATATTTTTGGCAGAAAAAAATTACTTGTAAAATTATAAGTTATATCCAGCGATAAAACAACAATTGCTAACCCAAACAATAACAAAATAATTCAGGGAACGTGATTTGCCTGCGTAATATAATACTACCCTAGAAACATATATATGCACATATGTATGTAATGTAAAAAATATAAGCTCTGACTAATAAAAATTAAAATTCCATACACATACATATACAGGTGCTGCTGCGAAACAGTTTTTCATATTGATTTATAATTTCAATTTTTTTTCCAATACAAAAATACTCATAGTTTATTACTCAGCGACGCTGAATAAAATTCAATTACACAAATTTATTATGAACTTGAAAAGCATTTGCTATTATTGAATACATTATCAAAATTCAAGTGCGAATTTGTTTATTGAAGGTCATATGCAAATATACAGTGCTGAATTGAGTATGAGAAACTTTAAGCTAAAAAATTAGGGTATCAAATGACATGGAAGTTTTTTGGTTAGCAAAATATTAAAAATTGATAAAAATTATATATATTTTCTAACATGTAAACTTATATGAAATAGAACTGACTGTTTTTTATTTTTTTATTATTTTATAATAATTGCGAAATTTCTCTTCTTCACTACACACCGAAATTACCAATCTTCTTTTGCAATTCTTTTAAGTTTTCAAATATTCAAATCAATATGAATTCATTTATTTATCATGTCTACTTGTTATCTAATTAAAGCTATGACACTTAAACGTTAACATTACATCATTCTGTATATTAAAGTTATTATTGTAACCGTGCCAAAGTGCCTGTGTTAATGCTACGCGCTCTCGCTGAAAATGACAGCGATCAATCAAAATTCAAATTAGCGGTTCATTGAAGCATAGAATTTTAGCAATGATAAAATTTTCTTTTTTTTTTGCGTTTCATGCTTGATTTAATGCAATTTGATACTTGTTTAGAAGTATTTCAAGTGCATGCAATTGCAATAAAGACCGTATAATAATGTACTTTGAAGTAAAAGTGCTTTGTTCATTATGCAAAATTTGTAAAATTATTTTCCATCCAAAAAGTAAATGAACGAAAAATTGCAAAGTAAAAAGTTGCCAAATTGTATATATGAATTTTTGTTTACTTAAAATTTTGCAGACAAATTCTTGGCGTCGCATTTTGCGTAAATAATGATATTACAACTGCGTCATAAAAAAATGAAAAAAAAAATAAATGAAAAGAAACCGCTAACTAAACTGCTGACTTGCGTTTATGAGAAATTTACAATAGTAATGATATTATAAGATGGGGATGGGGCCATGTGTAGAAGTTCACGCTTCACGCGAAACGATCCTTTTACATATGGCTCAAACAGCTCACGACTTCCGGGTTGAGACAAAGTATCCTCTGGGTAGCCAACAAACATCCGTTTGCAGACGAGCTAACGTGAGAAGGCGAACCCCTTGCGGTTGTGCGTAGGGTTTGGAACCCACCACATAAACACTATACTCCAATGAAAAATCAACAAATGCCTCGTTTAAAGGATCACTATTTGAGGGCATGCACCCGGACGAAAAATGTCCGTTCCCTTAATTAGGAAGATGCCGCTGCCCAGCTGGTTGATGTCTTCGTAGGACTAAAGTCTGACATCACCGCCGTCCAAGAGATGCGATGGACGGGACAAGGAGGGAGGAAGATGGGTCCTTGTGAAATCTATTACAGATATGGAACTGTCTCTTTGGCGTAGGCCAAAGGCTTACGCGATTATAGCCACATCAGCTGATCTTAACAACATTCCAACAAGACGGGGCTGCGTGTCACACAGCACATGCAACAACCGAATTATAGCGAGAAAGGTTTGGATATTCGATTATTTCAAGAAATTGTGACATTGAATGGCCGCCAAGAAGTTGTGATTTAACACCATTAGACTACTTCTTGTGGGGTTATTTGACGTCATTCGTCTTTAGCAATGAACCACACTCTCTTCAAGCTTTAAAAGTAAATATTGAACGTGCTATTCATGACTTACGACTTGATTTAGTGGAAAAAGTGCTCAAAAATTGGGTTCACCGAATTCGTCCCTGCAAAAGAAGTCGCGGAGGCCATTTGAATGATGTTATATTCAGAACTTCATTGTACTTTACTTAAAATAAAAAAACATTTGAATTGCCGTAATAAAGAGTGTGCTTTTTTTAAAGAGATTATATCACTCTTATTGGAAAACCCTATATATTACCAATTAAATTTTATTTACCTAACACTAAACCATTAGAGTCAATTTCACAATAAATATATATTATATATATATATATATATATTATTCAGCGGTCATCAGTGAAAATGTTTCTCTTTTATTAAACTGTTATTACAGTTCATCGAGTGCTCAATGAATATTTATAAAGCATATGTAGGCGTGTATAAGTTCCAGATAATATTGACATATAAATATAAAAAAAAATGAAAAGGATAAAATTTTTTGCGCTTTTTTCGACATATTTATACACATTGTGATATGTATATAAATATATCACAAGTTCATCATAAATGACTTCTTCACTTAGCTACTAGTGTCATTTGCTCGATTATGTTACTAAGAAATGGGTGCGTGTAATTGACAACTTGCTGTCATTTTTTTTATTGACTGACATTAGCTGTCATAAATCAATTAAATTAAATAGCACTTAGGGTGACACTAATGGACTATTAGCAGAAATCAAAATAAACTGGCTTTGGTATGCGTCTTAGATTAAAAAATTAAGCGCCGAATTGTAGGCTACGTTTTTGGCGTGAAACAATTTTTGAATTGAAGTCTGAGGAATTTTAATTACTTATTTGATAGTAAAAAAAATGTCGGCACTTAAGCGAAAAGGAATGTAAGTAGTTATGTCATCTGCAAATATTCTCAACCATTTACGCCCCACCAGCATAGTCAATTTACCTTAATACATTTAAAAGTATATTGACAAAATAATTACTATAAAGTACTACTCATCCATTACAAATGAAAATCCGCAAAGGCTCAACTTGTCATACCAAATAAAAAACAGTTATTTATCATAATAATAATTTGTGCGCTCAAAGCTATTTAAATACTTAAATATGAATACCGAATGTACGATAACCAATCGCGCACAATACGCTGTCAAGTTAATGAAATTAAAATTTAAAAAAAAAATATTATTTAAATTAATTTCAAATATTTGCTGTATACAACTGTTTTGCAGTAGACAAGGCTGATTTAAATTTATTTTAATTGAGTGAAAAAAAGGAAATTTTAATAATAAAAAATAAAGAAAGCCAAAACATAACAAAAATAAATAAATTAAATAAAATAACCAACAGATAAAAATAATTATAAATAATCGCAAAAACATAAGGAAGTTGAAGTAAACAACTTGAGATGATTAATTAATGCTGTTTACGACTCAAATGTTATCGCAAGTGCAGCTCATTAATGAATAAGTATTATAGAATAATTCAATTAATATAAAATCTCAAAAGATTTTTCTTCTTTAATTAAGCTAATATGTGATTGAAAATCGATTTGGCTTTGTTCTTCACTTATAATCAAATAATCTTTAAGTGGCCTAGCTACTATCTATGTATCTAATTATATACATATGTATGTATGTATAAAAGTATATGTAGTATATAACAGTATATGATAGAAATAACTGAAGGCTTTAAATTGTCAAAATTATCAATTGAATGATGACAGCTGTGTTCCGTAGCTACTAATATTTGGGAACTCCAACTAGCGCATTTTTAAATCTATTTCGATGCCACTTAGTGATAAATATTTATCTAGAGATAACGCTAAATATGGCGAGACAAAATTTAGTACTTTAAAGTGCTACACGATTTATAAAAAAAAAATATTTTAGACACATTTGTTTAATGAATCGATATTTATTTAACTCACACGTTCGGGCGTAAAAGGAAATTGACACTAAATAATTTTCGCCAAAAAAAAATTAATTATTTTTGATTAATATTTGCTTTTCCTAGAAATATAACTTAAAATTAAGTAAAAAGCATTGACACGTTTTGCCCGAAACGAACTTAAGACAATAATTCTGAGAGGCGAGTTTGGGTTCGGTTAGGTTAGGGAGAAGTTGTTGATCCTAACGAGTTAAAAATCTACAAATACGCCTGATATAAATGTATGTCTACTTCCATCTCTTCTTACAATGAACTACCACCAGTGGGCATCCGAAAATATCTGAAATTTTGCGGCGTGGGAGAGTGTTGTGCTTCTCCTTGAAACTTCCTTTTGCGCTTTGCTCGGCATTAAGGAAACGGTAGGGCCCATGCGGTTAAGCTTACAGCACATAGTTTCAATTCTGAAATAAGTCGAAGCCATTGAGAGAGATATGTCAAATATCTTCCAACTATTTTAGAGCTCACTATGAATGAGCCCGCGACAGTAAAAGCCGTAATTTTCTAACTGAATAAATGTGAGCCTACTTCACGAAAATCCTAATTTTAAGAAGTGTGTCCAACACATGAAAGAGCAGCAACTCAACTTCAGCCTGAAAAACACTGCAATGTTGTGTCCCTCCATCGATGGATAATTCATGAAAGAAGACTCACACACCCACTTTTCCTTTAAGAATCGACCTACGGTCAATACCATTTTCCGACAGTGGCATTGTCTTCTCTAGCATTCGCGTGAAGGGATTGATGTGGAGAAGGAACTGCTCGGCGCCAATTTGAAGATACAGTAATCCAAGCAACCGGTGATGTATTCGAGCTACTCATGACATCAGAGCGACGTGCACCACACTTGAGCCTACCACAACAAGAGTTACTCTTTCTAGTAACTACCACTTAAGGAGAGAGCTACCATCCCTTACAGATTGCTTCCTGGCAGCAATATAATGCTTTTATTGATTTCTTCTACCTCTCCTCGATATTTGACAACTTCCTGAGAAGTGATGCAACACTAAAACAATTTTTGTAAGATAAAAATCATTTTTTTTTTTATTTTACTTTTAAGTTTTTAATTTTTTTGGTTTTGAAATTAATTTAAAAAAAATTTAATTTTATTTTTTTATGGTTTATTTCAATTTTAATTTATTAATCATTTAATTTTTTAATTTCTTTAAATTTTGATCTTATTTATTTTTTCTCTTTTGAAACCAAGAATTTTTAATTTATTTGAATGAAAATTTTTAATTTGATTTTTTTATGGTTTATTTTAATTTTGTTTAATTTATTTGTTAATTTTTCAATTTCCAAACATTTTTATCTATTTTTTTTATCTTTTGAAACCAATAAAGGTATGGATATTTTTAATTTTATTTCAAATTTTTTTTTATTTTTTGTTTTCATTAATATTTTTATTATTATTTTTATTTATCTTCCCTTAACTGTCAAACACTTTTTAGACTAGGCACAATAGTTCTGAAAAACTAAATTTTTGTTAAAAAAAAATATATTTATTTAATTTTTTATTATCTTTTTTTTTTTAATTAAATTTTAGGTTTAATTAATTGGAATGAATGTTTGTTTTTTAATTTTTATTTATTTTATTTCATTTTTTTTTGTTTATTTTTTTTTGGCTTATGTTTGTTTTAATTGATTAAATAATTAATTTTTTTATTTCTTTATAATTTTACTAATTATTAATATTTTGATGTTTTGAAACCAAGAGAGTATGGCAGTTTTTTATCTAAATATTTTCTATATTTTTTTATTATTTTTTCATATTTTTATTACTTTTTTCTATATTTCTTTATCTTAACTGTTAAGCAATCTTTAGGCTAAGCACAATAATTCTGAAAGAAAGAAAAAAGAAATAAAAAATTTTTAAAAACAAAAATAATAATTAATTTTTTGTTTTTAATATTTTTTTAAATAAAATTTTGGTTTTAATGTATTGGAATGAATTTTTTTTTAATTGTTTTTAAAATTTTTAATTTTTGTTTATGTTAGTTTTAATTGATTACTTAATAAATTTTTTATTATTTTTTATAATTTTATTAATTATTATATTTATATATATTGAAATTCTAATAATTAATTTTTTATTTTCTTATTTTTAATTTACTTACTTTACTTTACTTAAATTAAAATTTTGGGTTTAATTTATAAGAATGAGTTTTTTTTTAGCTTTTATTTCTTTTAATATATATATATTTTTTTTTTGATAGTATTAAACGATTAATTAAAAAAAAAAAATTTTTTTATAATTGTATGGCAATTTTTTTATCTCGATATTTTTCAGTTAAAATTTTTTTTCTATTTTTTTTATTTTTTTTCATACTTTTAAGGTTTTTTATATTTCCCCATACACAGTGAAGCACATTTTAAGCTAAGCCATAATACTTCTGAAAAGAGCAGAAAAAAACCTTTGTAAAAGAAAAAATCGATTTATTTAATTTGTTTTTTTTTTTTAATTCTTTGAAATAAATTATTGGTCTAATTTATTGGAATAAAAGATTTTCTTTTATTTTTATTTCTTTTATTTTTTGGTTTATGTTAATTTTAATAACTTAATTAAAATAGATTAAATAATTAATTAAAACTGAAAATATAATTTTCGTTTATTTTTTTATTATTTTTATTTTATTTTTTTATAATATTGTTTAATCAATATTTTTATCTTTTGATTATTTATTTTATCATTTATATTTTAATTATTATTTTTATGTTTTTCGCTTAACTGTTAAGCACTTTTTAAGCTAAGCAAAGAAACTTTTTGAATCTTTATTACATAGTTTAATTTTAAAATTTTAATTATAATTTTTATAAATTTTTTTCTTTTACTAAAATTTTTTTTACATGTCAAGTTAAATTATTATCGAAAATTTCTATTAATTTTTTTTTCATTTTTATTTCTTTCTCCAGAATGCTCTTATGAGCATGACGTAAACTTAATAAAATTAAGTGTGAAATCAAAGTAATAAAAGTGAAACTGCACTTGTATGTCTGCGTTACTGAATATATGTATGTATGTTTGTATAAATGTGGGTAAGTAAACCTCACACGCTTTTCGCAAAAGAAACATACACATGTGGACATATAATCATGACACATAGCAATATGCAAAATACTCATACATACTATGTGCATGTATGCATATATGTAGGCACATACATTGTTCAGCATTTTTTGAACTTGAATGTCACTCATTCTATACGTAATCATATGCACACATACATACGTTGACTAGCGCATACACGCCTTCAAAAAGAGTCATAACAGTTTTATTGCATTTCTAGTATATTTTGATTAGCAATAATTTGCAATTCGAATGCAAAAAACGCCGCTTTATTTTCTTATTGAATTACAGTTACCGATATGTATATGGTTATTATGTTTATATGTATTTAACGTATGTGTTATATTATTGTATTTGTTTGTAGGCAAGTACACTCATTATGACCTACTGAGTAAATAATTTGCATATTTTCCAAAAAAAAAAAAAAAAAAAAAATCTTCTATACAAATGATGCCGAGTATATTTGTAGACATTTGATAAACAATAAAACATATGTGGGTAAATAATGCATACATACATACATATATTTATGCTTTTCATTGTATCGGTATGTAAATATGAAAGAGTTTGCATTTACTTAGCTAAAAATAAATATTACAGTTGTTTCTAGGAAAAAAGAAATCGTGCTTTGTGACTACTGAGAGTAATACATTTTTTCTAAAGAAAACAAGTAAAACGGAAATAGCTTTTGGTATTTATCACAGAAATGTCGTTTTGTACTATATATTAGCGCTTAATGCATCCACATACGTGTATATAATATAGTAGGAAAATTAAAAAATTCAATAAAATGAGAAAAACTTTATTAATCATACCGACCGGCATCATTTTCTAACAAAACAAAACAAAAAAAAAACATGAAAAGCGTGAAATACTCAATAACTCGAGCGTGTAAAGTTAATTTGAGCGCATGCTGAATTTTAGAATACTAATCATTTCATAGGTTAGGTCATTTAGGCTAATTTTTTCATTACAATGTTTTTATAATTTTTTGTAATAATTTTAAGCACGTTAAATCAATTATTTTACTAAAAAAAAAATAATTATTTAAAAAAATATAGAAAATTTTTTACATAAAAAACACATATATAAACATGAAATGGAATACATATATATATACATATACATATTTACATACATATAGTATTTATGATCGAAAGGGCAATTTTTCTTTTAAATAAGAGTTTTTCTTTCATCTTGTCCATTTATTCATATATGTAAGTATATCTTCATAAAATTAATTTAATTTAATAAATACTTTAATGACAGTTCTTATTGTTGTTTTTAGCAGTAAAATTTCTTTCATTAATAAAAAATAAAAAAATTAAAATAAAAAACATCTTGTAGGCAGAAAAAATATTTTTTTGTTTTTAATATTACGCTTTTCATTGAAAAATTTCTTTCATCGCAATTCAACAATGTAATATGTATATACATAAGTATGTATATCAATTCAACAAATTTATAAGAATTTTTTCTGCTGAATAAATGAAAATTGTTTCTCCAAATTTTCGCTTGCTTGCAGTTTATTACTTCCTTAGTACATCATTGACTTGTGAGTTTTTGTTAAAAAATAAAAACTTTTATAGAGGCATAAAATTCACTATTTATTTAGCAGATTCACGGATCTGTTTACTGCTGTTCATACGTATATCTACATCTTAATAGCGTCACCTGCAGAACAGTGTAAAGTAAACAAGTCATGTACTATACCAGAAAAAAATTCGTATATATTTTCTTACAAATATTGTTTATAGGCTAAATGTGTTTTTTTTTTTTGAGACAAGCTTGTGCCAGTGATTCATGGCTTTTTACAACTTATTCATGATTCAGACAAAAAATTAAACTGAACTATATTTAAAATGTAATTAAAATTAGTTTATAACTACAAGTATGTATATAAGCAACATGTGAATAAGTGCGGGCTACTGTTGAAAACGTTGCCTACAATTAGGCGTTGTTTTTTGACCTGTAATTCTCAACATACTCATTTAAAACACACAATTCTTAAGAGCATATCGCTAATGTAGATTTTTGAAAACAGAAAATTTCGATAGCTATTATTTTCAAAATTCTAAACAGGCTGGAATACTCATTTTTATAATTTTGAATCACATTGATTATAAAATATATGTTTATCCTATTCGTGGTTTTGCTATATATTTTGACATCTGACGAACTTAATTGTCGAATTAAACATGTTTTGTTTTAGTTAGTTTAGTTAGTTGTTAAAAGTCAGGCATTTAGGGAAAACGATAGTTTAACAACCGCCCAAAGCATTAAAAATTTTGAAATCAATTACAAAAATGGTGATTCATACGTAGTCACGTTTCGTGCTTTGAAGGGAGATTATGGTGCACATAATCATCCAACTATCAAGCAATTGGTAAAATTAAAAAAAAAAACTTGAGGAGACTGGATCGGCTACAGATATTGTAAGGTCTGTGCATCATCGTTTTGCTCGTTCCACCTCAAATATCGCGACTGCAAGTGAAAGTGTAGGCGAAGACCAGGCGTTCTATTTCTCGACGTTCTCACGAGCTGGAACTGCCTTATGGCATATTATGGCATATTTTACACTAAGTCTTACACCTACATCCAAATAAAGTCCAGCTCACACAACTGAAGCCAGCTGACTATTCACAATGCCGTATTTATATCGATTGGGAGCTTGAAAAACAGGCAGTGGATGGAGCTTTTTAGAACAAAGTTTTCTTCAGCAACGAGGCACACTCTTCACTTGGTGGATACGTAAATAAGCAAAATTGTAGCATTTAGAACTCCGAGAATCCTCAAATAATTGAAGATGGACGATTATACCCAAAAAAAACTTACTCCCTGGTGTGTTCTTTGGTCCGGACGTGTAATTGCACCTTACTCCTTTGAAAACGATAACGGCGAGATTGTCACTGTCAATTCGGACTTTAGGGTCGTTTGGTAATGGACTTTTTCTGGTCTGCAATTGAAGAACACGGCTTGGACAAAATGTGGTCCCAACAGAATGGTGCCATTTGTCACACAACATGAGCGAATATGGCTTTATTGCGAGAGAAATTCCCCGACCGCGTAATCTCTCGCCTTGGCGAGGTCAATTGGGCACCGAGATCGTGCGAGTTGACAACGTTGGACTTTTTTTCTGAGGCTACGCAAAAGACCATGTAAACATTGCGGATAAATCTTGAATTCTTAAGCACTTGAAAACCAACATTCATCAAGTTATAACTGAGATAACGCCCAGTATGTGCCAAAAAGTGGTCGAAAATTACCTCAAACGGATCGTAGTTTGCAAAAATTCACGAGGCGGTCATTTGAATGATGTACATGTGTGTGTAATGCACAAACTTTATAATAAAAAAGGAATTTCTTGAAAAAATAATATTTTTAGTATAAGTAAGCCTATTTTTGTTAAAAAATATATAATTTTTTTAATTTTTTTAATTGAATATTTTGTTATACAAGAAAGAAAAATTGGTAGAAGTGACAGCTGTTTCGGAGATCACTACATCTCATCATCAGACTTCTTTTGCAAGGCAAAACAACCGACGGATTCTGGCATCACAGGCGAGTGCTCTACCAACTGAGCCAACGCCTGTCATGTAATCTGTTGTTGTATTATTAAATTTTTTACTAACCAACAACTAAATAAGTGCGCTAATATTTAGCCGCTATTTTTACTTAATGTTCGGTTAGCGAGTTTTTGCAATCCTGCATACATTCAGGCATTAATTTTCTGAGAAATGTATATAAGTAGGATTGCTTGTCGGGCTCGACTTATATATTTTTAATTGCATTTTATTTATGTTTATTTTGGAAGCCGCAAAATGGATAAATCTCTATATTTATATGTATATATTTTCTGTGATACTCCTCAGACACACTTAAAAACATATTATGTAGCTCTTAATTCATTTAAAATAAACTTAATAATAATATATAAAAGGTAAAATTAATTTGTGATTAAAAAAATTGATAAAGCATCAAAAAAAGGGTTTTTCCAGAAAAAAAAAATCACATAAATTCGCAAATGCAAATTACGAGCAACTAACTTGTGAATACAATGTAAATATACCAAATAATTAGCAAAAATGGATGGTAATAAAGTCACTCACTCACTTTTTATTACGAAAAAAATAAATAAATATGTACTTAAACACAAATGTGCTAAATATTTTTGCAAACTTATTTGCACAAGTGTTTGGCAGGAAAAAAAAGATTATTCAAATTACGAATTCTATACAACAATTATACTACAACAAGCTTCAATGTCAAAAAATACGTTTTTTTTTTTTGTTGCCAGCATGACATCATAAAAGAGCCGGCTGATCATAAAAAAGAAAACTTGGTGAAAGAAGAATTAAATTAAATGAAGTAGACTAATCAACTAACACAGAACAAACATTCGAGAGTAATGAAATTTAATTTCATATAATAAAAATTATTTGTGTAATCTATGTGATTTAACTGAGTGAAATTATTAAAATAAATAATGTTTTTTTTTTTTATCAAATGCAATTAACACCGCCTACACAGTAGTTAAATAGCAATAAATATTATTATTGGTTATAAAAATTAATCAGATTGTAAATTTCAGTCTCTTCCCACGCAGTTTTTAAATGCATTGCTAATTGTCTTCAACTAATTTCTATTATTTATGTCGGGGGGAAAACATATGTAAATGGGGGTGGTCTACATTTTTAAACCACCGCCGAGCAGCTGGAATATTTCCACTTTTCACGACAGAAATACTCTACGGAATATTGAAATTCCATATCAGATTTTTGAAAAAAAAACTCCATAACTTCTTTACATACTGAAACCCATGATATGTCGGTAGTAGCTCAGGGATATATTCGCCCAACACCATATTAAGTCTGCTTATTTTAGGTTTTTTCAAGGCTACAAGGTGAGTATCCAAAAACAAATTTTCATTGTTAATTCTGTATTCACTCCGTTTTTTTTGTGCGCAATGTTTAGAAATACACATTAATGCTAACCAGACACAAAAATCTTTGCTCAAAAAAAAAAAAAAAAATTATAATAAAATAAAATAGAATAAAACAAAAAAAAATCAACAACTAAAGAACACCATATGACATCATGCCACAAGCAAAGAAGAGCTTAAAAGAAACGACGCACTTAATTTGGTTGTTTTCGTTAGACCGGCTCCAGAATAATAGGCAGCCATTATGTATATGTATCCATACACATACATATATTATGTATATGGGAATATACATATATTACACAGTACTAAAGGGTGATCCAAGTAGGCGTACTTTTTTCAATAGCTTTTTTTTTTTGACAAGCTGTGTCAAGTTGTCATGTTATTTTTGTTCAGTATTTTTTGGCATTTCATCCACGAAAAACTTACGCCTGAGCAACATTTACAAGTCATTCAACTTTATTACGAAAATTCACGTTCTGTAAAGAATATGTTCCGCGCGCTTCGCTCAACTTATGGTCAACACAATCGGCCTGAGCGTACTATTCGCAACACCATCACCTATCTTGAGACCCAGCATTTATAATTGGAGAATATTCGACCGAATAGATCACGTCTAGCACACAGTCAAGAAAATATAGCGACCGTAGCTGAGAGTGTACACGAAGACCGTGGAGAGTCGATTCGGGGCCGTTCGCAACAACTCGGACTGACGTATGAACGTCGACTTGGCGCATTTTACGTCGAGATCTTAAATTGAAAGCGTACAAAATATAGCTTGTGCATGAACTGAAGCCGCCCGAACTTCCCAAGCAACATTGCTTCGCTCTAAGGGCTCTTGAAAAGTTTTAAGAAGATCCGATGTTTTTGAGCGAAATTTTGTCCAGCGATGAGGCCCGTTTCTGGCTCAATGGGTATGTAAATAAGCAAAATTGCCGCATTTGGGACGAAGAGCAACCTAAAGAAATTCAAGAGCTACCATTTCATCCAAAAAAACAACGGTTTGCTGTGGTTTGTGGCCCGGTGGATTCATCGATCCATATTTCTTCAAAAATGATGCCGGTTAGAACGTAACCGTCAATGGCGACCGTTATCGCACCATGACAACCGACTATTTGATGCCTGAAATTGAAACACGTGATCTCCGCGACATTTGGTTTCAACAAGACGACGCCACTTACCACACATCCCATCAATCAATGGATTTATTGAGAGAACACTGCGGTGAGTAGATAATTTTACGTTTTGGGCCAGTCGATTGGCCACCAAGATCGTGTGATATCACACCATTAGACTCTTTCCTGTGGAAATATGTCTAAAAGTCTAAAGTCTATGCGGACAATTCTGCTTCGATTCAGGCTTTGGTGCAAAAAAAAACATCACGCATGTCATTCGCCAGTTACCAGTCGAAATGCTCGAAGAAGTATTCGAAAATTAGACCCAACGCATTACCCTTTGAGACGTAGCCGCCGCCAACGTTTGAAAGAGATAATCTTCAGAAAACAAATACCAAGGATGTTCTTTCGAATGATGATAAAAATTCCCAATTAAATTTGAATTTTCTGTGTTTTTTTCTTTAAAAAAGTAGGGAACCACGAAATGGATCACCTGCTATGTTATGTTTATGTGAGTACATATCACATATTATTATATAATCCACTGCCTCAAAAAAAAATGCGTCAAATAGAGGAGTAAAGCACATCCAAAAGCAAATTTGACCAACAGAAGTACAAACAAATAATCTTCAGCTCCAAATGGAATGTAAAATAAAAAAGGTAAATAAATAAGGAAAAATATATAAATTAAGTTTTGGGTAAACTGAAATTGTACTCATGAAGAAACCCCTATTTATTCACACACAGCAAATATTATGTAACTACATACGTACAGAAAAACAACTTCAAAGTCGGAGTTAATGTATAACATTAACTTGATGGTATACATAAAATATACATAAAATACACATAAAAAAATACATACATACATATGTATATACACACTGTGTGCGAGAACAAAAATTTAAAGCAACATGCTAAAGAAGGAAACGAATAAATGATGTTCAGTTAATTTATCATCATAATAAAAAATAATTTAAAAAAAACATACTAAGATACTAAAAAGTTATACAAAAAAAAAAATAAATTACTTAAAGTTATACCAGTTATTTTAAGCTTTGATTAACGCATAGCCTATAAATAGTCGTTGCGTGCGTGTGTGACAAGGCGTATTTTAATTGTTAAAATTACCTTCATTATTATTTCACTTTTGTTTTCATTTTATTTTTTATTATTATTTTTCTTTATTATTCGCTATAAATTTTATGGGCTTTGTTGGTCATTGATTTGCGCGCCATAAATTTGAATACAATGTATCAAACAAAAAGCCTACACCCTTACATACGAGTATGCATGTATGTGCATATTATATATGCTTAGAGAGTGATGTCATGAGAGAGAAAAGTATTTACAAACATGTTGCGCGACATATGTTGCTAATATATACATACTATATGAATAGTTGTATTGCAGGCGTATGTATGTGCCTGTGCGTGCACAAAAGCGTAAGTTGAGAAGTTTCACGCTACAAGGATAACCAGATATTTCTATGCATTAAATATTTTATAAGTAGAAAATGCCAAAAAAAAATAAAAATAAACTTTGAATGAGTATAGAGACACAATAAATTAAGGAAAGAAAATCATGTGAATTTTCTGTGGTCTTGATTGAAGATTTACTGTCACGAAGGAGCAGAATGTAGAATACGGAAATAAAATAAATTGAAAGTAAAATAAAATTAAAAACTTAAACGAAATTAAAAAATTAAATTAAACTAAATAATGGAAAAAAATATAGATATGAATTAAAATAATATAAATCAAAGAAATAAAGTAAATCAAATAAAAAAATAAGAATGACCAAATGAATAATATAAAAATTATAATATAAAATTATAAAAATGTAAAAATTTGAAAATATATAAATTTAAAAAAATTTAATTATACAACAATAAATATATAAAATATTATAAAGTAAAATAAAATTAGTTTAATTGATATAAAATCAAATAAAAAAATAAAATAATAAAACAAAAAATAAATTAAATTAAGTAAATGAGCGGTATTCAAATGCCAAAAACAATTACAGGCCGCATTAAATAATCCATTTTTCTGTATCCAAATGCCTCTTTTTGTTAGAAAAATTATTTTTCTAACAAAAATAGGCCTTTAAAAAAATAAATATATGATATAATAATATATATATTAAACTAAAATAATATAAGCTTAACAAATATAAAAAAATATAATCAAATAAAGTAAAATAATACAAAATATATCATTTAAATAAAATAAAAAAATAAAAATTAAATAATATGATATGAAACATAAAAAAATTAAATTTTAATTAATTAAAAATCCAATAAAATAATATAAATTAAAATTAATTAATATAAAATTTAATGAATTAAAATAGAACAGCATCAACTAAAGTCTAATGAAAAGAAAATTAAGCAAAACAGAATTAATTAAAAAAATTATATAATATAAAAAGAAACAACATGAGAAAAAATAAAACTAAATAATATAAAAAATAAAAAATTATTTTTTATTAAAATATATTAAAATAAAATTAAATAAATAAATCATATAAAATTTAATAATATCAAACAAAATAAAATTAATAAAATATACAATTTGAAATAAAATCAAGCAACATATAGTAAAATAAAACAACAAAATAAACAATTATAAAATTAAAAATGAATATAATAAATTAAAATAAAATAAAATAATATCAAAAAAAAGCTAAATAAAAACAAACTTAGGAAAAAATTAAATAATATAAAATTAAGTAAATAAATTATATTTAATTTAATAATACAAAAAATAAATAAATAAAGAAATAAAAATATAATTTTATATAGAGTCAAACAGGGTATAATAAATTAAAATAAAATAAAAATAACTTTTTTTTTAAATTAAATATATTACTATTAATTAAAATAAAGCAATGTTAAATAAAATGAAATAAAGAGAAAATTAAGCTCAATTTATTAACTAAAAATAATATATAAAATAAAATAAGAAAAATTTAAATTTAAAAATAATAAAAAATATGATACTAATTGAGATTGAATAATTAAAATTTAATAATATCAAATTAAATAAACCAAAATAAAATAAAATATATAAAAATAAAATATATAATTAAAAATTAAATTTAATATAATCAAACAAGATATAATAAAGTCTAATAAAATAAAATGAAAATAAATTATAATAATAAAATATATATAAAATGAAGTGAAATAACATAATTTAAAGGAAATATTAAAATATATAGTTAATTAATATAAAATAAAATGAAACAATATCAAATAAAACAAAAAGAAAATCAAGCAAAATAAAACAAATTAAAAAATTATAATATAAAATAAAATAAAATAAGAAAGAGAACAATTGAATAAAAAAACATGAAAAAATTTATATATAAAATAATATGTAAAATAAAATAAAAGTAATTAAAAAAAATGAAATAAAACAAAATTAAAAAAATTAAATATTGTAATTTTGAAATAAACTGAAATAAAATAAAATAATATTAAAAAAGTTATAAATAATAAAAAAAATAATAATAATATAAATAACAAAAAAAAAAATTAAATAGATAAAGCAAAACAGCAAAATTAATTAATATAAATAAAATTAAAATTAATAAAAATAAAATAAAAGCAAAATAAGTTATCAATTAAACTAAATAAAATTAGATTAATATTAAAAAATAATAATATAATATAAAAAAGTAAAATAAGAAATAGAAAAATTGAATAATAAAGAAATTAAAAAATTTTATATATAAAATAGTAAATAAAATAAACCAAAAGTAATTAAAAAAAAATAAAATAAAACTAAATAAAAATAATTTAATTTAATTAAATTAAACTGAAATAAAATAAAAATCTATTACATAAAATAAAAATAATTAATAAGAAAAAATAGAACAAAACAGAACAAAACAGAAATATTAATTAATATAAATTTAATAAAATAATAAAAAATAGGTTATCAATTAAACTAAATAAAATTAGATTTAAATATATAGGACAAAACTAAACTTGAATTAAAAAATTAAAGAAAAACTAAATGAAATAAAAAATAATAATAAACAAATTAATATAATGGGGAAAAATTGAAATGTAATAATAAAATATTTTCAAAAAAAAATTAAATAATATAAAATAACAAAATGAAAATAAATTGGATTAAACTAAATATTACCAAATGAATAAATAAATAAATAGAATAAAATAAAATAAAATAAATTAAGTACAAAATTTTAAATTTTAAAAATTTAAAAAACCATATAAAAAATTAAAGAATATGAAAAGCATGAAGTTAAGTACAGTATTTGAGTGTATTTTATTTTTTTTTTTGCTCATTTTAATTGCTTTTCTTTAATGTTTAATTAATAATAATAGTTAATAATCTTTATATAATTTATATTTTTTTTCTTTTTTCTTAATTTTTTTTTATTATTGCATTTGCTATATTAATTTTTTTAAATAATAGATTTGTATTTTATTTTCATTGCTTTTCTTTAATGTATTTTTTATATTAATTATTATTATTTTTATAGTTTTTTTATCTTATTTTATTATTATATTTGCTGTATTAATTTTGTATTATAAGAGATTTGTATATTTAGAGATTTTTTTTAAAATATAATAACTGTACAACAGATAGTTTTTTATTAAATAAATAAAAAGTTTGTGAAAATAAACGAATTACACTACAAAAAGCCATAACGCAAGTACATAGTTTAAGTGCAATTACTTAGAGAATAATAAAATGACAACACAATTTATACGGAAAAAAATTGGGTTAAAAAAGTACTGATCTTAAAAATAAATTTTTTAATTAATTTATACCAATTTAATTTATTTATACCAAATGAAATGCACTTAAGTAAAATATATTTCGTGACGTTTAGTAAGCCTTTTGTATAATTAGCTTTTAGAGATTTAAATTTTTCAAAATTTTGTATTTAAATTGTAATTTATTGTATATTTAAAATTGTGAAATTGTATTAAATATATTTAAATAGTAAAGCTCTCCTGCAAATAATTTACATGCAATTATTTTTCTCTTTATTATTATCTCTTCAATTATTAAATTTTACGATTCTCGTAATAAATTCAATTTCAGAAATTCACAAATAAAATATTGTTATCATCACTCAATTAATTCCTTTCTTCGAGCACAATACCGTCCTTCAGATTAATTTAAATAATTTGAATATCGTATATTTTTGCGCTTATTAATTTAATATATCATATACATACAAGTATTTATATACATAAATTGTGCTTTAAATATTTCAGCGTTATTTTAAATATTGGAAACAGATGTTTTTTGTTTTCTAGAATTTACCAGCTCAATGATTTTCAGTAACAGACGATTGTTGAACTCCATATTTATTTTGTATTTAAATTACGGTCTTAAATTCTTATTTTGTTACGTTAAGGCTTCCGGTTTTTTTTTTCGATTTTTTCTGCACAAGCAACTTGTTTACACTTGCAACTGTATTTATTTTTCAATATTTTTCAGCTTTTCTACGCGCTTTCACAATTAACCGCGCTAATAACGCAAACGTTCAATTCGTACTGAATCTTGTTTTCGTGTGTGCCACCAATTTAGCGTCGCTTTGTTTGGTGTTCGTTGTTCGGTTGAATGGTCGTCGGTGGTGGCGTTCGCTTTGCCCATTTCATTATTCGGCAATCGAAAATTTTCTGTTTGAAGCCGCATGTTGCTCACAATTTGCTCTACGAATGTTGCTAGCAACATTATTTTGCTTTGTTTATGTTGTTCCCACAGGTTGACTTAGAAATGTGTACGTGAACTAGTTGAGCTTAAACAAAAGCATATGGAGACCGCATAAGATGTGAATGAAAGCTCGTAAGTGCTGAGACAGTCTCTTCTCGATTACGCTCTTACTGTGAGCTTCAACGATCGAAGACGCGAAACTCTATGCGTCAAATGAGATCTCGTTAAACGTAAAAAAAACTCAGACGTCACAGTTCCAGAACGTTTCATTTTCTTTCACGGAAGATATAATCTTTTCATTCTGAATAACTTTCCAACTGAAGAGTAGCACTATCCAAGAAGTAATTTATTACATTTCTTTAGAAAAATTATTTTTCAAAGTTAGGTTGCGTTGAGTAGAAGTGGTACCGATTTGAAAACATCGACACACTTAGACCAAAATAGACTCATTGCGATACTACGAATATTATTCCAACCTTATGGATTTTAATAGGTCGCTAACTTGAGCCCCTTTCCCCGAGGAAAATCTATTTCTAAAATTGTCTCCAAATTCCGAAGTCTACTCTCACTTAGTCCAGCGATATCGCATAATACTTGAAAATCGTTCCCCGTGCTCAATATTTCAACAGCGCTTATCTGCTGAGCTTCCAGTTTAGCCAAGTTTGTTGCTTTAGAATAAGTTTTGCTTCCATCGAAGGATCTGTTTGGTACTACCATTCATAGCGAGCTCATCTGCCCTGCAGTTCCCATCTTTGTCTCTATGATTAGGTACCCAAAAAGGGTGTAGTATGTGCTGTTAAAACATCTTCTGAAAACTTCTTTGGTAGTCCAACACGAGTTTCAAGCAAACTCTGTGATAATTCTTGAATTAACTCTCTGATGATGACCAAATATTTGTCACATAGTCAAGAAAACTTCGATCGAAGATCGAGAATTGAAGAGAGCACCAGAACCTATTTGCAGACAGACAAAGAGAGAGAAGAGCTTGAAAAGCTAGCCGACAGGTGCAAAGCTCGAAAATTCTATGCAAAATATTACCAACTACTTGAAGGCTTCTATAAACTCATGTGGAATTGGAAGAGGTGATTTGGTAATCAATTCTTAGAGTAAATTGCATTTATGAAGGAAACACTTCTCCAGCCTACTCAATGGCAGTGTCAATGAAAAACTCGAAGGTTGTGAACCGGAAATCCCAATCGATAACGATTGAATAGATGTTCCATTACCCCACGAAGTTTGAATAGTAGTTGCTCGGCCTGGCGATTGGAACCAAAATGTGGTCTGCCCAATCTACAAAAATAGAAGACAGTCTGCGCCAGCTATCGTGGGTAAGCATCCACAATATCGCGCAAAAGATAACAAAGCGGCAGGAGCCGTTGGCCTACCGGCAAAGCTATTCAAATACGGCGGGGAAAAACTGGCCAGGTGCATGCATCAGCTTCTTTGCGGAATATGGTCGGACGAAAGCATGTTCGACGAATGGAACCTAAGTGAAACCAGCCCTATACACAAAAAAAGGAAAACCCCACGGTCTACGCCAATTATCGTGGGATAAGCCACCATAATATCGCATATAAGCTACCATCTAGCGTATTGTGTGAAAGATTAAAGCCCACCGTCACCACCGTGTGAGTTCAAACCTGGAAAAACTACCATTGACCAGATATTCACTATGCGACAAATCATGGAGAAGACTTGGTAGAAAAGAATCTATACATGTCACCCTTTCAACGATGTTAAAGCTGCTTTCGACAGCATGACGAACTGTTTCTAGGCAGCTATGTCTGAATTTGATATTCCTTCAAAACTCTTACAGCTGTGTAAATTGTGGCTCACCAACACCAAAAGTGCCATCATCATAGCGAAGGACCTCCCCGAGCCGTTTCAGACAAAGCGAGTCCTTATCGTGTGTCGAATACTGAAGGCTATAATAAGTATTGTAGAGCGACATAGAGAAGGTATAACCTTCTATAAGAGTAGCGAATGGGTTTGGTAGTGTGACAGCAGGTGCTACTTTGGACATTGAAAAGTAAACACCACACTCGACGAGCAAACCTCAACTCTTTAAGCTCCAAAGACAAAGACAACAGTTCATGAGTCGGCATTAGGAGTTTTGGAGGCAAAGGTTTCGCGGAAGTTTTTTTTTTAGATATACAACGACATTCACATAGTACAGCATATTAAAATACAGCTGTTCGCTTGCTAGGTTATGTCGTCCGCATAAATGAGAGCGCTCCAGCTTTCCCATTCTCTCGCCATTCGAAGCAGAGGAAGAGAAATACCTTCTCTGTTGAAAAGATCAGCGGGAAAAGTACCTAGCTTTACTTGGTGTCTTCAAATCACGAAAGGAAGACGCGATTAACTCGGTTATAATTGCCTAAGTGTAGCCAAGATCCATAAAGAAATAGAGGCAAAAAAACTTCATCTTAAATTATCGAAAGCTCATTCCAAAGAGGTAATGATTTAGTTCTGAAAATGACTTCAAAGGTATTAGTACTGAAATGGTTATGGAAAATAGGCACAAGCACATCAAGGGACTTTAAACATACATACATACATACAAATGTTGCGCAACATTCTATTGCGTATTAAATAATTCACTTATGAAGTCATAGTTTTCGCCATAAACCGAAGTCTAACGAACTCAAAAAAGGAAAAAATTATGACGCCATACTGCCACAAGGCGAAACTTGTATACAACATAACCTAAGAAATTGAAAAATAAAATGAAATATAAATGAATCTCTATATACATATGTACTCGTATGTATTCTTCTCGTTTAGAAATATACAGCACATTAAAGTGAGAAAAAAGAAAACAAAACAAAAATAAAAATATTTAAAAAAAACCCTAAAAATTCCATACAAAAATGCCAGCCAAAATTGCTCTGTTTTCGGTGGTTGAAGGAGCTACCAACGCTCATACACTAACAACCGTTGGTAAGAAATGCGCAATTTGACCAAAAAATTTACGAAAATTTGAGAACAAAACATCTGCTGTTTGTTAATAAAATAAAATAATGGATATTTGACTCACAAAACGAGATAGTGAAAAACGTGGCGTCTTTAAAAAATAGTTAAATGAGTAATTTAATGGCACAAAAATATTTTTATGTTCGCTTAATTTAGTTTCCGTATCAAATTATTATGCAAAAGGCAGCCAAATAAACACCAACAACAACAGTTAATACAAAAAAATGTTATTGAAAAATAAAGGTTATTTTTAAAGCTGTTGTAATAAAAAAATTATAAATGCTTTTGAATGAAATTTAAAAAACTCTATAAAATTCTGGCAATTCCGGAAATTCATCATCTTCCATCTCATCCGCCTCTGCTTGCGTTCTTGCTCCTCCTTCATTTGTCACGAAATGTAAAAATCGCATCGAAACCAAACAACACACCATTGACGATGGACAGTGATGCCTTAATGAGCGCCAAATCGCGTGTACGTGTACGAAATGAGAATTCCCAAGCCTCAATGATGAACACACCCGATGCGATGAAAAGGCCACAGCCGAGCACACTGTAGAATATGTCAATGCGTCTGTGTATGGGCGCACGCATGAGGACACCTGTTGACAAATGGAAATATGAAATTTGAAATTTTTGTTTTTACCAAAAATTTTGGATTTTTATGTATGTATGTAGATGTACGTGTACCTGCGAAAATACCCACAACAACTATTATGTAGCCGGAAAAGGTGCCCGTCGCCACAAATGAGGTCAGTATGTCGCGGTCGTCGAAGCTGTAGAAATGCAATGCCAGGCAGGCAGCGGAAAAGCCCTAAAATGAGAATGGAAATGAGTATGTGCGGTTTGTATAATTTTTTTTTATAAATAACGGTATATTTTTCTACACATTTGCATATATTATGTTTCATCATTATTAATTAAGACGAGGCGTGGTGCCACTTGTGTTAAGCCGCGGGCTGGGCTATGAAAAATGTGCTACACTTACAGAGAGAGAGGGAAGAGTAATTTCTGTTTGATTTATGACTAGGACATGATAAAGTTCCTGTAGGATTTGTTATAAGGTGTGTAAGCACATTAATTAACTCTAACAAACAATATTTTATTTAATTAAATGTTCAACACACTGATTTTTTAGGCTCAGCTATACGGCCGAAACGAAAGGGTGCGCTTCAGTCGGATTGAGGGCAAGGCAAACCTACACGAAATTGCTGGAGAGAAGGCGCTATTGTGGAGAGGCAGCACTGAATTTTTAACGGAAGTATATAAGAACGAAAAATGGACAGTGGTGAGTTATGTTGAGAAGTATCCACCAGCACAGGGTCCACACTTCCAGGCTCTTGTATCGTTTCTCATAAGGAAGTTTTTGCTATCAAGGAAACGTTGAGTTACTTTGTTGTGAATTCACTGCTCCAGAGTACCAATGCTGCAAGTCAGTCCAAAACTCTTCAGATAGCCAAGTGACTGTCACCTCATGGCGTGCTTAAAAATTCTTAACACTTAAGGTTCCGTAATCTCTCCTCTAGCCAAACCAAGCTTTGGATTATCGTCAAATCATTTTATCAGCAGTTTGGTTGGCAAACCGAAGCGAACTGTCAAACACCAGCGCGACGCTTGATTGCTCTGGGTAGGAGGTTCAGGGGGTTATAAGGAAAGTAAGAACCATCAAAAAAAACATCTGGGCAGAAGCAGAATACTTCACCAAGATATTCAATTTGTCTTTGAACACTCGAACAATAACGGATATGTGGGGACAGGGTAGAATGGTACCGGGTACCGGGGAAGCCTGCCGACAAAGTAGGGGCATATCGACCGAAATCTCTTCTTTCCCCAGTAGCAAAGGCATTTGAGACTTTGTTGCTACCGTCTTTTATTCACCACCCGCGCCCAACAGCACATCAGCATTGCTTTCGCAAAGTACACAGCACCCTAACTACACTTAACGCCATAAACTCCCAGATAGTCCGTATCCTTGAACAAAATGAATTCAGCGCGTTAAGTCCTGGTAGCGCTTGATCTGTTAAAAGCCTTTACCGCGATTAATCGCACATTGTTATTATCGGAACTTAAGGGATCCTTATTACCGCCGCGGTTAAAGAAGTGGACCATGACTTACCTGCGCGGTTGAAAGTCATCGGTAGAATTTCGAGGTCGAAATTCAAAACTCCAAAATATTAAGCAAGGGGTTCCACTCCCCACTATTGTTTAATTTTTTTGAAGCTCCTTCCATATCCAGAAGGCATTTCCCTAATATTGTATGTCGATAAGTGCTCGATATTGGCATCTAGCCAGGATACTAATAATCTTTGTTTAAAGGTAGGCCGCTATCTTACCGAACTTTTTTCACTGGAAGACAACTAGGTCTATAATCAGCGAAATTCTGGGCTAATGAGTTTACCAGCTGAACGAAGGAGTACGGGCTTGAACTAAATATGAAAGTTGATGATGGCAAAATTCCGACAATAAATAACCCCAAGTTTATGAGAGTGATATTCGAAAGCCTGACCTACGAAGACACCATAGGGAGGACTGTACGGGTGTGTGCTGCATAAACAATATCTGCTGTAATATTACTATCCCTATACTTCCACCCACAATGGCCGAGTGGCTAGTGGCTAGCATTGCGTACTACAATTCGGAAGGCCGGGATTCGAGTCCCGGTTCAGCAATATTCAAAATTATAGAAAATGAAATTTACTAATTGCAATCGCCCCTCGGCGGAGAATGTCTAGTCCTCCGAGTGTATTTCTGACATGAATAAATAGAACAAACAATATTTTTCTCCGTTTGTTGGTAAAAACATCAAGACGCAAAACCACAAGTTGGAGGAGGAGCTCGGCCGGCACTTCGGTGATTATAAAGTGCTTCGAGCTCGTTTTTTGGGTCTCTCGTTAACTATGCCGGCTCTTAGACGGGATTGAGCAAGCTACAACAACAAAAAGAACTATCTTTGTGAGTGCTAGACCTACAAGCTATTGAGACGACGAATTTTTAACGATTCTCTAAGCAAACACAAAATTTATATACGCAGGAGTTCACAATGAGTCTACTCAATGGTAACGGTCGCACCCGGATCTTCAACCTCTACCCTTTCAATGAAGCAATTAACAATTCAGGCTGTGAGGCTTGGGTTCTTGTGGGATCCTTACTATCGAAGTTGTCTGGAAATTGATATGGAGTCAACTAGGCACTTTATTTTTAAGAGTCCCAAATTTCAATCACTTCAACGCTCAGAAAATATATTTATGAAATTGTCTATTTTGGGTTCTTTGGTCACTTCAACTTACCCTAATATACTCTTTAACTACAATTTCTCTGGTCATTTGTTTTAGTTTTATAACCTCAAATAAGCTTCAATTTAAGCTTAGCTTCAGTGTCTCGAGCTAGGTATTCAGGCTTCAGACTCAAAACTAGAAGAACTAGTCAGTGAGATTAAGAGCTAACAGGAGACCAGTTATAAAGGCATTAAAAAAGTTTTTCAAAGCATTTTAAAGCAAAACTTTATCTCTAGATATAGAGGAAATTATACTTAAAAGTCAACGGAAGTAACTGGAGGACGAGCTTCTACAGCCCAATATAAATATTAAAGCTATTTTAAGAGTGCGGCGTTACATAAGATTATTAAAAATAATAGCTTCCCATTAAAATACAAAAGTGTCCCATAACAGCCATCGGAAACGGGGCTTAAAATCAAGTATAATATGAATCACTGGGTTGGTGGTCAGCAATAAATAAAACAAGAAAATATCAGAAAACTCAATGGAATATTGAGAGCATGCTGTGTTACAGAGGTTACAAGAGTCATTAAGTCATATCCACACATTCGTTTTAAAAGCAATTGTCTGTAGACACCTTCATTCGTAAAGTTGCCGTATCCTCTATCGTATCTATCACACTTGGGCAGTTGAGTTGTCGAAATCAATTATGTTCTGTTATCCATAGACCAAACTTTAAACTTCGTGGCCTGAGCTGAGAATTATACCATCTTGATTTACACCGACGGGTACACAATGGACTATGGGGTGGGGCGTGGCTTTACGCCAAGGATCTTGACATCTTCCTCTCTTTTTCTTTACCAAAACCAGCTAGCATCTTCCAGACGAAAGAACTTTTCGGCAACGAAAAAGTTGATAAGTTGGTCAAGTCGAGAGCGTCTCTTGACGAATCATAGCTCATACCAAATTCGCCTGGAACTATCAAGTAAGAGCTTTAATCAAAATTTGAGCAAATAGCTCACAACAGATGGAAATTCATATACAACCGTGAGTTAACGAAGCAGATTTGGCAAAAATGTGACAGGTTACGAACCAAAGGCTTATTAAATAGGTCTTTCCTGCCGACCTACTTAGAGGTCATAACCATTTTTTGAAGACATAATTAATAACATGTTACAATGCGGTAGCTCTTTTGTTGGAATCCTGCCGAGTCCGAAATCAAAAATTTTAGAAAGTGTTTTCTGAATGTCATCGCCCCTCGCCAGGATATATCATACTCTTCAAGAGTATTACCGAAAGTAGGATATATCATACTCTTCGAGAGTATTACCGAAAGTAGTTCAAATAGCTCCAACTCAGATAAAAAAGTTTTGAAAAATTCCTTTCCAGCTCTGGTTCCGTAAAAGTCTGCTTCGTAGAACAACAACAATATCCGTGCGAATGCCCCTCCCACAGGATATTGAGACGTCGAATCTTCCAGGGATAATAATTTGTTACAAAACGGTAGGTCTTGGGTTGAAATCCTGGCGAGTCCACCATCAAAAATTATAGAAAATGTTTTCGGAATGCCTTCGAGAGTATTGCCGAAAGCTATTCCAATAGCTCTGAATCAGACAAAGTAATTTTGAAAATTTCTTTTCCAGCTTTGATTCCATAAAAGTCTGATTCGTTGCATATCCTTTTCTAAACACAAAATAAAATGCAAATATTAGGGTGGGCTATGTCTTTTTTTAAAGCTTTACACAGCTTTTAAGTTCTCCAGACTTTCAATATTTTATTTTCTTCTGATTATGTTTTTTTTTTTAAATATTCTTCATTATATTTTTCACACTTCCATTTGTCTACTTTGCAATTTAGCCACAGCTCTACTTCCCCACTCATTTATTTTACCAATTCCATAAATTTAACTGCACTCAAGCGAGCTTTCCGTTCATTGTGGGACATCTTATGGAAAAACACTTTGCTTTTCGTTGGGTATAAATTACAAAAACTACCGAAAGAAATATTTGAGCCAAACAGTTATGCCAAATTTTCTCGTTCACATATCCTTTTGAAACAGAAAAAAACGTTTGCCAATAAACCGTTCACGAACAAAACCGAAACGAGCATATCCAATGTAAAATGGGAACTGAAAAGATGTCATAACTGTACAACCAGCAGCACAGATTCCACTTGAAACAACAGTCAGATCAAGTAATCATTGACAGTTTGGGCAAATTACAATTGGAAATGTATGAAATTATGCTCGAAAACATTCCAAGCTTTCATATACAGACACACATGACTATAATGTAAATATTTTTTTTTTAATATTTACAACGACAAATAATGAGCAAATGACATCAAGGAGGGAGGGAGGGACAGAAAAATGTGAACCAATGATGAACTGCTGGCCAGAATTAATTAATTACACTTTAGGAAGGAAATAAGCTTTTCATATGAGTACATAGGCAGACCCGCCGCATGTGGCTTTCGTTGGAAACGGTTAAGTGGTTGACTGGGCGGGAGAAAATAAGAAAACGAAAAAAACAGTAGCCTCACATTTAGGGTGCAACGATTGTAAACAGAAACGCAAAGCATGTAAAGCAAAACAATACTTGAAAAAAAAAACAGAAACAAAAATAAATTCTGCAATGGAAACTGAGTAGCAAGGTGGATTGATTGTTGTGGCAGCAGACTGCGCATCTGGTGCATGCAACAAGTATAAACAAAAAAAAATCTGGCGGCCAAATAAAAACCCAACGAAATTATTGGCCATTATTGCCACATAATATTTGAGAAAATAATTTTCTGATTTAGTAACTAAAAGCAATTTGAGAAATAATTAAAAAAAAGAAATAAATCAAAACACAAAAGGAAACAAGAAAGGCTGTCTTCGGCCATGCTGAAATCTCTATACCCTTCATGAAAATTTGAAATTTATTGCCAATTGAAAAATTCGATTTTCCTCATTTCCAGTGTCAATATAAACTTGAATTTCGGTCCGTAAAATACAAATGTCACGCTCTTAGAATAATTTTCGGCGGATTTAGGACGCAAAAACTTTTATCTGAACAAATCGGTTGCATGGGGGCTGTATGATAACGAATTCTGATTTCAATGATTTTCATTACCAATTTTTTTCGGCACTACCGCAAAACGAACATTCCGTCTCCTCATCATGGCCGAATCTGTGGAGGTACTCCCTTTAACAGCCATGACCTGGCAAAAACTGTGTGAGATAAAAGTCTGTATCTCCATGTTGTCTCTCAATCCAGGCTGGTACGTTCTTAGTTAGCCTATATGTCCATCTTCACATTGCTATTGCCAGTCGTCCATGCTTGCCTGTCTCTCCTTTCTGCGCTCATCGGCCGTTAGATGCCTATTCAAAGATTTTTTTTTTATAGGCTCCGTCAATCTCCGAAGCCAATATGTCCCCCATATAGGAGCCGCATACATCAGTACTGACTGTATAAGTTTAGCTAGTAGCGCTTTCCGACTGTGGCTAGGACCACCAGTGCTTGACATAATTCTGTTGCTGTTGTTGTAGCGGCTAGCCAACCCCGCCTAGGGTCAGGTGAGTCCAATCATAGTCATCGAGGTCATCTAACGAGAGGCCCAGGAAACGTGCTGTTCCGACGGGTTCGGACCAAAGGGAGGGAGGTGTTAGATGAGTCGGGTTAAGTGGACATGCAAAGAGGTGGTTAGTGTCAAACTCTTGTTTTGCTATGGGTGGACTCCGAGAACTCCATTCACAGGAAGAGAGATCACAAAGGTGTTAACGGACTCTGGGTGAATGGCCTGTTTGAACGTCGTCCTGTCCAGCGGGTCTTGTCTGTATTGCTGTACGGAGTCGCGGTAGTCAAGTACTCCCCTCCTGATGTGCCTAGGTGGTGGTTCAGCTTCCAATAAGTGTCTGTTGGGATGATTCCGACGGTAGATGATTGTCTACCACTCAAGTAATTCATGGTCCACCTTTTCAACCTAGGCGGCAATGAAGAATCCTCAATGTCCGATAGTAACACAGCGGGATTGACCGTGTCGAAAGCTTTTGGCAGGTCCAATGCTACTAAAACACCTTGCGCATGAATTATCTGACTGTTTATGGCGTTAAGTGCTGTTTGTTGTGCTGTACACTTTCCGGAAGCCATGCTGATGTGTAGCTGGGCACAAGTGCTGTGTAAGAGACGGTAGCAGCAAGACCTCAATTGTCTTCGCTACTGGGAAAAGAAGAGATATTGGCCGATGAGACTCTCCTTTATTTTCAGGCTTTAGTAGCGGGACCACTGTACCCACTTTCCACATATCGGGTATAATTAGAGTGGTCAAAGACAAATTGAGAACCTAGTGAGATAGTCTGCACCCGCTGGGCCCAAATGTTTCAACACCAGCATGCTTATTTCGTCCGAGTCGATCGATTTGGAGGCTTTCACCCTCCCGATAACCCCCTGAACCTCTTTCCAGGAGAAATCAAGCGTCACGCTGGTGTTTAGCAGTTTGCGCAGACGGCGGGTCACTTTTCTTTTCGTTCTGTCAACCGAAGGGTACAGTGTAAATAATCAGCTAAAATAGCTCGCGCACTTCTTCGGGCCCGACAAGAAGTGACCTCCGAGGGAAACTTCCACCCGATCACCACGTCTCGTCAGATTGGACAGCGATTTGATTGTAGCCTAGAGCTTGGTTACTCCAGAGGAGAGATTGTAGGACCTTAAGTGATCCTCCCACTTGCTCCGCTTGTGAGTGTTTAGCTGCTGCTGAATCTCCGTATTGAGTTCCCTAATGCGGGGATCTACAGGATCGGCTAGGTGTAGCTTGTCACGCCTTGTACCTAAAACCGCCGCTTCGGTGGCGAAAGTGTGGACGGATTTTCACTATTCGGCCAGCTGGTATGAAGCCGGCGACAGCAGACACGACAATTTTGCGGAATGTTTTTTCTCCTTGGGTGAGCAGAGAAGGCGTTGTGGGTAAATTCCGTGAAACCGGGCGACTTTATTAAAGTTAACAAAGGTCCGGTAGTTTTTAAAAATTATCTGGATCATGTACTGTTTGGATTTTGAACCTCGGGATTAGGGTGTACTGCCATTTTCGACGCAAACCTCATATCTGACCAAAGTTACTCTATACCATTTCATGTACATGAAAGGTATAAAAATGTGGAGCCAAAAAAAAAAATACAGAATTGTTTTCCATTATTGCCACATAATGTTTGAGAAAATTATTTTCCGATTAAGTAACTAAAAGCAATTTAAGAAAATAATAAAAGTCAAATCAAAACACAAAAAGGAAAAAATTATAAATTGTGCCACTGGTAGTTCGGTAGTACATATATACATATGTACAAGTATGTACTATGCACCTAAATACCATTTTCATGACACAGTTTTTCTCATCTCATCTCCACCAGCACAATTGTTTTCGGACCTCCATTGTTTGGCATTAACACCAGCGCGCTTTTTGTTGTGGCCATAACTGGGGCGGTGGGTACCTAAGGAATTCGCTATAAACACATGGCTCTGCTACTTGTTTATTTGTACGGGTGGGTATGTATGTATACATATGAATGTACTAATTTATTGTTCCATAATTTGTTTGCGCCCAATGCAAATAATGTGATTCAAATACGAGTAGTATACAGTTTCCATAGAGTACTTCATTACATTTGTAAATACAAATGCCGATACATGTAAATATGTATGTACATAAATACGTATAAATGCTTGTGATTAAATGGGTAATGGCTCAGTCATTTGGTCATTAAAGGAAAATTATGATCTCATTAGGCTACAAGCGGATTTATTTAGGTTAGATTAGTAAGAAGCGGCTGATCGTGGTTATCAGGTCATCTAATTCTGTATAAGTAGTGCCAAACGAACCAACCTGCGCTTAGCACCGTGTGAGTAGAGTAGATTACTTTTGGTAAGTGCAGGTAGGTCTATCGCTGCTAAAATCACTGTATGACTAAGAGAGTCTGGACCTTTGGTTGGCACACCGTTGTGCTCGAAGGGTTCGATTTTATCCCCAGTTGCTTGGATTATTGTATTCCGGAGCTCGCGCCAATCGTCTTTTTTCAACATAATCTCTTCACGAGAGGACTAGAGAGGGCAGAGTATCTGGAGGGATGGTTCACATTACTTCTTCACGGCTGGGATGAAGACTGACGGAAATGTGGGCGCTGAAACGTCGTGCTGAGAATTATCCATCAGCAGAGCGTTTAGGAAGAAAGCGGTAAATACTGATGCGAAGACTGGGTGCTCCTTTGTCAACTTGGCGTCTGCTTCTGGATAGATCGGCTTCGAACCAACTCAGTGAAACCCATCTGTACTAAAGTAAACCGCAAAAGGTCAGAACTCTTGCAATTAGCGCAAGTTCTGACCGGACATCGTCCGGTAAGAGGCGGTAAAGCTTGGGATTTTTTCGAATCCCTATTTTCGTAACTGCTTGTAAGAAGCGATAGAATCATCTATGCACTTTCCTATGAACTGTCCTATATTCGCGAGCCTGAAACTTTAAGTTCTCTGATCGCATATTTTTACCAACCAACAGGAACGTTACAGACAAAGACCTAAGGCGAAGTTGTAGATTTATGGCATGCACTTTGCGAGTTACTAAATGTAAAAGTGGCCCAGCGTTCAGAGTATTTTTACTTTTTTGTGTTATGTCTTACTTACACCCGTTTTTGGTGCCAGATGTAGGTTCAATCTATTCGATTTCAACACTTTTACGAGTTTTAAGATATAATTTTGGCTACCAGCCTGCTTTCGGAAGTTGATAACCATTCAGAACCTTACAGTATTCGTTTTGTACATTAGGATTGCATTTAGCTAACGTAACACCCCTTCCTCTTAGATTAAGCCAGCAGTTTGGCCTTATCATTTGTCTGGTTAGTTTTGCTGTATATCGTTTTCCCACTTAACCGCTTCCTAGTGGGTTTTATACAGGCCTTTTCTTTACCCCTGTAGAAAAAACTTTGATATCATCTGGAGAGTACAATAAGACCTGCTCTTATATCGTATTTACAATTTCAACGCTTTCTGACTACAGGTTTTCCTAAACTGAGGTTGAGTTGTAATGCTGGTTTGCAAGTGACACTCCAACCACTGTGAACAGTTGCTCTCATATCAAAGGGGCCACACATGACGACACACCTTAGAAACTCGCTGTGCCCCAACGTTTTAGTACCCACTTCTCCCATCAACATGTGTATTCATGCCATAGACTTCTTCTTTTCTGTATTAACTCAAGTGCTGAGGTACCTGTAGCAATAGTCGATGTAAGCTTACCCACATCTCCGTCAATATATCATGTAAAGCAGCCGTTCGGAATACATCGGCTTCGCTATACGCTGACTACCTTCACTACCATGACTGCTTCTGGGTACTACAGCAAGTTTCAGGCCACTGCCGGTCCAAATCATTACATAAGAGGCGAATTTTCTAACCACTGCGTCAACATCAGCCATGTACTCTGTACTTTGCGTTTTGTAAATCGATTTTCAGGCAAGCTCCTCCTCGGATTTGCAATATGCGTCTTAATGTTTATCTCAACAAATGAAGGAGTCAATAGTTGATTCTAAGTCGCTTCCTGATGGCCGAAAAATTAATCTTTTATAATTTTGAAAGTCTGTCAGGCCAGGACTTGAACCCTGGCCTTGCGAGTGGTAGTACTCGAATCTCACCACTCAGCTACTGCGTCCACATAGTACGTATTATTCTCGTTCGTTTCGCTTTCTTAACGAATATTGAAAAGCTCTATTAATATAATTTTTCTCAGTGTAAGTATCTTAAAGCTTTCTGAGCTTAAAGTTGAAAAAGCTTATTGTAAGCTCCCAATAGGCGATGAATGACAAGTATAAGAGCAGTAAATGAACTACAAATGAGAAGGTATATAATTAGGTAGGTACATGCATTTGAGATATTCATAGTATATATATTTTGATTGCAGTATGCAGGCACGTATCCAGGGGGAAACAGCTAGAGGGGCTCTCGCCCGGCCTCCTGAAACTTCAAAATTGAAAATGATTGGTGTATTTGCACGTAACGAATGCTGATTGCAAAAACATTGTAGGATAACTCGACGCATTACACTATTACGAAATTTTTAATGTCGCTCCTAATCAAAAAATTTATTTCTTATTGCCTGCATATGGAACAGCAGAGGAGAACGCAACTGTTATTTATAGTGAAGTTATACGACCTTTGTAATAAACTAAAATTCACAATGGAAAGACAACAAGGCCAAACATCAATCACATACTATAAATACAAAGTACCGGCAGTGCGGAGAATCTTCTAGCTGCGATTCAAAAAAGTGATTTCATAGTGAGAATTCTCATTTGTGAAAGACTGCTCCACCCTTTGCGATGTTTCTTTAGAAAAGGCCGTTAGATTTTGTATGTGCTAACTACTACCTGCACAAAAGAAATACTATAATCACTTTAGAAAATTCGAGAAGCTGCAGGTAATTTTTTCGTGTAAACTTTTCAATTCGCATCGCAGCATGCCGATAAACTTTTCCACACTGAACTTCCATCTCCAAGAAATGTTTCCAGTCAAAAATAACCCTGTAATTCCCCAAAATTCATCCATCGATGCTTTAGTACAGAATTTGACAGAAAGATTTCTTGTAAATGAAACTGTAATAACAAGCCTTTAATTGCTGCTGACAGCAATCGCACGAGTTGAACAAGTTAGCACCATACTTGAAAAATAAAATGTCATCCCTCGCGTTGAAAGCAAAATATAGGTTGTGGTGAGTAAAAACAAAGTCTATCAACTGTTCAAAAGAACCTGTTGGAGAATTGTGATGGACGTGTTTCGCGCTATGAAACTACTTCTTACCATTTTGACCGCACTTCCAGTAAGAATAGCTGGCCTTGATAAATCGTTTTCTGCCTTGAAGAGACTAAAAGCTCTACTCCGAAGTGTAATAGATCATGAAAGGGTTTTTTTAGGATTATCGGTAAAAAATCGAGGGGCTGCTCTTTTAGTAAGTTGCATCAATAAACTAATTATTATTTACTGATTCTTGACTTAAATTATATTCATGTATAATCATTTATCTCGGAAAACGTATAATTAAAATATCGGTGCGTAAGTGAAAGTGTAGCCGAAGAGCCGAATTTACACCTGGACCTACACAACAACTGAAACCGGCTGATCATTCACAGAGTCGTAATTACGTCGATTTTGTGCTTGAACAACACGCAGTGGACCACGGTTTTTCCAACAAAATTGTTATTCAACGACGAGACACATTTCGCACTCGGTGCCAAAACGTGGTCGAAAATTACTTCAAACGGATCGAAGTTTGCAAAAATTCACGAGACGGTTATTTGAATGATGTAGAGTTTCACATGCAATTTCAAAGTTCAAACTTTGTAATAAAAAATGAATTTCATTAAAAAAAAAATTATTTTAAATTCATTTTATTTACGTTTATTTTGGAAAACGCAAAATGAATAGCCTTGTATATCAATTAATGAGACAAGATATTATAAAACAGCAAATTTTCCGTTAATTGATTAATTTCTTCAAATTTCCGTTATTACTTGCATTTAAGATGCAGGTTTACATGCAAATTCCATTAAAAGAAATAACGACGTCAAATTCTTTTAATTGAGGCAAGGAATAATGTATTGAAATTTCATTTTCCCTTAGCTAATCAACAATTAAAACATTATACAAAGATGAAATACAACAGTAATAACCCCTCCCGAAACTAAATCCTGGCTACGGGCATGGTAGTATGTTCTGCGTGTGTGTATGTTCATTGGTTGCTTTTGACATTTTCAACGAAAAGCGCATGTTGGAGGAATGAAAAGGATTGAGTGAGACTTCATAAAATCGATTAATGCAATTAATGCAAAAATGCAGTAAATTATAGATTTAAGTATATTTCTTATATATATATATATATGTTTATCACATCTAGTTATGGCAATAGCGAGATTGACTTGTTTTTGCTTATAATTTAAACTATGAAGATTTTAAATTAAAACAAAGCACCCTGTATAGATGCTCGACATTCTTACATACATTAATCTTAAATGCATGAAAACAAGTTTTTCTCACTATTTTGCAATTACATATGTTAAAATATTGGAGTCTATGCAGTCATCACTCAGCGCGAATATTTTAGTTATTTGGCAAATATCAAATATAACGGTTGAGTGTCGGAAAATTATTATTTTTTTCTTACTAAAGTTCAATAAAATTAAAAGAAAATTAAGCAAAAATTAAAATTGCATTATAATAAATACAATAAAAATAAAAAAATAGTAAATAAATTTAAATTTAATTTAAAAAAAATATATTCAAAATTACATCAAAGTAAAATAAAAATCTGAAAACAAAAATATTTTCTTAAGTGCAAAATGGCAAAAGTTGCATTACCAGCTTATGAACTTATTACACTCGAAAATGAAGTACTGACGGCCTATCTCTTCTGGTCGGCAGTTTTAGTGTTGAAAATGTTATTTATGTCGCTACTGACGGGATTAATGCGTTTTAGGACACAGGTGCGTATATATAAGTGTTGTTTTGAATTTTGCTAATTAATTTAAAAAAATTAATAATTTTAAAAATATAAATCGAAAATTTACAATTTTCAACAAATATTATAATACCCGACATTTTTGTTGTAAAATAAAAAATACACATCTTATGCTTATGATTATATTGATTGTTGTTATTGAAGTGTTGTAACCTTTTAGTTGAATTATTGAAATATGTGAAAAATTGTTTGAATCTTTTAAAAAGTCTTACCTGAAAATTCATGAGATTTTTTTGCAGGCGAATCGCACGTGAAAAATATATTTTGTACAAAAAGATTTCAATATCAATGCTAATCGCATGTTTTGTGCGTTTTTGAGAATAACCCTTTTTAAAATAATTAAAGTTTTATTTTATTTTTTATATAACAATTTATGAGCCCAAGAAAAATTCTTTTTTTTTTTGTTTAGTAAAAAACGTAAAGTGCTTAGTTGTGCTCTTTTTAGAGTTAGTATGGGATAAATACATGTTTTAAATATTTAATCAATTCTATTTCTATGAAATACCTCAAATAATGTGTATTTAAGTTCAAAAATCTTTAAAATAAATTTAACAAGAATAAAATAATAAAATAAAATATATATATATATATATATATATATATATATATATAAAATTAAAAAATACAAAATTAATGATACAAATATAAAAATAATAAAATTATTACGATAATTCTTTTATATACCAATTTATGATCCCGAAAGCAATTTTTCAATTTTTTTGTTTTATAAAAAAACTCATAACTCTTAGTTGTGCTTTTTTGAGTTCATAATTTTTAAATACATATTTAATCATTTCTGTTCATATGGAATACTTTAAGCAATGTGAATTCAAGTTCAAAAGGCATTAAAATAAATTTAATAAGAATAAAAACTAAAAAAAATGATAATAATAAATAAATAACACATAAATAACATAATAATAAACACATACAAAATAGAAAAAAAATTTAAAAAAATTAAATTATATAAATGTGAAAAGTCATAAAAGTAATAAATCGTTAACGATAATTTAAAGTATAAAATATAATGGAAAATTTCTCCTTTGGGCCCAGTTTTGCATTAAAATTCAGTTGTCACACAAGAGGAAAAAAACTGTAAAATTGCTTTATCGCTCGAAACTAGCGTATATTATTAATATTTATTTATAAAATTGCTTTGAATGCATTCTTTCGCACATAAATACTACATACATATGTATGTATAATATAGTTATTTTTTTTTTAGTATTCAGTAATTTCTTCTCACACTTCAGCATCTTATTTACACTGCAAAAACAATAATTTATTATTTAATATTTATGATTTCTAATCGTTCGTTTTTTCTAGAACTTTTAAAATGTTTATAAATAATAATTTTTTCTGCTAAAATCGTCTTATCTCATTATCATGCAACAACTATTGCAAGTTGTTTGCCATTTTAAAGTGATTATAAAATTGACATTAAAATGAATATTCCATGAAAATGAAACTTTTTTTGTTGTCAAATAATTGTTTGTCCGCCGGTATTTGGCATCAGTGAGGTTTTTGCTGAGAGTTTTTCTATGGTTATCTCTCCCTCTCTCTCTCTCTCTCTCTCTTAATAATGTGTGAAGCTTAAATGGGTAAACACGCACATACTTATATATAGCATTCATTAGAATATATTTATGGAGTTCTGTATTATATGTTATTACCTAAGCAGGTGGCTGTTAATAAATAGTTACCGGCCGGCCGGCAAGCTTGCATTGGTATACTTATATACATACATAAAGGAGGATCCAAGCAGAGCATTTTACGCATTTTACGTCGAGATCTTAAATTGAAAGCGTACAATATATGTGCAAGAACTGTAGCCGCTGGACCTTGCCAAGCCACATCGCTTCGCTCTATGGGCTCTTGAAAAGTTCCAAGAAGATTGGACGCTTTCGAGCCAAATTTTGTACAGCGATGAGGCCCATTTCGGGTTCCATGGGTATGTAAGCAAGTAAAATTACCGCATTTGGGACGAAGAGAAACCTGAAGAGATTCAAGAACTGCCATTTCATCCAGAAAAAACAACGGTTTGGTGTGGTTTGTGAGCCGGTGGAATCATCGGTCCATATTTCTTCAAAAATTATGCCGGTGAGAGCTTAACCGTCAATCTCGACCGTTATCGCGCCATGATAACTATTTGATGCCTGAAATTGAAGCTCATGATCTCCGTGACATTTGGTTTCAACACGACGACGTCACTTCCCACACATCTCATCAATCAATGGACTTATTGAGAGAACAATGATGAGCAGATATTTTAACGTTTAGGGCCGGTCGATTGGCTACCAAGATCGTGTGTTATCATACCGTTAGACTATGCTGTGGGGGTATGTAAATTCTAAAGTCTATACAGACGCAAGGCCGCTTCGATTGTGGACTTAGAGCAAAGCATCACATGTGTCATTCGCCAGTTACCAGTCGAAAATCTCGAACGAGTCATCGAAAATTGGACTGAACGGATGGACCAGCGTAGCCGCGGCCAACATTTGAAATGGATAATCTTCAAAAAAATGAATGCCAAATAATGTTCTTTCGAATGAAAATAAACGTTCCCCATTAAATTAGAATTTTCTGTATTTTTTTCTTTAAAAAAGTAGGGAACCTCGAAATGGATCACCCGTTTCATATATATTAAGCGCTCCCTAACCATTGAATAAATTTTCGGTCGAGCTCCTTCTCCAATTTGTGGTTTTGCATCTTGATGTTTTTACCAACAAATGGAAGGGCCTACGGTTTAGAATAGCCGCCTCCGAACGTCAGATAGATTTTTATGAGGAGTTTTTATTTCAAGTCAGAAATACACTCGGAGGGCTTGATATTTACTGCCGATGGGAGACCGCTATTAGAAAAATTTATTTTCTATAATTTTGGCTGTTGCTAGTAATAAATATGAACAGAAGATTTCCAGAGTAAATGCAACACAGGAGTGATCTGGGTACTCGCTTACAGAGACATCCTTGGTAAATGCAACGGCGGACGAGCTAGTGAGAGCAGGAGCACTTCTAACCACATTGAACTTCTATCCACGGAAAAGCACATGCTAAAACTGACCTTGGCTAAAAGAACAAATTTTAGATGACTATATGATATGATTAGGGTTGGACGTAAAAAAAAAACTAAGACTGTGTTTACACAAGGCGCTTCCATTACCGCAACTCTCAGTTTGTAGAGGAGAGCGTGACATCGGCGACGGCAGCGCCTCGAAATCGGCGCACTCTCCCCAAAAAATTATCGTCCTTTTTTGTGTTAAATCACCTTTAATAAGTACATAAGTAAGTGAAAATAAAGATATTCTGCGTAACTCGGTTGAATTTGAATATTTTGTTTTAGCCAGCCAAAGTATTTACCAACCACTTAACTAATTTCTAATTGACTATGTTGATTTGAATTTCTTTATAGACATTTATCAATCCAGAGGATATACTTGACAAACGTTTACAAGTAAAATATAATGATCCAGATGTGGAACGTACTCGAAGGTATGGTAATACAGTTTTAAAACATTTAAACTTCATTAAAAAAATTGTATGAGAAATATTCTTTTTCTTTCATTTTTACAGAGCTCATCGCAACGATCTTGAGAGCATACCACCTTTCCTCGTCATTGGCTTTCTGTACGTACTGATCAATCCCAGTCCCAAATTGGCTATAAATCTCTTCCGAGCAGTCGGTATTTCACGCATTATTCATACCATCGTTTATGCCGTTTTTGTTGTACCACAACCGAGTCGTTTGCTCTCGTTTTTGGTTTGTGCTCTGACTACTACGTACATGGCTTTCCAGGTGGCGCTGCATTTGTTATGAGGAGACAGCAGAAATTTGAGTTCCGTTAGCAACAAAATGGCTTTAGAAAAATTTCATTAAATCCATTTGAAAAAAAAGCAACAGCTATTATTGTTTTTTTTTTGTTTTTGTTTTTTTTTTTACAAAAAAATCGTTATAAATATACTATATTGTAAATAATATATAAATTAATTATATTTTTATATCTATTGCTTGGTAAAAGGCTCATAATCTTTGTCTAAAATAAAAATTAAAATGAAATATGGAAATTAAAAATTGTGTAAAAAATTTTCTTTTTTTGTCGCTGGGTGTACAATTCAGTTATTATGTACATTCGATACCATGTACACCCAGCGACAGAAAAAGTTTCCACTGAAAGCTTTCTCGAACTTGCTGATAAAGTAACGCATATTTTGTTGGAAGCACTCAAGTAGTAACATTTAATAAATATAATTATTAGGGTTTGTTCAATTTGACGTTTATTTGAGAAATATTCAGTTTTGATGCGGTGATTTGAGTGCGAAATGAGAAAAAATGTGCAATAATGGATTTTTACAAACAAAATCTTTCGAAATGAGAAACAGGCCAACTTGTTGGGTGTTAGTAACACAGCTGTAACAAAGTTATAGCCTAACGAGAGGCAATCGGCACGAATTCTCGGAAAAAGCCTACGGAAGGCAATAAATTATTTATCTCAAGAGTCGGGGTTCATTTAAAGTACTTATACATGACCGATCCACTCAAGCTGGCAACCAAACTTATCAGCGAATTAAATGAGACGCAAATAGTTGCTTGCAGTACTCGCACAGTCCAACGTACGCTGAATACAATTGTGCTTATATCCCGGAAGACTGCTAGGAAACCAATGCTAACTATGAAAATGGTATCCAAGGGACTTTCATGGTGCAATAAATATGCCAGTTGTGCGAAAAACGATTTGAAAATTGTAAAATTTCCCGACGAATGGAAATATTTATTCAATAATATTCAGAGCTTTTTTTGACAATTTCGATATTGATTTAAAACAGAAACAACCGCAAGTGTCAAAAAAGTGCTGCTTCATCAGGGCAATGGATAGCAAAAATTCATACTACCTCATCCAGCACATTCCTCGGATTTAGCTCCCCACGACTATTTCTTGTTTCCAAACCTGAAGAAAAGGCTCAGCGATAAGAGATTGGAGTCGAATGAGGAGTTCATCGCAAAAACGTGACTATTTAAAGGGCCTTGTTGAGAAAAAAAACGCCTATTTGCCGAAATAAAATACCAGAAGGAGAACAGATAGTCCGACTAAAATTTATACCGATCGTATCCGAATGACGAGCTCAGTTGATTTAGTCATGTCCGTCTATCCGTCTGTTTGAATGCAAACTATTTTCTCAGTTTTTGCGACTTTTCCACAAAACCTGCCAGATAGATGTACGGGTAAATTTATACGTGCATTTGTCGGAACCGGTCAGATGGGATCACTATAGCATATATACGACAAATTTTCCAAATTTGACATTTTGGGACATAAATCTTTCAAAAAAAAAACCACTAAGAGTAGGAAGTTTTGTATTCGAGACATATGTAACGAATTGCACATTGATACTGAAAGATATCATAATATGAAGAATATAACATATAGTTGACATACATCCATTTGTCAGATATGAATCTTTGGTCAAAGCTTCGCTAGAAAAAAATCTAAGTTCGCTAAATTTCGTATTCCACAGACTTCAATTCGAGTTAATAACATCGAAATGGAATTTTGCATTTTGCAATAAATTTGGTACGTTCAAGAAAGTTACAAAGACTTTGGCAGCCCTTCTCTCTTGTTTTTTTTTTTGACTTAACTTAGTTACTTAATAATAATCTAAATTAGCATGATAGGTTGCGAGGAACCTTTTTTTTGTCGCTGGGTGTATATAGTAACCATTAAGCTTCTGATTTATATCTGGATACAAATAAACATGCACCTATTTATAGCTTATTCATTGCAAAGATTACTGCACTGAGTATTTTTTTTTTTTTTTTTTGTTATTCGTGTGCACTCCAATGAATATGCCCAAATAGTGACTAGACAAAATTTCACAGAGAGTAATGAGAGTAATAAGCTCTGAGGAACCCTACATAACTGTACATAAAATTTCTCTCAATTGTATTTATGTATATACTTTGCGCATTTAACATTTACATGCTTATGTGTATATACATATGTATATATGCGTTTTCACGTCACAGTGTCATCAAAAGCTCACTGGAGAAGATGCGACGAGTCTATGTTTAGCTTTGAAGCGTCTACATGAAATTAGTTGGTCAACTGATTTACACGAAGGTAGTTCATAGCTCTGGTCGTACAGAATTTGGTTTTTCGTTTTTTCTTTTTTTAAATAATAAGTAATTGTGAAGCAAAATGGCAGCTACGGATTTAATATCATTTGATAATGAAGTATTCAGAGCCTATGTCTTCTGGTCGGCAGTTTTATCGCTCAAACTCTTGTTTATGTCGATGCTAACAGCTATACATCGCATCAAGACAAAGGTAAAAGTATAAAAAATCACATATATACACATATGTAAAGTAGCATAAATAATACTAAATATTATTCAAGCAAATAATAAATATAAAATAAATAATAATTAAATTGTCTAAAAGAAATTGCTCAGTCACCTCTATACAGGAAAAAGCTATAGGTCCAAAGTCAAATGTTAAAACGATTTAAAATGAAAAATGCATATGTTATATACATACATACATATATACACATATGTACGCTGATAAGTGCTATGACAAAAAGCTTTATAACAAAGTTAAATATTGATAATCATTTTGTAGCAAATTGCCCATTACTACCAGGTTGGCATATGAGTTTTCTTTTCTTCATAATTTGTTTTTATTTTTTTATTTCGTGCGTTGTTAGTGTAAATAACAAATTTTTTTTTTTTGCATAAAACAAATAGCAGTTAAGCATAGCATGCCGGCGCGTTTAAAAGCTTTCCAGTGAATTAGCAAATTTACAAACAAAACAATAAGCTACAGTGCATGCTAAAAGTTTTCAAACACGTGGCAGTTGTTTTCTTAAGTTTGTTAATTTCAAAACGAGGATTAATCTGCTTAAGGGGGTATTCTAGTCTAGCGGCCCGAATTTCTAGCGTTTTTTGGCAATTGATAAAAAAAAGCATTTGAAATTTTTACTATCAATTTTTTTTTATCATTTGTTTATTAGCATTTCAAGAGTACACAAAATTAATTTAAAAAAATAAATAAAATTTTTTCATGGAGTTATTAGTCCTTGAAGTAGAGAGGAAAAAAAAGGACGTGTCCTCGTCGTCATGATTTCTACCCTTGTGGTCATCTGAAAATTAAAACAATGATGTATTCTTAATTAATACGAATGTCGCTATCTCATGAACCTGCAAAACTGAAAAAAAGTTTTTTTTTTTCATAAAATGGTGGCTGCACAAAAATAAAGTTCGATTTTTTCACTAATTTTTTAACTTTGTCGAATATTTTAAATATATTACAAATTTCAAATTTCCTTTTTTTGTTGGTTCATGCGATACAGAGATATTTAAAGAATATTCGTGCCAAATTTCAAGTAAATCGGCTGATTAGGAATTGGGATATTGTAGTTACTGCTTCGAAAAAAGGAGTTTCGAGAAAAACGCCTTTAAAGTTCCGCTTAAAGGCCGAGCCGATATGATGCCGCGGCAGGAAAATACCTGTATCTCCGAAAGTAATTTGAATTTTGAAAAATCCTCTTACAGATATATTTTCAAATAGTTAAACTTTAGAAATATGCAAAAAAAAGAAAATCGAATTTTTAAGATTCTAGACTAGAATACCCCCTTGATGGCAAATGGCTTGATTTCAACAATATGCAAATTTAAAAATACTTAATATTATTTTTATAAAAAATTTAATTACACAAAAATATACCTTTGAAACCCTGGAACTAACTTATGCGGTTATAACTTTCTTAATAATAATAAAAAAATATGTAGGAATTCAAGCTTTAAAATGCAACGATAAAGGAAATAATAAGCCTAAAAATATACTAATTTTCAACTTGAATATTATTTTTCTCATGTTAATTGAAACAACAACCGTTCCAAAGCTCATGTATTTTGAAAAAACATATAGCTGGTGCCAAAAAATATAATGAATATAAATTCAAAAAAAAAAAAAAAAAGTTAGAGAAAATGTTCTACTTTCAGAGAATTTTTAAATTTTATATAATAAGTGTTTTTAAGAAAAAAAAAATTCCAAACCTAACAATTTTGTCTAAAAAGCTCATTTACATGCGGTCCAGATAATATCCCATCTAGTGGGCTACCATTAACGAACATATTCAATGCTTCCAGCGAGCAAAATATATTTCCCTCGTTATGAAAAGAGTCATATATTTCACCTCTGAATAAATCTGGTAGTAGATCTTCTATCATCTTCTTCATCATTGGCATTGTAAAGTTATGTTTTATTCCCAAATTTTTTTGAAGCTATTGTAACTGGCCAATTAGCTCACTTAGTGGCATCAATTATAGACACTTCACAACACGAGTTTTGTAAAAATAAGCCCACCTCATCAACATACTGGACTTCACGACCTATATCAGTAATGGTTTTAAAAATGATTATCAAACCGATGTTATTTATACTGATTTCAGCAAAGCGTTTGATAATGTCTCACACTCAATACTTCACTATAAACTCGATATGTTTGGGTGTTCACCATACTTATTCAAATGGATTTCATCATATTTGACAGGTAGAAAGCAAAGAGTAATTTTTAACTCTAGTACTTCACGTGAAATATCAGTAACATCTGGTGTACCTCAAGACAGTCATCTCGGTCCCTGTTATTCATCAATGATCTGCCAAATGTGGTTCTTCGTTCTAAAGCACTGATGTACGCAGATGATGCGTACAAATCAGAAAACAGAGAACACCTTATATAAGTCGAGCTGTCTTCACTCCATAGTCGACGAGAGTTGCTTGGAGTTATATTTTTAAATAAGCTGACAAGATGTATTATCAATATTCCATTCCTACTTAGCGAGCTTAACTTTAGTATCCCTTTAAGATCATCTAGATACTGTAGGCCCCTTCCCTTGTGTTTATGCAAAACAAACTTTGAAATGATCGACCCATTCAGATATTTGTGTAACGTTTTTAATTCATTCATTCATTCATTCATTCCGCCGGCTTTGATTCTTCTGACTCACTTTTTTGTATAAAGAGATATTTACTGAGAGCTCTAAACTTAAAAATAATCTCTTTATTTTTCAACCTTTCTTAATCGCAAATTACTTTATAGCAGCTGATGAGCAAATCTTAGCTGCTCAGTGTAAGAGGCAAGTGTAATCGCGACCTTCCGCGTTCGGTCTCGAATTCAGGACAGTCCGGGCTGAACCTGGTTTTCGGTTACCGGTCTGTTGGAGACTTTCCGTTTATCCATCAGGCGCGGCCTTTGGTCGGTTGAGCAACGCTGGGTTCGTCGTCGATAAAAAAAAATGTCAAGTACTAAGTATATTTTTGAGTTATCGGCTATGGTAATTTTGAGATTAAAAATTTCTAATAACAAAAAATCAAAAAAGAAAACATTATTATAACCCTTCAAGACTAAGAGCTAATGAGGATATCGATAAATTTTAGTCTTTATAGCTTTCATAAACGTTACTAAATTTATTGCAAGAAGTAGAGTTCGATTTTTAGAGCCATTTTTTGGTGAATTTTGGCCCAAAATCTCATATCAGAATGAATTAGTTGTATGGGAGCTATATGATATAGTCGACCGATTCATTCGGTTCCGACAAGTGATCAATATATAGCAAAAATAAACCCGCATACTAAGTTCCGTTGAAATTTTTCAAAAACAGGATCATTCTGAAACGATCGGTATAAATTTTGGCGGACCTATTTCTTCTCCTTCTGATACTTAAGAGTAAATTAGAAGTAACAAATCTGAAATGGAGAGAGGTGGAACTTAACTTTCCGAAAAGTTTTCCAACAGTAGTCGCTCATTATTCATCATTTATTCCAAAATCCTTGGTACCGTCTTTCGATTATTGCCAGATCTTGGTGTATTCACTTTCCTTGTTCATCGTTCGTATCGCCCTAGTTTTCGGGGGCAAATCGAGGTGGGAATGCAGGCAATGTATCGTTAGAGACATTCTAGCTGCAATCCTTCGATAACTTTCCAAAAAATTACCAATAATTTAGCTAAAATTCGGGGATTTGGGATAACAACGAAAGTGATGAACGATATTTTGAAAATACTGCTCTGGATGATACTTTTTCGTCCTAATGCTTGGTCGCACGAGTGTTGTAGTTTCTTACACAGTATAGCTTAGCTCTCTATCTACCCGACAGTATGCATATCATATTATTCTTTACGCGCAGGGTACATGTTTTTCGATTTTAAAAAATCTGCATTAAAGACACCGGTTGCTCGTCTCATACTCTGCTCTCACGCAAGAGCTCAAAAACTAAAACCAATTTTGCCAAACTGGATTAACTAATCGGATTTAGCCTATGAAAAACTTTTAAGAATGCCTCTAATCTGCTCGGTTCCAGAAGTTATCTTAAATTTGTAGACTTGTATTTATATTCTTATGCGCTGAGTGCCTAATTGTAGGCAACGTTTTTTATGACTTCTGAATTGCTCTTACCATAATTCAATGCAAAGGTGATCTAGCAGTACTGAAGTTATCAATAAATAACTTGTCTTTATTACGAAAAGAAGGTTCACAATTAGATGCGTATACGTGAGTTCGATTTTGCTTTTTCTACCTTTCATGAACATGAAATGGTGAATTAACTGTTGTCCGAAGCATGTAAGCATCAAAAGGAGAAGATACAGACCCACGAAAATATATGCCGATCTTATCTTAATGTCGATCTGAGTTGATTTAGAGGTTTGTGATTTTGTGCCATAAATCCGTCAAAAAGGCATCTAAGGGCGTGAAATTTGGAATTCTACAAACAATAGGTTCAAATAAATATTAAAACTAAAAATCAGTAAGATGGAATATGTCGTATTTCCCCCTACATCCCCTTATTTCAGAAATGAGAATTAATATTTAATTCTGAAATGCGAAAAACATAAATTTTTTCTTGTTTTATTTAAATTTTAATTTTATATCATTTATTTTATATAATTTATTTTAATCTATCTCATTTTTTATTATTTTATTTATTTTCGTTTTAATTATTTCATTTATTTTTTTATATTTTTGAAATTTAATACCGAAATATTTCACTCAAAATGAATATTTATTGTTCACTCAACGTGTTTATAAACAAATTTATTTTTATTAAATACTTTAAATTTTATTTTTTTAATTAATTCACCTATTAACCGCTTTTTATCTCCCTTTCCAGACCTTTGCCAATCCCGAAGATTTGATGGACAAACGTCTTAAAGTGAAATTCGATAATCCCGATGTTGAACGTGTGCGCAGGTAATGTACATCAATGGAAAATTAACCCAAGAAAAATTTAACTAATTATTCCTCTCTCTTCGTCTCTCTCTTTCACTGCAGAGCTCATCGCAACGATTTGGAAAATATACTGCCTTTCTTCGTTATTGGTTTGCTCTATGTGCTAATTAATCCGACACCAGGTCTGGCCATCAATCTCTTCCGTACTGTGGCCATTGCACGTATTGTGCATACACTTGTTTACGCTGTTGTTGTTGTGCCGCAACCAAGTCGCGCATTGGCATTCTTTGTTGCTTTCGGTGCAACAGTTTATATGGGTTTGCAGGTAGTTTTAGCTGCGTTGTAAGCGTTGTGATGAGGTGTAGTTATAATAAGTAATTCTAAATGTTTAAATATTTTGCATTAAAAGTTATTGTAGAAAATATTTAAAAATTAAAATTTGGAAATAAATTTTTTAATTAAAGAAATTTAATTTTTTTCGTCATTAGTAGAGATGAAACATTTTTATTTTTTTCTTTGGGAAATAAAGAGAAGACAAAGAAAATTCATACATATTTGTACCCCTTTGGAAAATGGATGATACTCGTACATTCTTTTTTTCGAGCATGAAAAAATTAACAAATTTCAATGTACGAAAACATGTATGCCAAATGGTAATGTGAGCTACTCTGATATGAGCTCACTTTCTTATTACTTTCGTATGACATTTGCTGTGTTAAGGATAATGTTTGGTAATGTATAAATGGTATATCGCTAGCTTACTTTCTACATTACCACACATTCGCTTTTCCAAGTGGGTATATATACATAAGAATATATTGTATAATTAGAAGATAGTAGAAAAGAGGTCAATGCACTATGTATTCGAAACTGGTTTTAATACAGATGAAGTTTTTTTTTAATTTTCTATAGGAAATATATTTCTCTCCATTGTTTGCTTTCTTGGTCTTTTATGATTTTCAACATATTCATATATTCACAGATACATATATGAATGTGCTCTTAAGCTTATTAAAGAGTGATCCACTTCGTGGTTCCCTACTTTCTTAAAGAAAAAAGCAAAGAAAATTCAAATTTAATGGGGGCGTGTTTATTATCATTCGAAAGAACACTCTTTGGCATTTATTTTTTGAAGATTATCTCTTTCAAATGTTGGCAGCGGCTACGTTCCAGATACTCCATCCGGTGAGTCCAATTTTCGAAGACTCGTTGGAGCATTTCGACGGGTAACTGGCGAATGACACGCGTGATATTTTGCTCCAAGGCCTGAATCGAAGCGAGATTGTCCGCATAGACTTTAGACTTTACACATCCCCACAGGAAAAAGCTTAAAAGTGTGATATCCCACGATCTTGGTGGCCAATCGGCCGGCCCAAAACGTGAAATTATCTGCTCACAGAAGTATTCTCTCAATAAATCCATTTATTGAAGCGATGTGTGGGCGAAGTGGCGCCATCTTGCTGAAACCAAATGTCGCGGACATTACGAGCTCCAATTTCAGGCATCAAATAGTCGGTTATCATGACGCGATAACGGTCGCCATTGACGGTTACGTTCTCACCGGCATCATTTTTGAACAAATATGGATCGATAATTCCACCAGCCCATCACACCAAACCATTGTTTTTTGGGGATGAAATGGCAGCTCTCGCATCTCTTCAAGTGGCTCTTAGTCCCAAATGTAGCTATTTTGTTTGTTTACATACCCATTGATCCAGAAACGGGCCTTATCATTGAACAAAATTTCTTGGAACTTTTTAAGAGCCCATAGAGCGAAGTGATGTCGCTTGGGAGCGGCTTCAATTCTTTTACAAGCTGTATTTTGTATGCTTTCAACTTACGATCTCGACATGAAATGGGCCAAGTCGGTCCCAATTGCTGCGAAAGGCGCCGAAACGACTCTCCACGGTCTTGGTGCACTCTCTCGGCTACGGCCGCTATATTTTCTTTCTGCGTGCTGGACGTGGTCTATTCGGTCGAATATTATCCAATAATGAATACTGGGTCTCAAGATGGGTGATGGTGTTGCGAATAGTACGCTCAGTAGGCCGATTATGTTGACCATTAGTTGCGCGTAGCGTGTGAAACACATTCTTTGCGGAATGTGAATTTTAGTAATAAAGTTGAATGATTTGTAAAAGTTGTTCAGGCGTAAGTATTTCCAATGATGAAATGCCAAAAATACAAAAATAACATGACAGCTCACGTATGATCTATTGAAAAAAGTACCTCGACTTGGATCACCCATTACTCTAAAATACATACAGATTTTAAACATTCCTTTTCTATTTCGAGACCTTTTATGAAAACAAGAAATAGCTGCTGTCTTCGGCCATGCCGAAGTCTTTATACCCTTCATGAACATATTAATACATATCAATATCACATAGCAAATTACAAAATTCCATTTCAATGGTTCTCAGTGTCAATGAGAAACTTGAAAATTCATGGAAAGACTTACTTATATGTCTGTTGAATACCAAATTTCACGCTCTTAGATGCTTTTCTGGCGGACTTTTGACACAAAATCTCATATCTGAATAAATCGGTTGTATGGGAGCTATATGATATAGTATTAAGATTTTGATGATTTTCACTACCAACATATAATTCATAATATATATGTGAATAATACCAAATTTATGCTCCTAGATGCTTTTTTGACGGAGTTTTGACAAATTTGCATTTCATTATGCATGCACAGTATATCAAATTTCAGGTTCTTAGGTACTTTTTTGACGAGTTTATGACCCAAAATTTCAAATCTGAATAATCGGTCGTATATATGCTATAGTGGTCCGATCCAACCGGTTTCGACAAATGATAGTTTAAACTTAGACGTGCATCTTCCTACCAAGTTTGGTTGAAATATCTCAAAAATTGAGAGACTAGCTTGCGTTCAAACAGACAGATGGAGAGACGGAGAAATCTACTCAGCTCGTGATTCTGATACGATCGATGTAAATTTCGGTAGGTCGAGTTATCTCTTCTTCTTCTGGCACTAACATACTTCGGACCTAAGTTAATGTACGATTTCATGTACATGAAAGGTATAAATATATATTGGGCGTACAAATTAATTCGGTCCGTTCTCAAAAGATGACTCCACCTGCAAGTTGTGGCTTATCTTCATAGCGATTAACTATTTCTTTAGTAAGGTTTCATATCTGTCAACAATAATTAGTGGGCACAGCGGGTGTTTCTGACAACTACATTGGTAATTGCCTCTTCGAAAATTTCCAGATTTGTGTCAGATAAAAAGCATTTGAGACAAGTTCTGATTTTCTGTTTTAATTCAAAGAAAAGTGCAGCTGCAGCCCATCGAATGATTGTATAAGTTTATGGTGAATCTTCGCCGACCGATAATCCATGCAGGGAGTAGCTTCAACGCTCAAAAGTGATGATTTTATTGTCGAAGGCAAAGAGCGTTCTGACCATCTTAAAAAGTTTGAAAATGAGAAACGCTCAGCCCCACGTGACTGTAACGGTCAAAAACCATCTAGAAACGCTGAAATGGGAGATCTTACCCCACTCGCTGCATTCTTCAGACTTTGCTCTCTCTGACTACTGGATTTTGCGACGGAAGCGGTCATCGGTTCGGGTTTTTTAAGACATCGAAGAATGGCTCAATGATTTGATCGAGGACTGAGAAGACTAATTTTTTAGAGACGGTATTCGAAAATTACCAGAGAAAATGAAAAAAGGCTCGACCAACATCCAAAATTATAGAAAATTCATTTTTCTAATTGCGGCCGCCCCTCGGCAGGGAATATCAAGCCCTCCGAGTCAAATTCTGGCACGAAATAAAAGGGTCCTCATAAAAATCGATCGGTCATTCGGAGGCGGCCTAGAATAAACTGTAGGTCCCACCATTTGTTGGTAAAAACATCAAGATGCAAAACTACAAATTGGAGGGAGAGCTCGGCCAACAATCGCTTCAGCGATTACAAAGCGCCGAATATATGTATATAATAATATATTTCTTTACCTTATATCTAAGGTCTATAGCAATAAAGCAGACCAGCCTTTCAACTCTCATGACAGCCAGTTCTACACAGCGGAATGGCTTTATCTGGCCAACAGCAGCTACATTTTCGGAGCTAATGCGATTTTTGGTGAATAGTTAAACTTGGTTTAAGTTAGTCAAAGCAGCCTCTCTTTACAGCAGGGTGCATCAAATCTTTTTCATTAGGACTGGTGTAGAACCCAACCCTGGTCCCTGTTGCGTGTCTTAAAGATGATTCCATCATTCTTCCCTTCTCGTTAGATGCAACAAATGAAGTTGTTGGTCATCTTTAGACCTGTTTAGGCGATACGTGACGATGTGCTGCCAGCGCTCAACTGCGTTCCAAACCTCTTCGGTACCATTACCTACTTTGGATAACCACTCATAAACCTCCACGGTCCAACAGAGCTCCTCGTGCCCCATTTTCCCACTAAAACAGTAGATTTTGCTTCAAGGCTTAGACTGCCTGCAAAAACCCGATCAAGGAGATCCCCTGATCAAGGAAATCAATTTGTAAATTCAGCAAATAGTCAATCAACTTAAGCGGAACAAGTGGTAGGAATGCTTATGGTCCAGCAAACTCTCCACTGGCGCAACTAAGCTTTAGTAAAATTATTGTGAAATCCTGCAATACCTGATGACCGGTGGAAATTTCATTCGAAGTCCGGGTTATCGATAGGGCAAAAAACTCCACATCTATATGCCCCGGCGTAATAAGCATGCTGATGACCTCCCGAAAAGAGTGTTACCGTAGTGACTATTCTAGCAAATATCCATTGGAATCTTAACCAACATCCTGGCACATCATAAAGGGAGTACTCAACTTTAAGGACTCTATTTGATACCATAGAATAGAACGGCATGCCAACAGGCTTTAAACGCCATTCACCGAGAGCCCGTCAAAACCTTTATATTTTCTCCTTCCGCTAATGGCGTACTAGGAATCCAATCACCACCCATAGCAGACCAAGAGCACGAGCTGTGTCAGGGGAGCCGAGTAGTCCTGGCACAATTAAAATCTGGATACTGTAGTCTGTTAAGCTGCTACCCTAAACTCCCACTTCCTTTGGTCGGAGCGCGGGAAAGCTGCTTGTATCCTTGGCTGCCGGTGAATTAACGTCAATTACATTTCAAAAGAAAATATTTCCAAATTTTGGTTTTGCCTCTTGATGTTTTTACCAACAAATGGAAGGACCTACACTTCATTCTAAGTCGTCTCCGAACGGCTGATGGACTTTTGTGAGGAGCTTTTATTTTTGTTCATAAATACACTCGGAGGGCTTGACATTCCCTGTCAAGAGGTGAACTCAATTACAAAAATTATTTTTCCACAATTTTGGATGTTTGTCGAATTTGGACTCGAACCCTAGTCTTCCGAATGATAGTACGCACTGCTAACCACTTGGCTATTGCGGCCACTCATCATGCATACTACTCAAACAATTCCTAATGGGATGTTGCGCTGAAACATTTGCATTCTCTTATACCAGTTCATTTTGTCTCCACTCTTATGTGGGGTTCTATATGCTCACAGTCTCAAAGCACAAGCAACCGATGCGCTCTTCTCAGCGCATATACCTGAATATTCTCCACACTTACCAGCTTAATTCCTGTTCCCTTTTTATTTTGCGGAACTCGTCTCACATACATATGTACATATGTTTTGTGTTTTGTAGTAAACAATGAACTCGTTCGAGCACAGCACAATGCGAGCAAGAAACGAGCACAGCATAGTGAAACCATACGCTCTCTGGTGTACCTGCTTACATATGTACATCTGTGTAAATAAATTTATGTTTTTTTAGAGGCTAAAACAGATTTTCTGTACTTTCCGTGTTAGAACATTTCAGTCAGTCGCTATTGGAGACATCGCTGACTTGGACGTCAACTACCGAAGTGAATTAATTTGTGAAAAAAATAAAAAAATATAAAAATTTCAGTAAAAGGTTAGTGTGATAGTTTGATAACACTTGCTAAATATTCAAAAAAAAGTAGGAAATTAAAATTTTCGAAAATATTTAATACTGAAAAGTCCTAAATTGAAGTTCACGGTTCATCATCGTCGCAAAGTGTATATTGAGAATTTTTTGGCAAAAAGTAAGCAAGTAAATGTGAATGTGCAGAAAAGTATATAAAAGGAAATCTCAACAGGCAATTTTTTGGCTTATTTATGTATAAATATGTGCATAAATAGATTTACATAGATTTTAAAAAAGATTATGCTTGCAGTGAAAGAAATTCTATAAATTAATGTTTTTTAATGAAGTTCATGAAAATTTCTTAAATTTTTCTAAGAATTTATTTTTCGCCTACTCTACGAGTGGACCCCTTGAGGCTGATATATATATATATATATGTATATGTATGTACGTATGTATGTATGTATGTAAATAATTACACAGCGTGGCCGGTTTATTGAACTACATAAGTGTGCAACAATGTTGAGGGATACTCAAAAACATAAGGGTATCTATATTTAAATATATAAAAAAGTTCACCTACAATTAAACACTTGTGTACATATGTATATAAGTATATAAAATTATATATTTATATACATATATTTTTTTATTTGATGGAATGAAATGGAACACGTGCATTGGAAGTTTCATTTTTTTGTTACACAAACATGTGAAAAAATGTGAGTTTGAGGCATATACAAGTACATAAATGCCACAGAAACATATATAATTCTATATATATATATACATACATGATCATATGTATGCAAAATATATATACATGAAACCCCTGCAGAGAAATTCCGCAATTAAGCATTGGGGCGGCTTGAATTTATTTGAAAACGCACAAATTTTGAAAACGATGTCACACACGATGGCTGTTTGTCTTATAAATTTTTGAAATCCAGATATTTTTTTATTAATTCTACATTTATTTCGAAAAAAAAATGCTATCCTGTCAAGATAATATTCTATGAATCATATGAACTTTTCGTCAGTTCCTCGTTGTTTTGAGAGAAAAACAATTCTAAATACAAAAAAACAACTGTAAAAGATAAATTTAAAAAAACCAGTCAGTAAACCTAAAAGTATGCTACAAATATTTTTCATAAAATTTAGAACTATTCGATTTCAGTAATTCAAAGTGCAGTATTAAGTATAGCAAGTAAAAATTGTTGTGGGACTGTTCTAAAATCTGATTTCGATTTGAATCGGAATAGTAAAAATTGTTGTGAGACTGTTCTAAAATCTGATTTCGATTTGAATCGGAATAGAAATAATGTTTTGAAATTATATCAAAATAGATTTAGGAGAATCTATATTCACATTCAACGAAGTTGGTTGTTCCATATATCGATTTATACAAGTAGATAAATTCTGATCGGAAGTATCCGACAACAATTTTTAACAATTTTCTTTTTGGCAACACTAGTTATGAGAGCTCATGGGGGTTTCGCGCCTTGTCCTATTGTCAAAAATGTTCAGTTTCATCTATAATTCAACCATAAATCCACTTGCAAACTAATAACGCTTGCAAATTATTGAATTCTACTATCAAAACTCATGTTCGGTTAAAAAAGTGTATCGTGGTGCACTCCTTTCATTTTGTGGTCAACCTTCCGAGGCGGTTATTCGGAAACTTGTCACTAAATTTCGCATTAAATTTACATTATCGGACATTAAGCCGCCAACACCTAAATGTAGTGGGCGGACAGAGGAACATATTGCAGCTATGTATATTTGCCAGTGTTAGTAATGGATTGGGTGACACATTTTAAAAGACTGCTTGTGCAGGAATTAAAGTCACACGACCTACCACGACGACTAATTTTTGATGAATGGGCAATATTGCATGAATGAATATCTACTTTTTATCGAAAAATTGTGCTCAGCGACGAAATTCCCGTACGTCCCGTAATATACATATATACGAGGGAGGTGGGATAAGTCAGTGACTAGTTTTGGCAAATAAGCTTTTTTTCTCCATAAATTTATTCCAGCGCTTTTTCAAATCCAATAATAGGTTTTTTACAAGCCATCAAAATAAGCGTTTGTTTCTGTGATGACCTCTTCATTCGATCCCAATTGGCTGGCCGCATTTCTTCAGCTTTAGAGACAAGAAATAGTCGCAGCGAGTTAAATCTGTAGCTTAATTTATGAATTTTTGCCATAGGGACTGCAGACCCGTGCATTGTCTCGTTCATTGGTCAATGATGTGATCCATGTTTCATCTGCGTTAACGAAACGACGTAAAAATTCATTTGGATTGGGCTTGAACATCGCCAAACACTCGTTTGAAGTGGTTACCCGGTAGTGTTTATACCCGTTAGTGAGCAATTGCGGGTATAGCTTTTTTCATGGCCATATATTCATGTAAAATATGATGTATCCGCTCAGTTACGATGCCTACAGCCTCAACCATCTCACAGAGTTTATCGCTGATTGCTGTCGTGACGATCTCGTTTGGGCGACCTGAACATTCGGCATCACTTGTACCAACGACCACAACGGAACTCGGAAAACCACTTATTATTCATTGAAATTGATGGTATCAGCAAATGAAATTCACTTTTTTCCCTTTTCCCGCAGAATTCACGAGGTCGCCTGATTTGAATGGCTGTCAAACACAACTAAATGGCGCAGATTGCTCAATATTTTACAGAAATCTATTAGTCGATAACGATTGACAGGAGAAATTTTCTATTTACAGTAATTCCGCGGCAAATTCAATCAAATTAAACAAGATGGCTGTTTAATAATGGTAATATATAATGTATATATAAATGAAGTAAATGTTAATGTGAATGGTGCTTGCCTTGCGATAATTACAAATTTTTTTTTGCCGAAAATCGAAGAGCTGGACTTGGCTTTGGCGATAAGAAACGGGTTTTCTGCTTTTGGAATTTGAACGATTTAATCAAATACTTATTGTCAGTTATTATCTATGATTTTTTGTCATTTTTGTTCTAAAAGAATTAAAATTTGGTTCCAGTCGTCTAATCCAGTCCGTTTTTAGTTCAATCAAATTAAATACTAAAATTATCGATTATCTCATAGCTTCTCACTTATTTTTGGCAGCTCGTTCGAGATTTAGTATTATTTAGGAGAGGTGCTTTATCAGTGGAAAATTTATTTATTTAAAGTGGTACTGGTCCTAATATTTTTCTAGAGGCGTTTGAAATGCCGATCTTATCAGAATGACGAACTGAGTTTATTTGGCCATGTCCGTTTGTCCATCCGCACAGGTGTTTGAACGCAAACTATCGGAGACTATCCACCAAAGAAGCATGAATTTTCGTATGCTTCTCACAGAGAATCGTTAAAATTGCGTTTTGCAATAAATTTGATGTTTATTGAAGATAAAGTGATTTTAGTGATTTAGTGATTTCAACACTGCAGGGCTATAAGTTAACACATGACTCCCTGGACACCATGGGACAGACAGCAGCCTAATTCTAAGCTCTGTCCAAGCTGTATTCGTCGCGTGACACGGCACCAAATACGTGACTAAACCGGAATTATCACTCTCCCACACGAGCTCCTGCAGCTGCACTTGCAATGGTGTCACATTCCCCAACAACAACAACAGTGCCATGTTACAGCTACTAAGAAGCACAGAAGCGATAGCAACGGCAATAACAACAACAACGACAATAGCAACAACAAAAACAGTACCAACTTACTGAGAGCAGCGCAGCAAGTGCCAAGATGAGGGTAGAATTAAGATGATGGTAAAAATTAGCGCTTAGCACTTAAGTAAATTACGCGATTTTTTCATTGGCACATAGTGTCAAACCTAGTAACTTATATTTTGGCATCTGTCAAATTTAACTCTCAAGCCAAACATGATTTCTTTTAGTTTAAAATCCGGCGTTTATGAAAAAGGATCGCTTAACAACCACGTAACGCGTTGAAATTTTTGAAACCTACAACAAAAATCGTGGTTCAAACGTGGTCACGTTTCGTGCTTTAAGAAGAGATTATGGTGCATACAGATATTGTAAGGTCTGTGCAACCTCGCTTTGCTCATTCCACCTCAAATATCGCTGCTGTAAGTGAAAGTGTATCTGTGGACCCGAATGTGTCTATTTCTCGACATTCTCGTAAGCTGGAATTCTCTCACGGTACATTATGGCGTATTTTGCACTTGTACTTACCCCTGCATCCATATACAGCCCAGCTCACACAACAACTGAAGCCAGCTGACCATTCACAACGTCGTAGTGACGTCGATTGGGTGCTTTAACAACAAGCAGTGGACTGCGATTCTACCAAAAAAAATTTCTTCAGCGAAGAGGCACACTTCTCCCCTGGGGAGACTGTAAACAAGCAAAATTGTTGCAGTTGGGGTTCCGAGAGTCCTCAAATAATTGAAGAGAGATCATTACACCCAGAAAACACTTACTGTCTGGTGCGGCAGGACTATCAAACTGTCAATTAGGAGCGTATGATAGTATGATAACTGACTTTTTTTTTTGCCTGCAATTGAAGAACACGACTTGGAGAATATGTGGTTCTAACAAGATGATGCCACATGCCACACAACACAAGCGAATATAGTCTTACTGCGAGAGAAATTTCCCATCCGCGTAATCTCTCGTTTAGGCGATGTTAAGTGACCACCAAGATCGTGCGTTTTGACTGCGTAGAATATTTTTTTTCAGAAAAAATTATTTTAAATGCATTTTATTTACGTCTATTTTGAAAACCGCAAAAATGGATAATCCTGTATAAAGAGCTCGACCTGGCCGAGGACAGGAAGTCTTGTTATAAGTTGGTAATGAATTATTTTAAGTAAATGAAGTTCTATGTTCATATATATGTATATATAATGTATGTGTGTAATTTTATATGAACTGGTTTTTTTTTTAATTTAAAAACTTTTTTGTTAAAACCTACATATGTATTATTTTATTTTAGTTAATGATTATGGAGGAATTTTGTTTCAATAATTTTTTTTTTCTAATCATATTTAATCGTAACATTTCCGTCTGGGTATATGAATTCTATATATTTACATATATTTGCACTCTTTAGGAATAAATATTTAAGGTTTCATTAATTATATATCATATATCAACAATTAATATTACAAAAATTCGTAAATATATAAACATGTATTTATGTACATACATACCCTGCAGTGAAAATTAAACCAGTATACAAAAATTCTAGTTATATACTAGTATGAAATGGGATATGGGATGGAATCATACCCGTTCGTTATTTGTATAGCAGTTCAATTGTAACGGGATCTATAATAATTTTCCCCACTGCTCCATGCAATTGTTATTTTTAGAACGCTTCGACTGAGTTTCATTTCATAATAAGTTCTGTTGAAGTGCGTAGGTAGTCTTTATGAGAGCCGAGTGGTTAGAGGTTATCACTGTAGCGCGTTAGGTTCACGGTTCGAAACTCGCTGTGTGTAAAGTTTTTTGTTTATATTCTTATTTTTGGTGAATTAGAAATTTAACACATACATATAAATGACAGTTCGTAGGAAGTCGTGGTGTTAAAAACTCTTCTTCTGCTTATAGGGTAATTTGATGGAAGATGAGCCAGCTAGTGCAAAAATGCTAAGTAGTAGGATCCTAGTTAACAACTGGTATTTTTCCCTGCAGGGTATATATGTACATATACATATTTATATGAATATGAAATAGAAAAACTGCGCGCGAAAATTCTCACACATCGAACTAAATATATATAATTGTAATTACCGATAAGAAATGTCAAAGCTATACTTAAAGCAATGTCATTACTACAATACATTGTAATAATATTCAAAATCCCAAATTGCACGTTTTCGAAATCGATAAGGCACATTGAAACAACAAATTTACTTATTATAGAAATTCATTATTCTTATTAAGATTGTCTTATACGAAAAAATTAAGCTTTTATAATGATAGCTTAACGAAAAATACTCGGCCAGGGCGGAGTGTATCCCAATAACAAAGCAACATTATTTTGAAAAATAAAAATTTATCTCGTTCGGTAACTAAAAAAAATATTTATACTAGTATTTACTTTAAATCATATTTCAGAATATTGTTTATTTAAAAAACTTTTTTCGAGATTTAAAAAAAAACAGAGCATTAAAGCAGAGTCACGATGACATTAGGCATTTTATTTTCATTTAAATGGTACATACGAGTATAGTACGTATATTTTTAAAAACACATAATTATATGTAAGTATGTAGGTACACACATATGAACCTAAAGATCAGATTTAATTGGAAAATAATCTTGAAAAAATCGCCAATGGGGGTCTCAATAATATATTATATATGTATGTACGCATTTATTTAGAGATAATTAGAACAATACATTTATGAATATATACATATATGAAATATTTTATGATTCAGCACATTTTTTTCAGTTTATGGTAGGCTTAGTTAAATTTCATCTTTGAGGTTAGGTAAATAAATTCCGAGCTTGCGAAGCTTACCTCAGATTATAAATTACCTAGTGCTATTCTCCATTCATAGGACAACTGTATGGAGTCTTAGCCTTTCAATAGATTACACTTGCAGGCATGAAAGGATTACTTCAGAACAATATTTTAATCTTCAACCTATATGAATTTAAATACCACTGGCGGCTGTGACATAAAGCTACCGTCTTGTGTGACATAATAACGATCTGCGTTATTGGGTAGAAGGGTATATATAGGTAGATAATTACAGTGGATGTCTCACGGCGCACTTAGGCCTTTATAAGTCTTATTGTGAAGCCACTGGGACCGGAATCGCCTCACACTACTCTATGCCCTCTCTGGATCACCCTGGTGGCTTTGCTAAAGAGTTTTATATGTGCAGCTTTCGAGACTTGTCAAGAAAATCGTGACTGATAGTTCGGAATTTTTTCCTTCACAAACCCACATAGAAGATGTTCTTCAGTATCTACTTTTACTTTTTGGCAGCTTCTACAGTAGTATTAGAATGTCCCTTATTACAGATATAGAGAATCTCAGTCTAATTATCGCCTACGCTGCTAGTTGATGGCAGTAAAAGTCTGAGGGTAGTAAATGTAACATTACTTCTAGCACCTCGTTTGGAGTTGTCTTTTGAAGGATATCGTTATGGAAGGATATCGAGGTTAAATTACGGAGTACCATCTGATATTGTTTCTTTGAACGCTATTGACTAGCTGCGGGTGACTAACTGACCGATTTACCTAGTGCAGAGCACCGTTAATGCCATACAAAAGTATCAATTTCGCCACTGATAAAAATATCTGGCTACAACGGTTGGACTGCGGACCCATGACCTTCAGACGTACTGGCTGACGGAACTCTTCTCGTCTCTCTGCACTAAATTATTCTTACAGTTTAATACCTTGTCCGAAATATCGACTTTTAACACTGGTAAATGAATTTCCTTGACTTGAAACTTCTTGTCTGAGAGTTTAGCCAAGGTCAGTCCCTTTCACCTGCGTAAGTTCACATAGTATATGTGGAAAGCAAAAACACTAGTGTTTTAAAATAGAGAAAATAGAAAAGGAAATTTTTGATTGAACTAAAAAACTCTCCAATACTGTAGACATTATACAACACTCGTATATAAGCATGTAAATATGTACATTCTCAAAAGTATATTTGTTGTGTCTACTTAAGGAGGCTTCAGTGATTGATTGCATTACAAAAAAAACCGGCTTTTTCTTTTGATGACACAAACTTAGATAACAGAAGTGTCTAATATTAACAACTCAAATTTAATTAACTTCTCCACGTGGTTAAATATTTATTTCATTGAGTAATTATATACTCTGAGATTTTTTTTATTTATTTTTTTCCTACCCATTTTTCAGTTACTTAACTGCTATTATCAGCCTAAGGGAAGTAGTTAACTTTTTTTTTTTTGATTTCGTAAGTTTGAGTTCAATTATCTGACAAATTCATGCATTCTGTGACTAATTAATCATCGATAACCTCTGGTTATCCAATTAGGAAATTAAGAATTAAATAAGGGTCTAATATTAGGGGGCATATATATGCCCATATATTTGACGCTCTGTAACCGCTGAAGCGATTTTCGGCCGAACTACTTTTACTACTTGTGATTTTGCGTCTTGATATTTTTACCAAGATATGGAGGGACCTACAGTTTTTTCTAAGCCGCCTTCCAACGGCTGATGGATTGCAATGAGTAGCTTTTATGTCCTGTCAGAAATACACTCGTAGGGATTGTTAATCCCTACTAAGGGGCGACCGTAAATGGAAAAAAATATTTTCTATAATTTTGGATATTGTTCGAACCTGGACTCGAAGCCTGGCCTTCTGAATGGTAGTATGCGATGCTAACTACTAGGTTATGGTGGCTCCAATTATAAAAATATCCATGAGTCCTTTGTTTGGGTGGAAAGAAATTGAAAATCATTAGGTCTTCGGACACAATCTGAGTTTTTTCAAGAAAAGAGAGCCCAAAAGTCAATAAAATATGACCCCTTTCATTCCACTTCCTTACTTTTAAGATTCGAGCAGTACTCGTCGACCTAAGATGTTGTCCAACTCTCAATGGTAGGCGTATGGTGGATTTCTCAACCTCTTCATTGGAGCTTCAATACTAACTGGACTGAGAAGTTGAATACACCTGATCCTGAAGTCAGGATTTGTCTAAAACTGATATTCGAGGATTTACAAAATCTCTGAAACCATAAATTGTCCAATCTTCTGATCTCAGTTAGCATAGAAAATCTTATAAGTCCCCTAATCTTCATATTTGTTATTTGTCGTTAGGTAATCTTAACTTATTCAAAATTTGATACCCACGATTTATGTAAATCTGCTCTATATTCATTAAAAGGAAATCTCTTAGCATAGACCTGGTTAAATTAGGCCTATAACGTTGGGTTTTTTTTTGAAATTCCACTTCTGAATTCAGTAAAATGTGGTTCCACTTCTGAATTCAATAAAATTAGCGCAGAGCCCTTGATTTATCGACAAAACACCGGGTTTAGTCCGAATTAACTGTAACCATAACTTGGCAGAGCTAGTGACCGCTGTTAGCTCTCATTTCGATCTCTCTTGAGATATTTCTGATACATTCGTTCTTTAACTGGTATCACTCAAGATTTTGTACTCAAATTTTGTATTGAAACCTGCCTAACCTGTTCAGTGACACAATTTTTAAAAATTTTGTATTTTGAAGAATACATTTCATCCCCAAAAACTTAGGAAAACCCTTACTGCCTAATCGTCAATGCAGAAATTTACCAATCGATGGCAGATAAGTTCGAATTCCAGATTCACAATTACTTGTTCGGGATAAAAAGGATCTCTGACGTTGAAGTTGTGCTGGAAGAAGTGAATCAAGGGAAATAAAAGCTCCTACCAGATGATTCTTGCAACAGCTCAAGACTAACGACTCTCATTTGAACTCCATAACTCTTCTTTAACTTTCTTCCTTAACCATTCTTTACCTTGCACTTTCTAATTTTTGCTTTTTACTTTACGCTCTTTACAGTTAATATAAAATGCCTGCCAACAAACCTTATGAACGTCCAAAGGATTTCATAGATCCCGGTCTACCATCGAAATGCACATGGCATTTACGTACCAAAGAGAAGACGCCACATACACAACGGCCCATGTAAGTACATAAACAAACTCTATCAGAACATTAAATGTAATAAAATTATTTTTTATATCAAAACTTTCAGCGCACACCGCCAAAAATTAACTCCAAATATTTTGGAGGTTATTGGCTACACACCATTGGTTAAACTTAATTCCATACCCAAAGCTGAGGGTATCAAATGTGAAATGTGTAAGTACTTTCCAACTCAGTGCGCTTCTTTATTTTGAGCACCAATCAATGCTTTTTCATCCCCCGCAGATGCCAAATGTGAGTTCCTCAATCCTGGTGGTTCGGTAAAGGATCGCATCGGCTATCGCATGGTACAAGATGCCGAAGAGAAGGGTTTACTCAAACCGGGTTGCACGATTATCGAACCAACATCGGGTAATACAGGCATCGGCATTGCCATGGCTTCCGCTGTTAGGGGTTACAATTGCATTATTGTAATGCCGGAGAAAATGTCCAACGAGAAGGTATCAGCGCTACGTGCCTTGGGCGCGAAAATTATACGTACACCTACCGAAGCGCCTTATGACAGTCCAGAAGGATTAATTTGTGTAGCACAGCGCCTGCAAAAGGAGATACCAAATGCTATAGTGTTGGATCAATATCGTAATTCGGGTAATCCCTTGGCACACTATGACGGCACGGCTGCGGAAATTTTATTGCAGACGGATAAAAAAGTGGATGTGGTGATAGTGTGTGCTGGTACTTGTGGTACCATATCGGGCATTGGACGCAAAATCAAGGAAGAACTTCCCAGTTGCAAAGTAATTGCCGTTGATCCATACGGTTCGGCATTGGCACGCCCCGAAGCACTGAACAAAACCAATGTCAGCTTCTATGAAGTTGAGGGTATAGGCTATGATTTCACACCCACCGTTAATGACTACAGTGTCATAGACGCATGGATTAAGGTGGAGGATAAACAATGCTTCCCCATGGCGAAGCGTTTGAATGCCGAGGAGGCTTTGCTCTGTGGCGGCTCAAGTGGTGGTGCGATGTATGCCGCTTTGCAGGTGGCAAAAAACTTGAATGAGAATCAACGTGTTGTGGTCATACTGCCCGATGGCATAAGAAACTATTTGACGAAATTCGTATCGGATAATTGGATGGAGGCACGCGACTTCAAGCCAGTGGAGAACGAACACAATCACTGGTGGTGGGACACACCGGTGAGTGCGTTGAACTTGAAGCCCCCGGTGGTTTTGAAGTCGGATGTGAGTTTGTCGAAAGCGATCGATACACTGAAAGAGCAGAAAGTGGAACAAGTGGCGATTGTAGACGCGGAGGATGGGTAAGTCCTCGTAAACTGGTCTGGTTATGGCACAATAAGAAATACAATGAATTCTTTCTATATTCCTTAGCACACCACTGGGCGTCGTACTGCAAGAAACTCTCATCAATCAGATCGTAAGCATGAATCGTAATGTTGACGAGCCTGCAGTCAAGGCAGTTAACAAGCGTATCATACGTTTACCTACCAATGCAATTTTGGGCAAATTGGCGCGTATATTGGAATTAGATCCTTGCGTTCTCATCGTGGACAGTGAAGGTTTGTTACTCCATATGCGAGTTAAGATAAACTTAATATCTTTAAGTTGTTTATTCTTAATTTTCCAGATGGAAAAGAAGTCGTTAAAGGGCTTGCCACCAAATTGGATGTGCTCGCCTTCATCGTAAAGGAGGCTCCTCATACTAATGGTACTAATGGACAATAGAAGCCTACCATATCCCGTAGATGACTTCTTACAATGAAACTTTTAACTATTCCATGAGATATTTGATGTTCGATCGATAAGACATAATCTATTTCTGTCGTGCGAATGGCAGATTTGCTTTTAAAGGTATATGATTTGTGATCCATGACCACGAGACTAGTACTATCATCGTGCTAGGGTTTCTCTAATCTCTGCTTAGTTCAAAATTTGTCTAACTTAGATTTTAAGATAACACGACGCGTGAGGAATGTTAATGAATTAGGTAAAATACGAGTATTTTTTTATTATGAAAAGTTTGTAAGAAATAAATTTGAAAAAAAAAAATTTACACTGAAATTGAGTGTGTGAATAAACGTATTGGACGTATCTGCGGTAAGTAGGAAAGCCTAGGTATTCTGGGTAACCAGTTTATGCTTACCAAATAGATGGCTTACAACAGTGTCGAATCATGGCGTTGACATATTTAAGTTATGCTGCTTTGGAAAGTTTGGCGATTTTTCTGCTTTTCATTCGTTATATTGCGATTTCTCAATTGCTTCGCTGTTCGTATTTCTTTATGTTGGCTATGGAGTTATGTCGATTTGTTAAAAGTATATTTCGGAGGGGCGGGCGAAAGCGTTTGGTACATTTTTTTGCGGATGTTTAGTTATTACATCGTGGCCTAGATACGCACACACACTATCGGCAATAAAGGGAAAATTGCAATCCAGCTCCCCATGAGGTGAGGACATAAATTAATCTGGATTTCGGTCTCCCATCAAGCAATTCACACACAAAACACCAAAAATTTATTTTAATTATTGCCAATTTTTCACTTTGCCGACTTTTTTAACACAAACTCTTCATTTTCATTATGAAATATTATTATTTTTGGGTATTTTTAATGCGGCCTGTAATTGGTTTTGGTTATAAGTAAATGAGCTGTATTCAAAGGCCTATTTTTGTTAGAAACATTCTTTTTTCATTGAATATTTTGTTATACAACAAAGAAAAAATGGTAGAAGTGACAGCTGTTTCGGAGATCACCACATCTCCTCATCAGATTTCTTTTGCCAGGAATCGAACCGACGGATTCTGGCCTCACAGGCGAGTGCTCTACGAACTGAGCCAACGCCTGCCATGTAATCTGTTGTTGTATTATTCAACTTTTTACTAACCAACAACTATTAAGTGCGTTAATATTTAGCCGCTATTATTTTTTTTGCTTCCGCAGTTTGGCAGCTGAAAATTTTTCAATTTCAAACGGGAAAAAGGAAGCAACGAGAAAAGGAAATTGTCATTTGGCATTAAAATGGCGGCGGATATACGCTAGACAGCACTGTTGCATCCAAAAGGAGGAGGGTTTCAATTTTAAATAATGTTTGAAGGTGTGTAAAAAGGAAATGTTATGACTGAGTTTACACACGAATATGTTTGTCGCTTTTTATCGTCAATTTCTCTTTTGCTGTTGTCAGCCATGTTCACACGGAGAGACTCTGTCTGAGCAATTTTTTGGCATTTCATTTTCTTCAATTAAAAAAAAAAAATCCAATTTCCATACTTACCACATTCATTCGTTTAAAATTTGAAACAGCTACAATGACTGTGAAATAAAAATGAAAGGGAATGTCAAAAGGTGTCAACCGAGCACAACAGTGTCGGTAGGATGTTCTCTTCGTCGTCGCCCTCTCCCCTTCAAACTAAATGTCGCTTCGACAGAAGTATTCGTGTGTAAACTCAGTCTATGGAATTAACTTTCTAAAAATTTCTCGAGTTTTGGAAAATATCAAAATTATTCGCAAAATTTTTCTTTATAGAAAAAAATATTTCTGGCACTGACGCGAAAGGGAATTAGCAGTTTGTCATTTACATGACGGCGGATATTAACCAACAAGCAGGGCTGCATTGAAATACATATATATAAGCAGAGTTGCATTTTTTGCATGCTTTGAAACGAATATTGGATATTTAGTACAAAATTTCGTTTGTCAACTGTTCTCAGCTTGTGAAAATATTCAATTTATGTAGCTTTTAGCACTTACCTGCCGCCAATACCGTTTCAAATAAAAAACGAATATACTTTTTTTTATAGTAAAAATTTATTAGTGGCATTAATTTCAACATAATGCTTTTTATTTCACCCATAGTAGTTTTAGTGCAATTAGTCTTTTGTGTTCTTGTTTCAACTAAAATTCATATCTATAAATGCAAGGAAATTAATGAAATATAATACAACTAAGTTTTCAACTTAAAAAATATTAGAGAGCTGACAATCGCAGTTTATTTTTATTTCCAAATATAACAAACTTCAAATGCATTCTTTTACGATTCTTCACGAATTAATGCAATATCATACGTATAAAGGGTTTCGTTACAATTTCAACATTTTTCTTTACGAAATCCAACTTACAAAAACATTCGAACAAAATGCAGTATTAGCGTGCATGCATTACTTTTCTCTTAATCGATTTAGTATTTAATAAAGTTTCTAACAAGGTTTTGTTGGACTCACATTTTACCACACATTTTTGGCATTCAATATGAAGAGTATATGCATGTATTTATAAATTAAAAAAGCACCGCTTTTATAGTAACTGGAAATACAAAAAAAAATTTATACAAAACTTTGCCGCAAGATTCATTTTCATCAGTATTTGTTTCAATACTATTTAGTTTACTGCACTAGTTAGTGTATTGCCTCGCTAGTATTAAAAAAAAAACAGTAGATACCGCCTTTATACACCACGATTTCGTAGATCTTTCACTTTGTAAATTCGCACCAACCAATGTTCGGTCGTGTAAGCCTCCTCCAAGACATCAAGCTCAAAATCTTTGTTACCAATCTCAGCAGCTCTCACACGATCATAGCCCGGTGGTTTACCACCTTCCGTGTACACTTGACCAAAACGATAGTAACACATTTTGTACATCAGACAATTGAGTAGAGTTGGTGATCCATCCTTGTCCACACGGAATTCACCATTTGGTGCATAGTAATCACGCTCCTTGATATGTGCACCACGATCGGTACTGCCGCCTATGCGTACCATCCATAAGAATTTGTTTATGTCATCGGAGGAATAACCCGTTAGGCCACCAAATATAACAAGCACATAGTCCACATCCAATTCGCGCATTATTTCATATGCCTTCTCTTCGGATGAGGCCATCGCTTGTCCCACACGTGATATATGTGTGTTATTCCAAGTATTATTATCCACCAATATAGTGCGATTAGCCATAGCCGTTATTTGATAACCATAATCCCACCAGGACATGATGCGTGCATCCTAAAGGGTTACGATAGAATTGAAATTATTAACGTTTCTAAGAAAAATTCAGTAATGTAAAGCTAAAATTCACTGTCAGCTATTTTTATAGTACTCATTTGTGTTTCATACTCTTCCTATCAAGAATTTCAAGTATTCATCATGCGAAAAGTTCCATTAACTTTTATGAAAATATCTTCAACTCACCTCAGGTGTATTCATCTGCAGCCAATAGTAAGCCTCTCGAAAATCATCGAATATAATGCGTCCACCGTCATGCGAACGCGCACTCAGCACAATGCTGGGTGATGAATATGCCTCCGATGTTACCCAGGTGCAGTGGAAAGTGTAAACAACAAGCATAAACGTAATTATGCCTACAAAACCAATTGCCACTTCACTTTTCACACCACTACTTTGTTGCTCCAATTTTTTAAATTGACGTCTACTTTCAATGGTCTTCGTTGAACCGGCATCTATGCATTTTATATACTTGGATAGCAGATGAGATGTGGCAATGCCAGAGAGAACGCACATAACGGGCGCTAGTACAAGCATTAAACGCACCATAACACCAGCAAAATAAATACTGGTTACACCGTAGAGTATGATAAAGATATTCGAATCTGTTAATTTTGCGAAGCAGAAGTACAAGCCAGCAGGGAATAGGAAAACCAATATCTGAAATATAAAATTTGTTCATTTAAATTTTTATATATGGCATTTAGCATAGAGGAACTGTAGGATGTCAGCGATCAAAGTGTGAAGTAATCAATTTGTGATAAATAGCAGCGAGCGAAACATGACACTCTGCCACATATTTACGGACATTAAGGCGCACTCATCCAACAGTTTGTCATCAATGAAATTGAAATATTAATTAAGCTCAAAATGAACGCAGTATAAATACCTGCAAATCAAAGTAGAATGAGGACCAAGATGTAGGTTGATGTTCCGAGACCGAAGCGATAATGGGTATGTGATTCTTCGCATATGACGGATCGAGCAGTGAGTAGAAACGGCCAGTCCATGGTGACACTTTACCGGTTATAGTCAAAACAGTGCCAATTATGAGCACAGTAGTGAGAATGGTAGACACCAAAGCTTTAAAAAGAATTTCAAAGTTTTCCTTGGACACACGTGCACGTAAATAATCCACAAACGCATGTATCTGACATAGCCCAAAAGTGCCGAGCGCCTGCAAGAGCAGAAAAAAAAATTTTAACCTATTTTATGGGCATATAAAAATAAATTTTTTTTTTTAAATACATATATTTTTCAGCTTAGTGTTTAGTACTCATGTGTGTTTCATACTCTTCCTATCAAGAAATCACAATAATCATCATTGAAAACATTTTTTTTTTTTTAAATCAAAAATATATGATATTTTTCGACTCACCAGCATGTGTTCCGAACTTTGTATTGGCTGAAAGCCAACAAACGAAATCTGCATTGAGAGTATGGTACCGACGCAGTACAAGGTGCTATAAGCTACATAAATACGATGCGAAAAGCGCCCAGTTATCATTAAGGCCAGTACATGCAATGGTATCAAGTTAATCAAGAAGACGTAACCGCCCCATGATGAAACCATATAGAAATAAGCCAATGCAGACATTGCAGACCAGAAAATGCTGCCACTCTTCACCGCTTTAATCCACAGATAGTAGGTGAACAGCATACAGAAAATAGCAATGCCTTCATTATCATAAGAACCGGCTACCGAACGTGAAATATAACCGGGTACAATGGAAATGAGCGCAGCTGCAACTAAGCCTGCGCCAGTGCTCTGAAAGGAAATATAAATTTTCATTAATTACATTTCGCATTTTTAAAGAATTGCATTTATAAAAAATTCCACGTGTTGTGATATACATAAACGCACATAACCTCTATTTCTATATTCATCTCTAGGTACTTACATGAATTTCCTTTGTTAGCGCATATGTCACCAAAGTCGTCAGTGAGGAGAAAAATGGCGCTAGAAAGACGCATACATTTCTAATCTCAATTGTAATATTCAACAACCACATAAGCCTATAAAGTGCAGCGGCTGTAACCATCAGCCCAGGATAGATGGTGCCGCCAATAATACGTCCAAGCGGATACCATGCTCGGTCATCAAACCAATTGTGAAACTTATAGAATCCTTGTTCCGCCAAAAACCGCGTGGTGCGGTAATTGAAGTATGGATCAAATTCATGGATAACACTTTCAAAACGTAGCACCGAAAATAAGCGCGTGGCAAACGCTACAAAGAACAAATTGAAATGAACGACAATAATCAGCAAATTGTTAACGAGCTATAGGAATTGAGTGAAAAGCATTTTTGAGTGAAATTAGCTAAACAAAATTGAGTGATTTTGTTTGGACTGGATTTTTATGTTTGGTTTTGGTTTTTTTTTATAGAATGCTTTATCAATCTATATATTTCTGAGGAGTAGTTATTTGTTTCATTCTAAGTCGTATATTTCCGTATTGATTTAGCTTGTACTTACATAGAACAGCCGCTAAAATGAGCACAGCCAATTTAATTAGATGTTCTTGCTTCTCCCATGTCAGTGATATCCTCGACCGACTACCAATCGCTGAAGCCGTTTCCAAGGTCATATTATCCTATACTTTGGAACCACCTACAGCCACTTTATCAGGATATCTTACCAGTAAAGCTCGACTCCCACTCACACAACACACAAAAAAACAACTCAGAAGAAAAGCCGGTTGTCAGAAGCGACGCTGCAGCGTGATATTTTTACACGTAGATTTTTGCTATAAAAACACAACTGAACCTCATACTTTCTATGTAATTATAATTTATAATAAAACTCTTACACACTTACGAGTAATTTACAACAATATTTATGTTTATTATGTATGAAATTGCAATTTGAAAACTTTACGTTCGTATTCGTGGCAAAAACGCCCAAGAAATATCCAATTTGACAAGTCGAGCAAACGTCAAATGCCGCTATATGGCCACGTGGTGCTGCCACATTAATAGATAATGTGAGAATTTAAAATTTTTTTAAATTACATAAATTCAAAGAACGTATATGAACAAAGAACGTATATACTATTGTTACGATCTTGCTGATTAACCTCGATGATTTCCTTAATCTTTCGGGTACGACCTCTGGATTGTTAAATAAAATCGCCAACTTAATTTGCAGTCTCTTTATTTATAAAGACTTAATTAATGTCCTTTTAATTATTCGGTAATTCACAATTCAATTACAATTTATGTTACTATTTACAATCACTTGTATACAACTTTCACAATGTACTGTTTTTATTACTTTACTGTAATGTAATCTCCACGAGTTTAATTCACAACTGATTCACGACTGATTGCTGACTGACTGACTTGCAGTCGTATGTCGTCCTTATATACTTGTTTGCTACGTGACAACGAAACCCCTGGAATTATTGCGTCGTTTACGATAATCGTCGTTTAAGATAATCGCCTCTTACGTTCTAGAACGTGCCAGTTGTCGGCTCCTCTCTTTCATCTGTCATTTGCTTCGCATTTTCGCCACACTATACTCATCTATGTACGTTCTTTGGGTAAAATACCGGTTTGCTTAAAATTATTTATTACGCGCTGGACGGAGGAATACGCTCTTCAAATAGTTTGTCCAATTTTTCGGAAACTTTCGCCATCTTTCCACAGTTTAATAATTATTTTTCTTTCTGACACACTAATTTCTTTCCCTTTGGTTTCAAACATTTTTTCAAACTAATATTAAAACACGTCATGAACACTTCAAATTATTAATTATAATAAAAGACAATAGAAAATATGCGAAGAGAAGAAATCTCTTCATGAAATGTAACGGTATTCTCAAATCAAGCAAACTGAACGCAGACTTTATGGTGCCAATGTTTACTTGTTGCTGCACTTACAAACCGTTATCTCGAAAATGAAAATAGGAATATAGGTTTTTGTTTTTGTCTTTTCAGCTGAGAAATATAATGAATAAATGCATGTAAAAAATTTTAATTGAATTAATTATTTCAATTGTGTTTGTACCTTACGTTAAAAAATGTGTTGAGTGAACGCAGACTTTATGGTCAAAAGTATCCGAGTAAATAGCGAAGGATTTAAAGCCATTTACATACATACTAATTACGTTTACATTGCCAGTCTGGTAATTTGAAGCCAAACATCAGTGGAGTTATGCAATGTTTAAAAGTTCAAAAAAAAAAAAAAAAAGTTTTTTTTAACATGTAGCACATGCAAGAGCATGTGTAATGCATGCAATATCCATAAGTATGTATGCATTGAAATTTCTATGTCACTCCAGGGCATTCACTTTGGTTGTAGTGTGTGAGTGTGGCTGGTTTCTTTGAAATAAAAGATTTATTTGTCACATTTCCCAATGGTGTCTTTACAGTGAAGGCACACCCACACACACATAACGATAAATTTGTATGTTTGTATGCTCAATTGAAACACTGTAAGCTAAGTCAGAGAACGTATAAGAAGTTGTTATACGTTCTCTGGCTAAGTAACAGAAGTAAAAAGAAATGGAGAGGTTAGGGTGAATTAAATTATTGTGGCTTCCGCCAAAACTTTTGATCGTATAGAGATGAATGTTTTTAGCCAAAAATTTAAGATTTTTGAAAAAATATTCATGCTCGGCAAATGAAATTCAAAAGTATTAAAAAAATGTTTGTATCAACGTTTAAATCATTTGTACTATCACATAGGTTTTTCTTAATTTTTTTAAAGGAATATTTGTCTAAAATCTCTTTCTACAATCCCAAAGCATTCTAAAAAGTTGAAAACTTCTACGAAAATATTTATCAGGAATCCTCGAACGATTTTATATGTTCCATTGTGCATTCACCCTAAGTAATTAGTCTCATTTTTGAATTTTTGGCATCGGCATTATGGCAGCTTTAGTTCCGTATTTGCACTCCTGGACACCTCTATTAGACGGACTCCTCTCTTGAGCGGAAATTTTTTCATGCACCAAGTTTTAAGTGCCATTTTTTCGAAGAAACGGGTTACTTAGGCGAATGCTGTCATCGACGCATTTCCTCGTCCTCTGCTTCCATTTGCGGGTACTGCATCGAATACTTTTAAAGCTGGGGCGCTTTCATCTATTCGGATGACACAACCTAGCTAGCGTATATCTCATACAGCTCATCGTCCGAGATTACAAGATACGAAACTTACTCAATATCGCTAATTTGTCAGCTAAGAGCGTTTCATCGCAAATTCAGCACGAAATATTAATGAAATTAATGAATAAAATTTGAATTTAGGACGATTGTTGTAACGGGTTATCCATTTTGCCGTTTCCAAAATAAACGTAAATAAAACGCATTTAAAATAATTTTTTTCATGAAATTTCTTTTTTATTATTAAATTTTATTGAACTTTGGTATTATATGTGACACACGACATTATTCAAATGACCGCCCCGTGAATTTTTTCAAACCTCGATTCGTTTGATGTAATTTCGATCACTTTTTCGCACGTATTGGGCGGTATCTCAGTCGCAACTTGACGAATGTTGGTTTCAATGTGCTCAAGACTTAAAGATTTATTCGCATAAATACAGTATTTCATGTAGCTTCAGAAAAAAAGGCCAACGGACCGAAAAGGTGCACCAGACAGTCAGTTTTTTTGGGTGTAATGGCCTCTCTTCAATTAGTTGAAGATTCTCCGAGCTCCCGCGGTACACTGCTTGTTGTTCAAGCACCCAATCGACATAACTATGACATGTAAATAGTCAGCTGGCTTCAGTTTTTGTATGTACTGGACTTGATATGGAAGTAAGTGTAAATCCAAGTGCAAAATATGCTATAATGAGTCGTAATTGTACCGTAATAAGAGGAATAGGGACACAAATAAATTTAAAATTCCACATAAAACTTGCAAAATGTTCATAAACCTTTTTATAAGACCCTCTAATTCACACCAGTAAATTTAGAAACATTTTCTACTGCAGAGAAAAACCGTCAAACAATGTTGCCATTGCTTGTGGTCCCATAGCCAGTCTTCACAAAAGTTGATTTTTTAATTTGTTTTGAATATATCGCTATCGTTACTCATTTTTAAGTTTGTTTTCAGCTGAAGCAAAAGCTTTTTTCCATAAAAAAAATTTAAAAAAAAGGGCCGAACGAATTTGTAAACAGTTTTCATGTAGATAAAACACACTTGGGTCGGGAAATTAAAAAAAATGAGAGGGACATATTTTTTTAATTAATGCCAAAGTTTTCCAATTTTTAAAAAATATATTTTTTATTCCCTAAGAAAAAAATTAATAAAAATGCTCAACTTTAAGCACTCTGTGCGGCTAAACGAAATGGAAATTTTTTTTTTGTATGAGGTTTTTTTGTCCTACGTAATATCTGTTCATTGCTGCTAAAAAACTTGTTTTATTACTTCTATAATAATTTATAATTTATGGCGACGAATTCACGTGTAACTTGTGAAAATTTTTATCAAAAAAAAAAAAAAAAACCATTTATAAAAATTCAAAAATTCACCATAAGCTTACTCATAGAGAAAATTTGCACTAGCACGACTCTAAACAGTGCTGCAACACTGTTTTGCTTTAAAGATCGGTATGCAGCTCTAACGAAAAAAAACTAATATATTTCGTGGATGGAAAAATGTAGTAGGCACGGAAATTTGACAGATGATTTTCTATTGTTAACAGCTCTTTACATAGGAACAAGATATCATAAATAAACAAAACGAAAAACTTGAGTAGAGCGCGGTAAATATTTGTCGCTGGTTATGAATACTATCGTTTTCCATGGCTAAAAATAATTAAAGGTGTAGAAATTGATGAAAAAACTAAAAGGATTACATTTATGCTTTATAAGCTTGCTTTAATACTTTTGAAAATTTGTATTCCTCTTGTTTCTCGCGAAATATATATGAGACCTTTTCTTTCGCTCGGAAACTCGTGTTGCCGTGCTTTCGTATTCGTTTAAAAACTTTTCGAGGTGCGTACTGTTTCGTAAAAAAATTTTCGCGTATCGTTTTTTTTTGCAATTTTTTTATATGGAGTTTTTGGTTTTCGTTAGAGCTGCATACTGACCTTAAAATGTGAAAATATACCCTTCCAAAAGAATAGAAATGTGTAATTTACGAATAGAATTCATTCCCACAACGAAATTTTCATAAAATCATCTCCCATTAAAAAAGACCACGATAGCAGCTTCCACAATTCAAAATTAACAGTGAAAAGGTAGACTAATATGTAAAAATATTAGTTAAATACTAGTACGAAATACTATGAAACCATACCGGTTCGATATTTGTATAGCAGTTCACTAGTAACGGGTAATAATAACTTTCACCACTACACCATTCGTATATTATAGTTATTTTAAGTAGCGACGGCTGAATTTCATTTTCCAATAAACTCTGTTGAAGTGCGCAGTTAGTCATTATGGGTGCCGAATGGTTAGCGGTTATCACTGCAGTGCATGAGGTTCATGGTTCGAATCTCGCTGCATACAAACTCATTTTTGTTTATATTTTCAAATTTATTTTTGGTGAATTTGAAATTCAACACATACATATAGATGACAGTTCGTAAAAAATCGTGCTGTTAAAAATACTAGTTGCTTATATGGTTAATTGATGGAAGATGAACTAGTTAGTGCAAAAATGCAAACTAGTTGGATTCTAGTTAACAACTAGTATTTTACCACCAACACCAGTTGACACATTTAATTGTCCACAAAAAAAAAATACGAAAACAAAATAAAGAGTTGCGATTAACTCACTCATATGAACACGCTTTAACCGATAAAAATAATTACGTCCCTCTTTCGAAGCACAGACATACAAATAAAAAAATTAAAATAAAAAAATTCTAGAAACCAAGTGAAAATTGTAAAATTACTCAAAGCATTAGCAGCAGTGCAACACTGTTCGTTTGTCGGACGCTTTAAACAGGTTATTATGTGCCCCAAGGGATGGATTTATGCCTTCACAATGAAGCGAAGTTGTAGGCTGGTGTTTGGTGATTTGTTGGCTGGCTTTGGTAGGTGGCTCTTTGCAGGGAAAGGATAACACTGCGTGACAGTGTTGTTACCATTTTGTTTTTTATACCATTTTGTGTTCACTTCTTTTTGCGGTAATTAACTTAACATGCCGATAGTTAAATATACGCTGGGTTTATGCCTATTTTCTGCTAAGTGAAACTCGAAAGTTCTGTAAGCGTGTGTTGTTAGTTAAGCTGTGAATTGCCATAGCAAATTTTCCCCTGCTCAGTAGCTATAATTCTTGCCTGCCATTATATGTTTTGGTGTCTAAGTCTGCTAATGTATTAAAGCAAATAATTGAACTTTAAACTTATTTCCCTGGTCTATACTCGTCGCACATAGGATAACAAAAATTGTAGACAAAGTTGGGAGTCAAAATTGGCATCACGTTGAGTGTTTTAAGACTCCACCGACTTAGCCAGTAGAGGCATTCCAGCGCAATAATTGGTCAGCAACTTCTTGGGGTGAAAGGCACATTCTTGGCTGCAAGAAGGCAAGGAAATATAAGAAATAGGGTGATCAAAGTAGAGGTACTTTTTTCATTCAACTTTATTACGAAAATTGACGCTTTGTAAATCATAATGGGCGAATAGACCACGTCCAGCATGCAATGAAGAAAATATAGCGGCCGTAGCTGAGAGTGTACACGAAGACCGTGGGGAGTCGATTCGGCGCCCTTCTCAGCAACTCGGACTGACGTATGGAATGACTTGGCGCATTTTACGTCGAGATCTTAAATTGAAAGTGAACAAAATACAGCTTGTACAAGAACTGAAGCCGCTTGTACATCGCTTCGCTCTATGGGCTCTTGAAAAGTTTTACGAAGATCCGACGTTGAGCCAAATGAGGCCCATTTCTGGCTCAATGGGTATACAAGCAAGCAAATTTGCAGCCTTTCTGACGAAGAGCAACCTTAAGAGATTCAAGAGCAGCCATTTAATCCAGAAAAAACAACGATTTGGTGTGGTTTGTGGGTAGGTGGAATCATCGGTCCATATCTCTTCCAAAATGTTGCCGGTGAGAGCGTAACCGTCAATGGCGACCGTTATCGCGCCTTGATAACCGTCTATTTGATACCTGAGATTGAAGCTCGTGATCTCCGCGACATTTGGCTTCAACAAGACGGCGCCACTTCCCACACATCGCACCAATCAATGGATTTATTGAGAAAATACTTCAGTGAGTAGATAATTTCACGTTTTAGGCAGGTCGATTCTCCACCAAGATCGTGTGATATCACCGTATATATATCCGTTAGACTTCTTTCTGTGGATATGTGTAAAGTCTAAAGTCTAGGCGGACAAATCCCCCCCTTCGATTCAGGCCTTGGAGCAAAACATCACACGCGTCATTCGCCAGTTACCAGTCGAAATGCTTGAATGAGTCATCGAAAATTAGACTCAAGAGATGGACCATCTGAGATGTAGCCGCCGCCAACATTTGAAAGAGATAATCTTCAAAATATAGATGCCAAAGAATGTTCTTTCGAATGATAATAAACAATCCCCATTAAATTTGAATTTTCTGTGTTTTCTTCTATAAAAAAGTAGGGAACCTCAAAATGAATCACCCGTTATTAACGAAGATATAGGTGATATTCTTGATTGATTTTCCAGTTTCCTAAGGACTTTGAGAGTAATATCTTACGCATTAAGACTCTTTCAATGAACCCATCCGAAAAATAAAACTTCATTTCAACCGAAATATTTCTTAATTTTAGCCGATGAAATTAAGGCAACGCAAACGCGCTTAATAAAAATCTTTCAGCGGAAACATTTCGGTAATCACTAATCGTAAAATTGAATACTGGAGAACCGATAAATAGCAAAAGCGAAATATTCTCTCTAAGTCCCTTTATCAATAAACAAGAAATATTAAGAACAGGTTGTCGTCTCGGAGCATCACTCGATCTGTCATATGCTGAACGTCATCCAATCATCCTTGCATACAATTCCAGGTTATCCCGCCTTACTGTTCAATTCGTCCGTTATGTTGCGCTCCACGGTGAAAACCAACTGATGATGCGACTCATCCGAACGCAATATTGGATTCCAAAGATTAAGGCACAATCTTCAAAAAATGCGTGCAAAATCAGCTATGTCGATTCTTCCGCGAAAACGAGAACGTTTCCACAGCATATTCAGCTGAGTAGAGATCTCGTGAGATTAGTAAATTATGAGGGTTAGTAAACTGTGTGCTTAAAATAAAGCAGCGGAACGATAAATTTCTAAACTTTTATTTAATAATTCAGTGATCGAGCTCGGAAAGACTTGGGAAATTCACATACATCATAGTCCAAATTTCGTTTCTTGAATTAAATTACTGATATGTTCTCAACTAGTTAATTGAGCGCCTGTGTGACCAGCGTTTTACGTTAGAATTTTATGTGTTTACCCCTCTATATGCATATAATATAATCTTTTATAGGAGAATTTAATAAATTACAGCAATACTTGTATATACCAGTTTGTTGACACTGTATTTCTGTTAAAAAAAAAAAAAATTATTAAAAAAAATTGTTATGCCTTTGTTGCTTCTGCCGTTGTTTATTATAGTAATATGCGGTTTGCTTGTGGCGGCCACAATTTTGGTAATTTTTATATTTTTTATATTTTTTTTTGCCCACTCATTTACAATATTTTTGGTTTCTGTTAGCTCGAACGCTGTACATTTGGTCGTCTATTAAATTGTTATTATATGAAATGAAATTCTGTGCATCAAGCGCCATGAATTTTTGCGGCGGAATTTTCTCACTCAAGAGCTGGTGTGTTGGGCAGTGTTGCTGTTGGGTAATAGCGATATTGAAGACATTTGCGATAAATTAAAGCTAGAATTTTTTTATTTCAGACAGTTCACTTATGTTGGGTTTATACCAGCGTCTTAACGATATTTGGTGAGAAAATAACAGCAAGGATTATTTGAGAAACATTTAAAATATTACAATGGGGCATCAGTTTAAAAACAGTAAAAATTACTGTTTCATATTCAAAAAAAAAAAAAAAAAATAAAAAAAATATAATAATAATAATAATAAAAATTTTATATTCAAAAAAACCAAAATTTTGGTTATAAAACTGCACTTTAATAAATTTACTTGAAGTAAATATTGAATCAATTGAAAAAAAAATGTTCTAGATAAATTTAATCATTGAATGGTATATTTTCGACTAAAGTCCAAATCAAAGTATTAAATTTTTTATTATTTTGTTATATTAATCTAAAGTCTTTAATCAAAATGTTAATATGAAAGCTTCAAAGTACAACGAACGCAGCCTTCGCTCACAGAAAAAAAATACGCACGGACCTATGCTTACATTCAAATTATCCTAATTTTCAAACTAATTAAACTTTTTTCCTGATCCATGGTCCATTTAAACATATCATCAAAAATTTTCACCAAATCGAAGCATAAATCATTTTTTTTTCTCGATGAAATCGGTCCACAGTCTGGAAATCGCCATTCACGTAACTAAGGTTTCGAATAGGTCGGTCTACGGTCTACTTCTCGGAGAAAAAAGTAGTGTTCGAAGCTGAACACTATAATATAATTATTTTCGATTAGGTCAGTCCCAAGTCCACCTCCCGCGGATATGTGACTGATGCGAAAAATAGATAAAAATAATCCTTGATGCGGATTGAGTTTGCGGTAGAACTTTTCGAATTTTTGAAGCATTCCGCAAGTAGAGGTACTTTTTTCAATACCTTCTTTTTGACAGATCGCGCGTGAGTTGTGTCAAGCTGTCATGTTATTTTTCTTCAGTATTGTTTAATATTTCATCAAAGGAAAATTCACGTTATGTAAAGAATGTGCTTCGCGAGCTTTGTGAGCTTCGCTCAACTAATATAGTGGTCGTAGCTGAGAGCGTACACGAAGACCGTGGAGAGTCGATTCGGCGCCGTTCGCAGCAACTCGGACTGACGTTGAGATCTTCCCAAAGCGACATCGCTTCGCTCTGTGGGCTCTGGAAAAGTACCAAGAAGATCCGACGTTTTCGAGCCACATTTTGTACAGTGATGAGGCCCATTTCTGGCGCAATGGGTATGTAAACAAGCAAAATTGCCGCATTTGGGACGAAGAGCAACCCTAAGAATCTCAAGAGATGCCATTTCATTCATCAAAAAACAACGATTTGGTGTGGTTTGTGGGTAGGTGGAATCATCGGTCCATATCTCTTCCAAAATGTTGCCGGTGAGAGCGTAACCGTCAATGGCGACCGTTATCGCGCCTTGATAACCGACTATTTGATGCCTGAAATTGAAACTCGTGATCTCCAGGACATTTGGTTTCAACAAGACTGCGTCACTTCCCACACATCGCATCAATCAATGGATTTATTAAGAGAACATTTCGGTGAGCAGATAATTTCACGTTTTGGGCCGGTCGATTGGCCATCAAGATCGTGTGATATCAAACCGTTAGACTTTTTGCTATGAGGATATGTAAAGTCCAAAGTCTATGAGGACAATCCCGCCTCGATTCAGGCCTTGGAAAACATCACGGGTGTCATTCGCAAGTTACCAGTCGAAATGCTCGAGCCAGTCATCGCAAATTAAACTCAACGGATTGACCATCTGAGACGTAGCCACGGTCAATATTTGAAAGAGATAATCTTCAAAAAGTAAATGCCAAATAATGTTCTTTCGAATGATAATAAACATTCTCCTTTAAATTTGAATTTTCTGTTTTTTTTCTTTAAAAAAATAGGGAACCTCGAAATGAATAACCCGTTAATAGATTTTCGGTAAATTAAAAAATTTAAGTTGATACATATGGAAAAGCTAAAAAATACGATGCTGGAAAAAATGTTAATCGTATTAAGTCGATTGAGTTGAGTCGAATTGACGTAGCTGCCAGCTTGTGACCGATTTACTTTTGGCCTGATGTGATACCACTATCAGGATCAAGTCTCCTTCTTAAGTGTCCGTACTATTTAGTACGCCTCATCAAAGCTGTTGCATTTCCAAAGTAGTCCACTCGAAATGTTGAATTGAATTGAATGTGAAAGGTTTCATGCTCAAGTGGAATGGGAGTGTGAAAATAGCTAATTTGACTCTTTGAAATAGGACATTTAAATGTTCACATTCGGTTCTCACAGGGATCCTTGTGGGATAGCAAGGATAAAAACAGAATTTAGTGGTTGTATAGAGTTGTACACCTCATATAGAATTTCTAGGAAATATAGTATTCGTGTAGGCCCCATACCTTAGTATCTGTAAGGTTGAGCTGCATTTAGTCCAACTGTGTTGATCTAATGTGATGATTTAAAGCGGTTTAATCGTGTGCCGGCCACGAAATTGCATTGCCGTAGAAAAAATGGCTCTCACTATTGTTGTGTGTATCCTGTGGGCAATCTACGGTCTTAGCCCCCCACCTTTAGCCACTAACTGCTCTACAAGCCTATAGAAAAGTTAGAGTTTTTCTTATGCTTTCTGCCGTGTTTGGGCTATAGTTAAGTTGCTGTGCAAGAGCTAGCAGAGACAGAGAGTGATAAAGGTGCCTTATATAAGGGGATAAACATGTTAAGAAATTTTTTTTTGTCATGGAAAATTTAATAAAATAAAAAATAAAAAATAAGTAATCTGGTACGTTTGGAAATGTTATTCACCTGCTCATTTTAAAATTGTATGCCACTTAACTCACACTCATACGCAATATAACAAGCTCAACTATGTAAATTACACTTAAAATGTATATATATATATATACATATATATTTCATTAAATTATAGTTGATAAAGTCAATTTAAAACAACTTAAAGCGCGCTCAGTGGTTAAGTGAGTATTCAATGGCAAAAATTCAATGGTGCAATAAGACAAAAATGTAAAAACAATAAAAGGGATAAAAAAAAATCGCCGCGGCAACTTGATAAAAAAATAGATATATTTTAAAATATATTATTTTATTTTATTTGTCTGCCATGCTAATGAAGGCATTATTATCCTACCAAAGAGTTGAGTTAAGCAAATTAACCGGTTTTTGAATTTTATATGTGCCTTATATGAACTTAGCGCGCGGTAGATCCTCTTCTCTGTAGTAAATGCATAAATTACTTATTTACAATTATATATACTTGTATATGTAAATCAGTGTGCGCATTGCAGTAGTCTCAATGCTTACCTACCAGATCGGATTCACTGGCTGTTATACGAAGATAATATTTTATAAAATGCTTAAAAGCTCTGCACAGCTTTTAAAAAATGTAGTTCTTGTTATTTTTGTTTCAAACAAATCCCTTACTATTTTCATATGCTTGCAATTGCATTCGAGTGTCGTAATAACTGACTGACTGTCTGTTTCTATGGCATGGCTGGCTGCATGCTCACTTTCTAAAAGCTTTACAGTCGTAGCACACCTCGGCGTATGAGTGACATTAATATCTTTGCTTCAGTTGAATTCGTCAAATTGCTGCATTTACAACAAATTTGGAACATTAAAAATTTATTGAAACAATTTTTTGAATTTTTTCGTGCTCAATTTGATGGATGAGAAGTTTTAGCAAAGTTCGATGAAAGGGTTAGCGTGTGCAATTCTTGATGCTACAAAGGAAGCAGACCAACGTACTCGTAAAATATATGAATACATATATAGCAAATATATAGTTGTTGATGTATATTATTTATGGTACGTTAAGTCATGTATAGAGCAACACTGTGCCTGCAACCAATTCCTTACTAATAATAGTCCATTAGTAATAGTTTAAATTTAGTATTTTAAAATTATATTACTTATTGTGAGGCTTTCGATGCCGAAGCAGATTCAGTAAATAAATACATATATTAAAAAAAAAATTAATTCATTTATTTTAAAGCACAAAATTCGATTTTGACGAATTTTCAGTGAAAATATTTATTTGAATTTACGTGAATAACATACGAAATCTGATCAAATCGGTTGAATGTGAGCTGTATGATACAGTCTTCCAATTTCAAGGATTTTACGTTGCAATATTTAGTTCGGGTGTAACAGGTCAATTGAAAAGTCCCTGCTCTCCATAGTAAAACACTTTTTTTTTGGTAAAATTAATTTTTTTATTCAACATAATTTCCTTCAAGGGTGATACACTGATTATAGCGACCCTCTCTTATATTCTTCCCAGCGAACATTTTTTGAGATCTGAGAACAGGAAATAGTCGCTGAGGCGCAGATCTGGAGAATACAAGGTGAATGAGGAAGCAATTCCAAGTCCAGTTCATTGCTTTTTGCCATCGGTTGACTGTCGTTTGGACTTTGGAATGAAATGATGGAGCCATGTTTCATCCATTGTCACATAGCGTCTCAAAAACTCGTGTTTATTACGATTGAACTACTCCAGACACTGCTTCGAATCATCAACTCGTCGCTGTTTTTGGTTAAAAGTGAGCTCGAGCGGCACTCACTTTGCACAGAGCTTTTTCACACCAAAATATGCGTGAATGATATGATGTTCACGTTCAGTGGACATGTCTAGAGTGCCTGCTATTTTATTTAATTTTAATTTACTGCTATTCAAAATCATTTTGTGGATTTTTTTTGATGTTTTCGTCGGTAAAAACATCCTTTGGGCGTTCTCTTCGTTCAGCGTCTTCGGTGTTCATTTCACCACGTCTAAACTTAGCATATCAATCCTTGATGGTTGAATTTTTCTGGGGAAGTGTCCATAAAATCGTCATTAAGCTCAGTTTTTGCTTTAACTATATTTTTTCCCTTCAAAAAGCAATATTTTATCAACAAGCGAAATTCCCTTTTATCCTTTTTTCACAATAACAAAAGTTGCTTTACTCAAAATGTTATAATTAACAAACTAATGATCTGACAGCTGTCAAATTTTTAGACACATCTTTGGAAGGTGGGGCTAACTAAAAATCCCTAATTGAATAATTCTAGTATCTCTATCTATGTGTCAGGCCGGGGACTTTCCAATTGGCCTGTTACTGTGCAATAAATCTTTTCTAAATCCAGACAGCACATAATCCAGACAATTGAAAAAGATCCAGACAACACAAAATCCACACAACATAAAACAGACATAACGAAATCCCAACCGGGCAAAATACAGATAACACTGTACCCAGACAAGACCAATTTATTTCATTATATGTGTGTAGAATACCAAATTTACTGCTGTGAGATTCTTTATTAAAGCATTTATGACTCAAAATCACATATATGATTGAACCGGTTGTATGTCAGCTTTATGATATAGTAGACAAAGAGCTAAGGAGTGATATAAGCAATTGCAAGAAGGCCATGAAGCACTTAAAAAACTGATGAAAACGTGGAAAAAGTAAAAGAAATCACAATTAGAGGAGTCTCTGATGACGCTGCCATATCGATTGGATCGTGCCATGACCGTATTTCTAGTGTTTTGGGTATGAAGCGCGCGCCTATAGAATTTGTTCCAAAATTATTGAATTTTGAAGGGTTTGTGTTTTGGGCATTGTATCAGAATCTTAAAATGCTTAAAAATTTAAATAACGTAAATTATGTACGTAACTTTGCTATTTTCGAATAAACTTTTGAACAGGTGTTATTTTGTTGTTGTTCTAGAAGCTACTATTATTACTTAGAACATATCCAGAAACAGATCGATCTAATCACTTGAAAAGATTCTGAAAAAAAAATGGTTTATTGATGTTGATAAAATTGTGAAATAGTAATAAATAGAGATATTAAATTCTTAGTATCGAATTATCTTATCGGTATCAATATTTCCTGAAACGATGAGTACGGTACCACTCTGGTGTCGATGCAATATACTTAGCACTCATATTTCAAGCACAAGGACCTATTAAGTTCATATAAATAGGCTATAAGGCAAGCTAAGAGAATATCGCAATCTGAAATGGCATAGAATACACAACGAAATCCGCAGTACTAAGGAAAATATTTATCACCAGAGCTACAATTTAAGACCTTACCAAATTTGCAGACGGTTTGTTTGCCAACAATAGAAAATAACACTGAAAATTTTATGGAATGCTCACTTTTCATCATCTACTTTAGAGAGAGAGTATTGAATATCGCTAGTGCGGAATATATTGAAAGCATAGGTGATACCCGGCTAGAAGAAACACAAGGAAATTCTTTGAATTACATTGCTGTTTCATAGCGAACAACAAAAGTAATATTATTACCAAAGGTAAGAGAGAGCACCAGGTGGATGTTTCCATCAAGTGAACTGCGTACGAGAGTCTACTCTCACAAGCATAATACACAAATCACATAGGGCAAATCAATAGACACAGAAAAATAAATGATGTAGTAGACACATATAAAATCGTGAAGAAGACAGAATGATGAGAGATATTAGGTGGGCATTTTCCTCGATATATTTGGAACGTTTAGTAATGGCTTTAACCAATTCCTAATGCAGTGTTTAGAATCCCTGAAACTACGTACTAAATACTTGAGAATTATGTAGGATAGCAAGTTGGCGTCGGGGTTCAGTGCGAAAAAGAGAGTGAAGAAGGCATAAGCGGCACTTTGTACATGTAAAGAATGTTCGTTAGCATTTGACATCTCTCACTGGCCCTGGTTTTTCGTTGCGATCGTAAAGTCGATACCTTTCTATGGTATTCTAGTATTGTGGAAGGCTGCCGACATAAGAGCATATCTGAAAAGGCTGAAGAGGTTCTTTAGACTTTCAATGACCAACATCACTGTAGCACTGAAAATAACGCTATGTGATTTGGAGTATGCCATCAGCGATCCTAGTGGCTAAAGTAACAGAGCATTCATAAAGGACGTTTTTTATAGAGGTATAGAACTTTAAGTTGGCATTACTTTTCAAGATGGCGACCGATTTAACAGCTGTCAAGTGATTTATTCTCAGTTTGGTTTGGCAATTCATCATGAATAGATTCACGCCTGAACAATGCTTGCAAATAGTGCAATTTTATTTCGAAAATAATGGTTCTGTTTTTTTTTTGTTTACCGATAAAGCGCACTTCTGGTTGAATGGCTACGTCAACAAACAAAACTGCCGCATTTGGAGTGAAGGTAATCCTCAAGTGGATGCTGAAACACCGTTACATCCAAAAAAACTGACTGTTTGGTGCGCTTTATGGGCTGGTGGAATCATTGGTCCGTACTTTTTCAAAAACGATGGTGCCCAGAACGTTACAGTCAATGGTGATCGGTATAGAGCCATGATTACTAATTTTTTCATTCCTGAATTGAATAACCATGATGTCCAGGAGATGTGGTTTCAACAAGACGGCGCAACATGTCACACAGCTTGTGCCACAATAGATTTATTGAAATACACGTTTGGTGACCGCCTAATTTCACGTTTTGGACCTGTGAATTGGCCTCCAAGATCTTGTGATTTAACACCGCTAGACTACTTTCTGTGGGGCTATGTAAAGTCATTGGTCTATGCGGATAAGCCACAAACGCTTGACTATTTGAAAGACAACATTCGCCGTGTTATTGCCGATATACGGCCACAAATGTTGGAAATAGTCATAGAAAATTGGACGTCCAGATTGGACTACATCTGCGCCAGCCGTGGCGGTCATATGCCAGAAATCATATTTAAAATGTAATGCCACAAGATTATCTTTCGGATAAATAAAATTTATGTCAATCGAATAATTCATCCTTGTTTTATTGCAACTTAAAGTTCTATACCTCTATAAAAACACACTTTAATTGCCGCGAGGAGATGTGCTTCAGCTCAGCTGATGATGAGAACGTACGGGCAAAGTAAAATGTACGTTATTCCGCGCTTGATCGTCGGAAAACTTCTGAAAGCTATAATAAAGCTGAATGGTTCGAGCAAAGGATAAAGGGTACCCCTGCAAATTAAGGGCTCAAGAACTTATACGTTGTAAAGCGTGCCTGTCAAAAGAGGCGACAAAAATCTAATAGCTCTCATGACAGGCGGATTTTTATCCAACCAAGCACTCTCACTCCCAAGTACAATACTCCCCGAAAACTAATTTAGAGAGCATTTTTAAGGTTAGAAAAACAACAAAAACAACAAGAATGAGCTTGCAAAAGATAAAACTCTACATATCTTTACAGATGTTTCTAAAATGAACAGTGGAGTGAAGATTGCAGTATACCGCACTCAGCCAGCGAAACTAATGTCCATGTAAGCTGGGAAACCTTCTCAATATTCCCCAAACCAAAATCTTTGCTATGAAAATGGCGGCAGAGCTACTGAAGAGAAAATATATACATATTTCTGTAGATACCCATGTGGGCGTTATAGCCTTACTTTCATACAGCAAGAAGACAACTATGGTTGCACTATGTTAAAAGTATCTCAAAATACACTAATATACTAGAAAGAGCGACTTTCATAAACCAACCTTCAATTATATTGAATAGTTTTTAGTTTAGTTTTTTAATTGTTCATGTACTTCGTCCACCAGACATTTCTTCTAAAAGCAGCGATTTCAAAGTTCAAAGAAAACAAACATAGTAAATTGAAATTTAATTGGGAATGTTTATTATCATTCGAAAGAGCATTCTTTGGCATTTAGTTTTTGAAGAATATCTCTTTCAAATGTTGGCCGCGGCTACGTCTCAGATGGTCCATCCGTTGAGTCTAATTTTCGATGACTCGTTCGAGCATTTCGAGTGGTAACTGAAGAATGACACGCATGATGTTTTGCTCCCAGATCTGAATCGAAGCGGTATTGTCCGCATAGACTTTAGACTTTACATATCCCCACAGGAAAGAGTCTAACGGTGTGATATTACATGATCTTGGTGGTCAATCGACCTGCCCAAAACGTGAAATTATCTGCTCACCGAAGTGTTCTCTCAATAAATCCACTGATTGATGCGATATGTGGGAAGTGGCGCTGTCTTGTTGAAACCTAATGTCGTGGAGATCACGAGCTTCAATTTCAGCATAATTTTTGATGAGATATGGACCGACGATTCAACCGTCCCACAAACCATACCAAACCGTTGTTTTTTTCTGGATGAAATGGGAGCTCTTGAATCTCTTCAGATTACTCTTCGTCCCAAATGCAGCAATTTTGTTTGTTTACATACCCATTGAGCCAGAAATAGGCCTCATCGCTAAAAAAAATTTGGCTCGAAAACGTCGGATCTTCTTGGAACTTGGAAGCTTTCAATTTAAGATCTCGACATAAAATGCACCAAGACGTTCCATACTTCAGTCCGAGTTGCTGCGAACGGCGCCGAATCGATTCTCCACGGTCTTCGTGTACACTCTCAGCTACGGCCGCTATATTTTCTTCACTGCGTGCTGCACGTGGTCTATTCGGTCGAATATTATTAAATAATGAATGCTGGGTCTCAAGATGGGTGAAGGTGTTGCGAATAGTATGCTCAGAAGGCCGATTATGTTGACCATAAGTTGAGTGAAGCGCTCGAAACACATTCTTTACAGAACGTGAATTTTCGTTATAAAGTTGAATGATTTGTAAACGTTGTTCAGGCGCAAGTCTTTTCAAGATGAAATGCCACACAATACTGAACAAAAATAGCACGACAGTTTGACACGACTCATGCGTGATCTGTCAAAAAAACGCTATTGAAAAAAGCTCCTCTACTTGGATCACCCTTTATATGGCAAATGCTTTCAATATGAAATATATTTTCCATTCCTAAATTCATAGAAAACAAGAGAGATTCGACCATGCTGAAGTCTTTATACGTTTTCGATTTCGATAATTTTTAGTACCAATATGGAATTCATAATATATATGTGAGCATAATTGCAAATTTCATGCCAATATACCATTTCATGTACATGAAAGGTATAAAAAAGAAGAAACAGAAAAGGAGAACAAATTTCCTCACACCAACTGTCGCTGTGATTGATTTATCAACGAATTTATCTATGCCCACCTCTTTCTCTTTGTATGCAGACAGACAGAGAGGAGCAAATAAAAAAATAGAATAAATTTGACCGTAAAATAAATAAATAAAAAATTATGTTACATCTGTAACAGCAGGCAATTGGGAAAAATTTCATACAAACACATATATGTATATATGCATAATATTTACAAAATATGCACTTTTATTCCGATACAAAGCTCGATGTGCGGCTATACATGAACCTTTCGTTGTTGTTGTTGTTGTTGTTGTTGTTGGTATTTTGTTCCTTTTTATTGACGTTACATAATTTATTACGGCACAATTTGAATAATGAACATAAAAATATAAAATAAAATAAAAATAAAAAATGCTGGCGGTTGAGTTGAGGCATATGGTCGGCGGTGAAAAAGTAAAAATTGAATAAAAAGAAATGAGAACATTGTGCAGACTGTCATTTAGTTATATAAAAAAAAGTCTAGTGATTCAACAAAATAAATTGCTTCATAAGCCATAGAGTGGGTTTACTCTTAGACATAAATGTTGCTAAACATAAAATGTTGTTAATACTAAATATTGCTGAAGAAGTTAAATTATGCTTAATTGGCAATTGAAAACTGAAACAAAATTTTTTCAGCCATATTTTTTTATCCGGAGCGAAAATATTTATAAATGTGTTTTAATGCGACTGAGAATTTTTTTTTTAATTTGAGTAAGGCCTCTCATTGAGTACTAAGAAGAAAAATGCAATGTGGCTAAAAGTAGTATTGCTCAGCGTAAAATAACGATAAATATATACATACACAATACCGTTAAATACATAATATTTAACAAAAATTATTGTTTTTTTTTTTTAAAACTTCATGAATAACTGTTGCTTAATATAAAATATAGCTAAACATAAAATTTTTTCAACAAAAATATGTCTTAACATTAAAATTTTTAATTGAAAAAATTTTGTGACAAAGAAAAGTATGAACCTTTTCAAATATGGTATAACATAAAATATGTCTTGACATAAATATGGCTTAACATAATTATATCTAAACATTAAATATGGTTCAATATATTTTTACTAAATAGTAAACCAAATCGGCTTAAATATGTAGTTTTAAAATTTGTGAGATATTACTGCTGTTCTATATCAAATATAGTACAACCTAATATGAATGAACATAACTATGCCCTAACAAAAGGTATGATAAAATTCATATATTTTTACCAAAAAAAAGCATGGCTCAGGAAAACTATGTCTAAACATAAAATATAGTTTAAAATTTTTTTTATTAAATAAGAATAGAAGTTGGTTTAAGCGGTTTCAAACAGTTTCAAAAATTTTATTAATTTGTGGAAGGGGGGTGTCCATTCTTCTTCTTTGGCGTAGGCACCGCTTACGCGATTATAGCCGCATCAACAATAGCGCGCCACTCGTTCCTTCTCTTTGCTGTTTGTCGCCAGTTGGAAATACCAAGTGATACCAAGTCGCTCCCCACCTGATTCTTCCAACGGAGTGGAGGTTCCCCTCTTTTCCTCTACTTCCACCAGCGGGTGGTATTTTCAAAGCTGGAGCCCTTCATCCGTTCGGACGACATAATCTAGGCAGTTGTCTCTTGATTCGCTGAACTATGTCAAGCTCGTCTTATAGCTTGTACATTTCATAGTTCCATCGTCTGCGGTATTCACCATTCGTCGAGCATGCTTTCGTCGGACCATATTATACAAAGAAGTTGATACATGCACATTGTCAGTTCTTCGCCGCCATATTTGAATACCTCTGCCGTTAAGCCATCGGCTCCCGCTGCTCTTTTATTTTTTTTTAAAGAGGAAATCACTATTCGAACTTCTGCATAGGTGATGGAGCGTTTAAACCATCGTCATCAATTGGTGTTTCGGTTTCGTGATCTCCGGGGTTTACCCGGAAGTGTTCCCTCCATAGGTATCCTCAATAGAATTTTCAAGCATTATTCTTGTAGGCCAGCTTCTCAAGCTCTTCATACTCACGCATTTCGAAATCTTTCTTTTTTCATTTGCAAATGCGTCTCGCTTCACTCTTCAGCTCTCGGTACCTATCCCAACCCGCACGTGTTGTAGTCGATCGCAAAGTTGCGAGGTAGGTAGTCTGCTTTCTCTCCACTGCAGTTCTACATTCCTCATTGTACCAGCTGTTTTTCTGGTATTGTTGAAAACCAATTGTTTCCGTAGCAGCGGTACGTAAGGAGTTTCCTATTTCGTTCCACAGCTCCCTTATATAGAGTTGCTAATGAGTGCTCTCAGAGAGCAAGCGCGCAAGCCGAGTAGAAAACCTGCTGGCTGTCCGTTGTGATTGCAGTTTTCCGACGTCGAACCTTCCTTGTTTTTGTGGACGGGCGTTCTTTGCGGCACAGAGGCGGGTGCGTAACTTTGCTGCTACAAGATGACGATACGTCTAGAACACTGGACACATGTCGTCCGTCTATCACAACATGATCGATTTGGTTGTGTGTTTTTCGGTCTGACAGCAGCCTTATAGCTTGATGAATTTTCGTGTACTGCTTTTTTGTGCTCCTTTAAATAGCCGCTACAGTAAATTTCACAAGGACCCCACCTTCATCCTTCCTAATCCCGTCCATCGCATTTCTTGGATGGCGGTGATGTCAGCCTTTAGTCTTACGAGGACATCAACCAGCTGGACAGAGGCACCTTCCCAATTAAGGGATCGGACATTTCAGGTGTATGCCTTAAAATTGTGATCCTTTAAACGTTTTGCTGGAGTCCTCATCAAGCCCTACCCACAACCTCAGGGTATTCGCCTTCTCGTTTTAGCTCGCCTTCAAACGGATGCTTGTTGGCTACCCAGAGGATACTTGGTCTAAGACCGGCTGTCGTGAGTTGCTTGAACCATATGTAAAATAATCGTTTCTGACCACTCTCAGCTGAATGGCAGTCAAAATCTTTCCTCACTTGCTTCCGTTAATTGAATGAAAACCATAGTATAAAAACTCTCTAAAACAAAATAAAAGCTAATTCTATGATTTTGAAAAATTTCGGCTATGTTATTGTTTAAAAAATAATGATTTTCTTTTAATTTATTTATGGTGCAACAAAAAACGGCGAGTTCATTATTTTACATTCGATCTGGTATAAATCCGCAGGTTAAACTGGTTAAATTGCTGCTACGACAACTTATGTACGTACAAATTGAAAGCTCAATTAAGTCGATTGTAGTTTATCGAAAATCTTTTCAATAATGTATGAATATAAAATTTATATGCAGGTAGAAATAAAATATTTATGTTAAAAATTTTATTCAATAAAAATAAACTTTTTATTTACTATAAATTTAAAATTATTTGTAATTTATTTTTCTATTGCCATAAGCCCACAACTTTGATTTGAAGCACAAAATTTCATTGACCATTACAGTTACAGTGCTATTTTTTATTATCCATTTATTTTCATTCCATTTTTACTTAACTTAAGCCGTTTACTAGCAATAACGCACGCTTGCACTCACTATTTTCATACATTCATATTTAATGCATGGCTTCCACCTCACCGTTGACTATTATTTAAAAAAAAAAATATATAAAAAAAAATTAAAAAGTAAAAAAAAAATTCAAATGTTTTTAAATATTTCATACACCATTGTTTGTTTGCAATTGAACGCACACGAGGGCTTAAATATTAATAATAAAAAAATATTCATTGAAATATACACACATTTGCCTGCTGAGGGCACTTTGTTACACCACAAGTGTTGAGTGAGCGTATTTTGAATCAGAAACATTTTCACCTGCAAAAAAAAGTTGAAATTTTTTCATACTTTTCAACTTCTATTCTCTTGTCGTGCATTGTTCACTCCTTTTTTTGTGCTATTCCATTCGAGTTCACTCGTTCGGTGGCTCGCTTGTTGCGCTACCATAATTGTGGTTGTAAAGTGTATGTTAGTGTTGGGATTTTAGCAAAGAACGTCATGTATTTATTTACAGTTTTGTCACGTTTCACATGTTTGCGACATCATTGGAAATCATATTTAGAAAGCATTGAAAAAGTTATGAAAAACAGCAAGGAAACCCTAAAAATTAAGTGAAGAGTTGGAGTTTTGATTGCCTGAAAATGTCATAGACGCTGAAGAATGACATTTGTGGGCGTAATTTGTGTGGTCGGTTTTGAAATAAGCGGCACTTTATATAAATGTGTTCCAAAAAAATTTATCCCATCTCGACCGCTGTTTGAGTTCAGACACGTAAAAATAAGTTCAATACAAACGTATAAAGGATTAACATTTCCATTAAAAGGATGTACCTGGAAGGTATGGTGCCTTGATTGAGAAGGTGCCGCTGTCTATATGGTTGACGACCTCGTGAAAGTATGGGTCGCCATCCAAACAATGCGCTGAACGGGAGAAGCATGAAAACAGATAGGTTCGTGTGGCTTTCATTACATAACAAGGAGCACAAATTTGGTATTGGATTTGGTAGAAGAGAGTCTCAAACATCTAGCACTATCATTCAATTCGGTGGAAAGACATCTTTCCACAATCCCTATCAAAGCGAAGCTCTTCAAAGTATCGTAACGGGTGAGATGAAGGATGAGATCAAAAATGTTTTATATGAGTGCATATAATGCAACTGTACGTGCTGCCCCCGTCACGATGTCAAAATCGTACTTGGTGGGCAACAACCGGAAAACACAGCCTCAATACAATGAGACATCCCTTAATGATCTGAGTCTAATCGGCTGATCGAAACCCAAAATATGATTATCTGTAAACATTACATTCCGGCACTAGAAAATTCATCAAGCTACTTAGCTTTCTCGCCTAGAACGTACTTATGAGCGCTGCTTCCGCCACGATGTCAAAATTGTGCTAGGCGATTTCAACGCCAGGGTGGGCAAAGAAGGTATTTTTGGCGCAACAATCGGAAAATTCAGCCTCCACGACGAAACATCCCCAAACGGGCTGAGGCTGATCGACTTTGCCGGGGCCCTTTGGTTGTCTGTAGTACCAGATTCCAGCATACGAGAATTCATCAAGCTAAATGGCTGTCGCCAGACCGCAAAACACGCAACCAAATCGATCACGTTGTGATAGACGGAAGACATGTATCCAGTGTTCTAGACGTGCGTACGTTCCGAGGGCCATATATCGACTCGGATCATTATCTTGTAGCAGCAAAAATACGCAACCGCCTCTGTGTGGCAAAGAACGCCCGTCAACAAACACAAGGAAGGTTTGACGTTGAAAAGCTGCAATCACAGCAGACAGCCAGCAAGTTTTCTACTCGGCTTGCACACCTGCTCTCTGAGAGCACTCATCAGAGACTCGATATAAGGGATCTGTGGCGCAAAATAGCTAATTCCTTGCGTACGGCTGCTTCGGAAACCATTGGTTTTCAACAATACCAGAAAAACAGTTGGTACGATGAGGAATGTCGAACTTCAGTAGAGAGAAAACAGACTGCCCACCTCGCAACTTTGCGATCGACTACAACACTTGCGTGGTGGGATAGATATCGAGAGCTGAAGAGGGAAGCGAGACGCATTTGCAGACGAAAAAAGAAAGATTCCGAAATGCGTGAGTATGAAGAGCTTGAGAAGCTGGCCGACAAGGGCAATGCTCGAAAATTCTATGAGAAGATGCGGCGACTTACAGAAGGTTTCAAGACCGGAGAAAACTCATGTAGGGACAATGGAGGTAACCTGGTGACAGATGTCTGGAGTATACTTAGTGTATGGAGGGAACACTTCTCCAACCTGCTCAATGGCAGCGAAAATGAAAACCCCGGAGATGGCGAAGCCGAAACCCCAATCGATGACGATGGTACAGAAGTGCCATCACCCGACTATGGAGAAGTTCGAATAGCGATTGCCCGCTTAAATAATAACAAAGCGGCGGGAGCCGATGTCTTACCTGCAGAACTATTCAAATACGGCGGCGAAGAGCTGGCAAGGAGCATGCATCAGATTCTTTGCAGAATATGGTCGGACGAAAGCATGCCTGACGAATGGAACCTAAGTGTGCTCTGTCCAATCCAAAAAAAGGGAGACCTCACGGTCTGCGCCAATTCTCGTGGGATAAGTCTCCTTAATATCGCATAAAAGGCCCTATCTAGCGTATTGTGTGAAAGAGTAAACTCTCAAACTGGCAAATCCACCATTGACCAGGTATTCACCATACGCCAAATCTTGGAGAAGACCCGAGAGAAAAGAATCGATACACACCACCTTTTTATCGATTTTAAAGCTGCCTTTGACATCACGATAAGGAAATGCCTCCACGCCGCTATATCTAAATTTGATATCCCCACCAAACTTATACGGCTTTGTAAACTGACCCTGGATAATACTAAAACCGCGGTCAGAATTGGGAAGGACCTCTCCGAGCCATTCGATACCAAATGAGATTTCAGACAAGGATACTCTTTATCGTGTGATTTCTGAGCTGCAGAGCTAAACAGACCACGCACAATATGTTACAAGAGTGTAGAATTGTTGGCGTATGACAATGATATTGATATAATTGGTCATAACACCCGCAACGTAAGTTCTGCGTTCTCCAGATTAGACAAAGAAGCGAAGCGAATGGGTCTGGTAGTGAATGAGGGCAAAACGAAATATCTCCCGTCATCAAATAAACAGTCATCGCATTCGTGACTTGGCTCCCACGTCATTGTTGACAGTCACAACTTCGAAGTCGTAGATAATTTCATCTATCTGGGAACTAGCATTAACAACACCAACAATGTCAGCCTTGAAATCCAACGCAGAATCACTCTTGCCAACAGGTGCTTCTTTGGACTGAGTAGGAAATTGAAAAGTAAAGTCGTCTCTCGACGAACCAAAACCAAACTCTACAAGTCGCTCATCATTCCCGTCCTGACATATGGTGCAGAAGTCTGGACGATGTCTACTTCCGATGAGTCGGCTTTAGGAGTTTTCGAGAGAAAAGTATTGCGGAAGATTTATGGTCCTTTGCGCGTTGGCAACGGCGAATACCGCAGGACAATGGAACGCTGAGCTGTACGAGCTATACGATGACATTGACATAGTCCAGCGAATCAAGAGACAGCGGCTACGCTGGCTAGGTCATGTCGTCCGAATGGATGAAAGCGCCCCAGCTTTGAAAGTATTCGATGGAGTACCCGCTGGCGGAAGCAGAGGAAGAGGAAGACCTCCACTCCGTTGGAAAGATCAGGTGGGGAGCGACCTGGAATCACTTGACATTTCTAACTGGCCCCAAACAGCAAAAAGAAGAAACGAGTGACGCGCTATTGTTGACGAGGCTATAATCGCGTAAGCGGTGCCCACGCCAAAGAAGAAGAAGACCTAGCTCTCTCCGAATCGAAAAACCGTCAACCGGGCGGTCATGTTGCCATGTCTCCAGTATTCTTGAAGTGCGTCCATTTCGAGGACTTAATATTGACTCTAATCACTACCTTAGGGGGAGCAAAGGTACGCACCTGACTCTGTGCAGTAAAGAACGCCAAAGAAGATTCGACATCAAAAGCTGCAATCACAACAGACAGCCGATTCACAAAAACTGCGGTGTGGCATAAATTCCGAGAGTTGAAGAGGGCAGCAAGACGCATATGCAGACAAAAAATGAAAGAAGGCGAAATATGTGAGTATAAAAAGCTTGAGAAGCTGGCCGATATGGGTAATGCTCGAAAGCTGTATGAAAAGATGTGACGGCTAACAGAAGGTCGCAGCATACTATTGTAGGAATAAAGGAGGCAGTCTGGGGAATTACGTCCAGGTCACATTGAATTTATGGAGTTTAGTTACTAAATGGCTGTAAAAGGGCAACATCTGGAGGTTTCGCACCAAGTTCTTAATCGATCTTGATGGAAGTGGCGTTCCAGAAAGTACGATAGACGGGACAAGAATGGAAGAAGATGGGTCATTGAAAAATCTACTACAGTGGCTATTTAAAGGCGAGCAAATTTAGTGCTGGATTTGTGTTGCGAGAGAGACTCCTTCGCCGAGTCCAGGCGTTCACCCCGGTGGATAATTGGCTAACCACATAAAATGCGAAGTTCCTCAAAATAACGCTATGTCCTCGCCCATGGAAGGGAAAACCGTGTAACCGAAGATGCTTACTATAATCGCCAAAAACGTACCTATGAGCGCTGCCCTCCTCACGATGTCAAAATTGAAGCTGGCCGACAAGGGTAATGCTCGAAAATTCTAAGAAAAGATGCGGCGACTTACAGAACGTTTCAAGACTGGATCATACTCATGTAGGAACCATGGAGGTAATCTTCTGACAGATGTCCAGAGCGTATTTAGTATATGAGGGGAGCACTTCTCCAACCTGCTCAATGGCAGTGAAAGTGAAAAACCCGGAGATACCGAAACTGAAACCCCAATCGATGAGGATAATATAGACATTCCATCTCCCGACTAGGGTGAAGTTCAAATAGTGATTACTACTAAAAAAAATAACCAAGTGGCTGGAGTCGATGACTTTCGACTGAGCTATTCAAATACGGCGGCGAAGAACTGATAAGATGCATGCAGCAACTCCTTTGCAGAATATGATCGGAATATTGGAAGTGTGCTCTGCCTAATCCCCAATATGCAATAATTATCGTGGGATATATCTCCTCAATGTCGCATATAGGGTCCTATCGAGTGTATTGGGTGAGAAATTAAAACCCACCGTCAGTAAAGTAGTTGCACCGAATCTTCGAGAAGACCTGTCAGAAAACGATCGACATAAACCATCTGCTGCCTGTACACCGCCATGTATGAATTTGGTAACGTAAATTGACGCTGAGAAACACTGAAAGTGGTCTTTATTAATGCCTTACCGGGGATAGTCACGTCTGCATTCCGAGAAAAGCGTTTTGTGGAGCAAGTAGTGAATCTTGGGAAACCTCTCTTGGGAAAATGAGCAATTCTCACTGAGATAGGCGGATCATCCGTAACCAAGAATTGAGGCAATCCACAGGGTGAAGTTCTCTTTCCCCTTGTTTGATGTCTCACAATCAACACGCTGCCTCGCAAGCTAAAAAACACGAGCTGCGATGCAGTGGCGTACGCTGACGACATTGCCTCACAGCGACTGGAAAACACCTAGAGGCTCTAGTGAGTGAGTTCGATCTGCATGTTAATTCTTCAAAGACCGAATTTATCTCTTCACTAGAGAGTAAAAGTCTTTTGATTTTAAACCAAACATTTCATTACTGGAGGATTCATTAAATTTAAAACAAATTATGAAATATGTAGAATATAAAAATTTCTAATTATCGTAAAAACTGTTTTTAATAACCGAAGTCCCCGGCCTACCATAGTAAAACACATTTTTTTGTCAAAATTATTTTTTTTAATTCAACATAGTTGCCTTCAAAGGTGATTATAACGACCCTAGAACTTTTCGATACCATTTTTGTAGTACGATTTGTCCTTTGCTTCAAAATAGGTCTCAGCTTCGGCGATCATTTCTTCATTCAGCGGAAATTTCTTCCCAGGAGCATTCTCTTGAGATCTGAGAACAGCAAACAGTTCGTTCTTGGTGAAACAGCACTTTCTTTTTCTTCAATTGAAGCCGTTTTCAGCGATTTCGTCCCTCAAACGGTCCAATAACGCTATGTTATAGTCACTACTGATGGTCCTTCCTTTTTAAAGGTAGTCAGAGAAAATTATTTCATGTGCGTCCCAAATTACAGACGCCATAACCTTGATAGCCGACTGTTGCGTTTTTCCAAGCTTTGGAGCGGGTTCATCGTGTGTAGTCCACTCGGATGACTGTCGATTGGGACTTCAGAGTAAACTGACGAAGCTTTGGTTCATCCATTGTCACATATCGACGCAAAAGCTCGAAATTATTACGCTTGAACATCCCAAACACTGCTCCGAATCATCAACTCGTCATTGTTTTTGGTCAAAGGTGAGCTCGCGCGGCACCCATTTTGCCCAGAGCTTTCTCATACCCAAATATTTGTGAATGATATGAAGTACACATTCAGTTGATATCTTTAGAGTGCCTGATCTTTCATTCAATTTTAATTTTTTAGATGTAGATGTAAATGTAGAGAGAAGTAGAGACCTTAAAGAGTAAGTAATAATTTGATTGCTAAGTAGCGCTTTAATTTAAAAAATAAAATAAAAAATAAAAATAAAAATAAAATAAAAGCAAATAAAAACCTTTCGCTGCCTTTACATTTCCCTGCATGTCTATATAAATTACTTTATCTATAACATTTTTATGACTGCCAAATCTCTACATTCCACTGCTTATCATCTAATTATTAAGTCATAAAATAGCCATAAAACCAACAGTAAAGAAAAGAAAACAAAATTACAATCGTAAAAAGAGTATTCTTTATTTCTTGTCCAAAATTTTCCAAATTACTCTAAAGTATTTTAAAATTGGCAATAAAAACCTGCATGACGGTTGTCATTGAAGCGCCCGAAAGTATATTATCTTTGTCATTAATTTCCCATTGTGTGCAGGAGCCAGTGGTGGGAGCCGCAAAGAAGTCATAAAATGGAATTTTTTATTTTAATTTTGTTGTTGTTTTTCTCCTCTTCTTAACTTTCAACCTCTCATTAAAATGGTAATAAATTTTGAATTTGAACTGTTTTGAATTTTGCAGCTGCAGCAATTGTGAAGAGAAATTACATTTATGTTACCTTAAGTACTTTCCAATATTTTTTTCAATTTCATGTTCAACATACTTTCATATCTTTACTTTCTAGTAAGTACTATTAGATTTTTTTCGGTTTTTATGAATATTTTCGGACAAAATTTTTCATTACTGAAAATTAATTTCAATCAAGTTACTGTTTATTATTATTTCTGACTTTTTGCCATCTTTCGGATAGCTTCATAATCCTATCAGTGTAGAACTTCAGTGGTTTATCGGCCTAGAGCTTGGTGAAATAATTTTTAGTATGGCAAGGTCCGAGCTATGCTGGTCAATTCTTATAGTAAAAATGTATGCCTTAATGAATTTCTTCGCGAATTTTACTAATTTTCAAATCAAAATAACTTTTCCCACGAATGACGGTTTACAAAACGGTCTACATGGAAAATAATGTTTAAAATCTCAGTTTTTAAATTAGTGTTAACTTGACACTATCGGAGTAGTGTTGCCCGAAATAAGAGTATCAACACAATCTAGTGTCAAAATCAGTATCAGTATTTGACAATTCTAGTGTTGGAATCTGGCAACTGACAATTTTATAGTAAATATTGCTATTTTTGACATATTAGAACTCATTTTTTTGACAAAATTCAATTTTTGTATTCAACATAGTTCCCTTCAAGAGTGATACACAGATTGTAGAGATCATTCAGCTTTTCGATACCAATTTTGTAGTACGATTTGTCCTTTCCTTCAAAATAGACCTCAGTTTCGGTGATCACTTCTTCATTCGACGAAAGTTTCTTCCCAGCGAGCATTCTTTTGTGATCTGAGAACAGGAAATAATAGCTGAGAGCCAGATCTGGAGAAATTAAGGTGAATTCGGAAGCAATTGCACTCCCAGTTCATGACTTTTTGCCATTGATTTCATTGTTTTATGGCTCGATGCATTGTCTTGATGAAACTGCACTTTCTTTTTCTTCAAATGCGACCAGTTTTTGGCGATTTCGTCCTTCAAACAGTCTAATAATGCTATGTAATAGTCGCTGTTGATGGTACTTCCTTTTGCATGGTAGTCAATGAAAATTATTCCATACGCAACCCAAAGTGCAGACGCCGCAACCTTGCCAGCCGACTGTTGTGTTTTTGCACGCTTTGGAGCAGATTCATCGTGTTCCGTCCACTCGCATGACTGTCCATTGGATTTCGGAGTGAAATTATGGAGACATTTTTCATCCATTGTCACATATCGATGCAAAAACTCGAGCATATTACGCTTAAAAATCTCCAAACACCGTTTTGACTCATCAACTCGTCGTTGTTTTTGGTTAAAAGTGAGTTCGAGCGGCACCCACTTTGCACAGAGCTTTCTCACACCCAAATGTTCGTGAATGATGTGATGTTCAAGTTCAGTTGATATCTTAAGAGTACCTGCTATTTCACTCAATTTCAATTTACGGTCATTCCAAATCATTTTGTGGATTTTTTTGATGTTTTCGTCGGTAACAACGTCTTTTGGGAGTCCACTGAGTTTACCATTCATTTCACCACGTCTTAGCTTAGCATTCTAATTCTTGATGGTTAATTTTCCTGGGGTGTCCGTTTATTTTTTCCCATCGAAAAACAATATTTTGTCAACACCCGAAATTCCTTTTCATCCATTTTTTTCACCATAACAGAAGTTGCTTCACTCAAAATGCTATAATTCACAAAATAACGATTTGACAGCTGTCCTTTTTGAAGGCCGGAGCATTTCCAGTGAACTTATTACGAGCGCTTTTGGTGTTGTTTACAGCAACATAAAACATCGTGAACATTTTCGCACAATTATTTTTTACAACTTTCGACGAAAAGAAAGCTCAGAAACAGTTCACCAATGTACTTAAATAACTTTTGGCGATATAACTCAATCGAGGACCAGTCCTTATCGATGGTAAGGGGAATTCAATCGAGGTTTTAGAAAAATAGTTGTTGTTGTTCCGGAAACTATTGGTTCTATACGCAAGCTCTTTATTACAAGATCATCATATGACCTGTCATGAGATTTAGACAAATGTTCCATTCTGGAGAAAAATGTTAAAAAAATACGATAGGGGGCTTCAAAAAACGTCCATGAAATCGTTACATATGATGAATTGTGGATTTACGCGTATGAGCAAGACAGTAAACAGCAGTCGACTATATGGGTGTTTCTTGATGAGCCGAATCGAAGAAGCTCTTCCAAGCAAATGATTACCTGTTTTGTTTTTTAGAAAACCTGAATATGTTCCAACCGTACCGCTAGAATACAACACAATCATTTGTTTGCCATTTGTCTTTCAAGAAATCAGAAAAACCAACCGACGAAGATGGATCACTCTTAACCACGACAATATAAGCTCTCACACATCGATTTGATGAGTCATCGACCGTACAGTTCTGATTTGGCACAAAACAATTTCTTTTTATTCCCAAACGTAAAAAATAAACTGAGTTTTTTTAAGCCTGAAGTGGTGGATTTTGCATTCGGAACGTATATTTTGGAGATACCTCAATCAGAGTGGTAAAAGTGTTTCGACAATTGGTTCAAACGTGTACAGATCTTGATGGAGAATATTTTGAAAAAATAATAATGCGAATATTGTTAGCTAAAAAATAATTATTGTTATAAAAGCATACGTTGCTTGAGAATACTATGATTCTTCAGTTGGTATACTGTTGAGAAAGTATGGTATGTATTGGAAAAGATTGTGGTGCACATTTTTTTCAAATCTAGGGCAGTTTGGCTCGCTTTGAAGGTGCTCCGGATAAATATTTGATCTTGAAGTAGTTACTCGCGCTGGGAGACTGTCAAACTCAATATTCTGTTTAATGCTCCTCTTTCACATCAGGAAATGACAGTAAAGTCCAAGTATACAAGTGGTTAGGTTTAGGTAAAATGTTTGTGAGTATGCAGTTCTGTGTCTACCAAAGTAAAGTGATATACTAAGTGGCGAGCAATTTACATCTTCGTCTCAACTCTAGCACTACGTTTTTACTGACATCGGTGCACTGAAGCGCTACAAATTGCTGTAAATGCAGTATCATAAATGCTGAATATGTCTGAAGCAGTAAAACGGAAATGTCTTGCACGAACACGCCGTAGCATGCAGTTATCATTTCACATAACAGACATTAAAGTTCTTGCTTAAGTAGCACGCTTGTTTGGTTGGCCCTTTTGTATTGGGCGCATAGTCTAAGCCATTCATGTCACTCACTCAGTCAAGGATATTTTCTTCTTAACTTTTCGCCCCTCGACAACTAATATTAGTTGTGAGGTTGGGTAAGTGTGCAAGTTGGCCATCTCAACAGATTTATTACATATTAACTATTTAAATTTGAGAAAAGTATGCTTTGGCTACCTTTTCCAACACATTTCATGTACGGTTTGATATTCACTAAAGGTAACAGGACTGCTATCCACTCAAAGCGTAATAATAAGGCCACTTTTTGCGAGGCTCGTGAAGCAAACAGAAGATTTTGTATTGATCTCAGTAGCAACGATAATACTATTCGTATATTGTTGTTATTTCTAGTACACAACGGCTGAGTTTCATTTCCTAATAAGCTAAGTTTCATTCCTATAAGGGCGAATTTTCTTTTTGCTCTTTGAACTACAACGATATCCAAATGGTTAGAGGTAATCCGTGTAGCACGTGAATCCTCGGTTCGAGTCTCGCTGCAGGCAAGAAAATAGATGGACTAAGTTATTGTTAAAGAACTAGTTAGATTCCAGTTAACAACTAATATTTTCCCCGTAGGGTAAGTATACACTCACTGCCACATACTGCCACATTGCTAATGTCATTTTGCACTAGCATCCACATCCGGCAGCACTAAATCCTTCCGTTTTATTGAAAAAAGTCCAAAGAAGCGCATAGCGTAATGAAGAGTAGTGAATAGTGGTTTGAGTGAATGTTCAAAAATGATTAAAATCAAGCGAAAAATTTAATTATTGCAATTAACTGTGCGTCATTAATTTGCACTTCGATGTAGTGTATGTGATACGAGGTGCACAGCTTGCGGCAAATTAGCAGCAAAGCGTGAGAAGCAGAGTTTTTTGACCATGAAACTATGTCTTTGAGTCAGATAATAAAGTCATAACTAGCGTGAAAAGTAATTAAATCGACAAGGAAGGTGATTTTTGATCGAGTCACTTTAACAATTTTCGGTATACTGTAGGGACATAAATACTGTTACACACATTTTATGCTATAAAATAAAAAATAATGAATGTTTTTTATATATTTATTGATATATATTGTATACAAAAAAGCAGTATTCATTCGAAATGTCCGTCTTTGGCCTTCACGCACGCCTTAAGTCGGACTGGCCAATCATCAATAGTCGCACGCACCTCCTCCATTGGGAAATTGGCCACAGCACTAATCAAAGCTGTCTTAAGAGAATTAATGTTGGGGTATCTTTTGTGGCAAACCATGTCCTCTAAAACTGTCCACAATTTGTAATCCAGCGGGTTCAAATCAGGACTGCCAGAGGGCCACTCTTCAGAGGAAATGAATGCTGGTAAATTGTTTTGGAGCCAGATTTGGGTCGTTTTAGCTTTATGGGCCGGCGCAGAGTCTTGCTGAAAAGTCCATGATTAGTTTTGGAACATGGAATGATTAAGTGGTCTTACAACAGCTTCCAAAACGGTTTCTTGGTAAACTTTGGCCGATGTTTTGATCCCTTGTCCGCAAAAATGCAAGTCAGTTACCCCATCATAAGAGACACCCCACCAAACCATGACTGAAGCTGGGTGATGACCCTTTTCGACCCGCGGAATCAGTTCAGATGCTTCCTTAGATGACCGTGCATACACCCTATCATTTTGTTTATTAAATTTTTCCGGTAAAATTTTTTTCATCGGTAAACAAGATTTTTTTGTGCAAGTTATCAGCGTGCTTTACCAAAAGACGTTTGCATTTTACTTTTTCAAAGCTGCAGTCAACAAATGTCCGGTACGGCGTTTGAAAGCCCCAAGTCCCAGGTCTTTTTTAATAATTCGACTCATGGACTTTTGCGAAACATTCACCTCCCGGGCCATGATTTTCAATTTTCGGAGCGGATTTCGCAGAATTCTTGATTTGACAGCTTTGATGACTTGCGGCGTTCGAACTGTGCGTGGACGGCCCGACCGGTGGCGGTCTTTAACGTCCCCAGTCTCCTCAAATAGTTTTATGCACCGGTAGACGAACATGCGACTAATGCCGAGCGGTCAGAGTGTTTTGAAAATATCACCTTTTTTCATTTCACACTTAAGAAGCGCTATAACAGCGATACGGTTTTCATTATCTGACCATTCCATGCTGAAAACTCACACAATTTAGAATTCCCGATACAGACTAACGCTTTACAGGAAATATTTTATAAATCATATGGGAATTATGTGGTATGCTCAATTCTTCTATTGAAATGCGTGTGTTTAATGTTGTAACAGTATTTATGTCCCTACGTAGATCTTGGTGTTTTTCCAACAAATGGAGCGACCTACAGTTATTCAAGCCGCTTCCGAGTGTTGCGTTGATTTTTACGATAATTTTTCTTTTCAATATTAGAAATACACTCAGAAGAAGGACTGCAATTGAAAAAATTAATTTTCTATAATTTTGTGTTTTGCTTCACTTTTAACCCACTTCTATGATCTGATAAATCTTATTAGTTTAATAACTTTGACGTTAGCTATTTGGTATAGACCAACAAGAAAGCTGGAGTCAAAATATCGATAACAAAACAGACTGTCACAAAAAAGTCGACTAAACGTTTCCTCCTCATCAGCATTTTTACGCCTCCTTCATCATCTCTTATAAGACACTCCTATTGTTTCTGCATGTTGTTCTATCATCACAGTGGTGTGGCAGAAATTCTCGTACCTTGGTAATCACCTCTCTTTTTAAGTGGTATATGAGTATATGTGCCCTATCTCTAATCCATTCCGGCCAGGTTTGCCGGTATCTAATGCGGCCTGTTCATAGGTGAATTCCTCAAGAAGCAGCTTACATGTCGCAAAAGGTATTTTAATGTGTTTTTTGGCCATACCTCCTTGCCTGATAAGTTCATCCACCTTAAAGTTTTTTTTCCAACTATTCTGTTTGAGCACATCATCAAGGATCGACAATAGTCCATGCATAGTGAGCGCAACGCTTTTATTGCTACCTGAGTGTCGCTGAAACAAGAGACAAACTTACTTTTAAAGTTCGTAGTATAAATGAGAGTGATGAGAGTGAATTTGAGGATTTCTTGAGACTACAGCGCCACCGACTCTCTCTCTTCAAATGTCGATCGATCCATGTATATTTCCACACTATTACCAGAAGTATGGTGGTTATTAGATCAATCGCTCAAAATAAGGCTCTTGTTGATTGGTCGAAAACTTAAAAAAAAAAAAAAAATACGCTAGCGGTGCTTCGAAACACATCTATGGCATCGTAACAAGAAATTAATCTTGGATATACATCTATGAGTTCGAAATTAAATAGAATTCAGCTGTTTGAATGTTTCAAGATTAACCGAGTTCAACAAAAGTTGTTCGCGCACGAAGCACTGCAGAGCAAATGGAACAGGATCGAAACCGTACCACTACACCACCGAAGAACAGTAAATTTTAAGTGGTACAAAACCATTTGCTTGCCAGTTGTATTTCAAAAAATCAGAAAAATCAAATGCCGAAGAAAGATAACTATTCACCACGTGTTCTCACACGTAGACTGAAGCAATTGCATTTTTCAGCACTCAAAACATCGACTTGATGAGGCATCCACCGTATAGTCCTGACTTAGCACCGATTGACTTCTTTTTATTCCCGTACGTAGAAAATAAACTGAGAGCTCACACGTTTTTCGACATTTGAAGAGGCGGTTGTTGCGTTCAGAACGCATGTTTTGGAGATACCTCAATCAGAGTGGCAAGAGTGCTCCGAATATTGATTGAATCGCATGAAAAAGTGTAAACTCGTAGATATTAATGAGAATATTTTGAAAAACAATGATTTTTGGATAATTAACCCTCGTCTCAGTCTATAATCAGTCTATGTACCACAATTTTGGTTGATTATCCTTTTAAATCATTAAGACTGTAAAAATTTATTTATTACAGACTGAAAATTAATGATAAAGGTTGATAAGGACCATAAATTGATACGAAGAGAAGAGATAAAAGACTGAAGAGGAAACACTAAAATTTTGAGGTGAAAAGTAAAATTTCATGTTTTGGCTTAAAAAATTCAACTTCAAAAGTTGAAAATTCAAGATTAAGTAATAGAGATTGAACAATTAGGACTGAAATTAATTAATGATAACAGAACACTTGGAAATTCTCCGGCCTAACACATAGATGGTTCTACTAGAATCAAATCTATATAGATTTTTAGTTAGTCCTAACCTTCAAAAGACGCTTGTATAAATTTGACAGCTTTCGGATCATTAGTTTGTGAATTATAGCATTTTGAGTGAAGCAATTTTTGGTTATTGTGAAAAAGAATTTCGCGTATCGATAAAATATTGCTTTTTGAAGGAGGAAAAAACAATTGAAGCAAAAACTTGGCTTGATGACGAGCCTGCGGACACTGGCCCAGGAAAATCAACCACCAAGGATTGGCATGCTAAGTTTAGACGTGGTGATATAAGCACCGAAGACGATGTACGCCCAATAGAGGTTGTTACCGACGCAAAAAATAAAAAAATCCAAAAAATGATTTTGAATGACCGTAAATTGAAATTGAATCAAAAAGCGGAAACTCCAAAGATAATAATTGAATGTGTACATCATGCCATTTACGAATGTTTGGGTATGAGAAAACTCTGTGGAAAGTATGTTCCGCGCAAGCTTACTTTTGACCAAAAACCACGACGAGTTGATGATTCGGAGCAGTGTTTGAAGATGTTCAAGCGTAATAAACCCAATTTTTTGCATCCATATGCATGACATTGGATGAAACATAGCTCCATCATTTCACTCCGATGTCCAAACGACAGTCATCCGAGTGGACTGCACACGACGAACTCGCTCCGAAGCGTGGAAAAACGCCACAGTCGGCTGACAAGGTTATGGCGTCTGTATTTTGGGATGTGTATGTAATTATTTTATTTGACTATCGTAAAAAATGCAGGTCCATCAATATTGGACCAAATCGTCGAAAAACGGCCGCATTTGAAGAAAAAGAAAGTGCTGTTTCACCAAGCCAGTGAACCATGTTACAAACCAGTGAAATTAATGCTAAAAATTCATGAATTGAACTTCGAATTGCTTCCGCATCCATCATATTCTCCAGTTTTGGCGCCAGCGACTATTTTCTGTTTTCAGATCTCAAAAGAAAGCTCGCTAGGAAGGAACTTTCTTCGAGTGAAAAGTTGATCGCCGAGACTAAGGCATATTCTGAAGCAAAGGACAAATCGTACAACAAAAATGGTATCGAAAAGTTGGAGGATCGCTAAAGTTACTGTAACACCCTTGAAGTGAATATGTTGAATAAAAAAAAATTAATTTTAGCCAAATAAATGTGTTTTAATTTGGTTACGGGGGACTTTTCCGTTGATTTTATTGTAGTAGGTATTATGAATTAAAGATAAAGGTTTAAAAAATTTAATGTTCTTAGATATTTATTGAAGAAATAAATGAACTTTTGTACCTCAGGCGGTAAGTAGTAATAATTATTAGGTCAAAAGAAGAAAATAAATTTGAGGTTACAGGATGAATTAAAATCAAAAAGAAAAAGTTAATTTTATATTACAGGCTAAGGATTCTAACTTTTGATATTTCCGGTTAGGAACTGCAGATTGGATATTAGAAACTCAAAATTAAAGAGAAGGGTATACAAGTATAATATTCATACGTAAAATTTGCGTTTTCAGTAAGAGTTAAAGAATTTGTTGTCAGTCATGAGAGGTGAGTAAAAATAAAAATTACTAAACACAATTTTTTGTTTAATATTCCAATTTTTTTGATTATTTTATTTATCGTAATAGTTTCTGAAGTAACTATACAATTTATGGATTTTATAAAATGTAATATGGATGAGTAGTGTTGGGGTACGTGAGAGTAGGCTGCGTATCATATTTAAAAATTTCTGCCTAGGTAAATATGCTTGTGTTGTATGAATGTGTTGTGTTGATGTGAGCACGAACGCCTCGAAATATGCAGTAAAATAAATCCCGCATTTATTTATGTTAGGCTCCAGCATTTGCCTACAAAAATGGATAATGCACGTCATCTTTCACCCATTTATTTTCCCTTACCTTCACTAGCTGTATATATATACATATATATATATATATATATATATATATATATATATATATATATATATATATATATATATCTTCGCTTTCTATGCGCTCGTGTTGACAGCATAAAAAATTATTTGATTACTGCATGTAAATTGCCACATTATATTAGATAAAGTATGCAGAAATATATATATACATATATATATATAAGTATGCAGAAAATGTGATTATGCATGACTTTGCGGAAAATATATTTTCCGAACGCCTACATATTTCGCATAACTTGCTGCATAATAATTTACATACCGTTATGCCGTTATGCGTAGATTGGTGTATGTTGCCGCTGTCAATGTTGACTGCCAATGACAAGTAATTAATCCATCGCAAAATATTGACATCAGTTATTATGCGTTTGCTTTGCTTATGAACAAGAAAATTATTGCATGTGTCGCGATTTATTTGTGGAAATTTGCAATTACGGCACAACTGCATTTGCAGCATACTAATGTTTGTTGTTGTTTTTAGTGTAAATATTTGCAACGAACGGAAATTAAAGTTTTATATGAAAAGCGAAATGAAATTTAATTTTAAAGTGCCAATATTGGAATATTTTATTACTTGGTAAGCAAAAAATTTATGAAATAATTTAAAATTAATTAAAAAAGTAATTAAAATTTCATTCAAAATGTAAATTAAGAGTACAAATTAAAGTAGAAATTTAAACAATAAAAATTGAAGTGAGAGAAAGTGGGAAACACTTAAAAATATGTATTCTGAAGTATTTATAAAGATTGATCCAAGTAGATGTACTTTCTTCTATAACCTTTTTTTGGCAGACCACGCGTGCGACGTGTCAAGCTGTCATGTTATTTTTATTTTCAGTATTGTTTGGCATTTCGTTGTGAAAGGCTTACGCCTGAACAACGTTTACAAATCATTCAAATTTATTACGAAAATTCACGTTCTGTAAAGAATGTGTTTCGCGTGCTTGGCTCAACTTATGGTCAACATAATCGGCATACTGGGCGTACTATTCGTAACATCATTACCCATCTTGAGACCTAGCATTCATTATTGGATAATATTCGATCGAATAGACCACGTCCAGAACACAGTGAAGAAAATATAACGGCCGTAGCTGAGAGTGTACACGAAGACCATGGACAGTCGATTCAGTGTCGTTCGCAGCAACTCGGACTAACGGCGCATTTTACGTCGAGATCTTAAATTGAAAGCGTACAAAATATCGCTTGCGCAAGAACTGAAGCCGCTCGACCTTCCAAAGAGACATCGCTTCGCTCAATGTGCTCTTGAAAAGTTCCAAAAAGATCCGACGTTTTGAAACCAAATTTTGTTCAAAAATGAGACCTATTTCTGGCTCAATGCCTCGTTTGGGACGAAGAACAACCTAAAGATATTCAAGAGCTACAATTTCAGCTAGAAAAAATAAAGGTTTGTGTGGTTTGTGAGCCGGTGGAATGATCGGTTCATATTTTTTCTGTTTGTTGCCTGAAATTGAATCTCGGGATCACCGCGACATTTCGTTTCAACAAGATGGCGCCAATTCTCATCAATCAATGGATTTATTGAGAGAACATTTCGGTGAGCAGATAATTTCACGTTTTGGGCAGGTCGATTGACCACCAAGATCGTGTGATATCACACCGTTAGACTTTTTTCTGTGGGGACATGTAAAGTCTAAAGTCGATGCGGACAATCCCGCTTCGATTCAGCCCTTGGAGGAAAACATCACGCGTGTAATTCGTCAGTTACCAGTCGAAATGCGAGTCGAATGAGTCGTCGAAAGTTGGACTAAATGCATGGACCATCTGAGACGTAGCCGCGGCCAACAATTAGAAATTCTCCATTAAATTTAATTTTTGTGTGTTTTTTTTTTAAATTAGGAAAATTTTGTCCGGAAAATTGGCAACGTTGCCAATCAAATATACAAGCATAAATAAATAAAATAAAACTGTGAAATTTAAAGTTATACCATATCATAAGTAAATTATTCTTTAATATGTTTCTTTATTTTTGTAGAAAATTCAATTCAAATCAAGAAGAAGAAGAAAAGAAATACATTTATGTGTTGTAGTTAAGTTGAAATGATGTAGAGTTGCGTGAACTTTATATTCTACTCATTGTTAAGAGAACCAAAACATTGGGATGCATGTTAAATTGTTGTTGTTGTTGCTGCTAGTTTCGGCATTATACAATCAAATATAAGTATATGTATATGCTCAAATGTGTACCATACATTCATAGTTATTATGTGGTGTAAATTTGCGTTTGCTTTTCATTAATTGCATCATTGCCTCAAGTAGTCATTCAGTCGATGAAGTGCGCAATTACAAAACCATAAAAACATATAAATATCCTCATATATAATTACAAAATTATTTAAACAATGTTTTTTAATATTTTCACTCCGGTATTTTACAAAAAAAAAAAAAATTTTAATAATATTCAACTTCCATTACTGCTGGCTGCTGAAATTTAAAATTTTGCAAAATTTTCAAATTATATTGTAAAAAGTTGGTTTGATAAGTCAGTGATTAAATAAAATAGTTTTGAATAAAAAATATAACTTTTTTAGGCAAATAAGTTTTTATACCTCAACATAGTCTCCTAATTTTTCTATAAATTTAATCCAGCGTTTTTTCAATGTTCATATTCTTACCAAATAAAAGCTTTTTTCAAGGGCCTCCACATTGGCGTTTGTTTCTGTGATGACTTACCAAATAAAAACTTTTTTCAAGGGCCTACACATTGGCGTTTGTTTCTGTGATGACCTCTTCATTCGACCGGAATCTCTTACCGTCCAGCGATTTTTCGCAGCCCGTAGCCCAATTTATGAAATTTTGCCATGGTGACTACACACGTGTACATTGACTCGATGGAACAGCAATTGTTTCGTCAAATACGTTCATTGTTGCTTCAAATCCATATCGAATCTGTCCAAAAACCCCGAATAATATTCGCCAGTGATTGGTTTTTCGAGGTAATCGATGTGAATGATACCTCGTGCATCCCAACAAAAAACTGTGGCTATGACCTTTTTGGCTGACACACCCACATTGACCTTCATTGGTGCAAGTTCACCCGGAAAAATCCCCTATTTTGATTGTTATTTGGTCTCTGGTGTGGTGTTGTGTGTCCATGTTTCATCTACGGCAACGAAACGACGCAAAAATTCATTTGTAAAGTAGTTGAAAGTCGCCAAACACGACTTTGAAATGATAGCTTTTTCACGTCCAAATATTCATGTGAAATGTGATGTGTACACTCAGTTGAGATGCCTTAGCCACTTCACGCAGATTTATTCGCCCATCGTGCAATATTATTCCATGGATTTTACCGAAAATTTTTGGCGTGACGTCCTCTTTTTGGCGACCTGAACGTTTTCTACTTCCCATCGTTCCATCGCTTTCGATGGCTGTAGCTTGTTGAAATTTTTTTTTGATGGGAGCAATATATCCAGCCTAAAAGTTGCCCACTCAAGATACTATAGCTAGTCTTGTGGATATACCCTGGGTATATACGTATTTATGACATATGATATTAACCGCTGAAGCGATTTTCGGCCGAGCACCTCCTGCAATTTGTGGTTTTGCGCCATGAAGTTTTACCAACAAGTGGAGGGACTTACATTTTATTCTATGCCGCCTCCGAACGGCCGATGAATTTTTATGAAGAGCTTTTTCATGTCAAAAATACACTCGTAGGGCTTGACATTCCCAGCCGAGGGAGCGATCGCAATTAGAAAAATTAATTTTCTATAATTTTGGATGTTGCTCGAAACTGTACTCGAACCCAGGCCTTCCTAGCTTTAGTAAGCTATGCTAACCTCACCGCCTTATATTTTAATCTGACCTGAACATAATGGCTTAAAGGTGTGTGAATTGTTAATGGCAATGAAGATTTTCAAAAAGTTCGTGAGTGAGAGGATTAAGATCCCAGCAGAGTTGTCCTATTGCATATATCGAAGTTGTGCTGAATAAAGAGGGCCAAAAAGAAATTAATTTTCAAAACTGAGACACTAGTTACAATTTTCATATTAACCAAGTAACAAAAATAATCTTGAAAGTCAGATGAAGTTTTCAAAATTTTTTGAAACATTTATGATAGAAAAATATATATAATAAAGAAATTTAGCAACTTTGTTGAAATAAATGTTATGAATTCGATTAAAATAGAAAGAAGAGGTAAGAAATATTAGGCGTGGGAAGATAGAGAAAATTGGCAATATTGTAAAAATTTAGCGGATATAGAATAGATAGAAAATAACAATTTTATATAGCATAAATACACAAAACATTTTAATAATATAAAGAAATTGTAGAAATTTATTAGGATTTTTCTAATAGGTCTAGGAAAATTGGCAACGCCGCCAAATATGCAATTGTGTAATTTTTTTATTTTAAATTATTTGTCTATTCATTGTAGGAAAACATTTCCCCGAGCTACACTTTGCATACTAATCAAAGATTAATGTTTAGCTTGAAAATCTCGAAAATCTTTTTAAAGCAAAAATTATTTAAATCATTTATAATAGAAATATTAATCTAATAATGTAGTTTGAAAAATTTATAGATTGATGATGATCGATTGTTACAAATTGGTTTATAATGGGAAGAAATGGAAAAATATATATTATCAGACATTCAAAGGTGCAGAAAATTGGCAACATATAAATTTATTATTCTTAAAATACTTGTCAAGAGTCCACACATTATAAAAATAAATTCCTCCAGCTAAGTGTATAATTTTCAATTTATTCAAAAATTGAAAATAAGCTTAAAAATTTGGTAAAGTTTTGAAAAGATTTTTAAAACCATATATGATCGAGAAATAAAAATAATAATGAAAATTGGCAACTTTGTAGAGAGAAATGTTAAAGATTTGTTTATAATGCATAGAAATTGTAACTGGCGCGCGAAGGTGGATAAAATTGTCAACGTTAGAAAATCCATTAAAAAATTTTATTAAAAAATATGATGTATAATGCTCGAAAAATCATAAAATCAGGTTAAAATAGGGGTGAAACTGTTCAGTTGAATGTATGCATTGTATGATATTCAATACTTAAACCTTTGCAAAGAAAATTGGCAACGTTGCATGAAGATAACTTCATTTGTACATATTATAAAGTGGGACTAACTGGAAACGACCGAAGACGTATACAATGTTATATATATTAGACATACGCTCGTAACTGTTAAGATAAATCCAAATTTGATGAAGAAAATTGGCAGCGTTGCCTTCAAATCAATATTTTGAGCGCTAATTAAAAAATCCTCGGCCTGACACATAGATGGCGCTACTAGAATTAATTAATTAATGATTTTTAGTTAGACCTAACCTTCGAAAGACGCGTGTATTCATTTCGAGTGAAGCTTTTTGACGGGAAAAAATACACTTGAAGCAAAACCTCGGCTTGATGACGAGCTTCCGAGCACTGTCTCAAGAAAATCAACCATAGAAGATTGGTAGGCTAAGTTTAGGCGTGGTAAAAATGAGCACCGAAGGCGAGTTGATGATTTGGAGCAGTGTTTGGAGATGTTCAAGCATAGTAAACCCGAGTTTTTGCCTCGATATGTTACAATGGATGAAACATGGCTCCACCATTTCACTCCAAAGTCCAATTGACAGTCATCCGAGTGAACTGTGCACGATGAACCCGCTCCAAAGCATGGAAAAACGCAACAGTCGGCTACGAAGGTTGCAGCGTCTGTACTTTGGGTTATGTATGGACTAATTTTCATTGAATACATTGAAAAAGAAAGCAGCATCAACAGCGACTGTTAACGTAAATAGTGTTATTGGACCGTCTGAAAGACGATATCGCCGAGAAACGGCCGCATTTGAAGAAAAAGAAAGTGATATTTCTTCAAAACAATATATCGTGTACCAAGTCAGTGAAATCGAAGGCAAGAATTCCTGAATTGGGCTTTGAGCTGCTTCCACATTCACTGTTTTCTCCAGTTCTGGCCCCAAGCGATTATTTTTGTTCTCAGATCTCAAAAGGATGCTCACTGGGAAGAAATTTTCGTCGAATGAAGAGGAAGTCGCCGAATTTCGAGGTCCATTTTGAAGCAAAGGACAAATTTTACTATAAAAAAGGTATCGAAAAGTTGGTTGCTATAGTGTAGGTGTATCACCCTTGAAGGGAACTATGTTGAACAAATAATAAAATGAATTTTGCCAAAATAAAAATTGTTTTAATTTGGTGAACAGAGGACTTTTCAGTGTTATTAGGTAAAGAAGAAAATTGAAAATTGCAATAGTCTACATGCGAAACTCAAATTATTATAATTTTTTATGCAGTAACATGCTTTATTGAATCCTAAAAGTGAAAGTAAGAAGTATGTGAAACAGATTTGAGAGAATAAAAAAAGAATAAAAATGAAAATGTTAAAGCGTTTATTTTTTCTGATCTTCAGACTACTCAATTTCAGTTTGCCCATTGTAAATATTCATAATGGTATGATTAAATCAAATAATGCACACATTGATATCTTCCATCACTTTTAGTGCACACTCCACCGCTCTGAACACAATTTTACACTTGCTAAAGCAGTTTGAAGCACACCTTTCAGTACTTCATACTCACTCACCCTACACTAACAAACAGGATTTATATTCTTACCATGTACTTACTCGTATATACAATTCACTTCACTGTTACGCTCAGTTAACTTCACAGGTGGTCAAAGAGAGTGCATAGATAAGCACTTGCATTTGGAAAAAAATTGCTTTCAACCACAGAAACGTACATCTTCTTGAGTCTTCTACTACTTTTCACCTCCACTCACCTTACCACATTACTGCCTCACAATGGCATCACTTTTCGGTAGCATATTATTTCTGAGACTACCAGAGTTCGTAAATGAAGAGCTGCTGTCCTTCTGTCACCTACTATTACACAACGTTTTTAGCTCGTTGTTGTGTTTGCCATTATTTGTTTTTATTTTTCCACATTTTGCAACCTGTTCTTCTGTGCTGTTTCTAATACATATGAGGCAACTTACCACAACCGGCATTTCTCGGTTGAACAGTTAGGTAAACTATTATATGGCTTCTAATGTATTGCACGTACATACATATCTACAGAGCTACTTTTTTCTTATGCCCTTATAAAGGGTGATTCAGGTAGAGGTTCTTTTTTCAATAGTCTTTTTTTGACAGATCACGCGTGAGTCGTGTATTGTTTGGCATTTCCTCATGAAAAGATTTACGCCTGAACAACGTTTACAAATCACTCAACTTTATTACGAAAATTTACGCGCTTCGCTCAACTTATGGTCAACATGCTGAGCGTACTATTCGAAACACCATCGCCCATCTCGAGACCTAGCATTCAATATTGGATAATATTCGACCGAGAAGACCACGCCCACGCAGAGAAGAAAATATAGCGGCCGTAGCTGAGAGTGTACACGAAGACTGTGGAGAGTCGATTCATCGCCATTCGCAACAGCTCGGACTGACGTATGGCACGACTTGGCGCATTTTACGTCGAGATATTAAATGGAAAGCGTACAAAATACAGCTTGTGTAAGAACTGAAACCGCTCGACGTTCCCAAGCGACATCGGACTAAACGGATAGACCATCTGAGACGCAGTCGCGGAGAAAGATATAATCTTCAAAAAATAAATGCCAAAGAATGTTCCATCGAATGATAATAAACATTCTCCATTTAATCTGAATTTTCTGTGTTCTTTTAAAAAAAAGTTAGAAATCTCGAAAGGATCACCCGTTATATATCTAAAAATGTGCTTTATGCGGTAGGTTTGGTGCTTTAAATTCGCTGCATGAAACGTTAAGTAGATATCCATGAGTTATGGTGTCTCTCTTTCTCTCTCTCTCTCTATCTCTTTACATGCAAATTTCAGCTCTGTATGCTAAACTCAAGTTTGGCCTTTGCAACATTTGTAATTTTTGAGGTTTAATTTTAATTTTTCTGATGCCTTACTCTATCTTAATCCTTTTCTTCTCTAATCCTTTTGAATTCCTTTAGATTGCAATAAATGCTCACAAACTAATCTCTATTGTCTCGTTACCAATTTCGCATGCAATAAAAACAAATCCTTCGTCTTTACCGTAATAAGGATGGATTAAAAAATTAGAAATTTTGCTTTTAGTAGTGGTGCTGGCAAACTTTGTAGGTAGTAATGTTTTATTCGAGTGAGAACTTCCTGGCAGGAAAATTGGTAACGCTGCAATCCCGATACCGAGAAATGAGCAGAAAAAGCGAGAGACCGACATTCGTTAGTATAAAGAGCTAGAGAAGCTGGCCGACAAGGGTAATACTCGAAAATTCTATGAAAAGATGTGGCGATTTACAGAAGGTTTCAAGACAGAAGTAAGCTCATGTAGGGTCCAAGCAGATAATCTGGTGACAGATGTACAGGGCATACTTAGTGTAACGGAAACTTCCGGAGATGGCGATGGGAGAGTCCGATACCCCAATCGAAGATGATGTTATAAAAGTTCCAACACCTGACAATGATGAAGTTTAAAAGCGATTGTCCACCTAAAAAATAACAATTCGGAGATATATGGCGGCGAAATACTGACAAGGTGTCTGCGACAATTATTGTGGGATAAGTCTCCTCAATATCGGATATTAGGGCCTCATATGCGTATTGTGTGAAAAAGTAAACTCCACCGTTAACGAACTGATTGGACCTTATCAGCAAAACTACCATTGACCAGGTATTCACTATGCGCCAAATCTTGGAGAAGACCGGAAAGAAAAGAATCGATACACACCACATTTTCATCGATTTTAAAGCTGCCTTCGACAGCACGATAAGGAGCTGAGGCTACGTAAGCTGACCTTGGATAATACCAGAAGCACAGCCAGGCTTTAGATGGACCCCTCCGTACCGTGGGATACCAAACGAGGTTTTAGACAGGGTCACTATTTATCGTGTGATTTCTTCAATTTGATGCTAGAGAAAATAATACGAGCTGCAGAGTTAAATAAACCAGGTACAATCTTCTACAAGAGTATACAATTGGTACCGTATGCCGATAATATTGATATAATTGGTCATAGCAACCGCACCGTAAGTTCCACGCTCTCCAGGTTAGACAAAGAAGCGAAGCGAATGGGTCTGGTACTGAACAAGGACAAGACGAAATATCTCTTATCATGAAATAAACGATCATCGCATTCGCGTCCTAGGCTCCGACATCACTGCTGACAGTCGAAGTCGTAGATAATTTCGTCAATCTAGGAACAAGCTAATGCTACAACTCCAGCAATGTTAGCCTTGAAATCCAATGCAGAATCACTCTTGCCAACAGTTGCTACTTTAGACAATTGAAAAGTAAAGTCATATCTCAACAAACTAAAACCAAACTCTACAAGTCGCTCATCATTCCCGTCCTGATATATTGTGTAGAAGCGTGGATGATGACGGCATCCACAAGGACGGAAATAACAGTCTTCATATCGGCGACTACTGCAAGCGATGGAAAGATGAGCTCTACGAGATATACAACGCAATTGACATATTCCATTGAATAAAGAGGCAGCGGCTATGTTGGTTGAGTTGTGACGTCCCTATGGGCATTTTTGTGGGCGTCGATTGAAGCTGGAAGGAGACCTCCATTTCTGCTGAAAGATTCTGTAGTGAAGGACCTCGTTCATTTGGTGCCTCCATTTGGCGTCGAGCACAAAGTGAAGTGAATAGATAAGAGGAGAAAGGAATAACGTAATGTTTGTTAACTCGACTATAATCGTGTATGCGGTATCCACGCCAATAATGTAGAAGTAGATTTAATGAGTATGTAATTGAAATAATGAGAAAACATTTTATATTTTATAAGCCACCGCCTGTTAAAATATTAATTTATAACCATTACTAGTGGCATTCTAGTTAGCAACTAGAAAGAACTATACCGATTTCTTAGTTTTTGAAGATCTTATCTTAGTGCTAGGTGTCGTGTCCATACATCTACAAGGATACTATAATATTGTATAATGGATTATGGAAATTTTTTTTCCGTACATTTGATTTATCAAATTCAACTCCCATTCGTTCGTGTTAGAAACCGTCATTATGAGATGTCGCTGGTATCGCCATGGTGTGGTGAGATGTTATTTGTGTGCAAGGGTTTGCACAGCGTCAAAAAATAAATTAATCTCATATACTTAACACTATTTTTCACTTTAATAATAATATTTTTAGTGGTTTTAGTAGCATACTTTTTTAAATGATATAAAAAGTTAAAAATATAAGGCTCATTCTGCTGAAGATATTTTTGGTATTTTATTTTGTTATATTGAAAATATTCTTTTGCAATTTGATTAAAATAAAAAAATAGAATATATATTATGGATTATTTATAATTACTTTTTAATCAAAATTAACAAGAAAAATTACTGAGAACAAACATAAATTGATTTGAAAAATATTTGGTAATTTCCTGCATATAACATATAGTATGAATTAAAGTAACCAATAAACCTTTTTGCTTTTCCTTATTTTGTGCTATTTGTATATAACAAAACCCCGTGTAGAAGTATCTAAAGGGTGTCGTTTTATAGAGGTATAGAACTTTAAGTTGCAATAAAATAACGATGGATTATTCGATTGACATGAATTTTATTTATCCGAAAGATAATCTTGTGGCATTACATTTTAAATATGATTTCTGGCATATGACCGCCACGGCTGGCGCGGATGTAGTCCAATCTGGACGTCCAATTTTCGATGACTTTTTCCAACATTTGTGGCCGTATATCGGCAATAACACGGCGAATGTTGTCTTCCAAATGGTCAAGCGTTTGTGGCTTATCCGCATAGACCAATGACTTTACATTGCCCCACAGAAAGTAGTCTAGCGGTGTTAAATCACAAGATCTTGGAGGCCAATTCACAGGTCCAAAACGTGAAATTAGGCGGTCACCAAACGTGTCTTTCAATAAATCTATTGTGGCACGAGCTGTGTGACATGTTGCGCCATCTTGTTGAAACCACATCTCCTGGACATCATGGTTATTCAATTCAGGAATGAAAAAATTAGTAATCATGGCTCTATACCGATCACCATTGACTGTGATGTTCTGGCCACCATCGTTTTTGAAAAAGTACGGACCAATGATTCCACCAGCCCTTAAAGCGCACCAAACAGTCAGTTTTTCCGGATGTAATGATGTTTCAACATACACTTGAGGATTACCTTCACTCCAAATGCGGCAGTTTTGTTTGTTGACGTAACCATTCAACCAGAAGTGAAGTCGACGATAAAATGGACGTAGTGCGCGATACGTTTTCCGCACAGAACCATTATTTTCGAAATAAAATTGCACTATTTGCAAGCGTTGTTCAGGCGTGAGTCTATTCATGATGAATTGCCAAACCAAACTGAGAATAAATCACTTGACAGCTGTTAAATCGGTCGCCATCTTGAAAAGTAATGCCAACTTAAAGTTCTATACCTCTATAAAAAACACCCTTTATTTTCCAAATTCGCAGTTTGATTAATTTGAAGAAAGATTGAATTTTCATATCCAAATTGAGATATTCCATAGGCGAATTTAAAGATGAGATCAGGAGAACAAATACAACTATTCCCATGCACTTGCTTTTTCGTACCGATTGCCAAAGTTTTGGAAAATTTTTTTGCCTTTTAAAACTACACACACTTTCCATACTGTTTTTTTCCGCCCAAATCACAATTATCACAACCAAAAATTACGATTCTTAAGATTTTCGCTTTAAAAAATAAAAAATCAAACCAAATTCCATCAAAAAAAATCTAAACTGAAAAATAATTTCCACAATCTCGAGGTGCAACGAATGAGAAAAGTTGAATTCAGTGACATAGTAACGTCACCATACTAACTGCTAAAATCTAAATTCAACTCCTGATTACCCGTGCCAAATACATAGGTAGTTTTCAGCAGTGAGCTGGTTTCGGGAAGTCACCTGAAAATTTCCATAATCCCTGCTGGTGTAACTGAACTCCTTTTTACTTAGAGTTGGCAACAGTTTGGTCTGTTCGAAGATCTCTAAAAGAAGGTAATGAGAGGTCAGAAATAATTTCAGAGGGATTATCATTTTTTTTCCGTTGGGCGACCGCAATTAGATACTTTTTTTTAGTATTTATTTCGTTTGTGATCTGATAAGGATTTGACTACAACAGCTACCGTAATGTTATCAAGGTATTGATGAGCCCAATAACTGATTTATTCATGTTTGTAGTAGAAAATGCATGAGTTGTATATTTCGAAATTAGGGATAAAAAAACAAATATTAAACATGGAAACTGTGATTGATGTATCTCCAAAAAATCCGTAGTGAACGCTTCACCTGCCTCTTCAGGTGTCGAAAAACGTTGACCTTTCAGCTTTTTTTTACGTACGGGAATACAAACAAGTCATTCGTTGCCAAAGTCAAGACTATACGGCTAATGGCTCATCAATTCCGTCTTTTGAGTGCTCAAAAATGTGGTGTCTTAGTTCGCATTGTCGTGTTGGAGAGTGATGCATCTCCAGTGATTGGATTTCCTGTTTTCTTGAAAGACAACTGGCAAACAATACAACGATCAAGTTTTGTTAGACTCGGCTCATCTTGAAACACCCATAGAGGCGAACACTATACGCGTAAATCCACGATTCATCACCTGATACGACGTCATAGACGTGTGTCGAAACACCCCTATTGTATTTTTTTTAGTATTTTGAAGCGATTGACAAATTTTTTTTACAATAAAATATTCGTGCTATCGAAGGTATGCTGGTGCCACTAATGTCCATAGTTGTCTCAATCTAACGATAGACCATAAGGCATGACGATCTTGCAATATCAGTTTGCACACAGTGTGGATAGTTTCTGGAACAATAACTGCTTTTCGGCGACCTTCCCGAAGTTGGTCTTGGATCTTGTTCTACGATCTCGTTTGAATTGTCCGTACCAATATATTTTACTATCACCCTTATTGACTTGCCCTATATCCAATACATATCTTTTTTAACGTTATTCAATATACATACATATGTATGTATGAAAAATGTAATTGCACTTTTAAGTACCACTCAAAAATACTCTCCACCTAAACTATAAAGTGCAGGCAATTAAAAAGATTTTATCATAATGTACTTCGATAACACATACACACTAGTAAAAATACTGGATTATTAAGCTAACTTGATTTATTAGATACGTAATAACGCCCGACTTTATGAGCATATCATTAACACTCGCGAATAAAAGCTGCACCGGAAAATACAAATAAATCTCAGTAAAAATGTAAAGCAGGCAAAAGTAAGCCAATTAAAACGAAGGCAATTGCAGCAACAACAACACCAACAATAACAACAAAATGTTGTGAATAAAACACAATGCAATAAAAGTGCAAATGTCAGCCTTTAAATATAACGGTAACTCATTTTATGCCATACGATTTTATCACAAATGGCGAACGGTAGCATAAACAACTATCAGCGAGGGCAATTACGTAGAAAGCGGTGGGCATATGAAAATATGTTAAAAAAAAAATTAAAAAAATTGTAACAGTTGCAAGCAGAAAAACTTCATCTGAGAAGTATATGAAAATAATTTAAAAAAATGCCAATAAAGGAGGTTAAGAAGAGGTGAATGACACCGTTCGCCCTAGTTGCCATCAGCACATCAACAACCTATAAAAAATTTTGTAAATTTTTATTAACATTTTTATAGAGAATTTTCTGAGATTGTCGGAATATTTACCTGAATGCAATTTTATACGAAATTTTGAGCTTGAAGCATTAGTTAGTGAAGTTTGTTCAATAATTTATAAAACTGAGAAGCTGAAAGAGCCTTATTAGGATCATAAAGTATTCAGTGACTCATTTTTATAAAGTTTTCATTGTTATTAATGAGACGAAACTTCGATTCTTTATTAATCATAAGTCAAAACAAAACAGCATACAGTGGCATAAAAAGGGCACAGCACCTCCCAAGAGTTTTAAGGTATCACAGTCAGCTGGGAAACTCATGGCAGCAGGTATACTGCTTTTTCCACGACAATGCGACAATGTCCACAAGAGTCTCGTTGCGTTGGAGGCCCTGCATAAGGTGGGCTTCGATATTTTGAATCCCCCACTCTGCATCACAGACCTGGTTTCGAGTGATCCGAGAGTTCGCAAAAATGAAATAAATTGATTTTTTTATTTCCACCTTTTCCCCACCATTCTGCGAACGCTCCCTCGCAACTGCGGCAACTTAAAACTCAAAATTTCATCTTTGGGTGGATAATAAGCGACCCAATAGCCAAACAACTTAGAGTATGCGGCTATAATCAATCATCAATTCCACCCAACAGGATCACCGTCGTACAAAATGAAAAACTCGTAGACCAACCACCTCACTTTGATGCCAATTCTACCTCATAACAAAACTTTTAAAGTTCACTCCAAAAGAGTTATACGAAAAACTCACAAATATAACATTTCATTCCAGATACCACATCTCTGCCAAAATGTACCACCACGTAGAGTAGGTACTCACAGTACAAAATTTCTCTGAACTAAGCAAGCTGCACGAGGACATCAATAGAAAGCTAACATAGGTACCTGCCTCTAACTCTCCAACAATTTCATAATATATAAGTAGTATTAAAATATTAATTTTGAAATAAGTCGACGCTACAGAAAGAGATAAAAAACATTCATTCCTTGTTTTGAAGTTGACCATGAGTGAGCCCAAAGGCCTTAATCGCCGACTGGCTATCTGAATAAATTTTAACTTTTCTCACAGAAATCACACTTCAAAGCAGTGTATCTACCACCTCCTTGATAAAAGCTAATTTCGTCTGAAAAACGCTGCGGTCTGGAGTCCTAGACCCTCAATCGATGGGCACCGTCAAGCTGCAAACTCAGTGAAGAAGGTAAGCGCTCCTTTCCTCCAGCGACTATTTATTCTCCAGTCGTTGTGTGGAGGAATTATGGCGGAGAAATAGTCACTCTGCGCCAGCTTGGAGATATATTAATCCAAGCGTCTGGAGATGAATTTGGATTCTTAAAGAACAGCAGAGCGCCACACGCTTAGTCCAACCAATGACTCAGACTCTCTATGTATTACAGCGACTTTTCCAGCGATAGATCTATCTGCAATAATAACAGGCATTGGACTACATATCGCGTTGAGCGTCACGGTTGGAGTGGCTTGTAGTGTCTGTCTAGGATTATTTTCACTTTCCCCGACAAAATAATGCGAACTTCTTCTGGCGAGGGAGAAACTGCTACCGGGATTCTATATCACCTGGTGAAGAATAAAAGTTCTGCTTAACTACGATTTACAGCAAGTCTAGCTCTGGCAGGTCAACCTGTTACCTCATTAAGGGCCCATGCATGAGATGATGCAGCGTACTTGGGAATTTGCCAGTGACCACGAGTGCTACATTCTCTGTGTAGGCGATTACGTTGCAGCCTTCAATTCACAGCTTCTTAAGCAAGTCGTTGACAATCAAAATCCATCAAAATCCATTGAAGAGAGGACACCTTTGCTTAGTGTCTTTTAGCCTTGCGCTCGAAGCTTGAATTTCCCTATTCAGCTTCGACTGTTTTGTTCCATAAAATATTTATGATAAGGCGTAAGGTTAGATTTAATTTCAAATTCCATATAACTAAGCTATGATTGCACCTCCCCTGTTGAGATAAGATTCTATAGCAAAGCCCTTGAAGTAAAGAGTTCACTCCAGCCATGTAATTATAGCGTGTAAAGCTTTGACCACCAACCTACCGTGCAAGTTAGGAGTAAGCCATCTGCATGATACCGCCACAGATTTTTGGAGCTGCCATGGTACAATGCCATCAAGTCCCGTCAACTTGAAGAATTTAAACGAGTTAATCGCCCAAGGAAAGTGGAAATCACTCAGAAAGTCCGCTAGGATCGCACGACTTCATTTCTCACTCTAGATATTTCTGTTGGCGTTAGGTTTCTGGCTAGAAACATAAATCTGGCAGACTCGGACATGCTTCTACGCTTCCACAGATAGTCCGCCATGACGATATCTAACTTCTAAAATCCTAGTCTCACTTTGTAAAAGCTCAATCGGAAGCCAATTTGCTTCCAAGAGCTTACCTAAAAAGACATCTGCTTGATTCACTCGGAGCTTACAACCCTGTAGTCCACCGGTGGTGTTTTCTTCTGCCTTTCAGAGTTCTCAAAAGACAAGGCCTTTCAAACGCTTTCATACAGCCACAGCTGAATACTTTGACAAGGTTATCCAATGTTTTGGAAGAGAGAACTGAGTTCTTCTTCGAAGCATCAGGTGTAGCAACGCGAAGTTTCCTGAATTACAGCTCACAGTCTGTACTTTTCAAGTATCTGAAAGATAAGTTGAATATAACTGTGATTCGAAAAGGAGTGTTCACTAAGAAAACTCTTCTCCCACTCAAGATGAGATCGAGAAGTTCTTCCCTGGCGGCAGTTATAATGTTGACTAAAGATCGAATATTTGCGAAAGTAGTCGACAGAACACATACAAACATATCCTCTCAAAGAAGGCTGTTGTTGTAAGGTCAAAAATTGGTCGGATCCCAATATAGCAAAACTTCTATTGGCCGTGTTGACATGAGAAATACAAATATCAGCCGAATGCATAATTTTTGGTTTCATTCGAACTTCTTCTTCTTATTTCGTCTCAGGATCGATTTCGAGGTTCCCTATTTTTTAAAAGATAAAAACACAGAAAATTCAAATTTTATAGGGAATGTTTATTATCATTCGAAAGAGCATTTTTTCCTCTTTCTTTTTTCTTTTTGAAGATTATCACTCAAATGTTGGCCGCGGCTACGTCTCAGATGATCCATCCGTTGAGTCCAATTTTCGTTGACTCGTTCGAGCATTTCGACTGATAACTGGCGAATGATACGCGTGATGTTTTGCTCCAAGGCCTGAATCGAAGCGGGATTGTCCGCATATACTTTAGACTGTACATATCTCCACAGGAAAAAGTCTAACGGTGTGATATCACACGATCTTGGTGGCCAATCGACCGGACAAAAACGTGAAATTATCTGCTCACCGTAGTCGTTTTGTTGAAACTAAATGTCGCAGAGATCACGCACTTCAATTTCAGGCATCAAATAGTGGGTTATCATGGCACGATAATGGTAGCCATTGACGGTTACGTTCTCACCGGCATCATTTTTGAAGGAATATGGAACGATGATTCCATCGGCCCACAAACCACACCAAACCTTTGTTTCTTCTGGATAAATCTCTTCGTTCCAATTGCGGCAATTTTGCTTTTTTACATACTATTAAGAAATGAGCCTCATCGCTGAACAAAATTTGGCTCGAAAACGTCGAATCTTCTTGGAATTTTTCAAAAGTCCATAAAGCGAAGCGATGTCGCTTGGGTATCTCGACGTAAAATGCGCCAAGTCGTTGAATACGTTAGTCCGAGTTGCAGCGAATGGGGCGCCGAATCGACTCTCCATGGTCTTAGTGTACACTCTCAGGTACAGCCGCTATATTTTCTTCACTGCGTACTGGACGTGGTCTATTCTGTCGAATATTATCCAATAATGAATGCTGGGTTTCAAGATGGGTGATGGTGTTGTGAATAGTACGCTCAGTAGGCCGATTATGTTGACCATACGTTGAGCGAAGCGCGCGAAACACATTTTTTACAGAGCGTGGATTTTCATAATAAATTTGAATGATTTGTAGACGTTGTTCAGGCGTAAGTCTTTCCATGATGAAATGGCGAACAATACTGAATGAAAATAACATGACAGCTTGACACGACTCACGCGTGATCTGTCAAAAGAAGTCTATTGAAAAAAGTACCTCTACTTGGATCACCCTTTACTTTTTGTTACTTTTTTACTTTTTCAGCAATTTTTTATCTGTATTTTCCTTCTTCATATTTCTCTTGGATTCACATGCCACATAACATTTAATTTATTCATATTGTCAGAAACTAAAGTGAATATTAAAAGCCAGAGCTTTTTAATAATGTCAACACTGAAAAGTTAAGTCAAAATCAAAACATTTTCGCTATTAAATATCAAAAAGCACTAAAGATGTATATCTTTTAAAAGCTGAGTACAATTTCGGCATAAATACATTATGTACACTTGAAAGAACTTTAACTAAACGTAAACTGAAATCGAAATTCATACATTTAAACAAAAATCATATATTTTATTTATTTCCATTTTACCAAATTTAGTTATGCCAGCAATTTTCTGGAAAATTATTGAGCATTTATAAGAGAAAATATTCACTTAAATGCGTCCATATACATTCATACAAAGCAATTTCTTACACAAATTGAAATATGTTTCATTATACATGAATGTACATGAATAAAATAGCCAATTTAGTGATATTTTTGTTGACATTTGAAATAAATATTTAAATGTAGATTTTATGAAATTGAGCTTTAGCAAATCGAATAAAAGAAAATATAAGCATATTGCCAGTCATTTATTGTAGAAAATATTACAAATAAATATACAACATATGCATGTGACGAGAAGCTCAAGTTCTTAAGCAAATACATAGTCGGTCTGTTCTGAGCTAGTATAAATTCCAAAACTATATGTTAGAAAATTGGAGTTTATAGCTAATTTGCAAAATTTTTATTCAATATGAAAGCAGTAACAATAGTTTCCAACTTTCACATACAACTACAAAAATATTACAGTTAAATATTTGCAATAATTGTCGTACAGTCAAGATGATACATTAACTCTGTGTGTACCATGGCGTATGAGCAACTAAAAGTTCACAATGCCGGCTGAGAACAAAAATCTCCATACAAATACAATATTTTTCTTCATTTGTAACTGATAATTTTTATAATGTGCCTGTATGATTGCAGTTGCTGTGTATATAGCAAGCAGTTATCTAACATGAAAGCAACAGCCATGGCGATGTAAGCTGTTAAAAATGGAGTGTAATATCGATTCCAGCAAATTCATAAGGAAATCGAAAGTAAATTGAGGTTAATAGCAGTTGTCCACACAGAAAATAAGCAAATATAAATGAGCGCTTGAGACTGAGTGAACCTTATTCTGTGTTTAATGGATCATTAAAATTCGATCCCAAACAGTTTTTGGCAAATAAATACACAAGAAATTAAGCTTCAGATGCGTCATACCAATGTACTTCTCGTTTTTATGACCAGATATAATAGACGGACAAACGCAAGCAACAAAAATTCTTAATAAAAACGATGAATAGAAATCAAGAGGAAAAAATAAAAAATAAAAATACAAATTAAATAAATTTAATTAATATGAAAAAAAAATAATAATGTCAAATAAATTAAAATAACGAGTGATCCATTTCGAGGTTCCCCAATTTTTTAAAGAAAAAAAAAAACACAGAAAATTCAAATTTAATGGGGAATGTTTATTATCACTCGAAAGAACATTCTTTGGCATTTATTTTATAAAGATTATCTCTTTCAAATGTTGGCTGCGGCCACGTCTCAGGTGGTTCATCCGTTAAGTCCAATTTTCTATGACTCCTTCGAGCATTTCGACTGGTAACTGGCGGAAGACACGCGTGATGTTTTGCTCCAAGGCCTGAAACGATGTGGGATTGTCCGCATAGACTTTAGACTTTACACATCCCCACAGGAAAAAGTTTAACGGTATGATATCACACGATCGTTGTGGCCAATTGACCGGCCCAAAACGTCAAAGTATCTGCTCACCGAAGTGTTATCTCATTAAATCCATTGATTGATGTGATGTGTGGGAAGTGGCGCCATCTTGTTGAAACCACGGATATCGTGAGCATCAATTTCAGGCATAAAGTGGTCGGTTATCATAACGGTCGCCATTGACGGTTACGGCATCGTTTTTGAAGAAATATGAACCGCTGGTTCCACCGGCCCACAAATCACACCAAAGCGTGGTTTTTTCTGTATGAAATAGCGGCTCTTGAAACTCTTCAGGTCGCTCTTCGTCACAAATGCGGCAATTTTGCTTGTTTACATACCTATTGAGCCAGAAATGCGCATCAAGGCTGAACCAAATTTGGCTCGAAAACGTCGGACCTTCCTGGAACTTTTCAAGAGCCCATAGAAAAAAGCGATTTCGTTTGGGAAGGTCGAGCAGTTTCAGTTCTTGCCCAAACTGTATTTTGTACGATTCCGATTTAAGATCTCCACGTAAAATGCGCCAAGTCGTTCAATACGTCAGTCCGAGTTGTTACGAACGGCGCCGAACCGACTCTCCACGGTCTTCACGTACAATCTCAGCTACAACCAGCCGCTATATTTTCTTCACTGCGTACTGGATGTGGTCTATTCGGTCGAATATTATCCAATAATTAATGCTGGTCCTCAAGATCGGTGATGGTGTTGCGAATACTACGCTCAGTAGGCCAATGTGAAGTTTCGTAATAAAGTTGAGTGATTTGTAAACGTTGCTCAGGCGTCTTTCTATGATGAAATGCCAAACGATACTGAACAAAAATGCCATTACAGTATGACACGACTCACGCGTGATCTGTACAGGCTACTGAAAAAAGGTAGAGGTCCCGGATCGCTCGATATAATAAACACACATAAAAAAATAATATAAATTAAAATTAAATTAAATTTAAAAAAATATAAAACAAAAATATAAAAAATAAAATATATATATAAAAAAAAATAAAAAATTAAATTAATTAAAAAATGTAATAAAATAAAATAAATAAAAATGATATAAGTTAATATAACTTGTAAAAAAAATTTAAAATATTAAAAAAAAAATTGTCTTATATATAAAATGATACAAAAAAAAATAAAAAAATAAAAATAAAATAAATAAAATAAAGTAAATTAATTAAAAAATAAAATAAATAAAATAAATAAAATAAATAAAATACATAAAATAAATAAATAAAATAAATAAAATAAATAAAATAAAATAAATAAAATAATTTAAAACAAAATAAAATAAGAACCAAAAACAAAAAGTAAATTAGGTTAAAACAATTAAAACAATTAATTATTAAAAAAAATAAAATAAAATAAAAAAATAAAATAAAATCATTTAAATCACTTAAAAAAAATTAAAATAAAGTAAAAAAAATGAAATAAAAAAATAAAAAAAATTTATAAAAAAATGAAAATTGTCTGCAACATGTTGCTTTATATATGTGTTTTTTTTTTTTTTTTTTTTTTTTTTTGAAAAGATGGTTTTTGCCAGTCACAAGTGCAACCAACTTCCTTTTCATCTAAGCTGCTGCGCTTGTTGCTATAGAATTTTGTGAAGTGCCGTGTAGTTTTTGCTAACATTAACCAGCTTTTGTCAACATCAACCACGTCATCAACAGCAATGACATTTTCGAACAATTGTGTTCGTGCACTTCGTTAAATCGCTTTTGTTCTATCGAAAAAAGCCTATATTTAGGCGCACTCGCTTGAACAATGTAAAATCGAGAGCAACGTTTTATTGCTGGTTTTGTTGTGTTTTTGTCATTTCTTGTTGTTTTTTTCTTGTTATTAATTTGCGTGCTGGCTAGGAGCTCAGTATTTTCTTTTATGTTTTTTGTTTTTGTTTTTTTATTGCTGTTGCTTCTATTGCGGCAGCATGCAATTGTTGATGATGATAATGTCACTCAAATGTCAAATGTTTGAAATGTTATTGCAGCAAGCGAGCATGGCATCTGACGTGTCAGCACAGTTAAGAGACTAAAAAAATAACGATAATAACATGGAAAGGAAGATAAAAATATAAATAACGCAAATTGTCGAAATTTAATTAAATAAAAACTCTCTTCATTGTCATCCTTTTTTGTTATTAACATCCGCACACATCTTCTTTAAAAAGCTTAAAATCCCTTTTAACCGCAATATTTTCACTTAGTCAAATTTTAAACGTTTTCAATAAGCATCAAAGTGTTTTAAAATAATTTGTTTAAACCGTTTTTACCACTCGTCACCAGCTCGTGTACCCCACCAAGTGAACTCAGCACAAGCCCGCAGTCATATTACCACCACTGAAGTGCTGTCAGTGGCATTGCCCATGAGTACATCAGTATTCAAACTAAAGCACAGCCAGTGACAGCGACGATGTCCGTGCAATCAGCTAAGGCCAACAACAACACCAAACAATATTAAAGGATCCACGCAAAGTGCTTGAGGTCGTCCATTTGCATTTCCATCAAAGTCGCGTCATTGCGCGTTGCTTCAACGCTTTCGCATCACACACCCCCATCTTACACTGTCTCTCTACACACTTTAATTGCGCGCTCTCCTTACTCATGATTTACGCTATTTCTTGCACACTTCTTTCGCATTGAAATAATTTTGTGGTTTTTGGCTCTTAGTTTTGATTTGTATGATTTGGTCTATTCAATGGAGCTCAGCGGGAATATGAAGTATGAAAACAACTGTGTACTGTGCCATGAACCGCAAATTTACATATGTAATTGTGAAATGGTAAAATCGACTTGTACGATCTTTCATTTTAGCAGGATTTTCAACTTTTTTCTTTCTATCTGGACCGTAAAATATCATTGCTGCAAAATTTTGAGCTTTGAACTAAGGATTTTCTTAACCAACTTTTTATTTTGCTATTTTAAGGAAGCTGACACTTTCTGAGGTTTATTCTGCAAGGAAATTGAAGTAAAACTTTTCAAGGAAGCATTTCGAATTAGGTAAAGGGAGTGATTGTCAACTCGTCCTTTATCTATGTCCATCCTACTACCGTGAGTCCCTATTTCACACTACCCTTTAATTATACCAATTGTGATGTTAATGGAACTTTGACTTAGAAGAAGTAAAGCTAATCTTTGCCCTACTGGCGTAGGCGGTTATTAGCAAACATTTTGTTAAGGAAAAAGAAATGCCAACATCGGATGTAGAATTTCCTGTGGTTAAAACAGTTTCAAGTATCATGTGAAACCAGGTCGCCCTCCACTCGATTCTTCCAACAGAGTGGAGGTCTTCCTCTTCATCTGCTTCCACAAGTGGATACTCTATTGAATTCTTTCATCCATTTCGACGACATAACCTAGCCAGCGTCTCTTGCTTCGCCCAACTTCCGTATAACTCGTACAGCTCCTCGTTCCACAGTCTGTCAGTATTCGCCGTTAACATCACACAACGGACCATAAATCTTCCGTCCTTCTCGTACTCTTGATGAATATGCTCAGTTATTCAAACACTCCGTAATTCGACGCATCTTTAGTTCAACAGTCCTCATCGTACCAGTCATCATTTTCTGTATATGTTGAAAATCAATTGTTTCCGTAGCGGCGGTACATAGGGAGTTTGATATTCCGTTCCTTAACTCCACTTGTATCGAGTTGCTGATAAGTTCTATCAGAGTGCAGGTGTGCAAGTCGAGTAGGAAATCTGCTGGCCCTCTGCTGTTCTACGTTGAATTTTCCATGTGTTTGTTGACGTGTGGTCTTTGCAGTACAGTGTCACAAGATAGTGATCCGAGTCTCTGTTAGGTCCTCAGAACGTACGCACATCTAAAAAACTGGATAAATGTTTTCCGCCTATCCAAACATAATCAATTTGGTTACGTGTTTTTAAATTCGGCGACGGTCATGTAGCTTGACGAATTTTCGTGTACTCGAATTTAGTGCTACTTACAACCATATTTCAGACCCCGACGATGTCAATCAGCCTCATCTCGTTTTGTTGTTTGTTTCGTCATGCAGGCTGTACTTTACGACTGTTGCGCCCAAAATACCATTTTTGCCCTTACTGACGTTTAAATCGCCTAGTACAATTCTCACATCGTGGTAGGAGCAGCGCTCATAAGTGTGTTCTAGGCGCTCATAGTAAGCATCTTTGGTCACATTGTCTTCCCCTTTCTTGGGCGTGGGCGCAATTCAGCGCAACTTCCCATTTTATGCTAGTTTTGGTGAGACGTTCATCTACCGGGGAATATTTTAGGACTATCTCCCCACAAATCCAACACCAAATTTGCTCTTCTTTAAATAGCCGCTGTATTAGATTTCACAAGAACCCACTTTCTACCGTCGCACTTCTTGGACGGAGGTAATGTCAGCCTTTATTATCACAAGGGCATCAACCAGTTGGAAGGTGCCATCTCAACTAGTGGACCGGATATTCTAGGAGCCTGTCCTCAAATCAAAAGCATCTTTGGTCACGTCGTTCTTCTCTTCCAACACCAAAATTTGCACTCCTTCCTATGGTCGTTGTAAGAGATTTCACAGGGACTCACCTTCTTCCGTTCTTGTCCCATCCATCGCCATTCTTGGAGGACGGTGATGTCATTTAAGAGGACATTAATCAGCTTGGCAGCGGTACCTTCCCAACTAAGGGACCGGACATTACAGGTGCCGGCCTTGTAGGGGTCGCCATCGAAAGGGGACTCTCCTATGCGAGGTATTTGTTGGTTTTTTATTGGACTGTGCTTTTCATGTGGTGGTTGCTTTGCCACTTTAGATCGACTCCAAATGGATGCTTGTTGGTTACCCAGATGAAACTTGGTCTAAGATCGTAAGCCGTAAGCCGCTTAAACTATATAAAAAATAATCTTTCCTGGCCTCTCACTGGTGAATGGCAGTTAGAAACTTTCCTCACTTACGTGAACTTCTACACCACGTTGCCACAAAATTATTACTAGCGACAAAAAAGTCAATCTCCAAGCGACTAGTAGGACTATAGGGGAGAATCGGATATTTGCGTCTTTTACCCTCAAAATATGTCTTCAAACTGGAAGAACTACAGAAAGTGCAGCAGTACAGGACTTTGGTTGAAAGTAGTGTTCTTGGTAAGAGTATATACGTTATTTCATCTGTCCAAGGAGCTGGCTATGACTGTCCAAAAAGACAATCCAAAAGGGAATAAACTTACAATTCCGCAAATAATTTATTAAAGTGACCTCGAAATGTGCACGAAATATTTTAAAACAAAAAAAAATTTCAAAAATTATCAAATCAATTAGTTAGTAAAAGAAAAATTACACTGAAGGCTATTCCATTATTCACATTGAAGTTATCTGGATAACCCTATTAAAAAATATAATTTAGTATATTTATATTATTTATTTTTTAGTTCTATTGCCAAAAAATCTAATTCAATTGAAAAACAGAAAAAGAACATAGTCGTGTTATCATTTATTTTTTGTAGCATACCTTCAGGCGGCATGAGTGCAGTGAGTACAGCAGTGGATTTATGAAAATTTAAATATTTCTACCATAATTTTACTAGCACCCTTTTAAAAATTAGAATTTAAATAAATTGTTAAACGCAGACACACATTCAAAAATTATTCATCATAGGTTACACAAACCTCCCCATAAACGAAAATATATGACCCCAAAATCAACTGGATTTTTCATAAAACCATAAAATGAAATAAGAAAAAAAAAATTCATAGCAAAGTATGCAGCCATGCAAAGCAGCGCACCCATTGGTTGATCAGCACCCCACACACACAGGCAACCTTTACATTCATATATACGAGTATATATACATATTTATATAGGCAGGTAGTAGGTTGCATTTACAGTCGCTCATTGTTTAGGCTGGCATGCTTGCGCTCCATAAATTTCACTACACCATTGTGCAGCAGCTCGTGTGTGAATATAAATATGTACTCGTATGAATATATACATATATATATATTTTTTTATATATTTTCCAATGAATGCAGTTTTGCATAATTCAAGCAAAATTAAAAAAAAATCGTTAAGCCAATATTATAGTGAAAAAATTTTTTCGAGCTTATTTTCTTGCACAAAAATTCATAAAAAGTTTAGAAATACTTGCAATGAAAGGACTCTTCGCCAACACACACATATGTATGTGCCTGTGCATGTGCATGTATGTGCAAGTATAGCTGTAAATAGAATATCAGCTCATTTGCATGAAGTGCCAAATTGTGCACTGTTGCATGCTGTGAGCTCATTCAGCTTGAAGGTTAAAGTCGGCGCGCAGCAATTTTGTGTTCGTCGAAAATTGTGATGAGATAATTTTTAAATTAAAAATATTTTTTTTTTGTTAAATGGAAGGTTGGCTTAAAACATAATGATTAATAAATGAGGAAAATGTGATTTCAAGCTGAAAATGATTGAAAAATGCAGCTTGAGGGAAATATTGATTAATTTTGGTATGGAATTTTGCGCGCCTTTAAATATTTGCAGTTTATTAAAAATGGAATTTTTAAAGGTATTACTACTACTACTATGATGCAATATTTTTTTTTTGTATTGAAATTAATTAAATTGTGCCTAAAAGTATGCTGCAACGCTGAAGAAAAAAAGGAAGAGAGAGAAATATACACGAAGTGTGATAGAAAGAAAGCGATTTTGTTAAATTCTCATCCGATTTATATATTAATAAAACATATAAAGCAAAGTAAGGATAATTTCTGATTTTGAAAACATTTTTTTGCGCAAAAAAATCTCTCTACTCAAAAATTTGCAACTACATCACCACTCAACAGACAATAATAGCAAGTTCTAAAGGGTTTTCCAATAGAGATTATATGATTTCTAAGTGTCGTTTTTGCCATTATGAATATGTCATGATCTGTCACTTTTTTTATTGTATTCAGTACTGTTTACAATTTCATCATGGCAAGATATACGCAAGAACAACGTTTACAAATTATTCAATATTATTATCAAAATAATCGCGTTCTCCAATTGAAACCTTTCGTGCGCCTTTGTCATTTTATGGTCGTAATAATCGTCCACCTGTGCTCGCTATTCGTCGAATTGTTGAAAGTTTCGGGCGTCCATTTTCTTCACATAATGTTCAAGTGCCAATAAGGCAAAGAATCGGTCGAAGTAATGAAAATATTGCTGTCGTTCAAGCAAGTGTTGAAGACGGCAATTTGTCGATTCCAAGACGTTCTAAGAATTTGGATTGTCTCAAACCACAACATGGCGGATTTTGAGAAAGGAAGCCATTGGATCACCATAAACGTCGTGAATTTGCTGATTTTGCCTTGGAACAATTCGAAAACGGTAACGATTTTTTTAAGAAAATCATCTTCTCCGATGAGGCTCACTTTCATCTGAGTTGTGCGGTAAATAAACAAAACTGTCGATTCTGGTGCGAAGAAAATTATTCATGAAGAACCATTACATTCACCTAAATTGACAGTTTGGTGGAGTGTTTGATGTGGTAGAATCGTCGGTCCGTACTTTTTTCGAAATGTAGCTGGTAAAACCGTTACTGCCACAATTGGAAGAAATTGATCTTAACAACATCTGTTTCCAACAAGATGGGGCTACGTGTCACACAGCACGTGCAACAACCGAATTATTGCGAGAAAGGTTTGGAGATTCGATTATTTCAAGAAATTGTGACCTTGAATAGTCTCCAAGGAGTTGTGATTTAACACCATTAGACTACTTCTTGTGGAGTTAGTTGAAGTCATTGGTCTTTAGCAATAAACCAGACTCTCTTCAAGGCTTAAAAGTCAATATTGAACGTGATATTCATGACATACTACTTGATTTGGTGGAAAAAATGCTCAAAAATTGTATTCGTCGAATTCGTTCCTGCAAAAGAAGTCGTGGAGGCCATTTAAATGATGTTATATTCCGAACTTAATTGTATTGTACTTTACATTAAATAAAAAATATTTGAATTTCCTTAAAAATTAGTGTGCTTTTTTATTAAAGAAATCATATCACTGTTATTGGAAAACCCTATATTTAAATAAGCTGGCATTTTTCTCTCACACATACATTTTCGCCCAAAAGTATGCAATTAATCACGACCAAATGCTTTATCAATGACAAGAAAGCGACAGAAAGGCATCTAAAATAATAACAAATAATAGCCCAATTGACATATATACAATATACAAATAAATGTTATTACTTGTGCATAATCCGAAAATGTATGTATGTATTTCAATATATAACATAAACAAATCAATGCTTTGATTAATGACACTTCAACAAAAAAGACGTTTTTGATTTGTTTTCTTAAAAGTATTTAAATTGCCAAAAGCGTACTGTATGTTAGGTGTGTTGAATAAATATATGTAAGTAAGTGTATGGAAGTTGGTAATTTAATTTATATTTATTTTCTTTTCTGTCTCCTTTGGGTATTTGGAATGTGAGGTGCAAAAGATACAAGAAAAAAATTAAAAATTAAATTGTTTCTGGAATCAAAGCTTCTGAGTACCTTCCCTTTTTATATCTTTTATTTACATGAAATGGTATATAAGTACCAGAAGGAGAAGGGGTAGACCCACCGAAATTTATACCGATTCTATTAGAATCCCGAGCTGAGTTGATTTAGTCATGTTCGTTTGTCCGTCCATCTCGTTAATTAAATACAAATTAGTCCCTCGTTTTTTGAGATATTGATGAGATTATGAGATTTTGCTAGAAATTTCTTGTAGACTTAGTTCAGTTATATTGTCATATTTGTCAACAAACTTTGTTTCTTCTCGATTCAAATGACTTCCCCTGTTTTTGACCACATCTTACCCTTGTCAGTTATAAAGATTCCTATCCAGTTTAAGTTCTTTACAACACTGCAGTGCATAAATTTTCAGAACACTGATCATCGATTAGAACGAATCCAGCAGAATCTTCTCTTAGCACAGGAAAATTCTTCAAAAAATCGACGTAGTTAAAGCTACACAGTGCCCGAAATATCCATGGTACCGAGTCCTCCTCTTGAAAACGTGCCGGTAAGACCGTTAAATTTGGTGTTCTACAGATGTATATTCAAAATTTATAATGGCATTGAAAATCAACGATATCGAATTTTGCAATATGGAACAAATTTGATATGTTCATGAAAGGTATAAAGACTTCAGTATGGCCGAAGAAAGCTTTTCTTTCTTATTTTTCCTTGATTCTTGCATCATAGGGCCTTTGTAGAGCAAAGTTTCTGACTACCGTTCACCTAAGAGTGGCCAGAAACGATTAATTTACATATGTCTCAAGCAGCTCATGACTTCCGGTCTTAGACCAAGTATCCTCTGGGTAGCCAACAGACATAAGTTTGGAGGCGAGAAACTAAACTGAGAAGGCTGACATCACCACTATCCAATAATCGCGACAGTAAAAGACGGGTCCGTGTAAAATGTAATACAGTGGTTATTTAAAGGAGTACAAATTTGCCTGCCTCGCAACTTTGCGATCGACTACAACACGTGCGGGGTGGTTAAGATACTGAGAACTGAAGAGACGAAGAATGAAAGAGGCCGGAATGCGTGAGTATGCAGAACTTGAGAAGCTGGCCGGTCGGCGTGTATAATGCTCGAAGATTCTATGAAAAGATGCCGCAACCTACAGAAAGTTTCAAAGCAGAGGTGGTAATATTCTGACAAATGTCCTGTTGTAGAATGTAGAAGTGTTCCCACCATACTCCAATGCTAAGTGTGCTCTGCCTATTCCAAAACGGGAGATCAAACTCAATATAATATAAAAAGCATTTTAAATTTAGTATTGTGTGAAAGATTGAAGTTAAAATGCATTTGAAAAGTGAAATCCTCTCTCGATGAACCAAAACGAAATTCTACAAGTCACTCATCCTTTCCATCCTAACATATGCTTCATAAGCTTGGACAAGCTTGGACAAGGCTTTATGAGTATTCGAGAGAAAAGTTTTGCGGAAGATGGTCGTATACCGTAGGCGATGGAACGATGAGCTGTACGACGGGTATCGATGCAATGCTCGGCAGAACAAAAAATTTCAATTTTGTTTGTCAAAATTTCTTTAGGGCTTCAATGATTGTATACTTTGCATAAATGAGATTGAAATTATTAAAGAAAAAATATGAGAGTAAAGTCAAGATATACTCGAAATTTTCGTACTTGACACGAAAAACTTCGGATAATGAGCAATAAGCCCGTGTGCGAGTGCTCGTTGCTCAAATGCTTGCACTGCTAATGTTTGAGAAAAATCTGTAACTCTGGAAAGGAACATATTTTTATTGCATTTTAAATTTTTCCCCAAAGGAAGACACCTTTTTGACCACATATTTCAATTTAAAAATTTTCCAATTGTTCCAACTTTTTATGGATGGTAAAAAGGTTTTTATTAAGATTTCACTTCGCTCTAGTAGAAAAATGTGATGAATTTCACCTTTTGCATTTCGAAATTTCACAAAATATAATATGTTTGTGCAATTTCTATATCAACCAACCGTTGAATAAGTGTAATTAATATCGAAAGACTGATAAAGACAACGGTTGGAACAAAACAACAAAATTAAGTTTCAATTAATTGCAAATTTTGTGAAACTCAGTAACTAAGTCTGAGAGGAAGTTATTGCAATGCTAGCGCCAGGTAGCGCTTTTTACTATTTATTAAAAAGTTTTCACTACACTTTAAATAATGCTTTTACTGCTTACATTGATGTACTCACAATGAGAAGCTTTACTTTTTGGCGCTTTTTAGCCATCAACACATGCAATTGTTACGTTGCAATTGTGTTAGGAAAGTTGAAATTAGTCAATTAATTTGTGCTGGAAAATTTAACTTTTAATTTCTCTCAATTAAATTAAAAATAAAGGGTATAGGAGCATAAAGCGTGTGATAGTGTAAAAGATATAGAGGGTTATCCATTTTACGGTTTCCAAAACAAACGCAGATATAACAGAAAACATTTAAAATAATTTTTTTCGTGAAATTAATTTTATATTATAGAGTTTGAACCTTGCCATTACTACATCACTCAAATGACCATCGCGTAAATTTTTGCAATCTTCGATCCATTTGAAGTACTTTCGACCAGCTTTTTGGCACATATTGGTCGGTATCTCAGCCATAACTTGACAAATGTTGTTTTTCAAGTGCTCAAGAGTTAGAAGTTTATCCGAATGAACACGGTTCTTTGGGTAGCTCCACAAAAAAAAAGTCAAACGGTGTCAAATTGACCTCTATGCCCCCCTCGACGAGAGATCGCGGCCGGGAAGTTTCTAGTAATAAAGCCATATTCGCTGCTGTTGTGTGGCATGTGGCACCATCTTCTTGGAGCTGTATTCTGTCCAAGTCAGTTTTTTCAATTGCAGGCCAAAAAAGAGTCGATTATCATATGACCATAATACTCTGAATTGAAAGTGACAGTCTCGCTGTTATCGTTTTCAAAGAAGTAAGTTTCAATCACACCTCCGAACCAAAGAGCACACCGGATAGCAAGTTCTTATGGGTGCAATGGCTTCTCTTCAATTATTTGAGGATTCCCGGAGACCGAGCTGCACCAATTTTGCTTATTTGCGTATCCATAGAGTGAGAAATGTGTCTCGTCGTTGAAGAAAAGTTTTTTGAAAAAATCGTGGTTCACTGCTTGTTGTTCAAGCACCTAACCTACATACGTAACTACAGCGTTGTGAATGGTCAGCTGACTTCAGTTACTGTGTGAGCTGGAATTTATATGGATGGAGGTGTAAGTCCAAGTGCAAAATACACCCCAATGTGCAGTGAGAAAGTTCCAGCTCTTGAGAACGTCGAGAAAAAGACACATTCGGGTCTTCGGCTGCACTTTCACTTATAGCACGAATATTTAAGGTAGAACGAGCAAAACGATGACGCACAGACCTTACAATATCTGTAACCGATCTGGTCTATTCAAATTTCTTTAAAATTTTGTCAATTTCTTGAGCAATTGGACGATTATGTGCATCATAATCTCATCTTAAAGCACGAAATTTATACACGTTTGAAACATCATTTTTGTAGTAGATTTCAACAATATTAACACGTTGTGGGGTTGATAAGCGATATATTTTTCACAAATGTCTGACTTTTAACTAAAAAAACATATTTGACTTGACAGTTAAGTTTGACAGGTGTCAAAATACAGCTTTCCACTTTCAAAACTATTTAATCGATAACCCTTTGCTCTAATGATGAGAGAATGATGACGACCCCTGCAAACTTTTAAAGTATCACAACTTGAGGGCATGTACTTCGAATGTCCGGTCCCTTAATTGAGAAGGTGCCGCTGCCTAGCTGATTGATGTCCTCATAAAAAGGCTGACATTACTGCCGTTAATGAAGTGCGATAGACGGGATAAGGACGGAAGAAGGTGGATTGATGTGAAATCTACTACAGCGGCCATAAAAAGCAAAGCAAATTTGGTGTTGTGTTTTAGAGAGGGGAGAGATTCCGTTGCCGGGCCATGACATTCGCCCCGGTGGGCTTGCCACAAATGGACGATGTGACCAAATATGATTTTTAAAGCGTCTAGAACTCACTTATGAGCGCTGCCCTGCCACGTTGTCGAAATTGTGCTAGGCGACTTTAACGCCTGGGTAAAAAAAAGGTATTTTGGCGCAACAGTAGGAAAATTCAGCTTGCATGACGAAACATACCCAAACGGTGTGAGGCTGATCTATTTCACCTTACCCCGAAATATGGTTGTCTGTAGTATCACATTCCGACACAAGAAAATACATCAAGCTATATGGCTGTCCAGATCGGAAAACGCGCAGCCAAATCGATGATGTTGTAATAGACGGAAGACATGTCTCCAGTGTTCTAGACAGCCAGCCTTCTATGAGAAGATGCGGAGAAGGTTTCAGAACCGGAGCAATCCCATGTATGCTATGTACATCTGTCATAATGTATGCTCTAGGTGTATGGAAAGAATACTCCTCCATCCTTTTGAATGACAGTGAAAGTCAAAATGCCGGAAATGGCGACCCCGAAACATTTATTGATGACGATGGTATAGATGTTCCATCACCCGACTATGATGAAGTTCAAATAACGATTACACGCTTAAAAAATAATCAAGCGGCGGGAGCCGATTGAATACCGACAAAACACTTCAAATACGGCGGCGAAGAGCTGGCATGGTGCATGTATCAGCTTCTTTGCAGAATATGGTCGGACGAAAGCCAGCCCGATGAATGGAACCTATATGTTCTCTGGTCTGTACCAATTATTGTTTGATAAGCCCCCTCAATATCGTATATAAGGTCCTATATAGCGTCTTGAGAAGAGCCAGCAGAAAGGAATAGATACATATCAACTCTTCATCGATTTGCCTCTACGCCGCTATGTCTGAGTTTGAAATCCCAGCAAAATTCTTACGGCTATGTAAGCTGACAATGGATAATACCAGAAGTGCAGCCGGAATTGCGAAGGATCTTTCGAGCCCTTCGATAGCAACCGAGGTTTCATAGCAACCTAATGCTGGATGGAGAAAATAATACGAGCTGCAGAGCTAAATAAACCAGGTAGAATCTTCTACAACAGTGTACAATTGTTGGCGTATGCCGATGATATTGATATAATTGGTCATAACACGCAGCAACGTAAGTTCTGCGTTCTCCAGGTTAGACAAAGAAGCAACGTGGCTGGGATTGGTGGTAAACGAGGGCAAGACGAAACATCTCCAGTCATCAAATAAACAGTCATGGCATTCGCTACTTGGCTCCAATGTCACTGCTGGCAGTCGGAACTCCGAAGTCGTAGATAAGTTCGACTTTCTTGGGACCAGCAATGGTGCAAATTCGTGGAAGATGTCTAAATCCAATGAGAAATTTTCGAGATACTTTTTTTCGGAAGATTTATGGCCCTTTGCGCATTGACAACGGCGAATACCGTTGGCGGTGGAACCATGAGCTGTACGAGCTATACGACGACATTGACATAGTTCAGTGAATCAAGAGGCAGCGGCTCCGCTGGCTAGGTCAAGTCGTACGAATAGATGAAAGAGCTCCAACTTTAAAATATTCGATGGTGTAGCCGCTAGTGGAAGCAGAGGAAGAGGAAACCTTTACTCTGTTGGAAGGATCAGGTGGAGAGCGACCTGGTTTCACTAGGTATTTCCAACAGGAGCCAAACGGCGTTTGTAAAGAATGAGTGGCGAGCTATTGTTGATGCGGCTATATCGCGTAAGCGATGTCTACGCCAAGGAAGAAGAAGAAGGAACTCTATAGAGTACTCGGACGTTATGCAGAGCTCCAGCCCTAATACATCACAATGTTAATCTAACAATATTTTGTAAGGATTGTGATTGGGTTTGGATTACTCTGATGTCCACGTAGAGTATATATTTCACCTGCTCATGTAGTCCGCGCGTTGTTTGCAGGGTTGCGAGCGCTTATGTACTTACACAAGTGAGAAATTATTTTCCTATGAAAATATATTTTGTACGAATTTTTATATTTAAACATATGTGTGTTCATGTGTGTATTACAATTTCCTGGCAATCGAAAAAACACGAAAAAAATGCTATTTGCTGTATATAAAAGCTCATTGCTGTATATGAAAGCTTTAATCAAATATTTTTCTCACTTTTAATGTATTTTATTATAAAGGAAAGCAGAACCTTAAATACTGATTTCAAATTCAATTTGTTTCTTCCCTTACAAACTTGTAGCACATACCCATATACCCTGAACTACCTTCCAAGGGCCATGAAAAATACCAAACTAGTCTGCAAATAAACTCAAGTGTTACTTAAAACACTTAACTACCACTTAGACTCACTCAACTTTAACAAACAAATGCAACAGTCTAACCATTACTAACCTAACTCTAAAAAATGTCAGCCAATATATGTATATATAAATATATATATACACATACATTTATTCATAGCTTTTTCTTCACTACTTTATTTTTTCTCCACTTCAAAATCTCTCCATTCAGTTATTTCCCCTTGAATTTGCTTAGCCAACCAACCAAAAGGGAAAATATAATCCAAACTGATTAAATAATTTCATTAACTTCAAGTACTCTCGAAAAGGCAGACAGGAAAAAGAACAACAAATGCGCTTAGTACTCACTCCCAGTTTTGCGTCGGAAGCAAAAATCAGAATGAGACTATGAAAAACTTAAAGATAAATAGAAAATGAAAAAAACTCAAATAACATTTGAAAGTTGGAAAATGAAATGAAGCATTGAATATTTGTAGTAGAGAAAATCGAGTCTGCGGCCAAGTGCTGTTTTAGATAAGCCTTCGCATTGTCATAGTTTTTGGCGTTTTTCGTTAGGAAATCTATAGTCAAAAGTTATTAAATGCGACTGCAGTTTAGTGATGTGAGTATGCCTACTATCGAGTGGAGGTGTACGTATGTATATATATCGTTTGATATTTGCTTTAATTAAAATATTTCACGAGCTTAGACAATAGGATACCAGGTGCTCATTTACTGCAGAGTATTACATTTTCTACAGCGAAGGAAGCTTTAGAGCTGAGAAAAATCTTACTGTACAAGTGTTTTATGAAAAATGAATTTCTCGGTAAAAATATCTTTCTGGAATTCTGAAAATATATGTATGCAAATAAAATGAAATATGCGCTTGGTTAAGAAACTCTTTCTTCAAAATATTTTCTCCAGTTCTTCCATTTTTGTTATAACATGGCCAAACAACCTTCCATTGAGATCACCCCTTTTGCTCCAATTCATTCTAACTGGGAGCTGAAGGTGCTATGTGTTTACGCGTTTCAATAGCACTGTTATAGAGAAATAGTTCTTGATTGTGATACTGAGGCGGAGCCGTACGCACAGACCTCAACGGACCCTTTATGAAGCAGGACACACCCATGACGTTACACGAATAATGCGGATCTTTACTCGAGTGGTTACACCACTTCTCTATTATATATGGGAACATGAGAGAAATGTCAACAAAGCAACAACAATAACTATAGCTAAAACAATAATAGAGCATAATGTTATGCTGTTTAAGTAATACCTGCTGGGATGCTACTGTAGGGATCACCCCAAGAGACACTTATTGAAAGCTTAACCACCACCTAGGCACAAAGGAAGGGAGTATTTAACTACCGGGACGCCATAAAGCAATGCAGACATACACTTATTGGAAGCTGAACCACCACCTAAGCACATCAGGAAGGGAGTACTTGACTATCGTTACGACCTAAAGCAATACGGACAAGACCATAAACATCATTCACCGAAAGTCCGTTTCCTGGGCCTCCGGTTAGATGTCCTCGATGACTAAAACTGAACTTGCCTGACCTTAGACGGGGTTGGCGCAGCCGCTACAACAACAACAACAAGAAAATATCTTCAACAATAACAATAATAACAACAACAAAAGTAGTTTAAATTTAAAACCGAAATAGAAATTCTCAAAAACTTAGATATCAGTGTGAAGCTGGGACCTTCCTTAAGTTGTCTAACGATAGCAGAGGGTTTCGGATCAGACTCAATATCGCAGAGAGGAACGTTGTATCCTCTAAATGCAAATAGTGATAGGGGTAAGGAAGGGGATACTTCGTGAGATATTGATACTGGCTCCAACGCAGTATAGTTGATGATAACCACGGATATAAACAGGCGCTTGGGGTCAATAATAATGAGTCAAAACCGATTTGGTAGCAGTCGTCTAAAAGTTTTCCTAGATAATAACGCCATCCGCCAAGGACGCGAGTTAGTTCCAGGGAAATATCAAAAATGGAGCCTGCCATAATGAGAGGTCAGCTACCTTTCGAATATAGCCGAAGGTAGTCCTGGAGAGGTACGCCACAGAGCGCGCCTAGAACCCTTGGACTTCAAAGATCTGCCATCTAGACCAAAGGCTATCCAGTGGACACGGTAGAGTCTGAAGAGCAAAAATAACAATTACGGATAAGACCTACAACAATGTCCTCTATTCAGCGAAGAGCTTCATCGGAAATAAATAAAATTTATAAATTAAATAAAACAGATAAAATAAAATAAATTTAAATAAATAAGTGAAATAAACTAAAGGAAAAAAAAATTAATAAATAATAAAACAAATTAAAAAAAAAAATGAAAAAAAAATTAATTATAAAAAGTAAAATAAAATAAAATAAAAAATAAATAATATAAAATAGAATAAAATAATATAAAAAAAAAAAATAAAAAATTAAAAAAAAAAAAAAATTAATAAAATTAAAAAAACAATAAAAAAAAGAAATAAAAAAAATAAAATTAAAGAAAAAAAATAAAGGTTAAAATTTGAAATTTAAAAATTTGTAAAAAAAAAATAAAAATAAAAATAAAAAATAAAAATAAAATAAAATAAAATAAAATAAACTAAAGTAAAATAAAATAAAATAAATGAAATAAAATATTTCATTTTTATAAGAGTAAAATAAAATAGAGTAAAGGAAAAATTTAAATAAAAGGAAAAGGAATAAAATATTATATAATATGGAAGGCAAAAGAATTTGAATTAATTCTTCCACCAAATCCCATGTAAATAATGCATTTCTCTCTTCATTACTTTATCCATCTTAAATGTGGTCATTAATTTGTAAAAAAAATTATAATTGGATTTTCTTAAGCCACTCACCTGCTAGTCTAATAGAAGATGAAGTAAAAAAGATGTGAAAAAAAATTTGAATAGTTTCTGGCCACCAACTAGCGTCAGCTGCCTCTAATTTTAAAAATAGAATAAAAAATGCAAAAATAACAGAATTAAAATTTCCACTATTCTTAGCGCACTGTATTCTTTTGGAACAAAAAACATAAACCTCAGGTGGTGGATGAAGAAGAATAATGTGCGCAAAATAAAATCTTTAATTTCCCAAATTTCCGTCACTGACCGCGCACTAATTTCTTTCATTATATTCACCCCATGCTATTATCCTACAGCGCAACCCAGGAGACAATGTAAAAGAAACAGGAAATTTATCACCTTTGCATGGGTCACTTTAATTCCACACACACATTGCGGGCGTAGTTAGGCGTTCATCGGCTTTGTTATGCTTAATTGAAGTAGTTTTGGTTTGGAGTTTTACTAAAGTTATACTTTTTTGTGTTAAGGCGTTGCCACTTCAACTCTTAATTTAACACTTCCGCACATCTCACGCTTCTTCTTTGACTAAATTTGTACATTTGTTCTTATGCACAGCCCAAATGCAAGCAGACTCAGGGATGTACCACAATTAAGGCCATCAGGCTAATGAAGACTAAAGTAACAGTATTTTACCAACAAAAAACCACTTTACTTGCATTGTGTTGGGAAAGCATTTAACACTCACGATGTTGAAGATGGAAAATGTTTAAAAGGCATGCAACGTAACCGAAAATTTTGCTCCGAATAAAGCCAGGCAAGTGCAGATTTAAGGTTATTACGTAAGTCTGTTTACATCTATTTGTATGTTTGTGCTTATTAGCTATGCCGACAGAGTTGATAGCTAAAGAAATTACTCTTGATTTCCATTCAAAGAGGAATGAGTCAGACAGGAGTTGCGTGCGTTGCTGTTGAGTGGCCGCACTGGAGGTTAAGTAGCCGCTTTTCTTCTGATTGAATCTTGTATGTATTCATTTAAGATTTATGTCATTATTCCAGTGGAATTGGAGCCGTAACAAAATTGAGAGATTCCATATCATTATAGATAGTCATGGCGAACCTACGAAAGATAAGAAATTGAGTTGACCTTCCATTTTGATTCCGAGAATTCGTTTGCTTTTTCGCAGATGCTTTTACTGTGCTTGAAAGAGTATGGGTAAACATTGCCTTTAATAAGAATTTGTGCTTTATTGCTTGCTAATAGTGAAATATCAATTCTTTAATTACTTAATGCTTATTCTATATAAAACAATTTTTGTAAAAGTTTAACTTTTTGCCAATTTATAACCCTAAATGCAGGCAACTTTTTTCTTGGAAAATTTTAATCAACACCAAATCTTTAAGTGAAATGTTGCCTACATTTAGAAACATGTAGGAAATATTACAATTTTCAATTGTGATATCATTTTAAAATTTTCTATAAATTGAACCAGTTTTGTTTATAAAATCAGCGTAAAAATAAGTTACGACTAGAAAATAATTTAATTTACAAAAAATTAAGTGTCTATCGCTTACACTTAAGCAAAATTAATTAACTATCCGTTGTTGATTACCTCCAACGGCACTCACCAGCAATCCTTTTGCAAACAAAGTTAGTCAAGTAAGAGAACGCCATTCTTGATGCACACATCCTCTAATACTTCAAACTCAATTCCTTTGCACCTCAACATGTACACAAATTTCACATATTTCTTCCATACTTACCTGCCTCACACATTCGTGCACTTTTGCAAAGCATTGAAGTATAAAATTAAATTCGTTCCCTACAATATACAACACGTCATTCAATGCACTTCTATTGATTGCTTCACTGTTGTGCCGCTGTCTATATAATATGTTTGTAGGTTGAGCGCTCTGTGCGCAGCAACCACTTCAATGCGGTGAAGCTTAAAGACCACTTCATAGTTGGGTCGTTCGCAAAATGGATATAATACCCCGTAAATGCTTTTGTTGAACTTAAGCCAATAAGAGAAAAGGTGAGAGAGGAATTGCTCTATGATATATTTTTTGTTTATATTTTTTTATTTTATTTTATTTGATTTAATTTAATTTTATTAATATTTACTAATGAAATAAATTTAGTCTAATGTAATTTATTTTAACTTAATTTAATTTAGGATATTTTAATTTTATTTAATTTAATTTTATTTTAAATTATATATACCTTTTTCTTATTTATTTTTAATTTCAATTTATATTATATTATTTTTATTTTTTCATTTAAGTTTATTTTGGATTAATTAATTTTATTTTAAATTTAATTTTTTTTAATTTATTTTATTTCATTTTTATTTTTATTTTATTTTATTTTATTTCTATTTATTTCATTTTAGTTTATTTTAGTGTTATTAATTTATTTTTTTAATTTTATTTAATTAAATTAAATTAATTTTATTTGACTTTAATTTATTTTATTTTATTTTTATTTATTTCATTTTAGTTTATTTAAGTTTAATTAATTTAATTTTTATTTTATGTTTTTTTTTTTTATTTTAGCTCATTTCATTTTTTTAATTTTGTTTGATTAATTTAACTTCTTACCTTATTTTATTTTATTTTGTTTTATTTTATTTTATTTCATTTTAGTTTACTTTATTTTTTATATTTTATTTAATTTAATTTTATTTAATTTATTTTATTTTATTTAACTAATTTTTTTATGATTTTATTTTACTTTTTTGTTTATTTTTTTATTTAATTTAATTTAATTTAATTTATTTTATTTTATTTTATTTAATGTTAATTTATTTGATTTTATCTTATTTAAGTGTTTTAAATTTTATTTTATATTATTTTGTTTTATTTTGGTTTTTATATTTAATTTTTATTTTATTTAATGTTATTTTATTTTATTTTATGTGATTTTATTTTATTTTATTCTACTTTAATTAATTTAAGTTTATTTAATAATCTTTTATTTTATTTTAGCTTATTTCAATTAATTTTATTTTATTTTTTATTTTATTTTTTTGATTAATTTAACTTCCTAATTTTATTTTATTTTATTTTATTTTTAATTTTTAGATTTTATTTTATTTTTTATAATTTATTTAGTTTAATTTTTTTAATTAATTTTTTATTTTTTTATTTTATTTGATTCGATTTTTTTTTTAATTTTATTTTATTTTATTTTATTTTAATTGTTTTATTTTGTTTTGTTTTATTTTATTTTATTTTGCTTGACTTAATTTTGTTTAAATTTTTTTCTTTAGGATTTAAGTTCTTTCTTTATTTTATTCATTTCTGTTAGTAACAAATAAGCGGTCTTCAAGCTTAGTTTATCCACTTTATTATTATTAATATTGCTTATTTATTTTGTAATTGGATTGTTGTTCATATTGCACACCAAAACATAACATACAAACGAATATTTCCATTTGGCTTTCTGTCGTTTGCAGATATTTGTGCGCGAATTTAATTTTTCCTTTTACTTAGTCAATTGCACGCTGTTTTCTTTGAATTCCTTAGAATGCGAAAGCATACAAAAGTAAAACGCTTATAAAAGGAAAAGCTACACTTGACCATCACTACACATACCATATATTTGCTGTCGCCGGCAATATATTGTGGCAGGTGATAAGTGGTTTAAGAAAATGGCTTGTGGTTTTATATTGAGAACATTTCCTTTTATTTTGTTACCTCTCGTTCTTCTTTTTTTTCGTTTTCTACACTACGGGGAATAAAAACTTGAGAAACTTTCTTTCATTTTAATCTTCACATTCGTTTGTACTTATTTTAAGCCAAACTGCTGATGCTGCAATGAACAGACATTTTTTTCTTTAGGCATTTTAATTTGCTTTTGAGTACTCCTGCACTGACAAGTTACTAAACTGAATTACAATGCACACAAGTATTGGGCCTTAAACTAGAATATACCCACTGTATGCCCTGCTATTAAGTACTTCATATGCTCATACAAACAAGTGCGAAGCCTAAAATCTATCGGCTAGTGATTGAATTTCGATAGTTACAATACATATTATTATTATTTGAAATTTAATATAATTCTTCTCTACAATCAAAACTTTTTGTTTTACCTTAATAAATAGCTAAAAAAAAAAACAGAATTAATTTTAAATTATTTAATTTTATTTTACATAATTTTATTTATAATTTAATTTTTGTTTAATTTTTTTTTGTATTAAATTTAATTTTTTTTAAATTGTTTTTATTTAATTTAATTTGATTTAAAATTATATTATTTAGTTTAATTTAATGTAATTTAATTTTCTATGTGCTATTTTTATTCTGTATTTTGTATTTTGTTTTATTTTTTTAACGTTTGGTTTTTAATTATTTTATCTTAATTAATTTTAATTGTATTTAATTTGATTAAATTTTTACTTAATTTAATTTGGTTTATTTTACTCAATGCTTATTCTGTAGTTTTTATTTAATTTATTTTTTAAAGTTTAATTTAATTTTATTTTATTTTAATTTATGTTATTCAAATTTATTTAATTTTATTTGTTTAAATATTACTTAATTCATTTTATTTTAATATATTTTATTATATTTTAATTTATTTTATTATATTTTATTTTATTTAATTGTTATTTTTGAATTTAATTTTTTTAAATTTTTTTTTTAAATTTTATATTACTTTATTTTATTTTATTTTATTTTTCTAATTTTATTTTATTTTATTTCATGTTGTTTTATTTTATTTATTTTATTTTACATAAAACTAACTGTATTTAATTTAGTTTAATTTTTTGGAATTTAATACTGTATTATTTTATTTTGTTATTTTATTTTATGTTATATTATTTTTTTATTTAATTAATTATAATTTTATTATTGTTTATATAATTTTTTTATTTTCTTATTTCATTTTGTTTTTTATTTTATTTTATAATTTAATTTTTTTATTTTTTTATTTTTTTTATTTAATTCAATTTTTTATATTTATTTTTTTGAAGTTTATTTTTATATTATTTTTAAATTTGATTTTATCTCATTTTATTTTACTTTATTTCAGTTAATTTTATTTTATTTTATTCTATTTTTTATTTTTTTATTTTATTTTATTTTATTTTAATTTATTTTATTTTATTTTTTTAATTTTATTTAATTTTATTTTATTTTATTTTATTTTTTTAATTTAATTTCATTTTATTTATTTTATCTCATTTTTTATATTTTTTCTCCTTTCTTTTCTTTTATTTGTTAAGATAACTTTTTCTTTCTATTTAGGTTAGAGTAAAAACAAGTGGCTTAAATATATGAAACATATTTTAAATCAGTTTCTTTTTCTTTTGCGGATCTAGGCCTCAATAAATTCTTATATTAAAATATAGAGCATTTCTTTTTTTAGAATTATAATTAAATAAATAAATCAACTAAATTAATACATAAGTATTCTATACTGAAGCCAAAGAGTAAAAATATATATTATAGGTCTAAAAAGCTGTGCTAAAACCATCCCTTCCTGAATGTAGGCAACGCTGTACTGTGAAGAGCAGATAAACACATTTCATTGCCTATATTTAGGCACATTGTATTAGAAGGGAAAGAGAGAGAGAGAGAAATATAAAAATTAAATAACCACTTCCCTAAGGACAGTTGGCAAACATTTAATTGTTTTTCATGTATTTCTAAGTGTTACAAATATTAATTTATTAAAAAATGTGTAAAACAGCAGCAATTTTTATGCTTCAACACATGCACGCAAATCAGCATATCAAAACGAAATCCCTTAGCATTTTAATGTTAAAGAAAATGTGGTAAAGAACATTTATCATCGACTTTTCTCACCAATTTTTAAAAATGTCAACGACCAATTACTGATGACATTTTACTGACAAAATATTGCCTAAAATTATTTAACATTCTGTTAGGGATGCAGTAAGAGGGGTTTTGGGGTTTTGGGATTTTCTTGCTGACAGTGTAGGCAACGGCACAATATTAAATAATCTCAAAATATGAAAGAGGAAATGAATGTGAGGGGAAATATATACAACGATGAGCGACAGAAAAAAAGTTTAAAAATTACATCAATGACCGAAGCACTGCCGGCAGTCTTTAAAATTGATGGCTGACCTAATTGGCCAACCCAAATGAAACAACAACTTTGGGTACTGTTACTGGCTTAAATGGGTGCTTAGGTAGAGGCGAAGATTTTTTTCCTCTTTGTTACACCGTTCATGTTTATGAAATATATATCTTTGCTTAAAAACCATCAAAAGAATATTTAATAGCGCGAAATTTGATATTTCACACTCGTATATTCAAATAAATATTGGTATTGAAAATCAAAGAATTCGGAGGACTATAATATATGGGTCCCATATAACTGTTTTGTTCTGGTATGAGCTTATGCGTAAAAAATCCGTTAAAAGAGCATCTAAGAGCGTGAAATTTGGTATACTACTGATGTGAAATCGTTAATATTGACACTGAAAAGCCTCGAAATCGAATTTCGCAATTTGATATGTGCATGAAAGGTATAAAAATTTCGATGCGGTCGAAAGTAATTTTTCTCATTTTTTTTTTATTTTCATGCACATTTTCTAAAAAAAAAAATTAAAAAAACCAAATATTTTTCCTTTTCTTAGCTTCTACTTATATAGGGTGTTTTTTTTATAGAGGTATAGAACTTTAAGTTGGCATTATTTTTCAATATGGCGACCGATTTAACAGCTGTCAAGTGATTTATTCTCAGTTTGGTTTGGCAATTCATCATGAATAGACTCACGCCTGAACAACGCTTGCAAATAGTGCAATTTTATTTCGAAAATAATGGTTCTGTGCGGAAAACGTGTCGCGCACTACGTCCAATGATACGGACCAATGATTCCATCAGCCCATAAAGCGCACCAAACAGTCAGTTTTTCTGGATGTAACGGTGTTTCAACATACACTTGAGGATTACCTTCACGTAGCCATTCAACCAGAAGTGCGCTTCATCGCTAAACATCACTAAAATGGACGTAGTGCGCGATACGTTTTCCGCACAGAACCATTATTTTCGAAATAAAATTGCACTATTTGCAAGCGTTGTTCAGGCGTGAGTCTATTCATGATGAATTGCCAAACCAAACTGAGAATAAATCACTTGACAGCTGTAAAATCGGTCGCCATCTTGGAAAGTAATGCCAACTTAAAGTTCTATACCTCTATAAAAAACACCCTTTACTTGCAAATACACAGATTTTTTTTTTGCTTTTAAGTATTGTTGCCGATATTGGCGGTATTATTAACATTTATCAAATTATAAAGAAAATTGCTTGCGTTTCGTCGGAATTTTCCCTTTCTTTTTTTACAACTAAAGTTCAAGCACACAAAATTTTTTTTTTTTTTTAAATTATCAAATTTGGCTTTTAGTTTGAGTTTAAGGCATTTTTCATGCCTGTCTAAGCTTCCCAAAAAGTTTTCTCTAGATGGTGAATGTCAATTTCTACACTCTACATTTTTCAATCATTTCTTGTCTTCTGTTTTTTTTGCTCAACTTTTAACTTTCCATATTTTTATTTACTTCTTTACTGTCTTTTGGAAATGGAGAAAAGGAAAAACTTTTAATCAGCATAATTTTTTGTGCTAATTTAATTTTTGTATGCCTTTTTTTGGCGTTTTTTGGGTAATATTTTCTACTTAAGCACTTGTGAAAATCTGCCCTTCAAATCAGTCTGGACATGTTAGATAAGCATTGTGTTGCACGTTAAAAAATCATAACTTTTAAGTTAACATTTAAATCGTTTATTAACTTTGGCATAATCAACTTGGCCTTTGGGTGGTTGTTGAATTTTAATGGAAAACTTATTTAGCAATTATTTCGGTGAAATATTAAATTAGAAATTTAATTTATATATTTGGAATTCATTTTTTTCTCGAATGGGAGATGATGAAAGAAAAAAATAATTAAAAAAAACACACACAAAATTATTATTGCTCATGCAAATTTACTGTATCGCCTTCAAAAGACACCCTTTCCGAAATAAATCCAATAATCAAAACATTTTTGGAAGAATTTTCTGGATTTTTTTTGCCAGAAATTCGTTCATGTTGATGGTCTTGTGGCATTGTGTGTTACCTAGCCGCAACTTCCCTGACCTTTCTTTCTTTTTATTGTCTTCCCGTCTGCCATGAGATCGACTTTTGCTAGATTTTCACGTGGCCTTTTCAATTTATGCTTAAATAAATGAAGCTTATTGACTGATCCGAGGAGGAATGACCTCGTTGGAGTATGTTTTCAGCAACCTTTAGGCGATTGATTTTTTGAAGAAAATTTATTTCTTTTGGAACTAGTCTCGCGGCATGCCTACCCATTTATTTAAAATGGCTTGAATTGACACGTAAAACACAAAAAGTTCATCAATTATCTCTCTATCGGAGTTCCAGTTCTGGTTCGACCAGTTTAGGTTAGGTTTAACAGGTCGCCTCGTTAGAGAGCCTCACCTAGGCGATGATACGTCCGTAGTATTACCATATGCACTACATGCGTACGACCAAGGTGACGTTCTGCTACACTTCCCATTGAGTATCTAGTTTGAAGAACATTACTGTTCTTTTGGCAAATTGAAGTTGGCGTTTCGGGCTTATAACCGCTGCAGACCAAAGATTCTGTCAAGTTTATGCCCCAAAGTGAGATCATCCTCAGCCTGGCGAACGCCGGGCACTCATAGATTGCGTGCTGTACTATTTTTACCACTTCTTTGCATTTCCAGCATTTGCTGTCTTCAACCAGGACTAATTTGAGTGTATGCCAAGCCAAAAGGCAATACCCTGCTAACAACGCTACTAGCAGCTTGACGTTTGACCTCCTTGTCCCTACTAGAAACTTTGACTGTTTTGCGTCGTATGTTTTCCGCATAATTTTCGCTGTATTGCAGCTTTTTGGTCGTTCCCAGAGCCGATTTGCGGAATGATACCAAAGTTTCTTTGTTTGTATTTTACATCCACTAATGGGACTAGTAAGTCCATGGCTACTTCCTGTTCCGAAAGTACTGCCTCTTTTACGAGCTCGTCAGCTATCTCGTTACGCTCGTTACCTTCGATGCTCATGTGCCCCGGTACCCTGGTAAATGTGCATTTTCCCTTACTGCGCCAATATTTTGACTTCCTCTTTGCAAAGTACAACCACTGCGGACTTCCTATTGCATGAAAGTAAAGCATTTATGGCTGCATGTATGTGTATGTATTCACACGTTCAGTTTAGAACGGTCTGTAAAGATATGCCGAGCTCTGTCTGCAAACTTAAGTCCTTTGCGTCGTCTATAAGCCTCTATTGTAGCCGTCAGGGATATTTCGAAAGCCAAACGCTGGACAATTTAGTCTATTCGTCTTCACAGAATGCCCCGTTTTTTGGGCTTGTGGGTGGTATATTCAAAATCACATGAAGCGCAGTCGATGGTGTTATTTAAAGTGCACTGTTCATTGGTAGACTGAAGACTCTTTAAAGCCCTTTCCAGATCCAATCGCTTCCAAGTAAATTCTCCCCGTCAGCTTACTATACACACAATTCCCAGATACTTCGCGCTTAGTTTCAGCTGTAAAGTAGTCTCTCCCAGCTTTGGTTTGTTCCAAGCCGGTACTTTATATTTCCTTGTAAATAGGACAAGTTCCGTTTTATCAGAGTTGACACTGACCCCACTGAGTTAGCCCAATTATGTATTGTTCTATCTGCCTAATTCGTCAGGGAGAAAAAGGTTACCAAACACTTACCACCTACGATAAACGAAATCCCGTCTGCATAAGCCGTAAGCATGGCAGTAGCCCCGCTCTAGCTTGTTCAGTAAACTGTTGACTATGTTAGTTCAAGAGAGAGATGATAGTACCCCTTCTTTTAGTGTCCCTCTATGCATCTTTTTAGTTTTCATATCTACTCCCAATTTGTGAGAACTTTTCCTGCTTTTTAGTAAAGCGCTTATCCAGGGCGGAATGATAGGGTTGATTCCTATTGATTCCTATCGATTCTAAACCATCAAATAGCGATAGTTTAAGGACGTTGGGGTATGTGGAGAAAGATACATATGGCATTTTCCACGTTTCGGATAGCGGATTGTATGTTTCTCACGACGTCATATAGTGCTATGTCTTTTGATCTAGTTTTTTCTGTATTCATGCTGTGCCTCCGAAAATAGCCTGTCATTCTTGCTTGATTGAATTAAACATCCACTAAGCGTTACAGTATTTTTAAGAGTAGTGATGTCACACTGATTGGGTAGTAGCCCTTTGGATGCATATGCTCTGCCTTCCCAGTCTTGGTTAAGAAAAAAGCTTTCACTGTTCTCCATGGAATGGGAATATAATTTTCCTATATGAGTTGGACTGGTATATCACACTCTAACCCTAGGTCAGGATAGTATATAGAAAAGTTGTGCCAACTTAGCAAAAAAAAAAAACAAAGAGTTTTGACAATGCTTTTAACAGCTACACCAACGGTAATTACACGCTCCTGTTCCAAAATTGTTTTTTTTTTATCAAACTAGAAATACTATGGACAAATAAATCTGGATACAGAGCTTCCCTTTCCTGATCCCATGTATTTCTTCTTCCTATTTGGCGCAGGCACCGCTTCCACTATTAAAGCTGCATCAATGTTAGCGGGTGACTCGTTCCTTCTCTTCGATGTTTGGTGCCAGTTGGAAATTGAAACCAGGTCGCCCTTCACCTAACCCTTCTAACGGAGTGGACGTCTTCCTCTTCCTCTGTTTCCGCCAGCGGGTTTGCCATCGACTACTTTCATCCATTCGGACGACAGGACGTAGTCAGCGTAACCGCTGTCTCTTGATTCGCTGAACTATGTCGATGTCGTCTTATAACTCGTACACATCATCGTTCCGTCATCTGTGATATTCATCGTTATCAATGCGCAAAGGACTAACAATCTTCCGCAAAACGAATACTCTTAAAGTCGACTCATCGGGTGTCGACATCGTCCAGGCTTCTGCAATATATGTCAGGAGGGGAATGGTGGGCGGCTTGTAGAGTTTGGTTGTGGTCCGTCCAGATAGGACTATACTTTTCAATTGCCTACTCAGTCCAAGGTAGCAACTGTTAGCAAGAGTGATTCTGCGTTGGATTTCAAGGCTGACATTGTTGGTGTTGTTAATGCTGGTTCCTAGACAGACGAAATTTTCTATGACTTCGATGTTATGACTGCCAAACGTGACGGGGAAGCCGAGTCGCGAATGCGATGACTGTTTATTTGATGACAGATGATATATTGTCTTGCCCTCATTCACTACCAGACTCATTCGCTTCGCTTATTTGTCTAACCTGGAGAACGCAAAACTTACGATGGGGTTGTTATGACCAATTATATCAATATCATCGGCATACGCCAGCAATTGTACACTGTTGTAGAATATTCTACCTGGTTTATTTAGCTCTGCAGCTCGTATTATTTTCTCCAGCAGCAAATTGAAGAAGACACACGGTAAAGAGTCACCCTGTCTGAAACCTTGTTTGGTATCGAGCGGCTCGCAGAGGTATTTCCTCAATTCTGGCATTATCCGAGGTCAGTTTAGACGTATGACTTTTTAGTGATATCAAACTCAGACATAGCGGTGTAGAGGCAGTTCCTTATCGTGCTGTCGAAGGCAGCTTTAAATCGAAACGCTGGTCTGTATCAATTTTTTTGTCTCGGCTCTTCTCCAAGATTTGGCGAATGGTGCATATCTGGTCAATGGTGGATTTACCAGGTATAAAGCCACACTGATAAGATCCAATCATTTCGTTGATGGTGGGCTTTAATCTCTCACATAATACGCTAGATAGAACCTTATATGCGATATTGAGGAGGCTTGGGATTTGCTTCTTTTTTTTTTTGGATTATGGGGAGCACACAAAGGTTCCAATCGTTAGGCACGCTTTCATCCGACCATATTCTGCAAAAAAGCTGATGCATGCACCTTTTCAGTTCTTTGCTGCCGTTTTTAGCTCGACCGGTAAGCCATCGGCTCCAGCCGCTTTGTTATTTTTAAGTCGGGCAAACGCTATGCGAACTTGATCAGAGTCGGGTGATTCTCTATTCCGATTGTTTCACTTTAACTGCCACTCAGCAGACGGGAGATGAGTATCTCCATACACTAAGTATGCTTTGGACATCTATCACCTCAATGTATTTGTATTTAGAATAACGAAATGTAGCATAATGGATAGTTTTACTAATCAAGTTGAACTAAAAGATGAAAGTAATCAAGTTTTGGTTCCAAAATCTTACATGACCTGACATGAGCATGTTAAAATCACATAAAATTTAATCAGCCTGCAGGTACCGGAAGTATTTTTCTTATAAAAATGCATATTTTTTTTTTAATAAAGAACTATTCAAACTGTAATTTAATAAGATTAATTTAATATATACTCACCAGCGAAAGAAAAAAGGCAAAACAACTGAACTTCAATAACATTTAAATCTACAAGTTTCTGAGTTGCTGTCGAAACGAGCATTCATTTCAGTTGGAAGCAGAAATTAATTTTGAGTAAAGGTGTAGCGGCAGAAAAAGCAAGAGTAACTAATTTAGCTCTTGTTTATAAATGCAAATATTTCCAGAGAAAAATATGTAAATAGAAATGCTAAAAATATACGCAGTTGCATGTACTCACATTTATATTTATGCATGAAGAAAATCCTTCGAATTGAATGCAAGAAAAAAAAAAAAATTAAAATTCATAAGAAATGCATATTTGAAAATATGAAAAAATAATTCAATTAAAAAGTGAAAAAATTTTATGAAAAATAAAAGCAGAAATATTATTGAAGGAAAATTCACTTCAGCATTCAATTACTTTGGGACAGCGACACACAGCACTGCTAAAGGTTTTTCATTTTTTTGCAATTTTTTTTTTTCAAATTCTGTGCAGTACAGCTTGCATTTGGACTGCGGAAACGAAATGCAATTCATACAATTTGTGCTGCAAATAAACTCAAATGGCAAATTTTTTTTTTAGTTTCCTCGGTATGGCACTGAGTGTCGAGTTGAGGTGAAAAAAGGAAAATTGGAAAATATACGCAAAGTGCAAGTGTAACTTTTGTGGCCGAGTTGGGCAAAGTAAGGTTATGCAACAGCAACTAGCAATGATATTGAAATTCAATTTCATTTGTGTATATTTTAGTACGAAAATAGTATATTTCCAATTTATTGCAAGCAAGTAGCCGTTGAACTTGAAGCAATCGTGTGTACGTATAAGTGAGGTAAATGCCGCTTCCGTTTAAATTAAAAGCATATTTCCGTATTCAATTTGGTTGAGAAGAACGTTGCTGCTAATGAACTGTGCATATTTCGAATTGTATATTTTTCGCCGCTGCAAAGTTTAAGGCAAAAGCGAAGGAACAAATAAGTATTATGTAAAAAACAAAAAAAAAGTTATAAAAAATTGTAAGAAATTTAAGAGGACGAAAAGAAGTTAAAGAGGTACAGGAAAGCTCACTCGTAATATAAAATACTACTTTTTTGATTCAAATTTAATTAACGAAGCCACTAAGAGACACAACAATATGATGAGCACCTTTTGTTGTTAATAATAATAACGTAAAATTGGCGATAGTTAAATTTTAATTAAAAATAATATCCGAAAATTAATTTCGATTTAGAAAAAAATTAATTTTATGAGATTATTAATTAATAAATTTATTCCTTAAGTTGGTAAATGTCATCAGAAGACTCTATAAAATGCTGCCTAATAATATAGTGCATAATTACTTGCGCAATGTTGCCAATTTTCAGCTGACTCGCCGAGTGTATTTTTCACATGAAATAAAAGCTGCTCCTTAGCATAAAAAAAGAGAAAAAATGGCGAGTAAAAGGGATGCCGAAGCGTTTCTAGATAAGTCTTGCAAATATATTGGGATACTTTTTTTGGGACCTGGTAAGTACATTTCCTGAACCACAGGCGAATAAAGTCTGTAGTGGGAATAGACGAAATCAGATGTAGGAAATATAAATATAACAGGTCAATTGGAAAGTCGCTGGCCTGACACTAGATAAAATTAGAATGAAATCAGGAAGGACACATAGGCGAAGTTAGAAATAATTAAATCCATTCAATTCTTAGTAAGTCCTGACCTTCAAACGAAAATTGAATTTCACGTGTTGATAAAATATTGCATTTCGAAGAGAAAAAATGCAGTCGAAGCAGAAATTTGGCTTGATGACGTATACTACTCCAGAAAAGTCAACCATCAAGGCTAAGTTTAGACGTTCATCGAATGAAGAGGAGGTCGGCGAAAGTGAGGTCTATTTTGAAGCAAAGGACAAATCGTACTACAAAAAAGTTTTCGAAACTTGAAGGATTGCTATAATCAGTGTATCATTGTTGATGGGAACTTTTTTTGAAAAAAAAAAAATAATTTTTGGCAAAAAAAAAATGAATTTCACTATGGTAGGCCGGGGACTTTTCAAGCAAAAACTGCAATAATGCAGAAACTAGGAGGGATAGTTATGTATTATTTAACGTAGAATTGGCTCATTTTAAGAGAATCTCACGTAGACACCTAAGCCACTTCCATTGTGAATATATGTTAACTCCTTTTCTATGGTAAGCGTGTGCAATCCGAGAATTTTCTCCCTTAGTTTCTCAAATGCATGTCTGTTTATTTGAAAGTGCAGAAATAATACAACCCGATCTTCCAAAAAAAAAAACAAACAAAAAAAAACTATGCTATGACAGTGGGCATTCGGAAAATTGCAAGTTTTATCGTTAGGCAATGCCAGGTCAGAACTTCCGGTATGTCCAAATGATTTGATTTTGGAACCGAAAGAAGCGCTAACTGTGCAAAAACAGATGACAAGTTCTCAGCTATTCCGCTGTGACCCGGTACACATATGATTTTTATTCAGCAATAAGTGGACGCAACAAACAGATATGAAAAACACTTCTTCACAATTTTGTTACTCATCCTGAGTACTCGCCTAAGGCCACAATGTCTGTCTTATCTAGAAGTCTAAGCTCTCCAGTGATGGATAATTCCCCGGCACCGGCAGAAATTAAATTAATTAAAAAATTACAACTTTTGCTGCGATTTAAACCGGTAGTAATCACATACACTGAACGATTCATGGCTGCACATCTTGCTCTGTTCATTTCTCTTTAAAAAGATTACGTCGCACAAGACTCTAAGGATGAAAAATGGTATTACTTCTAAGAGTTTTAATGTTGCTCGATATTCAAACCTGATTCTAGCGAAGCATTAACTTTGTTCTGGTAGACTCGTTTTTTCTTTTTTAGTGCGCTCGCTTTAAGATAATTCAGATCCTCGGAGATAATAAGATACTCCACTTTGTGGATTCATAGATGTATGAAAAATGGATCATCCACTACCTTCGCCCCAATCAGTTTCTGTCAAAAGGGAGCTAACTGTAAGATTCCAGAGCAACTGGGAGAGAGGATGCCACTTTGATGCGTTCCTCTACTTACGTAAGTGGACATCTGGTAGCTCGCGGTTACTGTTAAAATGTTACCAGTTCGTTGATATTTCCTCTTATAACTGCATTCCTGACAATTCTCGGCAATGGGAAACGAAAATTCAGCACTAGTGGTGAATCCACTGAATTGTTTTGATGAAATGAGTATTCTCTCACAATATCTTACACAAGTTTACAAAATAAATCGAAGAACTCAAATTCAAGAATAACAAAAACAGCAACAATATAAATAATTTTGTTTCTTTAAAACTCCTGGTGCAACTGTGACACCAGAACCAAGCAAAGAGCGCTCGTAGTAAAAATAAATAAAAAAATTTTGCTCATACGCCACCGCCATCACCAAAATTAAACGTCAAACGACAAACGTCCAATCAGCGTAAGCATATAGCTGTTACTTTTGTTGTTGTTGTTGCATTTGTTGTTTTAGTAAATATTTTGCATTTTCGACTCGCGAAATGCAATGCTTCCTGAAAAGCTTGTCATGAATACGCTGTTGGCGTCAGAGCTTCAATGTTTTGACTGACACCATTCTCTGCTTGTACATCCCTTTGGCGTTTTATCATAAAACTTTGCGAATCTGTAAGGACGTAACTGTATGCATTCTTAGCTTATTTGATTATACAGAAAACTCTAAACTGCCTCTGTAATTCGCAACGAGCAGCTAGCGTGGTTATCTTTGCCAAAAATACGCTCTGATGTGCTGAAGTCCGTGGCGACTGGCTTCATCGTTGATGTTGCTGCTGATTTGCGTGTGGTGCAATTATTGGTTCGGTGTTTTCGCACCAGCATAAGCGAAAATATGGTTGTGTGTATGTGCCTGCGTGTGTTGGGCAAACATTGCTTTCACTGCTTCGCTCTCGCATTTCCATGTTTATTGCATTCACCGCGTTCAACATTGCTACGCGTAATGACCAACATTTGCAACAGCAACAACGCACAGCACAACAAATGCTAAGTAGTATGCATGGATATATACGTATATGAGTTTGTATGTAGAAATGTACGTACATTTATGCCTGCTCTTTCAGTATTAATACGCAAAGCGTTTTGCCGGAATTTTCATATATTCGTAGTGCCTGTGTCTGTTTAGGCATTTCGGATTACTTTGCTAATGAGTTTGATATGGTAAAGTATGTTGCGTAACCTTTATGCGATACGCGTAATATATGCATGCGTGTATGTGACAATGTTTTATACATACATTACAAACTCTGTTCAAGCAAATTTTTGCTTTAATTTAAAACAAAGAAAAAATTAAAAGTGTTAAATTAGTTTTAATTTCGAATAAATGAAATAAGATTTATCTTCTATCTTTGACTTACTCTGAAAATGGTATCTGATAATTTTAACGAGTTTTTCTGTTCTACATTATTTTGATTTATAATTTAATTTTAGATAAAATTTAATTTTAATTATAATTCAATTTTAATTTGAATTTAACTTCTGTTATTTTGTTTCTATATGTTATTTTTCTCTATTAATTTTTAATTTATATTTTATGTTATTTATTAGTATATTATTTGAGTTTGTTATATTTTTAGTTGTATGAAATTCTTATTTTAATTTTTATTTTATTTAAGGTATTTAAATACAAATTACTATATTATAATAATATTTTATTTTATTTTACTTAATTTCTTCTTTATTTTATTTTATTTTAATTTGATTGGTATTATATTTATTTTTTAATTTTATTTAATTTTAATCTATTTTCTTATTTTATTTTTTTATATTTTATTTTTTTAATTTAATTTAATTTTATTTTATTTTATTTTAGTTTATTTTATTTTATTTCGTTTTATTTTATTTTAATTTCTTTCTTTCCTTTCTTTTTATTTTATTTCATTATTTCATATATTATTAATTTTTTTTATTTTTAAATTTGATTTTAGTTTATTAAGTTTCACTTCACTTTATATCTTTTATTTTATTTCATGTTGTTTTATTGTTATAATTTGTACTTTGTTTAATTATTTTTTTAATTAGTAAAATTTATTTTTTTTTTGAATAATTTTTTTTAAATTTAATTTTAGTTTCTTAATTTGATTTATTTTCATTTTTATTAAATTTTTAATTTATTTCATTTTATTATTTTTTTAGATTTTCATTAATATATTTTTTATTTTCTTTTCTTATTGATTTAATTTTATTTTTTAAATTTAATTTTATTTATTTTTAATTTTTTTATTTTTATTTTTATTAATTTAATTCATTTAATTTAAATTAAGTTAAATTATTTTTAAATGTTTTTTGCGCCCATTGCTATTCATTTTTTTCGAGTAATATCCAATGCGTTATTAACCAACAACTATGAGTTGCGATAATTTAACCGCTATTTCTTTATTATATTTTATTTTACAAATTGTAATTTGTGTTTTTTATTTGTTGATAAATTTTTATTTATATTTATTTAATTTTATTTAATGTTAATTCATATTACATAAGTTTATTTTAATTTTTTTATAATATTGTAATTTATTTTATTTTTTGTTTTAGCTTCCATTTTTATTTAATACCATTAGGTTTTTTTTTGGATTTTTTTTTTAAATTACTATACCATTTTATTATTTTTAGTATATTTTTTAAAATTTAATTTACTTTTTTTCAATGTACTTATTGTTTTTTACTTTTTTTAGTTTATTTTTTTTCATTTATTATTTCAAGTTTCATTTCAACTTATTTAATATGATTTTAGCTTACGTTGTTTTATAATTTTTTATTTGTTTTCCAATTTTATTTTATTTTAATCAATTTTATTTGTTTTATTTGTTTTCGTTTGATTTCATTTCATTTTAAATGTTTTACCTTTTTTATTTACTATTTTTTTAAGTTTATTTTATTTAATTTTAGTTTATTATTTTTAATAATTTTTTTTAAATTTAACTACTTCTTTTTTAATATAGTCAACGTTTTTCTTAATTAATATTTTTAATGTTTTTAATTTTGATTTTATTTTTTTTAACTTATTTTTATTTTATTTTATTTTATTTATTTTTATTTTTTATTTTATTTTACTTTGTTTAATGTTATTTTATTTATTTTTTTATTTCATTTTATTTTAATTAATTTTATTTACGTTATGTGATTCAATTTGATTTAATTTTTTTTAACTTCAAGTTTCCCCTTTTTTATTTACTAGTTTTCTTTTATTTATTTAAATTTTATGTTATTGTTTTATTTTTTCTTATTTTCAATATTTACAATATTTATTTAATATAATTAATTTTTTTTTCAAGTTTTTCTTTTATTATTTTATTCGAGTTTATAATATGTTATTTCATTTAAATATTTATTCAATTTTTTATTATCCTTAACATTTTCATAGACCCACCTTCATTTCTTTTTCTGCTCCTTCTGCCTATAAGACCGCAGATATTTTGCTGAAAATTCGCTTAAACTAAGAAATCTATTTTTTTTGTTTGCTTTTACTTTTCGCTATTACTTTTCTGCCTCATTGTTCGTTCGCACTACAAAAGATAAATCACTCCCAACCATTTCTGTATTCAAGCTTTGATTTCACCTTAAGGTACACACTCAGCGATGAGCAATTCAACAGATGCCAAAATGATTTTGGCTTCATTTTTCAAATTTCGCTTATTGAAAAGAATATTCTTTGAACTGTGTGATTTTCACATTCTTTTATTTTTTTTATTTTTTTACCACAAGCAGAGAGAGATAAATATTTGCGTAGCTTTTGTCTGGAAGAATAAAATTGAAAAATGCAAATATAAATGTAAAAAATTCGCTGACTTTCCGCAGTGTAATGACTTTGTCAGCAGCAGTTTCAACGATAGGCGGTATTGACGAAAGGAAACTGCAGTGAGAGGTGCAAAATAATAAAAATGCAGAGATTATTTTCGTATGAGGTACTGGTGATTTAAGGGTGAAATATTTCATTTTAATTTGAAAATAATTTTTTTTATGAAAGTATTTTTTAATCAATACTTATTGGCATTTACTCAAGTCAAACGTATTTTCCAGATACTGAACTAAAAACGCATAATTTTGAGCCAAAAAATAATGAAAGCTATTTCCTACTTATATATTTTGAATTTATTTGCTTTTATTTAAAATAAGCTCTTGAAAACACTCAAATTCTGCAATGGCTGCTGTTTGTTCGCTGCATTTTCAATTTGTTATTTTTCCATCGTTGCTTTTCATTTGATATTTTTGTTTACTAATATTTTCTCATTTTCTCTCAATTAACCGCCTCAGTGAGTAGAAGTGAGGTCAGTGTGCGTGGTTTGAAAATAAAAAATAGTTAATTTAGTTAGTTGCAACCAATTTTTTGTGGCAGCCAAACAGTTTTGCAGCTTCTGGCCACAAAATTTAACCAAAAAATTTTACGCTTGAAAATAATTTTTTTTTTATTTCAACTTGTTTTTGTTAGGTGCACTGCATTAGTGCTCAGCATAATTGCGGCTGTCAGCAGTTGGTTGGCGAGAAAGAGTTGTTGAGCTTTTTTGATCAATACATATTGAAATTTAAAAATAAATATGTATATGTGAGTGAAGCAATTTGTAATTTATTTCGTATTGAATTTTTATTGAATTGAACTGTTAATGCAATAATTTATAGTTTCTATGTCAAATCTTATACAAATATAATACCAAGAAATAAATATTTTAAATCAAAGCAGTTTTTTTTAATTATTTTGGAATCAACTTATTTATTCTTCTCTTAATTCTTCTAAAATTATTTGCTTTACCTCGTTGGAAAAGCTCTGCTTTACTACACTTTCAATTCATAGGCTCATCGATTTCACTTTTGCCTTTACGTGCGCCAATTTCATTTCTGTCATTTTAGTTGGGAATCCACATTTATAGCTTTTACAGAGGGACATCTCTGCGTATGATCAACATTTACAAGTAAAAATTCTTTTCACATATTTTATGATTGCTTTAGCTTCTGTTAAATAGATGTAGATTGAAAAGAAGAAAAACAAAAGGTTAGTAAACAAAATGTTTCGATGAGAAATCCGTCATAGACGATACCATATCCGGTTTGAAGAACGCTGCTGCACCCTTAGCGAATTGAAGTAGTCCTTTTGGCCTCTTGTCCTTTGTCGATTGAAGATACACCAGCTTATTTTCGTCAAATGTGATCAGCTTCTTTCTGCTGAACGTGAGGCTTTCACATACTCGTAGGAGAGCTGTTTGATAAGTCAGTGATTTATTGAATTTGCCTCCCACATACTGTTCATACAACACTGCTCTCGTCAATTACTATCGATTAACCGACTGCTGTATATTTTTTTTTGAGTAAACTGCGCTATTTGCTTTGTGTTTGAGTATTAACGAAAAAAAGAAAAAAGTGTATTTCGTGTGCTGATTAAGCATTAATTTTTGTGTAAAAATCCATCACTGTAACCAAGGAAAGACATGATAATTATTATGGACACTTTGCGTCATCAATTTCAGTGGTTAAGAAGTGGTTTACTGAGTTCCGTTGTGGTCTTACCCGTAAAGTGACGCCAAACGTTCAGGTCACCCGAAAGAGGTTGTCACGTCAGAAATCGTCGATAAAATGGACCATAAGCGAAACCGCGTTACCACTTCATAGGAGTGTTTGGCCATGTTCAACTCCAATCCAAACAAATTTTTGCGTCGTTTCGTTTACGTAGGCGAAACATACCATACCAGAGACCAAAGAATAATCAATACAGGGGGTTTATCCGAGTGAACGTGTACCATAAAGACCAAAGTGGGTCCACCGGCTAACAAGGTCATGGCCACAGTTTTTAATTGCGAGACGTCATTTACATCGATTACAATAAAAAGAGTAAACTGATCACCGGCGAAGATTATTCAGAGTTTATGGACAGATTCAATCTGAAACAGAAACAACTACATTTGGCGAAGAAAAAGTGATATTCCAATGCACGGGTGCACACGTGTTAAGCCACAATACTAAAAGTTGAGAAATTGAGCTACGAACTGGTACCCCATTCAGCACCTTCTCCAAACTCCTCCGACTATTTCTTGTTTCCAAACTTGAAAAACTGGCTGGGCGATAAGAGATTCAGGTCGATTGAGGAGGTCATCACAGAAACAAACACCTATTATAAGCAATAAAAATAGAGAAGCGATAAAGATTGATAACTTATAATTAGCTCGTCATAAGGAATTTAAAAGTATTACCATAATGTATCCACAATGATCAAATAGTCTTCACAGTTAGAAGTGTCTCAAATATATTAAAAAAGACTGAACAATGTTTCAATAACACTTCAACTGAGAATCAACAGTTTCTCAACCGAGCCTCAACAGTTTCTCAATAGTGCCTCAACAAAGTCACAACAGATCGTCAAAAGATCTCCAACATTGTCTCTGCCAATACTTAGTAGTTTTTAAACAGAACTTCAATAGTGATTAAACAATGTCTCTACCGAACCTCAACTGTTTTTCGCCAGTGTCTCAGAACTTCTCAACGTTGCACTATCTCTGTCGAACTTCAACAGTTTCTGAACAGAGTATTAACAATGCTTCAGACGAATATCAGCAGTGCCACGCAGTAATTTACCAATGCCCCAACTGATTCTCAACAAGTTTTCAAGGACATTGAAAAAATCTTTTGCTTGAAAGGAATTCAAAAATTGGAAAAACGCTGGGCTAAATGTATAGAGCTAAGGGGAGACTATGTTGAGAAATATAAAGCTTATTTGTCGAAAAAATTTATTTATTTCAAAACGTTAATTACTTATCAAATCATTTTCATATTAAGGGCTCTTTTTTCTCATCATGCTTCCTGCATTTCTTGCATTTATTGTTATCAACCAGATCTAACATAACTTGAAGACATTAGATGCCAACAGACATTGTCCTTTTAATAGTCCCACTAGTAACCTTTAATTTTCAGACCCTTTGACGTTAGTAAGGATTTAGGAATTTTCTCACATAATTTGTTTTGCACATAAATTTCGATGGTCTGCGTTCCTGTACCTTCTCAAAATCTGTAAGTTTGTCTCTAAGTTTTGAGACCAAGAGGCTAGTCTGTAGCTAAGCCTGGTTCTCAAAACACCCCAATTTAGCCAATTCATCGATTATCTCTTTGCTATCGCTGCCTTTTTGTTCTGGTTCACAATAAAGGTGATCTTTTATTCTCACCTCCAGCGTTCCTTACATAGTGCAATCCCTACCGACCTCTTGGTATTAGAACGTAAGGCCTTAATGGCTGCTTAATGCCGACTTTCTTCAATATAAAAGCCAAAATTTCAACTGTTTTTAAAGGTTTATTGATGTAGAGCATAAAGTGGGAAGAGAGATAGTAGCATAAAGTAATAAGGAACAAAATAACCATTCGTCAGATATTAAAAATTCACTTTACAAACACCGTTGATACTAAGGATTATATGTTGTCGCAACTCGACTGAAATATTGCTATATCGTTGTTGAAGCTCTGTTACCACTCTTTTTAGGGTCGGCAAAGGTATTGTTGAGACAATGTAGAAAAAGTGTTGAAGCGCCTTTGAGACATTATTGAAACTTGCTAAGAAACTGTCAAGAGACCGTTGAAACTCTGCTGAGGCATTTAAATTGCTGCTGAAACTCTGTTGGGAAACTATTGAAAAATTGTTAAGGATCGGTTGAGACATTGGTAAATTACTGTTGAGATACTGTTGAAAAACAGTTGTGGTTCGGCTGAGGCACTGTTGATACTCTATTGAGAAACTGTTGAGGTTTGGCAGAGATATTGTTGAAACACCCCGTGGAAACTGGAAACTGTTGAAACTTTGTTGATAAAATGTTGAAAGACTATTGAAGTGGTTGAAAAGTTTTTAGGATTAATTAAGAAAAAGGTAGAAACATTGTTTAGTAACTGTTGAAACTCTGTTGAAAACTTGTTGAGAATCGGTTGGGACATTGGTAAATTACTGCGTGACACTGCTGATATTCGTCTGAGGCATTGTTAATACTCTGTTCAGAAACTGTTCAAGTTTGACAGAGATATTGAAACGTTGAGAAATTCTGAGTCACTGGTGTAAAACAGTTGAGGTTCGGTAGAGACATTGATTAATCACTCACTATTGAAGTTCTGTTGAAAAACTATTAAGTATTGGCAGAGACAATATTGGAGATCTTTTGACGATCTGTTGTGACTTTGTTGAGGCACTGTTGAGAAACTGTTGAGGCTCGATTGAGAAACTATTTATTCTCAGTTGAAGTGTTATTGAAACATTATTCAGTCTTTTTTAATATATTTGAGACACTTCTAACTGTGAAGACTATTTGATCATTGTGTATATATTATGGTAATACTTTTAAATTCCTTATGACGAGCTAATTATAAGTTATCAATCTATTGTCTCGATGCCAATCCTCTTTGCTTTTATAAACGGGGAAGGAATAACATTTATTATCGTTTCTCTATTTTTGTATTTTTGTTTGCTTGACATACGAACTGTATTAATTTTAATTTTAAATGCTTCGTCTTGACAAACAAATTTCCATATTTTCAACATAATTTAAGGCAATAAACTCAAACCTGTCGCACAGAATTGCAAGAAATAGAAAAGGATCAAACCAAAATATATTTCTATACAAATGCGTTATGAATGCATAAATGTATGTAGTACTTACTTACGTTGTCTGCCAAATACAAAACTTTGCTGCCTTCCGACATCTCCAACATACGCACAAATGTATGTTGCAAATACTTAAACTAGCAAAGTAATTTAACTAATATCATTGCCAACTGATTTCGAGAGAGCATAGAGCAGAATGAGACATTAACATGAACAGCAACAACGCAAGAATGGGTAAATACATAAACATACACACATATATTGACACAAAATGACGTTGCAAAGAAGAGCAAATAATGAATGCAATGAAAGAATTTTACGCGAGCAAATAAATAAAAGTTAAAAATCAGTAAAAAAAAAATAAATAGAAGATAAAATATAACCAAAGCAAGAAGAGTGAAGAATATAGAAATAAATTAAACTAAATACAAAATATACTGAACAATTCAAAAATATTACAATATAAATTTAAAAAAAAATAAAATAAAATTTATATTGGCCCACTCATCTCAAATTAAAAGAAATTATGAAAACCTCGTGAATTTATTACTAGCCAGCTATTTTTATAAATTAGATCTGATATTATCGGATTTGCAATGTTTCCTTATTCTTCTGAACCTAACCCAACAGATTCTGCATATTCTAAATATTTCGCCCAATGCAAAATTTTTCATTTCAACGTTTCTAGTCTAGACTTTCGCGAATGCTTTGAAAGTACTTTTCAAAGCCATAGTTTCTGTATCATTACATTTGTCAGTTTAGCTGTTGAAGCGCACGGATTTTAACTAATCGATTGAAAAGTCCCTGGCCTAGCATAATAAATCATAGTCTTTTTTTGGCAAAATTTATTTGTTTTATTCAACATAGTTCCCTACAAGGACGGTACATTAATTATAGCGATCCTACAACTTGTCTATACCATTTTGTAGTACGATTTGTCCTCTTCATTCGACGGAAATTTCTTCTCAGTTAGCATTTTTTTTTTGAGATCTGAGAACATGAAATAGTCACTGTGGACCAGATCTGGAGAATACGGTGGATGCGGAAGCAATTCGAAGCCTAATTCATGAATCGTTTTCATCGGTTTCACTGACTTGTGACACGGTGCATGTCTCGTTTCTCGGCGATTTCGTCTTTCAAACGGTCCAATAACGCTATGTAATAGTTGCTCCTTTCTTTTTTCAACGTAGTCAATGAAAATGCGCATCCCAAAATACAGAGGCTATAATAAACTTGCCAGCCGATCGTTGCGTTTTTCCACGCTTTGGAGCGGGTTCATCGTGTTGCATTCGGATGACTGTCGATTGGACTTCTGAGTAAGATGGTGCAGCGCTGTTTCATCCATTGTCACATATCGATACAAACACTTGGGTTTATTATGCTTGAATATCTCAAAACACTCCGAATCATCAAATCGTCGTCGTTTTTGATCAAAAGTGAGTTCGCGCGGCACCCACTTTGCACAGAGCTTTCTTATACCCAAATATTTGGGAATGATATGAAGTACACTTTTAGTTGATATATTTAGAGTGTCTGCTATTTCATTAAATTTCAATTTGCGGTCATTCAAAATCATTTAGTGGACTTTCTTGATGATTTCATCTGTAACAACCTCGTTTGGGCGTCCACTACGTTCACCGTCATCGGTGCTCATTTCACCACATCTAGTCTTAGCGTATCAATCGTTGATCGTTGATTTTCCTGGGGTGGTGTCTGGAATCTCTTCAATAAGCCAAGTATTTGTTTCAACTGTATTTTTCCCCTTCAAAAAGCAGTATTTAATCAACACCCGAAATTCCTTTTTATCCATTTGTTTTTCAGAATAACAAAAGTTGCTTCACCCAAAATACTATAATTCACAAACTAATGATCCGAGAGCTGTCAAATTTTTACATGCGTCTTTTGAAGATTAGATGTAACTAAAAGTCATTAATTAATTAATTAATTATAGTAGCGCCATCTATGTGTCAGGCCGAAGACTTTCCAATTGACCTGCTATGACCTCATACCTTTGTTGGCTCAAAGTCGATTTTGAGAACTTTTGGAATATTGTATTGATATATCCAGCAAAGTAGTAGATATTAAATGGGAGAAAAAAGTTGCAAAATCAAGTTACCCGGAAAATGTGCATCTGGTGCCTCAAAATCACTAAAATGGCCTCTGTTTTAACAATTTTGAGTTAGTAACATTTTAAAAGAAGAAAATTATTGAAAATTTCATTATAGAAATTAGCAAGTGTCCAGAAATAAACAATTTTGGTAACGTTTGCGGTCATAAAGTGCCAAAAATAGAAAAACAAGATTGAATAAAAGGATTTAGTGATGATTTCAAGGCAGAATATCATTATTATTTGATGAACCTGATTTAAGTGATGCAGATTTTATGCCGAACACATTGTGCAAAACTCATTGTAATTATTTTTCAATGGCAGTAATGTGAAAAACCCCAGCGGACATGATGAAACCAGATGTTAGATATACATTAATTATGACGTTGGATTGAGCTGAAAAATGTTGAGAACATACTCCCTTTGCTGTCACACCTTTATTCATTGCCATCCCTTTGGATTTTTGCACCAATTTCCCCAAAAATCGGATAAAGGATTTCACTAGATCACCAAGCCAAAGGAAACACAATCCAATCATACCAATAGATATGAAGGATGAAGGATCCACAGCAGAAGATATTGTCTGGAATCCTTTATCCATCTCAGATGATGATGATGATGATGAGTCTGATGATTTACAATCGCTCACGGAGAGATAGATAGAGCTTATTCTCAAGTAAAAGAAAATAACGAAAAATGGTGAGAAACTATAAAAATGAAATTTTTGCGATTTTTAGGCATTAGATGCACTGTTTCCGGGTAAGTTGGTTTTGCAACTTTTTTCTCTCATTCAATGTCTACAAATTTGCAGAATACACCAAAAAAATAATATTTGCAGTTACCGGATATATAGCAGTTTGAAAGTATCGAAGAGTGCTTAAAATTGGTATTGGTAAGTACTTCAGTAACAATCGCCAGATCCTTGACCCGAGTGTATGTGTTGCACTGCTTTATTAAAAATATCTCGGTTGCTTCGCAGACGATCACTAATTTTTCGACTTCACGGCAACGTAATATCAGCAACAATAACAACAACAACATTTTGATTAAATCAGTGACAACAAAACTAATAATCAGAGCAAAAAGCAAAACTGAAGACAAAAATCCAAAGCAACGTCACCAGCAGCCGAAAGCAGCATAAGCATTTACGAAACAATCTCAGGCATATCCACTTTTGCCTCCCATACTCGATGCCAGAGAAAACTACAAAAGCAGTAACAATCGTTTTAGCTTCAGATTTAATCTTATTAGCTTTCATGCATGGACCTCCTACAACCGACCATCTTCCTCATATCTGAATTTCCTTTTTTGTTTGCTTGAAGTACTTCATGCAACTAACCCAGTTATTGTACTTGTAATGCAATGAAGTTATTGTTGTGAGACGTTACCACCAGTCTGAAGAGGATTTTGCATAATCAAAAAATTTATTAGCTGATCTGAAATTCATACCCTCTAATAAATGAGCAGATTTATAATTTTTAAGGGCAAATTTTTATTAGCATAATGAGAATGGGTCTGGTAGTGAATGGGAACAAGGCAAAATATCTTCTGCCATCAAATAAACAGTCATCGCATTCGCGACTTGATTTCCACGTCACTGTTGATAATTTCGTCTCTTCAGGAACCAATATTAATGGACAATTGTCCTAGCTGGCTTGACATAACAATTGCTAACGCTGGTCAGATAAAAAACATTGATTTCCGAACTTTGCTGACTTTCGCACAGGCTTCCGATTTTGTTTACGTGAACCACCCCCCCCATAGGTGAACCAACACAAGCGAAATAAGTAGCAGGAACACTTAAGGCCCAGCAAACTCTCTCGTCTTGCTGCTCCCATCATCTCTTCCATATATGTGACTGTAGTCATACACATGACTTCCGCAAAGTACCACAACCGAACTTAACGCCATAAACACACAGATATTCCTGGTCGCGCCGGACCTGTCAAAAGCTTTTGAAGTGATCAACCACACAGTGATACTATCGGACAATGAAGAATCCTCAGTACCGCCGGAGTGGAAGATAAAGACCATGAACTACCTAAGTGGTTGACAATCATCGATAGTTTTTCGTGGTGGAACGTCGAAGCCTCGTAAAAATAAACAAGGTGCCGTCCTCTTTCCACTCCTGTGATTTTTACATTTCGAGGTCCACTCCATCACCAGAGGGCATTTCCTTGATTTCATATGCCACTGATTGACATCTGACCAGGATATTGATAGCGTTTCTTCGAAAGTTAACTGTTATCTCGCCAACATTTCTCCTTCCTTAACTACACAACATTTACAATTACAATCTGGAAAATTTCCGGTTACCCCCTTTACTAGCTGGACGAAAGAGTACCGGCTCGAACTCGATGAGAATCGATGACTTAGAAATTCCGACGATACCCAAAGTTGGTGGGAGTCACATTCGACAACTTGCATTCCTTCACTTCGCATACGACTACAATTGCCATTAAAGCAATAAAAAAATATAAAAAAACCGAGCTGCAATAAAATCCTCAAGTCGTTAGCCAACAGCACTTGGCGTTAAAAACAAAGAAACGTTACTCGCAACATAAAGGCAAATATCTGGCCGGTCGTAAACTACGATGCACGGATGTGGAAGCCGGGGACTGGCGAGATGAAATTAGCATGTCAGAACACCGCCCTAAGGACCGTGGCAGGTAACCTCCTGATGTTACTGTCACACCACTTGTGCAGTAAAAGATCTGTGCTCCCAGCTAAGGACCCCACCGCAGAACAAAAACTCGAGCTGCCTCCTCGAGACTCGAGTAATACTGGAACAATAAAGGTTATAGTGGACTTAATTCGTACCTATCTAGACTCGATCCTGAAATACCCAATGTATGTCCTAAATGCAATGAGTCCTCGCATAATACCAACCACCACTTTGTAGGCTTCTTAAAACCAACTCATCTAGCACGCCTATGCCTCTGGTCCAAACCAGTTGCCTCTAGGCGTGGTTGAACAAGTACAGCTACAGTAACACCATGGCCACCCGATTTGGAAGGACAAAACTAACAGATGATAGCTCTTAGCGCACTATTTGATGAAAAGCCTTTTCGGTATGGTATCTGTCACAAAATTGTATAGAAGTGGTGGAAGCAACAATGATATGTAGACGATAACACTATTCCTTAGAAATTTTTTTGATCGGAGTAGATTTCAGAATTTTGGAGCTGCCTCTTTTGCTTTTTTATGCTTATCCTCTAAGTAACATATAATATAACCCTCCCGAATATCACGGACTGAAAACGCAAATAAAGTAACTAAGTGGAAATCACAGACGTGATAGATTACAAATTTTAGACTTAAGCTTATAGAATCTATGATACTGAAGATATCTGTCTCATTTATTTTATTCCCCTAAAACAAAATATTCCAAGTAAACGAAATTATCATCAACTCATATTCATCAACAAAAAGTAAAAGTGTCCATCTTAATGAAATGAAAATGAGAGGGAAAGCCAGATGTGCAATAGAAGGAGTAACAGCAGCAGAGAGTGTGGTGAAAAGTTTATTTTAAGGAAAGTGAAGTGAGGAAAGCTCATAAAATCTGTAGTAGAATTAAGTTCAGATGCTGTTGTTGTTGTTGTTGCAAAAAACTTTACGAATTTAGACAAAAAGTTGCGCGCAACAACAACAATAATAATAGTCAACTATGAGAGTGATTTCCCCTTTGACTCTTTCACCTCGCTTGTCACTCCTAGCCACCATAGCAGTGGAGTTGCCATAGTATACTGTTTGCTTCGTAAACACTACTGTTGGCTTTTATATTTCTATTCAAACAGATACACATACATATATATAACAGCAGATGTGTGAAGATTTCCATGTTGTCACGTGTAATCTCGATGTCTGCGGCACATAATCTTACAGCCCCTTTTGGTGTATGTCGTGATTTTGTTGTTACAAAATGTAATTGAAACTTGTAACAAACCATAGTTTCGTATATGCTTCTATATATGATGTACACACATATCTTTCTACTACACTTACGTGTGTTTGGGTCATGTTGCACCCTTCTATATAGGTGTACTGCGGCTAATTACATTCGAAAGCTTAGTTATTAGCGTGATTATGGTGTGAAATGTATTGCAACCGCAATGCGACAACCTCCTTTTACCTCCAAAATTAACAACAAAAAACAACATAAATAACCATAACAATTGTAGTACTTACTGCATGTAACAATTGAGACAACAAAATTACAACAATGTGAGGTAGCTAGAGTAAAAATTCCGAGGTCCAGGAGATTAGAGTTAAGATTAATATGAATTGGCGTGGAAGGAGCAGAGATAGACCCATAAGAGCTTATATATTATTAAATAGAAATGATAAGCAGCGAGAATGGGAGTACTATATAAAATAGCTGTCGATCTGTTGGTTGTTGTTGTTGTAGCGAATGTAATGCTGCTTGAGTTCAAGCCAAATTAGCTCGAAGTCGTTGAGGTCATCTAACGTTGGGCCTAAGAAACATTATATTTCGGTGGGTACGGATCAGATTACAAGGGTTGTCAGATGGGCAAATTTTAATAGTCATGAAAGGAGGTGGTTAGCATCGATCGGGGATTCAGTGCATCCAGGACATACTTGAAGTAGCGTTGGGATCAGGTCTGGACAGGTAGGACTTGAGTCTGCTACAGTAAATAGTTTGTTCATCATCCGATCGGACCGAAGCGGCTTAAAAAAATCTGGATCTCTCCATTATAATGGAAAAACATTAGGACGCACAATCCAAATTTGAGGAGGAGCTCGATTGGAAATTACTTCAGCGGTTTGAAGCGTGAGATAGCTTGAACTCTTCATTTGCTATAGGTAGTGTTGGCATTCCGATAACGTCCTTCACGCTTGGAAAGTTAATGAAGATGTTGACATACTCTCTTTGTGCTTAGTGCATGGTGGGTAGCTTGTCTTGTCCCTGCGGTGGCATCTCATCAAATACTGCTTACATAGCATAACAATATGCTCTTTAGCTGAGAGCATGGAGGTTTCACAGATACAAATGGTATACAGGTGGTATCGGTTGGTTTCTTGCTATTGTTTTCAAGTTGATATTGTGACAGGCAAGTAGCTTCTTCATCTACGTCTCACCAGTACTCGGTATTCAAATCGATTTCTCGTAGTTTATGAACCGCCAGTCAATTTAGGAAAGGAGTTCAGGCTGGGGAAAGTGCTTCCTAGTAGCTTCCTGTTTTTAACGCTCCGAACTTTGACATTGTCGATTCGATATTTAGATCGTGCCGGTACTAGTGTATCCAGCTCACCAGCTGGAGCCTAGCAGAATTACCCCGAATTCGGATGATTGAGAATGTTGGACAGTGTAAAAGTGGGTGGAGTTGAGAGGACGGTACCGTGCTGAAGCCCTTGTTATATGGATGTACTACCAATGATTGCCGACCGCTCAGAAAACTCATGGTCCTCCTCTTCAATTCCGATGATAGGATGGAGTCCTCAATGTCCGATAGCAGCCCTGCATGGTTTACTTTTTTAAAGACTTTTGACAATTCCAGTGCCAGCAGGACAATTCTCGCACAGGGTCTATTTTTTTTGATGTTTCTGGTATAAAGTGCACTGATGATGCTGTATACTTTACATAAGTCTTGCGGATGTGCTATGGGTAAAAGATGGAAGCAGTAAAGTCTTAAGTGTATTCCCTATCGGAGCAGGAGGGGTATCGGCCGATATAATTGTCTTTTATTGTTTGATTTTCCTGGTCTCAGTAGTGGTAGTACCACTCTACCCTGTTTCCACATGTCGGATAATGTTAGAGTAGCCATGTACTCCTTGAGGATCTAGTTGAGAAATTATGCGCTCATTAGATCCAGATATTTTAGAATCAGCTTGCTTATTCCGTAGCGTCTGATTTGATTTGGATGGATTTATTTTCTCAATAACACTCTCAATCACTTTCTTATAGAAAAATTCGTCACGATGGTTTTTGGCAGTTTCCACAGATAACAAGGCACTTGCCATTTTCGTTCAGTCAACCGAAATAGCTTGCGCTATAACCGCGCCTTTTCGAGTTAGACAAGGCCAAAACCTTGTTGTCCCATAAGAGTGTTTCCAGGATCTTAAACTTATTTGGTCCACTTTAGATGGTTCACTTCTTGTGAGGTTATTTAAAGTCATTGGTCTTTAGTAATAAACCAGACTCTCTTCAAGCTTTAAAAGTCAATATTGAAAGTGCTATTCATGACATACGCCTTGATTTAGTGAAAAAAGTGCTACAAAAATCATCGAATTCGTTGGTGCAAAAGAAGTCGTGGAGTCCATTTGAATGATGCTATATACAGAACTTAATTGTATCGATTGTACTTCACATTAAATAAAAAATATTCGAATTTCCTTGAATATTAGTGTGCTTTTTTTAAAGAAATCATATCACTCCTATTGGAAAACCCTATATTATTTTATAAGATTTTCCTGAATAAACGACTTCAGTTAGATTTCGTTGCAAGCTCGCTTCTTGATTTGTCCGCTCTTCCATTGTCCGCATATAGTGCTGACATCTTTGAACTTTGTCCTTACTTGACCCATATTTTGGTGAAATTGGCCTAAATATATAAAATTTATATTTATACGTAATATGGAAAATATTGTGCTATTAATATCCATTTAACAATGTACTCTATATATATATATGTTATCAGAATTGTTCTTAATTTTGAAATTGAGTAAATAATGAAAATCTATTTAATAATGAAATTTGCACAAATTGCTTAATTTATGTTAAATCCAAAATTAAGAAATGCAGCCTAAATGTAGGCAACGTTTTATTATATAAATATATATGCAAGTAAATTATTGCCTACATTTAGGAGCGATTATAATTTGCAAATTAAGTCAATAGACAATAATATATTACATCATATATTAGAAAATTTCGTCATTAATTTTAATTGGAATGGATAAATATATGAAAAATGTGAATAAATTTAAACCATAACATATAATATGTTAGTTGTAAGTAATATTGTCAACAATATACTCACATAACTTTTTTTTAGCAAAGTAGTAGAATCAAATAACAGCAAACTTGTAAAAAATTTATGAAAATTTCAACAATAAAAACAAAAATAACTACATGAAAAAAGAAAAAAATTTAAATGAAAAAAGATAAAACAAAATAAAACCAAAAATAAAATAAAGTGTAAGCGAGCTGAGTCTACAATACTTTCAGCGCGTCGCATCAAGCCGATTGCTAACAACAAAAGCGGGGCTTAAATATTACAACATTGCCCACGCATACATACTTAGTTAAAAGTTTTACTCACAACACATGTATATGCACGACGTCAATTTATATGTGTGCCTGGCTGTTCTTTTTTTTGCACGCGACACTTGTGTGACAGCTGCGCTTTGTACCGCAATAATAATTGTAACAATGTTAAAGTATAAAATCCTTGTTGTTACAGAGTAGGAATATCCTGTTCGTAAAAGTTTTTTGTAACATACGACGCTGCAAATCCTTTTATACACTTTAAAACACCTCACGGGGTGCGAGTGAGCCAATGTGAGAGCGAGAGCAATATGTTGTGTGTATATGTGCTGGTACATAGGAAATCGCGTTGAGTTGAGCCATCGTAAGGTGTTAATAATGTTGTTGAAAATTATTTACTTAGTAATAGTAAATTTTTACTTCACAGAACAAGCTAGGTCTAAGTGAATTTGAGCTGCGTTGCTTAAATGATATAATTTTTATTAAGAAAAGTAAAAGAAAATACAGGGTTGTCCCTATTGCGGATTTTAAAATAAACTTGAATAAAATAAATTTAAAATATTTTTTTTTTCATGAAATTCTTTATTTATTATAAAGTTTGAACCCTTGAACATATAATGTGAAACCCTACGTCACTCAAATGAGCACCTCGTAAATTTTTTCCAATCTCCGATCCATTAGAAGTAATTTTCGACCACTTTTTGTCACATATTTGGCGGTATCTCAGCCATAAATTGACGAATGTTGGTTTTCAAGTGCTCAGAGCTAAAGGTTTATCCCACAAAAAAACCAACCATATCAAATTATACGATCTCGGTGACCAATTGACATCGCTCAGATGAGAGATTACGCTACCGTGAAATTTCTCACGCAATGAAACCATATTCCCCTCGTGTTGTGTGGCATGTGGACAACATCTTGTAGGAACCACATATTGTTCAAATCGTGTTCTTCAATTGCAAGTCAGGACTGACAGTGACAGTCTCTCCGTTATCATTTTCAAAGAAGTAAGGTCTAATTCCAGGAGCCAGAATGCGAATAATTTTGCTTATTTACGTATGTACCGAATGAGAAATGTGACTAGTCGCTGATGAAATTTTTGTTGAAAAAATCGCGGTCCACTGTTTGTTGTTCAAGTACCCAACCGACGTAACTACGGCTTTGTAAATGGTTAGCTAGCTTCTGAGCCTGATGTAGGTGTAAGTTTCAGTGCAAAATATGCCATAATATGTCGCAAGAAAGTCCCAGCTGTTGAGAACGTCGAGAAATAAACGTATTCGGGCCTTCGGCTACACTTTCCCATAAATCAGCTATAGTTGAAGTGGAACAAGCAAAACGATGATTCACAGGCCTTACAATATCTTTAGCTGATTCAGTCTCTTCAAATTTCTTTAAAATTTTACCAATTGCTTGAGTAGTTGGACGATTATATGCACCATAATCTCCTATTAAAGCGTGAAATGTGGCCACCACTTTTAACTAAAACAAAACATATTTAATTTGGCAGTTAAGTTTGAAAATTTCTGACAAAAGAGTGCAATTTTCTCTGAAAATATTGTATATACTGATAAAAATGTCGACAGGATTATCAAATGAAAAGAAAGGGGGCTGATGATATCAGCGTATTCTAGAGCACGTGAATCGAAAGTTCGATATAGAAAGTATTTTATAAGGAAGGTTCAATGGGTATAACAGAACGGAGATAGATGTTGCTTAGATATATGTAAATATATGTAAAAGTGAAGTAAATTTTTTACGATAAAGGAGCTGTACGATAAATTTGGTACGTTCGTTGGTACGTACAGCCCAGTGATAGAATCTGAACAATTTGGAATATTATTGTGGATAATTTGCAAGTGAATTCATTTGAATTTAATATGGTCCGAACATAAAGACTAAGGAGCTGAAAAAAGTGTCATTTTTCCTACACCATCGAACAAAAATAGACTTAGTAGCTTGGTTATACATTACCATGGAAAGGAGAGGTATCAAAGCGGAGGAATAGAACTTTCAGATTAACTACAAGGATATATCCACAATGGTTGAGGGAAAGCACTAAACTACTGGCACAACAAAGAAAGATATAATCAATGTTATAGCTAATCCGTCTTCTCTCGTGGGTATGAACAAGCAATTGGCAAAAATTTCACAAAAGCTGTACGCACAGAATACAGATTTTGGATTCAAAAAAAGGAAAGGACGGAGCAGATATCCTCTTGGGTAAATACACAATAATTTGGTCAGAGAATATGCAGTGCTGTCAAAAAAGACAAAAGAAAATTGCGGAAACCCCAAATAAGCTCAAGGTAATGCATCCTGAACTTCTCCAACACTAAAGGAAAGAGATTGAATGGCATCTCCGAAAACTTTCGTTGAATTGAAACTAGTATTTCTAGGGTAAAAACAACATTCTCCGATGGCATGACTCCTACTCCTTTCTATATCTATAATATAATTGGCACTTCACTTCACCTCTGAAGCGATTTTCTGACGAGCCCCTCCTGCAGTTTGTGGTACGCGTATTCATGTTTTGCAACAAATGAAGGATTCTACAGTTAAAAATTGCAAAGCTACAGCAGCGAGCAAGCCTAGATAGAAGCAGAATACTTGGAGATATTTATGTTGGCAGCCAAGCAGCCATGAAGGCCTAAAGCACGAAGTCGACCGTGGTTGCACTATGAAAGAAGTGATCAAAAGGCAAGATGAAAAGAGAAGGATTCACATTTACTTGGTGCCACAGTATCAAAGGCAATTAAATAGTTGATTAACTGGCTGACAAATACTTCTGTGGAAAATAAGACGTAACTATGGATTCATCAGCCTCATTCGGGTAATTAAAGTACGCACAAGAAATGGTAAAACAAAACTTACTAAATTGTTACTAGCAAACTTTAGGTAGCTAGTTGGATTACTAAAACACCTTCCATTTGTGACAGAAAAGCCAATTTTACTTGTCGAAGAAAAATTTCAATGATCAGCAATGGATATAAGACTAAGCGACTACTATATTTTACGAAGAATATAGAAAAATAGACACTATTAGGAGTATACCAGCAATACTTTTCTCATTTGTAGTGAAAACACAAGAAATGTGCTATCGTCTAAATGAAACTCGCTAGAGTAAACTAGTTCAACTTAATATAGTTAAACATTAACCAATGTATCAGAAAAAAATATACAGAAGAAATATGATTATCACAATGTCCACAATGCCAGCGATCAAAATTAAAAATAATCAAAATAAAAAATACTGTTTTCCATTTAAAGTTAAAATTGTAAAACACATTTGAGCAAAATATTTTAAATTTATTCCAAGTTCAGAAATTCTGGAATATATTTTAGAAAGTCATATATATTGGGTGATCAATTTCAAGGTTCCCTACTTTTCTTTTTAAGAAAAAAGACAGAAAATTCAAATTTAATGGAGAATGTTTACTATCATTCGAAAGAACATTCTTTGGCATTTATTTTTTAATTGTTGGCCGCGTCTACGTCTCAGATGGTCCATCCGTTAAGTCCAGTTTCCAATGACTCGTTCGAGCATTTCGGCTGGTAACTGGAGCGAATGACACGCTTGAGGTTTCGCTTCAATGTCTGAATCGAAGCGGGATTGTGCGCATAGACTTTAGACTTTATATATCCCTACACAAAAAAGTATAACGGTGTGATATCGCACGATCCTGATGGTCAATCGACCGGCCCAAAACGTGAAATTATCTGCTCACCGCAGTGTCCTCTCAATAAATCTATTGAATGATGAGATGTGTGGGAAGTGGGGCTATCTTGTTGAAACCAAATGTCGCGGAGATTACTAGCTTCAACTTCAGACATCAAATAGTCGGTTATCATGGCGCTATAACGGTCGCCATTGACGGTTACGTTCTCACCGGTATCATTTTCAAAGAAATATGGATCGATGATTTTTCGTCCCAAATGCGACAATTGTGCTTGTTTACATACCCATTGAGCCTCATCGCTGAACAAAATTTGGCTAGAAAACGTCGGATCTTCTTGGAACTTTTCAAGAGTCCATAGAGCGAAGTCGCTTGGAAAGATTGAGCGAATTCGGTTCTTGCACAAGCAGTATTTTGTACGCCTGTAATTTAGGATCTCGACGCAAAATGCGCCAAGTCATTCCATACGTCAGTCCGAGTTGCTCTGAACAGCGTGGAATCGACTCTCCACGGTCTTCGTGTAGACTCTCATCTACGGCCGCTATATTTTCTTCTCTGCGTACTGGTCGAATATTATCCAATAATGTATGCTGGGTCTCAAGATGGGTGATGGTGTTGCTAATATTACGCTCAGTTGGCCGATTATGTTGACCATAAGTTGAGCGAAGTGCGCGAATAACATTCTTTACAGAACGTGAATTTTCGTTAAAATGCCAAAGAATAGTGACCTGTCAAAAAAGGATATTGAAAAAAGGACCTCTACTTGCATCACCCTTTAAAAAGTCTCCGCTGTTTTTGTCACTAGATTGTGTTGATGCTTATATTTCGGGCCGTTATGTGAAAATGAACGGTGTCTGAATGCTAACATTTCTAGCAGTATTTTTGGTGAAGACAGTTCTATAACCGTCAATCGTGTGAATAGTTTTTTGATTTGAAAATGAGTGAAAATTCGCCAACCGAAAGGCCGTTGAAAATGTGACGAATCTCTTTGCCGATAAATCACAGAAGCTCTACACTGATGGAACTATGACGCCCAAAAAATGACAAAAGGTCATGGATATGATGCAACCTTTCAATGAAGAAAAAACTGCAGAAAAGTTAACTAATGTATACTCAAGGATAAATTCATTAAGTAGGGTCGTCGAGTTAAGCGTGCGTCCTACTTGTTGGCAGTTTAAGTAAAGTAGCCCGCGATTATCTACTATCTCATTCACGTTTCAGATGCAAGTACTGTTAGCTATCAACCGAAATATCAACAAAGCAACGGCTAATGAGCATATAACAAAAGGACACAGCTGTATAAAATTAGCAAAAAATATTCATTTTATTATATTTTTATGAAAGGGTCTACATTCTATGTGCTTAAAACTAATTAACACGCACTGTATATACATAAATACTAGCAGAGTCTATACACACAGTGATGAATAGTAAGGTATAGTAATAAAATGTATGAGTTTGTATATTTCTGCTATTCCAAGTGTCGGTGTTTTGAAGGTGTGAAGGACAAGTGTCATTTGAGTTGAAATATATATATACATTATCATTCATTTTTGGGTTCCCAAAATAAACGTAAATAAAAGTTATTTAAAAATAATTTTTCCATGAAATTCCCTTTTTTATTTTAAAGTTTGAACCTTGGGAATATATTTTATGTGAAACACTCCATCAATCAAATCACCGCCTAGTGAATTTTTGCAAATTTTAATCGGTTTGAGGTAATTATCGACCACTTTTTGGCACATATTGGGCGGTATCTCAATCATAACTTGATGAATGTTGGTTCTCAAGTGCTCAAGAGTTAAAGTTTATCCGCAAAAGCACGGTCTTTCGCGTAGCCCCACGGTGACAAATCTCACGATTTCGGTGGTCAATTGACATCACCAACACGAGAGATTAAAAAAGTCGGTTATCATACGGCCTTAACGCTCCGAGTTGACAGTCTCGTCGTTATCGTTTTCAAAGAAGTAAAGTCCAATCACACCACCGGACCACAGTGCGCACCAGACAGTAAGTTTTTCTTGGATGTAATGGAATCTTTCCAATCATTTGAGGATTCTCGGAGCTCCAAAAGCGGCGATTTCACTTTGTACGAGTGAGAAATGTGCCACGTCGCTGTTCAAGCACCCAATCGACGTAACTACCGCGTTGTGAATGGTCAGCAGGCTCAGCTGTTGTACGAGCTAAACTTTATATGGATGAAGGTGTAAGTCCAAGTGCAAAATACGCCATAACGTACCATAAGGAAACTCTTGAGAAGGTCGAGAAATAGACACATTCTGGTCTTCAGCTACACCTTCACTTACAGCAGCGATATTGAAGGTGGAATGAGTAAAATGATGATGCACAGACCTTACAATGTCTGTAACCGATCCAGTCTCTTCAAATTTCTTTAAAACTTTACCAAATGCAAGAGTAGTTTGACGATTATTTGCATCATAAGCTCCTCTTAAAGCGCGAGACGTTGCCACGTTTCAGTTACCATTTTTGTTGTATTTTTCAACAAATTTAACGCATTGTGCGGTTATTAGACGATCAATTTTCTTAAACGCAAGACTTTTAACTCAAACAGAACATATTTGGTTTGACAGTTAAGTTTGACAGATCTCAAAATAAAGCCTTGCACTTTCAAAACCACTAAATGAATAAACCTTTATATATAAAATTTGTTCCTTTAGTACTTAGATATGTCTGTGGTTTTAATTTAACTTGCGCTTAGTGCATTTAACATGATTTCGTAATTAATTTTGCATTTGCCTGTGTAAGTAGCTATGTAGGTATGTATTGTGGCTTCCTTAATGTGGATATCTCCATCCAAGTGTTGATAAATATGCTTAAAATTATTTTCTAATTGAAATGTGTATTTGTGAACTAAATGCAAGCACTAGAAAAGCATTAGCACACCTAAACATACTTACATAACGGCATAAGCAGTTTTTATTATGTAATTTATAATAGACTCCATGTAGAGGCACTTTAATAATACTGCTATGCATTATATTGTTAATTTTAATAAGAGAAATTGAATTTATTGCTTACGAATGATAACAAATTTCTTACTCACTAAGGATGTATTTGTTAAAATTAAAAGAATAATAAATTTTAAAATAACTGAAATACCAACAAATTAATTTTTATTACTTATTTGGGAAATGGTTGGAAAATTTATTATAGAACGATAGATGATATATGCACAAATTTTTTTTTCACAAAGTTTAATTTTTAAATTTCGTTAATTTTGGTGTAATTTTTATTGGTAATTTTTTTTGGAAATTTTCAATTTTGGTGTCGCTCATACGCCGTGTCGAACAGTATAACAGGGCAGTAATTTTCTTGAATGTAAAGATTTCTCCCATTTGTTTTCACAAGTTGATATTTTCTTATTTTATAGCTAATCATTTAAGGGGTTAGGCCTCTCTAGAGGGCCACAAAATAGGCCTTTTTGAGATTTTTTTTCGGGAAAACTATTAAATAAATCGGATTTTTGATTTATATAGTTAACTGCTTATAAGTATTTTTTAAGAAACAATTAATTTAAAATGGCGGTTATGCAGCGTTCTCCCTAGGATGTCACCATTTTTTCGGGAACCACGGCCGGACACAAAGCTCGTTTAATATTTTATTTTATTTTAATAAATTGTTGAACGGTTTCCGCTTGTAAAAAGCAATAGCTACAGAACTACGTAGGATTTTTTTCTTTAAATATATGCATTTTTAACAAAATGGCTGGTCTTTAAAGGGAAAATTAACAATTTGGGCTAAAAATTTTTTCGAAATTTGTTAATAAAAAAATCCTACGTACTTCTGTAGATAATGTATTTCTGAAGATGTTGTCAAAATTTCAAGTGAATCGGTTGTAAATTGTTTGAGTTATGTTTCCGGCCAACTTGAAAAAAGCAATTTTGAGTTAAACGCGTTTAAAGTATTGAGTATGCCTTACTGACTGATACATACACTTCAGCTAGAAAATGAAAATGGGGCGTTTAGAAATTTTTATCTTTCATAATCTTTCGGGATAACATTTTGGAGACCATAATGTATCATTTGAAAGAAAAAAATCCATTTTCCGAAAATTTTCGAGTGGCCTAACCCCTTAATACTTTTTTCGCAAAATAACCCAAAATAATCCCGCTCAAACACAAACTCTCTGAGTAAGTATACTTTTTAGTGGGAAACTAAATTACATTTTTAAAAACCGTAAAACGATGATCTTAGTCTAGTACAATTTACTCAGGAGATGCCTAACAATATGTTTTTTTTTAATGAAAAATCGCACATGCATTAATTGTTCACAGGAAAAGCAAGTGTTTTAAGTACTATTATTAAATTTTTTTTCTTATTTTACCATTTGCCGTATATCTTTCGGGTGAATTTACATTGACATATTTTTTTTTTTTTGTAAGCATATACAGATATACGCACTTGTAATGCTCTCGAATATATTGATAAGTCTCTTCGAATTTTTATACAAACGTAACTCATGGTTCTCAATTTACTTAAAATCAAAAAAACAAGTGAAATGAAAGTAAAAATCAATTTGAAAATATTGAAAGAGAAAATATACAGGGAAAAAATTCTACTTCAATGTAAAATGTAAGGCGATTACAACTATAATCGAGATAAAAGCATATAACTTTGTACACATATTAAAAGCAACTAAGTATGCTTTTCAAAATATCGAAAGATTACCTTATGCTACGAACTTTTATTTAATTTCAATCAAACATTATAAAATACTAACAGATTAAAAAATTAAGTTGAGTGTTTAAAAAGTATATTTTAATATCTACAGAATAGCTACAGAATATAAACCACCCATCACATAATATTAAAGGAAGCTCATTTTAACCTATAATCGGGTTCAGCGATTATGTTTAATCATCTTGCGTCTCATATTATGTTTGAAACTGGCACTTCTACACTTCTACAATTTATCTTCACCACACTCAGCTTGCAGCGATAGTGGCTGCAGGCAGTCATATACAACTGTTCATATATATATTCCATTTCATTCTATTCTATTTACTATCTTTCTTGTTTTTGTAATGTCATACATGTTAATAACTATTTGAATTGATAATCACATTCAAATGAGACAAGGACTTGACCTACTTATTGTAAGGACTGATGTAACAGACAGTGCGCTGGTTATGGATTGAAATACTAATTAAAAAAAAAGCAAAAAAAAAAAGAGCTGAGTGCGTAGGCAGTAGAAAATCAATTCTGCCTTTTCTTTAAAGAGAACATAAAATTCTTGATACTGAAGATAATGCAATTTCCTGGGAAAGTATAGAAGAATAGTTTTAATTTTTTACATCATTTACTTTAGTTTAATTTAATTTTTTTACTTAATTTAATTAATTTTTTTTTTAATTTAGTTTCGTAGAGTAATTCATATTAATTAAATTAATAACATTTTTTTTTAAATTTGGTTTAATATTATTCTATATAATTTTTATTGTCTTTTATTTAATTTAATTATATTTTCCTTTGTTTTATCTTTTTATTTAATTTAATTAATTTAATATAATTTAAGTTAATTTAATAATTTTAATTTTAGTTAGATTTTTTTTTGTTTTAAATCTATTTTATTTTTACTAATTTTATTTATCCAATTTTTTTTTTATATTTTAGTTTATGTAATTTTATTTCATTATATTTTTCTTCTCTAATATTTTCTAATATTCAGCTCTCTTAAATATTTTATGCTTTTGACATATTCCATTTGAGCTCAGTTTGCATTATAGCTAAAAACTCTATTTCCTCTACTTGTATCAACTGAATTGTGATTGCTTCTATAATGTCACTTATTTCCCATCTCATCCAAAGGCAGCTCAGTTTCTTTCACTTTTATTTGTTGGCTACTTTCTAATTTCCACACTTCATTTGCATAAAGTTTTCACTCCCTCTCTGTCATCTTATGTGCTTTGGCCATAAGCGCTTCTCTTGTCACTTTCTGCTTAACTTCATATTTATGAATGTTCTTTAAATTGTTTTTTCGGTGAGATTTTTGCATTCAACATTTTTGTGGTTTTGTGCTTTTTGTGGTACTTGTTTGAAAAGAAATTTTGAGAATTTGCTGCAAGATTTCATTTCGGTCTTATATATTTTTAAATAAAATTTAGGATGGTATTAATGTTACAGAGCTCATGGAAGAACTATTGCCAATTAAATATGTTGTCAAAAGTATTTTGGTTATTGTGGTAAGAAATAATTATTTGAATAACAGATTATGATTTATGAAGGTTATACACCTGAAATGTCCGGTCTCTTAATTAGGAAGATGCTGCTGCCTAGCTGGGGGTCTCATAAAGAAGCGCACATTTAGCGCAACCCTTCTACTTGTCTCCCTTTGACAATTGACAAGTTTTCTCATCTTTATAAGATATTCTCTATGTGTTTGTAAGGTTTACTTTCTGAACCTTGCCCATATAAGAAAACTTTTGTAAACAAACTCTCATATAAGAAGCTAAACGAACAGCTATTATATTCACACCCCTGCATATTTACTCCACTACAAATGTACAAATGTATTTCACACGCTTTCCAATTGCTTCTTTGCTCTTTTTCTCCATTGTTTCTAGCTTGTAAGTGTTGTGCGCTTGTAAAATTGCGCGCTGGAGTATATCGTATTGTGGAGTGGTCAACACTCACTATGTGTAACAACAAGGAAAGTAAGCAACAACAAATGTCTTAAAAAGTCAACGAAAATCGAATATTCGTAAGTTTAAGCAGAAAAATAACAAAAAGAAAGAATGAAGTAAAAGAAGAAGAGTAAGACGTAAGAAACTATGAAAAAAATTGTTGTTATTTGTTGCATAGCACCTTTGACGCGCACCAAAGGATACTAAAATTTGCAATAGAGAAACAATGGATGACCGTACGTGTGTGGAGACTTGCAAGTTATTCACGAAAGTATGCAGACTGACTGCAATGAGTTTGCTCAAAATTACTTTGTAAATCAATGCTTAAGTTTTATATAAAAAAATGTTGAAAAACACCTAAAGCGAATTTAAAGTTTAAATATTTTTATTTTTAATGGTTTCGGAGGTTGTGCTATTCACTTTGTCGTGGAAGTGTCCATGATTTTATTATTTGCTTTTAGCTTCATTTCAATTCGGTACCAAATTATCTAAGCTCCAGATTTATAACCTACTACTACTACATAACTCGTATAACTCTTACAGCTCATCGCACGAGTTCCGTCGTCTGCGATATTCGCCGTTTCCAATGCGCAAAGACCATAAATCTTCCGCAAAACATTTTTGTCTCGAAAACTCCTAAAACCGACTTATCGGATGTCGGCATCTTCCAAGCTTCTGCACTATTTATCAGGATGGGCATGATGCATGACTTGTAGAGTTTGGTTGTGGTTCGACGAGATTGGACTTTACTTTTCAATTCCCTAATCAGTGTTGGCAGGAGTGATTCCATATCGAATTTCAAGGCTAATATTCTTGGTTTAGTTGGTGCTGGTTCCAAGATAGACGAAATTATCCACAACTTCGAAGTTATAACTGTCAGCGCTGACTGTTTGTTTGATGACGGAGATATTTCCTCTTGCCCTCGTTCACTACCATACCCATTCGCTTCTATTCTTTATTTAACCTGCGGAACGCAGAACTTACGGTGCGGTTGTTAAGGCCAATGATATGAATATCATCGGCAAACGCCAACAATTGTACTCTTAGGTAGAAGATTTTATCTGGTCTATTTAGCTCTGCAGCTTGTATTATTTTCTCCAGCATCAAATTGAAGAAATCACATGATAAAGAGTCGCCCTGTCTGAAACCTCGTTTGGTATCGAACGGCTCAAGGAGGTCCTTTCCAATTTTGACTGCGCTTCTGGTATAGCTACGGTCAGTTTACATAGCCGTATGAGTCACGCTCGATAGGACCTTGTATGCGACAATGAAGATTGTTATCCCAACATAAATGGAGCACACTGGGGTTCCAATCGTCGGGCATTCGTCTATCGTACCATATTCTGTAAAGAAGGTAATGCATGCAACTTGTCAATTCTTTACCGCAGGCAATTCGAACTTCATAAGTGTCTCTGTACCATCGTCATGGATTCGGGTTTCAGGTGTAACTTTTCACCATTTGCGGGTGTTTAACTTTCACTGCCATTCAGCAGGCTGATAAAGGGTGCACTCGATACACTAATCTTGCTCTGGATATCGGTGGCTAGATTACCTCCTTGGTTGCTATACCTACTTAGTTCCTACTCATGTCGGCCACCTACTCAAGTCCTTCATACTCATACATATTGACCTCTTTCTTTTTTTCGTCTGAAAATGCGTCTCACTTCTATCTTCAATTCTCTGTATTTTATCCACCCCTCAAGTGTTGTTGTCGATCGCAAAGTTGTAAGGTAGGCAACCACTATCCGCTGTAGCACGGCAATTCTCATCGTAAGTAAGATGCTTGAGATGCCTTTCCACAGTTCCCTTGTATCAAGGTGCTGATGCGTTATTCGATAGTAGGCGTGCAAGTCGAGTGCTGTGATTTCAGCATTTCGATGTCGAACCTTCCTTGTATTTCTTGATGTGCGCTCTTTGTTGCGACAAGTTAATGGTGTTAGGTCCTCCAATTGTGCGCACGTCTGAATATGGGTGACATGTCTTTCGTCTATTACAACATGATCGATTTGGCAAAGCGTTTTCGGATCCGAAAACAACTTGATATTTTTTTTTTTTGGTGCGGAATGTGGTACTACAGATAGCCATACTTGTGGCCCCGGCGAAATCGATCACCCTCACCTCATTTGGGGATTTTTCATCATGGAGGTTGAATTTTCTGAATTTTATGCCAAAGATGCATTCTTTGTCCACTCTGGCGTTGAAATCTCCAAGCACGATTTTGACATTGAGTAGGGGGCAGTGCTCATAAGTGCGTTCTAGGCGCTTATAACAAGTATCTTTGGTCACATCGATATTATATTCCGTTGGGGCGTGGGTGCAAATTAGCGATATGTTGAAGAACTTCAGCTTGATGCTGATTGTGTCTAGACGTTCATCCACCGGAGTGAATGCCAGCGCTCAGCGACAGAGTCTCGCCCACCAAATTTGCCCTGCTTTATATGATCGCTGTAGTGGGTTTCACAAGGACCCACCTTCTTCCTTTGTTGTTCCGTCAGCCTTTAGTCTTACGAGGATATCAACCAGCAGGGCAGCGGCACCTACCCAATTAAAAAACAAGATATTCTAGGCACATGCTCTCAAATCGTGAAATTTTAAATATTTGCAGGGGTCATCATCGAAAGGGGGCCTCTCACCTGAGGCATTTGCTAATTTTTCCTTGGAGTATATTTTTTGTGGTCTAAAACACTACACACAATAGCAAAGGATTCTCACTCCAATGACTTTTCCTCCAAAGGGATGTTTGTTGCCTACCCAGAGCATACTTGTTATAAGGTCGAAAGTGATTAGCTGCTGGAGGCATATGTAAAATAATCGTTTCCGGCCACTCTCAGATGAATGACTGTCAAAAACTTTCATCCCTTACGTGGGCTTCTACACATGGTTTCATCCACCATCATCAATACGATTTATGATACTATTTTCACTCCTCCTACATTGAATTGAAGTACATATAATACCATTTAACGCATCCACTTACAGAAAGGGCGACAAGACTCTTTCTTAAAGAGTCCCCCTACTTAACTACCTTGTTTATGTCGCTTGCTCGCGAATATTGTGTGCAAAAGTAAGGATTGCATTTATCTGCAAATTATTCATCATTATTAAAAGCTCCCTCTATATTCAGGAAGGACGCTGTTGTCCATTGTTGTTGCTGTAAAGATTCTTCTGTTATCTTATCATAGCAACTTTGCCATAACAATCGCAGAACAAACGGTGCTCTCTGTAGTATAGACAAAGGCTCGAACCGAATAGGTTTCATGTTGAGCGGGGACAAGATCTCTTATCATTTAACAAACAGTCAGCACATTCACGTCTTGACTCCCATATCACGGTTGACAATTATAATTTCGAAGTCGTAGATAATTTCGTCTATCTTGGAACCAGCATCGCAAAGAACAACAATTTATACCTCGAAATCCAACGCAGAATCACTTTAGCCAACAGGTGCTACTTTGGATTGAGTAGGCAATTCGTCCTCTCTCAACGAATCAAAACCAAACTCTACAAGTCGCTCATTATTCCCGTCCTGACATATGGTGCTGAAGCGTGAACGATGTCGACATCCAATAAAACGGCTTTTGGAGTTTTCGAGAGAAAAGTTTTGCGGAAGATTTATGGTGATTTGCGTATTGAAAACGGCGAATACCGCAGACGAAGGAACGATGAGCTGCACGACCCTGCAAACAAGGCGAGTACTCCATGCACGCGTGAAATATATAATCCACGCGGACAATAGACTAATCCAAAACCTGCCACAATCTATGCAAAAAATATGGTCCAATTAACATTGTGATGTCCTAGGGCTGGACCATATAATCCATCTCTGCATAACACCCGAGTACTCCATGGTGTACCTACAGGGTACCATCTGCTTTGGTAAAAAGCTATTAAAACATATTATTTATGGTGTAAATTTATATTAATATTAATAATTTATTGTTAATAAATATCTAATATCTATTAGTATTCGTATTTGTTCTACGTATTTTCATTGAAATAATAAATTTTGCACGCCTTTTCCGTACCAGCAGAGCTCAACAGCTAAACGAAACTGACTCAGTTTCATTTCCACACATTTTCTGTATACGAGTATAGAACTTATTGCGCAATTCTAACTTCGCGTAGTGATTGCGATCGGTAAAACACGAAGAATGGTCGTGTAAAAACATGAGCTGGTCCAAAATTTGCCACAGATGATTATATTTGTAAAACACTCCAATGAACCATATTGTTCATAAATGTTTGCAGGAAAGTTACATAACGACATTCACATAGTTCAGCGATTAAAGTGCTATCCCTAAGCTGGCTAGCTTATGTCGTTTGAATAGATGGAAATGCTCCAGTTTTGAAAGTTTTCGATGCATTACCCGCACATAGGGAAGTTCAGAAGGACCTGTTTTCGCTTTGTATTTCAAACTGACGTCAGACTGCGAGAAGAAGAAACGAATGGCGCGCAATTATCGATTTGGCTATAATCGCGCAAGCCAATATAGTAGTAGTAGTAATTATTACTTCGGGTAGGGTAGTTTTTCTGGATCCTTAATGTGGATCGACAATTTATGTACGCATATTTCGCCTTCGATAAAATCGCTACTCTTAGCAATGATCTCATTTGAATATCCATTAGTATCTGCAGCATCTTCAGCAGGAAAAAGATGAGGCGCTTGTGTCTAAATTTCTTCTAGCCGGTTTTGGTAGAAAATCCGCCATGATTCTTTTTCAGCTTATATTGAATTATTAATTTTAATTAAATCTTTAATATTTTTAACTCTACTGTAATTTGTTACCATTTTACAAATACAAAAAAAAAATTCCTTAATTTACACTCTTATTCATTCAAATTCACTTTGAATGCTTCTCAAACTTTCAATTCAAAACCACTCTTGAAATGTCAATTATTGTTAAGCACTTCAAATTTAGTTTTTCATTTCTTTTTTGTATTTGCTTGCCGTTGTTTCAATATTTACAATTTCCGTTGGAACAAGTTTTCAATACAATAACAATAACACTACTAACAAGCAGTTGTTAGTGTTACTTGCAACACTTGCATTCGTTTGCAAGCAACAACTTTTCTCTGACTTTTGCCTGTCATATTTGCCTTAGCTTAAAGGCACAAGTTCGTTAGTTGAGTTTACTAAACTATAATTTGTTATTGTTACTCAACTGAAAATCAATCAATCAATCAATTTATTGTGGTTAATAATAACTTATCGATAAAACTTATGCCGGATATTCGTATTTGTTTGATGTTTGAATTGTGGTAAAGTTTGTTGACATTGCTGGTAAATGATAATGAAATTGCTGAAGGAAATGTAAAATACATTTATTTATGTATAATTAATCATGTGTTGTTGACTGAATTGATAAGTTCACCTGAGCTGAGATAATTGTACTTTTTGACTTAAATAAATCAAATAAATTAATAGTTTGTAAAGCTGAAATTAGATATTATAGTAAGCACTGCGGCTTAAACTTTTTGTGATTTAAGTATTTAAAAACTAGTTGCAATTTTGTTGTTCAATAAATTTTTATTTTATTTAATTAAAATTATTATTTCTCCATCTCAACACTATTGCTTATTCGAAATATCGAAGCAATTGCTGAAATTCAAAACCATTTGATGCCAGTACTAGCTAACTAAGTATATATCAGATTACTAGCCTGTGCAGTACTATTAGTTGAGATGTCATTTACTTCAAAACAAAAAGTGCGTTAATTATGTTCTTGCTATTAAATGTTATAATTTTATGCATCCACTTATTTACATAATGCTTTAATGCATAATTATTTATTAATTTTTTTTACGAGGTTTGCTTTATATAAATCGAGATTTGGCAACCCCAGTGTGACAATTTTATAGTAAAGTTAAACATTTTTGATGTTATACATACGTGTTGACATAAAAGGCTAATTGAAAAGTCCCCTTACACATAGATGGCGCTACTAGAATTAAATCCAATTGATTTCTAGTTAGCTCTAACCTTTAGAAGACGCATGTTTTTAATTTTGACAGTTATCGGATCATTAATTTGTGAATTATAGCGTTTTGAGTGAAGCAACTTTTGTTATTGTGAAAAAAATGAATAAAAAAGAATTTGGCATATTGCTAAAATATTGCTTTTTGGAGGGAAAATATACAGTTGAAGCTAAAATTTGATTTGATGACGAGTTTCCGGACACTGCTCCAGGAAAATCAACCCAAAAGGATTTATATATAAGTTTAGACGTGGTGAAATAAGTTCCGAAGAAGGTGAACGCAGTGGACGCCCAAAAGAGGTTGTTACCGATGAAAGTATTAAAAAAAAAACACAATATGATTTTGAATGACCGTAAAATGAAATTGAATGAAATACCAGGCACTCTTAAGATATCAACTGAATGTGTACATCATGTCATTCACAAAGATTTGGGTATGAGAAAGCTCTGTGCAAAGTGGGTGCCGCGTGAGCTCACTTCTGATCAAAATCAACGGCGAGTTGATGATTCGGAGCAGTGTTAAGAGATGTACAAGCGTAATAAACTCGAGTTTTTGGCTCGATATGTGACCAATGTACAGTCCTCTGAGTGAGTTGCACAAGACGAACCCGCTCCAAAGCGTCTGGCAAGGTTATGGCGTTTGTATTTTGTGATGAGCATGGAATAATTTTCATTGATTACCATGAAAAAAAGAATGAACAATCAACAATAGATATTACATAGCGTTATTGGACCGTTTGAAACACGAAATCTCGAAAAACGGCTGCATTTGAAGAACAAGAAAGTGCTGTTTCAGCAAAAACCATGCACCATATTACAAGCTAGTGATGTCGTTGGCAAAAATCCATGAACTGGGCTTCGAATTGCTTCTGCACCCACCGCATTCTCCAGATCTGGCTCACAGCGACTATTTTCTGCTCTCATATCTCAAAAGAATGCTCGCTGAGAAGAAATTTTCATCCAATGAAGAGGTGATCGTCGAAACTGAGGTCTATTTTGTAGCAAAGGACAAATCGTACAAAAATGGTATCGAAAAGTTGGAGGGTCACCATAATCAGTATATCACCCTTGAAAAAAACTATATTGAACAAAAAAAAAAATATTTTTGCACAAAAAATTTGTTTTACTAAGGTAAGCCGGGGACTTTTCAATTGACCTGTTACGGGCACTATTTTTGTTGTTTATAGTAACTTAAAATATTCATCTCGGCCTAGAAATGGAATTAATTCGCGAACATTTTCGCTTGGTTATTTTTTTCAACTCTCGTCGTGGATTAACATAGCAACGGTTCATCTGTGAACTTAAATCTATTTCTGGCGACGAAGCTTCATCAAGTACCCTTTTTGTCGATTGTATGGTGAATTCAATCGTAGATCTCTCCAAGATGAATTTGGTGAATATCATTCAAAAATAATTGCTATTCCGGAAGTTATTTATGCTGTAATGTCGTGAACATTTGACTAAATTTTTTTTCACGTTGAATCCTACACAATTAGCCAATACGATAGCGGTTCGAAACAAATCTATGGCATCGTAACAAGTGATGAACCATGGATCTACGCGTTTGAGCCCCTAATTAAACAGCAGTTGATTGTAGAGGTATTTCAAGATGAGACGAATCCAACAAAAGTTGTTCGTGAACGAAGCAATGCCAAGCAATTGCCTGTTTTTTTGGCACCTTTTAATTTTTTAATTCGCGTCCGTAAAAACTAAACTGAGAGGTCAACGTTTTTCGAAACTTTAAGAAATAGTTGCTGCGTTCAGAATGCATGTTTTGGAGATACTTCTACCAGAGTGGCAAAAGTGATTCGATAATTGATTCAAATGCAAGCAAGAGAGAATATTTTAAAAACAATTAAGTGAATTTATATTATTAACATTTTTTTCTCTAATACCAAAATATATAAGGCAGCCCTCGTATAAATGAAAATTTCCAATTTATGTATATTTTTCATTGCTTCCTTTACAGACATTTTTTTATTTATTTAATTTTTCACATTTTTTTTGCTAACTCAACCTGCTAATTGCTTTTTTTGCTTTCAACACTTCTTCTTTGAGCACTTTACATTTTTTATTATTACGCAATTACTTTTTTACGCTTTATGTGGTTTTTGTTTTAATCAATTTGCATTTAATTCACTCTTTAATTACTTTTACTATTAATTTTTAAAACCATTTAATTAGTACTTTTTGCGGTGATTCAATTACCTTGCACGGGTTAAAGTATATAAAAAAAATTTTATTTATAAAAATTTTTTTGATCTCTTTGTTAAGTCGTTTTTTATTTTCGATTTATTTGGGCCCTTAAAAGAGCCATTGCTAAGAATATAGCTTCAGTCAGGTAGGAGATTTATTAAACCATTTGTTGAACCTTCTTCCACTGAGGTCTCTTGTATGTCCCATGTGTGCGGTCCATATGATATCTACAATGGAAACAAATTAAATATTATTGGGTTCATAAATTAATTCGTCCGGATTTTTTTTTTAATTTGAACGTTTATTCAATAAAAGTATGTACAGTAAGTAGTTTATTCAAAGCACTGTCTATAATGAAGCTATAACATTTTCCAACCTTTTTGGCACTTTGAAGATTCTATCAAGCTAATTTTTGATAACCTGTTCTGATGTGAACCGTATGCGAGAGAGCGCGTTCAATATTGACAGGAAAAGCTGGTAGTCAAGGGGGGAAGGTCTGGGCTCTAAATCAGGTGAGACATTACTTCCCAGCCTATGATTTCCAAATAGTTTTCAACCAGTATTGCATCAGGAGTGCGAGTCTTGTCATGATGGAAAATTAGTGCCTCGTATCTGGTCGCAAATTCTGGCCATTTTCCGGCAATCGATCAGTTCAATTTGTTTAGTTGTTATTGTGGTAGCGCTCTCCATTAATGGTTACACTCAATTTTAGAAGTTAATAATACAGCACGCCCTTCTGATCACACCAAATATAGAGCATTGCATTGGTGCTATAGATATTTGGCTTTGTAGTTGATTTGGCTGGTTCGCCAGGCCTCACATATGACTTTTTGTTATTATTTATTTATATTATTAATTACCAGGAAAATTCTGATGACTTCCGGCAGCAGTATTCTTCATATTAAGCCCGCAAAAAAAAAACAGGCACAGTGTTCGACATATTTGGGTGAAAAAAAAAATTATTGTTATTTTTACGTTTTAAATTAATGCCCTATACTGGAAAAGACGCAAAATGACATTAGTTTTCAAACGCATGTTCGAATTATTGGAACGATGGAATGGCAATCAAGTTACGCTATCTCTTGACAAACCGTTATAGACCCAACATTACTTGTTCTACAACAGATGTGGGTCTTAATGTGCTAACAGGTGTGTGTCTTCGCTAAGATAGCACTCTCACCCAGCTTCCTCTCTCATAGGCTTAGTATATTTCTCTCTCTTTTCTCTTGCTTTTTGTAATGTGATATTTATTGGCAAGCCTGAAAAAATCTTCGGTGAACATATATATATATATACATGTATATAAGTATATAAATATATAAATATATAAATATGTAAATAGATGTATATCATCATAATAAAAGCTCTAATACAAAGCTACTGCTAGCACGTAAAAGTAGCATGCGATAAAAAATATTCATAACTTTAAAATCAAGAAAGTATTCCCAGTAATAGCAGGGGAGCCCACGATGTTAAAAGGGGATTTACTCGAGCGTCATAGAGACCTATTGAGTTGCGAAGCTTAGATAATAAAAAGAAAAAAAAGGTATTATATATATGTATACCTTTTCATCGGTGGGGGAGCGACTATAGGTTTGCAAAAATGTAAAAAAAAAATAACTATTGCATGGACACACTCGAGCGCGTCAGATGTTGATAGAATCCAAGACCTACATATTTTTAATAACATACGTATGTTAATCTGATCGTTTGTATGATGGGGATGGTCATACGTAAGGGTTGAAAATGAGAAAAAAAGTTTTATCGAGCGCATCAAATTTTCGAAGGAAATGTTAAGTGAACCTAAAAAAAATGCAATAATGACGCAAACTCGCGGCCATTATTGCAAGATGCTAAAAAAAATCGCCATTTTGAAATACTCAACCGTAATAATAATAAAAAAAATTTAATTTTTCTTAAGTCATTAAACTTAATTGATTGCGATGTACCACCAGTCGCAGTAGATATGGAATCAACTGTAGCATGCGATTTAGAGCACTCTCCAGAAACAGGAGCATGTGACTCGGAGCTATTCCCAGAAACTCCCGATGCATTGCCACGTCCCACTACACTTTGCTGTTCTACATGCTGAACGTCACGCGGTATTTTTACTGCTGTAAATAATTTATAGCACTGTGCGTGATATACTCCATTTAATGATTCTATCGAAAGTTCAAGATTATCGTATGTTGTTCGGGATTTTCGGAGAACGGTTCCGGTTTGCTACGACGATATTCTAAAATATTAAATATATTTTTGGTAATGTTTCTAATGTAAATTTAATTATTTTTTGCAAAGTAGTTTCACCTCAAAATACACACTTTATGTTAATATCACTCGTAGTTAATATTTTTAAACTTTAATTCACATAAATTATATTTAAATAACAAAATAAGCCAAAACCTTAGAAATACGTTGTAAATAATATAATGCCACGAACGAGCTGTGTGGTCAGCTGTAGTGCTGTCATGGCAACAGACACCACAGTGTGTACTGAGTTAGAGAGTAATAGATAGAGTGAGAGAATAAACTATAGATTAAATTTTATCGATTAATTTTTGTTATTTCGGCTTATAGAAATCGTCAGATTATATATTTTTCGTTACCCTTGAATTATTTCCTTCAAAAAAAATAAAAAAATAAAAAATAAAAATAAAATAAAAAAAGAATCAGCCACGCTCGAGAATGTCGAGATGACGTTTTTTTTACAACTTTGCAGGGGAGGGCGGCTCTTTACGTCACTTGCTAATTGTCAGATTAGTGGAATATGCACTTTTTAGCATGTAATTAACTCACCCTACCTTAATCTTATGCGCTCAAGGATTTCTGATGATCAATTTCTTTTACTAATCTGATCCTTTATCCTTGACAGGCGGCCTTATATATAGGGCTCATATTTGGTGGAAATACTTAACTTATTTTTTATATTTTTTATATTTATTTATTTATTTATATTTTTTTTTTACAAAACAAACCTCCAACTTTAAGTATGAGTTTCTTCTGCTTGGTGAAGTCCTTAATTAAATGGAATAAATCACTTCCACTAAAAATTAAAATCAAAAAACGTCTGTCCAGCAATTTTTAAGCCATTGGAATATCTAAATTAGAAGAAAAAACATTTTCAAACTACAAAAAAAAAAAAATTAAATGTTTGTCGTTTCATGCGTCACTCAACTCCAGTATTCCTTGTTAGTTTTAGTTTTAAACTTTGATATTTTAAGCTCCTCATTACAAAGTCTACATTTTTTTATTCGTTCTATGATTAATATAAATAATTCAGTGCCACCTTAAGGGTCAAATTAAACTTATTGTTCCTATAACTGTTCCCAGTTGACTACTTAGCACCGATTTATTTTCTTTTTCTTCACCCGTTAAGCCTGAAAATACTCCAAACCTCAGTTAGAACCTTTTTTAACATGAATTTTTTTATCCTCAACAAAAAAGGCCACCTTTTTTTCCATCCCACCAAACAGTTCAAAAAACACCCGAAACTCAAAAAACTAGCAAAACTGCAACTTTAAAAAGTGGGATTGCGAAATAAAAACCATAAAAATGGAGAAAAACAAATCACTGCAAACAACCAGCTTCATATAATAAACAGTTAGAAAAGCTACTGAAACGAATGTATGCATACAATTCAAAGTAAAAAAATGCTTAGAACACCTACATTTGTACGAGTATGTATGACCAACCAACATGCAACATCCAAAAACAACACATTTGGCAATTCCAGTTATGTACACAGGTGCTGTCTGGCATGCAAAAACATGTAGAATTTGAAAACTGGTAATGGAAATGTAGAATACGTGTGGAGTAGACACAAAAAAAAATAAATAAAAAAATTAGACTAAAAATAAAAAAAATTCAGTAAAAATAAAAATTTAGATTTATAAACAAAGGCACCAGTGTGTGCATAGATGCGGCTCAAAAATTATTTAAGCAAATAAAAAAATAAAATGAAAGTTTTATATAAAAAGGTAAATAATGCATGTGCACTCTATGCATGTATGTATGTGCGTTGGCCTCTTCACTGGATTATTTCGCGCACTTTATTTAGCCGCCAACAGCGGGTTATTATAACAGCTGCAAGCGACATTGTTGTTTTCGGCTGGGCTGATATGTAAATAAAAATGCAGGATTTAGTCGCTTTAAAAAGATAAAAATAACAAAAAATATAGAAAATTCTCTATATATTTTTGTGGTTATGAGCCCGGCGGCTCTCTTTTTGGCTCTATTTTGCTCTTTTGTGATCATAAAAAATGTCAAAATAGAGCACAAATACGAAATATGGCGCATGCTTGTGACATTTATTACAACGGTCATATAAAGGAGCACAAATTTGGTTCTGAATTTGTGATAGGTGAGAAATTCCGTCAGTTTCAGTGCTCCACATTAATCCCGGTGAATGAACGTCTCACCACAATTTGCATCAGAGCGAAGCTCTTTAACATACCGCTGTGTGTGTGCCTACGCCCTGACGAAAAAAAAAACGATTGCCTAGAAGTAAAGGAGCTGAGAATGATAAAATTCACCGCTCTCGGTCTCAGCAATGATAAGCACACGCATCTGCCTAACAAAAATTCTCCATTAAGGAACACACGTGAGGTTCAACGTCGAAAAGTTACAATCACAACAGACTGTCGCATGGTTTCCGAATCGACTTGCACCCCTACTCACTGCGAGCTTTCATTAAAAGCCCGGAATTCAGATTCCATGACGAACATCCTCAAATGATTGACGCTGATCTTGTTCGTCTGGGCCGAAATATGGTTGTCTGTAGAACAAGATTCCGACACAAGAAAATTTCTTAGCTACATGTTTATCTCCGGATCGAAAAACTCGATATCAGATCGTTCATGTTGTGATAGACGAATGAGATATCATCAGTGTTCTAGATGTGTGCACGATATGAGGATATAATAGCGTCATGTACCATTACTTTGCAGTATCTTTCATGCAATAAAGAAAGTCCGTTAACACACGCAATCAAAACAGGCAGACAGCCGAACGATTTTTAGCTCGACTTGCACTCTTCCCCACTGAAAGCACTTATCTACCTCACTGTATAAGGGAAATAAATAAAAGTATGAAAAGCAGTAAGAGTAACAACAACACGAAAGCAAGCATACAAATAATGCTAGGGGGAAATGTTGTAATATAAAAACCGCCGCTTTTTTTTCAAAAGTGCGGATGAAGAGAGAGCAAACTTTTTAACAAAAAGAAATTGCTAGAATACAAAATTTGTATTATTTTCACAAAAAGAAAATACATTTTATGCATATTTTTTTCAAGCAGCATCAATGTATTTCAACGAAAATGCAAATTCAATTCCACCAAAACCATATTTCTCACTTTCAGTCGAAAATCCAACGAAAAACTGTGGGACGACATTTCAAGCTTTCTAAGTGCAGCTGCAAACGAAGCTACTGGTTTTCGACAAGGTCCAAGGAATAGCTAGTTCGATGAGGTTTCCATGTTGCAGTGGATAGAAAATCGACTGCTTAGTACGCAACATTGTCTGCCAACGATCACTAAGGCTCGATATGTGGGAAATATTCCGAAAATTGAAGTAGGAAGCGAGACGGATATGCAAACAAAAAAGCGAGCGACCGAAATGCTTGACTATGAAGATGAAAAGATTTTCCGACACACAGACGGTTTCAAGACCGTAACTTGTTCATCGAAGGCACAAAAACTTGATCTGGTGATGGACGGACTTATGGTTCTATCGAGCCTACCGTGTGAAAGATTAAAGTACAACGTCAACAAACTATTTGGGCCTTATTAGTGTGGCTTTGGGCCTGGCAGATCTCTTGTTTACCATATATTCATCCATGAAATAAAAAGATCGGTGGTACCTTCAAATGTCGTCGAACAGGTAAAAGAAACACGAGCAAGGTGTTATTGTTAATCGCATCATCGGTGTCTTATAGGAAGTAGAAGAACAACAATTTTTATAAAGTAAAAACCGGAAAATTTTTTTTAAAATTGAAGGGAAAAGTTTTTGACACAAAAGTGAAGAATATTTTTTGCCTCTTATTTAAAAAGTTGTTTTTCTTTTTTTTTTTGTGGAAATGTGAAATATACATTTGTCTTCCACATATAAGTACGCTGTTCCATAAAAAAGTATGGCAAATTTTTTTCATTCTAAAATTCCGAAATTTCAAACAACAATAACATGTAATAAATCATAACGGATCGTATGAATGCCTATTGTAAACGGATTACCCACCAAAAGCGCCCCCCTCCTACTGCCTTCTACCCTTAGATATACTAGCTTATGAGCAACACAATGCACATCTCGCTGCTATTAATATATATGTGAACACTCTAAAACAATCTGCAAGTTTTTTTTTTCTGAGGCATCTGCTGGCTGACATGGTGTATGAGAAGCATACTTACATTCTCAAATATGTTCAGAATAACGCTCGCTGCTCGACAATGTCTAAAAAGTTTGGCGGAAAAAAATATGCAACATAATAATAATATGTACATGTAATTTTGGTAATACAAAAAAAAAAAAAATACAAAAAAAATATAAATAAAAATAAAAATACAAAAATTTATAAATAAAAGTATGAAAAGCAGTAAGAGTAACAACAACACGAAAGCAAGCATACAAATAATGCTATGGCGGAATGTTGTAATATAAAAACCGCCGCTTTTGTTTCAAAAGTGCGGATGAAGAGAGAGCAAACTTTTTAACAGAGCAAAAAAACAAAAATTGCTAGAATACAAAATTTGTATTTTTTTCACAAAAAGAAAATACATTTTATGCATATTTTTTTCAAGCAGCATCAATGTATTTCAACGAAAATGCAAATTCAATTCCACCAAAACCATATTTCTCACTTTCAGTCGAAAATCCAACGAAAAGCTTTTGTAAATCTGCACACTTGGTAAGCACACTTTAGTAGCGAGTGTTACGCCTGTAAATCAAAACGGCGCCAGACATGTAAGCTAATATAACACATTGACAGGAGGAGGGGAAAAAGATTCACTGGAAGAAGCTAAAAAAAAAAAATAATAATATAAAAAATTGTAAAATTACTCAACATAAGTAGGGTTTTTAGTCTAAAACTCTGCAGAAAAAAATGTGTTTTCATCGCAGAGAGTGAAAGATAACAGTAAGAAGAGCATTTGGCATGTAATGTTGTCTCAGAAAAAATTCACAAAACAGCTGCTGCCACTCGAATTGGCTATAAGACATTGAAAAATATGCAAATGGAATCAACATACAATCAAGTTAAAGCTGAGAGAATTAGAAACAAATTGAAGGAAATTTGTTTGCCTCCTTCAATTCTGAAGCTGAAAATATTACTGATACGAGTATTTAATTAAAATTTTCTTTTCTTTAATTTTGAATTTTTTTTTTTTTTAATAAATTACCATTTGAAATTTTCATTCTATTTTTCAGTTTGGAAATATTTTTTCAAAAGAAAATCAAAAAAAATTTTTCGGCCTTTCACTTCTCATATTTTGCTGTACTTGCATTGCATGACTCTCTACTTTTTTTCTTTGGCTTGATCAGTAGGGCATTGCAGCCTGCAATGCCTTATTGGCACTCAGTGTGATTTAGGTTAAATTTGCATTGTCCTCATCGTCAGTTTTTTTATTTTTTTATTTTATGTCACGCTTTATGTTTGCTTATGGCTTGTGTGTGTATATATAGTCTGAGTTGGTACAGTATAGACTATAAAAAGCTGTGAAAGTGTGTTAGTAGGTGAAGTTTGTTTCGGTTATAATTTTTAGCGTTGAAAACTACTCGATATTTTTCACACTCTGAGTAAATATTATTTATTTCACTATTACTTAATAAAAAAATAATTTTATTTTTATTTTTCTCGTCTATTAATTATTATATTTTATACGTTGTAATTTGTGGAACTGAATTTTTTGGACTTTTTAAATTTTTTTTACATATATTCTTCTTCTTCTTCTTCTTAATCTTTAGCATAGGCATCTCTTACGCGATTATAGCCGCATCAACAATAGCGCGCCACTTGTTCCTTCTCTTCGCTCTTTGGCTCCAGTTGGTAATACCAAGTGAAACCTGGTAGCTCTCCACCTGATCCTTCTAACGGAGTGAAGGTAAAACTCTTCCTCTGCCTCCTCCACAAGAGTATACTCCGTCGAATACTTTCCAAGCTCAAGCGTTTTCATCATCGCTTTTCGGAAGACATGACCTAGCCAGCGTAGCCGTTGTTTCGTTATTCGCTGAACTATGTCATTGGCGTCGTATAGCTCGTACAGCTTATCGTTCCATAGTCTGTGATATCCGACGTTGTCAGCGCGCAAAGTACCAAAAATTGTTCGCAAAACTTTGCTCTCGAAAACTCCTACAGCCAACTCATCGGGTGCCGACGTCGTCCAGGCTTCTGCAACATATGTCAGGACGGGAATGATGAGTGACTTGTAGATTTCGGTTTTAGTTCGCCGAGAGAGGACTTCACTTTTCAATTGCCTTCTCAGTCAAAAGTAGCATCTGATTGCAAGAGTGATTCTGCGTTGGAGTTCATGACTGACATTATTGGTTCCAAGATAGACGAAATTATCTAAGACTTCGAAACTGTACACAATGACGTGGGAGCCAAGTCGCGAATTCGATGACTGTTTATTTGATGACAGGGGACATTTTGGTACGCCCTCGTTCAATACCAGACACTGTCGCTTTGTCTAACCTGGATAAGCAGAACTTACGGTGCGGTTGTTATGATCAATTATATCAATATCATCGACATACGCTAACAACTGTACACTCTTGTAGAAGACTGTATCTCGTCTATTTAGCTCTTATTATTTTCTCCAGAATCAAATTGATGAAATCACACTATAAATTGTCACTCTGTCAGAAACCATGCTTGGTATCGAACGGTACGGAGAGGTCCTTCCCAATTGTGACTGTGCTTCTGGTATTATCCAGGGTCAGTTTACAAAGCCATATGAGTTTTGTGGGGATATCAAATTCAGATATAGCGGCAAAGAGGCAGTTCCTTATCGTGCAGTCGAAGGCAGCTTTAAAATCGATAAAAAGTTGGTGTATATCGATTCCTTTCTCTCAGTTCTTCTCAAAGATTTGGCGCATGGTGAATATCTGGTCAGTGGTGGATTTGCCACGACTAAAGCCACACTGATCAGTTTGTTGACGGTGGACTTAAATCTTTCGCACAATACGCTGGATGGGACCTTGCGAAGACTTATCCGCGATAATTTGCGCAGACCGAGGGGTCTCCCTTTTTTTGGATTTAGCAGAGCACTCTAAGTTCCATTCGTCGGGCATGTTTTCGTCCAACCATATTCTGCAAAGAAGCTGATGCATCCACTTTGTCAGTTCTTTGTCGCAGTTTTTGAGTAGTTTGACCGGTAAGCCATCGATTCGCGCCCCTTTTGTTATTCCTTAAGCGGGCAATCACTATTCGAACTTCATATGAGTCGGGAATTAGTACGTCTATCGTAATCAATAAGTGTTTCGAGTTCGCCATCTCCGGGATTTTCACTTTTACTGCCATTAAGAATGTTGGAGAAGTGACCCTCCATATACTAAATATGCTCTGGACATCTGTCACCAGATCATCTCCTTGGTCACTAGAGCATACATACATGACTGATGTGCAGATCATATATGAGCTTGCTCCGCTGCTGAAACCTTCTGCAAGTCGCCGCATCTTCTCATATAATTTTCGAGCATTACTCTTGTCGGCCAGCTTCTCAAGCTCATCATACTCGCAATTTTGGCCTCTTTCTTTTTTACGTCTGCAAGTGTGCTTCGCTTCCCTCTTCATATCTCGTTATCTATTACACCCCGCATGTGTTGTGGTCCATTGCAAAGTTGCGAGGTAGGCAGTCTGCTTTCTCTCCACCTCATTTCGATATTCCTCCTGCTGGCTGTCTGCTGTGATTGCAGCTTTTCGACGTCAAGCATTCCTTGTAATTTTTTTACAGGCATTCTTTGCTGCATAGAGGCGGTGATCCGATTCGATACATTTCTTCCGTCTATCACAACATGATTGATTTCGTTGCGTATTTTTCGATCTGGCGGCAGCGATGTAGCTTCATGAATTTTCGTGTGCTCAAATCTGGTACTAAGACAACCATATTCGGGCCCCGGCGAAATCAATCATCCTCAGCCCGTTTTAGGGGTGTTTCGTCGTGAAGACTGAATTTTACGATTGCTGCGACAAAAATGCCTTTATACCTTTTACATATATTATTTTATTTTATATTATTATATTTTATTTATTTTATTTCATTTTATGTAATTTTTTCCATATTACTTTATTTTATTTTATTTTATTTTATTTAAATTTATTTAATTTTTTTATTTTATTTTATTTTATTTTATTTAATTCTTTCGTTAAAAAATATTTTATTTAATTTTGTTTTATTTCTTTAAATTCATTTAGTTTTTTTATACTTAATCCTAGTTTTTCATTTTGTTTTATTTTCTTTTATTTAATTTTTTTTCCTCAATTTTGTTTATATTACTTTATTTTTTTTACTGATTGACCTTAATATTATTTATTTTATTAAATTAATTTCAATTTTTTATTTTAATTTAATTTTAATTAACTTGTATTAATTTATTTTGTTTGATTTTATTATATATTTTTTTATTATAAATTTTAATAAACTTTTTTCAGTTTATTTTTTAAGTTTATTCGTAAAAAACTTATTTCATATAATTTGTTTAATTTCTCGTTATGTTGTTTTTATTTTAGTTTATAAAATTTTATGCATTTTTTCAATTTGATTTTATTGTTTTTTATTTCCATTAAAATTAATTTTATTTTAAATTTATTTTACTTAAATGTCTTTTATTTTTTATCAAATTATTTTGTGTCATTTTATAATAATTTATTTCATTTGGTTTTAGTTTTTTTTTAAATGTTTTCATAAATTTATTTCTTTAAAAAAAGTTTTTTATATTTTATTTGTTTCAGTTTGTTTTATTTATTATTTAATTTTTTTTAAATTATATTTTTTCACATTTTATTTTATTTTAATAATTTTTATTTTATTTTATTTTTATATTATTTTATTTTTTATTAGAATCTTAAAGTTGTATTGCACAAGTATTCAACTTTAAAGAGCAACGACAAGTCAAAACTGGAAGAGAAATTACGCACTCTCACTCACATGCTCTTACGCACAAGAGGACCTCTATTGAGTTAGGTAACACTTATGAGAAAGCACAAAATCCGGCTCACTTGAGCGAATAACTAAATTCATGAAAATCTAATTATAATCGCAACCGCTTATCGCTGTCATTTCCTCAACGCACTTCCCGTCTGGTTTCCTGTCAACCGCAAATTTTCGCCACAACTATAATATTTTTGCGTAAAAAAAATGGTTTGCGTGATATACGAGTAGAAGTGTGCGCGTTGTTGATATATGTAAATATAAATATATGCAATACCCGCATTACATATAAACTCATTTCCGTTCATATATATATTCAGTACAAAGAGTTGACAGGTGAATTTTTATGCCGACTCATGCAAAGGTTTACCACTTGACCACACATACTTTACCATAATTGTTTTTTTTTTTCTTTTTTCAGAGACTCATATATATCTTAAGCATCGCACAGTTGTTCGTTTTACCTTTCTCAAACCATTTGGTTTTGCTTGCTTCCCATTTGGTATTATTTGTGCATTTCAATTATCATATTTTCCGCTTTCATGTGCACATCCAATATCCTTTGTGTCTCACCTACAGGCTTTGTATTCAATTTCATTTTGTTTAATCAGCGTATAAGTTGATAAGAATTAATAAAAATCCTTCAGCTGGTGTAGGCAAAACAAATCATAGTATTATAGTAAGTATGAGTAAATGACAAGGACAAAGTATCTTGTGGAGGTCACTGTCCTTGTGCCGCTCACTTCCACTTAAAATTCATTCACATTCTTGTTCGCATGGAAAGTACAAGAAGAATGGTGTTCACAGTTGACCTTTTGTATTCCGCACCCTTTACGAATGGTTATCTCATGTTCTTCACTTTCGTTTTAATTGTTTGTTTATTTATTGTTGTTTATCTTTGCTCTTTTGCACGTAATTTTTCACCTTCAAGTGCTGTGTGTTGGTGGACCTTTCTCACACTCACTGCTCTAATACTTCCTCACCTAAAATGTTGTCACAATTACGAGTATTGTCGTTTTTTGTTATTGTTGTTACGTTGTTATTCAAAGAGTAGTTTTAAGCCTTTTGTCTGTTATCTTTACACTCATAAATCATGCTTTTGTTGAAGTGCAAAAATCCTACTTTAGTAAATTCAAGCAACGAAAAAATGCCAGCCTAACAGTTATGTTAGTTATAACTACAGTGAGTGAGATAGAAAAAAGAGAAGAGCATCAAAAATTCTCTCTGAAATATTCTTTGGAAATCGGGGAAGTGCTGTAAAGAGCGCAATTTCGGCAAATGGGGAATAGGACTAACTAATTGGTAACTAATTTAAAGGTTTCAATTTATAGAAAAAATAATATTAAAAATTTTAGATAATGAAAGCAGACAAACTCTTTGTATATTTTTCAATAAAATGTTTCTTTATTGAAAAAAAAAAAAAAATTTTATCAGGCGTTCTTCGGTCGATCAAATTTTTACCATCAAGAGTACTTCATAGAGAAACAATTGGCAGTCAAATGGTACAAGGCTCGAGCTATATGATTGGTACAACAAAACTTCCCAACCAAGTTTCTTTGTCTAATCATCACAACATTTTTTCAATTTTTCAGTTTGGAATGCTTGTTTTGAAGAGCCTGTTGTAAGCTGGTTAATTGCTGTTAGTAGAGTTCGCCAAGTTCAAGTAGAGGTACTTTTTCCCATAGCCTCTTTTTTTTAAAGATCACGCGTGAGTTGTTTCAAACTGCTTACAAATCATTCAACTTTATTATGAAAATTCACGTCTTATAGAGAATGTGTTTCGCGCGCTTCGCTCAACTTATGTTCAACACAATCGGTCTACTGATCGTACTATTTGCAATACCATCACCCATCTTGAGACCCAGCATTCATTATTGGATAATTTTCGACCGGATAGACCACGTCCAGCACGCAGTGAAGAAAATATAGCGGCCGTAGCTGAGAGTGTACACGAAGACCGTGAAGAGTCGATTCGGCGCAGCTCGGAAGCAACTCGGATTGACGTATGGAACGACCTGGCGCATTTTACGTCAAGATCTTAAATTGAAAGCATACAAAATACGGCTTTTGTAAGAATTGAAGCCACTCGATCTTCCCAAGCGACATCGCTTCGCTCTATGGGCTTTTGAAAAGCTCCAAAAAGATCCGACGTTTTCGAGCCAAAATTTTGTTCAGCTATGAGGCCCATTTCTGGCTCAAAGGGTATGTAAACAAGCAAAATTGCCCCATTTGGGACGAAGACCAACCTGAAAAGATTCAAGAGCTGCCATTTCATCCAGGAAAAACAGCGTTTTGGTGTGGTTTGTGGGCCGGCGGAATCATCGGTCCATATTTCTTCAAAAATGATGCCGGTGAGAACGTAACCGTCAATGGCGACCGTTATCGCGCCATGATATACGACTATTTGATGCCTGACAACAAGACGGCGCCACTTCCCACACATCGCATCAATCAATGGATTTATTGAGAGAACATTTCGGTGAGCAGAGAATTTCACGTTAGACTTTTTCCTGTGGGGAGATGTAAAGTACAATCCTGCTTCGATTCAGGCCTTGGAGCAAAATATCACCCATGCCATTCGCCAGTTACCAGTCGAAATGCTCGAACGAGTCATCGAAAATTGGACTGAATGGATGGAATATCTGAGACGTAGCCGCGGCCAATATTTGAAAGAGATAATTTTCAAAAAATAAATGCCAAAGAATGTCCTTTCGAATGATAATAATCACTCCCCATTAAATTTAATTTTTTGTTTGTTTCTTCTTTAAAAAAGTGGGGAACATCGAAATGGATAACTCATTAGCTCCTCATAATGGAGAATTCTCTACCAGCATATCTACTCTCAGTATCGCCTTATTTGTCATCAATGCGGGCTTCGAAGTCTTTCGTAAAGTATCAGCCTTTTACCATGAATTTTTTCGTCGCTTTATGATGAGTTCTTTAGAAATGGTTCGATTTTGTCGCTTGTCAGGAGCACCTACGGTAATTCGGTTTCGGTATTTTAAAGGATGTGGCACTCAAACTTTGAGCTTCTTTGAGCAGCCAGTATTATTCAAATGAATCCAAACAGTCACGTGAGTGATTTCTAATGCTTCTGCTATCTTCAAACTGCTTCAAAGCCGCTCTTTCTCCGCCAGTAGCAGAAGTTCACCGGTTTTTTGAGAGAACGGAATCGAACGACTCACTACTCCCTCCGGTGCTCACTTAAAGCATTCTCAGCGTAAACCACACATAACCACTTAGCTTTTTATTCGGGAATTTTACTTATGGCTTATGGTGAATCTGCGCCGAGCGACAAGTCATGCAGAGAGTGTTTTCGACACTTTAAAAAATTGACTCCGCAAACAATTTCCTTTGGGTAAAAGCAATTTGGTTCTATTCAATCGCAAGGGAATTGAGTGCCGAACAAATTTAATTCGAAATGCGATTTTTCACTCGAGACTGCTTCTTCAATGACATTGAAGGAAGGAGTTTTTGTATCGGATCTTGACTGGAGATAAAAATTGGATGTATTATGATAACTTCTAGAAGAAATATTAATATGCCATGTCAGGTGAACCCATTACATCATCATCGACGGCAACGAAAAAAATTCAACTTTCAAAGGTCATGCTATGCATATGGTGTGTACTACTCGGCCCAACTTGACTGTAACGGTCATAAACTTTCTGGAAATGCTGGAACTCGAGATTTTACCCCACCCGCCGTATTCTCCAGACCTTGCTCTTTCCGACCACTGGCTTCATCGACGGATGTACAACGATTTTGGAAGGCTCGGGTCTTTTCAAAACCTCGAAAAATTACTCAATGACTAGTTCGAGGACAGAAACTACTTATTTTTTAGAGATGGCATTCGAAAATTATCAGACGGATGAAATAACTTAGTCGCTACCGACGAACAATACTTTGAATGATGTTTTTTTTTTCATTTTTATATTTCATTAAAAAAACCCTTTATTGCACGCAAAAAAAAATGGGCCAGATTAATTTGTAAACCAATGTCTTCACGAAAAATATTGCTTGAAACATCAAACACGGACTAGTGTTGTCCGAAATAATAGTATCAACACAAACTAGTGGCAAAAACCGCGGAGACCTTTTTATTATCCATAAACATAAATATGGAGTGATGCTCTGAAAGAGGTTTATAATCCTTCAAAACTTCTAGAAAATATTTCTTCTCTTATAAAGTCATGCGCTTCTATATCTTAATTACTATATCTCAGTTTCAATTTTGAAAGAAGGACAGTTGAAAAGAATTTTCAGTGATGATCTCACGCCATCAACATAAAATCTTTCGTTTCTGTGTCCGATTTTGTTCTAGAACTTTCATATATTCAGACAGCCTATGAATTGATGTTCTTTTGAACAAAATATTGAAATTATTTCAAAGAGCACAAGAACTTGACAAACCAAAAAGACTTGTCAAACAAAAAATCTTCTTTGCGCCACTGTACCAATGACTCATCTCTTTGGGCATCGTTCTGTATGATTATTCCTTGTTTATTTTTTTACGAGTAACGGACTATTGCATACACGGACAAATTTCAACATTTTTCACCTACTGTCTGTGTCCAGTCAAAGAGACTCCTGCCCTCCTGCGGACCATCAAATTGGTTTGTCAGTCTGCCGGTCTGTTGGTCTATCTGTTTGTCAGTTGACGGCAGCTCAGTTGAACTGCGTGTAGATTTGCTTACAACTGCAACTTCAGCTTAGTTTTTTAATTTGTAGGCTTTTACTTTCTTTGTTGTTGCATTTATTTTTGTTCTATTTTTTTGTAGTTGTTTTCATTCCTGTTGCTTGCGTTTCCATTGATATGTCGTACAATAATTTGTTGCTACGACCAAAGTCTGCCCAAGTGCGTCGTACATGTTGCTTGCGTGCTTGTTCAACTTGTGCCTTGTTGTACCCACTTGCTATTGTCTATTTATGTGTGTTTCTGTTGTAATTTTATAACATGTTCTCTGATGGCACAGGACCCATCTGTCAGCCTTTAACATCGTTTTTGGCATTTTATATATTTATGTTTTGTTTATTTGTTTGGAAATTTATTTATTTTGTTTTATTTTCTTTTGATTATCTCTCCTACACTGCTTTCTCTATTATTTTTGGCGTTTTTTTAATTTTATTGTTGATTTTCTTTTATCCAGTTTGTGTTCACATTCACTTTCTTACTTAATTTCAGAACTTGACCTGGGTCAGTGGGAATTGAAATGGTATGTATGTACTTAGTTATATGTAGTTACACATTAATTCCGCCAATACAAAGACTACATTTGTGTAAATATATCCTCTTAAAGTTGCTTACTCGCTTAGGGCTTTTATTGCACTTGTAACTTTTTGTATTTTTTTTTAAACTTTTTTAGTTTTTTTCTTCATTTTCGTTCAAGTTTAGTGATTTCCTCGTTTGAATTTGTTCAACACCATTTTCCATAAACCTTAGCGTATTAAAATTTAACTTCTGACATCAACTGCCCACCAGAATTATTTTACTTGCTACTACCATTTCTCCCTCTTTCCCATTTCTCCTTCTTTGCTCACGTATATTCCACTAATCGATTTGAAATTGTATTAAGAATAAGTTAACCTTCATTCGTCGAAGTCGCAAAGTCACAGGGGTATATGAAGAGAAGATATGTTTTTTCATTGAAATTTTCGACAAATGATATACTAGTTCGTTTTGTACTAGGATTTGTAGAAATACCAGTCATTTCTCCTAGAAAACTGAAGCTACGGTGAATAAGGGTTGCCTTATCTATATATCGGGATTACGACAACTTTATCGTAAAGTTTGATATTTTTGATTTTATACATAATCAGAAAGTTTTAGCATACGAGCGTCATTTGTGTTGTTTACAGTAACTTAAAATATTTATTTATCTAAGCCAAGGTATGGAATTAAATCTGCGAACATTTTCGCGCGATTATATTTTACAACTTTAGATGTGTATTAACTCGGCAACAGTGCATCGGTGGACTTAATTAAAATTTTTGGCGATGAAACCACATTAAGGACCAGCGTTTTTCGATGGTATGGTGATTTCAATCGAAGTCATAGATCACTCCAAGACGTATTTCGTGAAGATCGTCCAAAAACAGTTGTTGTTCCGGAAACTTTTGATGCGTAAACTAATATTGAAAGATCGTCATGTGACATATCGTGAGATTGAGACAACTATGGGCCTTAGTGCGAACATAATACATTCAATATTAAATAAACATTTAATTTTTGTTTGTTCACGTTGGATTCCACACATATTGTCAATCGCTCAAAAAAGGGATCTTGTTGATTGGTCGAGAGAAATGTTCAAAAAAATACGATACATCGTGAAAGTAAACGGCAGAACCGATCCCAAAAAAATGGCTGCCTGTCATGCCACTAGAACAACTTAGAACCATTTTTTGCCAGTTGTCTTTCAAGAAATCAAGAGAACCAACCGCCGAAGACGAATCACCACGACAATCGACAAAAACAGCTGCATTTTTGAGCACTCAAAACATCGGCTCTCTTCAATGACTTCTTTTTATTCCCTTACGTAAAAAATAAATTGTGAGCTCAACGTTTTTTGACACCTGAAGAGGTGGTTTATGCGTTCAGAATCCATGTTTTCCTCGATACCTCGATAAGTGTGGCAAAAGTGCTTCGACAATAGGTTCAAACCCATGCAAAAGTGTATAGATCTTAATGGAAAATGTTTTGAAAAAAAAAAAAATAAAGTGATTTTCGATGATTAATATTTTTTTTTTTTGGTCCCTAATCCCTAAATACATAATGTAACCCTCGTGTAACCAGTATTGATATAAAATTTTTTGGGAGTGAGCCAACTTCTTCTTCCTGCTGAAAATGACAGGTGATATCAGATCGCTCTCCATCTGAGTCCTTCAAAGAGGTGGGGATCTTCCTCATCCTCTGCTTCCACCATCGGGTACTGCATCAAAAACTTTCAAAGCTGCAGTGCTTTCGCACATACGGATGGTATGACTTAGCCGGCGTAACCTTTGTCTCTAAATTAGCTAAGCTATGTCAATACGAGTACAGTTCAACTGTGATGTCAATATCAATATGACAGCAATTGCACGCTTTTATAAAATATTTTACCCGGTCTTTTTAGCTCTGCAGCTCTTAATATTTTCTCCAGGGTTAGAATAAGGAAGTCATACGATGAATAGTTACCTTGTATGAAACTTCCATCGATAGCGGTGGTTCCAGTGAAGTCCTTCCTAATTCAGACTACGCCTCTGGTATTGTTCGGAGTCAGCTTGTACAGCTTGTACAGCCTTGCAAGTAAAAGCATTCTTAAACATAGCGGGTTTGAAGCAATTCCTTTCCGTGCTGTCGAGGATATCTTTAATATCAATGGAAAGGTTTTTGTGTCGACTATTTCTCACAAATATTTTTTAAGATTTAAGGATTCACCATGCCTAATCAGTCGTAGATTTACCACGATTCAGCCACGCTGATACTGTTCAACCAATATGCTAACAGTGGACTTCAAGACCTTATATTCAATTATGTAGAGCACACTTAGAAGTGTGTTCGTTTCCTTGTCGACCAATGGAACGTCTGTCATCGATTCACGTTCATCATTTTCCAGTTTTGTGCTTTAACTGTCACTCAGCAGGCTGGAGAAGTGATTCCTTCATAAATTCAGAATGCGCTAGACGCTAGTCTCCAAATTACCCCCTTCGTTCCTGCATAATTATTCTCTAGTCTTTAATCCTTCTATAAGCTCCTCATCAAAGCGCATATTTCGTTAATTTTAATACTTCGTGTTGTCCTGACAGTATTTAACATTACAGCCAGCTGGAGAGAACTATCAATTACTAGTTCAAAGCTGTTGCTGGAACGAATAATTGATAATTTGCAGAACATCTTCGTATTTTAAAATCATGAAAACTAAAATTTTTTAAATTTAATATACAAGCAAATTATAGAGTTCTTCAAACAGAAAAATTAACGAAGATAATTAAGCTTTAAAGCTGAGGTTGCTGTTCACACACATTCAATTAAGTCAAAACAATTGGTGTTTGGTAGTTGGTACTGCTTTTATGTTGTTTGTAAAAAAGATACTGAGCAAATTGTAGGGAGTTTCAGCTTTTAATAAAAATATTTAATATTTTCCTCTCAATAAAACAACGTTTTGATTGCTTTAAAAGTTTCTCGTATCAAGAGCTTATTTAAATTATCCTCAAAAAACATTTTAATTGAAAGGAGTTTTAAAAATTATTCATAATTTGTATTTTTAAGTCAATCTGTTTGGTTTTTCCACTTGATTTGAGTTTTTTCTGTCATTTCCTTTTCTTGAAATTATTTTTCCACAGAACAGCCTCACTTCTCTTTTTTATTGTATTTATTTCAAAAATTTTGCATAAGCAATAAACACTTTAATTATTTACTAGTAATATTTATATTGTAAATATATATTTACATCAATTTCTTTGAGTTTCTAATTTTATCGCAATCAAGGGAGATACGCTCAATTAGTTAATTGTGTGCCTATGTGAACAGTATTTAACTTAAATTTTTTAGCATTTATTTGACACTATTTATTTTTTTTGTAATTTATGACTTGCTAATACATATGATATACATAAATATATGTTTATTGGTAAGATCTTTAGCATTCTCGTAATTTGTTTTAGCAAAAATAAATTGCTTTGACCATTAAACAAACATTCTAAAGCATCGGGTTACATTCTTGCGGTTGAACCGAATTCAAAGTGACATATATACGGGTATGTACATACATACATATTTACAAATGCTCAAATTCTTTAGGTGTTCACACTACTTTGGTTAGCCAGCAAAAAATAAAAATAAAATTCTCAGCATTTTCTGCTCTGCATGTGCAAAAAATTTCCAATTTTAAAATTATGGAAAATAAAATAAACTACATTTTTAGGTCTAGCACAGAGTTCAGAACAATATATCAATATTTACATAACTGACATTTCTCTGTGCTTGAAGTCAAAGGTTCACCACGGTTTGACTTATGTTTGGACTAAGCAATTATACTCACACTTTCACTCCATACATACATAAATCAAATGCTTAGAAATTACTCAAGTGAAAAAATATCTGAAAATATTTTGGGTCAAAAGCAAACAGAATGGTTAACAAGTCAGACATGAGGAATTTACGAAAATACCATTGCTGTTCAGCAAATGTAATCGATTAAATTGAATATTTATTGCATTAAAGTGGTATGTGTTTTACATGTATGCATGTATTCATCTGAGTAAGCTATAAAAAAAAAATTGCCTTAATAAAACACAAACTTAAGAATAAAAAGAACATAAATTGAGAACTGTCAGTGTGTTGGTAGAAAATCATTATTACCATTGGTAAGGGAGTTTGTGGTAAGTGCAAGTACACTCTCAGTCCATACACACACAAATACAACCAGAGATACACGAATTTTCGATGAGACTGGATTTGGTTAGTCGCGATGCACATCGCCTTTCCGCGCTCTGAGGAAAGGTATTGCATTTGTCAGTCATTCGGTCAGTCACTCGCGTGGTGTGCAATAAAACAAAAAAAAACCGGTCGAAGTAATGAAAATATTGCTACCCTTGAGGCAAGTGTTGCTGAAGACCGCAATTTGTCGATTCCAACACGTTCCCAAGAATTGGGAGTGTCTCAAACCACAATCTGGCGGATCTTGAGAAAGAATTTGGGCTTGCATCCGTATAAAATTCTTCTGACTCAAGGACTGAAGTCATTGAACCACCATAAACATCGTGAATTTGCTGATTTTGCCTTGTAACAACTTGAAAACGATAAAGAATTTTTTAAGAAAATCATCTTCATCGATGCGGTGCGGTAAATAAACAAAACTCTCGATTCTTGTGCGAAGAAAATCCACAAATTATTCATGAAGATCCATTACATTACCTAAACTGACAGTTTGGTGCGGTTTTTGGTCTGGTGGAATCATCGGTCCGTACTTCTTTCGAAATGAAGCTGGTAGCACCGTTACTGTCAACGGAGTGCGGTATAAATCGATGATAACCAACTTTTTATGGCCATAATTGGAAGAAGTTGATCTTAACAACATCTGGTTCCAACAAGATGGGGCTACGTGTGACACAGCGCGTGCAACAACCGAATTATTGTGAGAAATATTTGGAGATTTCAATAGGTCAAAAAAATTGTGAGATTGAATGGCCTCCAAGAAGTTGTGATTTAACACCATTAAGCTACTACTTGTGGGGATATTTGAAGTCATTGGTCTTTAGCAATAAACCAGAATCTCTTCAAGCTTAAAATGTTAATATTGAACGTGCTATTCATGTGACATACGACTTGATTTAGAGGAAAAAGTGCTCAAAAATTGGGTACATCGAATTCGTTCCTGTAAAAGAAGTAATGGAGGCCATTGAATGATCTTATATTCAGAATTTCATTGTATCAGTTGTACTTCACATTAAATAAAAAAATTTTGAATTTTCTTAACAAAGTATGTTATTTTTTAAAGAAATCATATCACTTTTATTGGAAAACCTTGAACAAGTAACACAGCCTTTTTGTAAAGTTGAAAATTTGCATTCTAACAAAGGGGAACCGCATATACTTTTCACTTATGTGTTTATTCACGTAAAACCAAAACAATATTTGATATGTAAATTTAAAGGAAAATATGTACAAGAATATGTACTATATGATGGCACTCAGTGTGCAACCGGTACACAAATTTCCATAGTAATTATGAAAATGTGTTGAATTAATGTTTTATTCGCTTGAGTAAATTACCATTAAATTAAATTGACACAAAAAAGCTTGTGGTACAATAAGGGAAAACGTAGATAGTTAGAATTTAATAATAAAATATAATAATTCATTAAAAAAAAGGAAAAGGAAGAAAAAATCAAATATTCGCTCCTTAAAATAACTACATGCTCACAAAACTCAGCATTTAATATTATTTTATATCGCACATAGCTCAATTTACCATGTAAAGGAATATAAAAACAATACACATCAAAGCTATATCAAAATAGGGGATATCAAAAAGCAAAAAAAAAAAATTATTTAAACGAATAGTAAAGAAACAACAAAGGGACAAGTTGCTAAACAACAATGAAATCAAACAACAGACAAAAAATCATCGCATCAAAAGCGATAGCAGAAAGGAGTTGTTGTGATGAAGAATAAGAGGAAGAAGAAAACAGTGACTCTGCAAATTATGGTGACTAGAAAATCACTTGCATCTGTGAATGTTGTTGCCCTGCTTGGACGACAGAAAGTTTGAGACAAAAGAGGAATGATTCAAAGCTGTTTTTTTTCTAGCATGTGCAGTAATGAAGCCAGCAAAAATTTTTTAATTGGTTTATGATGAAAATCTGAACAAAATACTGAGGATAATGCAAAGCATTTCATGAAAAGTCAATAATTTTAAAAAATATACATACATACAATAAAATAAATTTCATTTAATTTCGTTTAGCTTTATTATATTATAATATTATGTATTATAAACTATTTTATTTTATTTTATTTATTTCATGTATTTTAATGCATTTAATTTGCTTAGTTTAATTTAATTTTTTTTTAATTTTATTTTATTTTTTTTTATGGCAGTCTGTAATTTCATTTTAGTTTATATTAGTTTATCGAACTTAAATTAATGATTATTTATTTTAATTTACCTCAGCTTAAAATGGTTTATATTAACTCAATTTAATTTAAATATATTATATTTCTTACGATATAATATATTTTAATTTAACTATGTTTCTTCTACGCCATTTCATTTTATATTATTTTTTGTAATTTCTAATTAATTTTTAAATAAATTATTTGGATATATTTTACATTACTTTATTTAATATTTTTATATTTTATTTAATTGTTTTTTAATTTTTAATTTTACACTTTATTTTATTTTATATGTTTTTTTAATTTGATAAATTTATTTTAATTTACTTTTCCTTAGTTATTGAATTTTTTATTTATTTAATAAGTATTATTATTATTATTATTCTTAGTTTATTTTATATAAGTTAATTTTTTTAAATTTACATAGCATAATTTTTATTTACATTACAAAATTTTTGTTTCATTAGATTAAATTATTTATTTGTTTTTATCTTTTTATTTTAAATAAATTTACTTCTATTTCTAATTTGTTTTCACTTAATTTAATTAAGTTTATTTATTTTAACTTATTTTATATTGTTTTTATTTAATTTAATTTATTATATTTTTTTAATTTGTTTCTTTTTTAATATAAATTTATTTATTTATTATCATTTATTTATTTATGATTATTTTATTTTATTTTAAATTATTTTAATTTCTATTTTTATTAAATGTATGGCTTTTTAGTTTGATTTATTTTAATTATAATTTTTATTTTAGCTTTTCTTTCCATTTTTTTAAATATATTTTTTGTTTTTTTGTTATTTTTATTTAATTTAAAATATTTTATTTTTTTTACTTTTTATATTATATTATATTTATAATTAACAAAATTAATTATTTTATTTTATTTTATATCTTTATTAAATTTATTTCTTTATTTATTTTGTTTTATTTTAATTTAATTTAATTAAATTAATTTTTTCTTTAATTCTTTATTTTATTTTTCTATTTTTTTTTGTTTGTTTTGTTTTAATATAACTTAGTTTATTTTAATTAATTTTATTTTATAAATTTTTTCCAATTTGTTTAATTTGTTTTATTCCAATTTATTTCATTTAATTTACTTCACTTTATTTAATTAGTTTTTATATTAATTTTAATTTTTTTTTAACTAATTTTATTTTACTTTTTTAATATTTTTTATTTCTTTTAATTTCATTTAATTTAATTTAATATATGTTTTTTTTTCTTTATTTTATTTTTCTAATTTTTTATATAATATATTATTTGCTTTGTTTTATTTTAATATAACTTAATTTAATTTATTTAATTTCTTTATTTGATTTTATTTTTCTAAATTGATTAATTTATTTTATTCCAATTTATTTAATTTACCATATTTCACTTTATTTAATTAATTCTTATTTTAGTTTTTATTATTTTTTAATTTTTTTTTAATATTAACTTTTATTAATTTTTAATAGTTTTTTATTCTAGTTTACTTTAATTTAATTTAATATATGCTTGTTTTCTTCGCTTTATATTTCTATTTTTTTATAAAATTTCCTTTTGGTTTTGTTTTATTTTAATATAACATAATTTAATTTAACTTATTTAATTTAATTTTTTTTTTAAATTGATTAATTTATTTTATTTCAATTTACTTAATTTAATTTATATCACTTTATTTAATTTTTTTTTAATTTTTTAATTTTATTTTTTTTTTATTTTTATTTTTTTATTTTTTTTTTTAATATAATTTTTATATTATCAAAATTATTTATTTTTCATAATTTTTTTTTTTTTAGATTTTTTGTTTGTTTTTCAATTTTTTATTTTATTTATGATGTAGGAATACTTTAACAAATGTAACATTTATTAGATTAAAAAGAAAATCGAATCAACTAGAGCATTAACCGTCAACAAAAGCGAAGGTAATGGTGCATTTTGACAATAATAATACAATATATGTTTATACATACATATAGCACTGACAGATAATGTAGGTTACATGTAAAGATACACACCGAACAACAATTTATAATATATAGAAGAAGCCAAACAATAACAACAAATGCTCAACAACGACAACAAACAACTCCATTCCATTGCTGCATTGTCAAAGTGTCAGAGAATATTTTTGTGTGACATGTGGAGCGTTAAATGTATACGAGTGAATATGTTATTGTTGCTGCAACAAACAAGCGAAAACCACAAATGGAATATGTGTATGGTACAGAAAAGCGTCGTATAAATGCACTGCTAGTGAGCAAACTAATGCTCGCGTGTTCTGCTACTGTCAGCTTGGTGGAGAAACAGGTTGGTATGCATGTCTAACTGACAGCAACTAACGGACAGACTAACCGACTGTCTGATTGACTGACTGGTTTGTTAACCAACTTACTGGCTATCAATAAATCAAAAGCAAAAAAAAAAATGGATGTAAGTACATTGGCTTCTCAGTTGTACTCTGCTGCTGGCATGAGGAGAGCGCGAAGTAAGCTTTGTTTGTTGCGCAATTGAGATGTTTACTCAAAGATTTTGAGCTTCGATTTTGCGTTTTGTTGCAGAAACTTGTCTGCTCCTCTGAAGATAATAGGATTATATTGAAAGAAGAAAAGAGATATCAGATATAGTAGCAAAAAAATTTTGATATTTCTACAAAATTTATTTAATAAGTGTTGCACTGTTTTTTTTGTATACATTTTTAAGAATAAATATTTTTTTTAGTTTTAGAGAATTTTAGTATTTTTTATTTAATAATTTCTCATTTTTATATATTTTTGTATAAGGCTTTACTATTTAAAAGAGCATTAAAATTTATTTCATATAAGAGTAGAATATTTTTAACAAAAATATGTTTTTTTTTTAATTTTTATTCAGTTATATAAAAACGAAAAAATTTCACCATTTACGGATTTTTTGCAAATTTGTATTTCATTTTAATTATCGTAAGTAGCTTAGGGTTGAAAAGCCACTAAAGATAGTTTAAAAAATATCTATAAATTGCATAAAATTTCATGTTGAAACCATATATAATGAAGTGAACGATTTTTTTTTAGCAAATACTCAAATATTAAAAAAAAAAACTAAAAAAAAAATTATTTAGAAAAAATATTAAAATTTTCAAATTTAATTTAATTTTTTTTTCTATTTAAGCTCCAATTTAAGCACTGATTTATGGAAAAAAGCACTAATAGTGAAAGCTGATTAGTATTTTATTTGATACTGCATTTAATGTAAATTAATAAAAAAAAATTAATAGAAATACATAAAAAAATACTCGTACATAAAAAAATTTCGCTAAAAATATATTTATAAATATATATCATTTATATACAATATATGTACATACCAGTAATACTACAAAAATGCATAGTCAATTAACATTTCCTTGCTCCGCAAATAAAAAAACAGATATGAAACAGCATATTATAAAGGGTTATCCATTTAGTGATATCGAAAGTGCAGGGCAGTATTTTTACATCTATCAAACTTAACTGTCATACCAAACATGCTTTGTTTGTTGAGGTGCAAATAATCGTCCAATTACTCAAACAATTGATAAAAATTTTAAAGAAATTTTAAGAGACTTCTACGACGAGTTGATAATTTGTAACAGTGTTTGGAGATGTTCCAGCGTAATAAACACGAGTTTTTGGCTCGATATGTGAAAAAGGATGAAACATGGCTCCATCATTTCACTCCGAAGTCCAATCGATAGTCATCCAATTCGACTGCACACGATGAACCCGCTCCAAAGTGTGCAAAAACTCAACAATCTGCTGGCGAGATTTTGTTGTCTATGTTTTGGGATGCGCATGCCTCCACATACACACGATTCTCCAGATCTGACCCCCAGCGATTATTTCCCGTTCTCTGATCTGAAAAGAATGCTCGCTGGGAAGAAAATTTCGTCGAATGAAGAGGTGATCGAAAATGAGGCCTATTTTGAAGCAAAATGTTGCCTTTCATATTGTTTTTGTTGCCATTGTTTTCTCTACTGAAGCTAGAATTTGCAGGAATTTTGCTTACATAAAAAATAACCATTTACTGGTATTACATTGTTGCTGTTATTGTTATTATTATTATTTTTGCTATTGTTGTAGACATTCTATGTTACATTTGCACTGTGTGCGCCGTTCTATTCAAAACTGAAGTGCGCACGTCTCAGACATTTTAGTTGCCAACATGTTTTATGACGCTTTTAAGTATTCCTACAATTTTACACACACTTTCTCCGCTCTCCCCGCTTCATTGTTGTTAATCTCCTATCCTTTTTTTCTAGCTGTGCAAATCAACGCTGCATCTCTCATCTTAGTTGTATATGTGTATGTATGTTTGTACGTGAAATGTGTCTGTGCAAAAATCTGTTGAAAATCTTGCTACGCGATTTTTGCATATTTTCCCAACGAGAAGCCAAACAAAATTATGTGCTTTTAACACGTTTATTTGTAGGCAAAAAGTAAAACTAAAACAAGTACATCGAGCTGCAAGATTCAATTAACAACAACAACTTTAACTCATATATACACAACAAAACATAATTAAAGCTATGGAAATGTGAAAAAACTGATTTGTGTGAATGCACTACAAGCGGATCTCATCTGCGCTGTCTACCACTCACTCACTACCTTTTCTTCACACAGAATTTTGTTCTTTTTCCATAGCTGTTTATAATTTTCTTTCTTCTCTTTAAATCATTTTCCTTCGCTTATCAAAAGTTTTGAATATCTCCTTACCTAGGAGCTCTTCTTGCTGGTTGTCGGAAGCTTAGCTTAGTTTAGTGCGTCAATCAAAGAGTTATTTAATCTATCATCTGATTTAATGTCTTCTGCTTATTTGTTATTTTGAATTGTGTTAAGTAGTTTTGAGAGAGAGTAATAAATATATAGAGATAGAGAGTGTTTTTGGTTGAGCCTTAAACTCAACTACTTTTTGGTACATTTTCCTCGTTGAATCGCGCGATTTCTTCAATAATATATTCCAAATGACACTCCCAAATATATCAGATTTCTTACTGCTTTTATAAGATGGGTATAACAGTCAGCGAGAATTTCTACATGGTCCCTTTAATTTTTTTCTGATTATGAGAAACAATTAAGGTCTCTCGGCTGGATACCATAATTCAGATCGCTTCTATAAATTATGAATAATTTCTTCATCAATAAGATCTATGTCTTTCAAGTGAAGACTGATTCTATAAAATTATTTGAATATTTCTAAATTGATATGCACTTTAGTATCATGCATACCATTGAAAATACTTCAGTAGAAGAAAATATCACTAAAGATTTGAGTCACATTTAAACGTTTTGGATCGAAAAAAAAAAATTTCTAGTCAACAGTATTCTACAAAATGCCAAAAAAAAAGTTATGACTTGGTTGAGAATTACAAGCAATGCTTGAACAAATTTTGTTGTTGTTGTTGTTGTTTTAGTGGCTGCGCCAACTAGCTTTAGTCATCGAGGTCACCTAACGGGAGGTCCAGGAAACGTGCTGTTTCGACGGGTTCGGGCCAGAGGGAGAGGGTGTTAGATGAGTCGGGTTAAGTGGGCATGCAAAGAGTTGGTTAGGCGGGACATGTGTTGGGTATGTCAGTGTCGACTCTGGGTAGGTAGGAGTTAAGCCTGTTACAGTATTCAGATCTTAATTGTGCCAGGGTTACGCGGGTCTTTCGAGGCAGCTTGAGCTCTTGTTTTGATATTCGACTCCATCCAGAACACCATTCACGGGAGGAGAGTTCACAAAGGTGTTAACGGACTCTCGGTGAATAGTGTTTATGGCATGTCTGTACGCCGTCCTATCCAGCGGGTCTTATCTGTATTGCTGTACGGTGTCCCGGTAGTCAAGTTCTACTCTCGTGATGTGCCTAGGTGGTGTTTCAGCTTCCGATAAGTGCCCGTTGGGATGATCTCTACGGTAGCATCTACGGTGCCCCGCCGCCATTTGACATGTTTGTAGCTTCTTCAACTACGTCTCGCTAGTCCCCGGCGTACGAAGCGGTGCAGCATAGTTTACCACCGGCCGGCCAATTACCGTGTACGTTGCCAGCAGTGTTTCCCCAGTCCTTTCCCCAGAGGCTACCGGCTAGCGATTTGGGGATTTTGTTGCAGCTTTGTACTTTGGTGGCAGTTGCAGTCGTAAGTGGAGTGAAGGAGTGCAGGCTGTCAAATGTGACTCCCAGTAACTTTGGGTTGCTCGTGATCGGAATTTTTACGTCATCGATCTTCACATTCAGTTCAAGCCGGTACTCCTTCGTCTAGCTGGTGAAAAGGGTGGCAGAGGACTTCGCAGGTTGTAGATGTAGATGTCGTGCAGTAAAAAAGTTGGAAAGGTAGGCGAGATAGCAGTTTACTTTCGAACAAAGACTACCAATATCCTGGTCAGATGCCAAAATCAAACAGTCATCGTATGAGATCACGCCGGTTCTACGTACCGGAGTTGACCCGGATTTTATCCGGCCAAGGGCTGTCAGCCTTTCGACGACCTTACCTCGTTTAGGTCATCAGGTAATCTTAGGACAAATTTTCTCATTAAACTTAGTTCTCTTCTCTCTCTGCATGACTTGCGCTCTGGAGTGTAAATTTTAGAGAGTGTATATAATGTTGTCTGTTTTTTTCATGAGAATAGTTTACATTTTCTACTTTTTTTAAGTTGTACAAAACGTTTGATGTTATTCTTCAACAGAGTTTTCTTCGATCATTTGAAGCTCTGATGCTCTTCTACAGAATAAGTTCTTTTCTATAAATTTTTCAATAATTTTTATATAATTTTAGTTTGTAATAAAGCTACAAATTTTAATATTTTTTTGCGTAAAAAGGTGTATAGCTTCAAAAATATAAATTTTTTTCTTGCTGTCTGTATATATTGTTTATCAAAAATAATGTTATATTCATTAGAAGTAAGATAAAAATATAATCCGCCCTAAAAATAGAACCAGGAAAAAAATTCTTTCGATAACTATTTTTATATCGACCATGCTACATATATGTATATATTCACAACTTATACAGATTACAAATATACGCGGCCTATGGTCCTTGTTCAACATTCCTCATCATGTCTGTTTCCATCAAATTCTTACTGTATGATCATTTTGCATATTGCAGCAGTCGTACGAGGTAGCAAATTTTCCTGTGCGTTTGTTCGTTTTACAGTTTTACAGTAACTTAAAATATTCATTTTAGATAAAAAAATGGATTTAAATCTCAAGCATTTTCGCGTGATTATTTTTTACAATTTTCGACGTGGATATACTCAGCAACAGTGCATTGATGAACTTAAATCAATCGAAGTCGTAGATCACCCCAAGACGAATTTCGTGAAGGTCGTTCAAAAACAGTTGTTGTTCCGGAAAATTTGCTGTGCGCAAGCTTATGTGAGTTATCGTGAGATTAAGACAACTATAGGTATTAGTGGGATCAGCAAACATTTAATATTGCATGAATATTTGATTGTAAAAAAATATTGTTCACGTTGGATACCACACAATTTTTCAATCTCTCAAAAAACAGCTGGTGACGTTTGGTCGAGAGAAACGTTAAAAAATACAATAATAGGACTTCGAAACACTACTATGGCATTGTAACAAGTAATAAGTCTTTGATTTGCGCCTGTGAGTCCGAAACTAAACAGAATTTGGCTATATGGGTGTTTCATCATGAACCGATTGCAACAAAAGTTATTCGCTCACGAAACACTGCCAAGCAAATGGTAGCCTGATGTTTTGGAAAAAACTGGAACTGGAATTAGAACGCAACCGTACCACTTCACCACCCCAGAACAGTAAAGCCTGAGTGGTACGCAACAATTTGTATACCAGTTGTCTTTCTAGAAATTAGGAACACCAACCGCCGAACCCTACGGATTACTCTTAACCATGACCATGCGAGCTTTCACACATCGACTGAAATAATTGCATTTGTGAGTACTCAAAACAACGATTTGATGAGTCATCTACCATATAAATCTGACTTGGCACCGAATGGCTTCCTTTATATTTTAAAAAATAAACTGAGAGGTCAACGTTTTTCGACACCTGAAGAGGCGGTTGATGCGTTCTCAGAGAGATACCTACATTAGAGTGGCAAAAGCGCATCGACAATTGGTTCAAAAGTGTATATATCTTAATGGAGAATATTTTGAAGAACAATAAAGCGATTTTCGATGATTAATATTTGTGTTTTTTATGTTATCACAAAATATATAAGGCAACCGTCATAGTAAGGCACACGTTGGTAGTGGTCTACGACTGTAGGTAAGTGTAGCTAAATTTGCAGGTCTAAGGATGTGTAGGATTATGATTGTTTTTCCCACAAAATAAGTTAAAAATAAATAACTTAATACTTCATAGCTTCTGTTCTTTCGGATTTAGCATGATAAAATATCGTTTATTAAAGAAAAAATAAAAAAATAATTAGAAGTAGAAAATTGCCTTTCAATTTGAATTTCTTGCTCTAGTAAAACTGTAAACAATAAACATATGCTACTTTTGACAATCTATAGAAAATAGCCGTTGATCGTATAAAAGGAAATATTTTTTAACTTATAGCAGGCTTTATTTTAGCTTTTGTAAATACCAATAAAATTGCTTAGGTCATAAGTTGAAATTTTGCCTTTTTTCACCAAATCCCCTGTGTACGACAGTGTAGCTCAACAAAAGACTGCCTGTGGCTCTTTGAAACTGAATTATCTTAAAGAAGTTTTTTATTCGTTATTTGAAGTTTCTTAGTTGGATTGGCGGCTTGTTGGCACGCTTTATACTCATTGCGAGATGAGAAAATTTACACAGGCGTATGCATGTAAATATGTATGTAAACTGGCGAGCAGAATTTTTAGTGCTTTTCTTTAAGCATCACAAAACATATTGAGAAAAAGAGTTAAAAAATTGGGACACTTATTTTGAGGCAGTGCTAAGCGGCTAGAAGACATTTTAAATGTTTACTTTGTAAAAGAAAGTATTTACGGCTTTCTTAAATCGCTTTATAAGCGACAATCAGCTTTTTATGACTGCTGTTGGCGAACTTTAGAGTCTTTTTTAGCAGGCATGATGGTAAAAACAGATAAAAACACTAATTGTTGGTAAAGCATTTTTGAAGCTTTACTTTTATTTTTTAAGCGTTTTTATTTATATTGTATTTTTAATTTCATCTTGCTTTGCACTACCATCAAAGTGTTGACCAGAACTATAAAGATTTGTTTTATTTTATTTTTTAAATTTATATATATGTTTTTTTTTTAATTTCCTAGCCTTCAAAACTTAGCTACCGATAATTTGTTTTATTTTTCATTAATTTTTATTATACTGTATAGGATATACTATATAGGATATAAAGGGTGATCGAAGTAGAGGAAATTCACGTTCTGTAAAGAATATATTTCAAGCGCTTCGCTCAACTTATGGTCAAACTAATCGGCCTACTGAGCTTACTATTCGCAACACCATTACCCATCATGAGACCCAGCATTCATTATTCGATAATATTCGACCGAATAGATCACGTCCAGCACGCAGTGAAGAAAACATAGCGGCCGTAGCTGAGAGTGTACACGAAGACCGTAGAGAGTCGATTCGGCGCCGTCCTCAGCCACTCGGACCGCCGTATGGAACGACTTGGCGCATTTTACGTCGAGATCTTAAATTGAAAGTGTACAAAATACAGCTTGTGGACGAACTGAAGCCGCTCGACCTTCCCAAGCGACATCGCTTCGCTCTATTGGTCCTTGAAAAGTTCCATAAAGATCCGACGTTTTCGAGCCAAATTTTGTTCAGCGATGAGACTCATATCTGGCTCAATGGGTATGTAAACAAGCGAAATTGCCGCGTTTGGGACGAAGGGCAACCTGAAGAGATTCAAGAGCTGCCATTTCATCTAGAAAAAATAACGGTTTGGTGTGGTTTGTGTGCCGGTGGAATCATCGAAATGCTCGAATGAGTCATTGAAAATTGGATTCAGGAGATGGACCATCTGAGACGTAGCCACGGCCAACATTTGAAAGAGATAATCTTCTCTAAGAGAGAATTTGATTTTCCTGTGTTATTTTCCTTAGAAATTAGGGAACTTCGCAATGGATCACCCTTTATATAATAATATAACTTCTCTAGCGATTTTAATAATTTTTTACTACAAATGGAGTGATCTACAGTTCATTCTAGGCCGTCTCTGAACTACTGATGGATTCTTTTGAGCAACTTTTATTTAATTTTAAAAATAGACATGACATTCCCTACCGAGGCGAGACCGCAATTAAAAAAAATAATTTTAAATTAATTTGCCATAATTTTGGCTGGTTGGTCTGGCCAGCATTTGACCTTCCGCTTGGTAGTATGCACTGCTAACAACACGGCTAATACGGTCTTTTATGTTATATTTTTCATTGAATTATTTGTCGTAAGACATATTTATTTTATGTTTAACTTTTTTCTGGCATGCGAAACTCACTATTTTATTTCTTTTTTAAAAAACACAATCGTCTGTCGCTTTAATCGGGTCACAATTGCAATTTTCTTTATTTTGTTTGGTAGTCGTACGCTTTCTCTTTCGTTTCCTGTTTATATATTATTTAAAAATTTATATTTTTTGTTATTTTACTGCTTCTTATTAAAATTCTCTTATGACAATTTCATATATTTTGCACTTTATTCTCGTATTCACATTATGCAATTTTAATTATATTTTAAGCATAAATTTCCATGCCCTAATTTTTCCTCGCATGTTATTCCAAAACTTTATGCGATTTTCCGGCGACTGTGATTACACTACTGTCTTTGGTGGACACTGTTGTTACTGAATCACACTGAGCTGCAACAATTTTCCTACATTTCCAACTTTTATGTACGCCACGCGAACATGTTGTATAGTTGGAGGTCCAATATGTTGCATGTGGTTCGTACCGACAGTGTTGGAATTATGAGTTTAGATTGCTAATAAAGGTAGATCGGAAGGAACTCATTATCTGTTCATTATAGACTGTTGCTTACTTCGAATAGGTTAGTTTTTCGATATTTAGAATACTGGATCAATTTTATTCATCATTACCGGAGAGCACTCGAGCTTTCGAGCCATTTTTTCCATATAGAAAGGATATTTAAAAAAAAATTCGTTTCATTTTTTTCTCAAGCATGTTTGAGACAAACAATTTTCTTTATCTTTTCTCTGTTTCACCCAACGATTGTTGCTGCTGCTTATGCTTTGCACTCGCGTTCGTTATTTTAACTCGCTGTCGCTTTGTCTGTCATTCGTGTTGTTGTCATTATCTTTTTGGCATTACGGTTGTTGTGGTTCATTTTTGGCGGCACGCAAACACTTGTTGCAAAATTGCGTCTTCTATGCCTTATTCTTTATGCTTTCTACTATATACTTCCACTTATTCTTCTATCTGCCACTTTTTGTTCTTCGTTTTATGCTTTATTGAGGCCATATAAACTGGCAGACTACTTACCGGTGCACCCAAGAGTTGAGTGTTGTGTTGTTTGCTCTTTCGTTGTTGTTGCTGCTGCTCATGCTTTGCACACGCATTCGTTATTTTAACTCGCTGTCGCTTTGTCTGTCATTCGTGTTGTTGTCGTTATCTTGTTGGCATTACGGTTGTTGTGGTTTATTTTTGGCGGAACGCAAACACTTGTTGCAGAATTGCGTCTTCTACACCTTATTCTTCATGTTCTCTACTTACTATATACTTCCACTTCTTCTTCTATCTGCCACTTTTTGTTCTTCGTTTTATGCTTTATTGAGGCCGTATAAACTGGCAGACTACTTACCGGTGCACCCAAGAGTTGGTTTGCTCTTTCCTTGTTGTTGCTGCTGTTGCTGTTGTTGTTGTTGATGAAGTGGAAAGACATGGGTGGTAGGTGTTAATGACGTTAAGTTGGTAGCGTTATGGTACCGTTGAAATTCTCTATACGCTCAGACAGCGTTTAAGAATGAGTGAGTAATGTGCTGAGAGCATAAGTAAATACACGAGAGGGGGTAATGCGGAAGTGCAATTTTTAATGCCGACCATATTAAAAGAATGCACTTTATCTTGTAGACGTGCCGGGTGTATTTCGGAGCGAGCGGATGAAAGGTCGGCAAGTCAGCAATGCTCACTTAAAGGCAACAAATTCACTTGATAATAGGATACAGTGGCGCTGCCGGATGAGCTCAGTTGGGATAGCAAACAACCTTGCTGTTTGATTGGTGAATGATGACTGGAATTAGAGGGAGGGGAAAAAGAGAGTGGCATATGTAAATTATATGTTGGTGCTGTTGTTGTAATTAAGAGCAAATAAAAGTGAATTGAAGGAAATAAACCGATTATTAATTGCTGTCTGAATTTTAGTCTGCATAAAAATAGTAAAGAAAGGTAATAAAAATAAATTTTCAACTTTTAATATTTATAATTGGAGTTAATTAACTAGTAATTAGTGAAAGAAAAACTCATCTATGTCAAAAACGTAGTTATAAAAATATATGCGCATACATATATATTTACATATAAATATTAGTATTATTTAAGTGGAATTAATAACCACGTAAAAACCCGTCACATGTTCCCCTACTAGTTGTTATGCATGTATGAAAATGAAAAAAATAAAAATAAAAAAACAATAAATAAAATAAATATGTTTATTATTTTTACAATATTGATCGGAACGTAGCGATTTTCTGCATGCACATGCACGTTCACTTAATTCTCACTTCAAACTTGATTTATTGTTATGTTCAAAGCAAGCGGCTTTTGTCGTGCCTGACTGAGTTTCCGTAAAACTAACAGCTTACGTGACAAGATATGCGGTTTTTTTTCAACAAAAAGGAATAAATATATATAAAAATGTATAAAAAAAAAGAAAATATAGCAAAGATGTGATAGAATTTAATATTTACTTAAATTCTTATTTATTTATGTGTTTAAATATTGAAAATTTTCTATAGAAATGTTAATTTTATTGTAAAAATTAATGTGAAAAAATATTTTAAATTGTAATACGGCATGTAATTGGTATCGACAATATGTATGGAAAATTGTTTACTTCAATTTTGTTTTATTTTATTTATATATTTTATTTTATTTATTTATTTAATTTAAATTTTGTTTTATAAACTATAAGAGACAAGCTATTGGTAAAAATAAAGAAGTATCTAGCTAGCACATCTGTCAATGTGAAAACACATACATTTAATTGCTTGAATTTTTTTAATTATAAGTTTTCACATTAAAAAACACCATTATTATTTTTTTTTTAAATTCGTTAGATTTGACAACTATCATATTATTTAATTACTTCCTTTTACTGCATATATTTCAATTAATTTGTTAAAAAAAATTTTAATGTCAATAATTTTGTCATGCTTTCATTGTCCGATCTAATACTCCTCATGTGCTGCCGACACGCGATTATTCTGAATTTTTTTTAAGTTTAAATTAGTAGTTATTTTATATAAAAATTTTTATTTAAAATTTTGCGTGAGTATTGTATAACAGATAAATTAAAAAGTCCCCGGCCTGGCACATAAATGGCGCTACTATAATTAATTAATTACTGATTTTTAGTTAGATTTAACCTTCAAAAGACACATGTGTAAATATGACAGCTGTCGGATCATTAGTTTGTGAATTATAGCATTTTGAGTGAAGCAACTTCTGTTATTGTGAAAAATTGCTATTTTAAGTGAAAAATACAGTTGGAGCAAAAACTAGGCTTGCTGACGAGTTAACGGACCCAGCCCCAGGAAAATCAAACATGAAGGATTGGTACGCTAAGTTTATACGTGGTGAAATGAGCGACGAAGACGGTGAAAGCAGTGGACGCCCTAAAGAGGTTGTTACCGATGACAACATCAACAACAAAAAAAAATCCTCAAAATAATTTTGAATGACCGTAAATTGAAATTGAATGAAATTCCAGGCACTTTTAAGATATCAACTGAACGGGTACATCATATCACTCACGAATATTTGGGTTGGAGAAAGCTCTGTGCAAAAACAACGACGAGTTGATGATTCGGAGCAGTGTTTGAAAATGTTCAAGCGTAATAAACCCGAGTTTTTGCGTGTGACTCTTGAATGAAACATGGCTCCGTCATTTCACTCACGAGTCCACATCGACACTCATCCGACATACACGTTAAACCCGCTCCAAAGCGTGGATAAACGCAACAATCGGCTGGCAAGGTTATCGCGTCTGTGTCTTGAGATGCGCTTGGAATAATCTTCATTGAATACCTTGAAAAAGTATGAACCATTAACAGTGATTATAACATAGCATTATTGGATGGTTTTAAGGACGAAAACTTGAAGAAAAAGAAAGTGGTGTTTCACCAAGGCAATGCACTGTGCCACAAGTCAGTGAAATCGATCATAAAAATCCATAAATTGGGTTTCGAATTGCTTCCGCATCCACCATATTCTCCCGAACTGGCCCCCAGTGACTATTTCCTGTTCTCAGATCTCAAAAGTATGCTCACTGGAAGGGAATTTTCGTCGAATGAAGAGGTGATCGTCGAAACTGGGGCCTATTTTGTGGCAGAGAAAAAATCGTACTATAAAAATGGCATCGAAAAGTTATTTTACTGTAGTAGACCGGGGAATTTACTTATGATTTACTATTGACTAATGTCGCCTTGTGGAAAATTAATAAGTAGATTTAATTTGTTAGCGAAAAGTGACAGATTCAGTAAATTAATTAAATATTTTTTTCAGTGTATTTGAATTTGATTTCATTTTATTGTAAGTTTAAATAATAATTGTATTTTATTTCTTATAGTTTCGTGAATTTATGATACTTATGTTCTCTGAAGTGGCCATTTTTTGGAAAACAATTTTGGAAAACAATGTCTCGACTTCTTCTTTAGGGACGAATATATCTCTACTATAAAAAATTTTTTAATCTCTAGATCTTAAATATTTTTCTATGTAAACATAATTAAAAATTAAATACAAGTGAAAATTTCTAACAAAGAAAAAATATTAAATAACCTTAAAATAACAAATAATAATTACGAATAACAAAAACTTGACGTGTCGGCATCACATGACGAGTAATGAAGTAGATTTATTAACGAAAGCGCAACAAATTAATTGACACAAAAAAAGAACAACACAAGTAAATGGTAGAGGTAAATAAATGGCTACAGATTTTTTTTTTTTTAAATCGAGTAATAAAGAATAAGAGGAATTATATGTGAATATTCACATAGTGTGAGGTTACCAAAGGAGAAAAATAAAAAATAAAAAAAATAAATAAATAAACAGAAAATTAAATAATTGGATTCCACAATTAATAACGAACATAACAAAAAAGCAATGAAGTGTGGGTGCTTTTAACATACACATGTGTAAATATATAAATATAATATGTATGCGTTGTGAAGATCAGCAAGCTCAACTGCAAATATGAGTAAAAAATTAAAGAAGAAATAAAAAAAAGTTGGTTTCGCTCCAGCAAAAGCTTTGATTGATTACTTGATTTTTTTTGATTTTTTTTTTTTTTGAATGACTGGCGATTTTTTTACATAAAAATGTATTATTTGAATAATTTCAATATTCATGTTTGTTAATCTTTCGAATAAATATTATTATCTTTTATTTATTTATTTTTCGGTTAAATATTGTATGAGCGTAAGTAAATGGGTGCTCGGGCTTCAAAATCTGTAAACAAATATTTTGCACAAGTTTTTTGAGAAATAACTAGTTCTTTATTTATAAAAATCATTTACTTTTACAAAAATTATATATTTTTTTTTTTGAATTTTGCTTACCAAATACCATTTATTTCTCTAAAAAGTTATATATTTTTATTATAACATTGAAAATATACTTTTGCTCCTCTAATTTTTTTTATATATATTTTTTTTTTTTTTTTGACTTAAATTTATTCGGCACAAATGCAATGCCCAATATTTTTCTATTCATCAGCCTCAATTCTCAATTATCTTAATTTTCTGCAGCAATTCTCTTTTAATACCCTCAACCGACTAAAACCGATTTCCCCGGAGCGGTCTCTTGAACTTGTTGAACAGTCACAAGTCTTATGGAGTGAGTTCAGGCTTTACACAAACTACGCATGACATTTAAGGTGCCGTCAAACGTAGCAAGAAGTTGATCTCAAATAGCATGTCAAAATTGAAAACAAATTGGAAATTTAATTTGAAAAGCATGAGACTGTAGCATTAAATTTTTTATTAAAATTTAGATTCAATTTTTGGAAATTAGTCAAAGCCTTTGACAGTGCCTTTGCAAAAAAAAAAAAAATTGCTAGTGCAGCGCGAGCAATTTTATTTTCAGAAATCAGTTTGCAGATAAATCACCATAGTTACACACTGCACTTTTTTTTTTGCAATAATAGGAAAACACAGAAATAAATGTCAGTGTTGTCATACGGCGAAATTGGAAATTTTTGACAGTAAAATGCGTGAACGAAATAAACAGTTTTTATTTTTTATTATAAGTAAATGAGATTTATTTGAGAGGTTTCCTACTTAAAAAAAAAAACACAGAAAATTCAAATTTAATGGGGAGTGTTAATCATCATTCAAAATAACATTCTTTGGCATTTATTTTTTGAAGATTATCTCTTTTTAAATGTTTGCTGCGACTACGTCTCAGATGGTCCATCCATTGATTACAATTTTCGATGACTCGTTCGAGCATTTCGACTGGTAACTGACGAATAATACGCGTGGCGTCGTCTTATTAAAACCAAATGCCGCAGAGATCACGAGCTTCAATTACAGGTATGAAATAGTCAATTATCATGGCGCGATAACGGTCGTCATTGACGGTTACGTTCTTACCGGCATCATTTTTGAGGAAATATGGACCGCTGATTCCACCGGCTCGCAAATCATACCAAACCGTTTTTTTTTTGTAGATCAAATGACAGCTCTTGAATATCTACAGGTTACTCTTTGTCACAAATGTAACAATTCTGCTTGTTGCTTGTTTACATACCCGTTGCGCCAGAAATTCGCTTCATCGCTGAGCAAAATTTGGCCCGAAAACGTCGGATCTTCTAGGAACTATTCAAGAGCCCATAGGGTGAATCGATATCGCTTGGGAAGGTCGAGCGGCTTCAGTTCTTGCATAAGCTATATTTTGTACGCTTTCAGTTTAAGATCTCGACGTAAAGTGCACCAAATCGTTCCATACGTCAGTCCGAATTGCTGCGAACTCTCTCAAGTCTTCGTGTACACTCTCAGCTACGGCCGCTATAATATTATCCAATAATTATCTCAAGATGGGTAATAGTGTTGCGAATAGTACGCTTAGTAGGCCGATTATGTTGACCATATGTTGAACGAAGGGCGCGAAACACATTCTTTACAGAATGTGAATTTTCGTAATAAAATTGAATCACTTGTAAACGTTGTTCAGGCGTAAGTTTTTCCATGATGAAATGCCAAACAATACCGAACAAAAATAACATGACAGCTTTGCACGATTTAAATTGCATGTCAAACTCACGCGTTATCTGTCAAAGAAGGTTATTGAAAAAAGTACCTCTACTTGCATCACCCTTTACAACAACAAAAAAATAGTAGAACTGGCAGCTATTTCAAAGATCGGTTTTAAATTCTTTCCATATGGCGTATTGTGCTTAAAACTTCCTGAAACCCATAAGCCGTAGAAAAATTAATGGTGAATTTGAAAAAAAAAAAAATGGTTGAAGATTTTTGCCAGAATTTTAAAACGCTTTAAAATTGAAACCATCACAATTTTTAACATAATAGTACCTTTCTTGAAGAGTCTTTATACCTACCTTATATAGCTCTTAATTTTTTTCCTAGAAGCTCATATTATTGGCTGAAACATATCATTAGCTTAGAATAAGCCCTTAGAAACGTACTGAGAAAAAAATTATTGCTTGATGTGGAGAAAATTTTGATGTTTTCGAAATCGGTTATATAAGTATATATAGATCTTAAACTCGCCGTGTCGAAGTGTCTTATTGGTAACAAAATTTACAGAAATGATGAGCCCAATACTTTTCTGAGATAGATTCACCATACTCTTAGTCCTATATATGTATATTTGGCGCTTTGTAACCGCTGATGCGATTTTTGGCCGAGCTCCTACTCCAATTGTGGTTTTGCGTCTTGATGTTTTTATCAACAAGTGGAGGTTCTTACAATTTATTCTAAGCTGCCCTCAAGCGGCCGATGGATTTTTTATGAGGAACCTTTTATTTCATGTCATAGTCCTATGCTCTTTCCAAATAACATAATTAAAAAATAAATAGATAAATAAAAATAATTCAAATTACACCTCACTCAAGCACAAGTGTACGCTTGCTTTGAATATAATAATAAATCAAGTGTGAAGTGAAAATTAACTTAATGCCAGTTTTTGTAAAATCCCTGTAGTCGGAACAATATTGTGAAAATAATAATATTAAATTCAGGCAAATTTTTATAGCAAAAAAACATGTGATTCGTTTTTACGTGCTTATTAATTCCACTTACATAAATACTTACATATAAATGAACATAAGTAGTTCTGTCTTAAATAAATGTGCTTCTGGGAATAAATAAATAATTAAATTATGCCAAAAATAATAACTCAAACAAATATTAAAGACATCAAAATTAATATCAAAGAAATTTTTTTTAATAAATTTACAAAATTAAATTTTATATTAATATTCCACTAAGAATATTATACACACTTAATTACCACATCATCACTCAGCGCCAATAGGGCTTAAGTGTATTTATATTTTCTCAGCTTTCTCGCCTCTAATAACGCTTATCATTCACAAAGCAATCAGCAAGGTTGTTTGTTATCCCGACTTAGTCCATCCGGCAGCGCCACTGTATCCTATTATCAAGTGAATTTGTTGCCTTTAAGTGAGCATTGCTGACTTGCCGACCTTTCATCCGCTCGCTCCGAAATACACCCGGCACGTCTACAAGATAAAGTGCATTCTTTTAATATGGTCGGCATTAAAAATTGCACTTCCGCATTACCCCCTCTCGTGTATTTACTTATGCTCTCAGCACATTACTCACTCATTCTTAAACGCTGCCTGAGCGCATAGAGAATTTCAACGGTACCACAACACTACCAACTTAACGTCATTAACACCTACCACCCATGTCTTTCCACTTCATCAACAACAACAACAGCAACAGCAGCAACAGCAACAACAATGAAAGAGCAAACCAACTCTTGGGTGCACCGGTAAGTAGTCTGCCAGTTTATACGGCCTCAATAAAGCATAAAACGAAGAACAAAAAGTGGCAGATAGAAGAAGAAGTGGAAGTATATAGTAAGTAGAGAACATGAAGAATAAGGTGTAGAAGACGCAATTCTGCAACAAGTGTTTGCGTTCCGCCAAAAATAAACCACAACAACCGTAATGCCAACAAGATAACGACAACAACACGAATGACAGACAAAGCGACAGCGAGTTAAAATAACGAATGCGTGTGCAAAGCATGAGCAGCAGCAACAATTGTTGCGTTGCGTTCGAGTTGGAGATTTAATATGTACAAAAGTGTTCGTCTCAAACAGGTTTGATGGCGTTCAGAGATTTTGGTTCGATCAGTGTTGTACATGTTTAATATAACTTTTAGAGCGAAAATTTTTAAATTCTATAAGGATGATAAAATCGAGACCATTTAAGGCATTTTTTTCCTTTGCAATTTACTTCGCTTTTTTGGCAGCCAAATATAAATTTATTATTATTAATTTTTAAGAAAAGCTCTAATATTTCATAGCTTTCGAAGTATTTGGTTTGAGGAAAGACGAGTGATATTGTTGAATCGAGATTTGCTCCAGGAATACTATATTTTTTTTTGCAGTACATATTTCAAACAGAATTAGGAATATTTATGCTTTGAAGAAAATAAAAATTAAATTATTTATTTTAAAATAAAATAATCTATTGAATTTTGTAATGAAAGCATATATCTCTATGAGTTATCAAAAATAATTAGTAAATTATTTAATTTTTAATCTATTGCTCTCAATTAATAGATACTTTTGGAAATTTTGATATTCCCTACTGACGGTAATGCCCCTTAGAGAAAACTGATTTAATCCAATTTGCTATTTAGAAGATGTTTGTACTCACTTGTATGCAAGAACCGCCCAGAAACTTATTTACCCACTTGAGTTTGTAATTGCATGTATACCTTTCATGTACATGAATGGCAGGCTGAATTGATTTAGCTATATGTCTCAGTTTTTGAGATATTTAAATTAAAAATTGTATGCGTATGTATTTTGCAATATATTGGTCAGTAAAATATATTATATTGCTTCCATACGACCTACTTGTTCAGATATAAAGTTTAGGTTGGAAAATCTTCTAAAAACTAGCAAGATTTGTTCTTTCAGCTATTTAATTTTCAGTAATTTACTCAATAATTTCAAATTCTTTTAACTATACACAATGGTTTATTTATCAACTCTCTATCACAGAGTTTATTTTCAGCTTTATCACTTATTATCTTATTATTTCAGTTGTCAATGCTGCGTTTTCATATCGACTGCCTGCGATAGCTGCTGTCGCTCTTTATGTACCTAACGATGACCCAGACATTCGGTTTATGTGCTCTAAACTATGCTGGTTATCTGTCTCTCTCTTTTATTTTTTCATCATTTGGTATCTTGATCGCAGTAATTTCTTGAAAGGTATAAATACTTCGGCTTGGCCTAATTTGTTTTGGTTGATATAGCAGATTTCGGCTTAGCAAAAAAATTTCAAAATTGAAATAATTTATATAACATTTTTTTATAACGGGTGATCCATTTCGAGGTTCTCTACTTCTTTAAAGAAGAAAAATACACAAAATTAAAATCTAACAGGGAATGTTTATTATCATTCGAAATAACATTCTTTGGTATTTATTTTTTGAAGATTATCTCTATCAAATGTTGGCCGCGGCTACGTCTCAGAAGGTACATCCGTTGAGTCCGATTTTCGATGACTCGTTCGAGCATTTTGACTAGTAACTGGCGAATGACACGCGTGATATTTTGCTCCAAGGACTGAATCGAAGCGGGATTGTCCGCATAGACTTTACATATTCCCACAGGAAAAAGTCTAACGGTGTGCTATCACATGATCTTGGTGGCCAATTGACCGGCTCAGAAGGTGAAATTATCTGATCACCGATGTGTTCTCTCAAAAAATTCATTGATTGATGTGATGTGTTGGAAGTGGCACCGTCTTGTTGAAATCAAATGTCGCGGAGATCACGAGCTCAATTTCAGGCATCAAATAGTCGGTTATCATGGCACGATAACGGTCGCCATTGACGGTTACGTTCTCACATTTTTTTGAAGAAATATGGAAATACGTATCATTTTTGAAGAAATATGGGCCGATGATTCCACCGGCTCACAAACTACACCAAACCGTTGTTTTTTCTGGATAAAATAGCAGCTCTTGAATCTCTTCAGGTTGCTCTTCGTCCCAAATACGGCAATTTCGCTTGTTTACATACTCATGGAGCCAGAAATGATCACCATCGCAGAACAAAATTTGGCTCGAAAACATCGGATCTTCTTGGAACTTTTCATGAGCCCATAGAGCAAAGCGATGTCACTTGGTAAAGTCGAGTGGCCTCAGTTCTTGCACAAACTGTGTTTTGTACGCTTTCAATTTAAGATATCGACGTAAAGTGCACCAAGTCGTTCCATACGTAAGTCCGAGTTGCTGCGAACAGCGCCGAATCGACTCTCCACTCTCTTCGCGTACACTTTCAGCTACTGCCGCTATATTTTCTTCATTGCCTGCTGGGCGTGGTCTATTCGGTAATATATTGTCCAATAATGAATGCTGGGTCTCAAGATGGGTGATAAAGTTGCGATTATGTTGACCATAAGTTGAGCGAAGCGCGCGAAATACATTATTTACAGAATACATTATCGGATTTTTTTTTGTATATGTGGTGATTATGTCTCCTAGAATTGTCATACTCTGCAATTTATATAATCGAGACTTCTTTCTCAAGCTGAGTAGTATAGTAAAGGAACCTACTTAAACGGCTCTAAAAATCTCAAACAAATATCGTGGAAATAAGGCTTTAGTCACTGGACTAGAGAAAATCACCCTCGCTTCCAATACTTACTATAAAATCGTATCGAAGGCAATTTAACACTTTTTCCTCTAACTGAATCTGCCCCTGACATGGACGTTTGGATTTCCCTTATACTATTTACATACAAAAAATTATTAATTACCGCGCCAACCAAACACCCAACACTGACGGTACGAGCACCACACAACAACAAGTTTGACCCACAACCATGCATGCACAACATGTTCGCGCGGCGAATTCGAAAGGTAGAATTGGATGAAAATGTATTGGAGCTAAATGGCACCGGTGCCAACGTTAAATCGCAACAGCCAGACAAATGACAGTAACGCAATCACAGTCGCCGGAAAACCGCAGAAGGTGTTGGAATACAAGGCGGATAAACGTGTAGTGTAACTATTAATGTGCAATTGACGTTCAAACGGCAGAAAATCAAAACTTAAGTGACGGAAGATGGAAAAAGCGGTTTTACTGTGTGGAATTTAGTGCGCGTGAATCCTCAGAAAAAAAAGCTAGTTGCGAAGCATACAAACGTATTTACGCGAAAACAGAAAAAATCACTTACACTTGCGAGTTAAAAGTGTGATAGTTAAATCAGAAATTTACACAGTAAAATTTCAAAAATCAAGTGCAGAAAAATAGCACGAATAAATAATATATACACACATGCAAGTACATACATATATAAGAGTATATATTGTAAATACACTGCGAGCTTGCGTTTGTGTGTGTTTGTGCGCGCGCGGGTATGTGTCTTTATGCCGCTGACTAAAAAGGAAGCGGAAAAGAAAGCGGACGCCACAAAGCAGCGCTTTCGCCCAGTAAAGCAGTAAAAAAAGTAAAAATGAAAAAATATTAACAAAATTTATTCAAACGAATGAGAAAAGATTTTTGTTACGTTTTTTTTTTGCTGGCGTTCATGGAACAGGAAAGAGCAAAATGATTTTTTGATGCAGAAAAAATTCACAAAATAAATGAAGTAAGTGTGTTTGTGGAGAGAGGCTGCAAGCAATAAAAGTAATAAATAAAAATAGTAAAAAGTGGAAAATGAAATAAATTGTAAAAATATATACAAATAATAATAAAAGGAAATTAATTTGATTCAAAAAATATAAAAATAATAATATATAAATAAAAAATATATAAAAAATAAATAATAAAAAATAAATAAAATAAAATGAATTAAATTTTTTTTTAAGTTTCTTAATATTTAAACAAAACTAAAAAAATCGCTTTTTTATTGCAGATTTGTATGCAAGATTCGAAAGCAAGTGCTGAATAGATGTGAAATGTGCAATAATTTGGTTAAAAAAGTTAAATTTTTTAGAACATTTGGAGAGAGTTATTTTGAAAAAATTATTTAAAACGATTTTTGTATAACTTGTGAAATTTTTTAATGCCATAGTAACAAAAAATTTAATATAAAGGGTAAAACTACAAAAAAAAAATAAAAAAATAAAATAGAAAAATAAAAATAAAAAAATAAAAAAATAAAAATAAAAATAAAAAACATATAAAAATTTTAAAAAGATTTAAAATTGTTAAAAATGATAAAAAAATTAAATTGAAAATAATTTAATTAAAATAGTAATAAACTTTTTTATATTAAAATATAATGATTAATAACAAAAAATTATTTAAAAATAATAATGACTCAACACAACAGGTAGTTGAGAGCACAAATTAAAGAAATTTTCAATATCAAAAAGTATGTATGTATGTGCGCATATATAATATTGAAATAGTTTAATCGATTTTAACCCATAGCCTTAAACTAAAGTTGCCCTCAAACTCTTCCTATTGCCATTTTGTTTAATACATTTTCTATTTGTTGTTACTGCTGCTAACGCGCAAGGTGAAAGTTAAAGTGCATTTAATGTAAAAACGCTTAAGAAACTTTAACAAACCATCAGCCATACTGTACGAAGTACCAACAACAATGCTGTTAGTGTTCTTAATGATTTTTGTGTGTGCGTTACTAACGTGGCTGTTGAAAATGAGCTGCCAGCATATTTGCCTCCAGCTATTAAGCATTTATGACCACCATAAATGCTTTCTTTTGTAACAAATTAAGATTTCCAACTGTAATCTAGTCGCTTAGCACAACTTAGCCAGCAAAAGTGTCTGAATTTTTTAGCTTTTTTTTTCCAAATATTTTTTGTGCTTCTTAATCAAAAGCTTAAAAATAAAATAAAATCTTTGCATTCCAGTTCATATACATACTTATGTTACACGCATATAGCTATGTAAATTGTCGCATCTTGCAATGCGTACAAGTGAGCCAACCCAACTAAGCCACTTCAAATAACCAGCAGCGTATTGCTTTAAGCCACCAACTCAGTATCAAAGAGACAAAGGCAGTCAGTCGTCTTTGGCTTAGACTACACAGTCGTGTCTTTTACAAAACCGGTTTCGTATTGTTGTTTTTCATTGCTCATACATATTTTGAGATCTTTCATTTATTATGTTTATTTATTATTTATTTTTTATTCGCGGTTTATATTTTTTCTTCAACTTCTTAGCTCTTCTCAACTTTCTTGGTGGTTACATATACATATATTTATATTTACCCGGTTTTTTCACTGACGTGTGCGGTGTTGCTGATAACCCGCAGCTAAAGCGCGTTTTTTATTTGAAAATAATATTCGTAGACGTGGGCGATTTTTGCAGTAAATTAGTAATGTGATTAGCAACTGGTTTTTATGCTAAACAATTTTTCAGTGATAAATTTGAAGATTTGTATAGCTTTTTATCTGTGTCATCTCTTTTATGTGATTTTTTTCTTATCTTCTTCTACTTCTTCGTTTCTTGCCAGTGCTTGGAATATGCGTAAGTGTTGTTTTTTGGCATAGACAAATATTTTTATGATTTTTATTCACCGATGTGCTAAATTTGCTTTATTTTTTTTTTTTTTTGTACGTGTGTCCTGTTTTTTGTTTGTTTGTTTGTTATGTCGGATTGTCGTGTGAAACTGGTTAATGGAAGCCGGTTGGGTTATTTTTTGTCTATATGTTATCTCTTGTAATGAAGGAATGTAGTAGTTGTTGTGATCTGTTGAGATTTGAATGTGATATGTGAATAATAATTATTATTTTTTAAATTTATTATACCTTTCATGTACACGAAATGGTATCTTAACTTTGGTTTAAAGTATGAAAGTATCAGAAGAAGAAGAGATAGACCCACCGAAAGTTATACCGATCGTATCAGAATAATGAGCTGAGTTGATTTAGCCATGCCTGTTTTTGAGATATTTCGACGAAAATTTGTACGCGAGTGTAATTTTATCGACTATATCATATAACTCTATATAAAAAGGAAAAGGTGAATTTTAAATATTGTTGAAAAGCACTTATTTATTCACCGATATCTATTTTGTCCACTTCAAAGTAATCCCCCTCGGATATAATACGTTTGTGCCAACGCTTTTTCCAATCCTCGAATCACTACTGAAATGCGCTTTTCGGTATGGCCATCAGCTCTTTCTTCAATTCTGACTTGATTTCATCAATTGTGGCAAAACGCTTTCCTTTCATTGGTTTCTTTAGTTTTGGGAATAGGAAAAAGTCGCAGAGAGTCAAATCTCGTGAATACGGAGGTTGAGGCATGATTACGGTCTTGTTTTGTAATGCAGAATCCATTATTTGTTTTTCCACAATTTCGGTCGTTTGAGCCGTATTGCTTCACCCAAATGTTGCATGACTTCCTTGTAGTATTCCTTATTAACTGCTGTACTACCTTTTAGCTGGGACTGATAATGCACCACGCACACATACCCACGTTTCGTCATCAGTTATGAACCGCTTGAGCAAATCCGGATCGTTATTGACGCCATTCAACAACTACTGAGCGATATTGATGCGATATTACTTTTACTCAAAATTTAGCAATTTCTGAACACACTTCCCTGCCACACGTTTCATGCCCAAAACATTCGAGAAAATTGAATGGCATGTGCCGATTGATATGCCAACAGGCAACTTCCCTAATAGTGATTCGACTATTTTCAAGAACATTTTTTTACCTTTTTCTTCGCTTGTTGACGTGGTCGCACCTCCAGGATGCTCATCGTCATCAACATCTTCTCCGCCTTCTGTAAAGTGCTTGTACCACTTATAAACACTTTTTTGAGACAAAGTGAGCTCACCGAATGCCACAGTCAATATTTCAAGTACCTTGGAGCACTTTATTCCATTTTTAACGCAAAATTTAATACATATTCTTTGATGCATTTCTTTCAAAAGTCAAAAATCGAAGAGCACACAAAAACCTGACTAACTAACCTTTCCCTTTGAACATACTTCGTATAGCTCCAAAACAACCGATTTGTTCAGATTGATGTTTTGGTTCAAAAATCCGTCAAAATGCATCTAGTCATTGGATATATTGTAAGGTTCTCACGAAAATCCAAATAAATATTGACACTGAAAATCGTCAAAATCAAATTTTGAACTTTACAATAAATTTTTTATATTCATGAAAGGTATAAAGACTTCGGAATGGCCGAAGACAGCACATCTCACTTGTTTTTTTTTCTCACTTTGCCATTTTTACCTTTTCGCAGCGTAAAATTTCAACCTAATTTCAAAATTTTGATGACTTTCTAATTTTCATGTCTGTCCCACATATAACACTTCGGGCTCTTACCTTTGTTTGGAAGCATGTTTGCGTGCTTCCTGAGAAGATAAAAAAATTGAATTTTAACAAAATCTTCAATAGACAAAGATAAATTTTCATATCGCGTGTGGACAAACACTCTTCAAAAAAAATTTCGCAGAAAAATTATTGAAAAATCGACTGGTCTTAAGCTTTACACGCACTCTGAGTGTGGAATTATCCAATGAAGGCTTCTTTGAAGAAAACTTTACTTGCAGATTTTATCGTTCTCAGCAACTATCATAGAACGCCTAATTCAAAGGAGTGGAGAGGCGGTAAAAAGTACCCCTAATGAGAGAACATAGCATAACACACTTGTTGATATGTCAAGCAACTGAAATGCTCTGCTAAAGTTACGCGCAAGAGCGCAAGTGGTGTAGGAAAGAGAGAGCATATCACATTTGTGTCTGTACTTTTTGGAATTTTTAACCACGTTATGCCATTTTTATTTGAAAATTTAAAGTATTCTAAGTATAAAACCACTTTAAGTTTCAAGTGCTGGTGGTTTCGGTGAATTCCCAGATTCAAGAACATAACTTAAATGTTGAAAGTTTTTAGCTCAATTTTCTGCTACTGACTCAGAGAACGATTGTTGGTGCTTATAAGCAGTTATCTGAACCTTATCTTAACTATAGAAAATATTCAGGGCCTGCCAAAAAATCATATTCAATAATATGAGTACTTACTTAACAGAGAGTTCAGGCTATTGACATAGAAATTGTTCAGAATGTATGGAAGAACTTGAAATTATGGTCTATAGCGCCTATCAGGCGATCTATTTAGTTGCTTACAATCAGAAGAAAATGAACGATATAGAATCTAACGTGCTGAATATATCTGTCAAGGGCAGCAATAAGAGCTGGCATACCGAAGAAGCACACTTGGAAAGGTTAGTTTAGGTTATACTGGTTGGCCATAATATAGACCTACTGCGTTTTTTGGAGTACCTGATAGAGGTTCTATTTAATTCATCTAAATTAGTCATGGTGGAGGATAGTAATGCATTTTGCGATGTTTAAAAAATACTTCATGTCCAACTTGGACCCTCCTTTTTGAGTCTTTTGAGCTACAGAGGTACTACATATCTAAAACGAGTTCGAGTCTCATCAATGTCTGCCTCCCTGCATCTTCTAAATGTTTCACTGCTACTAATGCTCATTCGGCTGGTGTGTAATGCCAGTAGGTTGTGACCTCGCAAGAATAATACCCCGCAAAGAAAGAAGTGAGCATGCTTTCCTTTGCTGTCATTTCACAAGATCGTGGCGGTCTTTGTATACCATCTTACCCGTACCGATCTTCCAGTCCTCTCGGAAAATTCATTATATAGCGGTTTAAGCGATTTTCGTTTCTTTTATTTCGGTTTAGTAGCCAGACAGATGACATTTTTGGCAATCTCATCGACTAATAGGTTTCAGCATCTCCTCATCACTAGTATAGCCATGTCGTTTCCCTGAGTACGACTCTACACTGACTTAGTTGCACTCCTCTTTAATCTTCCTGCTGTTCAGTAGACCCTTTGTGAAGCTCAGGATGGTAGGCTCTTTCCTAGCTGCTTTCAGTCTATTCACGAGACGTTTAGAAGAACTCTTTCTATATTTAGGGTTAGGTAGTGATGTGAAGTCTTCGTGGATCTACCCTACGTACAGTAATGCCACGCCATTGTTATGTTAACCGCCAAAAGCTTATCTTGAGTGTCTTTAAAAGGAATTATACACATATACATATATATTTAGCGCTTTGTTACCGCTTAAGCGATTTTTGGCCGAGCTCCTCCTCCTATTTGTGGTTTTGCGTCTTGATGCTTTTACCAACAAATGGGGGAGCCTACAGCATATTCTAAGCCGCCTCCGAACGGCCGATGGATTCTTTTATGAGGAGACTTTTATTTCATGCCCGAAATACACTTGGAGGGCTTAAAACTCCCTGCGGAGGGACGACCGTAGTTAGAATGGCAGTACGCAATGCTAACCACTCGGCTATCTCGGCCGCGGAACTAGGTTAGACTTATTGGAGTTCCTTGCCCACCTTCGTTATGAATACGACTCACGCCTCTCCCAAAAGGGCAGGTACTTAGCTGAACCTTAAGCATCCTTCATATATTGCCATTTGGAAAGGCTTACTCGTTCAAACGAGTTCAATACACTTAAAGATACTGCCGTTTTGATACTAATTTCTATGAAGCTTAAATCTCAATACCTTTCAAGTCGCCAAAAACACTTTATAACTGCTTTTTATGTTCCTCCAAAGCTGCTAAAAACATTTCACAACAACAAATAAGCGGAAGTCATTAAATCAGTTGACAGACTAAAGAACTCTTTCATTGACGGAGTAAACTAAGCAGCGCTTCCGACAACCCGCACAGCTCTAAGCAAGAAGAGATTCAAAACTTTTGATAAGCGGAAGAAAATGACTGGTTAGAGAAAAAGGAAAGGAAATTAGAAGCGATTCAAAAAGAAAAAAAAAAGAAAAACTAAAACGAAATATGCAGAAGAAACGGTAGTGAGTGGCGGGCAGCGCAGATGAGATTCTCTCGCAATGCATTCGCCCAAATCAGTTTTTCAACTTTTCCATAGCTTTAATTACGTTTTGTTGTGTATATATAAGTTAAAGTTGTTGTTGATTGAAGCTTGCAGCTCGATGTATTTGTTTTAGTTTTACTTTTTGCGTATTCGCCTACAACTGAACGTGTTAAAAGCACATAATTTTGTTTGGCTTTGCGTTGGTAAAATATGCAAAAGTCGCGTAGCAAGATTTTCAACAGATTTTTGCACGCATATTTCACATACAAACATACAACTAAGATCAGAGATGCAACGCTGATTTGCACAGGGAGAAAAAAAGGATAGGAGATCAACAGCAACAAAGCGGGGAGAGGCGAGCAGGGGTGTGAAAATGGTAGGAATACTTAAAAGCGTCATAATACATGTTGGCAACGAAAATGTCTGAGACGTGCGTACTTCACCACATTTTGAATGGCACGGGCACGGCGCAAACAGTGGAAAATGCAACATAGCAAGAGTGTTGAGAAGAATAAAAATAACAAAAACAATACGCTAGTAAATAGTTATTTATATATGTATAAAAAAAAATGGCTGCGTCGACTAAAAAGCATCTAAAGCGAGTTATAACCTTAGTAATGAATGAAATAGCAACAAAAACTACATTGCAGCGACAGCATTTGATATTGCTGACATAATTTACATATGTATGTATAAGTACAGTTACTATGTTGCTGGCAACATTTGCATACGGAGGCATAAAAAATTATGGCAAATAATCGGCAAAACCTCAAGATGGTTTATGAAACAAAGTTGAGAATAAGCTAGCGCCTTTTAACCGCTGAAAGGATTTTTGGCCGAGCTTCTCTTTCAATTTTCGCTGTGCTTCTTGATGTTTTTTCCCAACAATGGAGTTTCGTAGAATTTATACAGAGCCACCTCAGAACGGCTGGTGGATTTTTGTTAGAATTTTTATCATGCCCGAAATACACACAGAATTGTAGACATTCCCTGCCGAGTACAGAGCACAATTAGTAAAAAAAAAAAAAATGCTTCACCCACCTCTTACTAAAATTTCCAATCTTTTAGAGCTAAAAGATGCCGCACGCAAAGCAATTGCATTCTTGCCGTGAACCTACAATTTCCTTGGCCATAAAATCAATTAATTGCGAATGTGACAAACACTTAATGACAAGCGAAAAGAATCAAAATACCCACTAAGAAGAAAGAGAACCAGAAAGAAAGGAAAGAAAAGTTGAGAAGAAAGAGAGCTGTCAACACTGGCTAGTGTTGTGATTGCCGGTTCCTAGATAGACGTAATGACGTCGGAGTTATGATTATGACTGTCAACAGAGATGTGGGGTGCGAGCCTCGAATGCGGTGACTGTTTATTTGATGACAAAAGATATTTCGTCTTGCCTTCGGCTTTAGCAGAGTATACTTAGTTTCCAATCGTCTGCAAAAAAGCTGATGTATGCATTTTGTCAGCTCTTCGCCGCCATATTTGAATAACTCTGTCGGTAAGCCGTCGGCTCTCGCTGCGTTGTAATTCTTTAAGCAAGAAATCGCTATTCGAACTACAGTCGGATGATGGAACTTCTTTCATCTTTGTCATCAATTGGGGTTTCGTCGCAATCTCCGAGTATTTTACCTTCACATCTCATGAGTAGGCTCCGGTCTTGAAAAGTTTTGTAAGTCGCTCGCATCATTTCTTAGAATTTTCGGTCATTAGCCTTGTCGATGAGCTTCTTAAGCTCTTCACACTCACGCTCTCTAGTTCGACATTCCTCATCATACCAGGTCTTTTTTAGACACAGTTGAAAAACAGTTTTTCCGTAGCGACGGTATGTAGAGAGTTTGATATTCCGTTCCACAGCTTCCCTATATCGAGTAGCTGATGAGTGCTCTCAGAGAGCAGGTGTGCAAGTGAGTGCTGTGATTTCGTCTTCGGAACGTAAGCACGTCTAGAGCACTGGAGACGTGTCATCCATCTATTACAACATTATCGATTTGGCTTAACGTTTTAGCACAATTTTGACATCGTGACAGGGTTAGCGCTCATAAGTGCGTTCTAGGTGCCCTTAGAAAGCATCTCTGGTCACATTATTTTTCCTTCGTGGGAGCAAATCAGCAATATGTTGAAAAGCTTCACCTTCATGCCGATTGTGGCTGGACGTTCATTCACCGCGGTGAATGCAGGACATAGCGTTGAAGAGTCTCTCCCACCACAAAAGCAATACCAAATTTGTGCTCCTTAAAATGTCCTCTTTAGAAGGTTTTACAAGGATCCACTTTCCTTGTCTTACGAGTACATCAACCAGCTGGGCAGTGAGTGCCAAACCTTACGCACAATCGCAGGGGATTCGTCGTCTCACTTTAGCTCACTTCCAAACGGATGTTTGTTGGCTACCCAGAGGATACTTGGTCTAAGGCCGGAAGTCGTGAGTTGCTTAAACCATATGTAATGAATCGAATACCGGTCACTCCCAGGTGAATAGTAGGCAAAAACTTTCATGACTCGAGTGAGCTCCTAATATAGTCCCATACACACATAGTTGCATATATTAAATATATACATTTATTAATTAAAAATCTCAATATGTAGTTACGTGTAACAAAAAGAATTTTAAATAAATTAAATACAATAAAATAAAAAGAAATAAAGAAAAACAGCAAATAAAAAAGAGGTATATAAATGTATTGGTGGAATATTGTAGAATAAATGTGAAAAAAGGAAAAAGTTGCTGACCAGAATTTAAATGCCAAGTCGTCAGTCACGACAAATATACGCCGTTGGCGGTGTTGGTGGTGCGAGTCTGAGTTGTTGTTGATTATTTTCTTTTTTTTTTGGCTACACCAAGCAGTGAGAGAAAAAATGTGCTGCGAGCGCTAATTGAAGAGGCAAGCCTCACAGAGCGCATGTGCGCAAGTGAAGTTAAGGAACGCTTTATTTTCGCTGGTAGTCGCCGGCGCATTAAGTGTTGTTACAGAAAGTGCTCGACTCTCGCTAGCTGCTCTTTCGAATGGTGCAAAGAGTAATGAAATTTCGAATGATTTAATGATTTGAGTAGGACTTTGAAGTTACATGCGGATAAAGATCGAAAGAGTATTTGAGAAGCACCTAAAGAGCGGCGATTATTTTTATGCCAACTCAGAGCTTTTAGCAGGCTGAATTAAATTTTGTTTAATGCGTAATCTATTCATTAGGATTCAGGTTTTTTGTATAGTTTAAAAATTAAATTTGTTTTAATGTTTTTATCTTCTCTCTTCTATTGATGAATTTTTATTGAAATATGTGCGTTATATACTTGGAACCATTGACATTGCTTACGTAGAGAGGATCAAATCTCGAAAAACTTATACTGTGAATTTTTTAGATGTTTCTCTAACCTGAGCTCGAACTTTTGAATCTTCAGTAGTATCAGTCATTACTCCTCATAGGGAAAGAAAATTAAAAAAGATTTTGAATATTCTGACTTGGGACTAATGAATCCCAGTATACAAACAGTCCTAGCCGTTTGATGCCAATTTGAGACACTGTGTAAAGCCAAATCCTTTTCATGGAGGTATATCTCCATCTCTGCTCCCACCAGCGGTTACTGAAAATCTTCCTCAAAAACCCCTCTCTCGAAAACTCCAAGGATCAACTCATCAGATATCGTAATCATCCACTCTTCTGCACGATATAGCAGGACGGAAATAATGCGTGTCTTGCTTTGTTGTCTTTGTTCTTGGAGAGAGGACTTGCCTTTTCAAATGCCTACTCAATATGAAGTAGTACCTGTTGGAAAGAGTGATTCTTCATGACTGCCAACAGAGAAATGTCATTTTGTATAGAACGAGTATGAGATCCTGTACGATCTTAACGGAGCTTTTGATGTTTACACAGTCGAAAGTTTTTGCAGAGATTTCGAGTTTAGACACGACTGCATGAGAGGTATGTTAGCTGTAAAAATCGATGAAGAGAGGATCTGAAGCCATATTGATAAGTTTCAATCAGTTTGTTGATGGTGGGCTTTCGTCTTACATCCAGTATGTTGCATAAGATCCTATATGCGATATTGCTTATTGCGCCTTGATCAGTGCAGGTTGTGGGATTGTGGGATCTCCCTTTTTGTGGATTGGTTCCAATTGTCGGGTTTGCTTTCGTTCAATCATATAAAGCTTTTGTACGACCATATTTAGCACCGAACATATTTCTATGGTCAGAAATCCAGATTATGAAGATGTCAAGTTGACGTGATAGTGAACTTGAAATATTCCTACTGTTGTTGATGACACCAGAATTCTCCATTGGCTAGGATAAGACTTTCTGTATTCTCTCGTGTTATTACATAAAGATGAGATTTAAATTCAAGCAAAAAAATTCAAATGCGCCATAAATGCATTGAAAAATATTTGGTTAGTAAATGGAGCCTCTAGTGACGCTGAAGTCGAGTACTTAGATAATTTGATTCGAATGTGAGGAGAAGATTTTTACTTGGTCACTACTGTGTGGTGGTGTGAAAGCTCCACGAAGTTTTAGACGAACTGAACTCATGAAAAGCTCAAGATGAGGATTGAGACTTATACTGTCACAAAATCTGTACAACGTAAATTAGAAAACAATTTCAAAATTTTTAAATGAAATTTTCTGGAGAAATAATTAAATGCAATAAAATTTTGTTTTAAACTAAATATTTCTAAATCCTAAATGAAATGGTTAAATAAAATTCAGAAACAATTAAATATTTGAAAACAAATAGTAAACCGAACACAAATTTCCTTTGCGCATGCCTAGCTATGTTAAAGAAATTTTCTAGAACAGTACTCTCGCTACACTCCCAAACTTACCACGTTAATTAACTCAATTATGGGAGTTGAACTACTGTAACTAAATCTCTTCAACTTCACCATCGAAGCTGCACCAAAACCACAAAGTTTCAACATTTAAGCGATTTCTTTCAAAAATTGAAGGAAAAAATTTAATTCATACAAACAAGTAGGCATTTTGGTTACTCACTTATAAAAAATATTATAATTTTCTTCTTCAAAAATTGTAGAAATAGTTAAGGTACCAAAAATATAAGGGCAAATTACAAAATTAAAATTATTTTATACTTAATTAAGTTCAGTTCTCTTCTCCTCATTGACTCTCTCTCTCTTCCATGCAAATCCACGCAACAAACCAAAGACTTCAATGTAGCGGCGACGTCAACGTCAACGTCAACGCCAAGGTATTGGCTTTATATATCACAAAGTGATTTGATGAATGCTGTGTGTATGCGTGTGTGCATATGTAAAAGGCCAGTTTTAGCCAACTAAGCAACCAAGAAAACTAAACGCACACACACATGCGCACGTCCGTTCGTTGTGTTCGTTTGTAGCCGCTGAGGCAAGCAAATGGTGGGCTGCCAGCTCAACACCGAACTGAGCTGACTTTAGTTGGTGAGCAGATTTGTCGGCGTAGACATTGAAAACGGTATTTTGAACGGCGGAACAACGTTCGTTACAAATCGGTGTATTTCTTCAATAGACGTGCGTGCGTTTGTGCGCTATTTCAGTGGAATTTTTTCACAACTTTTTTTTTTAATTTTACGTTAGAAAATATGATTTTAATTTGAAAAAAAAAAATTGAAAATACACAACAGTGTAATATATTGAAAATTTATTACTTAAGGAGTAGTGTGAAAATAATTTACGGCGTTTTATATACATATGTATTGTATGGCAAGTGCATTAGTGGTTTACTCAGAAAAGGTGAAGAAAATTAAAATAAATAATTTTTAAATTATTTTAGTACCAAAGTAAAGAAAAAATATTTTTTTTTTGTACTGTAGAAAAGGCGAAGAAAATTCAAACAAAATGTTTTTAAATTATTTTAGTACCAAAGTGAACAGCAAATAATATTATTTTTGTATTATTTGAGCTTTAAAGTGATTGAAATGAATTTTTTTTAATTTTTATTTATTTTTTTATTATTATTACCTCCTTCCCTTACAACACACAAACAACAAGTGTTGAAATACTATGACCGTTTGACCGTCTAATACAAAATCCACAGGTGTTTAGAGACAGCGGTGCTGTTGGTTACCTGCCTGCAAATAGTGCTATACATAAATGAAACATAAATACATAAATAAAACATATGATATGCATACATACATACATACATACATACAAAATAAGCAAGTATGTCTACCTTTACTCAAACCTGTTGACCTGCTTTGGTGTATTTTGAAAATTTTGTGTGTGTTTTCGTTTTCTTTTTTATATTTTTTTAAATTTCTATGCATGCTACAGTGCATCAGTTTAATCGCTCTGTGTGCATATGTTTGTGAAATTGTATTTTTTTCTTTTGAATTTTTGCATCTTCAACACATTGCTCATCGCTAATCTGCAAACACTTTCTGTCAATCCTCCTTCGCTTTCAAACGTCTGTGCATTTGTGATTATTTTAAGTGCAACAAACAAACAGAAATATTTTGTAGTATTTGTTGTTGGTTTTTGCAATCAAACGGCGAAGGAGTAGTGTGTTTGAGCATTGATTTGTTGGCTTAAATGCTCTAACGGCATATGTGTACGTACGTATGTTGGCTGTAAGTGCAGTCAGTAAGTCAGAAATAATATTGCAGTTAAGCGGCTTAGCTGGTGGTAGCTGGAAATTACAGTTAGATACTGTTGGTTGCTGTTGCCTATGAATTCGCTAAAGGATTTCGGCTTGCGCAAATTGGAGATGTAGATTTTATAGAGGTGAGTAATGGAAGTTTATATTACATAAAATTCAGATTTTTATTATTATTTTGAATTTTAAACTCATTAATTAAAATATTTCCAAATTTGTTAAAAATATATATGGCATTAGAAATATTTAATTAAACTTTTTTAAAGGATTTATGACCCAAAATTTCAAATATATGAAAAATTGGTCTTATTTATGCTATAGTGATCAGATAAATAAACGTATAAATGTGCAAGTGCATCTGCCTAACATGTTTGGGTGAAATATCTCAAAACTGAGGGACTAGTTAATGTTCAAATAGACGGACGGACAGTCGATGGCTAAATCAGCTCGACAATTTGATATGATCGAATCCTTCTGGTAGTTAAATTTCAACATATTTGAGAGATAGAGAGTAAAGTCATATCAGTAACATCTGGTATACCTCAAGGCAGGCATCTCGATCCTGTTATTCATCAATGATCTGCCCAATGTGGTTCATTATTCTAAAGCACTTATGTGCGCAAATGATTTCAAGTTCTTTACACAGAATTTTTTTATTTTTTTTTTAATTACGCCCGTGAAGAGGAATTTCTCATGAGTACTGTTACGCCGACATAACAGTATGCACGACTTGCAACCGTACAGCTGCACCTACGTAGTAAACACCTCTCCACTCACTACTACTCTCCCCAAGGAAATACCAATAAAGTATTACCTCGCGGGGCTAGTAAGCACATTAGCTATTACGCGTTACTTTAACAACGATCTGCGATACACACGAACCCTAGTCTCCAGTCTATTTATTACGCTCTACTGCGGGGGGAAAGTCCAAGTCTCCGCTCCTTTCTTTCTTAGCAAACCCAGTTCTGGTTGGAAAGTCCTTGTTCCCGCTCCATATTCCCGTTATCAAGAGTGGAACAAATCAAGGTAGGGCAGACAGAAAGCCCTTGTCTCCGCTCCGCTTAACTGATAGGCTTTTAAGCGTGATCGGAAAGGACGATTTTCCGATCGAGGCTAGCTTTGCATTTTATCATATTTGCCATATTTCGCGAAGGGCACCACATTGCAAGTTCTTTACTAAAGGTCCTTTCCGCTTGTACATATTCTTTGCCATTTTTCAGGGGAAAGCAACATAAAATTTAATAAATTGCTTTCATTCAAAGCCCTGGTGGTGTCTGAACGATATCATGGACATCGAAACATTACGTGTCCAGCATCTTCCTCACACTCTGGGTATATTGGACAAGACGCCGAATTACCATGGCCAAATCTGTTGAGGTATTTTTTGAAAACTCCATGTCCTGAAAGGAATTTCGTCAGGAAGAAGTCGGTGTCTGCGTGTATTCTTTCCATCCACCGGCTTAAGCAAGGAATGAGCTCGTAAGTCCATCTGCCCTTTGCAGAGTTATTTTCATCGCTCTTGCCAGTCATTTATAGACCGACGCCTTGCTTCGGCAGCGATTTCCCTTCGATTAATGGCCAAATTTAGAACCAAGAGCCTTAAATACACCCTTTTCATTTCCTCATTGGGATTTGACCAGCTAGAGCATATGATGCTTCATCCGATGTCGTTCGGCATCCACAAATAACTCTAATTGAGCTTAATCGATATAGGGCGGTCAAATTTCTTTTTTGCGAGTTGTTGCTCAAAGCCTCGACCCAAACTGGTGCAGCGTATAGCAGAATAGAACTTACCACCCTGCTTAATAGCTTTCTCTTACTATGTGTAGGCTCGCCATTATTTGGCATAATATGGGGTAGACTAGCATAGACTTTTGAAGCCTTATAAAGCGCTTACTCCATGTGAGCTATAAAAATAATAGGTTATCGATCATAAATAATCTCTTTATTTCTCAACGTTTCTTAATTGCAAATTACTTTATAACTGTTACTGAGCAAATCTGTTGATGTTCAGTGTAAAAGGCAAGTGTAGTCGCGGCCTTTCGTGATCGGTCTCGGATTCAGTACAGTCCGGGCTGTACCTGGTCACAGGTCTGTTGGATTTTACGTTTATCCATCAGGCGCACTCCATGGTCGGTTGGACGGGAGAAAAAAAAACTTCGGACCAAAGTTAATATATAAGTAATGTATGTAAAATCTTACGTTCGTTTTGTAAAGATTCGCACATCTCCTAAAGTTCCCGACCGATTGACTTGAAGGATGGTTTCATTGGAGCCCGGAGAGGATTTTATTGAGACAAATATTTTTATGGGTCACTGTAGTTGAACTTTTTAAAAAAGTATAATTTTGTCTAGATAGGCAAATGTCGAAAATTAACCTTGCCCCTGGTTCGATTTGCTTGAAATTTAGTATGTAAGTAGGTTTTTGTCTAGATTAACGTATACAGGGTTATCCATTTAGTGATTTCGAAAGTGCAGGGCTGTATTGACAGGTGTCAAGTCAAACTTAATTTCCAAACCAAACATGTTTTGTTTTAGTTAAAAATCAGGCATTTATGAAAATGGATCGCTTAACCACCGCAAAATGCGCTAAAATTGTTGAAATTCGCTACAAAAATGGCGATTCAAGCGTGACCACCACCGCGGGCTTTAGGAGGAGATTGCGTCGCACACAATCGCCAAATTTCTCAAGCAAGTGATAAAATGTTGAAGAAATTTTAAGAGATTGAATCGGTTAAAGATATTGTAAGGTCTGCGCATCACCGCTTTGCTCGTTAAATATCGCTGCTTTAAGTGAAATTGTAGCGGAATACCCGAATGTGTCTATATCTCAACTATTTCTCAAGAGCTGGAACTGTCAGACGGCACATTATGGCGTATTTTTCACTTGGACTTACACCTACATCTATTTAAAGCCCAGCAAACATAACAACTGAAGCCCGACCAACATTCACAACGCCGTAGTTATGTCGATTGGGTGCTTGAACAACAATTAGGGCACCGCGATTTTTCCAACAAATTTTTCTTCAACGACGAGGCTCATTTCTCAGCCGGCGGATACGTAAATAACAGGAATTGTTGTATTTGGGCGCCGAAAATCCTCAAATATTTGAAGAGGCCCTTACACAAAAAAAAAAAAAAAAATTCTTGCCTGGTGTGCTCTTTGGTCCGTAGGTGTGATTGAACCTTACTTCTTTGGAAACCATAAAGGCGAGACTGTCACTGTCAATTCGGAGCTTTAGGGCCGTTCGGTAACCAATTTTTTTGGACTGCAATTAAAGAATACGACTTGGACAATATGTGGTTCCAACATATGCCACACAACATGAGCGAATATGGTTTTATTGCGAGAGAAATTGCTCAGCTCTCTCGTCCTGGCGATGACAATTGGCCAACGAGATGGTGCAATTTGACACCTTTGGACCTTTTTTTTGTGGGACTACCCGAAAGATTGTATTTATGCGGAGAAAAATTTAACTATTAACCACTTGAAAACCTACGTAAAGGACATGTTGTTAATTTATTTAAAAAAATCGTAAAAAAAACTCACTGTTTCGATTTTAAACAGATAAAGGAACCTCATTTTACATACTATCATATAGTATGCCTGTATACACGAATGAATGTAATGTATGAAAAAACCGGTGAATCTTTATGTAATCCAAAAAAAAAAAAACTGAAATCAAATGGATTTGTGTTTTTTGAAATTGAAATGTCGTAGTTGAGTGCACATGCACGGGGGTAGAATTTTTTTGTACTTGTCTTCACTAGCCCATAAAATTGCTGTTGCTGCAACTGATAGTGTAGTTATAAGCAAGATAACTACGACAACCACAGGCTCATACAGCTTCTATGCTCAGGTAACAAAACACTAACAAGCGCATGTCACACGTCCAACGATGGAGTGATCAGGCAGTGTGTAGGACTCCGGTGGTGAAAAGCTAAACAAGTTTGTTAAGGGCATAGTTCTAAACAAGTATTGAAATTATAAAATAATTTGATTTTTTTATGTTATGTTGAGATTTTATTGCTGCGAAAAAAAGATATTTTGTTATTGTTTTGCAACAGTGAACTAGTATTTAACTGGTATAAATGTGTTATATTGTCGAATAACTGACAATTTGTTAGAAGCCATGTTTCTACCTTTGCAATTTCTAACATATAAAGAGGAATCAATTTGTGATAAATGCTGTAGAAACGCAAACTGGTTGTATAATGGCTTAAAATTAGTAGTTTTTCTCGCAGGGAGAGCACCTGCGAAAAGCATTTCTACAAACATACACATTTTGATATGCGTTTTTTTTTTCCTTTGAGATATTGATAGTCACTCAGTTAATTAGCAAAAGGGTCACCAAGCCAGTCACCAAGCCAGTCAGTCAGTGAGTCAGTCAGTCGATCAGTCAGTTCGTCAAGCAGTCTGTGATAGACATCACCTTAGCTTGTTTCTTCCTCACTGTCACTGTAGTAGGAATATAGCGCATTAGATTGTCAGCGTCCATAGCTTACTCGTCCCTTTCTTTCATACACATACTAATATATATATATATATAAATATAGTATACACATACTCTAAAGTAAAGGGTGTTTTTTATAGAGGTATAGAACTTTAAGTTGGCATTACTTTCCAAGATAGCGACCGATTTAACAGCTGTCAAGTGATTTATTCTCAGTTTGGTTTGGCAATTCATCGTGAATAGACTCACGCCTGAATAACGCTTGCAAATAGTGCAATTTTATTTCGAAAATAATGGTTCTGTGCGGAAAACCTATCGCGCACTATGTCCATTAGCGATGAAGCGCACTTCTGGTTGAATGGCTACGTCAACAAACAAAACTGCCACATTTGGAGTGAAGGTAATCCTCAAGTGTATGTTGAAACACCGTTACATCCAGCAAAACTGACTGTTTGGTGCGCTTTATGGGCTGGTGGAATCATTGGTCCGTACTTTTTCAAAAACGATGGTGGCCAGAACGTTACAGTCAATGGTGATCGATATAGAGCCATGATTACTAACTTTTTCATTCCTGAATTGAATAACCATGATGTCCAGGAGATGTGGTTTCAACAAGACAGCGCAACATGTCACACAGCTCGTGCCACAATAGATTTATTGAAAGACACGTTTGGTGACCGCCTAATTTCACGTTTTGGACCTGTGAATTGGCCTCCACGATCTTGTGATTTAACACCGCTAGACTACTTTCCGTGGGGCTATGTAAAGCCATTGGTCTATGCGGATAAGCCACAAACGCTTGACCATTTGGAAGACAACATTCGCCGTGTTATAGCCGATATACGGCCACAAATGTTGGAAAAAGTCACCGAAAAGTGCACGTCCAGATTGGACTACATCCGCGCCAGCCGCGGGTGTCATATGCCAGAAATCATATTTAAAATGTAATGCCACAAGATTGTCTTTCGGATAAATAAAATTCATGTCAATCGAATAATCCATCGTTGTTTTATTGCAACTTAAAGTTCTATACCTCTATAAAAAACACCCTTTATATTTGTTAGTTTGTTGCAACAACTTGCTCACTCGTATATATTTCACATCGCTCGCCTCAAAGCATTCCCCGTCACTTTGATAATACAACAATGATTTCCGTTTAGTAATGGTTGTAGTTGTTGTTGCTTTCTTCTCCATATAAATTCTTGTTATTGCTTTCAACCTAAGCTATTACCTACGCTTTTGTTTATAGTAGTTTATATATATATTTTTATTTTTAATAATTTTTCCTGCATCCGTTTTATGCTATATTCTCATTTTACACACTGCTGTCATTCTTCAGCAGTTCCTAATGTTTGGTTTTGTTTTACATTTATTTGCTGTTTTTTTATTTTTATTTTTTTCTTTCTATCTTTTGAAGTGAATTTCAAAATATTTCATTAAATGTTTTCCTCCTCTCCTCCATTTCTCTACTGAACTAACTAATTTACCTTTTATCAAGCAATTTTTCAGTATTATACAGTAGCCACTTTAAACCTTTTTCCATTATCCGCATGTACGAGTATTTATATACAGACATTATCCACGCTGCAACTTTATTTCAGCTGAACAGATTTGTACGAAGCGCATAATGGAAATTTTGGTTGAAGAAATAGAAGAAATTCTGCTACAGAAAATCTAAAAACAAGGAAAAGTTAACAAACAAAAAAAGTACACAGAAAATTTAACTTTTATTCCATTTCGTTATTTGTATTGCCACTGCTGTTGTTGTTTTAATCACTAATGTTATTGCTGCACTGTAATACTCACTCTCGTGCAGTGAGCGCCACAGACGCCATTCAAGGCAGACGAATCCAATTAAAATTGTTGAAGCTTTAGAAGTCAAATAAAGTTTTGAAAACAGTGGAATATTTGAGCAATGGAGAGCGTGCTGATGTAGTGGTTAATATATATCGTTCTAGTATAAGCGCTTGGTTAGAAATTAAATGTGGATAATGGCATTAAATGAGTAAGTTATTTAAATATTCATTGAGGAAAGTTAACCAGAAAAATGGAATAACTAAAATAAAATAATAAAAAAAAATAAATAAAAAAAGAACAAAAATTAAATATGAGAATATCACACAAAATGAAAAAAAGTAAAAAAAAAAAAATTATAAAAAAGAATAAAACCAAAAAAAAAAACAAATAAAATTAAAAAAAAAACAATATATTAATAAAAGAAAATCAAATTAAATCAATTAAATACAATAAAATAAATTAAAATTAAATTAAATTACATTTAATTTAATTTAATTTAATTTAATTTAATTGTATTTAAATTAAATGAAATTAAATTAATATAAAGTAAAAAAGAAAGTAAAATAACATTTAATGAAATAAAAATCAGATAGAAATAAAATAAAAATAAAATAAAAATTAAATAATATAATAACAAAAATAATAAATAATAAAATAAAGTAAAATAAAATAAAATAAAATAAAATAAATTAAAAAAAAAAAAAATAAAACTAAATAACATGAATAAAAATAAATTCAATTATTCAATTTAAAAAATGGATATTTAAATGAAAAAAATAAAAAAAATAAAAATAAAATAAACCATAAAACAATAACAAAAAAAATTAATAAAAAATAAAAAGTAAAATAAAGTTACATCAAATAAATTGAGAAAAAATAACATAAAGTAAAATTAAACAAAAAAATAAAATAAAATAAATAAAATAAAATAAAATGAAATAAAAAGAAAAAAGTAAAATAAAGTCAAATAAAAAAGATAACAAATAAAAATAAATAAAAAATTTAAAGTACAATTAATAAAAAAATATAAAAAAATATCAAGAAAATATAAAAAATAGGAAAAAGGAAAAGAAAAAAAAAATATAAAAAAATTAAAAAAAAAAAATGAAAAATGAAAAAAAAGTAATAAAAATAAATAAAATGAAATAAAATCAAATAAAATGAATATATTTCAAGGACATAGCCTGAACCCTGTATGGTTTTGCCTCGCAGCAAATCCACTTTCATCTCTAATAAATATAATATATATAATAAATGAAACAAATTACGGTTTCAATATAAAAGGACCACTTTAATCTCAACATAAGCTTTCCTGCCTATTATATATAGATGACATTAAGTTATATACGTCAAATGAACGCCGGCTAAAAGCACTACTGGCACTGACCGAAGACTTCTCCAATGACATTAAAATGTCATTTGGTACAAAAAAATGAATGGCGTAGACTTAGTGTAGAAAGTGGTAGAATTATTATGCGAGATTTTGAGTTATCAAAGAATGAAAGTATTGGTGTCATGTCAGAGAACGATACAAATAAATAACTTGGGTTGATTCATGCAAAAAAGTGGCATCATTCTGAAATCGTTTGAGCAACAACGGAGCAATATGTAATGCGTGAAAAGCTTGCTGAAGTCGCAACTTAATGGTTTTAACCTATTCAAGGCTATCAAAAGCTATCAATGCTATTTGCTGTGCCTGTTTTAACATACACATTTGGAACAACGAAATAGTCTGACACAGACCTAGAAAACGCCAAAAGGACGACAAGGGTATTACTTACAAAATTCGGAATATATAATCCGATAAACAGCCGTAGAACGTGTTTAGGAGGGCGAGGAATGGCAGACATCAAGAATCTACACCAAAAGTGTGTATACAACCTTCGACTGTTTTTTCATAAGCTACAAAGACAATTGCATAAAATAGTATGCCAAACAGATGTGAAATACACCCCACTAAATTTAAGTGACACCTGAATCCCAACAGACGTTCAGCATTTTCAGTCATTAATTTTGCAATGGAAAATGAAGTCAGTCCACGGAAAATACCCGTATGCAATCGATCAATCAGAAATAGACACAACTGCATCCAACGACTGGCTAAGCAGATCAGGAATCATTGCTGAAACGGAAGGTGTTATGTGCGCTACACTAAAATAAATATCATGCGTGCGAGCATTGAAAATGATCACGTCGACGATGCCAAAAACTACCTGAAAATATTCACCATATTATAGCAGCAGTCTTCCATTAGCAGCTCCCGAATATCTGATAATCAATCAATGTTTAGGCCTCAGATATGGATTAGTTAGGGAGGAATGTTCGTATTTCAAATACAAACCCCAAATATTTTAGAACACACTTCAACAAAGTTATACTAGCATGGATCAATATTGACGGATCATCCCACGCCACACAACATACCTGACAACTATAATCGAGAAACACGAAAAACGGGTACTGCTAATAGACATAGGAGTGCCGAACACGCACAATCTGCAACAATGCTGCAGAGAAAAGTGTAGAAAATACAATAAATTAAAGCATGAGGACAAGGAAATGTGGGGAATAGATTGCGTCGATATAACTTCAATTATCGTATCTACGGGAGTTATTCCAAAAATGTAATTATGAGAATAAATTTAAAATGACTGAGAAGCAACACCTGATATAGAAGAAAATCACAAAAAAAAAAATTATAAAGATAACTAAATAAAATAAAAACAAAAATAAAATAAAATAAACTAAAAATAATAAAATAAAATATAAAATAAATTAATTTAAATAAAATAAATAAAACAAAATAAAGCAAAAAAATAATATAAACTAAAATAAAATAAACTAAACTAAAACAAAATAAAATAAAATTAAATTAAATTAAATTAAATTTTAAAACAAAATAAAAATAAAATAAACAAAATAATTAAAAGTAAAATAACATAAAAAATAAAAATCAAATAAAAAAAAATATGAAAAAAATTAAAATAAATAGCAAAAATAATAAAAAATAAAAAATTTAAATAAATTAAAAATTATAAAATATTATTTAAAATGAGATAAAATTAAATGAAATAAAATAATTAAAATAAAATAAAACTAAATTAAATAATACAAAATATATGTAAATGAAATGAAAAAGCTTTATTTCATGTTGAAATAAATATCTAAAGATTATAAATATAATTTTTTTTTATCAAATAATCCAATACATTTTGACTAATATGAACCCCTTTGTGTTGCTTTAAGCTTTATTCTTCGATTTTTTTTACAATTACTTATGAAATTTTCAAAAAATTAAATAAATTAATTCATACAGAAACGAAAATTAATCACTTAATAAATTCTCTACAAGGCGAATCGTACTCCTTTCGCCTCACACTACTAATGCTACTACTAATGCAAACGCACTGCTTCATATTCGTTCGTCTAATTGTTTCCATGTGCCGAGTTTCGGTGTTCTTTTCGTCTACACGCCAGCTCCTTTTACTGCGATTATGATTATTGTTATTTTTATTTTCTTTCATTGTCATCTCAGAAGGTTACTCTTTTGTCATTTCTTCATTATGCGTTCAAAAATATTTTTTTTGTTCCTTTTTTCTTTATGAAAGGCGTATAACGTTTATTGTGTTTATGTCCTTCACATGCTAAATTTGGCTGTGTGTATGAGGTGAAGTAATATTGTATTATGGATTTTTGTTCACATATAGTATATATGTATGTAATTTGCTGCTCAGACGTATCTAATTTGGAATAACAAAGCTTCATACGTCTTCCCTTATTGTGTGCTAAACTTTTGTGTGCCAATTTAATTTAATGGCAATTTACCCAAGTGAAAAAAAAATTTAATTCAACACATATTTATAATTACGATGGAAATTCGTCTACCTGTTGCACGCTGAGTACATATCTATGTATTCCTGTATATATTGTCGCTTATATGTACATATCTAAAATACAGTTGATTATTAAATCGTAAAAAATTTGTATAACAGATTTTAAATGGTATGACATTGTCTTGGTTTCATGTGAATGAGCACATAAGTGAAATGTTTATGCGGTTCCCGTTTGTTTGTATGCAAATTTTCAGCTCTATAAAGGCGCTGTGTTACTTATACATACATATTTGGTCAGAATAAAATGAGCGTCGCTTAATAAACACTGGAGAGGGTTATTTATTTCCAGAATTAAACATATAAATAAACTACAGAACTTATTTGATATTTTCCCGTCAGAGGCTGAATTTGTAGACAGGGAAAAAAATGATTTGTCGACCTCTTTGACCAATCGATTTATCGGATTGTCGATATCTTTAAAAATAATTTCTCTAGATCCCTGAAAACTGATGCCTAAATATTGATGCATAATTTTAAAAAAAATTATTAATTATATAAAATTTTTAAAGCAAATTTTCTTAATTTATTATTCATTATTGAACAATATAATATTAATTAATAATAAAAATTAAAAAAAAAATATTTTTTGCAAAATAAATATTATGGAAAACAAAAATAATAAATTAATAAAAAATTTTTTTTTATTAAATTAAATTCACTGCATCCCTCTTAAAGACTTTTCTCCCTCACCCACTGCATATTTAAGAATAAGCAACGTAAATATATTCCCCATACGCCTATATTACCCATATTTACATACGCATATAGCTAGGTACTCGTATGTGTGTCACTGCATTGAAGTAGTTACCGTCGTATAACCGTAACAAGCGGTACCATGCACGATTAAAATTTCACAAATTTTTGCTCCCCCTTCCTACCCTACATCAGCCCACCGCTCACATACACAGGCATATTCACCGCCGACTGTCAATCGACAGCATCATTAGTGGTTGTAACAAATGTTTCCGTAAATGACTGACGCGGTGAGTTGCTCCAAAGTCACACGCGTTGTACAAACACACGCTCACACACACACACACACACACAGAAAACGTTTTACATTTCTTCCAAATTGCTTGTAAACATATTTACATGCATATTTCATCAGTAGAGAGAGAGAGAGAGATAGAGAGCAAGGAGTGCTGGTGATGTGTTTCAGCTTGTTGATCGTGAGTGAGTAGAAGGAGTGGTTTTAGTTAGCAGTAGTGCAACGCTAATCTTGCTCGTCTTCTTCATTGTCATGCGCATGCAATATGCCATGTATGTATGTGTATGCAAATGTCGGTTTTTGCATTTGTCAGTCACTTAGTCAGTCACTGGTGACGTGGTGTGTAAACCCATAACCCCGAAGCGCGCGCGAAGACTAACCATTTCCAATTACATTGAAAATTCACAAGACAACCATCCATGATTTTTTGTGTATCTCTGGTGTGTGTGTGTGTCTTAGTGAACTGGGAGTGCACTTGCATTTACCACAAATTTCCATACCGATGGTAATAATGACTTTCTACCACCACATTGACACTTTCAAATTTGTGTTTGTCTGTGTCTTTTCATTCGGTTTTTCATGTTTTATATTATCTTTGTTGTCTTCCTTGCACATTCCACAGCTTACGTTTGACACCTCAAACACATGATTTGTAATTGTCTTTGCTTACCTGCGCACTGATTTGCCGGTTTTTACAATGATTAACTGGTAAATTTTTATGTGTGTTTTATTTCCGCTGAGTACGCTGCTGACAATTTAAATGCGCATTCTAATTCGCTCTGCTCTCTGTTGCTTTTTCTTTAGTTTTATCATAAAATTTTCAAGCCATTAATAGCTCTTTATTTTAATTTTCAGACAGACAACTCTGCTAGTTAATTGCTGAATGCAAAAAATAATGTCAAATCTGAAGACAGAATGTCTTCTGGAGCTTTTTTTTTTTTTTTGAGAAAAATTAATAAAAATACTTGCTAACTTAACAGCTCTTCTAGAAGGAAATCCTTAATGAAAAAGTTTATTTTATTTCGTTTTGCTATTTAATTTAATTTAGTTTAATTTAATTTAATATTTTTATTTAATTTAATTTTATTTAATTTAATTTATTTTATTTTACTTATATTTTTATTTTATTTTATTTAAATTATTTTATTCTAATTTTATTTAATTTTATTGTATTTTTTTCATCATTTAACTTTATAAATTGTATTTACTTATATATTTAATCTGATAATATTTAATTCTTTTTAAGGGGGTATTCTGGTCTAGACGCTTGAATTTAAGATAATTTTTTAAGTGTCGCAAAAAAGGCAATCAACAATTTTAGTATACAGCTTTTGATAAGATATTTGTTCCTATTCCAAGAATATAGAAAACAAAAATTTTTAAAAAACTCTATATTCAAAAAGTTAGTAGCTGGTGAAGTAAGGGTGCGAAAAAGATTGGTGCGCCAACATAAACACGATTCCAACCCTCTAGCAGTATGAAAAAAAAGGATGTCGCTGTCGTATGAACTAAAAAATATTAAAACAAAAATTTTTTTCACAAAATGGCAGCTGTTTGGAAAAAATAATTTTTAACACTTTTTTTGAGTTTCCTGAATTTTTTAGAAAGAGTAAGCACTAAACTTTGGGGATGAGCGTAGTTAAAAAAAAAATTTAGTAATTCGGTTCAGTATAACTTGAGGAATCGTGGTTATCACTTTAAAAAAAGGCCAGTTTCGAGAAAAACGCATTTAAAGTTTCGCGTGAAGGCCGAACCGGTTTAGATGCCGCGTCAGCGAAACTGCTAATTTAAATAATTTTAATGTCCGGAAATCCTTGTAGGGACATATTCTTAAAGGGTTATCCTATGAAAATATGTAAAAAAAAATTTTCTTTCATTCCTCGACCAGAATTAATTAAATTATTTTATTTTCTATTTTATTTTAATTTTGCAGATTTAATTTTTATTTTATTTTATATCAATTTATTTTATTCAATTTTATTCTCATCTATTTTAATTAAGTTTATAATTTTGTTACTTTCATGTTTTATATCATTTTAGTTTATTTTATTTTTTTGTATTTTATTTTATTTATCGTTATTTAATCTTTCTCATTTATTTCATTTTAATTAGTTTTTTTTATATTATTTATTTTATTTTATATCTTTATTTTTATTTGTGTATTTATTTTAATTTTATAAAATTCATTTGATTTAATTTTACTTTATTCCATTTCACTTTATATTAAAAATACGTTATTAATTTTCTCTCTGATTTTAATTAATTTTCTTTGTTTTCATTTTATTTGAGTTTTTAATTTTGTTATTTTAATCAAGGTATTTAATTTAATTCTTTTTTCAACTTTTTTAAATTTATATCTATTTTACTTTATTTTATTTACTTTATTTTATTTATTCAAGTTGTTTATCCTAAATTTTTATTAAAATACATATATTTTGTTTATTTCATTTTATCTTAATTTATTTAATTTTTTATTTTTTAAATTTAATTTAATTTTTTTTTAATTTTTCCATTTTTTTTGAGTTTACGTTATTTACAGATTTTTTGATTAAAATTTACTTTATTTTATTTTGTTTTATTTTGTATTAAAATAAAGTTTTTAATTAATAATTTTTTTTTATATTTAAATTTTTTTATTTACTTTATTCCATTTAAATTTATTTTAATTAGTATTTTTTTATTTTATATTATTTTTTTTATTTGTATTATTTTATTTAAATTTATTTATTTTTTGTATTTGTTTTATTTTATTTTATTTAATATTCTATTTATTGGATTTAATTTTTTTATTATATTTTATTTAGCTTTATATTAATTTGTTTTAAATATTACTTTAGTCAGGTTATTTAATTTCATTTTTTATTTAAGTTAATATTTTTTTTGATTTTTATTTTATGTTTTATTGTTTTATTTTTATTTTTTTAATTATTAAACTAAATTTAAATTAAATTTGTTTAAATTTTTATTATATTTGATTTTACTTTATTTATTGATTTTATTTGCTTTTAATTTATTATTTTTAAATTTATTATTTTTTATTAAATTTTACTTTTTAATCTATTTTCTTACGCCTTTATTTTAATAACGATTTTATTTTTATTTAATATATTTGATTTTTTTATGTTATTTATTTTATTTAAAAAAAATTTTTTTTTTAATTTTTATTTAATTTAATTTAATATTATTTTAATTTTTATTATTTGGTTTTATTTTTTTTTTTACTTTAATTTTTTTTATATATTTTTGTATTTATTTGGTTTTACTTATTTTATTTAAATTGGTTTTATTTTAATTAAATTTTTTTGAGTAATTTTTTTGTTGTCTTATTTTATGTTTTGTTTTTAATATTTTTTATTTATTTTTACTTTTATTAATAAAATTTTTTTTTTAGTTATTGTTTTGATTTTTTTCTTATTTTATTTATTTTTTTTCTCGTTTTATTTGATTTCATTTTATTTTATTTTATATTATTTGATTTTAGTATATATAATTTTATGTTTTTAATTTATAGTTTTTTTTGGACCTTGGCTTATAAGATGGATGTATATTTAGCAACACTTCATTTTCCTCTAAATATTAACGCTGGAAAGTAGTAAAACACATCAGCAATTAAGTCATATAGTTAACAATTTTAAAGAAAAAGCTGCTGATATCAGCTTAAACACACGCACTCACTCCAACTGCTGACTCAAGCAAATGCTAGGGCACCATCTGTGCAAAAAAGAAAAAAACTTTTAAAAATACTTCTATTTAACTTTAATTCACTTAAGCAAATGCATACCTTTAGAAATGTATACATATGTACAAGTATGTAAATATTTGTGTCTATTTATATATGGTATCTATATTTGTATATACCTAAGCATAATAAACTTGATTTTGTACTTATTATTCTTCATACTTTCCAAGCTCATGTTTGAGCAAGAATTTTATTTTCTAGAACAAATATTTTTTGTTGTTGTTTCATTGACTTGTTCACTATGTAGAAAAATGAGCTTAGTTTTTGTACGCAAACTTAGTATGTGTTATTTATACATATGTATGTATGCACATTGATGTGTGTCTAGTACAGGTGATATGCATATTTAGCAATTTGGTCACGTTCATAGCGCTGCGCTGGGCTTTGTTTGTTGTGCGTGTTTCACAAAGCACTGTGGCGTATAATCATTTTGTCACATGACAAAAAATCCAAACAAAAATTTGCAAAAAAGTCATTGAAATATTGAAATAAAATTAAAACCTATGAAGTGATGCCCCATTTGTACATGAGTTTTTGCATACCAAAAAATAGAAAAACAATTTTCATATTGTTCGATCATAAACAAGAATTTATTTAACAATTTTAAGCACGAAAAACTGTTAAATGTGCTTTGCTTTTATTATTATAATTTTTTTAAATTTGTCTTTAATATCGACATTAACTTTTTTCGTGCACATGTTTTTGGAAGCTGCTGTGTTCGGCATTTTGGGCATTTCATTACTGCAAATATATGCAATTAAACTTGTTAATTTTATTGCTTGTTAAGTTTTTAATACACAAACGTGCCTTGTTACTATTGTAACAGTGTTTTTGTTTGCAAAAAAAAAAAAAAAAAAACAACAGCAATGAGTGAAATTATATTTATTTAATTTTTCCATATACATATATTTAAATTTTTTAACCGTTTTATACTTTTAATTCCTAATATTCGCACATGTAGATGTTGTCAGTTAAAAAAAATTGATTTTTATGAAAAGTTACACATCCGGTGAATGTCAACACGCAGCCAATTGTTATATGATATAATAGGATTATAAATCGATATTAAAATACTAATAAAAATGTAAATTTTTTTTCTCGAAAAGTTGAAACAAGTAGCAAATTGGTTATAACTTGTAGTTAATAACGCAGTAATAAAGTAAATGTAAATGTAAATATTTTCATTTGTTTAATAAAAAAAATTTTAGTCAGAAAACAGAAAATTTATTTTATTTATCAATATTTCAAGGCCTTGATTTGGCATTGCTGCACACAATTAAACAAATATTTAAAATAATAAAATGACATAATTTTGGTTACAACACAGATAACGGTACACATTTATGTCATGTATATTTATTAGAAAAACTATTACATTTTGGATACATATATTTATTGGCATTAGAATAGTCGGTTACTAAGCTAAATGATTAAAATTAAATAAGCAACTTACGTCATTTGCATAAAGGGCTCAAAACATTTTTAATTATATTTATTCGGTTGAAAATATCTACGATTTAATCCTTTTTATTAGCATTTTATTCATATATTCTTAAAATCATTTTTAGGCTAAATTAAAAATATCACTTTTTTGTATGAATTTCTTTTTTGAAATGTAATGTTGCAACCAATTCATGCAAATGAGTAAAATCATTTTCTATGTAGTTTCAATCCTTTGACAGTATTTTCCATAATTTCTTTATGGCAATTTAATCCATTTCAAATTTACCTAAATAAATATAATTTATATATGGGAAGAAAAGGAGAAAAAATACTTTAAATATCAGAGAAGGAAATCCAGTTAATATCAAAATTACGCAGCAATTTGCGGCCATTAATAATTTTGAATTCTTTTTGTTATGCTCTTCTCTGCTCATTTATCACATGTCAATGTCATAATTGCAAAAAAAAAAAAAAGAAAAGTAAAATGGAAATTTCGTCAAGCAAATAATGATTGTATTTTGTCATGAACAAGAAAATGAGGTGGAGAGGCAAAGAGATATGATTCGAAATTAACAAGGTAAATGGTAACAGCCTATGCAGGTAGAGAGATAATATAAAACATAAATAAATTAAAATAAAATTAAATAAAATAAAATTAAATAATATAAAATAAAATAAAATAAAATAAAATAAAATATAAAACAATAATAAAAAACTTTAATAAAGTAAAATAACATAAAGAAATTAATATTAAATAAAAGGACATAAAATACAAAATAATTTCAATGAAGTAAAATAAAATTAAATAAATTTAAATGAAAAAAAAAAAAAATAAAAATAAAATAAAATAAAGTAAAGTAAAAAATGAAATAAAAACTAACATAAAAAGAGACAAATAGAAAATAGAAAATAAATATAAAAAAGTAATAAATAAAAATTAAATAATTAAAGAAGTGTATAATATATTATTTAAAGTAGGATAAAAAATAAAAAATAAGAAATTAATAAAAAAATTAAGAAAAATGCAATAAAATAAATTCAAATAAAGAAAATAGAAAAATTATATAAAAGTATTTAAAGTAAGCAAAAATTAAATAAAATAAGACACTATAAGAAAATTAAATTAAAAGAAAATAAGAAAATATATAAAATTAATTAAAATAAATTCATAAATAATAATAAAAAATTCTCCTCAGTGGAACGGCGTTCCGTACTTCTTAAGACCTTAAGACCTACGTGTCATTAACTGTGTCTAGGAACCGTTTTTTTAACCGTAGTAGGTTTTCTATGTAGTTTTTTTCAAATTATTGCAGTTTTCCTCGATTTGGAGCATGTCAGTTAAAATGTTGTCAGCATTAAGGGAGCCGACCAAAGTCTGCAGCCTATTTCGTTCTGCTTGCCAGCGTATGCGTTTAAAAAACGTTTGTTCAGCATCATTCTCGATCTCATCATTGTATATACAAGCCAGCGCTTCGGTTTTGCCCACTTCATGCAGATACTTCGTTTAATATCCGTGTCAGGATAATAACTGTGTAGTATAATAATTCACTTCACCATGTTTCTCGCTGGACCACTCTTTTATATTTTGTGGATTAGCGTTGCCGTCCATCTACCATGATGCCTCTGCTCCCAACGAGTTTGCCATTGTGTCAACTTGTCGTTCTTTACATCCTCTTTTGTGGTGGTGGCAATTGTCTCTTGTCTCTTAAACATCCACATTTTCCTCTTTTCTTTTAATTGAAATTAGTCGATGGGGGTGCTTCCGCTTATTATCAATACAGCTTCGCCTGAAACTGTACGTTATGCCGAAACGACGCTCAGAGCAGCTGTGCGATAAACTTTTTTCAGGACCTACGTTAGTTATTCTTCCTCAGTAAGGCTGCCAATAACTCTGCTCCTTAGAGCAGGACATTAAGTGTTGTTGACATCAAAAGCCTCCGTTTTTCCTATGCGGGCCATCAGTCTGCTTAGTTAAAATATTATTTTAGACGCCTTCTCTGCAACATGTTGGATTTGCGACCTGGAAGTAAGCCTAGAGTCCAGTCTTACACCCAAGTAATTGACAACCTTTTGTGTACTTAGAGTCTCCGTGGAAGGTACTCATGTCCATTTCAATGGGAATATGCTTCCTTTTTATTAATACTAGCAAGTTTAAAATCTCTCGCGTCAAGCCACATTTCTTCTCTTATCATCTATTGGTTTAATTTTCTGCGCGCAGTGATTATCGCGACGATGTTGTCTGCGTAGGTATGTAGCTGCGATCATTTGGCGATTAATAAACCGTCGTAACTGACGTTCCACAGGTGTGGGGTGAGAACCGATCCCCGCGCTATTCCCGAAGTGCCCTTAAAGTGGCGTGGTCATTCATATCTTTTTTCATTGGCTGGGATATTTCGGTGTTTTAAAGTTTTCTTCTAATTCTTCAATAATATTCTTCCAAAATAACTCGTCTGAGTTTGTGGCATCATCTATGATATACAATACAAAAAAAAAAAAAAAAAAAAAAAAAAATTAAACAGCATCTAAAGTAAAGTACAACTGTTATTAAGCACCTTTTTCTTTTATATACATTTGTATTTCTAGTATTTTTTACTATTGTATTTAGCTTTTTTTCATTATTCCTTTATTTGGTGTTTTTTACCTCATAGGCTTAGCAATACCTCAAAAATATCAGAACTAAAGTCATTAATTTTACTCATTTACATTTACTAATCATACAAAGGGTGATCCAAGTAGAGTTACTTTTTTCAATAGCCTTTTTTTTGAAAGATCACGCATGAGTCATGTCAAGTTGTCATGTTATTTTCGTTCGGTATTGTTTGGCATTTCATCATGGAAAGACTTGCGCCTGAACAACGTTTTTACAAATAATTCAATTTCGCTCCGCTCAACTTATGGTCACCATAATCGGCCTACTGAGTGTACTATTTGCAACACCATACATCACCCATCTTAAGATCCAGCATTCATTATTGGATAATATTCGACCGACTAGATCACGTCCATCACGCAGTGAAGAAAATATAGCGGCCGAAGCCGAGAGTGTACACGAAGACCGTGGAGAGTCGATTCGGCGCCGTTTGCAGCAGCACGAACTAACGTATGGACGTCGACTTGGCGCATTTTATGTCGAGACCTTAAATTGGAAGGGTAGAAAATACAGCTTAAACACGAACTGAAGCCGCTCGACCTTCCCAAGCGACATCGCTTCGTCCTGTGGGCTCTTGAAAACTTCCAAGAAGATCTGACGTTTTCGAGCCAAATATTGTTCAGCGATGAAGCTCAGTTCTGGCTCAATGGGTATGTAACCAACAAAAATTGCCACGTTTGTGACAAAGAGCATGAAGAAATTCAAGAGCTGCCATTTCATCCAGAAAAAAAAAACGGTTTGGTGTGGTTTGTGGGCCGGTGGAAACATCGGTCCATATTTCTTCAAAAATGATACCGGTGAGAATGTAACCGTCAAAGGCGACCGTTATCACGCTATAATAACCGACTATTTGATGCCTGATATTGAAGATCGATAATCTCCGCGACATTTGGTTTCAGCAAGACGCCAGCACTTCCCGCATATCACATCAATCAATGGATTTATTGAGAGAACACTTCGGTGAGCAGATATCACACCGTTAGACTTTTTCTTGTAGGGATATGCGAAGTCTAAAGTCTATGCGGACAATCCCGTTTCGATTCAGGTCTTGGAGCATAACACCACGGGTTACCAGTCGAAATGCTCGAACGAGTAATCGAAAATTAGACTCAACCGGTGGACCATCTGAGACTTAGCCGCGACCTACATTTGAAAGAGTTTAACTTCAAAAAATAAATGCCAAAGAATGTTCTTTCGAATGATAATAAACCTTCCCAATTAAATTTGAATTTTTTGCGTTTTTTTTGCTTTATAGAAATAGGGAACCTTTAAATGGATCACCCGTTAAATACATATTTGTTAGCATTCCTCATTATGTCCACAAAGTGCAAAAAATGTATATATGTATAAACAAGTTCAAAACTTTTACATCCGATTAAATGGATAGTTGGACTTTTTCGAAGCAAAAATTTTAAATACACTGAAAAATAGTTTGGCTGACATCTACTCAGTGCAAATGTATTGAATGTAATCTCTTTATATGTGTATTTCTGCTATAGCAAAATAAACAGATTTTGTTTTTGTCTTCTCTCCAGCAACCACAGCACACTAATGCCAATTAAAGTAATTTTTTTTCTATTTTAAATTTTTTTTGTTCCACTTTTTTTTGGACAATCGACAGATCGGCAACATTGTATGCACATAATAAGTATATATGTTGTTTGTAAGTCCTTTGTTAGCGATAAAATGTTATAATTGTTGCCAACAAAAACAATTTAAATAAAACTAAAAAATGAAAATATTTTATGCCAAATACATGGAGAGTGTTATGCAATAAATTTAATTTTTTATTTTGCAACTTTTACACAACTTTTTCCAGTGCGACAGCAAAAAAACAAGAAGGGAAAAATTAAAAGCCTTTACCGACATGCATACATACAAACTTTACAACTATTCGAATGAATGCAATGAAATGTTTATTATAAATACAATTTTCCATTGCAAATCTAACTTGCTTTCTCGCTTTTTGCGCTTTTTGCTCAACTTTTCAACTGGTTTTGTTGTCGCTGCTGTTACTGGTACAACTCTCTGATGCTATTATTAAAGGCGAGAGCGCAGAGTTGAATTAGCTAAGCAGCAGATGAAGAGGTCTTAGTAGGGTTTAGTGTTTGAAAATTGGTAAATCTCTTAAGCCGGAACTAAAGAATGTTCTTAAGCCTCATTAGATAACTGCGACTGGCATCGGCAAGTATTTTCAAACCACTGGAAGTGAAAAATAAGCAACGAGGGACGTGCAGTTTCACAGATCTCACATTGAGGCCAAGTCAACACTGAAAAGGTAGAAGATTTATCTTGCCAGGGAGCCAAGCGACTCGAGCAAACAACGATAAGACCTGTTTCCAGTTGAATAGTCTCACTGAAGTTACGCCGAAATATCAAGTACTGGCAAATCTGGTAAAACCAATCCTACAATGTTTAAGTAATCTGAAGTCTCATGGACATACAACTCTGTTCCGCGTCTCTAAATCTCCAAATGCTTCACAAAAAATTGAGTAGGAAGTGTTTCGTCTCTATTTTTTCAGGAACTGTATCAAAAATTAATTAGGGGAAGATGTTGTCCAATGACATCTGCTTGGTTAGTTGGTTTAAAGGGGACATTTGGACTCAACTGCTTATGGCTGCACTCCACTTAGGCCGCAAGTAGACTCTTTACGCTTCTCGAATTAACCCAACTGCGTGTGTATAGATACCACATACATAAAAATTCGTTCCTTCGGTGAATTCATCCATACTGGCAAGACCTCCAGTCTTTTGAAGCCAAGTGAAAGATATATCAAATTAATCAGTTGAAGACCGAAAATTCGCAGAGGTAGTATACTAGGGTTTCGTCCTCTGCACTCAGCTGATTCTGATTCTGAGGTGGAGATATCCCGCCAGTACACATACCAATACACTAAGTTCCCTTTTACTTAGTGCTAGTAACAGTTTGGTCGGTCTTAAGTCCACTCTGTTCCAGGATGTTTCAGGACCATAGATGCTGTTTTATAGATTTGAAGCCACTGAAAGGTCTGAAACAGTCAACAGTGGTAGTCCAACAGGAGTCGGATCGTTTACATCTTCATTAGTTGCAATATCTGTGGGGCTCGGCACCCACCAGAAACTTGTCTGGGTGAAAATAAACCGGCTGTAGGATGGAGATGAATAACTCTATACCCACAGTTATGGTAAAACTACGCACTCCGATGAGAAAAATAAGTATGAAAAAACGAGGACTATGGAGGCATTCAAGTGCAGGCAACGACGTATCGTCCCTCTATGAGTTAGGGGTTCAAGAATTTAGTAGTTCTCACGACAGTCGGGTCTTTATACCAGAACGACCCGGGTTTTTATTCGACCAATGAATGTCACACCCGCAATATTCCCTATAGTCCAATTTGGGGAAATTTTCTGCGATTTCAACAACAACAACAAAAACGACCACAGCGTATCCACTCTTCAGAATACTCCAGCAGTAGCGAAGATCCCGCATGGACTACTTGTGGGATGTTTTTGTTTTTAAACAAAGGTGGTAATATCTACATTCCTCATTATCCATCACAATCCTCTAACTCGAGAGTTGAATTTCTCAGACCAGGACCAATTGAGTAGATTTCAAAATCATTGCCTCAGGCTTTAAATGAGCTTTGTGTAATGTGACTAGAAAAATATGGCTTACCATTGAATATTTCCGAACATAAATTATGTTATACCATAACAAATTTCGACCATAAATTATGGCTTACCAGAAAACATTTCCAAGCATAAATTATGGCTTACCAAAAAAAGTACTTCACATAAAAACTGAAAAGGTAGAAGCAAAGTTCCTCATTATCCATCACAAACCTCTAACTCGAGAGTTGAATTTCTCAGACCAGGACCTATTAGTAGATTTCAAAATCAGGCTTGCTCAGGCTTTAAACTAGCTTTCGTTGTAGATTTTTTTCTATTTAACCTAGTTTTTAGGCTGTCGAACGCTCTAAAGAGGTTCAACGATCTTCTTTCCAAATACTCCAAGTTTTTCAAAACAGCTCTGGGCCTATCGTAGATAAAATTGCAATAAATCCGCTACTGTCCACAAAAGAAAAGGGCGTCCAAAAAGCATTTGCAACAATTTGTGCAAAATATTCAAATAACTATAACGCAAATACATACACACACATATATACATACACTTCTTAGTACAAAACATGCATACAGATGAAAGCGGAAATTTACTTTTGGCAGTTCGACTCTCGAGCTTTTGTGTTGTTTGCCAACAAATTTGTAGTTAAAAATATTTTTTCCATCTCATTTGAGGGAGTGAAAGTAGCTGCAATACTACTTATTAATGTGAGTAGAAAAATAGAAAAATATAGTAAAAATAACAAAAAATGCAACAAATGAAATCGCAACGCCAGCAGATGGTTACTAACAGCGTTACTGCTACACTGATACGCTTACATATATTTGTACATATATACCTTTTTTATTTTTATTGCAATTTTTCTTGCACATTTATTTTATTTCATACATTTTTCGCCACTATTATTACGATAACCATATTTTTTGTTATTGGCCTCGCCATATTTTGAGGTCATCACACGCCCTCTGCCGCCTATAGATACTAGTATGCAACTTGCTAACTGCCGCTTACCGCCGTTGTTTAGGCTTGCATCTCGTAGCTCGCGCAGCTCGCATTGTGATCCATGCGCTCGGTCGTCGTTGTGGCCGATGAATTTACTGACCATCGCTTTGCTGTCATTGCCAATTTTGCCAAGCTGCCATTGTATGTTAGCCACTCGAAATGCTTGTGCAGCATTTTGTGCAACTTTTTTCTTGGGTTGTTGTTTTTATTTGTGTTTATGTTGTTGTTGTTGCTGTTTTTGCTTCACTATTACGTGATTATCTCGACAATGAATAGGTTTGGTAGCCAAACTGCTTCTGCTGTGCATAACAAATTATTATACTTATGTATTGCGCCTATGTATGTATGTATGTATTTATGTATTTATTTATTTATTTTGAAAAAGCGCAATTTTGCAAATTATAGTTTTTCAATAGACATAAATAACTAAATATGTGGTTAAATGCTTCTTAGTCCGGAGCTTACGGAAATATAATAAATACATATTAGTTAACTTAATTTTGCCAATGCAAACATTTAATTTGAAATTATAGTATAGTGCATTGTTGTTGAGAGTGGATTGAATGGATGTGAAAAAAGATTTTGATAAAGTAAACTCTACAAAAAGTTACTGAACATACAAAATGACTGATATCAGAAGTAAATCTACCAAAAAATATCTAAAAGCATTTCTAGGCTTGTAATGTGACTTGGTAAAATATATGTCTTACCACAAAATATGGCTTCACATTAAATATTTCCAAACATAAATTATGGCTTATCAAAAAGTACTTAACACAATAAATCTATAGAGAAAATTGCTGAATATTAAATATGGCTTAATATAAGAAATAAATCTACCAAAAAAATATCTAAAAAACATTTCCAAGCTCGTGATGTGAGTTGACAAAATATATATATATTACCATAAATTATCTGCAAACATAAATTATGGCTTACCATAAAATATTTCCGAACATAAATTATGGATTAACATAAAATATTTTCAAACATAAATTATGGCCACCAGAAAAAAAATTCTTAACATGAAATATGCTATATTAAAAGGTACTGCTTTACAAATAATAGCCTAATATAAGCTAAGCAGTGGCTCAAGCAATAAAAAAGTGCTTAACCTGAAAATGATGGTGAAATTGAAATACTGCCAAAAACAGAAAAACGGTTGCCATAAAATAATGTCAAGCATTAGTTGCGACCCACCACAACTACTGAACATAAATGGAAATTAAATAATAATTATTGCTAAACATAAAATATGGCTTACCATAGAATATATTTCAGCAAAAACTATTGTTGAGCTAAAAAGTTTTAAACCTCCAATGATGCTTACTTAAAATAAATGAAAATTAAATAATAATTATTGCTAAACATAAAATATGGCTTGCCATAAATTTTTTCTAAACTTTATATTAATTTATTATTAGATTATGCTTAGCATAAAACATTTTTTATAAGGAGAGTGAATGAAAAATTATAGCAATTATCTGCATTAATCGTTTCTTTCAGTCATATTAAATACCTTTTTTTAATTTTTCTTTGAAATAACTTTCAATATTAAGTAAATTTTTAATTTTTTAAATTTTATTCAATTATTTTTATTTTTTAATTAAATCCTTATTATTCCTATCTATCGTGATATGCTTTAATTTAGCTCTAATACTTAAAAAAATTACTACTTTGCATTAAAAAATTTTTAATAAATATTTAATCTTTCTTTTCAGGTAAATATTACATATTTTAATGGAAAATTTGAAATTAATTGAAAAAAACAACAAAGGTAATTTAATATGTACAATGTAGTTCCAATATTTTCAAAATATTATATATTTTTTATAATCCTAATGTTAAAATCTTCCCTTTATATAATTTTTTTTCAGCCCTCTCTGTCTCTCTCTCTCTCACCCTATTAAGTTAAAAAAACTTCTTAAAGAATTTTTCGTTTGATTTGGAATGTTAAATCTATAAAATTATGCTAGGCTTTATGTCTGCATATTGAATGCTCACAATAAATTTAATATTCAAAATTGGCATTTTCAAGTCACTTAACAGGTAAACAAACTCAAACTCAAATATTTATGCTACGTTCATTAGCATGCCAATTAAGAACCTGTTCTACACTTGTTTTATATATAGCCAAGAATTCGAATTGTTTACAACCTTGCGGCTCAGAGTAGTAAATTTTGTAAAGTTAGTGCGGTAGGTTGTGTGAAAAAGAAGTTAAAATACTAATAAATGCTCTAAATGAGCGGCAGTGAGTTCAGCGCGGCAAAGAGTGGAGAAAAGAAACAAATTTCAAATAATTATTATTTTCCTTAGCAATGACGCGTTTTTCAGCTGATTTACTTTATTACTCCGAGTTAAAAAATAAATAATAATAATAATCACAATATTACTAACGTTGCCATATGAATTAAATTAAATGATTTAACCTTATGAAAAAATGAATAAAGTAATTTATTAAGTATTAATAAATTTAAAAAATGCCACAATTAATCATTATAAAAATTCCAAAATGACACTTAATACAAAGTATAAACAATTTGACGATTAATAACTTCCGAGAAACGCAAGTAAACAAAAAACAATCAAATAAAATTAATATTAATCTTCTTGAAATGCACATACAAATATATAATTACAATAATCGCGCTGGCAAAATCAGTTTTATTTGAATTTTAGATTTTTTTCTAATTTTTTTTCATACAACTTTTTTATAATTTATCTTCCCCATACACTCCGGTGACTGCACGTTTAATTAGAAGTCGATAATAATTGCAAACAATAGAAGAGTATTAAGAATAATCAAAACATGAAATGAATTAAACAGGTGCATATATAAGTAACTGTATAATTGTGCATAAGTAAATATTTAAACAATTATTTTTTTTGTCTTTTATGCTGTACTACCGAGTAAAGGCTGACTGTTGCTAGGCATCGTGTTGCTGCTGCATCGTGACTTCAATTGAATTTATTTGTAAATTATTCTTCTCTGCATAATTATTTGATAGAAGCGTACTGTAGATGGATGCAGATATTTCTATTTACATACATATGTGTGTAGTTGAAATGGTAAAAGCAGAAGATTAGTGAATGCGGAACATTCAGAAGTAATAATTAATACCATCTTATATATATATATATATATATATATATATATGTAAATGCAAATACAAATCACATTCTTTGCATATAATAATAATATGTGTGTATATAGCTGTTAGCATATATATATATATATGTATATATATATATATATATGTTTATAGCTGAAATTATATATATTCATACATATATATCCATACACATATCTACATATACATATTCAGTGGCGGACAAAAGTCTACAAACACCCCCTGTTTTCGTTGAATTGAAAGTCCAAAAGGTTTAATGGAAAATTTAACGATACAGTTTATTTCAACTATTTTCTCTTATCATAAAAAACCAACAAAAATAATTTTTTAACCTAACATAGTAAAGCTATGACAAAAAAAGCGTAAATCCAACATTGACATAAGTCTACAAACAGTACACACATAACTTACCTTAGCGCAAAAACTTTGATTAGTATCAGCTAACGTGATCTTTTTAGTATTTAGTGATTCATTCACCGTTTGCATCAATAACAGTTTTGAAGCCGTCGTGGCATCGAAGCTACTAAATTTTAACAATTCTGAGGAAGTAATACTGTACCAAGCTTCAATAAGACGTTCTTTGAGTAATGTTGTACTGGAAATCTGTTTTTTCCTAATTTTTCACTCAAAAATCCCCCAGAAATGTTCAATAACATTCAAATCTAGGCTTTTGGGTGGTGTATGTAGTTGCCTTGAAGCATGATAAAGCAACCAATCCTTAACAATATGGACCGTAAGCTTTGGATCGTTATCCTATTCGAAGATCCAGCCTGCACCAAGCTCCCAACTGAAGGCTTCAGAATAGCTTCCAACAATGACTTATATTTCATATTACCCTCAATAAAAACAAGCTCTCCAACTCCAGATGCCGCAACCGCTCCCGAAACCATTACGTTGCCGCCACTATGCGCTATAGTGGTACTATATTTTTGGAGTTAAGTGCAGTGTTTTCTTTTCTCCAAATTTTTGCTCTTTTGAACTTCGATTTGTCTTTAAATAAATATTTTTTGCCGAAAATCCATTCCCTTGTCTAAATGTGCTTTAGCGAACTCCCAGCGAAGTTTACGATTTTTTTTTTTTAGAAATAAGGGACTTTTTACGTGGCATTCTACTGCGGAAGCTGTTATCGTTCAGAGCTCTTGGAATTGTTCTTAAATGGACACACTTTCTTGATAAATTTGCGATATTTTCGACTAATTTTGGAGCAGTAACCTTAGAATCATCATTCACTTCCTTCATAATAAAGCTGATGTCTCTTCAAGTTAGCTTCGTCGGACGGCCAACACGCGACTTTTTTTCGGTGGATCCATTTTTTTTTTTCAAAGTTTTTTACAATGGTCTGTACCTTTGGTGGACTTAAGATTAAAATTTTTTAAATTTCACCATACGAGTTCTTCTCTTCTTTGTGCTGAATAATCATGACCCTTACGTCAAGGGATATCTCTTTTCGAGGAGCCATTTTTGATGCTAATGTGCTTAAACTACAACTTAATTCAATACTAGAAAATTAGAAAACATAATTTAAAAAAAAATAGTAAATACAGGGTACCTAACCGCTATAACAACACAGCATATCGACATAACTGCTAGTAAACCCGTGGTGTATGTAGACTTTTGTCAAGGACATTTTTGCATTTTTTCACCATAATTATTTTATTTTATGTTAGAGAATGGATTTGTTTTAATACATGGGATTTGAAAAGGATTTAAAATAAAATTGTATACCAACATTTTTCAGCAAAGTGATAGTACTCATTACACAACGAATACAGGCGGTGTTTGTAAACTTTTGTCCGCCACTATAGTTACATACTTTCGATCATTCACTTCTAATCTCGCTATCTCGCTCTAGCGCTCAGACTTGGCGTTCAAACCGTATTTGGCTACTTTGAAATTTGCATAGACATTTGCTTCATTATACATATTAACAGTTATAAAATGCGTAATATAAGCCTCTACTTGGCAGCATAAACATAACTGCATTTGGTATATACACAGGTGTAAATGTGTGTGTTCATTTGAGAAATGTCAAAATTTGATTTATTACGAGTACAATGCAGTTGTTGCAGTTGCTGTTGCCCTTGCTTACATTGCCGTTAAGCTATATACACACATATATGCATAACAGTAGTGTGTTGTATTTTTTATTAGATTTATGTGTACGTGAAAATAAAATAGGATGTATAACTGTAACATAACTTCACTTAACATAACATAACATAACTTAGCATAACATAACTTAGCTTAGTATAACTTAACATAACTTAACATAACTTAACATAACTTAACATAACTTAACATAACCTAACATAACTTAACATAACTTAACATAACATAATATGATAAAACATAATATAAATTAAGGAAACACACATAGCATAACTTTACTTAACATAACATCAAATAGCATAACTTAACCAAACATAACATAAAATTACATAACGCAACTTAACATAATATAATCTGACATAACACAGAAGTGAAATAACGTATCACAACAAAATATTACTTAACATAACATAGCATAACACAACCTAACATAACATAACTTAACTTAACTTAACATAACTTAACACAATATGACGTAACATAATATGATAGAACATAATATAAAATGAGGAAACATACATAACACAATTTTACTTAACATAACATAAAATAAAATAAGGGAACTTAACATAATATAAAGTGACATAACATGAAAGTGAAAAAACCTATCAAAACAAATACTACTTAACATAACATAGCAAAACATAAAATAACGTAACATAACTTAACGCAAACTTAACGCAACATAAAATAATATGACATAAAATAACATAATAAAATAATAATTAACATGCTCAATTGAATGCGTCGATTTCATTGACAATTAGTATGATAGGTTTCTCTTATATGGATTTGTACATTTAAAAGTAGTAAAAATTAGAGAAATTTTTTATTCAAAATTATAAAAAAAATATTAAAATTTTTTTTTTGCATTTGAAATTTCTTGCGATTCAATTTCATTAAAAATTACCAATGCTTCTCTAATATCGATTTGAAAATTTTGAATATATTAAAAAATAAAGTAAAAATATTAAAATTTCCGATTATTTTTTCCAATTTTAAACATTTTTCGTCGTCAAAAACGCTAGCTCAATTTCCAGTTAATTGTGCTGGGTATAATAAAAGATTGAATTGAAGCCTAATTTCATGATAACACATTGTTGTTGTAGTTGTTGTTCATTGTAAGTTGCTTTGATGCTGTTGCTGCTGCATTCTCTTGCCTTGCCTTGCCTTACAAAAGTTTAACGTTGTCTCGACGGAGCGACGCATCACAGTACCAATTTCGTCGGCCATTGCATGTGAATGAAAGATGTAAAATATTACAGACAAACTTCAGCAACAGCAACAGCTACAATTACAGGCGAATTACATTACACGCATACACGCATATTTACAAATAAAACAACAACTTTACTACTTGCTGACATGGCTTAAAAGTTGTTTTGATGATGAGGCTGATATTTGCTGCTGCTGCTTGCTTGCTTGTCTGCCTGCACATTCAATGATGAACGAGAGATTGATGGTGGCGCAGTAGAAGATGAAGAAGATGAAGAAGAAGTAGGAGAAGAGAAGCCAGTTGAAGTAACACAAAAGTTTCCAAACCAAGTCATTGCCATCAACTATGGCCATTTAGTTGCTATTTACTGTTAATAGTAGTAAACGTATGTCTAGTGCGATATAACATATATATAAATAAATGTATGTACATTTGGTATGTGCATATTTGAGAAAAATAGTAGTAAATGTGCGTGTAACAATGGTTGTTTGTTGCAAAAGATTTTATTTCAATATCTAAAACATGCTAAGAAAATTATTTTTTATTTATTTTTTTCTTATTATGTATTTTATTTTATTTTAATTTGATGTATTTTATTTAATTACACTTTTTCACATTATTTATTTTATATTTTTTATATTATTTTATTTTTTTTAAATTCATTTTTATTTTTATTTTTTAACTTTTTATGTTGTTTTCTTTGTTTTTTATTTTATTTTATTTGGTTTTATTTTAATTTTTATTGCTTTATTTATTTTCTATTTTATTTTTTTTTTAACTTTATTTTGCATTATTTATTTTTTAATTTTATTTTTATTTTTATTTTTTTTATTTTTTATTTTATTTTATTATTTTTAATTTTATTTTAAATTTTTTTTTAATTATTTTATATTATTTTGATTCATTTTACTTGACTTTACTTTTTTATTTTGTTTTACTTTTTTTATTTTTTTTATATTTTTTTTTTATTTTATTATATTAAAGTTATTTTTTTGAATTAATTTTTTTTGTATTTAATTTAATTTATTTTTTTCTTATCCTTTTTATTTTGTTTATTGTTATTTTTTTTTTTTGGGTTTTATTTTTTCTTATTGTTGTATTTTATTTAATGTAATTTATTTCGACCAAACACCGTCAGCATTTGCAACAGACAATTCCGGTTCTACCAATTATTCTATAAATTTGTACTCTTTGGTTATACGAAAATGCATTCGCCGGCGTGAGATGCATAATTGTTTGCCAAACAATTTGGTAGCCACTGTAGGCGCTTCCTCTTCGTCGCACCTCCCCATAGCAAATCACGTTTGCGTTCTAAGTTCTTCTTCTATTGTTTCTTATTCGCTTGCTCTTCGACACTCACTTGCATTTGCATTTGCTGTTGTTACTGTTGCTATTAATGTTGTTGTTGTTGTAGTTTTATTATTGCCTAACACTAAGATTAATTTAATTATTGCTGCTATTGTTGTCGTCATGCGGTACCATGCACCATATCAGCAATGCAAAAATTTATACAGATACACATATATATTCTTACTTATGTGTATGTAAATATGTACTTATATATGTAAATATGTGTATGTACATATATATGGTTCTGTACTCTTGCCAGCATGTCTACTTGTCTACATATAAACGGACGCGTATGAAATTGTTAATTATACTCGGTATGCATTTAATTGAAATGCTCTGACATTTTACGGCACAGAAAATGTGGTTTTCCCTTGGATAAGGCAGCATCAGCAGAACAGGCAGCAGAACAACAGCAACAATACAAACAAGCATACTAATAAATAACATCATCAGAAGTTATAGCAGACACACAGACACAGAGTTGCTTTTTAATACTCAACTCAGTGTTGTTGGCTTTATTGTTGCTGTGCTAATTGCAAACGCCAGCGCTCTTAACATAGTTCGGCATTGAAATGCTGTAGTGTTGATTGCGCAATTCAAGCGGTATTTTCCAAACTAACTTTTCAGATTTTTTTTTTTTTGTGGAAAGATTTTTATTTATTTTTGAGTGGGTCTTTTGTTATGTTAATTTTTTTTAATTTTTTTTACCGTTTGCTGTCTGGTTGAAACAAATTAACTTGAAAAGTTCAACTTAACCTTAAAAATGCCTACTTTAAATTAATATTAAACACTAAAGTAGTTTAAAAAAGATTTTGTGCCAAAAATTTATTTATAAAAAAAGAAAAGTCAGAATAAATATTATTTATACATAAAGAAGATTACTCACAAAATTTTCCCAAATTTGTGCATCTCAAAAACCTATTACAAAAAAAAAAAAAAAAAAAAAGAATTAAAAATATTCCTTTTTTTTAGAAAATTAAAGTTGGAAGACGTGATGCATTACAGCGGTGCTAATAATTTATAAACACAAAAGGAAATTCGTTAGACATAAACTTCTAATTGCAAAAAAAATTACTAGTTCATTATGGACAAGAACTTAATTAGTTGAAAACTTGTCATTTATATTTTGAATTAATTAAAGTTTTAGGTGCAATACAGGCAAAAATTTGCTGATTTGATTAAATCTCGAATTTTCTTAAGATCTATTTCGAGGTTCCCTACTTTTTTTTAAAGAGAAAACACAGAAAATTCAAATTTAATGGGGAGCGTTTATCATCATTCAAAAGAACATTCTTTGGCATTTATTTTTTGAAGATTATCTCTTTCGGTGTTGGCCGTGGCTACGCCTCAGATGGTCCATCCGTTGAGTCCAATTTTCGACGACTCGTTCGAGCATTTCGACTGGTAACTGGCGAATGACATGTGTGATGTTTTGCTCCAAGTCCTGAATCGAAGCGCGATTGTCCGCACAGACTCCAGACTTTACATATCCCCGTAGGAAAATATCTAACGGTGTGATATAACACGATCTTGGTGGCCGACCCAAAATATGAAATTATCTGCTCACCAAAATGTTCTCTCAATAAATCCATTGATTGACGCGAAGTGTGGGAAGCAGCGCCGTCTTGTTGAAACCTAATGTCGCGGAGATCACGAGCTTCAATTCCGGCATCAAATAGTCGGTTACCATGCCGCGATAATGGTCGCCATTGACGGTTACGTTCTCACCGGCATCATTTTTGAAGAAATATGGACCGATAGTTCCACCGGCCCACAAACCACACCAAATCGTTTTTTTTTTAGATGAAATGGCAGCTCTTCAATCTCTTCAGGTTGCTCTTTGTCCCAAATACGGCAGTTTTGCGTGTTTACATACCTATTGAGCCATAAATGGGTCTCATCACTGAACAAAATTTGGCTAGAAAAGTCGGATATTCTTGGAACTTTTCAAGAGCCTATAGAGCGAAGCGATGTCGCTTGGGAAGGTTGAGCGGATTCTGTTCTTGCACAAGCTATATTTTGTTCGCTTTCAATTTAAGATCTCGACGTAAAATGCGCCAATTCGTTCCATACGTCATTCCAAGTTGCTGCGAACGGCGCCGAATCGACTCTCCACGGTCTTCGTGTACACTCTCAGCTTCGGCCGCTATAGTTTCTTCACTGCGTGCTGGACGTGGTCTATTCGGTCGAATATTATCCAATAATGAATGCTGGGTCTCAAAATGGGTGATGGTGTTGCGAATAGTACGCTCAGTAGACGGATTATGTTGAACATAAGTTGAGCGAAGCGCGCGAAACACGTTCTTTAGAAAACGTGAATTTTCGTAATAAAGTTGAATGATTTATTAACTTTGTTCGAGCGTAAGTCTTTCTATGATAAAATGCCAAGCAATACTGAACAAAAATAACATGACAGCTTCACACTACTCACTCGAGATCTTTCAAAAAAAAAGGTTATTGAAAAATGTATCTCTACTTGGATCGCCCTTTATAAGCATTTTCAAATTAAAATCGATTCAAACACAAACTTTTTTCCTACAGGGTGTTGTTGGTTGATTTCAAAAACTATTCATACTTCTATATACATATGCTTGGTTTTCAAACTGACGGCCATGATTATGCAATTTTTTTTAAGACTCCTCTTTTTTTTATGAATTTGTTCTCAATTTTCTCATACATACAAACATACTAACAATAATTCCCTATAATTTATTTTATTTTCTTAAATATATTTGTACATTAATTTGCAATATTTAACTGCGTTATAAACTTGTTTTCTGTACATATATATTTCTCTTAGTTTTTTTTTTAAATATTTTTGCGCTTCATTTCACCAATCTCTGTGAATTTAGTTGCTTTTATTTAGCAAACGCGCATTTTGTTTATAAATTTTGTCGTATACTTTTTACATTTTATTTTCAATACTTCAAATGACATCATCAGGTATTTTGAAAATAAACAAACTACAAGCGTTATAAGCTATAAGTTAAGATAAAAATGTTTGCCGCTAATAAATAAATGTTATAAAATAACAAATAAATCTTTGAATATGGTCTTCGGAGCTATCTGTTGTCAGTTGATGTTCCTTGAAATGATGAATTTTTTATTGCATAATAAAAGTAAGAAAAAATCCGTAAGCAAACTTATGAATATATTGTCAAAAAGAACAACAAATCTATGGTCTTTACACTGAGTGATTTCAGGGGTTCTAGCTAAATTCCATTTTAAGTTTTCTTTAGTGAAACCTGTTTCGAATGCGTTTCATTACTCTCACACTCATATGTTGCTTTTGGTATACACAATCTCCTCTATATGCACAACTACATACTTTTTCCTTACAATTTATTATTTCCATTATGCGTACTTGAATTATGACTAATTCAATTATTTAATCGAGGTCATTTTAATTGCTTAGCTTGGATTTTTTTAGCTCACACTTCTACTTATTCATATTTCTTGTTTTAATTCTTATTTTATCATACGTATGTCCATATATACTTATTTATATGAATGTGAACACTGGAATGAATAGTTTTGCATAAGCAAAAATTTATTGACACCGCCGCTTTTTTACACCTGACCGTAAACGGGTTTTTATTGTTGAGTTCTTATGTCAACGCAACGGAAATATTAAAATATTGAGAAATTAAAAAGTAGATGGGAATAGAATTAAGAAAAAAAATTCATATAAATAAAAAAAATAAAAAAAATACAAAAAAAAAAAAAAAAAAGTTCAAACAAAGAAAACAAAAAAATAGACTTAAAACATAATATAAATAATATTATGAAACAATATTAAAAAAAAACAGAATTAAGTAAAAGAAAAAAAAAACGCAATAAAGCCAAAAAAAAAAAAAATTAAAAAATGAGATAAAAATTTATTAAAAAAATATAAATACAATAAATTACAAATTTTCTAAATAAAATCATCAAAACTAAAACTAAATAAAATAAAATTAAAAAATATTTAACATCATAAAATAGTGTAAAATAAAATAAATCAGTCTAAACAATTTATAAACTTAAATAAAATAAAGATATTAAAATATAATTAAAATTAAAACAAACAAATAGGAATAATATCATAATAGAAATTTCACTAAATTAAATTGGATTAAAAATTATTTATATAAAAAAATAAAATGTAATAAAGAAATAAACTTAAAAAAAAGCAATAATAATAAAAAGGAAATAATTTATGTTGAAATAAATATACAAAATAAAATAGAAAAGAAAAATGTAAAAAATAAATAAACTATACTAAACAAAATACAATAAAATTGAAAAAAAAATATAATAAAACATTATAAAAACAATTAACAGAATAAATTAAATATAGAGAAAATAAAATAAAATAATATAATATGAAATAAAAAAATGGAATAAAATAACATTAAAAAAAATTATATAAATAAAAGAAAAAAATTAAACTCAAAAATATTTAAAGGAATAGAATAGAAAAATAAAATAAAATAATATATTTAAAATTTTTACAGCAAAATCTAAAATAAAATGAATTGAAAAAATAAAATAATGTAATGTATAATAAAAAAGGAACAAAATAACATAAAAATAGAAACTTAACAGAATAAAAGAAAAAAATGAAAAAAGTCAAATAGTGAAAAATACAATAGAATACAATACAATACAATAAAAAAGTTTAGAAAACAAAATGTATTCAAATATTATGATAATAATTAAAGTAAACTAAACTAAACCAAATAATATAATATAGAATAAAATAAAATATCAGAAGACAAATTAAAACAACTTAAGCATAAAATGAAATTTAACTGTTAGGACTAGATAAATAGAAAAATAAAAAAAATAAAATTTTTTTTGTTAATAAAACAAAATAAATTAAAATAGATTAAAGGAAGAGAATATTAATTAAAATACTATTATAATAACTTTAATAAATTAATTAAAATTTTTAATATAAAATCAAACAAAACAACATAAACAGAGAATTAATTTTAACTATTTAAATAAGATAAAATGATACACAAAAGGAAAAAAAATAATATGAAATAAGATAAATAAACTTAAAAGGGAACAAAATAAAAAATAGAATTACATGAACAAAAAAAAAAAATATATAAAAAAAAATAAAAAAAATAAAAATAAAAGTAATACAAGAAAGAACGTCTGTCTTCGGCCATGCCGAAGTTTTTATACCTGTCATGAACATATCAAATTTATTGCAAATTGCAAAATTCGATTTCGCTGATTTATAGCGTCAGTACGAACTTGAATTTTCATGCTCTTAGATGCTTTTGGACGAGTTTTTGACCTACAACTTCATATTTGAGCAAAATGATATAATATTCCGATTTCGATGATTTTCACTATCACTATGCACTTCATAATATATATATGTGCATAATACCGAGTTTCACGAGACTACATTCGAATACATTTTCGAAATCAGTTGTTTTCATGTGATTATGTGAAATTGAAACAAAACAATGCAAACAATCGCATAATTCAAATAAATATAAAAAATTGTGTTTTTTAACGTTAAAAAAAATTGAGAGCCGCGGCGATATTTCATGAGAATTGAGAGACAAGTGTCATCCATTTCAGATGAGTTATGAGTTTTTAGGAGTTGAGCTTGTAATTGGTAATCTTTTATATAAGAAATTTAGTTATTTAGATTCAAAAAAACTTCAGGCTCAATAAAGAAGCATAAGCATAAAATTCAATCAAGTACTTTGTCATGGTTATCTCCACCTAATCGAGTAGAGTTCGTGGATATTATAACATAGGATTGAGTCACTCAACGGTGCCAATACCATTACACAATTTTCTCGAAATCATGGAGTCTTTTACTTGTGGATCAACTGTATTTCGGCAATTTTATTTCAAAACTTCATTAAGCTCATAAAACTAAAAAAAAAACATCGTTATAACTTTTCCAATTATCAAAATCGAGTTTTACTTAAATTCTAGTTAAAATAATATTATTTAAGTACACGAAAATATACAATCGAACTGTTCTCCGGCAACTAAATTACAACGTACAAAAACGTAACTACGATCGCAATGTGGAATACATAGAATTGGATAAAATCGAAAGTTTCGAAAATTGATCGATGAAAAATATAAATAAAGTAAATTAAAATAAAAATAAAAATATATATAGAAATAAAATCGTGAGAAATGTATGACTACTTCTCATTTAATAACATTTTTTTTAATAAATACAACTATTATATACAGGAAGAGCAAATTACCTGAAATTACTTTTTTTTGTTCTAACTAATGACCGGAATAGAGCAAGAAGATTTTTATTTTATTTTCTTATTTTTTTAAATTTTATTTTTTTGTATAAAAGCGTAACATTAACGCAGATAATACTAACATAATAAATAATAAAAACACAAAGCTGACCAGAAAGAAAGTGACTGGGGTAGTTACTTTAAAGATGTTGTGTGCGTTCGAAATTATGGCATTTTGACACGAATATTAAAAAAGGAAAAGAAAAATTTATATACAAAGCTTTATATAGAACTTTTTCAAACATTAAAGGTGTGTACATACATATATGCTAAGGACTTGCTATAAATTACTTACATAAGCTTGTATAGTACACTCAACGGTTCAATAGCTCGTTAGTGATCATAATAAGCGAACAAAAGAACGCCATACTACTAAATGCAGCATGTGCCATGAGCAATTTGTAAAACACAATGCACGAAAGCAAATAAACGACATAAAAACTGAATAGAATGAAATGTAAAATGAACATAAAAAGAAAAAAAAAATCAAACGAAAAATAAATAAAGAATAAAGAAAAACTAGTTAGTTGCTTAAGTACTTCCGCTTGTTTAGGAAACTTTTGTCTGTTCATTTTCGTAAAATAGGAAAATTATTGTGTTGAGTAACAACAAAATGAAAAATATATATATATATATATATATATATATATATATATATATAAATAACAACTGCAAGAGTACAGCATCAAATTGCTGCTATAACGATACAATGACAACGCAGGCTGAGCAGGCTGACCAAAAGCGCTTAAAATATAAAACAAGTTAAAAACAGAGAATCACAAGAAAACTTGAAGCAACAATATGTAGCGCTGAACTGCACTAAAACAGCACAATGAAGTAAGTTTTTGAGTTGAACTAGGCTGAAGTAACTAACATAAGCTAAGAGCAGAAGATGAAGTAGTACGGAGAGAAAAATAAAAACAAAAATAGGCTAAATTGAGTAGGTAAAAGGCGCGAAAAAATCAAAATAGATTACGGCATAAGAGACATAAACAACTACTAAAGCAGGAATCGAAAAGCAAATCAAGAAAAAGAAAGAAAAAAATGTTAAAAATGACAAGAAAACTAAAGAAAAAGAAAAAAAGACAAATAGTGAACCCAAAGAAAAAAGGAACAAAAAAAAGAGCAAAAAGTAACAACAAAACGAATTGCAATAATAACAAACCTAAGCACAATACAAATGGCTGTAAAATAAAAATGACAACGGACAAAAAAGATTTACGACGAACTTTAACGATTTACAACGGAAAATCAAAAGTTTTACAAAAATGGCAACACAAACAAAAATGCGCTAAGCTCTCTGTACATACAACCATATTTTGATATATACTGCGATATAAAGGGTGATACAAGTAGAGGTACTTTTTTCATTAACTTTATTTTTAACCGATCACGGTAGAGTCGTGTCAAGCTGTCATGTTATTTTTATTTACTATTCTTTGGCATTTCATCATGGAAAACTTACGTCTGAACAACGTTTACAAATCATTCAACTTTATTACGAAAATTCACGTTTTGTAAAGAATGTGTTTCGCGCGCTTCGCTCAACTTATTGTCAACATAATCGGCCTACTGAGCGTGCTATTCGCAACACCATACATCACCCATCTTGAGACCCAGCATTCATTATTGGATAATATTCGACCGAATTGATTACGTCCAGCACGCAGTGAAGAAAATATAACGGCCGTAGCTGAGAGTGTGCACGAAGACCGCGGAAAGTCGATTCGGCGGCATTCGCAGCAACTTGGACTGACGTTTGGAACGACTTGGTGGATTTTACGTCGAGATATCAAATTGAGAGCGTACAAAATACATCTTGTGCAAGAACTGAAGACGCTCGACCTTCCCAAGTGACACCACTTCGCTCTAGGGGCTCTTGAAATGTTCCAAGAAGAACCGACGTTTTCGAGCCAAATTTTGTACAGCGATGAGGCCTATTTCTGGCTCAATTGGTATATAAACAAGAAAAATTGCCGCTTTTGGACCCTGGGCAACCGGAATAGATTCAAGAGCTACCATTTCATCCAGAAAAAACAAAGCTTTGGTGTGGTTTGTGAGCCGGTGGAATCATTGGTCCATATTTCTTCAAAAATGATGCCGGTGAGAACGTAACCCTCAAAGGCGACCGTTATTGCGCCATGATAACCGATTATTTCATGCCTGAAATTGAAGTTCGTGATCTCCGTGACATTTAGTTTCACCGAGACTGACCCACTTCCCACACATCGCATCAATCAATGGATTTATTGATGAGCAGATAATTTCACGTTTTGGGCCGGTCAATTGGCCACCAAGGTCGTGTGATATTACACCGTTCGACTTTTTCCTGTGGGGATATGTAAAGTCTTAAGTCTATGCCAACAATTCCGCTTCGACTCAGACCTTGTAGCAAAACATCACGCATGTCATTCGTCAGTTACCAGTCGAAATGCGAGTCGAACGAGTCATCGAAAATTGGACTCAACGGAGGGACTATCTGAGACGTAGCTGCGGCCAAGATTTGAAAGAGATAGTCTTCAAGAAATAAATGCCAAAGAATGTTCTTTCGAATGATAATAAACATTCCCTATTCAATTTGAATTTTTTGTATTTTTTCTTTAAAATATTAGGGAACCGCGAAATGGATCACCCTTTATTTAGCTATTTTGTGTATGCACGCATACTAAGGTGGTTAATAATTCTGATTTTATTTTCATGAATCAAAAGCTCTAAGAATTAACTTTTAACATAAACATAAAAAAAATTTTTTTGTTTTAAATTAATATTAGAAAAAAAATTTATTACAGCGTTAATGTGGCTCCATTTTTTTCATTTTTGAATTAAGAGCTCTGTTTTAGTTGGTAAGTGCTAGATATGAATTATAACATTTGAGAAAGTTAATTATACATAGTTTTTTTGAAAAATCTTCAAAGTTCGAACTTTTCACAAACCAGTCTCCGACTAGTTTCAAAGTAATCACTTTGTCAAATAGCCAAGTTTTTATTTTATTTTAACAATTTAATATCTAACTGGTGTATTTTTGAACATATTATAACACTTTAAGCTTACTCATATGCACTCGTGAACATAAATTTCATTTTACCACAAAACTGACAGAGATGGTGGTGGAATGGCAGGCATGTCGACAAACCATAGTCGATTTTAAAGTGTAGTAAAGTCAAATCACACCAACAAGCAGTAAAATAGTTAAGCCTAGATGGTGAGACTTTGATTTTACTAAGCCAAGTGCTTAGTGTTGTTGGCGACAATGTTGCTACCTTTTTTTTACTATATTGCAACGGCTTGTTGGGCATCAACCAATATAATCCAAAAGCTGCTTAGTTGCGCTATATGCACTGAAAATATACACACCGATACACATACATACATATGTATACACATTTTATTTTTCTTATTACTAGTTTGCACTGCTTCTAAGCAACTTATTGACTGCATCGCCGCCACATTTACTGGTTGTTGTTGCACCATTTTCGCCGCCTGGAGAATCGCTGACACAGTGTAGAGGTGAACAATAGCTATAACTAGAGCATTATAGGAAAAATTAAACAACAACAACTACAATGCACTTAACAATTTTGAACCCAACAAATCTGGAGCGACAACAAAAGCACAAGCAAAAAAAGTAAACAAAAAATGAAGCAAAAATAACTAAAAATAAAAAGAATTATGGAAAAAAGCTGCAATGAAATTGCACACACCGCTTCGCTACGACATAATGGCAAAAAATGTGCAGCAACACGGAAAAAATGGCAATAAAAAGCATGCGCGCACATAAACATATAAACACAAATTGGTACCAGTTGAGCGCATAACAACAACATCAACAACGCTCAAAGGTTCGCACATTTTGTACTATATTTTGGTCCCTCACAACTGTCGAGCAAATAAAATTAGTGCAACAAATGAGCACAACGACACTGATAATGGTACATAAATGAAGTTGTGCGTCTGTGTGTGTGTTTGGAATAGTAACAAGGCAGTCAACAGTATTGTATAACATACGAGCAAAACAAACTATTTACTAATAATACTAGTAAAAAAATCTGAAAATAAAATACTAAAGCATAAATAAAAATCATATCCTTCGACAGCATGGTAAATATTTCCGGAAATCCTACACTGAACCTTTTCTGCCGCTAGCAGAATTAATAAAATTAAATAGAGTAAAATAAAATGAAATGAAATGAAAAATAAAATAAAATAAAGAAAATAAAATAAAATAAAATTGAATTTAAATAAAATAAAATTAAATAAAATTAAATGAAATAAATACAAGAAAGAAGGACTGTCTTCGGCCGTGTATAAGTCTCTATATCAAACATATCAAATTTATTTGCAAATTATTCAATTTCGATGACTTTCAGTGTGAATATTAACTTGAGATAATTTCTGTAGCACAGCAAGTTTCACGCTCCCCGATGCCTTTTTGACGGATTTTTGATCAAAAACCTCATATCTGAACAAATCGGTTGGTTATCAGTACCAACATGCAAATCATATTATGTATTTATAATACCAAATTTCATGCTTCTAGAAGCTTATTTACTCAGTTTTGAACAAAGACTCACATCTCAAGAAATCGGTTCTATGGGAGCTATATGATATATAAGTAGTTGCCCAATTCCGATGATTTTTATTACGAATATGCAATCTATTATTTGTGTTTCGTGTACCAAATTTCACAATCTTAGGTACTATTCTGACCATGACCCAAAATTTGAATTCTGAAAAATCGGTCGTATATATGATATAGTGGACCGATCTTCCCGGCTCCGATAAATGATCGTTTAAACGTATAATCGGTGCATCTTCCTACCAAAGTTTGGTTGAAATATCTAAAAAATTGAGGGACCAGATTGCGTTCAAGCAGACAGACGGACATGGCTAACTTTTGTTATTGTGGAAAAATGGATAAAACGGCGTTGATAAAATAGAAATTTTTGAAGAGAAAAAACAAAGTTGACAGCAAAAATATTGGCTTGATGACGAGTTTCCGGACACTACACCAGGAAAATCAACCAGTAAGGTAATGCCTGGTATGCTAAGTTTAGGCATGGTGAAATGAGCACTGAAGACGGCGGACGCAGCGGACTCCCAAAATTACCAAAGTAAGCATCAAAAATCTCCAAAACCTGATTTCGAAATTAAATGAAATAACAGGCATTCTAAAGACATCAACTGTATGTGTACATCATATCATTCACCAATATTTGGGTATGAGAAAGTTCTGCGCATTGTGGGTGTCACGCGAGCTCACTCTTGACCAAAAACAACAAACGAGTTGATGATTCGGAGCAGTGTTTGAAGATGTTCAATCGTAATAAACACGAGTTTTTGCGTCGATATATGACAATGGATGAAATATGGCTCCATTAATTTACTCTGAAGTCCAATCAACAGTTATCCGAGTGGACTGCACACGATGAACTCGCTCCAAAGCCTGAAAAACCGGAAGAGTCGACTGGCAAGGATATGACGTTTGTATTTTGAGCTAGGCATGGAGTAATTTTCATTGGCTACCTAGAAAACGGTAGGGCAATCAACATCGACTATAACAGATCATTATTGCACCATTTGTAGGACGAAATCGTCGAAAAGCGGACGCAATTGAAGATAAGGAAAGTGTTTTTTCACCAAGACAATGCACCATGTCACAAGGCAGTGAATTCGATAACAAAAATCCATGAATTGGGCTCCAAATTGCTACCGCATCCAGCATAGTCCCCATATCCGGTCCCCAGTGACTATTTTCTGAAAATAATGCTCGCTGTGAAGAAATTTTCGTCGAATGAAGAAGTGATAGTCGAAACTGAGGCCTATTTTAAAGTAAAGAACAAATCGTGCTAAAAAATGGTATCGAAAAGTTGGAGGGTCGCTATAATCAGGGTATCACCCTTGCAGGGAACTATGTTGAATAAGCAAAATTAATTTTGCCAAAAATATATGTTTTATTATGCTAAGCCGGGGACTTTTCACTGACCTGTTAACTCAACTCAGTTATTCTGATTCTGATACGATCGGTATAAATTTTCTCCATCTGAGACTTACATACTTCGGACCAAAGTTAATATACCATTTCATGTACATGAAAGGTATAAAATTAAAATTAATTTAAATTAAATTAATTAAATTTAATAAAATAAAATAAATTAAATTACTTTTAAATATAATAAAATAATTTATTGCAATACTAAAAAAATTAAAACAAAATAAAATTATACTAAACAAATCAAATTAAAATGAAAATAAATAAAATAAAATAGAATAAAGTGAAATGAATTGACATAAAAAAAAAAATATTTTGAAAAAACAATTTATTAAAATAAATAAAACGTATTTTAGTAAATAAAATTAAACCTAAAATAAAATAAAGCAAAATGAAATAAACTAAAAAATAATGAAAAAATAGACTTAAAAATGAAATAAAGTGATATGAAGAAAATATAATTGAAATTTAATAAAATATATAAAAATAAAAATAAACGAAACAAAGTTAAGGGGAGATGGTGGTTTAGGATCGTAAATTTCAAGCTTTTTCAGTATTTTTTTGAGGTGGTAATAATAAAGAACAAAATTTAAACTTTGTAAGTATATTTGACAAAGTATATTGAATACAAAAAGAGTTAGATAATCAAAAAATAATAATTTTAAATATTTTAAAATTGAACCTGAAGTTGATCTTCTCGAAAAATGAGATGGGCTGATTGGCGCAGGAAATTTTGGCCCTTATCTGAAACACAAACACTAAGAATATTAATAATTTGTAGAAAAGTATCATTATTCTGTTCTAAGATTATAAAATATTTTTTTTTTTTTGGAAAAAATAGTGAATTTTTGAATGTTGACAACCGAAAAAGGCTTTTCTTTTGGCAGTTTTTTAGCTAAAAAAATTAGAAGTTATCAAGATAATAAAATTTTTATGCTACCGGACATAGCTAATAGTGTACTGATTAACATATTCATATTTCAGATCATTTTTTTTACCTGCGGCGTGCAAGAAAAAAACTGTTCTGAGAAAAACCAGTATAAAGTTCGAAGTGTATGAGGTCGAGCGGTCGGCCATTACCTGCTCAAAGACCTGTAGAACCGAAACTACTGTAGACAGCATTATAAAATTTTAACAGTATATTCTCAAAAGACTTTACTTTCGGAATATATAAAAAAGAAATAGATTTTTTGTAAATTCTAAACCACCAGCTCCCATAAAAATTATAACTTATTATTTGTTAAAAAAGGTAAAAAAAAATGAAATTAAATTAAATTAAATTAAAAAAAGAAAAAAATAAATTAAAAAAATATTAAAATAAGTATATAAAAATATTAAAAAATAAAGTGAAAGAAAATAAAATGGAATAAAACAGAATAAAATATTAAAAGAGAGAAATAAGAATACAACAAAAGAAAGTAAAATGTAAGAAAACAGAATAAAAAAAAGAAATAAAATAAAAAATAAAACAATAATTTTAAAAAAATATTAAGATAAGAAAATAAAAATAAAACAAAAGAAAGTAAAATAAAATAAATGAACTACAAAGAGGTAACAAAAGTAAACAAAATATTATAAAATAAAAACAATCTCAATGGCGATATCTAAACTGTGAACATAAATGAGTATAATGATTTTAAGTATTATTGTATCAAAATATAAAGAATTTTGCTAGTTTTTATAGTATAAAGTATCTATTTCATTAGTATTAAAATAGGGTAATTAGTATATATACAAATAATAAAAATATTTTTTTTTTATTTCAGCCTGCGATGACTGAATTCGGAGAAAGCTGCCAACTGGTGAGCAAATACTTATTTTATTTTATTTATTGTAAGCTATATTTATAAAGCTAGAAAAATTAAATAAAACTTTTGCTTATTACTCCATAATTAAAGAAAGTGGAAAAAAAGATAGATATTGTTTTAAAAGTTATAAAAAAAGAAAATTTCGCCATTTGTTAAGTTTTATTTTATTTTATGTTTACTTGATTATTTTGAAGATTTTTTTTTAATCAACAATAGCGTGTATCATACAAATCACCGAAAACTTCTTCTAAATCACCGACATAAATTTGCAATTTCTCTGCCAATACATTTTTCATGAAACTTCTTATAAAAAAAAATTAATTTTCTTGTGAACAAAATAAAAATTCAAACAGCAACTGCTTAAAAGCGCTAAAACTACTACATACATATGCATATGTATATCTAAATACGTATTTATATAATAAATTAATCGGTTTATACAAGTATGCCACATGACTTTCTTCAGCCCTCTCTTGCTCTTTCTTCTTCTTTAACGTTTTCTACTTTACCTTCTTCACCATGCGATTTGTTGCTAACAACAATTTATACGCTTCACTTCACTTGGCTTGGCCATATGTTGTATGTGGGGTACATAAATAGAAAAAATAGCAACAACAAAAATAACAAAAACCATTAAAAAGTAGCCAAAAGCCAGTTATTAGTGACTCTAGTGGCAAGTTAGCAGCAGCCAAAAGTCAACGAAAAGAAAAGAAATGGTGGAAAAGGCGAAGGAGAAATAAAAAAAAAACTGAAAATAAAATAAAAATCCAAAAGCAACAAAAGCAAAGCTAAGAAAATGCAAAGTAGTTATCAACACGAAGTCGGTTGCTGTCGGTACGGTGGCTAGCTAGCTAGCTAAAGACGAAAAAGATGTAAAATATGTAAAATGAGTGTAGGTATGCATGCATGTAGAAATTACGGTGTCGTCGTCAAACGCCGTTGTCGGTTGGCTTGAGGTCATTCACATTGCCGCCGACAACAACGACGTGGAGGCAGGCGACGACGACGACGACGACAACGCTACCGCGGGGCTTTTGGTGAGCTATACTGCATACATTTACCTATATGTTTATTTGTATGCATGTTTGTATTTCAATTCGTGTGTGTATGTGTGTGTGTTTGTGTACGTGTTTGGCTAGCGAGTTTGCCGGTTATTGTCGGTTTGCCAGCTATCCAACGAGTGTGCTAACTTAACTATGTTGTTACAGTATTGTTGTTGCTCTTACTTTTATTATTGTTGTTTTTGTTGTTGCTATTATCACCGGTTGTGGCTGCTGTTACCGCCACCACCAATTACAGTTTATTGCTATTGCTGCTAGTTTATATTCATATTTGATTGTGGTTTAATGTTGACTGACTTTCTCCTTTCCTTATCCGCGCCCTCTTTCTCTCTCTCTCTCCCTCTCTCTTTCTGCCACTCGATTACTTCTTTCCTGAATTTCCCAATCACTTTGCTTCTCCACTTTTGGCTTCCGTTTTTTCGTGTTTCTAGCGAAGGTAGTTTTGAATTTTTGTTGTTAGCTTGATTGCTTTACATAGATTACTAGTTGAAAAGAAGAAGACTAAGAGAGAGAATGAAGGATGGCCGTGGTGGAAAAAGAAAAGGCAGCAGCCACCGATAAAGCTCTACATTAAGTGTTAATCGGTAAAAAAAATACTAGTCAACATTCAATAGTTGTTGGTGGCAACAACAACAACAACAACAACAACAACAACAACAAAATATTTTTTCTCGTTGACCAATTCCTACTGCGACTGCTGTTGTGTCCGCTGCTAACGCCTTGTGGTATACTCACGCTGAAGCAAGTTTAGTGAGCGATATAAAAATAGACACACACACATACATCCACACACATACACAGTTAAAAACTTAGTATGCATACTTTGTTGCTTAACTGTTCAGAATATCAATTGTTGACCAAATTGTGACCGCTTAAATTCAAGCAACAACAAAAATTAGACTGTTAGAAGCTTTAAAAGCTTAAAAAATCTGCTAAAAAAATTATTTTTTAACTTACAAAATGAAAAAAAAAAAATTTGGTTCAGCAACGCAAAATGGCCACTTGTGCCGCCAAACTTTGCCAACCCAAAACTTATGTCTCCCCATTCAGCTACTCGGTCAATGTCTTCTGCTTCTTCTGCACCGCAATGTCAACGGTGCAAAAGGCCAAGTATGTGTTCTCAATAAGCGAAGTTGGTTTTTCTATTCAACTTGCACTGATTTTATTCCAAAACTGCGCAGAATAGCGCTCAAAGTGTGTCTTTTGTTTAAAATTTTGTGCTTTTATTAACTCCTTTTTTACAATAGTTTCAGTCGTCTTACCGACAACGTTTACTACTTCGCAAGTCAAAAAGTTTGGTGGCCTAAAAATTGACTTCTTTCGTCGTACTTCTTCTGCAACCACTGCCGTAACTTATAAACCGGAAAGGGAAATTCGTTCGAAGTAGAATTAACTTTGAATTGTTCTTAGTTTTAGTGGTGCAACAACTAAAGAACGAAGTGAAGAAAGTTTTTCGCGTTGAAACAAAAGAAATGCCAGTAGAGAAAAAAGGTTTCGATGAAAAAAAAGGAAATTTGAGAAGAAAATTTGAAAAACATTTAAAAATTTAAAGTTTCAAAAAAAAAAAAAAAAATTATTAATAATAAAATTTTTACATAAACAAGCCCAGAAAAATTTGTGTTAGCTGATAAGTATAACTCAATTTTGCTAGAAAAAATATATTTAACGAATTTTTAAGCAAGTTTCCGGAAAAATATCGAAAAAAGTTCGCGAATTCAGATAACACTGAACAACTTATCAATAAGAAGGAAAAAATTGATTGTTTCCCGTGAATTATTTTCTGCTTCTTTCTCATATTAGTGAAATATAACAAAAAAATTTCGCCTGAAAATCGAAATAAGTTGTCATAACGTAACTTTCCTTCGGCTCAATGATCTTAATTGAAATCACGAGACACACACATAAGTCTACTGATGATCTAAATCCCTTTAAAACCGGACGAAATGCATGAACTGAAGATTCTGATTAAGACCATAAGTACAGATAATTTTTAAACGGATACTTTTGATGCGCGATAGCATAGGCAAGCTGTGAAAGATTCTAAATTTGTCAAATAAATGACTGAACTCGTATCCAAAGCTTGGAATTCATCTATTTTTATGGTTAAGAGCAATTTTCTAGGCAAAATTAACCTCGTCCCCCTTGTTGATAGCATGCTACCTAACTAGCAAAAGCTGGATTGCGACATGAGTATAAAAATCTACTTCCTGCCTACGCACTTAGACTGATTTCCACAAAATCTGGATAATAAGAGCTGGGTGAATGTGACCAGGTCTTGATATTTGATAATGAATTCAGACTGGAGTTTTGTAAGATAAAGTCTTTAATAATTTTTTTTTTAATTTAAATTTAAATTTTAAATTTTTTATTTTTAAAATTTTAAGTTTTTATTTTTTATATTAATTATTATTTTATTATTTATTATTTTTAATTTTTGAATTTTCATTTTAAATTTTTAATTTTAAATTTTTAATTATAAATTTTTAATTTTAAATTTTTAATTTTTAATTATTAATTTTTAATATTTAATTTTAAATTTTTAATGTTTAATTTTTAAAATTTAATTGTTAATTTTTAATTTTTAATTTTTTATTTTTTATTTTTAATTTTTAATTTTTAATTTTTAATTTTTAATTTTTAATTTTTAATTTTTAATTTGTAATATTTAATTTTTAATTTTTAATTATTTATATTTATTTTGAGTTTTTAATTTTTAATTTTTAATTATTAATTTTTAATTTTTAAGTTTTAATTTTTAATTTAAATTTTTAATATTTAATTTTTTATTTTTAATTATAAATTTTTAATTAAAATTTATAGATTTTAATTATTAATATTTAATTTTTAATTTTTAACTTATTTTTTAATTTTTAATTATTAATTGTTAATTTTTATTTTTAATCTTTAATTTTTAGCTTTTAATTTTTAATTTTTACATTTGAATTTTTAATTTCTAATTTTTGATTTTTAATTTTTAATTTTTAATTTTTAATTTTTAATTTTTAATTTTTAATTTTTAATTTTTAATTTGTAGTTTAAATTTTTAATTTTTAACTTTTATTTTTAATTTTTAATTCTTTATATTTTAATTATTAATTTTTAAATTTTAATATTTAATTTTTAATTTGTAATTTTTAATTATTAATTATTAATTTTTAATTTTTAATTTTAAAATTTTAATTTTAATTTTTTAAGTTTTAATTTTTAATTTAGTATTTTTAATTCTTAATTTTTAATTTAAATTTAATTTTAAAATTTTTTTTTTTAAATTTTAAATATAAATTTTTAATTTTTAATTTTTAATTTTTCACTTTTAATTTTAAATTTTAATTTTTTTATTTTAATTTTGATTTTTAATTTTAAATTTTAAATTTTAAATTTTAATTTTAATTTTAAATTAAAAATTTTTTAGTTTTAAATTTTTGATTTAATTATATTATATACTAATTTATTTTTATTTAACTTATTATATTTTTTAATTTTTTTTCGCCCAATCCCATTTTGTCTTATTTTTTTCGATTTTATTTCATACTTTGGGCGTAAGAGAACTTAATATATTTTACTTTATTTGCATTATATTATTGTTTTATTTTATCTTATTTTTGTATTCTTTATTTAATAATTATAATTATGTTAATTCAATTTTATTTTAATTATTTATAATAATATAATTTAATTTATTTAATTGCTATTTTTTATTAATTTAAGTTAATTTTACTTTATTTTTCAATTTATTTTGCGAGGTATGTTTTATAAGTCAGTGTCAGTTTAACGAATATGGAAAAAGTTAATTTCGTCTGCTTATGCAACTTATTTTTGTATAAAAAAACCGAATCAACGAAACTATAAAAACAATTGATAAATGCTTTGAAAGTTCTGCACCATCAATTTCAATGGTTAAGAGGTAGTTTACTGAGCTCCGTTGTGGTCGCACCAGTACAAGTGACGGCAAGTGTACATGTCGCCCAAAAGAGATCATCACACAAGAAATTGTCGATAAAATTCATGGAATGATATTAAAAGATAGGAGAATAAAAATGCGTGAGGTGCCTCACATTGTATATGAATAGTTAGACATGAAAACCATATCCGCGCGATAGGTGCCGCGATCAAAACGATCACCGACAGCGAATATTAATCAGAGCATTTGACGAAAAGTGTGCTTTTCCAATGGGCTCACGTGTGTAGTCAATATGGCAAAATTTCATAAATTTTGGCTACGAACTGGCACGCCATCCAGCAGATTCTCCAAATGTAGCACCCTTCGCCTATTTCTTGTTTCCAGAACTGAGGAGGTTAAAGATTCGAGACCAATGAAGTGGTCATCACAGCGAAAACGCCTATTTTCAGGGCCTTTATTTGGAATGAATATAAAAATTGGAAAAATTCCAGGCTATAGGAGACTATTTTGAGAAATAAAATGCTTATTTGCCGAGAAAAAAATATTTCATTCGAAAGTCACAGGCTTATCAAACCACCCTCTCATATTAATTTTTTAATTTTTTATTTTTCATTTTATTTTTATTTTTTTAATTTATTTTTATTTTAGTTTAATTTAAATATTTTTATTTTGGATTACAAAATTTTATTTTTTATTTTACTTTTTAATTTATAACAATATATTTTGTTTTATTTTATTGTTTAGTTTATTTTTTATTTTTTTTATTTTTATTTTATATAATTTTATTAAAATTTGAATTATTTTTATTTTTATTTTTTCTTACTTTATTTTTTATTTTATATTATTAAGTTTGATTTAATTTTATGTCTTTACTTTATATTTTTATTCTTTATTTTTTAGTTATTTATGCCATCATATATAAAATTAATATTTAAATTATAAAAACACAAAAAATTTGCATATCCATGACAATAATTATACCAACTTCAGTAAATAAAAGACAATGCGACCACTTAAAAAGGATTTTTAATGAAAATTAATGCAGATCACGTACATTGGTGGGCATAAATATGGGCAGAGAGCGGAAAAAACGCGCAAAACTTAAAATAACTGATGCATACTTGCTCATACATATACAGTGAAAAAAGTAATGTGTAATGTGAGGAAAACAATATGAAACCTGAATTGATGTAAAAAGTTTTTAAAAACAGCACACAAAAACAATAAATATAAAGGTAATGATTGTAGTGGGTTTTTAATTTGATTTTTTTGCCTCATTTTTTGTTTTAAAAAAATTGTGCTTATACAAGAAGTTATTGCCCTCACGGCCCTGCAGTCGCGCAAACGTTTCGTCGTAGATGTCAAAGCGCAGACGCAGTTTGGTTTCGTCGCGAAGTAAATGAAGCGACTGAAGCAATTGAAATTATTTCATTTATTGAATAGCATATTTGTCACTCAAACACTTACATACATATACACAAATATGCAAGCTTTTAAAACAATACATACAAACCTATGTCATTTCCCATGTCAATTTCTTGTTGGCAGCAAAACTATTGTCATTAAAATGTAAGCGCGCAAGTGTGTGCGTGTGTGCAAATGACAGCTCAACTGACAAATAATGCTTATAAGCTACCTGCATATGTATACATGATAAGATATATATATATTTTTACAATTATTTGCATATGCTTGTATTTGTTATTTGTTTGTGGCATTCGTACGTGCAACAACTCAATAATTTCCAGTCACGTTCACGTACTTATTGTACCAGCAATTTGTCTTCGCTCACCATATTCCCCGTCAATCCCCATCACCCATCACCCAATTAACCACAAGCCACACTATGCTGAGTTTAAACAAGCGAAAGAAAGAAAAGCTGCAACGAACACAATCAAAACAGAAGAAGAAGAAGAAGAAGAAGAAGAAGAAGAAGAGAAAAAAAGAAACACAACCGGATTCTGAAAAACAAGCGGAATCGAAAAACAAAAGAAGCATTATTACTCAAATGCTTTTGGCTGGCAGATATAACGTACGGCGTAATGACAGACAGCGAGAAGAACACTGCAATGGAAAGAAGCGCGACAATCACTCGAAGAGACAGACAAGACCACGTTGCGAGGGCGTAGGTCATGCCGCCGCCACTCACTGTGGTCTACTAGCTAGCAAATCTTTCTATGTGTGTGGGAAGATTTTATGCGGCGCCATTGCAATTCAACATTGTCAACGGACCAACAGTTTGTCTGAGCGGTGTGGCACGTCGCTTGAGAATTGAAGCAATTTAGTTTCTTTAGCGAAAGTTTGTGCGAAATATAATGACAATAACAATATTAAATAAATACAATATAAATGGTTATTGAGAGAAAATAATGGCATGGCAAGATTATACCAACAATTTTGCTAACGAAATTTATGGCAGAAAGTGAAAGCATTGAAAGCACAACAGAAAAAAAGCTTCCAGTATCAGTTGTTATTAAAGAGCAAAGTAATAAAATTACAATTTTTGGTTGAAAATATCTTTAAATTATGTTTTAATTATTTCGAAACAGGTGGCCACCCTACTCAAAAATGCAATGTTGTGATTTTGAAATAAAATTTCTTTAGTGGAAATCTTTCATTTAATATTATTACATTCTACAGCATCTTACTTTAGTTACTGTTTTAGTTTGCTCGAATTTTTGTAAGATGGCAACACCGCTGAAATTTATGAATTTAAAATGTTCGGATTGAGACTACCGGAGTATTAATATTTTGATACCCATAAATTTTGTAGTATTTAAGTGTAATAATTTATTTTAGCTTTGAACAGGAAAGGCTTGTGTATAGTTGGGTACATACCCCTAAAAAATCTTTGGGGCAGTAAAAAATATTCGTTGAAAATCTTGAAATTTTTACAATTTTAATTTTTCATAACTTCCGATTTGAATAATGAAAATTATATGCTTTCTTGAAATACCGATTTTCTAATTTTTTTCATGAATAAACATTTAAATTTTAATTTATGTGGCAACTCTGGCAAGAAACGAGGCTAAGCTGAAAAATTCAAAAATACACTCCCAAACTTTGTTACACTGTATCGATTTGAAAATTGTTTTTACTTCGATGTTGAGCATCTGAATACTTTCAATATAAAAAATAATTCGAAAGATTGCCAGATGTATACAAATTTAAGCCTGACAAAAAAAATATAATGCAATATTTTTAAATAAGCTTATTAAAGTTTGGAGCGCAAAAAGTTTTAAAGAGGCATTATTAAAATTTATTAAAAATAAAATTACAGGGTTATCCATTTTACGGCTTCCAAAATTAATGAAAATAAAACGCCTTTGAAATATTTTTTTTTTCAGAAAATTCATTCTTTATTATTAAGCTTAAACCTTGGAATTAGATCTGCACCACTACATCATTCAAATGACCGCCTCGTGAATTTTTGAAAACTTCGATGAATTTAAGATAAAGTTCGGCCACTTTTGGCACTTATTGGGCGGTATCTCAGCTCTAGTTAGACAAATGTTGGTTTTCAAATGCTCAAGAGCAAAAGGTATATCCGCATAAACACTTTATTTCGCGTAACCCCACAAAACAAGTCAAATGGTGTCAAAGCGCACGATCTCGGTGGCCGATTGCCGATCGCCAAAACGAGAGATTACGCGGCTGGGAAATTTCTCTCGCAACTAGAGCCATATTCGCTCCTGTTGTGTGGCATGTGGCACCATATTAATGGAACCACATATTGTCCAGGTCGAACATAACGATCCGGATTGACAGTGACAGTCTCGCCGCTATTGTTTTGAGAGAGGATAGGTGCAATCACACCTCCGACGAAAGAGCGCACCGGATAATTAGTTTTTTTTTGGGTGTAATGGCCTATGTTCAATTATTTGAGAATTCTCGAAACCCCCAAATACTTATTTACGTATCCACTGAACTAATTAATTTCCATTATGGGTATGTTCACACTGGTTCATTAACTGAGGCAATTTAGCTTTAAATTCACAATTTTTCTGTTCACATATATTTAATTAATTTGAAGCAAGTAGTTTTTGAAACAGTTATATTAGCGTATTTTTGATTTCTAATCAATTTTCCTGAAAAAAATATCCAATCATATTTTCTTTGAGCCACTTTACTCTTTCGCTTGGGTTTTGCCTCCGCTAAAAATAATATTTTAAAAATTAATTGATAATTAAAATGAATTACATTTGATAATTTGCCATTTATCTGTTGCCACATCTTTCTTTGTTCTTTTGAGACTCCCTTTTTTCTTTCAACACACTTTTCAGGGTTGCATTTCAAGGCAGTTTTCTGCAAGCTAGTTACTAATCTTTAGCCAATTTGTTTGAGTCTGTTTAAGAGCTGATGTTATTGCAATCAAGCGTTTAATTGTTCAAAAGCTCTCAATTAGCTAATTGATTGGCTGTGTGAACGGTCCCTATGAAGTTAATCAAATATATATTTCAAAGTAAACGTATGTAAGTCACATTTCGAGATAATTGCAAAAATTTTTTAAGACAAATTTTTTCAAACTAATAATTAAATTGCTGGGAAATTCTCAATTAGGTAACTGATTGGCAGTGTGAACAGCTTAAATGAGTTACAGTTACAATGAAATTCCTATTCTTATATTTCTACCTTTCCTTTGCTTTTCTACTTAATTATACATATATACATTTAAAAGACAAACGTACAGAATTCAAATCACGAAGCAATGAAATTTACGATTTTCCAATTTTTTATTGTTATTGACTTACAAGTAAAATTATATATTTACGCATCAAGAAAATTTGCTTAAAAAACACTTATTGAATTTTCCCACGCATTTTCGAGATTCATCATTCTCCCACTTAACCCTAATTTGACAAAATACCTAATTTTTAAAAGCGCCAACAAATTTTCAAATATATTTCGCCATGCGTCCTTAGTTCATTTACCCAAAAAAAAAATTAAATTCCTGCATGACAAACTGATTAAGTAGAAAATAAATTAACTCCAAAATCGATTTCTATCAAAAAAAAAAAAAAAAAAAAAGACACCCTCAACTCTCACACACACAGCCAGGCGTTTTCGCTTCCAAAGAAGAGAGCAGCATTTTGTGCGTGCAAGAAATGCGTAATGGACAGCTAACAAGTTCAATGTTGCCATAAATCGCACAAATCCTTCTCGTAATCACCATCTTCATCGCCGTCATCGATCTTACAATTGCTCACGTCGCATTGCCTTGGTTTTGTTGTTCTGTTCTGCTTTGCTACATTTTCGTGAAGATTTTTGTACACACCCAAATGTAACACTCTGTGGAGTTGGTTGATTTTTGGAAATTTTGCATCAAATGGTGAAATGTGAATTGTATGTACATACATACATACATATATACACACTATGTATGCATATATACACAAAGGTTCATTCTGTGTGGCATTGTTGTGTGGCTGTAGGTGCGGCTGGCATTGGGTAGTGTCGTGCATTTCTGATGCTCATCGAAATAATTGTAATAAAAAGATAAAGAAAAAGGTTATTTGGGGATCACAGATTAATGCGAATATATACAGATATAAGTGTGTGTATTTGTGTGTTTTGACATGTATGACGTGATTAATGCTTTTGTTATTGAATTAACCTGAATAGTTTTTTTTTTTGTAATTTACCTTGATTGAATTATCATAACAACACAATTTTTATGTAAATAAATTTGTTATTTTTGGTCAAAGTAATTTGCAAAATTTATTTTATAACTCAAGGAGTTGATTCCTGGAAATTAATGAAAACACTTTTTGTTTAATTATTTTAAATTCAATGAAATCAATTCTGTTAATTACATCATCCTCTTTAACAAAAAAAAAGCAATTGGTGCTCAAGAAAATTAGGAAAAACAACATTTTTTTTGATTTATTCATTTTATTTTGATCTTCATTTTATTTTTTAATTTATTAATTTATTCTGTTTATTATTTTATTCCAAATTTTATTTTATTATTATTTTTTCCTTGTTTTGTTTTATTTTTTTTTTTTTAAATTTCAATAATTTGCTCATTTGCTTAATTTTATTTGATTTATTTTACTTATTTATTTTATTTCATTTTATTTTAAATAATATTTTTTTTATTAAAAGATTTTATTACAATTTCTTTTGTAATTTAGTCTTAGAAAATTTTAAAACCATTTGATTTTATTTAATTAATTAACATTTTTTGTTATTTTCAAATATTTAATTTCTAAATTAATTATAATTCAAATTGTTTATTATATTTTTTTTAGTTCATTTTATTTTATTATAAAGAGTGATCCATTTCAAGGTTTTTAAAAAAAAATAAACGCCGAAAATACAAATTTAAGGGGGAATGTTTATTATCATTCCAAAGAACATTCTTTGGCAGTTATTTTTTGAAGATTATCCGTTGAGTCCAATTTTCGATGACTCGTTCGAACATTTCGACCGGTAACTGGCGAATGACACGCTTGAGGTTTCGCTTCAATGTCTGAATCGAAGCGGGATTGTCCGCATAGACTTGAGATTATACATATCTCCACGGAAAAAAGTCTAACGTTGTGATATCACACGATCTTGGTGGCTAATCGACCGGCCCAAAACATGAAAATATCTGCTCGCTGAAGTGTGCTCTGAATAAATCCATTGATTGATGCGATGTGTAGGAAGTGGCGCCGTCTTGTTGAAACCAAATATCGCAGACATCACGAGCTTCAATTTCAGGTATCAAATAGTCGGTTATCGTGGCGCGATAACGGTCGCTATTGACGATTACGTTCTCACTGGCTTCTTCAGGTTGCTCTTCGTTTCAAATGCGGAAATTTTGCTTGTTTACATACCCATTGAGCCAGAAATGGGCTTTATCAAAATTTGGTTCGAAAACGTCGGATCATCTAGGAACTTTGTCAGAGCCCATAGAGCGAAGCGATGTCGCTTGGAAAGGTCGAGTGGCTTCATTTCTTGCTCGGGCTTAATTTTATATGCTTTTAATTTAAGATATCCGCGTAAAATGCGCCAATTCGTTCCATACGTCAATTCGAGTTGCTGCGAACGGCGCCGAATCGACTCTCCACGGCCTTCGTGTACACTCTCAGCTACGGCCGCTATATTATCTTCACTGCGTACTGGACGTGGTTTATTCGGTCGAATATTATCCAATAATGAATAATAACATAACTGTTTGACACGATTCACGCGTGAAATTTAATTAATTTATTTTTATTTTTTTTTTTTTTTTTTTTTTTTTTTTTTTTTTTTTTTTTTTTTTTTTATTATTTCATTTTTATTTTGTTGGTTAATTTTTTATTTTTTATTTTATTTAATTTTATTTTATTTTATTTTAGTTTATTTTATTTTAATTTTATTTTGTCCATTTAATTTTTATTTATTTTATTCGAGTTTACTAAATTTTATTATATTTTATTTTTATTTTTATTTTTATATTTTATTATTTTTTAATTTGTTTTTTTTTCTTTTAGTTTATTTTATTTTAGTTTTTTTATTTAAATAATAATTCATTTAATTTTTTTATAATTTAGGAATTGATTTTTAGTACATTTTTTATTTAATTTTATTTCATTAAAAAGTATATTATATAAAAATTAATTTATTTTATTTCAAATAATATAATTTTATTGTGTTTTTTATATATTTAATTAAATTTAAAATAAAATTATTTTGTTTTATTTAGTGTTTATTTTATATGTCATATTGTTTATTATTATTTTATTTAAGTTTTTAATTTTAATCTTATTTAATTTAATTTAAGTTGAGTAAATTTTTTCTTAAAATATTTTATTTTGTTTAATTTAATATATATTTGTTTTGCTATATTAATTTAATCATTTTAGTTTTTCTCCAATTATTACCCACTGTTCACGGCACACTAAGGCATGGCGCTGTGAATTTGGGTGCGCACAATATTTATGCGCTTGATTACTTATAGTCGTTGCTGCTGCTTATACCCCTGTTGTTGCTGTTGTAGTTTATTTTTGATGGTGTTTTAGATAATTGCAGCATACGTATTTATTTTTTATTGTTTTTTCCCTTTTTTTTGCAAATAACTTTACTTCAAGCCACACAAAATGTAAAAAAAAAATTTGCCCGAGTTGATTTTCAACTTTAGCGCTCTTGCGCGCTCACCAAAGCAGCAGATTTGTTTTCACTACTACACATTGTCGTCGTCATCGCAGCCGGTCTAAACAATTTTTAGGGCGTGTTGCGCATGCGCAAATGCCACACACACACAGAAAGCACACCGGGAAGTCAATTACTTGGCGCAGCCATCAAGTAAATTACCTGCATAAATATATAAGTACATATGTATGCTAATATTTATGCATATACATATGTAGATTTGTTAGCCGTGTCAGACACACTCATCTCTGCTAGTTTTCACTTTTGTGTTTTAATTTAGTTTTATTTCGCTTTTGTGATGACTGCAGGGGACTGATTGTGAGCTGATGCTTCGCCGGTACTTGAATTGTGTTTTAGTTTTTATTTATTAGTTTTATTTTATAATTTTTTGTGTTCAATTCTGTTTTTCTAAGGGAGTGTTTTTAGGGCGCGCGTGATTATTTTCTATTTTATTTTTTCCTAATTTGATATCTCTTAAGTTCTTTCGTCTTTTCTAAACTTACAACTATTGCTAACTCAATCTGCTGCTGCTTCAATGCTGATTACAATCTTTACTGCCACTTCCTTTGCGACTTTCTTTCGCCGCAGCAGTTTATAGCAGCAACACACCCTACAATGCATAGAAATTCATACTTACTAGCGGTATATTTGAAAACTAATCAAAAGTCAGCAGCAGGAAGTTGTAAATTTCAATTATTCGTAAACATATGCGTATATGTATATACATTTTCTATTAATTTAATTTTTTTCAAGTAATAATAATAACGGCGCTTCTGCCTTACTCAAACTATTTCCGGGCGGAAAAACGTTTAAAATATTGCTTTTTGATTCAAACTGACCTTTATTTTAATTTTCGAAGTTTTTACTTTTTGCTTGTGCCATCATTTGGTGTGAAATTGTGCTGACTGTTGACTCTCTAAACTGACGCTGATTGTTTCAATTATTGTTTGAATTGATATGCTTTCAACACTAGATGCATCAATACAGGAAATGTTAGTCTATGAGATGTCACAAGCACAACAACAACTGCACTGCTTTAATTTACATATTTACTTAAAGACATATATCAGAAATATATGAAAATAAAAATAAAACAAAGCAAAAAAAGTGAAATAAAAGGAAATAACATGAATCAAAATAAAATAATATAATTTAAATGAAGTTAAACTAAACTAATTTAATTTTGGTTATAAGTATATATGAGCTGTATTCAAAGGCCTATTTTTGTTAGAAAAATTATTTTTCATTGAATATTTTGTTATACAACAAAGAAAAATTGGTAGAAGTGACAGCTGTTCCGGAGATCACCATATCTCCTCATCAGACTTCTTTTGCCAGGAATTGAACCGACGGATTCTGGCATCACAGGCGAGTGCTCTACCAACTGAGCCAACGCTCAGTAGATGTGGTAGAGTGGTAGATGACTTTTGAATTCATAATTTCTTGCTTTTAGATGCATTTTTTTTACGCATCTTCGACCAAAATGACCGGTTACTGTCTGTATATATAAATTCGGCACGTTATTTTGTTCAAAAAAGTATTTTTTATTGAAAAAAAATTGCATCATTCCAAGATTGGCTGCCTGAAGCTACTACTTTTTCATATCTCCCTGGTAACTTTCGTACAGTATCTCTAAAAAATGATTACTCTCTGTACTACCCGATCCAATAATTGAGTCATTTTTCGATTTCCTCAAAAGACCCAAGCTAGTACTCTCCGAAATCGAGTAGCATCTATCGAAAGAGCCAATAGTCGGAAGTAGCGAGGTCTGTAATGTACGGCGGGTGGGGTAAGACCTCCAATTTTAGCGTTTCCGGGTAGTTTTTGACCCTTACAGCCACGTTGGGCTGAGCGTTGTCAATGCCTTTCTTTCGTTTCTGGCCCTTTTTCAAGCAATGAACGGCTCAAAAGCATTAGGTGGTTTTGTCCGATTTTAGTAGTTCGTAATACACCACATCCTTCTGGTCCCACTATATGAAGAGCATAACCTTTGAACCGTGAATGCTTTTCTTTAGCGTCATTGTAGACGATGATGGAACGAGTTCACCAGGCTTGATAAAGAACTTTTTTTCTTGAGCCTATCGTAGTATATCCACTTTGTAACCCCAGTCACGATCTGGTGCTGAAATCCCTTACTTTGATGTTTTTCAGGAAGCAGTCGCGAGTTGAAAAATCGCCTTTCGATATCTCTCGGCTTCAACTCGTGCGGCAACTAATTTGCTTGCTTTTAAATAAATCCAAATAGATTTAACCGAGAAGAAATTGAACGATCCTACGAGCTCAACTTGCGTTTCGCAAGGATCTTGATCCAGTAAACCCTTCCATTCCTCATCTTCAAACTTTTTGGGTTGGCCAGAACGCTCTTTGTTTTCGACGTTAAAATCATCACTGTTGAAGAGTCGAAACCACTCTCTGCACGACTTATTGATTAGCGCAGATCTCGCCAGAAACTTCCACAAGCATTAGATGGGCATCACTTTTCTTCCAATTAAACTAGCAAATCCGAACCTTCCCGCACTGTTTATTTAACACAAATCCGGACATTTTCGAAGTAGCAGAACACAATATTGTTGTCGGAGTTGATGCGCACTAATCAATGTTGGAGGAAATGAAACCATTCCAATGACCGTTCTTTATTTAGTGTGTCTGCCTATAGCTCTACTCCATAGAGCAAGACATTCAGTGTTTTGGACATCAAAAGGCACCGTTTTTTCTGTGTCGGTCCCCCTATGTTGGTCATCTGTCTGCTGAGTTGAAATGTTATTTTAGACGCCTTTCAATGAGAATATGCTTGCTTGTTGGTAATACTAGCTTAGTTTTTCACTGGCTAGTTTAAGACCGCTCGCGTCAAGTCACATTTCTTTTCTTATCATCACTCGATTTAATTTTCTGTGCGCATCTTCTGTGTCTCATGCAGTGATTATCGCGGGGATTTCGCCTGCTTAGCCAATTAGGTATGTATATTTGGGCATTTGGAGACCGTTGTAAGTGACGTTTTAGAGATCTGGGCCGAGAATTGATCGCTGCGCTGCTCCTGACGTGACCTTTAGGTGGCGTGGCCCATCAGAAATTTTATACAGCAGGATTCTATCTTTCAAATGGCTCCTCATCAGGCGGAGATATGTAGGTATTTTAAAGTTTTCTTCTAATGCTTAGATCATATTTTTATTATTCATAATCAAATTAAAGTAAAATAAAACAAAATAAAATATCTTAAAATAATATAAAATGAAGTAAACTTTAGTTTATAGTTGTATAAAATAAAAAAACTTTAAATAAAATAATAAAAAAAAAATTAAAAATAATATAAGAACAGATAAATGGAAAAAAATTAAATTAAAAAAAAATTAAAAGAAAAATGAAATAAAAAATAAATAAAAAAATAAAAAAATAAAAAATAAAAAAATAAAAAATAAAATAAAATTAAACTAAAAAAAATAAAAATAAATAAAATTAAATAAAATTAAATAAAAAAATATATTAAAATGAAATAAAGTAAATCATGTTTAATTAAAACAGATTATAACTTTGGAGTGAAATAAAATAAAAATAAACATAAGCAACGCTGTTTTTTCATGTAACAAATAACGTAATGTATGTATAGACATTTTCCACAATTTTTTCTGTATGCTGCTACTTACCATTATTCGAGTTTTTTATCACTTTATTTCAAGTGTCTCGTAACTGTAGGCTATTATGCAAAATTACCAAAGCTTTTGCACTGCAATTTATGTTGCAATAAAATACAAATTTTGTGTCCCACACACATACTCGCACAGACTCTCAACCATACTCAACACGCATTGAAAATATGAATGAATAAACCGGTGATTACTTATTTTCTATATGTTTATGTACGATATAATGAAGGAAATAAGGAAAGTGTAAATCTTAACCAAGGAAGGAATTAAATTGTCATAAAGACAAAAGCATTGACCACAACACAAAACTAGAGCAGAAGAGAAAGATAAGAAATTATCATGCATTGTCAGTGCTATGTGCTTGTGTATGTGTGTATTTATGTTGAATTAAATTCCTTGCTTCATGAAGGCATACATACACATACACATTTGCCTGCACTGAATGGATACTGTAGCATCATTGCTATAAATATTTATTAATGTCTTTTATGTACTTATTTCCTGTATTAAATTTTTAACAGTAATTTCCTTAAATCAATAATTGTGGTACATACGAGTATGTGTATATACATATAGTATATGTGGTATAAGTAACTATAATAACAACATTAAATTGCTGAAAAGCAATATCATTGCACAGCAACAACACGTATTGCCTTGAATTCATTGAGCATTTTGACAGCTAACGATTTATGACGTCGCATGGCATACATACACATACATATATGCATTACTAGATAAATATGCGTGGCTGAGATGGTGGGCATTTAATGAAAGTGGAATAATAGAATGTTGAAACAACTATATCATATACATTTTGAAACAAAATGTCATCTAATATATATTTTAGCTAAAGTTAAGAGAAAAAATAAAGTAAAATAAAAAAGACTTTAATAAAAAAATTAAAATTAATTAAAACAAAATAAAATAAAATTATATTAATTAATTAAAATAAAATAAATTGAATCAAAATGAAAAAACAAAACGAAATGAAACAAAATAAAATGAAAAAGAAAAAAATTAAATTAGATTAATTTAAATTTAAATAATATAATTATAATCAAATAAAAATAAAAATAATAAAATAAATAAAAAATGTGATAAAGTAAAATTATATAATTTTAAACAAAATAACACAAATTTTAATAATATAAATTAAAGGGGAAAATAAAATAATTTGCACATATTAATATTAAAAGATGAAATAAAAAATATTATAATAAAAAAATAAAATTAAACATAATAAAATAAAACTCAAATATAAAATTAAATTAAATCAAATTAAATAATATAAAAAACACTAATAAAATTAAAATGAATAATAAATAAAATGAGAAAAAATTAGACTAAATAAAACAAAATAAAACAGAACAAAAAATATACAAAGAAAGTAAACAAAATGAAACGAAAAAAGGAATAAATTAAATTAAATGAATTTAATTATATTACATTAAACTAATTTAATTAAAAAAATAGTAAAATAAAATACAAAAAAAATTAAAAATATGATAAAATTCCAAAAAAAAAACAAATAAAAAAATAAAAAATAAAATAAAACAAAATTAAAAAATATAAATGATAAAACAAGATAAATAAATGAAAAATATAAAAAATTAAATATGAAAAAATTATATATACAAATATATATATATAAATAATATAAATGAAAAAAAATAAATAAAAAAGTATGTAAATAAAATAAAATGAAACAAAATAAAAATAAAAAATATAAAATGAATTAAAATTAAATATTATATAATAAAATAAAATAAAATATAATTATATAAATAAAATTAAATTAAATAAAATAAAATCCAAAAATAAATAAATTAGACAAAACAAAAAAAAATCACAAAAAAATATAGTAAATTAAAATAAAAAAAATGAAATAAAATAAAATAAATAATTTAAAATATAATGAAATAAATAAAATACAATAAAATAAAATAAAATAAAATAAAATGTAATAAAACACAAAAAATAAAATAAAGGAATAAAATTTAAAATAAAATTTAAAAATAAGCAAATAGATCAAAATGAAATAAAATAATTAAAAATGAAATTAAAAAAATAAAAGCAAATAAAATGAAATAAAATAAAATAAATAAAAATGAATAATTTAAAATATAATGAAATAAATAAAATGCAGTAAAATAAAATAAAATAAAATGAAATGTAATAAAATAAAAAAAAAATAAAAAAATAAAATTAAAAATAAAAATAATAAAACAAATAAAATAAAATAAAGTAAAATGAAATAAAATAAAATTTAAAATAAATATTTAAAAATAAGCAAATAAATCAAAATGAAATAAAATAAAATAAAATGAAATTAAAAAAAAAAAAATAAAATAATAAAAAATAAAATTAAAAAAAATAAAATAAAATTCAAATAAATTTAAAAAAAATAAAATAAATAATATAAAAAATATACAATCAATTATAAAAATATATAAAAATTAAAAAATAATAATAATAATAAAATAAAAAAAGTAAAATAAAATAAAATAAAATAAGATGAAATAAAATAATTTTAAAAAGTGAATTAGGTAAAACAAATTAAAATAAATTTAAAATTTATCAAACTGAATTAAAATTAAATTTAAAAATCTAGTAAATTTAAGCTAAATTAAACTAAATTAAAGATAGAAAAGAAATTAAAATAAATAAAAGAAATTTGAACAGAAAATTTAACAGTTTAGGTGCATATAAGTTAGACACCAAATATATAAATTCTGTCTGACAGTATTTTTAAGACCTCTTTGGCTTCTAAAATGAAATTCTTTCTTTTTTCACTTGACTGATTACATAGCATTTGATTTATGTAATTGTAAATTTTAAAATTGCTAAACCCAACTACAAATCAACCAGAAAAACCTTAACTTCAAATAAAGGAAGCATTTTAGGAAAATAAATATTGATTTATTTTACCACATACGAGTAGGCTTGCAAGTATGTATTTGTTACTATACATGTTTAGAAGTTATTTGTTGAAGATTTACTAGTAAATAAATACAAAGTTTTACTTTTTAATTTTCATATTTTCAAAAATGTTTTCTAACCACAACTTTGCAAACAAAGAATATCTAAAAATATATATATTTCGTTAACAGCACCAAAAAATATATATTTACACAATACAAACGAAATTCTAAGTATCCTAAAATTTGTTGTATATTTTTATATGTGTACAACTCACACAAAGCCAAATAACCCAATGTTTGTGAAAGCTTATCAACATCTCTTGATAGCCAAAGCAATTTGTTTGTGAATTTCCAACCAATTACAATGAAATCTGAAAATCACCTTAAATACAGAGAATTGTTGAGGAAAAAAAAAACATAAAATTGAATGGAAGGCCGTTATGTGGATACACCTACATATGCATGCATGTGCCTAAGTAAACGGACGAGCTATTTTCACTTTGCTACCTACTTTTTTGCGTATTTATTACTGTGGTACGTGTAGAGAAATTTATATTTACCATATTAGAGTCGTTAGTAAATGAGAATAAATTTTTGGGTTAGTGTGAAAGGGATATGTGTGTGAGCATAGAATAGAATACACAGTGAGCTTAGGATTTGATGCCTTAAAAATGGGCTTGGGAACAGTGTTTTGAAGATAAGCCAAAACCAAAAATATATGTAAAAGTGTGTACAAAAGGATACGTGGTAAGTGATAGTAAAAGTAAATATGTGAAAGCTTTTGCAAAAATTTCAATGAATAAATGTACGTAAAAATAGTGAAAAGTAAGGCGAATTGAAATGGTTTATACCTTTGATGAATTATTTAATGAATTAAATTGAAAATTTTCAACTATTAATTTTTATCTCATAAAAGGTATAAAGAATATCAAATTTCATATCCTCAACTGCCATAGTGCGAATTTATTGCATAAAACATAATTTTTGAGCAAAAATTTAACCTTTTGAACATTCAATTATGATACATAAATCCGATCTTAATAATTTTCACCATCAACATTTCAATTATAAAACTAAAGTTAAATATGAAATTGTGTTTTTTTATCTGCTTATTTGGCGAATTTATGCCCTAAAAACTCATTTTTGAACATTTAGTTATATGGGAGATCTATGCTGTATTCATCAGATCTTAATGATTTTTATTCTCAACCTTTTCATTATAAAAGTACAGCAAACTATGAAATTTCGAATTCTTAGCTAATTATTTGGCGAAGTTATGTGCTAAATATTAATTTTTGAGCAATCAGTTGCATGGGCGCTATATGTTTTACTCAGCCTATATCTGTGACTTTCTCTTCCAACATTCTAATTATGAAAGTAAAGTAAAATACGAAATTTCGTGTTCATCGTTGCTTATTTGACGAATTTATCCCTTAAAAACCAAATTTTGAACATTCAGTTGTATGGGAGCTGTATGCTATATTTGTCCTATCTTAGTGATTCTCAAAAACAGTATTTCTCTTATGATACTGTAGGCAAAAAAGCAATTTTTCTTTCCTAAACTTTTCAATTTTGAAAGTTTTGGTAGCGAAAACTATTTTCTAATAGTTTTTATAGTTTTAACGAGATCGAAGTCGTAGTTTTTTCTTTAGATTTAAATGACATTTAATTTTGTGCCAAATTTTCTCAACATCTAAAAAATTTACAAATATTCTAAGACAATTTCATTATCAAGAACGGTATAAAACCTACACTGCAAGGGTACAATAGATTAAGGTAGAATGAAAGTAGAGCAATTCAAGAGGGATGTTGATTGCAGAGGCTCCAGTTTAATACGTTAAAGTTGATGGAAATTGATGTTAAACAACTGTCACCAAAAGACCCAAAAAGAGCGGAAGAAAGAAATAAAAAAATATAAAAAAAGCCAAACAAAGGCAAAAACCCCAATGTAAAGCAGCAAATCCCCTAAGGGACCCAAAAGGAAATATAAGTATATATATATATATATATATATATATATATATATCTAGATGTTATTGAATATATGTGTGTGTATAAGTGGTCACGTGTACATACATACACATAATTAAATTCACCCTAGCCACAGATTAAGTTCTGAACTCAAAGTTGAAAGTGAATGCGACCACAAAATATTTAAGACAAAAACAAAATAAGAAAAAAATTAGAAAAATGCGAAACACAACAATGCAAGGAAGAGAAGAGTGTTAAGATGAAACAAAATGAATTTGCAAGCAAATAAACGAAAAAGGAAGTAAAGAAGAAATAAAATAAATGTTGAAAGCTTACGACGGTCTTAAGCCATCAGAGGTCACATTACCAGCGCAACAGAGGAAACCAAAGAAGAAAAAAAATAAGAATAACAATAACAAGGAACACAACAATTCGTACAAAGTTGAACAAGAAAGCATACAAAATTCGACTCATGTGAGTTTCAGGGGAGGTATCAACAAATTATGCTATAGCATATCAGTGAAAAATGGCAACCTTACAAGTACAATAAATAAATGAATGAATGCGCGCACACATATGCACAGCTACACACATACATACACACACTCTTTAAATGTCGTGTGGTAGACTGAGTGACACTCAGCCAAATAAACGAACTTGACAAATGTCATGGAGCACACTGACCGGTCACAGAGGAGAGAGAGAGAGAGAGAGAGATAGAGAAACAAGAGTAAAACTTGGACATGTAGACAATAATCCGTTACTCGTAAAAATAAACAAACAAAAACGTACAGGTGTACTGATAGCTAGCTGGACGAATGATTGATGGACGACTGCTTGAACTCAAAGAACGAGTGATGATGATGACGCAGTCATCCGGAAATGAAGGACACTTTTGTTGTTGCCTATTCAAGCAAGGCAGCTTAACAGTTCTAAAAGTTTTCTAAGGTATAAGAATTAAGTAAAAAAATTTAAAAAAAATAATGTAAAATAAAATAACAAAATAAATTAAAATAAAATAAATTAAAATAAAATAAAATAAAATAAAATAAAATAAATATATTAGAAATATAAAATAAAATAAAAACATTTATTACAAAAAAAAAAATAAATAAAAAATAAAAAAGAGTAAAAGAAAAATAAAAAAATTGAAATAGAAATAAAATAATATAAAATAAAATAAATTAAAATAAAATAAAATAATATAATATAAAAGAATATAAAATAAAATAACTTAAAATAAAATAAAATAAAATAAAATAATATAAAATAAAATAAATTAATATAAAATAAAATAAAATTAAATAATATAAAAAAAATAAAAAAAATTAATATAAACTAAAATAAATATAATAAAATAAAATTAAATTATATTAAATTAAACGAAATAAATTATAAAAAATGTTATAAAATGAAAAAAAAAAGAAAGAAAAAATAAAAATAAAAAAAGAAAAATAAAATAAACCAAACTAAAATAAAATAAAATGAAAAAAAAAAATAAAACAAAAAAAATAAAAATATAAAAAAAAATAAAAAAAATAAAAATTAAAAAATTAAAAAATGAAATAAAATAAATTAAAATAAAATAAAATAAAATAAATGAAAATGAAATAAAATAAAATCAAATTAGAAAGAGTGAAAAAATTGATATAAATTGAAATAAAATGGGATTAAATAAAATAAAAAATAAAAGTAAATAAAACACAATAAATGAAATCAAAAGAAAAGAAAAAAATACTTTTTGCCAAATGAAACTCGAGTGTAAGATAATAAATAAAAGCAGGTAGCTTATTAAATCCATTCTTGTATTAAAATCAAAAAAGGATAATCGGCATAAAAGTGCGTAGCGCACAAAAGCAAAAAACTAAAAGAAAAAAAATAAATAAAAGCACAAAACACCAAGAAGACCAAGAGCAAATGAAAAAAAAACAGTAAAAATCGGGCGAAAAAGTAAAAAAATATTATAACCAAAATAAACTTCACCTATTAACACACTTTAGTAGCTTTTTATGTTCTGGACAAACATAGACAAGCATACATACGTACATATTAACAATTCCATAAGCAAACGTAAAGCATGACATAAAATGAAAAGAACCGACGATGACGACTATGCATATTTAACCCAAATTGTGCTGAGTGCCAATGAGCACAGACTGCAACGGACACAAAACCGCGTTGACGAAACAAAGGGAGAAGCAGAAGTGGAGACGTTGCAAGCGTAGAATAGTGAAAAGGAGAAAAAAATTACAAAGAGGGCAAATAAAGTATACCACTGACTTTGGCTTTAAAAATGTCAGTGCAACGTATGAAAAAGTTGGTTTAAATCAGAAAAATGAAAGAAAAAAACAATAAAAAATTTAAAGAATTAAAAATTGACAAAAAACACTCGAACCAATTCTGCCAAATACTGTAACAAAAACTTAAACTGACCAACAATGGTAACAGTTGAAAAAAAAGTGCAAGAAAAATACCAAACCAATTGCTAAAAATAACGGCACTTAAAAAAATCTGCAATCACTGTGACAACAACTTAAATTACAAACCGAGTTGCGCGAGTTTTTGAAAACTAAACTCACTCGTTTGGCTTGCGGTTAGTGCCGGCGGCACCGCCGGATAGTGGAATCAGTATGTGCTCTTGTGTATGTGTGTGTAGATGACTAGAATACCAGAATTGCATCAACTGGCGGTTTCGAGTTTGTTTTTCCTTGAAAAAAAAAAAAAATTAAATGAAATGAAATTCTGAAAAGCCAAAGTGGCGGAGTTAAAATTGTGCCAATAACGAACGGCTAATGACATATAGATGATATGCAGATATGGGAGGGAGGGTATGTAACATACAAAAAGCAGAGTGCACTATTTTAAATGAAGGCTTTCACAATATATTTTTTAAATTTAATTTTTATTGTTATCTAAAGCCAACAGCATATTTATTAAGCATTATTTTCTTCAATTTGAACAGCTTAGAACAAATTAATGTCCTTAATTGCACTATTAAGAGCAAAAAAAAATATGTTTTCTTATCCCAACGATTGGAATATGTGCCAAACGTTATATAACTGTCTAAATATTTTATTTCATTTGTAGGCATGTTTGACTGAATTCTTCTTTGTCTCTCTGTTCTGTTCCACTTTAACAAAACAAATTAAGCATGTGAAATGCATTAAAAAAGATACAAGTTGGTTTGCTTCAACCTTTAAGTTTCATAATTTCTCAACAACAACGATTTATCAAGAAAGTAGCTTTCTAAAAGCTTATTTTAATTACTTACCGCATAATTTTTTCTTACTTATTACGCAGTAGGTGGTCTCCAGTAGCAAGAAGCCGCCGTTTTGTTTCAATTTGCAATTACGCAGGTTTAGAGATTAAATTGAGTGTAATCTCTTCGCTGCAATATTTCTTAATAATCAAATACACTAATTTAACTAACGTTCCTAATATTATGTTTTATTTATTTTATTTTCTTACAATTTTTTTATATATTTTTTTACATTTTTTATTTTTATATTTTTATTTTAAAATTTTTTTTTATTTTTATTTTTTTATTAATTAATTAATTTTATTTTTTTTTAACTTTATTTTAATTCAATTTATTCATCATTGAGTTGATTTAGCCATGCCCGTTCGTCTGTTTGAAAGCAGACGAAACTTAGTATGCGACCGAATCAGCCGACTATATAGAACAACTATCACACAACCGATCTGTACAGATATGGGACTTTGGGTCAAAAATCCGCTAAAAGGGCATCTAATGATATGAAATTTGGTTTGCTACCCACGAATATTCTACTAAAATTTGACAGTGAAAACCATCGAAATCGAACGACTATACTTGGTAGGGACATAAATACTGTTACAACATTAAACACACGCATTTCAATAGAAGAATTGAGCATATCCACATAATTCTGTTAGTCTGTATCGGGAATTCTAAATTGTGTGAGTTTTCAACATGGAATGGTCACATAATGAAGACCGTACCGCTGTTATAGCGCTTTTTAAGTGTGAAATGAAAAAAGATGATATTTTCAAAACACTCCGTCCGCTCGGCAGTCGCATGTTCGTCTACCGGTGCATAAAACTGTTTGAGAAGACTGGGGATGTTAAAGACCGCCACCGGTCGGGCCGTCCACGCACAGTTCGAACGCCGCAAGTCATCAAAGCAGTCAAATCAAGAATTCTGCGAAATCCGCTCCGAAAACAGAAAATCATGCCCCGCAGGTTTAGAGATTAAATTAAAAATCATGAATGTTTCGCAAAAGTCCATGAGTCGAATTATTAAAAAAGACTTGGGACTTGGGGCTTTCAAACGCCGTACCGGACATTTGTTGACTGCAGCTTTGAAAAAAAAAAATAGGGTGGTAAAATGCAAACGCCTTTTGGTGAAGCACGCTGATAAACTTGCACAGAAAAATTGTTTACCGGTGAAAAATTTTTTACCGTGCAGGAAAAATGTAATAAAAAAATGATACGGTGTACGCACGGTCACCTAAGGAAGCATCTGAACTGATTCCACGGGTCGGAAAAGGTCATCACCCAGCTTCAGTCATGGTTTGGTGGGGTGTCTCTTATGATGGGGTAACTGACTTGCATTATTGCGGACAAGGGATCAAAACATCGGCCAAAGTTTACCAAGAAACCGTTTTGGAAGCTGTTGTAATACCACTTAACCATTTCATGTTCCAAAACTAATCATGGACTTTTCAGCAAGACTCTGCGCCGGCCCATAAAGCTAAAACGTCCCAAATCTGGCTCGGCTCCAAAACAATTTACCAGCATTCATTTCCTCTGAAGAGTGGCCCTCTGGCAGTTCTAATTTGAACCCGCTGGATTACAAATTGTGGACAGTTTCAGAGGACATGGTTTGCCACAAAAGATACCCCAACATTGATTCTCTTAAGACACCTTTGATTCGTGCTGTGGCCAATTTCCCAATGGATGAGGTACGTGTGAATATTAATGATTGGCCAGTCCGACTTAAGGCGTGCGTGAAGATCAAAGGCGAGCATTTCGAATGAATACTGCTTTTTTGTATACAATATATATCAACAAATATGTAAAAAAAAAAATTGGTCCAAAAATATTCATTATTTTTTATTTTATATCATAAAATGTGTAAAACAGTATAAAACGAGTATAGTATAGCTCCCATACATCCGGTTTGTACAGATATAGAGGTTTCCGTCAAAAATCCCCCAGATGAGCATCTAGTAGCGCGACATTTGATAATATGCACACATGTTATGTATTGCATATTGGTAGTGAAAATCATCGAAATCGGAATACTATATCATATAGACCTCTTACAACCAATTTATTCAGCAATGAGGTTTTTAGTCAAAAATCTGCAAAAACAGCAACTAGGCGCGTAAATTTCGATATTGTTCAGACATTAATTGAACTTTATTATATTGGCACTGAAAATCAGGGAAATCGAATTTTGCAAATTACAGTAAATTTGATATGGTCATGAAATGTATAAAGCGCTCAATGGCAGAATATGATTGAAACATTAGAAGAAAACTTTAAAATACCTACATATCTCAGGCTAATGTTGAGGAGCTATTTGAAAAACAGGACCCTTCTGTATAAACCTTCTGAAGGACCACGCCACTTAAAGATCACGCCAGTAGCAGCGCAGGAATCAACATTCGGTCTGGATCTCTGAAACGTCATTTATGACGGTATATTAAGTCTCCAAATGCCCGAAGATACATACCGAGTTGTCTACGCAGACGACAGCGCTGCGACAATCACTGCACAAGACATTGAAGATGCCTGCAGAAGATTAAACCCAGTGACGATAAGAGCAGAAATGTGCCTTGAGGCGAGAGATCTTAAACTTACCACTGAAAAAACTCAGCCAGTATTATTAACAAGAAAGCTTATTTCCTTTGAAATAAACATGAGGACAACCAAGTAGACTCTAAGAACCCAAAGGGTTGTCAATTACTTTGGTGTAAGAGTGGACTCTACTCAACTCAATAGATTGATGGTCAACATAGGGAGACTGACACAGGAAAAACGGAAGCTTTTGATGTCAAAAACACTGAATGTCTTGCTCTATGAAGCAGAGCTATGGACAGACTCACTGAAGAAGAAAACTCGACGTAAAGCCCTGGAAAAAGTTTATCGCACAGCTGCTCTGAGAGTGGTTTCGGCATATCGTACAGTTTCAGGCGAAGCTGTATTGGTATTAAGCGGAAGCACCCCCATCGACTTATTAGCATTTGAAAAAAAGGAAATGTGGACGTTGACAGGACGATTGCCACCACCACAAAAGAGGAAGAAAAATACGATACTTTTACACAATTGCAAACTCGTTGGGAGCAGGGACATCATGGTAGATGGATGGTAAGGCTAATCAAAAATATGAAAGATTGGTCCAATAGGAAACAGGGAGAAGTAAATCATTATACTACACGAAATATCTACATAAAATGGGAAAATCCGAGCTAACGGATTGTATATAAGTATACAACGATACCATCGAGGATGACGCTGAACACACGTTTTTCAAATGCATACACTGGCAAACATAACTACATAGAAAACATACTCCGATTAAAAAGACAGAACCTGGACGCTGGCAATGCCTTGTAAGTTTTAAGACCAGAAATATGGGACGCCACGCTGAAGAAATACGAAATTGGTCCCAGGGTGAGCGACGATTCCTCAGAGGATAGTTTTTTTATTGATCTACAAATGGCACGTACCATTGCTGTGACGACGCAATGATGATGCGGTAGACACTTTTCTACCCCCCCTCGTATTATTTTATTTTATTTTATTTTATTTTATTTTATTTTATTTTATTTTATTTTATTTTAATTTATATTATTTCATTTTTTTCTGTTAAATTTTATTGTTTAGTAATTAATTTAATTTAATTTTTGTATTTTGTCTTCATTTTTTTTAATGATATTTTATTTAATTTATTTTATTTTATTTGAAGTCAATATATTTCGTATTATTTATTTCATTCAATTTTTTAATCTAATTTAATCTAACTTAATTTTACTTATTTTTATATAATCTTTTAATTTATTTTTCGTATTTTGTGTTATTTTATTTTATTCATTTTATTTTACTTTTTCTGTTCACTTTATTTTAAGATTTTTGTTTGTTTGTTTTGTTTTATTTAAGTTTATTTTAGTTTTTTTTTTATATTATTTTATACTTTTGATTTTTTTGTTTTCATTCATGTTTCTCATTCCATTAATTTTTTTTTTAAATTTCATTTTCTCCTTTTGTTTTGATTTATTTTATTTTATTTTATTTTGCTTTAATCCATTTTATTTATTTTAATTTTTTAATTATATTTTATTCTGTTTGTGGTCTATTTTATAAATAATTTACGCTCTCCAAAATATCCCGGTGAACTCTACAGAAAGCCTCGATAATTTAGCTTTGTGTTGAAATTAAGAAAACCCTATAAAAATGATTTGCTGCTGACAGCTGCTCACTTTCGGCCCTGCTATTCTCCGCATTTTATAATTTTTTCTTTAAACTTTCCACATTTGCTCATAGTTACACCTGAAGCTGTCACATTAGTGGTAGAAGAAAATTTATTTTTTTCTGTGCCGTCAACAAGTAATAAATTCAGAGCCTTCAGCGTCTGAGGAAATTCTTATCAAATATTTTTATTATTTGTTTTCTTGTTGACTTACCACACGACGAACATCTTTGAAACAACTGTTGTTGTTGTAGTGGTGGTGTTTAACGCTTTTCGGCCTCAGTCAAATCCAGCAAATAAACTCCCCCTTAACAGCTGATGAGACGAAAAAGAATGTACGCTGTATTTATTGGTACACCAACTGCGGCTGGAGTTTGAAAATATACTTGAGCAACATTTTTATGTGTATCAAATGCCTTCTTTTTTTTTCACAACAAAACCAGCTTGAAGTGGCAACAACTTGTTTACGTATTTTTCCATGAAACAACATTATAACTCTACTGTCTGTGTTCTCATCTGTTGTGCTTGGATTTATACTTCTGCATTATATAACATTTTTTTCTCTCGTGTACTTTATTTTGCTTTCACTAAAATAATTTTTTGCCATTCTCATCCCTTCTTAATCAAAAAAAAAATTTTTTTAAGAAATTTTTCCTGGGTTTTTTCTATATATCTGTATTTGTCTTCTTTTTATGATTTATTTATAGCATTTTTATATGCATAAAACGCCTATCAAACCTGTCAATACTTCTTTGGATATGCAATTTGAAGCGAAAAAAATTTGTTTTAAATTGAATTTACCGTACATACATCTGTATCTATATGTTATATATGATATTTTGTTTTTAAAAAATACCTCCCCAAATTAATATAATGCCCCTTTATCTTACCTTTATCAACATTTTTCCACCCATTCCTTGTCTTCTCAAGCATTCACTCCTCTCATATTGTTATTTTTTAGCCTTATCATTATTATTTTTTTATTCCTCTTACCAACATTACAAGTACATATTTTTATTATGTTGTATATTTCGCATCAAACTTTTACACATTTTTAAGCTACATAAAATTCAAATAAATACATAATACACATACGTATGTATTATCATCCTTGGACGCCATATAGCAGATGCTGCGGAAAAAGCTGCCAGCTTGCTTGAGTGCTTGTCTTAACGTTTGAGTTGTGCATTATTTTGCCTCATAAGTCATTGTTTGTCGGCAGGAAAGGAGGAGTGGGAGAGTTAAGAGGCTGTTGCTGTTGGCTGTTAATCTTTTTAGAGGAAAAAGCACTCAATACGGACAGTTGTGATTTATTATATTTCATTGTTGTATGAACTTCAACATTTCTAATGAATATTTGAATGTGTTTATAGTAAAAATAAATAAAATCGAAGAATGATTTTTCGGATTAATTTCGAAAAGTGTTGAAGAAGTCTCTTTAACATTTTTAATTTTTATTTTATGAAAAATTTCATCTTTTTAAAGATGTTATACCTGCAACTGGATATATAAACCAAAAAAAAAAAAAAAATTGTGAAATCTTTAAGCATTGAACTGCTGATGGGCGTGATTTTCAATAAAATGTAAAAAAAACATTAAAAAAGATTATAAAAATTTAGAATCAAATTAAGTAAGGTTATGCCAGCAAAATGCAACCATTTACCAGAAATTTTTCCTGCTGCCTTCTCTTCCAACTTAACCATCTCAAACCCTAGTCAAATATCCCGTGCTAGCTTATGAAAAACAAGAAGACTGGCCACACTCGTCATTCCACACAGTACTGGAGTTTCCAAGGCCATGTTTCTCAATCTCACCCATGCAAAGTGCAAGTCCTAATAAAGGGCAAAACCAAATGCTTCAAACCCTGGTGACCAAAAAATTAGTTAACTCAGAATGATAACGGTGTTGATGAACACAAATTAGCCCTATTATTTCTACAGAGTCTAGAAATCGAGGTTATGCTTTTATCGGAAACACACATACCAATACATATAAGTTCTATATTCCCGGGAATAAGTTTTGCAGCACTAATTCCCCAGATGGCAAAGCCCGTTTGAAGCATAGCTTTTTTCACTTTAATGCAACAAACTGGTTACAGTCAATCAACCCATCAAACCGATCACACTTAAAACCAGCAAAGTTGGCCTTACTTTGGCTGCCATTTTGGGTGATAGGTTTTCAGTTGGATGAGATTATAATACGAAGAATGCTTATTAGCTTTCAAGACTTATAAGCTCAAAAGATCGACAGTCATACAATACAATCATGAATACCAAAAATAGCTTCGATTTTATCTCCCCGAGACTTACTGTCCTACAGACTTGAGGAAATTACCTGATTTGATTGAGTTTGCAGATTTCAAGACATAGATTCGTATTTGCCGAAACTTATGTTCTGATTATTCCTCAATAATGATTAAGTTGAACGAACAACCAATTGAAAGTGACCACTTCGAAATCTCATATGGTTGTATGGGTGCTATAAAATATAGCTGATTTCTAGTCTGATTTCGATGATTTTCACTACCAATATGTGTTTCATAATATGTGTGGATAATAGCAGATTTCATTATTCTAAAAACCTTTTCGACTGAGTTTTGACCAAAACCTTACATCTGACTCTGTTATATCCGTCCGATTTCGATGATTTTTAGAATTAATATGCATTTCATTATGTAAAAGGTTCCAAGCTTTGAGTTACACCTATAAATAATTTAATTTTTTATTTTTTTTTTATATGATTTCCGAATGGATTATTGGTCTGAGAATTTTAATAAAGCCGAAAGAGAACATCGTACGTGCCTGAGGCATTTTTATTAACTATTTTGGGTCTGCATATGGTTATTTCACTCCTAAATATTGAATTTTTAATTTCAATATGGTCAAATAATTATTTTTCAAAAGTCCTGTTTGCCTCTTCGAAAATCCGTTCGAATTTTTGCTCCAAAGATTGTGTATATCTTATTGATTTAAAAATTTTCTATATTCTGATGTCAAGTGAACGCGTTAGGTTGGTTAGATTATACTGATGACTGTCACGTCTTGTCTCTGTCTCGTCTCTGTTGTTCCTTTGTAGTGTCCGATGAGGTAAAGTAGTCATTATTGTTTTTTGCTAACTTTTAAAGATATACAGTCTTGATACTTACTTTACTTTTCTAATTAGCAAAGCTCCTAGATGTCTAAGACGTGTTCTAGATAAGACCACACAGAAACAGAGGGCGTGTTCCAACTTCTCAGTCATGCCTGCCTCACTACACTTCCTACATATGTCAGTGCTACTAATGAACATTCTGCTCGCATGTAATTCCAGTAGATTGAGCCTGTTATTAGGCCTACAACTGCCTCGCTGTTTTTTCGCGACCGCTGGCACTGCACATGATATTGACGGTATTGCATGCATTAACATATTCTATCTTACCATTTCTATCTTCCACTTCTTTTGGAAAATTCATTCTTCAGAGTCTTTACCGTCCAACGAATATAATGTACTGGTTTGATAGACAGACGGTTGACTTTTTTGGCAATCTCATCAACTGTTTTGCCCCCCATAGTCTCTTGTGGACTGTAAGCCAGTAGATAAGCGAGTGCTTTAGTAGAACATTAGTAGAGCGAGTGAAAATGAGAAAGTTAATAAAATTGTATGATCTTCTTCTTTTTAAAAGAGAATTTGAAGAATTCTGGCATTGGAAGTTTTGGTGTTTCTAGAAACGCATTTTATGTAGAATTGTGAAAAAATTAAATTTTATTATTTTACCCAACTTGTTTTTTTTTTAACTTTTGTTCGTTAATATAATCATGGATTGAATAATGAATTTAATTATGTAGAGTCTTCCAATAAGAGTCATATGATTCCTTTAAAAGAAAAAACACACAATAATTGTTAACGAAATTCAAATGTTCTTTATCTAATTTGAAGTACAATCGATACAAATAAGTACTGAATATAACATCATTCAAATGGTCTCCACGACTTCTTTTGCAAGAACGAATTTGATGAACCCAATTTTTGTAGCACTATTTTCACTAAATCAAGTCGCATGTCATGAATAGCACTTTCAATATTTACCTTTAAAGCTTGAAGAGATTCTGGTTTATTTCTAAAGACCAATGACTTCAAATAACCCCACAAGAAGTAGTATAAAGGTGTTAAAACACAACTTCTTGGAGGCCATTCAATGTCACAATTTCTCGAAATAATCGAATATTCAAACCTTTCTTACAATAATTTGGTTGTTGCACGTGCTGTGTGACACGTAGCCCCGCCTTGTTGGAACCAGATGTTGTTAAGATCAACTTCTTCCAATTGTGGCCATAAAAGCTTGGCATTCATCGATCTATACCGCTCTCCTTTGACAGTAACGGTGCTACCTCATTCTTCATTTCGAAAGAAGTACGAACCGATGATTCCACCAGACCAAACATAATGTTCATGAATAATTTGTGGATTTCCTTCGCACCATAATCGACAGTTTTGTCACCACTCAGATAAAAGTGAGCCTCATCGGAGAAGATAATTTTGAAAAAAAAAATTGTTATCGTTTTCAAGTTGCTCCAAGGCAGAATCAGCAAATTTGTTCTTGCCTATATCTTGGCATGCTGAAATTGTAAGCATTACTAAACAAAGAAAGTAATGACAGATCATGACATAATAGAAATGGCCAAAACGACACATAGAAATCATATCATCCCCATGGGAAAACCCTTTACTTATTTAGTAAAATATTTATGTGGCAACATCATATGAGAGCGCTCGCGCCTTTTTAATTTAGTAATTGTTCTCTTTCTGTACATATTTTTTCACTCATCTCTGAGTGGCTTTGGTCCTTGAGTTCCAGTTTCAGAACTTAAAAAAATTCTAGTATATTTAGAATTTTCGAAATTCGTTGTTTACAACAAAAACTGAATTGTTATCAACTGAGAATTAAATGTAGTTTAATTACTACTTATTACTTTAAGTAATATTACTCAATATTTCCTAATTTTTATTATCTTAGAGAATTTTCTCAATCTCAAAAAGTTAATCAAATACTAATTATGCTTTTATTTTTTCTCATTCCAGATTCCTGTTAAATGGATTATCTATCTGTTCGCCGCTTGATTGATCACAAACTTGCCAAATGCTATAAATTTAAAAATAAACGAATATAAGGTGGTAAACTACAAAAGAAATGAGACAAATTCAAAAAAAAAATATATATTTTTGATACCACCAGGCATCTGCCTAGCAAGTTTGGTTGAATTAACTACTGAGGGACGTGTTTTAGATAAGGCCGTACAGAAACAGAACGTGCAAATTATATTTTAAAAAATCCATAGTCTAAAAACAAATAAACCATTTTCCACTTTTTATTGCCTAAACTCACTTAATATGCTCTAAAAATCGTTTTTAATGTAATATATATTTTTTAATGGTCATTATTTACATTTTTTTTTTTAATTTTTTAATAAATATTTTCTTATCTCTTTTCAGAGCAGTGCAATTTTAGCTAATAAGTTTTAATCTGTGCAAAAAAAAAATATTACAAAATATTTTATGAAAAATATTAATAATTTTACACCAACAGAGTGTATAGATGTGTGTGTTTTAAAAAATAACCCACCTACAAGCAAGAAAAAGCATTTAAAAGTGTCGAATAAAAGTTTCGAAAGCGGTAACGGTATCGGTTACGCGTTACGCGCAAATGTATGAGCTTGCGCATTTTAATAAATAAAATAAGAAAAAATAGAAAATATTAAAAAAATTAAAGGAAATTTTTTATGATAAAATCGCTCTAATCGCTCTTGTTGCTTTTAAAAAAAATAAAAATAAAAAATAAAAAATAAAAAATTAAACATAAAAATACATATCTAATATAAATATAATATAAAATTTTCGTTTTTTCATATTATAATTTTCGCGTGCTTTTCAAAATCACTCATTCATCCTCTCAGTTGAAATTGCGAAAGTGCTTTTGTCATTCGCAAAAATTGCGTAGCGTTCTCGGGCGCGTGCGCATATCAAACTAACGCACCGCGAACGTTTCTCGTACGCCGCGTCGCCAAAATGCATACGCCAGCGGGCATGCGTTGCCGGCAATTAAATGATGCCACCAACAGTAATAGCAACATAAAGATGGTAGATAGACAAGGCAGAGCTTTAGGCGACAGCTACAACAGCAACAACACAACAACTGCATCGACAACAACAACAACAACGAGGAAAATGTTTGGCAATCATTGTCGTCAGCTAAGTGTTTTGGCGTGTTTCATCGCCATTATTGCTTTGAATAATTTCGGTTGTCTACTAACAACAACAACGGCTACAATGCAACGGGAGAATATGCGTGTGCTGCCATTGCCAGAAGGTGAGTGTGAAAAAATGAAGAAATATTTACGAAAGTTTCAAAAATTAATGCAAGCATTTAATGATGCTTATCTCAAGTGGGTCTCTGTGTCCAAAATTATGCGAATTTAGTTGTGTTAATGGAAAAAATTGGAGATAAAAAGTAATTCGACAAAAAAGGTTTGTTTGAAAGCTAAATGGATCTTCAAATCTGTTGTACCAAAATTACCACCAGATTCTTAACCCCATAAAGAAAGATAGAAATAAAGAAAGAAGAAAAAGAAATAACCTAGTTATGATTTTATTAGTAATTTTTGTTCTAAATCGTTAATCCTGTCTCGCATTCCATTTGCTATCATATCACATTAGGCTCATACAAGATATATATATGTATATTTCTCATTGTTCCCAATGAAAAAATGTCAACAACGCCATCTGTGACATTTGTACCGTAAGCTCCTTAAGTGCTTACGGCTTACAATAGAAAAACGAAAATTTTATGTTACATATGTATGTGTAAATGAAAATGCTTGTAAAATGTAAAAACGTAAATGTTATTTACTTTTTATTTCAATTTATTTTCATTTTATTTAGTTTAATTTAATTTAATTTAATTTAATTTAATTTTTTTATTTTATTTTATTTTCGTTTCTTCTAATTTATTTTATTTTTTTAATTTATTTTATTTAATTTCATATAATTGAAATTATTTTTTTATTTTATTTTATTTTATTTCAATTTATTTTATTTTTTATTTCACTTTTTTATTTTTTTATTTTAATTTTTTATTTTATTTGTTATTTAATTTTTTAATTGTTTTTTTTAAATTTAATTTAATTTAATTTTTTTATTTTATAATATTTTATTTTATTTTGTTTTATATCATTTTATAAGTTTATTTATTTTATTTATTTTATTTTATTTTATTTTATTTTATTTTATTTTATTTTTTATTTTCCTTTTTTATTTTAATTTTATTTCTTATTTAGTTTTTTTTTATTTTGTTTTTAATTAAATTAAATTTAAAATTAAATTTTTTATTTTATTTTATTTTTTATTTTCCTTTTTTTATTTTAATTTTATTTTATTTCTTATTTTTTTGTTTTTTTCTTTTTAATTAAATTAAATTTAATTTAATTAAATTTTTTTATTTTATTTTATTTTTTATTTTTTATTTTATTTTATTTTATAAATTAGTAGTAGTAAAATACATTTTTTTAATCAAAATTAATTTTTTTCATTCAACATAGTTCCTTTCAAGGATGAAACACTGATTACAATAACCCTCCAACTTTTCTATACTATTTTTGTACGACTTGTTTTTTGCTTCAAAATAGGCCTCAGTTTCGGCTATCACCTCTTCATTCGACGGAAATTTCTTCCCAGCGAGCATTAGTTTGAGGTCTGAGAACAGAAAATAGTCGCTGGGGTCAGATCTGGAGAATATGGTGGATGCGGAAGCAATTCGAAGCCGAATTCATGGATTTTTGCCATCGATTTCCCTGACTTTTGACACGGTGCATGGTCTTGGTGAAACAGCACTTTCTTTTTCATCAAGGGCGGCCGTTTTCGGGCGATTTCGTCTTTCAAACTGTTCTATAGCGCTATGTAATAGACGCTGTTAATGGTCCTTCCTTTTTCTAACGTAATCAAATGATATATATTCTATGCGCATCCCAAAATACAGACGCCCTAATCTTGCCAGCCGATTGTTGCGTTTTTCCACGCTTTGGAGGTGGTGCGTCGTATGCAGTCGACTATCTATGTCTATTGAGTGGCCTTCAGAGTGAAACAATGGAGCCAATTTTCATCGATTGTCTCATATCGATGCAAAAACTCCGGTTTATTACGTTTGAACATCTCCAAACACTGCTCCGAATCATAAACTCGTCGTTGTTTTTGAGTTCTCTCGGCACCCACTTTACACAGAGCTTTCTCATACCCAAATATACGTGAGTGGAATGATTGACATTCAGTTGATATCTTTAGAGTGCCTGCTATTTCATTAAATTTCAATTTATGGTCATTCAAAATTATTCCGTAGATTTTTTTGATATTTTCGTCGGTGACAACCTCTTTTAGGCGTTCACCGTCTTCGGGACTTATTTCACCACGTCTAAACTTAGCTTACCAATCCTTGATGCTTGATTTTCCATCTTGGGGCAGTGTCCAGAAACTCGTCACCAAGCCAAGTTTTTGCTTCGGCTGTATTTGTTTCCCTTCAAAAAGGAATATTTTATTAACACGCGAAATTTCTTTTTATCCATTTTTGTTTCAGTAAAAAAATTTTTTCCCCTCAAAATGCTATAATTCACAAAATAATGATCCGACAGCTGTCAAATTTATACACTCGCCTTTTCAAGGTTTTGGCTAACTAAAAATTATGTGGTTTAATTAGCTCAGTGTCAGGCCGGGGACCTCTTATTTAGGGGTTGAGGTACGATCTACATATTTATATGTAACACAGTGATTCATTTGAAAGTACTTACATAACAATACAATTTAATCAAAAAACCTCCATTATCTTATGTGAATTTATTTTTTTTTTAAATATATTTTAAATTATTTTATTAATTAATTAATTAATTATATATTTTTATATTTATTAATAAAAATATTATTTTTTATTTCATTAAATTTTCTTTTTTTTCTTTCTTTTATTATTTCTTATTTTATTTGGTTATTTAGATTTATTTAATTTTATTTATTTTATTTCATATTAAATTATAATATATTACGAATTGTTTAATAATATTATACATTATTTCATCTTGTTTAATTTTGTTTTTAATTTTGTTTTTTATATTATTTTGTTTCATTTGTTTGAATTTTATTTTATTTTATTGCCTTTTTTATATAGCTTCATTGAATTTTGTTTAATTTAATTTAATTTTATTAAATTTACTTACTTCTCCATGGAATACATATTCTTCATTCTTATGGACATAATTTCAAACTTTTATATTTACTTGCTCCCATAAAAATAATTCAATATCTTTTTCCATTTCTTTATTTCAACAAATAATCATAACTTCTGCTCCAATTCCTTTTAATGCGAAATCTCTGCCAACTTATCGGTCGTTGTATTTCTAGTTCAAGTTTCAAAACCCATATTATATTTTATTATTCACTCTTCTCTCTTTTTTACTGTTTGCAATGAAATCTTTTCAATGCTGCCACTCCACATACTTACATACGATATGATATCGATATGTTAACACATAAGTTTATATGCTTATATAAGGTATATACAAGTATATATGAATGGACAGCACGTGTGTTGCAATATTGTTAGTCACCTACCTACCTAACAACAATCTCGTGTGAATGCATTTGTATGCAATGGCACAAGTGCTTGCACGTACGTGGCATATACATAAATGTGAGTTTACAGTGGTAGGTAAAATGTGTGAATGTATGCAGATATACAGATATGTACATATGTGTGCAAGCTCTTGCGTGAGTTCAAATGAAATTGTCATATTGTTTTTCGCACGCCACGCGTCATGACACTTGATGATGTGCTGCACTGAAAATTTAATGTGTTTGCTCAGTAGGGTGGGTAGGTCATTAATTTGGTTTTTTTTTATACTTTGATGATGATAGCTAAATTCTATAGGTAGTTTAAAAAACTCTACTTGAGCGCATTCCTCAATAGAGCTCACAAGTAGGAGCGCTTTTATGCAATTTATTTAACATATCTTCTTCTTCTTTCCTCATTAAAAATTGGAAACCTACAAAATATTAGAAATATTATTTATTCGAGTAAAATAATTTTCATGTAAATTTCAGAGACTTGAAAAAAATATATATATATACATATATGTTATCATAACACTCCGATGATTTCTCGCTCAATCTAAATTTACCTACCCTATTCCTTTATTTCGAGGGAAAGGTTCTGGAATGCATATGATTATTTTTTATATTTGTTCAGTTGTATATTGATTTACATTTTCAAAAAAAAAGCATACTTTTCCACAAATAACTACTAACGCAAATACTACTAACTAAGACTAAGACTAAGACTAAGGTCGCTGCTTGGTTCCTCTATATTACTTATATCTAGTTAAATAGCTATTTATTATTCTGAGTGATATTTTACTGAAAATTATGCCCTAAAGTTACACAAGATTTGTTATTTTTTTTTTCAACTGCGTTTCTATAAAAAAAAAATTTAAGTTTTATTTAGTTTCGCAGTTTTTTAAATTATTAATGAATTAGCGATGAATTAATATTAATGCTTTTTTCAGTAATATTCGATAGACATATTAATGTAATTACGTGATCAATCTTAAAATGGATATAGAAGTTTTTAATTCGATAATAGCTTTTTTTCAAGGTTTATATAATATATGTTTTCGATAAATATATTTTCGATAGAAAACGTTATCGATTTTTATTGGTATCGATCAATGCTTTTCGACATATTATCCATAAGTTATTACTGTTGATTTTTATTGTTAAAGTTTTTTCTCTTTAACGTTATTACGGAGTTATCGTTAAATATATTATCGATTATTTCAAATGACTTAACTTGAACCAAATTGATGAGCATATTTTTACTTCAATTGACAATTGCTATGATATCTTAAAATTGAAAGTGATTTATATCTTAAAGCTCGATTTTTATTTATTTATTTTATTTTTTTGTTAATTTTGTTTCACAGATGACTGTTTCTCTAGTAAATTTCCGCTGCTTTCAGATTTCATTTTTTCAAAGTAACAATCAATATGCGTTGATAAAATTTAAACGGCATGCAAGTTTTTCTATTTTTGCGTTATCGATAAATCGATTTCTCAACTTATGTTACGTGTGTTATGTTTCGATAAGTATCTTTTCGATAAAAGAAATTGATTATTGCATATAGCTATTTTTATTTATTGTTGTCGATAAATGATAAATCGATAACTATGTTTCCGATATACTATCGATAATTTACTTTTGTCGTTTTTATGTCTTATGTATTTATTAAAAAAACATTTAGTCTACATTTATCGATAAATCTATTAAAGATATTTATCGATAAATCGGTTAACGATGTTTATCGATATTTATTAACGACACTTATTGAAAAATCTGTTATCGATATTTTTCGGTTATACCAAATATCTTAATTTGAATCAATCTTTTAACGATATTTATCGATAAATCTATTAACGACACATATCGAAAAATATATTATCTCAATCAATCTTCTAAAGATATTTATCGATAAATCTATTAACGACACTTATCGAAAAATCTATTATCGATATTTTTCGATTATATCAAATAACTTAGTTGGAACCAGATTAACGAGCAAAGAGCATTTTTGTATGTTCTATCTTTCAATAGTTTCCTGGGTAACAGTAAGCAATTTAGGTAGACTATCAGACACACCTATATTTAATAAATGCCTATATGCACATCTAAGTTAGTTTTAATGCTCTCTGCATTTGCAAGCTGCGCCACTATACTCTCGGGCAACAGTCGCCAGATAACTTTCCTTCCACTTGAGCGTGCATTGTTGTTATTGTTTTATTGTTATTATTATTATTATTATGACTGTTGTCGCAAAAGTGCTTTACAGTGCTACCCATAAAGGCGTGCCTTCAGAAATGCTTATATATTTGTATATATTGCATCAGACTAGCACCATAGACATATGTATGTATGTATATGAAGTGTAGATTCCTGTGCAACTTTCACTTGGTTGTTCATTAAATTTGAATATTTGAACACATTCCGTGCGAAATGGAGCGTGTGCGCTTCACTTGACTCACTGCAATGTGCTTTCGATTTCCTCATCAATGTATTGTATGCCTTTCACTCACTTGTTCTCTCTCTCGCTCTCTCTCTCTGTCTCTCTGCCGCTCTATCATCGCATCTAGCTCACACTAGAGAACTTTGTGTCTGCTGGAAAGTAAAGTAAAGTTGTTGTATGTTCTAGAAAAGTTTGTGTGTGTGTGTGCAGATTTCATTGGTACAAAACTGTAAACGTTGTGTCGTTGCTATTTTATGAGGTGTAAATTTGATGTTTACACATATTGTTGCAATTTACATGTATATGTGCACTTAGGCATATACACGTACGCAAATCCCAGAAGCAGCATACAGCCTCTAGGCTTGGCACATACCTGCAGGTGTGCAAGTACGTAGTACATACATATGTTACTCTTTGGCCACTTTGATTGTATTGCAATTTTAGAGACAACAGCTTAATGTTGAATCTACATTTGCATAGAGTAATATTCAGGCATTATTTATATATGTATGCACATACATATGTGATACTTACAGCATCTAGCATATATTGCAATTTAACTCTGATGTATATATTTACAAGAACAAGTTGGCTTTAAAGCGTATTACTTAATATTGAAATTACTTTACTCATTTAAGCAAAGTTGTGTATACCGAATGCCTTGCTATTTTCAGTTCAATCAATAAGTGTTGCAAGGAAGTTATAAATACAGATATTATATACCTATATATCTATATATACCTATACATGCATTATAATTTAAATCGGCTTTATTTGGCTAGTTGATTGAAAGTGGAATTTGAGGATTGGAGATTGGGCGGCCAGCCTGAAGGACTTTTAAATAAATTTTGATTAAAAAAGTTAAAATTTTGGATCTAACATATAATGCATACCCGATAAAAAAAATCCCGAATCCCGAAATAAAAAATCTCCAAACACATAAGCCAGAGGCGACCAAATCCAGACATTTTCCAAACATGACCAAATGACGACAAAATGTAGCCCAGACATGATATAATCCAGACAAAAAAATTCAGAAATAGCATACAAATATTTAAAGAATTGTGCAAATTTTTTTTTTAATTAAAAAAAAACTGAAAAAGTTACTTATTTGGTATTGTCAGGAGAAATAGTTGTCGGTATCTTATATTGTCGAGATCTTGTCTGGTCTGAATACTTTGTCATCTGTATTTTGTCTGCTCAAGATTTCGTTATGACTGTTTTATGTACAAGTAGTGTCGGGATTATATCTTGACTGGATTTTCTAAAATTGTCTGGATTATATACTATCTGAATTTTGAATGTCGGAGTTATGACGTGCTCACGAAGGCTTAATCACTTAATATTGGTTCCTAAATTAAGCGAAATACGTAATATATACTAACAGAATTGATAAATAGGTCTGATTTTAACTAGTACTTAACTAGATCAAGGATACTAGTAACAATATTGGTATTGAGCTAGCTTAGTGTTAGTTAAAACCAATCCTTCTAATTAGGTATTTTATTGTAATACATTTATAAATAGGTCAATTGGAAAGTCCTCTTTCTGACACATAGATGGCGCTACTTAAACTAATTACTGAGTGATTTTTATTTAGTCCTAATTTTCAAAACAGACGTGTATAAATTTGACAGTTATCGGATCATTACTTTGTAAATTATAGCATTTTGAGTAAAACAACTCTTGTTATTGTGAAAAAAATGGATAAAAAGGATTTTCGCGTGTTGAAAAAATATTGCTTTTCTAAGGGAAAAAAATACAGTTGAAGCAGAAACTTGGTTTGATGACGAGTTTCCGGACACTGCCCCAGGAAAATCAACCATCAAGGATTGGTGTGCTAAGTTTAGATGTGGTGAAATGAGCACCAATAGCGGTGAACGCAGTGAACGCCCAAAAAAAAGTTGTTACCGACGAAAACCTCAAAAAACCCACAAAATGATTTTGAATGACCGTAAATTGAAATTGAATGAAATATCAAATACTCTAAAAATATTAAATGAACGTGTAAGTCATATTATTCACGAATATTTGGGTATGAGAAAGCCCTGTGCAAAGTGGATGCCACGAGAGCTCATTTTTGACCAAAAACAACGATAAGTTCATGATTCGGAACAGTGTTTGGAGATGTTCCAGCGTAATAAACTCGAGTCTTTACATCAATATGAGACACTGTATGAAATATGGCTCCATCATTTCGCTCCGAAGTCCAATCTACAGTCATCCGTGTGGACTGTACACAATGAACCCGTTTCAAAGCATGGAAAAAGGCAACCGTCGGCTGTATAGGTTATGACGTCTGTATTTTGGGATTCACATGGCGTTATTTTCAATGACTTCCTTAAAAATGGAAAGAACATCAACAGTGACTATTACATGGCGTTATTGGACCGTTTGAAGGACGAAATCGCCGAAAAAATTCCGCATTTGAAGCAAAACAAAGTGTTGTTTCACCAAGACAATGCACCGTGTAACAAGTCACAGAAACCGATGGTAAAAAGCCATGAATTGAACTTCGACGCGTTCCGCATCCACCTTATTCTCTGAATCTGCCTCCCAGCGATTGCTTTCTGTTTTCAGGTCTCAAAAGAAATGCTAGGAAGAAATTTTCATCGAATGAAGAGGTGATCGCCGAAACTGAGGCCCAGTTTGAAGAAAAGGAAAAATTGCCCTATAAAAATGGTATCGCAAAGTTGGAGGGTCGCTATGATCAGTGTATCCACCTTGAAGGGAACTAGTTGAATAAAAAAATATGAATTTTGAAAAAAAAGTGTGTTTCACTATGGCCGGCCGGGAACTTTTCAATTGACCTCTTAGCTAGTTTGAAATGAATTTAGGCCATTTAATTAATTATTGTTGTTTAAAAGCATGTTTTATCAAATGATTTCTTAAATTCTGGAACCAGCTTATAGTCAAATAAATGCATTTTTGCCAAATATCTTGTAAAAAGAAGAAAATATGATTTTAACTAGCATTTAGCCAGTGCAAAAGATACTAGTATTAATGCCCTTTTTCAAATATTTAGCAAAAACTAGAAAATTTTATTTTTAACTAGTACTTAACTAGTTGAAAATATACTAGTGTTTAGCTTGTTCGAAAAGGACTAGCATTGAACCACTAAAAAAAATTTCTACTCAAATTTTTATTTACTTTAAAGAAATTTTTTAGGTTATATTTTAAAAAAGTTTCTTTTTTTTCTGTAAATTTTGAGCAAATTTGGTAGCGACTTCTAGGAAAATGTTTAAATGTGATTTTCAAAAGAAAGTTAAGTTAAATTATATTGGCTGACTGCTATGTCTTAAAGAAAACCGTTGGCCTTTTGTAGTGTCAGATGCCGGTTCAATTTAATTCAAAGCAAACTAGGTGTCTTCTGCAACTTTTCAACATTTTCTGTTAAGTTTAAAAGGTCCTTTACACACAGTTTTTAAGCTTTTTGTAGTCCTCGTAACAGCGCAGCTTATAGATGTCTAAGACAAGTTCTAGATAAAGCTTGATAAACGTCGATCGCCTCACTCTCAATATCGCTCGGTAATTCCATTGTAGAGCGCTTTGAATGTACTTGTTCGATAGCCAAGTGTATGACATTTTTGTAAATTTCATCAACTATTTAGTTCCTCGTAATACCCTTGTAGCCTAGAATGCAGTATACTCGTAATACGCAGCTGCTTCTCTGCAGCCATCTGATCCACAATATTCCAGCTTCTAAGGACGACGATATACGATGCGACAATATTGCTGTAATTACCACCTGATTATCAATCGTATACATTGTTTAGTTTCATATAGTTTCTTTTATTCTTAGCACTTTTGCTTGTCGCCTGGAAAATACTGTTAAAGTGGAAAAATTCCGAAAAATAAATTTTAGGAGAATTTAGTTCTTTTTTACTATAAATTACCTGCTCGTATGAGATATTTATAAAACATCATACCCAATATAATGCCAAAAAAAAAAATTTTCTATACATTATATGTGAGTACATTAATACAAGTGCAACATTTGTCATATCCCAAAAAAAAAGTCTCACAAACTTCACGAAAATGATTGTCACTCAATTTGACATGAAGTATTACAACAGTGACACATGAAATTAGTGGAAATTGCTATAGTCGTATATGACATATATTTGTGACAAGTGAAGAGTGATATATATTCATTTTTTTTTTTATGGCAAATATTACACAATTCTATATATGCGACTCTTAGGCATGAATAAGTAAAGAGTAAGAGAAATTTGGCATGGGAAATATAAATAATAAAATAAAATAAAAAATTTTCACATTTATCAGCAAAATCAGCAAAGTCTAAATTATTCACGAAACTCTAATTCAGTGAATGATTAATAAATAAATAAAAAATGATAATAACATATATATGAATAAATAATAAAATAAATGAATAAAAAAATAAAATAATTACCATAATTTATGCCAAATCATTTCAACCTTGATTAAATGAAATGCAAGAAATTATTCCGTTGATGAGAATCACATGACTTTCATTAGCTGCAAATAAATAAAGTGTGAAAATGTAAACGTTTAGACGGAAATTGTGAAAAGTGAAATTCGCTTTTAGTAGAAACTAATTGTATTTATTAAAAATAAAATCTCATCGAGATGATTGCAAATAACCGTGAAAAAAAAATCATAGAGATAATCGGTCAGCAGCGTAAGACCACGAGAATATAGTAAAAACCATTAAGACGACTAAAATTATTGAAGTCTGCAGGAAATTTTTGAGTTAGGTGAACTGCTTTTTTTCTATTCATTTTTAAATATTATTAAATAGAATGATGAACTTGTTTTATAAAGTAAGCTGAGAAAATTTTTAAAATTCAGTTTAAATAATTTTAATTATTTATGTATAAAAATTATTTGCTTTCGCTCAATAATGAAAAACTGAATTAAAAAATATACATTTTTATTGCTCATGAATTTTATTACGATTTTTTATTTATTTAGAAAAAATAAAAAGAAGGCCTAATTAAGAAAAATTGAGAAAAATTAGAGGTATTTTCTGAATAATACTCACTTTAAATATTCGAAAAAAGTTTTTAATTAGTTTATCGACAATTTTTTTAATTTTTAACTTTAAAATTAAGTTTTATATGAAAATGTTAATTAAAATCTTTTTCTTTTTTTGCTAAACTAGACTTACTTTGTTACATTTGGACTAGTTAACACTAGTTTTTGTTTTTTAAATTAAAACGAATAATAAAATTTAAATAAAGATTTTGCAAACCTTCATGCTTATAACAGGTCAATTGGAAATTCCCCGACCTATTATAGTAAAGCACTTTTTTTAGCAAAATTCAATTTTTTTTATTGAATCTAGTTCTCTTCAAGGGTGACACACTGATTATAGCGACCCTTCAACTTTTCACTACAATTTTTGTAGTACGATTTGTCCTTTGCTTCAAAATAGGCATCCGTTTTGGCGATCACCTCTACATTCGACGAAAATTTCTTTTCAGCGAGCATTCTTTTGAGATGTGAGTACAAGAAGTAGTCGTTGGCTGGTAGATTTGGAGAATACGTTGTATGCGGAAGCAATTCGAAGCCCTCAGGCTGTTGACTTACCAACTAACCTATTATATTTAAAAGTAAAATCAAAATTAACTTTTATATCGTGTTATTTCAAGACTTTTGGGTTATGATAAATTATATAAAAAAATTCCAATAAATTTAATGGCTAATTTTCAGGTATAAAATAAGTTAAAGGGTTGTTTTGAAAATATTTTAGCTCAAAAGTATTCATTAATTGAATATCTTCTACAAATTAACGTGATTTATTAGCATTTTTGCTACCAAAGACTCATTTTGGTTGCATTTGAGCAATTCTGTGAGAATTAGTTGCAATTTTTGCTCGAATTAAACAAAAAAAAAATAAACAGATTTATTTTATAAAAACAACTTAAAACATATAAAAATAATATGTTTTCTGGAACTAGTTACCAATATTTGTGAACTAGTCTCTGGATACTTGTTATATAATTAATATTTAACTTTAAAAATAATAACAGTGGGTAAAAATGCATACGTTTTTGAACAAATTTCAGCCTACGTGTTATAAAAAAAGCAGGCTTTCATAAAAAATAAGTTAAGCAATAAAAAAAATGTAATTAGTGAAATAATGACTTTTGTAACTAGTTCCATTTTTCCTCATTTTTGAACTAGTTTCAGCCCACTTGTTATAAAATTTATATTGGATGCTAAAAACTGTCCTACGTTTGAATACACGTATAAAAATAAATTTTTATCTTTATAATGTAATCAGTGAAATAATGACTTTTGTAACTAGTTCCATTTTTCCTCGTTTTTGAACTGGTTTTAGCCCACTTATTATTAAATTTATTTTTAATTCTAAAAAAAATTTTTAGATTTATAATGTAGTCAGTGAACCAAACACTTTTGGAACTAGTTCCATTTTCCTCGTATTTGAACTATTTTCAGCCCACTTATAATAAAAATTATTAATTTATTATTCTATGTTTAAACACGTATAAAAATATTTTTTTAGCTTTATAATGAAAATGTACCTGTTTCTGTTACTCTGTAACTAATTTAATACTGGTTAAAATAATAGTTATTTCCTACATAAGGACACTTCAAAAACTTACCTTCCCACCATTTGTATAAAAACGACTTTTTTAATTCTATATTTAAAGTGGTTCAATTTAAATTCCTTTTGAACTGGTTAAATACTAGTTAAAAGAAGAGTTATTTTTTTCAAAAAACGCGGAATTCAAAAAATGATGTGAAACCACTTTTTCCTACCCAGCATTTCCTTTTATATAATGCGCTCCATGCTCAGAGTAAAACTTTCATGTTCATTAGTGCTGATTTTACTTTTCTGTTAATGACAGTCGTATGTATGTATGTATGCTTAGGTATTGAATGTATGTATATGGTAATATAGTAATGGTTCATATTGTTGTTGTCACTGTTATTTGATGTGTTTATTGCTTATAATGATGATGGCTATAGTTAGGCATCAGGAAGTCTTAATAAGCGCAATTTCGAATCGTTAGTCGTTGAGAGAGTCACAGTTTGGCTACATTGTTGACTATACTTGTATATATATATATGTGTACGCGTGTATGTGCATGTAGCGCGCAACAGTCAACAGGGGATGTCAGTTGTAAAATCAACATGTCGACGACATACATACTCAAAATTATAAGTAAAATGAGAGAAAAAAAAATTAACAGTCAGCCAGTGAGATTTAGTCATTAAGTGCCAGTGGCAACGTCAAATTCTTTATGAGTACGTCTATTTGACTGGCAGTTTGACGGTCTACAAGTCTTTCTCTCTACTGACTCTCTATCTACTAGAGCGAAGCTGTGCATGTGAGTGAGTATGTGCTTGTCTGAAAGTCGGTTGCAAGAAGAAATGCGGGCAGTACTTACTGTCAGTTGACATACTATGAATGGTTACTTTAGTGTCACATCACCAGTGAGGGATGCTGTTTGTGCTGGTTTTTTTTTTTTTTTTGCTGATAGTTAGTTAGTGTGTTGACATTGGGCGCACACGCAATCATTCATACATTCTAGTCGTATATATACATTTTCTGTTTTTTTGCTTATTTAACATGTAATTGATATAAAGAGTACGTTGATTCCTTGGTGTGCGTAGTTGCTTCCCGTTAGGGCATAAGGTATGCCATTAAAAGTGTTTGATTTTTTAAATTTTAATTTAGATAAAATTTTTAATCTAATAATTTTTTAATAGTATTATGATTTTGAAATTTTAAATTTTGTCGTATCTGCCTTTTATTATTTTTTGTGCGAGTTTATTGCACTGTTAACCCATGTCAGTGTTGTAAAACAAAAAATTCCTGCGGGGTTGTACATACAAACTCATACGAAAAATTATTTTCCATGATAACTCGGAATCTCAGTAGCTTTATTAATTTAAATCAATTATGTAAACTGTATCTAAAAATAGTTGCACACATAATATATATCTCTCGCGAGTGTTGCCTAACAAACAATGAAAGAAAGATCTTAATATTTTATTAAATAAAACTTTTACTGCTTAAAATAAAAAAAACCAGAATGTGGCTTTAATTTTTTTATCCATAAAAAATGAAAAAAATTATTAGAATTCAAAAATTTCCATTTAAAAAAAGTATCAAAAAATTCTGAAGCTTTTATCAAAATTTCAGAACTATTTACTAGAGACGATTTCTCAAAACTTTAAATCATTTAAGTTTACGAATTTGCAGCACAGTTTCAAATTTTTTTATAGATATATATGTCCTTTTATTCTATTTTAGTTATTTATAATTTTTAAATGAAGAATCATCCAGTTTTGCAGATATAATAATTTTTGAAATATAAGTTAAGTGTCTAAATTTTAACGAACTTAAATAAAAAATAAAAAAATTATATTCAAAAAGACCATCATTAATATATACAACTTTCCAAAATTTGTTATTTCACAAGGTTTTGAATTTTAAAGTTTTCAAAATATATTCGAATTTATTTTTCTTTTTTTTGAATAAAGTGTCATCTATTTTTATACAATAACTTTAAAAGTTTTAGTGCCATTAAAAACGATTTATTGAAAAAAATTTTACCAAAATTTAAAAATGGTTTGAAAAAAAATTTGGATTTTTTTATATTTTAAAAAAAATTTTTTTTTAACAGTTTCAAACCTTTCATGGTATCCTGAGCAAAGCCCATTGTTATTATTGATGACTTTTTATTTTTTTTCGTACGACAGCTGTGTTTTCGTAATATTTAGGATTGATAAAAAATAGGCAAAAATAAAATTTTAAGTTTTTATAAAGTAGTTAATATTTCAAATTTAATAAAAATCAAAAATTTATTCTCATATAAAGCCTATTAACTTACAACAAAATTTTGTTTTCTTGTTTTTATAGCTAGAACAATTTTTTGAATAAAATTAAAATAGAAAATATTGAAAAAAATAAGATAGAAAACGGTATAAGTGAAATTTTCAAGTTTTACAGAACATTTTAAATGTACATCTTTGGAAAATGGTGTGATCTGTACGGTTTTACAAAAGTTTCAGTATATTATTAACAAGGGCATTACTCAACTTTCAAAAATTCCAAGTTTTGTTATTTTCTTTTATAGCTTTTCAGTTTTGCTTTCTCGAAAAAAGCATTTCTAACAAAATGAACAGTCAATAAAATTATAACTTTAATTAGTTGTATCGTAAATTAATTATATCTTAAGCAAAAATAAATAAATAAAATAAAATTAAAAAATTGTAAAGGTCGGTATGCACCTCTGGCGAAAAATTACTCATATATTTCATGGATGGAAAAATGTAGTAGGCACGGAAATTTGACAGATGATTTTTTATTGTGAACCGCCCTTTACGATGGAAGAAGATATGCAAACGCAAATAAACAAAACGAAAGACATGAGTGGAGTGCGGTAAATATTTGTCATTGATTATGTATTCTTGCCTTTTTCATGTCTAAAAATAAATAAAAGGTGTAGAAATTGATGAAGAAACTAAAACATTATATAAATTGCTTCATAAGCTTGCTTTAATACGTTTGAAAATTAGTCTTCTTCTTTTGAGACTATTTTTTCGCTCGGAAACCTGTGTTGCCGTGTTTCGTATTTGTTTAAAAACTTCAGGAATAGGCAGTAGAAAATGGAGCTTTTTTCGTTCGAGGTGGGTACTGCTTCGTAAAAAAATTTTCGCGCATCGTTTTTTTTTTTTTGAACTTTTTTATATGGAGTTTTTGGTTTCCGTAGGAGCTGCATACCGACCTTAATAAGTGAAAACTTTTACAGAGAAACCAAAAAAGGTTCCATTTCAATAAAAAAAAAATTACGAAGCCTGATCTAAATCATAAAGAAAAAGAAAAGTAAAAGATTTGAAAAACCAAGAAACGAGAAATACGTTTTTATGGTCAAAATTTTATATTTGAATTTAATAAAAACTAACAAAAACTGAAATAATGAATTATGATGAAATTTTTCAGAAATGGCAGTCACAGTTTTGGAAAATTTACTTTTCATAACTTTTTTATACATAAAATTGTAAATAAGTATTAATTTCGGCCCGAAGTATTTAAGTACTAGAAAGAGAAAAAATAGACCCACCGAAATTTATAACTATCGCATCAAATTTGCGAGTTGTGTTGTTTTAGCTATGTCCGTCTGTTCGTCTACCCTTTTATCCTTCGGTCCGTCCGTCTGAGCACTAGTTTCTCAGCTTTTGAGATATTTCAACGAAACTTGGTATGCGGGTGTATTTTTGTAATGTATTGTTCATTTGTGGGAACCGGCTAGATCGGTGGACTATATCATATAGCTGCTCTCATACAATTGATCTGTTCAGCATGAAATTGGATATTCTTTACACATATAATGAAATAAATATTAGTACTGAAAATCACCGCAGTCGAAACCGTATGTCGCGTAGTCCCCCTACAACCGATTTGTTCAGATATGAAGATTTGGGTAAAAAATCCATGGAAAAGTCTCTAAGAGCGTGAAATTTGGTATTATACCCACATTAATTAAAAAATATTAACACTAAATATCATCGATATCGAAAATTGTATTTTGCAATAAATTTGATATGTTCATGACTGGCGTAAAGACTTCGTCATGACCGAAGACATCACTTCTTATTTGTTATAACTATCAAATTTAACCATATTTTGAGTTTTCTAGTAGATTTTAGAACTAGTTAGAACTAAAACATGGCTCAAATGGTTATTTGAGGAACATTATTTACAGTTCTTTTTAAATTTTTTTTTCTAGCTTCAACTGGCCAATGAATTATCTTTTTGTGTTTTAACTATAAAATTTTAATTAGAATTTTCCATTACACATCTGTGGAAGAACAGCTGTCTAGAAAACATTATCAATTATTGGTTTTTAGCAATAAATTTTGTAATAAAAATCTTAATTAAAACACACTCAATACTTTACTGATCATTTCAACAAAGCAGCTGTTTAACGTATTCAAATTGCTGGAAACCAAAATTCTTTGTAAAAACTAATAAAAATAAAAAAATACGCAATACAATTTTACAGCCAACAACAACAAAAACACCAATTATAGCAAAAAATCTCATTTCAAAGCATTCTGTTACTTAAATTGCACAATTCGTGAGTAAAACCTCAGTTTATGGTCGGTCCGATTTTTCAAGCCACAGTTGACATTCGATCGCATATTTACGACATATGTATGTGCATAAACATAAATTTTCTCATTAAAATTATAGTTTTTGTTTTTATTTTAAATACAACTTTTGTAGCGAAAACAACGTCGCCTCATAACAACAACAACAACAACAACAACAAAAATTGCTTACAATGAACTTACAATGAATAGAAAAAAATAATTAAAACATTTTTTTAAATAAAAACTTGAAAATAAATATACAAAAATGAATTAAAAAATTCGTGTTTGTATATGTGTGCGTATACTCGTATTTATGTACATATGTATATGTCTAGCAACATTGTCACTTAGTCGGAATGAAATTTGATTTCGCAGTGCGTACGTATATTATGAAGCGGCGCTACGCTATGCGTAGTACTGCTGTAGTTGTGCGCAAATCATATACTCACATACGAGTATTTGTATGTACATATGTAGTGCCAAACGGGCGGAAGGTACGCATGCCGTCGCCGTTGTTGGATAAATAAATGAGTGTCATGCCGTAACTAGCACAGAATTGGAGAAGCTGCGTGAAATAAACACACACACACACACACACATACATATGTATATGCGACATATGTAGTCTCTTTCAAATGTTGTTGTTTTTATTATTGTTGTAGCTGTAAGCTTATGAAGCGAGTGCAAATGCACTTGCGACGGCTGTTCACTTGCTTGTCGGTAGTTGTTGCTGAATGCAACAACAACATCAACAACAACAACAACAACAACAACAACAACAACAACAACAACAACAACAACAACAACAACAACAAAACAGCAGCAGCGGCAAATTTCAAGTTTCTTTCTTACGCTCGCAAATGACACTTGTTGCTGGTGTGTTGCTTTTGATTTTTTCTTGCAATTTAGTAGTTTTTGTTTGGAAGTTTTTTGTTTTTGTAATTTCCATACAAGATGTGCCACTTTTTATTCAATGTTTTCCTATTTGTCGGACTTAATAATATTATTATCATTTTTTTTTCTTTTTTTTTCTGTACGCTTGTAATACTGAAACTTCATTTTGTCATTTTTTGATTCTCTTCTGTCACTCTCTCTCACTTCTCTTGCATTTTATATATTTTTTGTCACATTTTATATTTATGTTGACTGCATTTTTTCTTTATTCTTTTACATAACATTTCTAAATTGTTTACAGCATTTGTATTGCCAACAACTTGTTGACCGCCATTTTGTAGTTAATGTGAGTTCGCTTCTCAAGTTATTGCATTTTAGCCTGTTTGTTGTTGTTAGTGCTCAATTTGCATTCTCGGTTTTATTGTATTTTTTATGCCACGTATTTGTGTCACATTTGAAATTTTATTATTATGGGTTTTAAGAACGTACTTGACGCGGCAAAAGCGTATTCGAAGGGGAGAATTAAGAGGAAGCAAAACAGATGTCGCTTATTTTTTATTTACATCACAAAAATAATTAAATAGTGAAAGTATGACTGAAAACTACTATTATACCTACTCTATCTACTTTCTTACTCTTGTCAGGATTTGTTTCTACGACAATTTTCCTATTGCAATAGTCGTTTGGGACCCTTTATTCATTACTGTTGGAAGGTCCTGCTACTCTTCTTCTCCAACTAAGATCAGCCTCTGTCTGCTCACAGATTTTGTGCTTCACTTTTCCTGCACTTATTTTCTTCTAGAAGATCTAAATTGAGAGCATGTGCTGCCGACAGGCAAAACCCCGTTAATATTTCTAATAGCAGTCTGGAGTCTTGCCTTTGTCGCTAATATGAACTGAGTGAACTTCGCGTCATATGTTTTGCACATATGTTTTACAGTTCTACAGGCCTTTGCTCGAGTTCATCATATTTATATGAAAGTAGGCCTTGGCTCTTCCGTTTGAGTAGGCCAATTGCCTGTAGTAGTTCTATCATCATTTTTACAGCAAATGTTTCGGCAATAAACACATTGTATTGGCTTGGCTTGAATAAAAATTCATCAAAAATTCTGTGAAATCTAAAGAAATTTTGAGTTTCTTGTTAAAGTTGAAGAAAGGTTTTTACGTCCTGATGTTTTTCATCAAAAAATGTAGGTCCATATAGTTTATTATAAGCCAAATATTCTCTCTCTGGGCGTCACTTATCTACAGATTATGTGCGTTGGCTATCGAATTCACATAACCCCACAAAAAATTGAGTCCAGCGCTGTTAAAATGCACTCCACAATAAATTGATTGTTCATTGGCTGTGTGCCATGTATCGCCATCTTGTTGGAATCGATGGTAGTCCACATCTTCGCCCTGCAATTCAGGAACGAAAAGGTCGTTAATCATGGCTCTATAGCATTCCCCATTGACTACCACATTATGACCGGCTTTATTTTTTGGAAAAAATATGGACCAATGATTTCCTCTGCCCATAGAGCACACCAACCACTGACTTTCTGAGGATGTAACGGCGTACCAACAATAACTTGTGGATTATCATCACTTCGTATGCGACAATTTTGTTCATTAGGGTGCCTATTCAACTAAAAGTGAGCTTTATTGCTGAACAAATTTTTCTCGTGAAAATCTGCGCGATTTGGGCTCATTCACCGAACGTGCGACGCGCTTCATGGTCGGCTTCAATGCAAGAGCTAGAGGTGGATTTGGTAAGCTCGCAAACTAAGATCATACCGAAAAATCTTCCATGATTCTGCTCCACGACAGCTATAGTGTCCACCTCGTAAATCTGTTCATTTTGACATGCCAAATTAAGTGAATATAAATCAAAAAAGAGCTGACAACAACTGCAAAAACAATTGTTTTTCTTTGGCGTAAGCAACGCTTACGCGATTAGAGCCGCATCAGCAATAGCGCGCCACGCGCTTGGAAATACCAAGTGAAACCAGCTTGCTCTCCACCTGATCTTTCCAACAGAATGGAGGTCTTCCTCTTCCGCTGCTTCCACCAGCGGGTATTCTATCTAATACTTTCAAATCTGCAACGCTTTCATCCAGTCGGACGGCGTGACCTAGCCAACGTAGCCGCTGTCTCCTGATTCGCTGAACTATGTCAGTGTCGTAATATAGCTCGTACAGCTCGTTGCCAACGCGCTAATTACCATAAATTTTTCGGAAAAATTTTTCACTTAAAACTCCAAACTCTGACTCATCAGATGTCGACATCCAGGCTTCTGCACCATACGTCAGGACGGGAATGATGAGCGACTTGTAGTGTTTTGTTTTGATTCGTCGAGAGAGGACTTTATATTTCAATTGCCTACTCAGTCCAAAGTAGCACCAAATTCAGCGTTGGATTTCAAGACTGACATTGTTGGTGTTGTTATTGTAGAACTAGCGGTGCGGTTGATATGACCAATTATATCCAAATCATTGGCATACGCCAACAATTGTACACTCTTGTAGAAGATTGTACCAGCAACAAATTGAAGAAATCACATGATAAAGAGTCACCTTGTCTGAAAGATCGTTTGGTATCGAACGGTACGGAGAGGTCCTTCCCAATTCTGACTGCGCTTTTGGTGTTATCCAGGGTCAGTTTACATAGCCGCATGAGTTTTGTGGGGATATTATATTCAGACCCGTATTCAAAAAAAAAAAAAAAAAAAAAATATTGCCTAATTGAAAAGCACACGTGTGACAAAAAACACCCTTTATATCAAAAAATGGAAATTCAAATAAATGGGATTAATAATATTAAGCAAAAATATATTAATTTTTTAATTCCAAAAAAAAAACGAAATTTAAAAAACGGTATTTCCTAATAACACTTAAATCAGAAAAAATAATTTCTTCATTTCCTTAAACATTTATTTAAATTTATTTAAGCCTTTTAAATTTCCTGTTTTAATGCTTAACACTCGTATACATATATATTTTTAGGAAATACTTTTACATAAAACGAAAACTTTATATTTTTGTCTAAATAAATTTTTGATGAAAAACTGAAAATGCAATGCTAAGAATATTTTGATTTCGGTAAAATTGCTTTCATTTACATTATTTTTACATTTGCCTCTCATTTTGCTTCAAAAGCTTTTATTATTGTTAATTTCAATTAATTCGTTTAAGAGTGTTTACATTATTTTTGGCTTTTCAATTTGCATTTTCATGGTAAAAAAGGAAAGAAAAAAATATTTTAATTAAATTTTACTTGAACAAACCTTTTTTTTTTTTTTTTTTTTTGATTAAACCAAAGGCTGAATGCGTGTTAATGTCAATATAAATATCTGGGTAATAAGTGAATTTATCTCGCTGCGTTATCCACCAACTGAATTTTTAATTACTACTGAAAAAATGCATACAGTACATCAATGCTTGTAAATTTTGTATGTTCAACTATAGACAATACGTGAATTAAATTATAGGTAACTAAAATTTATTTCACTGTTGATTGCAAATACATATGTACATACATATACTTATATATTTACTTAACCCACCTAAGTGTCAATTGAACTTCACTATAAACTTGGACTTCTCATTAATCTGATGCGTTGGCTACTGCGTTGTAAAAATTTTTATTTTTTATTAAATGGAATTTTACCTGATAGTGTGTGTGTGTGTGTGGGTATAGCTGCGGGCTAATTCATTTGTATGGTGACATAGTACTTTTCGCTTTATAAATTGCATTTGTATGTATGTATTTTAGATATCCAATGAAGTCCAATGTCAGAGTGATGTTTTGTATACAGCCGCTGAATTTGCGAGTGTTGAATGTTTTATTACTTTGGCACTTAATTTTTACTGCTTTGAATAGCACTATTGCTGCTACTACTACTACTAATATTACTACTACAACTATTGCTACTACCACTTCAACTACTATTTTTGTGCTATTTTAGAGATTTCAAATCAGCAGCGTATTTTAATTAGCTTTTATACTTTGTGCAACATTGTTGGTAGGAATATGTATAAAGCTGGAGGGAAAAAATTTGCACTATCAAAAAAATTCTACAAAATGTTTAGACTGAGTTGCTGTTAAGTTGCAAAATTCAATTTTTTAATAAAAAAATTCTGTTTGATTAAAAAAATATATTTAAAGGTAAAAAAAATAATGGCAAAAAAAATAAAATTTATTAAATACCATATTTTCCTTTATTTTTAAAACAAAAACTATTTTCTGCAAAAAAAAAATTAACATTTAATTTTTTACTTTAAACAAAATTTTTTTACTTAAAATTTTTTTTTCATATAAATTAATTATATTATAACCAAAAATTATATTCGAATTTGTTTATTTTTTTATTAAATACATTATTTAAATTATTTATTTACATAATAATTTTTATATGTTCGAATTCTTAATATTATTAAAAATCTTACTATCTATTATTAAATTAAATAATATTTTTTTTTCGTTTTTATAAAAAAAAAAATAATTTTATACCATTAAACATTTTTTTTACCCTTAAAATAACATATATTTTCTCGAATTGTCTTATTGAAAAATTTTTCAGTATTTTTCAGTGTTTTTTAAATTTTTATAAAAGTTAGTTTTTAATAATACGAGTATTTGCATCATTAAAAAACTTTTATATTTGTTAAAAACAAAACTACAAAAACATATTCTTAAAAAAATTTATTTGCTAAATTATTTAAAATATTTATCGAATTTTAATTTTTCATTAAAAGTTTTATATTCTTTATTTCTGATTAAAAATTTACTTTTTTCCAACATTGAAGAAAATTTACAAAATTGTAACATATATTTTCCATTTCATCTTTTCAATTTTTTTTCAATTATGTAAAATTTTAAGTATTTCTTTTCCTGCATGTTTTCATTTACTTTGCTTGTTTTCATTTAAATTGTTTTATGTGTTGTTAAAAAAAAAACCTATATTTTTCGAACTTTATTTATTATTAATTTTTTTTTTAATTTTTTCAAAAAAAAAATTATATTTATTATTGCATTTTATATTTTAAAATATAAATATCTATTGAAATTATTATTTTACGCTTTTAATAAATTTTTATATTTTCTATTATTTAAAAATAACTTAAAATTTTTAATTGACATTTAAAAAAAAAAAATTTTTTCTGAAATTGAAAAAAATTGATATTGTCCAAATTTTCGAATTCTAAATTTTAATTTTAAAAAAATATTCTCTTTTATTTTCTCAAAAAGTATAAAAAAGAGGTCCAGATACCCGGGGGTATTGAGCATTGCGATCAGCTCGACGCTCGAGCGAGTATCGAGCGACTCGCTCATTGCTCAACTGTTCAGCAAAACAGAAAAAAATTTTATTTTGTTTGTCAAAATTTCTTTGACGGTTCAATGAGTTTTACACTTTGCATAAATAAATTTAAAATTAATGAAACAAATTTAGAGAAAAAAGTCAAAGCGTTTGTCAAAATACTCGAAATGCTCGTGCTCGGCTCGAAAAATTTTCGAGTAATGAGCAATGAGCAGTTGTGCGAGTGCTCGTTGCTCAAATGCTCGCACAGCTCGAAAATGTTTGAGCAAAATTTGGAGTTCTAATAAAAATACCTTTTTTTAATTATTTTTTTCAGAGTCGAAGAAAATTTAACAAATTTTCTATATTTTTCGAACTTCAGTTATTATTAAAATATTATTTAAAATTTAAAAAATAAAATCAATGTTTGTTATTACTAATACTTCTTAGCATTTATATTTTGTGCTTTTATTCCAATTTTATATGTTCTATTATTTAAAAACTTTAAAAAAAATTTAATTGTCATTTTTAGAAAAAAATTAATTTCTCTGATATTAAAATAAATTGATATTGGCAGTTTTTCAAATTTTTAAATTTTATTAAAAATAATTAATAATAATAAATTATTCTCTTTTTTGTTCTTAATAATAATAAAAATACCTTTTAAAAAAAAATTTACTCAAATTTGAGTAAATTTACCAAATCCTATATTTCGAATTTTAAAAATATTTTCATTTTGTAACAATTTTGTTAACTTTCATTACAAAACAGTTTATTTTCGCTGTTGTTTAAAATTATATATTTTTTAATTTTTTTTAACCTTTATTATTACTAAAATATTACTTAAAATAAATATTTCCATATTTTTTGTACTTTCATTATTATCTAAAAAAATTTTAAAAAAAATTAGATCTTTTTTAAAAAAAAAATTTTTTTTTCTTTTCTATTATCCTTATTATTGAAAATAATAATATTTTCCGTTTTAATTTTAGTTATTTTTTTTTTTTCTTAATTTATATAAGAAAAGTTTTTCGCTATTTTTAAGAGGAAAAAGAAAATGTTTAAAAGCAAAGTGTTAATATCTCTATTATAAAGAAATTGAGTTTTGTCTAACTACCTTTTTTTGATTAAAAAATTTTTTTGGCCAAAAAATAAATATTTACAATTTTTCAAATTTTAAATTTTATTAAAAAAATAGAAAATTCCATATTTTTGGATTGTATTTTCCTCTTTAATGAATTTTCTCTTTTGCTGGAATTTTTTTTTTTGTTAAATTTCTCTAGTTAAAAAAATTGGAATTCGATTTATATATTTTTAAATTCAATTAATTTGTGTTTGAATTATTTATTAAAAATATTATTTTCTCTTTTTCATAAAAATTTTTTTGTTTTGCATTTCTTAATTATATATATAAATTTTTGTAATGCCATTATATAACAAAAAAAGATTTAATTATTTACGAATTTTCATTTTTTATTAAATTAAATATATTCTTTTTATTTTCACATTTTGTAAGTATTTATATTAATAATTTTTGAATTTTTAAAAAAGCATTAACAGCTCTTTTTAATATAGCATTAACAGCTCTAAAACTAATTATGCTCTCTGCTTCACAATTAAATGCCGCTGACAATATTATTTCTCCATACTCCTACAATAAATCTATGTATACACATACAGTTAGTGTAAACTAGAGCTTCCTCCTGTACTCACAACAACTGTGTCAATATTTATTTATGTTGACCAAGTTAATTGTTTTTAAATAATTAATTTGTAAGCAGCAACGCGCAATGGTTGTTACCTACATACATATATAAATTCTGACGCAGTAAATCGGACTTCCTGTTGTACTCAGTGGGTTTGCTATTGAAGTACAATATTAAATTCTTTCACTTGTCATCACCAAGAGCTGCTTGCTGGTATGTCCAGAGCAAACGCTGAGAGTTGGTGCACCACTTACCATAATGAATGCCCAGCGGCTGCCACAATGCTGTTGGCTCGTTAATGAGTTGGACGCTGTTATGTTTGTGGGAATATTAATATACAATATATATGTATGTTTGTACATATGTAGCATAATTATGTAAATTTCATTTCTGTTATGCATGTTGAACTCACTTATTGCATTTTTTTATTATAATAAAAAATTTACAATTAAATTGTTGATGTCAAATGGGGTGAAGTGCGGATTGCTTTCGATATGTGGCGCTGTAAGAATTGTTGTTGGTGGATTAGTAGATTGCCACAAACGAGCTGATTTGTTGTGTTTTCTGTACGTAGTTGTTATTTATTCAAATATTTATTCATTTGTATAATGTTCCCTTTATAATAATAAGTATAAAATTGAACATTGAAATACTTTTATATTCAATATTAAATACCGAAAGAATTAATCGATTACATATTCAAAAGTATAATTTTAAATTGGAATATTTTCTAAACGAGAAATTAATTTATGAAAATTTTTAAAAAATATAATAGAAATTTTAGTTAGTTGATGGTTTATGTGCTGCCTACATTTTATCTGCGCACTCAAACATATGCATGCGAAGCACGGCGGCTTAGGCTGAGCTAAGATCAAAATATTTTTAAAAATTCTTTAATAATAATATAGTGTTGAATATTACATTATCAGCCAAATTTTCTATATATTTTATATTTTTTTACTTAATTAATTCAATTCAATAACAGAAAGGCTTCATTCATTGTTGATAATATACTTTAAATATATGTACTCTTCAATATCGAAAAAAAAATTTAAAAAAAAACCCATTGAACCGGCTAAAAATTCTAAGAAGTGCTAAAAGTCACAAAATTTTTTATATTTACTCGTAACAACAAAAGATTAGCTCATTTTGGTATGAAAAAAAAAAAAACAAATCAATAAATCAATAAAAACTACATATAAAATATATAAAACAAAACACAAAATATATAATGGAAGTGCAAAAAAATCTCGAGGAAATACTAAACCACAAATTTATGGAGAATTCTTATTAAATACACAACAGATACACAAATACAAAATTAAGCAATAAAAATTAAATACCAGCAAATTATTTCTAAACATACCTACGGAGCTAATTAACTGACGATATAAAAAAAATTAATTGAAGTGGAAAGGCCAACAGAGGCAAAACGTCAAAAAAACCGAAACGATAATAAAACATGACTAGTTGCTTGGAATTTATTTAAAATTATAGAATTCTTATGAATCAATTTGTATAAGCGTTAATTTTTAAAATTTATGTACGTTTGAATTTAGTAATATTAGTAGATATATATACCTAGAAATTGTATATATGTATACCACAATTGCAAATTCACACTTAAATTCTAAGAAAAGAAATTAAAAAATTCAATAAAATAAAAGAAAATAAAATAAATATAATTAAATAAATGGAATTAAATCAAATCAAAATAAAAATATAAAATATTCAAATAAAATAAAATAAAATAAAATAAAATAAATTAAAATAAAACACAGTAGTACAAATAGAGGTAAAATAAAAAAATTACAAAAAGAAAAAAAATAATATAAAAAAAAATAATAAAAAAAAAATAAAAAATAAAATATATTAACTTATATTAAATTAAATTAAATATAATAAAAATTAAATAAATTTAAAAAACATTAATAAAATAAAATAAATAAATCTCAAGAAAAAATAGATTAATGTAATTACAGTTTGGGGCAGGTTCACAGTTTAATTGAGCTAGCGATCACTATGAACCCTAAATTGAACTTCACACATCACATTGGTGTGATATTCAACAAAGCCAAAAGCATTTTGGCTTTTGTAAAACGTTGGACAAAGGAGTTTAATGATCCTTATGTTACTAAAGCTCTGCATATAACATTAGTAAGACTTATTCTTGAATACGGCTCTGTGATTTGGAACCCGATGTGTAAAACCTACTCTGACAGGTTAGAGTCTATTCAAAACCAAATCCTCCTATTTGCCTTAAGAAATTTGCATTGGGACTCTCAGTACAATCTTCCTTCCTATACTAGTCGTCTGAAACTTATCAATCTTCCTACTCCCGCCAGTCGTCGGCAAATGCTTGGTGTAATTTTCATGGTTTAAATATTAACAGGCTCAATTTCCAGCCCCCTTATTCTCTCTGAAATCAAACTTAATGTTCCGTTCAGAATATCCAGACATTTCTGCCCCTTGTTTCTGAAAACTTGTAAAACGAATTTTGAATTTCACGAGCCTTTGCATAGTTTGTGTCTTGATTTCAACTCTCATTCAAGCACATTTGACATATCTGACCCGCTTTTTCATATTAAGAAACCTATTTTGTCGACTCTCAACTAATCGTTACAATACACTTTATATTTGAAATAATTCTTAAAAATCAGCTGATGAATTTTGCTCTGTAGCTGAACTCTTTTAGTTCTCGACACTAAACAAACTCGGCATTGATGAAAATAAAACAAGTTCCGCACGTCATGCGGACAGCGCGCCACGTGTGGATGGGCGGGAGGTGGGGTTGGGGTTAATAATAATAATAAAATCAAATTAAATCAAATAAAAATTAAAAAATATAATAAAAATAAAAGAAATTAATTTAAAATCAAATGAAATAAATTTAAATTAAATGAAATATATCCAAAATAATAATAATAAAATGAAAATTAAAAAAATTAAAAAAAAATTAAAACAAAAAACAACAGCAATTAAGGTTGTATCAAAAATTAAAAGCAAATAAAACAAAACAAAAAAATAAGAAATAAATAATATAAAAAAATAACATAAATAAAATAAAAAAATTAATAAACTTAAATCAGATTAAGAAAAATTAAATAAAGGAAAAAAAATAAAAAAAATAATAGATAAAATAAACTAAATTAATTATAAATAGATAATAAAAAAAGTTAAAATAAATTAAATAAAGGAAAATTAACTAAAAAATAATAGATAAAATACACTAAATTAAATAATAAACAGATAATAAAATAAGTTAAAATAAATAATTTAAACAAAAAATTAAATGAATTAAGAAAGATTAATAAAATAAAAATTAAATATATTAAAAAAAAATATAAAAAAATATATAAAACAAAACCGAATTAAATTTAAGTAATATAAAAAATTAAAATAAAATTAAAAAATAAGTTAAATAAATTAAATCAAAAACAAAATGAAATATATTAAAACAAATAAAACTAAATTAAATTAAATTTAAAAAAACCATAAAAACTTTAAAATGATACAAAATACCATAACATAACCTAAAATATAAAATAAAATAAAGCAAAATAAAATGTACGGAGAAAATAAAATAATATAAAATGAAACAAAATGTAGAATATACTAAAATAAAAGAAAATACAACTTAATTCAATTCAAAAAAAAAAGTAATTAAATAAAACAAACTAAAATAAGCTAAATTGAAAAAATAAATTTTATTAAAAAAATACAATAGAAATAAAAAAGAAAATTTTTTATTCTTAAAATTTTAAATTATATAACTTAAGCATTTTATGATGCTTGCATTCGGATTATGTTATGTTGCACCAGCTGTAAATATAGTATGTATACATGTAGCACGCCACATGTGGCTAACCAAAGACTATTTTTCCAAGTTTGTAAATATCATTCATGAGACTACCGTACGTACGTATGTACACATATATGTATTTACATACTCACATACTTAATCAACAGCGTAAAAATACATGCTAAAGTACCAATTCAAAGCTAAACAAGTACAATAAAACAACAAACAAAACAACTGCCGGTGCATAAATACATATATATATCCTCTTACATACATACATACCTTCAAATCCAACAACAGAGTTATGCACACAAAGCATGTATGCATGTACGTATGAAGCAAGAGAAAAATTAAGAAAACAATAAAAATAACAACAAAAATGTCCACAATACCGCACCTCAACCACGCTACAATGCCAAATAGTAAATACTCGTACATACATATAAACCATACTCCAACGACTTCACCACCACCGCCAGCCAGCCGGTCAACCAACAAACCAAACATCCAGCTCATATTGCTGTCGGCAACGTAGAAGGAGATTCGCAATGGAGAAGGCAGTGAAGAGTGCTGAGTTGAGGCTGCAGCGCATTACAGCGTCGTTAAACTGCGCTAGCAACTTGAAACGGTGTCTATCCGTACCAGGCACGGCGATGTTACGCGCTCCACCAAACAAAAAACCAAAACAAACGCAAAAAAAGAGAATGAAAAAGTACAATAATAAAAATAAAAAACATACAATAGTACAATAAAAATAATAATAGATAAACAAAAGCAACAAAAACAACAGCGGACAAAGCCAACATCATGATCACCTCCAAGCAAACTACAACCGTCGCGCTTCGTCCCTCTTTATGTTATGAATTGCACAGAAAAAAAGAAAAAATTGAATTAATAAAAATACCGGCAAGCCACGGCAGCTACAATAATAACAAACATACACATACATACATGCATACATACATATACAAACATTAACTTGGCTCTGGTATGACATGCAGCTATGTCATACAACAACTGAGATCAGCAAGAGCATTCCTCCCAACACGCCGCCGCAGTGAGATCACAATCAGTGGTTGTATGTATGTATGTATGTACTTATATACGTAAGTATATACATGAATATAACCTGCTCAGCTTGGGTGCTTGATAGCTAACGAGCTGCAGAGCGCACGAAACGAATTAAGCTGTGTTGATCCGTGCGAGACGAGCTGCTCATAGCGAACAACGCGATGTACTCGTACAGTGATGTTCGCGAAAACAGCAGCCAGTGAGTGAGAGTTGGTATGACGTCAGTGGAATTTTTTCTTTATAAAAGCAAGGGATTTCGAACAGCTGTTATTCAATTTGGAAATATTTTTAGCTTTCCGCTTCGTCATACTGGTGCTCTGTGATCAGCAGAGTGACTAAGAGTGTGGGTGAGGCATTGAGATCAGCTATGGTGTTTACAAAATTTATACTCATAAACAACAACAAGTTCAGTAACTTTCCTTTATACTATCCAATCTGAAATAACAATTTGAAGTTCCATAAGGCCTTGAGCACAGTCAATACTGATTCATAAGCCAGGTAGAGTGGCGAGAAGAGCTTTTCACCCCATAAAATTTATGAGAGAAAAAAAAAATTGAAAATTCGTGGAGAGGATCTCTCCTCAACACAACTCTACGGCATTTCATAAAACCTTCATCGATTCTTTTCATTTCCTTCGCTAGCTATCGATTCAGAATTGTATTAACGAATAATTCACTTGAGCTCACATTGATGCTGTCATCTTCGGTAAACTTCAATAGAATAACAATACAATTTCATTATTCTCACCTATAATGGTTATCGAGCTCTTTAACAAAGGCCAAACAAAAAATTAATCACCATGAAAACGAAACCTTTTAAACTTCTCCGCATTTATTTATTCTAGTATTTTTAATTTTTTTCTTTCGGCTTACGCAATGCATTTATGACAAACCTCTAAACTGGTTTATTTCTAAAGCATTTTAATAGTTATTAATGCAATGACTTCAGTGCCGCAAAGAGATCAAATAAATTAATTTACATATACAGTAGAGGACAAAAGTCTACATATGCCGCATGTATTCGTTGCGTAGGAAGTACTATCACTTTGCTGAAAAATGTAGGTATACAGTTTTATCTTAAATCCTTTTCTAATCACATGTTTTAAAACAAATCCATTCTCTAACATAAAATAAAATAATTATGGTGAAAAAATGCAAAAATATCCTTGAAAAAAGTCTACATACACCACGGGTATACTACCAGGTACGTCGTTATGCTGTGTTGTTATAGCGGTTAGATACCCTTTTTTACTATTTTTTTTTTTTTCAATTATGTTTTCTAATTTGCTAGTATTGAATTTAGTTGTAGTTTAAACACATTAGCATCAACAATGGCTCCGCGAATAGAAATATCCCTTGACGTAAGGGTCATGATTATTCAGCACAGAGAAGAGAAGAAATCGTATGGTAAAATTTCAAAAATTTTAAACTTAAGTCGGGCAAAGGTACACACCATTGTAAAAAAACTTTGAAAAAAAAAAATGGATCCACCGAAAATAAGCCTCATATTGGTAGCCCGACGAAGCTAACTCGAAGAGACATCAGCTTTATTCTGAAGGAAGTGAATGATGATCCTAAAGTTACTGCTCCAAAGTTAGCCGAAAACATCGCAAGCTCATCAAGAAAGTGTGTCCATTTACGATCAATTTGAAGAGCTCTGAACGACAACGGCTTCCACAGTAGAACGAATCGTAAAAAGCTTCTTATTTCTAAAAAAAAAAGTAAACTTCGCTTGAAGTTCGCTAAAGCACATTTAGACAAGGGAATGGATTTTTGGCAAAAAGTCTCGGCAGCAATGGAAGAACAGAAGCTTGGAGAAAAGAAAACACTGCACTTAATTTCAAAAGTATAGTACCAACAGTGAATCATGTTAGCGGCAACGTAATAGTTTCGGGAGCGGTTGCGGCATCTAGAATTGAAAAGCTTATCTTTATTGACGGTAATAGGGATCGGTTCAAATGTAGGTCATTGTTGGAAGCTAATCTGAAGCCTTCGATGGACAGTTAGGAGCCTAGCGCAGGCTGGATCTTTTAACAGGAACTGGATCTGGATCTTTTCAAGGCAACATACACCACCCAAAAGCCCAGATTTGAATGTTGTTGAATATTTCTGGGAGATTTTTGAGCGAAAAATGAGAAAAAATCAGATATCCAGCTTAGCATTACCCAAGGAACGTCTTATTGAAGCTTTGGAATAGTATTACTCCCTCAGAATTGACAAATTTAGTAGCTTCGATGCCACGATGACCTCAAGCTTTTATTGATGCGAACGGTGGACCAACTAATTACTAAAAAGATCATGTTATCTGATATTAACCAAAGTTTTTGAGCTAAGATAGGATGTATGTACTATATGTAGAATTTTGTCAATGTTGGGTTTAGGTTTTTTTTGTCATAACTTTACTATTTGATGTTAAAATTTTTTTTACGATAACGGAAAATAGTTGAAATAAACTGTACCGTTAAATTTTCCAATAAACCTTTTGGACTTTCAATTCAACGAAAACAGGGGGTGTATGTAGACTTTTGTCCGCCACTGTACAAGAGTACTTCTTAATTATTACCTAGCATGCGTTTTTCGAAGAACTTCCTTCTTGGTAATTAAAAAAAAAATGCTTCTTTAAGTGATTACCAGGAAGTCAAAAAGTAATGTATCTAGTATATGTACTGTCAATACTCTAACTCACTTTTTTTAAATGCTGATTGTTTACTTCAGTGGCTTATCACTTCAGGGCGAAATATAAATTTTTAAAATAAATTTGAATAATGTTCTTTTTTGAAAAAAAAAAAAAAATATTTGATTCTCTCACTGATTACCAGGAAGACAGATTGTATTGGACTGTTGATTCTCCAACTCACTGTTTCCAGAGGCAGATTATTATTTCGGTGACACATTAATTAAAGGCAAAATATAGATATTTAAAAATATATTTGAATAATGTTCTTGTTTTGAAAAAATAATTGATTCCCTTACTGATTACCAGGAAGTCAGAAATAAGGACCCTAGTATATGGACTCTCGTTTCTAAAGCTCACTGTTTCGAAAGGCAGAATATTTAATTAACTTCAAAATTACTTAAAGCTGACGCGCAAATATTTCAAACATATTTAAATAGTTTTGATAATTAATAGAAATAGAAGAAATTTTGAAAAAAATATTATATTCTCTAACGAGTTACCAAGAAATCAAGCTGGAATATCGCTAGTTTATACTCCATTTTCTAACTAAAGAATATTTGTTATATGTACTTGCAAAAGATCAATGATTGAAATTTTAAAAGAAATATTTGAATTATATTCTTTAAATAATTAAATGTAAGGTTTTTGGTCTGATTCTTACTTGGCAAAATACATTCCGCTTTACCTTCCAGAGGAATGAATGAAGGAAGCGATCATTTCTTTCACTCATTTCAAGGCATTTTCTCATGACTTTCATCATATAATTGATTTTTTTGCTGGGTACATTGAGTTCAATTGTCGCTTGGTCACATACGGGTAGAGATGTATAAACCGGGCATAGCAGCATAGCTTAACCAGACAAAGTAGCCGTATTGAAATGCAACAGTGTAACTTCAATCCAAATAATGTTTGGAAGCCGGTCAAGCATGCAAGTTACGTACATACATAGATATTTATGTATACTTAATATTTTTTATTATTTTATTGCATATATGTATTTACACATACATATGTATATATGTATATAACATACATATGTATATAGTATGTTAAAAATCTGTATAGGAATTGCCGAGAGCTCCCTGCTTTTGAGGTGTGATATGGCGCTGATTTGCTTCGTTGCTTGTTTGAGACAAAGTTGACACTATAATCGTCTGGCTAATTGCATAGAATATAAATTAAAATGTGTTGCAAACAATAATGTCTGATGCTGACAGCTACTCTGGTTTATAAAAGCAGAAGAAGCAGATAAATAAAAAATAAAATAAAAAAGGAGTAGACAAAGAGAGAAAAAGGAGTTGAAAAATGTGTTGTATTTTATATTTTTTTATTTTTTTTTCATAATGACACGATTTCAATTAAAATACTGCATGTTGCATGATTAGAGTAGAATTAAAAAAAAATAATATTTCAAAAACTTCAAGCTCGACTTATGCCACTAGCGGATGAAAGAGAAATAGTAGGAGCAAGAGGCGCTAATTTTCTCAATTTCTGGTTCTAACATAGCGTTAAGATTTGCATATTTTCAATTAATTTCTGAGTTGCAATTAATAACTGTTGTTGGCCTGTGATGGATTAAATGCTGAACATTTTTCTCTTAGAAACTGTTCTACTTACACAAAAAAAAAAAAAGATAAGGGAATTCAGAGCGTTTTGCAGTCCAACCATAGCGGACGCTAATTAAGTGGAGCTTGTTCTTCTGGAGTCAATACGAGATTCTGTGTTGACCTACGACTAAAAGCTAAAGGGAACTTTATGTCTGTCATAAGGGGCAAATAAAACGCAGAAGTTCTTACAAACAGACACGGGTTTTTATCCGGCCGGGGCTAACAAACATAGTTGTCGGCTCCTCACTTAAGAGCACAGAAAGAGGGGAGCCATCAACCATTAAGACACTAAAGAATCTTGAAGAGTTTATCTTTCTACGAAATAGCATAGACTGATGATGTCAAATGATGTATATTATCTGACAAATAAATGGAAGATTTCAAAAGTAATTGGGATACTGACGAGAGATTGCCTTAAAGTATATATATTTGGTTCTTTGTAACCACTGAAGTAATTTTTTGGCCGAACCCCTCCTTCAATTTGTGGTTTTACGTCTTAATGTTTTCACCAACAAATGGAGGAATCTACAACTTATTCTAAGCCGCCTCCCGCCTAGGGCCGATGGATTTTTATGAAGAGTCTTTCATTTCATGCCAGAAAAACACTCGGAGCTCTTGACATGCCCTGCAGAGAGGCGACCGCAATTAGAAAAAATTATTTTCTATAATTTTGGATGTTGCTCGAATCTGGACTCGAACCCAGGTCTTCCGAATTGTAGTACACAATGCTAACCACCCGGCAATTGCGGCCGCCTTATTATACGTCGTGTAAAAAGAAAATGATGCTGGATTGATAAAAAAAGAAGAAATACTTTCAACTTGCGCGATATATGATTGCTCTTGTATACTTCGGCATTTTGGAGTCGCTTTTATGGAAGCCGCTTGGCATGAGGCAGAAACTAAAGTAAGTGATCTAATAAAACTAATAAGAAAGTCGAAGTGGATGGAAATGAAGAAAATACGGGGTTAAAGCAAATTTAAAATTATATTTGGTAATAAAATTTTGAGCCCTCAAGCGAAAATAATATATAAAAAAAAAAATCTAAAATTAAAAAAAAAAAAATTCTGAAATTTTTGATGAAAATTTTTTTGTTTGCTTTTGAATATAGTCTTAATTTTGCAAACTTCAATTGTTGGTATTCTTATTAAATAGGAAATCTAAATTTTTTTTCAAAAATGGCAACTCTATGCAAAATTTTATAACCTCATGAAGTTAATTTTTTTTCAATTATAATTTTTAAATTTAATTTAAGTTTAAAAAAAAAAATTATTTTCAGTATTGCTAATTATTTTTAAAATTTAAAAACTAAATACCTTCAAAATTTGGAGTGAAATTTTTTTAAAGAAATTACTAAAAATATCTTCCCATATTTGAAACAAAGTAAAATTTTTAAAGCCACACCAAACTATATGGTGTACTAAAAAATTTAAATAAAATTATAAATAAATAAAGTAAAAAAAAATGCATGCATTCACTCCTAAAAGGTATTAGTGCATTTTTTGCATAAATTTCATGCGACTCTGAATTTTTTCGTTGTACATATTTGTAACACCAGTCGCCATACAAATCCATATATATCCCAAATATATCCACATAAAGGCATACTAACGCTATGCGAATGCGCTTACTTACAACCATATGTGCATATTGCGATTACATGTCTGTATGTATGTGCAATATTTTAAGTGCATTGTGCATTGACTAAAAAGTGTGGGAAAATAACCAGTTTGAGTGTGCGAGAAATCGCTGTAAGCCAATTTCATTGAAACACTAACGTGGGAGCGAGCGCGCATTGAGCGGCAACTACGAGTATAAAGTGTAGTGCCGAAGGGACATTGTTTTGAGGCATGTAAAGCGAGGGAAGAGCCAAAAAGAAAAAATTTTGCGAGTAAAAAAAATAGTAAAAATGTAAACGAAAAAATGTTTTATATGAAAAGATTATTTTTTCTTCTTTTACGTAACAAAATGGTTCAGAATTTTTTCAGTGGCTCTCCATTATTGAACCCCTTTCGCATTTAATTCAGAAAACGCTTCTCTCGGAAGCATAAGTGTATGCTAGAAAAGTGGATAGAACATAAAATTGTTTATCAATTGAGGGAGTTCTCAAGGTAGTAGGTTCAAGGCTTTACAAATCTAACAGGCGGACAAATATTAGTTGCGTCTTTCATAGTTAGCTATACTTAAGTGTTATGAATTTATACAGCAGAACTTGAATTTTTGATATCTACATACCAAAAAAACTTACTTATTGTAATAAATTACTATAAAAGCGTGTGCGTTTCGTGTTTTTTGTTTTTTATTTCATTTAATTTAAATTAAACTTTTTAAATTATAATGTTTTATATTTTATTAATTTTTTTATTTAATATTAAATTATTTTAATTCATCTAATTTTTCATATTATTATATTTTTTTAATTTTTCCCTTGTCAATTTATTTTATTTTTTTTTTAATTTTATTTTATATTTTTTCATATATTTTATTTTATTTTATTTTTTATTTTATTTAATTTTTATTTTTATTTTTAATTTATTTTGTTTCTTATACTTCATATTATATTGTTTTATTTTTACTTTATTTTATACTTTTTTAATTTTTTTTTTAGTTTATTTAATAATTTTTTTAATTTATATTTCTTTTCTTTCATTTAAGTTATTTAATTTCATTTCGTATTATTTAATATTTCTTAATTATATTTATTTTTCTATATTTTATTTTTATTTTTCTCATTCTTTTCTATTTTAGTTTTTCTAATATTTTTTATTTTTATTTTTCATTTTATTTTATTTTGCTTTATTTTATTTTCTTTTTTTATGATTTATAAATTTTATTATATTTTTATATTCTATTTTATTTTTTATTATTTTTTGTTGTATTTTTGTATTAATATTTTTTATTTTATATTTCTTTATTTTTTTTATTTAATTTAAATTATTTCACATTTATTTTTCCATATTTTACTTTTTATTTTATTTTTATCTACTCATTCTATTCCATTTTACTCTTTATTGTTATCTAATATTCTTTATTTTTTTTTTCTTAATTTTATTTTTTAATATTTTTTTTTATATTTTTTTTTTTTATTATTATTATTTTTTTAATTCTTTTTTATTCATTTATTTTAATTATTACTTTTTTTTGTTAATTAATTATTTTTTTAATATTTTTTTTATTATATCTTAATTTATTTTCTACATTCTGTTTTATTTAATTTTATTTTTATGTCTTTTTTTCATTTATATTATTTTTATTAATTTTTCTTTGTTTTATTTTATTAAAATTATTTTTATTCATGTCATTTTATTCGCTATTTCATATTTTCTCTTTTTTTTTTGTTTTTTGTTCATTTTATTTTTTATTATTTTGTTTTCATTTTTATTTTATTAAATATTTTAAATTTTACATTTAATTTTTAATTATTTTACGGTATTATTTTTTCTTTTATTTAATGTTTTATTTTATTTTTTATTTTTCTTATTTTTATACTTATTTTATATTTTTTAATCTTAGTTTATTATTTTTATTTTAAATTATTTGATTTGATTTTATTTCATTTTACTCCATTTTATTTTTTTAATTCTTTTTTTATTCTATTTTATTTTAATATATTTTGTCCCACGTTAAACGCGAGCAAGTTCAGTGCTTCCGCAAGTTGCAAGTTGCATGTAGCAACTAGTGGAGCAAAAACAAAAAAAAATGCAAAAAATGGCTAAAATTTCATAAAAGGCACTCAATGAAATATTGCCAAAATAGAGTTACAAAGGAAAGCAAAAAGCACAGAAAAAATAAAAATAACGAAAAATTTCAACAAAGTGCTGAAAACAAAAATAAAAGAAAGCGTGAAAAAGAAGTTTCGAAAAAATGTAAAATACATTGTAAATAAATGTACAGAAAAAGTAAAAAAAAAAATACGCACAAGTGCCAATGGCGTGGCATACACTTTCCCGCTGAGCCGTTAAAAAGCATAATAAAAAACTTAAACACAAAAAAAATTGTTTTTTTTTTTCTGATGCCAATAGTGACCGTTAGTTAAGTAAAATAAAGCACCTCTACTAAAGGCCAAAATCAAACAACGACCGGCTGTCCATAAGCCATACATGTGTAGCTTAAAAAAAATCGAAAAAAACCAAAAAAAAAAATTTCAAAAAGTCATAAAAAATATTTGCGCGTTCAACAGCAAGCTATGCTCCTCTTGGCGCCGTGTAGCGTTGGCATTTAACGCGACGCATATGTCAAGATTTATTTTTTGACTTTTTTATATAACATAAGTGTATATGTGAGTGCTTGTTATTCCCATATAACGGTTAGGCAGTTTTAGTTTTTGGAAGAGTTAGTTTGTAGTAAAATCAATTGATCTTGTGGAATAGAGGTGGGCATATTTCTTGAGGTTAAAGTAGATGGAGATAAATGGGGAATCCAAAAAAAGGGTTTTAAAATATTTTAATGCCTTTTGTTAATAGTAGTAGGAGTAGTATAGAAAGAGATATTTTTTGTTTTTTGTTTAAAACATCAACTAAGAGACGCCTATGGTTATTCTCTGGAAGTGTTAAGGCATATAACTGGGGAAACTAGTTATAAAGAAGATCTTTAGAGGACTCGAAGAGGAGTAGTTTATGTGGCATCTTCAATAATTAAAAATATTTCCAAATTGGAATTGAGTACTGAAGTGAAGTAAGTGCCTAACTAAGCACAAAAATAGTTTTTCGAATCTTAGATTTTTGAAATTTAGAAACAAATCAAAATACGTAAAATTATAAATTTTCTGAGAAAAATTGGTGTCAAACATAAAAATAATCCTAGAAAAAATCCCTAAAAATATTGTTTCACATAAAAAGATTCTTAAGTCAAATATTGTTTCAAAATATAATGAAATAAAAAGTAACCTAAAAATATTAAACAAAAATCCTACAAAAAAGTTTTAACCAGAACTCCTCTCGTCAACATTGCTTCCCTTCTTCGACGATCTTCGTATTTTTTATCTACTTTTTCGTCTGGATTTTCTTATGCTTCGACTTCCGTTTCTTATAATTGATACTTCTTTGTTGATTTCAGTTTCCCTCTTGTTTATTCTTCTTCTTCGACCCCCATTTGTTGGTCTTGATTCTTCTGTTTTTCTGTTCGATTCTTCTGCATCTACTTTTTATTCTTCTTCTACTTCTTCTACTACTACGACTTCTATTTCTTCCTCTTTATTTCGATAATTCTTCTTTATTTCGATAATTCTTCTTTCTTCTTTACTTTTCTTGCTTCGAGCATTTAAGTCGTTGTTTTCGTGTTCGGCCTCAGCAAGGAATAGTATGAACTCACTTAGGTGAGGATTCAACGTCTTGAGTTGTAGTGGAGTAATTGCTCTTTCGTAGCAAGTTTTTTTTGCCAGTTTTTGCATACCATTTCGAATATTTCTAGCATCTTCATTGCCTTGTCGCCTGTAGTTGTACTGTAGCACATTTAAATTTCTTTTTGCATAGACTATTTTGCTAATTTGAATAGACGATTCATTTAACAAAAAAAAAAAAAAAAAGATTTGAAGACTGGAAAGTGCTTTAAATAGTAGTAGTAGTAGTATTAGTAGTAAAAATGGGCTAAAAATACCCTCAAGTACCTAACTTCATAAATTTTGGAGTTAGAAAAAAAAAACTAGTGATACAAATGCCTGCATTTCGAAGTGAAAAACGCTTATAACGCCTACAGCAGCAGCAACATCCAACATCAAACAGGCAACATGCTCAGTTGCTGGCTGACACACGAATGCATGCTGAATGAACCCTTGAAAATATGGAATATGCGAGGATTAGAAAATAAGAAAAATAAAAAATAAAAACTGACGAAAATAAAAATGCTAAATTAAATATATAAAAAAATATATTTTCATATATATGTTATTAAGGTTGATCCAATTCATTTATTTTACTTTTTGAAGATTTTCTCTTTCAAATGTTGGCCCCGGCTCAGATAAGCCATCCGTTGAGTCCAATTTTCGATGACTCGTTCGAGCATTTCGACTGGTAACTGGTGAATGACAAGCGTATTGTTTTGCTGGAAGGCCGGAATCGAAGCGGAATTGTCCGCATAGACTTTAGACTTTATATATCCCCACAGGAAAAAGTCTAACAATGTGATATCACACAATCTTGTTGGCCAATCGAACGGCCCGAAACGTGAAATTATCTGCTCACCGAAGTGTTCTCTCAATAAAACCACTGATTGATGCGATGTGTGGGAATTGGCGCCGTCTTGTTGAAACCAAATGTCGCGGAGATCACGTGCTTCAATTTCAGGCATCAGCCGATAACGGTCGCCATGAACGGTTACGTTCTCATCGGCATCATTTTTGAAGACGAAATGGCAGCTCTAGAATCCCTTCAGGTTGCTCTTTGTTCCAAATCGGTTGTTTACATACCCATTGACCTAGAAATGGCCCTCATCGTTGAACAAAATTTGGCTCTTAAACGTCGGATCTTCTTGGAAATTTTTAAGAGCCCATAGAGCGAAGCGATGTCACTTGGGAAGGTCAAGCGGTTTCAGTTCTTGCACAAACTGTATTTTGTATGCTTCCAGTTTAAGATCTGGACATAAAATGCGCCCAGTCGAGGTCCATACGCCAGTTCGTGTTGCTGCAAACGGCGCCGAATCGATTCTCCACGGTCTTCTTGTACACTCTCAGTCGGCCGAATATTATCCAATAAAGAATGCTGGGTCTCAAGATGGGTGATGGTGTTGCGAATAGTATGCTGAGTAGGCCGCTTATGTTGACCATAAGTTGAGCTAGGCGCGCGAAACACACTCTTTACAGAACGTGAGTTTTCGTAATCAAGTTGAATGATTTGTAAACGTTGTTCAGGCGTATATCTTTCGATGATGAACAAACTATACCGAACAAAAACACCATGAGCTTGACACGACTTACGCGTGATCTGGGTATTGAAAAAATACCTCTATTGGATCGCCGCTTACGTATATTTACGTTGGCGTTTTCAGTAAAATTTTTTTAACAATTTATTAAGCTAAAATTCACCTTTTTTTTTTTTTGCTTAGGTCACATATAAATAGTGAAATATTTTTTAGCAAATAAATTTAGAAGAAATAAAAAAAAATAAAAAAATAAAAAAACTTTTTAAGCTCTTTATACATGCACAAAATGCAATTTTTGCGAATTTTTCGAACATTATAATTCCTTCAGACCCCTGCTGCTCACTTCCAGTCACCTAAATTAAAAGTCATATGGCGCGTAATCATATGTGCAAGGTAGTCGAGGGGAACTGCGCTTAAATGCATTTTCGTAAGGGGATATAAATATAGAGAAATATATGCATATATATTTTTTGTTTATTCACTTACATAAAAATATACATACTTTTTAATTGCTCTACAAAAAAAACATTAGTTTTTACTAACATTTTTATATATTCTACTTTTCAAAATATTTACTTTACATCCTAATTGCTCGCCAACAATTGGATTAGCGTCAGCGAATCAATAATATATTTTTTCCACATTTCCACTTGATTGATTTTATTGTTAAATTGTATGTTGAAAAGCGTAAAATAAAAAGTTCATGACATTAATTTTACATTTTTCTCTTTCATTACAGGTATGTTGCGTTAAACTGAAACTATATATCACTATATTTGTATGTTTGAGCCTACGTTTTATGCTTCAAATGACTGGTAAGCCCCTTGAATAAAAAGTACTAAAAAACCAATGCAAATGGAAGGCTTAATGGCAGAGAAAATACAATAAATATGGTGTGAAACACAAATAGGGATTTCAAACGAAAGCGTTTAACAGCTAAAAAGCATCAATACGAAAACATAGACAACAAAATAATGTGATTACTCTCAACTAAAAACCCCAATGCACCTAAATTAAAAAAAAAATATTAATTTTAAAAGGATTACAACCATTTTTTTTAATGTAATACCAAACACGATTTCAAAACAAGCGAAAAGATAGCTTAAAGCCCAAGTTATTTCATTTTTAAGTAAGCTTAAAGCTTTCGGCTTTGCAACTGTGATTTCAAGGCGATTATAGTCGCATCAACACTAGCGCCCCATTTGTTTATTCTCTACATTGTTTGGCGCCAGTTAGATATACCAATTGATACCATGTCGCTCTCCACCTGATCCTTCCAACGGTGTGGAGGTCTTCCTCTTCCTCCGCTTCCACCATTGGGTACTCTATCGCATACTTTCAGCCTGAAGCGTTTCATCCATTCGGACGACATGATGTAGCCAGCGTAGCCGCTGTTTCTTGATTCGCTGAACTATGCCAATGTCATCGTATAGCTCGTACAGCTCATTGTTCCATCGTCTCCGTTATTTGTCGTTTGTGAACAACCATAAATCTTCCGCAAAACTTTTCTCTCAAAAGCCGACTCACCAGATTTCGATATATTCTAGGCTTCTGTACCAAGTGTCAGGACGGGAATGATGAGCGACTTGTGGAGTTTGGTTTTTGTTCGACGAGAGAATAATTTCCTTTTAGTTGGATTGGGCAGAGCACACTTAGGTTCCATTCGTAGGGCATGCGTTCGTCCGACCACATTTTGGTTGGTTCTTCGCCGCCGTGTATTTGAATAATTCTGCCGCTAAGCCATCAGCTTCCGCCTCTTTGTTATTTTTCAAGTGGGCAATCGCTCTCCGAACTTCTTCGTAGGCGGGTGATGGAGCGTATATCGTCATCGATTGGGGTTTCGGGTTAGCCATCTCTGGGGCTTTCACTTTCACTGCCATTGAGCAGGTTAGAGAAGTGTTCCCTCCATACAGAAAGTATGCTCTGGACATCTGTCACTAGATTACCACCTTGGGCCCTACATAAGCATGCTCCGGTCTTGAAACCTTCTATAAATCGCCGCATATTCTCATAAAATTTTTGAGTATTACCCTTGTCGGCCAACTCCTCAAGCTCTTCATACGCACGCATTTCGGTCTCTTTAATTTTTTTTTTTTTTTTTTGGCTGCATATGCCTTTCGCTCTTCGGTTCTCGGTATGAATTCTAACCCGCGCGTGTCGATCGCAAAGTTGAGAGGCAGACAGTCTGCTTTCTCTCCACTGCAGTTCGACATTCCTCATCGTACCAGCTGTTTTCCTGGTATTGTTGAAAATCAATTGTTTCCGAAGCAGCGGTACGCAAGAAATTTGCTATTTAATTCCACAGCTCCCTTATATCGAGTTGCTGAAGAGTACTCTCAGAGAGCAGGTGTGCAAGCCAAGTAGATAACCTGCTGGCTCTCTGCTGTGATTGCAGCTTTTCGACGTCGAACCTTCCTTGTGTTTTGCGAAGGGCGTTCTTTGCTGCACAGGGGGTTTATTTAGTTTGATTTTATTTATTTTTTAATCTATTTTATCTATTCAATGTAATATTTTTTTTAGCTGTAGGCTAAACATCCCTCTCTGAATTTATATTCATATTTGTCGCTACAAAAATGTCCTTGAGTGATAATTAAAAATAAATAGACATGAAAAGAGTTTCTGCATCACACAGACCCATTAGATTCTCAACAAATTATTTTTTATTTTTTATTAATTATCAAATATGCTTAGATTTAAAAATTTTGTTGTTTTTCCTTCATTCCAACAGTCATTTAAGCAATTACTCAAGCCTTGCCTTTTTACCTTTTTTTATTAAAAAAAAAAAACTGCTGGCGCCCTGTTGATGGACACTTTTTCCTTTCATTTTGTGTTTTTTTTTGTGTGTTTTTTTGCGCCTTTTCCATTTCACCATTTAATGAGTTACCTAAAGTTTTTTGTGAAAGGGTTTTGGACGGTTGTAGGGAAATGATGGTCGTGAAAGGGTTACTATACCAATTTTGCTTTCATTAAAATTTCGCGTTTTTATTTATTTATTTTTTTTTTTTTTCAGCATAATTTTTGTGCTTTCTTTCTCTTTTTTCGCTGACCTTTGCTATGATTTAAAGCACAGTTAGTGCACAACTGCGTGCAAATAGTGAAGATATTAAATGGGGAGACTCAAGTGGCGCACACTCGGTTATACCGTGCGGTTGATATATGTTTGTTAGTAGTAGTAGAGAAGCATTCAATAGTAGCAGATGAGTCCAGTGCCTTTGTGTTTACTATATATTTGTGTATGCGTGTGTGTGTATTTGTGTGTGTGGTTTTTACTTCCAGCGCTATTTTTTAATGCCACTTCCACACTTTTCCCCACTGTCCACTTGTCATTAGTTCTCTCTCATATCTTTCACCCTCCAGGTGGTGGTCGGTTGTTGGTGCTTTTAATTTTCACCATTTTTTATTTTTTATTTGTACATTCATATATTTGCCTCCATTGTTCCATCCTTAGCTCTTTGCTTTTCGTTTTGGCATATTGCATTTTTTAATTTTCGGGATTTATGTGACAACTTTATGGCATCGTCATTAAGATGTTGCAAAGCTTTATGTAAAAACTTTTATAATGAAAGTGTAACAACATACATACATACGTGCATATTCGTACAATTACATGCTTTTGAACAACATGCTTTTAATGCAGGTATATTTTTGAAAATTTATATTGTAAACTTTGCAACTTTGCTATTAAAGGAGCAAAATAAGCTATTGTGGTCAGCAATTTTTCTCCCATTTTGGGGGCGAATAATTTTTCTCGAAGGCATAATTTTCTTTGTTATTAATTTGTTCTTATTAATTAATTATTTCCATTTTGACAGGAAATATTTATGTCAATTTTGTTATTTTACATAAAAATTTCGTTCGTGTACATGAAAAGGTATATTGACTTTGATCCGTATGTAAGCACCAGAAGGAGAAGAGATAGGAATTCGACCTTCCCAAATTTACACTAATCGTATCAGAATCACGAGCTGAATTGATTTAGCTATGCCCGCCTGTTCATCTGTCTGTTTGAATGCAGGGACTAGAATTTTTGGGATATTTCAACCAAACTTGGTTGGGAGATGCACCTATACGTTCTTCATACGATCATTTGTCGGAACCGGCCAAATCGCACTCCACTATAGCATATATACATCCGATTTTTTGTATAATACACATACGTATTGACTTGCAAAACGGTTCTGAAAAACGTTGAAATCGGACGAATACAACATATAGCCCCATCCAGCTTATTTGTTCAGATATGAGGTATTGGGTTAATAAAATTTCCTCAAAAACCATATAAAAGCCTAAATTTTGGTATTCTACACGCGTAAGTTCAAGTTTATATTGACACTGAATATCATAGAAATATAATTTTGCAAATTACAATAAATTTTTTATGCAAAGGGTGATCCAAGTAGAGGTACTTTTTTCAATAGCCTTTTGTTTCACACACCACGCGTGAGTCGTGTCAAGCTCTCATGTTCTCTTTGCTCAATATTTTTTGGCATTTCATCATGGGTAGACTAACGCCTGAACAACGTTTACAAATCATTCAACTTTATTACAAAAATATTCACGTTCTGTAAAGCATGTGTTTTGCGCGTTTGCTCAACATATGGTCAACATAATCGGCCTACTGGGCGTAGTATTCGCAACACCATCACCCATCTTGAGACCAAGCATTCATTATTGGATAATATTCGGCCGACTAGACCACGTCCACTACGCAGTGAAGAAATATAGTGGCCGAAGCTGAGAGTGTACACGAAGACCGTGGAGAATCGATTCGGCGCCGTTTGCAGCAACACGAACTAACGTATGGACGTCGTCTTGACGCATTTTATGTCGAGCTCTTAAACTGGAAGCGTACAAAATACAGTTTGTGCAAGAACTGAAACCGCTTGACCTTCCCAAGTGACATCGCTTCGCTCTATGGGCCCTTGAAAATTTCCAAGAATATCCGACGTTTTCGAGCCATATTTTGTTCAACGCCGAGGCCCATTTCTGGTTTGGTGTGGTATGTATGGTATCGGTCCAAATTTCTTCAATTTCTTCAAAAATGTTGCAGGTGAGAAGGTGAGAACGTAACCGTCAATGGCGACCATTATCGCGCCATGATGACGGATTATATGATGCTTTAAATTGATCAATCAATGAATTTTTTGAGAGAACACATCGGTGATCAGATAATTTCACTTTCTGAGCCGGTCAATTGGCCACCAAGATCGTGTGATAGCACACCGTTAGACTTTTTCCTGTGGGAATATGTAAAGTCTAAAGTCTATACGGACAATCCCGTTTTGATTCAGGCCTTGGAGCAAAACATCACGCTTGTCATTCGCCAGTTACCAGTCGAAATGCTCGAACGAGCCATCGAAAATTGGACTCAACGGATGGACCATTTGAGACGTAGACGCGACCAACATTTGAAAGAGATTATCTTCAGAAAGTAAATGCCAAACAATGGTCTTTCGAATAATAATAAACACTCGGCATTATATTTGAATGTTCTTTGTGTTATCCTTTAAAAAAGTAGGGAACCTCAAGATGGATCACCCGTTGTTTTATTTCTTTTTATTATCTTTTCTTTTCTTTTATTTTTGATAGTTTATTTATTTTTTGTTTTGTTTTTATTTTATTTTATTTCAATTAAATTTATTTTATTTTATTTTATTTTATTTTATTTTTTTATGTTAATTATTTTTAATATTTTTTTTATATTTATTAATTTATGTTTTTATTTTATATGTTTTTTTATAGTTTTATTTTAATTTTATTTTATTATTTATCAGTTTTATTTTATATAACTTTATTTAATTATTATTTATATTTAATTTTTGTTTAATTATATAATTAATTTTGAGTTATTTAGTTAAATATTTTTTTTTGTTTAAAATCATTTTTAATGCAGTTTAGATGATTTAAGCTCTAGAAATTCCAAATTTTTTAATTCAATTTTCTTCTGAACCCAGAAACCGCATTTCACCCAATATCCTACGCAAAATGTCATTTATGTTATGCAGGATAGCGAAACAATTTGTTATTTCAATTTTTAACTAAAAGTTACGCCACCATTTCCCCAAATTCTCTGCCAGTTTATACAACACACACACACACACACACACACATGCACATGCGTGACAGTTGTGTAGCGTAATGGCCATCATGGCGCCTTTTAACATTTCACATTTACCGTTTTAACCTGAGCTGAGTGTAAAAACGACAACATAGCCAAATAAATAGCAGAAATAAGGAAGAAAAAACCGCATGGATGAAAAGAAAATCGTCAAGAGGGGGGGAAATGAAAAACTGCAAGGAAAAAACCGACGGCAGAAGAAATGTAGCGGCAAATGTGTCTGGCAAAGCTGCTGGAGCAGCAAATTAAGCTGACATACTCATTCGTTTTGCCGGCAGCAAGCACATACAAACAAATATAAATGCATACATATACGCAAGCTGCACATTGGGGCATGCATGCAGCCTTGCCCTCAGTCGCCGATGCAATTCACAGTCGTCGACATTTTCCGTTTTAAGCTCAAGCAAGCTCTGTTGCTGTGTGGCGTTTTAAATGTTGCCATTTAGTGTGGTTTATGCAATTTCTTTTGACTGCAACAAACACGCACACACACATATATACACATGTATACACACGCTGACTAACTGCTTGACTGACTGAACGGCTTTGCCATTTGGCTTAAGCAATTTGTTTTTTTTTCTTTAATTTTCTTCTTCTTTCTGCTTTTCGCTATTAACTTTTTTATTATTTCTTTCTTCACTTTTATTCTGACATCTTTGCACACTTGAAGAGCGTGAAAAAGTGTTTCGAAATTAAAATTAATATTTGCTCAGTCGTAACGCATTGCCAAACAGACGGCAGCTACAGCAGACGGAACGACGATGGTGGCATGCATGCATGGAATGTAATGCTCTCGCATTTATACAATTATTCGTCACTTTCTTTGCGCTATTTTGCCGTTTACTTAACTTTCGTTGTCAGAATGAATTGCCTTACCTTTTATGTGGTTAAAATAGTTGTTGTTGTGGTTGATGTTGGTAGTTTTTCTAGCAAATCATTTGTCGTTAGCGCTGCTGGCAGGTGGCTTTGTGAATTTGTAATGGTATTAAATGATGAAGTTGTGTGTACTTACCATAAATACACACAAAGAAGATGTGTAAGTAGTTGTAGGTTTTATACATGTACACGTATATGCATGCATGAGTATGTTAAATGCGTGGCAGCATATATCAAGTGTTTTCATGCTACTGCATTATACTGAACGGACTTGTAGCATAACGTACAAATGCATGTTGCATAGCCTACCTTTAGGCGCTTAGTCGCTTCTACTTGCTGTTTTTAAGAATTTTTAAAGGAAAAAAACATTTTCATAGCCAATTTTGTGTTTATAAATGAAAATTAGCCAGGCATGTTTTGGAAAAAAACAATAATAATCACAAAACACGGCACTTACATACATATAATATTAAGGTGAAAATATTTGATTGAAAAACTGAAGAAAAAAATTGTATAACTCAAAATATAACCAGAAATGTTGAACAAAAAGTAATAATGTGTTTTGCCATTCTCTAATTTTTTTAACCTTGGCCCTGACATTAACTAATCTCAAGATTTTATTTATAGCGAAGATGCTCTCCAAAAAAGGAAACTCTTCTCTTCCCTTGTTTTGGCGCAGAAACCGTTTAAGTGATTCGTTTTCTCCCCTACCCATTCGGCGCCTAGTAAAGACATCAATGGATGCCATATTCTGGGATCTTATTGATGTTTTTGTCGTTGTTTTAACCGAAGAAAATTCCCCAAATTGGGCTTCGGGAAATATTGCGAGAGTGACTGTCCTTGGCCGGATAAAAATCCGTCGCGAGAACTATTGGATTTTAGTCGCCTCTTACCACAGACATGCCTTACAGAGAGTAAATTCTTGAACCCCTAACCCACAGGGGCTGGATCCAATTGATCTTACCAATGAATGAATGTCTTACTTCTGTTCTGCTTCCATAGCTGCAGCTGGAGTGTTTTCATCCAACTCGACATCCAGCTACCGTAGCAGCTGTAACTCTAGCTCAGCCCACCATAAATTTCTCGAAAAGACTTTATCTCGAAGATTACCTAAGCCTACTTGGAGGATGTTGTCAACGCACATGCTGCTGCACCATAAAGTAGGACAAATTGTGGAATTTGGTTTTTGTTTGTGGAGAGCGAATTTTACCTTTCAGTATTCTACTTAGTTTAAAGTGTCTCTTTTTGGCAAAGTGTATATTGTGCACTTGTCTCGGATAGCATAGATCCTGCTTTCTTGCGAGTCTGTTTCTGGATTTGGCGCATGGTGAATTTATGTTCTTTGACGGCTGACTTTAATCTCTCACACAATACACTAGAGAACATCTTATATGCAATATTGAGTATAAGTAGATTTATTCCACTGTACTTGGCGTAGATTGCAGGTTACCCTTTTTGTGGACTGGGCAGAGCACACTGAGGTTGTAACCGATCGATGATGATTGTACTTTGTAAGCTTTTCGTTGAGTAGCTCAGTCTCTCCGATTTGTTATTTTTTAAGCGGACAATCGTAATTCCATTTCAACATATTTGGGTGGTAAAATTTCTATGCCCATCCCCAGCGATTGGTGCTTCGTTTACGTAATCTCCGCATATTTCATTTTCACTGCTTGAGAATTGATCGCCTAATAAGTTCAGTATACGAGATGTGTTCAAAGGAAAAGGTGAAAGGTGAAGTACTTATTTATTCATAAATATCAATTTTGTGCCCTTAAAAGTAGTCCCCCTCGGATACAATACACTTGCGCCAACGCTTTTTCCAATCCTGAAATGCGCTTTTTGGTATGAGCAGCGGCTTTTTCTTCGATTCTAACTTCATCTCATCAATTGTGGCAGAACGCTTTCCTTTCATTGGTTTCTTTAGTTTTGGGAATAGGAAAAATTCGCTGGGTGCAAAATCTGGAGAATACGGTGGTTGAACCATGATTATGGTTTTGTTTATGGCAAAAAAAAATCACGAATAAGCATTGACGTGTTAGCTGGTGTATTATCGTAATGCAGAATCAACGATTTGTTTTCCACAATTCCGATCGTTTAAGCCGTATTGCTTCACGCAAACGTTGTATAACTTCCTTGTTGTATTCCTTATTAACTGTACGACTTTTTTGGATTTCATAATACACCACACCATTGTAATCAAAGAAAACAGTGAGCAAAACCTTCATCTTTTCCTTTGAACATACCTCGTACTCTGGGCGGCAGTCGTTAGATCACCTTTTTGGGTTATACACCTTTTTGGGTTATATATTGGGTATGCTCCGGTCTTAAAACCAAAAGTGATGTCAGTTTTGTTGATGTTTTTGTCCAACTGGAGTAGTCGTAAGACATTTAATTTTTTTTTTTTTTAATATTTTATTATTATTTTTTCAAAATCTGTTTTAATTGAGACTAAAGCTTGAGTAATAATCCTCACATTTTATTCCAAAAGCCAAATTTATCCGTTCCGGTCCCTAGTTCCATAAATAAGTGAGGGTTGATCTTTGCAGTCTAGTCCGGATACTTTTTATTAATTGTATTACTGCTAAGTTAACTTGATGGAGATAACTGTTTCTTGGAGAGTTTACCCAGTAGCTCCTTCTCTGCCTTCAATTTGTCAATGTAGAACTAAAGAAAACTAATAATGAGGTGGATAACTTCAACACTATACAGACAGTAACCTGATCAGTGAGACAGATGGGAACGCAAGGATGTGATGGGGGTTTAATATTTCTCTTAACACATAACGGGTCAATTCGAAGGTCCCCGATCTGACAAATAGATGGCTCTACCAGAATTAAATGCATATAGATTTTTAGTTAGCCCTAAACTGCAAAAGACGCGTGTATAAATTTGACAGCTGTCGGATCATTAGTTGTGAATATGTTTTACTCTGGTAGGCCGGGGACTTTTTAGTTGACCTGTTAAGTTTAATCGAACAGCTTTTATAACCTTATGTATATAATTCCTTAAGAACCTCCCCTTCCCCCACCACGAAAATGTGTTCACCACTGAATGGTGAAAATGCATCTATCGATTAACCAAAAGAGAGAGACAGAGAGAGAGAGAGAGAGTTGCTAAAAGTCTGAGAGGCATTGTAACACATTTGGATTCTCTTAGTGACTCGTTTTGGATTTTTTTTTTTTTTTTGAAGAGTAGTAAAACTAGTATTTTAAAGTTCATCGCTTTTATGAAGTAGAGAAAATATCTAGCTTCGCTCAATTACTACTAAAGTGAAGAGAAGATATATCAGCCTCTGAGAATACATTTGTAAGCGATTCTTTCCGAATAAAATTTTGTAAAATTAACATTTTAAGTAACAAATTTTGTGATCTCTGAATTTTTGTATGCTCTGAAGCCAGAATTAACGGTTTTCATACATGTCTAGTGGCTGTTTAAGTAATTATTATCCAGGAAAAAAAATCTATAAAAGGGAACGAAATAATATTTTTTTTGAAAACACCACCCACCCTAGTACAAATATAAATATGTTACAAACCCCCCCAAGGCGCTCGCCCAGTTAGTCCGTCTAACGCATTTTTCACATTTCACTTTGCCAACCCTAAATATACACTCACTTATAATAGTTGTTGTTTTAATTGTTGTTGCAAAAATAACTTCTACACACATCAAAGCAAATGTGGCGTTGGTAAAATACCAGAGTTGCATACATTTATGTTTAGAACGTTTTTCTTGCACTAACTGCTAGCAGCCGCTACTCCGCTACTCCGCTTCTACCTGCTGTTCTTTCTGCTCCTCTATTGCAACAAACAACGAGCCAAATTATGTACTTTTCTGTTGCTTTCATCTTCTTTATACATTTTCCTTTTACCACAGCCCATTTTGTTTATTTGTACTCGCATGTAGGTGTGTTTGTTGCCGCAGTTTAGACAAGTTTATCATGTTGCTATCATAAATTTTCTGAGTTTTTCCTGTGGACAAGTTGCAATTAATTGCATATGCGTATTTCACTTTACTTCACTTTACTTCACTCTTTCACTAACTGTATATTTTACCTTTTTTGCATCTCTTACCTTTTCGCTTAGCTTTCGGTATATTTCGTTTGATAACCGTGTTATACTAACGTTTTGAGATAAATGATTCTGGCGCATCGTTTATGGAAATTAAATGCATGTTGGCAAACTGTTTCCTAGCAGCACTCGAATACAAAATGTACATACTAGTATCTGTGTATACTTATACATATGCAAATACGAAAGTGGCTGTTAGCTCTAGCGTAAAACTACATAAATGAAAATAAATTGTTGTCGTATGCAAATTTCGATTTATCCAGGTGAGGATGAATGAAAAGTAAAATACTCAGTTGGTTGGCTGTAGATACTGGTTAGGTGAGGCATAAAATATAATGTTGTTAAATGTAGAAATTAAGAATGCACGAACAGTGTGGGGTTGCGAAAAGAGGTGAAAATTTAAAAATTTAATACTGAACCAAAGTAATAATTTGTTTCTAGTTATAATTTATATATTTTATTATATTTATAAGTTTTATTATATTTTACATATTTCTTTTTTAATTAATTTAATTTGATTTATTTATAACTTAATTATTTTTCATTAAATTTTTATTTCATTTAATTTCATAATTATATTTCACATAATTTAATTTTTAATTTAATTTAAAGAGTAATCCAATTCGAGGTTCCATTTAAAAAAAAAATCATCAGAAAAACTTCAACTATAATGGTGAATTTTTATTGCCATTCGAAAGAACATTATTTGGCATTTATTTTTTGAAGATTATCTCTTTCAAATGTTGGCCGCGTCTACGTCTCAGATAATCCAACCGTTGAGTTCAATTTTCGATGACTCGTTCGAGCATTTCGACTAGTAACTGGCGAATGACACGCGTGATGTTTTACTCAATTACCTGAATCGAAGCGGGTATGTCCGCGTAGACGTTAGACTTTACATATATCCACAGGGAAGAGTCTAACGGTGTGATATCATACGATCTTGATGGCTATTCGGGCGGCCAAAAACGTAAAATTATCTGCTCGCCGAAATGTTCTCTCAATAAATTCATTGATTGATGCGATGTGTGGGAAGTGGCGTCGTCGTGTTGAAACCAAATGTCGCGGAGATCACTATCTTCAATTTCAGGCATCAAATAGTTAGGTATCGTGGCGTGATAACGGTCGCCATTGACGGTTACGTTTTCACCGGTATCATTTTTGAAGAAATGTGGACCGATGATTCCACCGGCCCACAAACCACACCAAACCGCTATTTTTTCTGGATGAAATGGCAGCTCTTGAATCTCTTCAGGTTGCTCTTGGTCCTAGATGTGGCAATTATGCTCGTTTACATACCCATTGAGCCAGAAATGGACCTCATCGCTAAAGAAAATTCGGCTTGAAAGCGTCGGATTTAATATATTAAATTTATAATATTTAATATTTTATATAATTTTCTTTTAATTAATTTAATTTAATTTAATTATTTATTTTTTACTTTTTATTTTATTTTATTTTTTTATATTATTTTATTTTATTTTATTTTATTTAATTTTTTTTTTAATTTTTTTTATTTTGTTTTGTTCTTTTTATTTTTTTTTTAATTTAGCTTATAAATTTTTTTTTTAATTTCCTTATTTAATTTTTTTTATTTTAACTTATTTTATTTTATTTATTTAATTTAATTTATTTTATTTTATTTTTTTTTATTTTTTTTTTTTTTACTTTATTTTATTTTATTTGATTTTTTAAATATTTTCTTTTTTTTATTTTATTTTTTTTAAATTTTATTTTTTTTTTATTTTTTTTTTAATTTTTTTTAATTTCGTTATTTTTTTTTTTTTTTTATTGTTTCAATTTTATCTTATTGTTTTTATTTTTTTAATTTAGTTTTTGAATTTTATTTTTATTTTAGTTAATTGTTTTTTAGTTGCTTTATTTTATTTAATTTTATTTTATTAAGCAATACGATTTTTTTATTTTTATTTTTTATTATTTTTTAATTTATTTTTGATTTTTTTAGTTTGGTTATTTTTATTTTGTTTTATTTTTTTTATTTCATTTTTGTTTTTCATAATTTCTTTTACAAATTAATGTTTTTATTGTGTGTATTATCAGCATCACATATCATACAAATTGCAGTAATTAAAGTTTTTGTAAAAGCCTTGGGCCCTCAACCTTTATTTGATGCAACCCTTTTATGTCTTAATTAATAAAATATTATTTTTACGACTTTTTCGTTTTGCTTTTCACATTTCACATTTCACTTAAAATGTCTTCTTCTTCTTCATTGATTTTCGCTGATTCGTAATGTTCGCTATTCATTAATTTCTACGCCATTTACGTCATTTTCGCGCTTGTTTTGTTAAAGAAATTTATAACGTGTTTACTTACTAAATACAAACCCACCTTTCTCCCCTCTACCTTTCGATCCACGTCTTTCGCCCAAACATTCAACCCATTATCATTATCATCAACCCATTATCATCATTCTCACTACCTTCCATCTTCTGGTTGAGTGACTTACTAATATTTGACCCTCATCTAACCAGGCTCAAGAAATTGATAAAAGAATAAGTGATAAAATAAATTTTTAATTTTCAGTGTCTGCAAGTCTGCGTCTGAGTAAGTAAAAAGTTGTCAGTGTCAGCAAATTGTTGTTGCGCCAGTGAACGCGTGAGGGTTACATTAAATTGTTTTGTCCGCTAACGAGAGACATCAACTGCACAATTTATTGTTGTTGTTTTTTTAGTTTTAAATTTTAATGTCATCAATCGACCTTTGACTTGACGCTAGTCAGGCAGTCATCGACCGGTAGTGATGGTGTGGCACATGTTTTTACTTTTTTGAAGAAGAAAAATTATGCACGGAACTTAATGAAGATTTTCTTTCGATTTGCTTTTCTTCCAGCATTTAAAATAAATTAATTTATTACCACTTTAAAGTGCTACTAGATTTGGATATATACGTATTTATTTAAAAAAAAAACTATTTTTTTCGTTTATGAATTCTTTTAATTTTTTTTATAAATTTTATTTTTTATTTTTTTTATTTTTATTTTTTTTAATTTTATTTTTATTTTTTATATATTTCTTTTAATTTTATTTTTAGTTATTGTATTTTATTTTATTTTTTAATTAATTAATTCTTTTTTTAATTAGTTTTAATTCTATTTTACTTTGTTATATTTTATTTTGTTCTGTTTTGATTGATTTTGTTCATTTATATTTTATTGTATTGTGTTTTATTTGATTTTATTTTAGTTTATTATTTTATTTATTTATTATTTAATTTAATTTTATTTTATTTCATTTCGCTCGGACTTAGTTTAGTTTATTTTGTTTCTTTTCATTTAATTTAATTTTGTTTTACATTATTTTATATTATTTTTATTTAATTTAATTTTTTTTTTTTAATTTTTATATTTCATATTTTTTTTATTCATTTTATTTTTGTTTTTTTAATTTTATATTATTTTATTTTTAATTTTTAATTTTTTATTTTATTTTATTTGATTTTATAAAATTAAATTAAATTAAATTCATTTAAATTAATATTATTTTATTTTATATTCCTAAATATTTATAAACAAAAATTTTTATGCATATTTTCCCATATAAAGTTATGTATGTACTATATGCATATGTTCATATATGTATAAACTAATATTTACTTTGATTGTAACACATGGGCAGGTTCTACTAATTCAATTTCATTTCAATTAAAAGTGAATGAGAGTGAATGCGTTACTTAAACGCTAACGCAAGATAGGCACATATGGTATATACACATATATTTATATTTATATGTATATACATATATTTATATATGGATACAAGCGTGTATGGAAGTACTAAATAGAAATCGTGCCAATACATACATATGTATATAGAGCTATGTAAGTGTGATTTAGGTGAAATTGCGTGGTTCGGTGAAATGGGCACAGCTGACACAAATAATATGTGCTCATAACAATACATTTATACAGGGCTATCCATTTTGCGGTTTCAAAAAATAAACGCAAATAAAATTTAATTAAAATAATTTCGTGAACTTTTGCAAACTTCGATCCGTTTGAGCCATAACTTGACGAATGTTGGGTTTCAAGTGCTCAAGAGTTGAAGGTCTATCCACATAGCCACGGTTTTTCGCGCAGCTCCACAAGAGTAAATCCAAAGGTGTCAATTGGCATCGCCAAAACGAGAGACTATGTGGCCGGGAAATTTCTCACGCAATAAAGCCATATTCGCCTTGTTGTGTGGCATATGGTAGCATATTGCTGGAGCCACATATTGTCCAAATCGTGTTCTTCAATTTTAGGCCGAAATAAGTCGGTTATCATACCACCATGACGCACCGAATTGACAGTGACAGTCTCGCCGTTATCATTTTCAAAGGAGTAGAGTTCAATCACACCTCCGGACCAAAGTGCGCACCAGACAGTAAATTTTTTTGGTGTAATGGTGTCTCTTCAATTATCTGAGGATACTCGGAGCACCGAATGCTGCCATTCAGAAGGCCGGGGTTCGAGTCCAGATTCGAGCAACATCCAAAATTATAGAAAATATATTTTTCTAATTGCGATCGCCTCTCTGCAGGGCATGTCAAGCCCTTCGAGTTTATTTCTGACACGAAATGAAAGCTACTCATAAAAATCCATCAGCCGTTCGGAGGCGGCTTAGAATAAACTGTAGATCCCTCCATTTGTTGATATAAACATGAAAACGCAAAACCACAAATTGGAGGAGGAGCTCGGCCAAAAATCGCTACAGCGGTTACAAAAAATCAATAATATATATAGGTGCAAGGGCAGGAACAAAATGCTCCATAATGTACCATAAGAAATTCACAGCTCTAGAGAACGTCGAGAAATAGACGCATTCGGGTCTTCAGCTACACTTTCACTTACAGCAGCGATGTTTGAGATCAAACGAACAAAACGATGATGCTCAGGCTTTACAATATCTGCAACCGGTCCAGTCAGTTTCCTTAAGTTTCTTATAAATTTTACTAATTGCTGGAGGTATTGGACGATTAAGTGTACCGCAATCTCTTCTTAAAGCACTGGCCACGTTTGAACCACCATTTTTTTAGTAGATTTTAAAATTTTAACGCATTGTGCGGTTCTTAAGCGATCCATTTTCATAAATGCCTGACCTTTGACTAAAACAAAATATGTTTGGCTTGACAGTTGGGGTTGACGGATGTTAAAATACAGGGCTTCATTTTCGACATCACTAAATGCATAATCCTTTATAATTAAATATGTATATATATATATATATATACCATGTGCATTGTCACTCTCTTTTATTTTTATTTGGTTTAAAAATTTATATTGCTCACTTTCAAATTTATGCCAAAGTACAAAACTTTCATTCTCGTTGCATGCAAATAAACCGACAACGTAGAAGCCGTTCTGAATAGGTACAGTGTTGAAAAAAGTGTGATGCTTTGATAAAAAAATATTGAAATTTTTTTTTGAATATTATACATCAGCAAAAAAGTAAAAACTAATACTGACTACTTACTATCCCTATTATTATTATTATTTCTTAAGCGTTTCAGCTATTTTCTAAAATTCATTAAGTACGCGCCTAAATGTAGGCAACATCTCAGGCTTGTAACTTTTTGTAATTACTTAATAATATAAAAACGTTGCCTACATTTAAGCGCTATTGCTTGAATAGCTCATTTGGTATGTCTTTACCTAAAAAACATTTGAAACATTTGCAGATTTGAAATAAGTGTTTACCTAATATATTCGAAATATAATGAATTGTGGAAAAATAAAGTTTTTTTAAAGATATGAATTTCTTTAATGATTATTTTATTCTAATTTCAGCGATATCTGTTGGAATTTTTCTTGTTAAACTTAGAGGAAATAGTTTCCATTTAATGAGAATAAGGTTAAAAAATAACACACAAAAGTTTTGATATTTTGCAAATACATTTTGTAATATATAAAATTTATAAACTTCAAAAATTTTACTCAAAAGTGTTGAAAGTAACAGTTACTTGTTGTCAAATATTTTTCATTTTTCATATTTTTTATTTATTTTTCTAGCTGCCACATTGTAGCAAATTCTAATTTACAACAGACCACACAACGTTGCTTGTGCTAAAATAAACGGGAATTTACAACAAATACACAATTGTACGGGAATATATAGATATTTTGGTATATACATACATACGTTAGCTATGAGTATTGGATTGCTCATTTCGATTTTCTACGTTATTGATTTCTATTTTCGCATCAGAATGAAACAATTTAATTGAATTTCCATGAATGAAGATGGAAATTTTCACTTAAATTCTCTCATTCGCTCTCCTCACTCTCCCTCATTCGGCATCACCTATTCTTTTTGTCGAATTAGTAACTAAGTAGACCGTAGTGAAATAAATTTAGTTTTTATTAAATTTTTTATTTTTTATTTAATTTTTTTTATCTCTTTTTTTTCACTTTTTTTATTTTAGCGAATTTGACCCATTTAACTGAAGAGAAAAAAATATTCATACTGAAATCATCTGCTGTTACGCATGCATATACCCAAAATATTTTCAATTATTATTTTTTTAATACGAATTTCTATTGATATTTAATATCATTGCAATTTGTGTCCATAAAATTCGATTATGGCACTTTCACAGTTTTATATTTATTTATTGTGTTTTTGGCCTAGTTTTGTCAATTTGCAATTTCACTGGCAATTTTCGGTCAATTGTCAGAGATACTTTAATGGGGCTTTAGAGGACTATGCACTTTGTGGTTATGTTTTAAGTGTGTGTGTGTGTGTGTGTGAGTGTGTGTTTGTATTTATTGTTCACTTATTTAAATAAATAACTGTATAGCTGAAAATATGTTGGCATTTTGTAAATCGACCATTCCGTGTGGTCAGCATTGCAATTTATATAATTCTTTTCGTTGGCAAAAATGTTTGCTCACAAATTGCAATTTAATTTGTTAATAAGTAGCAAAATTGGTTATGAATTGTTCCACGTGCACTGTGAGAAAATAATTATAATAATACTAATAATAATAATAATAATAACAAAATGAAGGACGAAAGCATGCCCGACGAATGGAACCTAAATGTGCTCTGAGCAATCCAAGAAAAGGGTGACTTCACGGTCTGCGCCAATCAACGTGGGATAAGCCTTCTTGGTTTCGCATATAAGGTCCTCTCTAGCGTATTATGTGAAGGATTAAATTCAACCGTCAACAAACTGATTGGACCTTATCAATGTGGCTTTAGACCTGGTAATTCCACCACTGACCAGATATTCACCTTGCACCCAATCTTGGAAATGACCTCTCCGAGCCGTTCAATAACAAACGCGATTTCAGACAGGGCAACTCTCGTGCGATTTCTTCGATTTGATGCTGGCGAAAATAACACGAGCTGCAGAGCTAAATAGACCAGGTACAGTCGTCTAAAGGAGTGTACAATTGTTGGTGTATGCCGATGATATTGATATCTTTGGCCCTAACAACCGCACCATAAGTTCTGCATTATCCAGGTTAGACAAAGATGCGAAGCGAATGGATCTCGTGGTGCACGAGGGTAAGTCGTAATATCTCCTGTCATTCAATAAGCAGTCATCGAATTCGCGACTTGGGTCCCACCTCACTGTTGACAGTCATAATTTCGAAATCGTAGATAATTCCGTTTATCTAGAAACAAGCATTAACAACAAAAACAATGCCAGCTTTGAAATCTAATGCCGAATCATTCTTGCAAACAGTTGCTACTTTGGACTAAGTAGGCAATTGAAAAGTAAAGTCCTCTCTCGACGAACCATAACCAAACTCTACAAGTCGCTCATCATTCCCGTCCTGACAAATGGTGCAGAAGCCTAGACGATGTCGACATCCGATGAGTCGGCTTTAGGAGTTTTCGAGAGAAGAGTTTTGCGGAAGATTTATTCTCTTTTTCGTGATGGCAATGGCGAATACCGCCGACGATGGAACGATGAGCTGTACAAGCTATACGAAGACATTGACATAGTTAAGCGAATCAAGAGACAGCGGCTACGCTGGCTAGATCATGTCGTCCGAATGGATGAAAGCGCTTCAGCTTTGAAAGTATACGATGGAGTGCCTGCTGGTGGAAGCAGAGGAAGGGAAAGATCTCAACTCGAAAGGAGGAGGTGGGGAGCGACCTGGCTTCACTTGGTATTTCTAACTGGCGGCAAACAGGAAAGCAAAAGTACGAATGGCGCGCTATTTCCGATGCGGCTATAATCGCGTAGGCGGTGCCTAACGCCAAAGAAGAAGAAGAAGAAGAACAAGATGCTTACTCTCATCTCTGAACAAATCAATTGTATATGGGCTAAATTATATAGCGATTTCGATGACTTTTTTGCTTGACTGAGCTTTTACCAGAGCCTTATATCTGAACGAATTGGTGTATGGGAGCTATATGTCAAAATGGTCAGATTTCGATGGTTTTCAAAACCAATATATGTATAGTATACTGAGTTTCACGTTGTTAGGTACTTTTTTGACGAATTTGTGACCCGAAATTTCAAATCTGAAAAATCGGTCGTATATCTTCTACAGTGGTGTGATCCGGCCGTTTCCGACAAATGATCGTTCAACCAGACAGACGGACAGACAGACAAACAGTCAAACAGCTCGTCATTCTGACACGATCGGTATACATTTCGGTGGGTCTATATCCTTCTACTTCCGGTACTTACATACTTCGGACCAAAGTTAATATACCATTTACCAAGTACGTGGAAGGTATAAAAATAACTAAAGTGAAATGAACCAGAATATATATAGCTTTATGAAAAAGATGAAACTTTGTTGGAAAATGACTTAGTTTTGAAAACATAAGAGTGGAACTATTTGCGAAAATTATTGAGTTCTAAAAAAACTTAAATTAACCCCATATTTTCCTAAGCGAATCTGTAAGCAAACATGAAATTATGCAACACAAGTGTTTTTATTTTCATATTTTTGGCTCTTACAAACACATCTACACACATTAAACCCACAAACTGCCAATAAATGCTTCTGTTAACAAACTATAATTGTTAGTAGTTGTGTATTGATATTAAAATAAATGCATAATTACAAATTTCGCTCAATTTGTTAAATTAAACAAACCAAAATTTGTTAGGTATTTGCAATTGTATTTGTACAAACATTTGCATAAAATTGTGATTTACGTTAAAACTAAATAATTTTATATATGCTTAAGTGCTGTTTGTGGTTATTACTAATATTGTACTGTAATGCTTATCGACAAATTATCTACAAATAAACTGTTATTTCAAATTTAAGCTATAAAAATATCGAATGAATTTCCAATGTCCTTCAAACTTATACAAATGAAACACGCTTTAACACTCTCACTTATGTGCATTATCCGAATATGGTTTCTGGTAAACACACAAAATATACTTATAGTAATTTGAGTGTCACTTTATGAAAGCAATTAACTTGCAGCTTTCATTCTGCTACTGAAACTAATTGTTGATTTTGTAATTTATTTCGGATTTATAATCACTTTTCGAGACTTTTGTTTAGAATTTTGATAAGACTGAAATTTATTTTTGTGTGTAAGAAAAATTATGAATCAGATTCCTTTTGAAAATTCAACAACTCACAAATAATAATATATAAAACGCATATATGTATGTACATCAAATACTTAAATTATATTATTTGATATTTCTATTTATTGGAATACTTTTGATGTGGTTACTGCTGTGGTTTGGAGTTAAATAAAATGAACTCTACTAGAAATATTTTGTAACGAATTGAAAAAAAATTATAATATAAAATAAAAATAATATAAAATAAAAAAAAATAAAAAAAAAAATAAAAATAAATAAAAAAATAAAATAAAAAAAAATAAAAAAAATAAAAAAATAAAAAAAAAAATTAAAAAAAAATTTAAAAAAATGAAAAAAAAAAAAAAATTATAAAATAAAAAATAAAAATAAAAGAAAAAAAATAAAAAAAAATATAAAAAATATACAAAAAAAAATAAATAAAAATAAAAAAATGAAAGGAAATAAAAGAAATTAAGATAAAATAAAATAAAACAAAACAAAATAAAATAAAATAAAATAGTGTAAAATAAAATAAAATAAAATAAAATAAAATAAAATAAAATAAAATAAAATAAAAAATGTAAAATAAAAAAATAAAAAAAAATAAAAAAATAAAAGAAAAAAAATATAAAAAAATAAAAAAAATAAAATAAAATAAAAAATATACAAAAAAAATAAATAAAAATAAAAAAATGAAATGAAATAAAAGAAATTAATATAAAATAAAATAAAATAAAACAAAATAAAATAAAATAAAATTAAATAAAACAAAATAAAATAAAAAAATGAAAAAAAATAAATAAAATAAAACGAAATAAATTAACATAAAATAAAAAAAAATATAAAAAAAATAAAGAAATAAAATAAAATAAATAAAAAAATTAAAATAAAATAAAAGAAAAAGAAAAAAGAAAAATATAAAATAAAATAAAACAAAATGAGAAAAAATAAATAAAATAAAATAATATAAAATAAAATAAATTAAAATTAAGCAAAATTAAATAACTTAAATAAATGAAATATAAAAAAACAACATACAACAAATTAAAATTATATTTATTAATATAATTAAAATTCATTAATACACAACAAACTAAACTACAGTAAAATAAAATAAAATAAACTTAAATAAAATAAAATAAAATTATATTAAATACAATAAAATTAAAAGTAAAATGAATAAATAAAAATAATAAAAAATAAAATAATAAAATTTTTTGCGGGTGAGGAGAGAAAAATGCCTTCCGCATAATCATTTTAACATCACAGCATTGATCTGTGCCATTTGCAAGTCACTAAATAACGCTCCTCTAATGAACCATCACCCTACTGGAACCGCTTTCGATTTACGTCAGACTGGCATTCCGTTTTTCTCTTAGTGAGTTTACATCTCGTCATTTGCGCCCAGATCCCACTTTTTTGCTCGTAGAATTTGTTCTACGAATTCACTTACGTTTTTCCACTTTTCTTCGGTGTGCAGCATAAAGTAATGCTATCTGCGCTTAGTGAGCCAATTGTATTTCAGAGTCTCGTTCGCTCAGCTCGCCAGATAGCACTTCCTCGGTTCTTTATTTTTCTTAGCGTCCAGTTTCTTTTCCTTTCTACTGCCAAGAGGTCCCGCTATAGCCTCTTGATACTACCCTCTTGATACTACCTTCTTCTCTTCGCTGTGTCTGTGTCTGCCCGTAACTCAGCTCCTTAGAGTAAGGTATTGAGTGTGATCGCCCTTAAAAGCTTTCTTTTTTTCCTAAGTCAGCCCGTTTCTGGAGACTTTTTGCGTACTGGAGTAAGTACTTTTCTGGATCTGAACTCATCTGAGGTTTTGTGCAAATCTATTTCTAGAGGCATATGCTTCATTGCTAATAGTTGCTACTCAATATTTTCTGTTGCGAGTTGAAAGCCGTGCTGGTCAAGCCGCATTTGTGTTCTCTTCATTACTTGGTTTAACTTTCTACGTGCGTCTTCCGTGTTGCTCGCAGTAGTTATTGCGGCAATATTGTCATCGTTACTCACAAGATATGAGCTATCATTTATCTCAATGTTTAATATACTATCGTAGCTAACTTCTACAGAGATATAGGTCTGAGCCTGCCATTACCTTGAGTTTTCGCGGATTGTCTGCGGTCTGGTAAAGTAGGACACTGTCCTTTAGATAGCTCCTCAGCATTAAACTAAAATATTGGTGGAGGCAGAATTTCTTTTCAAAGACTTCCATCATGTCCTGCCATTGGGCACTGATAAAAGCATTTTCGTAAGTTCAGGCCTTTATGTCCCTCTTGGACTACATTTACATTTTTATAACATTCTCGTTTGTTCCCAGTGCTGATGTACTGGGCCTAAATTCGTAATGCTTTGGTGAAAGGCCAGCAGAACAAGCAAAGGCTGCTTCTAATTTCGGCTTTAGTAATTTATCGAGAAGTTTTCCCGTATCATCCAGCTTGCAGAGAGGATCTACTAATAATCACAAGATGTTGTCTTTTCCACACTTCTAGGAGAGAGCTGTCTTAAGGTAGGCATTAAACTTATCTAAAAGTACATTTGGGCGTTTCAAGGCAATTACTTTCAGCGTTTCGGCTAGTATGCCGTCAGGACCTGGTGCTTTATTCGAATTTAATTTGTTTGCTGTTATTTGAAGTTCATCGGTGGTAAGATAAGGTGTTTCTATAGGAAGGCTTTCCTGCACTGCTGGTTCTTTACGTAACTGATGTGTCGGTTATAACGTCTCAACAATGTGGTTCGTATTATGTCTGCTAAATTCTGGAAGTGGTATCCTAGTGCCTAGTTTTTTCATCACTACTCTGTACCCTAGTCCCCAAGGATTTCCGTTTAGGTCACCTTCCACCTTTCTTTTTTGCTTATCTCGATGACATGCTTCAGTTCCTTTCACGCGGCATGGTATTGTTCCATTTCTGTGAAAAATAAAAATAAAATAAAAATAAAAAAAATAAAAAATTTAATAAAATAAAATAAAAATAAAAAAATTTATAAATAATTAAAAACATTAAATAATATAAAAAAAAATTAAAACAATAAATAAAAATAAAACAAAATAAAATAAAATAAAATAAAATAAAATGAAATAAATAAAATAAAATATATTAAAATGGAATAAAAACTAATAAAATAAAATAAAACAAAACTTAAGACTATTAAATTAAATTATTATATTTTAATTTTATATACATATATTCTGTTAAAATAACAATTCACTATCATTTTGAGTTAAGTTAATTTAATTTCTTTTTTATATTTGCAGGTATGTAACAAATGCTCTTAACTGCCCTTTCTGATGGTGAGGAATTAAGCGGATACTAATTTCAATATTTTCGTTCCATTTCTACTAAAAAGTATACAAAATTAATATTTCGAACAAAAGAATTAATTTAAATAACAATTTAATAATTTGTGAGTGGTAAATAATTGAAACAATTACTTAATTGAGTGTTGTTTACCTTAAAAAATTATCCCGAACAAAACGTAAATAGGTTTATATATATAAACTAAATTCAATAAAGATTATAATGAAATGTTTTGCAAAATTAACTTTTTTTGCAACAGAATAAACAGTGAAAGTCATTTATATGGAAAACAAAAAAAGAAAACAATTTTTTCAGCAAATTTCATTTAAAGTCATTAACGTTAATAATTTATGCCAACACTTAACAAAAATAATCAAATAAAACACCACCACTCACAAACCAACAAACCACTGTAACAAAACGCAAACTTGCTGCTCACACCACAGAGTGGGTGTGCGCAAGCACACGCTGCTTAGTTGCTAATAAAAGTCAAACGCAAGGCGCAAACAAATTACGATTTCAATTAAATTGTAATGAAAAAAAATCAGTAAAGAGATTAGAAAAAAAAACTGATGAAATCAAGTAAAAAACAAACAAACAAAATTCACACGCCAACATGTGCAAACGGCTAATTGGCGTATTAAATGGGAATTGAAAGGAAAGAAAAATGTGATAATTAAAAATCGTAATAAGTAATGCTTCAAATAATTAATAAACGATTTCAAATAAATATTCGCGATAAAAGGCATGCAAACATAGAGCAGGACTAAATGCTCGAGGAAGAAAATTAAAGAATTCAAAATAAAATAATATTATATTAAATTAAGTAAAATAGAAAATCGAAATGAATTAATGAAAAGGATTAAAAGAGAAATAAATTAAGATTAAATAAATAAATAAGACAGAAACCAAAAGAAAAAAATAAATAACTTAATAAAAATAAAAATAAAATAATAAAAATAAATTACAGAATAAAATAAAATAATAAATTAAAAGGAAATAAAATAAAATAAAATAAATAAAAATAAAATAAAATATAGAAATTAAAACAAAGTAAAAAAATAATAAAAAATAACTTATTTATATATAATATATAACAGGTCAATTGGAAAGTCACCGGCCTGATGCATAGATGAAATTAGAACGAACTAAATCCAGATCAGACATATTCAAGACACGACCAAATCGCGAAAAATATAATCCAGACACGACATAATCAAGACAAAAAATTCATACAAAGCATAAAAGTAATTAAAAATTTGTCTGAATTCGTCTAAATTTTTCAAGTACTTTTATACTTCAAACAAACAAAAATTTGGAAAAAAATTTATTTGGTGCTGTCAATATAAATAGCTGTAGGAATTTTAAATTGTCGAGATCTTGTCCCAAATCTGACTGATATATGACGCCACTACAATCAAATCCATATAATTTTTAGTTAGCCTAAACCTTCAAAAGACTTATGTATAAATTTGACAGCTGTCGGATTATTAGTTTGTGAGTTATAGCATTTTGAGTGACGCAACTTTTGTTATTGTGAAAAAAATGGATAAAAGGAATTTCGCGTGTTGATGAAATATTGATTTTTGAAGGGAAAAAATACAGTTTATGCAAAAACTAGACTTATTGACTAGTTTCCGGATACTGTTCCAGGAAAATCAGCCATCAAGGATTGGTATACTTAGTTTAGACGTGGTGAAATGAGAACCGAAGGCGGTGAACTCAGTAGCCGCCCAAAAGAAATTGTTACCGACAAAAATATAAAAAAAAGAATTATTTTGTATGACCGTAAATTGAAATTTCATGAAATAGCAGGCACTCTAAAGATATCAACTGAATGTCCACCTCATATCACTCACGAAAGTTTGGGTGTGAGAAAGCTCTGCGCAAAGCGGGTTGCCGCGCGAGTTCACTTTTGACCAAAAACAACGACGAGTTGATGATTCGGAGCAGTGTTTGAAAATGCTCAAGAATAATAAACCCGAGTTTTTGCGTCAATGTGTGATGAAACCTGGCTCAATCATTTCGCTCCGAAGTCCAATCTACAGTCATCCGTGCGGACTGCACACGATGAACCCGCTCCAAAGCGTAGGAAAACTCAACAGTCGGCTGGCAAGGTTATGGCGTTTGTAATTTGGGATGCGCATGGAATAATTTTCATTAGCTACCTTGAAAACAAGAAGGACCATCAGCAACGAATATTAAATAGCGTTGTTGGACCGTTTGAGTGACGAAGTCGCCGAAAAACTAATGCATTTGAAGAAGAAGGAAAACAAGTCAGTGAAATCTATAATAAAATCCATTATTGGGATTCCGTATTCTCCAGATCTGGTCTCAAGCGGATATTTTCTGTTCTCAAATCTCAAAAGAATGCTCGCTGGGAAGAATTTGATGCATATCTTCAAGCAAAGGACAAATCGTACTACAAAAATGTTATCGAAATGTTTGGAGGGTCGATTTAATCAGTATACCAACCTTGAAGGGAACTATGTTGTATAAAGAAAAGAACTGAATTTTACCAAAAAAAAAATTATTTTACTATGTTAAGACGGGGACTTTTCAATTGACCTGTTAAAATAAACTATAAAAATTGTATACAATAAAATTGGAAGAAATAAAATAAATTAAATTTAATAATTTTAAAAAATAAAAAGTTGTTTAGCAAATTAAATAAAAATTTATTAAATAAAAAAAATATACTTAAAAAAAAAATGGAAAAAAAGTTAATGGAAACCTCAATAGGTTATAAAATATTTAATTAAAATTATTTTGTAAATTGTAAATTTTGTTGATTTTTTGATGCTATAACATAAAACTATATATTATAAGGCAAAATATGAAAGCCCACTTCACTAACTATCTATAGTCGATAACAAGTGCTTAGAATGCCACTCTAAGCCTTAGCTTAATACATGCGCTCTCCATCACTCTCTGTGACATTTTTCCCGATTTTTTTTAACAGTTAAATTATTGTACATTATTGTTGTAGTTTTATTTTCACTTGTCTGCCCTTAAAGTGATGAGGCGTCAAAATCAATTAACACAGACAAGTACAATTGTGCGACAACGCACCCACACGCCTGCCTGTACATAATATAGTAATTTATGGAAAAAGCCTGGAAGCAGACGAAAAAGAAAAACTGTAAAAAAATTAAAAAGTACACGAGTCTACAGTGAGTGGTTGGTAAAGTGCACTATGAATGCGTATGCATGTATATACATATGTAAGCGAGTGTATGCATAAATCCATACATATAAATGTATTTCATGCACACCAATTCACCCACATTCGCACTCACAAGCCAGAGCATTTAGAGATTTGTATTTGCTTGCTTGCATTTTCCTCTCTACTCATGCTGCATAACTGTATTTGCAAAGCATAGTGAAATTCCGTTGAAGTAAATCTTTTGTATGTTGTTTTTTTGTTGTTGTTGTTGTTTGCATTTATTTGCATAGCCGTGAATTTTAATTAAGCAATTAAAAGTGCAATCAAATTGTTTGCAAGTATTTTACATATACATGTATACACACTCACTCACTCTGGCCAGCACTGAAACGTTAACTTAATTTTAATTGTTCGTTTCTATTGTCAAATACACATACCTACATATGTATGTATGTATGTGCATGCAAACACCAACGCATACAATTGTGTGTATTTAAAAATGTTTATTTTTTTTTTTTTTTTTGTGCAACGCTCAGCAAAGCAATTTCCGGCAATTGAATTGCGGTTTAGCGTCAGCAATTCAAAATTATCAGCTTTTGTAATTATTTTCTACAATTCAATTAATAATTAACTAATAAGCATCGCATTCGACTAACATCGATTTTAATTGTTTTCAATTTCCCCACTATTTCAGCTAATTAATAGTTAGTTGCAGCATTTCCACTCTATGTGTGTGTGTGTGTGGTGTATGTGGCAGTGAACTTTTTCAACTTGTCGCAAATGTTTATTTAATTAAAATTTGATTATTATTTTTTAATTTTAACTGCGCTCTCTTAATGTCATTGATCACACTCGCTGTGACTGATTGATACACACAAACAAATTGATATAGTAAAATGTCATGTGAAATTCGTCAAATCGCGTGCCTTTGGTTAGTTGGCGACGTGTGAATTTTTATTTATTTATTTATTTTTTTTTTGTACTATAATTCAGTTGTACGTATTTCGTAATTTTATTTGATTTGGCTAACTGACAGCTGGAGTGACATATCGATTGACCGTATGACTTTCGTACCAATTTGCACAATGAAATTTTGTGTGTTTACACTAACGAGGGTATCTCTGTTGCAATGAAGGAAAATTTAGTAAAATTAAATTAAGTAGTACATATAAATGTGTATGTATGTACACATTTCGTAGAATTTTATTGTGAAACGTACTTTGTTGCATTCAAATGAATGTGGAATGAGTAAATTAAATAATTGAAAAAAAAAATTAATTAATAAAAAATAAATAAAAGAATAAAATTAGCTAAATAAAATTAAGTAAAATTATTAATGTTTAGTAAGCCTAAAAATATAATTAAAAATTTAGTGTAAAATAATTTCAAACAAAATAATTTAACATAAAATAAATTAATAAAAGTCAAATAAAGAAAAAAAATTGATTTTTTATCAATTAAACAAAACAAAAAATACATAAAAAATAAAACTAAATACAATACAAAAATTAAAATAATAAGCACAAAAATGTACAAAAAAATTAAATAAACAATTTAAATACATAAAAACTAAAATAATAAAAAATTAAAAATAATATAAAATAAATTAAAACAATTTAAAATAAAATTAAAAAAATAAATAACATTAGAAAAACCTAAACATAAGAAATTGAAAAATTAACAAATAAAAGAAAAAATTATTGTAAAGCATTATAGAATAAACCAAAATAAATTACATTTACTGAATAAAAAAAAAATAACCTTAATTAAAAAAATAAAAAAATAAATTTAATAAAAAAATTATACTAAATAAACAAAAGCGAAATAAAGAAAAAAAATTAAATTATTATTAAAAAAAAAAAAATTAACTGATTGTAATTAAAAAAAAAAACTGTTTAAAATATAATCACTCAAAAGAAAAAAAAGAAAAAAAAATATATAATAAAAATAAATAAATAAAATAAAATTATACAAACTAAAAGAAATAAAATATAATTAACAAACTTAAAATAAATTAACTTAAATTCAAATAAAGTATTAATATTTATATTTTATTAATGAAATCATATATAAAATGATATGTGAATATATAAATGATATATATATAATATATAAAATGAATGATATGAAAATACAAAATAATATGTAATGCATTCAAAATATAAATGAATAAATATAAAAGAAATAAATTAAAATCAAATAAGAGAAAATGAAGAAAAAATAATACAAAATTAAGATAAAATAAAATAATATAAAAATTAAGTTAAAAAAATTAATAAAAAATAATAATAAAACAAAATAAAAAAATAATTAAATTAAGTTAAACGAAACTAAAATAAATTTAAACAAAACAAAAGAAATTAATAAATAAATAAAATTTAATTAAAAAATGTAAGAGTATAAAAAATGAAAGAAACATATATATAGAAACATTTTGAAAAAAAAAATTTTATGTAAATAAAACACAAGAAAATAATAAATAAAATACAGAAAACAATTAAAAAAAAATACAGAATTTATATATACAGAAAATAAATTGAAAACAAAATAAAATAAAAAATTAAAAGAAAGTTAAATTAACAAAAAATAAATAAAAAAATAAAAAAATCAAAAAATATAATAATTTAAAAAATATATATTACAAAAAAAAAAAAAATAATAGCCTTAACAAAATCAAAAAAAAAGACTAAAACTAAAACTTCAAAAAATTAAAATAACGGGATATCCTTCTGGCGTAAGTTTTTCCATGATGAAATGCCAAACAATACTGAAGAAAAATAACATGACAGCTTGACCCGACTCACGTGGGATCTGTCAAAAAAAGGCTGTTGAATAAAATTGAATTAATAGAAATAAAATAAAATAAATTAAAAATAAAATAAAGTTAATAAAGTTAAAATATATTAAAATAATACAAAACCAAATAAATGAAAAAAAAAACTTTAAGCAAAAAAAAAATTTGAGAGATCTCTAAAATTGGTTGAGAGATCTCTAAAATTGAGGGACTACTTTGCATTCATACAGACAGATTTACAGACAGACAGACGGAAGGACGGACACGGCTAAATCAATTCAGCTCTTGATTCTGAAACGATTGGTATAAATTTTGCTGTGTCTATTACTTCTCCTTTTGGTAGGTACATAATTCGGACTAAAGTTAATTAAAGAATAAAGCAAAATAAAGAATAAGAAAAAAGATGTCAAATAAAATAAAATAAATTATTTAAAAAAATTCTAAAATTTAAAAGTTTTTACAACTTTGCCTTTGTTGCCTCTTACTCTTTCTCTGGTGTGAAACCTATATCATAGAGTCGACTTTATGGATTTTTTTTTTCGAGAATATATTTTTAGCATAGCTACAGCTGAAGCATTTAAATATTTTTTCAACAATATTTTCTTCATAGTTGCGAGCACATTTATATACATATTCCTGCAGATCCGCTTGAATCGTATTGTGCTAAAGCTAATTCGTAGTGGCAGCTGCGATAAGACCAAACAGCTGACACTACACTGGCATGCGACAATCTACATATGTATACGCGCGAGTCCGCAAACTGTTTGATACCTGACAGCAGGCGGGGGTTGCTCATACTATAACAACTAGATCCACATACTATTTGCACTCCATGAACCTTTAAAAGATATATGTACGTATATTTATATATATATGTATGTATGTTGCACACATGTATTTGAGTATTTACATTTGACTTGTCACTGCTTTAGCAAATATTTGATTATCTAGCGAGCATCGAGCATGCCTTTAAATAAATGTTGGCGGCGAGCATGCACATGCATACATATTTACAAACATACTCAGTCAGGGTACGCATAGGTTAAAATACCAAATTAAACACAAATACACATTTGCACAGAAATATGTAGTTTTAGGTACGTGGTTAGAAATTCTGGGCACTGAAGAGGGATATGACATCGGTGATAAAACAGTTACGATTGTGCTATGTTTTGTATGTAAATATGTATTTACGCATGTTTGTATGTAATACATACATACACCGGTTGAATGCCAATGACATGTACTTGAATCCATTTATACATATGTACATACATACAAACAACTGTTATGAGCGTTTGTGTGTATGTATGTATATACACACCTACATTCCAATTGCTTACATTATGCGTTACATTATTTGTGAGCACTAACCTGAAATTTACATTTTGGTTGGACAAAATTAGTTTTCCTCCGCTATGTTGTCAGCCGCTGTATATAAATATGTATGTATGTATGTATGTTTATCATGTTCATGTATGTATATATACTTATATATATATATACGTATTCCTGTTTCTGACATCAACTCGAAATTTAACTGAAATGTCGCTGTGCCGCCTTTAAAGCATACTCAACTATTTGCACAGCGCTTCAGCAAATGTATATTTGTTCATTTATATATGTATATAAATGTACATATATATGCGCATACATTCATATTAGCCTGAATTGAATTATTGAAATGTATTACAACACCACTTTTGTGTATATTTGTCTATTTATTTGTGGCAACACCCACCCTAAGCGTTTGTTCTGCAGAGTCTGGCAGCGCACGTGTCCTAAACAAATATTGATTATAATCTTATCATCTGGAAATTCAAATAAATAATTATGAGTGCAATCAAATTAGTGGAGATATCATACATATTTAATTTTATACATTCTCACGAAAGTAATTGCAATAGAGGTAAAATTTTTATTTTTTACGACTTTTGGTAGTCTATTTCAGAAAAAAATCGCTAAACTGACCTAAAATAATTATCTTAAAAAAAAATTCAATATAAAAAACTGTTATTAGTCAAATTTTTTAGTGATTTTTCCACATTTTTCTAACCTCAAAATATCAACCAAAAAAAAGGAAAACAATTTTAGGCCAGATTTAACATGAAACAAAATATATATAAAAATAATAATTAAAATAAAATAAAATAAAAAATTAAATAAAATAAAATATAAAATAAGGTAAAATAAAAAAAAATGGATTAAAATAAAATAAAATAATATGAAATTAAATAATTTAAAATAAAGTAAAATAAAATAACATAAAATAAATTAAAAACAAATAAAATACAAACTTGAATTCTCGTCTCTAGAATACAAAATTTTTTACTTCTAGCTGTTTTTTCAGCATATTTATTAACCAAAACCTAATATCTAAAAAAAATCGTTTGTAGATGGCTATATTATATATAATATTTTGATTTCGATGATTCTCAGTATCAATTCACAATTTATAATGTGTATAGGATACCAAATGTCAGCTTCTAAAAGGTTAATTGAAAGGTCCCCGACCTGCCACATGGCTGATGATATGATTTTTAGTTAGCCCTAACCTTCAAAAATCGTGTATATAGCTGCGGGATCATTAGTTTGTGAATTATAGCATTTGAGAGTGAAGCAACTTTTCTTATTGTGGAAAAAATGGATAAAAATCAATTTCCCGTGTTGATAAAATATACCTTCTTGAAGGTCAAAAATACAGTTGAAGCAAAAATTTGGCTTGATGACGAGTTTTCGGATACTGCTCCAGGAAAATCAGCCATCAAGTATTGGCATGTTAAGTTTAGAGGTGGTGAAATGAGCACCGAAAACGTGGTACGCAGTTGTCGCCCAAAATAGGTTGTTCCCGACTAAAACATCAAAAAAAATCCATAAATGACTTTGAATGACCGTAAATTGAAATGGAATAAAAAATCAGACACTATAGAGGTATCAACTGAACATATACATCATATAATTCACGAATATTTGGGTATGAGAAAGCTCTGTGCAAAGTGGGTGCCGCGCGAGCCCACTTTTGACCAAAAACAACGACGAGTTGATGATTCGGTGAAGTGTTTGGAGATGTTCAAGCATAATAAACCCGAGTTTTTGCGTCGATATGTGACAATAGATGAAACATGGCTCCATCATTTCACTCCGAAGTCCCATCGACAGTCATCTGAGTGGACTGCCAACGACGAACGCCCTCCAAAGAGTGGAAAAACGCAACAGCTGGCAAGGTTATAGCGTCTGTATTTTGGGATGCGCAAAGACTAATTTTCATTGACTACATTGAAAATGGAAGGACTATCAACAGCGACTATTACATACATAGCGTTGAAGGACGATATTGCCGAAAAACGGTCGCAGTTGAAGAAAAAGAAAGTTCTGTTTCACCAATCCAATGCACCGTGTCTTAAGTCAGTGAAGTCAATGACGATAATCCGAGAATTTGGCGTTGAATGAAAATCTGGTCACCAGCGACTATTTTCTGTTCTCAGATCTCAAAAAAATGCTCACTGGGAAGAAATTTTCGTCGAATGAAGAAAGAATCGCTGAAATTGAGGCCTATTTTGAAGTAAAGGACAAATCGCACTATAAAAAAGGTATTGAAACGTTGGAGCGGCGCTATAATCAGTACAATACCCTTGAAGGGAACTATGTTAAAAAAAAACCAAATTAATTTTAACAAATTGATTTGATTCACTATGGTAGGTCGAGGACGTTTCAATTGACCTGTTATATGCTTTTTTGATGACTGATTATTGACCAAAGCTTTACATCTGAATAAATCGGTATTAGGGAACTATGCCATAGACGCCTGATTTCGATGATTTTCGTAACCAATATTCATTTCCCTATGTATGACAGTGTACCAAAAATCTTAGGTACTTTATTGATTGATTTATGACCCAAAATATCAAAACTGAAAAATTCGTTGTATACGTGCCATAGTGGTCCGATCGGGCCTTTCGTTTATACGTATAAGTGCATTTGCCTGCAACTGAGGGACTAATTTGCATTCAAGCAGACAGACGGATAGTCGGATACACATAAATCAACGCAGCTCGTGATTCTGATGCGTTCGGTATAAATTACGGCGGGTCTATGCCTTTTCTTTCTGGTACTTACTTACGCACTTCGGGCCAAATTTTGTATATCATTTCAGGTACATGAGAGGTTTAAAAAAAATTTGAAATTCATTTAAAATAGGTGTTCTTAAAGATAATTGCATATTACTTTAAAATTTGAAATATATTAACTAATGGAATAAAACGTCCTTATGATTTACCAGCTTAAAAAAGATCATCAGACTTGCCGACGCCGAAATTCTAGTGAAAATTAGTTTTAGCTCTAAATTTGCTTTTTAATAATTTAATTTTCGTACAAGCTAACTGCAAATATTTAAATAAACGAATAAAGTAAACATTTTAGCAAATGGTTTAATGTAAATTTATGAGTTTTGGCATGTAAATATTTATAATGTCTGTTGCTATCATCTGAAAGTAAAAGTGGAAAAAACAATTTTATTATATTAAATACACCTAAGAAGGAGCAAACCTCAAGTTTAACACATGTCGCCACATATAAATAAAAAATGTATTTAATAATATTTATAATGCACCGAATAAGCAACAGCCGCCCTCATTGGTGAACAACAAGCAAATATTTGCTAAAAAGAGATATGACCAAAAAAAACAAAAGAAACGAAAAAAGCAATTAATATTAATGCTGAGCTATATATAAAGGGGAATTACAGAAACTCTCAACTGAAAGATTAAAATTATATAAATAAACAAAACATATGAGCCAATATTTACCGAGAAGGTTCAGTAACTGATATGCAAATGAGATATTTTTCAAATGGATTTAAGCAAGAATTACAGATATTGATAAAAATGCACTTTACTTGTCTTATGTTGTTTATTCGAATGAAAGCTTCTGTGGAATTTATTATTTGCTCTTTTTAAGATTATTTTTTTAAGATTATTTGCTGTATTGCATTTTTGCAGCTTTTAAGAAACATTTATTTATTCAAATGTTCTAGTATTAATATTCGTAAGATGTTTCTGTCTTTAAATATATTTTGTTATGGCTTAAGGCTAATAAGATAACTCTTCCATTGCATTGAAGAATTGGAACGGCAATGCATTTTTCTTTATTTACTTTTTAATCTTTTTTTTTGTTGTATATTTTCTTACAAAGGGATTTACAAGTATATAAGTATATACAACAGACTTAACCTTGGTTAGCTTGAACTTAAACATGGTTCAAAGTGCTTCTAACATTCAAAAATCGACAGAAAACAGCTTTTATTTTAATTTTATTTTAGTTTAATTTTTTATTTATTTTTTTTATTTATTTTTTTTCTGTGTTTTATTTTAATTTATTTCATTTTATTTTTTTAAATTTTTTATTTTTTTATTCTATATTACTACAAGTAAAAACTGTTGAAAATGGATCAAAATGTGTATTACTTTTTTTTGGGTATTTTGAGATTGGGAAAATGTGAAAAATTCACTAAAACAATCTGAATGATAACATTTTTTATACCTTTCATGTACATGTAATGGTATATCAACTTTGGTCCAAAGTATCTAAGTACCAGAAGAAGAAAAATTTATACCGATCGTATGAGAATGATGAGATGAGTTGATTTAGCCACGTTCGTCTGTCCGTCTCTCTTTTTAAACGCAAACTAGTCACTCACTATATGTTTAAACGATCACTTGTCGGACCGTTATAGCATATATAAGACCGATTTTTCAGATTTGAAGATTTGTTCAGATATGATGTTTTCGATTAAAAAGCCGCCATAAAAGCATCTAGAAGTTTAAAATTTGGTACAGTACACACGCAATAAAAACTGCACATTAGTTGCGAAAATCATCGAAATCGGACTCTTATATCATAAAGCCCCCAAGCAACCGATTTGTTTAGATGCGAGTCTTTGGTCAAAACTCAGTTAAAACACCAAGGAGTACGAGTTCTGGTATAATTTACATTTGAAGGGTGATCAATTTCGAGGTTCCCTATTTTTTTTAAAGAAAGAACAGAAAATTGAAATTTAATGGCATATGTTTATCATCATTCAAAAGAACATTCTTTGGCATTTATTTTTTGAAGATTATGTCTCAAATGGCCCATCCATTGAGTCCAATTTTCGATGACTCGTTCGAGCATTTCCACTGGTAACTGCCGAACGACACGCGTGATGTTTTGCTCCAAGGCATGAATCGAAGCGGTCTTATCCGCATAGACTTTAGACTTTACGTATCCCCACAGGAAAAAGTCTAACGGTGTAATATCACATGATCTTGGTGACCAATTGACCGGCCCCAAATGTGAAATTATCTGCTCACCGAAGTGTGCTCTGAATAAATCCATTTATTGATGCGTTGTGTGGGAAGTGGTGCTGTCTTGTTGAAACCAAATTTCCCGCAGATAATGAGCTTTCATTTCAGGCATCAAATCATCGGCATCATTTTTGAGGAAAAATGGACCGATCATTCCACCGGCCCACAAACCACACAAATACGTTGCTTTTTCTAGATGAAATGGCAGCTCTTGAATATTTTCAAATTGCTCTTCGTCCCTAAGGTGGCAATTTTGCTTGTTTACATATCCATTGAACAAGAAATTGGCCTCATCGCTGAACAAAATTTGGTTCGAAAACGTCGGATCTTCTTGGAACTTTTCAAGAGCCCATAGATCGAAGCGATATCGCTAGGGAAGGTCGATCGTCTTCAGTTCTTGCACAAGCTGTATATTGTACGCTTTCAATTCAAGATCTCGACGTAAAGTGCGACAAGTTGTTCTATACGTCAGCCCGAGTTGCTACGAACAGCGCCGAATCGGCTCTCCACAGTCTTCGTGTACACTCTCAGCTACGGCCGCTGTATTTTCTTCAGTGCGTGCTGGACGTAGTCTATTCGATCGAATTTTATCTAATAATGAATTCTGGGTTTCTAGATGGGTGATGGTGTTGCGAATAGTACGCTCAGTAGGCCGATTATGTTGACTATAAATTGAGCGAAGCGTGCGTTTTCATAATAAAGTTAAATGATTTGTAAACTCTGTTCAGACGTAAGTCTTTCCACAATGAAATGCCAAAGAATACTGAAAATAAAAATAACATGACAGCTTGACACGACTCACGCGTGGTGTGTGAAGCAAAAAGCTATTGAAAAAAGTACCCCTACTTGCATCACCCTGTGTTATGTATTACACATTGTTACTGAAAAACATCCAAATGGGAACATTATATTATATAGCCTTGTATCTGAGTTTTTCAGGTATGAGGTTTTTGGTCAAAAATCCGCCAAAAGAAGAATATACGAGCGTGATATTTAACAATTTACAGACGCAAATTCAAGTTGGTATTGATCACAATTGAATTGTTAAATTTCCAATAAATTCTATTTATTCATGAAAGGTATATAGACTTCTACATTGCCGAAGGCAGTCGTTCATTTTTGTTTTTATTTAATTTTACTTAATTTTATTTCATTTTATTTTATTTTATTTTGTTTTATGCTATTTTATTTTAATTTAAGTTATTATTTTTATTAGATTTTAAATTATTTTACTTTATTGTATTTTATTTATTTTTAATTGTATTCTATTTTTTTTTAATATTTATTAAATTTTTTTTTTTTAATTTTAGTTAATTTTTTTATTTAATTAATCTTTTGTTTCTATTTTCATTTTTTTAATTTAATTTTGTTTCATTTTAGTTTAGCTTAGATTACTAATATTTTTTTTTTTATCTTAATTTGTTATGTAAGATTTTATTATCTTACTTTACTCTAATATATTTTATTTAATTAAAAGTAAATTAATAAGTTATTCGTCCGCAGCAATTTAATTAATTGGCTTTTAAATGCAATTCAATTTCGTGCGCCTGATGAAAAGGTTTCTCTTTTGTGAAATGTAATTGTAATTGTATATTGAGTTGATTTTAATTAATATTGCAACTTACCACTATCAGTTGGAAATTATACGCTCATCAGTATTGATGTATGCATGTATAGATGTATTTTATAACGGAAGTGTATCGAACGGATGAGATTGAAATGCAACTTAAACAATTATACATCAATATTATGACAAGGTGAATTTATTTGAGAGTGTATTGTATTCGATATACAGCTTTTTAACCGCGGACATGATTTTCACGTACATATATATAGACTTTAATATCGGCGCATATGTGTTGTGGTTTGATTGCCTGCAAAAAGCGCTGCATGTAATGAAAATGCTGTTATAACAATGTCAATTATAATTTACGCAGCCAAAGACAAACATATATACATACATATTTATATTCAAAGTAACAGTTATATATATGTATATATGATTGCAATAAACACTTTTCGGCCGTGTAATCATGCCAACGCTGCATTGTGTTGTAAAAAAAAGCACACGTATGTGTGTGTACGTGTGTGTGTGTGCACAACAACTCGTAAAACAACAAATATTTATGGCTGGTTGGTGTTGGCCACAGCCATGAAAATACACGCGCAACAACGCAACGAATTATCCTGCAATCTCAGCGATTGTTGTAACTTTTCTCATGTTGTGTTGTTTGTCTTAATTGAACTGCTTTTGGCAAAATGCAAACACACAGTCATGGGTAAGTGTGAAAATTATCATATCACAATCAATGTGACAAAGTGCTTTAAAGAAAAATTAATTTTCTACTGGATAATACGCTGCCTCGACGCGGTTTGGAACCAAATTTCCTAAAATTCAGCTAGTATTTTACACACTTCTCTAGTAAAGTGAAATAAATATGCAAATTATTTTCCAAATTTATGGAAAAAAATCAATCTCTTCGTTTAGCACTACCTTCGGTGTTCGATAAAACATGGTACGAAATCAGAATAGCCTGATGGAGAGCAGTCATTAGCTCAGTATATACCTCTGATTGCGCCGAAATTAAATCTCACAGACCCTGGTGTCAGGGTCTTTCTTTACTGATTAAAATCTCAGTTTATCTGAAGATTTAATTCTGCAGCGCGGCACTTGATTTTTCCAGGCAGAGGGAAGAGGCCCAAATCTGTCAGCCTTGGCAGAATAAGAATGCTGTTGCTGAAACATTTCTGTCCAGCGGGAGCAGACTACCAAAATATGTGGAAACTGTGTATACCCAGATCCCGCTACCGTGGAAATAAAGGAGACTCTCTCTCTCCTTACCTCGATATCGAAGACAATTGGAGCCTTGCTGTCGCCGTTCTTCACACACCATCTGAGCCCAGCTACGCATCAGCATGTCTTCCGTAAAATACACAGCACCACCACTGAACTTAATGCCATAAGCACCCAGATAGCTCATGGCCTTAACAAAAAGCGACCCTGTACGCGAACTGTCCCGGTAGCACTGAGCTTGTCGAAGCCTTCCGGCACGATCAATTACGCAGTGCTGCTACAAGACACCGCTGTACAGGACGGTATACCGAGAGGTCTTAAACGCCATTCACCGTAAATCCGTTAACACCTTTCTGAACACTCCTCCGGTAAATGGCGTTCTCGGAATTCAAGCAGCACCTATTGCACAGCAGGAGTTCAAGCTGCCTCGAGAGACCCGTGTAACACTGGGACAATTAAGGGCCGGACATTGTAGTCGATTTAATTCCTACCTATCCAAACTCGAGTAAGTCATATCCAACGTATGTACTACATGCAATGAGTCCCTGCACGACACTAGCAACCTCTTTGTAAGCCTCCTAAAACCGATTCACGTGAAACCCTCTCCCATTGATCCGAACCCGAAGAAAGAGCACATTTCCTGAGCCTGTTAGATGACCTCGTTGAATTGGACAAGTCTTACTTATCCCTAGGCCGGGTTTAGCATCCCGTACAACATCTACTGCTGCAACACATATCACAATTATTACTGCATCAGGTTCGCAAATTATATTTTACTTCTATATTGTAGCAGCTCTTTGAAGAAATAGGAGATGAAGTCATCAACATAGCGTTGTTCTCGATTGCTCCGTCTCAGCCAGATACCTTGGTTCTCGTACATTCACTAATCCCACTGAGTTTTCGGTTGCACAAAGAGATGATATTCGCAACATTTTGTGCAGCCCTTAGGGTTCAATTGAGCAGCATGTACTGTTACTGGCAGCATATGTGACACTACAAAGGACTGTCCAAATGTGAGCCGTAAGTGGAGAAACCTAATCTCAAACCATGAATATTATCAAAAGATAGATTTGCTTGATGATACTGTTGCATGCAGCGATTTGCACACAAATGAACACAAATGATGCAATATATATGTATGTGTATATATGTATATGTAGGGTCTAACCAACACGATTGCGGTTTGTTGAAAATAGCCCCTGACCGCATTTGTATTTGTCAGTTGTAACTACAACAAAGTACGTTAGATAATTATGCAATTCAGGCACTTCACATACATACATATATGCAATTGACCATCACTATGTAATGCATATATATCAATACTATATGCTTGAATATGCACTGCCTTATGTAAATATGTTTTGTATACACTCGATGTAACACGCACACACACACACACACATATATATATAATTTTAGTTGAGCAACATTTGTATCGCTCAATTGCCAGCGATAATTAGACAGTAAAGCGCCAGTTAATCCACCAACTAGCAATTTAAGTTTTTACCACACTTAACCCACCCGCTTGCAGTCGTCTGCCCACACTCTCACGAGCAACAATATAAATTTTCTCCGCATTCATGCCTTCCCATCCCTTCTTGGTATGGGCTCGGCTAATTATCGTTCGTTAGCCCCAAAACTACAACAACAACAGCTCGTAATTACATATTTTCATATGCCTATTTATACATTGCTTAATTGTACATAGCAGGTCAATTGAAAAGTCCCCGGCCTACCATAGTAAAATATATTTTTTTGGTAAAATTCATTTTTTTTTTATTCAACAAAATTCCCTTCAAGGGAGTTACAGTGATTACAGCGGCCCTCCAACTTTTCGATACCGTTTTTGTAGTACAATTTGTCTTTTGCTTCATAATAGTCCTCAGTTTCGACGATCACCTAATTGTTCAACGAAAATTTCTTCCCAGCGAGCATTCTTTTGATATCTCAGGATAGGAAATAATCGCTGGTGGCCAGATCTGGAGAATACGGTGGATGTGAAAACAATACGAAGCCAAATTAATGGATTTTTGCCATCGATTTCACTGACTTGTGACGCGCTGCATTGTTTTGGTGAAACAGTACTTTCTTTTTCTTCAAATTCAATCGTTTTTCAGCGATTTCGTCTTCATACAGTCCAATAACGCCATGTAATATACGCTGTTGATGGTTCTTCTTTTTTTTTTAGGTAGTTAATGAAAATTATTCCATGCTCATCCCAAAATAGAGACGCCATAACCTAGCCGGCCGACCGTTGCGTTTTTCCACGCTTTGGAATGTGTAAAGTACACTCGGATGACTGTCGATTGGACTTCGGATTGAAATAATGGAACCAGGTTGCAACCAATTTCACATATCGACTCGGGTTTATTACGCTTGAACATTCCCAAACACTGCTCCGAATCATCAACTCGTCGCCGTTTTTGGTCAAAAGTGAGCTCGGGCTGCACCCACATTGTACAGAGCTCTTGAAAACGCAAATATTCGTGAATGATATGATTTACATGTTCAGTTGATATCTTTAGAGTGCCTGCTATTTCATTCAATTTCATCTTAGGGCCTCTCAAAATCATTTTGTGGATTTTTTGGATGTTTTTGTCGGTAACAACCTCTTTTGCGCGTCCATTGCGTACACCATCTTCGGTGCTCATTGCCCCACATCTAAACTTAGCATACCAATTCTTGATGGCTGGTTTCCTTTTTATCAATTTTTTTACAATATCAAAAGTTGCTTCACCCAAAATGGTATAATTCACAAACTAATAATTCCAAAGCTTTCTTATTCCCACATACGTCTTTTGCAGGTTGGGGCTAACTAAAAATCATATCATCATCTATGTGACAGGTCGGGGATTTTTTAATTAACCTTTTGCATATACATATGTATAATAAATGTATTTGTTCATAGCAATAGCGGCGGCACCCTTTGCCAAACGGCGCATATAGTCTAATTAATAGTTGTCCGAATTGGCGGTTTACAATGCGTCAAAGGCAATTGTATAGTTTGTGTTATTGTTGCAATAAACGTAATGACACAATATATATATATATATATATATATATATATATATATATATATATATATATATATATATATATGTAAATAAAAAAATCAGTGGCGTTGTTTGCGAAGAGGGTTTCTTGTATGGTGCAGATACTCATATACTCTTGCGCACACTTATCTATTTATAACCTGCAGTGAAGAGGCGGACTACTGTGCCATAATTCTAGTTAAATACTAGTACGAAATAGGATGAAATCATATATGTTCGTTGTTAGTATAGCAGTTCACCAGTAACGGGGTTAATTATAATTTTCACCACCATGTCATTCATAAGTTGTTGTTGTTGTTTTTAGTACACCACGGCTGAATTTCATTTCCTAATCGGCTTTGTTGAAGTGCGTAGTTAGTCGTTGCTTTTTATACCAAAATGATAGCCGAGTGGTTAGATGTTATCACTGTAGCGCATGAGGTGTACACGGTTCGAGTCTGGCTGCAAGCAAACCATTTTTATTTTTACATTTTACTAGCGGACCCCAGCGTGCTTTGCTACACCTATAAATCAAATCAAGAAAATCTAAGTGAAATTTTGAATTTTAAATTTTTTTGGGAAACGAAACGAAAAAAAAGTTTATTTAAAATTTTTTTCCAAACTTTTCTATTCTATTTCTATTAAATTTTTTTTATTTTAATTTTTTCATTTTTTCACTTTTTCCCTCTCTTTTTCAATACCTCAAACAGCGTAATATACGCGAATTTTGAAATTTTAGATGTATTTGTTGTTGTTGCATATATTTTGTATGGGTAACGACCAATGTTCATTAAAATGGTCATATCTCTGGATTGGCTGCGCCAATCTCATGAGATATTATCCCTTTATAACTCTTAAAAAATTGTTGCAATTTTATCTGCAGGTTCTCAAGTTATAAGCGTTCATCAAAATTTGCACTGATTTTTATATATATAGATTTCATTTTTAGTGAATTAAAAAATTCAGCACGTACATATGTATATATGACAGTTCGTAGGGCATCGCCAAAGTAAAAAGAAACAAATAAAAATAGTAGTTGCTTATTAGTAAAAAAAAAAAATAGTTGGTTACTAGTTCATAACGAATATCCGTATTTTTCCCTGTTGGACATAAAAGAGTTTGTATGTATAAATATCTAGATTGTAGACTCCGAAACTACTTAGCAGATTTTGCTAAAATTTTCAGAATGGCTTCACTTCAGTCGGAGAGTGCTCCTGGGAAGTGGACCTGGGCCGATCTTTCTAAAAAAAAACTTATTTATTGTTCAATTTACGTTAAATTTGATACACAGATAGCTTTTTGTCTAAATTAAGATAAATACCAGCTTTTCTTCCGGGTAGTAGACCTGGCCATAGATCTACCCGTATCTACCCCAAAAACTTGTATGTATTTTTGAAAATACTTTTGAAATTCATTTTTTTTTCAGGAGGTTGGCCAGAACCGATCTTATTGAGACAAACATTTTTATGGTGCGATTTTGTTGAATATTTGTGCGTAGCTATCCTTTTGTATAAACAAACAAAAGCCGCAAATTGAGTAGGCAGCAAGTTCGATTTGATCGAGATTTATTATGTTTTTCGTCTAGATTTACACATATATAAGTACTTTATTTCCGGTAAGCTTCACAGTTCGACAAAAGCAGACATGTTTCGCATAAAAATATATATCGTTCGTAGATCACTGTGTCATGTTAGTATATAGTCGGTTTTAAGTTAAACACTTCGATTCATATAGTTCGAACTATCTTCAGCCGTCCAATCATTTTGTACACAAGCGTAGACCCAAGTAGTTCCGTTTACTTTGAGCAATTCATATTTACAGGAAGCTGAGCGGCACTACTTTGGCCGACTGCAATGGTTAAGAAGTACTGCACTGTATGATGGTTCAGATCGCCCAACAGATGTCGTAACGCCAGAAATCGTAAATAAAATCCATGGTGCTGCCATAGCTCACACACGACCAGCAGCGCAACCATGTAACCATTTCAAAAGTGTTTGGCGATGTTCAACCGCAATTCAAATGAATTTTTGCGCCGTTTCATTATCGTAAAGGAAACATGGATCCACCACACGACACCAGAGGCCAAAGAACAATCGAGACAGTGGGTTTCTCCAAGTGAAGGTTCACCAAAGAAGACCAAGGTTAGGTCTGTGGACCAACAAGGCCACAATGTTTTGGGATACGCGTGATGTCCTTCATTGCGTGACTTGAAGCAGAAACGACAGCATTCGTCGAAAAAATTGAGCTATTCCATCAGGACAATGCACAGGTGAATACGTGCGTAGTCCTCATAGCAAAAAATCATAAATTAGGCTACAAACTGTTACCCCATCCACCAAATTCTCCAGGTTTAGCACCCTGCGACTATTTCTTGTTTCCAAACTTGAAGAAATGACGGAGTGGTAAGAGATTTGAATCGAATGAAGAGGTCATCACAGAAACAAACGCCTATCTTGAGGGCCTTGAAAAACCTATGCGAAATTGAAAGGAATACAAAAATTGGAAAAATCCTTGACTGAACATATGGAGCTAAAAGGAAACTATGTTGAGAAAATGTTTGACAAAAAAAATGTATTTTACTCAAAAGTCACTGAATTGTCAAACCATCATCATATATAAAAGATATAATGGTAAAATTTGCATCAGCAAATATTATGTTTTCTCAGCTTCTTTATATTTATTATAATTTCTTATTGCATTGTACCGTCAATGACGATAATGCACATTTTGTAAGGCAGATGGTTTGCCTATAAAAACTGTTTAATTAGTTTGACGTATTTCAGAGATAACTGTGTAATCAAGTGGTTAAATTGTGTATACATATATGGATGTTTATGTACGTACATATACTTGTAAATATTTGAACAAGCGAGTAAATCTGATGTGTACATACGGGTGATCTATTAAAGAGTTGAGTTCTGTAAATTTTTAAAAACTCTTGTTCTTTTTCGTTTTTCTATTCGTATTCGGCATTCGCATTTGTCTTAGTATTTGTATTTTTATTAGTGTTCGTGTTGCTATTCATGTTGGTATTCGTATTCGTATTCCCATTCGTAGTCTTATACGTTTTCGTTTTAATATTCTTATTGAATTTAATATTCGTATTCATATTGTATTGGAATTTCTATTCGTAATCGTATTATTATTCGTATTCGTATTCTCATGCCTAATTGTACTTGCATTTATATTCTTAATTGTATTCACATTTGCATTTGCTTTCGGGTTCGTATTCCTATTCATATTGATTTGTAAATTTATTCATATTCAAAATCTGATTGATATTCGTATTCGGTCATGTATTCGTATTCGTATTCGTATTCTAATAAGGAGAATAAAATTATATACTATTCATTATTTGTGCTATTTAATTGCTATTTTTTGTAAAAAAAATTTTTTTTCATATATATATTTTTTTTAAAACAGTCTTTATTAGTAATATTTGAAGGAAATGTTTTCCAGTTGAAATATGTAGAATTTTTTATTCAAACAAACTCTTAAATATAATTTTTTTTTAATATTTCCAAATTTTAAATAAAAAAATAAAAAAATGTTAAGTATTTAATTTATACCCTAATGTATGTGCACGCATACATCTCCCTATCCATGTGATATCTCAGTGTGAGTTCTGTGTGCAATATTATTGCTTTGGAGATGATAGCGGTTACATGGTTGTTGTTCTTTTTACTACTTTTATTGATAATGCCTTTAATTGCATCAGAGTCGCACTGGTTGGTGGTTTGGATTAATGAGGCTACCAAAATCGAGTGTAATTACACTCTGTGTGTTAAACTGGTCTTTTGAAAAGTCCCCAGCCTACCATAGTAAAACGTATTTTAATGACAAAATTAAATTATTTTTAACCAACATAGTTCCCTTCAAGGCTGATTATTCACCGATTATAGCGACCCTCCAACTTTTCGATGCCATAATTGTAGTACGATTTGCCCTTTGCTTCAAAATAGGCATCTGTTTCGGCGGTCACCTCGTCATTCGACGAAAATTTCTTCCCGGCGAGCATTCTTTTGACACATGAGAACAGGAAATAGTCGCTGGGTGCCAGATCTGAAGAATACAGTGGACGCAGAAATAATTCGAAACCCATTTCATGGTTTTTTGCCATCGAATTCACTGACTTGCGACGGTACTTTCTTTTTCTTCAAATGCGGCGATTTCGTCCTTCAAACGGCCCAATAGCGATATGTAATAAACACTTTTGTTGTTGTCTTTCCCTTTTCAAGGTATTCAATGAAAATTGTACCATGCGCATCCCAAATACCGACCCCATAACCTTGCCAGCCGACTGTTGCGCTTCTCCACGCTTTGTAGCGGGTTCATCGTGTGCAGTCCACTCGGATGTCTATCGATTTGACTTCGAAGTGAAATGGTGTAGCCATATTTTATCCATTGTCATATATCGACGCAAAAACTCGAGTTCATTACGCTTGAAAATCTCCAAGACCACTTCGAATCATCAACTCGTCGTTGTTTTTGGTCAAATGTGAGTTCGCGCGGCACCCACTTTGCACAGAGATTTCTCATACCCAAATGTTCTTGAATGATATAATGTACACACTCAGTTGATATCTTTCGAAAGCCTGTTATTTTATTCAATTTTAATTTATTCAAAATTCAAAATCATTTTGTGGATTTTTTTATGTTTTTTTTTTCCTTGAACTGTGTCTTTAAACTCGTCATTAAGCCAAGTTTTTCTTCAACTGTATTTTTTCCCTTTGAAAAGCAATATTTTATCAACTCGTGAAATTCCTTTTTATCCTTTTTTTTCACAGTAACAAAAGTTGTTTCAATCAGAATCTATAATTCAATAATTAAAGATCCGACCACTGTCAAGTTTATACATGTGTCTTTTGAAGGTTAGGACTAACTAAAAATCGTTAATTAATTAATTATATTAGCGCCATCTATGTGTCAGGCCGTGGACTTTCTAATTGACCTGTTACGTTACTACTATTCCAAATTAAGAGAGTAGCGGTAAAGAAGCTTGGCATAGAAAATTTTAATGAAACGGCAAATGACCGAAGTGCCTGGAGGTTCCACATGTGCAGCGGGCCTAAACTCACAAAAATCTGTAGCAGCAAATTATGAGGATGATTAATATTAAAAAAATATAATAAATCAAATAAAGATAGAATACACAGAGATAATAACTAAAAACATAATTATCTATAAGAAAAACTTATACCCGATGAAAAAAATTTATTTAAATTTTATTATCTTGTAAACATTGTAATAAATATAATACAAGCAATATGATAATTCTTAAAAATTATTTATTATTGATGATCGAAAACTTTTTAATCTAAAAATGGTAACATAATTTTTGGTTTGTTTAATAAACCGATTAAAAAACTCAAAAAGGAAATTCTTTTAATGGTAATTTCTGTGGTTAAAAATCACGAACATCACAAGCAGATTTCCAATTTTTGCATTAATTTATTCGAGATTTTGTGAATCCGAATCTGCAATACAAAGTACTCCAAATTCAGAATTTTGTTTTTTTTTTTGTTTTTCTCACCAACAAAAATTGAATCAGAGTAGTGTTGTTTGATAGAAAAATGTTATAACAATTAATACCCTCACATTTAGTCTATAATATAAAATCCGAATTGACTAAATATACCACAGTGATGGCAAAATAGCATTAAATAAATATATTAATAAAATTAAAAAATAAATTAAAAAGAAAAAATTAATAAAAAATAGCTAAAGAAACCAAGTTTAAATCAAATAAAAAAATTATAATCTATACAATTTGCTATTGAATAAAAAAAGGTTTATTTTTTAATTTTCATAAAGCAACATTTGTTTAAATTAAAATATTTAACTCCATAGAACAAATAAAAATATTTACATTTTAATGAGTATCATAATGAACGATTGAAATTGCGCAATTACCACACTTTGTGGCTTTGTTGCAAGTACATGCAACAATTTATCATTTCCCTGCGGGAAAAGGTAAAATTAGTTAAAAACTAATATTTAAAGTATGAAATAATACTAGCTCGACATAAGCAAGAATCATATTAGCAATTAAAGTACAGAGTTACATACGTGAAACTCTACATCATTCAAATGACTGTCTCGTGCATTTTTGCAAACATCGATCCATTTAAGATAATTTTCGACCACTTTTTTGTACATATTGGCGGCATCTCAGCCATAACTTGAGAAATTTTTAATTTATAGTTATTTATTTATCTCTATTATTATTATTATTAATTAATTATAACAATAAAAATATTAAAAAATACAAAGTTATAGTTAAAAATCAAATAAGAAAAAATACAATACAAAAATTTATTATTAATATTAGTGGTGAAGAAATGTAAATGATGTATATATATGTATGATAATGTAATATATGTATGATATATATATATATATATATATATATATATATTAAAATAATATAATAATTTAAAAAAAGTTCTATAACCTAACTATATTGTATTTATTTTTTTTATTTTTGCAGGTAAATATTGGTGATAAAAATTTGCGCTTCCTGCTTAGGAAAAAATATTAACAATAAAATTAAGAAAAGTATTTGGTAAGCTATAAATTTCCTAACTAAATGAATAAAAAATATTTCATAAACAACAATAAAGAAAATAAAATTATATATTTTTAAATTTATTAGCAAGAATTTTATAAATTTAATACATTTTTTAACTTCCCAATTTTATTTTAAGTTTTATTTATTTATTTTTTCAAATTTTGCTTAAAAAGAGACCAAATATAATTTTGCAAGATCCTAAACCTTTTAGTACATTTTTTCTGATAATTGTATAACATTTTTAAATTTAATACAATTTTCAAGCTAATTTTTTTATAGTTTTTTCTTTCTATATGCCATATCTTACATTTTTCATTTTCCAATCACAATTATATTTCATATAAATCGTAGTTAAATTTCGGATTTATATTTTTTTATAAAGAAAAATTTTTTTAATTTTATTTTCGAGTGAAAATTCTAAAATTTTAGCATCTTGCTCTTCAAAATATATTTTTGTTAAATGAAGTTTTTGTTAGAAAAAGCCGCATATATATTTTTGAATGACCAAAAATAAAATTTTCTCATAAAATAGTACACAATTGGATGTTAAAGACAACAAAAATTAGTAAATACAAAAAAAAAAAACAAAAAAGAACAGCAAAGGGGGAATGTAAAAACACCAAAAATTAGAGAGAAAAAAAAATACAAAAAAAAAGAAAATAGCAACAATAGATGAATGTACGAGTATACGAGGTATGTTCAAAAGCAAAGTTGAAGGTTTTGTTCACTGTTTTCCTTGGATTACAATGGTGTGGTGCATCATGAGTTCCTGCCTAAGGATCGTAAAGTTAATAAGGAATACCACAAGGAAATTGTGCAACGCTAGCGTGGAGCAATACGGCTCAAACGATCGGAATTGTGGAAAAACAAATCATGGATTGTGCATCACGATAATGCACTAGCTCACACAACAATGCTTATTCGTGATTTGGCTTTGGCTCCCTGTGACTTTTTCCTATTCCCGAAACTAAAGGAACCAATGAAAGGAAAGCGGTTTGTCACAATTGGTGAGCTCAAGTCTGAATCGAAGAAAGAGCTGATGGCCATACCGAAAAGCGGATTTCAGAAGTGCTTCGAGGATTGGAAAAAGCATTGGCACAAGTGTATTATATCCGACGGGGACTACTCTAAAAGGAAACAAATTGATATTGACGAATAAAACTCACCTTTGAACATATCTCGTACATAGGTATGTGAATTTTGTACACATCAGTCCTCCATTTGTCGAAAGAAAAAAAAAATTGAACATCATCCATCTAACATAATTGTTGTGTGATTTTCCATAGAAATCAACAAAATTACGCTTGCGTGTTTACACATCACCGAGAAATGTACGAGAATTCACGAAGATATGATTTTCGTGCAAAAAAAAAAACGACAACTACAAAACAGTGAATAAATATATAACTAACATATATATTTGTATGTATATGTAACTACAGAGTATGTAAAGCGGTATGTCAAAAACCAAACAACACTTAACTCTTCTTCACAAAACCAAAATCAACAAAATCAGTGTGTATATATGTATATTAATACAAAATAAAAAATACTAAATTTTACAAAACACCTTTAACTGTGTCAGCAGCGGCGCACCTCTGAACTGCCATTTCGACAGCCAAAAACCAAACACCACGATTTACCTCCTCGCTTGCCACATAGCACCGCTCGTTAGCCGACCAAAAGCTCACTGGCATCCAGAGACCAACAATTGTTTTTATGTATTCATTGATAATTTGCGCGAGATTTTGTTGTTGTTTTTTTTTCGCGCACATCAGCGCATGTGTGTAAACACAAGCATGTTGCACAGAAATTCAAATTAGTTTTTAACAGTTTTTTTGCGCATTTGTCAAGAGTTCATTAAACTTTAAGTCAATTTATCAATTGTATAGGGAAAAAAAAACATCTCCAGCTTTAAATATGCACGAATTTTTGGGGTGAAGATATTTTTTACGTATGTAGCTGTATTTTATGAAATTTTCATTATCTTAATTGACCTACTGCTAATTGATTTTTGTACTCAAATATCGATTAATTTTTTCTGAAAAAAGGTTATACAAATTTTCAAACGATTTTATTTCAGTTTGATTTTTTTTTTTCACATTCTTCTATTATATTTTATTATACCTTTCATGTATGAGGTATGTTCAAAGGAAAAGGTGAATTTGGATTTTTTTTGAGTAATTATTTATTCATCAATATCTATTTTGTCCCCTTCAAATTAACCCCCTCGGATACAATACACTTGTGCCAACGCTTTTTCCGATCCTCGAAGCATTTCTCTATGGCCATCAGCTCTTTCTTCGATTCAGACTTGATCTCATCAATTGTGGCAGAACGCTTTCCTTTCATTGGTTTCTTTAGTTTTGGGAATAGGAAAAATTCGCTGGGTGCAAAATCTGGCGAATATGGTGGTTAGGGCATAATTACGGTTTTGTTTATGGCCAAAAAAAATCACGAATAAGCAATGATGTGTGAGCTGGTGCATTATCGTGATGCAGAATCCACGATTTGTTTTTCCACAATTCCGATCGTTTGAGCCGTATTGCTTCAGACAAACGTTGCATAACTTCCTTGTAGTATTCCTTATTACCTTTTCGAACCTTTGGCAGGAACTCATGATGTACCATACCATTATAATCAAAGAAAACAGTGAGCAAAACCTTCAATTTTTCGGTCTTAGCTCATCTGGCAGCTTCCGTTCGAAGGATTGGGCTTTGGTTTCGACGAATCAACCATATACCCACTTTTCGTCATCAGTGATGACCCGTTTGAGCAAACCCGGATCGTTGTTAACGTCATTCAACAACTCCTGTGCGATACTAATGCGACAGAGCTTTTGCTCAAAATTTGGAACAAACTTCGCTGTCACACGTTTCATGCCCAAAACATTTGAAAGATTTGCATGGCATGAGCCGCTTGATATGCCAACATCCTCTGCAATTTCCCTAATAGTGATTCGACGATTTTCAAGAACAATTTTTTTCATTGTTTCGATGTTTTCTTCGCTTGTTGACGTGGTTGCACCTCCAGGATGCTCATCGTAATCAGCATCTTCTCGGCCTACTGCAAAGCGCTTGCAGCACTTATAAACACTTTTTTGAGACAAAGTGGACTCACTGAATGCCACAGTCAATATTTCAAGTGCCTTGGAGCACTTTATTCCATTTTTAGCCCAAAATTTAATACATTTTCTTTGATCGATTTCCCTCAAAAGTCAAAAATCGAAGAGACACATACCTCGGAAGTCCACCTCATTGAGCCTACTTGAACTCACTACCCATGCCAGTAATGGTTTTATAAATAATTATCAAACCGATGTTATTTATACTGATTTCAGCAAAGCATTTGACAAAGTCTCACATTCAATACTTCACTATAAACTAGATATGTTTGGGATTCCACCATCCTTACACAAATGGATCTCATCGTATTTGACAGCAAGGAGCAAAGAATAATTTTTAACTCTAGTACTTAACGTAAAATATCAGTAACATCTGGTGTATCTCAAGGCAGACATCCCCGTCCCTTATCATTCCTCTTCATCAATAATCTGCGAAATGTGGTTCTTTGTTCTAAAGCACTTAGTTACGCATATGATGTCAAGTACTTCAAATCAGTTCGTTCTATAGAAAATAGAGAACTCTTGCAACTTGACCTAAATAATTTTGTATGGTGGTGTGATGTGAAATTACTGACTTCTTTGATTTGGGTGTCACAATGGACCCTAAGATGGATTTCAGAAATCATATAAATTCTTGTACTAATAAGGGCTAAAAGAGTCCTAACATTCATTAAACGCTGAGCTAAGTAGTTTAATGACCCATATATTACAAAATTACTCTACACCTCATTCGTTGGGCCCATTTTGGAATATGGTTTCGTTGTATGGAATCCACACTACCAATTGCATAGTGATGTAAATTGGAATTTGTACAAAAACAATTCTTATTATTCGCGTTAAGAAATTTATTCGAATAAAAATTTCCCAAAGTCTCTTAATCGGAAATTACCGTTTATCAGCTGATGAGCAAATCTGTAGCTGCTCAGTGTAAGAGGCAAGTGTAGTCGCGACCTTTCGCGATCGATTTCGGATTCAAGACTGTTCGGGCTGTACCTGATTTTCGGTCACCGATCTGTTGGATTTTATGCTTATCTACCTGGCGCGCCCCTCGGTCGGTTGGGCAACGCTGGGTTTGCCGAAAAAAAAAGAAAAAATATCATACAGCCCCCAAGCAACCGTTTTGTTCAAATATGAGGTTTTGGTAGAAGTATGCGCCAAAAAAGCGTCTAAAAGCGTGAAATTTCATATTCTACAGACGTAAACTCAAGTTGGTATTAACACTGAAATTTATCTAAATCGAATTTGCAATTTGTAATAAATTTTATGTGTTCATGAAAGGTATAAAGATCGCGGCATGGCCGAAGACAGCCGTTCCTGCTTGATTTTTTTTTTTTAATATTTATTTATTTATTTCATATTATTTTATCCTACTTGATTTGATATTAATTTGTTTTAGTTCTTTATTTTTTAATTATAATTTAAGTTTTCTTAATTTTATATCATTTATATCATTTATTTCTTACTTTATTTATTCTTACTTTATTTTATGTTTTTTTTTCTTTTATTTAATTTTTTTCTAAGTTTATCTTACTTATTTATTTATTTTATTTCATGTTATTTAATTAAAATTAATTACATTTTATTCCATCTGATTTTATATAATTATATTGAATTTTATATCTCTTGTGTTTTTTAATTTTATTTTATTTTTTAATTTACTATGTTTGATTTTCTTATTATATATTAATTTTTTTTATTTACTATATTGACATAAATGTATTTGGTTTTATTTTATATTATTTATTTTCATTTTTTTTATTTATCTTAATTTTTTTTAAATTTTTTTTTAATGGCTTATTTCATTTATTTTTTTTTTAATTATTTTAGTTTTTTTATAATTTAGTTTTTTTTCATTTAATTTAATTTTAATATTTTATTTATGTTATTTGTTTTTTTTTTTTTTTGAAATTTTAATTTTTTATTTAGTTTCGTTTCGTTTTATTTATTTATTTATTTTTATTTATTTAATTTTCTTCATTTTATTATTCTATTGTATAAACTATTGTTTTTTTTTTAATTTTATATTACTTATTTTTATTTTATTTGGTTTTCTTTTTAATATTTTTATTTGCTTTTTTATTTTATTTTATTTTTTATAAATATGATTTTGTTCCATTTTATTTAATTTATTTTAAATTATTTTATTTTATTAATTTTATTTTATTTTGTTTTGTATGTTATCTTTAAATTTTTATGTATTTTGTAATACTTTATATCATTTTATTTATTTTAATTTCTATCATTTATTTTAATATTTTGTTTTTATATTTTCATGGAATTTAACTTTTTTTCTTTTCTACCACATTTTAATTGTTTGATTAAATTTTTTTTTTCTCATTTTCCTTTATTGTAATATAATTAAATTTATAGTTTTTTCTGAAATGATACCTCTGGTTAAAAATCTTGTGTTACAAAATAGTTAGTTTTTTCTAAAAACCAAATCATTTCAAAGTGCATCAACCTCAGCTAAGGTGAACTGGCCAATCAAGTCTTACTTAATGAATTATTTTGAATATTTTTATGTATATGCGATATTTCATTAAATAATTTGATTGAATTTTCGAAAATGTCAACAAACTTTAACGCAGAAACAGCGCATGAGACCAACAACAGCAATAACAACACTATATGAATATATGTTTGTATCCCTGCATACATAACTTGTGCCGATAAGTTAAAATTGATTACCATAGCCCGATTGATTGATTTGATATTTTCTGCAACCGCGAGCATAACAAATTATAGTTTAGTAAACTTAACGATAACGAACTTGTTCCGTTACGCCGCCAATATGCCAATATGGAAAAGTTTTTATTTAGCACAACAACAACTATTAAATGCAGGTGTCAAAACAGTGGCAAGCGAGCGTAAGTGTTGCAAGAGCAGCAACAACCAGCAAGTGAGGGTTAGTTGTTTATTTTTTTGTGGCGTCAACAACTTGATCCAACGGAAATTGGCAATTTGCAGCAGCGGCGTACAACAAATAAAATGCAAAAACAAACAATAAAAGAAATAAGTTGAAACTATTTACCAATAATTGGCACCGACAGAGTGGCCTGGAATGAAAAGTTCGAAAAGTGCTCGAAATCGAATTAAATGAAAGCGAGAGGAGTTAATGAGAAATTTTGTATTAAATGGAGAGTAGCATTTGCTTTAGAAGCGTTTATTTAATTAGTTGAAAATAAGTGCCAAAAATGCAGTTGAGTAAAATATTGGATAATTTAGAAGAAAACAAATCTTTCTTTAATTTTTTAAATTTCAAAATAATTTTTTTTTTTCAGCTTTATTATTTGCTTTCTTCCATATAATAATTTCCTTCTACTTTTATTGTGAATGTTGAAATACTTTTTCTTTTAATATTTTCTGTCTAATTTCTTTGCTTTTTCCTTTCATCTGCCACTTTTTGCGCTTTGACCGTTCTGTTCTATAGTTATATGTCGGCTTGTTATTCGGAAAATATCCTTGCTTTTACTTGAAATAACTACAAATACATTACCATATTTTCAAAAGTTATTTTTCAAGTGTCTGACAGCATCGGGAGTAGTGGCATAGCGTCATTTGTGCTTTGCTTTGCTTTACTGTCTGTCCATTGCTGAGATTTTTTACCACGCCAGTTTGTCACTTGATGGCGTATGCTTTTTCACGTTCTCTTTCCTATATTTTTATGTAATTTTGTATACTCCTTCAGAGAATTTTGCTAGAAACGACAATTTCTAGGCTCAGAACTGATGTATCGGTATTTTGCTATTGCTTTTCTGTATATACTTGAGAACCCAGCAGTAAGTATATTGTTATACGACAAAAGCTTCCTACAAATTTAGCTTTAAATACAAGTTATCCATATATAGAAATGTGACATCAAAAGCTTTTGATTATGTATCAATCGTAGCTCGCAGAAGAGTTTTCATTAGATTAAAGCCCTGTTCATAATTTTACATAAACATATTTTAATTAAATTGGGAATCAACAGCTGTGCTTAAATTTGTTTATAGCAAAACTTTCTCGAAATGAAAGCTCATCGTTCATATAATAAAAGCTGTGCTTATAACTTTTCATTACATAGCCTTTGAGCATTACGTAAGCTTCTTTATTACATCAAGCTTTTATGATATGAAAGTTAGATTTCAAAGTCCACCTTAAATCAAAGCTTGCATGAAAGGCCCTTTTTGAAAAATGAAAAGATAAATTTTTAGTTGCTTTCGAAATATTCTCATTTTATTTTTTTAAATTTAAATTTTAACATTTACTTCTGCTTTAAAATTTGTGAAAAATTTCATGTTAGATGAAAATATATCAACACATTTTTTTCGAAACTATTAATATATAATAGTTAAATAATACAATTTTGCTTAATTTAGTCGTTTTATTTGCATTATTTTCAAGAATTGAAAGCAGGCTTGCTTCACTTAGTGAAAGCTCTACTTTGAATGTTTAATAAAAGCGCTTTTGTTCGGTGAAAGTTCTGTTTTTTTTTTAATTAAGCTTTCATGAGGTGAAAGCTCTTCTTCTTTTTTAGGAAGAAAATCCTATTTTCCAAATGCTTTCGAAATACTTATTCTCTAACGTTTATAATCATTATTTGAATTATTATTTTAGCTTAAAAATGAATGAAAAATTTTAGGTATTAGGTAAAGATGTTTAATTAATTTTTTTAACATTAATTAAACACCAAATAATTTTAATTACATTCAGTATATTTCTTTGAAAATATAAACTTTTTTATGAGTTTAAAAAAATGGTATTTTCTTTAAAAAAAATTGATTTATTAATTTTTTTTAACTAAAAGTCATCTGAATATGAAGCTGATACCACCTTGACCATCAAAAGCTCGAAAAAGCTCTGTTATAATTTATATCACATTTAATTACATTTGCCTAAGGCAATGCTTTCATGAGGTTAAAGCTTTTGTTCTTCTTTTAAAAAAAAAAGTGAAAGCTCAACTTGCAAAAAAAATTACAGCATTAAAATCGAAAACAAATTTTTTTAAAACGGTACTTTATTTATGTTATTGTTATTTCAACATTTATTATACTAAGCTTATCGTTTAAAAAATAATAAAATGTAAGGAAATAAACCAAAATATTCATCTTTTCTCAAAAATTGTTTTTCTAATATTTTGGTTCTTTATTTAAATTATTTTACTGTATTCGTCACTTTCCTTTGGCATATTTTCAGTTATATTTTTTCTAACTGCCTACCTTTGTTGGCAGAAGTACAGTTATGCACGGTAGTCGTATAACTTTTATTTTTAATAGATTTTTACTGTATTCAAGTTTTCTATATGCATTTTTTTCTGCTCACATACATACATACATACTAGTATTCGCTACTTATTGATTTAGCTGTCACTCAGACTTGTTAGTCGCTTATGTGATTTTGTTTTCAATGCATTTTCCTGCACAACAACGCAAAAAAAAAGAAAGAAAAAATAAATAAAAGCAATAAAAAGAAGAAATTTCAAAGCTGCTCTCCTTTTGCTATCGGAACTTTTTTTTTTGCAGGCACAGAAATATGTCAATAACAAATATTTTCCAGCTCGAGCAAGGAAAAAGTGAAAAAAGCGTCTTGCATTTTTTGCGCTCATTTTTTATTTAATTTTTTTCGTATTTTTTTCGTCTTTTTTTTTTTGCAAAACCCGTATTTATTTCTTTTCCAATTATTTGCTGGCTTGCTTACTTAGTTTTTTTCTCTCTCTTTTGACATTTTTTTTGTTTGCTCCTATTTTACAGTTGGCATTGTCGCCTTTGCTGTTGACATTTAGTTGCCTTGAACTGGCTTTGAACGCATATGCAAATATGTATATATCATCATGTGCTACATATGTTCTGTATGAGTTGTGAGTGTGTGTGCATGTATGTATTTTCATATATGCAATTAATTATTCATTTGCCTGCAATGTCAGCGCACACACTTGTTCTTATTCAATTTTTTTTATTTAATTTTTTTCTTGCCAACGCAGCCTCGCCACCACCTTATGGACGGGCGTGCTTTTATTTTTCAATTTTTTTTAATTTTATTTTTTTTTAATTTCTTGTGTCAAGTTCTGCTGGTGAATCTGTTTTACCTCAATCACTCATTTATTTTATGCTTTGCTTTTTGTATACTATTTGATTAAGTCTCTCATGCACTCAATCATTTTCTCGTAGCTCGTTTTTTCTGCTTTGCTTTATTTTTAATTTTTTTATATTTAACAATTCAGTTGTTTTTGTATTTTTTTCAGTAGCATATTTTCCTTCAGCGCCAAGTTTATAGTTCACTACACTTTCGTCATTCATTAATTATGTTATTCACTGTTTTTAGATTAATTTCCTATGCGTTCATGAACATACATATGTGCCTGCGTGTGTACGATAATAAATATGTATATGCCTGTATTAAGCACTGTCACTAACTATGCACATCTGTTTGTTTTGTGTGAGATTAAAAATGCATTCGTTTCACACGCTTCTTTGCAAATAAGTATGTACATGTATGTATATGTGTATGTATATGTATATTTGTATGTACTTGCTGTTGCATTGTTTTTACTTTTATGGCATGTTCAAGTAACTTTGGGTTGAATAGAAACCGCCATTTCAATCACAAACTAGATAAATATGTAAAGGGTGATTCATTTCGAGGCTCCTTACTTTTTTGCAGAAAAAACACAGAAAATTCAAATTTAGTGGGGAATGTTTATTATCATTCGAAAGAACATTCTTTGGCATTTACTTTTTGAAGGTTATCTCTTTCAAATTTTGGCCGCGGCTACGACTCAGATGGTCCATTCATTGAGTCCAATTTTCGATGACTCGTTCGAGCATTTCAACTGGTAACAGGCAAATGGCAAGCCTTATGTTTTACTCCAAGTCCTGCATAGCAGCGGAATTGTCCGCAATAAAGTCTTTGCGACCGGCCCAAAACGTGAAATTATCTGCTTGCCGAAGTTTTCTCTCAATAAATCCATGGATTGATGCGACGTGTGGGAAGTAGTGCTGTCTTGTTGAAATCAAATATCGCGAAGATCACGAGCTTCGATGGTGTAGCAATTCGTAATCCAATTTATGAATTTTTGATGACCAGAAACGTGAGCACCCTTGCATTGTTCTGACGGAATAGCACTTTCTTTTTCGCAAAATGCTATTGTTTCTGCTTCAAATCAATATCGAGTATGTCCAAATGCTGTGAATAATATTCGCCGGCCGGGTTTCGCTTATGGTCGTGTGTGTGAAATCAGCCGTCATGCGGATAGTTTTTTCATTACCAAATATTCATTTTAGTTGAAATATCTATAGCCTCAGCCGCCTCTCGCACTTTTATACCCACTTTTATACCCATATGATTCAATTGATTATTTTTTAGACGATTTCTGGGGTGGCGATCTTAAGGTTCGGCTTCCCTTGTACGACCACAATGGAACTCAGTAAACCACTTCTTAAACATTGAAATTGCAAGGTCCCCATAGTACTTATCAAGTCTTTCCTTGGTTTCGGTGATGTGTTTTTACGCAAAAAATAATGCTTAATCAGCACACAGGATTCTCTTTCCATTCCATTTTCGTTAAAATTGACGAGGTCGTCTGCTTTCAATGGCTGTTTAATTGGATCAGCTTGTTTAAAATTGTACCGCAGTCTGTTGATCGATTACAATTGTCGAGCAGTGTTGGGTCACTAAATTATCAAACAGCCTTCGTATAACAGCAATTGTTTAAACTGTTCGAACTTGAGGGAGACAAAAATGGGTATAGCCCATACTCTCGTGTCTCGAGAGTATCGAGATTCTGCATAATAATTTTGACAGCTTAGCTGGTGTTCGGATTTTATGACTTCATATATTTGTTGGCTCAAAGTCGATTTTGAGCACTCTTCCGATATTTTTACACGACTATATCTCGGTTAACAGTAACAATGCCAGTATACCTGGTAAAGCGTCCTATGATCTCAAAATCGCAAAGATGCCAATTTTAACCATTCTCCACCATTTTTCAAACGCCAGGATACTCAAGAATTGTAGAGGGTTTTGTCTTTCGCTACCCAGGAACCTAGATTTCTTTGTTTTTTACTTTGGATACCAGCGCAAACTTCATGACACTGCAAACATATACGACGCTACGGTCGAAAGCATTATGGTATTACAGATGTTTCAAACTTTCAATATAGAACGGGAAGAGATGTTTTCTAACAGAAACCTTGTTTTGGGAACTCTCAAGCAACAATAAGCGCTCTAAGCTCGATTACGAAAAATTCTAAAGCCATTGTTGACTGTCACAAATCTCTTGAGTAAATGGCTGAGTATAACAGATTATCCCTCGTTGGGGGTCCTGATCACATACGCATAGAGGAAAACCATAGGGCAGACGAGCGTGCTGGGGAAAGTGCGACCAAACCGATTCAAAAAAGCAATGTCGGCCGAACTATTCAGAAAACTTTTTTCTTTTTATATAAAATGTAAAAAAAAAAATTAACTAAGAGACTGTTTGCCTTCTCATTTTTTGGGAAAATTAAATGATGAATAGCGTAGTGTTAATTCGAAATCTCACAATGCGATTGATTTCAGGGTTAGTTGGTATTTAGAGTTACATTTTTTTTTTAATATTATGAGTTTTATATCACTTAAATATTTTCAAAATATTTTTGAAATATTTTTCTTATTAATCAAAATTTTCAATCAATCTTATCGGAAGTAATTTTTTCTGATATTGTTCAGCTCCTCTTTAGAAGCAGTCCTGATCGTACTTAAATCTTCAGTTTTAGTACCAAAATGTCACACGGGACAAGGTCTTTGGGCATTATTCAAAATTCGAGATACTTTTAACCGTAGTCTTAAGGCTCACAATCCTTAAGCAGATGAAATGGAAAATCGGGTAATGTTATATGCACAAAACGGACTGTCATGAGAGTTGAGTGAGCTTCGAGAAGGAATTATACGCAACTGAGGAAATTAAATACCAACCAAACAATGTATTGTGAAGACTTTTAATAGATTTGGGGCTTCTATGGTGTACAGAGTCTTTCTTGAAGACAGCTGTTCGATTAAAAAGCAGGCTTCCAAACAAATAATCTTCTATACGGACCAGGTAGAGAATTTTTACTTCGATGCGACAGACGACGTAGAACGCTATTCTCAGAGAGCCTATCAACATCTTCACGAGCCCTCTACATAAATGAGTGTAATAGTAGTTAAAGCTTCGCTCTAAGCAGACGAAAAGTCTGCGCTGCTTGGTGAGAGTCACGATAGAAGGTTAAACTTTTACTCATTCAGACTAGATACGGGCATGGAAAGCCTATGGCTCGCGTGTAAAAAGTCATCGCATGTTTTTAATTCCCTTTTAGAAGACAAATCTCCAACACCACTCTCTATACTCTGAACCGACCTTGAATGATCCCAGAGTTGAAATAGTCACTACAATAATACCAAACGTATTAAATAAATTTCACATTGCTGGCATCGAACAATAAAAATTTCCGCGTAAAAAAGTAGTGGACTCAGGAACTTTAAATAAGAATATCGAACCTTTTGCTATTCTCAAAGAGAGTGAGAAAAAGAGAGAGAAGACTAGAAGAGAAACGGTACAGAGAGTGAGAGAGAAAGAAGTGATGAAACAGTGATCTAAGTAGCAGAGAAGACGTACACAAAGGGAGTGAGAAAAAGAGGGAATGAAAGAGAAAGAAGAGAGGGATTGAAATAGAGGGAAGCAGAGCAATTGATAGAGAGAGAACAGTGATCTAAGTAAGCGGTAGTGAGATGATGGTTGAGGGACAAAAAGATATATAGAGAGAGAGAGGGAGTGGGTAAAGAAATATAAACGGAGACAAGAGGGAACAGTGATTTAGGTATGTGGTGCAGATATGTTGGTAAAGAGAGAGAAGAAAGGGGACAGGGATCTTTGTATTCGGTGCAGAGGTGAAAGAGAGAGAAGAGTGAGAAAAGAAAGAGAGAAGATAGTGAACATTTACCTAAGTATGCGATGCAGAGATGCTGATACAGAGAGAGGGGGATAGAGAGATAAGGTACATTGATCTACATAAGCAAGAACGATATGACCTTAATTAGATAACTTGTATGACTTTTAGGGTAATTTCATTCATCTGAGATTCTCACATATGTATGAGTCTTTAATCAAAATGTTTCTAACTGAATTTTTTACCCTCTTCAGTGGAGAAATTTAATGGCGCGCTGTAGTTTTATTGCCACTGCTACACTATTAGATGAGCAGTTGGTCTCATTGCCATAAAAATACATTTCACAAAAGACTTAAGACTTTCAGCAATTTAAAAAGTCTTTACTCAAATGAAAAAGCAAACCAAAATTTCCTTCAAGTAATAAAAAAAGGGAAACATACGAAATTGAAACTCTCCGTCTACTTTGTAATTGTACCAAAACCGCAGACAGCTGGACTTTTACCCACACACACATACACTCTTTGCTCTTGAAAAATTTGCTCAACTGTCTGCGAGCGAGTAAACAAATCTGCAATTGATGTTGCTTCCGTATTTTTTTTTTTGCTGCTCTCTTTGCGCAGCCTTTGTGCACAACGCCTATACTACGTCTAATAGTTTTCCAGATGATATAACCACATATTGTTAGGTCTCAGCTGGTGCGACGATGGCAAGTCTTCGAATTTTCTCAACACAAAAAGCAAAAAAAAGAATTGTGTAAGAAGTGAGGAAAATGTAGGAAAAAGTAGTGAAATAGAAGGCAAGCAGAAGTGTTGTTGTTGCAACTTTAAGCGCAATATGAAATGCACAAGCCAAGCAAATGCATTTGTGTATACCTAAATGTATGTATGTTTGTAAAATATGTTGTACAGTCTAGCTTACAAAAATACTTACGGCGCTTTCGCAAGTCGACTCGAGCAACGTGGAAATAATAGTGAGCAAACGAAATGCCAATGAATTGCAAGAAAGTAGCAGCGGGGGAAAAGCAAAACAACAACAGTTACAACAACAAAGTAACAAAGTAACAACAACAACAACAACAACAACATTAAAGTGAAGTGAATGACCAGTCTGCAAAGCAGCTACAATCTGCTGCTTGCCCCATTGCTGTTGTCTTGCGTTGCGCTTTGAGAGTTTCCTTCTACTCCTTGCCATGCTGTCTGCTACATGCTTAGCTTTTTTTTTAGTTTTGTTGCTGCTCACAACTTTTCTTTAAAAATTTCTCATTATTTCTTATTGCAGCATCTCCAAGTAAGCGCAGTGTGCTGGTATTGCGCCACTCCCATTCATTGTTTTGGAATTTTTATTAGTCTTTATATAGTTTTTTTTGTTGTTTTTTATTTCTAATTTAATTTTACTTTATTTTTATCGTCATTCCGGTTATTGCTGCTCTTTGCTGTTGGCGCTTTGTCTCTGTTGTCTGTCGATTGCTGATAGCTTTCTTGCCACACAAGTTAATTAAATAAAATCGTTTTGTTTCGCGTAAATGTTCACCTAAAATAAACTTGGAAAAAATTTATATTTATATATATATTTTATAAAAATATACATATGTATATTTAAGCTTGGCTCTCTTCCTACTGTTTTTTTCCCCCCGATATATTTCACTTTTGGCTTTGATATAATTTCGGTATTTTCGCGGTTACTTTGACGCTAAATGCTTGTGCGCGCCCCGCAAAATTTTCACAATTTTCCTAAAATAATATTTTATTTAAGTTTTAATTAAAAGCAAAGACGACTCTGTGAAGCAGCAACAAAAGTTTGCAGCTTTTTTCTTAAATATAATATCTTCGTGTTGTATTTTATGCTTAAAATTTATACCGAGAATTGCTGGCAAACTTTGTTGTAATTGTATGTTTGGGAAAAACAAAGTTGTGTAGAAATTAAGTACAATGAGAACTTCTTCTGTAATCTCTGATACGCTCAGTGAAATTAAAATCAAAAGTAATTCAGTTAAAGAGAACTAGAGAGACGCTGAGAGTACTTTTTCACTACAAAGATAAGCAGCACTTGAAAAGTACAAATATTCCACTTCCGCTTCTCATATACCATTTAAAAGCATGAAAAGCCTTGATTTGGTGGTTAAAAACTCATATTTACTTAAATATAAAAATAAAGAAATTTGGTGTAGATTTAATGCTTCTACCTATAACGGGTGACCCATTTCGAGGTTCCCATCTTTTTTAAAGGAAAAAAACAGCAAACTCAAGTGTAATAGGAAGTGTTTATTATCATTCGAAAGCACATTCTTTGGTATTTATATTTTGAAGATTATCTCTTTCAAATGTTGGCCGCGCCTACGTCTCAGATGGTCCACCCGTTGAGTCCAATTTTCGATGACTCGTTCGAGCATTTCGACTGATAACTGGCCAATAACACGTGTGATGTTTTGTTCAAAGGCCTGAATCGAAGCGGGATTGTCCGCATAGACTTTAGACTTTACATATATCCACAGAAAAGAGTCTAACGGTGTGATATCACATGATTTTGGTGACCAATCGATCGGCCCAAAAAGTGAAATTATCTGCTCACCGAAGTGTTCTCTCAATAAGTACATTGATGTATGCGATGTGTGGGAAGTGGCGCCGTTTTGTTGAAACCAAATGTCGTGGAGATCACGAGCTTTAATTTCAGGCATCAAATAGTCGGTTATCATGGCGTTATAAGGGTCGCCATTGACGGTTATGTTCTCACCGGCATCATTTTTGAAGAATTTTCTACCGACCCACAAACCACACCAAACCGCTGTTTTTCTGAATGAAATGGCAGCTCTTGAATCTCTTCAGGTTGCTTTTCGTCCAAAATGCGGCAATTTTGCTTATTTACATACCCATTAAGCTGGAAAAGGGCCTCATTACAGAACAAAATTTGGCCCGAAAACGTTGGATTTTCTTGGAACTTTTTTCAAAAGCCCTTAAGCGAAGCGAGGTATATGCCAAACAATATTGAACAAAAATAAAATGACAGCTTGACACCATTCAATCGCGATCTGTCAAACAAAAGGTTAAAGTGAAAAGTACATCTACTTGGATGACCCTTTAAGTTCCTTATCACTTTTTTCTCAATAACTCAGCCGGCGATATATCAACATCAGCTAATTTGGTTACTTCAAGCGAACGAACACTATATAAACATCATCGTAATCCGGTAATGTAATTATGCTAGCTAAAGTTGTATTTTACTACCATGAACCTCGTATGCTCTGTACATCATTCACCAGATCACTCTTGTCGCTCTGCATGAGTGTACATCGGTCTAGAAACCTTCGTAGAATTTTCGTTAGCTGTTGGCCAGCGTCTTAAGCTTCCGAAGCTACTCACGTTGTTTCACTCACTTTTTTTTTTTTGGTCAACAAATGTGTCTTGCTTCTCTTCTCAGCTCGCAGTATCTATATCGCATATTGTGGTCGATCGATAGGTTATAATCTTTCTCTCCGCTGCGGTGTGTTTGATCTCATTGTACCAGTTGTTCTTTCGAAGACCTATATATTAGTATATAGAGAGCTTGAAATATCGTTCCATAGTTAACTTATATATAGTTGCGAGTTGAGTGCAAGTAGGAAAGCAATTCTAGTATAAAACTCTGCCTGTCTGTCTGTTGTAGAACAAGGAAGGTTGTACTTGCTTAACTGGCTTTGTGTAATGTAAATCTTGGCTGCTCAAGTTGGTAATCTGAGTCAATATTTGACCCTTGGAAGTTACGCAACTCTAGAAACAATATGATCGATTTGGTTTCGCGAGTTCTGATGCACGGCCACATAGCTTGATGATTTTTTTTTTTTTTTTTTTTTTTTTAGAACGTGTGATTACGGAAAAACATATTTCGGGCTCCGGCGCAGTCAATTAGCCTGAGTCCACTAAGGAGGCTGAATTTACATATCGATATATCAAAGCTACCTTCTTTGCCCAAGCTAGCAAATTTTTTATCCTCTACTTTTCCAAATCAATGGAAGGATGCTAATGTTATCCCGTTAGTTAAAGGTAATTCTTGTAGCTCTCCGAAAATCTGTATGCCCATTAGCATACTACCAGCATTGTCTAAAGATTTTGAAAAATTTATTTCCGTTCAAATAGTGTCGCACTTGTGTCTCCATAATCTGTTGAGTGAATTCCAGTCTGGGTATATATCCGGTTACAGTTGTTCCACAGACATATTGAAAATCATCTTAGTACCTTTAGATTTCTCTAAAGCTTTCGACACCGTTAACCATGATATTCTACTATTTCGAATGAAAAGTTATTTTCATTTCAATACAACTGCAACTAAGCTTATAAAAGCTATCTATCGAAAAGATATCAGCAAGCTCAGATTTGGAATGGAATTTCACATTGCAGAGAAATTACCTCTGGAGTTCCCCAAGACTCCATTTTGGATCCAATACTTTTCAGTTTATTGATTAATGGCATTGTGCACTGTTGCAGAAATTCTTGTATCCGTATAAATGCTTATCACGCTCACGTCACATTGGATGAAAATTTAATAACTAGATTAAACGAGGATCTGAACAGAACTCAAGAATGGGTTGACATAGATGGGCTCAGTCCAAATGCTAAAAAACGAAAGTGCTTTCGATTAAAAGTAGTTTTCTTGAACCAAGCAGTATAAAACCAATCGTAAAACACTTTTTTTTGGCAAAATTCTTTTTTTTTTTTTTTTTAACAGAGTTCCCTTTACGAATGATGGAGAATCACTATATCCAACTTTTCGATACCATTTTTGTAGTACGATTTGTTCTTTGCTACAAAATATGCCCCACTTTCGCAGATCACCTCTTCATTCAACGAAAATTTCTTTCAGCGAGCATTCTTTTGATATAAAAAACAGAGAATAATCGTTAAAAATCAGTTCTGGAGAACACGGTAGATCCGAAGCAATTCGAATCCAAATTCATGGATTTTTGCCAACGATTTCACTGTCTTAGGATACGGTGCATTGTCCTGGTGAAACAGAGCTTTCTTTTTCTTCAAATTCGGCCATTTTGCGGCGATTTCATCCTCGAAACGGTCCAGTAATGTTATGTAATAGTCGCTGTTGATGGTCCTTCCTTTTTTAAGGTAGTCATTGAAAATTATTCCATGCGCATTTCACAGACGACATTACCTTTGGCAGCCGACTGTTGCGTTTTCCATGCTTTGGGGCAGGTTAATCGTGTGTAGTTCACTCGGATGACTGTCTTTTTTTCTCTTTTTTTTTGACTTGGAAGTAAAATAATGGAGCCATTTTGAATCCATTGTCACATAACGCGCAAAAACTTGGGTTTAATGCGCTTGAACATCACCAAACACTGCTCAGAATCATCAACTCGTCGTTGTTTTTGGTCAAAAGTGAGCTCGTGCGGCACCCATTTTGCACAGAGCTTTCTAATACCCAAATATTCGTGCATGATATATGTACACGTTCAGTTGATATCTTTAATAGTGCCTACTATATCATTCAATTTCAATTTACGGTCATTCAAAAACGTTTTGTGGATTTTTTTCTTGATGTTTCCGGTGGTAACAACGTATTTTCACTGCAATCACCGCTTACGGTGGTTATTTCACCAGATCTAAACTTAGCATATCAATCCTTGATGGTTGATTTTGGTGGGGCAGTGCCTGGAATTTCGTCATCAAGTCAAGTGTTTGCTTCAACTGTATTGGTTCCCTTCAAAAAGCAATATTTTATCAACACGTGAAATTCCTTTTTATCCTTTTTTTCACAATAACAAAAGTGTCCACTCAAAATGCTATAATCCACAAGAAAATGATCCAACAGCTGTCAAATTTATCCACGCCTTTTTCTGTAGGTCAGGGCTAACTAAAAATCATTAATTTTTTTAATTCTATTAGCGCCACCTATGTGTCAGGTCGGAGACTTTTCAATTGAGCTCTTAGTTCAGTCTCGTATTTTTCCCCAAAATTTCTATTTTAAAGTCGTAGCTAAGATTCCAGAAACAAATTAAATCTAGCTCTAAATAACATGACCAGGTGCATTTACTGCAAAAAAAGTGTGACCATATCCCCTTGTATTCCAAAAATATTCTTGGCTTTACTCTTGATAATTATCTCAAGGTTCGCAAAATGGTATATAGAATATTAACGACCTCTAGATTGATTTTTGTTGGTGCTGTCAGAACTTGGAACTCATTACCAGTTTCAATAAAATTTATAAAATCTATTGGATGCTTAAAAATGGCAGTTACAAGCATATTTACATAATATCTATCCCCACTATCCTTACCTATCCTTATCGCACTTTTCCTTTCATTCAACAAAATTGTGAATTTTAATTTTTATATACATTTTTTATTATTTTTTATTTATATGTTTTCTTTATACTTATATTTAACTTATATAATTAGAAAAAAATACTATTATTATTTCCATAATGTTTATACATATTTTCCTTTGTTGCATGGCATAATCAACAACACTCGATACACTATGAGGTTCGTGGCGATCGCAGCGCAACAGTTGAAATACTTTCCAAGAAATTATATAAATTTAATTTTTTAATTTTAACAGTTGCATATTTATTGGAATGTTATTGTATATAAATATTTTTTTTCTATTTAATTTTGTAAATAATTTTTTGCTATACAAATTTGGGAAAAACAGCTGCGAGAGTGAAGAGTGAATTTTTATTTATTTTTTATTTTTATTTTTTTTATTCCACATTTTTTACTTTTGCGTTAGTGAACTGCCCTTTTTGTGGTAGTACAAAAGTGAAGGAAAAAGAAATGTTGACTGTGTGAAAAGCAAAAATAATTTAAGTGTAATTTGTGCGCATTGTTTTTAATAAAAGCGTAAGCAACTCCAGCTATTTTTCGCGGGAAAATTTTTTTTGCATTATTTTGTGTGCAAACTTTGCATTGTTTTTGTATTATATATATGTATGTATTCTTATAATTTGTTTTTGTTTTCACTGTGGTGCTTTATTTAAGCAGCTGTGACTGTCTGTTGCAATGAAATTTCCATTTTCAGGCACACACACACATTGCATACACACTTACATATGTGAAGTGGTAAAAAGCGTAATTCCAACACGCGCTTTTTCAGACATTCTCACCGCCAGTGTTTTTGTGTTTTTGTTTTCGCATTTGTTTTTTTTCCTCCCTCTGTTTTCCGTTGTGCATAATTTGTTCGCACTCAGTTTCGCACCCGCGCATTGTCAACGAAAGGCGAGATAGCTGAAACTCTCACTGCCTCATTATGGCAAGCAGTGTCGCTGTGGCGCTGAGCTGCTGCGTCGGTTTTTGTCAAGCAGTTCCCATTGGGGTGCGTTGAGGTCTCTGTGATAAATATTTAACAAGTATCCAAAACAGTTAGTCTCCTCCTTGCGTTTTCCACACACATATGCTCATTTCCTACGCGTTTTTTTACCTGTGTGTGTCACATATTATATTCTATTTACTACATTGTATTTTTCGCTTTCGATGTTTTTTTTTCATTCACCCCTTTTCGTTGCTTTCTTTCCTTTCCTCCTTCTCTCGCTTTGTTTTTTGTGGGAAATTGCAAGTTTAAGGTTACTTCATTGTTGTCGCGCGCTTTTTGGGTGTTTGAGTGTGTGTTTACTTCTTTGTGTACACGTCACCCTCTCTCTCATTATTGCATTTCCCACAAGTTTTCTTTAATTTCACTGGAATTTTGCTGGATTTTTTTTTAAATTTTTAATTCGCCTTTGTTTGCACAATAATGAAGATAATGAGTGTGAGCAGTTAGTTACCTGCGATTTCATTTAATCACATAATATTATCTCTGTAGTAAACGACTTGGGTATTTATTTACTTGCCTTTGTACGCTGATTGGATGCTCTCCATTGTATTTTGATACTTTTGGCGTGGCTTGAGTTGCAACAGTCTCTCTTTTTGTTGTTGTTTATCTATTGTAGTTCGTTTCCGGAATTTTGTTCGTATTTCAAAGAGATGGAGAAGTAAAATTTGGTATTTCGTTTGTATTACAAATGACAGATACTTCTTTCCAGGAAAAGCATTATGTCTTTCTTTGAACTCTCTTTATACCCTCTTTGAGCTCTCTTTGTACTCTCTTTGAACTCTTTTTGGACTCACTGGCTTTACTTTCGGAATTTTTGTTAAGACTACAATTTTCATATAATTTTCTCAGAACACCTTTTCACAGTTGTTGTGGAATCGCCTCACTCCTGCATAGAGAAGAGGTAAAAGCTGTTTTTTTTTTTACTTTAGAACAGCAGAGGAGTAACTACAATTTTTTCGTAAAAAGTAAAAATTTGTTTACGTTGGATCCCCACCGCTTAAAAAAAGGCTCGTGTCGATTGGTCGAGAGAAATGTTAAGAAAATACTATAGCGGTGCTTCGAAACCGGTCTTTGGCGTTATAAGAGGTGACGAATCGTAGATTTACGCCTACTTCTTGTTCTTTTTCTTTGGAGTAGGCACTGCTGAAGCGATTATAGCCTCGTCAACAATAACGCGCAACTCGTTTCTTCTTTTCGCTGTTTGGCGCCAGTTATAAATACCAAGTGATACCAGGTCGCTCTCCACCTGATCTTCCTCTTCCTCTGCTTCCGCCAGTGGGTACTCTATCGAATACTTTAAAGCTGGAGCGCTTTCATCCATTCGAACGACATGACCTAGCCAGCGCAGCCGTTGTCTTTTGATTCGCTGAACTATGTCAATGTCGTCGTATAGCTCGTACAGCTCATCGTTCCATCGTCTGCGGTATTTGCCGTTGCCAATGCGCAAAGGACCATAAATCTTCCGCAAAACGTTTCTCTCGAAAACTCCTAAAGCCGACTCATCGGATGTAGACATCATCCAGGCTTCTGCACTATATGTCCGGACGGGAATGATGAGCGACTTGTAGAGTTTGCTTTTGGTTCGTGGAGAGAGGACTTTACTTTTCAATTGCCTACTCAGCCCAAGTAGCACCTGTTGGCAAGAACGATTCTGTGTTGGATTTCAAGCCTGACATTGTTGGTGTTGTTAATGCTGTTTTTACGCCTACTACTCCGAAAGTAAACAGCATTTGGGTGTATGGATGTTTCAAAATGAGCCGAAACCAACAAAAGTCACTCGCACAGAAACCCTGCGTGTTAAGTGTTGAAGAATTTACGTGCGATAAAACATGATTGTTGTAAGAGGCGACTAAAATCCAATAGTTCCCGCGACAGTGGGGTCTTTTTACAAGAACGACCCGAGTTTTATACAGCCAAGTAGTACCCCTCCCGCAATAATCCCTGAAACCTAATTTGGGGAATTTTTCTGCAGTTACAACGAAAACAACTCTCGCGCGCAGAACTTTCAAGCAAATGGTTGCTTGATTTTTGGATAAACTGGAACTGGAACTAGAACGCAACCGTATCACTGGACATACGCAGAATAATAAATTTTGAGTCATACACAAACATTTGTTTTCAAGTTTACTTTTAAAAAATCTGACAAAGACGAATCACTTTTCACTACAATGCCAGCTCTCACCCACCGACTGAAGCAACTGCATTTTTGAGTGATCAAAACATCGATTTGATGAGTCATCCACCGATAGTCTTGACTTGACTCCAAATGAGTTGTTTTTATTCCCGTACGTAAAGAATAAACTGAGAGGTTTCCGTTTTTCGACAGCTGAAGAGGTGGTAGAACGACACTCGTCAAAAGACTGGCTGATCCCTTCCTTGAACCCAATTAGTGCAATTTTTACCACCAATAAAGCATCCGGTTTCCCAAAAAAATACTGATTACTTCTTCAAATATTACTTAAACGGTCTTGCAACCACGAAAATTGATACGGATGTTGGAAACGATGTACTTCCTCGAATACTCAACTCAGCCCTCATGAGCTGCGGTGGCATAATAGCCCAAAACTCTATCTTTAGGTGGATATTAAGGCAGCCTGCACTGTAAATAATGATGTAGATTACTCTATCTCCTCGTCACTCTCATTAAGCAGTAATTTCCTAAATCGTCTCAACATGATGGCCTTCGCCCAAGATGAAGTCTTCAAAGGTTCCTCTAAGTAGAAATTCTCACCCTCAAAGGAAAAGGAGAAAAGATGCTCAAAATGTCAGTACTCAATTGACATCGAGGATGAAAATTCTCTAAAACCCTCAGACGAGATCTCAGCGAAATGAAATTTGCAACAATATTAGTGAAACACATTCGATCGCAAGCAGTTCACTTTTTTGGAATCATCCAGAATGGCACTGGCCTCTCGAATTCCGGCTAAAGTTACCACTGCCACTTGTTCATCATCTTTTACCACACGAAGAAAACCTCTAAAAAGTCGACCTTATACTCCTTCCCATTGATCAACATTTTTGCATTGTGTGCATCCCCATTCCGGTTGGATCTTTACAACGCTGTTGATATTTAAACTGTACTCACCACTCTGTATTCATGGTTCGCATTACGCTTGAGGACCCAAAAAAGTTATTCAACTTCGAATTCATCAGAAGTTGATGAAAATATTAAGTAATGCCACCGCCTGACTTACTATGTGATTAGTTTCAAATCTCTCTTGGTAGTGAAAGTGTGATGCTAAGATTTTCGGTATTCGAAAGCGATTACCTATATCGTTTGGAAGAAAAGTGTAGCTGAAGTCCGTCCTTGCTTGTGAAAACAGCGCCGACCGAAAAGTCGTACGGACAGTGGTTTCAATGAATCAAAAGTGGTGATTTTAGCGTCAAAGACAAAGAGCGTCCTGACTGAGTTTGAAGATAATAGAATTTGAGGCTTTACTGGATCAAGATCCGTGCCAAATGTGAACTGAACTTGTTTGACAACGATTGCCCCATGCGGATATAAAGGTCAAAAACTACCTGGAAATGTTGAAATGGGAGGTATTAATCTACCCATTATTATACGGAACCTTTTCCTTCCGACTACTGCCATTTTCGATGGATGCAAAATGATTTGGAAGGGGTCACCGGTTCAAATATTTTGAAGAAGGCGAAGAATGGTTCAATGATGGGATTGAGGACAGAGAGAACTCATTTATTTAAGATGGTAGTTGAAAATTAACGAAGTGATGGAAAAAGGTAGTCTTTTCTGAAAGAGAAAAAAAGGTCTAATTTCTTCAAAATTGGACGAAAATCTGACAATGAATCAGTAGTTTTCGAGTTCAACGAACGCAAGCATCATTCAATTCGTTGTCCCATAAAATCTTTGCCTCTCGCGCCTCCTCCTAAGGGAAGTATTTTGGAAAATCCTTTGTTATCTTTCGTTTTTGGTATCTACATTTAGCGGTTTATGAACAAAGCTTTTTAGACATAAACAAGTAGATATATTTCTTACACAGGAAATTTCTTTGAAAATTTTCCCGACAGGTGGCGCTAAAGTCAATATGTACGATAGAGGCTAAAGGACCTAACTTTTCAAAATTTGGTCACCGAACATTATTTATAGCACCTCCCGTAAGCATTTTAATATGATTGTTCGTTCAATCATTGTTCAATCAATCATCACATCAAAAAACATCAAAAAACATTATGGTAAAATACAGAAATTTCATATAAAAGATACTTCATGGCTTAAAAGATTTGGGTCATCGAAAATGGTCATAATATCTTTTTTTGTTTATAATAAATACATAAATTCATTTTTTTCTCGCTTCATTTAATTTAAAATATATTTTCCATTTACCCATGATATTTTTTTTTATCAAACATTCAGTAAACCCTCTTACACATCCACTTTCACTAAAAAAAAAACCACATCCTCTGCCCATTGAAACCTCCATTTAGGTAAGAAAAAGGCAAAAAATAAATACTTAAAACTAAAAGTGTGAAACAAAATTTTGTTCTAATTACACAAAATAGTAATGTGCAACACATAAATAGAGGCGGGAATAATGGACAGGCAAACAAAAAAAAACTTTAAAAAAAGTTGTATGAAAAAGGAAAGGGTAAGAATACAACAAAACAGTGCGACGTAATTAACATTACAGCCATTGTTCGCTCTTTAGTAAACATTTACATGCGATTTTCATTTTTCCTTCTGTATTGTGTTGCGCTACTTACCACTACACTACACAATCATACATACGTGCACACTTCATCAACTCGCACCCGCTCGCTTTCCAAGCCGAAATCGTTGCTTGCGACTGCAGTGAGTGGCGGCCTAGTTAGTCTTTCACCCACCACCAACTTTATGAAACTTTTTCATGTTGTCCCCTACATAAAATAACTTCAGAGTTTATTCTTCATTCACCACCTCCCTCTTTTGTTTTCTTCCTTGCATTCCGTTTTCAACTTTTTGTGTGGAAAATTCAAATGTGTTGCTTCAATAATACGGAACATCGCAGCAGTGGTGCCAAAAAATAACAACTTCTTGTGGCGATGCAACAAAAAATAATAATTATGAAAAAAAAACAATCAAAAAAAAAAAACGACAACAGAAAACAAATAACAGTACTCAAGTAATATGATTGTAAGCGCATAAAAAGGCATGCCATTCATGTATGGCACACACATACTCATGCCAATGTGACTATATGTTAATGCATGTGTGCTAAATACGCCTTAATGTATGCCGTTTATTATGCATGTTAAGCATTTAAAACCAACGGCTACCGAAAAAACCATCATACATATATAAACATGCATTTACCTGTACTTGTGTAAAAAACCAGAATAACTTCACATAGTAAATTATAGTAAACTTCTTCTTCTTCTCCTCCTCCTTCTTGTTGATTTTATTGCAGTAACTTCATAGTTTTTTTGCATACTTCATTTGAATGACTTAAAAGTATGTAGAAAACAACAAAATTACAAACCGTAGATACCAGAGGCGTCTTGGAAGGTTGCTAAAGTAGACTGAAAAAAAATTTAGAAAAAAAAAAAATTTAAATAAACTAAAAATATAAAATAAAATAAAATAAAACAAAATAAAATAAAATAAAGTAAAATAAAATAAAATAAAATAAAATAAAATAAAATGTAATAAAATAAAATAAAATAATATAAAATAAAATAAAATAATTCAAAATAAATAAAAATCAAATTAAAAAAATAAAATAAAATAAAATATAATGAAAGAAAAATAAAAAATAAAATAAAATAAAACAAACAAAATAAAATAAAATGAATTAAATAAAATAAATTTAATAAAAAAAATTAATTTAAAAAAATAAAATAAAATTAAACAAAATTAAACAAAACAAAATAAAATAAAATAAAATAATATAATCTAAATTAAAATCAAATTACATTAAATACATTAAATTAAATAAATTAAAATAAAATTAAATTAAAAAAATTAAATAAAGTGAAATCAAATAAAATGAAATAGAATGAAATAAAAAAAAAATTAAAGAAAATAAAATAAAATGAAATGAAATAAAATTAAATTAAATAAAATTAAAAACACAAAATAAAATAAAATGAAATACAAAAATTAAATAAAATAAAAAAATAAAAAAACCACAAAATAAAATAAAATATGATGACATAATCCATCGGTTCGATTCCTGCCAAAAAAAATCTGATGAAGAGATGTGGTGATCTCCGAAACAGCTGTCCCTTCTACAAATTTTTCTTTGTTGTATAACAAAATATACATATAAAAAAAATTTTCAAACACAAATAGGCCGTTGAATACAGCTCATTTACTTATAACTCAAATAAAATAAATTAAAATAAAATATAATAAAATAAAATAAAAATATATAAAAAAATAAAATGAAAAAATAAAATAAAATAAAACAAAACAAAATTAAATAAAAAAATAAAAATAAAAAAATAATAAAATGAATCAAACTTAATAATATAAATTAAAAGATAATAAAACAAACAAAAAAATAAAAAAGTAAAATATGAAAAAATGGCATTAAATAAAAAATTAAAATTTGATTAAAATAAATTAAATTAAATAAGCTAAAATATAATAAAATAAATAAACAAAATTAAAATAATAATAAAAAATTAATAAAATATATTGCAACAAATAAAATAAAATAAATCGATTTAAAACCAAAAATATGTAACTTTTATCTTTAAGAGAATATGTTAAATCTTTTACGCTTTTTGTGTCGCTCGTAAATGGTGCTCACCAAAGGTGCTCGCCAATGGTGCCTTGCAACAAATAACAATAATTTTTTTTCATAGTTTTCACTATTTATTCTCATTCTGCTTACCTGCTCGTTTGTGCCACCGCTTTTGTTGTTTATGTTATTTTTATTGTAGTTATTGTTGTTATAGCTGCTGTTGCTTATAGTGTATGTTGACCAATTTTCAACATACTTGAGAGCTCCTCATATGCTTTAACATCCCAAACGATGAAGTACTGAACGAAACGACACTTAAAAGCTAAAAGCAATGAAGCAAAAGTGCAATTTTGAAGCGTGTGAAACGCGATAGCATATGTAGGTAGGTATGTGCATGTGTTGGAGCACATGCATATGTGTACTAGTAGATTTTTCTGCAAGTAAGGCAGTATTTGTGTCATCTTATGCTACTATTTGCAGGTGGATATATTGCATATGTACAAGTGCGCAAGTATGCATATATATCTAAATATTTATTCGAGCTCCTGCAATCACCACTTGAGGTGAGTGGAAAAAAAGTTAGAAAGTGTAACACGAAATACTCTTTCATTGGTTAGATGAAAACTCACTTCTGTTTTTAATATTTTCGTTTAAAAGCATCAGTTTGAGAATGTTTATATCTTTGAGAGCGTTGTAAAATTGAAAATTTTAAAATCTTATTCTGGGTAATAATGTCCATATAATTGATTTTTCAGAAATTGAATAAAAATTATGAAAATTAGTGTTCGGCAGTTAAAACTCCTCGAAAAGGTTGGAAAAAATTTGAAGAAATCAGATTTTCGATTAAAATTCTTTCAGGTAAGTGTAAAAAACTTCAATATCGCAGAAAATATTTTTTTTTCTGCAATATTATTTCTTCACACAAAATTTTATCACATTTTTTGGGGGAAACAAACTTTAGTTTCCTGAAAAAGTTCATCTTCTTGCATGTGTATTTGGATTATTTACTCTATCGCCTTTACGCCTTCATTGTTGTGTTGCCAGTGCATTGCATGCACAGGTTAATCGTGTTTTCTTTGCTTAAACACACTTACACATACCTGCTGATAAGCATTTAGCATTAAAAGTGTACAAGTACGCAACATATGCTTGTATAGGTATGTGACACGCATTCACATCCACACATAAGCAAGTGCCTGCTTATAGTTTACATAGAAAATGAAATGGAAATGATGTGAACGGATTTTCAAGTTTTTAAATGGGTTTCAGCATTGCATAATGAGCCCTGTAAGGAGTGCTCAACTCTGCTGCATTGTGTATATATACCTATGCATGTATGAGTAATGTTACTGAAATAATCCACAAGCGCACAAAACATATAATTGCAGTCTTGAGCCACTATATATGCGTTAAAGTCCATTTTGTTAACATCTGTTTGACGGCATTTTTGCTACAGGCACTCCATGGCGTATACGTAACTTATATTCCAGCGGTGTAAGTGAGCATGTGCATGTATTGTTTAACAAACCATATTACTTGTGCGCTGGCACGCATTTTGTACAACTCATTGTTACATGCTGCAAAGCAAAGGGGACGATGTAGCAAAATAATGTAGAAATATTTATACATCTTCTCCTCCTCTCCCTCTTCATCGATTCTGTAGTGCTTTGTTGGTTGGAAATGCAACTATTTTGCCTATTGTTGCTAAAAAGTAGCTAGTCATTCCAGTTATTATGTTGAAAACAATCATCTATAGACCGATAAATTATCAGACAAGAATTTAATTTAAATATGTTTATTTTTTCTTTACAGTAAATAGGATAAAAATTGAATTTCGTTTTATCTCTTATAAAGGGTAATCCAAGTAGAAGTACCTTTTCAATAGCCTATTAGTGACAGATCACGGGTGAGTCGTGTCAATCTGTCATGTTATTTTTATCTTGAGACCCAGACCACGCCCGGTACGCTGTGAGGAAATATAGCGGCCGTAGCTGAGGGTATACACGAAGACCGTGGAGGGTCGAATCGGCTCTGTTCGTAGCAACTCGGACTGACGTATGGGACGACTTGGCGCATTTTTCGACGACATCTTAAAACGAAAGCGTACAAAACACAGATTGTGTAAGAACTGAAGGCGCTCGACCTTCCCAAGAGACATCGCTTCGCTCTATTGGCTCTTAAAAAGTTCCAAGGAGATCCGACGTTTTCGAGCCAAATTTTGTTCAGCGATGAGACCCATTTCTAGCTCAATGGTTATGTAAACAAGCAAAATTGAAACATTTGGGACGAAGAGCAACCTGAACAGATTCAAGAGCTGCCATTTCATCCAGAAAAAATAACAATTTGGTATGGTTTGTGGGCCAGTGGAATCACCGGTCCATATTTCTTCAAAAATGATGCCGGTGAGAACGTAACCGTCAATTGCGACCATTATCGCGCCACTTCCCACACATCGCATCAATTAGTGGATTTATTGAGAGAACACTTCGGTGAGCAGATAATTTCATGTTTAGGGTCGGTCGGTTGGCCACCAAGGTCATGTGATATCACACCGTTCGACTTTTTCCTGTGGGGATCTGTAAAGTCTTAAGTCTATGCCGACAATCCCGCTTCGATTCAGACATTGGAGCAAAACATCACGTGTGTAATTCCCTAGTTACCAGTCGAAATGCTAAGACGAGTCTTCGAAAATTGAACTTAACGGATGGACTATCTGAGAGCCGCGGCCAACATTTGAAAGAGATAATCTTCAAAAGTAAATACCAAAGAATGTGCTTTCGAATGGTATTAAACATTTCCCGGTAAATTTGAACTTTCTGTGTTTTAGTTTTTTCTTCAGAAAGAAAGAGAACCTCGAAATTGATCACTTTTTAGAATTGCGGAAAACTTTCTTTTTTCGAGTCACCAATTTCCTTAACGGTTTCTCTTTTTCTCTTCGACAATAATACATGCCACAAAAATATTTAATGACAATAACAATTTTTCATATTACTGAGAGGAAAAATTAGTTTTCTTATTTCCGCATTTATTACTTTTTTATATCAATGAAACACAAACCAACAATAATAATCTTAACTACAACTGAGCAAACAAAATTCAGTGCCCCACCTCACTGCAGCGACTGCTCTTTCCATTTGAATTGTTTACCTTACTTCCTTCCGTACTGTGAAAACAAAGCAAAATAAACACAAACACACGTCATTCAAACCACAAAGTAAAGTATCCTAATAATGCCATTCAAAGCTTATGGCACAATCAATCAGTACAATATCTAACGGAATGAGGGCGGATGTGATTAGGGTTAAATCCATGCACACCTACTTTCGCAGCAAACCCTGCTTCTTCATATACACCCGATGCATGTATTTTATGTGTGTGTGTGTGCTTATCAAGAGTGTATGTCTCTCTGACATATGTGTATTTTTCTCCCTGCCAAAGGCATTCAATAACAGCTGATATTACAACACTTGGCTTGGCTTGGCTTCTGTCTCCTTTGACTCGGGACTTTAATAACAAAAATTCTTGCTTACTGTGCACTCCACACACACGCAAAAGCAGTGGTGGTATGCAGATATGTAGTAGGTATGTTGGCCATTTGCCAATATTGTATATAATCACTTTTCATCAAACAGAAAATCTCCATAAAATCGTTTGAAGGTTTTTGGCATGTGTATTTGATAAAAATGAAAGGGTGGTATCTGTGTAGTTGCTTGTCGCGTACATACGTAGAACTACAACAGTTTTTATCATCGTCAAACTATAATAAATCTTCTCAACTTTTAGCTCAAAATATATTGACTTTATTTATTTATACACCGACTTGTCTTCAACGGAATTTCTGTCCATCGCTGCTATGCGTAAATTGCGAAAAAAAATGAAAAAAATTTACTATAAAAGCAATCGAAAAGAGTTGAAATTGAAAAGAAATTTAAATAATTAAATTTTAAGGCTTCAGAGTTTGCTAAAAGGTCCAAAAAAAGAGCTCTCACTATGTTTTCCCGTGTTCATTTCTTCTTTTACAATTTTTAATTTCCATAATAAAAAAAAAATTCTTCCAAAGTACATTTAGTAAGTAACTGATTCCTTTTATATTTAAAAAGGTTTATTTAATTTTTTTTTAAATATTTCCACTACTAAAGTTTCTACTGCTTTAAAGTTAAAAGTCAGAAAATTAAATATTTTCTCATACAATTGGCCATTTTATTACTTTCCCATCTATTTTTCCTACCCACACACAACACCTACTCTACTTCCTTTTTATTGTATATATATATATTGCCATCTCCTTCCGATTTCTTCAACTTTTCCACTGTTACTTTAATTAGTCGGCAAGCGATGATAAATGAAAACTTTTCGCAATTTCAATTACTTAAAACCTTCTCCTCCACTCATTTCTTTGCATTTTCTTGTTTTTTTGCGGCGATTTTGATTCGATTGCTTGCCTTGATTGAAATAACAAATATAAACAGAGAATATCTGCTTCTAGTTCAATATTATTGTTTTCATTTAGCTTGTTGCTGTTGTTGTTGTCGAAAGATATGGTTTCTTGCTTTTAATTTAGCAATTTTCCGATGAAAGTTTGCTATTTGCCCGGAGGCGCTGATAAATGGTGTTTGTATTACTGAAATTATTAATGTTTCTTAATCGAGATTTATTGAAATATGTGTTGAAATAATACTGAATACACTTGTGGTCATTTTACTTATAAAATTCTTAAAATATAAATTTAATAAATTTACTTTAATAAAAATAATAAAAAATAAAATTAAATCAAATGAAAAACCAACTGAAATTTAAAAAATTAATTATGTAGGGTTTTCCAATAAGAATGATATCATATCTTAAAGAAAAAAAACACACTAGTTGTTAAGAAAATTCAAATGTTTTTTATTTAATGTGAAGAACAATCGATACAATTAAGTTCTGAATATAACATCATTCAAATGGCCTCCACGACTCCTTTTGCAGGAACGAATTCGATAAACCAAATTTTTTAGCACTTTTTTCCACTAAATCAAGTCGTATTCCATGGTTAGCACGTTCAATATTGACTTTTAAAGTTTGAAGAGAGTCTGAATTATAGCCTAAGACCAATGACTTCAAATAACCCCACAAGAAGTAGTCTAAAGGTAATAAATCACAACTTCTTGCAGGCCTTTCAATGTCACAATTTTTTTAAATAATCGAATTTCCAAACCTTTCTCACAATAATTCGATTGTTGCGCGTGCTGTGTGACACGCAGTTCCGTCTTGTTGGAACCAGATGTTGCTAAGATCAACTCCTTCCAATTAAGGCCATAAAAAGTTGGTTATCATCGATCTATACCGCACTCCGTTGACAGTAACGGTGCTGTCAGCTTCATTTCGAAAGAAGTACGGAAAAATGTTTCCACTAGACCAAAACCCACACAAATCTGTAAATTTAGGTGAATGTAATGGTTGTTCAGGAATAATTTGTGGATTTTATTCGCAACAGAATCAACAGTTTGGTTTATTTACCGCACCACTCAGATGAAAGTGGGCCTCATCGGAGAAGATGAGTTTCTTAAAGAAATCATTATCGTTTTCAAGTTGTTTGTTCCAAGGCAAAATCAGAAAATTCACGATGTTTATGTTGTTGGTCCAATGGCTTCAGGTCTTGAGTGCTGTAAGCCCAAAGCCTTTCTCAAAATCCGCCAGATTGTGGTTGGAGACACCCCCAATTCTTGGGAACGTGTTGGAATCGACAAATTGCGGTCTTCAGCAACACTTGCCTGAACGGCACCAATATTTTCATTACTTCGACCGGTTTTTTGTTTTATTGGCACTTGAACATTGTGTTAAGAAAATTTAAGCTCGAAATTTTCAACAATTCGACGAATAGCGAGCACAGGTGGACGATTATTACGACCATAAAATGGCAAAAGCGCACGAAAAGTTGCAGTTGCAGAACGATTATTTTGATAATAATATTGAAAATTTGTAAACGCTGTTCTTGCGTATATGTTGCCATGATGAAATTGTAAACATTACTAAATACAATGAAAACGAAATGACACGTCATGACATATTATAAAACGGCCAAAAGACACTTTGAAATCATATCATCCCTACTGTAAAGCTATTTACTAGATGAAATAATAAAATAAAATAATTAAATATCAAAAAATTATAAAACAAAATGAAAAACAATAAAATGAAATTTTTAAAAAGTTAATAAAAAATTGAGGAAATAATAAATTAATATAAAAAAAATAATTGAAAAAAAATTATAGAAATATAAAAAAATAAAAAATTAGATTAAATAAAACAGAAAATTTAAATAATATATAACTAATTTAAATAATATATATAATATAAAACTAAGAAAAATAAAAATATAAAATAAAATTAAATAAATTAACACAAAACAAAAAAAGTAAAATAAAAATTAAACTAAATTAAATAAAGAGCAAAAAATAAGATACAAAAAAAATTTGATTATAATAAAAAAAAAAAATTTCAAATAAAATAAAATAAAATAAAGTAAATAACACAAAAAATTAAACAAGCGTAAATAATATGAGATCGAAATTAAAATAAATATAAATTAAATTGAATTAAAAAAAAAAATAATAGAAACAAAAAAAAAAATAAAATTAAATTAAAAAAAAGAAAACAAAAAAAAAATAAATTAAAATTAAAAATTAAGATTAAAATAAATCAAATAAAATACTTCAATATTTCACTACGAGCTCGATAAATTTGGGTTTCCACCATCCTTACTCAAATGGATCTCATCATATTTGACAGGTAGAAAGCAGAGTAATTTTTAACTCTAGTACTGTAACATCTGTTGTACCTAAGGGCAGGCATCTCGGTCCCCTAGCATACCTCTTATTCATTAATGATCTGTCAAATGTGACTCATCATTCTAAAGCACTTATGTACACATATGATGTCAAGTACTTCAAATCAGTTCGTTCTATAGAAAATAGAGAACTCTTGCAACTTGACCTAAATAATTTGGTATGGTGGTGTGATGTGAAGTTACTGACTTCATTGATTTGGGTGTCACAATGGACTCTAAGCTAGATTTTAGAAATCATATAAAATCTTGTACTAATACGGCTAAAGGAGCCCTAGCTTTCATTAACCGGTGGACTGCGGCGTTTAATGGCCTATATATTGCCAAATTACTCTACACTTCACCCGTTAGTCCCGCTTTGGAATATGTTTCCGTTGTATGGAATCCACACTATCAATTTCATAGTAATAAATTTAAATCTGTACAAAAACAATTCTTATTATTCGTGTTAAGGAATTTATGTTCGGATACAAATAAAAATTTCCCTCCTTATAAAAGCCGATTAAGATTAATTAAGCAAAAGAGATTCTGAAATGCATGACCAATTCAGATATTTGTGTAAGGATTTTAATTCCCATTATGCCAGCTTTGATTCTTCTGACTCACTTCTTTGTATAGGGAACGTTTCTTAATAGCAATTTTCTTTATAGCAGCTAATGAAGCTCAGTGTGGGCGGCAAATGTAACCGTGACCTTCCCCGTTTGGTCTTGAATTCACAACAATCCGGGCTGTACCTGGCTTCGGTCACCGGTCTGTTGGATTTTACTTTTATTCATCATGCACTCCCTTTTGTTGGGCAGGAGGTTGGTGAACTCTAGGTTTGTCGTCAAGAAATAAAAATGAAAATAAATAGATAAACAATAAATAATTTAATTAAATAGAATGAAATAAAATTAAATGAATAAGATAAACAAAGGTAAAAAGATATAAATAAATTGTGTTAAAAAATAAAATTAATTTTAATGTAATAAAAAAATAAAAATAAAAAAATAAAATGAAATAAATAAAATGATATGAAAAAAATTAATAATTTTGAAAACAAGTAACCTAAAATAAGTAAAATAATATAAAACGAAATCAATTAAAGTAAAGAAATTTGATAATTATGACATTGAATTTATTAAAATAAAATATAATGAAGTAAAAAAATAAAAATAAAATTAAATCAAATAATAATTATATATATAATAAATAAAATTTTATATATAATAAATAAAAAATAGTAATGATAATAAAAATATCTCTCTTTTAATATGCCACCTTTCATCTGCAAGAATTTATATATGCTATTAAATTGCGTATATTCTTATGACGGATATTTTTGTTCAAACGCACGCATACAGTACAGACAGTAGCATATGTCTTCAGCAAGCTTCTAAATATGCTAGTAATTTATATGCCAGAATTAAGCTGGAACAATTTTAGTCACCACAGAAAGCGTACACAAAATAAATTCACATTGCCCGTAAAAAAGTAATATTTTCTCTCTTTATATGATGCAGCATTTGTGTGGACACGTTAACGTGCGATCTATCACTTTAACAAGTACATGTCATTTGTACAATACTACAAAAAAAAAACAAAAAAAAAAAAAAACAGAATACTGTAAATGCTGCAAGCAAAAGCACACGAACCGGGCACAACAGTTAAAGTTGATACAACATCACTCATCTAAACATATATTATATATGTATATACATATATATATAAACACAGAAAACTATGAATACGTGCGTAAGTAAAAGTAGAAGCATATAAACTTACATGACCAAAGCTGCAGTGCAGAAAACATACTATTTGCGTTCTAGAATCTATGCGAGTGCTCGAGTGTAACTGGACAGGCATGCATGCGCGGTTGGGAAGACACAAGCATCCTGAGCTTTAACGAATTGAACGGTTGTATGGCTGATTGCTAACACGATTGTATGCTTATAAAAAAAATTATATATATGCACCCATGCAGCAGTGCGTCATATATATATATATATATATATATATATATATATATATATTCAAACGTAATGCTCTCATTCAAACCAGAGACAGTTTCGTCCAGATGCAAAAAAAAACTTACTAGGTCTATATTAGTGAAAATCGAAAACACTATTCCTAATAGAAAATTATGCTGACATATCAATAAATATATATATATATATGCATATGTATATGTATATATATATATATATATATATATATATATATATATATATATATATGCATATGTATATGTATATATATAAAATCAAATAAGAAAGAATAAAATATAATATAAAATAAAATAAATAAAATAATATAATATAAAAGAAAGTAAAATCTAAAAAAATTAACACAAATTATTATAATCTAAAATAATATCATTCAAAATAAAATAAAAGTAAGTAAACCTAAATAAAGTGAGCAAACATTAAATTAAAAAAAATAAAAATAAAAGCAATAAAAAGACAAAAACATTTAAAATAGAATAAAACAAGCAAAAAATTAATTTAATTAAAATTTAAAAAAATATAGTAATATAAAATTAAACAAAATAAGTAAAATTAAAATTAATGTAAAATAAAATGATAAAAAACAAAGTCAATTAAAATAAAATAATAATTCAATTATTATAACAATTATAACAAATAAATAAAAAATAAAATAAAATGAAATAAAAAAAATTAAATTAAATAAAACAAATTAATATGATTAATTTATTAACTCAAAAAATAAAATTAATTAATAGAAATTAAATAAAACAACAAAAATTATAAAAAGGGAAAAAAATAAATTTTAATTGTAATAGAAATTAAAAAACATCATTAACTTAAATAAATACAAAAAATTTAAATCTAATTAAATCACATTAATAGAAGTTATAAAATGGAAAAATAAAGCAACATACAAGAAAAAAAATTAAAGGAAAGTTAAAAGCAAATATATTTAAAAACAAAATAAATTAAAACTAAAATTAAAAAAATAAAATTAGAGAACAAGATAAAATAAATATATATAAATTAAGAGAAAATATAATATAATATTATGCAAAAAATTAAACAATATGAAATAAATTAGAACAAAACGAAATGAAATGAAAAAAATTTAAAAAAAAATATAACAATATAAAAAACAAATTAAACTAAATGAAATTAAATATTATAAAGTTAAAAAAGGGAATGAAATCAAATAAAATATCAAATAAAAATTTATATAACATAAATGGAAAGAAATTAATAACACAATACAAAATCAAGAAAAATTAATAACACAATATAAAATCACAACAAAATTAATAAAATTTTAATAAAATAATAAAAATTATAATAAAAAAAGTTAATTAAAAACTAACAAAGCATAAACCAATATAAAATAATATTAAATTAAATTAGAACACAAACAACTGCAAGCCGCATTAAACAATTCATAATATATAAGTCGAGCCCGACAAGCAATCCTATATTTCTCAGACAATTAATGCCTGAATGTATGCAGAATTGCCAAAACTCCCTAACCCAACATTAAGTAAAAATTGTGGCTAAATATTAGCGCACTTAATAGTTGTTGGTTAGTAGTAAATTGAATATTGCAACAACAGATTACATGACAGACGTTGGCTGTTGTTAGAGCACTCGCCTGTTCGATTCCTGGCAAAAGAAGTCTGATGAGGAGATGTGGTGATCTCCGAAACAGCTGTCACTTCTACCAATTTTACTATGTTGTATAACAAAATATACAATTAATAAAATTCTAACAAAATAGGAATTTTAAATAAAAGTCATTCATTTATAAGCACAAAATAAATTTGATTTAAGGAAAAAAAGGAAGTAAAATAAAATTAATAAAACTAAAATAAAATAAAGCAAAGTAAAATTATATAAAAATAAAAAAATTAATCAAAGAAAAATTTAATTAAAAAAGAAAGAAATTTAAAAACGAAAAAATTTAGTTTAAAAAATTTATAAACAAAATATATATCAATTAAACTATAAATGTAATATAAATAATATAATATATAATTAATTTAAATAAAATATAAAAAAATAAAAACTGAATAGAAATATATGAAAGTAAAATAAAATAAAACAAAATGAAATGAGCTGACAAAAAATAAGTTAAATTAAATAATATATAACAAAACAAAATAGAATAACAGTAAATTCAATAAAATTAAATTAATTAAAATTAAGTAGAATAAAATGGAATAAAATACAAAAAAAATAGAATAAATAAATAAATAAATAAAAATAAAAATAAAAATAAAAATAAAAATAAGAATAAAACAAAATAAAATATATTAAAATCAAATTAAATTAAGTTTAAAAAATATAATAGAAAAATAGTAGATAAATAGAAATAATAAAAAAAATTAAAATTAAAAAAAGTAGAAAATTAAATGAAATAAAAAAAATAAATAAAATAAGTTCTATACCAACTAAATTTATATGGTCTAATAGAATTTTCTTTGCGTCCTACTCGCATCCTCACTTCTTTTGATTGGGACTTTCTCTTCATTTAAATCTTCAATGCTAAAACTAATTAATAATTAATATGCATGGCCGACATTGGCAATATTTTGCATTTATCTTCACTCTTTGCTTCTGTTGTCTGCTTTTTTATACAAATTTCCATATGTGTATGAAAAATTAAATGAGTAATATTTCTATATGTTTCTTTTATTCCTACCACTCCTGCACGTGAAAGAAATGTGCCATTTTTAGCAAAAAAAAAAAATCATAATTCTATCTAAAATCATGAACAATCATGTACATTTTGCACTTTATATATTAATTTTTAATTTTTTTCCATTTCTTTTTCAATTTCCAATTTTCATATTTTTATTTTCTCTGCCAGCAAAATCTTTCTATTCCTATTTTACTTTTCGATTATAATGCTTCTTATTTACTTTTATGCAAATATTAGTCTCTCTATTACGATTACATAAATGTATATAAATATTTGAAATGCCTCCTCAGCATACATAAGAGTTTAATATAAATATATATTTCACTGTAGAAGTATACATTCTCCACAAATGCGTTCAACCGTTAAGGTGCAGAGCAAGTTAAAGTGGAAAAATAGCAGAAATTCTACTTGCAGTTACTCTTCGTCTGTCTGCTTTTCTATGAATAATCAATGAAATTGACTTTAGAAATGATTTCGATTTGTAGCATACAAATATATTCCTAGTAAGTGGCAGCTTAAGCGTCACTCTGCTACACTCTGAATTACACTTTTGCATATCTTTTTTTTTTTTAAATATACATATGAGATAAGCTTATGCCCTTCTCTCTCTCAACTACAATTAAGCTTAAGCATATATTTGTATAATAAAGAAGCGTGTGTGCTCTTTGAGGTTTTTAAAAGTAAGATTTCGATTTTTTTTTATAACAAGTTAACGAAGTAAAGGATCTTGCATGTTTAAAAGGGATTACGTAGGATTACTTGGCAACCAGAGCATGGATTGGAATCAAAAAATATTAAATTGAAATAAAAAAGAAAAAAATGTAAGATTGAAATGAAAATGGTAGTTTTATTTTGTAAATATGTAAGAAAAAATTTCTGTCAAGAAAAATTAATGTATTAAATTGATTTTTGCTTAAAGTACAGCATGACGTATGAGTGATAATTTTCCGTAGAAACCAACTGGCCAACGAATTCTTGAAATTAAAAACAGTTTGATTGTAATAACTCTCAGGAATGTAATTAATATTTGCTTAAAGATAAAGTTTGATGAAACCGGCACAGTTATCAGTAGTGCTGCGTATGATTAAGTACCAAATGTTTCACAGATGTAAGAACAGCATTTGCATATATATACACAAACACAGAAAAATTTAATAAAAAATATCAAAAAATTATTTCAAATGGTTTTTGATAATTTCTACAAAATATACTTGAAAAAATGTATAAAAAAAATTCGAAAGATTCTGCGAGTGTTTGCAAACTCAGAAATTCTAGGTTTAGCTAATTATTTTCGATAAAGCCAGCAGGGCTAGATAACAAAGCAAAACACTCTTTTTTTTTGTCAAAATTATTATTTTTTATTCAACATAGTCTCTTTCAAGGATGATACACTGATTATAGCGACGCTCCTACTTTTCGATACCATTTTTTCAGTACGATTTGTCCTTAGACTCAAAATAAACCTCAGTTTCGGCGATCACCTCTTCATTAGACGAAAATTTCTTCTAGCGAGCATTCACTTGGGATCTGAGAACAGGAAATAGCAGCTGGGGGCTAAATCTGGAGTATACGGTGCCTATGGAAGCAATTCGAAGCCCACTTCATGGATTTTTGCCATGGATTTCACTGACTTGTGAAACCATGCAATAGCTTGGTGAAACAGCACTTTCCTTTACTTTAAACGCTGCCGTTTTTCGGCCGCTTCGTCCCACAAACCTTCCAATAACGCTATGTAATAGTCGCTGTTGGTCTTCCTACTTTTCCCAAGGTAGTCACATGTCAAAATATAGATGCCAGCTGACTGTTGCGTTTCGCCACGCTTTGTAGGGAGTTCATCGGAAGCAGACCACTCGGATGACTGTCGATGTGACTTCGGACTGAAATGACGAAGCTATGTTTTAACCATTGTCATATATCCACAAAAATCTCGGCTTTATTAGGCTTGAGCATCTCCAAACACTGCTCCGAATCATCAACTCATCGTTGTTTTTGGTCAAGAGTGAGCTCGCGCGGCAGCCACTGTGACACAGACCTTTCTCACACCCAAATATTTGCGCGTGATATGATGTACACGTTCAGTTGATATCTTCATAGTGCCTGCGATTTCATTCAATTTCAATTTACGGTCATTCAAAATCATATTGTGAATTGTTTTGATGTTTTCTTCGGTAACAACCCCTTTTGGGCGTCCACTGTGCATTCACAGTCTTCGGTGCTCTTTTCACCACGAATTAAACTTAGCATACCAATGCTTGATGGTTGATTCTCCTGGGGCACTGTCTAGAATCCCATCATCAAGCCAAATTTTTGCTTCAACTGTATTGTTTTCCTTCAAAAAACAATATTTTATCAACTCGCGAGATTTCTTTTTATCAATTTTTATTCACAATAACAAAAGGTGCTTCACTCAAAATGCTATAATTCACAAACTAATGATCCGACAGCTGTCAAATTTTAAGGTTAGGGCTAACTAGAAAGTATGTGAATTTAATTTAATATTTATACTAAAATTTATACATTAACAAATCATAGAATATTTTATTTATTCCTCAAAAGATATTTTCAAAATATATTAAACATTTTATATATATATTTTTCCTTTTCAGGTAAGATATTTCAATCAAATAGTAACCGAAGTCCAATGCGGTGAGCATAATAATAAAAATTATATGTACTTTTGTACGAGTTATATATCAAAAAATATTTTAATCTATTTAAGAAAAAATTTTTCACATTTTTTACTATATTTGACTTGAAAAGTATTATTAAAAAATCAGAGTATAGAAGTCAAGAAGAAATTTTGGGAGAAAATCAGTTCAGTTTAAATTTCGAAATATTAAATTTATAACACAGATATTTTTGGCGAGTATTTCGAAGAAAAATGTTAAATAAAATGATTTTTTTTATTATTTCAACTAAAAGTAAAGTGAAATTAGTTAGAAAACGAAGACATAAACTCAATTAATAATTTTCTTAGCTCTCATACATATTTCTGCTAAAATTCAGAAGGCATAATATATTATCTGTCACTTTATATGTGCATGAATTTATCTTAAATTGTCAACAACATAGAATTTGAAAGCAAACTTAATTAAATTCATAAAAAATTTACAGACAATTGCTTTCTAGTGTATTTACGAGCATCGATATTGTCTGCTTATATCACCATGCAACGCTTCATCATTTCAATCTATTTATCACTAAGCAAACACAGAATTTAGTTATAATAATTGTTAAAGCAAATATTGAAATGAATTAACAAATATTATATCAAATCATAACGCCTAAGGCAATTGGCACACACTTCACCATATAAACGCCTACAAATATGCTTAGAAAATTTATTTAATAATGTTTCCACGTAGATTGTCATAATATCTATTATAGAGGCAGCTGTATATTAAGGGACGAATACATAATTAACATGTAAATTATTTATTATCAAATTTGCTGAATAATCGAGCATTAAATTCAATTTGTGTTACTTAAGTAAATGCATTAAAGCCGCAAATTAAAGTGATTCTCCTTCGACACAATACAATTGATTTTACTTAAGTACATACGCTTATACATATGTTAAATTGTAGCGGACGTCATCTAAGTGAATTAAATACACATTTCCACTTAGTTATTAATATTGTATATTTATCAGCGCGTGAAGACAAAGACGCTCGAAGGCCTGAAGCCACAAAACCTACGAAGAGATACTTAGACAGAGTTGAAATTAGTTACGAAATCATGCAGAAAATAAAAGCAAAATGGCTTACTGCCAAAGATAGATGTAAAGGTCGTATAATCATTAATGCACACACACACACACACACATTTCCAATAATATAAATGCCGCTTATCCTTCGCACCCTTGAAACAAAATAGCTTGATAGATAGCTTGAGGATATATATTTGATATATTGCCATCAACACAGACGTACAAACGCATTTCATTGCCATTAGTATTTATTATTAATAAGGGTGATTCATTTTGAGGCTCCCCACTTTCTTAAAGACAAAAAACACAGAAAATTTTAATTTTAAGCACCCCCCAGCTTATTATCATTCGAAATAAATTTTTTTGGCATTTATTTTTTGAAGATTATCTCTTTCAAATGTTGTCCGCCACTCCGTCTCCGATGATCCATCCATTGAGTACAATTTTCGAAGACTCGTTCGAGCATTTCGACTGGTAATCGAATCGAAGCGAGATTGTCCGCATAGACTTCAGACTTTAAATATCCCCACAGGAAAAACTCCAGCGGTGTGATATCACATGATTTTGGCGGCTAACCGACCGGCCCAAAACGTGAAATTATCTGCTCACCGAAGTGTTCTCTCAATAAATCCATTGCTCGATGCGATGTGTGCGAAGTGGCGCCGTCTTGTTGAAACCAAATGTCGCAGAGATCACGAGCTTCAATTTCAGCCATCAAATAATCGGTTACCACGGCATGATAACGGTTGCCATTGCTGGTGACGGTCTCACCGTCATCATTTTTGAAGAAATACGGACCGATGATTCCACCGGTCCACAAACCACAGCAAACCGTTGTATTTTCTAGATGAAATGACAGCTCATTGAATCTCTTCAGGTTGCTCTTAGTCCCAAATGCGACAGTTTTGCTTGTTCACATACCCATTGAGCCAGAAATGGGCATCATCGCTGAAAAAATTTGGCTCGAAACTTTTCAAGAGTCCATAGAGCGTAGCGATGTCGGAAGGGGAAGGTCGAGCGACTTCAGTTCTTGCACCAGCTGCATTTCTACGCTTCCATGGTCTTCGCGTACACTCTCAGTTACGTCCGCTATATTTTCTTTATTGCGTGCTGGTCGTGGTCTATTCGGTCGAATATTATCCAATAATGAATGCTGGGTCCCACGATTCACGCGTGATCTGTCAAAAAAGGTATATTGGATAAAATACCCCTACTTGAATCCCCTTTTATCACCTTGAATGGTACGGTCTCCAGATGAATGAAACATAGTCGAGCCTTGTTCTTGAGAAGTAGGGAAATTATGAAACTTTCGGGTATGAGTGAAAAGAGAACACTTTTTAACATTCAACAATAGATGATACCGGGTGCACCAGGATTGCAGTGTGCCAAGGTTCACTTGAAGCGCAACGGAATCAGTCAGGCTTTTAATTACTGATATCATCAGCATAAAGAACAAAATTAGATGTAATAAAACAGGAACTGACGTCATTGTTGAATAAAATAAACGCCTGCCTTGAGGTACTCCCGATGTCGCTATAGAAGTTCGGGATCAGACATTATCAAAAGCAACTGCACAGAGTCACTTAAATAGGTAAGAAATTATCCATTGAAGAAAAGTAGAGTGAGAAATAGATAACTTGGAAACTAGGACGCTGTTAGACACATAACATAAAACCCATTTTTAACGGATGTTTTACACAAAACCTCAAATCTGAAAAAATTGGTTGTATGGGGCTACACGTTATAGCAGTCCGATTTCGATAATTTTCAGTACCCATTGTATCTGCATGTTGTGACCGATTTTAGAGGGGATTACTTATATCATCATTGGGAAGGTCTGACATCTACAAATAATAATTATGGGGCATCAAAATCTGTTTCCGACAATAACATTGTTTTCCCCTCTTCGAAAATATCAGGATTTGTCTTCAGTGAACAGCATTTTCGGGACTATTTGGATTTTGTTTTTAAATTGGCAGAAAAATACAGTTGAGGCCTATCGAATGCTTGTGGAAGTTTATGGTAAATCTGCGTCGGCCGATAAGTCACGCAGAGAGTATTTTCGACAATTTGAAAACTTTTGCGTATAATGAGCGTGCTGGCCAGGACCAAAAAAGTTTGGAAATGAGAAAGCGAAAACATTGCGCAAAAAATGGTCAGAAACGATCGAAAGAGATAACAAAGAGATTTTACAACATGACAACATTCGGCTCCACGTCGCTGTAAGGGAAAAAAAGGCCTGAAAACTAAGAAATTAAAGGTCTTACCACCACATTTTGTATTCTCCAGACCGTTGCTCCTCCTTCTGACTACAGGCTTCTACGACAAATTCAAAATGATTCGGTAGGTCACCGGTTCAGGTCTTTTGAAGAAAACTCATTGAAAAGGAAAAATGGCTCATTTGATTGGATCGAGGACAGACAGGACTGAGTTTTTAAAGATGGTATTCGAAAATTTCGAAAATTACCAGAGAGATGAGTGAAAGTAGTGGCTTCCGATGGACGATACTTTGAATGATGTATTTTTCATATTTTATTTTTCAATAAAAAACACTTTTTTGGACCGAAGCTGACCGAATTTATTTTTACACCCAATAATTAAATAAAATATATTTGATCTATATATATATATTTTTTTTTTGAAAAATCTTTTTATTTGAAAAAACTTTTTGTACTTGAGAAGGCCGAAAATTTTACCATAATACATTTCAAATTAAATACTTTGTGATCTACAAAAGCCGCTCTATGAGAGTTTAAAGCATTATAAAGTTTCTCAAACAAATTAATTTTGTGCATAACTTATATCAGCACATATAAAGAGCAATTTGATATGCCGATAAGCGATGTGAAAGTTTCATTCATGAAGTTTCAGCAGCCCAAAAACTTATTTAGCTCATATATTTATTGAACGGCTTAAAGATGAAAACTTTTAGGCAAAGCAATAGGCTATCACAGTTCAAAGCTCTCTTAAGGAAGATAAATTTTTTTTTATAAATGCACACATGTATGTAATTGTATATGTTATGTATGAAATAGAGATTAGTGCTTGCTTGCCTGAGCTTTATTTGTATCTTATGGGCTTTACTAAAAGGTTTAAATTTTACTTACGGTCAGCCTTTAAGCTCTATTGTGTCTGCGCATGTGTGCTTGGTGCAAAATTGAGGACAATCACATATTATTAGTACACTACTTATGGGCGCAACCCGCGGCAAGTGCGATGGCTGCTTAGCATTTTAGCTTGACACTTGAATGTGTACAAAGGATCTTTAACATATGCGGTAGTACTTGCGTGTTGCGTATTGATAAGGTTTATGGGTGGAAAAAAATATTAAACTTTTTTTTTATAAAAAATACTCTATTTTAATTTCAGAAAAAACTTCTTATCCTTAACTTCTCTTTCATGTTTAATTTTTTTTTTATGCCTTTAAAGCAATTTCCGCTTTACTATGTGCTCTTTTAAAGTTTTCGTGTGTTGCAGGAATTAAAAGGGTTTAAAAAATAAAATAAAAATTAAAATTAAAGTCTGCTTAACTTTTGGCCCCATCAGCTGCAAGCATGACCTTTACCATTACAAAGTGCAATTCATTAAATATTACTCCATTCTACGCTACTCTACTCTACTCTACGCTACTCCACTTTGCTGGCTGGCTGGCTGGCTGGTTGTTGCAAGTGTACGATTATTCTCTCATTCTGCGTATTGGTGTGCGTATTTTGGTTATTCGTTGAGAACTTAAGTTCAAAGTATAGTTTTTACACTTTTACGACCTCAAAAACACAACACACATACGTGCGTACGTATATATATAGCGCTACACTTTTCAAGTTTTAACACACTTCAATGCATGCGTGGATACATATATACATGTGTAAGTATGTGTGTATGCGTATGTGACCGCATACAAAGTCAAAGTTAAATATTTTTCGTAAAAGTTCAACAAACAATCATTGAAGTAGAAAAAATTAAGTAAACTTGTTCAATTATATATACGCACACACATACACCTACACATATACTCATACATACATACAGCAGTTCGTATGACTGCCCACATACATATAGCTTTATTGAAGCTAAAATTTAAAATGTATACCCTAGTCACTCTCCTATATATTACTGCTAATAATAACGATTTTTTGTAATCGCAAAAAAAAAAAATAAAAAATAAAAATTAAATCCTGGAGTTATTATCACTCATAAAAGACAAGCAAACTGACTTTCGTGCACATACATTTTCTCATTAAAAAAAAAATAATAATTTAAATAAATTGATTATCTTACTTCCGGCTCAACTCGCACTTAGCTCTACCTTACTCCAATTTCTGATACTTCTGCTCTCTAGCAGCGTGAGTATAAGGGCCATTAAAGTTTCATAACAAAAGCAATATTAAAAAGTAAGTCCTTCAACGTTTCCCTTAAACACACACACACAAACACAAACGGGCACACACACGCACATATACTAGCGATTATATTTGCAGTTAAATTTATACTAACATTCACCTTCTACATATCATACACACACACACACACACACAGACAACACCTTTCCCATACCTAAAATTTTACAACTGGTGAGCATCGAAATTTCTTTATAGCTTGAAATGCATAAGTTACTTTTGCAAACAAAAACAAAAAAGCGCAGAAAAACAGTAAAAAAAAAGCACAAATTATCTACAGAGCGCTTGAAACTATGCAACATATTGCGCCCACACCATTATGGCATGATATTAAAAATGTGAAAAAAGCATAAAATTAAATTTCAAGCACCTGGAGCAAAGCTTCAGGTGAAATTTTTTCGATATATACGAATAAAGTGTATCAATGCGTTGCTCCGCACTGCCTCGCCACAGTGATAGAGAGAGAGAGAGAGAGAGAGAGAGAGAGAGAGAGTGAGAGAGGGCGAGAGAGGGGGCGGCAAACAGTGTGAGAGCGTAAGTGACACAGCTGACGCAGCAGCATTTTCACGCCTCTCCACCTACGCCATTTCAAAAAAAAAAAAAAAAAACGCACACCTTCTGCGCCCCTAAAAGTATGCTTTGTTAAGAAAACAGAAGCTGAATTAATATCTCATATGACTTGACTTGGCGGTCGTTCGTTCGCATACGCAGGTGTAACAAATTTCCATATAAAAATTCTTTCCACAAACTTGCATAATCCGCTACTTTCAACTACGTAATTGCCAAATTCGTTTACGTAATATGTACTTTGTTATACTAAGCGCGACTAATATCCGGCGTGTGAGAAATGTGTGTGTGTGTATGTGTGTATGTGTCAAAGAATTTTCATATTATTGAAGAATCCGCGCCGAAAAAAAAATTCAAAAGCAATTTTGATTATTTCTTCTTTGAAATTTTTTTTCTAGTTTAATTTTATGCTCTCCTTCTCGCGCTGATTAGGCTACGCTCGTGTCAATTTTCAAAAGCGTAAATTCAATTTCCTTGCTGTCGCCGTTTTTTTCTTATGTGAATTACTTTGATGTAAAATTAAATGTTGACATGTATTTTTTTTTTGGCATTCAATAAAGGAACGTAAATTTATAGAAATTTTTTTAAATATTTTTTTTTTTTGCCTCTGAAAAAAGATTGATCTTTCAGCTAAATTTTATATCTTTCAAACAGAATTCCATTTCCATAAAATTTTATTAATTTTAAAATAAAAAATGTTTCAATATATAAATAAAAAATAATGAATTAAAAAGACATCATTTTTTTGAAGAATTTTTTTTAAATTTTTTTCAAGCTTTTTTTATAATTTTTTTTATAACTATTTTTATAATTTAAAAAAAAATATATAAATTTCAAGCTAAATTGCTTATATTTCTTCTAAAAAAAATTTTATTAAATTTAATATTCTGTAACTCAAATTTTCTTACATATATCCAAAAAGAAATTTTTATTTTTATTTATAAAAATTAAATCTAAAATCCCTACTTGCCGTTTTTATAATGCAGTAGCGTGTAATAACATCAAATTCTACAAGTTGACATTCATTTGCAACATATTTAGCATTTGCATGCAAATATTTCACTTACTCACCATTACATAAAAATGACATTTGTGGGACAGACAGAAATATGACATGACACAGAAATTCCATTAGAGCTGCTAAATCAAACTACAATATATAGAACATGTTATGCAAGTATTTCATTGATACACATGTGTTATGTGTAAAACTACAATAAATTCCACACACACATATACACATACACTGGTAAAGTGTCTATTTACTACTTGTATTTGAATTTTGTGGTGTGACATGACGTATGATGAACATTAAATTCCAATTAGTTTACAAGTATTGAGTTTTTATACTTGTTTTTGTTCTTACGCCACATACTTGTAGTTTGCTAATGTGTCGCTTGCAAATTTCATATTAATGTGCATTTATATGTATGAAAAACCTTCAGAATAATCTATAAATAAATCGCCAAATACCAAACTACAGACAGAGTTTTGTTTAAATATTTTTAATCACACATATTACGAAGTATAAGTAGTTAAAACGAAAAAAAAAAAATTGTATACCTTTCATATTCCAACGGCAATGGAAAAAATCACTATGGCTTATCAGAACGTAAAAAAAAATTTTTTTTGTATAAAATACTTATTATTTTATATCGCACTTTCATAGATAAGCCAATAACCATCTGAAAATTTGCACTGGTATGATAGATAATTTTCATTATATTTTTCACAGTTCGCTTACCAACAATATCAAAAGCTATTTACACTTTGGCTTCCTTCAATACAATTTCCCCTGAACTTTTTACCCACCTGTCATAGTACATTTTAATATGCATTAAAAGAACTACCGCGACGCATTTAAAAACTTTCACAAACAGGATATTCCTCCTTTGTTACAACATGGGCTTAATACCTCGCCAATGTTACAACTATTGTCAGTGTATAGCGTTAAGTGGTTAGGCGGGAATATGTCCATGTAGTAACAGTCGCGAACAAGGAGTGTTCCTGCAACTTGTCACACAACTACAGACACACTAAAAGATGCTGCCGTTAAAACTTAAGAAAAGAAATTTTGCATATTTTCAGCAATACTCGCCCTCATCTATTAAGTGTTAACAGATTAATTTTATGATGTTTATTTTTTTTTTCTTGATTATTTAACATTATTTTATATTAGCTTATTTTTTTAATTTATTTTAGTTTGCTTTAATTAATTTAATTTCAAATAGTTTTATATTTTTAAAATTTTTTTAATGTTACTTTATTTGTTTTTAATTCAATTTATATACTGCTTTTAGTTTTTTTATATTTTATTTAATTTGTTTTTAATTCAATTTATCTAATTTAATATTATTTTGTTTTATTTTTTTTTATTATATTTTTTTTATTTGTTTTATTTTATTTTATTCTATTTTTTATTGCATTTTATTTTATTTTAATTCATTTTATTTCATTTTATTTTTTACTTTTATTTTATTTGATTTAATTTTTTTTAATTAAATTTTAGTTTATATTATTTTAATTAATTTTTATTTATTTTATTTTATTTTATTTTATATAATTTTATTTTATCTTATTCTATTTTAATTTTTCCTTTCATGTCTTTTTATTTTATTCTACTTTTTAATTTAATTTTTATTTTTATTATGTTTTATTTTATTTTATTTTTAATTTAATTTATATAAAAAATTTTATAATATTTAATTTTAATTTATTTTATCTTCTTTTATTGTATATTGTTTTATTTTATTTTATATTTTTTTTTAATTTTTTTTTTGTTTTAATTAATTTAATATCAATTTGTCTTATATTTTTAATTGTTTTTTTTTTTTTATTTTTTTTTGATTTGCTTTTAATTCAATTTATATAATTTAATATTATTTTGTTTTATTTCTTTTATTCTATTATTTTTATTTGTTTTATATTATTTTATTTTATTTTTTTATTGCATTTTATTTTGTTTTAATTCATTTTATTTTATTTTTATTTTATTTTTATTTTATTTGATTTAATCTTATTTTATTTTAATTTTTTCTTTCATGTCTTTTTATTTTATTCTACTTTTTAATTTAATTTTTATTTTTATTTTTTTATTTTTTTTTATTTTTTTCATTCATTTCATTTATTTATTTTATTAATTTTTTTTAATTCTTTTTTATTTTATTCTATTTGTTATTATCTTTTTAATTAAAATTTTTTTAGATTATTTTATTTTAGTTTTTATAATTATATAATGTAAAATTTTATTTTCTTTTTTGAGGTTTTTTATGTTTTGTTGTTTTTTATTTAATTTATTTTATTTTATTTTTTATTTCTTTTTTGATTTTATTACATTTTATTTTATTTTCGTTATTTTATTTCATTTTTTTAATAAAAAAAAATAAGTTTTTCTTTTTTGTCCTTTTTTATTTATTTTCTTCATTATTATTTTTATTTTTATTTTTTGTTTTTAACATTTTATATTATTATATATATTTTTGAAATTTTTTTATATTTTTATTTTATTTATGCCTCATACTTTTAAGTAAGCCATATATCCAAGGTAATTAACACACTTAATCTCATAGATTTAATTATATAGGATTTAGTACATAAGACAATTCCAGAAGCATTTTCTTAATTAAAAAAAATTGATTAAATTTCACAAATATATAAAACTTTCCAGCTAATTGCCTTCGAACTGCAAATAATTTTGTACATTTTGTCGCATTTCTACGCGACTGTTGTGAACATTTCCCTTAACTAGCTGTCACTTCCGCTTTTATTTAAGTGAGCAAATGCTGTGGCTTGTTGTTGCTGTTGTTGTGATTATTGTTTTTGCTTGTTAGCTACATTATTTCGCTTGTTACTTCGATATGAATGGCAAAATTGCAGCAAATCTTGCTTCTCTCCTACATATTCTTGTTAGAGTTGTTGTTGTTGTCGTTAATGCGCGTTGTCGCAGTGCGGTTACAAGCATTTCATATCGTAATCACGCTAATAACTTGGCTTTCGAAAGTAATTAGCCACATTGCGCCTGCAAACCGAGCGTGCTTGTGAGCGTACCACACACATCACACATACTCGTACAAGTGCAACCATAGTATGATACATACAAGTACGAGTGTGTGCATACGTATGAGTGTATACGTTTCAAGCTTCGATTACACTTTGTAACAACAAAATTCTGCAGTCGCGCCGCACAAGGGGCCGTAAGATTATGTGGCATGCACTCAGAGATTGCATGTGGCAGCATAGAAATCCTCAAACGCGCACACACGCGCACACGTACGGCTGCGTAGAAATGCCAGCATTAACGTTTACCAAGGCAAACAGTGAGGCTGTGGCAACCGCAACAACGCAATGGCGGTGAGCGTGGCACGTGGGGCGTGGTGTGGCATGGCAGTGCAAGCAATAAATGGCATGCAGCAGCAAAGGCAAAGGCAGTTGAAAAATTTCGCGCTACGCTTTTATGCTTGTTGACTGTTATGATTGCTGTTGCGATAGTAATAGCAGCTGTTGATGTTGCTGTTGCTGTGGTTGTTGTTGTTGCTGTTGTGACACGCTAGTTTTTGTCCAAAAACCGCAGAATTTTTACGTAACAACATCTCAACTCCATTCAACTAAAGTTGTTAGATGTTGCTGGCAACAACTTTTATTTGCTTCAGCTGCTTTGGGCGAATGTTGCATGCCCCTTTCGTCTGCACTTTCTCAGCCAAAAATCAAAAAAAAACACTCTGTGCCAGCTTTTGTGTTGCTTTTGGTTGTTACTGCTATTCCTAGTCTCTCTGTTTTCAATTGTTTTCATTTCAATAAATTTGCCACTTTTACTCGCTGTTAGCTGCGGATTGTTGGCAATTTTGATTGCTTGGTAGTTGAGGCTGAATGTTTTTTCCCAACGCAAGTTCTTCCATAAGTTATTCTCACTTTCTTCGAATAATGAAGCCAAATTAGTCTTAAACGAAACTTAGAATAAAGAACAGAGATAAGCTGAAAAATAAATAAAATTCCGCCCAAAGTAAGCTCTTCCTTACATTTTCATTTTTTTCCGTTTCGAGCAGCCCGAAAGTGCCAGCTTGTTTTGTTTCTCTTGCAACTTTAGCCGCTGAGCCAATCCAAGCAAAATTCATTGCGACGACGACTGGTGTTGGCGGCTCACAACAATAATTTCATTGCATTGCAAGTGCAACAATTGGGTTAATTGCATGAAGTACTTAAGGCAAACAAGCAAACAAATGCGAGTATGTGTGAAGTTAAAGTTGGGTCGGAGGGCGCTGCAAGGATGGATGACGAAAAAGCTTACAAAGCTAATAATGCGGCTACCAAAGCAACGAAGTAGCTGCAGCCATTTAAGTCAGCTATATATTTGTTATTACTGCTGTTGCTTATAACTACGTCTGTGTGTAATGCGACTTTTGCTAGCATTAACGGTGAGGGGAGCGTCTATGTTTGCTTGTTGTCGCTGATGCTGTTCACTATGCCTTGCCAGAGCTGTTTTTGCTTCGCTTTTGTGCTTTAGTTGCTGTTGCACTGATTACTAATTTTGTTGCTTTTGCTATTGTTACTCTACTCGAATGTTATAATTTTTGTTTGCTCTTTTTACTCCTGTCACAGTAACTGCCGATTGCAGCGAAAAAGGCGTTGTGGAGTCGATGTAGAGAAAAATTAGTGCTGGTAGTAATGGAGGCGTTGCAACCTAGCGCCAAATAAGTATGTCACCGAGTACCGCTATTTTCGAAATTACGTCTCCATAACATATTCGATACACTAATTTCATGGTTGTCTCTAGCAACATTGTACGTGAACTAATTATTGCCGAAATGGAGCAGATATAAAATAAAATAAAATAGATTAAAATAAAGTAAAATAAAATAAAATAAAAAAAATAAAATAAAATAAAATAAAAAAATAAAATAAAATAAATATAAAATATAAAAAATAAAATTAATAATATAAAATAAACTAAAACAAAAAAAAATAAAATATAATAATTTAATATAAAATAAAATAAAATAAAATAAAATAAAAAAATAAAAAAATAAAATAAAAATTAAATTAAATAATAAAAATAAAAACAAAAAATAATAAAAATTAAATAAAATAAAACAAAACTAAATCGAATAAAATAAAATAAATTTAAAAAAATTTAATTATTAAATAAAAAATATATAAAAAAAATATAAAAAAAGATATAAAAAAATAAAAAATTTATAGAAAAAATTAAAAAAATAAAATTAAAAAAAAAATAAAATAAAATAAAATAAATATCAAATAAAATAATCTGGGGAAAAATATACAACTTAACTACTTAAAATTAAAAAAATATAATGTAATGTATATAAAAAGAATAAAAAATTAAATTAAATAAAAAAGAAAATAAATTAATAAAATTAATAAATAAAATAAAATAAAACAATGAAGAAAAACTAGAAATAAAATAAGATAATGTGAATCAAAATTACAAAAATTAAACGAAAAAATTAAATAAAATAACATAAAATAAAGTTCAATGAAATAACATAAAAGAAATCGTAAAAAATAAATTAAATAATTACAAAAAGTAAAATAAAACAAAAAAAATCATGAAATTTAAAATTAAAATGAAATGAGATATAATAAAATAAGACAAAATTTAACTAAATAAAGGATTATCTTTTTCAAATGTTGACTGTCGCGACGGCTCAAATGGTCCATGCTTTGAGTCCAATTTTCGTTGACTCGTTCGAGCAATTAAACTGGTAACTGGCGAATGACACGTTTGATGTTTTGCTCCAAGGGCTGAATTGAAGCGAGATTGTCCACATAGACTTTAGACTTTACATATCCTCACAGAAAAAAGTCTAACGGTGTGATATCATACGATCTTGGTGGCCAATCGACAGGCCCAAAACGTGAAATTATCTGCTCATCGAAGTGTTCTCTCGATAAATCCATTGATTGATGCGATGTGTGGGAAGTGGCGCGGTTGAAAGCAAATATCTCGGAGATCACGAGCTTCAATTTCAGGGCATCAAATAGTCGGTTATCATGGCGCAATAACAGTCGACATTGACGGTTGCCCACAAACCACACCAAACCGTTGTTGTTTTTAGATGAAACGGCAGGTCTTGAATCTCTTCAGGTTGCTCTTCGTCCCAAATGCGGCACTTTGGCTTGTTTACATACCCATTGAGCCAGAAATGAGCTTCATCGCTGAAAAAAATTTGGCTGGAAAACGTCGGATCTTGGGAAGGTCGAGCGCATTTAGTTCTTTCACAGGCTGTATTTTGTACGCTTTGAATTTAAGATCTCGACGTAAGATGCGCCAAGTCGTTCCATACGTCAGCCCGAATGGCTGCGAACGGCGTCAAATCGACTCTCCACGGCCTTCGTGTACACTCTCAGCTACGGCCGCTATGTTTTCTTCACTTCGTGCTGGACGTGATCTATTCGGTCGAATATTATCCAATAATAAATGCTGAATCTCAAGATGGGTGATGGCGTTGCGAATAGTACGCTCAGGCCGATTATGGTGACCATAATTTGAGCGAAGCGCGCGAAACACATTCTTTAAAGAACGTGAATTTCCATAATAAACGTTCATGAATACATTCTTCAGGCGTAAATCTTTCCATGATGAAATGCCAAACAATACTTATACTGAAGAAAAATATTATGACAGCTTGACACGACTCACGCGTTTCTGTCAAAGAAAGGCTATTGAAAAAGGTACCTCCACTTGGATCACACTTTATATAATATTTTCGTTTTAAGCCGCTTATGTAGAAACCTGATGTTAAAAAATTTCTCCAACCTACACAAATAATAATGAAATGAAATCAGTCAGAAATAAATCCAGTTCAAACAAAATTAGCCAACTAGGAGTTGTTAAGCAAGAAAATAAGTATGTGGCATTAGCAGAACAAGCGGAAGTACAGAGCAATGCCAAAGAAGGTCTCAAAACATCAAAAATAAATCCCTTCCTACGACACACTTACACAGAATCTCTCTAATGACAGCAAACGGAAATTAGATGAAATGAGAGGAAAATTTCTAACTTTCGCAAGTTGCAAACACAACAGCCCAGTGACCCTGAATATCAGAGCCAAAAAGCAGCTTATTTAACGACTAACCATTAATGAGGAAAGAGAAAATCATCAAAACCAAAAAAAAAAAAAACAGAAGGAAAACATACTCAAATTTTCTTTCTTTATTTAATTACTTTTTATCCTTTTCGTGGCTATTTGACTACAACAGACTACTTGAGGCTTTACGCTTGATTTGATTGGACTTAATTTGACTTGAGCCAAGTTTGCGCTATTGACTTTCGCTGTAGTTTCCCTAGTACTGTTTTTTTCCCCTTAAATAGCCAATTTTTATTTTTACAAGTTTTTTTTTTTATTTACTTTACTTTTTTTTGTGTGCCTTTTTGTATGTGCGCTCAATCTGGCTGTAAAAACTTCTTGGTTAGTTGGTTGGTTGTAAAAGGAAACTTTGCTTGTATTTTATGTTGATTTCAAGCGTTTAGCGCTTGGTTTGATATTGGAAAAATTAGGTTTTTTTCTGTTGCATTGCAGTTAAGGCTGGAATGTCTACAAAGTTGTTTTCAGAGTCAATGTTGTGGTAAGTTTACGATATTTATTTTAAGAGAAAAGTGAAATTCAAATTACAAACAAGAATTTCGAAGTAAGAACAGCAATTGAAGTGCGATTTTTGGTAAACTTTTAATGATGAAATTTTTAAATGAACTTAATTTGTTTTGATAGTTGAAGAAAAAAATTTTTTTTTTATAGAATTATACACTTGTTAGGGTTTCAATATTAAAGAATTCATAAAAAAAAAGTTTTTTCTCTCATCAATTTCGATAAAGGACATAGAAAATTTCTAGAAAAATTTAAAGACTAAATATGCCCTGTCGGAACATTTTGCTGAATTCACCGTACTTTACTTCTCAGTAAGGACATTATTTGTCTCGCTTTAGCTTCCGTTCTCTATTTTTTTGTCTCTTTTTGTCCTATTGAGCTCAATTTCTGCTCTTCTTCAGTCTGCTTGACTAAAGAAAAATACTCTCTATAGCTTTAAGGTGCAGAATTTTTCCATTCCAGGAACTTCGGTAAACACGATACTCAGGAAATGAGCTTTATTCCAAGTAATTTAACTCGCTTTTTATAAACAAAAATTTTTGAAACCCAAAACAATCTAATCCTGCCAAATTTTAGGCAATCAGCTTTATGTTTACATCAAATCTGCACATCTGATTATGAAGACGCTTGCATACCTATTAAATGAGCTTACTTTTGCGTAATCTCCTTACCGCCAAATTAACTTCCCTAATTTTCCTTCCACCGTCTTTACCGTCTGTAAATACTTCCTTTCATCATCCGCTTCGTTGCTGAATTTACCTGCTTCCTACCACGTACTTCATATTATTAACAACTTATTACTCGCATACAAGCTTTGCGTTTTTATTTTTCATATATTTTTTTTCTGCTGTTTTTTCCTCTGTTAATTAACCACGATTTTGGTGGAGGCAGCCAAACCCCTACCCTCCACGGCACACAGATTTGTATGTTGATTATGCAAGTCAAATAGAAAATGCCGAGCACGCGTCCAGGCATATTCATACAGATACATATATTACAGTGAGGATATTAGTGCAAACAATTTCTGTTGCAGGCATATTTGTCTATGTAGTTCGTATGACTCATGTATTCAAGCGTGTGCATGTTGCTCTGTGCTTTATTTGCTATTATAGTCGCTCGCGTATTCCTTGTTCGCGCCAAATTGGCAAAGTTTTTGTGTTGGAAACAAGCAACGGCATACCGTTAAGTCAGCTTCAATGCCAATTTTAGGAGAATTTTCCATGTACACAGAAGTGTAAGTTTTTCGTATCTAATTTTTATTTTACTTGGCATCAACTTGTTGCATATTTTTCTTTTCTTTTTTTTTGTTATTTCTCCATATAATCAACATTGTAATTTGACGTTGCAATTTCATACCAATATTCCTTTGCTCGTATTTTTGTTCATATTTTTCATTGTTTTATTTTATTTATTTAAGTCTTCCACCAAATTCATTTAATTTTACCTTTTACCCGCGCTTGTAGTTTGGCTGTTCATTATGTTGTACTTTATTTGCCTTGCATGTCATTTTCTAGAATATTTATGTCAAATATATGTGTTTCACCGTTGTTGCTGTTCACGTCAACTCTTCATGTTGTTGTTGTTGTTGTTGTAGCGGCGAGCCTAGTCCCGTTTAGGGTCAGGCAAGTTCAGCTTTAGTCATCGAGGTCATCTAACGGGAGGCCCAGGAAACGTGCTGTTTCGACGGGGTCGGACCAAAGGGAGAGGGGTGTTAGATGAGTCGGGTTAAGTGGGCATGCAAAGAGGTGGTTAGTGTCGTGCGGGGATTCTTTGCATGCGGGACATGTGTTAGGTATGTCAGGGTCGAGTCTGGATAGGTAGGAGTTTAGCCTACTGCAGTATCCAGATCTTAATTGTGCCAAGGTTACGCGGGTCTCACGAGGCAACTCGAGCTCTTGTTCTGCAATGGGTGGTGGTTTGACTCCGAGAACACCATTCACTGGAAGAGAGTTCAAGAAGGTGTTAACGGACTCTCGGTGAATGGTGTTGATGGCCTGTCTGTACGCCGTCCTGTCCAGCGGGTCTTGTCTGTATTGATGTATGTCGTCGCGGTAGTCAAGTACTCCCTTTCTGATGTGCCTAGGTGGTGGTTCAGCTTCCAGTAGGTGCCTGTTGGGATGATCCATGCGGTAGCATCCCAGCAGGTACTGCTTACACAGCATAACATTATGCTCCTTAACTGGGAGCATAGATGCTTCACTGTGTAGGTGGTGCTCCGGCGCCATCAGGAGGTTTCCCGTCGCGGTCCGAAGGGCGGTGTTCTGGCAGGTCTGTAGCTTCTTCAGCTGCGTTGTGCTAGTCCCCGGCGTCCAAATCGGCGCAGCATAGTTTACGACCGGCCGGCCAATTGCCTTGTACGTCGCCAGCAACGTTTCTTTGTCTTTCCCCCAGGTGCTACCGGCTAGCGATTTGAGGATTTTGTTGCGGCTTTGTACTTTGGTGGCAATTGCAGTCGTATGCGGAGTGAAGGAGTGCAGGCTATCGAATGTTACTCCCAGTAACTTTGGGTTATTTGTGGTCGGAATTTTTACACCATCGACCTTCACATCGAGTTCTAGCCGGTACTCCTTCGTCCAGCTGGTGAAAAAGGGTGGCAGAGGATTTCGCAGGTTGGAGATGTAGATGTCGTGCAGCGAAGAAGTTGGAAAGGTCGGCGAGGTAGTTGTTTACTGAAGAACAGAGGTTATCAATATCCTGGCCAGACGCCAAAATCGAACAGTCATCGGCGTATGAGATCAGCGAGACGCCCTCAGGTGGTGGAGGAAGTCTCGAGATGTAAAAATTAAACAGCATTGGGGAGAGGGACAAACACCCTGCGGGACCCCTTGTTTAATTTTCCGTAGCTTAGATGTTTGACCTCGAAACTCAACCGATGATCGTCGACCACTCAGATTGTTCATGGTCCACCTCTTCAACCTAGGCGGTAATGAGGAATCCTCAATGTCCGATAGTAGCACTGAATGATTCACTGTGTCGAAGGCATTCGACAGGTCCAGTGCTACTAGGACAGTTCGCGCACAGGGTCGATTTTGGTTGAGGCCATGAATTATCTGGGTGTTTATGGCGTTAAGTGCAGTTGTGGTGCTGTGCACTTTTCGGAAGCCATGCTGATGTGTAGCTGGGCTCAGGTGGTGTGTGAGGGACGGGAGCAGCAAGGCCTCAATTGTCTTCGCTACTGGGGAAAGGAGGGATATCGGACGATATGACTCTCCTTTATTTGCGGGTTTCCCCTGCTTTAGTAGCGGGACCACTCTACCCAGTTTCCACACGTCGGGTATAGTTAGGGTGGTCAGGGAAAGATTGAGGAGCTTGGTGAGATATTCTGCTCCCGCTGGACCCAAATGTTTTAGCATCAGCATGCTTATTCCGTCGGGGCCGATGGATTTGGAGGCTTTCGCCTTCCCGATAACCCCCTGCACCTCTTCCCTGGAGAAATCAAGCGTCGCGCTGGTGTTCGGTAGTTTGCGCAGACGGCGGGTTATTCGTCGTTTCGTTTTGTCGACCGAAGGGTGCAGTGTAAAAAGCCGGCTAAAATAGCTCGCCGACGAGGCGTGATCACCGAATGAAATTTCCACCCGATCATCACGTCTCGTCGGATTTGACAACGATTTGACGGTGGCCCAGAGCTTGGTCACCCCAGAGGAGAGATTGCAGGATCTTAAGTGCTCCTCCCACTTGTTCCGCTTATGGAGATTTACCTTGTTCCGAATCTCGGCGTTGAGTTCCCTGATACGGGGATCGCCGGGATCGGCCAGGCGTAACGTGTCGCGCCTTGTCGCCAAAACCGCCGCTTCGGTGGGAAAATTGGGGCGGATTTCCGCGATTCGACCTGCAGGTATGAAGCGGGCGGCAGCAGACACGACAATTTTGCGGAAAAGCTTTTCTGCAGGGAGGACGTTGGTGGGAGTGGGGAGAGCACTGAAGGAGTTCTCAGTAAATTCCGTGAAGCCGGTCCAGTTAGCTTTGTTAAAGTTAACAAATGTCCGGTGGTCCACGGAAACGAAGTCGGGAGGCCTGTCAATCGAGATGACTATGGGCAAATGGTCTGATGCGAGCGTAAGCATAGGTCGCCAATCTATGCAATTTATCAGACCAGCGCTAGCTATTGTAATGTCAGGCGAGCTGGCGCAGTTGCCCACAATCCTGGTGGGGGCTTCGTCATTCATTGTGCAGAATGTCGAATCGTCTATCTGTTCCGCCAGCTCCATTCCTCGACGATCATTTGACAGGCAGGAATGCCAAAGATCGTGGTGCGCGTTAAAGTCGCCCAAAACCAAGCGGTTTTCGCCTCTGAGTAGCGCACCTATATCAGGACGGTATCCAACCGGGCAACTTGTAACGGGAGGAATGTATATATTGAATATTTCGAGCTCGACATCGCCTGACCGGATAGCTATGCCCTGACATTCTAGGGTAGTATCCCTGCGGTCGATGTCGCCGTCGATAAGACGATACTGCACGGTGTTATGTAAAATGAAGGCCAAGCCTCCACCATGATCTCGTTCGCGATCTTTCCTTATGATGTTATAGCCAGCCCGGCTCAGAAGATCTGAGCGGGCGCTTAATTTGGTTTCCTGGATCGCGGCTATTGGCAGGCGTTCCCGGCTCATGAAGTCAACTATCTCGTCGATCTTTCCTTGGAGTCCGTTGCAGTTAAATTGTATTAGTCTAAAGTGTCTCGGGGGAACGTTCGTAACACGGGGGGTGAGGGAGTTGTGCGTAGATCTTGTCTGTTGCAGCTGTGTAACCCGCTGTGGTAGTTGCCGCACATTGGTGGTAGTTGGCGGCTGCGTAGTGTTTGCAGGCGGGGGCAGACTCCTACAGCATGGGGCAACGAAAGCACTACTCCACTTCACGAGTGGTGCGCAGGCCAGAGCACGACCGAAAGTGGCACCAGCCAGTGCAAGAATTGCATTTGACTGATGTCACGTTCCGCCGTACTATGGTCCGACACACGGAGCAGACTGTGCGGGGTACTAAGAGCTGCTGATTAGCCCCCGCACGGGATGTGGAGCTGGATGGGGGTGGGGGAGGGTTGGGGGAAGATGATTGGGAGTCATGCTGCGGGGAGCTCCGATGGGCCGTGGAGGCCTGGGGGGAGTTACCCAAAGTGGGTAAGTGTGCAGAAGGCACTGCCGTATGGGCCAGAGGCGCAGCTGGGCGCTGGCAGAATGGGGCCACGTAACTCGTGGTCCACTCCCTATGTGTCTTAAGGCCTGAGCAGGTCTTAAGATGACTCCATCCATTGCACTGATTGCATCTAACCGAGGTGGAGGAATGGTGGAGTCGTCTATGGCACACGCAGCAGAAATAATCCCTCGGACCAGGATTGGTTTCTACACCAGCCCTGTTGAGAAGGATTTGGAGCAGGCCTGCTGCGAGATGTTGCTCCGTTGATGTACTAAAGCTAAAATTACCTGATGACCTAAACGGGGTTAGGTCGCCGAAAGGGTGACAGCCCTTGGCCGGATAAAATCCGGGTCAACTCCGGTGCGTAGAACCGGCTGTCGTGGGAGTCGTCAACTCTTCATTTTACTCTTTGCTTTCTCATAATTTCTTGGTAATGATTTTAGTTTAATTACTATATTATTTAATTAATACATTATATTCTATTTTTTAATATTATTTTATTTTATTTAATATTATTTTATTATTTATTTTATTTTATTTTATTTTAGTTATTTTATTTTATGTAATATTATTAGTTTTATTTATTTTATTTTATTTTACTTTATTTTATTTTATTTTATTTTATTTTATTTTATTTTTTTAATTTTATTTTATTTTATTTTATTTAATATTATATTATTTTATTTCATTTTATTTTAGTTTATTTATTTTTTATTTTTTTTAATTTTTTTTTTTTTTTTTTTTATTTGCTTTATATGATTTGATTTTATTTCTTTTATTTTATTTAATATTATATTATTTTATTTCATTTTATTTTATTTATTCTTTTCTTTTAATTTAGTTATATTTTATTTTATTAAGTTTTATTCATTTGCTTTATTTTATTCTAGCTGGTTTATTTTTCATTTAATTTTTCTTACTTTTTTGCTGAATTATTCTTTTATAGACTTTATTTTATTTTATGTTATATTATTTTTATTTTAATCAGTCTATCACATTTTGATTTAAATTTTTATTATTAATTTGCAATCTTTTTTGAATTCTATTTTATTTTTCTTGATTTGATATGATTTGGTTGAACTATAAAGGGTGATTCACTTCGATGCTCCCTACCTTTTTAAAGAAAAGAACACAGAAAATTCGAATTTAGTGTGGAATGTTTATTATCAATCGAAAGAGCATTCTTTGGCATTTACTTTTTGAAGATTATCTTTTTCAAATATTGGCCGCCGCTATGTCTCAGATGGTCCATGCGTTGAGTTCAATTTTCGATGCCTCGTTCGAGCATTTCGACTGGTAACTAGCGAATGACATGCGTGATGTTTTGCTCCAAGGCCTGAATCGAAGCGGGATTATCCGCATAGACTTTATACTTTACATATCCCCACAGGAAAATGTCTAACAGTGTGATATCAAACGATCTCGGTGGCCAATCGACCAGCACAAAACGTGAAATTATCCGCTCACCGAAGTTTTTTCTCAATAAATTCATGGATTGGTGTGCGAAGTGTGGGAAGTGGCGCCGTCTTGTTGAAACCAAATGTCGCGGAGATCACGAGCTTCACTTTCAGGCTTTAAATAGTCGATTATCAGGTCGCGATAATGGTCGCCATTGATGGTTACTTTCCTAGCGGCATCTTTTTTGAAAAAATATGGAACGGTGATTTCACCGGCCTACAAACCACACCAACCCATTGTTTTTTCTGTATGTAATGGCAGCTCTTGAATCTCTTCAGGTTGTTCTTCGCCCGAAATGTGGAAATTCTGTTAGTTTACATACCCATTGAGCCAGAAATTGGCCACATCGCTGAAAAAAAATTTGGCTCAAAAGCGTCGGATCTGCTTGGAACTTTTCAAGAGCCCATAGAATGAAGCGATGTCGCCTGGTAAGGTTGAGCTATTTCAGTTCTTGCACAAGCTGTATTTTGTACGCTTTCAATTAAAGATCTCGACATAAAATGCTCCAAGTCTTTCCATACGGCAGTCCGAGTTGCTGCGATCGGCATCGAATCGACTCTGCACGGTCTTCGTGTATAGCTGCGGCCAATATATTTTCTTCACTGCGTGCTGGACGTGGTCCACTCGGTTGAATATTATCCAATAATGAATGTTGAGTCTCAAGATGGGTGAACAGTATGCTCAGTAGGCCGCTTATGTTGACCATAAGTTGAGCGAAGCTCGCGAAACACATTCTTTACAGAACGTGAATATTCGTAATAAATTTGAATGATTTGTAAACATTGTTCAGGCGTAAGTCTTTCCATTATGAAATGCACAACAATGCTGAATGAAAATAACATGACAGCTTGACTCACGTCTGTCAAAAAAAGGCTATAGAAAAGAGCATCTCAACTTGGAATTATTGAATTTTACTCAATTCCATTTTATTTGTTTAATTTTTTTGTTTTTTAAATTTTTTTATTATTTTTTTTTTCATTTGTAGTAAACTCTTTTTTTTTACTTTATTTTATTATTTTAATAAATTTTCGTTCTCATATATATTATAATTTATTTTTTGTTATTTGTTTTTCTTAATTAAGTTTTTTTTGGAAATTTTTTTTTATTTTTATTTCTTCTTTTTTTTATACGATACTTTATTTTATTCGTTTTTTTCATTTATTTATTTTTCCTTTTTTTTTTCTTTTTTTTAATCTTATTTTATTTATTTTATTTACTTTATTTATTTTACTTTATTTTATTTTACCTTGCTTGATTTTTTGTTCTTATTTTTTCATTATATTTTATTTATATTTTTCCCATGTTTTAATTCATAGTTTTGTTGTTTTATTTATTTTTCATTTTCTTATTTTTTTATTTATTTTTTATACTGTTTTCTGTTATTAAATTTTTTTTTTAGTTTTTGTATTTTACTTTTTATTTTACTTTATTTTGCTTATTTTAATTAATTTTTTTTTTGTTCTTATTTTGTTGTATTATTTTATTTATTTATTTCCTTTTTCAATAAATTTTTTTCTATTTTTTTGTATATTTTTTTATATTATTAAATTTATAATCTATTTATTTTCTATTCTATTTTATTTTCTTTTATTATATTTTATTTTATTTTACACTATTTTTTTAATTTTATTTTTAAAGTTTTTAAATTTTTTTTAAATTATTTTTTTGTCCTTTTTTATTTTATTTCATTTTTTTTTTGTTTAATTTTTTTTTTTTTTATATTTTTTTTTTATATTATTAATTTATTTTATATATTTTTTTATATTTTTTTATTTTATATTACCCTTTTTTTCTTGTATTTGGTTTTATATTATTTTATATCATATAATTTGTTATCGCCTTGCTTTAAATTTTGCTGTACATTCAAATTATTTCATTTCGTTTTAGTTACTGGAATTTCGCAAATTTTTTTAGCCTCCACTAACAAATATTGAACAAATGGCTTAACAAACATTTTAATTTAAATACCAACAACAATTCGACGTACACAAAACTTCTTTGCATTGCATATATACATAAATTAATGCAGATAATACTCGTAATCTGCATGTAACAAAACCAATTTGTCAAGTCAACAAATCTTAAAATTTTTGAACTAACGATCCAAATAGTTATTGAATGTCGAAAAGGCAAACAATCAAATGTATTGGTGTAATATCTAATTGAAAACATTGATAGCTTGTTATTTCAATATATCTTAAAAATGTAAATAAATACACCAGACATGGATATAATAAAATTGAAATAAATATCGAAAAGAAATTCTGATAGAAGCATTAATATATTTTAAAATATATTTTCAATAGTTTTGCTGCAAGCAATTTAACCATTTACATATTTATATATATTTTTATTGTATATATTAAATGAAAAGTGCAAAGGAGTATAAATTTTAATTGGTTTATATGCTTTTTATTAATTTTGTAATTTTTTTTCTTATACAATTTTGCCTCTTAATCTTTTTAATACGAACAAAGAGCACAAAACTTTTGTCATGTAAGTCAGCAAAAGTGGCTTAATAAAGGATGTTAGCTCACACACACAAACATGCTTACTGAATTTCGCATACACACAACGATGAATGGAATAAATCGATGCAAACTTGTAGTGGTTGAGCATTTTACAACTCTTTTGCTTATGGCGCAAGTATTTAAAAGCAAATTGTTGTAGGCGGAAATGGTCTTGTTTCAAATATATTCTCGTATGCAATATATATACTCAGATCTATCTGTGTGTGAGTTGCATCGCCATAGTTTGTAGCAATTTTCGCCGAAAATTCAAAGGCTCTACTACTATTCAATGTATCTTCGAGAACACTGTAAGGCAACAACGAAGGTTTCTGCTGCTGCTGTTGCATATGAGCTAACCAAGGGTAGCATATGTAGCTTGTGCTGGTAAAGTATTGAAATATTGAAAGAAGCGAAAAGCTTAAAGGGAATTATGTTGTAGAAAAGTTGTATAAAATATATTACATAACAAGCTTCGTAGCTAGTTGGCGTTTGAATGGAGTAAAATATTTATGAAAAATAAAATAAATGAAATTGATAGCTATTTGAGCTCAATTTTTATTTTTTGTTTCTTATTGTTATTTTTGTTTTATTATTTTTATGAGAAGAATCTTTTAATACAAGCTTGTGAACGATTAACTTGAAAATAAGTTTTCTGGGTACCGAACCTTTTCGTTTCCAAATTTATGCTGCAAAAAAGTTCTAATATCGTCAATCGGAAAAATCGCGAACAATATCAAAGCTTTAATGATTTTTCTAGAAATTTCTCTACAGTTTCTCAACAGCATCTCAAATTCCTTTTAACAGTATATAAACTTAAATGGAAAAGTGTGTCAAAAAAGAGTAAAAAAATTTCAATAGGGTCTAAGAAAATGTTTATAATTTGTTTCAATACTCTTGTGACAATGTTTTAGCAGCTTTTAAAAGGTATAAAAAAATTTAAGGTATAACAACATCTGAACAACAGCTTCCTTACAGTTGGCGTTCAGCTACTCAAAAATTGTCTCAAGGAAGCTTTCTCAGTCCTTCTGCTGTATTTCAGTAGCAGCAAATTAGTTTTTCAAAAAAAGTTTCCAACAAGTTTTCAATATTAAAACAGTTACTGAGCACAATTTAAAAAAAATTCTTAAGAAATTTTTACCATAAGTTATACTAAGAAACTTCAACTCCTCTTCAACAGGGTTTCAAACATATCTCAATAGCATCGCAATATTACCTCAACTCTCTCTTAAAATATTATTTTTAGGAAATTTTTGAGCAAAAATTATATTAAGAGAGGTTTTTCAAACATATCTCAACAGCTTCTCAATATTATCTCAACTCTCTTTAAATATTTTTTTTTTTTGGAAATTTTATCGAAAATTATACTAAAATTCTTCAACTCCACCTCAACAGTGTTTCAACATATCTCAACAGCATTTTATTTCTGTTTCAACTCTTTTTAGAGGAGTCTCAATGGAAGATACATAAAAATATTTTACTTAAAAATAATTTTTTTAAATATTTTAACAGCCTGTTTTCAGCCAGCAATAACAGTTGTTTAAGTATAACTATATTCAAACACAAATTCCAAACAAAGACTTTATTCGTATCTCTATATGTATAAATATATGTATACAAATAATCCAAGCCATTAAACCCTTTAAAACATTTTCAAATTGTGTCATTTATACCGCAGACAACCGTCATTAATACGCACCATTGTGTCAATTGTACAGCCATTTTCCCTTTCATTCAATGACAATGCTTTGGCATACATATATAGCATTTGTTAGAAAATGCGGTCAACGCAATACCTATATTTAGGTTATTATCTTATATAAGCCTACATAAATGCTAACAAATTGTAGTCAATTCCCATTTTCAATTCAATGTCTAACATAAGCCATACACATATTTTCACATGTGACAGGCGATTTTTCTCACTTGCAAATGTCACTCATACGCCATGACATACACTTGGCAAGCGGTCGAGTAACAGCGTGTGTGTGCGTGTCTGTGAGCCAAATATTTCGTTAAAGCATCGCTGGTCGATATCTTCTTCATTTAATTTAGTTTTTTTTTTCACTTTATATTACACAAATTTATATTTATTGATGTCATTACTGTCGGCGAATAGGCAATTCTAAAAACAGATGTTACAAATAATTGATATAACCACAATGAACAAAGTGCTGTCGAGCCGACGAGTGGCGGAAGTAATTTCCTAACACTACCAACTGGCATTTAACCACAATAAAATATTACAACAACAACATGAACAACAGCAATAATTAAATAAAACAAATTAAAGCTCAAAGGAATGTTAGTATAGAGTATAGGACGAAGGAGGACAAAGGAGTTATAGTACAAAAATAAGAAATACTTTTGCTTTGCCGCTGCTCGCTGCAGGCAATTCAGTTACTATAATTTTCACTAAAGCAACATAAGATAGATGTTTGCTCCGCTGTTGTAATGCCCTTATACAGCTTTTTTGGTTGTAGAGAAAAACTAGAAATTTTGCTCGATTTTAGATTTACATGGAAGCCTATGAATATATTTGATATACAAGTGTATATGCATTAGGGTGTTCCTTATTTAGAAATTAGATTTAAATTCTTATCTCAGCTTATGTTTTTACCATGGCTGAATGGTTAAACTCTATATCAAAAACGTGTAGTCATCTTGGAAAATGCATACTCCACAATAATGTAGTTCTGAGTACTGTGGTGCGTATACGTAACATATTTAATTCTATTATGTATACTTGTAAAAATGTTAAATTATTTTTGTTATAAATTTACTTCTCTAAAATAAATACTGCCTTGCTTCCAAAAAAAAATTGCGACCTTTAGAGTGAATGAAAGCTGAAATTTGTTCGTTATTTTAAGTATAAATACTTTGGACGCACGCGACGTGAAACTAGCTAAGGACAGTTTGCTCTTACAAGAAAATTTCTTTAACATATTTTATAACTTTCAGAGTACTAGCTTTGAATCAAGCTAATTAAAAACAAATAATTTCCTTACTACAAATTCTGAAAGTGCATTTTCCAATAGAAAACTAATCCTCAGTACCTCAGAGCGTATAAGTAATCTAGTTAAATCTACTTCTAAAACTGAATAAAAATAAAGTTATATTTCATAATTAAACGATTTACAATAGATATTTTCTTGTTTTCTCAGAAATTTTCCACCTTTGAGCTTACTACAACCAAAACCTATTTAGTATTTACCATGTTAGATGAGCTTTGTGCTAAAGATAGTTTTTTTCTCTATATTAAATATAGCGTAAAAATATATCTAATATTCAAAGAAAATAATTGAACATTTTTAGTCACTGTGGTCAAACTTTTTTTTTTTTATGAATATGACAGTACTTATACGTAACTTGACTAGTTCTAGCTGAAAAACTGATATTAAGTAGTATATTTTTTGAAATCTAGGGAAACTAATTTAATGAATTGAATTGTATTGATTTTCTTCGTTTTATTATTATTTTTAAATTATTTTATGAATTTTTATTTCAGTTTTATTAATTTTTGTTTTTACAATTTTATTACATTCCTGTTGGGGGCAGAGCCGAGAATCGTAAATCAAGGAGAACATGTTTTGATACAATGGCGTTTATTCAAAGACTGAAATTCTAAAATGTACTTAAAGTGAAATATACGAGAAAGGAAAACTTAAGCAGAGTTGTATTATTTCGGACGAACTATTCGTGTTGTAAATTGAACCGACTACTTATTCGTCAATTCTTTAAAAAAAAATTATACTTAATTTGCTATTTTTTATTTTACATAATTTTTATTTTTTTTTTTTTTTGTATATTATAAACTTTATTTTATTTTTTCCTTTTATATTAACTTTAATTTTTTAATTTTTTTAATTTTGAATTTTATATTATTATTTGTTTTATTTAAATATTTTTTTTATGTTTTAATAATTCTCCTATATTTTTTATGATATATTTAGTTTGTTTTGTTTTTGGGTTATTCTATTTCTTCTTACTTTCCTTTATTTTATTTCATCTAATTTTTTCTTTTTGTTTAATTAAAATGAAATTTAATTCACTTAAGTTTCTTATATTTAATTTAATTTATATTTTAATTTTATTTTGCTATATTTAAATTATTTTCATTTTCATTATATTTTATCTTTTTTCTTTACTTCATTTAATTTAATTTTTTAATATTTTTTTATTTTACTTATTTTTCGTCTTTATTTTTTTCCTTTTTTAATTTTTTTTTTAAATTTATTATATTATATTTCATTTTATTTTCTCCATTCGATTTTATGATATTATATTTTAAATTATTTAATATTAACGTTTTTCCTTTTATTTTGTTATATTTTATTTAATTTTGTTTTATTTTGTTTTTCTTATTTTATTTCATTTTGAGATATTACATTTTATTATATTTTATATTTTTGAACTTATTTAATTTCAATTCAGTATTTCTTATTTTAATGTATTGTATTGTATTTTATTTTATTTTATTTATTTTACCTATCTTTTATTTTTTCTTTACGCACCTTTATTTAATTTTATTTCATTTAAAATTATTTTAATTTAATTATTTTATCTTATATTGTTTTGTTTAATTTTTTATTTTCTTTTAATTTATTTTATTTTATTTTATTTTACTTTATATTATTTTATTTTACTTAACTTTATTTTATTTTTTTTTTTTTTTTTTTTTTTTTTTTTTTTTTTGGAAATCGTTTTTTTTATTATTTATTTTTTGTTTTATTTTATTTTATTTCAATTTCTTATATTTTTTGTTTTGTTTGTTTTTATTTTTTATCTTATTTTATTTTATTCTATTTCATATATTTATTTTTATTTTTTATTTTTTTATTTTTTTTTTTCGTTTTATTGTGTTTTAATTTATTTGAACTTATTTATTTATTTATTTGCTTCTATTTAAGTTAATTTACTCTATTTTATTTTATTATTTTTGGTTTTAAATATTTGATTTTATTTAAGTTTTTGTTTTGGTTTTAATTATTGTTGTTTTATATATTATTTATTGCTAAAATATTTAATTTTATTTATTTTTGCTGCTATTATAACTTAACTTTAATTCAACAAAAGAATATGTTAAGGCCCTAGTACATATATTTCTTAAACTTGTACTTGTAACTTATATTTGTATTTAGTTTTGTTATTAGTTGTTACTTGTTTATTTGTTTGTTTAGTTTGTTCCATTTATTTGCCTGCATAATGATGTGTGCAATAACAACAACATTATTAGCATTGTAAACAATAAAGCGTTACTGTGCATATTTCACTGCTGACACCTTACCGTGTGTATGACACATACATAACTGTATGTATAAAGAGGCTGCTATTGTTAAGAGTTGTGCTACAAAAGTAAACCGCTAACTACCAGCATGCGCTACATACATTAGTATTTTCAGTCACTGCAGAGCCAAGCTTCTATCTTCACCCTATACGCTGACCTCTGCCATTGTTGCTGCTGTGGTGTGATTGTATGAGTGCAGCAAAAGAGGATGCAAAAGAGGGTGAATTTAAATGCAAACAGTAACAGCACGTTCAACATAAACAAAACAACAGACATCTCACCAACAGCAACAATAACAATAAAACAAAAGCATAACAATAGCATCGCCCACGGCAGTGAGAGCAGCATAAATGGCATGTAAATTTCTTCTTCTTCTCCTTCTTGCCATCCTTCCTCGTTTTTCCGGGGCATGCAGGCACAAATGTGTAAACATGACCACAACAGTAACAGCAAGACATAGCCAAAATGCCAGTCAGCTTTCGGCCTATGCACTCATATGCAGATATGTTATGTATGTTATGTATGTATGTTTATATGCCCGTAGGCTGGAGCAATATTTAATACCAACAACAATTCATATGGGTACGTAAACTTAACTGCACCGCAAACCGAAAAGAATAATTGCCAAAGAAAATTCTGAAATTTGTTTTTTTTTTAAAGCTACACAAGCACACATACATGCATATGTCTTCACATGCATATAGCTGTGTTTCAAGTGTTTCTTTAAATATCATATAAAAAATCGTGTGTAAAAGCATGCTGGCGAGACATTGGAGTAATTCCAAAAAAAAAAGATTAAACATTGCAGACAGCCTCTTTATGACGCTACTCATGAGCTATTATGGACACTTTGTACTCTTGTTGTGATATTTCAGCTAGTATTGCTTTTAGTCTGCTTTACTTTCCAAATTTATTATAAAAAAAATATTTTGTAAAAAAAACAATTTCCTTTTAACAGAGTTATTGAAATATCTTGCAAATAACATATAACTACATCCGAAATAAAGTCTCTATAGCAGCAGCTTTTGAAAAATGTCACTAAAGTTTCTCAACAGTATCTCAACAATATTTCAACAATTTCTTAATAGCGGCTCAAGGCATTTTAAAATATATCACAAAATTAAACCTATAGCTTCTCCGCCAGAAAAAAGTTTGAAAATATTTCAACAGTTCCTAAATTATTTCTCAACATCATCCTAGAAATTTCTCAACACCTCCAGGTTGCATTTAAATAAAATTGAAATTAAATTTCAATACCTTCGCAATATCAACATGACACACAGTTTCTCAGCCCAGTAACGCTTCAAGATTTTCTCAACAGTATCTCCAGACTTTTCCAAATAGTTTTCTAAGGTGTCTCAAGGGTATCTTAACTTCACCAAGAGTACCACAAAAGTTTCAACACTGCTCAGGCCTGATCTCAATTACAATTTTATAACAGTTTTTCAATAGTTCCTCAACGGCGTGAGAGTTCTGAAAAATTATTTTAACACCAACAGCAACTCCTTAACTGTATTTCCATATACTTCAAAAATAAAAATTCAAAATATGTATACAATAGAGTTTTTCAAAATGTATCAGAAATATTTTAAAAATTTCACCGTAACCACCAGTTTATTTATATTATTCCAAAATTTTCTTAACACTACCTCAACAGTATAGTTGAAATCGCTCATTGAGGGATCTCAGCATGCTGTTAATATTACCAAACAATTATATTAAAATATGGAAAAAAAACTCAATAGATTTCAAATTCAACTTAATTTTTTTTTTAACAACCTTTAGTTTTTTATCTTCAACGTAGTGCACTCAGTAGGTTATCCTCCCGCGCTAGCACTTAGTCAAATCACCGAAGCAATTCGGGCATATGTTGGTTGGTACGTCCTTGTTGTCTTTAAAAATGTTAAATGTTTATCTTACAGTTACTCTGCATGGTCTCAAAAACTTCGCAGCAATGCCTCAACACTTTCCCAATAATACATTAATTATTGTTCAAAAGTTTCGCAATAAGTTTTTAACAGTTTCTCAAAAATTTATTATTATTTTCTCAATAGTCTCAACAGTTACTCAATAGCTTATCAATAGTTTATCATTAGTAACACAAACGATCCTCAACAGTTTACTAATTGTTTATCAACAGTTTCTCAACAACATATATTTAGCGTTTCATTTGTTTTTCAACATTTTTGGTTCAAACATATCAATAGCTCTCCAATCATTTCTCAAAAGTAGCTCAACAGTTTCTCAACAGCTTATCAATAATTTCTTAACAGTTTTTTAACAATTTCCTTATGATAATTCAGCAGTTTTTCAAACTTTTCTAAACAATTGATAAACATTTTATCAATAGTTCCCCAATTATTTCTCAAAAGTGTCTCAAAAGCTCCTCAACTGCTTATCAATAGTTTCTCAACAGTTTCTCAGCAATTTAATCGTGATATTCAGTACTTTTTCTACAGTCATTTCTCAACAATGTCTCAACCGCTTATCAATTGTTTTTCAAGAGCTTTAAATTAATTTATCAATAGTTTCTCAGCAATTTAATCATGATATTCAGTACTTTTTCTACAGTCTTTCTCAACAATGTCACAACCGCTTATCAATTGTTTTTCAAGAACTTTAAATTAATTTATCAATAGTTTCTCAACAGTTCTTCAAGAACTTATCTCTAGCGTTTCTTTTTTTTCAAGAGTTTCGCTACAAATTTATTAATAATTCCCAAATTACACCTCAAAAGTATCTCAAAAGTTTCTGAACACCTTATCAATAGTTTATCGGTAATTTATTCATATTATTCCAGCAGGTCTTCAAAAATTTCGATACATTTTTTTTCAATAGCTCCTCAATAATATCTCAAACGTCCCTCAAAAGTTTTCAACAGTTTCTCAATAATTTCTCCACAGATTCTGAACAACTTGTCTTTAGCGTTTCGGTAGGTTTTCAACAGTTTCACAACAGTATATCAATAGTTGACCAATCATTTCTCAAAAATATCTCAATAGTTTCTCAACAGCTAAGTAATAGTTTCACAATAGTTTTTCAACAGCTATACATCAATTTATCAATAGTTTCTAAATAGCTGCTTATGTTAATGGTTATCAACAATGTCTTAAAAAAAATTATATTTCAATAATTTCTCAAGTTAATCTCAACAGTGTTTCAATAAATAAAATTCAAAATATGAATTTTTAAATAAACTAAGTAAACCTGAGATAGAATCGAAATAATTGAGTACTAGTGTCAAACTGGTGTCAAAATTAATCAATCGATCGACTTGCTGAATTGAAGTAAGCGGAAAAGTAGAATCAGGATTTATGAATATAAGAAAAAATTAGCTAAAGTGCTGTTTTGCATCATCAACAACAAAAAAACAAAAAAACAAAAAAAAAATTGAGAGTAAAACATGAAAACCCCTTGAAAGACCCATCCATCACAACTCAAACTGGTTGATAATCTCAATTCAATTAACTTCCAGATAAAACAATGTACAATTTGACCCAAAATGGTTGGAGGCTATTAAATGCTAACGAGGCGAGAAACTGAGAGCTGAAAGACATATTATAGTAATTTATTACAACACATACATGCATACATATGCACACACTCATCACTTTAGTATATAACTATGTATGTATGTATGTAAAAAATTCTGTATTTCTACAAATCGCTTTTTGATTTAAATGATTACTAAGACAGCAATTATTTTGAAATACTTTTGTCATTATTTCATTGTCTGACATCTTTCGTAAGCAATGTTAAAGGAAAGAGAGAGAGAGAGATAGATATAATAATTATATTACGAAAATAATGAATATGTCTGAAGATTAAGTAGTAGATGCGACTGACGAATGAGAAATACTCGTCGTAGCAAGCAAAGCGGCAAGCAAAGAAAAGTGGGGGAAAGGAAACAAACAAAAAACCACAAACTATATGGATGTAGAAGAAGCGGCAGCGGCAACCGGCAGCATATAATTTGCATGCAACTCGCAATTATCTACGCCAAAATAATTACCAACATTTTTCCACGTCGTCAACCAAATGAAACCGAAATGAAAATAAGATAATGAAAAAAAAGCAGCAACACAAAAAACGAGCAAAATGAAACTAAAAGCGTAAACGAAAGGAAGTCGGACAAGAAGTAGAACGGAAAGAGGAAATGTGTACAATAAGATTTAGTAGGAGGAGCAGCGACAAGTTACTCAGCGCTGTGTTGACAAACACTGAAGTCAAAGAAGAAGAAGAAGAAGAAGAATAAAAGAGAAGTAGGAGGCAGATAAAGCGGTAGCACCGTAAGCAGTTACAGAGAAGAGTGGAAAATAGTGGTTGGCAGATAGTTAGTAGTCTGCAGAAGAGTACAAAAAACACAAACAACAAAGTCAATTGTTAAAGCAAAATATTAACAGACCAGACAGTCCGCATTTATTAAAGGGTTTAGAGATGAGTCTTGGCAAGTAAATCAAACTGCGGTATACAGCTGAATTTGCCATTGCTGATGTGGCCACTTTGTTCGGCTGTGTGCAGGTTTGTGGTTTACATACAAATGAATGTAGGTAAAATGCAAATTTTTTGTATGCAGAGCTAATCATTTTTGCTGTGGCCAGCAGCAGGGCCGGTAAATGAGTTGTGAGTGTGGACACACAGTAAGGTAATCTGGTGGGCAGCAGACAAATTACATTTACTACTGACTGTGACTGGGATTGCAGTGGTACGATAAAGATATAAGGGCAGCGTCTGAGTGAGTTATCAGAAAGCAATTAAAAATTTTGAAATGAATTACTTCTCGGGTTATTTGTGAATAATGCTATTTGGGCTATACTCAGATTGCCTCCAGTACGATAGTTATGTATGTGGTGTAGACAGCAGATTTGATAGCTATGTAATTTTATGTGATATGTGGTAATGAAAATAAAAACGATTTTTTTTTCCTATTTTTTCTTTGGCTATCAAAATAAATACTTTAATATTGCAGTTTTTATATGCCCATTTTTGTGCAAAATTGTGAAGTTTTCAGTTACTCTGCTGTTTGTGCTGGACATGTTTTTAGAAAAGAATCTATATATGATAAATTTGTGATAGCACAAATTTTTACTAAAATTAAAAAAAAAACTGCAAAAGCGCCACAAAAGTACACCTTCCAAGATATATGATCAAAAAAAATTTGAAAAACATTTTTTAATTTAAAATATGTCTCGAAAATTTCCTTACTAGTATGAAAAATATATAAATGTACGCATTAAACAATTATAATTGGCGTTATCAAGGCGCAATCAACCATAAATTTCCCGCAAAACTTTTCTCTCAAATACTCCTAAAGCCGACTCATCGGATGTCGACATCGTCCAGGCTTCGGCACCATATGTCAGCAGTCTTTCAACAATTTATTCGTGATAATTCAGCAGTTTTCCACCAATTTTCTCAATAATTTATCAATAGCTCCCCAATCATTTCTCAAACAGTTCTCAACAGTTCCTCAACAACTTCTCAATAGTTTCTCAGCAATTTATTTATGATGATTCCGCACTTTTTCAACAGTTGCGCAACAATTTATCAATAGTTTCTCAATAGTATCTCAAGCGATCCTCAACAGTTTCTCAATAGCTTCTCAATAATTTCAGAAGAACTTATCTCTAGCGTTTCATTAGTTTTTCAACAGTTTCTCAACAACCTATAAATACTACCCCAAACATTTTTCAAAGGCATATCAGTAGTTTCTAGACAATAGTTTTTGAATAGTTATATAGCAATTTATCAATAGTTTCTAAACAGCTGTTAAAGAGTGGTTATCAACAATGTCTTAAAAAAAATTCAATTTCGATAATTTTTGAATTTCATCTCAACAGTGCTTCAATAATATACCAACACTATATTTCTAAACTAGTTTTGAAATAATCTAACTAAACCTAAGATGAAATCGAAATAAATGAGAACTGGTGTCAAACTGGTGTCAAAATAAACAATCAATCGTCCAGGATTCTGCACTATTTGTCAGGGCGGATATAATGAGCGACTTGTAAAGTTTGATTTGTCGAGAGAGTAATTTACTTTTCAATTGTCTACTCAGTCCATAGTAGCACCTGTTGGCAAGAGTGATTCTGACTGACATTGTTGGTGTTGTTAATGCTGGTTCCAAGATAAACGAAATTATGTACCACTTACAAGTCAACTATTAACAGGGACAAGGAAATAGAGACGGGAATGCGATGACTGTTTATTTGATGACAGGAGAATTTTCTTTTTGTCTCCGTTCACCACGACATCCATTCGCTTCGCTTTTTTATCTAACCTGGAGAAAGGAGAACTTACGGTTGATATAGCCAATGATTGTACACTTTTATAAAAAATTTTACCTAGTCTACTGCAGAGCTACTCATATTTTCTTCTCCAGCTTCGTATTGAAGAAATCACACGATAAAAAGTCCCCTATCTGAAGCCTCGTTTGGTATCGAGCGGCTCGGAGAGGTCCCTCCAAATTTTGACTGCACTTCTGGTATTTTTGAAGCGTCAGTTTACATAGCCAACTATGTTTCGCCGGGATACCAAATTCAAATTTAGCGGCACAGATCCTTATCATGCTGGTGAAGACAGCTGTAAAATCAACACCAAATTTGCGCTGACATGTATCTATTCTTTCTCCACAGGTACAAAATATGTCGCATGGTAAATATCTGGTCAATGGTGGATTTACCAGGTTAAAGCTACACTGATAAGATCAAATAATTCGATAGGAGCTTATATGCAATATTGAGGGACCTAATCCCACAATAATCGGCGCAGGCCGTGGAGTTCCCCTGTTTTTTGATTGCATAGAGCACACTTAAGTTACATTTGTCGAGCACGATTTCGTCCGACCATATTCTGCAAAGAAGCTGATGCATGCACCTTGTCAGTTCTTAGCCGTCACAGCTCTGCCGGTAAGCCGTTGGCTCCCGATGCTTTGTTATTTTTTAAGCGGGCAATCGCTATGCCAACTTCACCATAATCAGGTGATGACACTTCTAAACCATGGTAATCGATTGTGGTTTTTGGGTTCACCATCTCGGGTGTTTCACTTTCACTACACTTCAGCAGGCTAGAGAAGTGTTCCCTCCATACACTAAGTATGCTCTGGACATCTGTCACCAGATTACCTTCTTGTTCCCTACATGAGTATGACCCGGTATGGGATCCTTCTGTAAGTCGCCACATCATCGTGTCAGCTCATTTTCTGACAACGTTGAAAACTAATTGTTGCGCTAGCGGTGGTATGCAGGGGGTTTGTTATTCCGCTCTACAGTTCCCTTATATCCAGTTGTGGCTGAGTGCTCTTAGAGAGTAGCAAGGCAAGTCGAGTTGAAAACCGTCCGACTGAATGTTGTCAGTCCACAACTATCGACGTTGAACCTTCCTTGGCTTTGTTGATGGGTGTTCTTTGCTGCACAAAGGCGGGTGTGTATCTTCACTGCTATAAGATAGTGATGCGCGTCGATATTTGATACATGGAATGTGCGCACGCGTAAAGCACTAGAGACATCACAGTGGGCGCAGCCTTGATAGATACGTTCTTGGTGCTTCTAGAAATCATCTTTGGTCACATCGCCTTTCTCTACCGCCAGGACTCTCCCACCACAAAACCAACCACAAAACCCACACAAAATTTGCGCTGCTTTTTATGAGGATGCTGTGGTGGATTTAACAGGGATGCTCCTTCTTCCGTCGGTCCAACTTCTTAGACGGCGTTAATGTTTACCGTTAGTTAAAAAAACGGACACTAAAGGTGTATGCTCTCAATCCTTTAAACATTTGCATAGATAGTTGTCAAGACAGAGAGCCCTCTTACGAAGAAATTTTTTTTTTTTTTTTTTTTTTTTTTTTGGTTTCTACACATGGCATCAGTGGCATGAAAACAAAATAATATTATCAATGCAAGAACTTAATTTAATTAAAATATGCTCTCAAATGAACTCAAAATTAATATGAAATAAATTTACCGGCAAACTGCTGACAACCACAATTATGCTGAACATGTAAAGTTGTTTGCATAAATAAAAGCAAAGAAAAAATAAAGCCAAAAATAAAGCAAAAAATACAGAAAAAATAGTAGAAGCGTAAAATTTTGCGGTTAAATGTTGTGGCCACAAGCTTTGTAAAATATTTAGCAGCCTCAAAAATGAGCTGCGGCAATTGTTGTTGCATAGCAAAATTAACTGCGATGTTTTTTCACTTGTTCAGTCTCTCACTCGCGCTTGCCCTCATAAAACGGAATTCATAATTATGAGAGAAAATGCGTGAAATTTGACCATGCCAAAAAAAAGGAAAAATATTTATATGAAATCCAAACTATTTTGAGCAGTAAAAACAACAATTCAAGCATTTTTTTGTTTTTTTTTTAGTTTACAGTGAGAATTTCTATATATCAGTACGTTAAATGTATCACAAACAACAACAAATGCAAATGTAAATCCAAAACTAATATTTTCAATAGCCAATAAATTATTGCTACAAAAACAATTAAAAGTTTTCGTTGCTCTGCGATTTAACACAGCTAAAATGTGCGTAAATTAAAATAAATTTTCTAGCGGAATTGTAATGAATTTACTGTTATTTTCACGTTGCGCTCTATATTTCAATCGGGTGCGTTGTTTAAGGGCGTTGTTTAGAGTTTTCTAATATTGTATACATCCAACATGGATACTGGGAACTTTCGCTTACATGTGTAAATGTGCGTGCTTGTGTGTGTGTATGGGCGTTACAGGCCACAAAACAAATACTAAACAAAACATTTTACAACTATTTCAATTTAAATGCCTTTTACATGCCAAAAACATTTATTAACAATTGCCACAATGCAAACCGAAGGCACATAAGTAAATACATGAACATTTACCTAAATAAGCACATTTTTACTTTATGGTGGCGCTAAAAAATTTAAGTTACAAAATTAATAAATTTTTTTTTCAACTAAAAACATTATAAAATAAGGCACAATTAAATTCAATATATATCCTAAAAATAATCTAAATAAAATTAAATAAAATTAATTAAAATTAAATTAAATTAAATAAATCAAAACAAAATAAAACAAAATCAATCAAATATATTAACGAATATTTTAGGGCGGTTTTTAATATTTACCGTTTCAAAAATAATATAATTTAAAAATATATAATTTAATAAATAATTATCAGAAAAAAACTATGCTAATAAAAAATTAAAATTACAACTTTTACTGTTAAAATAATTTTTTTAATTGATATATTATTTAATAATCTTATTAATATATTTAAATAATTTCAATTTTTATAAAAAAATAATTAAAATTAAATTAAAAAATAAAATAAAATAAAAAATTAAAAAAATTAAATTAAGAAAAATATTCGTCCAAAATTTTTGGTACCACCCTAACATATATATGCATTTAATATATTCATGCTAGGTAAGAGCATTTATAAATAAAACAATAGTTCAGTTTGTATGTAGTTAACGCTTGTTGTATACTCCCACCTCTTCTTCTTCTTTTTCTTCTTCCTCCCTCTCCCTTCTCTTCTTGTCACCACAACTACACGGAGTTTCTCCTAGTGTTTCCATTTGCCATTGTAAGGCTGTTAGTTGGTCGAGGCGTCAACCTTGTTCACTTTTTATTATTTCATTTACCTCTTAAATGTTTGTTGTTGTAGTTTATATCGCATGTTGTTGTCTCGAGTCTGTTGGCGAAAGCTGACTGGCAGAGTAGACCGCATAGTGCTTAGCAAAACATGTGCAACACATGCGGTAAACAGCAATCTCCCCGGAGCAGTAATATGGCCTACAATGGCAAAAAAGGCAATCAAGGATGTGTGGCGTATCCTAAGTATTAATATACATATGTAGCACACACATATATCCACATATATTTGGGCTAAGAAATTCAATGTAGTTTTCATGTGTTGTTGAAATTTAATTAGATATTCGAAAACTTTGCTTCAACAACTTTCAAACCACAAATCTACTTAAAGATAACGAATGAAATAAAATAAATTAAAACAAATTTAAATAAATTAAAATAAAATAATATTTAAAAAGTTAAATAAAATAAAAAAATAAAATTGAATTTAATTATATTAAATTAAATTAGATAAACAAAAATTAAATAAAAGTAAAAAAATAAAAATAACATAAATTAAAATAAAATAAAATAAAACTAAATTAAGTTAAATTAAAAAAAATTAATTATATTGAATTATAAAAAATAAATATTTCAAATAAAATAAAATTGAATTAAATTAAATTAAATTAAATTAATAAAAATATATAAAAAATAAAATAAAAAAAACAAAATAAGATAAAGTAATATTAAATTAAATTTAAAAATTTCAATTAAAATTAAATTATATAAAATTTAATTTATTTAAAAAAATGTATAAAAAATAAAACAAAAAAAATAAAATTAAATTAATTAAAATTAAATTTAATTTAAAAAATCAATTAAAATTAAATTAAGTTAAATTAAATTAAATTAAATTAAAATAAATAGGATATATTGAGACAAATAAAATAAACTAAAGCAAAATAAAATAAATTAAAAATAAATAAAATAAAATAAAGCAAAAATTTAACAGAATAAGCAAATAAACAAATAAAAAAACAAAGTAAAATAAAATACAATTAAATAAAACTAAAATAAGTAATTATAAAAATGAAACGAGATAAAGAAATAAAATATAATAAAAAATAATAATATTAAAAAATTAACTAAAATAAGTTAAAATAAAGTATAATTAAAAAAATTTAATAAGAATATATAATTAAAAATAAATAATCTTCAATTAATAGAGAATTAGATTTAAATAAAGTAACTTGAATTGAAAATAAAGAGTAAAACTAAATCAAATATATATAAAATAGATCAATAATAATAAATTTAATTATATAAAATAATATGAAATATAATGAAATAAAATAATATTATATAAAAAAACCAAATTAGTTAAAACTAAATTATATTAAAATTCCAAAAATAAAAATAATACTAAATAAAATGAAAATGATAAAAAATAAAATAAAATAGAATAAAGTAAAATAAAATAAGATAAGGTAAAAACATTATCTAAAATAATACAAAATGAACTAAAATGAAGTAAAATTGGATTAAAAAATATATAATTTAATTTATTTTATTTAAGCAGAAAAACTTAAATTAAAGACCATAACACTATAAGTATGATGAACCAGCTGATCCGGCCACACGTTGTTGTGGGTTTCTGTATTTTCTCTACTTTTTATTCTAATTGGTGTTGCAAAGGGTCATTAACGTTCTACTTAAGCAACATCTAAATGAAAAATTTAATTTTTTTTATTATATTGTAATATTGAAATAGCTACGTATTTGTAAGTGAGTTTCGTTAACTCTCTACTTAAAGTCTTTTACGAAAATGCCAATATGAAAGCTTCAAAGTAAACGAACACAGCTTTCGGTCACAGAGAAATTACATAACGCAGCGAACAAACTACGCACGGACCTATGTTTACATCCAGATTATTCTAATTTTTGTCTGGCTGTCGGTGATCTGTTTCCTGTAAAGAAATATTTCAAACAAATTGATTCTTTTTCCTGATCCATGGTCCATTTAGGCATTTAATCTAAAATTTTAACTAAATCGAAGCAGAATTCTTTATTTTTTCTCAATTAAAACAGTCCACCGCCTGAAAATCGTCTTTAACGTACATCGAACCATAAAGAAGGTCTTGGAAAGTTCAGTCAATGGTCCACTTCCCGGAGACAAAATTGGTGTTCCTGCTAATAAAAGTAAAAAGCTACGTATGTGCCAAATTTCAAGCAAATCGAAGCATAAATACAAATTTTTCGAATAGGTCAGTGCAAGATACACCTTCCACGGATATCTGACTGGTGAAAAAATTAGATAAAAACAATAATTGATACGGATTATATATCATTCTAAAATTGCAACTCGATCGGTGCAGAACGTTTTGAATTTTTGAAAGGTACTGTAACCAAAATAACATTTTTATATAAATCCAAAATTTTAAAGAAAAAAATACAGAAATTTCTAGTTAAATGGGAATTGCTTCTTATCATTAGAAAAAACATTATTTGGCATTTATTTCTTGAGGATTATCTCTTTCAAATGTTGGCCGCGGCTACGTCTCAGATGGTCCATCTGTTGAGTCCAATCTTCGATGACTCGTTCAACTCCTTCGACTGGCAACTGGCGCATCACACACGTGATGTTTTACTCCAAGGCCTGAAATGAAGCGGTACTGTCCCTATAAACTTTAGACTTTCCATATCCCAAAAAAGTCTAACGGTGTGATATCAGACGATCATGGTGGCCAGGCATCAGATAGTTGGTTACCATAGCGCGCTAATGGTCGCCATTGACAGTTACGTTCTCACCGGCATCATTTTTGAAGAAATATTGACCGATGATTCCACCAAACCACACCAAACCGTTTTTTTTTTTTGTCTGAATAAAATGACAGCTTTGGAATCTCTTCGGGTTGCTCTTCGTCCCACGTGATGCAATTTTGCTTGTTTACATACCCACTGAAACAGAAATGGGCCTCATCGCTGAAAAAAATTTGGCTCGAAAACGTCGGATCTTCTTGGAACTTTTCGGTAGCCCATAGAGCGAATGCATGTAGCTTAGGACGGTCGAGCGGTTTCAGTTCTTGCACAATTTAAGATTCCGACGTAAAGTGCACCAAGTCGTTACATACGTCAGTCCGAGTTGCTGCGAACGGCGCCGAATCGACTCTACACGGTCTTCGTGTACACTCTCAGCTACAACCGCTAAATTCTCTTCACTGCGTCCTGAACGTGGTCTATTCGGTCGAATATTATCCAATAATGAATGCTCGGTGTTGCGAATAGTACACCGTTCTTTACAGAACGTGAATTTTCGTAATAAAGTTGAATGATTTGTAAAAGTTGTTCAGACGTAAGTCTTCCCTTGATGAAATGCCAAACAATACTGAACAAAAGTAAGATGGCAGCTTGACACGAGACACGCGGGATATGCCGAAAAAAAGCTTTTGAAAAAAGTACCTCGACTTGGATCACCCTTTATATAGATGAGTCTAAGAAATGTAACAGGTTCATAATTTCAGGAAATAAATCAATAGAAACATTAAAGAAAAAAATTCTTTTGTAATTGTATCATTGTATGCCTTCAAAAATTCAAATTACGGAAATTTTGAATGAATGAACTCGCATTTTTTTGGAATATTTTGAACCGATTTAGCTCTAAACAATAAATAAATTAATCAAAGTTAGAAAAAATATTTCAAAATAACGACACAAAAAATAAATAAAAAAATAATTATAAAATAAAAATTCATTTAGTTACTTTGAACGAAAGAGAAACTAAAATTCTTCCAAAGGAAGTTCTCGTAACTATTTCAAAGCACATGTATCTTGCATCTTCATTTTGATATTCAGCTCGTGTTCCTTCGAACCAAAATTCAGCGCACAATACCATTTTCGGTTGTCGAGCTGTAAATCCCACACGACTTTAATGGCTTTTCAGCGCTACTGAAATCCATAACAAAGCGCAGATTGGCACGATCGAGCACACAGCTTCTGAACATTTCACACTCGAGCGTTTTACTGACAACTCCCGCCAGTAGAGAGTTGCCACACAAATGCGTCTATGGTTATGATATCCTTGTGTATGCGAGTATTGGATTTTGGTCTCACCGCAACTAGAATTTACAACATAAATATAAAACCGTAAGCGCGTAAGCGCGTAAGCAACAACAACAACAACACAAAATGTATGCTTTCTGCTTGAAAACGTGAATAAAATTGAAAATAGATTTTTTCGCTGCAACTGAAACACCAATTCCATCCAGATAAGTACAAGTATGTATGTAGGAGGACACAACACACTTGAAAAATATTACTCATACGCCACCACCTACCTACCAACAACCTATCGCGGATTACAGTGTGCTGTTGTGGCTGTTGTTGCTGTTGTTGCTGTTGAGATTTTGAAATTTTCCGTCTAATGAAATGTGATGCCCGAAAGCGCTGATACTGAGCAATAATAACAATAGCAACAATAATAGCGCTGTTTCTGCTTGTTAAGCAGCTACAACAATGGTGCGCGCCCAACAACATGACGACAGCTATGGCAACAGCGAAAAAGCGCTGATGGCGTCAAAGCTTCATTGTTGACAGACACCATGCTCTTCTCACACCCTTCACCACTTAGTTCCTTTGGCAATTTCGCGAAAACATAAAGGGACGCGCCTGCATGCATTCTTAGCTTATTTGATTAGCAACCATCCATTCAGGGGCTCCACATTTCTAACCACTGTCTCTCTATCCCGCATTCGCCTCTCCCCTACCAGCGGAAGCGTGCTTTAATGCTCTCAAGTCCGTGGAGGTTCGCTGTCGATGCCGCTGCTGATTTGCTTTGGCAATTATTGGTGTTTTCGTTGGTTAGAGAGTGCTAACGCAGCAATATTTGAGAGAATGTGTGTATGTGTGGATATATATGTGTGTGTGTGTACATGTGTGTGCGCTGGTATTATACTACCATTGTGGTTCTGTTGCAGAAATTCCTCGTTTATTGCATTACGATAGCCATTGCAACGCATAATGAACAACAATTACAACAACTACTCTATGAACAACAAAGAGTAGTATTAATGTGTGTAACGTATGTATATGGACAACCCTCACTGAAATAATAGGCAAAGCGTTTGCAGCAATTTTCGCATGTTTTGCCATTTTGGCTACTTTGAAGTGATTTCTGTATTGATGTGTATTGCATTGCGGGAAAATTCGAGAATACATACATATATGTATATATGTATGTACGTGTATGTACAAATATGTATCCATGACCATTTGTACTTATGTTGCATGCTTCCATTTGCAGTATTTCGAATTTTTGGTTGAAATTCTATTTGCCTTTGTGTGTGTGGAGCGCGCAGGTATTCAAGTGCATACTCATATATATACAGACACATTTGCATAAACTCACAAAAATTTTCGTTAGTGAAAGCAGATAATTTCAAACTAGAAATTGTTTCCTATATATATAAAGGAAGCAAGTGATATGATCAAATCACCTATATATTTGTGAGCGCTATAGCGGTTTTCAGCAGAGCTTCTCCATTTATTCTTTGAGCTTTGATTTTGTTCTAACAAATGCGGTTGCAATTAGAAAAATCAACTTTTTTCTGCTAAAATTAATTTTCTGTACTTTTAGATGTTGGTCGGACCAGTACTCGAACTCAGGCGGTCCGAATGGCAGTATACACTGCTAACTACTCAGCTGTCTTTTAATGGCAATAAAAAAAGCAATCATAGATATTAGAAAAGTTCTTAAAAAGCCTGAGAAAAACTGGCAACAGTGCCAAAAATAAGTGCCTTAATAAAAAAATTCACAAATATAAATAAATTCGAAAATTCCCTCATAAAATTGGCTTGAATAAGTCCAAATCTGCGAAATTAGGAAAACTGGCAACGTTGCAATGTATATAAAATGTTGAGCTGTAGAGCAAACAATATTTTTATTGCCGCGAAGGTCAACATGATCACAAATATTAGAAAAGATCGAAATATGCAAAAGGAAAATTGGCAACCGTGCCAAGACAATATTCTAACATGCAGATTTTTATACGTTAATCGTAAATTTTTTATAACTATATAAAAAATAAAGAAAATTTTTTTGTATACAACTGCTTATACAGATCCAAAGATGCAACATTAGGAAAATTGGCAACGTTGCGGGGTGTATAAAATGGTGTAGTGCAGAGCAAATGCTATTTGCATTGCTTTAAAGGTAAAGTTTTTTTCTATAATTGTGATTAATTATAGAAAAAAACACTAAATAATTATGTGGAAAATTGACAACAGTGCCAAAAAAGTATTATAAAATATAATCATATTTTTCACAGTCAATTTTTACGAATAAATATTAAAAATAATTGAAAAATTCTGTCAAGACAGCAACTTATACAGATCCAAACCTGCAACATTAGGGAAATTGGCAACGTTGCGAACTGTATGAAATTGTGTGGTGCAGAGCAACTGACATTTGTATTGCTTTGAAAGTCAGCATAATCACAAATAATAAAAAACTATAAGTAATCATGAGGAAAATTGGCAACAGTGCCAAAAAAAATTATTATAAAATATAGTTTTATATTTCATTGTCAATTTTTACGAATAAATATTAAAAATATTTGAAAAATTCTGTCAATACAGCAACTTATGCAGATCTAAACTTGCGACATTAGGAAAATTGGCAACATTGCGGGGTGTATAAAATGGTTCACTGTAGAGAAAATGCTTTCTGTATTACCTTGAAGGCAATAGGATCACAAATATTAAAGAAGCTCTAAAAAACCGTGAGGAAAATTGGCAAAGTGCCAAAAAAGTATTATAAAATAGAGCTCTATTTTTTATTATAAATTTTAAGGAATAAATGTTAGAAATAACTTCAAAATTCTCTCTATATAGTAGTTTATACAGATGCAAACCTGCGATATTAGCAGAATTGACAACATTGCGGAGTTTATAGGATTGTGTAGTGCAAAGCAAATGATATTAAAAAATATATATATATAAATAATCATGAGGAAAATTGGCAAAAGTGCACAAAATTTTCTTTCTGAAATGTAGATATGGTTTTCATCGTTAATTTTTCACAAAAAAAAATCTGAGAAAAGTTTAAAAACAACTTATATAATTCCAAATCTGTGACGTAAAGAAAATTGGCAACATTGCAAAGCCTCTAAAATAGTGCACTACAGCTCAAAAGCTACTTTTATTACCTCAAAGGTAAACATCATCATAGCTATTAGAAAATCTCTAAATAAATATGAAAAACATCGAAAACAGTGTAAAAAAAAAATATTCTAAAGTGTACTAGAATCTTTAGTAGTAAATTTCATCAAAAAATAAATTCAAGATTTCTCTAAAAAAAAAAAAATAACCAGTTTTACTAATAAAAAGAGGAAAATTGGAAACACTGCGCAGAAAATACGTACCATTCTAAATAGTGTTTATCGCCCTTATATTAATCGCAAATTTTTCATATTTCAAAAATTCTTTCAATACACTATATGCATTGATTACAGTGTTAACAGCTTGCGACACTATAAAAATTGGCAACTCTGCGTTGTCTATAAATTTGTGCATTGCAGCGCAAATGCTATAAATAGCAATATGTGTATATGTATTTTTATACGTTTATAAATTTAAAAGGAAATGAGAGCTACTTTTGCTGCATGGAGAAATTTGGCAACCTTGCGTGAAGTACAAAATGATTGGCGGCAATCCTATAAGTCAGCATATCAATACTGATAGGTAGTTGAGAAGTATGTTTTTTTTTTTAATTTTTTTATATTTTTTTTTTTTTTTTGTGAAAATAAGCAACCCTCTATACTCACAAAATTGTTTACCTAGATGATGTGGTCATATTATCAACACTGCCTGACGTTAACTAAACAAAAGGAATTTCAGTGCCATTATTATTTATTGTTTTAAGTAATTGTTATAAAGGAGTTTAGCATATAGCGATCGTGAAAATTGATACTTTCCTGCATGCCCTTAGTGACATAGAGAAAATTGGTAACATTGCAAAAATAAAATAAAAATTTATTTTCTTATTGTATAGCGTGGAGACTAAGACGAAATGCTGAAGCATTATGTCTTTTATATTCTTCACACCATGTCTCTTGAGCCATTAAGACTTCTCCACTCCACACAATTTAGAATCCACTTAAGGAGATTTTCTGCAATTTAATTTCCACGACAAATAACCTATTTAATCTCCCTATTAATTGTCGTCTATTCTCATTTTAATCTACAAGCAATTTCAAATTTAATTTCGCACACACTTTTCATATCATCTTTCTCCGCAGAGCTTAAAAGCTTTCACACTTACCTAAATACTTACAACTACACTACTAAAGGCATTAAGGTATTATTGTAATTGAGAAACGTGCTCAGCATGGCCCATCTGAGGGCAAGTAGTATGCGCCAGTGTTGTATTTTAATTGAATTTGCTCAACCAGCAGCACTATTGAGTATTTGTAGTAGTAAAAGTGTTGTAATTTGATTGGCTATTTAAGATTTTTTTTAGCACAGTTTTTTTTAGCACTACTGAAGTAATCTATGCTGCACACAGAACTATGAAAGTTCTCTCACCGTATTGAATACGGAAATATGCTTTTAATTTTAACGGAAGTTACACTTGATACTTACTTGCGTACAAATTAACTATCGACTTTCTACAACTTGAAGTTCAACGGCCACTTCCTTGCTATAAATTTGAAATTTACTACATTTGTGGAAGCGTATGTTATGTGGCGGTATTGTGAAAATTGACAACGTTGCATCGTAACTCGCAAATGGAATTGAAGTTCAATTTCATTGCTGGTTGCAATATAAAAATCAACAACAGCGACAACAACTACCATAAAAGTTTGCGCTCACACCTTACGGAGCCCCCACTTTCCTGATAGTCCATTTTCTGCACCTCAGTCACACTCAGCCAAAAAGTCTTTTGTGAAAGGCAAGCAAGCAAACGCAAACGAAAAACTTGCCGTCGAGTTTATTTGCTACAAAAATTGTATGAGTTGCATTTCGATTTCACAGTTGCGCTGCTTGCCTCCTTACAGCAGCAAATATATGTAGTAGACCAAAAAAAAAGGTGATTATGAAAAAAGAACTTTTCGAAAAAAGGACTTTCGGTAGCATGAAGTGCACCGTAAAGTAATTAAATGTCGTTTATGTGAAGAGTTTTTCCCCCCACTTTTACTACTATCATTTATCAGGAAATTTTCTTGGTTTTTAATTTGATGTTTTTTATTACAGCAAAAAGAGCAAGAAAATATCCCAAAGGAGCTTTTAATATAATTTCCATTTCCATTCAGTAACTTAACTTTTTCGCTATATTTTCCGTACTCTATTTACATTTTGTTCAAACAAAAAAAAATTTTTTATAGTCAAAACTGGTTTATAAATGCAATTAATTTCTATTTCGCAATAAAATTAATGTTCACTTTTATATTTCTTCTCTCTTTCCAGGTAAATATTCGTTTTTCGCTGTAATTTGAAAAGTTTTCAACATTGATGCTTTATTCATGTGCCATTTCTCGCTTTCTCTCCCTCTTTGGTTTTGGTAAGTTCTTACAAAGCTCTTCAAGAATTGTAAATTACTATTGGAAAAAAGCGCAAAATTTATTAGGGTGAAGTCTTCTTCACTCTTTCCTTTTTTTTTTTTTAGTCAGCAATTTTACTGTGGCATTTGATGCCAAATTAAGTGGGACTTAAATTAAATGGTGAAAAGAATTTTTTTTTATAAAATCATTGTGAAAATTGACAAGGCTGCTTACGTTATTAATCTTCTTTTACTATGACGTCTGAGAGTTTAGCTATTCTTTTGAAACCATAAATCTAAGAAACAGCAAAATTTTCTTCTTTGTTGATTTTCTACGCAACATAACCAACTTTCAGCAGTACAAAGAGTTCTCACTACGAAAAAAGCGTAAAAATATCGTTCTCTTTCTCACTATCCCCTTTAAATAACTGGCAGTAGAAATCTTTCGTATAATTTAAATTTAATTACACCTTTCATGTGCAAAAAATGCTATATTAACTTTGGTCCGTCTATCCATCTATACCTCTGTGCGCCTGTCCCTATGTCTGTTTGAATGCAACAAGCTCCTCAGTTTTCAAAATATTTCACTTCAACTTCTTGGTAGGCAGATACGAATAAAACAGGTCAATTGCAAAATCTACGACCTACCATAGTAAAACAATTTTATTTTTTGCCAAAACTCCTTTTTTTATACAACATAAAGGGTGATTTATTTCGAGGTTCCCTAATTTTTTAAAGAAAAAAAACAGAGAAAATTAAAATTTAATGGGGAGTGCTTATTATCATTCGAAATAACATTCTTTGGCATTTATTTTTTGAAGATTATCTCTAACAAATGTTCGTCGCAGCTATGTCTCAGATGGTCCATCCGTTGAGTCCAATTTTCGATGACTAGTTCGAGCATTTCAACTGGTAACTAGCGAATGACACTCGTGATTTTTTCATACAAGACCTGAATCAAATCGGGATGGTCCGCATAGACTTTAGACTTTACATATTCGCACAGAAAAAAGTCTCTAACGGTGTGATATCACGTGCGCGCGAAACACATTCTTTACAGAACGTGAATTTTCGTAATAAAATTGAAAGATTTGTAAACATTGTTCAGGCGTAAGTCTTTCCTTGATGAAATGCCAAACAATACTGAACAAAAATAACATGGCAACTTGACATGACACACGCGTGATCTGTCAAAAAAAGGCTATTGAAAAAAGTACCTCTACTTGGAGCACCCTTTACCACATCTAAACTTAGCATGCCAATTTTTAATTACTGATTTTCCTGGGTACTGTTCAGAAACTCGTCATCAAGCTAAGTTTTTGATTCAACTCTATTTTTTTCATTCAAAACTCAATAATTTATCAACACGCGAAATTCCTTTTTATCCATTTTTTCACATTAACAAAAGTTGATTTACTTAAAATGTCATAATTCAGAAACTAATAATTCGACAATTGTCGAATTTTTAAACGCGTCTTTTGAAGGTTAGGGCTAACCAAAAATTATAAAGATTTAATTCTAGTAGCGCCACCTATGTGTGAGGCCGGGGACCTTCCAATCCTGATTAAAACATTATGCCGCAAGTCACAGCCAACTAAGCAGCTTAAAAGTTAATTTAAAAGTTAATAGTTTTTTGTGCTCAAAATCACTTAACTAAAGATTAAATGTGGCCAAGCTGGTCTGGACAGCGGTCGCCAAATGTTTAATTAGGAAAAAATGAAAAAAAATCAAATTAAGAGGAAAATAAAAACGAAAATGAAAACAAAACCGACAACGCCAACAACTGATGAAAGGAAAATTAAAAATGAGTTAATCCAGAAAATGATGCTTATTAAAGTTTGCCTTTTATTTGTATGTATTTAAGTGGGCGGCAAAATGGATAGAAACCTTAAAATCTCTCCAAAAAAATAATAACAATTAAAAGTAGCAAAAAATTAGAAGGAAAATGTAGTGAAATAGACTTAGAAAAGTAGCGTTATCAGATTCGAACCAAAATGGCTTCTAAAGAGAAAACGCCAACTCAGCTTTGCACGCATCAAAATGCGGTTGAACCCAAAACGTTTAGCTACCCACATACCACAAGATGAGGATTTGATGAGTTTCAAACTAAGAAGGTATATATACGAGTGTGTGCTCAAATATTAAGAAGAGTGTGAAAGAAGTAACGTAAAAGTACGAAGTACGAAGTACACAGAACAAAATGCAAATGCTTAATAATTTGATGGTTGTCAATAAATTTGCCGGCAACGAAGTACCAAATGTTGAAAGAAAAAATATGTGACCCATTTTGCCGGTAAAAGTCAGAAGGTGTCTGGTGTCGAGAATGATGGCTGGAAGAAAAAAATAATAATAAAAATATTGCACACAGTTTTAATATACTTGTCATGGTCAACACATTAACCTCAAAATTTTTATTAAAAAGTTTCGCTTTGAATAAGAAAAAATTCCTAACAACTTCTGAGGTGCTAAGAGAGCCATTGAGAAATAAAAGAAATAGTTTAACTCACTTAACCGCCGCAGGTAGTAATTTGCTCAACTTAAATAGAAAAACTTTTATTTAATGCAAACAGAAACACGTTCATACATGTAGATAAACTTAGTATTAGATGTGTACAAAATTTAAAGAAACTTTCGCGTAAATCCAGAAAATTATAAGAAAATTTTACCGGCTATGACTATTTTGTATTTCAATATATTTAGAAAAAGGTGTGTGTCTTGGCTAATACCAGTCTAAATGTAGGCAACATTTATTTTTAAATTTAAAATTGCATTAAAAATTATGCTGAGCTTGGAAGACATATTTTAGCATGATCACCAGAAGTAGTTTTGGATGCTAAAAATATATTTATTAGTCTTATTTCTGATTTTTAACTTATTTCTTAAAATTTTGTATAGCAATACATACTTTTAGATGCGTATCTGCACTAAACTATGCCTAAGTGTAGGCAATAAATTATTAAAATTACTTAATTATTTATTGAAAAGCTTTAAAAGCAAAAGTTTACTTCGTGACGCATTTATTTTGCTTTTTTGTTTTACTTTTGTATGTAGGAGTGTTAGCTCAAACAGAAAACTAGCTCGGCAGTTGGTTATTCAACACTTAAGCTGTTCGTCCTAACCCTTTCTTTACGCCTCGCCACACTTTTCCTTACATTTATTTCTTGATTTTGAGCTGAATGTTGCGGTGACACTGTCACCTTGAGGCAAGCAAGTGAAATGAAAACCCAGAAAAAGTTTTTCTTTTCTACCATCACCATTAAATGTTGAAAGTGTCTTAAGGCAATGATTTGTCAGCAAATTGTCGACAATCATTACTTGTTGGCATTTTTGGTAAAGGGAACTTGGGAATGGAACGATGTTAGGTAGTAGAGATAGATATTAGGGATCATTTCTTTACATTTACTTGCTTTTTGCATGAAAACATTGTTAATTGCTGCTATAAATGAAATGAAGAACTAAATTTATAGGTGCAAACTAGATACAAACTAATAAACTAAGAGCACTAGCTAAAATGATGCTAGTACAAAACCAAAAACCTTGCCTATATATAAGAGGGCTTTGGTATGAATTTGTATTCAGTAATTGAACTGATGGTTAAGGGGGGGTAGGGTTTTAAAGGCGAGAAAAACGCATATTTTTATGATTTTTTTTCGGCTATATCAATTATATAATTTTATTAAATTTTATTACGTATTATTGTACAACTTTTAAAGTATGTCACAAAAAATTTTCAAAGAAAAATATTAATAAATAAGCCGGTGACGATGAATCTCCAGAGGTGCCTCGAAAAAAAAGTGGTTTTGCGGTGTATTATAACTCGTTACCGGATTATCTGAAACAAAAAAAATGATATGCATTTTAAAGGTGATGTATTTCTCGAGGTAATCAGCAAGAGTTTTTTTTCTATTTTTTACAGCACTTCGAAGTGAAAAACGCGATTTTAGCTAAAAAAAAATCGCGGTTAATTTGTTATTAAAAATAGAAAAAGATGAAAACAAAACTTTTGCTGATTACCTGTTGATTTATGTGAAGAAGTAATGTTCAAATTTTCAAAAGGATCGGTTCAGTAGATTTTGAGTTCTGATGTTCACGAACTTCAAAAAAGACGTTTTCGGGAAAATCGATTTAAAATTTTTCATACGTGAAAATCAAGTAGCACGGCCGGTCGTTTGAAACGCTGTAACTCCGTTAGTTTTACTCGGATTGACTTAAAATTTGTACATAATATTTTCGACATATTGTTCATTCAGAAAAAAATTTAAAATAAAAAAATGAAAAAAAATATATAATAAAAAATATAATAAAATTAATGTAAAAAAGTATAAATTACAAATCTGTATGGATGGAAATCACAATCATGAACTTCAATAAAACAATAAATTTTATGCTCACGCCTAAATGTAGGCAATGTTTTACTGTTATGGAGTTAATAATACTAAAAATGTGGCCTACATTTAGGATGGAGTTGCAATAGTCGAAAACTATGATAACTCGTTTGACACCTTCTTAAAGGTAAATAAAATATGAAGAAAATTTTGCAAAATTTTTCTTCTGTGTAAACGATTTTGTGATACTATTTATCAAAAATACAATATCCTAGTTAACTTCAGTTTGAAAAAAATTCAATGTTATGGCTAATTCACCGTCTTACTTGGACATTAAGCAGAGAAAAATGAAACCCTTAAAAGTAGGCATCTTCTCGGTTTTTTAGCAAATAAGGCAAAAAATGTTGCCTACATTTGGGCGCAGATAATTTTTTTAAGGAAAAATCATTGTTTTGCAAATTCGAAAAATTGAGTTCTGCTGAAGTAATTTTATTTAAATTTCCATTAAAACTCAATGTCAAAAGTTATTTCCCCAATTTATTTGTTATTTATAATTTGGAAAAAAATATGTTTCGGACATCTTAACATTAGTTTTTGCAAAACGATTGTTTCGCTAATTTTCCTTCAAAATATAATAGCTTGATAAATGTAAGAACCACTGACAACCGGCTCGGATAAGGGATAAGGGACAACAGTTTTGACATGCATAAAATCAATCCAAAATCAGTCAAGCGTTTATTTTCATAATTCAAAATAATTTTTTTTCTATATAAAATTTGCCGTTGGAAATTCCGCGCATAGCAAACAGATTATTATCCAACTGGATGCGAATTCTCAACGAATATTTTAATTAAATATCAATTAAAATTCTGCCTAACGAGTAGGGCTGAGAGTAAAATTGCTAATGAAAATATATACTTTCGTAATCACACAAGCACACATACACAGCACGTGCATATGCAACTGCATCCATTACCCCAAAGTACACACAAATAAAACGAATTTCAGCTGCGAGCATATTTGCATATATAAATATGGCTGATGGCCTTTGTTGTGCTTCGAACTGTCAAATGGGCAATGAATGGCAGTGTATTATGTACATATGTATTTGTGTATTCACATTCGTTGCGGCTGCTACAGCATGGAGTTGATTGCTGATTGCATAAATACACAAATACCAGTATTTGGAAGCAACAGAGATGTGGAGGTGAGTAAAAACGGCTCCGCTGATATTTGCATGAAGTGGAAGTCATCGTAAATAAAAAAAAAAAACTGATAGTATTTCTACTAGTTGCATTGATATATTTGGTTACTTGATGCTTCGCATGGAATCGCCAGAGCACAGCAGCCAAATATGAAAGAATGAATGGAGCAGATTGCAGTGAGTTGTGCTCGAGAGCTCATTCTCAAATGTGCATTCGATGTATCGCTCTTTGACTGCTGCCAGCATTTGCTATGTAAAAAAGGTTAACAAATAAAATATGTATAAGTATGTAAATAAATTTTTAACATTTTATTTTAATTTGGACCTCATATATGCTATTAAAAAGAAAATTAAAAAAAAATATTTTTTTTTGAATTTCGAGCTGGAATATTTGGTTGGCAAACACAGGCACTTCTATGGTGGCCAATAAAGAGAGTTGAATTATATCCGCTAATTTAATATTAAAGAATATTTCGTGCACTTAAATTGAAATAAATGTTGAAGTGAGAAAAAAGTTTCAAATCAGAATATTTTCATATTAACCTTAGAGTTCAGTGTTATAATTAAATCCCCACTTTACTTGCTTATGAAGCTGATTGATAAACCCCGTTTGCGTTAAATTTCTTGTGTTTAAAAATTAGGCAAAATATGTTGCCTACATTTGGGCGCATTGAAATAATCCAAAATTTAGATAAAATTTTATGTTAATGTGTTTTGATATCTGTCAAACCAAACATGTTTTCTCTTTATTAAAAATCAGGCGTTTATGAAAACGGATCGCTTAACATTCAGTGATGGACCTTTGGTGCCTCAAGAGGATTATGATGCACCTAAATGTTCAATTACTCCATCAATTGATAAATTGTGAAGAAATTTAAAAATACTTACAGTTAGATGAAGATATTGTAAGGTCTGTTCATCAGCGTTTCCCTGGTTCTACCTCAAATATCGCTGCTGTAAGTGAAAATTTAGCCGAAGACCAGAATGTGTTTATTTCTCGACGCTCTTAACAGCTGTTTCTTTCTTACGGCGCATTATGGCGTATTTTGCAATCGGACTTACATCCACATCAATATTCAGTCCAGCTCACACAATAAATAAAGCCATCTGACCATTCACAGCCACGCAGTTGTGTCGACTGGGTGCTTGAACAACGAGCAGTGGACCTCGATTTTTGAAACAATCTTTTCTTCAGCGATGAGGCAAATTTTTCTTTCGGAGGAATAAACAATTTGTCGCATATGGGGTACTCCTCAAATAATTGGTGAATCCTCAAATAATTGAAGAGAGGCCAGCACACACACACTAACAAGACTTACTGTCTGGTGTGCTCTTTGGCCCGAAAGTGTGTTTAGTATTCTCTTCATTGAAAACGATAACGACGAGACTGTCACTGTAAATTCGGAGTATGGTAATTATGATCATATGATAACCGAATTTTTTCGGTTCAATTGAAGAATGGGAAAATATGTGGTTCCAACATTATGGTGCCACATGCTACACAACAAGAGCAAATATGGCTTTATTGCGGGAGAACTTCTCGGCCGCATAATCTCTCGTCTTGGCGATGTAAATTGGTCACCGAGATCGTGTGATTTGACATCATTGAACTTTTTTGTAGGGCTACGCGAAAGACCGTGCTCATGCGGATAAATCCTTAGCTCTTGAGTACTTAAAAACCAACACTCGCCAAGTTATGGCTGAGATACCGCCCGACATATGTCAAAAAGTGTTCGAAAATTACTTCAATCGGATCGAAGTTTGCAAAATAGTTTCCCCAAATGTTTCAAAAACACAAAAAATGTTGCCTACATTTAAGCATATTACATTTTTAATTGTAATGGATTTAACATTCTTCCGAATTAAGAAATATATCTCACACTATACAAATTATATAATAAACAATAATTCTCAACATGAAAGAAGTATATGTATATAAGGAAATATATATAATAGTCCCAAAATTAATTGATATTGTTTATATTTGCGAATACATTCAACTAAGATGTTACTGCCAGTGATAAAAAAGTAAAAATAAAGAAATAATAAGAAGAAGAAAAGCATGAACCAGATAAGTACTAATGAAAAAATGAAATAAAAACCAAAATGAAAATAAAATTGAAAAAATTAAAAGTAAAAAGAAAAGTAAATAAATAAAACTTAAAATGAAAATAAAACTTAAAATAAAAATAAAAGTAAAAATAAAAATGAAAACAAAAATAAAATAAAAATAAAAAATACAAATAAAAATAGAAATTAAAAGAAATAAAAAACCAAAAATTTAATTAATATCAATATAATATTATAAACAAAAATGGTTACGATGCAAAATTTCCGATAGTAGTTTTATGGAGCAAAAATAATTACAAAACAAACTATAAAATAATGAGAAAATAAATACCATAGAATAAATTCAAGGTACTGAGAAAAATTCATAACAGAAATTAGCCAAAAATAAATTTCCGTTATTAAAGCGTTACTAACTTGGACTTAAACAAACAAAACTTCAATCGAATCTGCAACAATATTAAAACTTCAATATATTTGGCATTATTAATTACTGCTCATATGCCACTTAAGATTATGAATGTTAAGCAGATTTGTCGGCCACATTTCTCCCCCAAACCATTCCAATTTGTTGTATTCCGTAGGGAATATGCAATATTGCTTCCGCTTATTAAGCCGAAACTTCAGAAGTGACTATATCTCTTACACGTATACATATTACAAATATATATATATATATATATATATTAATATGTTTCGATATATATATATATATATATATATATATATATATATATATATGCATATATGTACACATATTGATTTGTTTAGTGCTCCTCTCGGTCGGAGTTTTCTTTTCTTTTTTGACTGTTTGCATATTCGTGTGATATTAATTACATTAAACCTACATATAAGCATTGACTTATATACTTACATACTTAAATACATTCATATTGACTTTTCCAATTCAAATGGCTGCGAAAGCGAAGTTTTGCCTTACATACGCTTAGTAGTTTGGAGCATAAAAATAACTTTCCTATTAACGAAGCTTGTAATTATAATAATATTATGTCCGTTCCGTTCATTTTTATTACTTGATAAGTATAAGTATTTGAGTATGAAATTAACCATAAATGATAGTAAAAGTCTTTGACTTTTCTTTTAGGAATTTACGTGTGAGAAAATAACATTGGTCAACAAAGTTTTTATTTCTGAAAATATTATAATTAAACCAAAAATAACAATAAATAAAATAAAAACAATTAAAAAAATTTAAAAAATAAAGAGATCAAAATACAATAAAAATAATGACTAAAATGAACTAAAAAAAAATTCAATACAAATCTATTAAAAATTAAACAAAACTAAAATAAAAATTTTAAAATTAAATTGAAAGAAAAATAAAATAAATAAATAAAAACAAAATAAATAAATAATAAAAATAACAAAGAAACAAAACGCGATTTCGAAAATTTTCAATTGCAATACCAACTTGGGTTCACGTCTGTGGAATTCCAAATCTCACATAATTTAGATACTTATTTTGACGTATTTCGGACGCGAAGCCTCATATCTGTACAAATCGCTTGTAAGGGGGTGAGTTTTGGACGTGAACATAAAACTCATTGAAATAACACAGAAAACAGTTAAGAGAATTAAATCTACTACTAGCAATAAAAAAAATAATAATGAAAATAATAATTATTATTACTAAAAAAATAATAACTAAATAAATTTATTATATAAAAAAATTAAAGGATAATTAAAAAATTTTTAAAACAAAAATTATAAAAAATATTTAAAAAAATATTTAATTATATAAAATCCAACACAAAAAATAAATAGAATATTAAATAAGATAAAAATATACAAATAAAAAAATTGTATTTAAAAAGAACTAAAACAAAAAAATGGCAAAATATGAAAATTAATTAGAATTAATATATTGGTAAAGAATATAAAAAGTAAAATTAAAACCAATTAAAAATTAAATAAAAAAATGAAAAAGTTTTATATTCATATAAAAATAATTAAAATAACATAAAATATAGTTCAGAGAATAGAAATAAATAAAAACATAAAAAAATAAAATAAGAAAAAAAGCACATTCAAACCAAATTTAAAACTAAATTAAAATAAAATTAATTTGTATTAAAACCAAAACAAAATGCAACCGTAAAAAATTAAAATTTATTTAAAAAAATAAGTAACTTAGGAAAATATTAAAAATATTGAAGCAAAATTTAAAAATATATACAGGAAAAAAATAATAAAAACTGAATACATAATAAATAATATAACTTAATCAAAAATAAAAATTAAATAAAAAATCGAAAAAAGGGTTACAGAAACTAAAAAAAATTAGACTTAAAATAAAAGTCAAACTAAAAATCAAAAAAAAATAAAAATAAAATGTTCCTAAGGAAATAAAATCAAATAACAAACATAAACTTATCTTATTTAGGATTTGTCAAATTAAAACAAAAAAGAACTATATTAACTATAACTATATTTAGGAAAAATGAAATAAAAAACGAAAATAATAAAAAAAAATTAATTTCAAGAATTAAATTCAAGATTAAAGAAATTTTAATATTAAAAAACAATAATCATAAGCAAAAATTAAATATTTTAATTTAAAAAAAAAACTAAAATAAAAAAATTAAAATATGAAAAATATTAGAATTAATATATTGCTAAAGAATATAAAAATTACAATTAAAACGAATAAAAAATTAAATAAAATTCAAAAATTTAATAAGAAATTGATAAAGGTTTATATTTACATAAAAAATATTAAAATAACATAAAAAGTAGTTCAGAGAATGAAAAAAAGATTAGAAATGAAGAAAAATTAAAATAAGAATAAAAAGCAAATCAAGCCTAAATTAAAAAAAAAAAATTGAAACAAAATTAATTAATATTGAAAGAACAAAATATTAAAATAAAGTTAAACACAAACAAAAAATTAATATAAAAAATTAAAAAAATATGTTAGTTAATATACAAATATTAAAATTGTATTAAACAAATATTAAATCAAATTTAAAAAATGTGAACGCGAAAATAATATAATAAGAAAATGTAAACTAAAAATAAAAAATAAATAATTTATGTATTGGTAAAGAATAGAAAAATTGAAAACAAAAAAAGGGTTTAAAATTAAACAAAAATAAAAAATTACAAAAAAAATTCAAATATATCACGGAAATTGAAAAAAAAAATATTAAAATAAGAATTAAAAGCACAATTAAAACTAAGAGAAAAAGATCAATAATTATTGAAATGAAACCGAATAACAAACATAAACTAATTTAAGATTTATTAAAAATTAAAAGAATTTCATAAAGAAGTGTATTTAATCAAAAATATTAAATAAAAAATAAAAAATTCAAAAGCGAAAATAATATAAATAATTATAAAAATTTATTTTAAAAAAATTTGAAAAAAAAACAGTAAACATAATATTAAAATCAGATAAATATTATTGCACATTGTAAAATTCAATTTCGATTATGTTCAGAATACCAAATTTCACAATTTTAGATGCCTTTTTAATGGATTTTGGGCCCAAAACTTCATATCTGAACAAATCGGTTGTATCGGGGCTATACGTCATAGTATTCCGATTGCGATGTTTTCAGTACCAATATGCAATTCTTAATATGTGTGCTAAGTACCAAATTTTGATGTTCCTAAATGTTTTTTTGACTGAGTTTTGATAGAAACTCACATCTGAAAATATCGATGTATGTATGTATCATTTACGTATTATATAGGGTGTTTTTTTATAGGGGTATAGAACTTTAAGTTGGCATTTCTTTTCAAGATGGCGACCGATTTAACAGCTGTCAAGTGATTTATTCTCAGATTGGTTTGGCAATTCATCATGAATAGATTCACGCCTGAACAACGCTTGCAAATAGTGCAATTTTATTTCGAAAATAATGGTTCTGTGCGGAAAACGTATCGCGCACTACGTCCAATGATACGAACCAACGATTCCACCAGCCCATAAAGCGCACCAAACAGTCAGTTTTTCTGGATGTAACGGTGTTTCAACATACACTTGAGGATTACCTTCACTCCAAATGCGGCAGTTTTGTTTGTTGACGTAGCCATTCAACCAGAAGTGCGCTTCATCGCTAAACATCGCTACAAATTTCAAGTTCTCAGTCACTTTTTGATGGATATTTGGCCTGAAATCTCAAATCTGAATAATCGGTTGCAGTTTAGTTGAATTATCTCAAAAACTGACTAGTCCCAGTTTGCCTTCAAACAGACAGACGGGCATGGCTAAATCAACTTTGTTCGTCATTCTGATGCGATCTCTATAAATTTCATTGGGTTAATTAATCTCGTCTCCTTCTGGTGCTTACATATTTCGGACCAGAGTTAAAATACTATTTCATGTACATGAAAGATATAAAAGTGAAAGCGAAACTTTATTCAACATATTTTTATAGCACTGGTATTTATATTAAATTCAACTGAAGTAGATTCCCGTGCTAATAATAAAATTATAATTAAAATAAGCCGAACATAAGCTTCAGTATTAAAAATAAAATCTCATGGCTTAAACTTACCAAAAATGCAATTGTTACTAAAGTGTTAATTGCAATTCACGCAAAGTATCATATTTCCATTTTTATTTGGCGTAGGCTGCACACAAATGTCCCGATTTTTTGGCATGCGTGTAATTCGCCACGACACAAATTACAAATAATACACGCCTACAGCGCCGAAAATAGTGCGCCACATACGAAACGTGCGGCAATTATACAAAACAAATAAAAAAGGAAATGATAATTATAATTATCAACGCAAACATAATGATATACATTCATATTTAGTTTTCACAGTTCATATTTAAAGGATAGTTATTAAATCCTTTATAATCTCTATTATATACAGTGTTGCAATATTATTAGGATTGTCGGCTTATGGCGTCAAATGTGCGAAATTTAATGAGACAAATATAAAAATTGATGAAGAATTCGCGCATAGACTTGAATGAGCAATAAAGTGTGCAAATAGATATATAATAACGGGTGATCCATTTTGAGGTTCCCTACTTTTCTAAAGAAAAAACACATAAAATTCAAATTCATTGGGGAATCCTTATTATCATTCGAAAGAACAAGTTTCGCATATATTTTTTGAAGATTATCACTTTCAAATGTTGGACTACGTCTCAGATGGACCACTCGTTGAGTCCAATTTTCGATGACTCGTTCGAGCATTTCGACTGGTAACTGGCGAATGACACGCGTTATGTTTTGATCCATGGCCTGAATCGAAGCGGGATTGTCCGCATAGACTTTGGACTTTACATATCCCCACAGGAAAAAGTCTAACGGTGTGATATCAAACGATTTTGGTGGCCAATCGACCAGCCAAAAACGTGAAATTATCTGCTCACCGAACTGTTCTCTCAATAAATCCATTCATTGATGCGATGTGTGGGAAATGGTACCGTGCTGTTGAAACCAAATGTCGCGGAGATCACGAGCTTCAATTTCAGGCATCAAATAGTCGGTTACCATGGCGTGATAACGGTCGACGTTGACGGTTACCTTCTCACCGGCACCATTTTTGAAATATTGTTGAAAAATATGGACCGGTGATTCCACCGGCTCCCAAACCACACCAAACCGTTGTTTTTTCTGCATGAAATTCTTGAAGCTCTTCAGGTTGCTCTTTGTCCCAAATGTGGCAATTTTGCTTGTTTACATACCCTTTTAGCCAGAAATGGGCCTCATCACTGAACAAAATTACGCTTGAAAACGGCGGATCTTCCTGGAACTTTTCGAGAGCTCATAGAGCGAAGCGACGTCCTGGACGTGGTCTATGCGGTCGAATATTATCCAATCGCGAAGTGCGCGAAACACGTTCTTCACAGAATGTGAATTTTCGTAATAAAGTTGAATGATTTGTAAACGCTGTTCAAACTTTAGTCTTTCCATGATGAAATGCCAAACTATACTGAACAAAAATAACATGGCAGCTTGACATGCCTCACGCGTGATCTGTCAAAAAAAAAGACCATTAAAAAAAGTATCTCTACTTGGATCACCCTTGATGACTTTGGGGAGACGTCTAAATTAATTTGAGTAAATGTTATGGATGTCGTGCAAGTTTAAAAGTACTCTAAGCCACTCAGTTTCCGACTAAGATGGCCTACATATTTTTTCCAAACCATTGAGAACGACTAAACTCAATCACCTTTCCACTTCATTTTTGACCAAGTAACCACGGTTGTATTCTGCACACTTTCGGTGAAACACTTTCACAATATTTTCAAGTTGATATTGTGCTGTGGACTTTACTAAATCCTGGTCTCTGATAGAAACTGAATATTTATTACCTCAGCGAGGGTCGTTTTTTTTCCGTTGAGCGGTTTCAGCACACACAAAATTACACGCTAACTGCGATAGATAAAAGTTAGGTTGGTTGAGAGTATGTGTATTTTTTTATGTGAAAAAATTCAACTCACGCTAATTGCGAACTATTAAGTAATGTTAAAATGTTGGTATTTCGCACATAATTTAACAATTTCTCGCGCCAGTTTACCAAACCTACTTTCACTGGGGAGCAAGTTGGTCTATTAAGTACACTGGCATGCATTTATACATACTTGTACATACACATAAGTTTATACACGAAATCGCAAGACAAAAGTAAAGGAATCGCTCCCTTCTTTTCCCTTGCTCTGGTCTTTAACAGTAATAAGTCTATATTTAACAACGGCCAAAGTCTCTTGGCCCTTTTACCAAGCCGAAAATGCCTGCTTGCCACTACGCTCGCACAAACTAAGTGTTTACTCTTGAGAAATTTCTTCATTGCTGCCGACAATAAAGATGAAAAGCGTTCAGAATAATGCAAAGCTGGTAAATTTTCAACATCAAAGGCCAAGTAGCGTCGAATCGAGCGGGGAGTTAACCTCTTGTCAGTAAGATTTTTGAAGACAAAAAAAGGCATAAAAAAAATTTAAAAAAATATATATTTTTTTTTTAAAACAATAGCATTTAGAATTTCTATTCTATTGCGAATGCTAATAAACCTTCAATCAGAACACTCAATAATTCTTAAAGTTCATTTCAACCTCAATTCAGTGGTGTCAGCTTCTCACTCATATAAACAATCAGGGTTTCTATATTGAATCTTAAGCGAATGTTTTGCTTTTCACACATGTACACTAAATCGCTTTTCCAATTTATGTGTACACTCTCACTCACTTACCTAACTTGATTTCATGCAGCTTTATCAAGCATTCAAGTGGTAAATTAAATTCGCTCACTACAATATAATTCACTTTGCTTTATACCACTTCAATCTACTCTCTATCGAATGTATTTTTGTATTTTTTTTTTTTTTTTTGTCTGCAGGTGATTGTGGCTTAGCCACTTCAGCAAAGTCAAGCTTAGAGACCACTCAATTTTCGCTTCAAGCACTTCATTCACTCACACCATTTACTCAATCTAGTTAGTTGTGTGGTTGGCCAAACAATAGTTTGTAGTGTTGGCACTTCGAGAGCCTTTTGCTGCTTTCAAGTGAAAGTGAAAATGGTAAAAATATTTTTATTTTTATTTTTATATATAATTAATTTTTTATTTTATAAATTTTTTAATTTTTTTTCTTTCTATGTTTTTTAATTCTTTTGTTTTTATTTATTTTATATATTTATTTAATTAATTTTTTTTTTAATATATTATTTTAGTCTTTTATTTTATTTTATTTCAATTCATTTTATTCTGTTTTTTTTTAACTTAAATTAATTTATTTAGTGAAAATATTATGTTATTTTATTTAATTTATTATTTATTTTTAATTTTATTTAATAAAAAATATTGCTAATTTTTTGGTTATATCATTTCATTGAATTTAATGATTTTTTATTAAATTAATTTTTTTATTTTACTTTATTTTATCTAGAATTAATTTTATTTGAAATGTTTTTTTATTTTTTTTTTATTGCTTTTTTACATTATTTTCATTTAGTTTATATTTTTAATCCTTTTGTAATTTAAGTTTATATTATTTAATTTTTTTTATACCTTTCATGTACATGAAATGGTATATTAGCTCTGGTCCGAAGTATGTAAGTACCAGAAGAAGAGATATACTAAGCAAAATTTATACCGATCGTATTAGAATGACGAAGTGAGTTGATTTGGCCATGTCCGTCTGTCCATCTGTCCGTCTGTTTGTCTGTTTGAGCGCAAACTAGTCCCTCAATTTATGAGATATTTCAACTAAACTTGGCATGAAGATGCACCTATACGCTGAAACGATCATTTGCTGGAACCGGCCGGGTCGGATTATTATAACATATATACAAACAATTTTTCAGATTTGAAATTTTAGGCCATGAATCTGTGAAAAAGGTGATGATATGATTTCGTTGTGACCACTTTTAATATGTCATCATCTGTGATTTTTTTTTTCATTGTACTCAGTAATGTTTACAATTTTATCCATGGATCACCATAAACGTCGTGAATTTGCTGATTTCGCCCTGGAACAACTTGAAAACGATAATGACTTTTTTTTTAAGAAAATCATCTTCTCCGATGAGGCTCACTTTCATCTGAGTGGTGCGGTAAATATACAAAACTGTCGATTCTGGTGCGAAAAAAATCCACAAATTATTCATGAACAACCATTACATACACCTAAAGTGACAGTTTGGTGTGGTTTTTGGTCTGGTGGAATCATCGGTCCGTACTTCTTTCGAAATGAAGCTGGTAGCACGGTCACAGTCAATGAAGAGCGGTATAGATCGATGATAACCAACCTTTTATGGCCACAATTGGAAGAAGTTGATCTTAACGGCATCTGGTTCCAACAAGACGGGTCTACGTGTCACACACTACGTGCAATAACCGAATTATTGCGAGAAAGGTTTGGAGATTCGATTATTTGAGGAAATTGTGACATTGAGAGGCCTGCAAGAAGTTGTGATTTAACACCTTTAGACTACTTCTTGTGGGGTTATTTGAAGACATTGGTCTTGAGCAATAAACCAGACTCTCTTCAAGCTTTAAAAGTCAATATTGAACGAGCTATTCATTCATACATGACTTGATTTAGTGGAAAAAGTTCTAAAAAATTGGGTTTATCGAATTCGTTCCTGCAAAAATTCAGTCAAAAAAGCATTTAGGAGCGTGAAATTTATTGTATTCCATTATTTTGAATTGCGTATTGGTACAGAAAATCATCGGAATCGGAGTGCTACGTCATATAGCCCCCATACAACCGATTTTTTTAGATATGAGGTTTTGGGTCAAAATTCCATCAAAAAAAGTATCTAAGACCGTGGAATTGGATATTCTGTATACGTAAATTCAAGTTAATATTGACACTGAAAATTAACAAAAACGAATTTTGCAATTCGCGATAAATTTAACATGTTCATGAAAGGTATAAGGACTTCGGCATGGCTGAAGACAGTCATTATTTCTTGATTTATTTTTTTATTTAATTCTTTTTTTTTTTTTTGTATCCTATTTTATTTAAATTAGTTTTATTTTACCTTTTATAATTTAGTTTTGTTTATTCTAATTTAATGTATTTTCGTTAATTTTAGTTTTATTTATATTTTATTTATTTGATTAATTATTTTCTAGAGCTGTGTCAAACCTTATATTGTTTTTTGGGAAAAATAAAAAAATTTCAATAACAGTCTGAGCGGTAGGAGTTATGGCTATTTCGGAAACCACTACGTTTCCTCATCAGACTTCTTTCCAGAAACCGATCCGAACTTGCGATGTTCACAGCAGGAACCAATGATTAAACCATTGGCTGCGTGTGCCAGGATTACTCATTGCTGGTTTTCACTTTTTTTTTCTACCGCTCAGACTGTTGTTGTAAATTTTTCACGTTTCCCAAAAACAAAATATGGTCTGATACAGCTCGAAAAACTGATTAATATGATTGAAAAGTGGCCTGAAAAGTAATTTTTTTTATCCTTTTAAATAATTTAATTTTTTAATTTTATTTAAATTTTTTTATTACTTTTAGTCTATTTTTTTTTAATTTGGTTTTTATTTTATTTTAATTTGTAATACATTTTTCAATTTTTTTATTGTTTTTTTATTTTAGTTTATTTTAAACTTTCGGTTATATTGTATTTTATTTAATTTTTTTTTTTTTTGTAATTTTTTTTTGTGATATTTAATTTTTATTTTTATTTTATATATATTATTTAATTTTTTTTAACTTTATTTTGTTTGTAAATTTTTTTGTTTTGTCTCTAAATATTTTTATTTATTTTTTTTCGTTTGCATATTTTAAAACTTTGCCCTCACTATCAGTTTTCTTCATTTCACAAAGGCCGCACAATGTCGATTTCTATCAAAAACCGTACAGCAAAAGTAATTAGCAACAGCACAACGAAAGGGAAACACAACTTTTGTTTCCAAACAGCAAAATTTAATTTTAATTAATTGTAAATATGGTAAAACTCAAAAACTCAACGAAACTTATACGATTCGCGTACTCTAGCTGTTTTTGTTATTCGTGCCTTCTCGTATAGCTTTCGCTGAAATAATCATACAAACACGAAGTGAAAACTTTTCTCTACAATTTGTGCGAAAGTGATTTACTGCTTGCATTGTACTTTGCGCAACGAGAAATTCACTTTTTGGCGAAAATATCAATAAAAGTGGTAAAACGCATGCATATACCGCTACATCTGCATACGGCATTGCGCTAGTGTAGTTAAAGTTGGTTAATTCATTCGAGATAGAGAATTTGGCATTTAATTTCTCTCAATTAAGTGAGAGATGGTAACAAGGGAAAGAGCAGTTATAATGAATTGAGTTGAAACAGTGCAAAAGTTAAAATGCAAATTTGAACGCTTCACATCAGGCTTATATACATCAGTGATGGTTTTATGTACATTCCCTTGGCAATCAAACAGTTCTTTTTTTTTTTGCATTAATTTTGTTTAATTCGTAATTTTCACTGTTTCAGTTTGGAACTACAAATTTCTAGTATGCTCCGAATATAATTGGAATTTTTTCAACTTAACAATTTTTTTTCTTTTTCGCTTTAAGAGCGGGTTTTTCAACAATTTTTGTTCATTAAAGGAGCTAATCCAAACGGTTGAGAGTTGAGGAAAATAAAAACAGTGCAGGGTCACTTTTAATCACATCAGACAATCAAGTTTCAATTATTCGATTCATTTGAACTTCATTTCCGTTTTTCCCTCACATTACACTCGTTCTAATCATGATGTTTGTTTTCTCTTCTTATTCGGTTGTATGTGTGTGCATATCTGCATGTGCCGTATATATATCTGCTAGTTTGCAGATTGATACCTGCATTTGATGAAGGGTATTCAGTAGAGGAATGTTTGAAAGTGACTTTGTAGATATAAAGATATGACAGTAGCTGAAGCTTTAAAAATCAAGGGAATATCGAATTACAAACAGTAAAACATGAAATGAAAACAAAAAAAATAACACAAAATAAAATAAAATATATTTTATTAAAATAAAATAAAAAATAATATAACAATTAAAAAATAAAAAAAAATAAAAATACAAAAAAAAAATAAAAAATAAATAAATAAATTAAAATAAAATAAAATAATTTAAATTAATATAAAATAAATAAAATAAAATGACATAAAATAAATGAAAATAAAATAAAACAAAATAAAATAAAATAAAATAAAACAGAATAAAATAAAATGAAGAAAAAAAATATTATAAAATAAAATAAACTAAAATAAAAAGAAATAAAATAATATAATATTATATAAAATAAAATAAAATAAAATAAAATAAAATAAAATAAAATAAAATAATATAAAATAAAATAAAATAAAATAAAATAAAATAAAATAAAATAAATAAACTAAAATAAAATAAAATAAAATAAAATAACATAAAATAAAATAAAATAAAATAAAATAAAATTAAATTAAATAAAATAAGATAAAATGAAATAATATAATATAAAATAAAATAAAATAAAATAAAATAAAATAAAATAAAATAGAATAAAATAAAATGAAATAATATAATAAAATAAATTAAAATAAAATAAAATAAAATAAAATAAAATAAAATGAAATAAAATAAAGTAAAATGAAATAAAATAGTATAAAATAAAATAAAATAAAATAAAATAAAATAAAAGAAATTAAATAAAATTAAATTAAATAAAGTAAAATGAAATAAAATAAAATAGAATAGAAAAAATAAAATGAAAAAAAGTAATATAAAATAAAAGAAAAAAAAATAAAAGAAAATAAATTAATTAAAATAAAATAAAATATAATAAAATAAAATAAAATAAAATAAAATAAATTAATATAATATAAAATAAAATAATATAAACCAAAAAAAGGAAAACAAAATAAAATAAAATAAAATAAAAATATAAAAAAAATAAAATAAAATAAAATAAAATAACATAAAATAAAATAAAGTGAAATAAAGTAAAATGAAAGAAGAGAAAATAAAATAAAATAAGTAATATAAATAAAATAAAATAAAATAATATAAAACAAAATAAAATTACACAAAATAAAATTAAATCAAAAAAATATAAAAAAATAATAATAAAGTAAACAGAATAAAATAAAATGAAATAAAATAAAATAAGAAAAATAAAATAAAATAAAATGAAATCAAAATATAAACTAAAATGAAATAAAATAAAATAAAATAAAATAAAATAAAATAGAATAAAATAAAATGAAATAAAATAAACTAAAATAAAATAAAATAAAATAAAATAAAATAAAATAGAAAAAATAAAATGAAATAAAGTAATATAAAATAAAATTAAAAAAATTTTTTATTTAAATTAAATCAACCTCATTTCCTTATTTCATATTTAATGGACGCTTAGAGGCATTAATCTAAAGGCCCACAATGCTATTTTTGGTATCGCGTCGCCCCCACAAACAGCCAAACCTTTACCCATTAATTTATTTCGAAGACAATTAATCACTCCTTTGTTTAAGATTAAACAAAACATAGAAAAGCAGGCTAAACAGCTGATCACCATGCATTCACAACTACCTACGCGGACCCCATGAATGGGGTAATGATGAGTAAACAACTTGCTTTTCTCTAATTATTGTTGTTGGTTGTATCGTTAGCAATGCCTACTTGAATATCCGTTTTCAATTAATTTCGAAAACACAAACAAAAGCAAAAGAAACGGCAATTCTTAGAATCTTAGATCTAAAAAGCACACGATAGCTGTGGGCCTTATAAGCTTCTAGGTGAAGATTATAATTTCTCTTGAAGTGTAGTCTACTTCAAGGCGTACGCATGATATTAAGTAAAAGGTGTATAGAAATTCAATTAAATATAACTGCAATTGAAAGTGTGGTAAGTAAAGTTGAAATCGAAAATCATTGTAGCAAGACTAATGAAAAAACAAAGGAAATAAGAAATTTCTATTTACAGAAACGCAAAAAGCAGACAAACAAAAGCGAAGGCGAAACGAACTTTTTTAAGTTTTTAATTTCGTTAAGCGAACGTAGGTAACAATAAAAAATAAACGTAACAATAAGACGACGAATTGAGTGAAAAGGAAGAAAAACTATAAAGAACTGTGCAAGTGAATTGTTTTTAAAGTGATCCGAGTAAGGGAAAAAAGGAGTAAACCGCATCCACTTACATTAACTGCTTGCCACCTGTCACAAATTGTTGTGCCACAGAGAGTGAGACAAAAAGCAATTGGTAGTTGTGGTCAAGTGGAGTTCATTTCACGTTTTTTTTTCTTTTTTTCTTTTTTTTTTTTTTGCTTTCAACGAAAATCAAGGAAGCTATAGTACTCAGAACAAATGAAAGGGACAAGTTCAAAGCAAAAATTAAATTCGCGTAAAAATATCTGAAAATGACAGAGCGCCAAATGGAATATAAATACGTGTGGGTTGGTGCGACACAAAACAGAAGAATAAAAATAAAAAAATTGACGCAGGAGAATAAAGCGCTAACGCCAACATATATCAAAGGAAAGCAAATACGGATGTAAATTATAACTAAAAAAAAGAATAAAAAAGGAAATAAAATAAATAAATATTACATATAAATAAATAAAATAAAATAAGTAAAATAAAATAACTTAAATGAAACCATCTTAATATAAATAAATTGAAATAAAATAGAAATTGACAACTATAAATAAAATTATTTAAAACTCAAGAAAACAGTAAAAATCCAATAAAAATAAATAAAATTAAATTAAATAATACTCACCAAAACCAAAAAATTAAAATTATAGAAATTAAAAAAATATTAAAATAAAATTAAATTTAAATTTAAATAGAAATAAAATAATATAAAATTAAATAAATTAAAAATTAAAAAAAAAATATAAACCAAAATAAATAAAACTAAATAACATAAATTAAAGTAGAATTAAGAACCACATTATAAAACAAAATGAAATAATATAAAACAAGTCAAAGAAAATAAGTAAATGAAATAAATTAATACAAAACAAAACAACCAAAAAAAAAAAAGTTAAATTCAATCAAATAAAACAAAAAACAAGAAATTAAAAAAAAAAAAATTGAAATAAAAATAAAATAAAATAAAATAAAATAAATTTGAAAAAAATTAAATAAACTAGTAAAATAAAATTAATTTACATATAAAAAAATAAAATAAAATAAAATAAAATAAAATAAAATAAAATAAAAATTAAATTAAATTAAATTGACAGAAACAAAATTAAAATAAAATAAAATGAATCAAAATGAAATAAATTAAAATTTCGTAATATAAAATAACAAAATATTAGTAATAAAAAGAAATAATGCGAAAATAATTTATTTTAAGTAAAGTTAAAAATATTTAATAAACAAAAATTAAATAAAATAAATTAGATCCAGAATGTGGCTAGAGCACTAGGCATTAAAAAACATTGCCAAAGTCCAACGCACAATTTTATGTTCAGTGGAAAAAGCAAAAAGAATTTTATCCACCGTACCGACGCCTCTTTTTTTTTGTGCATTGTAATCAAGGATATATTGTGGTTTGTTTTTCTTTTCAGTGACAACAGAGTCTGGCAACGGCGTACTAGAAAGTAGAATGACTGCTCTTCCTCCCTTTGGGACGTAGGATATCAAAGCAAATTTTGATTCGAGAAACCCGAAAATGGTTGATTCTTCTTCTCGTTTCCGGTTAGCCTTCATCACGCTTGGAACAAAAGTTTTATTTTGGCGAACTGTACCAAGCCGAGCCAGACCTTTGGACATCAAATGCTTTCCCGAATTTAATGATTTGAAAAACTTGTCACAGATTATTATTCTTTCGATGTTCTCTCAATGACAAACTAAATTTTGCACGACACTTTCTCCCACGTTGATTGCTCGACTTTCATTTGAGGAACGCTTTCCTGTTTTAATCTCGCTGTTGAGTTGATCGAACGACTTTACGTCGCATGCAAACCAAATGTTATCCCATATTTGGCGGGCTTGGAAGGTGTATATACTGCGTATATCTAGTGCGTTCGCGATAGGAGAAAACATTTTGCAGTAGAATACAATAGTGATGGGGTTTTGCATATATTTTATATGGAGTCTACGTTTCTAGACAGCCCGGCCAGGAGATTTTTATGCCTTTCTTAACCAAAACCCTTTAGAGTTGATTTTTAGGAAGCTACTGAAAATTTGGGACATGTAGATGTGGAACTTTCTTTTTCCGCAAAAATGCTACAAATGTAGACAGCAGAGCACATGAAGGTTAGATAATGTAAAGTAATATAGTTTGAAATTAAAATAAATTAAATTGAATTAAATTTAGTAAGACTTATTTTAAAGATTAAATTAATTAATTAAAAAATAAATAAAGTTTTTTCGTTAGATTAAGAATATTAATATAAAATAAAATAAAAAGAATTCATATTAAATAAATTTTAATGAAATATTGTTAATTCCAAAATTAATTCCAAAATTTTTATTAAGCGTTGTTGCGTTTAATTATCGAAATTTTTTAATTAATTTTGCAAATTAAAATTGTTTCTGATATTTCACTTTACCTTTGGGTTAAAAATATTTATGACTCTTTTTATAATTTATTCATATTCATAGAATTTCATATTCTCTCAATAGTTATTAACACATTGCCAGTGTGTGTGTTTGAGTGATCGTAAAATTCTTTCATTTCATTTGTGTTGCGCTGGCATTTCTTTGTGTTTACCGTATCTTAAAAATTTAATACCGAAAGCATTACTTGGAAAGAAAGCAGCTCGTAAATAACGTCAACTGTCGCAGCGCAATGCCACAGACATATACCAGCTGAAAGCTCAAACAAACGCTTATACACATAACCATATGTATATATTTTTCCACTATCACAAACAATATTTAAGTAATTTGCTGAAAAATCTTTTTTTTATAAATATGAACAGAAATTGCATTGTACGCTTTCAGACGCAGATGTGACACACAAGCGTACGTATGTATTTGTGTATGTATGTATGTTCAACTTTTGTAGCCATTTACACTTGTGTCGCTTGGTGTTCTCACTGCTGGCTTCTTGATGCGAAATTGAGCCATTAAATAAAATATACCTGACATTAATGTTGAACATATTAAGCCAGCGCCGAGTAGCCGAGTAGCCAAGCGGATAGAGAGTCAACCAGTCTGACGTTCAGTGAGGCTGTTAGCCGGGTGGATAGCTAGGTGGTGCGCCAGCCGGGAGTTTGCTAGCACACCCTCTGTTTGTACTTTTCACGTTCGCAAACAGACATATATATTTAAACGCCTCAGACAGTCGTGCGACTAGCAATTTTCCCTTTTGTATTCTTACCTTTTTATTTTATTCTAATTTTAAAAATTTCTGCTCCTGTTTTTTTATATATAAATCTTGATATTTCAACGAATTCATAACACATTTACGATAACTGTGTTATATGTACCTGAGAAGGTAGTTTCTATCTGTATGGCTGCATGTGTGTGTGTGTGTGTGTGTGTGTTAAGTTGTCTGCAAGCCGAAGCCCGTCGTTATGCTCATAAAAACCTTTATTCTCATGAATGGATGTCTATATGTTATCTACTGTTATATGCCTGAGTGTTTGTTTTTGTAATTTTAGTATTGAAGCAGAAAAAGAATTTGCAATCCCTGTGAACAGTTTTCGCTTTATGTCAGACAATCAAACATACATTTAGGCGCAGGTTGGAGACAAAAATTGGAAATTTTATTTTAACCGCCTTTTCGATATAATTTTTTTTTTTTTTTTGTCATAATCTTTTTTCTGCGTTTTATACCCTTCGTTCATAACAATTATTTAAAAAAAATAGATTTTTAAATGAATATTACAGAAATTTGAATTTTTTAAATATTGAAAACTGAGTGATCAGGCGGTATCTAAAAGACTTGCAAATAAATTTTGTTCTGGTTTTAAATCTCTCAATTTTCAGACCAAATTCATTAAAATTTGCGCATATTCTACGTTCTACATAGAGTATGAGTAATTTGTAGTGCAAAGCAGTCAAATAGAACGGATATAGCAATATTTTCCATGCAAGTATTGGTTGTAAAATTAGGTTTTTGATCATAATTCTTTGAATTTGTAAGCTAAAGTCATCAAATTATCTACACTCTCTTCAAAAAGTATGTGAATACATCCCAGGTAATATGAGCAAAATCGAACAAATATTGAATGTAGTTGCCATACCAATTATTGTTCAAAAATGAGTTTTCTGTAGACAATTTCTTCAATTTATAAGCTCGAGTCACTAAATTTCTCACACTTTTCCCAAAAAATAAGTGCATATATACCAGCATATAATGAAAATAATCGAAACCATATAGCATGTGGTTGCCATAGTAGTGAACATTCAAAAATGATTTTTTTGGTTATAACACTGCCAATTATTAAGCCAGAGTCATGAAATTTTGTACACTATCTACAAAAATTAGGTGAATAAAGCACAGTAAATATAATGTGAAAATCGAACGAGTATCGAACGGTTTCCATACCAAAGCTCATTCAAAAATCTAATTTTATGCTATAAATTCGGCAGTTGAAGCCGAAAGAATTTCATCTGCTGCTTACTTGTTGAAAAAAGGTTGAAAATCATAAAAATGGCTGGAAAATAACTTTTAGCTGACTTTTCAGATTTCAGTTTTTAATTCGAAAATAATATTAGTTGCTTATGCATTAAATTTTGTTTCAAAAATGCAAATTTTGAGTACTTATATCTAATTTTTTACTACTTCTAAAAGGTATGAAGAGCTTGAATTTCCAATTTTTTCTCTTTTTTTCAGAATTTTCTTGTTTTCTTAATTTTTTTTTTTAACTTTTTTAATTTTTTTATTTTTTATTTTTCTTATATTTTTTTTTCGTTTATAATTTTTATCGCTCACGCTTCGTAATTCAGCAGCACATCCATCGCTTTTCGCTCTCTTCTCGCTCATTTCTCCCCAATTCATGCTGACAAACTTCTACCAGTTTCTTTCTGCTCCTTATACGCGCACAATTTACTTTATATTTTCGCTACAACACCGATGGAAATGAAAATTTTCACTCGATTTACTTTGTAAAATGTGACATTTTATGGGAATTACATTTCTACATTTAACATTTTATGACGCTTTATGGCCTGCTTTAGTTGCTTTTGTTGGTTTTTGTTGTTTTTGTTGTTTTTGTTACTTTTACTGTTGCTGTCTTGCCTTGTTTTACATCACCACATTGCTCACCTCTATATTTTAGCCCTGAAAGAAGTACCAAAAAAAAATTTATTTCACATTTAAATTACAGTCCATTGGATGTGAGTGTGTGTGTGCATTTCGGCGCTACAAAATTGATGTACGCATTTTATGTTTGCTTTTACGAAAATGAAATGGAAAGCAGGTAATTCAATTGAAGCAGTGTTATCTATCTAGCGCTATTTCAATTGTTGTTGTTGTTGTTGTTTTTATACCTTTTTGCTGTAACTTCTTACAAGTACCTCATTGATGGCACTGAAGCTCTCAGGTGCGCGATATTTCCCAAAGGTAATTGACATAAATGGCGAGCTCTGAGCTACGCCAAGGATTGGGCAAAAGTATGTGAAAATTGAAATTGAAATCAGCTTGAATGTACTATGCATAATAGGTGAAAAACGCGAAAAAAACATTCCACTTCTGTTCACGATTTCAAAATTACCTTCATTTTTTTATGTTTCTCTACTCTACTTTGTCCGAAAGTATCAAAATCGCCTCCACTTGCAGTCATTGAACAAAAGTCCCCAGAGATTTTCACTTGCAGAAGTGAAAAGTAAAATAAAATTTAAAAAAAATCCAATTACTACCAAAAACAGTCACACATACAAGTACATATGTTTTATACCATCAATATATGTTACTTAACATTATAGACTGTTGGCAATTTAAAAGCTGTTAAGAAAATAAATCACAAACGTCTTATGCTGGAGTTGTCATTAATCAAAACAACGCGTTGACCTATATAGCCATGCAAATTCATATATGTTATTACATATACACGTATATACAAAAAATTTTACATATTTATTTCAATATTTCCTTCATCACACATACATACATGTCTGTATATGACTGTTATTTTGCATGCCTGCTTGTCGGTCTTTTGTCATTCTATGATATATTAAAGCTATTTGTCGTAACTTATTGCATACTTTTGGGCGAAAAAATGTTTTTGAGTATATACCGGCTTGTTTAAATGGCTTTACAGTAGTTGATTTAAGACTGTCGGACGCAGATGCAGCAATTGAATTTGCAAGAAGGAAGATGGAGAAATTGTGCATATGAAATGTGTGAGTTATAGCTACTTTAGACAAAAGTGTAAGTGAATTTATTTACGCAAACATTTTTGAATCATCTCTTTTTACAGCAAGTTATTATTATTATTTTCAATTAAATTTTTTCCTTAATTTATATAAATTTTACTTTCCAATGAAACCAAAGCGCGTTGAAATCCAAATAATTCAATTATCTCTCTTTTCTTCCCATAGATAACACTCATGAGAACTTCAGTCACCTTCCATAGAGTTCTAAATTTTCAAGCATACTTTTAGGCATTAAATAATTTATACTTCTATAATCACGTTTGCGTTTACATTTCATTTAAAATTAACTCATTAGCCTGCTATGCAATTGAAATCAGTGAATCTTTTTTTTTTACTCTCAAAAGCCAACCTTTTGCCTTGCGTGCGTTTTGAGTGCTTTAGCATACTTCACGGCTCTCAACCAACATTCAAATTGTTTTACATTACTATAAAATACCGTTATTTGTTTATTGCATGTGCACAATTGTAGAGCGCATTTAAATTTATAGCATGCTTTTAGGCGCGCACAAGTGTAAAAATATGGCTAGGGCATTAAACGTAGCAAACAAGAACGGCTATTGCACATGCCATCATACTATGGGGTTCTCCCTCCAGATTTTTTGGCAAAAATTTAGAATATTCAGTTTAATACATATTAAAATGCATACTTCTGGGCGATGATTTTGTAATAATGGCTGTATTAACATTAATAAATTGACAAACGTAGATATAAATAATCTTTTCACATAGTTGTCTTGCATAGTCGAGTTATATTTAAAAGATTTAGCATACTTTTCATTTTGACTCCCAATATTTTCGAATTGTTTAAGGTTTTCCGCTCTTTTATATTTTTATTTTAGTATAATTCAATGGTTATTATTTTTTTTTTAGTTTCTCTTTTTTCACATATTATATTTTATTTATTTTAACTTAGTTTATTTTATTTTCTTCTTAGCTATTTATGTCATTTATTTTATTTTATTTTTATTTACTTGTTTTTATTGTTTTCATTTTATTTTATTTTATTTTACTTAAGTTAAAATTGTTTTATTTTACTTTATTTTTTATTCTTTTTATTAGTTTTGAATGTACTTGGTGTTATTTTAGTTTATTCTATTTGTTTTTTATATTTTTATTATTTTTTAATTATTTGTAAGTAATTTTATTTGATTTGAGTTTTTATTTATTTTATAGTACTTTATTTTACTTTATTTATTTTTTTAATTTTTGTTTTTCAATTGTTTCTTATTTTACTTTATTTTATTTTATTTTATTTTAGTTATTTTTTTATTTTAATTTTTTATTTAATTTTATTTTATTATAATTCATTTTTACTTTTTTTATTTTTTTTTGTTTTTACTTTTTTGGTTTTTATTTTTTTTCCTTTATTTTAATTTAATTTAAATTAATTTTTATCTTTTTTTTAAATTTATTTTTTATTTTTTGTTTATTTATTTTTTTATGTTCGTTTATTTCATTTTATTTTATTTTATTTTAATTTATTTTTTAATATTTTTAATATTTTTTTTATTTGATTTTTTTTTCTATTTTATTTTATTTATTTAATTTTTTATTTTAAATTTTTTTAAATTTTTTATTTCATTTTTTTTTATAATTAATTATTTTATTTTTTCATTTAATTTTATTTTTTGTTTTTATTTTTTATCTTTTATTTTTTTATTGTATTTTCTTTTATTTTTTTTATTGGATTTAGTTTTCTTTAATTATTTCATTTCGTGTTAAATAATTTTATTTTATTTTAATTTATATTCTTTTAGTTTATGTTAATTAATTTATTTTAATTTATTTCATTTTGTTTTTGTTTCCTTTTTGAGCCTTAATCTTTAATATGCTATTAAATATGTATAAATATTTCCAATATACGGCACAAATTTAGTTTTCATTCCCCTTTATTTTAACATCATTCTCGCCTTGAATAGCAGATTTCACAAATTACCTTTCTATTGTTTCATATGGGAGAAAAAATAACCTTCATGTGCAATGCGCCGCACAGTATGCAACAGTGCGTATTTGATTACATATATACGTATGAGCTGATATTAAATTTACATGCAACAAAAATGTATTAGAAAATCCCGTTCCTAAGTTTTACTGCAATTTATATGACTTTACCAAAGAAAAGAATTTAAACATGTTTTAACGGTATAATATTGATTTTAAGTTTTTTACCTTGCGCAAGCCATGCTTAGTGTGGTAAAATTTATGGAGCAAAAGCGTGCTTCGCCGCACAACGGGCAACTATTATACATACACATATATATACTTATAAAGCAGTAAGTGCGCGTAAAGTTGTAAAAGCTTTGAAGCCAACTCTGCATGTTTGCACGAGTTTCCCAAAATTCTATTTTTTTTTTTAGATTTAGGTTTTTTTTATTATTTGTTAGTATTTTGGTTATGCTTTTTGGCGTTAAAGAGATTTGTATTATTTATGCAACGTGCTTTTTGCCGGTGACTGTAGTGGGAGAATTTAATAACCCTGCATGGGTTATATTTTACACCTCTACTTCAGCTTCATGGCAAGGGAATATGGTGGAAGGGGGAAAAATAAAATGAATATAAAATAAATTTTTGAATTTGTATTGCAAAATCAAAATTAAAAATGCGTAAATAAAAATCGAAATAACAATAAACATAAAAATTAAAATTAAAATTAAAATTAAAATTAAAATTAAAATTAAAATTAAAACTAAAATTAAAATAAATTTAAAATTAAAATTAAAATTAAAAAAAAAATTAAAATTAAAATTAAAAATAAAATTAAAATTAAAATTAAAAAAAACTAAAATTCAAATTCAAATTCATATTCAAATTAAAATTAAAATTAAAATTAAAATAAAACTAAAATTCAAATTAATATTAAAATTAAAATTAAAATTAAAATTAAAATTAAAATTAAAGTAACAGGTAATATTGAAATTTAAATAAAAATTTAAATTAAAAATTAAATTGAAATTAAAGTTAAAATTTAAACTAAAACTAAAATTAAAATTAATTAAAATAATAATAAAAATTAAGATTAAAATTAAAACTAAAATTATAATTAAAATTAAAATTATAGTTGAACTTAAAATCAAAATTAAAGTAATAATTTATGTTGATTAAAATTAAAATTATAATTATAATTATAGTTAAAATTAAAATTAAAAGTTAATCAAAATAAAATTTTATATTAAAAGTAAAATTAAAATTAAAATTAAAGTTAAAATTAAAATTAAAATTAAAATTAATATTTAATTTAAAATAAATATTAAATTTAAAAACAAATTAAACATAAAAGTAAAATTATAATTATATTAAAATTAATTTTTAATTAATTTTTGTATAATTATATTTAAATTCAAAATTAAAATTAAAATAAAATAAAAAACAAAAATATAGATTTATATAATACTAAATATAAAAAATTAATTCATAATAAAAATATAAATATAAATACAAATTCTCATAAAAACAAAAAAAAAATTAAAAAAAAATTGAAATAAACTTAAAAACGTAAATTAAAAGAGCAAACAATAATATTAATAATGAAAAATTGTAAAAAAAATAAAAAAAATAAAAAATAATATAACATTAAAAAATGCATGACTTGTATTATATTTATAAATAAATAAAAATTTAAAAAATAACAACTGAAAAAAAAAATGAAAATGAAAAAAATTAAAATAAAGAATTAAAAAAAAATTAAAAAAATAAAAAAAATAATAGAAATATAAAAGAGAAATAAAAATAAAAACAAAATAAAAACTGCAAAAAAATAAAAACAAAGAGTAATAAAAATTATCATAATAATAAATTCTAAAACTGAAAAAACATAAGTTTAAAATAAAATAGTACAATGTATATAAAAAATAAAATAAAATGAAAATAATAGTAAAAAATGAAAATTAAAATAGAAAAAAGTAACAAGAAAATAAACTAGAAATAAAAAATAAAAACGAGAACAAATTATAAAAATTAATATATATATATATATATATATATATGGAAATAAAACTATAAATTAAAATTAAAAAAATAAAAACTACAAATATACAAAAATAAATTAACTACAAGAAATTATAAAATAAAAATAAAAATAAATACTACTTATATATATTATTACTACTAATTATATATATTATATATATAAAAAATTTAATATAAATTAAACAGGCAAAAATGAAATTAAAAAGAAATAGAGAAAAAAATTAAAATAAAAAAATAAAAAAATAAAGTTAAAATAAAAATATAATACAAATACAAATAAAAATTAAACTAAAAACGAAAAATATAAGATTATATAAAGAAAAATATACATTAAACTAAAACTAAAAATAGAAATAAAAATAAAAATAAAATTTAAAGAATTATTCAAAAAATAAAATTAAAAAATAGATAAAAACTATATAAGAATAGTTATGAAGAATTAAACTAAAAATAAAAGTAAAAAAGTGAAATAAAATTTTTTTAGGGAAATTAAAAATACAGAAAAAATAAAAAATTAAATTAAAATAAAATTAAAAATAATAACAAATCCTCTGAATGCGTTTTTTGGTTATTTTGGTTGTAACGAACATTTTAAGGAAGATTTTTCTTTCTAACAAAATTTTCTAGCTTACTATTAAATTAAATGAATCCTCTGCTTTCACATTACTGAAACTGTCGTTACTACAATCTACTTAAAAATATTATAAACAAAATCTCAAAATCATATTACAATAAATATTTAGTCAAAATGTTTACTCATCAAACTATTCAAAAAAAAATTTCATTCGTTCAAGTATAGCGAGAAATATAAATAAGCTATATAAATATATATATTTGCACAGCTGATCCGCGAAGACGCGCAGACTCTAAGCAAACAGCGTAAGCAAACAGCGTAGCTTACCAATATATTGGCAATGTTTTACATACACATATATACACATGCATGTATATATGTATGCATGGCTGTTCATAAAAAAGACACAGTTCACTGCAGTTGTCTAAATGTTTGACTAGTTGACTTTGCCCCGACTTTCCGGTCGCTAAACATCACCGGCCCTTATACACATACTCGTTTGTATGTCAAGCAAAAGAAAATAAAAGAGAAGCTAACTCTATTGTCGAAATAGCAAAACTGCCGATGAAACAAATTTATATAGCATGTACAACGAGCCTAAGCATTGTCAGCCAACATTCATTAGCTGAGCACAAAGCTGAGTAAATCAAAGCTTAGTACACAAAACAGTTACACGAAAATGCGCGACACTCACCGACGGCGATGACCAGTATAAAAACTGCTGCGGAGCCGAACTACACATCTACACATTAGAAATATCTCTAGGATATATATATGTATATATATATACTTATACATATAGGCCCAATAAGCACTTATGCTTCAGTCAAAGCTCGAAGAACTCACTTAATTTCTCAACCTTAACTCAACTGAGAAATGTGAGTACTAACAAATGAGAGTAGAGAGATACTCAAATGTATTGAATATCGACTGAAGAAAAAGAAGAAGAAGAAGATTGAAAACTTAATTGAGATCAGAAACTTATTTCTCAATAGCATCTCAACTCTACAATTATAATAGTCTCAAATAAAAGAGAACTAAAAATTTCTTATACATTCGAAAAAAAGATTCTGAGAGTTTACAGAACCTCTTCCTCAGATAAAGAAGATAAGCTTACGAATGAATACTATAACAGCCCGGGCAGCTGTGAGCATAATGCTGTTGAGTATGCATCAAGCACAGAAGCTGAGAGAGATCCGGAGAAATCTTAAAGATATGCTATCAGAAACCAAAGTATGCTGGGTAAGATATAGTTTAAAGCTCTTCAAATCGACCTGGTTGGAATGTTCCCAGGTCAACAACAACAGTTTTTGGGACGTACGCAAATCTTCTATCCAAAAGGGAGATGTAACCATTCTCTCTAAGACCAATTAAGGTTACTCTTCTGATTCTCCGTCAGTTTATTCACTGGGTTGGCACTGATCTTAGGAGTTGCTTGTCCATCACTGTATTCCCTGACAGAGGGTTTGACTCTCCATAAAGTTTAAGAAGAATAGGAGCTTTAACAAAGGCCACTTACCCCTAAAGCAACGACGGTACACTTACTCTGTTCGTAATGTGGTAATGTATATTTACTAGTGCAGTGTAAAGCTGCTTTGCCTGTGGTCCTACTGAGACGGGACCCTGCTTGTGGTTTAGCGTTTTCCCCAAGCAAAAGAGGTTTTTTTTTGCCAGCCGGAAGCTGCTTACTCGTAAGGGATGTCTTTAAAAAAACTTGTCTTAAAAACCGAATAGATTTAGTGGTCCATATCGGCCTGATCGTGTCCGCCGATGGTTTTCCCGTTGAACGATGTTTTTTACCGGCATGTTCTTCGGCGACATTTTCATCTTTGCAGAGATCCGAGATTGGTTTATTTTTTTATTTCTGGTTTTTTGACTACCTACTGAATTGAGACCTTTCGGTAGCGAAAAAGAAGAAAAAGGAAGAAGGTATTGGGCCGGTCGACCGAAGTACATACAACCTCATACACCTCATACACCAACAATGCGTCGGTACACCCAGAGGTGGACTGGTAACCGATAGGCTCCAGTCGACGGGCACGATATCACACGGCGCCCTGGATTGGGTTTAAGGATATGTTTGACACTTTTCAGGTCAACATTCAGAGTTTTCGGTCAGAGAGAAACAGGATCACATCTTGAAAGTTGCGATTCCTCATCGTAGTAAGCGAATTCCAGTTTCTCCGCAAGACTACCGATTGCAATCTCTTGGTGATAAGTTTAAATTCGTCCATAAATTTTGCTTGCCCCTCCAGAGAGGATATGGGTGAGGTGGATAAAATAAATGTCTATACGGACGGATTCCAACTAGATAAAAAAAAGTGGGGGTGGTGTCTTTTCAGCAAAATTAGGTATTAGAATAATCTTTCGACTATCAGATCACTACAGTGTTCTTCAAGCGTCGATTACTGCAATAAAAGATGGCCTTCTCACAAACACAGCTAGCCAAGTGGCTTTGAAATCATTAAAGCCTCTTATAATCCCCTTAAATATAAGGAAATAATGTCCAAGTAATTAGCAGCTATTTCGAGCTGACACACGATGGAAACCCCCACTGCCTAACCACAGATACCCCTTTAATACTAAATTGACACCCACCGTTGGGCTCGAACCCACGACCCTGAGGTCAAGGGTGTCATGCTGCTACTATCATGCCTGGTAACGACCCAAACCTATCGATAACACCCCAATCAAGTAACACAAGCCTTGACTAGTTTGAAAAGCAAACAATTTGTGACCAAAATTGAAAACTTGCCGATTAGTGAAATTCAAATGTGATGACGTAAGGACTCCACAAGGAGTATAGTTCATTGTTGACAGACCCGCCAGTAGACTATTAATACCAAATTTCATCTAAGCTGGAGAAAGATTTGAGAACGATTTGAGAATAAGAATCAAAATCTATTAAACGTTCTTAATATCTTTAAAGGTTTTTAAAAATGGTGCCAGAGCCATCTGAGAGTTATGTTTAATAAAAATTTACAGCTATAATTTTCCCAAAAGTGAAAGAACCTTTGAGTCTCATCTCTTCAGATAATTAAATTATTTATCTGCGCTCATTGGGTGAACAAAGGAGTATGAGAACACCTTTTGTGCGCTCTTGAAAGCTGTCAAAATAGTCAAAACATTTTAAATAGAAATATGCGAAGCAAAAAACGCTGACACAAAGAGTGAGTAGAAGAATGAAACCCGAACGCGGTGAAAAGAGTGGTCAAATAAATAGAAAAAAGGAAAAAAATTTACAAAGCCCATCAGTGGACACATAAAAAGTGAATAAAAAAAGCAAGAAAAAGTGGATAGACTTAAAATAACGGAATAAATGGTGAAACAAGCGGATGAGCCATGGTTCAATGTACTACACCAACAATGCTTTATGCAACAACAACAAAAAATAACAACTCAAAAGCATGAAAACAGCACACACATACATATCTACAGCACTGTATCAGTCACAACAGACACACACGCACATACATACATGCATACAGACACAAAAATTCGTACAAACAAATATTCAATAAAATAAAAGAAGCGGGTTGCATATAGCACCAAGCATTCGTCGTAGTTCTTGTTGTTATACTTTTTTTTTGCATTTCGCGCACTGAAAACATTGAAACGGCCAAAGCATACAAATCGAAACTAAAAGCCAAAACCATAAATTCATTTCAATGCAAAACTCGCAAGTAAAGGACCGACCGGCGCACGAATGATAAGTGTGAGTGAGAGAATGATGAAAGCGTTGAGGTGAGGAGGTTCGAAGGTACGGAGGCACAACAGAGTGGGACTAACATACAGACAGGGCATTGAAAGCGTTGAAGCAGCGCCAGCAACGTTGGCGGCGACTTTGATGCAAATGCAAAGGGACTTGAAGCACTTTGGCTCTTGCGTTTCACTTTATTGTTGTTGGCATATGCTGCTAGTGTTGTTTTTATTGCTTTCACGCTGTCACTATCGCTGAAGTTTGAATACTGATGCCCCTGATGGGCATTGCCACTGACAGCACTCAATGGAAATGTATATGGGCTAGCGTGTGGTGGTGAGTGGTCAATTGCGAGTTTACTTTGACTGGTTCACTTTGACTGCTGTTGCTTGCTGTTTGATTACTGGGTTGACTGTGTAGTGGTATTTTTGGCCAAAAGAGTTTAAAGCACTTGGATGAATACGCGAAAGCGCTTAAAACTTGAAATAACTTCAAATTTTCGGTTGTAAATGTGGTTACCAAACATTTCGCAAATGTCTGCTGTCGAAAATGGAGCCGGCTAGCAAATAACGTTGAAAATTACTTTAAAAAATCCAACTTCAAAACTATTTATTTAATTTAATTTTTTTTTTATTAAGTTATAAATTTTGTAATTATTTTTTTCAATTTCTATACCTTTCATGTACATGAAATAGTATATAAATTTTCGTCCGAAATATGTGAGTTCTAGAAGGAGAAGAGATAGACCCAACAATATGTATACCGATCATATCAGAATCACGAACTGAATTGATTAAGTCATGTCCCTCTGTCCGTCTGTCTGTTTGAACGCAAACAGTTTTTGTGAAATTTTTCAAAACTTGGTTGAAAGATGCCTCTACACGTTTAATACGTTTAAACGATCATTTGTCGGAACCGACCAGCTCGAAAAAATTCGGTATACTACACATACGTAATGTACTGTATATTGGTACTGAATATCATCGAAATCATATAGCCTCCATACAACCGTTTTATCCAGATATGAAGTTTTGGGTAAAAAATCCTTTGAAAAGCATCTAGGAGCTTGAAATTTGCTATTATCCACACATATTATAAATTCCGTCCATCCACACATATATGAAGGGGTCATGTGTAGAAATTCACGCAAGTGAGGAAAGTTTTTGACTACCATTCAGCTGGGAATGGCAGCGCACGACTTTCGGTCTTAGACCAAATATCCTCTGGATACCCAACAAACATCCGTTTGGAGGTGAATTAAAGTGAAAAGACGAATCCTCTGCGGTTATGACCCACCACATGACAACTATACTCCAATGAAAATCAACAAATGCCTTGAAAGGGAAACCCCCTTTTGATGACGACCTCTACGAACGTTTAAAGGATCACGATTTCAGGGCATGCACTTAGAGTGTCCGGTCCCTTAATCGGGAAGGTGCCGCTACCCAGCTGATTGATGTCCTAGTAAGACTAAAGGCTGATATCAACGATGTGCAAGAAATGCAATGAACGGGACAAGGACGGAAGAAGGTGGGTGCTGTGAAATCTACCAGAGCGGTAATTTAAAGACGCACAAATTTGGTGTTGCATTTGTTTTGGGAGAAAGACTCCGTCGCTGAGTCCAGGCATTCACTCCGGCGGATGAATTTCTAGCCGCAATTCGCATCAAAACGAAACTTTTCAACATATCGTTGATTTGCGTCCATGCACCGCCAGAAGAAAAGGATAATGTGACCTAAGATGCTTTCTATGAGATCCTAGAATGATGTCAAAATTGTGCTAGGTGATTTCAACGCCAGGATAGGCAAAGAAGTTATCTTCGGCGCAACAATCGGAAAATTCAGCCTTCCCGTCGAAACATCCCCAAACAGGCTAAGGCTGATTGACTTAACCAGGCCCGAAATATGCTGATCTATAGTACCAGATTCCAGCACACGAAAACTTATTAAACTACATGGCTGTCGCCAGATCGAAAAACATGCAACCAAGTCAATCATGTTGTGTTAGACGGAAAACATATATCCAGTATTCTAGACCTTCCGAGGGCCAAATATCAACACGGATCATTATCTTGTAGCAGGAAACAACGCTCGTCAACAAACACAAGGAAGGTTCGACGTTGAAAAGCTGCAATCACAGCATACAGCTATTAGGTTTTCTCCTCGACTTGCACACCTGCTCTCTGAGAACACTCAGCAGCAACTCCAACAATTGTTTTCCAACAATGTCAGAAAAATGGCTAGTACGATGAGGAATGTCGAACTGATGTGGAGAGAAAGCAAACTGCCTCCCTCGCAACCTTGCGATCGACTACAACACGCATGTGCAGACGAAAAAAGAAAGAGGCCGAAATGCGTGAGTATGAAGAGCTTGACCCGTGTACGGGCCAAGGAGATAATCTGGTGACAGATGCCCAGAGCATACTTACGGAAGGTTTCAATGCATACTCGCGTACGGGCCAAGGAGATAATCTAGTGATAGATGCCCAGAGCATACTTAGTGTGTGGCGACCCCACGGACTGCACAGCAATTATCGTAGGATAACACTTCTGTGTAAAGATTAACGCCCACCGTCAGCAAACTGATCGGCCCTTATCAGTATGGCCTTAGACCTGGCAAATCCACCATAGACCACTTATTGACCATGCGTCAAACCTTGGCGAAGACCATAGAGAAATCACTATAAGGAACTGCCTCTATTCCGTTATGTCTGAATTTGATATCCCTACATACGGCTACGTAAACTGACGCTGGCTAATACAAAAAGGACTGCCAGAATTGGAAAGGACCTCTCCCAGCCGTTCGATGCCAAACGAGGTTTCAGACTAGAGAAAATAATACGACCTGCAGAGCTGAATTGACCAGGTACAATCTTCTAGAAGAGTGTACAATATATATTCATATAATTGGTCATAAAAATCGCACCTTAAGTTCTGCGTTCTCCAGATTAGGCAAAGAAAGCGAAACGAATAGGTCTGGGGCAAGACGAAGTATCTCCTGTCAGCAAACAAACAGTCATCGCATTCGCGACCTGGCTCTCACGTCACTGTTGATAGTCAGAACTTCGAAGGCGTAGATAATTTCGTCTATATAGGAACCAGTATTATCAACACCAACAAAGTCAGCCTTGAGATCCAACGAAGAATTATCACTTGACAACAGTTACTACTTTGGATTTAGTAGGTAATCGATAAGTAAAATCCTCTCTCGACGAACCAAAACCAAATTCTACAAGTTGCTCATCATTTTCATCCTAAAATATGGTTCAGAAGCATGGACTATGTCAACATCCGATGAGTCAGCTTTGGGAATATTCGAGAAAAAGTTTTGCGGTAGATTTATGGTCCGTTGCGCGTTGGTAACGGCGAAAACCGCAGACGATAGAACTATGAGCTTTACGAGCTATACGACGCGATTGACATAGTTCAGCGAATCTAGAGGCAGCAGCTACGCTAGCTAGGTCCTGTCGTCTGAATGGATAAAAGCGCTCCAGCTTTGAAAGTATGCGATGGAGTACCCGCTCTGGTGGAAAGAGAGGCAGAGAGAGAGGCAGAAAGACCTCCACTTCGTTTGAAGGATCAGGTAAAGAGCGACCTAGTCTCATTTGGTATTTCTAACTGGCGCCAAACAACGAAATGTTGCCGAAATTTAGGTATATATTTGAAACTAAGCGAAAACCTATTGAAATACAAACACAACTATTTGCGTACAACTCTTATACAGTTACAACTGATTGCTTTTCAAATCGAATAATGAAAATTTGATATTCGCAATACCAATTAACTGTCACAAAACTAGAAAACTCAATCAAATTTCGTTTCCACAAACGAATGCACCAACGGAAATGTTAAAAATGTGAGCGCAGCGATTCAATGCGGTGATTGTAGCGGAGCTAACAACAACAACAACAGCAACAGTAATAGAACTGACAATATTGCATGCAACATAGAGTCGATGCAGGCATGTGTAGAAGAACAAGAGAATCATAACTGTAACAAAAGCAATAACGAAAATAACAAAACATTAACATTGGTTACATCGATCAATTTGACCTTTGGTACTTGCGTGCTACACACACATACACACACACATCTACTGACATATATATACATAAGTATATAAATTGCTGACCAGTAAGCGTTTTCAGAGGTCAAGTGGATAGGTTTGCGGAAAAAAACCATTGCCAATACTTGTGTTTAAAGGCTGCCGGGGGAAAGAGGGGCAGAGAAGTACAGTGATGGAACAATGCCAGCACGACAAACTCAACTCAATTGTCATCTATCATATTTTCGATTGAGTTTGGCCAAAAACATCTGTTCAAATGAAATGACACAAAATGTGAATGCTCACATGTGCAGCGCCTATATATGTATGTATGTGTACAAATGTACATATATATGCTATTTTAAACTTAGTTTGCCGCTATTGTGTGTATTGCATTTGTTTCGAGTTGGCAGCGAGTTGAGGTTAGTTGGCGCGCAGGCTGGCTGGCTGGCATTGCAATTTGCTCTCGGACTATTATTGCATGACAATAAAATGTGAATTTTTGGCGCGCGCTGTTTTGCCAGCACGAAAATGTATTTGATATATGCAGTTGTGAACATCTGTGAACATCTCGGTATGCATGTATGTATGTATGTGTTGCATGAAAATTCAACCACAATGCCAACAAAATTTATGGTCTAAATTTCGGTTAGATTTTTGAAACGCCTTCTGCCGCATTTGGGTTTCGAATGACGGTGGTGGGTGAGTGAGAAGGCTTGCCAAGTTTTCTCAATGAACAAGTGAATGATGACTGCCAGTGGGAGTATAGCGTTGGCAACATTTGAAGCGATATAACCAGTTCGGCACAAGGATTTGTTTGAAAGTTTCTATTAAACATATTTTTAACTCCTTTTTTCATATTTTTTACACCATAGAAAATGTGGCAAAAGCGGTTTTGAGGGTCAAATATTTTATATAAGAAATATTCATAAACTTTTTGCAACATTTTTCGCAGAAATTTTACTTAAAATATTGAAAGCCAGCAAAAAGAGTTAAAGACACCGATGGGGGCTGCCAACGGTCACTTTTTTGCAGAAAATTTATATATAGCTCCGAAAGCCTATGATTTTACATAAAATTTTCATAACGAAAAAATAAATAAAAGCAAAACGAAATAAAGTACAAAAGTAGAACAAGCAATTATTTTCTAGAAAACACAGTTTAATAGAACACGAAATGCTTATGACGATAATATTTGATTTGAAAGCTTCCGAAAGGTGGCGCTACAGTTAACTTGGTAGAAAATCTGTGACAATAGCTTTATTTGATCGTTAAATTAACTGTAGCGAGAAAAAACTTTTGAAAAAATTTATTTATATTATATTTTAATATTGAAAAAAATTGAATGTTTCACCCTTACTAATTAATTATTTTCTCTATTTCTTTCAGGTAATAAAGTAATTAATAATACTAAAAGAGCTTGATGCTTAAAATTACGTAAGTAATGTATAATTGCTTTGAGAGTTTCAAAGTGCGAAATCATCTAAAAAGTTCACCTTCTAAGAACGAAAGGATCATAACCCGCTGATGAGCTAATTAAAAAAGAACAAATCATAATAAACTCGGTTTCTAAAGGGTTATACATTTAGTGGTTTCAAAAGTGCAGAGCTGTATTTTATCATCTGCCAAACTTAACTTTAACCTAAACATGCTTTGTTTTAGTTAAAAGTCAGGCATTCATGAAAATATATCGCTTAGCAACCACACAACGCGTAAAAACATCAAGACACAAAACCACCTAAAAATTGCTCTAACATCTCTGGGTGACTGCCAAGGTCAACTCTTCCGAAATATTACGAAAAACGAATGAAAAGTCCTCTGTCTATCATAGAAAATCGCATTTTTTTGCCAAAATTCATTTTTTTGTTCAACATAGCCAAGGGTGATACACTGATATAGCGATCCTCCAACTTTTAGATACCTTTTTTGTAGTACGACTTGTCCTTTACCTTAAAATAGGCCTCCGTTTTGGCGATCACAGCCTCATTCGACGAAAAATTTTTCCCAGCGAGCCTTCCTTTGAGATCTGTTAACAGGAAATGGTCGTTGAGTGTCAGATATGGAGAATACGGTGGATGAGGAAGCATTTCGAAGCCCAATTCATGGATTTTTGCCAGCGATTTCACCGACTTGTGACACGATGCATTGTTTTGGTGAATTGTTTTGACCATTTCGTCCTTTAAATGGTCCAGTAAAACTAATTAATAGTCGCTGTTGATGGTCCTTCCTTTATCGAGGTAGTCAATGAATATTATTCCATGCACATCCTAAAATACAGATGCCATAACCTTTCCAGCCGACTGTTGCATTTTTCACGCCTTGGAGCGGATTTATCGTGTGCAGTCCACACGGCTGACTGTCGATTGAACTTCGTAGAGAAATTATGGAGCCATTGTCACATATCGACGCACAAACTCGGTTTTATTTCGCTTGAACATCTCCAAACACTGCTCCGAATCATGAACTCGTCATTGTGTTTGGTCAGAAGTGAGCTCGCACAGCACCCACTTTGCACAGAACTTTCTCTCATACCCAAATATTCGTGAATGATATGATGTACACGTTCAGTTGATGTCTTTAGAGTGCCATTCAATTCACTCAATTTCATTTTACGATCATTCAAAATCATTTTGTGCATTTATTTTGATGTTTTCATCGGTGACAACCTCCTTTGGTTGTCCACCATGTTCATTGTCTTCGGTGCTCGTTTCATAACGTTGAAACTTAGCACACCAATCCTTGATGGTTGACTTTACTGGGGCAGTGTCTGGAAATTAGTTGTTGAGCTAAGTTTTTGCTTCAGCTGTATTTTTACCCTTCAAAAAGCGATATTTTATCAACACGCGAAATTCATTTTATCTATTTTTTTCACAATAACAAAAGTTACTTCACTCAAAATGCAATAATTCACAAACTAATTACCCAACAGATGTCAAATTATACACGCGTCTTTTGAAAGTTAGGACTAAGTGAAAATCATATGGATTTAATTCTAGTAGCGCCATCTATGTGTCAGCCTGGGTATTTTCCAATTGACCTATTATATCATGAAATATATTCGAAAAAATTATAGCTCGAGTCCTGAAAAGCAGTTTACTCAGAAGAATTTGAATAAATATATAACAAATTCAGAAAGAGAACATGGAGTAGTTTCGCATGACTGTGCATAGTTTAGCAAATTTTCTTCTCAAAATTTTCTACAAATTCATTAGAATAAAAGGTAAATAGCAAAAGTCTTTAATAATACATTTAATTGGTTTTACCATTGGTTACCTTCCACACAATAAAGTGCCCAAAGCTACTTAAGCTGCGCTAAATAAAAATATCAAAATATGCACCGGAATTCAGCGCGACATTTATGTTCATCTTTGAAGATTATTTAAAGTAGACAATAAAAATAATAATAGAGTATGCGCGTTAGAGCTAAGCAAACAAGCAATAATGATGCAATTTTTATTGTTTTCAATAAAAGTAGATTCGAAAAAACGAAAAACAAAAAATACGAAAATTATATTCAGCAAATTTGCTGTGTATATGCGAGTGGTGAGCTCCCCAAGGCAATAATAATATAAAATTCCCTTTGCAAAAAGAAAGAAAAGAAACCGATATAAGAAAAATATTTTCTTGTATATATTCACATACATATTTATATTTTAAGCATATACGTATATATCGAAGTATTCATTTATGCCACATTATTTGTCGTTAACATTCTCATATAAGCATTTTTATGCTGCAGCAAATTGTTTTTGTTGCCGCTTTTATTTCTATTTTTCTGTTGCTTTCAACCTATTTTGCACCCAAACTGCGAGTGCAATGAAACACATAAGAATTTTCGCTTGTTGATGACAATAAGGATGACAGTAAAATTGTTTTCTTTTAAACGGTTTTTTTTAGTTCCCATTTTTCGACAATTGATATTGCATTTTTTTTTTTTTTCATTTCACTTTTTTCTCGTTTTTACTATTGTTGGCTGCTGACAGCTGCGCGCTGACATGCCAATCACTATCATCGCTTGCAGCAATAACATTTCAAGTATTTGACAACTGAGTGACATTATCATCAACAACAATTGCACTGCAACAGTAATACTAATAAAAAGTTGAGCATTACAAAAACAAACCAAAAAAAATAAAAAATGATTGTTAAGTCAACAACACGCAAATCAGCAACAAGCGAACAAAGAAAAAAGACAAAAGTCGAAAAACAAAAAAACAAAAAACAAAAAACAAAAAACACAAGCAATAAAACTTTGCTGTTGATTTTATATTGTCCAACCGAGTGCGCCTAAATGTAGGCTTTTTGACGTGAAGAACAAAAGCGATTTAACGAAGTGCTAAAGTGTATTGTGCAAAACACTGTCATTGCATTTTTGTTATAGCTATGGCTCTTGCTGATGATGATGATGATGATGTTGACAGCAAGTGCAACAACAACAGCCATTAGTAGGAACAATAGCTTCAATAGCAACCTAGAAAAATTCAAGCGATTGCATTTGCCAAAAATCTTCTTCTCAACACATATCTGTCATTTTCAGCAGCATGAAATTTAAGAAATTTTCTATTTTAATTTTTTGTGTGGATTTTTTGTATTATTAAATTTTAATTTTAATTTTTTTTATTTTTTATTTTTTTTTTGTATAAATTTTCAAAAAAAATAATGCCTCAGTTCCTAGTTGTACCACACCTTCCAGTAGCAGCAGTATTTTAGTGCATTCATTTTGGCAACAACAAAAGTGCAAAAAATAATTATTAATACTCATACGAACAAGAAAATTCACACAAATACAAAGCTATGAAAATATGTACGCCATGTCAAGCTCTACGCGGCGCCTAAAAGTCAGTGTGCGTTTTCTGGTTAATATTTTCTAAAAATTCTTACTATCTTCACCAAGTATTTTATTTTCAATAATTTTTTTTTTATCTTTTTATAACATATTTTTTTAATGCTTTTTATTTTAAATTTTTCTTATTTTAGTTTATTTTTTTATACTTTTTTATATTATTTATTTTACTATTTTATATTTTGTTTAATTTTTTTTTTTGGATTAATTTTTTTCAATTTTATAATATTTCGTTTTATTTGTTTTTTTATGTTTTATTTTATTTTATTTTATTTTTTATTTTTTATTTTATTTTATTTCATTTTATTTCCCTTTTTATTGCATCCCGTTAGGGAGTGAATTTCATTTGTAGGCGACAGCTTAGCTGCAGGCCAATTTATTTCGTTAAATAAATATGCTTAAATATATATAATAATTAACATTAAATTAATTATAAACGTTTACTGCAAAAAATTTCGAATGACATGAATTCACTAAGGCTGCTTTCTGCATGTCGAAGATTATGTGATCTAGCACCTGGAGCCTTCGTATGTTTTCCTTAAGATTAATATGCACCAGGCCGTGCACAGATACGATGATGGGTAGTGGATACATACACTCTTCTTAACTTCCATTGGCGTTTCACATCAATACATAAGTCAGAGTACTTTCCGATTTTCTGCGCATATCGTAATATAGCAGCATGCTGGTATATATATATCTGTAGTACGTTGTCCTATTTTGGTAAAAGTTATACTTCTAGGCAAGTTGCAAATGAATTATTTTCGCGATGTCATTATGTCGCTTAAGATACATCGAATTAGTGAGCGTAACACGTCCAGCAAGCACATGAGCCAGAGTTTCGCTTCCGATATTGCACCTACGACTTCGTCTTGCATTACAAAAATAGTCACTTCCGGCGAATATTGCTCTGTTTGTGAGCCATAACTCTTTCGGATATACGCCGTGGGCTACCATTTCAGATCATTTCTGAAGTTTTTCATCCGTTGATATCGTGTTTCTGCTTTCATAAGGCTGGTTCATTCGCAGTGGAGTATAGTTATCATCAGCGGATTCTACAGCCTGATGAATTTCAGACTGTGATGAGTTTGATGGAAATAAGTTCGGAGATTTAAAATTAGTTTGTCATGCAACGTGCCGATGTCACTCTGACACCTTCCACCTTCTTTCCTGGTCAACGTCGTTCGAAAGACGGATGCGATGGTATGATGTGCTTTATATTTGGACATGACTATACGTATTATCCGCTGCATATTTTCCAGCTCGGTTGTTGACCATTTTATAACTCCAACACTGTACGATACCACGGGTATAACAAACGAATTTATGGCAAGCGTCTGGTTGCTTTCACTTAATTGAGTTTTACATATACCATGAAGTCGTCTCCTAAACTCCACCACTAGTTTTTCCGCATATACATAGTTTCTACATAACTCCAAGATACCCATATGTCGCATTTTGATTCATTCCTTTTATATCGAGAACTACAGGTTCAATGTTAGTGTTTCGGGTAATTACCTTCCTTTTTAAGATACTTATTTTACCGCATTTCTCAAGACCAACAGGCATTTTAATGTCTTTGGAAAAAGTTGCGATACATTTCAAAAGCTTTTCAAGATGGTATGGTCTGTCCATGTTTCTCCACATATCTGTAGCCTGTATGCCGTAGAATATGGCTGAGGGGGTTCATGCTGATGATGAACCAGAGTGGACTCAGCGAACCGCCTTGGCAGATTCCATTACTGATTTTTATGTCCATCGTGTACTGAGCAGCTCCAGGTATTGGCAATTTTATACTAATTCTCCTATACTGCATAATTTTATCTAGGAAAAGTATTATCATGGGATTGAATTTATACAAATGCGGCACTGAATCCAATCGATGTACGCTGCATAGAGGTTTCTGCTTTGCCTTTTAGATTGTCCAAGTGCTACTTGGTCTATAATTAACTGCTATTTATTTTATTTTATTCCATTTTATTTTATTTTATTTATTTTTTTTTTTTTTATATATATATATATTTTTTTTTTTGTTGGTAAAGGCACGAACTGAAACTAAAAGACATTATATTCGTTTTTTTTCGGCAGCTGGCGCTCATATTTCAGTTTTTTTATTGTTGTTTAACTGCCAGTTGGTGCATTGTTAAGCTTTCTCCTTGTTTTCATTGCACTTAGCTTTTTTATCTGCTTGTTTATGTTAATAAAACTTTTCTTTGACATATTTTACGAGTTAAGTTTTTACTGTTATAGTATGTGCTACAACGAAATTTTCATAAAAACAAGAATAATGAGAATAAATGACGATCAAGTATCATAGAAATATTTTGGCAGTGTTTTTTTTTAATTTAAAGTTTCTAACAGAATTTATTTAATTAAGTTTAATTTTCGTGAAAAATTATTTATTCCAAAATCTTTTCTCACAAGCTTTTATAATTAAATATTTTCATATTTACCACACAAGCCAATCAGATTATCATTTCGAAATTACAATGAATACTCACACTCCGACGCGAAATGCGGACAAGCCCAAGCTCACTTATACCAACAACCAATCAGTGTAAACCAGCTGCTAAACTATTTACTCTCACACCTTGAACACAATATTGGGTACGTACCAACAGCGCTTTTATTGCCCTCAATGCGTTCATTTTTTTTTTGTTGGCACTGCGTGAGTACCACGCTTAGCTGCGAGCAATAACAATTCATTGAAGCTAAAGCCAAGCAGTCGTTGGAAAATCGGTGTAATCGTCATAAGTGCCATTGAGTCTCTATTTGATGGCGTGCGTACTTGATGGGCTCCCCAATAACGATTCTGTACTATCTCTATGTGGATTTACATAGTTCAACGTACGCTTGTGTGCTTGTGTGTGTATGTATATAGGCTTGTGAGTGTGTGACTATTAAGCGTTTGTTATTGCTTTGCTTAAGCTCCACTGCTCTTAACTATTTGTTCCGACATTTGTTATTGCTTTAATTTAAATTTTCAACGCAGCACAATTTTCATTAAACTCGTTTCGTAGTTATACACGCTTCATCACTTTCCAACACTATTCCAGCTGTAGCTGCTGACCAACTGCTTCGCAGTGACTGTTGCTTGTGTTATTTTAGGTCATTAGAAGTTAATTACTTGTAGAATTTGTAAAATCTCTAGTGAACAATAAATACAGCAATAAAAAAACAACAAACATTTTATGCTGCCGAAATTTTTAAAAGTAACTTTAACAATTGAGTTTAACACATACATAGTTATTGTTATGTTTACAAGTGATGGGCAAATAAATTGAGCATTTTTCTTCCTCTCGATTGCTCATACGCCATGGCACACCCGCTGAATGAATGAATGTTGATTGCAGGTACTTCTAGGCAATTACAACGTTTTTGTTTTTCCCCTTTTGTGTGAAAATTTTATTATTGTTTTTGTTTAAAACTATTTTGGGCGTTTAACTATTAGCTGGTTTGCTAAATTTCCCATTCATTCCCATTGAGTGAGCATTGATTGTGTCAGCTGTTATAGCTTAGAAGAGGCAATTAATTTGCTCAATTACTATTTTGCCATAGCTACGTTTTAAATATTTATTTGCAGTATTTTCTAAATCAAATGGCTTTTAATTTTCTTACTTTATTTGCTGAGTTTTGCTTTCGTAAAATTTGCAGAAATAAATATTAAATGAGCTATATGATGGAAAAATAATAAAATGAAAACATTAAAATGCCTTTTACTTCGAATTCAACACGAAATTGCTTATTTCGATATACTTCTCTTTAAAAATAACATTTTGTTTTAAGCTTATATGACATACATATTTAATTTAATTCCTAATTGCTCATATCAAGTCCACAATATTTTCACAATAAATTTGTTGTCATAACAAATATTTGTTGAAATATAAATTTATATTATATTTGCTTCTATATATATAAGAACAAAATGAATTTACAGTTACTTTTGAAGGCAAAATTTTATTATATTTTCATCTCTATTTATCGTTTTCATTTCTTTGGAAATTTACTCTCTATGCTCTTCAGAGAACTTTAGTGCTCACGAAATAAGTATGTATGCATATGTGGGTGTAATATGCATACATACTTATTTAATCAAATTTTTACGCACTTGTGCTTTAATATTTAATGGCGAAGAAAGGTTTTAAATTTTGACTTAAATTTTCATTTCTGTTGACAATATGGAAATCTTTGGTTTCTAATTAGTTGTTGCAAATGACGAAATTAATATTTTATGCAGCTTATAATATTGAAAACTTTATTTCAAAAGTAAAGCAAAATCCAAATGCAATGTAACGATAATATCTTGTATCCAAGTAAGTTCAGTTCAGATTTCAGAAGTTTTTTGTTTTATTTCATCTTGATTTTTTAACTTTTATTTTAATTTGATTTAAATTTATTTTATTTTATTTCTTTTTTTTAAATTATTTTTGCTTATTTTATTTATTTTTTTTCTTTTTTATTTTATTTTTTTTTAATTAATTTTATTTAATTCCTTTTTTTTAATTTTCTTTAATTTCATTCTTTTTGTTCTATTTTATTTTATTTAATTTTTAATTTAATTTAATTTAATTTTATATTATTTTATTTTGTTTTTCATTTAATTTAATTTAATTTTTCATTATTATATATTTATAATTTTTTTAATTTTATTTTATTTTTTCAATTATGTTAAATCTCTGATATATTTTACTTTATTCAATTTTATTTTGGTTCATATTCTTTTCTTTCTTTTTTATTTATTTATTTATTTTTTTTTTTTTTGTATTTTAATTTCATTACATCTTTCATATTTTATTTTATTTTATTTCATCTTATTTTTTATTTTGTTTTTCTTAATTTAATTTAGTTTAATTTAATTTAATTTAATTTAATTTCTTTATTTTTTTATATTATTTTATTTTATTTATTTTTTTACTATATTTTTTATTCTAAATTTTATTTTATTTTCATTTTTTATTTAATGAATTTTATTATTATTAAACGTACGGCATTCAGCATTTTCTTTTAAACTCAAATAATGAGACTATATGAGGCCGACAAATTTAAATTGAGATTGAGATTGTAATTGAGATTGACATTGAGATTCAGATTGGGATCGAGATTGAGGCCGACATCGGGATTGATATTGAGATTGCGACTAAGATTGAGATTTAAACTGAAATTTAGATTGAGATTAGGATTAAGATTAAGGTTAAGGTTGAGATTGCGATTGAAATAAAGAATGAGATTTAGGTCGATATCGAGATTGATATTGAGATTGAAATTGAGATTCAGATTCAGATTCAGATTGAAATTTAAATTCAGATTGAGATTGCGATTGAAATAAAGAATGGGATTTAGGTCGATATCGAGATTGATGTTGAGATTGAGATTGACGTTGAGATTCAGGTTGAGATTGAGATTGAGGCCGTCATCGATATTAATATTGAGATTGAGATTGAGATTGAAATTAGGATTGAAATGGGATTGAGATTAAGGTTGAGATTGGATTGAGATTGCCATTAAAATTGAGGTCAACATCGAGATTTATATTGAGATTGAAAATGAGGTTGAAATTGAGATTGACATTGAGGTTGAGATTGAAATTTAGATTGAGATTGAGATTGAGATTGAAATTGAGATTGAAATTGAGATTAAGATTGAGATTTCAACTAAGATTGGGATTCAAATTGCAATTTAAATTCAAATTGAAATTTAAAATGAAATTGAGGTTGAATTTAAAATTCAGATTATATTAAGATTGAAAGTGAGAGTGAGAGCTATAGTGAAAATTTCTTCAAAGGTCTACAGGGTACATCTAATGAATATAAATTTAAAATCTAAAGAAAAATGCATTGAGTTTGAAGCGGAAACGACTAATTTTAAAAAATGATCCATAATATTTTCTGATTGTATACATTCAGAGATTTTGGAATTATAATTTTTTTTTTTTACTTAAAAAGTTCAGCTAGAGAGCAAAAACTCATGCGGTGATTTGCAGGAATAACTTAATTCAAATATTAGATGTTAGTTCATGAGTAGTTTATTCATATCGACAAGATTAAAATAACGTATGTAAAGTATATGCAAAAATTAAATAGTATAAAAATATAAAACCAAAGTATTAACACAATTTGAGTCTAACTGAAATCGTATGATAAAATGTTATAGTATCTCAAGTGAATAGTTTTAGTACTGTGTTATGACAATTAATAAATAGAAGGCGAACAGCTGTGACAAACAAATGTGAACTAACGAGAATGTGCAAACAAAACAAATTCACAAGAACAAAAACAATTGAATTGTATATAAACAACTAATGACTCGGCAAGTATAGGGTGTTTTTTATAGAGGTATAGAACTTTAAGTGGGCATTACTTTTCAAGATGGCGACCGATTTAACAGCTGCCAAGTGATTTATTCTCAGTTTGGTTTGGCAATTCATCATGCGGAAAACGTATCGCGCACTACGTCCATTTTAGCGATGTTTAGCGATGAAGCGCACTTCTGGTTGAATGGCTACGTCAACAAACAAAACTGCCGCATTTGGAGTGAAGGTAATCCTCAAGTGTATGTTGAAACACCGTTACATCCAGAAAAACTGCCTGTTTGGTGCGTTTTATGGGCTGGTGGAATCATTGGTCCGTATCATTGGACGTAATGCGCGATACGTCTTCCGCACAGAACCATTATTTTCGAAATAAAATTGCACTATTTGCAAGCGTTGTTCAGGCGTGAGTCTATTCATGATGAATTGCCAAACCAAACTGAGAATAAATCATTTGACAGCTGTTAAATCTGTCATATTAGAGGAAATGATAATGAGAATTCACTTATTCAAAATTATTTAATTTTTAAAAACACAGAATGTGTTACAAATATTCAAGCTTTAGAATGCTGCCAAATATATCCAAAAACACTGAATTTTCAGAAAAAAATTTTAAAGCGTGTATATAAATTTTCACAAATCAAACGACTTAAGCTTAAAATCAATTTTCTGTTACAAGAGAAATCTACAATAAAACCACTTTGCTTTGCTTTGATTTGCTTAAAATGCTGTAGGGATCTCGGCTGAAAAAAGCCTGTTTGACCAAACAAAAATTGGTTTTCCAAATTTGATACTTGATGAAAATATTTGTGCTTTCCTTTAAGCTTTGCATAAAAGGAAGATAAATAAGCATATAAAAATTCCAGCATACCATTTCCATCAGTTACCACAAGCCATTGCTCCGCAATCATAACCGTGAGTGCCACTAAACATTAATTTGAGTTATACAGCTCATTAGCACTCTCACAGAGATATTATGTATTTGCATAAATATTAATGCACATCGTTCAACTCTCAATTATGTGAGAGTATGTATGTGTGTGAGTATGTGCTTAGTTAACGAGCGCTCGCATGACGCAAATGCTGATTATATGCATTAGGAGTTATCAAATTATTGCAGATAATTTTCCAGGCCGTTTGAAAAGCATATTAAATGCGCATAAGGAGAGAACGGACATTAAGACACCGTTATGTACGCAAAAGCAGAGATGCATTTATGTAGTATCACATTAATAAACAACAAGCGATGACCAAGTCAAACTGAAGCGTAGACATTGAGAAGACGCATCACAATGCCATGGTAGGACATTAATCCACTTGCACCACGTGATATCAACACACACACAAATGTGCATACAAAAATATGGCATTGCTTGGCAAGTTGTTATTGAGTGAAACCAGCAATGCTTACGCCATTGCGTATACGTAACATCAAATGGACTGCTGTAATGTGCAACCAATGTAGGATAGCTGACAGTGGGCATATGGATGGGCACAACAATATTATGCACAAAATGACGGTATGGTTGTTGTGCTTTGTTTTTGTTGTTGTGGTTGTTAGTGATATTTACGCCAACCTATAGAAGGCTTCAATGGTGATTGTTGATGAGCAACGCATAATTGTGCCAGCATGCATGAGAAGTAATATGCAATATGCACTGATTTATATTGTTGTTGTTGTTGTTGTTGTTCAACTCGGTGGAATTACTGTTTTCGTAAAGTCTATTTCGTTCTGCATTTTGTTGTTGGATGTATAAGTATGATGACTGCAGAAGTGTTGAGATGTTGAATGTTGTTGAAATGCAGTTTTATGCATTAGTCTTTTAAAAGAATTTTTTTATTAATACCAAAGTTGAATTTTTTCAATAAAATTTTTTAAATTTAATTTTAAAATAGTTGGCAGCTCTGTATATTAAAATTTACAAATTTTTTAAATTTGTTCAAATACATATCAATTAGTAATAATTTTTTTAATATAAAAAATCCAAATGCATTCATTATTTTAGAATTTTAGTGATGGCAACCCTATAAAAATATTGTTTTATAAAAAACATTATTTATTAAAAATTATTGATTTATTTTCAAACCCAAAAACCAAATATAATCATTAATTTTGAACTTAAGTGATGGCAACCCTATAGAAAAAATATTTATGCATTTAGAAAAAAATAATTTTCAACAAATAATGAAATTATCTTAATTTTACAATAAAATACAAGTCCAAATCATAATTTTTTTCATAAAAAAATCATAAATTTCCATTTCTACTTAAAAAAAAATCACTTTCTAGTTTCATTTTAAGAAGTTGGCAACCTGCAACATATATTTAACTTAAATTTTATATAAAATTAAGTGAGGTTATAACTTTAAAAAATATGATATCTAGTAAAAATATTTAAAAATAAAAACTTTAATTAATTTTTTTTATTAAAGGCAACCCTATCCAGTAGCATGTAATTTTGATAGAAAAATTAATATAATAATCACATTATATATAATTTATTTTGTACTTAAAAACATATGAAATTTATTGTTAAATTTTTTTTAAATATTTGTTTAAATTTTTTAAAGTTGGCAACCCTAGCAAAAAGTAAAGTTCATATTTCATTTTTATTATTATTTATTATTTCATTTACTTATCAAATTTTTTAAACAAAATTTTCCAACATATGACAATCCTTTTTATATACACATATAATTGTTTCTCATTTTCTCTTAATAAAACTGCTTATTTATTATGATATTGAGTTATAAGCTTGTGTATATATGTAATTTTCTGCCACCTGATTAACTTTATTCATGAGTACTTTACACATACATACACATATACATATATAAATGTATAAATAAGCATACATGCACACCTACTATACATTTAGTGCTTCCATAATTGCCTTTGATGCATTTTTAAATCATCCCCAATGACTTGATATACATCCATCCATATATATATATATAAATATATCTGTATGTGCAATTGTATAAGCACATATATATATCCCCAGGAGCAGTTACGTTTGTGTCATTTATATAAATCACAATTTTATGGTTTGCTATTCGTAATTTACACGCCTTCACGGTGACGCACAAATGCATAATAAATTTAATCATTTTTTTTTTAATTTGTTGAGTTTCTCGTTTTTCCTCGAATGCCTGCGGCCTACAGCTGTCACATTTGCGTTTGTATATACAGATACTCGTATGTTTTCCGAAGCTTACTGAGCACAGTTAATTTAAATGTCACCATTAATTAAAGGTAAATGCAAATGAATGTCGAAAATGGCATACGAATGAGTGGACACAAGTGCATTTTACAAATAAAATACATTACATACTTGCATATGTAGATATGTATGTGGTTATGTAGGCGTATATAAATTTGTGTCTGTACATCATCAATATCCATCAAAAAATTACTATCGACTCTACGTACACATGGGAAAATATGATTTGAAAGATTTAGAGACTAATATGTTGAAATATGTTATTGAGATAATGTGGAGAAAGTGTTGAGATCACTTACTTAAGGGCACCTCAAATGAGCAGACGAGCCAAAATTGTCATTATTTGAATGAATAAATGAAATATATACGTATTTTTATTATTCTAGCTTTGACATCGAAATTTTTAAATCCAAATTTTTTTATAGGCCAGCTTTTTAAAATATTTCGTTAAAATATATGAATATTTATGATTATTACCAAAAGGAGACATTTTTTCGCTTTTTATTTATGGATGCATTGGATTTTATTGGACAAAAAAAGGGGGAACCAAAGACGCAGAAAAAGAATATAAAGCAATTTTGAATAAAATGAAAAAAAAAAATTTAAATCAAGTAAAAAAATTAAATTTACTAAAATAAAATAAAAGAAAAAATCAAATAAAGGAAAAACAAAAATATATAAAACAAAGAAAAAAATGCAATTAAAATAAAATATAAATATATATAAATAAATAAAATAATAAAAATAAAAATCAAATAAACAATATAAAAAAATATATATAAATAAATAATATAAAATAAAATAATTACAAAAATTAAAGATAAAAATTTTAAATAAAAATAAAAATAAATAAATAAAATCAAATAAAAAATAAAAATAAATAAATAAAATTTAAAAAGAAATAAAAATAAACTTAAATTAAATTAAAAATATATAGATTTATACAAGATGCAATAAAATAAAAAGAAATAAAATCAAACAAATCAAAATGAAATAATTAAAACAAAACAGTATAAATGAAGCAAAAGTTAATTAAATTAAAATCAATTTTTTGTAACAAAACATACATAAAACCATATTATGAAAAATAAACTAAATTCTAGAAAAAAATGAAATAATTTAAATTAAGCAAACAAAAAATTTGAGTGAAATAAAATGAACTGATAGATAGTAAAATAAAAAAGCAGAAAAAAAGAAATAAAATAAAATTAAGCAAAATAAAATAGAATCAAACATTTTAAAATAAAGCGGAAAAAATAAAAAAATAAGAAATGAAAATTGTGATGATAAAATAAAAATAAAATATAATGCAAAATAAACAAAAAGAAAAGATAAATTAACCAAATAAAAAATTTAAAAAACAAATTAAATTAAATTAAATTAAACAAGTTTTAATGAAATCAACTACAAATGTATATGAAATTAAATCTAAAAAATTTCATAACAACTTGAAATGGAATTAAGAAAATAAATAAATAAAATAATGTTATAAAAAATAAAATTACTTTCTAATTTAAAAAAAATTAACAAAATAAAATTAAATTAAATTAAATAATAAAAAAACATAATAATTTTAATAAAATATGGTAAAATTATAAATGAAAAAATTAAAGTAAGGGGTTAGACGAGTTTCAGAAAAAAGGAATTTTCATTATTTTTTTATATATATACAATCATATATTTTATTCAAACAATTCACTATATCGCCGTGGACAGCATAACTCATTCATCTAAAATTAAATAGCAAAAATATTTCGTTAATACATGGAGAAATTTCGTTACTGAATTAAGGAAAAATTAAAAAAAAAAAAAATAATATTTGAATTTTTGACAGACTTTGAACAAAAATCAAACACATTTTTTCAAATTTTCGTCATGCATAGGCTCAAAAAAATTAGTTGTAATAAAAAAAAATCCCTCTTTCAATGACTAGACAAGGTTATTACAAAAATGTGTGCCAAATTTGAACGAAATCGCTTCATAACTTTTCGAGAAATTATGTTCACCGACTTAAAAAAAATAGACTTTTGAGATAAACACGTTTAAAGCTTCAAATTAACACAGTCATGGCCTGATAGGGGGAACTTCCAAAGGGTCTTTCTCTTAGAATTTTACTTTGATCGACTATGTAATAGTCTCTGTTGATTTCCTTTCTGAAGGAAGCACCATCAACATAGCTTTATTGGAATGTTTGGAGGCCGAAATCACAGAAAAACGGTCGCATTTGAAGAAAAAGAAAAATTGCTGTTTCACCAAGACAATGCACCGTGTCACAAGTCAGTGAGAGTGATATCAAAAATCCGTGAATTTGGCTTCGAATTGCTTCCGCATTCAACGCATTCTGCAGACCTGGCTCCCAGCGACTATTTCCTGTTCTCAGATCTCAAAAGAATGCTCGCTAGAAAGAAATTTTCGTCGAATGTAAAGGTAATTGCCGAAACTGAGGCTTATTTTGAAGCAAAGTATAAAGCGTACTACAAAAATGGTATCGAAAATTTGAAGGGTCGCTTTAATCAGTATATCACCCTTGAAGCGAACTATGTTGAAGAAAAAAAAAAAGAATTTTGGAAAAAGAATTTGTTATACTATGGTAGCAAAGGGGAGAGACTTTTCAATTGACCTGTTATAACTGAAACAATAGACATAATAATATATAGAAATAAATTCTATTACAGCAAACCATTAAAGTAGAAACGTGTAAGCCATAGCCAAAAAATTATTAAGAATGAGTGGACGAGTATATAAACCTATTTTATATGTACAACTGTAAGCATTTTCATTCATTTGTATTTTATTTTTATTTTTCTTTCTTTTTTCATTGCCAATTGAAATGACAAGCTTCTCACACTGTTTAGATACTTGATTGCACAAACGAGATATGTAATTGTCTGAAATATAGAAATTTGTATGAATATAGGAAAAAGAACGTAATAAAAATTGCCAGGTAACGTAAAGGAAATCATGTAAAGACATTCAATATTCGGTTACAAAGGTAAATTCAATTTAACCAGAGTTTGACTTTCTGGCACAACAGCAATAGAAGAAATAAAGGAGAGTACAGCACAAATTGAAATATACAGAAAAAAATACAAAAAGCTCAATATTGTTGAAAAAAGGAAAGCAATAGGCAACCGCCCAGCTATTCTTGTGGGCAGATCGTTGAGGCGTTCATATAATCGACTGACTGGAGAGTGAGAGGAACGTTTCGTTTATATGTAGGTTTCACATATATACATAAAGTAAATTAGATTTTAAAATGTATATGTAGAAGAATACATTCTTATTTTTAGCAGATAACAGTTTGCCTTTGTTTGGTACTTTTTGAGGAATTTTTATTTCTAGGTGACTTTAATTGAGTGGAGAAACCTAAAGTTGGTGAATAGTAATGAGACAGTAAACAGAGTATATAATTGCTGTGTGAAGATATTATTTTCAATAATTTTTTTTTCCTTTTTCTGTCATCCAATCATTAATTTCTTTATTTTTCATTCTCATATTTATTCCTTAAATTTTTTTCACAAACAAAATTGAAATTCAATATTTCTGCCATGAAGAATTTTTTGCTATCAAAATGTTGATTAAACTAAATTTTATTTTATATATATATATATATATATACATATATATATATGGGAACATTTCTATTTATATCTATTTTTATACCCCCCTCTAAAAAAAAAGACCATTCGAGTGCCACTACCGAGGCAATTAAATAGATTGTATCACGATGTACCTCCAAATTACACACACATACACACTTACATACAAATATTTATATATACTTGATAACTAAGCCAACTTGATTTATAAGGTAATAACGCCACACTTTACGAGCGTTTCATTAACACTTGAAAATGACTGAGTGTGAATATATGTACATACGTATGTACGAGTATGTAGTAAGTGTATGTGAGGTATAGTGGCAGCAGAGCAGTAGAATAAATCTCAGTGAAAATGTAAAACACGCAAACTTGTGGCAATTATAACAGTGTCAGTGGCAGCAACAGCAACAAAAACAACAACAAAGCACACAAAAATGCAATAAAAGCGCAAATGCCAACATTCAATTATAACGGCAATTCATATTTTCATTGTGATATTATCACAAAGGCGAATTGTTACAACAACACTAACAACAACAACAAGGGTGTGGCAATTATGGCGACAATAGGGAGAGAGAAATGTATTTAAGAAACTCTGAGTACAAAAACTAAACGACAATGGTGAAAATTAAAATATTTGCATGAGTTTTTGGTAATATATATAAAAAAATTGGAGTTTTTTTTAATTTTTTAAATTTTAATTTTAATTAATTTTATAATTTTTTTTCCTTTGTATTAATTTACTTTAAATTTTTTTATTTTTTGTCACTCTATTTTATATATGATTTTTATTTTTTTCATTTTATTCTTTTTTTTTTGGTTTATTTTATTTTATTTTATTTTATTTTACGTTTTCTTATTTTAATATTATTTTTATTTGAATTATTTTATTTCATTTTATTGTTAAATACATTATTTTATTTATTTTATGGATTTTTTAATTTAAATTGTTGTATTGTATTACTTTCATTTTTTATTTCATTCAATTTATTTCATTTTAATTTAATTTTTGTATTCTACTCTATTTTATTTTATTTAAATTTTCTTTTATTATATTTTACAATTTTTTTTTATTTGATTTTTTTTTTTTTTCATTTATCTCTTTTTTATTTAATATATATTAATTGTATTTTATTTCATTTTATTTTAATTATTTTATTCTATTTTAATTTTTGTATTTTATTATATTTTATTTTATTTCATTTCATTTTATTTATTTCAATTTATTAATTTTATTTTAATTTATTTATGTTTATTTTATTATTATTTCTTTTTTTTTATTATATTTTTATTCTATTTTACTACATTATATTTTATTTTATGATATTTTATTTTATTTTATTTTATTTTTTGATTTCGTTTAATTTTTTTCTATTTTATTTTCCTTTCTTTTAATTTAATTTAAATTTATTTTATTATTTTATTTTTTTAATCTTTTTTTTTATTTTTTTTATTTTTTACTTGTTTTTATTTTATATTTTTTTTTTTTTTGAATTTTTTTTCTTTATTATTTTTATTTTATATTTTTTATTTTTATCTTTTTATATTTTTTTTTTAATTCTTCCAATTTTTTTGTTTAAAACATTGATGCCGCTTAAGAAATATATTTATATATTACCTTTTTGTGCGCTATATACGAGTAAGCATACATGCTTTCAACCAATGCTATGCTAGCTCACCTATAACATCCAGCACATAGATATATGCGATTCCTCATACATACAGATTTCCACATTCTCATGCAAATCAATTCGAATAATGCTTCAATTTTATTTCAATCTTTTTTGTATTTACATAATGTTCGATTTCGTTTCTACGCTATTTCTATTTCAAAGGAATAACGGAGTGACGTACCCGGATCATGCAAGCTTTATTAAGTCGATGTTGGGGTGAGCTGGAAGAGACAGAAGATTAAGTTGCTTAAATGATACGGAGAAATTTTTTGCATTTTACCTATTTACCTTAGATGTTTGCATTAACGGCATGACATAAAATTCCAAAGCTTAGTTTTTTCACTCCATACAAGAGTATAAAAGTCCTGAGATTATGCACACGTGCATATTATAAGAATGTATTACGAAGTAGTCTGCTTTTTCTCTCTTCTCTGCATATGTCATTCGATGTGAAATTGAATGACGAATTATTTACATTGAAAGGGTGTCTTGGTTTTTAAAATTTACATATGTGTGGTTGTGTAAATACACCTATGCTGTTTCTATTAAAGGCATTCGACTGAGTGTAGTAAATTAATTTAGCATGAAAAAAGTAAATTTAAAAGCTTAAAGTAATAATGAATGATTTTCCAATATATTTTTAAGAGTTTATAAAGCGCAAAATGTGGTCTAAAGTGATGTATATATAAATATATTTGTACAGAAATTTTATTTTGAAAGTTTTTATATCAAACTTCTGCAAAACTTGTCGTTAGTTAGTTTTTCTCTGGCTTTTTACTGTTATCATTATCATTATCATCATCATTGTCATTATCATTATCATTATCATTATCATTATCATTATCATTATCATTATCATTATCATTACCATTATCATTATCATTATCATTATCATTATCATTATCATTATCATTATCATTATCATTATCATTATCATTATCATTATCATTATCATTATCATTATCATTATCATTATCATTATCATTATCATTATCATTATCATTATCATTATCATTATCATTATCATTATCATTATCATTATCATTATCATTATCATTATCATTATCATTATCATTATCATTATCATTATCATTATCATTATCATCATCATTATCATTATCATTATCATTATCATTATCATTATCATCATCATTATCATTATCATTATCATTATCATTATCATTATCATTATCATTATCATTATCATTATCATTATCATTATCATTATCATTATCATTATCATTATCATTAGCATTAGCATTAGCATTAGCATTAGCATTAGCATTAGCATTAGCATTAGCATTAGCATTAGCATTAGCATTAGCATTAGCATTAGCATTAGCATTAGCATTATCTTTATCTTTATCAATATCAATCCCACCATTGCTATTACTTTTACTACTAAGTTCATAATCAACGGCAACAACAATTTATAAAGTAACTGCACTCATGTAGACATTAATAACAAACCATATGTTCGCATTTCATCTCATGACTTCTTCTCCCTTCACACTCCTCCCACCCACTACTGCTTCGCTTCCTTTTGTAAAATATTACTTGCACTTTCCGCACAGATTGCTAACAATCGTTTTGATTTGAAGTGGATTGACGGAACGAAGTGCAGCTGCAACGACATAAGCATGCAAGTGTGTGTGTGTGTGTTATTCATGTATGTATGTGCTTGCCTGTTTATGTGAACGCTTGCGTGCGCAAAATAATGATGCACTTGTGAGTTGTCTGTCAGACGGGATTTGGTGCATCATTTTTCAAAATTTATGAAGCTTCAAGTAGAGAAAAGCGAAAAAGAAAAACTAAAAAAAAAATTAAATTGTAAAAAGGAGTGAGAGAAAGAACTCAGAAAAAAACCTAACATAAAACAATGCAAAGATGATGCAAATAATGGATGAAAAAATAATGTTAATAACAAAGAAAAAAGAAAGCAAAATAGAAAAAAAAGAAGTGAACAACAACAACTACAACATATATAAAATACACATAACAAACACTTGTGCAGCACATAAAAGTAAATGAATTGCTTGCACGAGCTGGTGCAACAGTAAATGGCGAACCACAACAATAACAACAACAACCACTATAGCCAAGACGTAAATTACCGCATAGATATTGTCGCTCGCTTCCAGGGAACTACACGCACACACACTCTCTCTCTTTCTTTCTATCTCTTATTCTCTCTCCAGCAAAGTACACCGCCACCCAAAAAACATTTTTATTTCCCTTTTCACTTTTGTTCTCCGTCGCATGCATTGCACTTATTTCCTGATGCATTTTTGCTTATTTCCTGTCTGCCACTATTTTTGTTAATGTTAATGCAGCAGTTTTTCCGCACGTCATACCAACATAGATGCTGTTATGGTTAATATGCTTGATGTTATGCCATGAACTCTAAGCTCACTCGCACACACAGCACAAGTGCTTGGGCGTGTATGTGTGTGAGTTTGTAACGTTACTGCAAGCACTACATGTGTTCACTTGGCTTCATGGCGGCGCATTTCGTATTCCAGTCAGGCAAGTTGCCGGCGCTGCTGCAATGTGCAAAACACACAAAGCGACTAATCCTTTGATGGGAAAGTTAAGAAAATTCATAATCCATACTGCTGCTTCGATATTTTTTTGTCTCATTTTTTCTTCCTTAATTCTTTTTTTCTTATTTGATTTCATCTTATATATTTATTTATTTTTTATTTCTTAAAGCAACTTTTATGGCTTTAAAACGCAGACGGTATTTAATGAAAACACTTTTTGAATTTATTTTTTGGAAATGAATCTTTTCAAATAAGAGGGCAATTCACCCTGTTTTAGCAAAGAAAAGCCAAATAATTTATTTTGAAAAATAATATTTTCAAAACTTCAACAAAATTTAATTTACAAAATTATAAAGAAAACATTATAAAATTTTCAAAAATTGTAACGAAAATTATGCAAAAATATAATAATAAAATTAAAAAAAAATGATTGAAAAAAAAAGGAAAACTATAAAACATTAAAAATCCAAATGCAAAAAAAAAAAAAAGAATAGTAAAAAGACTAATACTTAAATATTAGCAAAGGAACCACATAATTTGTTTTAATAATATTCTCGACGTTTCACAAAAATTAAACTTAGAAAAGGAAAAAAGAAAAGAAAAAAATTTATATAAAAATTGAAACTAAAATATAAATAAAGAAACGAAATAAAATAAAAATAAAAAATAAAAAACAAATAAATTTAAAAAATGTAAAAGAAACAGATAAAAAAATAAATTTAAAATAAAGTTAATAATAAAATTGAAAAATAAAAACAAAAATTAGAAAAAATCAAAATTAAAAAACTAAAATAAATCTAAAACAAAAAAAAATTGTAAAAAAAAACAAAACTAAAAAAAATGTAAAAGAAACAGATAAAAAATTAAATGAATAATAAAAATAAAAAACAAAAACAAAAATTAGTAAAAATAAGAATTAAAAAACAAAAATAAATCCAAAATAAAACAAAAAAATAAATTGTAAGCAAATAAAACTAAAAAAAAATGTAAAAGAAACAGATAAAAAAAATTTAAAAAAATAAAATTAATAATAAAAGTAAAAACTAAAAACAAAAATTAGCAAAAATAAAAATTAAAAAACAAATCCAAAATAAAACAAAATAATAAATTGTAAAAAAATGAAACTAAAAAAAATGTAAAAGAAACAGATAAAAAATTTAAAAATATAAAATTAATAAAAAGGTAGAAAATTAAAACAAAAATTAGTAAAAATAAAAATTAAAATACTAAAATAAATCTAAAATAAAAAAAACATAAATTGTAAAAAAATAAAACTAAAAAAAATGTAAAAGAAACAGATACAAAAATAAAAAATATAAAATTAATAATAAAAGTAAAAAATAAAAACAAAAATTATTAATCAAAAATAAATCCAAAATAAGACAAAAAAACTGAAAGAAAACTATTAAAAAAAAAATATTTAGAAGTATAAATCAAAAGAGTAACAAAAGTTATAACAAAAATAAAAATGAAATTAATATTGAAAATAACGAGTAACAATTGTAAACAAATATATATTAAAATAAAACCAAACAATTGAAATAAAATATATACACAAAAAACTATAAAACTAATGCCAAAATACAAACTGAAAATAAAATAAAATACATATAAATATAAATATAGGTAAAAATATGAATAAAATGTAAAAATAAAAATAAAATTAGTTTTTTGTCGAGCTGATCAAACCATATTTTGTTTCTACCGCTCAAACTGTCGAAATTTTTTCATTTTTCCCAAAAAAAAATATGGTCTAATACAGCTCAAAAATTTATTAATAATAAATTAAAAAATTAACCAAATAAATAATCATAATAATCACGACAAAAATCAAAGTGAAATCTTATAAAATACATGTGAATATATGTGACAGAAACCTAAATAAAAAAACTTAATGAACATAAAAATAAAAATTAAAACAAAAATGAAAAAAAATAATATAAAAATTTCAATAGAAATAAAAATAAAAAATAAATAAAAATATTAAAATTAAAATAAAAACTTTTTTTATAAAAATTATAATTAAAATACATACAAAAACCAAAGTTAAAATCAAAATATAAATACATTTAAATATAAAAAATATTAAAATTTTAAGCTAAAGGAAAAATAAAAAATTAATTGTATAAAAAGGACAAACCCCTAAAAAAAATCTTAAAAAACATAAATAAAAATAACGCTAAAAATAAAATGAAAATCGAAATCTAAATACAATTAAATATAAAAAAGAGTAAAATGTTAATACCAGAGTCAAAGTAAAAAAAAAATTATATATAATGCTAAAAACGAAAATTAAAACCAAAATATAAATAACTAGCTGATCCGGCCACACGTTGTTGTGGCTTTTTGTATTTTCTCCAGTTTTTATGCTAATTGGTATTGCAAAGTGGTTTTAAAGTTCTAATTAAGCAACAACTAAATCCAGACTTTAAATTTTTTATTGAATTGTAATATTGATCTAGCTACGTATTTGTAAGTGCGTTTCGCTACTTCACTACTTAAATTCTTTCAAGAAAATCTCAATATGAATACTTCGAAGTAAAATGAACACAGCTTTCGGTCACAGAAAAATTACCTGATGCAGCGAAAAAAAATACGCTCCGACCTATGCTTACATCCAAATCATCTTCATTTTATCTGTTTACCGGAGATCTCTTTCCCGTAAAGAAATAATGCAAGCAAATTGAAATTTTTTTCTGATCCATGGTCCATTTAGATATGCCATCTAAAATTTTAACCAAATCCAAGCATAAATCAATATTTTTCTCAATGAAATCTGTCCACAACTTGGAAATCATCATTCACATAAATCGAACCATAAATAATATTTTGAATAAGTCGATCCATGGTCTACTTCCCGGAGAGAAAAGTAGTAATCCTGCTAATCAATGCAAAAAGCTACCTATGTACCAAGTTTCCAACAAATCGAAGCATAAACACATTTTTTCCTAATAGGTCAGTTCCAGGTCCACCTCTCGCGAATATGTGACTGACGCAAAAAATAGATAAAAATATTCCTAGATGCGGATAATATATCATCGGTTCAATCGGTGCAGAATTTTTTGTGTTTTGTAAGACTACACAAACCAATATAATATTTATATATACGAAGTATGTTCAAAGGAAAAGGTGAATTTTGATTTTTCGCGGACTGTGTATTGAATTAGAACCCAATTTCCATTAATAGTTTATTTTTGACAACAGAAGAGGTTAGTCATGTTCTTATGCGCTCTGCGATTTTTGACTTTTGAATGAAATGGATCAAAGAATAAGTAATAAATGCTGCGTTAAAATGGAATAAAGTGCTTCATAACACTTCAGATGTTGACTGTGGCATTGTGTCGAAAAATGCGCTTGTACCACTACTTTACAGAAAGCCGAGAAGATGTTGATGACGATAAGCGTCCCGTAAGTGCGACCACGTCAACAAGCGAAAACATCGAAACAGTGAACAAAAAATTTCTTGAAAATCATCGAATCACTACTAGGGAAGTTTCAGAGGATGTTGGCATATAAATGGGCTCATGTCAGTCAAATTTCTTGAATGTTTTGGGCATGAAATGTGCGGCAGCGAAGTTTATTACGAAATTGCTATTTTTGAGCAAAAGCAATTTCGCTTTACTATCGCACAGGAGTTGTTGAATAACGTCAACAACGATCCGGGTTTGCTCAAATGGGTCGTAACTGGTAACGAAATTTGGGTGTATGAGTATGACGTCGAAGCCAAGGCCCAATCATCCCAATGGAATCTGCCGAATGAGCCAAGACGGAAAAAGGCACGCCAAGCTCGATAAAATGTGAAGGTTTTGCTCACTGGTTTCTTTGATTACAATGGTGTAGTGCATCATGATATCCTATTAAAGGGACGTATAGTTAATACGGAATACTACTGGGAAGTTATGCAAAGTTTGCGTGAAGCAATACGGCTCAAACGATCGGAATTGTGGAAAAACAAATCGTAGATTCTGCATCACGATCATGCAACAGCGCACACATCAATGCATATTCGTGATTTGGCTTTGGCTCCCTGTGACTAAAGAAACCAATGAAAGGAAAGCGGTTTGCCATAATTGATGAGATCAAGTCAGAATCGAAGAAACAGCTGATGGCCATACCGAAAAGCGCATTTCGGCAGTGCTTCGAGGATTGGAGAAAGCGTTGGCACAAGTGTATTATATCCGAGGTGGTTACTTCGAAGGGGTCAAATTTCACTTTTTACTTTGAACACACCTCGTTTATATATAATAAAAACTAGACTTAAAATAAACAAGAAAAAGTGCTCTTCTCAGTCACGCTGATTTCTTTATACTTTTCATGAACATATTAAATTTATTTTATTACTTTTCAGGCTCTTAAATTGTTTTTTTTAAGAATTTTTTACTCAAAACCCCATATCTGAACTAATCGGTTGTTTGGGAGCTATATTCTATAGTCTTTCGATTTCGATAATTTTTACAACCAATATGCAATTCATAATATGTGAGCCGAATATCAAACTTCACGGTCTTTGATGATTTCCTGGTGGATTTTTGATCGAAAACTACATATCTGAAAAAATCGGCTTATGGAGGCTATATGATATAGTCGCTCGAATCGGCCAGTTCCGACAAACGATCAATACATTACAAAAAATACAGCCGCATACTAAATTTCGTTATAATATCTCAAAAACTGAGCGACTAGATATCATAATCCCGAAATTACAACGTTGCCAATTTTCCTCGCCGTCGCTTGTTAGAAGTACTCGTACATTTATTAGATATACGATAAATGTACAATTTACGCAAAAGCCATTTAAAAAATTCACATCTCGGCATGCTAAAATATATAAAATTAAATTTCCTTAAATATCCTTCTTGCATTTGCGTTGATGGAAAATGTAAATGCAAAAGTAATTTTTAAATCCACTTCGATTACGATAAAAGTAAAGGATTTGTTTTTATTGCATACAAAATTGGCATTAAGACATTCGGGATTAGTTTTTAAGCTTTGAGACAACAGAAAAGAAATAGAAAAATATATAAATGAGATAAGGAGTATAAATAAAATAAATGAAAACATTAAAAACAGGGAGACCTCAACCATACACAAGTTGTAAAAAACCAAATTCAAATTAAGTATATTAAGCTAAAAATTTTACTAGAAATTTACAGAAAGAGCTATTTGCATTAAGCGGAGGGAGAATACATGTTTAACATAGATATCTACAATGACTTGCTGGCACACACACACACACAATTTGTAGTTACATACACATATATGTATGTATGTACACAAAGCTGGGGCATTAGGTGTAGCTAGTAAGACATATGTACATTGGAAACCATACAGTTTGTCTAACTGCTCGACCAAGCAATGCTGGTTGTGGTAAGTTTAGTCGTATGTGTTTAGAAGGTAGCTTAGAGCAGAAACACTTTCGCAACGAAAGTGGAAAATACAAATTGGAAAAGAAGAAAAAATATGTAAAATAGCAATGTAGTAACACCATCAGCTAGCTAGTAGCATGTTGTAATAGTAGGTGACAGCAGCACTTCATTTACCATCTCTAAGGGTCTGTGAAGTGATATGCTTGAAAGACATAATGTACATATGTAAGAGTAGTGGGGAGTATAAATGTGGTGGGTAGATGGTAAAAGCGGCGCAGAAAGATTAACATGCTAAGGTTGAATGCAAATTTTGCAAATGCAAGTAATTTCTCTCTCTCTCTCCTCTCTCTCTCTCTCTCTCTTTATTACTGACCATTTTTGAAGCTAACTGAGCGTAAATGTCAGTGGTGCTAAGTATACATTTGTGTATGTTATGTTTGCATGTGAATAATGAATTGAAGTGACTAGTTGGTGAGAGGCAATGCCTTTAGCTCAATTAAAGGAAATTGTCAAATTTAATATGGAATTGAAGTAAATTGAATTTTTTTATTGAAATATTTGTTGTAGTTTTTCTTTTATATTTTAATTAGTTTTAATTTTTGAATTCAATTTTCCTACTAATTTTTCCTTTTTAATAAAAAAAAATATCTTCGTTTATTTTCATTTTATTTTATTTTATTTTTTAATTTTTGTAATTTTCATGGACATAAAATGGGATATTAACATTAATCTGAAGCAAGTAAGTACCAGAAAGGGAAGAGATAGACCCACCGAAATTTATACGTCAAACAAGTACCTACGAACGCGAAATTTGCTATAGGACACATGCATAATAAATTGCGTATTACATATACATATGTACATATAAATCATCGAAATCGGACGTTTACAACATATAGCTCCCATTTTCTTCTTCTTTGGCATAGGCAGCGCTTTCGCGATTATAAGCGAATCAACAATAGCGCGTCACTCGTTTCTTCTCTTCGCTGTTTGGCGCAAGTTACAAATACCAGGCAAAACCAAATCGCTCTCCACCTGATCCTTCCCGTGGAGTGGAGGTCTTCCTCTTCCTTCATCGTTCCATCGTTTGTGTTACTCGCCGTTGTCAACGCGCAAAATAAATCTTCCGCGAAACTTTTCTCTCGAAAACTCCTAAGCCGACTCATTGGATGTCGATACCGTCTAGGCTTCTACGCCATGGGTCAGGACGGGAATGATGAGCAAATTGTACAGTTTGGTTTTTTTTTGCCGAAAGAGTGCTTTACTTTTCAATTGGCTACTCAGCCCAAAGTAGCAACTGTTGTCAAGTGATGATTCTGCGTTGGATTTCAAGGCTGACATTGTTGGTGTTGGTTACGTTAGTTCCCAGTTAGACGAAATTATCTACGACTTCGATATTATGACTGCCAAAAGTGACATTGGGGCCGCAACGCAAATGCGATGACTGTTTATTTGATGACAGAAGATATTTCGTCTTGCCCTTGTTCACTACCAGCCAGACCCATTCGCTTCACTTCTTTACCTAACCTGGAGAACGTAGAAGTTACGGTGAGGTTGTTATGACCAATTATATTAATACCATCGGCATACTTCAACAATTTTACACTCTTGTAGAAGATTGTATTGCATTATCCAGGGTCAGCTTAATAGCCATGGGAGTTTTGTGGGGATATCAAATAATAGAGGCAATTCCTTATCGTGCTGTAGAAGGCAGTTTTAAATTCGATTGAAAGGTGGTATGTATCGATTCTTTTCTCTCGAGTCTTCTTCGAGATTTTGCGCATGGTGAATATCTGGTCAATGATGGATTTACCGGGTCTAAAGCCACACCGAGATGGGCTGATCAGTTTGGTGATGGTGGGCTTTAATCTTTCACACAATACGTCTATACCAACATCATCGATTGGGGTTTCGTACTCGCCATCTCCGGTGTTTTCATTTTCACTGTCGGCGAAGTGTTCTTTCCATACACTAAGTATACTCTGGACATCTGTCACCAGATTACTTCCTTGGTTTCTGCACCAGCTTGCTCCGGTCTTGAATCCTTCTGTAAGTCACCGAATCTTCTCGTAGAATTTTCAGGAATTATCCTTGTCAGCCTGAGAAGCTTCATACTCGATCTTTGTCTGCAAATGCGTCTCGCTTCCCTCTTCAGCTCTTGGAATCTATCCCATTCTGCACATGACGTATTCGATCGCTGCATTGCGAGGTAGGCAGTTTGCTTTCTCTCCACTGCGTTTCGACGTTCTTCATCGTACCAACTGTTTTTCTGGCATTTTTGAAAATCAATTGTTTCCGAAGTAGCGGTACGCAAGGAATTTGCTATTTAATTCCACAGCTCCCTTATATCGAGTTGCTGAAGAGTACTCTCAGAGAGCAGGTGTGCAAGCCGAGTGGAAAAAGCTGCTGGCTGTCTGCTGTGAGTGCAGCTTTTTGACGTCGAACCTTCCTTGTGCTTGTTGACGAGCATTCTTTGCCGCACAGAGACGGGTGCGTATCCTTGCTGATGCAATATCACAAAATTAACGACGACAGTTATGTAGTTTAATGAATTTTCTTATGCCGGACTTTGGTACTACAGACAACCATATTGCGAGCCCCGGCGAAGTCAATCAGCCTCAGCCCGTTTGGGGATGTTTCATCGTGGAGGCTGAATTTTCCGATTGTTGTGCCAAAAATGCCTTCATTTCCCACCCTGGCGTTGAAATCGCCTAGCACATTTTGACATCGTGGTGGTCACATCACTATCCTCTTCTGTCGGGGCGTAGGCGCAAACTAACGATATGTTCGGGATGAATGCTAGAACTCGGCGACGGAGTCTTTCTCCCACCATAAGCCCAACACAAAATTTGCGCTCCTTTAAATGGCCGCTGTAGTAGATTTCATAAGGGCCTACCTTCTTCCGCCCTTAGCTGCCCATCGCATTTCTTGTACGGCATTGATGTCAGCCATTAGTCTTACGAGAATATCAACCAGTTGGACAGCGGCACCTTCCCAAATTAGGGACTTCAGGTGTATGACCTCAAATCGTTATCCTTTAAACGTTTGGTTCGTCATCAAAAAGGGGCGTCTCTCATTCGAGGCATTTGTTAAGTTTTCATTGGAGTATATTTTTATAAAGTGGAGGGCCTCAAGCGAATGTTTGTTGGCTACCCAAAGGATACTTCTCAGGTACTCAGGTGAATGGCAGTCAAAAACTCTCCTCTTTTGTGTGAACTTCTACACATGGCCCCATTCTCCGTTCAGTTGATTATTATGTCATATTTAATTTGCCACTTTGTCAATTTTCTCCATCCTTATTGGTTTTCTTTTCAATATTTTAATTAAATTTAAATTTAATTTTTTGGATTTTCAGCAATCATTTTTTTTCACTTTAAATATTTATATTATTTATATTTAATGTCCTGTAATGGTTGTCGGTTTGAAGTACTTGAAATAGTGGCATTTTGTAATGGCTGTGGGTTGCATTCCATAGCGTCGTAACAAATCAGCCGATGCGGTTCTGAAGGCACTATTCGTGGATTGGCTCTTCCCTCATGGATTTTCCACAAAATACTATTAAAGACACCGTTCATATTCTCTCCTGTCTTCTCCTCAAGTGTTCAAGTGATCTTAACATTGCTTCATCATTACCAAAGTGTTGGAGTAAATTAAGATTCATTCTTTTTTATTAAGGCTGTATTAAACACCTAAACTGTCAAATTTCAAAAATGGAATGATGAAACATTTCACGGCTGTTCAGTATTTATGTCCTTTCGGTCGGCAGGAAAAAGTGGTGAAAAGTACTTAAGCCGACGGAACAGGTAATAAACCGTTAACTAAGTACAAAAAATTTTCACAAAAAACTACAAATGCGAAATAGTAACACAAAAATAACGATTATACATAGGTAAAGATAATAATTATTATCATTATTCATTTGAAAGTCACATATTCAGCTACATAATGTTATATGTCAATCATACGGACATACCTGCTTACATACACAAACAATTTGTGAAGGAATTTTCTTCTGTCTTCCAAACGGCTTCCGTAGAAATTAGATCAGATTAGAGGTGTGCTTAATGGAGTTTGCTCAAAATTCAAAAATTTGGAAACAAATTTTGTTGCATAAATAGTCTAACGGTGTGATATTACACGATCTTGGTGGCCAATCGACCGGCCCAAAAAGTGAAATTATCATGCTGACCGAAGTGCTCTCTCAATAAATCCATTGATTGATACGATATGGGCGAAGTGGCGTCGTCTTGTTGCAACCAAATGCCGCGGAGATCACGAGCTTCAATTTCAGGCATCAAATATTCGATTATCATAGCGCGATAACGGTCGCCATTGACGTTTACGTTCTCATCGGCATCTTTTTTGAAGAAATATGAACCGATAATTCTACTGGCCCGTACAAAACATTTTTCTTAAATCTCTTCAGGCTGCTCTTCGTTCCAAATGTGGCAATTTTGTTTTCTTGCATACCCATTGAGCCAGAAATGGGGCTCATCGCTGAACAAAATTTGGCTCGACATCGTCGGATCTTCTTGGAACTTTTCAAGATCCCTTAGAGCGAAGCGATGTCGTTTGGGAAGGTCGAGCGGTTTCAGTTCTTGCACAAGCTGTACTTTGTACGCTTTCAATTTAAGATATCGACGTAAAATGTGCCAAGTCGTTCCATACGTCCGAATTGTTGCGAACGGTGTCAAATCGACTTTCCACAGTCTTCGTGTACACTCTCAGCTATGGCCGCTATATTTTAATCACTGCGTGCTGGACGTGGTCAATTCGGTCGAATATTATCCAATAATGAATGCTGGGCCTCAAGATGGGTGGTGGTGTTGCGAATAGTATGCTCAGTAGGCCGATTATGTTGACCATATGTTGAGCGAAGCGCGCGAAACACAATCTTTACAGAACGTAAATTTTCGTAAAAAACTAGAATGATTTGTAAACGTTGTATAGGCGTAAGTCTTTAACTGATGAAATGCCAAACAATACTGAACTACTGAAAGTAATATGAGAGCTTGACACGACTCACGGGTGATCTGTCAAAAAAAAAAAAACTATTGAAAAAAGTACCTCTACTTGGATCACCCTTTATTGCTCCCATATAACCGCTTTATTAAGATATGAGATATTGGTTCAAAAAGTCCGTCAAAAAAGCATCTACACATATATTTACTGCAGAACTAAAGGCAAGTTTTCAGGCAAATATTATAAAGAAAGCCCTCTTTAGGTTATCATCATCAGTGTCAATCTGCTATTTTATATCATATGTGACACAGAAAATAAGTTAAAATAATTTTGTTACTCCAAAAAGAAAATTTCGTCAAAATTTGTAAATAAATAATAAAAGCCATAATTAAACGCTGTTTAGTAATTTGAATACCTAAAAAGAGTACTATGAGGGCGGGACATTGGTTAGAGAACAAAAGGAAAATTACTTGAACGCATTGCGTATATAGCTACGTATATACTTGTATGTTTGAATGTATGTAATATATATATTTATAAAATTTTGTAATTAAACACATGACCTTGTCATTTTGTATTTGTAAACATCAAAAGCCTTTCAACCAATTAATTTGAACCAATTAATTTCATGTCTTACTCTCTTTTCTTTACAGGTAATTTAACCTAAAATATAATTGATTAAAAAATGACAAATAAACATTTTCAGTGAGTACATTAATATATGTATATAATATATGCAATAAAAAACTATAAATTTTTTGCTGAATTCTAAATACCATTACACAAAAGTGAGCAAAGTTGATTGCGCAAATAATAGGTTAAACAGAAATATTTGTGAATAAATACGTATGTATGTATGTATGTTATATAATTGCGTATCTCATTTACCGTGTGGCTGCCACCACTTGAGGCAATGTTGCAATTAATGAATAGCAACCGCAAATTTTTACCGCATTATGGTTACCTATATAGCGCGTTCATGCCAATATTTTTGTGGCGAACTTAATGACAATTTACAATAATAGTTATAAAAACAAAAAAACAAAAATAACAATTTCTCCTCCTGCTTTCCACTTATGCCTAAGTTTGTTCACATATATGTGCTCTTGCATGTGAACATTTTATAAGTATGTTTGTGTGTGTGTGTGTAATCCGCTCTGCGTCAATGCACGTACTCATAAACAGCTGGCACAAAACTCATTTATTTGAATAACTGCACTTTATTGTATTGTGCTTTTCAGCCAACGTTTTGTTTATCATGCGTTATTAGTGCCCTTTTGGCAGTAAACTCTCACACAGACGCACACACGCACGCACGCACGCATACACAGAAATAACCACAATAACATTTTTTTGTTGTTGGCCAAAATCGCATGATAACGAAATCGAATTGCGGCTAAAATGCTCTACTGTCTCTCTGTCGGTCGGTCTATCTGCGTTTCGCACATTTGTTTGGCACTTCGTCCAACAGCAAAATGGCGCGCCGAAAAATATTGTTGCAACAACAACAAAGCGACATCAACAGAAACAAAAACTAAAAATAAAAATCGCTGTAAAATATTTGCCACATTTAAACGAGCGCACACACACACACAGACAATTTCGCTACTTCGACAGCGCACTTTCTACATATATGTACACACACACACACACATAATACACAAACTTTTCGTTTCTCCCTTCACTTCACCTCTTGCACTACGCCACACCACGCGGTGCACGCTAAATTGCTAAAATTGAATGAGCAGCCGGCGACCCTAAATAACAACTGCGCCCACTGAGAGACCAAGGCAGCGCAGCTCGACACAATGCGTCCGAAATAATACCAGCGGGTTTTCTGCCACACAAAGAGTGTGTTAAGATTTATTTGCTGCAGCAAAGCGTAATAAAGTGGCGGCTGCACAGTGCAAGTTGCACAAAATTTCGGTTCATAGTAGCGGTGTGGCAGGCGGCAGGCGGCAGGCGGCAGGCGTGGCAGTAGGGGTGAGCAAGTAAGCGAAAGTTAAGTGTGCAAAAAACATTTGGGTATATAAAATGTTGTAAAATTTGTATGTGTTTGTGTTTGTGCGGTATTATATAACTACCATTTTAGTTGAATCGTTGCTTATGCATACACACAGGCGTACACACATATGCAAATGCAGCCATAGATACCTTGTATTTGCTGCAACGCAACGGTGCGTGGCTGTCGAAAATTTAATTTCATCGCGTTCTTCACACAGTGCCGTTCCAATACATTCACACTCAACTACGCTCACAAAAATATCGTTTTTAATAGCAAAATTGCTCAATGAATTGTTGGCAGGTATCTAAACGCATTCGAAAGGTTCAACCGCAAATTGTTATTTATAGAGGTTTTGTACCAAAAGGATTCCAAGAGAAAAATAGCTTGCTTGTTTGGCTTAAATTTGACTTTACGAAGGCTAGTATAGGCGAGTGGACCGGAAATTGAGTGAGAGGCAGCTTAAATATATTTCTGAAATATAAGAGCTAATGGAAATAAAAGTTCAGTTTTTTATTTCATTTCTTTAATTAATTTTATTTTAATTTATTTTATTTTATTTCATTTTATTTTATTTTATCTTATTTATTTTTTATTTCTATTTTTTTACTTTATTTCATTTCATTTTATTTTATTTTATTTTATTTTATTTTTTTTTATTTTTATTTTTTATTTTTTATTTTTATTTTTTTTATTTCATTTTTTTTTTATTTTTTTTTTTTTTGTTTCATTTAATTAATTTTTTATTTGGTTTTATTTTATTTTATTTTATTTTTTTATTTTACTCTATTTTATTTTATTTTTTTTAATTATTTTATTTTTTTGTTTTTATATAATTTCATTTAATTTTATTTTAATTCATTTTATGTTGCTTCTGATTTAATTATTTTTTTTATCATATTGTTTCATTTCTGTTTATTGATTTTTTATATAATTTAATTTTATTTAATTTATTTAATTATTTTCTTTTTTTTGTGTACCTTGTCATTATTGCTTATCATAAGTTTTAGGTTATTATACATATGGTGGGAATGTGAAAAATAATAAATATTAATTTTTAATTTTTTTAATTTTTTTCTGATTTGATTTTTTTATTATACTTTATTTAAAAGGGTGATCCAAGTAGAGGTATTTTTTTCAATAGCCTTTTTTTGACAGATCACGCGTGAGTCGTGTCAAGCTGTCATGTTATTTTTGTTCAGTATTGTTTGGCATTTCAACATGGAAAGATTTACGCCTGAACAACGTTTACAAATCTTCCAATTTTATTACCAAAATTCACGTTCTATAAGGAATGTGTTTCGCGCGCTTCGCTCAACTAATGGTCAGCATAATCGACCTACTACTGAGGCCCAGCATTCATTATTGCATAATATTCGACCGAATAGACCACGTCCAACACGCGGTAAAGAAAATATAGTGTCCGCAACTGAGATTGTACACGAAGACCGTGGAGATTCGATTCGGCGTCGTTCACAGTTACTCTGACTGACGAATGGAAGGACTGGGCACATTTACGTCTAGATCGTATTTGAAAGCCCACAAAATACAGCTTGTTTAATAACTGAAGCCGCTGGACCTTCCCAAGCTACCTCACTTCGCTCTATGGGCTCTTAAAAAGCTCCTAGAATATCCGACATTTCGAGCTAAATTTTGTTCAGCAATGAGGCCCATTTTTGGCCCAATGAGTATGTAAACAAACAAAATTGCCGCATTTGGGATGAAGAGCAACATGAAAAGATTCAAGAGCAGCCATTTCATCCAGAAAAAACAACACTTTGGTGTGGTTTGTGGGCCGGTGGAACCATCGGTCCATATTTCTTCAAAAATGAATTGAAGCTCGTGATCTCCGCGATATTTGGTTTCAACAAGACGGCGCTACTGCCCACACATCGCATCAATCAATCGATTTACTGAAAGAACATTTCGGTAAGCAGATAATTTCACGTTTTGGGCCAGTCGTTTGGCCATCAAGATCATGTGATATCACACCGTTAGACTTTTTCCTGTGGGGATATGTAAAGTCTAGAGTCTATGTGGACAATCCCGCCTCGATTCAGGCTATGGAACAAAATATCACGCGTATCATTCGTCAGTTACCAGTCGAAATGCTCGAACGAGGCATCGAAAATTGGACTCAACGGATGGACCATCTGAGGCGTAGACGTGGCCGACATTTAAAAGAGATAATCTTCAAAAAATAAATGCCAAAGAATATTCTTTCGAATGATAATAAGCATCCCCCATTTTGAGTTTTCTGTGTTGTTTTTCTTTAAAAAAAAGTAGGGAACCTCGAAAAGGATTACTCTAATTTTTTAATTTAATTTTTTTTTTCAATATATTTTATTTAATATATTAATTTTACTATTGTATATTATTATTAATTTTATGATTATTCTTTTTATTTTTTTTATATATATATTTGTTTTAGATGAATTTATATTATTATTTTTTATTTTAGTTTATGTTTTATTTTATTTTATTATACTTTATTATTTGTTTTATTCTATTTTGTTTTTACATATCTCGTTTTATACATTATATTTAATTTTTATTAATTTTCTTTATTCTTTATTAATTTTTTTTTTACTTATTTCATTTCACTTTATTTAACTTTATTAATTTTTTTGCTATCATTAAATTTTATTAGGTTTTTTTATTTATTTTATTTTATTTTCTTTATGTTGTTGTATTTTTTTTAATTTTTTTTTTCAGATTAATTTATTTTTTGTGTTATTTTATTTATTTTTATTTTTCTTTCTAAATAATTATTATTTCACAAACTGCTGCAATTTAATTTAAATATTACTATTTTTTTCCTATACAATTTAATATGCTGCCTTCGTGGCATAAATAGAGCATATTTTGCATTAATAACAAAAACAATGGTGAGTCTGCTGCACACTCATATGCCAATATATAAATGAAAATATTTCGAATCTATATTTGTGTGAGTAAATATTTTGATGCTCATAAGCAAACACAAACTTATTTATTGATGCCAATATTGTGCCATGGATTAATTACTTGTCATTGCGAGTCAACAGCAGCGCTTGTTTATATGCATATACAATGCGCACACGAGTGTATATAACGGTATGAGCATTAACAGTTAGTAAGTTATGCGAAATATGCATTGAGTGGAATATGTTGCATAAATAAATAAATGAGTACGGAAAATATTTTATACCAAAGCCTACACATGCATACTTCCATCTACATTTACATATATGTATTTATGCTTGTGAATATAAATTTCCATATGCTATTCCTCATACACACACATAATATAATGAAATGTGGAAATTTGTATGCAACAACCATATAATTTTATTACGCTGTCAGCACAAGTGCTCACTATTAGAGAGAGAGAGAGAGGGAGAGAGAGTGAGTGGTGAAAGGAAAAAGGAATAATCTGGTGGGCGGGCAAGATAAACTGATAAGTGGCGCGCATATTATCCATTTTACTAGGCAAATACCAAAGCCCAACATTAATCAATGAGAAATTTATTTCTCCGCCTATTTTACTGCATAATTCAAGGCGTACCAAAAACAAATAGGTACATATATTCTCATGTGTATTCCACCAAACATACAAATATTTTTGCAATTCGCACGAGGGATGGCATGCAGCCTACCAGCTCTCCTCTGCTGTACGCCAATCACCACTCATCAAGCGTCATCAACATTAATAACGGTGAAGGCATCATCAGCAGCACGACACATGACGCTGTGTGGGTTTGTGCAGTCAATGGTTGAAGCGGAAATAATAATGAATGTGACACCAATACATGGAGAGGAAAATGAATTCACATTTTGCTCGGAATTTACAGTTACTCGCTGGAAAATTCCGCTTCCTTATTGGTGTAGGTACCACTTACGGATTATATTCGAGTTAAGAGGAGTGTAACTGTCGTTGCTTCTCTTCGCGAATCGGCGCCAATTGGACATACTAAGTAATGCCCGGTTCTCCTCCAACTTATCTAACAGCAGAGTGTAGGTCATCACTCCGGTCGGAAGAAAGTGAACTCTAAATCATAAAGACGATACGTCTCTTCAATCTCTGAACTATGTCAATGTCGCCTTTTAACTCATATAGCTCGTTCCTACGCCTGCGGTATTCACCGGACTATAAATTTTACTCCAAACCTTTCTCCAGAAAGCGCCGAACGTCTACCCATGAGGCTTGTCACTATCCAGGCCTAAGCTCTTTATATTCGAAGAGGTATGATGAGCAACTTGTAAAGGTTCGACTTTTTTTGTTGGGAGTGGACTTTACTTTTCAATTTGCTCACTCAGTCCAAAGTAGCACCTTTTGGCAAGAGTGATTCTGCGTTGGATTTCGAGGCTGAAATTGTTTTTGGTGTAAGTGCTGGCCCATAGACGAAATTATCGACGACTTCAAAGTTGTGGCCATCAACAATGTCGTGAGAGATGGTGGGAGATATTTCGTCTTCTCTTCATTCCAAACCCATTCGTCTTGCTTCCCTATCCCGATAGTAGAACTAATGACGCGGATGCTAATGCTCCCCTCTGTCCAATGCTCATACACTGTTACATTTAGTTTGTCTGTACTTCGCTGCCCTATTCGAACAGCTCTGCCCGTAGGCCATTGGCTGCGACCATTTTGTTGTTCTTGAAGCAAGCAATTGATGTTCGAAGCTCATCTTAGATGTGTGTTTTCCATCGTCATCCGGTTGGAGTTTCAGATTCACCACCTATGGTATTTCATTTTCACTACCATTCAGCAGGCTGTAGTTCTTCGTCCTCAGTGTTTTTCTAATTGCACTCGCCCTCGTCTGGAACCTTCACTGTTTTTGTTGACGGGCGTTCTTTGCGTCGCAGAAATGGTTACTTATCTCGCCTGCAACAAGATCCTCGGAGCGTACGCAGGTCTTGAACACTGGAGACATGTCGTTCGTATCACAACATAAGAGATTTGGTTGCGTTATCTGGAGAGGCAAGTAACTTAACGAATTTTTGTGTGTCTGACTCTGGCACTAAAGACGACCCTTTTTCTCACCCCGGAGAAGTCGATCAACCTCAACCATTCTGGAAGCCTTAGTTTTCCGATTGTGAAGCTAAAGATACCTTCCTTGCAAACACTGCTCAATTCGCCAAGCACAATTTTGCATTATGTGAGGGAAATGCTCATAAGTAAGTACCGAATGCTCATAAAATGCATATTTGGTCACGTCGTCCTTCATTCGGATTGTGTCGAATATCCTGATTGGACTGCTGATTCTCTCTCTCTCTTGTCGGTTTGTGTCGAATATCTGGGCTGAACTACTGGTTTTCTCTCTCTTGCCTCTCTTGTCGTAGCATACGTCACAAGGACCTACTCATCTACGTCCTTGTCCCGCCCATCGCACTTCTTGAACGGCATTGATGTCAACCTTTAAGGTAGCGAACATTGCACGCTCACATATCTTGATCTTTAAAACGCTTTCAGTGGTCATCGTCAAGAGGAGACCTCTCAACCGTGCCATTGCTGTTTTCTCCTTCATTGGCGCTGGTGCATTTCTTGCACACACTGTAGATGCTGTAAATATAGATTAACGGTAATTTCAGCATACTTCCAATGCAGCATACTACATTAAATCGTCGTATTTTCTAATTCGAAATCTGCCACGCCATTTTATGGCCAACACACCGCCGTACTGCTACTTAGCCACATGTTGTGCCCTCCATCGCTTTGCCACAACCCGCTACGCAGCAGCATGCAAATTAATGACACACAGTTAATTGCAACAGTTTTTTTTTCAATCCTGCCTGCCTGCCTGCCTGTCCGCCATTCGCTTTGCGCCTCACATCTCTCATTCGTTGCTCTTCATTACAGCATGTGCTTCGTTGGACATTTTCAATAGAGCGCGGAAGGATTTAGTGCTGGCGGAAGTGAACGTTAACGCAAAATGACATTAGTTATGTGCCAGTGTTAGTAAGTGTGTATGTTTCTTGTGTGCTGATATGTGTTTATGTGTGTGCGTGCGTGCGCTTGTCAGCTAACGAAATTTGGTGCGCTCGCGTGAGCATTAATTTTGTCAACTTCCGTTGTGGCATTGCAAATATTTCACTTCCTATTTGTCGCATTTGCCCATGTTGCCAATTTCATTTCGTATTTAGCCAGTTGTGGTAGTTGTTGTTGTTGTTATTTTCATGCAATTTCTGCCGATTTCGGAATTTTGTTGTGAAAATGTGAAAATTATTGCGAAATTAGCATTTACAGTTAAGCTGCTGCTGCTGCTGCTGCTGCTGCTCAAAGCCAAATTCAAGTGAGTGCCACTAATACCAATACAAAACCTATTACGAAACACACACACACACGCACACACTCATGTATGTACTCAGTGTAGCAAGTGCCGTTAGCGGCAGCACTTTCAACGTTATGAAAATTCTATTAAATTGCCATTTGTTGGTCATACGTGTATATATGTATATGTATGTATGTATGTATGTATGTATATGTATGTACGTGTGTGTTATTTGTACTTGTTATTTACCCACTGGCCGTTTGCCTCAATGCCCTCATTCCACATATTTGCGCAATTATTGCTTGCAACACTGCTGAGGTTGCAACAACAACAGCGAAAACAATAACAACAACAATAATGCCAGCTTACGCTCTGCTCCTAGAGTCTGCCTAGAGTTGTGCGAGCCGCAAAAAGAGACCAAATAATAATTTTGTTGCTAAAAGTGTGCAAAAACAACAGCAACAACAACAACAACAGCAACAATAGCAGTAGCCATTGCTGCCAATCTAACGTGGTTGATTTTTCAACCATTCATCCGAGTAAGCCGAGTAAGCAATCCGACTTGGTTGCTATTTTAGGGTTCCATCTGCCGCCGCAAGTAAGAGTTTATGAGTCGAAAAGTTGCTTTACTGTAGCTTTACTATTCGCACATACATGTGTATATAAGTATATATGTAAATGCATATGTGAATGTAAATGTATATGTATAACCTCAAGTGTGTGTGTGTGTGTGTGTGTGTGTTAGTGTAGTTTCAATTGTTTTTTGGGTCATTTCATTGATTTGCTTGCGATTTTCCTTATTTATGCCTTTCTCTGGTGATTTGTTGTTGTTCTTTATGTGCGTGTTTGTGTGTGTGTGCCGTCAAAGGCTTTGCTGCTTTTAGTGTCATTTATCACTTGGGTAGTAGTTTCAGCTATTCATTATAGGCTTGCCAGTATAGTCTTTACAGAGTTGACTATTATCTCTTATTCAAGTCCGACAGAGTAAAGGAGTTACAGCGTAAAGAGCATAAATCAGAAAATTTTAAGTATTAAAGGATTTACGAGGTAGTCAATGCGAGTACTGAACATAATCAGATCTAGAACGCCTCAGATGAACCAAAGAGAAATTCCTCCAAAGCTGTCAGTATGAAAATAGAAATTTAAAGAAAACCTCTTTGGAGATCTTCACAACTCTATATCATTTATGCCGCAATAACCAAGTGGTTTTCATTGCGAGCTAAAATTCGTAAGGTCAGAGTACAGGTTCGACCAATATCCAAAATTATAAAAAATTAATTTTTCTAATTGCGGTCGCCCTGCGGTATTTTTGACATGAAATAAAATCTCCTCATAAAAATCCACCGACCGCTCGGAGGCGGCTTAGGTCTCCCCAGTTCTTTTATTCCTTCCAAATAATAAAAGGCCCTCAAAATAGGCGTTTGTTTCTGTAATTATCTCTTCATTCTACCCAAATCTCCAACCGCCAGCCATTTTTTCGGATTTCGAAACAAGAAATAGTCGCCGTAACCTAAATCTGAAGAAACTTCTGGATGGCGTGGCAGTTCATAGCCCAATTTATGAATTTTACCATTGTTGACTATATACGTGCACACCCGTGTATTTTTTGGATGGAACAGCTCCATTTTTTAACCAAATGCGGGCATTTCTGCTTCAAATCAATATCGAATCTGCCAAAAGCTCTGAATATATTCGCCGTCGCTGATTATTATTTCAAAGTAATCGGTGTGAATGGCACCTCGTATATCCCCTTGACGTTGTTGGTTGACAAATCCATTTAGGCGTTCTTCGGTGATCGTTCACCCCAACAAACCCACTTGTCTTGATTGTTTTTTGATTTCGCGGTTGAACAACGCCAAAAACTCCTTTGAAGTAGTTACACGGTTGTGCTGCTGGTTGTGTGTGAGCACCCATTGAACAGATAGCTTTTTCATGTTCAAATATTCAAATATGGTGTGTAACCGCTCAGTTGAAATGCCTACAACCTCAGCCACCTCACGCACTTTTCTTTTTCAATCGGCCAATATCATTATTCTATGGTTTTTATTGACGCTTTCTAGCGTGACGATCTCTTTTCGGCGACCTGAACGCTCGGCTTCACTTGTACGGGTACTACTATAGAGATTCCAGTTCAAGAAAATTCTTTAAGCTACATGGTTGTCCCCGGATTCAAAATCTCGCTTCCAAATCGATTATATTTTGGTAGACGGAAGCCATAACTCCAGTGTTCTGAGCAAACGTAGGTGCCTAGAACGATCGACTCGGAAATATGCACGCCCCTCTGTTTTGTCAACAAATACAAGGAACTACAGTGGAGGCGCAAGTAGACTGTCATCAGCGTTGGAGCGTGACATATGTGGATAGATACCGAGAAACGTATTTACAAACTAAACAAAGGAAAGGACTTACAGAACATGCTCATACAGAAATGTAGGCACGATTTTTCCAAAAATGTACGAGAAATTATTTTAAATTATTTACTATTAAGTTTTACCGAATAAATCGATATAAAATAAATTACATTTTTTTTAATGCCGATCCATTGGGAACTATGTTAATAAATTTGGACATTTAATTTCAATTTGGGTATAATTGCGTTAAAAATAGCTTGGAATCAGGCAAAATGTAAAAAAATCGATGTCAGCGACATCTACTGTCTACAAAACTAAGTAATTTAGGCACTTGAAGCAAAAACTTGGTTTGATGACGAGTTTTCGGACACTGCTCCAAGCAAATCAACTATTAAGAATAAGAATATGCTAAGTTTAGACGTGGCGAAATGAGCAGCGACGCCGGTGAACGCAGTGGATGCCCAAAAGAGGTTTTCACCGTTAAGTAGATGACTCCGAGCAGTGTCCTGAGATGTTTAAACGTAATTAACCCGAGTTCTTGCCTCGATATGTGATAATAGATGAAACATGGCTCCATCATTTCACTTCATCCAAGTAGACTGCACACGATGAACCCGCTCCTAAGCGTGGAAAAACGTAATAGTTGGCTTTCAAGTTTATGGTGTCTGTATTTTGTGATGCGCATGGAATAATTTTCATTGACTACCTTGAAAAGGAAGCACCATGAACAGCGACTATCATATAGCTTTATTGGACCGCTGGGTGGACGAAATCGTCAAAAAACGAACGCATCTGAAAAATACGAATGAATAAGTGCTGTTTCACCAAAGCCAATGCACTGTGTCACAAGTTAGTGAAATCGAGGGCAAAAATCCATGAATTTGAATTGCTTCTGGTCCTGGAAGAATTTTTCGTCGAATGAAAAGGTGATCGCCGAAACTGAGGCCTATTTTGAAGTAAATGACAAATCATACTACAAAAATGGTATCGAAAAGTTGGAGAGTCGCTTTAATCAATGTATCACCCTTGAAGGGCACTGCTCTGAATGAAAACAAATGAATTTTGCCAAAACAAAAATGTGGTTTACTATGGTAAGCCGGAGATTTTTAAAATGACCTGTTAAAGCAATTCATTACTTATCATCATGTTGTTGAAATCATATGAAAGACATTCCATTCCCTAATCAATATGTAAAATTCTTCCGTTTCTTTTTTCCTTTTTTTTTTGTGTTTCAGTTCATCTAACTCTGCCCTGATGAAAATATTTATGCCACTCACACATATATTTATGCCACTCATAACTAAATTTATTCCAGAAACTCATAACCAATCTCATTAGTATCTAATCACTTACACATTCACACCTTCACCATCAACTTGATAGTGAAAATCTATTTAGAAACCAATTGCTATGGAAATGGCTTTAGTGCGCTTGTAAGCGACTAAAGAGGGAGAGAGAGAGAGAGAGAAAGAGATGGAGCATAGTCTAAGCTGAATTTTGGTTAGAATTTCAGTCGATATGCTCAACAGAAGTATACTTTCAATACACTTGAGCCTATTATGCACACTCACTCGACCCAGCAAATGTAAACAATTCTACTGAAAATTTTCTATGAAGCTATTCTAAATTCAAACACAAATAACCGCACATATACTAGTGCAAGTATGAAGAACTACAAGCATATACACTTACATAACTATTTGAAAGCAACTGCATCATAATTTATTGACAGGCAGTGGAAGAGAGAGAGAGAGAGAGACGTGTAAGTGGAGTACGAGGAGTTGAATTTGATAAGAACATAGTGAAGCGAGGCAGAGTGATATTTCATACATGCACAAACATATGTGAGTGTATTTGTATGTTTCTATAGGTAGATGTGTTAGTTTCGAGAGTAGCTTACTCGTATTTTCTCCTTGGAAAGTGTTGCTTCATACGGTGATTGTGGTTGATTTTAACTTGGCCATTATAAGTATGTACATGCATATAGCTACATATCTACATATCTACATATCTACATATCTACAAATATACATTACATAACTAAAAAGTGAAAGAGACAGTATGGAGAAGGCCGTCTGGTAGCAAAGTACTTAAAAAACTCAACTTTCAAGGGCTACACAGCCTAAAAGCACGCAACGGAAGTGGTTGCTTCGAAAAAATATAAGTAAATCGCACGGATATGTATGTTTATGTAAATGACTGGCAGTAGCAGCGGAAGTGAAATTGGTTAAATCGGTTGGCTATAAAAGTGTGTGTGTGTGTGTATGTATCGATGTGCTTTGTTAACACTCCGAAAACCCTTTTATATATGCGTATATGCCCGTGCTTTCGTTGCTGGCTCTGGTCTGCGGTAGACCAACGTTGGCTGTATCTCGATTTCCGTTTCCGTTGTGCTCTTTTCACTACAAATATGCACGTAATTTTACGCATAATCGCTGGTGTGAGCATGGCATTATGCATTATATATTCATGAATTTACTGTATTTTTGACTTGTAAATTTCATGCGTGCGCGTTCGAGCGCTTGCTTTTACTTGACTTCCCAACCGGATGCTCGTATTATAGACAGGCAAGTACATAAGGACTATGCAATTCATTGGTTGAAATTTTTCTTTGATATTCTAGGCATTTTCTTTAAATATATATTAAAAAATGTAACAAAAAAAATAACAAAATAAGATAATAAAATTAATTACAAAATAAAATAAAAAATAAAATAAACTAAAATAAATGAATATAAAATAATAATAAAACACACTAAATTGTAATAATTAAACTAAAGCAAATTAAAATTTAAAAAAACTAAAAATTAGAAATTAAAGAAATCAAAGCTAAATTAAATAACTACAAACTAAAGAAAGAAGTTATGGAAATTAAACTTAAAAAAAATAATATGACAAACATACAAAGAAATTTAATAAAGTAAAATAAAATAAATAAAATAAGATAAAATAAAATAAAATAAAATAAATGTAATTAAATTAAAACCAAAATAAATAAGTTTATACTAAACATAAGAAAATAAAACACTTTAAAATAAAATAATTAAAAAATAAAATAATTGAAATAAAAAGAACTAAACAAATGAAATAAATTAAAATAAAATAACGAAATAAATAAAACAAAGTAGAATAAAATATGTAATATTTATATATTTTTATTAAGATTAATAAAAAAAAATTAAAAAGAAATCATATAAAATATATTAAATTAAATCAACTTAAATTTATTTTGAACACAATGATATAAATATTCAAATAGAGTAAAATAACAAAAACGAGATATAAAATAAAGTAAAATAAAATAACCAAAACAAAGTAAAGTAAATTTATATGTAAAAGGAAATAAAAATTAATTATAAAAAAAAATATAAAAAATATAAAATAGATTATTTAATAAATAAAAAAATTGATCTTATATAAGGAGAAATTAAATAAATAAAATAAAATAAAATAACAAATAAAATTTAAACAAAATAAATAAAATAATATAAATCGAAATGGATCGAGATTCCCTAATTTTTTAAAGGAAAAGGCACAGAAAAATTCAAATTTAATGGGGAATATTTATTATCATTCGAAAGAACATTCTTTGGCACTTATTGTTTTAAGTTTATCTCTTTCAAATGTTGGCCGCGGCTACGTCTCAGATGGTCCATCCGTTTAGTACAATTTTCGATGGCTCGTTCGAGCATTTCGACTTGCAACTGGCGAATGTCACGCGTGATGTTTTGCTCCAAGGCGGGATTGTTCGCATAGACTTTCAACTTCACATATCCCCACAGGAAAAAGTGTAACGATGTGATATCACATGATCTTGGTGACCAATCGACCGGCCCAGAATGAGATATTATTTGGTCACCGAAGTGTTCTCTCAATACTCCATTGTTTGATGCGGTGTGTGGGAAGTGACGCCGTCTTTTTGAAGCCAAATGTCGCGGAGATCACGAGATTCAATTTCAGGCATAAAATAGTCCGTTATCATGTCGCGATAACGATCGCCATTGACGGTTACGTTCTTACCGAGATCATTTTTGAAGAAATGTTGACAGATAATTCGCTGAACAAAATTTGGCTCGAAAACGTCGGAACTTCTTGGAACTTTTCAAGAGCCCATAGAGCGAAGCGATGTCGCTTTGGAAGATCGGGTGGCTGCAGTTCTTGCACAAGTTATATTTTGTACGCTTTCAATTTAATATATCGGCGTAAAATATGCCAAGTCGTTCCACACGTCAGTCCGAGTTGCTGCAAACGGCGCCGTGTCCGCTCTCCACGGTCTTCGTGTACACTCTCAGCTATGGCCGCTATATTTTCTTCACAGCATACTGAACGTGGTCTAATCGGTCGTATATTATCCAATAATGAATGCTGGATCTCGAGATGGGTAATGGTGTTGCGAATAGTATGCTCAGTAGGCCGATTATGTTGACCAAAAGTTGGGCGAAGCGCGCGAAACACATTCTTTACAGAAGGTGAATTAAATTATTTTAATTTTAATTTAATTACAATTAATTAAATAAAATCAAAAATAAAATATGTTAATCACAAAAAAATAAACAAAAATAAGAAAATAAAATAATTTAAATTAAGTAAATGAAAAAAAATATATAAATAAGAAAAATAAAATAAAAGTAAAATAAAATAATAATAAATAACACACAAAAAAATATAAGAAAGTAAACCAAGATTAAAAACAAAAAATAATATATATTGAATAAAGCCAAACTAAATAAAGAGGCTAATAAAAATGAAACAAAATTAGAAAGAATTAAAATAAAATAAAATTAATTTTTATTAATTTTTTTTAATTTTCCTACGAAATAGATAGTAAACTAAGAGTTAAGAATAATAATAATAATAAAAATAAACTAAAATAATAAAATTAAATTAAGTAATGTAATATAAACAATTATAAAAACTTATAAAGAGAATACAATAAAATTGAAATAAGAAAAAGAATAAATAAATAAGAATAAAATAAAATAATGTTAAATAAAATATAAAATAGGAGAACACATAAAGTAAAATAAAACAAAATAAAGAAAAGTAAGAAATTTAAATTAAATAAAAGAAAATAAAATAAAATAAATACAATATAATACAACAAAATCCGATATAATATAAAAATATAAATTAAAACATTAAAATAAAATAATAATAATAAACTTAAATTAATTTAGGTTAAAAATATTTGCTTAAAAAATGTGAATAAAAATATACAAATATATAAACAATTAAGAATCAAATAAATTGAAATAAAAAAATCTAATAAAATAAAATGGAATAACATAATCAAAAGAATTGTGGTAAAATTATACATAAAAAGAAATAAATGAAACTAAATTTGAATAAAATTAAAATTTAATTTATTTTTAATAAAATAAGCCGATCACAGTAAAATCAAATAAATAAAATTGAATTTTTTTTTAATACTTAATATAACTTGTTCAAGTGTAGTAAATTTTACTTCGAAATTTAAAGTATTCACAGCTCCGAGCAGTGTTAGCTCATTCACCAGTCTGCTTGCACTCACTCATCTGGCTTGAAAGCAGTAACCACAAATTGCTTAGCTGTGTGTTAACTAGAAAAGGAAGAACAGTCGCACACACACTCATAAACGCACACACCCATTTATACTCATAAACATTAACCCGAACAGGAGTTTAACATTAACAGAAGTTTATATTTGAAATTGTGTATGTCAGCAAAGTCATTCAAAGGCAACAAGCGAAAAGGTAACACATGAACAACAACAACAACAACAACAACAACAACAAGAAAAATAAGAACAAAAAAGTTCACAACTGCTGCTGGTATGCCATTATTGCACTCGTGCCACATATTTTCTTAATATGCCATTCACGCCGACGTCGTCGTCGTCATCATCGTCGACGTGCTCGTCCTGGTGATGGCTGAGAGCTTGGAATCAGCATCAGTAGTCATTCATATTTTTCAAGAGCAGTGGTGCGACAGCACAGCACAGCGGCGTTGTAAGAGTATACAAATGCATACAAATAGGTGGACAATTTATTTTGTTTTTCTTGTTTTTGCTTTTAAATTTCAGTAGGTGCACTCGGCATACCCCTGCCCCTGCGTATGTGTATCTATTTATACGAATATGTTAATGTATAAGTGTCTTGTCTATGGCTGAGTTCATTCAGAGACAGCACGCGTGGGTACACATTTATATGAACACACGCACACATATACATATGTGAATACTTATATTTTAGTGAATTGCATTTCATATGCAAACGGTGTATTCCACTGAGAAGCATTGCTGTTGCATGAACGACTAAGAGTAATGCAACAACGTGCCATATTTCAAAAATGGTTGGCTGAATGAATGGTAGCGCTGATTTGTGAATGGCGGCGAACAGTGGAGTGTGAAGGAAAATATAATTTTTTTTTTTTTTTTTTTTTTTTTTTTGAAGTATACTTAAAAGGGAGATAGAGGTTATGATATCTGCAAAATTTATTTACCAAAGAAAAATAATCTCAAAATAAGATATTTCAATTAGGTGAAACCGGGAATTTCGTGCTTTTTTGAATTATTTTTGACACAAAAAAGAAATTCAAAATTTTTTGGAAATTTTTATGAATTTTTTTTTATCAAAAATTAATTTTCTACAATTTTTAAAATTGTAAAATTTTTTAATAATTTGTAGTAGCTGGCACCACAGTGCACTGGCACATGAATGGCGCTTGTTTTTGTGTGTGTGTGTTTTTTTTTTCGTTTCCATTTTACTCTGGCAGCTCATAATGGCTGCCTCCCGCGCTTCAATGCCAGACATGTCGCTCGAAATTAAACATAATTGGTTGGCATTACTTTTCACTTAAACATGGCCCAACGGCAATGGCGCAACGCAACCAACTGCATCTATATATGTGCTCGTATGTATGTGCGGCGCTTTTACGCGCCTTTAAAGTGAACTTAAGACAGATAGTACATCCAATGGTTATTACGAGCACAAGTTCACTCAGCTATGCCATGTGCCATGACAGCAGACGCACTCTTCCACACCCAACTGCACTGCACTGCACTGATACTTCAGCACTGCTGTTGCTATCATTTCAGTAAATTCTTTTCACTTTTTTCAATTTTTCTTACAATTTTTATTTCTCCTCCTTTATGTTCGCTTTCAATATTATTTTTAATATAAAATCTGAAAGCGGAAAACTATTTTTCTCGCCGATTTTTACACAACTCTCCGCAACTCTCAGCTCGTCTTTCACTTGCTGCGCCTTGTGTCACATTCCACAACGTGTGTGTGTGTGTGTGTATTCAAGTTGTGCTTTCATTACCGCCATGCCACAACCACCACAACAACAACAACTCTTAGCTCTGAATATACTTTCGCTGCTGCTACGCCTGTTCATTTTTATGTTCGCGCTGCGTCACTACAAGGAAATTACTACCAAAGCATACATTCACACACACACACACACACGCACATACACTTACGAGTACAATGAGCACAAGCAGCGTTCTTCCACACGCATAGATCCCTGCGGCTATGTACGGTATGTACATGTATTCTTGCCCTTTGTTGGTAGCCCACTGTCAGCAGCCTCAAAATGAAATCATTAGTGTTCATATTTAAAGGGTTTATGAAAGTTTTATTTCGCTCGCGCGCCAAGCTGCCGTTACGCCAAGCATGTGTTGCTCATATATGTTAGATAAATACGCACATATGTACACATGTATACAAGTGTAAATTTATTTAATATTCATACGAGTCGTTGTTGTAAATAATATTATTGGTGTCAACATTTTAAAGTATGACTTTTTAAAGTTTACTAGGGTGTTCCATAAATAGCTTCTTCATATATCTTGCAGAATAGTGAAAAATAACTGCTTAATTTTTTTCTTCTGAGTTTATTTAATTTTTTTATCAATTTGTTTTAAATTATTTCATTTTATTTATTTTTATTTTTATTTTTAATTTAATGAATTTAATTTTATTCTATTTTTGTTTTATTATTTAATTTTAGTTTTTTTGTTGTATTTTTATGTAATCTATATTACTATATTTTATTTTATATTATTTTTTAAATAAATTTAGTATATTTTTATTTTTTTTTAATTTTATTTCAATGTATTTTATCTATTTTTCTGTCTTAAAATTTCTTTCTATTTAATTTGAATTTATTTTACCTTATTTTAAATTATTGTTTTTTATTTTTTATTTTTTATTTATTATTTTTTTTTTTTAAATATTTTATTTTAATTTATTTTATTTTTTTTTATTTATTTTATTTTATTTTATATTATTTTTTTTATTTATGTTATTTTATTTCATTTTACTTTATTTTATTTTAATTTCTTTTTATTTTATTTATTTATTTATTTTTTACATATTTTATTGTAATTTATTTTATTTTATTTTATTTATTTTATTTTATTTTATATTATTTTTTTTACTTTATTTTATTTTATTTCATTTTATTTTGTATTTTTTTATTTTAATTTCTTTTTATTTTATTTCATTTAAATTTATTTTTCCCTATTTTATCTTATTTTTTTTAATTTTTTTTATTATTTATTTTGCTTATTTTTCTTTCTTTTATATTATTTTATTCTATTTTATTTTATTTCATTTCAATTTATTTAATTTTTTCAATAATTTATTTTATTTTAACGTGTTCTATCCAATTTTATTTTATATTTTTTTATTTATTTCATTTTATTTTATTTCATGTTATTTTTTTTGTGTTTTTTGTTTGTTTTTCTTTTATTTTTTTTTATTTTTTTATTATTTTATTTATGTTAATTTTATTTTATTTTATTTTGTTTTATTTTTTAAAATTTAGTTTCTTTTATTTTAACTTTTGTATTTTATTTATTATATTATATTTTTTTTATTTTATTTTTTTTTATGCTTTGTTTTGTTGTTTGGTATCATTTTATTTTGTTTTATTTAATTAATTTTTTTTCGTTATTTTTCTTTCTTTTATATTATTTTATTTTATTTCATTTTATATTATTTTATGTTATATTTATTTATTTTATTTTTATTCCTTTAATTTTTTTCTTATTTTATTTAATTTTATTGATTTTATTTTATTTCATTTTATTTTATATTATTTTATTTTATGCTTTATTTTATTGTTTTATATTTTTTTTGTTTAATTTAATTAATTTTTATTTATTTTTTTATATTTTTTTTAATAATTTGTTTTACTTTAACGTGTCCCATCTAATTTTATTTTATTTTATATTTTTCTTTTTATTTTATTTCATTTTATTTTATATTATTGTTTTTTTTTTTTTTATTTGTTTTTTTTTTGTCATTTTATTTTTTATCTTTTTTTTTTTATATTATTCATTATTTTATATTTTTTTTATTTTTTGTTTTTTAGGTTTAATTTGATTTAATATTACTTTTTTATATGTAATTATTTTGTTTTTATATTTTATATTAAATTAAATCAAATCTCAAAATTAAGAATTTCCCTCAATTTTTTGCGCCCCACGACAATGCTCACACTCTGAATATCGTAGTCATAACATCGAGTAAACGAGTATAAATATGCATAGATATTTCGATATCTCTCCGCAAGCGTACTACCAACTACGAGAAAAACTATTTGCATAAATTTGCTTGTATGGTTTTCTTCTGTTCGCAGATTTTCTCAAGTGAAGAAAATTATAAAATTTTATTACGCGCTTAAATTTCGAAATTATGCTATTGCAGACGTTAAAGAAAATTGTTTTTGTGGAAGTGTTGTGAAATGTGATGGAAATTCGTAATGAAATTTATTTTGATGTCCTCGTAAAATTATGGATAATGAATATATATGTACGCACATATATATTTATACATATATTTATTCGCTCTACTTCTTTAACGCCTTTAACGGAACCCAGTGAACTCGTGAGGTTGGAAGCCACACAGATTTCTTGTAGAAAATTAAGAAAGGAGTGCTAATTAGCACTCCTTTATTAGGGTGGTGAACCCAAATTATTTCTCTTTTTTCTAACGGCAATATACCAACAACCTTCTAGAATGGTCATATATCGAACTGTTATGTTAAATGATTTGCTTTCAAACTCTATGGGCATCTTTCGAGACCAAAGTAATAGCCTATGTGAAAGATCGGAGATAACCTGGCGTCAACTCGTGCTGATCTGCCTCAGAACTTATGATTTGCTTTGAAGCTATCAATATCATAGCCAAAAGCCTATTATATAAAGGTGAAGAGCAGGTATGGACTGTATAAATTTTTGTAGATATTTAAAAGAGCCCTCAGTCTCATATTATCTCAAAATGCTGATGAAATGTCATATGAAAATCTACCGCCTTTTGAGAAGTATTGCTCTCATACCTAGATTTTGAGATTACAAACTTCCAAGGTCTCACTCGAATGAGACCCAATCGCAAATATTGCACTGCTACTACAAGAAATTCGATCCATTGGCGCGCAGAATGTACTTCAGCCCTTCCGCACCATACATTTCAAACGCAATCAAGAAGCAGAGAACTCGAAGGAGCCCTCAGTCTCATATTATCTCAAAATGCTGGTGAAATGTCATATGAAAATCTACCGCCTTTTGAGAAGTATTGCTCTCATACCTAGATTTTGAGATTACAAAGTGCCGTGCTCTCACTCGAATGAGACGTAATCGCAAATATTGCACGGCTACTACAAGAATTCCAATCAATCTATTGCCACGTTCCAAAGTATGCTTCATCTCGTCCGCACCATGCATTCCAAACTCACTCAAAAGGAAAAAGAGAAGTCGAAGGACGAAATTTTGGAAAGTGAGTCCACTAATATTCTCTCACATACCAATTCTCGAAACCGAAAACGAGTGAAGTTGCTACAAAATACTTACCGTACTCTATTTTCGAAAAATGTATATTCATACGATTCATGATGTCATTAAGCATTTCGAATATTGTCATCGAATAGTTTACATTCTCCTTACAGCTATTAAGGAAGCTCATCTACGGTTAGAATCCATTAAAATTTACCTGCCACACGCCATTAAACTACAACCAGCACATCTGCTTTGGTTCTCCTACCGCTATATGAGCACATGATAAGCGAGTTGCACGGTCTTAAACAAATGACGAGCTAAGATGTGAACTCGATATAACTTTCCCTAAATTTTTAAACTTGCACAGTTTTTACAATGCAATAAAACCTTTAAAATAGCCAACTTAAAGAGACTGAGAAGTGTTGCAAGCTGTGAATGTGGTGTGTGGGAAGAGAAAAGTAAGACTGAGCGAGTGACATGTAAGACATAGGAATACTTATTTGTCTTCTTCTTCTTCTTCTTCTTCTTCTTCTTCTTCTTCCTCCTCCTCTTCTTCTTCTCAGCACACGTCCAACGCAAGCGCTAAGCCAAGCAAGCGTGCAATTCCAGAAATCATATGGTACGAGTAGTTGTAAGAGTTTAGTGTCCGTGATGTGATATGATAACTGTACGCTACGATGCATTCGTGCAGGACATTTCCGTCTTCCGTACATTTGTCTAAGACATTTTCATCCTTTATTCCACTGCTGCTGCTGCTACTGTCATTTCCGATGCTCTTACCACTGTTTCGGCGGTGTGTAAGAAAGCGTCGTATGTTCAGCTTCAGCGCGCGCGTAAGACAGTAAAAACGTCTTACAGGAGTTGAATGGCAGCAGCAACTCAAACCCATTTTGTGGCAACAAAATTGTAGTATTTCTGGCATTTCAAATGCTATACTTTATCATCAAACATATACACACACACATTAACACACTACTACTTATGTTAACTATACTCCAATTCAACGTCTTACTTCAGCGCGTGACGTTCTTTGCTGTTGCGCTTGCTTGCCATTTCCTAGTGTTGAGCAGCAGCATTTAACGGTTTTTAAATATTTTTTCTTTTTTATTTGTGACCATTTCTCAGTTTGATTGTTTCCTCGCACGGCTAGCCGGCGGATGTGACTTTAATATCGGAAATTTTTTTTGAGGCAGAAACTTTAGAAGACCCAATAATCGCTAGGTTTGAATTCAATTTGAGATTGAGTTGAGAAACGATTTATATCTCAACTGTCGAAATTTGGATTGAGATACAAAATCTTTTATGGGTTGAACCGGATTTCCAAATAATTCATTGACGTTTTTATTATCAACTTTAGTACTAAAAGTCTCTCAAATCGCAAGCTGTAAATTTCCTGTAAATTATTCAAAGGTTACAGAGCCACTGTAATATATTTGATCTCAACTTCAGAAAAATGAAAAGAAAATTTTTTTATTTATTGACTTGAGGTCAAATATAAGCTTCAAGTTAGAGAAGTCATAAGCACAAAATTTCTAATATATTTAAAAAATATCAACTAGTGGCGTAAGATATCAACTTTAGAATAATAAATTTCTCAAACTGAGAACTATGCATTCCCCAAACCGTCCTTATAGGTTACAGCGTCACTTTAAAAGTATAGCTGAACTCAACTTCAGAAAAATGAAATGAAAAAAATTATTATTTTTTTATAAATTAATATTATCAACCTGAGGTGAAATAAAGGCTTCAAATTATTAAAAACATAAAAAAAAATTCAATTTTTTTTAAAAAATATCAACAAGTTTGAGAGTCATAGGAAGGAGAAAGGATTTCGATATCAACTTCAGAATAATAGATTTCTCATACTGAGAACTATGAATTTCCTAAACCGCCTTAATAGCTTACAGTATCACTAGAAAAAGGTATTTGATCTCATATTTCTCAGTTTGGCAAACATATAATACTCAACTTGAGGCTTTATTAGGTTAGAAAAATTATCAAAAATATTTAAAAAAAAAATAATTTTCCCAAATAAGTTTACAAAGTTTGAAAGCCTTTTATGGTTAACGGTTTGCCATAACAACTTGAGACTCAAAAAATTCTCAATTGAGAACTAGATATTTCTTGACTTGGCTTGAGAGTCATCGAAAAAGGATTTTTAATATCAACCTGAGTATACCTATATATAAAGAATTCAATATATTTTTAATTTCGAAATTATGTTTCTCAGTTTGATAAAAAAAAATAGAATTTACAACTTGAACTCTAACAATATTCTCAAAGCTACGAAAATCATTAGAAAATAAATTGAAAAATATAATTTCTTAAATTTAAAGAAGAGTTGAGAGCCACTAAAATTTTTTCAAATGTTTGAGAATTTTGGAGTGTTATTAAACATACAATTTTTCAGTGGATAAAAGGCATTATATTTTCGAAAAATTGTTAAATTACAGTTATACATTAGGGGCAGCTGCAATATCCGAGTGGTTATCATTGTGTACTACCATTTGGAAGAAAATTATTTTTTATAATCGAGGTCGCCCCTCGGCAGGGAATCGGCAGGGAATGCCAACAACTCCGAGTGTGTTTCTGATATGTAAATCACGAAAATCCATCGGCTGTTTGGAGGCGATTTAGAATAAACTGTAGGTTAGTCTACTACAAATTGGTGGAGAAGCTCGGCAAAAAAGCGCTTCAACGTGTTCAAAGCACCAAATAAATTTTTGAAATTGTGCGCTACATGTCTTTAAACGTATTTCAGAACAATATTTAAATTTCTCAATTAGAGGAAAGTAGTTATTTTTAAAGCTTTTCAATAAGTTCGAGCGCGACTGGAAAAAATATTAGTTATCAATTTGAGAATTATAAATTTCTCAAAATAACAGATATAAGTTGCCGAAAACCTTTTCAAAATGAGAAAATCATTAAGGCATGTTATTGTAATTAAAAAATGTATATATAATTCACAGCCATTTTTCAAAACTTTGCAGAATAGTTTTGGATATCCAATTTTCCAAGCTTTTCGCCAAATAATTTCGAAAAAAATGTTTGAGTACTGAAATTTTTTCAAATTTTCTTCAAACTCCTAACTTATAAAAACATAATTGTCTTTTGATGTCATTTTCGAAATAGAAATTTCTTAAAAATTTGAGAATGACTTTTATGCTGTGTTTTGTGACTTTCCTACGTACTTCAGCTACCTCTATACCTCACAAAGAGTCAGTTTAATAGCACTGCACAACATTTTAAAACATTTTAGAATAAGTTCAAATGCTTTTGTTCCAACCAAAGCACTTTTTCTCAACTTTCCTTGCCATTTTAAAACATTGTATAGAGTACAAAAAACGTCAGATGAGGGAATTAAAAAAGAAAATCAAAAAAAAAAAAAACGAAACAAAAACTTTTTACGACTTTTCTGTGGCTTGGCGACTGACGACTGTCTTACTGGCGCGTACAATGAGACCTTAATGACAATAATGACACGCTCTCAAGCGCTACAAATGGCACTCGTGCTAAAGTTCGAGCCGTGATCTACGAGTTTGATTATATACATGTACTTGTATATCTACTCCTGTATTTCGGCAGTGCTGCCGTGAAGCTTGATACCAGCAAGAGAAAAGTGCGAGGTTTACACTTTTTATTGCGATTTTTTAATCACTTTCCGACATTTTTTTTTAAGAAATAAAATTTTTTTTTGTGTTATTATCTATGTTAATTAACTTCACTTTGGTTTATTATACTCCATCTTGTAAATCAGTAAGTTGCTTTAAACAGCGTTTAATTGCAACACTGGGTGAAGGAGGAATTAACTTTAACAAAGAAAATATATCTGTGCCCAATATACAGCTTAGAGCGCAGAAAAAAAAATATCTTTTTAAGTTGTGTCTACGATTATTTACCTGTTTTGAACTTACAAATACTTATAAATATTTTATTTTGAATTATTTAAAGCTAAAGCTCTGAAAATTTTTGGAATTATTTGGACCCACTCATAAGCGAGATAAAAGTGAAAAAATGTTTTCACTAAATTTTATGAAAGGAATTGAGTTTTTCGATGCAAATAATATGTGGTCTTAAACTAGCTACAAGTGAACTACTTTGTAACTAGTTCATAACTCACTGGTATTGGACCATCAATTAATGAATTCTATAAATTTGTTGTTAACCAACAAAGAGAAGCAACTTTGTTTGTAAAACGCACGGAAAGTCTCTTTCTCAGCGACACAATACCACCACTAACAGGATTTCAACCTTCAATTTATTTTAAAAAAAATCCTGAAATTTCCATCGTTGTGCAATGTTATCATAGCACAACTCTATAATTCCCAACAAGCTCTGCTTACCACTTTGGAATAATTGAAAAAAAAACTCAAAAAAAATTTGTTCGCTCAAAAACCAATGAAATGGAAGGAAATAAAATTATGTTATATATAAAGGAGAAACGTATGTTATATCAAGTATATATATATGTAGCATAAGTACAATTTTCGCAATTATTTTATATGCTAACCAGTCTAAATCCATTGGCTGACCTATTGTGTGTGCTATTTTCTGGCTACACGCGCTGAAAGCTCAATTAAGCTGAAAGGCATTTTCGGAAAAAAAGAAGAAAAAAATAATAAAAAGAAAAATATTCGTACGTAAATAAAAAATGCCTATAAATGCATATAAAAAATATATGACGAATATTCGTTTGAGCAGGAAACCCTATTGAATAGATTAATAAATAGGATTTTCAACAATTGTTTTTATTTGAACTAACCCTGCAACGGCAGTTTAAAGCACAGAAATTGATTCAGCAGCTCGAAAAAGTATTAAATTTTATTTATTTTAATTTTTTTATGTGTTATATTAATTTCTTTTTTTCATTTCGAATTTTTTTAGAACTTTTTCATGCTTTCATGTATTTATTTTGATTAGATTTTATTTTGATTTAGCCTAAGCCGTAAAGTTGCAACAACATACTCACTCTCTCTCTCTCTCTCTCTTCATGCCTCCTGCGCTGACTATCTCCCTTAAATATTGAATACTGGAGTGTTGTGTATGGATTTTAACCTCTCTTTATTATTATTATTTTATTTAAATTTTTTTCAATTTTTTTTTTAATTTTTGTATTTTTTTTTTAATATATATGTATATACCAACCGTCATTGTTTGTTTATGCATGAATACACACGAGAGCTGAAATATAAAATATTTATATAAAAAATATTTATACACCTGCGTGCTAACGGCACTTAGTTACACCACGAGTGTTGAGTGAGCGTGATTTTGCCTCATAAATATTTTTACCCACTTCAAAGTAAAAATTTGTAAAACAAATATTCAGATTTTTTTATTTAATTTTTTTTTCTATTATCTTCCTGACGCCAATTGTTAGCTCCTGTCATTCGCGACGCTATTCGCTCAATCGCTTGTTTTACCATAGTAATTGTTGTTGTAAATATGCATATTTTAACGTTAGAATTTTTGCATGGATTTTCATATTTATTTACATTTTTGTCACGTACCGTTGTTTGCGACATCATTTAAAATTATATTTGAAAAAAAGAGAAAAAAGCGGAAGAAAAGAAAGAAAACAAAAGCAAACAAAAAACTTAAGCAGACAGAATTTTGATTACACTACAATGTGATAGACGAAACGACGCCACGCCTCTACGTCGGTTGATTTTTAGAATATTGTGGTGGAAGTATTGATGGTTATATGTATTTGTGAAGCTTCAGTCTGGTAACGCTGCTGGCTGACATGAAACAATTTAAATAATTCATAAAAATTCTGTCTACTCAATCTGCTGTAGGTATACAAAAAATTTATGAAAAAAAGTGTAAACTCAAAATTGTTTGTTTGTAAATAAGTGCTATTAATGGCGAATATACTCGTATATATATATTCATATTGATGACAAACAGACAGGTGCTAGGTATACCAAAACATATTTCTATGGTTTGTTTGTAAAATATTTTCTAACAAACTAGTTTTAACCCAGTTTATCCAAATCTAACTAAACGGTTATAAATTTAGCTATTTTAATTTTTTTTTAGATATTTTTAGTAAAATTCAAAACTAATTCGGAACTAGCGTATAGCAAACTAGTAGATAATCCAGTCCTAAATAAACTGCTTTTGCAAATATATGGTTTGATAGAAAAAAATTCGTGGAAAAAGAAAATATGCTCCGAAATACAATCAGTACGAAGGCTGTTTGATAAGTTAGCGAATTTTTGAATTTTCCGTGCAGTTACCGCAAATATAGTACTGCTCCAGTCAACTGTTATCAATTTACAGACTGCTGTAAAATTTTGAGCAAGCTGCGTCATTTAGTTTGTGTTTCACAGCATTTGAAAGTAGACGACTTCGTTAATTTTAGCGAGAGTGGAATGCAAAGAGAATTTCATGTGCTAATTAAGCATTACTTTTTGTGTAAAATACCAACGCGGAAACCAACGAAAGACTCTATATATATGCTATGAAGGCTCCACAACATAAATTTCAATGGTTAAGAAGTGACTTACTGAGTTCCGTTTTGGTCGTAGCAGCACAAGCGACGCCAAACGCTCAGGTCGCCCAAAAGAGAAAGAATGATTGGCCGAGCGAAGAGTAAAAGTGCGTGAGGTCTCTGATTCTGTTGGTATCCTAACTAAGTGGGTAGATCACATTTTGCATGAATCTTTGGACAAGAAGAAACTATCCGCACGATGAATGCCGCGGTTGCTCACACACGACCAGCAGCGCAACATTTTAGCCCCTTCAAAAGGGTATTTGGCGTTGTTCAACCGTCATCCAAATGAATTTGCGCGTCCTTTTTTTACCATACATGAAGCATGGATCCAGCACACTACACCAGAGACCAAAGAATAATCAAGGTAGAGGGTTTCTCCTGGCGAGCACCAAAGAAGGCCAAGTTAGGTCGGTCGGCAAACAATGTCACGGTCACAGTTTTTTGGTATGCACGAAATGTCACTCACATCAACTACCTTGAAATGGGTAAAACAATCACCGGCGAGCGAATATTATTCAGAGCTTTTTGACATATTTGATATTGATTTGAAGCAGAAACGAACGCATTTGTTGAAAAAAGTGCTGTTCCATCAAGACGCAGGTGCACATGTGTCTAGCCACCATAGCAAAAATTCATATATTGACCTTCGAACTGCTACCCCATCGAACATATTGCCCAGAACTAGCCCCCTCCGACAATTTCTTGTTCCCAAGCCTGAAGAAATGGCTGAGCGGTAAGAGATTCGGTTCGAATGAAGATGTCGCCACAGAAAAAAACGCTGGACTAAATGTGTAGAGCTAAAGGAAGACTATGTGGGGAAATAAAATGCTTATTTGCCGAAAAAAAAAATATTTTGTTCAAAAAGTCGCTGATTTATAATTGGAAAAAACCAACTGTTTTGATTGTATTTGGAATTTTTTTTTTTTTTTTAAATACAAACTAGTTCAAGCCAATAAATAATTACGCCGAGTTCCTCCCACAATTTTTGGTCTGCTTGTGTAATATTTTTCCAACAAATGGAGGGATTTACAGTTTTTACCAAGCCGCCTCCAATAGAATTTTTATTAAAATTAGTTTTCAATAATTTTAGATTTTTGTCAGACCTAGATTCAAACCCATAACACTTCATATATTGTAGTATGCGCTCCGAACTACTTGACTATTGCGGCCACCGTGATGCAACTAATCTCAAAATAACTGAAAATGAACTAGTGCAGTTAGTCAACTGCTGCTTGCGAAACGGATTAAAAACTAGATAGTTATTTATATAGAACAAACTTAATTGTAATCGATTCCCATTAAAACGATTATTAACCGTAAACTGATTTCCGCCAAATTCTGCTTGAAATTTCAAAGAAATTATTCGAAAACTTTCTTACTACAATTTAACTAGTTTTGATATTTTAATTTTTAATTTTTATTTTGAAATTACTAAATAAAAAATTGTCATTTATAGCTTTACATATTATATAAAGTATTAAATTGTTCTTAACTAATTACTCTCAGTACTAGTTCACAGGGGCCTAATTGGTCCTTTGTTTTCAAATGGTTTTAAAATTTATTTCATTTGTACAAAACAGGGGTGTATTATGAAATCCCGATACACAAAATTCCAAAATACAAAATTCTGAAGCAAACACGACACAATCCAGATAAAAAATATCGAAAAAATATGAAAATCATAAAAAAAATTGAGCGGTTTAATATTTCATCGATTTTTTTTCTTTCCTTTTCCGCCCAAAAATATGTATAAAAGTTACTTAAAATATAGTGAAATAATTATGTTCGCATAGATAGTTACAATTTGGAACAGGTTCGCCGTTTTATTGACCTGGGGAACACTATGGACCCTAAATTGAACTTCAAACATCACCTTGTAAAACGGTGGTAATAGGAGTATGATGATCCTTCTGCTACTTAAGCTTTGTATATAACTTACCTATTCTGGAATATGGCTTGGTAATATGTAACCCGAGGTATCAAATCTACTCTGATAGGATAGAGTATATTCGAAAACAATTCCCTCTATTCGCCTTAAGAAATTTGCATTGGGACTCTCAGTCCCACACAATCTTCCTTCTTATTCTAATCGTCTGAAACTTATCAATCCTCCTACTCCCAACGCCAGTCGTTGGGAAATGCTTGGTGTAATTTTCATGGTGAAAATAATAACAAGCTCAATTTCTAGCCCCCCTTATTCTCTCTGAAATCAAATTTAATGTTCCGTTTAGACTGGCCGGACTTTTTGCATCTTGTTTCTGATAACTTGTAAAACGAATTTTGAATTTCACTAGCCTCTGTATTGTTTGTGTCTTGATTTCAACTCTCATTCAAGCACATTTGATATATCTGTCGCGCTTTTTCATATTAAGAAAACTATTTTGTCGACTCTCAACTAATCGCTACATTACATTTTATATTTAAAATAATTCTTAAAAATTAGCTGATGAATTTTTGTTCTGTAGCTGAACTCTTTTAGTTCTCCACACTACACAAACCTCTCCTCATCGTGACTTGGTATTCATGAAAAACTAAACAACTTCCATACGTCATGCTTCATTTCTTGAAAATATAATTCAAATTGTTCAGTAAATTGATGGAAAATTTGAATAAAAACGAAAAGTAACTTATTTGTCGAGATAAAGAGCTGTCAGGATTTTCTATTGTTGAGATTTTGTCTTGTCTGGATATTTTGTTATCGGTATTTTGTCCGGTCGTGATTTTGTTACGACTTTTAATAGAAGTGTTGGAATTAGTCTTGTCTCCCTTCCACAAAATAGACCTGCTTGTAACTCGCTGATATTGAACCAATCATTAACTAGTCCATCACTTACGAAATTGCCAGAGTTTGAAAAAGCAGACAAATTGTCAATGTTATGGTTCTTTACAGTAAATTAGGTTTTCCAAAAAAATAAAACTCAAAAAAACTAGTTAAAAACTAGTAACAAAAAAAAACTTGTTCGATAATGGTTTCCTACTAAGTTAAAAATATTTTTTGTAAATATTTTTAAAGCAATTTTTACCCATGCGCCAACATTGAAAAAGACTTATATGTTAATATCGTATTTATGCATGTATGTATTATATATGTAAGTATTATTTTATTTGCATAAATTTTTAAATCGGTCGTTGTAGCTACGAAGAAGCCAACTCGCCTTTTTTGTCATGTAAACGAAAATTCACAATTGTGACATACATACTCGTACATGCATAAAGCATTCAGAGAGCATAATAAAGATAACAAAAGAAGTAAAGATAAAAGGATTTGAAGGAATTCGGCCTTACAAAGGAATCAGCTATATAAATGTTAACACACACACACACACACACATGTGCGTGGCTACATAATATATCAATGTATTCATATGCAACACACATTCCTATGCGCATCTACTAAGGCTTCAGCACATATTCCCACTACAACTCATTTCCATATATATTTCTGTTTCCTTTTATTGCCCAAAGAGTACTATACCCATCAGAGCCAATTGACTGTTAAATTTGCATTTCATTTATGCCATCCGCCTTCACTTTAACAATTTTGTTGTGCCACTGCACACAAACATACATATGCATGTGTATTGTATTTATGCGTATACATACATACATACATACGAGTGAATATAAATTTTTTTCAACTCATATAACCTGCTGAATACTTTTTCTACAACTTTTGTTCTCCCTTGGTACCAGTCATGTAGGGAAAAAGTGCACACACTAATTTTATGGGCCAATAAAGTACATGAATTTCAATTTAACAGTTTTTTTTCTTGATCTCATACGTTCTTTCAGCTCGTTTGCCAAACAATTAGCACAAACGAGCTCATACAAAATTCAATAAAGGAATTTTATGCCTACAGAAAAAAAATTTATATATTTAATATTTTTGTTAAACGGAAACGGAAGTTGGTCATAAATATATGCATATATATAGGCATATATAAGTTTGTGCATGTAACATAAGTATTTTCGGGAGCCCGCTTGGAAAATTTGTATTTTTAATTACTAATTGATATTAGAGTGCCAAGGAAGTGGTCTCTACTCAAAAGTAAGAAACCTCTCTTTGGAGATTTGGAGTCGGAAGGCACATTCTGGCGAAAAACTGAAAAATGAAACTATTATTTTATGTTGACTCTATTTAACGTTAAGACATATTTTTATGTTTAGCCATGTTTTATGTTAGACCATTACTTTTGGTGAGCCATATTTTATGTTAAGCCATATTTTATGTTAATTCATATTATATGTTAAACCATATTCTTATGTTAAGCCATATTCTATGTTAAGCCAGATTCTATGTCAAGCCATATTCTTATTTTAAGCCACAGTTTTACGTTTTTAAATATTTTAAACAAAATCTACTTCAAACGTTAAGGGTGATCCAAGTAGGGAGGTACCTTTTTCAATAGCCTTTTTTTGACAGATCGCGCGTGAGTCGTGTAAAGCTGTCATGTTATTTTTGTTCAGTATTGCTTGGCATTTCATCATGGAAAAGACTTTTACGAAAATTCACATTTTGTGCTTCGAGCGCTTCGCTCAACTTATGTCCAATATAAACGGCCTACTGAGCGTACTATTCGCAACACCATCACCTATCTTGAGACCCAGCATTCAATATTGGATAATATTCGACCGAATAGACTACGTCCAGCACGCAGTGAAGAAAATATATCGGCTGGCTGTAGCTGAGTGTGTACACGAAGACCGTGGACGCCGTTCGCAGCAACTCAAACTGACGTATACCACGACTTTAAGCATTTTACGGGGAGATCTTAAATTGAAAGCGTACAAAAAACAGCTTGTGCAAGAACTAAAGCCCTCGATCTTCCAAACCGGCATCGCTTCTATGGGCTCTTGAAAAGTTCCGAAAAGATCCGACGCTTTCGAGTCAAATTTTGTTCAGCGATGAAGCCCATTTTCACCTTAAATCTGGCTCAATGGGTATATAAACAAGCAAAATTGCCATATTCCGGACAAAGAGGTACCTGAAGAGATTCAAGAGCTGCCATTTCATGCAGAAAAACAACGGTTTGGTGTGGTTTGTGGGACGGTGGAATCATCGGTCCATATTTCCTCAAAAATGATGCCGGTGAGAACGTAACCGTCAATGGCGGCCGTTATCGCGCCATGATAACCGACTATTTGATACCTGAAATTGGATTTATTGAGAGAACACTTCGGTGAGCAGATAATTTCACGTTTTGGGGCGGTCGCTTGGCCACCAAGATCGTGTGATATCACACCGTTAGACTTTTTCTTGTGGGAATATGTAAAGTCTATAGTCTATGCCGGCAAACTCGCTTCAATTCAGGCCTTGGAGCAAAACATCACGCATGTCATTCGCTATTTACCAGTCAAAATGCTCGAACGAGTCATCGAAAATTGGACATAGTGGATTGACCATCTCCGATGTAGCCGCGGCCAACATTTGAAAGAAATAATCTTCAAAAAATAAATGCCAAAAAATGTTCTTTCAAATGATAATTAACATTCCCCATTAAATTTGAATTTTCTGTTTTTTTTGTCTTTAAAAAATAATGAATCAAACACGTTGGAAAGTTAAAAAATATTATTCAGAAATAAAAATTATAAGTTCTGTAGAGGGTAATTCTAAAATAAGGATCTCTGAGCACAGTTCACCTTAAAGGAATTTGAAATAGCTTTACTAATCACACTCCTTCGAATGACTACAACTCGAATTCGAATTTCGAACACAAACTTCTTGATTCAAGCGCGCCAATTTTTTGAGTCAATCAAGAACTGCAGTCCTTTTCTCAAAAAAAAATTTTTAATTTTAAAACTGCCAAAAAGCAATCCAACGCCAACATTTCTCAAAATGTCCTACTCCCCATTGGCATTCCGATTCACACACAAAGTTGAAAGTTGAAATCCAATTCGCATACTACTCGTACATACTCATACACATACAACATACATGTGTAAGCAATACTCAGATGCAAGCAAGCGCACGCATAATAAATATAAACCAATAAAGTTGGCTAAAAACGCATTTTGCATAAAAATGTAATGGCAGAAATTTGCTTTGTGTGCCCATTGGAGAGAGATGCAGAGAGAGAGCGCGCACATAGAGAAAGAATATCACATAACAATAAAAATAAAAAATTAAATTTTTTTTAAATGTTCAATCAAAATTGAGCGGAAATATATTTTTACAACAGCAACAGCTGTAACAATTGTAACAATCAATAGATTCGAATGTTAAAAAATACAGTTATAAATATTTATAGCTTTCTATGCGCATATGTATGTATGTATTTGTATCTATTTCCCACCTGAGTGTTTGGTAGCATTTTTTTTTTTAATGAAAAACGTAATATTTTTTTATTGAATATTTTTCCTTTTTTTATTGCTATTACTATGAGCATGTGCAGTCCCCTTTTATGGCTACTGAAATTCGATTTGAAAATCAGTCCACGTGTGCTATAGTAAAATTGATAGTCCCGATAACGATCAATTTGAGGTGTAAATTTGTGTTTGAATGAAAAAAATAAATAAATAATAAAAATCATTAATATTAGATCATATTTCATGTCATGTTAAAATTTATGTTATGCCATATTTTTTGTCATACCAGTTATTATGTCATGCCAATATTTTTTTTTATTTTTTTAAAGTAATTTTTTATGTTCAGCAAAGTTAGTCAGATGTAATTGAAATATGTTTAGCCACACTCGCTACCAGTATTTCATTTCATGCTTAGCGACAGCGTGACATCAATTTTTAATTTATTTTTTTTTTTTCTGTTAGAAAAAAATTTAGTTTGAGTAATATTCAAAAAATAAATTTTTGTTTTAATTTTTTTATTTCGAAATTTTTTACTTTTGTGAAAAATATACTTCAATAGACTTTAGATTTCTCCTTTAACATTTTTATTATTATTTTATATAAAACCTGAGCTTTAGCGCTGTTGTTTTAACTTAAGTTGTGTACTTATCGAAATTTCGTGTTTAGCATATTGTGATATAGTACTCGTATTTATTCAAAATCGATTTTTGCCTAAAAATTTCAAAATTAATGTCAGAACTATAAATAATAAGCACTTTGTTTTTTACTAACACGAAATATAATTTTTGTATTTGGGCAAATTTTTAATTAAAATCATAATTTTTGTTAGACCTAATTTTTGTAAGACATATTTTAAGTTTAGACATATTTTATGTTATGACATATTTTCTGTTAAGACATATTTTATGTTTAACCATATATTATATTAAGTCACATTTTTTATGTATTGCCACATTTAAAGTAAAAAACTTAATAACCTTCTTAAGCCATCATTCACACCCTAAGCCATTTATTTGGCTACTCATCTGTTCAAATGTCTAACTAGCAACCTTCTACTGACTTATGGCGATGACCGTCGCCGCTACACAAAAAAAGCGCGCTCGTTTTTCTTTCATTGATTCTTTATTTTCTTTATTTGCTTCTCTTTGCCACTGACCATATGGCTCTCCGCCAGCAACAACTACTATTTCATTTGATATCTTTATGAACATTATTCAAAACATGCCTCAATAAATTATATATCGTCTAGCAAAAAAAAAGTATAGAAAAACACCAACAACAATAGCAGAGAGACAACGTGGTAGACATAAAACAAATACAGCGATAGTTGATAGCTATGTGTGTATATTTGTGCATATATGTACGGTTGTGTAGTATTTACATTCCAATAGCCTATCAATAGAGAAGCTGTAATTTTTATTTATTTTTATTTCATATTTATTTTATGGTCAAATTTGTATGTGCTATTACTCAGCGATTTTTTTTTTGTCTGTCTGCCTGTCTATTCAATAGAGCACATGAGCTGGATATATTGATAAATTCTTTGATGAATCAATCATAGTGGTGGTGTTACAGCATGCGGAAATATGTTAAAAATGTTGTAAAACTTTTTCTTTTCCTCTTTTGTTGCCATAAAATTCAGTCACACGGAAGGGAATAATATATTTTTTAAACATTTTCTATAGAAATGTGTGGGTAAATATAAATATATGATTTTTCCGTATTGAGCTATGTAGAAGGGAGTTTTTATCACTCACTTTTTTGCTTTATACAATATACCTGAGCGGTTTCGAGGACTCATAGCTGTAATATATTTATATTTATATATAGGATTTTTAGGAATTTTTATTCATTTGAAAGCCTTAATTATTTACAATTATTTTCCAAGTATAACTTTATGTTTGGGAAATATTTTTGGTTTGAACAGTATTTTATTTTATATTAAATAATATTTAATGACAAACCATACCTTATTTCTAGCCATATTTTATGTTTAGCCATATTTTATTTTACCACATTTTATGTTAAGCCATATTTTATGTTAAAGATATAATATATCTAACCATAATTTAAGCTTAGTCATATTTTATGTTATACCACGATTTATGTTAAGCCATATTTTCTGATTAACCATATTTTATATCTAGCCTTATTTTAAGTCTAGCCATATTTTTATGCTTTGGAATATTTTAAACAAACGTCAAACCTCCATTACGAGGTTCCTTACTTTTTTAAAGAAACAAACACAGAAAATCCAATTTTAATGGGGAATATTTATTATCATTCGAAAAAACATTCTTTGGCATTTATATCTGGAAAATTATCTCTTTCATATGTTGGCCGCGGCTATGTCTAAGATGGTCCATCCTTTGAGTCGAATTTTCGATGACTCTCGAGCATTTTGACTGGTAAATGGCGAATGACATGCGTGATGTTTTTCTCCAAGGCCTTCATCGAAGCGGGATTGTACGCATAGACTTTAGATTTTACATCTCGCCACAGGAAAAAGTCCAACGGTGTGATATCACACAATCTTGATGACCAATCGACCAATAAATCCATTGAATGATGTGATGTGTGGGAATTGACACCGTCTTTTTGAAACCAAATGTCGGGGAAATCACGAGCTTCAATTTCATGCACCGGTTATCATATGGCGAGAACGGTCGCCATTGACGGTTACGTTCTCACCGGCACCCTTTTTGAAAATATATGGACCGTTGATTCCATCGGCCCACAAACCACTGCAAACCGTTGTTTTTTCTGGATGAAATGGCAGATCTTGAATCTCTTCAGGTACCTCTTCGTTCGGAATATGGCAATTTTGCTTGTTTATATAATCATTGAGCCAGATTTAAGGTAAAAATGGGCCTCATCGCTGAACAAAATTTCGCTCGAAAACGTCGGATCTTCTTGGAACTTTTCAGGAGCTCAAAGAGCGAAGCGATGTCGTCTGGGAAGGTCGAGCGGCTTCAGTTCTTGCACAAGCAGTATTTTGTACGCTCTCAGCTACGGCCGCTATATTTGCTTCACTGCGTGCTGGACGTGATGGGCCGATTATGTTGACCATAAGTTGGGCGAAGCGCGCGAAACACATTCTTTATAGAACATGAACTTTCGTAATAAAGTTGAATGATTTGTAAACTTAGTTCAAGCGTAAGTCTTTCCATGATGAAATGCGAAACAATACTAAACAAAATTAACATGACAGTTGGACAAGACTCACGCGTGATCTGTCAAAAAAGAGTATTGAAAGAAGTAACTCTACTTGGATCGCACTTTATATATTTATTTTATAATCCTCAGCTGACTAAGCAATTAATTTTTTTAAACTTCTATACAGATTTGTAAAAAAAAAAATTAAAAATATCAAAAATATCAAAAATAATTGTTCGCTTTTTTTTTGCACAATTTCGACAACCATTTACTTAAATTCAAAATTAACGATAAAAAAGTGTTATTTTGTGCATAAATAGATATCTTTCAGCGTTTGCTTGGCTGATGCAAAAAAAAAAAAACAGAAATACCAAATGCACTTTTCGACTTCCAAATCATTTGTTGAAAGCTACGAGCCATTAAGCTTAAACCAATAAAAAATTTTAATTGTAATTCATTAAAAAAAAAGTGCGCCATAACGCTGCAAGAATTCAAAATATGCCATCTATTATAGGCATGAAAAACTCTGTGTATGCGAAAAATATAAATTTGTTAAAAAGAATTGCGAAAATATGCCAGAATTCCCAGGCAACAATTACAAATACACATCAACATATGTATAACAAAAAACAGTGCATTTTTTGCATACATACAAATATTTGTGGGAAAAAAATTTCAAGTGCAGCGAACCAAACATTTTGATTAGCATTTATATAAATGTGCATATGTATGTATATATGTTGAATTATATGCGCACATATATTATTTATAAAATATTTTATAATTTTTTCCAACAATATATTACCCCATTTTTATACTTGCTCTCACTAACACATACATATATGTATATATAATTAATTTTTTAATTTTATTTTTTATTTTTTTTATAGTTTTTTATTTTTATTTAATTTTTTTTTGCATTTGCCAGCAATTTTTGCAGAAAAAATTAATATTCACAAAGAAAAAGAAAAAAAAAGAAAAAGAAAAATCATAAAATAATATGAACTGTAAATGGCATGCGAAAAAATAATAATGAAAATCATATAAACACATAAGCACACATATATATAAATGAATATCTCTGCAAATTGCACTGTGTTAATATGAACAAATAACAAAAATTTATACAAATGCATAATTACTGGAAGTGAAAATGTCTGCTTGTGTTAACGAATTTATTGACAGTGGCCGCAAAGGGGCCATTCATTGGTAGTCACACTGGTGGGTGGAACACGCTCTCTGTCAATAGTCACTGCCTCTGCGGTCATTTCGTTGGTTTGTGCTGTGCTTCCTGTCAGTCTGCCTCTACTCTATTTCACTCTATCTCTCTTCGCTCTTTGTTCCGTCTCCACCTCTTGCACGCCCTCATCGTGACTATTCGACAGTACGCTCAACTCATTTATATGCGCCGCATAGCGTAGCGTCACCGTCTGGTCACCTCTGCTTTTGGATAGTATATCGGTAAAATATGCACGTATGATAATAATACTTTTATGTGCATATATGTATTGATTGAGGCAGTTGTGTATGTATGTATGTGTGAATATATATATGTATAATGACTTTTACAGTGGCGTATCTAAAAGGGAGTTAATTATTGTATTTTCAGCAACTTTTTATTATGTCAAAATGAAGTATGCCGAAATTTTGAGAGAGAGAGAGAGAGAGAGAGAGATAAACTCTGAAGGAAACCTATTCACTATTTTGTGTGTTGCTCCTTCGAACTTATTCTTTATACATTGGTTTAAAGTTTGCATTTGTATAGTGAAAGTAAATCAGGTTATTTAAGGGAAAAATATTTTTTTTTCACATACAAAAAATCTTGTTGTAAAATAATTTGGCCTTCAGCAAAGTATTTTTTAATAAGTAAAAAATTTGGAGCTCCATAATAAAATCCGTTTATTACAGAAAATCGCCACAAAAATTGCATAGAGAAGAATGTGCAAAAGTATTTTCTTATATGTTTAATAAAGAAAAAAATCTTTTTTTTTTAGGGTTGTTCAGTATGTCAGCTAAAGGAGGGGTGAATAGAAATATATTTATATGATTGACAAGCGCGTTAATAGTGATAGGATTCTTAAAGGTAGACTCTGTTTGAATTATCATCACCTTTAATTGATAAATTAAAATTTTATCATGAAAAATTCATAAAGTGATGTCTTCTGTGAGTCTCACAATTTCGTAAAGCCTAATTATTATTATTATATTTTTTTTTTGGCTTACTTACTTTGGCTTTGGCTTTGGAAATTTAATTTCTATCGAAAGTATTTCCGCTCACAAAAATTTTTGGTTACTAAGATCTCTCTTTTTCTACTAAAATTCACGCTTATGTGAATAGGTTAGAGACCATTCAGTAAGAGCCTCAAGCTAACTGAGCTGAGATGCAGAATATAAAACTTATTGCTTTTGACCTTTGCATCAGCATCCACTTCAGTTTATAGTTTTTAAAACTTGGTATGAGATTCTGTAAACACGTAACTACTTGGTTGGATGTAACAATGATCTGCACTTCTCTTAGAGTACACTATCTAAACATTGAATATAATAGACTCTGTCTATCTTCTTCTCGGTGGCTCAAATATGTGAAATTTCAAAAATCGAGTGCGAAATTTCTGGAATTGATAAAGATAAACTAAAAAAAATAAACCTCGCTCCAGTTTTTCTTATATTTTTACTTGAAACCTGTATTTTGTATTTTCAGCAACTTCATATATTCTATAATATATATGGCGATTTGATAAGTCAGTGGCTTTTTGAAAAAAAAAAAAAAATATATATATATATATATATATATATGTGTGTTCCCCTAAATATTTAGTCCAGATTTTTTCCATATTAGTATTCCTTCCGAATAATAGGGTTTTACAAGGTTCTCAAAATAGATGTTTTTTCTACAACGACCTTCTCATTTGACCATAATATATTACCTCCCAGCCATTTCTTCAGGTTTAGAAACAAGAAATAGTCACCAGAGGCTAAATCTGGACAATATGATGATGGGGTAGCAGTTCGAATCCCAATTTACAAATTTTTGCCATATTGACTACACACCTGTGCACCCGCAATGCATTGTCCTGATGGAACAGCATTTTTTTCACCAAATACGGTCGTTTATGCTTCAAATCAATATCAAATCCCTCCAAAAGCTCTAAATAATATTCGCCGGTGATCGTTTTGCTTTTTTTAAGGTAATTGATGTGAATGACACTTCAAGCCTTCCAAAAAAATAGAACCATGACCTTGTTGGCCGACATACCCACCTTAGCCGTTCACCCAGAGAAACCCACTGTCTCGATTGCTCTTCGGTATCTGGTGTGGTGTAGTGGATAAATATTTCGTCAACGGTAACGAAATGGTACAAATATTCATTTGGATTGCGGTTGAATATCGCCAAATACACGTTTAAAGTGGTTACACAGCTGCGCTGCTGGTCGTGTGTAAGCAATCGCAGTACCTATGTCTATGTCTACCTCAGCCACCTCTAGCATTTTTATTCTCTAATCATTTAATATCATCATCACATGGATTTTATAAAGGATTTCTGGTGAGACGACCTCTTTTGAGCGACCTGAACGTTCGGCGTCACTTGTACTGTTACGACCACAACGAAACTCAGTAAACCACTTCTTAACCATTGAAATTTATGGTGCAGAGTTTATCAAGGCTTTCTTTGGTTTTCTACGCAAAAAATAATGCTTAATCAGCACGCAAAAATCATTTTTTTTTTTGTCATTTTCGTTAAAATTCACGAGGTCGACTGTTTTCAATGGCTTTCAAACACAAACTAAATAGCGCAGCTTGCTCAAAATTTTACAGCAGTCCGTTATTCGATAACAGTTGACGTAAGCGGTGTTGTATGTACATTAACTGCGCGGAATATTCAAAAGTCACACAGCCCTCGGAAAACAATTTTTCTTCAAAAAATGTTTTTTGGGCGATAACTCAGAACCTTTAAGCTATTTTTAGGACTTTTAAATTATTACTTTTGTTTCTGAAATACAATTTTTTTTTGTCACAGAGAGACTTATATTATATCCCAAGACTTTTTTTTACTTTTGCAATGAGCTTAATGTGTTTTGCGTACAAAAATAGGTTGGAATTTATATTGGAAAATATCATTATTTATTCAACTTAAATCAGTATTATAGTAGTTTTTAAGCAAAAAATTTTTAAAATGTACTAATAATTGCTTTCTCTATCTCTTTCAGGTAATAAATTTTGAACTCTGGTGACAAGAATTTGAACACAGGTTTACCGCATGAAGTGTAGAGCCAGAATTAAGAAGTATAATAGAAGAAGTCCCCATGAAATAGGACAAACAGACAAATTTTTAATATATTATTATTTAATATAAAATTTAATATATTATTATTTAATTAATACCAAGACTATGCGACGCCCTTAAATTACTTTAGGGCAAGATCCATCTATAATATATATTTTTTATATATATTAATAACCAAAAATTGCGCTAATTTTACTTTGCTACTCCTCCACAAAAAATTTTCCCTCCGCGCCACTGGCATTAGCTATATTTGTATGTTGAACTTTCCTTATATATATGTGCATATATATATATATATATATATATATATATATATATATATCTTATGTAGTTATATATGTATGAAAAAGAACGCTCACGTACAGGAAATGCCATTAAGGGGCCTGTTGATGTGGCATATGACAAACTATCTTTAGCGCTTCACGCAGCTGATACGCCATTTCACGCCCACAAATTGCAAAATATACACGCACGCACACATACTTGATGTGGTAAGCCGTTTATTTTTTTTTTTTTTTTTTTTTTTTTTTGGCATGGTTAATTGAGTTGTGGCGTGATACACCTACATATGTGAGTCGCAAAAAGACGTCTGTATGTCTATGAATGAAGGATGTATTTTGGTAATCAAACAACAAGCTGACGCTGACGCACTTTAAATGCTGTTAAAAATTCGTATTTAATTACAGTTATAAAATCTTTATATAAAGTTCATACAAAGGGTGTTTTTTATAGAGGTACAGAACTTTAAATTGGCATTACTTTTCAAGGTGGCGACCGATTTAACAGCTGTCAGGTAATTTATTCTCAGTTTGGTTAGGCAATTCATCATGAATAGACCCACGACTGACCAACGCTTGCAAATAGTGCAATTTTATTTAGAAAATAATGGTTCTGTGCGGAAAAATCGTCCATCAGAGCAGTTAATTCGATTAACTATGGAACGTTTTCGCACCACGTTTACTCTTATTGATAACTCGCATCCCCAGAGACGCCGTACGGTGCGTACAGAGGAAGCTATTGCTGCTGTAGAGCGTAGCATTGAGGAGACCCGAATGAGTCCATCCGCCATCGAGCACAATAATTGGATCTGTCTCCAACCACTTTATGGAAGATTTTGCGGAAGGAGCTTGGTTTGCGTGCTTACAAAATCCAACTCGTGCAAGAATTGAAGCCAAACGATCATCAAGTAAGGCGTAGATTCGTCGGATGGGCCCAAAACGAGATTACCGTTGTTCCCGATTTTCATAAGCGAATTTTGTTTAGCGATGAAGCGCACTTCTGGTTGAATCGCTACGTCAACAAACAAAACTGCCGCATTTGGAGTGAAGGTAATCCTCAAGTGTATGTTGAAACACCGTTACATCCAGAAAAACTGACTGTTTGGTGCACTTTATGGGCTGGTGGAATCATTGGTCCGTACTTTTTCAAAAACGATGGTGGCCAGAACGTTACAGTCAATGGTGATCGATAGAGAGCCATGATTACTAACTTTTTCATTCCTGAATTGAATAACCATGATGTCCAGGAGATGTGGTTTCAACAAGACGGCGCAACATGTCACACAGCTCGTGCCACAATAGATTTATTGAAAGACACGTTTGGTGACCGCCTCATTTCACGTTTTGGACCTGTGAATTGGCCTCCAAGATCTTGTGATTTAACACCGCTAGACTACTTTCTGTGGGGCTATGTAAAGTCACTGGTCTATGCGGATAAGCCACAAACGCTTGACCATTTGGAAGACAACATTCGCCATGCTATTGCCGATATACGGCCACAAATGTTGGAAAAAGTCATCGAAAATTGGACGTCCAGTTTGGACTACATCCGCGCCAGCCGTGGCGGTCATATGCCAGAAATCATATTTAAAATTTAGTGCCACAAGATTATCTTTCGGATAAATAAAATTCATGTCAATCGAATAATCCATCGTTTTTTTATTGCAACTTAAAGTTCTATGCCTCTATAAAAAAAACACCCTTTATATATATAACTTGATATGATTTTACTATAAAAAAATTTTATGCAACTCTTTTTTTTTTCTGAAGAGTAAAAAACTTACATACCAACGCCATGCTTCACTCTAGAACGAAAACTACCCCAAAAATCCCACGTCTAACAAAAATTTAACAGAAAAAAAAAATTTTCAAAAAAAGAAATACTCTAAAAACATCTTTTAATATATTTTTGATGACGTAAATTTGACGCAAATGCGGCATTTCGGTAAATCCAACGACATCTCACACATTAATGTCACTCATACGCCACCGCACCCATCACCAGCACAGCCAACAAGCAGTCAGGCATTACCACTGCCGTATGCATTTGCTTGCAAACGCATAGAGAACAAGTAAAAGTATTGCCAAAATATATTTCAAAAAAATAGATGAAAAAGAAAATTGTAAAAGCTGTGGAAAGCTTTTAAGCATTATGTAAAATATTCACTTTGTGCATGCCAACCAACCAAAGTCGGGCAGGCTATCGTACAGCACACATTTGTATGTAAGTACATACATACATATGTATGTATAACTTCACATACACATATTGCCACAGGAAAAAAATGACACATATATACATATAACGATAAATTAAATATATGAAATGCGCAAGCTGGTTAAGTTGGCTGCAGTTTGTATTACTCTTGGGCTGGATAATGATGCCAATCGTGTCGTCCAACTACACACAAATAAAATAATGAATTTTGAAGTTGGTTTTTCCCAACAAGATTTCTACGGCTTTAGCATTTTTTTTTATCCTTTTTCACTTTTCCTTTTATTACTTCATTTCTGTATTTCAGCCAATGCATATATGCCTTGGCATTGAGTGCGCTTTTTAGTAGCTTTAAATTGAGTGCATTTACATTAATTGAATTTAAAATTTTTTTATTATGTTTAAGTGCAAGTAATAAGTGAAGCGCATAAATGCGCATGTGTGTGTATGCGAAACGAAATACATTTCACATTTAGCAGGTGAAAAATTAATATGATAAGTAAACACACTCTCGGGGAAGTGCTTCATTTATTTATTAAGAGCCTTTTTTAAGTGGAATTCAAAAAAAATTGATTGAAAAACATGAAATCCATTACGGGGTTCCCTACTTTTTTAAAGAAAAAACAAAGAAAAATCAAATTTAATGGGGAATGTTTACTATCATTGGAAAGAACATTCATTGGCATTTATTTTTTGAAGATTATCTATTTCAAATGTTGGCCGCGGCTTTGCCTTTGGCATTTATTTTTTGAAGATTATCTATTTCAAATGTTGGCCGCGGCTTTGCCTTAAATATATATCCATCCGTTGAGTCTACTCATTCATTCAATTACTCGTTCGAACATTTCGACTGGTAGCTTCTGTCGAATGACACGCGTCATGTTTTGCTCCAAGGCCTGAATCGAAGCGGGATTGTTCGCATAGACTTTAGACTTTACATATCCCCACAGAAAATAGTCTAACGGTGTGATATCACATGATCTTTGTGGTCTATCGACCATCCCAAAACGTGAAATTATATGCCCATCGAAGTGATCTCTCAATAAATCCATTGACTGATGCGATGTGTGGGCAGTGGCGGCGTCTTGTTGCAACCAAATGCCGCGGAGATCACAAACTTCAATTTGAGGCATCAAATAATCGGTTATCATGGCGCGATATCGCTTACTCGATTATAGCCGCATCAACAATAGCTGCCCACTCATTTCTTCCTTTACGGTTTGGCGCCAGTTGGAAATACCAAGTGATCCTGATCCTTCCAAATGGGCGGAGGTCTTCCTCTGCTTCCGCCAACGGGTACTCCATTGAATACTTTCAAAACTGAAGCGCTTTCATCCATAGCCTCTGCCTCTTGATTCGCTGAACTAAGTCAAAGTCGTCGTATAGCTCATCGTACAGCACATCGTTCCATCGTCTGCGGTATTCGCCGTTGCTAATGCGCAAAGAACCATAAATCTTCCGCAAAATGTTTTCCTCGAGAATTCATAGAGCCGACTCATCGGCTGTCGACATCGTACAGGCTTCTGCACCATTTGTCAGGACGGGAATGATGAGCGACTTATATAGTTTGGTTATGGTTCGTCGAGAGAAGACTTTACTTTTCAATTGCCTTCTCAGTTCAAAACAATACCTGTTGGCAAGAGTGATTCTGCGTTGTTGTCAATGCTTATTCCTAGATAGATGAAATTATCTACGACTTCGAATTTATGACTGTTAAAAGTGACGTTGGAGTCAAGTCGCGAGTGCTATGACTGTTTCTTTAATGACAGGAGAGGCAGAACTTACGGTGCGGTTATTATGACAATCTATACGATATGCCGAAACTACTCTCAGAGCAACTGAGCGATGAATAAATATTCATCCTCAGTGAGTCTGCCCATAGCTCTACTCCGTAGAGCAAGACATTCTGTATTGTTGATATTAAAAGCTTTCATTTTTCCTGTGTCCGTCCCCCATATGTTGGTCATCAGTATGCTGATTTGGAATATTTTTGGACGTCTTTTCCGCAACATGTTGGATTTGCGACCTGTAGTAATTCTAGAGTCCAGTCTTACACTCAAGTAATTGACAACTTTTTGTATCTTTAGAGTCTCCGTGGTTGTTCTCATATTTACTTCAATGGGAATATGCTTTCTTGTTAGTAATACCAACTCAGTTTTTTTTGGTGGAAAGTTTAAGACCTCTCGCCTGAAGTCCTATTTCTGCTCTTATCACCAATTGGTTTAATTCTCTGCGCGCATCTTCAGTGTCTCATGCCGACGCGTTGGCGCAATCGTCGCCTGCGTAGCCAACTAGGTATATTTCTCTTCGGGGATTTGGAGATTTAATATACGGTCGTAACTGGCATCCCAGAGGTATGTTCCGCGAATTGATCCCTGCGCTGCTCCTGTCGTGACCTTTAAGTGGAATGATCCTACATAATTTTTATACAGCAGGATCCTGTCTTTCAAATAGCTCCTCAACATTAGGCTGAGACGTGTAGGTATTAAACTTTATTAAATTAAATTAAATCAACCAAAAACAAAATCAAGAAAGGAAACATAAATTGAAAAAAAAAATTAAACCAAATCAATCAAAAACAAATCAATGGGAATACAATAATTAAATAAAAATAAAATTAAATAAAATAAAATAAAATTAAATAAAATAAAATTAATTAAATTAAATAAAAGAAAAAAAAGAAAATTAAAATTAAATTAAATTAAATTAAATAAAAGAAAATAGAATTAAATAAAAAAAAAATAAAAAATAAAAATAAAATAAAATGAAATAAAATAAAATAAAATAAAATTAAATTAAATTAAATTAAATTAAATATAATAAAATAAAATAAAGTAAAAAAAAATATAAATTAAATTAAATTAAATTATAACAAGGACAACATAATTAAACAACACCTATCAATAGTTAGTCCCCGCTAATGCCAGAAATAAATAATTGCACCAAAAAACCAATATGCTTGCTTGTTAGTACTTGAAATTCATTATTATAACGGTACAATAGATAACAAAATGAACAATGTTGCTGGCAGCCTTTCAGTAACCAAAATTAATGTTCATGAGCATGTTTTATCATATATTGTCTCTGTAGAACAACAACAACAATGACAGTGACAAAAATTATGTTCGGCGAAACCAACAAACCGCACATTATACTAAACAGCAACTATAAGAGCACAGCGTTTATCGCTTTAATTTCGTTGACGTTTTTTTTTCAGTGTGTTTTCAGACAGTTGTGGTAAAGCATCAAAAAAAAAGTGGGCATGAGTTGCAGGAATAAATTGCGTTAAATATCATACAAGCATATATATGTATATGTGTATATAGCGCACTTTGCAGTAGTGTGCGCTTAGACACCACCATGATGACGATTCAGCAAGAATTATAGCTACTTAGCCAACGAAATTTCGCGCGACGGCAATTCACAGCTCAACTTTAGTTGGTACAGCGCCTCGCTTAAGTAGCATAAATATGGAGGCTCTTTAGCGTTTATTAAAGATAAAGGAGGAAGTAATAAAAAGTATATGCGTGCTCTTCTAAATAGCCCTACTATCTAGCTAGTCATCCATCTACTGCCCACCACCACCAGCTTAACAAGTACACTTTTCACACGAGTGCGGTGCGCGAGGCATAAATCCATCCCTTGGGTCACATAATGACCTCTTTAAAACGGTCCAACAGTGTAGCTGCTAACATTTTTTCTCCCTTTTGCTTTATTGTCTGCGTGCTACAGCCGGATGTAATTATTTTTATCAGCGAAAGTGTGTTTATTTGAGTTAATCTCAATGCAGTTTCTTTTTCTGTATGTCGACAATTAAATGTGTCAACTGGTGTTGGTTGTGAAAACAGACATACACGTATATATATATGTAGAACAATTTTTCAGTAATGAAAAAATCATTATATGGCGTTGTATTGAGTAAGAATGGTTTAAGTCCATTTTTAAAAAGCGAAGATGGTTAGAGTTTTGGATGTTCTTTTTTCTCTTTTATTTTTTTTTTTTTTTTTTTTAATATATATATTTTTTTTTAATTAAAAAAAAATTTAATTTAATTTATTTAATATTTTTTAAATTTTTTATTTTTTTTATTATTTTTTTTTTCATTTTATTTTAATTTGTTTCATTTTATTATTACTTTTTATTTTACTTTATTTTACTTTAATTTATTTATTTATTTTTATTTTTTCATTCATTTTACTTTATTATATAATTTATTTTATTTTATTTTAATTTTATTTTATTTCATTTATTCTACTTCATTTTATATAATTTTAGATATATTAATTTATTTTATTTATTTCATTTTATTTTATTTTATTTTATTTTCTTAATATATATTTTTTTAATATTATATTATTTTATTTCATAGTATTTTATTTTATTCTTTTTATTTTATTTTATTTTATTTTATTTTATTTTACTTTATTATATTTTAATTTATTTTTTTATTTTTCTTTATTTTTATTTTATTTTATATTATTTAATTTTATAGTATTGTATTAGATTCTTATTATATTATTTCATTTTATTTTATTTTATTAATTTTTTTATTTTATTTCATTTCATTTTATTTTATTTTATTTTTTATATTTATTTATTTTTTATTTTTTTTGTTTCATAGTATTTTATTTGACTCTTTTATTTTATTTTATTTTATTTTATTTTATTTTATTTTATTTTATTTTATTTTACTTTACTTTATTTTATTTTCGTTTTTTTATTTTATATTATTTTATTTTACTTTATTTTATTTTCGTCTTTTTATTTATTTTTGTTTTATTTTTATTTTTCTATTTTTTCCATTTAATATAAATTTTTTATTTAATTTTATTTTTATTTTTCTTATTTCTTTTTAATTTCCCAATTTCAATCTATTTTATTTGATTTATTTTTTTATTTTATTTAATTTTTATTTTATTTTATTTTTTTTTTAATTTTAATTTAGTTTTTTTTTTTTTTTGTTTATTTTATATTATTTTGTTTCATAGTGTTTTATTTGTTTCTTTTTTTGTTATTTTATTTTTTTATTTTTATTTTTTTATATTATTTTATTTTTTTATTTTAGTGTTTTTTATTTAATGTTTTTTTCTTTTTTTTTAATTTAATGTAATGTTTTATTTAATTGAATTTTTCCTTTTTTTATGTTAGCAATTTCCATTAACTTAGACCACTTTTAGTTATAGCAACTAACTTTGCTTTGATTTTTTCAACTTTTGCAAATTGCATTATTTCAGTTGTTGCTGTGCTGCACTTCTGCGGTTTGGGCTATATATAATTAGCTTGGCAATGCGAGCATAATTCGTATGCAAATGGTTCTGGCCGTTTGCTGGGATTGCCTTTGACAAGTGAAACGTGTCTGATTGGCAGTGTTATGCACGAGTGAACCAACACGCACATATATATATATATACACACACACAGATATAAATATATGAATCCATGTAGAAATTATTAAATGCAAGTGTGTGCGTGGGTGCGTGCAGATATTGTCATTTAATCGCACACTTCAAACACATACCTTTACACATACACACATGGAATTAATTTCACAAATTATTAATTAATTAATAAATTATGTAATTTATTGGCGCTCTGGTTGGCATGAAGATATATATGTATACTTTTGTCATTACTTGCATATTAAAATTTTTACTATAATCAAAATCCGTAAATATGTATATGTATATAGTGATATAAATGCGCATACCCAAGTGAATATTTTATTAGCCATTTCACACTTTACTTGGATTATTTTGCTACAACACCATCCCGTCTTCCATACTACTTCACTCTATGTTTTTTTGTTCACTTAATTGGCAGTGTCAAACTAATAAATTTTCGTTTAATAAAATTAACCGTCAACCCAAAATGGCTTGTCGCAATCAGTTAAAATTAATGTGACCACATTAAAACCAATACATGCGTAAGTATATATGTTTTATAGATTTCATAATAGCTTTACTCAAATTAGTACGAAATTGAGTATTTAAATTTCTTTTAGGCATTAACCTTTAATTAAATATTCAGCGGATTTTCTCTGAAAATTTAAAAAATTAAATGGAAATTCTAATTAGGTGGTTTCTCCATGTGAGCATAGTTTTATGGTTAAAGTATGCATGTAAAAGCCATATAGAATAATTAAAGTTATCTTTATGTTAGCTTGATATTTTCTATATAGCCAATTATTTTGTATATGTGTTTATGTATGTTTATGAATCCACATTAAGGTATTTAATGTTGGTTAATTGCCTTTTGAGACAATTTTAAATTTTAAAGAAGAATAAATTTTAAAGAATTAAAATGCTTATAATATAAATATATTTTACTATTATGTCATTTTCTTTTGTAATAATATTTCAATTTTTAATTAGTATTGTTAATTTATTTTTGCTATTTGTTTATATTATTTGTTTTATTTCATTTCATTTAAATTTTTTATTTTTTTCTAAAGGGTGTTTTTTGTAGAGGTATAGAACTTTAAGTTGCAATAAAACATAGATGGATTATTCGATTGACATGAATTTTATTTATCCGAAAGATAATCTTGTGACATTACATTTTAAATATGATTTCTGGCATATGACCGCCACGGCTGGCGCGGATGTAGTCCAATCTACACGTCCAATTTTCGATCACCATTGACTGTAACGTTCTGGCCACCATCGTTTTTGAAAAAGTACGGACCAATGATTCCACCAGCCCATAAAGCGCACCAAACAGTCAGTTTTTCTGGATGTAACGGTGTTTCAACGTACACTTGAGGATTACCTTCACTCCAAATGCGGCAGTTTTGTTTGTTGACGTAGCCATTCAACCAGAAGTGCGCTTCATCGCTGAACAAAATTCGCTTATGAAAATCGGGAACAACGGTAATCTCGTTTTGGGCCCATTCGACGAATCCACTCCTTACTTGATGATCGTTTGGCTTCAATTCTTGCACGAGTTGAATTTTGTAAGCACGCAAACCAAGATCCTTCCGCAAAATCTTCCATAAAGTGGATGGACACAGATCCAATTCCTGTGCTCGATGGCGGATGGACTCATTCGGGTCTTCCTCAATGCTACGCTCTACAGCAGCAATAGCTTCTTCTGTACGCACCGTGCGACATCTCTGTGGATGCGAGTTATCAATAAGAGTAAACGTGGTGCGAAAACGTTCCATGGTTAATCGAATTAACTGCTCTGATGGACGATTTTGTCGACGATAAAATGGACGTAGTGCGCGATACGTTTTCCGCACAGAACCATTATTTTCTAAATAAAATTGCACTATTTGCAAGCGTTGTTCAGGCGTGAGTCTATTCATGATGAATTGCCAAAGCAAACTGAGAATAAATCACTTGACAGCTGTTAAATCGGTCGCCATCTTGAAAAGTAACGCCAACTTAAAGTTCTATACCTCTATAAAAAATACCCTATATATAAACAATTACGAAAAAGTTGGCAACTCTTCTGAACTATAAATTCAACTTTTCTCGAGCTCTCTCGGCGCACAACGTTTTATTTTCAATTTCGGGTAAGCTGTTTTAAAGAAATCTAATCATCAACACACATACGAAATATTTGTATATGTATGAAAATTAGACTTGTCACGCCACTTTTTCCGAAGCATTGTGTACAAGTTTATTGCGGCACGGTGAAGCCGTTCTCAAGTTATAAAATAGTTTCTTGAAGAAGGTAAGAGATGCTACCCTTCAACAATTTTTGTATTTTTATCAGTATGGGAGGTGTCACTCTATTTAGAATTTGAATAAATTTCTTAGAAGTCATCTACCATATTCATTCGAGTTGTGTAACATTTGGCACCATCTTGTCGGAACTATATATTGTCCAAGTCGTTTTCATGTATTGTAGGCCAAAACAAGTCGGTTATCATACGTTCATATCGCTCCAAATTGACAGTGACAGCCTCGCTATTGTTTTCAAAGTAATTTTGTTCGAAAACTAGAGGTCTACCGTTTGTTGTTCAAGCGTTGTGATTGGTCAGCTGGTTTTAGTTGTTGCGTGAGTTGGGCTTTATATGAATGTGGGTATAAGTCCAAGTGCGCCATAATGTAGTCCATAAGAAAGTCCAAGCTCTTGAGAACGTCGGGAAATAGACACATTTGGGTCTTTGGTTATACTTTCCCTTAAAGCAACGGTATTATGTCGTTTTGCATATCTGCTAGTGTAGTAAAAAGAAAAAATTATATTAAAATTTCCTATTTTTTATGAAAAATTTTCTATAAAAAAAAACAAAAAGTTTTGACTATTAAAAAAACGGTATTTGTGGTGGAAGGAGTAAAACGATGATGCACAGGCCTTACCAATTTGAGAGAAATTTTCAAATTTTTTTTGGTATTTACTAAATCAAAAAATTAGCTACTTTTATTTATAAGATACATATTTTTTTTTGTATAATTGGACTTGAATTTAGTTCTATATGCTATCTTAGTTAGGTTACGTATACGCACTGTTTCACTAATATACATAAAAAAGAAATTTTAATATTTACTATCAGAAAGTTAATCCTTCACGAACTCCACTTTAAATACTTTATTTTTCACTGATTTTATTATGAATTTTTCTACTTTTCTCTTGTTTTTTAGTTATTTTTTTACTCTTTGGTTTTTGTATAAATTTTTATAATTTATTTTATTATTTATTTATTTTTTTTTTATTCATTTTTTTTTTATTTATTATTTATTTATTTCTTTATTAATTCTTTTATTGATTTATTTATTTTTTTTTCAATGATACACATTTTAAGTTTTGCATCCACTTTAGTTTCCAAATGTTTTTAAGAATTTAATTAATTAATGAAAAGTTGAAACCAAAGTAAAAAAAAATTACCGACTTAGTATACAAAAATACTGCATATGAGTACGTATTTATGCTTTCCTTCTGCCAATGGCTCACCTGCTACTTTACACACGCACTTCGCTTAACGCTGTGTATTTCACTTTACAATTTTCATAATTTATTTTATTTTCATGACATTACGAATTCGCGCTGCACAGTGATTTAATAATTTATAGTGCTCATTAAATATTTGCAAAGTGCATGTAGACGAGTATGCTTGTATGTGTTTAATATGTGCATAAATTTGCACTCATAAATGCTGGTATAAATTTTAAAACAAACCTTTAATGCCCGTTTAATATTTGCATTTTAATGGAAATATGTATATACACACATATGTATATATGTATTTATTGTCATTTCTTAGAAACACTTTGTTATTAATTCACACACAGTCAATTAATTATCGATAATCTCATTTTATTTATTTTGACAAAGCCATTTATTTTGCCTTTAAGCTTTGCGCATTTGTGTTGGTTAATTTTTTTTCGTAAGTTTTATATTCTCTTTAATGTTTAATTAATTGGAAGCAAATTGCTACATAAGTACTTACAAGCGGTGCGACCACAAAAAACACAGTTTGGGTTATTAATTAATTCTATTTGTTCTGAATATTTTTTTTGGTTGTGGAAGTAGAAATGATTATTTAATTGATATTTATTTAAATCAGTGTTGAGTAGTAGAGAGATGTCAGGCAATACTAAATATCGCTAATCTATTAATATATTACACATATTTATATATTACAAATTATTTTCATTAGAATTTTTCTACTTAAATTTCCGCACTCAGTTATTAAGTATGACTAAAGCTCAAAAAGTGAGCTCTAAAGGATAATAATGGTTTTTAAAAATATTTTTATAGAAAATTAATTATAAAATAATTTTTCCACAAACTACTTTGCTGAAAGCGGCAGCTTTATAGTTATCTCATAAAATTATTCAAAAAAAAATATTTCGAAAATTTCTTGCAAAGAAACTTAATGATGTATATTGTATTAAGAAAAAAATTCTGAATAAATAAATATATTGTCTAATAAAATACTAAATATACATTAATATGTAGTGGAATAAGGAAGAGTGCAGAAAAATTTCGAAAATATGTCCTTTCGCAAAGTAAAGAGGATGCCAAATTCAATTTTAAATGTATTTTTTCTCAAAAATTATAAAAAAATACATTTTTTCACAAATTTAAAAAAAAAGTGTATTCAAGACATTAAAAATATATATGTACGAGGGTTAACCTTTATATTTCGGGATTAGAGAACAAAAACAAATATTAATCACCGAAAATAGCTTTTTTGTTGTTCAAAATATTCTCCATTAAGATCTATGCTCTTTTTCATGCATTTGAACCAATTTTTGAAGCCTGGCTTTTACCACTCGATTGAGGTATCTCCAAAATATGCGTTCTGAACGCATCAACCGCCTCTTCACCGTTCACCTCTCAGTTTATTTTTTACGTAAGGGAATAAAACGAAGTCATTCGGTGCTAAGTCAGCACTATGTATTGTATGATGCTTCGCAATCGGTGCTTTGCGTGCGCAAAAATGCAGTTGTGTCAGTCGGTTAGTGAGTGCTCGCATTGTCGTGGTAAAGAGTGATCCGTCTGCAGTGTTTGGTTTTTCTGATTTCTTGAAAGACAGCTGACAAACAAATGATTGTGAACCATACAGAATTCACTATTCTGCGTTGTTTCAGCGGTACTATTTGGACATGTCCAGGTCTAAAACAAAAAAAAAATACACCGGCAACCATTTGCTTGGAAGTGTTTCGTGCGCGAACGTTTTTTTTTTTGGATACGGCTGGGAACACTCCTGCAGCCGACTACTGTTTACTTTTGGTCTCATATGCTGAAATCCACAATTCATTCATCTCCTGTCACAATGTCATAGCTCTGTTTTCTATAATCAAATATTAATGCAATATTTAATATATGCTGGTCCCATTTATAGTTGCCTCAATCTCACGACGAACTTCCGAAGGTTTCTGTGACTGTTTCGTATGGTAGAGATCTAGAAACTTTCGGAAACAACACAGATAGTCCATCCACAGTCAACCTTGAATTGCCACGAAACGTATTTTCGATTTTTTCAGGCGTTTAAGTCAGTCACAGAGCTTATAATGCACAGACGTACAACTATCTAAACTCACGATATCGCTTGTACACACTCGTATATAACTTTATTACCATATGCAATTTTCACCTTATTAATTATAAATCTCAAGTGGAGTATATACCTTCCAAATGAGATAACGGATGACGCCCCATGTATTTCGCACTTGGCGGGAGCCTGGATTGATATTGTTCTCGTATCGTGTTGCCACGTCGACAGTTCTCGAAGTCACCGACCTCGAAACGGTCTCGTTGCAAAAAGGAGAATTCTAGCTACAATACTGTATTGCCAAGAAAAAATAAACGCCTGCGGCCGTGAGAGTAACAGTACATTTATTTTCTGAATATATCTCGTATATCGTTTGACACACCTACTAGTTTAGTGAGAAAAAAGGGTCTAGAAATAATTTCTTTAACTTAATTATGGTTGCTGATGACACCAGTTTCTGCTGAATAAAAAATTGAATTCGTATTTCATAAAATATTTTTGAACTCTCGCACATTTTGTATAACAACAACATGATTTTTTAATTTTTTTTTTTAATCAGTAATTAACCCTATTAGCACTAAATGGGATAATCCGTAATATTTAAATGCAATTTAAAAAATATACGTATAATACGTCAATTGAAAAGTCCTCGGCCTACCCTAGAAAACTCTTTTTTTTTTGGCAAAATTCATATTTTTTTTATTCAACATAGTTCCCTTCACTGGTGATACACTGACTATAGCGACCCTCCAGCTTTTTGATACCATTTTTGTAGTACGGTTTTTCCTTTGCTTCAAAATAGGCCTCAGTTTCGGCGATCACCTCTTCATTCGACGAAAATTTCATCCCAGCGAAGATTTTTGAGATCTGAGAACAGGACACAGTCGCTGGGGGTCAGATCTGGAGAATACGGTGGATGCGAAAGCAATACGAATCAGAATTCATGGCTTTTTCTCATCGATTTCACAGACTCAAGACAGGGTGCATTGGCTTGGTGCAACAGAACTTTCTTTTTCTTTACATGTGACCTTTTTTCGGTGATCTCGTCCTTCAAACGATCCAATAACGCCAATGTAATAGTCGCTGTTGATGGTGCCTCCTTTCTCAAGGTAGTCAATGAAAATTACTCCATGCGCGTCCCAAAATACAGACTCCATTACCTCTGCTAGCCGACTGTTTCGTTTTTTTCACGCTTTGGAGCGGATTCATCGTGTATAGCCCATTCGGAGGGCTGTCGATTGGACTTCACGAGTGAAATGATGGAGCCATGCTTCATTCATTGTCCACATATCGATGCAAAACTCAGGCTTTTTACGCTGGAACACCTCAAAACACTGCTCCGAATCATCAACTCGTCGTTGTTTTTGATCAGAAGTGAACTCGCGCTGCACCCACCTTACATAGAGTTTTCTCAAACCCAAATATTCGTTAATGATATGATTTTTACGTTCAAGTTAATATCTTTAGAGTGCCTGCTATTTCATTCAATTTCAATTTGCGGTCTTTCAAAATGCCAATCCCTGATGGTTGATTTCCTGGGGCAGTGTCTGGAAACTCGTCATCAAGCCAAATTTTTGTTTCAATTGTATTTTTTTCCCTTCAAAAAACAATATTTTATCAACATGCGAAATTTCTTTTTATCCTTTTTTTTCTAAATAACAAAAGTCGCTTCACTCAAAATGCTGTAATTCACAAACTAATGATATTTTGAAGGTTAGGGCTAACTAAAAAATATGGATTTAATTCTAGTAGCGCCATCTTTGTGTCAGGCCGGGGACTTTCCAATTGAACTGATATATATTTTCCAACTATGTTCGCCTTAAGAAGGCCAACACAATCGCTGCAAAGGCCATACTGTGAAAAAATATATATAATTCTTCCTACTCAACGTCTCTTACATATCTCACGCTTATGCCTCTTTTATATTCATATTCGGATTGGCTCGTTGCCGGAAAAATTTACATAAATGCAATAAAATTTAAAGTGAAACAGCAAAGCCTTGGCTTGGCTCGAAAATTGGCTAGAAAGTATTTCTTTCTTTTTTTCTCTCCACCAATATGCCAACAGCCAAAATGTCTTATCAATTGAAGAAATTTTCGTCCAAAAGACTTTAAAGGCTTGAATGCACACGCCGTTCAAACAAAAAGTAAATAAAATAAAAATTATAATCTTAATAACTGGAGAGCAAAGAAAGATTATGATGAAAGCGAAAAAGTTAATAAGAAATATGGAAAAGGTATAAAGGTAAGGAACAAAATGAATTGAGGGGCATTCAAGATGAAAGAAAATCTCACATAATGATGCCATCGAAAGGTGGAAAATATATTTGCCGAACTCTCTCCCTTTCTCTCTCTCTCTCTCACATGCTGCACCTGATTACTGTATTGTGCAATGCTTTCTCCTTACATTGGTCAATGCTCTAGTGTGCTTCATGCAGCTGCCATGATTGCGCGCTTAAATGGATGAATGGATGCTCTCTGACAGCGCCACACAGCAACAGCCGTTGGTCAGACAAAATGCACAAAAATGCAATAAACGCGCGCTCGGTGAATGCATTGTCTGTGGAAGATATGGAATACAAGGCGCACGCCAATGTCATGACAATGCTGAGGGTAAACATAAGTAGAGCGCAGCAACGCTCGCTGCTAGTGCAGTGCCCTACTAAGTAGCAATAACGGAGTGGAGGGTTGGTGAGTGTGTACTTGCGTAACATATAAGAGAACTTTGATGACAATCGGCTTTACCATGGCGATAGCATGGTGTTGATTTTATTGAATGGTTTCGATCGAAATGGCTTTAAAGAAATGTGAATGAAGCATAAAATGAATTTTCGCTTCGCTGTGAACGAGAACAATGGCATGGCGAAGGCTTTTGTTGAGTTGAAGGTAAAGCATGCGAAAGAAAAATTATATTTTCATATAAAGCTGTATCTCAAAGGCGATAATAAGCGGGCGTTCAGTGAAAGGACTCTCCGCGAAGTTTGAAGAAATACGAGGGTTGCTTGATAAGTCAGTCAGTAAGTTCAAGGATCAAAGAAGTGTTTGGCGATATTTAACCGCAATCCAAACGAATTTTTGCGCCATTTCGTTACCGTAGGTGAAACATGTATTCACCACACCACACCAGAAACCAAAGAACAATCGGACGGTGGGTTTTTCCGGGTGAACGTGAATATTATTCAGAGCTTTTGGACAGATTCGATATTGATTTGAACCAGAAACGATGCATTTGGCGAAAAAGAGTGTAGTTCCATCAGGACGATGCACGGGTGCACACGTGTATAGTCCAAATGGCAAAAATTCATAAATTTGCCTACGAACTGCTACCCCATCAATCTCATTCTCCAAATGCGACTATTTCTTGAGAGAGATTTTCTTTTTTTAAGTATAGGAAAACCTGGAGATCTATCTTGATATATCCAGGACTAAAAAAAAACACTGGAATATGCATGCTATGGAGTCAGCTCAGAGCTCCTCAACTAACGTCCAGCATATCTGTTCACGAAAAACGGAGTCCCTATAACCATTCAGCTAAAGTAAACTGACTACCAAATGAACCTTGTCGAGAAATAATTCCATTCCTCTCTAGGCAGGGGTTGAAGCGGGGTAACAACTTTTTGTTGCCTTCCTGTAAGTAGCTTCCCGCCAACCCCTTCGTCTACTTCTCCACCTTCTTCTTTACTTTCTTTTCGGTTCAAAACCTTTTTCAACCCATTTTCAGCGTCAGAGCGGTAAAGATATAGTAATCTGAAGGTGTTAGATCAGGGGATTGCGCGGAATGGTTCAGGACATCCCATTTAATAGTGACAAGCAGTTTCTTTGAAGCGTTGGCCGTGTATGGTCTGGCATTGCCTTTGTGATGGACGTCTCGATATTTTTTCGAAGTGTGAAATGGAGCGATCTACAGTTTACTTTAAGCTCTCCGAACAACTCATGAATTTTTATGAGAAGTTTTTATTTCATGCCATAAAAACACTTGGTTTATTATCATTCGAAAAAACATTCTTTGGCATTTATTCTATAAAGATTATCTCTTTCAAATGTTGGCCGCGGCTACGTCTCAGATGGTCCATCCGTTGAGTACAATTTTCGATGGCTCGTTCGAATATTTCGACTTTCAACTGGCGAATGACATGCGTGATGTTTTGCTTCAAGGCCTGAATCGAAGCGGGAATATCCGTACAGACTTTACAATTTACTTATCCCCACAAGAAAATGTTTAACGCTGTGATATCACACGATCTTGGTGGTCAATTTACCGACCCAAAACGTGAAATTATCTGCTCACCGAAGTATTCTCTCAATAAATCCATTGATTGATGCGATGTGTGGGAAGTGGTGCCGTCATGTTGAAACCAAATGTCGCGGAGATCACGAGATTCAATTTCAGGCATCAAATAGTCGGTTATCATGGCGCGATAATGATCGCCATTGACGGTTACGTTCTCACCTACATCATTTTTGAAGAAATATGGACCTATGATTCCACCGGCCCACAAGCCACACCAAACCTTTTTTTCTGGATGAAATGGTAACTCTTGATTCTTTTCAGGTTGGTCTTTATCCCAAATGTGACAATTTCGCTTGTTTACATACCCATTGAACTTTTCAAGAGCCCATAGAGCGAAGCGATGTCGCTTGGGAAGGTCGAGTGGCTTCAGTTCTTGCACAAGCTGTATTTTAGACGCTTTCAATTTAAGATCTCGACGTGAAATATTCCAACTCTTTCTATACGTCAGTCCGAGTTGCTGCGAACGGCCCCGAATCGGCTCTTCACGGTCTTCGTGTATACTCTCAGCTATGGCCGCTATGCTTTCTTCACTGCCCGCTGGACGTGGTCTATTCGGTCGAATATTATCCAATAATGAATGCTGGGTCTCAATATGGGTGATGGTGTCGCGAATAGTACGCTTAGTAGGCCGATTATGTTGACCATAAGTTGAGCGAAGCACGTGAAATGCATTCTTTACAGAACGTGAATTTTCGTAATAAAGTTCAATGATTTGTAAACGTTGTTCAGGCGTAAGTCTTTCCATGATGAAATGCCAAACAATACTGAACAAAAATAACATGACAGCTTGACACGACTCATGCGAGATCTGTAAAAGAAGGCTATTGATAAAAGTACCTCTTCTTGGATCATTCCTATCTCCATCCACCACTAGGGACATATCTGACAATGATTAGGTTGTCTCCCTGCTCACTTTTTACTACAAGCTAAACATTTCGAACACAATAAAGTTCTATCAAGAGGTCCTTTTGTTGAACTAGCTGAGTCTTTTTAGCGTTGCTACGGGTTAGAAAATCCAACAATAATATGATAATTTTACCAATAAAAATATAATTTCCAATTGAACTTTACTGAATGTGCCGGCAACACTTTATAACCGATCTGCTCTAAACAAAAGAAATAACCCAACAGAGTTCTGGAAAGTTAATTTGCACTTAGCAGACCCATAGTTAAGTGTTAACCTCTATCTGATCTGATCAGAAGGTCCGATTTTGTGTTAGAGACTGTTCCTGGGTGCATCAGCTACTTTCCTTAGCTATAGAGGCTGAGTGACGTCATCACCTGGCTGCTCTAGTTACCTTGCTAATGAGCCTTGAATAAAATCTTCTTCATAGATCCTAGGTGCTGGCAAGAAAAATGTACCTTATACAGAGGACTCCAAGCGAGATTTAAAAAATAGTAAAACTTTTGCAAATAGAAACGCGACTTTTGTGTGTCTTCGTAATGCCACAAATGCAGGAAATTGTTTCAAAACTCCTCCCACATGGCTTCCTCCAATTTCAAAAACTTCTTCAAACATCTAAGTGGATGCCAATGAGCTATTTTTCACACACATGAGACGAGTAGCCAAACCACAGTGAATACAAATACAAAAATAAACAGCAGAAAATAGATGGCAGAACAAAACGGTAAATAAAAAATACACAACCCGTACAACAGTCAGGAGAAATGTTGTCAATAAGAATGCAACAAAAAATATATAAAGAAATTCCAATGCCTGAATGTGAACGCATTGAAATGCGCTCTATACAGAGCAGCATGGAAACAAAGTGTAGTAGAAAATAGCAAAAATTTATAGAAAGTGTTTGAAATCATATAAAATTGTAAATAAGCGTTTTACGCATGTGTGTGTGTGTGGGTGAGTGTGCAAATATAGATGGGAAACATACTTGTCCTTGTCGTTGGCAGGATGTGTTTGTTCATTTTTTTTTTTTTTTTTTTTTTTTTTAAAAGACATATCCCTCTACCACGCCCCATCAATAGCGGAAGTGCTCTGCTCTAAACTGTTTACTTATATAAGAATAATGAAGATTGCACAGAAAGGAAGAGCACATATTACGTGTGACTATTCTATACGTGGCGGCCGCAATAGCCAAGTGTTTAGCATTGCGTACTACAATTCGGAAGGCCTAGGTTCGAGTTCAGGTTCCAGCAACATTCAAAATTATGGAAAATTAATATTTCTAATTGCGGTCGCCCCTCGGCAGGGAATGTCAAGCCCACCGAGAGTATTTCTGATATGAAATAAAGCTCCTCATAAAATTCCATCGGCCATTCGGAGGCGGCTTAGAATAGACGGTAGGTCCCCCTGAATGTGTCTATTTCTCAACGCTCTCAAGAGCTGGTACTTTCTAACGGCAAATTTTGGTGAACTTACACCTACATCCGTTCAGCTGACCACTCACAACGCCGTAGTTACGTCAATTGGGTGCTAGAATAACAAGCAGTGGACTGCGATTTTTCAAATAAAATTTTTTCAGAGGTGAGGCACATTTCTCACTCGGTTGGGCTCCGAGAATCCTCAAATTATTGAAGAGAGACCATTACACCCAAACAAAAACTTACTCTCTGCTGTGCTCTCCGATCCGGAGGTGTGATTGGATCTTACTTCTTTGAAACGATGCCAGCAAGACTATCACTGCCGATTCGGAGCGTTATGCTCGTATGATAACCGACTTTTTTGGCCTGCAATTGAAGAACACGATTTGAACAATATTTGGTTCCAAAAAGATGGTACGACATGCCCCTCCACATAATCGAATATGACTATTTTATGCAGGAGGGTCAAAACCACATAGATAATTGAGTCGATGGTGGTTGGTATTATCAAATTCTATCGCTAACCGGATATCTGTGATGTTTTTTCAGGTGTAACTGGTACGCATGAGGTTGTCAATTATCTAAGTTCAACAGTTATCTCAATAAATTTTAAACATAAATTTTAGGTTAACTTGGCGATATTAAGATCCTTGGAATCTGTAAGAAAAAAATCAGAAATAGAAAAAAATGCCCAGTTTTCTTTGAACGTAGTTGGGGGACGGGCTTGCAGAGTAGGGCACTTCTCTTCTCTGGTGAGAAGAACATGGCTAGGAGATCGCCCACCAGAGTCCATAGGGGAATTATGGTCAGTGAAGATTTCGACGCGGAACTTGGTAAGCTCAATCAGAGAAAGAGATTTTAGCCAGCTCTGCAAAGGAGGCCGAGGTCCTAGCAGACAAACAAGCTATGGTTCCATGAGAGTGGGTGAATAAAGTGGGCTAGAGCCACTGTGAAGACATGTAGAATGCAGTTCGGGGACGCTCATTTCACTGCAGCCAACTCCAAATACCACAACATTATTGAGGACAAACACATAATAAGCGAGTTTATCCGAGGATTAACCGGCGGGAAAACGACAATAGGCTCCACGACGAACACAAAGTGTGAGGTACTCACTTGGCGTGATGAGGAAAGGTCTTCTTCATCCAGAGCATAAATTTTGGCTAGGGTTGGACTGTCAGCGTCAATAGAAAGGCTCAGCGAAGTGATAAACTAGCTCGTAAGCGTCGTTTGACTTGATCGTAGCAATCCTCATGGACAGATGGCCATCAGGCTGCTTAACCTGACGATAGGACGCATGTGGGAGACACCAGGCAGATTCATGCCATAATTCAAGTTTAAGGATGCAGCGACGCTGGAGTGGCTGAGGGTAGGATTTCAAACCTCCAAAGACTAATCCCGTAAGTGTTGCAGTCAGAGGTTGCTGGAGGAGGCACTGAACTGGAATTTACCTACGCAAGATTGGAAGGTAGCAGAAAGGAAGTAAGGAAGTAAGGAAGCCAACGAACAAGTGCCAGGGTCATATCCTCCAAATCAATAAAGAGGTCGGAGCCCTGCTTTACCCAGAGCATGGCGCCTAAGGAAAAGAAGTACGGATGATGAAAACGTTAACACTCTGTCTGGTTCTGACTGACCGACCGGAGATCTCCCTGTGGACCGGGAAGATAACAATATGCCCACTACAGGTGATTAACATCCTCGTTAACATTCCAGAGCTACATGAAAGTTTTAATGGTAGTTGTTTTGGTTCCAAGGTCCGATCCAGGACTTAAATATGGTACCACGGGAAACAAGAAGTCCTCGTAACTTATTCCGATCTGTTTGATACGAGTAAGGCTCTTCGTTTAACATCATGGTGGCTGCGGTTTACAAGGGTATCCGACCCATAGAAAGGCAGAAGGTTTGGTAGGATTCGATCCCCACCAAGGTGGTTATGAGTCCATGCCTTGTACTAATGGTGTACCGTGAGGTTAGGCCGTCGACGGCAGACGACGACTATAAACCTATCGCACAATGACCGACCGGAGAATAGCGAAGGGCTTTATGTTATTGATCTCCATTCTATGGTCTACGCACTGAGATTTAAAACCAGAGTTACATGGTATTGGTCGAAAAATGGGATGGTATCAATAACAGTTAAACTTAAAGGAGACAAAAGTAAATAGAAATGTAAATATGCTAAAGTCAGACAAAAACTTGAGATTCTATTCAATTGTACTTCAAGTACGTTGCGTATACGCACTGTTGGCCTTAAAATATAATATATTTCAGCATTAAATTGTGCTTAAACGGCTTTTACTTGAACTCTCCTCATGCCACTTGTATGTATGTATATGTTCATATTTTATAAATAAACAAAACCTAATTTTCATATTCCAACTGTATTTAGCACCACAACCCGTGCTGGGAATACATATAATTAAGCCTCATGCTCACATTGGCTAACGCTACCTCAAGGAACTGCATGAGTGTATAGCATTTTAATTGCACTTGCCACACTTACAATTTGTTGACAATCCTTTTTGCACACACATACACACACAAACAACTTGGAAAATACCATAAATGACTATGACAATGATGATGACGATGGTGACCATAAAAAACCGTGGAACTAAAAGTAAACCAAAAAACAGGGGAAATTCAGCAGCACCTCACAGAGCTCACTCATAAACTCCACTCATACATATATTATGTACTGAGTTAGCTGTTAACACTAATGTGTGGCTGTGTGTCTGTATGTGTAGTTTTTCGTACAACCTTTCTGTAGAGTCCATAAGCTGGCATAGTGTCAGTTTATGTCGCTGAGCAACAGTGCAAATTAATTATTATATCCTTGAGGGCATTTCCACAACTCACAGTGCAAATAGAGCGGGCGCTTCGTACGCAGCCACCAAACAACCAACAACAGCAACAACAACAACATAGCCAATTTGTGTACATACGCATCTACCGCACACAGTACAAATACCACTACATATCTACATACAAGCACACAGAAATGACTGTGCTCACATGAAGGAAGGACTGAGTGCGCGAATGAAGAAGTTGGTGAGTGGGCGAGTGGTTGAGTCGTTGACTGAGTGAATGAGGTGAGTAGTTGAGTGAGCGAATGAGGGAGTAGGTGAGTGGTTGAGTGAGCGAATGATGGAGTGGATGAGTGGTAGAGTGGGTTGAATCTGAGTGATTTGTTGAATTGTTGAGTGCAAACAATGTTGATTACGTAGATTTGCTTCATACAATTTTGTTTGCGTTTATATTTGTACTTGTTTCGCGGCGAAAAGAGCAATATGTCACAATTTATTATTATTATTATTATTGCTATTATTATTATTATTAAATTGTGCGTTAGTAAGCCTTTGGCGCGGTGTGTATATATACATTTGTATTTATTTATTTTCCAAATGGATTTATTGAAAATGAGGTTAAGCTGTAAAGTAAATTTCAAATGCTGCCATAAAACATAATAACCTTAAATAATGATATAAAATTCTGATGTGACATTAATGTCATATAAATGAATTTTTTTATGCATTCTCAAAATGAAATAATTAAAATAAATAAATAAAAATTTGCTCTTAGCTCGAAAATTGCTATTGAAAATATTATTTTAGTAAAATTTAGGGTTTCCAATAAGAGTGATATGATTTCTTTAAAAAAAAGCCCACACTAATTGTTAAGGAAATTCAAATGTTTTTTATTTAATGTGAAGTACAATCGATACAATTAAGTTCTGAACATAACATCATTCAAATGGCCTCCACGACTACTTTTACAGGAACGAATTTTCGAGCATTTTTTCCACTAAATCAAGTCATATGTCATGAATAGCACGTTCAATATTGATTTTAAAGCTTGAAGAGAGCGTGCTTTGTTGCTAAAGACCAATGGCTTCAAATGACCCCTCAAGAATTAGTCTAAAGGTGTTAAGTCACAACTTCTTGGAGGCCATTCAATGTCACAATTTCTTGAAATAATCGAATCTCCAAATCTTTCTCGCAATAATTCGGCTGTTGCACATGCTGTGTGATACGTAGCGCCGTCTTGTTGAAACGAGGTGTTGTAAGTAAACCGTAAAAAGTTGGTTATCATAGATATACTTATATACCGCTCTTCACTGACAGGAACGGTGCTATCAGCTTCATTTCGAAAGAAGTACGGACCGATGATTCCATCAGACCAAAAACCACACCAAACTGTCAATTTAGGTGAATGTAATGGTAGTTCATGAATAATTTGTGGATTTTCTTCGCACAAGAGTCGACAGTTTTGTTTTGTTATTTACCGCACCACTCAGATGAAAGTAAGCTTCATCGGAGAAGATGATTTTCTTAAAAAATCATTTTCGTTTTCAAGTTGTTCCAAGGCGAAATCAGCAAATTCACGACGTTTATGGTGGTCCGTGGATGAAATTGTAAACATTACTGAATACAATGGAAAAAAAATGACAGATCATGACTTACCAAAAATGGCTAAAACAACACTTAGAAATCATATCATCCCGTTGGAAACCCCTTTGTTAAAAGCTTATGATTTCTACAAAAAAAAAAACAGAAAGGCTATTCAGTAGTGTTCCAGAATTTTTCAGTAAAATTTTCTTCTTCAAGAGTGCGTCACTCGTTTCTCTCTCTTGGCCGTGCGGCGCCCATTGGGACTCCAAGTGGAGCAAGATCTTCCTCTGCTCTGCTTCCACTTGCTGGTACTACATCGGTAACTTTCAATGCTGGAGTACTTTCATCCACACGGACGACATAACCTTGCCAACGTAGCCGCTGCCGCTCTTTAGTCGCTGAACTATGTCATTGTCGTCGAATAACTCGTACAGCTCCTTGTTCCACGGTCTGCTGTATTCGCCATTGCTCAAATCCGGAAGGACCATAAATCTTCCACATAATTTTTCTCCTCCTATACTCCTAACGTCAACTCGTTAGATGTTGTCATCGCTCATGCCTTGGCACAATACAGCAGTATGATTGTGATGTGGAATTTGTAGAGTTTGTTTTTGGTTTGCCGAGGGAGAACTTCACTTTTCAATTGCTTATTCAGTCAAAGGAAACACCTGTTAGCAAGAGTGATTACGCGTTGTTGATGTTTCCTAAATACACAAAATTATCTACAACTTCAAAGTTATGACTGTTAACAGTGGCTCCCAGCCAGCATCAAATTGAAGAAATCTCACAATGAAGTGTCACGTTGTTTGAAACCACGTCCGTTATCGAACGACTGGGAGAGATGTTTCACAATTCTGACTGCGCTTTTGGTCAAATCAGTTTGTTAACAGTGGGCTTTAATCTCTCACACAATGCGCTAGATGGATATGAGATATTGGGGAGGCGATATAACGCACACAATAATAACTTGGTGATAATCGTGGTATCCTTTTTCTTTTTTTGGATTGGGCAGAGCAAACGAAGGTTCATTTCATCGAGCATATTTCCGTCCGACCATTTTCTTTGAATAGCTCTGCCGGTAAGCCATCGGCTTCCACCGCTTTGTTATTTTTTAAGCGGGCAATTGACTATTCGAACTTCATCATAGTCGGGCGATAGAATGTCATCGTTTGGCGTTTCGAGTTCGCCATGTCGGTGTGTTTATTTTTCACCGACATTTGGCAGGCTGGAGAAGGTTTCCCTATCGTTAACTGTCACCAAATTACCTCCTTGGTCCCTATATAAATAAGCCCCTGTCTTAAACCTTTTGAAAGTCGCGGCATCACCTCATAGAATTTTCGAGCATTAACCTTGTCGGCCAGCTTCTCAAGCTCTTTATGCTCACGCATTTCGGCCTCTTTCTTTTTTTTTTTTTTTGTTTGGCAGGTAGGCAGTTCCTCATCGTACCAGCTCTTTTTCCGATATTGTTGGAAAACCTGCTGGCTGCCTGCTGTAATTGCAGCTTTTTACTTGAAACATACGCACATCTAGAACACTGCAGACGTGACTTCCTTCTATCATAACTTGATCGATCCAGTCGTGAGGTTTTGTATACGGAAACAACCATGTAGCTTGATGAATTTGTTTGATGTTTTGTGCCGAAATCTGATACTCTGAGGGTGAACAAGCCCAACACCAAATTTGCGCTCTTTTATATAACCGCTGTAGTATATTTCACACGGACCCACCTTCCACCGTCACACTTCTTCGACGACGGTTATGTTAGCCTTTAGCCTAAAGATAACATCAGTCAGTTGGGCAGCGACACCTTTAAAATTAGGGGATCAGACATTTGACAGGAATTTTATTCAAAACATGATCCGTTAAACGTTTCCAGAGATCGTCATCATGAGGCTTGTAGAGCTTTTCCATTGAAGCTAGTTTCTACGTGTTAAATTCGAAATCCAGAGCACAAACTCACCCCACCAGGAGAGATATTAGTTGCAACAAATTTATATAGTGACCGACGCCCGCTGGCAGAGCCGCACCTCTGGTTAACAGACTTCAGCGAAGTAGCTAGACTAAGGCTCCACCTCTTTCAGTGGTGACCCACGGCTCGAAATGGATTGATTACGTAAACTGGTACAAGTGTTCATCTCGCTTTCCGGGTCTGAGACGCAAGAGTACGAAATCAGTGTAGTCATGCAAACACTACCACATAAACCACGGAAATCTTTGGGTCAACCCTCGAAATTAATTAGCACATATTTCATTTCAAACATTATTAGAAGAAAAAAAAATTTTTAAATAACTAGATTTTTCTTCTCAAAAGTAAATTTTTTACATTTACTTCACTTTAGATATATAAAAAGGTAGAGAATTTATTAGTATATGAGAGAAAAAATTGAAAAAATTTAATTCAGTGCAAAAAAGAGAAAAAAATACTGTTTTTATTAAACATCTCCTTATTAGATTTTTTGCGTTGAAAAATGAATATTAAGTTTGTTGATTTATTTTTCGTTTCCATGCTAGGCGTACATCTATTCTTTCTAAGCCCCATTTTTGTTGATTTAACATTATTTACACTTAAAATTGTGATCTTTTGCTAGTAATGATGCTTCAATTTATTTATTATTATTGACCATCTTCCATACACACACACACACACACACACACATAATAAATACTCTGTCCTTTGGTATCACTCATTTCACCTCCTCCTACCAGTTATCTAAATTGCGTTAAGTGCCTCTCTCACACAATCATTGATTCACAATTTGAAGACACTCAATCTCTTTTGCGCAACAATCAGTTTTGCATCAGAAGAGATTATCATTCACATTACTGCTACTACTAGCACATTAAAATGGTGAGAATATGCAAATATAAAATGGCAAATGCAATAATAACAATAAAATCTAAGTAACATAAACAACAACAATTTATAGCTAAACTGTTTCCATTCCAAATACTCATAGTTTGTAGCTAGATAGTAAAGTGAAAATGAGATGAAAGTGTAACCAAAGCGAAGGATACGCAAGGACCTTGGCATTTCGACACACAGACTGTCGACTGCTGTTTTGCATTGATAAAACACGAATGTGTGTTGGGTGTGTGTGTTTGTGTGTGACACGCTTAAATTGTGTCTGCCAGCAACAAGGGCAGCAATAAAATTAAAGTGTTTAAAATGTAAAGCTGCAAAGATGAAGAAGAAGAGATGAAGCTTTTACACTCTATTTTTACGAACTTTGTTGTTGTATTTTTTCGCTTTTATTTTTGTTTGTTTTTCTGTTGTATTTTGCGCTTGTTTTGGTTGATTTTTGTTGGCGTTGTTGTTGTTGCAAATACTACTGCTGTTGTCGATTTTGCTATTGTCGATTTTGCTGCTGTTGTTGTTGTTGTTGTTGTTGTTGTTGTTGTTGTTGTTGTTGTTGTTGTTGTTGTTGTTGTTGTTGTTATTTGTTGTTATTTGTTGTTATTTGTTCTTGTTGTTGTTGTTGCTGCTGCTGCTGCTGTTGTTGATGTTGTTTCTGTTGTTGTTGTGTTTGTTGCGATTTTCTCCGCTAATGTTTTTTTCGTTGTTGTTGATTTTTTTTTTTAATTTTTCCATTGTCCTTTGCTCTCATTTCTCAAAGCTGGTTTGTTGTTTTATATGGAGCTACTAAGTGCTTGTGTAAATATATATTTTAAAATTTATCTATGTGTGTGTGCGTGTGCATAAAAACTTTGCGTATCTTATTACGGCTTCACCTTTAAACTTGCGCTTTTTTTTTGGTTGAAACAAAAACTGTAAAATGCTTTTAACTGCTCAGAAGGCAGCAAAAATAAAGCTGCAAGAACAACAACATTATTTGTTGTAATGCGATTCCAACTCTATTGTACAAATGTATACACTTATATATGTGATATATGTTATGTTATACTCGTATATATGTATGGGTACATATATTTTTTTGTGCCAAGAAAAATCATTGCTATTATCCTGTTGTTTATGTTGACTCGTCCTTGGTAGGTCGCCGACACAGCAGCAGGACACTCGAACAAAGCCAAATAAACATTCATAGATATATATACATATATATGTATATAAAAAGGGAAATGCATTGTGACAAATAGCGATGCTAAATGTGCGTGCGTGTATGTATGCCAGCACAGCGTGTGTCTGTGTGAGTGGGAGAGCGGCACTTACTTGGAGGAATAAAAAAATCAGTTGGCCTCACACGGTGCGCCATAAATGGGGTCATACTCTCGTCATAGTTATCTTTTGAAAAGCATAAATGTTGCAGTGAATTTATAGCAACGTAAATAAGGCGTTGAATGGGCGACACGCATACACATACAAAGACCAAAAGGGGCACACGCACAATAGGGGGCAAAGAGCAGTATAAAGTGAATGTCTTAACAAATATTTGTAGCAAAAGCAACTACAACAACAACAATTGTAGAAGCAAAGTACTACTCGTACTTGACACGGCAGAAAGAGCAAAAGTGCGCGCAAACACATACACACACACACACTCATCTACGTTAGTGGTCAAGGGTGTTGAGGACAATTGTTTTGTATATATTTTTTTGCAATTTTTTTTTTCTTTTGTTTTTAATTGTTGCTGCATTTTACTGTGTGCGCGCGGGCGGGGTATACTGATAACTCTGTTGATATACCAAGGCAACTGTTGCCTATATTTCACGAAGCAGGTTAAATACACTTCCCTCTTTGCAAATAAATTATGCATTTGTGTGCCTCGCAAGGCAAATAAGGCATTTCGCATAATAGTGGTGTAGATAAGCCAAAGAAATTGAGTTAAATATGCAGAAAATTGTAAAATATATAATAAAATTAAAATTAAAATAAAATATATCTTTTTATGGAAACGGATTTTTTATGGAATTTTATATTTTTTAAGATATTCGAAAACTTTTAATCGTTATTAGAATATATTTTTTTTATAAATTTTCTTAATAAATTATAATTTTTTCTTTTCATTTCAGTCAGCTACAGTGGCCGCGATAGCAGTGATTCCTGCTCTACGGGTTCCTTTCGTTGCAACGATGGCAAATGCATAACATCGTTGTGGGTGTGCAACTATCAGAAAGATTGTGAGGGTGGTGAAGATGAGCAGCAGTCGTGTCGTAAGTATTTTTAGAAATAGGAAATATTTAAAAGTTAGAAAGGCAAAAATCGGAGCATATGCATACTTAATCTTTAAAAGTGTTTTTAGGGCAGAAATTTGTAGCAGTAACCAAATGGTTAGCACTATGATTCGGAATAGAAATTATAGAAAATAAATTTTTCTAATTGCGCTCGGCACTCGGCATGTCCTTCATAAAAATCTATGGGCCATTGGGAGACGGCTGAGAATAAACTGTAGGTCCCTACATTTGTTGGTAAAACATCAAGACGCAAAAACCACAAATTGGAGGAGGAGCTCGGCCGAAAATTTCTTCAGCGATTACAAAGCACGAAATATATATACATATATAGGGTGATCCAATTCGAGGTTCCCTAATTTTTAAAGGAAAAACACAGAAAATTCATATTTAATGGGGAATGTTTATTATCATTCGAAGGAAAATCCTTTGGCATTTATTTTTTGACGATTATTTGAGTTCCATTTTCGAAGACTCGTTCGAGTACTTCGACTTGTAACTGGCGAATGACATGCGGGATGTTTTGCTCCATGATCTGAATCGAAGCGGAATTGTCCGCATAGACTCTAGACTTTACATATCCCTACAGGAAAAAGTCTAACGGTGTGATATCACACGATCTTGGTAGCCAATCGACCGATCGAAAACGTGAAATTATCTGATCACCGAAGTGTTCTCTCAATAAAGCCATTGATTAATGAGATGTGTGGGAAGTGGCGCCGTCTTGTTGAAGCCAAATGTCGCGGAGATCACGTGCTTCAATTTCAGGTATCATATAGTCGGTTATCATGTCGCGATAACGGTCGCCATTAACGGTTACGATCTCACCGGCATCATTCCACCGACCCACAAGCCATACCAAACCGTAGTTTTTTCTGGTTGAAATGACAGCTCTTGATCCTCTTCAGGTTTCCCTTCGTCCCAAATGCCCCATTTTGCTTATTTACATACCCATTGAGCCAGAAATGGGTCTCATCGCTGAAAAAAATTTGTCTCCAAATCGTCGGATCTTCTTGGAACTTTCTGCATTTTGTACGCTTTCAATTTAAGATCTCGATATAAAATGCAACAAGTCGTTCCATACGTCAGTCCGAGTTGGTGCGAACGGCGCCGCTTCGACTCTCCACGGTCTTCGTGTACACTCTCAGCTACTTTCGCTATATTTTCTTCACTGCGTGATGTAAGTGGCCTATTCGGTCGAATATAATCCAATAATGAATGCTGGGTCTCACGATAGCTGATGCTGTTGCGAATAGTACGTTCAGGTTGCCGATAATGTTGACCATAAGATGAGCGAGGCAAGCGAAACACATTCATTAAAGAATGTGAATTTACGTAATAAAGTTGAATGAACGTTGCTCAGGCGTAAGTTTTTCCATCATGAAATACCAAACAGAACTGCACAAAAATGAAATGACAGCTTGACACGACTCACGCGTGATCTGTCAAAAAAAGTCTATTGAAAAAAGTACCTTTACTTGGATCAGCCTTTATATTGGTGTTATCAATAATTCCTAATAACTTTGCCTGGAAGATTAGTTATAGTCGTTGACTATGCAAGTGAGCTGACTTTATTGGTGAGAGGCAAGAATCCTATGCTTGTATCTGCCTCACATTTAGATATCAACAGTGTAGATTTACATATTTCCACTATTACTAATATTTGTAGATATGCCTTCCGCCTACTCTTACCTATATGTACATGGTTATTAATTACTGTTATTTAAATGTGCTACACCCGTGGAACGTTTTGGGAATATGCTCATAACCCATCGCTTTGTTAACCGAATGAAGAGAGGACGGAAAACTACAATATCTTTTCTTTAGTCTATATCCTATTAGCTTACGGGGTGAGGTGATAAAAGTAAGTATTCCCTGCTTAAAAAGGAAGAAGAAACAATAAAATTCTAAAAATCTCTCACCATTCTCTCTCATCTCACTGAAAATGCTTAGCAGAGCAAAAATTTTACACTCTTTAGTCTTTAGTGGTCAACTGAGCCTGACATAAAAATATGCAGCACTTTTGCTGTCAATTTCTATACGTTTAAATATTTTGTTATCTATTTTTAAATTTTTCGGCTTGATTTTTTTTTTATTAATTTTATTTTTTTATTTTTATTTTTTTTTATTTTTTTTATTATTATTATTATTTTATATTTCTTATTTTTTCACTAAATGAATTTTCACCGAATTTCTTTTCCAGCGCCACCCGAATGCGAAGCGGGCCAAATCAGCTGCGGTCAATATATATTCAATAAGACCTACTGCATACCGCCGCATTTTCGTTGTGATATGACAGATGATTGTGAGGACAAGTCCGACGAATCACAGTGCAGTGAGTAGAAAATTCAATAGAAAATATTTGTGTATTTTATATTAAAATTTTTTTCCATATTTATACACAAATATACATATATATATATATATATATATATATTATTTACGAAATATGAAAAGCATAGAAATTGACGCATATAAAAGAATAAAATAAACTTTTTTGTTGTTGCTGTATTTAACTTGCTGGAAAATGTCTGACTGAATAGAACTTTACCAAGTAAATACATTTCTGTTTAATTTTTTTTTATTAAGTCAGCATATTTTCAGCACTTATTTATTTTCGATTTACGCTAAAACTTCTTCTTAATTTTTTTTTTATTATTATTTTTTTTTTTTACACATAACTGTGTAGAAAAATCCAGATTACAGCTCAATATGACATTTGTTGTTGTTCCATATTTTACTTTTGAGTAATTTCTTTTAGTATAATTTTACTTTTCTACTTTGCGCATTCTTTCACTTCACATTGTTGTTGTTGTTGTTTTTTATATTTTTGTTTTGCATTATTACTGCTTTTATTGTTATTATTGCATTTTTCATTATTCACGCTCTGAATGCGCCAAAACAAATGCTTTGTTCTAGCTTTCTTACAGTTGTTGTGTTGTTTTGTTGTTTCTTATTTCACTGCTGCTGATTATAATGCCAAATTTCAACTTTTCCCAATTGCTCAAAACACAAAACAACAGTCCCTCACACACATACACACACTTACACACTCTAGCGCGTGTACACAATAAAAACTCTAGCTTCTCGGGCGTATGGTTTTTAGAACTCTGGGGTGAACTTTCTATGGCAAATGTTGGTAGTTTTGAAAATGAAAATATTTCTGCGAATGCGTTCTGCTGAGAGACTTTGGGAATTCTTTTTTGACTGCATTCTAAATGAGCACTTTACGTAAATAAAAGCGAAATGCGAAAAAGTGAGTGAATGGCTGAATGAATGAATAAATGAATGAATGAATGAATAACTGTACAAAATAGATGCGCAAACTCTCGTGTGAATATTTGTAGTTATGCATGCATATCTCTGTGTGTGTGTGTGTTTTAGTTTGAGTTTATACTGCAGGAGACAGTTGAATATGTTAATAGCTCGTTGTTTGGCGGTTTAGAATAGAAAAGAAGAAGAAAAGGTGATTCTCTTGTAATGTTTTTTGTTGGTTTGTTTCTTTGAATTGCATAATTCTTAACTTCTTTTCACTTTCTTCTTTTGTAGCATATTTTAAGCTAAAATAATAACATTTCCGAATTTTAATTTTGTGATTTTTGGCATAAAAAAAGAAAAAAACACAATTTAAAAAAAATATTGTGGTTTTTTATTATTTAAATTTTTTAATTAAATTTTAATAAAATTTATAAATTACATATAAGTACATTTTTTTATATGAAACCCCAAATTTAAAAATTAAAAATCAAAAATTAAAAATTAAAATTAAATTTTAAAACTTAAAAATTAAAAATTAAATATTAAAAATTAAAAATTAAAAATAAAAAATTAAAAATTAAAAATTAAAAATTAAAAATTAAAAATTAAAAATTAAAAATAAAAAAAAAATTAAAAATTAAAAAGTAAGAAAAAAAATTAAAAATTAAAAATTAAATTATTAAAAATTAAAAATTAAAAATTAAAAATTATTAATTAAAAATTAAAAATTAAAAATTAAAAATTAAAAATTAAAAATTAAAAATTAAAAATTAAAAATTAAAAATTGAAAATTAAAAATTAATAATTAAAAATTAAAAATTAAAACTTAAAAATTAAAAAATAAAATTAAAAATTAAAAATTATAATTAAAAATAAAAAATTAAAAGTTTAAAATTAGAAATATATAAATAAAAATTAAAATAAAATTATAAATTAAAATATTAAAAACTAAAATTAGAAATTAAAAATTAGTAGTTAAAAGTTAAAAATTAAAAATTAAAAATTAGAAATAAAAAATTAAAAATTAAAAGTAAAAAATAAAAGTAAAAAATAAAAAATTAAAAATTTAAAATTAAAAATTAAAAATTAAAAATTTAAAATTAAAACTTAAAATTAAAAATAAAAAATAAAAAATTTAAAATTAGAATTTAAAAACTAAAAATTAAAAATTAAAATTTAAAATTTAAAATTTAAAATTTAAAATAAAAAATTGAAAATTAAAAATTAAAAGTTAAAAGTTAAAAATTAAAATTTTAAATTTTAAATTTAAAGTTGAAGTATAATTCATCTCTGAAATTAGTACATATGTATAAGTTTCAATAAAATCTAAAAATTGTGAACTTATTATTATTTAAGTGCTATATAAATGTCTTACTTTTCACTTAGTAAATTCTCTTAATATATGTTACTTGTTCAATTTAGCAAATGATAAAATTAAAAATGCCATTAAGGACATTTATTTTAACTTTTTCGTAAAACATTTCACAAGCACTCAAAATTATTCGAAAAAAGTTTTAATAAAAATATGTAAAAAAAATAAATAATTTGATACAATATCCTTTGAACTCTGTGTATGCATGTGTATTTGAAAAAAAAATCAGTTAATTTCATTCCGTAGCACAGCACACTGATAGAGAAAACACATTTAGAATTTAATTATTTTCACACCATATTTGCCACGCACCAACGCACATATGCATATAGTATGTGTTTATACATGCAAGAAAGGCCATGAGGTTACGTATACGCCACCAACCACTGTTGGCTTGGTTGGCAAAGTGTAATTAGATTACGTATACGCACTTTAGAGTTAATAATAAATTTAAATGCAGATTTTTGCACTCTGTACTTTTTTTTCAAACAAAGAGAGAACAAAGGGCATATAAAAATTAAAAGCTTTTAGAACGTGTTAATTACACAGAGGAGTTGTGACTAGGACTTTTCAGAAAAAAAGGTACATACAAAGTTTTTAATTTCAACTGAGGAAATTAAAAAATTTATATAAGTGTGTTAAGTGTATATAAAAACCCAACTCATATGAAAAAAATATTTTGGTTAAAATAATTTAATTCAAAATTTATTTTAAATGATTTTAGTTTAAAAAAAATTTGTAATTATTTTTTTTTTTTAGCTAAAATTTTACTTTCAAAGAAAGTTAAACAGCAAGTCGTAATATATTTCTTAAATTTTAAATATACCAGCTCTCAGAAAAATATGGTGTTAAGTGGTGAGAAATTCGCTGATTCTTCCTTTAATATAAATAACAGAAAATAAACACACATCTACTCACATTCATGTAACAATATTTGTAATTAAATAAAAGTACATATATACATGAACTTAATGTTCATGAACTGCTAAGGTCTTTTCCCTTTAGCCTTTAAGTCTTGTGTGTAAAGATATATATGTATATAAATTTTCGCTTCCTATTTCAACATATATTTGTGCAAGCCTTCTGTTTACTGCCAAGGACATATTGTCAACAAAATGATAAGGCAAGTGAAACAATTTAATGGTTGTAGGCATTCATAAGACGTTCTTGAATTAAGTCCAAACGCACACATATAGTATGTGAATATGTAAATTGGTGCTTTTTCGCGCATAAAGCGGACAAGGCGTGTAATTAGAGCTGCGCTTAAGTATATTGTGGACTGAAGATGAAGGTTATGAGTTGTGATAAGGTTCGAGTTGATACAAATTACAAATAGAAACTTAGAAATATTAAAGTTATCGGTATAAGAGTTCTTAGAACTTTTTCAGATCTTTTAAATATTTTAAAATTTAAATTAATATTATGTTCAATAAAATTATCAAGTTATTTCACAGGCTCAAAAAAATTTTAATGCTTCTTAAAATCCATCAAAATTTTTTATTATCTGTAATTTAAAATATATATATATATATATTTTTTGATTAAAAATATTTTTATTATAATTATCAATTTAGTTTTTGAATTTAAAAAATATTGAAAAAAAAGTTAATATAATAATAGTCTGTCTCATTTCGAAATTTTCTTATTTTAGATAAATTAAAAAAAAAAAATTTTAAAGTTAAAAAAATATATTCTTTATTTTTAAAGCTTCAGGTAATTGGAAAAAATATTTATTCTTTTTTAATGTGGTTTAATAGCATAATAAAGGAGTATTTAATATTTAAAATAAAAAAATTATAACAACAAAATTTTTATAAGCCACCGACATTAATTAAATTAATTTTTAATATATTTAAAAAAATAGCGGGTTCTTGAGAATAACATTTTGCCAAGGTAAAATTTCGATTCAAGAATGGTTATCTCGAAAATATTATTAAAATAATATCCTTTTTTTAATTTTTTATTTTTTTTTTTGAAGTTAAGAAATTTAAATTTCTGAAAATCTACACCTTCGTTAAAAAAATAATAAATTATATTTTAATTTCCCACTCCATTCAATTAATAAAAAAACTCAAAATTCTTCAAATAACATTAAAATAATATCAAATAAAAAATAAACCCAAAAAAAGTAAATATTAAAAATAAAAAAATTAAATAAAAATAAATACCGAAAATCAATAAAAAAAAATGAAATACTAAGAATGCGAACGTTAAAAAATAAAAAGTAGGACAACACTATTTAATAAAAAATAAAAAATATTGAAAAAAAATCAATTTTTTCAAGTAAAAATATTATTTAAAAAATTTAAAAAAAAATATTTACAAGAAAAAATTTAAATCATGATAACAAATAAGAAATTAATAATAAAAAGATATAAATATTAGATTTAATACTACTAATAGTAAATAAAAAAAATAAATATTAAATAAAAATTAATATTGAAAATATTTAAAAATAAATATTAAAAATAATAATAATAATAATAATAGAAAAACAAATTCAAATAAAAACGGGTTTAAAATGTTCAGAACAAAACGGCTCCCCACACTTTTATAATTAAAAAAAAACTTTATTTTATTAAAATTAAGCAAAAATTACCAAAGTTCAAATTTAATACAAAAACAAAAAATTTTATTAAAAAAAATTAAAATTTCTCACTTAAAAAAAGGTAATAAAATTGAAGTATAAAAATCTGAAAATGCCTAAACTATATTACAGATTTTGTATATTTCAGAAATAGTAGCCACGAATTAGAAAACTGTTGAATATATAAATTTTGAATTATATAAATTTATTTTTGACATGAAAAGACCTAAAAAGACCTATTTCAAGATTAAATGAAAATAAGTGCTATACAAAATAAATAAATATTATTTATTTTATTTCATTAAAGTTCAGTAAACCAAAAGTTAGTATCCATATTTCGGGAAAAATCATTAATACTGAAAGAAATATTAGTTATTTATGTATTAATTTGTATTTTTTCGTTACAAATTAGTTTTGTTTTAATTAAATTTTTATAGATATAATTTTTTATATATAATTTTTTATATAATATTTTATGTAGTATTTTATACAATATTTTTTTTTAATATTTCAACTCCTTTAAATTTCGTCTATTTTTCGTTTCAAAACTGTATCTTTTACACTTATGTAATTTTTAAATAACAACATATAAAACATTATATCCTGGCTAACGCTCAACACTTGTTGTTAACCCGACTGCTAACCCACACACCATGTCACAATGGTGCGTCCATTTACTCGCCTGATTGTTTGCATGCTCATCTTATTGTTTGCGATAGCCGACAAGCAGCAAGCAAGCAAACCAAGCGAAATGGGCAAATATACGCAGATAGGTAAACAGTGATAAACACCGATGGCAGGCACAATCACAAGTAGACAAGGCAGATAGACAGACAGACAGACGGACAGAGAGACATACTCGTACAAGCAAGCAAACAGGCAAAACAGTGACAACCAAATGGCCTTTAAATATTTTTGTTTACAAACAAACACATACACACGAACACGTGGCACACATGCATACACACATGCAATTATTTGCTTACAGCTGTGTATGTGTTTGCAGCTCGGTTTATTTGTGTTTGCGCAAACATATATAAATACATGTATGTATGTATGTATGAATGTATTTGTTTAGCATATACATTTGTATATATTTACTTGTATCTTATGGCGAGCACACGCCATTTGCGAACATACTCGTATGTACACCCAAACACACATTTGTATGAACAAACATTGCTAACGTGCTTGCTTATGGCTGTTGCGTGGTTGTTGTTGTTCCTTTTGTTTGGATTAGAGACAAGAAATTATTAAACCAACAAAGGTTTTAGCAGGTGTGAATTGTTTACTCGGCCCGACACGTTTGTGCGGGCTCACACAGCTCAACGGCTCAAGTTAACCGCACCTCGACACTTTCAACATATATCTCCACCTAAAAGCACACACACACACACATACACGCGTACATAGCACAGTGTTAATGTTGCTTTGCTATAAATTTAAATTTCGCTTAATTGTTACGATTCAAAGGAAATTTATTTAAACGATAATGCATGGTTTGAGTTGTATGTGTGTGTGTGTGTGCTTCTTAATGAAAGCAAAAAAGTAATTATTGTCAGATTGAAATCTATTGTTCAAAGTTTGAGGTGCTGATTTGGCGTTCACGTAAGCAGCAGCTATTTTAATTATATTCTAGCAACAATTTCCTTGTCGCATTTTATGGCTTTCACTAAGTAGGAATGAGTAAATTTAAGATTCAAATAAAAAGTAATAAAATGGTAAGCAAATAATGAAGATAGATTTTAGACTCAACGAACTTTCAGAAGGGCTTAGGAAAATATATTCTACTTGAAGATAATTAAAGGAAAAAAAATAATACTTAAAAATAGCAATTATAAAATAATTATAAATAAAGAGGATAGAAATAAATAAAAATAACAATAATTTAATATAAGTTAATAAATAAATACCAAAAAAGTACTAAATGAGAAAAATACTATAAAAAATAAAAAATTAGAAAATAAATAAAGAAATATTTTAAATTAAAAAATTAAATATAAATTTTTATAGAGACTTAAAAATAATATATGGCAAAATAATTAAAGCTTTAGTAATAAAAAACAATGAATTAAAATTAAAAATGAGTAAATAAAAAATGAACATAAAAAAATAAAGAAAAATCCATAATTAATTCATAAAAATTAATAATAAAAAAATTCAATAAAAATTAATAGTAATAATAAATAAAAGGGAGATGAAAACAGGAAATAAATGTTGTCTACACCTTTCATGAATATGTAAAATTTATTGCAAATAGCAAAATGTGAGGTCGGTGATTTTCTACGCCAATATTTTTTGAATCCACTTCTATAGAATACAAAATTTTACGATCTTAGGTGTTTCTTGACGGATTTTCGGCTCGAAAACTAATATCTGAACAAATCGGTTGTGTGCAGGCTCTAAGATATAGCCTTTCGATTGCGATGATTTTTGTGCCAGTATGTATTAGAGTAGTCGTGTGTACAGGCTCATATTTGACACTTCTAAATGATCTTTAGGAGGACTTTTTACCCAAAACCTCATATATGAACGAATCGATTGCATTGGATATGATCGACCGATCCGGCCGCCTCCGAGAAATATATTTTTTTAACGCAAATAAGCGTTTTATTTCTATACAAAGTCTACTTTTAGCTCTATACATTTAATCCAGTGTTTTTCCACATATTTGTATTCCTTGCAAATAATCGGTATTTTCAAGGCGCTCTGAACATGCGGGTTTTCTCCGTTCATCATGTTTGGAAAGAAGAAATGGTCGCTGAGGAATAAATCTGGAGAATATGCTGGAAGGGGTGGCAGCTCGTAACCCAATTTGTGAATTTTTGCCATGGTGACTAAACACGTATAAACCCGTGTATTGTCTTGTTGGAACAGCAATTTTTTCGTCAAATGCAGTCGTTCCTGCTTCAAATCAACATCTAATCTGTCCAAAATCTCTGAATAATATTTTACAGTGATCGTTCTATCCTTTTTAAGGTAGTAAATGTGAATGACACCTTGCTGACCGACACACCCACCTTGGCCTTCCTAAGCCGGAGAAACTGACCGTTTTGACTATTTTTTGGGCACTGGGATAGTATAGAGGATCCGCGTTTCGTCTACCGTAACGAAATATTGCAAAAATTTGTTTAGATTGCAGCTGCACATCGCCAAACACTCTTTTGAAAGGGTTACACGGCTTGCGCTGCTGGTCTTGTGGGAGCAATAGCGGCACCCATCGCCAGGACAACTTGTTCGTGTCCAAATATTCATATAAAATGTGCTGTATCATTCCAATGATTTTATGGACGATTTCCGTCGTGACGACCTCTTTTCGGCTACTTGAACGCTCGGCGCCAATTGTACTGGCACGACCGCAATGGAGCTCAGCAAACCACTCTTTAACCATTGAAGCTGATGGTACAGAGTGCCCTTAGTCTTTCCTTAGTTTCGACGCAAAAAATAGTGGTTAAATCAGCACACGAATTTTTTTTCCCCCTTTTCGTTAAAATACTCGATGTCGTCTGCTTTCAATGGCTGTCAAACACAAAATAAACGGCGCTGCTTGCTCGAAATTTTACAGTAGCCTATTAATCGATTACAGTAGAGGAGAGCAGTGTTGTATTTACAGTAAGTGCACGGAAAATTCGAAAAGTCACTAACTAATCAAACAGCCCTCGTATCTCAAAAGTGTGTCTGGGAACATCCGATCATCGTGGTATCACTGAAAACTGTGATATTGTCCTATCGGTAATGAACTTTTTCGACCTTAATTCTGGTCATGTGTTAGTACTCAGCGTATCAGGAGTCACCCTAATAAATTATAGATTACGAGTTTCTATTGCAGAACAACTAGGATCGTAAATCTATGTCAGCATCATACATTTCAATCGGAATCTTAACAGGATAAGATAGCTTAACCCATGCACAAGGTAGACTATTAATTCTTCTCTCCTTTATTTGTAAGTTCTCATTGGAAATATCTAACACCAAGTTACTCTTCACTTAATTCCGTCAATAAAGTAATCAGTTGGCAGCTCTCTTCTCATCATCTGCTACCACTATGGGCGGCGGGCTAGATCCCCATAAATTTCCTATAGTTTCTCACTACATTCTCTGTGGCCCGCATGGTCACTAAGGGTCATAAATTTTCAACAAAACTTGAGGAATTTGGTCTATTGGTCTGTGTAATGCCAAAGAAAAATTGCAATAAAGGATGAAAAAAGTGAGAGAGAAAAAATTACAAGAATTTCCTTACATATATCCTTGCGCAAACATTCAAAGCACTTAACCCGCATATTCTTTGCTTCATTTACAACTTTGCTTGCTTCGAAATATTTGTGCCCCGAAGTTGACATAGTTGGCCGGCCAGAAGGCCCAAAGAACTTTTCCACTTATCGAATGTGAAATGTATGTACACTTGTATGTATATGTGTGTAAGTTTAAGAATTCCAAAAGTATTTCTTTGTAAGAAACGACCAAAAGTAAAAGTTTGAATAGAAATTTCGCTTATTCTCCCCCACCTCCTACCCCTTTTTTCAAGCCGATTCTTCGCCTTTAAATGTTTTACGATGCAATCAAACAAATTTATTCCCCAAGCAGAGAGAAAAGTAGAAGAAGCATAAGATGGGCTGATGGGCTATAAATTGGCTATTGCAAATACAAACTTGTATGTATGTATATATGTACACTTACTCACCAATAACAACAACTTGGTAATCAAGCAACCCGCTTGAACTACAACTTTGAGACATTTCGAGTGCAAGACAGTGAGAGAGAGAGAGAGAGAAATGGAGGGAGAGTGCAAATACTTGGTCCACCCAGACTTCGTCCAGACGACGGACGAATACGCCACCAAACACCGACGAATTGCTTTTTGATGAGTTATATAAATAAACTTCAGCTCGTTGATGAACTACGCGGAGTATGCGGAGCAGAACGTCGGTGTGCGCTGAGCCCAAATATAGATAGACAAGCTAAATATCCGGATTTGGTAAGTTAAGACTGTTGACTGTGTGGCTTAACAACAATTTGTTAGTGTTTACCTTTAGTATTGTTGTTGTTGCTGTTGCTAAGTTTATATTTCACAGGGATACTAGTTTTACCAATAAGAACAATTGTCGAGAGCATGGAGGAGAGCATGGAGACAGTTTGATATGCATATATATATCTGCAGACAGTTATGAGAACTTAAGATGTAGATATGGGTAGACAGGCATCAACAGACAAGCAGCAGTAAATCAGCAACATCAACTACAACTGTGTAAACAACACACACACACATGCACGCACTCACACACATACAATCATTAAATGCATTTACATATCCTGCAAGCACGTAAAACCACCTCGAACGAGACTTCAAAGTGTTGCACTCAATTATAACTGGAAGCAGAGAAAGAAATGTCGCCAACTGCAAGGCAGTCCAGTCGTCTGGCATACATACATTTTATATACTTATATATAGCACATAGTCTGGCATTTACGCCCATAATAAACAAAAATAATATGTATATTTACGAGTCTATGCAGACACCTCCATCCTATGCATGCACATGCATACCCACCTATAAGACTGTGCTGAATTTATAGTACTCTGTGGAAACTTCTGCCAGCCAACCCCAAACATATATAGTTTTGCTAGCCGAAATGGCAATAACCTCTTTGAAAATGTCATGCCATAAAGTAGTTTTGTCAAATGTGTGACAACATGCAACCTGAAAGCAAGCCAATGAACATTTATGTATGTGCATAACACTTCAACGCTGCTTACCTGCATCTTAACACTGCAGTGAGCTGGAAATATTGAGCTCAATAAATACAAACTATATATATATATATTTTAAGAACGAGGGTAGTTTGAATTTCTGAATACATTTTTTTTCGGCAAATGAGCGTTTTATTGCTCACATAGTCTCCTCTTAGCTCTACACATTTAGTCCAACGTTTCCAATTTTTCCAAATTTCCTATTCTTTTCAATAATAAGTGTTTTCAAGGCCCTCAATAGGCGTTTATTTTTATGATGACCTCTTCATTCGACCCGAATCTCTTATCGGCCAGCCATTTCTATAGGTTTAGAAGCAATAAATAGTCGCTGCGGGGGGAATAAATCTGGAGGATGTGCTTGATGAGGTCACAGATCGTAGCCCAATTCAGGTGTGCGGTGTGGAACAGCAATTTTTTTTTTTGCCAAATTCAAGCGTTTCCGCTTCGAATCATAATCAAACCTGTCCAAAAGCTCTGAATAATATTCTTCGGTGATCGTTTCACCCTTTTCTAGGTAATTCATGTGAATGACATCTCGTGTATCCCAAAAATGGTGGCCTCCTTGGCCGACAGACCCAATTTGGCCTTCTTTGATGCACATTCACCCGGAGAAACCCATTGTCTTGATTGTTCTTTGGTCTCTGGTGATGTTTCGTCGTCTAGGGTAACAAAAATGCACCAAAATTCCTGTGGAGTGTGGTGGTGTATCGCTAAACACTTCATTGAAGTGATTAAACGGTTGCGCTGCTGGTCGTGTGTGAGCAAACGCTTAACCCATCGCACGGATAGCTTTTTCATCTCCAAATATTTATGTAAAATGTAATGTACCTGCTCAATTGATCTATCAAACACAAAATGGATGGCGTAGCTTTGCTCAAAATTTTACAGTACTCTATCAATCGATAACAGTTGACGGGAGCAGTGTTGTGTTTAAAATACCGGTGAATACCATGATTAGTGGCTCTTCGGCTGGACTTTTTTTTATCATTAAGAGAGAGTTTTGCAGAGACGGAAACAACTGATAGTCCGATGCTGTAAGGTCCGAACTATACTTATATGGTGATTGCATCAAAACCATCAAAGATGTATGCCTTTTTATAACTTTCATATACATGAAATATATTGACTTTGGTCCGAAGTATTTAGACCGATCGTTTCAGAACGACGAGCTTAGTTGATTTACCCAAGTCCGCTTGTTCGTCCGTCTTATTGAACCCAAACTAATCCCGCACTTTTTGAGATATTTCTATCAAACTTGGCACGCATATGCACTGATACATTTATACATCAAAAAAGGCATATAGGAACGTGAAATTCAAGTTAATAATGACATTTTGAAATGATTCCAACCTGTCACGTGAGTGAAGAACCAAGCTTGCGCTGTCTCCTGAGAGCTTGCATGATATGATAATCTTGCTCTACCAGTTGCGGCATTTCATCGGCGTTTTGAGTGATTGACCGATCAGAATAAAGAGAATCTTCGACAACAAAATTTCTGAAACGGAGTCGAGCAAACTACTCCTAGAACTGTTCACTCACACACATTCTCATAGTTATGCACACACATTTTTTTCCACGTGTTTCAGTGCTTCTACCTTTTTTGATAGCAAAGTAGCATAATTCTTCGAAAATTTTTACTCATTTTTTAATCAAAATCACTTTTCACCGATTATGAATAAACAATGTAAGCTTTCAAATATGGTTAGTTTCAAACAATCGGATGAGTTGTGCGAACTAAAAGTATCAGCACTATCTAGTCATAAAATCCGCAGAGACATTTTTAATTATCCACTATTTAATAGCTATTCGCTCACCTTTTGTATTACTTCATACTTTATCGATTTCGATCCAAGATCGCTCCAAAGGTCTTTGACTTACAACATCAGCCAGTGCCGAGAGGTCTTAACTTTTATACTTCCCCAAATTTCTCCTCTTTCATAAATTTCTTGATGGCCCTACCTCTAGTACCTCTAAAGCATTTATAGAGAAATTTAACTGCTTAGCTTCTTTTATTATACTTTTTATAGCCCCACTTGTTGGAAAGTGTTATTTAAATCAAAAAATTAAATTTGGAACCTTTATGGAGTGTGCGAAAACAAAATTTTAACAGGAAAAATATTGTGTGAGAACCAGATGAAAGAAAAACAGGAAGAAGTCCATCCGATATGTAAAAATGTGTGATGATTGTGTTTTTCAAAGCTGGAATAAAACTATAAAAACCTTTTCGCCTAAAGCTCACTAAAGGTGTTGAATTCTAGAAGTGTGAGGTCCATGATGTGTGTAATGAATGCCAGCCTAGAAAGATCCAAGACAATATTAATCTTGCCAACAGAAGAGAGCGATGAGTTTTTGAAGAGAGGAGAAGATTAATAAGGACCAGTATGAGTCATATGGCGACATTGTAATAGAGAATTAATAAATAATGCGGAAAGTCCCTGTTGGTGGAAAGCCAAAGAAGAGGAAGACTTCCACTCTGTTGGAATGGACTGGTGGATGACTATTTGGCTTCATTTGGTGTCTCCTATTACCCCCGATCATATTGGAAAAGAAACGAGTGACGCTCTATTTGCGATGGCATAAGTGGTGCTTACTGCCACAAGGGCTCTTCTATTTTGAAGGTATATTTATTTTCGTGTCAACCAAAGAAAAAAAGAAAATAATACTTGTTATCAGCTTTGATTTTCAATAATTACTGGGGTTTTAGGGGAAAATATACTTAGTAGGGACATAAATACTGTTACACACATTTTATGCTATAAAATAAAAAATAATGAATGTTTTTGGACCAATTCTATTTTACATCTTTATTGATATATATGATATTGTATACAAAAAAGCAGTATTCATTCGAAATGCCCGCCTTTGGCCTTCACGCACGCCTTAAGTTGGACTAGCCAATCATCAATAGCCGCACGCACCTCCTCCATTGGGAAATTGGTCATAGCACGAATCAAAGCTGTCTTAAGAGAATCAATGTTGGGGTATCTTTTGTGGCGACCCATGTCCTCTAAAACTGTCCACAATTTGTAATCCAGCGGGTTCAAATCAGGACTGCCAGAGGGCCACTCTTCAGAGGAAATGAATGCTGGTAAATTGGTTTGGAGCCAGATTTGGGTCGTTTTAGCTTTATGGGCCGGCGCAGAGTCTTGCTCAAAAGTCCATGATTGGTTTTGGAACCAGGAATGGTTAAGTGGTCTTACAACAGCTTCCAAAACAGTTTTTGGTAAACTTTGGCCGATTTTTTGACCCCTTGTTCGCAAAAATGCAAGTCAGTTACCCCATCATAAGAGACACCCCACCAAACTATGACTGAAGCTGGGTGATGACCTTTTTCGAACCGTGGGAATCAGTTCAGATGCTTCCTTACACCCTACCATTTTGTTTATTAAATTTTTCCTGCAGGGTAAAAATTTTTTCACCGGTAAACAAGATTTTTCTGTGCAAGTTATCAGCGTATCACCAAAAGACGTTTGCATTTTACCACCCTATTTTTTTCAAAGCTGCAGTCAACAAATGTCCAGTACGGCGCTTGAAAGCCCCAAGTCCCAAGTCTTTTTTAATAATTCGACTCATGGACTTTTGCGAAACATTCATCTCCCGGGCCATGATTTTCTGTTTTCGGAGCGGATTTCGCAGAATTCTTGATTTGACAGCTTTGATGACTTGCGGCGTTCGAACTGTGCGTGGACGGCCCGACCTGTGGCGGTCTTTAACATCCCCAGTCTCCGCAAACAGTTTTATGCACCGGTAGACGAACATGCGACTAATGCCGAGCGGACGGAGTGTTTTGAAAATATCCCCTTTTTTAATTTCACACTTAAAAAGCGCTATAACAGCGATACGGTTTTCATTATCTGACCATTCCATGTTGAAAACTCTCACAATTTAGAATTCCCGATACAGACTAATGCTTTACAGGTTACATTTTATAAATCATATGGGAATTATGTGGTATGCTCAATTCTTCTATTGAAATCCGTGTGTTTAATTTTGTAACAGTATTTATGTCCCTACCAAGTAGAATAAAAAAATTCCGCTAGGTGCCGCTTGAGTCATTTTGAAATATACGTACTGGAAAATGTAAACAAAACTATCGTTTGAAAAGTACCGTTAGCCGAGATTATTTTTTCTCTCCTCTAACATATTTTTTCTTATTTATGAGTGTTTTATAAAGTAAACTAATATATTCGTGCTCTCAGTGGACTTATGTCGAAATAAGGTAGTGAGTACCCCTGCTGGCCGGACTGATGAAATTTCAAAAAAGTAGAGAATAGGGCTTCAGATTTTCTGACTTTCTTCTCTATTCTCTATGAAACTTATTTCGAGTACAACTCAAAAAACTAAAGATGGAAGAAGCGATTTAACACCGAATTGAAACACAATAAATGGTTAATAAGAGAGTTTCTCTCTGTTTTTAAGTAGATTTACATTCAGCTTTACCTTACTTGACTCCTTTGGATGCTTTAAACATAAAAAGTATACTTTTTTAAACTAAAGAGCCACTGCTGAAGCCTGTGAAAGTACAAAAATTTAAAATTTGAAATTTTAGCTTATCATATTTCAAAAAAATTTCACTCTCAATAAACTACAAATTCTGTTTAAATGGCAGAGTTTTATCGCAAAAACTAATTTTTGAAAAGTCGGTTGTATGGGAGCTGTATGCTATAATGATCCGATTACAAAAATAAATCACTGATAATTTTTCATATGCTGTTTTTATCTAGCATACTAAATTTCAAATTTGTATCCTTTCAACTGCGAGAGTTGTAACTCAAAAACCTATTTTTGAAAAATTAACTATATGGGAGCAATATATATATGTTAGTGTGGTTGATAAACGAAATTTTAAATTATTCAAAAATATTTAACCCTCGCAGGTAAAGGAATATTTAAAATATAAAAAATTCCATAAAAAATGCATTAAAAATCGTCCAAGCCTCAACCTTTTAACATCTTTTCAAAAATTCTATCAAAAAAAAAAACACCATATTCACCTCAATGCAATTACTAAACCCTCACAATTACTATGTCCTACATAACACTTCACCCTCCAAAACAACGCAAGAGTGACTAAGTGACGTAGCGTGAAGTGAACGTAAAGTGAGCGTGTGCGTGTGCACCGCAAGGTTACCGTTGAGAGTGTCACAAAGTAAATATGCAAAAGAGGCCAAGTTGACTGGCTGACAGGCTGAAACGTTTATCAATGTAAATGCATATGAGCGTATTTAACGCAAAATTTGAATTTAATGACAGTTTACGGTGATGCTAAGGAAGACGATAGGAGATTTTTCGTGCGACAGCACTTTCCTCTTGCATCCCTGCCTATGGTATACCTACCATACAGACTCACTGAGACACACAGCCACTTGTGTCACATGTAATTATGAAAATTTCCACTTGCAATAAGACAGTAATGAAAGGGAAGGAAAAGGGAAATTGACGAATTGCAAGGAATGGATCGAAAAACTGCAGCTAACTTAAGTAAGAAAAATTGCTTGGAAAATATTTTACTAACAACTTTTAATTTTAAATTTTTTTTTTTTTTTTTTTTTTGCCTGGCATATTATTATGAAGTATATTGGTGGGGAAATGCAATTTAACCACATCTGTTGGTTGTTGCAAAATTTCTCCCAAAATTTCTACTTCATTTTTACTTACTTTTTCTACTGAACTTTTTCTCATTGTTGTTGTTTACCGCTTTGTTTGATCACTGAAAATTTTATGTTTGTCTTTCAAGTTGTTGGTGGAAGGAGATAATAATGAGGGAATTTTCTACAAGTTAATGGGATTATAATGCATAAATAAGTTAGATATTTTTTTTTACAGTGAAGGAGGAAAACTTAAGAAGTAACAAACAATAACAAGTCGATTTTTTTTGGTTATGCAAAAGCAATTGACTTTCCGTCGACGACGGTTAATAAAATTTTGGGGAAAAATTTCGTTAAAAACATAATTGATTAATAAATAACTGTCAAATACTGTATCGAGTGTAAAGTTTGTGTAGCGTAACAAAATCCACATTCCATAATTTCAAATGTGAGGGTTTTGACCAAAAACCCATTTTTTGAACTGTCAGTTGTATGGCAGCTAATATCTATGTCCGTCCGATTTCAATAAAATTCGATGCTAACAATCAGCACATTATGTATGCATAGCATACCAATTTTCCCATTTTTATCTGTTCAAAAATTGGGTAGTTGTGTCTTAATAACTCATTTTTGAACAGTCAATTTCTTGTGAGCTATATTTTATAGTTGCTCGATTTTAATGAAATTCACCGTTAATAATTAAAATATTATGTAAATATAGTTTGAAGAACTTTACATTTTTATCTCTCTTAATTTGAGAGTTTTAGCTCAAAACCCAATTTTTGAACAATCAGTTGTATGAGAAGCATATGTTGTGACAATCCAATTTAATTGAATTTCACTTTTAATAATTGGCATATAAATTATGAAAAGCATACAAGTGCATTTCATATTTTTATTAGTTAAAATGCGAGAGTTTTGACTCAAAATCTCATTTTCGAGCATTCAGTTGTTTGGGTTATGCTATATGTTGGAGTGGTCTGATTTCAACGAAATTTACTGCCAATAATCAGTATATTATGTATGTGTGGCATACTTAATTTCAGATTTCTATCGCTTTAACTTAAAAATTTTCGAGCCTAAAAATTCATTTTTGAACGTTCAACTGTATGGGAGCTATATGTTATAGTGGTACGATTTTAATGAAAATCACTGTCAATAATCAATATATTATGTAAATATAGAGCAAAGAATTTAACATTTTTATCTCTCTTAATATGAAAGTTTCAACTCAAAAACTAATTTTTGAACAATCGGTTGTATGAGAACCATACGTTATAGCAGTTCAATTCAATTGAATTTCACTCCTAATAATTGACATATAAATTATGAAAAGCATAGTACATCAAACTTCGTATTTTTATTAGTTGAAATACCAGAGTTTCGACTCGAAGCCTATTTTCGAACAATCAGTTGTATGGATACTATATGTTAAAGTGGTCCGATTTCAATGAAACTCACTGCTAATAATCAGTATATTATGTATGTATGGCATACTTAATTTTACATTTTTATCGGTTTAACTTAAAAAGTTTCGAGCCTAAAACTCATTTTTGAACGTTCAACTTAAATTTCAATATTTTAGCTGTTGAAATGTGCGAATTTTGAATCAAAAACAGATTTTTTGAAGATAAGTTATATGGAAACTATAAGTCATAGCGCTCGTATTACGATGATTTTCAATATTTTTCTCATAGAGACGCTTAATTTGAAAATTTATTAGCGCCAAAATCTCAAATATCAGTCGTACTTTATATAAGAATCATAATTTATGATCTCCGATTTAACCGTTCAATATCACTGAATCATATACATATATGTAAAACAAAAATTGCATTCTCTTAAGAAGTTTGATACGAATAGTTTCAAAATTAAGTTACAAAATTAATAAATAATGATTTGAGCGTCTAAAGCTCAGCATGCCGATATACATATCTATATAGTTATCTATATTTATGGCTCTTTTAACGTATATAAAAAATTTCCCTATGGCTTTTCGAGTATGTATGTATGTAGAAAGTAGAAACAAAAATAAATTTGCAAACAAAAAACAACTCCTGAGTGAGAATAAATGCAGCTGTTGCGCTACAAGCAAACAAAAACTCAAACGCCTCAAACTCACAACTACACATGCAAAGCCAGTGGCTGGCCAGTTGATCCAACTTTTTAACCTTACACGCAGCAACAACAACAACAACAACTTTAAACTATCAACGATTTTTTCCTTTTGCTTTTTCATTATTTAACAACACGTAAGCAAATATTATTGCACCTTAACCATTTGCTGCGCTACTCACCACACCACACCACCACCTCTGAACTTTTAACTGTCAGGTGACCACACGGAAAATTTAATTATACCCGCTGGCACTTATTTACTGTCTGTTCAGTCAGTCACACTTTATGCGACCGACCACCACGAAATCGTTGGACTCTGAGCTCATCAACTTTACTCCTATCTAAATTAGTAAATATGTATGTGTGTGTGTGTGTGTGGGGTAAACTTTTTTAGGGCTCAACCCCTCGCGCTCTGCTCGGATAAATACTTTTATATATACATATAATATAGAAGTAAGTAATGGCCAACGGCTAGTTAATAGCGTTAGGGAAGTCGTAAAAAACCGGAAGGCACTTGAAATGCTAACTACCGTTATACTAATGAACTTCGTCTGTGTCTTAGCTGTTCTTAACTTAACTGAAGCATCAGCTAAGGCGCGCTCGTCCTTAACTTTGTGCGGCTTTAATCACACTTCGCTGGTTGGCAGTTGTTTTATTTAATTATTTTTACAATTAAAATTTCTTCTTCTTGGTTATTGTTAATTTTGTTGTTTTTCGTTGTGTTTTGTTGCACTTTTTTAAGCGTGCTTGCCGCTAGTTGGACAAAACTTGGTTAACTATTTTGTAAAATTGCTGTAACTTTTAGGGGAAAAGTTTCTTTTGTTACTTACTCGGTGGGTTAATGCAGGTGGTAAGGCGTTGGTTACTACCGAAATGAGAAAGTTTTGTATTTGGAAAGTTTTTTAATTGCTGGTAAACCTTTTTTTCATTTAAGGTTTGATTTAATAATTATTACATTGTTAAGTGATAGTGATGAGAAAAAAAGTTAAAAATTTGTGATTTTAATCACTCATAATACATTTTATTCAAGACTTTGATACAAATTCCATCAAAAAATATTGTGATAATATTTACATGGCCCTCAAAGTTGGCTAAGAGCCATAATTGAGCGTACAGTCTAGTACTTTTTGGGAGAGGTTCTCTTGTTGGTCGAGAGGGAGCAATGAAATAGATTCAGAAACAGAGACGATATATAGACGATGATATAGAGACAGACACAGAGACAGAGACAGAGACAGAGACAGAGACAGAGACAGAGACAGAGACAGAGACAGAGACAGAGACAGAGACAGAGACAGAGACAGAGACAGAGACAGAGACAGAGACAGAGACAGAGACAGAGACAGAGACAGAGACAGAGACAGAGACAGAGACAGAGACAGAGACAGAGACAGAGACAGAGACAGAGACAGAGACAGAGACAGAGACAGAGACAGAGACAGAGACAGAGACAGAGACAGAGACAGAGACAGAGACTGAGACGAAGACAGAGACTTAGACAGAGACAGAGACAGAGACAGAGACAGAGACAGAGACAGAGACAGAGACAGAGACAGAGACAGAGACAGAGACAGAGACAGAGACAGAGACAGAGACAGAGGCAGAGACAGAGACAGAGACAGAGACAGAGACAGAGACAGAGACAGAGACAGAGACAGAGACAGAGACAGAGACAGAGACAGAGACAGAGACAGAGACAGAGACAGAGACAGAGACAGAGACAGAGACAGAGACAGAAACAGAGGACAGAGATGCAGAGATGCAGAGAGACAGAGGAGAGAGAACAGAGGACAGAGGACAGAGGACAGAGGACAGAGGACAGAGGACAGAGGACAGAGGACAGAGGACAGAGGACAGAGGACAGAGGACAGAGGACAGAGGACAGAGGACAGAGGACAGAGGACAGAGGACAGAGGACAGAGGACAGAGGACAGAGGACAGAGGACAGAGGACAGAGGACAGAGGACAGAGGACAGAGGACAGAGGACAGAGGACAGAGGACAGAGGACAGAGGACAGAGGACAGAGGACAGAGGACAGAGGACAGAGGACAGAGGACAGAGGACAGAGGACAGAGGACAGAGGACAGAGGACAGAGGACAGAGGACAGAGGACAGAGGACAGAGGACAGAGGACAGAGGACAGAGGACAGAGGACAGAGGACAGAGGACAGAGGACAGAGGACAGAGGACAGAGGACAAGGGACAGAGGACAGAGAACTGAGAACTGATAACTGAGAACTGAGAACTGAGAACTGAGAACTGAGAACAGAGAACAGAGAACAGAGAATAGAGAACAGAGAACAGAGAACAGAGAACAGAGAACAGAGAACAGAGAACAGAGAACAGAGAGCAGAGAACATAGAAGAGAGAACAGAGAACAGATAACAGAGAACAGAGAACAGAACAAAAACAATGAGGAGCGATTCTCCATTAAAAAATATGGAATTTAAATATTTTACTTCCTATAAATCCAACTCAAACTTCAACCTCTCTTACGATACACAGTAAACTAATGGATTGAAAACCTTTCAACCCGTAGTGCTACTTAGCAAGCAAAATTTTTTTTCTTTCTGAAAGATATTAATGTAGGCTCAACAACCCCATAGCACCAGCACATTTTAGATCTTTTTTGTCCCACAGTGACTATAGTAAGAGCGAGAAGATGCAAATATATGTAAAGTTACTGTTTGTTACTGTTTCGGGAAAGCTTCTTAGAGGCTTGTTTTAACTAACATTACCGAGACCTAAGCTCTAGCTGCGACATATATTAATCTTTTGTGGTTGCGGTGTTGCTCGTCATGGTCTTTGACAACACGATTACACCTCGGGATGACTTTTTTTCGAATCTGGTGGCGTTAATTATGATTAACCACTGTAATTTGGGGTACGTATTGTGGAGCTACGTTTGCCATTATACTTATTGAAATCAAAAACAGAACTACCGTTTTAAACTGATCAAAATCGCTTTATTGAATATATGAGATCGAGCGATACACATTAGGAATATAGGAAATCTCCGAGAGTTTATCTAAGTACGAATATCTAATTCTATCGTAGATTATCTTATAAGAACTGCCTTAAATTGTTATATTAGAAGATCCGTACTAACAGTTATTTCTCTTTTTATCGGCGAAAAGAGTAGCCCGTTGGAAGTGCATGATCTGAGCTGGAGAATCGTGGCTTCGAAGTCTGGTTAGAGCAATAGAAAAAAAATTTCCTCAAAGCGTTAGCTTCTTAGCAACAAAGTCAATCCCTCTGAAATCTAACAGCCTTTCAGTTTAAACCTACAAGTCCTTAAAGTTAGAGAAGAAATGCACATACCACAAGTCTGAATAAAAACTCCACCGAAAGTGTTCAAGCAGCTTAAAAAAATATTTAATAAATATATATCTCTGTAAAATCAATATAAGCCACCATAAGACTCCTTTTGGCAGAAATCCACTGATTTTTATACGATGACTGGGCTGCGCAGTCGTAATCGAAACCACTCAAGAGAGCAGAATCACATAGTACTAAGGTTAAATAGACTTGGGCTGAGTCTACTAATCGATAGCACTTCTCACTGTAACTACAGCTAATTTTCCATTTTCAAAAAAAAAATAGTCTCTACCTGCTCTTCTCTCCATAAACTCTCTTCAAACTCTTTGGAATATAATTACATAATTGACATGATCTATTTTCATGCGCACACAAATAATGCATCGAATTTGTAATGCGACCAAAAATGAATCCAAAAAACGCATATAACCTGTGATCCATTTCGAGGTTCCCTACTTTTTTAAAAGAAAAAACACGGAAAATTCAAATTTAATGGGGAACATTCTTTGGCATTTATTTTTTGAAGATTATCTTTTTCAAATGTGTGACGCGGCTACGTTTCAGATGGTATATCCGTTGAGTCCAATTTTCGATGACTCGTTCGAATGTAATGTTTTGCTCCAAGGCCTGAATCGAAGCAGGATTGTAGACTTTAGACTTTACATATCCCCACAGGAAAAAGTCTAACGGTTTGATATCACATGATCTTTGTGGCCAATCGACCGACCCAAAACGTGAAACTATCTGCTCACCGAAGTATTCTCTCAATAAATCCATTGATCGATGCGATGTGTGGAGAAGTAGCGCAGTGTTGTTGAAACCAAATGTCGCGGAGATCACGACCTTTAATTTCAGGCATCAAATAGTCGGTTATCATAGCGCGATAACGGTCGCCACTGACGGTTAAGTTCTCACCGGCATCATTTTTGAACAAATATGGATCGATGATTCCACCGGTCCACCACACCAAACCATTGTTTTTTGTGGATGAAATGGCAGCTCTCGCATCTCTTCAGGTTTCTCTTCGTCCCAAATGTGGCAATTTTGCTTATTTACATACCCACTTCGCACAAAATTTGGCTCGAACGGCTTCAACTCTTGCACACGCTGTATTTTGAACGCTTTCAATTTAAGATCTCGACGTAAATTGCGGTAAGTCGTTCCATACGTCAGTCCGAGTTGCTGTAAATGGAGCCGAATCGACTCTCCACGGTCTTCGTGTACACTCTCTGCTATATATAGTCGCTATATTTTCTTCACTGCACGCTGGACGTGGTCTATTTGGTTGAATATTATCCAATAATGAATGCTAGGTGTCAAGATGGGTGATGATGTTGCGATTAGTACGCTCAGTAGTAGGTCGATTATGTTGACCATTAATAGAGTTGAATGATTTGTAAACAACTAAATTGTTGTTCAGGCGTAAGTCTTTTCATGATGAAATGCCAAACAATACTGAACAAAAATAACATGACAACTTGACACGACACACGCGTGATCTGTCAAAAAAAGGCTATTGAAAAAAGTACCTCTACTTGGATCACCCTTTAAATACATTTATTAACCCAAAAAATATTATTTTTTTTCCTGTTCCTCAACTAGGTAACGACTTATTAGCATTATTGTTAACAAATTTTTTTCCTTGTTGTTATTATAGTTCAGAAGGAATTTTAGGTTCTTTTTACTCTTTCTGCACTTCTTGCTTACATTCATTGTAATTTTCTCTTTTATTATTATAATTTTTTTCCTTTTTTTTCTTTTGCTTCAAACTAAACTACAAGCAGCCATAAAGTCTGTTAGTTTGTATGTGAACAACACAGTGTTTGCGAAACTATTATCCTGTCTGCTTGTTCGCTCACCCATTGTGCTCTATATATACGAGTACGAGTACGGGTAGCTACATACATGTAAAGAGATTGTAATTATAGTGCAGTAATAAGAGATATATGTACATAGATTGTATGTGTAGAGCAAAATAGTTAAAAATTACTTACATATATATATATATAAGAGTATATATGAATATTCATGTATTTAATGCCGTAAGTAGTAAGGCAGATTCCTGCTATATGCACCCATACACATTAATGTATATACATATATATTTTCTATACTAATACTTAAAATCTCCGTTTTTTCGCCGTATATCTCATTTCCTTTATTCTCTCTCGATTGTTGCTTTAGACTATTAGTGTCATATATATGTATATATACAGGGTATTTTTATAGAGGTATAGAATTTTAAGTTGGCATTACTTTTCAAGATGCAAATAGTGCAATTTTATTTCGAAAATAATGGTTCTGTGCGGAAAACGTATCGCGCACTACGTCCAATGATACGGACCAATGATTCCACCAGCCCATAAAGCGCACCAAACATTCAGTTTTTCTCGATGTAACTGTGTTTCAACATACACTTGAGGATTACCTTCACTCCAAATGCGGCAGTTTTGTTTGTTGACGTAGCCCTTCAACCAGAAGTGCGCTTCATCGCTAAACATCGCTAAAAAACGTATCGCGCGTTTTGAGCTCAGAACCATTGTTCAGACGTGAGTTTATTCATGATGAATTGCCAAACCAAACTGAGAATAAATCACTTGACAGCTGTTAAATCGGTCGCCATCTTGAAAAGTAATGCCAACTTAAAGTTCCATACCTCTATAAAAAAACACCCTATATATACATTCTACCCATTCGTGTTTCATATAATAATTATTTATTCTTTTACAAGTTAAGTTTTAAAGTTGATTGCTACAATTACAAGAAATTTTAATTGGAATACATTTATAAGAGTTCTCATTTATTAATATTTAACCTAAACTCATTAAAGTTCAGCCAACTAATCTATCTCTCTCTCTCTCTCTCTCTCACTCTATACGTATAAGTATATAATTACGCCTCTGCTTTGTTAGCTACTTTCATGCAGTTATCTTACAAACTTTTACAACAATGCCATGTTGGAAGTTTATTCTTTGGAAATATTGAATTTAATATGCGATCCTTAGGTAAATAACATATAAGTCGAGATTTGCAATTTTTGAAATTTCGCTTCACACTCTTTTTTACTTTCTCATTTAAATATTGAATTAAGAATTCGCTTTCTTATAAGAGAGAGATAAAAGTTAAGTGATTAAGGCTATTAAGTTACATGCAACGCTAAGCGGAGCAAATTCAAAATTACATAGCTCCTACGTAAAAGAAACTTTTTTATTATACCTTTCATCTACATGAAATGGTATTTTAACTTTGGTCCGAAGTATTATGTAAGTACCTGCAGCAGAAGAGATAGACCCACTTTTTACCGATCATATCAGAAAGGTGAACTGTGTTGATTTCGTCATGTCCATCTGTCCATCGAAACTGACCAGATCGGACCACCCTAGCATATACACAACCAGTTTTTCAGATTTGAAATTTTTGGTCATAAATCCGTCAAAAAAGTACCTAAGAACATGGAATTTGTTACACTTCATATACATCATGAACTTCATGTTGGTTCTGAAAATCATCGAAGTCAGAATACTATATCACACAGCGTCCATACCACCGATTTTTTCAAATATGAGATTTTGGGTGAAAAATTCATCAAAAAAGTGACTAACTAAATAATTAAAACATTAATGTATGTTTTAAAAATCATCGAAATCTGAATAATATAACATAGGAGCTATACCACATACCGATTTGTTCAGATGTGAGACTACGATCAAAACTCAGTCAAAAAGGCATCTAAGAGCGTGAAATTTGGTATCCTACACAAGTAAACTAAATTAAACGTTGGTTAAACTACTATATTCTATAGCCCCCATATAACCAATTTTTTCAGATATGACTGAAAATCATCGGAACCGAATTTTGAATTTAGTAATAAATTTAATATGTGCATGAAAGGTATAAAGACTTTGCCATGGCCGGAGACAGCTCTTCTTTCTTGTTTTTCTTGGAAAGCGTATGGCTTGAAATTGGTCCCATCGATAGTTGAAAAAAAATTATTTTAACAAAAGGCTAGGAAAGGGATATGATTCATTGATTTCAACGAAAAATCTTTATATCTCGCTATCACGTAGTCCGATTTGAGATAATTATTTGGATAGGGTATACTTCGAAATGCGACCCTGCATAAAATTGAAAAATAAAAACAGTAAATTCTTACGTAAATTGTGAAGTTATATTCTCTTTTTACAGTTCTCAGAACCAGACAGCATTGAGCCACCACCTTAACATTTCAAAAAAGGAGCTCTACCCATAACGGCTCTCAGCGTTGTGTTTGTGTTTGGGGGGATGGAGGTTTAAATCTTAAATAGGGTTTTATATCAAATCTGAAGTAAATGTTTTTCGGAATCATAGTTTTGTACTGAAAGGCATTAAAAATGCAATTAAAATTACAATTTGCGTTTTCTGGGAGGGTTATCGGGAGGAATGTACCCCATATTCTGCATATAGACCCGCCCCTACCTAACATTTACCCCTTCTGGTTACTGTCTCGCTTAACTTCGTGAATGTTGGAGATTTTCAGGAGAAGCGTCGTAACGCGCGAAATCGACAAGCGCTTCACGTGGTTTATTAATTTTCTTTCAATTAATTAAAAAAATTCTTGTCTGCGACGCCGACTCAAAATTATTAAGGCTAGCGTACATTAGTTCAAGAGTTTATTAATTAAGACTTAGTAAAAAAATTTATTTTTTTTGCGAAGTTTAATCATATTTTATATTACTTTAATATTTTTTTGTTGTCTTTTAAATTAAACTAAATTTTTATATCTTAATTTTCTATTATTTTGAATTCTTTATATTAATTGATCTTAATTTATTTTATTTTATCATCTTTTAATTAATATTATATAAAGTAATTTTTTAAATTAATTTTATTTAGTTGATTTTATTTATTTTATGTTATTTTACTTTAGTTTTTGTCAATTAATTTAATTTATTTTACTTGAATTAAATTTCATTTAAATTAATACACTTTATTTTATTTTATTTTAATTTATTTTATTTAATTTTTTTTTTAGATATTTTACTGAATTTTTTGTTATCTAATTTAATTTAATTTTTTTTAAATTAATATTATATTATTTTTTTAATTTATTTAATTTTTTTATTTCATTTTATAAAATTTTTTCTATTGTTTTATTTTATTAAATTTTATTTTGTTTTTTTATTTGAGTTTTGTGTTATCTTATTTTATTTTATTTTATTTTTTAATTTATTTAATTTAAATTAAAATTTCCCTATTTTATATTATTTATTTTACTTTATTTTATTTTATTTTTATTTTTTAAGGTAGTTTATTTTATTTTCTTTTGTTTTAGTAAACTAAATTATTTCATATAAATTAAACTAAGTTATTTTATATAATTTAGTTTAGTTAACTTTTTTTACTTTTATTTTTTTTTTTGCATATACTAAATTTGTTTCTTTTAATTTATTTTAAATAATTTTATTTTTATTTTTTCATTTTATTCTATTTTATTTAATTTTTTATTAATTTTTTTTTATTTTATACAATTTGACTCATTTTTTTCATTTTTTTATATTTATTATTTTTTATATTTTTTTGGTTTACTTTATTTCATTTTATTTTGTTTTTTATTTCATATATTTTATTTTATTTTTTTTAATATTTATTTTATTCTATTTAATTTGATTAAATTTTTTTTTATTTTTATTTTTTATTTTTTTTACATTATTTTAGTTTACCTTATTTTTCATTTTAATTATTTTATATTATTTTATTTATTTTATTTAATTTTAGTACATATCTGAATTCAGTTCATGGTGAAATTTGCATATAAATATTTGCTATTATTTATCTCCATATAAATGACAATGCGCATTCATTGTGCTGCAGTATTGTTAACGAGTTTTATACAAAATATTTCATGTATTGTAAGCTGCTCATATTGGTCAAGCGATAAATTTCATATGCATATATTTGTATGTGTTTTTATTTATTTATTTTACATTCCCATTACATATATCACAAAATGGTTTATTACAATAAATTTGCGCATTCTGTGTGTGAACGTATTATTTACACTCATACACACTTAACATACAAACTCGCATATGCATTTGCACGCATCGAATCAGCAGTGAACGTTTGCCACTTATCATTTTCGATTTTCCTCACGTTGTTGTTGTCTGTCGTAAGCATATTGGAATAAAAGGATAATGCCGGATATTGAAGTAAAGCTGTTGTTCGTCCTATTTTCAACTTTAGTTTACATACATACAGACATACAGCTGTATTTCTTAAATGAGAAATACTTTCAGGTTATATGCATTTGTCATGGAACACGCAGACGAAAATCTCCTCACAATATTACATACAAATCTATATTTATATATATAATATTATCCACATGCAGGATATCCATGTGAGAGCAAAGAAGCTTTAAAGTTGGTCTGAGGTTTGTGCTTATACTTTTCGTTTCCGCCACCTTTGCCAGTAACTCAGATAGCGCATATATAAGTATATACAAATGTCCATGCGTATGCACTTGTATATTTCAGTGTATATAAGTTGCAAGCTGAAGCGACTGATTGATATCGCTTTTTAGCGTAATTAAAATATACATTGCGGATTATTTCACATTATTACTTTCGAAAAGTTTATTTCGTAATATCCGCTGGCAAATGACTGGCAAGGAAATGAAGTCGCAGTCAGTCATACATGAGACAAGGAAATAGCTTTTCAAAGAAATCAAATTTAAAAAAACTATAATAAACTGAAATTAATTTAATATAATTAAAATTAAATTTAATTTAATTTAATTTAAATTAAATGGAATAAAATAAATAATGTATAATAAAGAAAATGTAATTAATTTATATAAATAGAATAAAATAAAATAAAGTAAAATAAAACAAAATCAAATAAAAAATTAATTATAATAAAACAAAATAAATGAAAACAATATTAAATAAAATAAAATATAAAAAAGTAAATAAAATAGTACTTCGTAAAAATTAAAAATAATTAAAGGAAATTAAACTAAAAGGAAATAAATAAAAACAATATAAAATATAAAAAAGTAATTCAAATAAATTTCTGTAAAAAGAAATAAAATACAATAAAAAAATTATTTAAAATAAATGTACTAAAATAAAATTACAATAGAGATTGAAAACAAAATAAAATAAATTTATGTAAAATAGAATTAAATAAAAAAAATTTAATAGAAGAAGGTAACTAAAATAAAATGAAATAATATAATATAAAATAGAATGAAATAAATTTAAACAAAATCAAATCATATTAAATAATAAAATATAAATAAAGTTTAATTAAGTAAATAAGAGAAGGTGTACAGTATAAAAAAATTAAATTAAATTAAATTTAACTAAATAAATAAAGTAAAATAAATTAAACTTCATACAAATTTAAAAAAAAATAAACAAAAGTTATACAAATCAACAAAATTAAAAAAGATTAAAAACTAGATATTGAAAAATAAATAAATTAAAACAAAAGTTATAAATTAAATTAATAAAGGGTGATCCAAGTACTTTTTTCAATAGTCTTTTTTTAACAGATCACGCGTGAGTCGTGTCAAGTTGTCATGTTATTTTTGCTCAGTATTGTTAGGTATTTCATCATTGAAAGACTTACGCCTGAACAACATAATCGGCCCACTGAGCGTACTATTCGCAACACCATCTCCCATCTTAAGGCCCAGCATTCATCATTGGATAATATTCGCCCGAAAAGACTACGTCGAGCACGCAGTGAAGAAACTATAGCGGCTGTAGCTGAGAGTGTACACGAAGACCGTGGAGAGTCGATTCGGCGCCGTTTGCAGCAACTCGGACTGACGTATGGAACGACTTGATGCATTTTACGTCGATATCTTAAATTTAAAGCGTACAAAATGCAGAAAGGTCCAAGAAGATTTTTGTTCAGCGATCAGGTCCATTTCTGGCTCAATGGGTATGTAAACAAGCAAAATTGCTGCATTTGGTACGAAGAAATTCAAGAGCTGTTATTTCATCCACAAAAAACAATGGTTTGGTGTGGTTTGTGAGCCGGTGGAATCATCGGTCCATATTTCTTCTTCACCAAGACGGCGCCACTTCCCACACATCACATCAATCAATGGATTTAATGAGAGAACACTTCGCTGAGCAGATAATTTCACGTTTCGTACGGGTCGATTGGCTACCAAGATCGTATGATATCAGACCGTTAGACTATTTTCTGTGCGGATACATATGTAATGTCTAAAGCCTATGCAATTCAGGCCTTGGAGCAAAACTTCACGCGTGTCTTTCGCTAGTTACCAATCGAAATACTTCAACGAGTCAACGAAAATTGAACTCAACGGATGGACCATCTGAGACGTAGCCGCGGCCAAAATTTGAAAGAAATAATCTGCAAAAAATTAATGCCAAAGAGTGCTCTTTCGAATGATAATAAACATTCCTCATTAAAATTAAATTTTCTGTGTTTTTCTTTTCTTTAAAAAACACAGGTAACCTCAAAATGGTTCACCCTTTATAAATTAAAATTAAATTAAGTCAAAATAAAACAAAATTACATTAAAATAAGATGTATAAAATAAAATAAAGTAAAATTAATTAAGAAATGGGACTAAAAACCAAATAAATTTAAAAAAAAATTCAACAAAATAACATTAAATTAATTAAATTAATTTTTTTTTATATATTAAACTAAAATTAATAGTAAAAAATGAAATAGAGTAAAATAAAAATAAAAAAATAAAAACCTTAAATCCTTTTATGAAACTTTACGATATTTCTTCCACTAAAACACACACAATTTTTGCTTAGGAACCTTTCGAGGAATAAAACTAACGGAATAACTTTTCAAATAACATCGTTTGTACTTGAAAAAAAAAATTTATTCGTCTCCGCTCGTTAAATATTTTGTACCGTCTTACAACCAACCAACTCCCAACTTTCCGCCAACATTCACATTATTATTACATGCAGTGAGAGTAGTTGCATAATACTCCCTTTTCGCCTTTCAATTCTCAACTGTAAAATACACCATATAAATATTTATGCGCTAATACTGCGCGGAGGCCCTTTGAGCTATAATGAAAATGATGAGTTGAAGATCCTTTCGTTGGTCTATATACTCGTATATTGCCGCTTTGTACTGTCGCATACTCGTATATTGCAGTTCTTATTCATGAGTTGACACTCACACACTTACACACTCACACCATTTCATCGCATTCAACTCACTCGTTTGGTTGTCTTTTGTGTTTTCATTTTTTAGCCGTTGGCTATTTATTCACTTCAACACTTTACTTATACGCATCTGCGTTGTAAAGGGTGTTTTTATAGAGGTATAGAACTTTAAGTTGCAATAAAACAACTATAGATTATTCGATTGACATGAATTTTATTTATCCGAAAGATAATCTTGTGGCATTACATTTTAAATATGATTTCTGGCATATGACCGTCACGGCTGGCGCGGATGTAGTCCAATCTGGACGTCCAATTTTCGATGACTTTTTCCAACATTTGTGGCCGTATTTCGGCAATAACGCGGCGAATATTGTCTTCCAAATGGTCAAGCGTTTGTGGCTTATCCGCATAGACCAATGACTTTACATAGCCCCACAGAAAGTAGTCTAGCGGTGTTAAATCACAAGATCTTGGAGGCCAATTCACAGGTTCAAAACGTGAAATTAGGCGGTCGCCAAACGTGTCTTTCAATAAATCTATTGTGGCACGAGCTGTGTGACATGTTGCGCCGTCTTGTTGAAACCACATCTCCTGGACATCATGGTTATTCAATTCAGGAATGAAAAAGTTAGTAATCATGGCTCTATACCGATCACCATTGACTATAACATTCTGGCCACCATCGTTTTTGAAAAAGTACGGACCAATGATTCCACCAGCCCATAAAGCGCACCAAACAGTCAGTTTTTCTGGATGTAATGTGGCAGTTTTCAACCAGAAGTGAAGTCGACGATAAAATGGACCTAGGCGCGATACGTTTTCCGCGCAGAACCATTATTTTCGAAATAAAATTGCAATTTTTGCAAGCGTTGTTCAGGCGTGAGTCTATTCATGATGAATTGCCAAACCAAACTGAGAATAAATCACTTGACAGCTGTTAAATCGGTCGCCATCTTGAAAAGTAATGCCAACTTACAGTTCTATACCTCTATAAAAAACACCCTTTAGATGTGTGTGTGTGTGTGTGTGAGTGTCATGTCAATGACAAAAGACAATTGTGATTATATAGATACTCGTATGTATTTGTATATACGATGTATGTATGAAGTAAGGTGATTTTCATCTTTTTTACGCCCCACTGAGTTTCGACATAATTTATTTCCTTTCTTGCTTTTGTTTGAGTTAAATATGCGTTGATTTAAGGTTTCGCTTTAATTGTGTCATTGCGTAGGTGTGTATGTGTGTGCGTTTGTTGCGTTATATGCTTGATTAACTTTCAAATTATAAAGAGTGCATGTACAAAGTAATTGCTGTTAAGAGAATGAAATTAATGGTATGTGTGTTCAAAAATTATAGCTCAATGGTTTTAAGACAAAGTTGTACATTAAATGCTGATTTGCAGGAATAATGGAGATATCTTACTTTAAAACAAAAAAGGATGGTTTTTTTTTAAGGAAATAAGTGTTTTTTGCTTGATTTATCGCATAAAACTAAATCGTTTTCTAACTTAGAATATTAATGACATTTATTTTGTCAAGAATTATAGAACAACAAAAATATTGTAATTACGGTTGATTCTCAGCAGGAAATGTCAACACCTCCAAGTGAATTACTGATATGAACTAAAAGTTTTATCATAAAAACTCACTGGCAAAGCAGAACAGTCATATTGTAACGGATGATCCTTTTCCAGGTTCCCTACATTTTTAAAGAAAAAACACAGAAAATTCAAATTTAATAGGGAATGTTTATTATCATTCGAAACCACATTCTTTTGCATTAATTTTTTGAAGATTACCTCTTTTAAATGTTGGCCGCAGCTACATCTTTCAGGTGGTCCATCCGTTTAGTCCAATTTTCGATGACTCGTTCGCGCATTTCGACTGGTTACTGGCGAATAACATGCGTGATGTTTTGCTCTAAGGCCTGAATCGAAGCGGGATTGTCCGCATAGACTTTAGACACTTACATATCCCCACAGGAAAAAGTCTAAAGGTATGATATCACACGGTCTTGGTGGCCAATGGACCGACCCAAAACGTGAAACTATCTGCACACCGAAGTGTTCTCTCAATAAATCCATTGATTGATGCGATGTGTGGGAAGTGGCGTCGTCTTGTAGAAACCAAATGCCGCGTAGACTACGAGCTTCAATATCAGGTATCAAATAGTTAGTTATCATGGCGTAATAATGGTCGTCATTGACGGCGACGTTCTGACTGGCATCATTTTTGATGAAATATGGACCGATGATTCCATCGACCCACAAACCATACCAAACCGTAGTTCTTTCTGGATGAAGTGGCAGCTCTTGAATCTCTTCAGGTTGCTCTTAGTCCCAAATGCGACAATTTTGCTTGTTTACATACCCATTGAGCCAGAAATGAACCTTATCGCTAAACAAAATTTGGCTCGAAAACATCGAATCTTCTTGGAACTTCTTGGAAATTTAAGACCTCGACGAAAAATGCGCCAAGTCGTTCCATACGTCTGTCAGAGTTGCTGCGAACGGCGCCGAATCGACTCTCCACGTTCTTCGTGTATACTCTTAGCTACAGACATCCGCAATATTTTCTTCACTGCGTGCTGGACATTTCGGTCTATTCGGTTGAATATTATCCAATAATGAATGCTGGTTCTCAAGATCGGTGATGGTGTTGCGAATAGTATGCTCACACATGAAACACATTCTTTAGAGAACGTGAACTTTCGTAATAAAGTTGAAGATTTGTAAACGTTGTTCAGGCGTAATTCTTTCCATGATGAAATGCCAAACAATACTGAACAAAAATAACATGACAGCTTGACACGACTCACGTGCGATCTGTCAAAAAAAAGATATTGAAAAAAATACTTCTACTTGGATCACCCTTTGCAAAAGGAACTAGAGAAAGCATGTCCAGGTACAACGTAGCTATAATCATCACTAAAAAATTTGAGGTTATCACCCAGTAGAGATCTTAAGTTTATCCTCCAAAGTCCTAGGGTTGACAGATTAAGTACCGTATGATGTCAAGTTACTCTCTCATCTTTACAATTTTTGCAGAAGAGAAGAAGGGAAGAACTTGTTGTTCGTCTGCTTTCATCAGTGGCTACTGCATCAAATACCGAATGTTCTCTACAAGTTATTCAATACTAAGCAAGGAGAGACTTGTTCAACCTAATTCTGGAGAAAATAATATGAGCTGCAGTTCTAAATATAGAAGACAAAATCGTCTATTACAGCGTATACCTGCTTCAATATTATTGGCCTTAACAACGCCGACGTTGGTTCCGCTCTCTCCATACCAGTTAAGGAAGCGAGGCGAATGGGTCTGGTAGTGAATAAGGACAAGATGAAATATCTTCTTTCATCAAACAAACATTCAGTTCTGAAATCTAACGCAGAATCACGCCTGCGAACAGGTGTTACTTTGGACTAAATAGCCAGCCCTTTCTCCACAAGCAAAGCCAAATCTGTACAAGTTTCACATCATTCCTCTGCTACTAAATAAATATATGATGCACAAACGTGGACAATGTCACATCCAATCAGTCGGCACGAGTTTTCGGGCAAAGGTTTTACGAACAGTTTGTGATCTTATAAACGATGACGTATACCACAGACGAAGGAACGATGAGCTGCATGAGATATGTGACCACATTGACATTGTTCAACGAAACATGAGGTAATGGCTACAATCATCTTCATACCGACTTAATTGAAGATAATGTGTATGAATATTCCATATTCTTCAATTATTACTTACTTTATAGTAAAATGAGCTCTTCTATTGATTACATAACAACAAATCAAGCTCTTCTGTATTGGGTTAGCTTCTGCGATGAATAATACTCCAACGTTGTTGAGAGTGAAAGGAAAGTGCCCTTATCGTAAGCTTATTTACTCAATACTCTCAAAATTGCGCTGTTTCCGTCGTATAACTCGTACAGCTCATCGTTGCCAACGCGCAAAGGACCACAAATCTTCCACAAAGCTTTTCTCTCAGAAACTCCTAACGCCGACTAGTGTTATGTCGACATCGTCCAAGCTTCTGCGCTGTATATCAGAAAAGGAATTATGAGTGATGTCTTCTAGAATTTTGGTTTGGTTCGTCGAGAGAGGACTTTACTTTTCAATTGACTACTTAGTCTAAGGTAGCACCTGTTGGCAAGAGTTATTCTGACTTCGCTTTTCGTATAACATACCCTGGTGTTTACAGAGCGGTATGAGTTTTGCAGGGATATCAATTTCATATATAGCGCCGCAGAAGCAGCACCTTGTCAAGCTGTCGAAGGCAGCTTTAAAATCGATGATAATGGTGATATGTATCGAATCTTTTCTCACGGGTCTTCTCCAAGAGTTGCCGCCTGATGAATATCTGGTCAATGGTGAACTTACCAGGTCCAAGAACACACTGATAAGGTCAAACAGTTCGTTAACGGTGGTATTGGTGGCTTTAATCTCTCACACAACACGCTTGTATGAAGGCTTTATGCCATAGTCTTCCGATTTCGATGATTTTCAATTAGAGAGTTGATTCGGCGCCGTTCGCAGCAACTCGGACTGACGTATGGAACGACTTGGCGCATTTTACGTCGAGATCTTAAATTGAAAGCATACAAATCACAGCTTGAGCAAGAACTGAAGCCACTCCATCTTTCCAAGCGACATCGCTTCGCTCTATGGGCTGTTGAAAAGAACCGACATTTTCGAGAGAAATTTTGTTCAGCGATGAGGCCCATTTCTGGCTCAATGGGTATGTAAACAAGCGAAATTGCCGCATTTGGGATGAAGAGAAACCTGAAGTGATTCAATAGCTGCCATTTCACCCAGAAAAAACAACGGTTCGGTGGGGTTTGTTGGCCGGCGGAATCATCGGTCCATATTTTTTCAAAACTGATGCCGGTAAGAGCGTGACCGTCAATAGCGATCGTTATCGTGCCATGATAACTGATTATTTGATACCTGAAATTGAAGCTCGTGATCTCCACGACATTTGGTTTCAGCAAGACGGCGTCACTTCCCACACATCGCATCAATCAATGAATTCATTGAGAAAACACTTCGGTGAGCCAGTAATTTCACTTTTTGGACCGGGGGCCGGTCGATTGATATCAAACCGTTAGAATTTTTCCTGTGGGGATATGTAAAGTCTAAAGCCTATGAGGACAATCCCGCTTCGATTCAGGCCTTAGAGGAAAATATGACGCGCGTCATTCGCCAGTTACCAGTCGAAATGCTCGAACGAGTCAGCGAAAATTGGGCTCAACGGACGGACCAACTGAGACGTAGCAGCGACCAACATTTAAAAGATATAATCTTTAAAAAATAAATGCAAAAGAATGTTCTTTCGAATGATAATAAACATACCCCATTAAATTTGAATTTTATGCGTTTTTTTTTTTTTTCTTTAAAAATGTAGGGAACCTCGAAATGGATCAGCATTTAAAATCTAGTTGGCTGCCTGGCTGCTTGGCCAGAGATAACTGAAAGCTCTGCTTTGTCTTTCGGCTTTGAAAAGGGCAATTATGTTGATTTCTACACATTTTCTCATTGAGGTTATTCTTTTCTTTTTTTTCCTTTTTTTTTTTTTTGTTTTGCTTTTAAATTTCCAATTTCTCTTTAGCCATGCAACTAGTTATTGGCGAAACAAATGGCAACAAACTGTCGATTCGTTGTAAAGGGTGTTTTTTATAGAGGTATAGAACTTTATGTTGGCATTACTTTTCAAGATGGCGACCGATTTAACAGCTGTCAAGTGATTTATTCTCAGTTTGGTTTGGCAATTTATGAATAGACTCACGCCTGAACAACTGCACTTGCAAATAGTGCAATTTTATTTCGAAAATAATGGTTCTGTGCGGAAAACGTATCACGCACTACGTCCATTTTAGCGATGTTTAGCGATGAAGCGCACTTCTGGTTGGATGGCTACGTCAACAAACAAAACTGCCGCATTTGGAGTGAAGGTAATCCTCAAGTGTATGTTGAAACACCGTTACATCCAGAAAAACTGACAGTTTGGTGCGCTTTATGATCTGGTGGAATCATTGGTCCGTTTCCTTCCTTTTTCAAAAACGATGGTGGCCAGAACGTTACAGTCAATGGTGATCGGTATAGAGCCATGATTACTAACTTTTTCATTCCTGAATTGAATAACCATGCTGTCCAGGAGATGTGGTTTCAACAAGACGGCGCAACATGTCACACAGCTCGTGCCACAATAGATTTATTGAAAGATACGTTTGGTGACCGCCTAATTTCACGTTTTGGACCTGTGAATTGACCTCCAAGATCTTGTGATTTAACACCGCTAGACTACTTTCTGTGGGGCTATGTAAAGTCATTGGTCTATGCGGATAAGCCACAAACGCTTGACCATTTGGAAGACAACTTTCGCCGTGTTATTTCCGATAGACGGCCACAAATGTTGGGAAAAGTCATCGAAAATTTGACGTCCAGATTGGACTACATCCGCGCCAGCCGTGACGGTCATATGCCAGAAATCATATTTAAAATGTAATGCCACAAGATTATCTTTCGGATAAATAAAATTCATGTCAATCGAATAATCCATCGTTGTTTTATTGCAACTTAAAGTTCTATACCTCTATAAAAAACACCCTTTACGTTTGTGTGGGTGAGAGAATGAGAGAGAATGAGAAAGTATATGTGAAAAAAACGACTATGAATTGTACATAAATTTGCAAACAGTTAACTGTTTGGGAACAACAACGACAACAACAACAACAACAAACGTGGAACTTTCTGACAATCACAACGCATTCAGGCAGCAATTGCAATTTTGTCCCCGATTACATTGTCTTTTGTCGATTTCTGTAGCTTACTGAGTTGTGCATTTCTCCTTTTTTTCGCTGTACTTTTATTGTTTATATGTAAATATATATGTATATGTATGTATGCATTTGTATGTAGGAGTTTAGAAATCTTACGCTTGAAAAAATTCAATTCGATTTTCTAATTTTTGTACGTTTTTTCTCTTTCTTTTATTTTTTCTTCCATTTTTTTTTCTTTTTCTTCTCTTCAATGCTTCCAATCATCATCATGGTCATCGTTTGTATGTGTGAATCGCAACTCAACGCAACGCCTTTGTATCGCAACTCAACGCATTTGGTCTATATTCTGCTGCTACCGCTGCTGCGCCTTTGCGTTACACTTGTGGTTCCGCCTGTTGCAATCGCCCTCCTGCTATTCGCATTGCCTTAACCGCCAAACAACGACGTTGACGTCGACGACTTGCCGCTCTGTCGCCTTTGAGTGTTGTTGCAATTTTCCGTTTTGTTGCCCACACAATCTGTTGGCCGCTACGATTTGATCACCACCATCAATGTGCGTCCGGCCAACCAACGCTATTGACAACTACATTACGCTATTGATGCCGGTCCAATTCACACGCACACAACAACACACACAAAACACTTTCAAACTCCAACTCAATCGTTGTCCTTTGCTGTTCAATACATCTGCGTTTCCAATTTCTCTCCGCATCTCCGCATCTCCGCATCTCCGTGTCTTCGGCTCTGTGTAATGCTTTGGACTTCCGCTGCTTGGCTGCCTGTCAATATGAATTTTGCGCTGCATTCACCTCCCGCTCTATCCACCACCAACACAACTTTGAATTGTCGTATGTCGTATCACCGTCACCACTTGAACCTCTTCTTTGTGGTGCTTTGTCGTACTCATCATCAACTCCGCCCACTTTGACTTGACCGTTCTTTGTACGTGCTGCTCTACAATTGTCACACACACACACACAGCTTACAGAAAATGTCAATCGAGCGATGTATTCTGTAATGCACCCGGCGGTTTGGCACCATCCGATGGTAGTCGCCTGACTGGACCATGTGTGCCGAAGGAGAAACGTTGCGATGGTTATCTGGACTGTCGTAATGGACGTGATGAGGAGGGCTGTACCGGCATCTCGTGTCGTTTGGATCAATTTCGTTGTGCCAATGGACAGAAGTGTATTGACGCTTCGCTCAAGTGTAATCACAAAGACGATTGCGGTGACAAATCTGATGAACAGGGCTGCAGTAAGTATTCAATCGGAAAATCATCATCGTCATCATCATCACCAATAACAACAAAAACAAACATATTATCATTACTAAAATTCCAAATACTACTTCTACCACTTCAAATCATGCACATGCATGTTGAGTCATTATGTATGTGAGACGAAGTCCATGCCTGTAACCTACACCGAGAAACGCACAGACGCACGCATATGGCTCGTTTCAAGTATTTGCCTGCTGTCGCAGTAGAGTTCCTTGTGCATTGTGAAACAAAAGCTCTGTAGTAGCTCAATGAAGTTCTTCATTCACAGTCTGTCAGCTCAGCCCAGCAGCCTGCAAGTGATACCAAGCTCCGGCTTTGCCTTTCTTCCTCCATTTTAGACAATGTATGGGCGCATCATCATTCAAAATGGCCAACTGCCAATGTCGCCCATTAATTTTACCGTTGTTCTGTATTCAGTGTCAACTGGTTTTACGTTTGAAGCGTTTCGAATTTTATTGTCTCTAAGACAAAGTGGGAGTGTAGTTGCCATACTCTGTACGTGGGAGTGTAGTTGCCATACTTTTGACGTCTCCTCATGTCAACAGTGCTGCAATCGAAAGGAGCTTACTTCGTTGGTGTTCTCTGTGTACTTTTTTGGCATTTCTTCAATTCCATTTTGCATTCCCTTGCAGTTATGTCCAAACAAAACTCTTTCAACTGGAGACTATTCATCAAAAATTGGCTCAAGCGAGAGTAATGCCACTTCAGTGAGCAATCCCGCAGTATTTTTCGGGATTTCAAAAATTTTAAAACATGGAAATCAGAAAATAAATGAGTATAAAATGGCTAACTATTGTTCTAGATCACAGCCAAAGAAAAATCGTGGACTGTAGTATTTTGAGTTTAATTGATCACTCGGCGTTGACAGCGCCCACTATGATAATAAAACAATACCCTCTGCTGGTTAGGGGCTCAAGAATTTACCCATGGCAAGGCATGCCTGTCATAAGAGACGACTAAAATCCAATAGTTCCCGCGACAGTCGGGTCTCTATACCGATGCGACCCGGATTTTTATCCAGCCAAAGACTTTCACTCCTGAAATATTGCCCGAAGCCCAATTTGGGGAATTTTTCTACGGTTACAACAACAGCAACATCCTAAAACAATGCTGATTTTATAAGAATGATTTCGCGAATACAATTTGGACCTGAGTCCCTCGCTTCCAAAATCGTGATTACTTTTTTCTTAAACTAAGCAAAAAACGTATCAACAATTCCATAAAATTTATAAGTTCCCGAGCACAATTTAGATGACAAAATTTCAACCCCTTCTTAACCTTAAATAGGCAGGCCTTATCTCGAGCTCTCCATGTTCGGATTAATACGTGTAACAACCGCTTTTCCCGCTAAGAAACCATCTGGCATGCGGAGCCTTGGACACTCAATCATCCCTAATTAGTCCGCTCAGACCAATCAATTGTCCGCGTCCTAAACTATATCTTACGCATTCAGAAACCTACGTGGGCTACACTCAGCTGCTGGCACAGTCAGGATCCCAAATGTATAGACCTATAATTATGGTACATGTTCTTGAGGTCATAAACCTATCCTAATCACCAAAGATGGAAGGATTAAATATACTTGCTTTTTTAAAGTGGCTCCGAGAGGTCTTTCCCCAATGCTGACGGAGCTACACCTCCGTATAACTAAGTTTTTCAGGAATATTAACTTCAGATTTAGCAGCATAGTAGAAGCTCTTTATAGTGCTGTCGAATGCAGCTTTAAAATTGAAAATGAAGAAGTGGTTTGTGTCGATCCCTTTCTTAAGTCTTTTACAAGATTTTATTTATGGTGCATCTACCAGATCAAAACCCACACTGATAAAGTCCGAATTGTTCGGGAGTTAATTATACACGCTCAGATAGGATCTTATAAGCGATATTGAGATGAGCTATTCCACGATCCCAAAAGTTTGACCTACTCCGAACTTTAAGAAGTAGCCGACTTTCAAAGCGCGGTCTCTGAAAATCCGATTTCGGGATGTCGTTCTGTAAGCATCCCGAAATTATAATCGCTTTTAGCTGCTTAAGTATATGTAAGACATGAGATGCTTTTTTCGGTCCTGCTGGATACTCGTTCACGTTTACGAAAACCAAACCTCACCTCTCTAGCCACTGACTGCACCAATTTAGCTTTGATTCCTTTTCATTTTCTCTGCGCCCTCCTCGATTTCAATCATCTCTACTGAAGTGTGTGTCTGAAAAACTCACATCCACTTACCTCAATCTGCTTTCAATCTCCATCACACACCAGCATATCATACATATGTACATAGATGTAGTTGGCGTCATTTCGAATTTACATTTTTCTTCCCCTCTAGACTTCCCACCCTGCCATCATGGTCAATTTCGTTGCACAAATGCGTTGTGCATTCCATCGAATTTCTATTGTGACGGATATCATGATTGTGCTGACGAAAGTGATGAGGCCAATTGCACGGCAATCGCTTGTCCTGATAATAAGTTCCTTTGTCCGCGTGGCGGATCGAATGGCACACCCAAGTGTATATTGAAATCTCAACTGTGCGATGGTAATCGGGATTGTGAGGATGGCAGTGATGAGGAGACCGCTTGCTGTAAGTTTCAACTAGATTTTCCTTACTAAGCCGAAAAAAATAATTCATATCTCCTTTGCAGCCACGGCTTCGTGCCCCGCGCTCAGTTGCGAATATCGTTGTGGACCATCGTTGACTGGTGGCGCTTGCTATTGTCCGCATGGCCAAGCGATCACCTCCGATAATCGCACATGCATGGATCGTGATGAGTGCGCCGAATGGGGCTATTGCGATCAGTTGTGTACGAACACGGACGGCTCCTTCACCTGTGCGTGTGCGCAAGGCTATAGCTTATTCAATAATTCGAAATGTATTGCGCCCGATGCCAAGACACTACACCTCGTCATCGCGCACGATCGTGCTGTGGTGCGTATGTCGGCGCATGGTGATGATCCACGTGTGTTGGCCAATGCAACGGCTGCATCGGGTGTCGCCTTTCATTACCAACGCAACACGCTCTACTGGTCTGATATTAAGACACGTAAGGTGCAGTCCATTAAGCTGGATGTTTTCAATGCGGGCATATCTTCCTTGGATCTTACATTACCCGGCACTTGGGCACCGGTCGCGCTGGCCGTCGATTGGGTGGGCGATAAGATTTATGTAGCCGATTTAATTGGTCAGAAGATTGATGTTTTTGAGTTGAGTGGCAATTGGCATGCAGTCGTTTTGGGTTCAAATCTTACAAGCCCTGCTGATCTTGCACTCGATCCCACATCGGGTCTCATGTTCGTCGCTGATGGTGGGCAAGTGTTGCGCGCTCACATGGATGGCACACACGCGCGTTCCATTGTCTCTGAGGCAGCGTACAAGGCGTCCGGTGTTACTGTGGATATTATAGCCAAACGCGTTTACTGGTGCGACTCTCTGCTGGACTATATAGAGACTGTTAACTATGAGGGTAACAATCGCATAATGGTGTTGCGTGGGCAACAAGTGCCGAGTCCGTCACGTTTGGCGCTCTTCGAAAATCGCATTTACTGGACGGATGCCACCAAGCAAGGCGTAATGTCTGTGGACAAATACGCGGGCCCCACTTCAATTCAGGTCACCTACAAGGCGAAGGATATACGGGAGCCGAAGGGTATTGTGGCTGTGCATGCGCTAAGTCAACCACGTGTCTCGAATCCGTGCGGTAATAACAACGGTGGCTGCAATCACATGTGTATTGTGACGGCAGTCAAAGGCGCACCCACCGGTTTGGGTTACCGTTGCGCCTGTCACACCGGCTATCAGCTACAGACTGACTTGAAGAATTGTAAAATTGTGCGTGAGTTCCTTATGTACTCACAGCAGCGCTTCATCAAGGGTAAAGTGCTCGAGCCGGTTATTGAGGGTTTCAGCGATGCCATATTACCGGTGGTGTCACGACGTGCACGCTTTGTTGGCTTAGATTATGATTCGCGTGATGCTTTCATTTACTACTCAGATGTGCTGCAAGACGTCATCTATCGCGTGCACCGCAACGGCACGGGGCGCGAGATCGTGCTCGCCTCACAGAATGAAGGTGTCGAAGGTTTGGCAGTGGATTGGGCGGCGAAGAATCTTTACTATATTGACTCACGCAAAGGCACGCTGAATGTGCTCTCCACACGCAACGTGACCTATCGACGTACCTTGCTTAAGAATCTGAAACGTCCACGTGCCATTGTTGTACATCCCAATCGGGGCTACATCTTCTTCTCCGAGTGGGATCGTCCTGCGAATATTACGCGCGCTAATACGGACGGCACCAATTTGGTCGTTTTCAAGAATGTCACGCTCGGCTGGCCCAATGGGCTCTCAATTGATTTCAAGGAAGATCGCGTTTATTGGTGTGACGCTTTGTTGGATCACGTACAGCATTCAAATCTCGACGGTAGCGATATTAAAACGGTTAACTCACGTTTGGTGCGTCATCCATTCTCCATTGTCATACACAACGATTGGATGTACATTACAGACTGGCGCCTGGACGCCATTATACGTTTGCACAAGTTGACTGGCGAACAAGAGGAAATGATGGTGCGCGAGCCGCAAACCAACCGTTTATATGGCGTAAAGGTGTACAGTCACGAGGTACAGACTATAACCGACATACATCCCTGTCATGTGAACAATGGCGGCTGTGAGAAGATTTGCTTTGCCATACCACGAAATGATTCCATGTTGCCCGCGCTACAAACACGTTGCTCTTGCCCCTATGGCGAGCGCTTAGCCGAAGATCAACGATCCTGCACAGCAGATCCCAACGCTGAGCCACCAGTGCAGCCATGTCCCAACTCTTGGGACTTCACCTGTAACAATCAGCGTTGTATACCGAAATCGTGGGTGTGCGATGGTGACGACGATTGTTTGGATAACAGCGACGAAGAGCAGAATTGCACAAGTGAGTAGTAATAAATATTTTTTTTATATTTCAACTATCTAAACTCCCCCAACATCCACCTTATAGAACCGACCTGTGGCTCCAATGAGTTCCAATGCAAGTCCGGCCGTTGTATACCGCTCAATTTCCGCTGCGATCAGGAGAACGACTGTGGCGACAACTCGGATGAGTTCGAATGCGGCAATGTCACCTGCGGCACCGCACAGTTTGCCTGCGAGAATGGTCGATGCATACCGAATATGTGGAAATGTGATAGCGAGAACGATTGCGGCGATGGCTCGGATGAGGGTGACTTCTGTGCGGAGAAGACTTGCGCGTACTTTCAATTCACCTGTCCACGTACGGGACACTGTATACCGCAAAGTTGGGTTTGTGATGGCGACGATGATTGCTTCGATAAGCAGGATGAGAAGGACTGTCCGCCCATCACTTGTTTGGCGAATCAATTCAAATGTGGCGATCTGCGTCAGTGCGTGGAGGAGTCGTACAAATGTGATGGCATACCGGATTGTAATGATGGTAGCGATGAGCTGGACTGTCCTTCGATGGGTCCGAATCAGTGTAATTTGGAGAAACACTTCCGTTGCAAATCGTCCGGTTTCTGCATACCGATTGCTTGGCATTGCGATGGCTCCAATGATTGCTCCGATCGTTCGGATGAAGAGGATTGCGGACAAATTACCTGCGCACAGAACTTCTTCAAGTGTAACAACTCAAATTGTGTTTTCAAAGCGTATATTTGTGATGGCAAAGACGATTGCGGCGATGGTTCGGATGAGAGCTCTCTGCATGCCTGCGTGCCGCCGCCCTTCAAGTGTCCCTACGGTCAATGGAAGTGTCCGGGTGTTAGCGAACGTTGCGTAAACATGACCTCAGTGTGCGATGGCACCGCCGATTGTCCAAATGGCGCGGATGAAGGCGAAGGATGTGATCTAGCTGAGTGCACACATCAAGGTGGCCTTTGTTCGAATGGTTGTCAAAAGACGCCGCTGGGTGCAACCTGTGTTTGTCCACCCGGCTCGGAGATTGGCGAAGACGGTTACACTTGCGTCGATATGAACGAATGTGATCCACCGGGACTCTGCTCGCAACAATGTACGAATACGAAGGGATCCTACTTTTGCTCTTGCACAGATGGTTATCTCTTGGAACCGAATAAGCATACATGCAAAGCTGTGAATCACTCCGCCGCATTCCTCATTATATCCAATCGTCATTCAATACTTGTCGCCGATCTGAAAGAGCAAGGCTTGGAACGCGTGCCTATCATTGTAGAGAATGTTGTAGCCACCGCTTCAAACATGCACACAGGCACCATTTTCTGGAGCGACATGAAATTGAAGAAGATCTCACGTTTGGATCGCGGTCAGGAGCCACAAGAAATTATCAATACCGGCTTGGACTTGGTTGAAGGTTTGGCGTACGATTGGGTCGCACGCAATCTCTATTGGTTGGACAGTAAATTGAATACGATTGAGGTGTCTGCAGAGAATGGCTCAAACCGTTTGGTGTTGGTACGCGAAAACATCACACAACCGCGTGGCATGTGTCTTGACCCAAGCCCGGAAGCACGTTTCATCTTCTGGACGGACTGGGGTGAGAATCCGCGCATCGAACGTGTCGGTATGGATGGCACAATGCGTGAGACTATCATAAACACAAAGATCTACTGGCCCAACGGACTCACTTTGGACATTGCCACTAAACGTGTTTATTTCGCTGACTCTAAATTGGATTTCATTGACTTCTGCTACTACAACGGCACGGGTCGTCAGCAAGTGTTGGCCAACAGTCACTATCTACTACATCCACACTCGTTATCGCTCTTCGAGGACACCCTCTACTGGACAGATCGTCAGCTAAATCGTGTGCTTTCGGCGAATAAGTTCCGCGGCAAGAACCAGACAGTGGTTTCGCATTTAATCAGCCAACCACTCTCCATACATGTGCACCATCCATCACTGCAGCCAAACCATCCGAACCCTTGTGAGAAGTCGAACTGTCAACATCTCTGTCTCCTAAGTCCAAGCGCACAGGTGGGCTACTCTTGCAAGTGCAAACCAGGTTATCGCCTGATGAGCGAAGGTCGCTGCTTGGAGGAGGAAAATCCATTCTTGGTTGTCGTAAAAGGTACACAGATCGTCGATATACCATTGAATGGTGGTGATGCGCGCGCTGGCTCGCTCGCACCCGTCATCGGCATTGAGAGCAGCACTGGCTTGGACTTTGATCGCAAAGGTGAGACTCTCTACTGGATACAGGGACGTGAAGGTGATGATGAGAACTGCACAATTTACTCTACACCTTATGGTGGCGGAAATAAGACACAATTTCTCGGCTCCGACACCGGCATTGTGGGCTCGCCCTACACTATCGCCTTTGACTGGCTCGGTCGCAATCTCTATATGGGCAATCGCATTGCTAGCAATATTGAAGCGGTGCGCGTAGATGGTAAGATCAAGTATCGCACTATTATACTCGCTAACGATGGCAATCAGACCTCGGTTTCTAAGCCCAAACAAATGGTAGTCGATCCGAACGATGGCAAACTATTCTGGATTGATGAAGGTGGTTACGGTGTGCCAGTGAAAATTGGACGTGTAAATATGAACGGAAATAACCCGTTGGTTCTGAAATCGGAAATCGATCAACCCGAGAGCATTGCTTTGGATGTGGAAAAGAAATTGGTTTACTATAGCACGCAATACCCGCCCACAATCTGCGTGATGGACTATCATGGCGAGGATCATCGCGTCTTGTTATCAGAGAATAATGCAATTTCGCGCCCTCGCAGCTTGGGCATCTTAGACTCCAGGCTATATTACCTCGATCCAATTTATGAGAAGATTGTACGTGTAGACCTGCCACGTGGCGATAATCCCAAAGTTATTGTGGATAACGAACCCGATCTGAGAAGCATGATCATCTTCAAGAAGCGTCCAATGATGCAGCATCCTTGTCAAATGAACAACGGTGGTTGTGAGCACCTCTGCATACCCGATGATGTCTCTTCACGCAGCTGTGCCTGTGGCATGGGCTATCGCAAGGACAACGATATCAACTGTGTGGCTTATAAGACATTTGCAGTCGTCTCACAACTGGACGTGACGCGTGGCTATAGTTTGACGGACAGCTCCGAAGCGATGGTACCTATCAGTGGACCAGGTCATCACATACTGCACGTCGATGTACTTTTCCGCGAGCAATGGATCTACTGGGCCGAATATAATCGTGGCGCGTGGAATGGCATTTTCCGTCGTCGTCCCAACGGCACAGAACTTCAACACATTATTAAGGACGGTATTGGCAGTAATGGCATACGCGGTCTCACCATTGATTGGGTCGCAGGCAATATGTACTTCACGAACATTTATCCACATGAGAATTATGTCGAGGTCTGCTGGTTGGATGGCAGTAATCGAAAGGTGTTGGTGAAGACCACAACGGATGCACCACGCGAGTTGGCTGTTAATCCGCTCAAACGTCTACTCTACTGGATTGATTATGGTCAACATCCACGCATCGGCAAGGCTTACTTGGATGGCTCGAACTGGACACCTATGGTCACATCCGGCATATCGAATCCGCGTGACTTGACCGTTGATATGTTGACACATGATGTTTACTGGGTCGACTCTAAGCTGGACACTATACAGAAGATTTCCTACCAAGGCGGCAATCGCAAGATCATACGTCGTAATCTACCTAACCCAATGGGCATAGCTGTTTATCTGAATGACGTCTACTGGGTCGATCGAAATCTTTTAACCGTTTTTAAGGCATCCAAGTTGTCCGGTAATGAATCGACGCCGGTACGTGTGCGCACCAATTTACAAAAATTGCGCGACATTGCCATTTACAACATCAACAACCAGCCACAGGACGAAAGTAATCCCTGTACACGCTACGGCAATGGCGGCTGCGACCAACTCTGCTTCAGTTTTCCATCCAATAGCACGAATCCCTCACGTCTCAGTTACCGTTGCGATTGTGCCACAGGCAAACTCTCTGCCGACGGACGCAAGTGCGAAGTGGTCAACGAGTATCTCGTGTTCGCCACACGCACCGAAATACGCGCCGTCAATTTAGATCCACATTCCACACAGGTGCCATTCACGCCAATGAGCAATCTGACAAATGTTGTCGGGCTCGACTTTGACTTTGCTGACAATCGCATGTTGTTCACACAAATCCGTCCATGGGCTAAGATTGCCTACACCAAGGCTGATAATCCGAACAGCAATGATGTGAATGTGGTTTTGAGTAGAGGCATCAACCCTGAGGGCATCGCTTATGATTGGACACAGAAGAAGATTTACTGGACCGACAGCTCGAATAACTCCATTTACGCTATGAACTTGGACGGCACTGATCTGGTAATGATTTCGCGTGTGGAGCGCCCACGTGCTATTGTCTTGGATCCTTGCAACGGCACACTCTACTTTACCGACTGGGGTCGCTTCGGCACATCGGGCAAGATCTTCCGTACTACTATGGCTGGGTCGCTGAAACGCGCTATTGTCGATAAGGAGCTCTCACAACCCAGTGGTCTGGCCATTGATTACGATGAGCGCAAACTGTACTGGACCGATGCAGTGCGTGAGAAGATCGAGCGCGCCGATTTGGATGGCAAGAATCGTGAGCTGCTTGTAGATGCGACCATATATCCCTTCGCTATAACTGTATTCCGCAATTATATCTACTGGACTGATCTACAGCTGCGTGGTGTTTACCGCGCTGAGAAACATACGGGCGCCAATGTAGTCGAGATGGTCAAGCGGTTGGAGGACTCACCGCGTGATATACGTGTCTACAGCGCTGAACGACAGAAGTGCTCGGTTAATCCTTGTCTCATCAAGAATGGCGGTTGCGCTCAGAGCTGTCACCCGGCGCCAAACGGCAAGGCGGAGTGCAAGTGCGACGACAATTCAAAGGTGGTCAATGAGGGACGTATGTGCGCGCCACGTAACAACACCTGCGAGGCAAGCAAATTCTATTGCCAAAACGGAAAGTGCATCTCACGTATGTGGTCGTGCGATGGCGATGACGATTGTGGTGATAACTCTGATGAGGATCCCAACTACTGCGCCTACCATTCATGTTCGCCCACCGAGTTCCGTTGCAACAATGGACGCTGCATATTCAAGTCGTGGAAGTGTGACCACGAGAACGATTGTAAAGACGGCTCCGATGAGATCGACTGTACGTATCCACCTTGCGTGGATGGTGAATTCACATGCGGTAATGGACGCTGTATACCCATGGCGCAGGTGTGTAATGGCGTCAATGACTGCAAAGACAATACCACTTCAGATGAGACGCACGAACGTTGTCCACAGAATACAACCTGTCCACCGAATCATCTCAAGTGTGAGAAGACCAACATTTGTGTGGAGCCCTACTGGCTATGCGATGGCGACAACGATTGCGGCGATAACTCAGATGAGGATCCACTACACTGCGGCCAACGCACTTGCCCAACGAATAGCTTCCGTTGCCCGAACCACCGCTGCATACCGGCAACTTGGTATTGCGATGGGGATGACGATTGCGGTGATGGCGCTGACGAGCCGCCAGAGTATTGCAAGTCGGAGGGACGCACCTGCTTCGGTGATCTCTTCACTTGTGACAATGGCAATTGCATACCGAGAATATATATCTGTGATGGCGACAATGATTGTCTGGACAATAGTGACGAGGATAGCAGGCACCAGTGTAGTAAGTTACTAGGAGGTCTGAGAAGTAAACACAGTGTTAATTTATTTCTCGTACACATACAGATGACCGCAAATGTGATGAGGAAACCGAGTTTACTTGTCTGGAGAACAAAGCCTGGGGTCGCGCTCAGTGCATACCGAAGAAATGGATTTGTGACGGCGATCCGGATTGTGTGGATGGCGCTGATGAGAATACTACACTGCATAACTGTGCCACACAACAACCCTGCGGTGAGGATATGTTCACTTGCGACAATGGACGTTGCATCAATAAGGTAAGCTCGTTTGCAGGCACAGCCTGAGCAAAAAAAAATCCTAAGCTTTTTTCTGCCTACCAGGGTTGGACTTGTGATCACGACAATGACTGCGGTGACGGCTCGGACGAAGGTAAATTCTGTAGTTCAAAGTACAAGAGTTGTTCGGACCAAGAGTTCACCTGTCAGAACTTCAAGTGCATACGGAATCAATATCGTTGTGATGGCGAAGACGACTGTGGCGATCATTCGGACGAGGTGGGCTGCAAGAAAGAGAACACGACATGTCCGAATGGTCAATTTACCTGCACGAATGGCCAGTGTATTGACTATCATCTGGTCTGTAACAAAGTGCCCGACTGTAGCGATGAGTCTGATGAGCCGGCTCACTGTAATGTGGACGAGTGTGCAAAAGTAGAGATCCATCAGTGCGGACACAAGTGTGTGGATACTTTGACGAGCTATTACTGCGACTGCAATCAGGGCTATAAGTGAGTACCTCGTTCAGTAAACTTACAGGGTACGCTATTTTCGTACGTTTTAACTTCTCTCTCTCTCTGCCTCTCTTCTTCATTCTCTAACAGACTCATGTCCGACGGTAAAGCTTGTGCTGATATCGATGAATGCCTGGAACTACCCGGCGCTTGTTCGCAACATTGTTCGAACACACCCGGCGGCTACTACTGCAAGTGTGACGAACGTTACTACGAACGTCAGACGGACGAGCATACTTGCAAGCGTAAGGATAACACCACACCCTGGTTGGTCTTCACAAATAAGTACTATGTGCGTAATATGTCACTCGATGGCAAACAGTACAATCTTATGCATCAGGATCTCATGAATGTTGTCGCTTTGGACTTTGATATACAAGAGCAGCACATGTATTTCTGTGATGTGACCGCCAAAACTATCTTCCGTTCCAAGTATGGACTCGATGATGATGAGAAACCGGAGCGTGAAGCTATCATACGTCACGACTCTCACGGCTTGGAAGGCATCGCAGTCGACTGGGTTGGTCGCAAACTCTATTGGCTCGATAGACATTCGAAGAACTTGGATGTGTCCGAGCTGGATGGCACGAAACGAAAAACGCTACGCAGTGGCGTTATCGATCCACGCGCTTTGGTTGTTCACCCCGGCATTGGCTATTTGTATTTCACTTCGTGGCATTTGCAGGCGTACATTGCCAAAATGGGCATGGATGGCTCGAACTTTACGCGCATACTCACCTGGGATGACGATATTGCTTGGCCGAATGCGCTAACGCTGGACTACTTCACGGATCGGATTTACTGGGCGGATGCTCATTTGGATTATATTGCCTATACGGATTTGGAGGGACGTCATCGTCATGTGGTGTTGTCAGGCGTTAAGGTGCCACACATCTTTGCACTTTCACTTTTCGATGATTATCTCTACTGGACCGATTGGAACCTGAAGGGCATTATGCGCGCCAATAAATTCACTGGACAAAATTACACTGTTTTACGCAACACTACCCACCGTCCGTACGATATACATATCAATCATCCACTCAGACAGTTGCCCTACACCAACCCTTGCGGTAAAGACAACGGCGGCTGCTCACATTTGTGTTTGATTGCACCACCACCCGAGTCCACTTACTTCAACATCGAAGGCTACATCGAAGAGGGTGCGCCGAGCTATAAGTGCGCCTGCCCCAATCAGTTCTACTTGGCACACGATGCTAAAAATTGTATTGCGAACTGCACAGCCGGTCAGCATCGTTGCGGCGGCACCGATGAGAAATGTATACCTTGGTTCTGGAAATGTGATGGCGAGAAGGATTGTAAGGATGGTTCGGATGAGCCATCAACTTGTCCGACACGTCATTGCCGTGCCGGCACATTCCAATGTAAGAACACCAACTGCACACCCTCAGCGACAATCTGTGATGGCACTGACGATTGCGGCGATGGCAGTGATGAGCAAAACTGTGATCTGCCCTGCCCCGAATCGGACTTCAAGTGTAAGTCTAGTGGTCGCTGTATTCTAGATAGCTGGCGTTGTGATGGCGATGCGGATTGTAAGGACGGCAGTGATGAAGATCCAGCTGTGTGTCGTAAGTAAAATGTGCATTCGATATTAAAGTTCATATGATTCTAAACTGAAAATCGCTCAACAGATAAACGCGCCTGTGATCCGGAGACCGAGTTCAGCTGCAAAAACGGCCGCTGCATACCGAAACTGTGGATGTGCGACTTCGACAACGATTGCGGCGATGATTCCGATGAGCCGGCCTATATGTGTCGCCAGCGCAATTGCACAACCGGTTGGCAACGTTGCCCTGGCCAATCGAACTACCGCTGCATACCCAAATGGCTTTTCTGTGATGGCAAAGACGATTGCCGTGATAATAGCGATGAGTCGCCAGAGAACTGCCCGAAATGCTCGTCGGAGACGGACTTCAAGTGCGCCAACAACCGCTGCATACCAAAGTAAGTTCAGCACAAACAAGCTCCACTTATAACCTCCAAGAACTTTTATACTAAAAAAAAATATTTTATACACCCTCCTTGCAGACAATGGATGTGTGACTTCTCGGACGATTGCGGCGACGGCAGCGATGAAAATGATGCCATTTGCAAAGGTAAATATCGTGAGTGCTCCGAGTCGGAGTTCCATTGCGCCAACGGCAAGTGTATCTCGTCGCGTTGGCAGTGCGATCATGAGGACGATTGCGGCGACAATTCAGATGAGATGAACTGTGAGGGTTACAAGTGCAAGAACGGCACCTTCCAATGCATGTCCGGTCACTGCATTGCCTCGTACTTCCGCTGCGACGGTGATCGCGATTGTCGCGATATGTCTGATGAAATTGACTGTCCGCCACGCTTCCCCGGTGGACGGTATTGTCCCGAGTCACGCTTCCAATGTAATAATAATCTTTGCGTCTCACCTTCGGATCTTTGCGATGGCACTGATGACTGTGGTGATGGCTCAGATGAGGACGCCAAGGTGTGCACGGACTTCAATTGTGATACGCTGCGTCGCTTCCAGTGCGCCAATCATCGTTGTGTGGCGCGTTATCAGATTTGCGATGGTGTGGATAATTGTGGTGATGGCTCTGATGAAAATAACATGACACTGTGTGCCAGTAAACAGAAACCGTGCGATCTTTATACACAATATCAATGTGCGAATAAGAATTGCGTGGAACGGTCGCAGGTTTGCGATTACTCGGACGATTGTGGTGATGCTTCCGATGAGTTGGGCTGTCACCACACGAATACTTGTTCGGAGCTGACACGCGGTGGCTGTGAACATCACTGTCACAATCTTACCGATGGTGGTTACATCTGCGCCTGTTACCCGGGCTATATAATATCGGCGGATAATAAGAAACGTTGCTTGGACGTGGATGAGTGTGCGACACGGCAACATACATGCTCACACAAATGTCAGAACTTAAATGGCACGTACTCGTGCTCATGCCGCGAAGGTTTTCGTTTGGTGGACAGTCAATCCGGCGTGTGTAGAGCAGAGAAAGAAGATATTGTGTTGGTATTCGCGAATGGACCAGAGATACGTGGTCTAGATCTGCAGAAACGTGAGGAGTTCGATGTGATTGCGGCCGAAAAACGCATTGAAGCTTTGGATTATGATGCACAACAACAAATCGTCTTCTGGGCAGACAGTTATGATAAGACAATTAAACGCTCGTACATGGTGAACGCTTTGGATGGACAGGCAAAGATTGGTTTCGCACAAGATCTCAATATGAAGGGTGGTTCCAAGCCGACAGCAGTCGCCATCGATTGGCTGGCATCCAATCTCTACTGGACTGAGGTGGATCGTACTGGCTCGAAACCACGCGGACGCGTTATGGTTGCCAAAACCGATGGACGCTATAGACGTTCGATTGTTAATGCCGGACTGGAAGTACCCACATCGATTGTCGTAAATCCACAGCTGGGACGCACATATTGGGCTGATGCCGGCTCGGCGCCAAAGATTGAAGTATCCTGGATGGATGGTTCTAAGCGCCGACCACTGACCACCGATCGTATACGCCATCCCACTGGACTTACCATTGACTACTCGCAAGATCACGTCATCTATTGGGTAGACACCAAATTGAATACCATCGAATCTATGCGCCCCGACGGTTCAATGCGTAAGGTGATTGTTAAAGGTGATCAACTACGTCACCCGATATCATTGGATATATTCGAATCCACTATGTATTGGGTAACACGTGACTCTGGTGAAGTGATGCGTCAGGATAAGTTCGGTCGTGGCGTACAGGTAACCATCCACCGTAACCTCGTCAATCCTTCCGGTCTGAAGGTCTACCACGAACAACGTTACAATACCTCGTTACGCAACCCCTGCTACGACTCGAGCTGTTCTCATTTGTGTCTACTCGTGCCGGGCGGTCACCGTTGCGCTTGCCCGGACAATTCCGGTCTACTACCATCGCATCGCAGCACTGCTGAAGTGATTTGTGATGCCGCCGCCGAGCGTCCACGTCCATCGCCACGCATTTGCCCATGCCAGAATGGCGGTCTCTGTCGTGAGAATGAACACGGCGATTTGTATTGCGAATGTCAACCTGAATTCAAGGGTGAGCATTGTGATCGCAGCATGGCCGGCGCTTTCGGTCATGGTGGTGGCAATGTAACGGCGGTCGTTGTGCCAATAATGGTGATACTCTTAGTTCTGCTGACGGCGGGTGGTGCGTGGTATGTCATACGCAAGAAGCCATTGTAAGTATTATTGGGAAGTGAGGGTGGATTTTTGATTTGCATAAGAACTCTGTTTAATAGAATGTATTTATCTCACCTACTAGCGGCAAATTAGCGCGCCTACCCACATTAACATCGTCACAAAGTGTCACCTTCCGTCACGGCACGAATGTTGAGTTTAATGCTCCAGATTTTCCAGGTGGCGCCACAGCGGGACCGTCCAATGATGTAGCTCCCATTGAGGGCTATAACCTGCAGACCGTGAGTACGGCCAAAACGCGCGATTTCTCAAATCCCATGTACGATGCCGTGCAATCGGGTACCAACACAGATCCGAGCCTGAGCAATGGAACAGGTGAGTAATATGAATTCGACGGAGTAGTATAGCATACTTGAAGGTTATGCAAGTATTAGGGTATAGTGGCTGAAGAAGCAGGTTGTATAAATGAAAAGTGAAAGCGCACCTCCATTGATAGAGTAACGACCAGATATTTTAGTCTATAGTTAGCTTTAGATAAGATGTGCTGTGCGGCATACCCTTACCTCTGGAACGACCTATGGAGGCCAATCTTCTATCAGCAATCTTGCATTGCTTGAAAACTGTACTACAAAGTGTGGCTTTGGGTCCGTTAGGAGCGGAAAATCTTAGAGTGTGCTTGTCATACGTTAAGTTCCATTCACTAAAAGCTCGGCACATCCCGAATGCTACTAGTGTAGCCCATTCTAGTGGTGTTTCTGGTGCTTCGACAAGAAATAGCCATCTCTTGAGTTCTCTGACCTCAATAGACTGCCTTAAGTATATTATATATCTACTATATAAATGGTGATCCATTTCGAGGTTCCCTCCTTTTGTAAAGAAAAAACACAGAAAATTCAAATTTAATGGAGAATGTTTATTATCATTCGGAAGAACATTCTTTGGCATTTATTTTTCGAAGATTATCTTTTTCAAATGTTGGCCGCGGCTTTGCCTTAAATATATATCCATCCGTTGAGTCTACTCATTCATTCGATTACTCGTTCGAACATTTCGACTGGTAACTTCTGTCGAATGACATGCGTGATGTTTTGCTCCAAGGCCTGAATCGAAGCGGGATTGTTCGCATAAACTTTAGACTTTACATATCCCCACAGGAAAGAGTCTAACGGTGTGATATCACACGATCTTGGTGGCCAATCGACCGGCTCAAAACGTTAAATTACCTGCTCACCGAAGTGGTCTCTTAATAAATTCATCGATTAATGCGATGTGTGGGAAGTGGCGCCATCTTGTTGAAACCAAATGTCGCGGAGATCACGAGCTTCAATTTCAGGTATCAAATAGTCGGTTATCATGGCGCGATAACGGTCGCCATTGACGGTTACGTTCTCACCGGTATCATTTTTGAAGAAATATGGACCGATGATTCTACCGACCCACAAACCACACCAAACCGTTGTTTTTTCTGGATGAAATAGCAGCCCTTAAATCTCTTCAGGTTACTCTTCGTCCCAAATGCGACAATTTTGCTTGTTTACATACCCATTGAGCCAAAAATGGGCCTCATCGCTGATAAAAATTTCGCTCGAAAACGGCGGATCTTCTTGGAACTTTCCAAGAGCCCATAGAGCGAAGCGAGCTGTATTTGGTAAGCTTTCAACTTAGGATCTAGACGTAAAATGCGTCAAGTCATTCCAATCGTCAGTCCGACTTGCTGCTAACGGCGCCGAATCGACTCTCCACGGTCTTCGTGTACACTCTCAGCTACAGCCGCTATAGTTTCTTCACTGCGTGCTGGACGTGGTCTATTCGGTCGAATATTAGCCACTAATGAGTGCGGGGTCTCAAGATGGGTGAAGGTGTTGCGAATAGTACACTCTGTAACCCGATTATATTGACCATAAGTTAGGCGAAGAGCGCGAAACACATTCTTTACGGTACGTGAATTTCCATAATAAAGTTGAATGATTTGTAAATGTTGTTCAGGTGTAAGTCTTTCCACAATGAAATGCCAAATAATACTGAACAAAAATAACATGACAGCTTGACACGACTCAAGCTTGATTTGTCAAAAAAGGGCAATTGAAAGAGTAGCTCTACTTGGATCACCCTTTATTAGATGAGGAGCTCATAGGGTATTTTTTGGTGGAGTGAAGGCGGCTCACTAAGTGCTGGACATAAATTTATTGGTTCCGAGCGTGCCTTCCCACTCAATGAATGACACTTGAGCCAAAACCTCGAGCCCTCGTACCAAATTCGTGTTATAAATGGTCCAGGTAGTGAGTTAAGTTTACAGAGCTTCACTTTCCGAATGTGGCTGTGGTTTTTCCAGTGTGGCGTCCAAATGGATGAAACTTTTTGCCTATCAAATGAAGGACGAACGACAAGTTGCTTTTATTTCATACATGTCGCACTTTAGAGGAGGATTTTGAGAAACTTTTGTTAGTCTCTAGAGCCTTTCATGTTCTCAACTCTGCAGTGAAGACCTTCCAGTGTGATTTAAATCAGCAGAACGGTGAATTTAGTATAACTCAATACCACGTTTGCCGGTTGAAGCAGTTTCAACTCTGTGAGCCCTTTTCTATTGTCATTTTCTGCTTGTTTCTTTTAAATGAAGCCAAATGAAATGTCTCCTTAAGAGATTCTCCGAATATTTTTATGCATTTTTTGTTTTTCAATATTTAATCACGATTTATTTCTTCAACTTTCATCACACAGGTATTTACGAAGTGCCACATGATCCCTCCAAAACCAAACCGATTGGTCCATTTACCGAACCCGTTTCGGCCATATTAGCGCCTAGCAGCATAACACACAAATCATCGCCGCAATTACAATTGCGCACCAGAGAATTAGATCCATCAGCGGATACTGGCAAGGATACGCAATATCTTGTTGAAGAGGATAAGTCTGAATGCTGATATCAAATTATATAGAACGGAATGCAAAAGCAACATAAACAAAAACAAAAACAACAACAGCAACAGCAACAACAACAACTAAACCAACACCACCAACACTACAAATCTGCAAACGGCAGATATCACAATTATAACAATTATAACAATTATAGCAATAACAACAACAACAACAACCACAAATCAATTGTAACGAGTACATATTCCAATTATTTTATACAACAAACAGCGGCGGCAACAGCAATAATAACAACAACAACAACAACAACAAAATATAATCGTAAAAGTAGAAGAAAACAGCAGCAACAACAACAAGGCGATATATATACAACGCTTTAGAGTAAAGTGAAAAGCAAAACAAAGAAACAAACAAAATTAAAGTAACGGTAACTGCTTAAAGTAACGGTAACTGCTTGTAAATGCAATAATATAAAACTTTTGTTAATTATATAAAATTAATTATATAAAATTGAAAAAGAGAAAAACGAATTAGCAAATGAACTAGTGAAAAGAAAACTAGCGAAAATATCATACATACAAACATGCATATATTTGTAATGAAACAAAAAACACAACAACAACAAAACGAAGCAAACTTTTTCTAAATTTTTTAAGCGCGCCATTTGCATGTAAAAAAGAACAACAACAACTGCTTTTTAAGAATTTATACAAAAATTTGAGCCCGAAAAACCGAAAAATGAAGAAAAGTAACCGTAATGTAAACACCGTTAGCTAAACATATCCCTTTTTAAGTGCGTAGGCGCAAAAAAAAAATACAAAGCAAAAATATTTTATTTGTATGTGTGTGTGTGTATGTAGCGAATTGCAGAAAGTGTAATGAAATGAAAAAAAACGCTAAAACGTCAGCGGGTAAAAGGCGGTTAAAGAAGAAAAATAAGAAGAGCAAAAAAGCGTAAAGCGAAAACTATTGATGCAATTATTAAATACTAAGTTAAATTATGAATGTAACTAACGCAGGAAGAAGAAGAATCTTATATGTATATGTTAAAGAATAAATGCAATATACATACATACATATATGTATGTTTATATACATATGTATGCTAAAAAAATTTTATTTTTTCATTACGTTTTTCTTTTTGTTTTACTTTTCTTATGACCTTTTTCACAATACATTCCACAGAGCACCTAGGCATGCATGCATACATACATATGTATGTGCAGTAAACCAATGCATTCCAAAGCAAGCTTTTTTTGCCAACTCTATATGTGTGTGTATGTAGAAAAAATTTAAGAAGTTTATAATTTAAGTGCTGCAAAAACAACAACACATCACATTTTATTTTCATTAAAAATTTTTTTTTTTTTGCTACAATGTTGAGGTTATATTTTCTTGAGGTAATTTCTTTTTTTTTTTTTTTTGAGGTTATAAAATTATACTATTGTACTATAGAAATTCTACACACAAAAAAAAACAGAAAATAAAAATATATACAAGTACATATATATTTTTTCTGATTGCTAAATGACAATATTACTACAAAAGTATGAAAATACGCAAAAGAAAATTAGAAACTAAAAATTAAAAATTAAAAATTAAAAATTAAAAAAACATAATTTGTAATAAAAATCAAACGCGATAAAAGGCAAAACATAAACTAGCTAATGTATAATGCAAATAAAAAAAATAATTAATTAAAAAAAATACAAATAAAAAATAATAATTTAAATTTGCCTATAAATGTATGTATGTACTAAAACCAAGTGTATAAATAACTATATAAAATTGCAAATAGAGAGTGTTTAAAGTATATTTCCGTATATATTTTTCTATATTAGGCAGGCATGGAAACAAGTAACAGAAAATTAAGTAAACGAAGTAACGAAAAATCAGCGCTAAAGTAGTGAAAAAATAATAATAAAAATAAAAATAAAATAAAAATAAAATAAAAATAAAATAAAAATAAAATTAAAATAAAATAAAAATAAAATAAAAATATGAAAAATAAAAATATAAAAAGAAAATTGCAAAAAACGTCAAAAAACACGAAATATCAAGGAGAAGTGGAAAAAAAATGAAAAACAACAAAAACTTTTTATATACATATTTTAAAATGTTTTAGATTAGTGCAAATGAGTAAAAAAAAATTTTTTTTAAATTTAAAAAAATGAGAAAATATTAAATTTGTAAAGCAGCCCACAACAAACTCGCTACGTAAAACGAGTTTTCAAAAAAAAAAAGGCGGCGAGCAGCAACAACACCGCATATTTCTATAAGTTGTTACTAATCAAATAATGATTTATTTAAAATTAAATTTGAAATAAAAAAAAATATATATATTAATTAATTATTATGTAATATTGATAAATATATATTTTTATTGTATATGTATGTACGTTATAAACTTTTTTTTATTATTATTATTATTATTACTATTATCACTATTATTACGTTTATGACAAAATATTATATAAACAGAGAAGCCAACAAAAAGGGAAGGCAATAAAAACGAAATAAAACAGCAGGCTTAAGTAAAAGCATGCGCAAAGTGAGTGCGAAGAAAGAAAGAGAGAAGAAAAAGCAAAAATATTGTTTAATGCTAATAACATTGTAAGAAAAAAAAGTTATATACATATGTAATGCAGTTGTTTGAAAAACATTTTAAATTTTTTTTTTTTTTTTTTGTAAAACTATTTCAAAATATATAAGTGCTATGTAATTTCGAAAAATTTCGTTCGTTTAAGTTAAATGGAAAGTGAAGAGAGAGTGCAGATGTGTAAACTTGGTCGTCAAACAAAAAGAAAAAGGGGAAAAAAAACAAAGAGAAACAAACGACAGGGGCGCTAAATTTCATATTGCAAATAAAAACATAATTTTTGAAAGAAATTTTACAATTCACTAAAACATTTCTGTATTTAAATTACAAACTTGATTCTATACATTTTTAAAAACTAACTTAAAATGACGATAACTAAACTACCAACATTTTCAAGCTATAATACTATCAACAATGATGGCAAATTTTAGTTAAAACTGCACTTGTTTTTTAGCCATGACTGTAAATAGTCCACTGCTTTTGAATCCATAAACACTTATTTTAAAATCCATAAACGCTATAATTAAATATATAAATTTTTTGAATTTACACATATTTTTTATTTAAAAAATAACTAACATATCAAAAACTTACCGTTATACGTCTTTGCAATATTTTTTTTTCAATTTTTCCTACATTTGCAGTACATAGCATACCAACGAAGTAATATTTTTATTTTATTATTTATTAATAAAGCAAAGCTTGTTTTTCTTTTACATATTTTTTTTTCGATTTCAATAAAACTAAAATGTATGAACTATAAACATATAATGTGTTAAGAAAAATAAAGCAAGTTGAACAGAATTAATGTCGAAATTGTATTACAAATCTGTGCTTCCTTTCATTTTAGAATGTTAGAATAATTTAATACTAGTAAAGAGAAACAAAAATATTAAATAAAAAAGGATAATTTGTTGAAATAATAAAAAAATATTATTAAAATAAGGCGAAATTGTTTTATTAAAGAGGTTTATCACGAGTTTGCGGCGAGTAAGTATACAAGAATTGTGCGAAAACATATGCACCTTAATTACAATACGAGTTTTTGTACTCTTTTGGAAAAAAAATTAAGCATTTTGTCAAAATATTTTTTTTAAAGGTACTCCACTCATTAGTTTAATAATTTTTGGTAATTTTTTTTTTTTGAAGCTTTTATTAAATTAACTTTTACGAAGTTTCTTTAATTAATTAAAAATTATAAATTCTGAATTTTTTTTTTTAATTATAATTTTCTCGAAATTGTTTTAATTTATAATAACCATATTATTAAAAAAAAATTGAAATAACATTAAATTAACGAGAACTTGTCTTATTCAAATTAGCGGCAAGGAAGTAGGTAATATTAACACACACAAATGAAAAAAAATGCATTTTGTCATAGTAATTTGTATTTCCTATACGTTTTCCACTTATTGTTTTAAAGAATTTATTTTTGAGTGTTTATTAGTTAATTTAGATGTTTGCACCAACAGAAGCTGTAATTAATTAACATTCAAAACATTAAAAAAAAAAAATTTTTTAATTCTCAATTTTAATTTTTTTTCTTCTGAAATATATTTTGATTTTTATATATAAACTAGCGGACCCCAGCGTGCTTTGCTACACCTATAAAAAATAAAAAATAAAAATCTAACTGTTAAATTTTGGTTTTTTTTTTTTTTTTGTGGAAAAGGAAACGAGAAAAATTTATTTAAAATTTTTTTCCAAACTTTTCTTTTATATATTTTTTTAAATTTTTAAAAAAAAATTTTTTTTCATTTTCATTTCTTTCAACACCACATACAACGTAATGTACGCGTATTTTGGAATTTTACATGTAAACAAAATGGTCACTCAAATCAATCAGAAAAAGTCTGCGTTCACTTCAAGAATAATGAAATGAATAATGAAACAAAAAGCTAAAAATCAAAAAAATATATATTAAGTCAATAATTTGTTGGATATTCACGTCTTTTTTTAATGACTACTAGAAGCCGGTTTTTCATTGACCCAACAAGTTTGGTTGTTGCTTCTGGGCTTATAGCTTCCCATTCCTCTTCAAGCGCTCTCCTAAGCATTTCCTTGTTGGTTATAGAACGCTGTCTAATTTTTCTTTCTAGTACATTCCATAAGTGCTCAATAGGGTTAAGATCAGGCGATTGCGGAGGTGCACGCTGTTGCTTAGGAATATTGTACAACAATCAAAGCTTAACAATTTCTGCTGTGTGTCTGATCGTTCGTTTTCCAAACTTGCCATGCACCCCCACATCATAGCACCTCCACCACCGTGTTTTAGCGTAGGTACAAGATTTTGTTTTTCCAGTGCTGTACCGCTTTTCCTCCACATAATCTTACGCTCTTTTGTCCCAAAAATGTAAAATTTACTCTCATCTGAAAAAATAAATTTATTGCAAGACTCTGAAGGCTTGTTTAAGTGCTCCTTCGCAAAGGCCATCCGCTTGAAACGATTTACTCTCGATATGAAGGGCTCTCTTCGTGCGACTCTGCCATGAAATCTGGTTCTTTTCAGAATTTTCCGTACCTTATCTGGACATAATTTCTTCTGGTACTTTAATGCAATGTCTTTTGAAAGTTGGCTTGCTGTTAGACGTGGGTTAGACTTCACAAGAATGGTTAGGTTGCACTCTTCTCTTTCCGTCAGTTTTCTTGGACGTCCAGAACGTGTCTTAGACTCATAAGATTTTGTTTGTTTGAAGTTGTTTATTACTCTCTGGACAGAGGAGTACTGTCTCCCAACGGTTTTCGCGATTTCCCGATAACTTTTACCATTCTGCCACAAACCAATAATGATTTTCCTTTTGCCAATTTCTATTTCTTTTCGATTTTGGTCCATAATCAAAAAAATAATAAGTTTCTCGTATAATTATATACGCTTTAGCTTCTTTCTAACCGCGATTACTATCGTGTATCATTTAAAATTAGATTAAACACAAATAATTTGTATTTAAAATGCAACAATTAATCGCTTTTTGAAGTGAACGCTCACTTTTTCTGCTCAACTTACTTGAAGTAGCGGTGTTACCTTCCCGTTAACTCAGAACGACGTAGCTCAAATTCTACAAAATTTTACTCAAACATTCTTCAAATAATTGTCTTCAAAATAAGTGAAAATAAAATAGTGATTATTTTGAAATTCATAACGTTTTTTTTAGTTGAATTCTTTAATACAGTGAGTGAACGCAGACTTTTTCTGCCATGTGTAAATAGATTTGAATTTTTCAATAAAAAATACCAACTTTTCGAATACATTTCGGAATATCTCCTATACTTGGCTTAAGAATTGTCACACCATTCAAAGCAAGAAATTCTGCATTTTTAATCAACCATAATTATTGAAAAAAAAAAATCATAGAAAATGTTAAAAAAAAATTCAAATATGTTATTAAAATATTCAATTATTTTTCCAATACATTTTGAAATATTTCTTATAGTTTGCCTATTGTTTTTAACTACATAACTATTTTATTTAATTATACTTAAATATCTTTTATCTTTTTAAATCACTTTTTTCAATTTCGATTTCCCAATTTACTGCAGGCGTACCACTATATTTCCGATTTATGTTTTTTAAAGGTAACATTAATTTTTAAATAAAATTTCTCAAAATTTTATAGCATTTACTGCTACCGCCCACTTTACATTGAATAACAGCGACGATATCACCCGAGAACTTATAATAGTAGTTATAAAAAAATATTAGTTATAAGTTCTCTGATGTCACTTTGACTTTTCAATTGTGTTAAGTTCCTGAAACTACCGGAAATCACTTTTTAGACAGTTTGAGAGGCGCTTAATATTCTACTGAATATTCTCGATGGAAAAATGCAATCAGCTCTTTTATATCATTATACAGTAAGACACTTTGCAAATGCAGCTTTCTTTTCTAATAGAAACATGTATACGCATTTTAAAACAGTTATTTTTGCATTTATGATGCTAGTACTCTTTTCTGCATTTGGTATACCGTTATAGGCGTCGAATCTCGCGTCACGCCATAGAACCGTTATCTTTTGCATGGTGAGTGCCGTTTTGCTGCGATTTTCGTTGTTTCATATTTATAAGACATTAGTCGAAAATTGGTTATCAAAGACAAGTGACGTGCCAATATCTATTGTTTTGAGTTCTAATTGATTTTGTATTTAATTTTAAATGAAATGCCGCGCGGGACGACATTATCGGTTGAGGAACATGGAAAAATATTGGCATGTAAGGAATCTGGAATGACAATATCCTTCATTTCGAAAAAACTTGACAGAAGCCGATGTGTAGTTCGAAATTTTATAAAAAATCCAAACAGTTATAATGTTATTAAGCGAACTGGGAGGAAATGTAAATTTTCTGATCGCGAGCAGCGACTTCTGCTCAATAAAACTTCGAATTCCTGGCTCAGTTGCTCTAACTTGGCTAGAATAATGGCCAATAAAATGTCCAAGACCACAATATGGCGTACACTAAACCGCTGCCGGCACTTAAAATTATCAAAAGCTCCTTGTCTTCTGCCACGGCATAAGATAGCTCGTCTTCAATTTGCAGAGGAACATCTGTCAATTGATTGGGATTCAGTAAGTGAAATCTGTAGATTCAAGAAATCATTTGATTCAAAATTATGTTTTCAAAGGTCATTTTTTCTGATGAGAAAAAGTGTAATCTAGATGGCCCCGATGGTTACCGGCACTACTCGAGGGATTTGCGAAAAGATGACCAATATTTTTCAAAGCGCAATTTCGGTGGTGGCTCTTTAATGGTATGGGGAGCCTTTACATCCAAAGCCACTCTTGAATTGCAAGTTACCTCCACTCGGATGAACAGTGCTGAGTGTATTCTTCTACCTTTTCTTGAAGAAAATAGGGGGATTTCTTTTGTTTTTCAACAGGATAATGCTCGCATCCATGTCAGCCGTGAAACAAGACGGTTCTTGGATGCCTGCTCTATCCAAACTATGAACTGGCCGGCCTACTCCCCGGACTTAAATCCGATCGAAAATGTATGGGGATTATTAGTACGTCGCGTCTATATAAATAATCGCCAATATAATTACATTGACGAGCTGAAGGCCTGAATAATGACCGAATGGGATAAATTTGAAGTCAGTTATATAAAAAAAATTGTCTGAATCAATGAAAAAACTACTTTTTGCGTTGCAAAAGCAAATGGAGCATCTATTAATTATTAAGAATTTAAATAAAATCTAAAAGTTTCCAAATATTATCATTAAGTCAATAAGTTTAATCGGTATCCAAAAGTGTCTTATAATTATGAAACAACCAAAAATACGAATTTATAAAAAAAATTTTGTTTACAGGACATTTTAAGGATATTATTATCTGAAAACATTTACGTTATGAATATATACTTTAAAACCAAATTTGGATTAAATCCGTTTTCTTTTAATAAAAATATTCAAAAAAAATGGTGAAACGCACTGTATATATAAGAAATACAAGAGGATTTAATTAAATACCTTTGCTTTGCTCTTGACAATCAAATCCTCTAGCTGCATATATTTAACTTCAATTGTTCACAGAACACATGGGCGGCAGTATTTTTGTTATGGGAAATGCAAGAAGTTTACCATCTGATTGCCATGAAAGGTTAAGTTCTAGTCGGTTGCCGGCGACGTCGTTTTTCCGTAGCAGTTTTCGCAAGAAATTCACGCTGCAAGCAGTTTTTTTTTTACTTTTTCACAATTATTTACTTCAATAAGTAAGCACAGAACACATTTTCTCTTGTTAAACATGCAATTAATACGTTCAAATAAATGCGAATTATTTTGTACTAACAGTTTGACTAGCACTGACCGAACATGTCAAACTTCACAAATGGCAATGTTGCCCAGTTTTACGTAGCGGATGTGGTGGATATCTTACCTGCACATCCTGCTGTAGTTAACCCCAGTTATTAAAGAAGATTTTTGCATCAATTTGTGGAATGTATCAAGCAAATAAAACTAATTTAAATATAATTATTTTTCGATGGCTATATTTATATAGCAAGAAATGTACAATACTTGAATGTGAAATACAGAAGTACTTCAAAGCAGGCCAACAGTGATTATAAGAAGTTCAATAATACAAAAGTCGAAATGTATTTACACTTAATTTGCAATGGTGTTGATATATTTCTTCTTTTTTTTTTTTTTGCAAGCATTTCAAAGTTCCCATTTATTTATTATATTTTTTTATATAATTTTTGTTAATATGCAATTTTTTTGTTTGTTCTAAGATGTGCTTGTCAGTCCCAGCATTTATTTATTAAAAAGATTTTTGGTAAACTTCCAACTGAATTCTCCGCCACACACCTATAAATATATTATTATAAGTTCTCTGCTGTTCTACGTGTATTGCAAATACATACTCTTGTGCTCACTTTGTCGCAGCCAAAGCTTTTTGGATTGCGCCCAATTACACACCCGGCTGAGAGAATAACATAAAAAATGTTTTTCAGGCAACAATAAACTTGAATAACCACATTCTCGCCAGTCTAGCTGGAGCGTTTGTAGTGCGTGGTGGGTTTGTAAGCGATATTTATACATTTTTTCGTTTTTTTTTTGTATATATGTATATATACATACATATGTTTACACCAAAAAAACTTGTGCAATAAAATATAAAAAAAACGGTGTTTTGGTTTAAAATTAGTGAATATATATAAAATTTTATAATAAAAAAGTAATGCTAACATAGAATGACACAATGAAAAGTGATAAGCAATAAAAGTAAAGAAAAGGAGTAAGCGCAATTTGAGCAAATTGAAGCGGAAAAAAACGCAAACAAATGTAAATGCAATGAATGAAAACTAAAATTAATTAAATGCGAAAACCGCGAGCAAAGCAACAATTATTATCGAATTATAAAATTTTTTTGTAATTTTTGGTAAAAAATAAAATTAAAAAAAAAACATTCAAAGGCAAGCTGCATTTGACCCACTTCTATGTAACACTAATTTGCCACTTTGGCTGCGCATTTTTTCTTTTTTTTTTTTTGCTGACGACTGTCTCGCGAAGGTGGGGTCTGTCCGTGTAATAAACATACTTATGTACATACATACATAGATACATATGTACAAATATGTATGTGTGTATCAAATTAGCCGACTTGACATTTTGTTTGTAAAACTGCGGAATATCACCATTGCCGGCTTTCGCATATCAAAAGTGTTCTTTTACCTATATTTCAATGTTAATTAATTTTTGATTTCTTGTGATTTGTTTTTCAAACTTGCACCTACCGAAATAACCGAATTAGTAATTAGTCAAATGAGTTAACGATTTATACGGTGCAAAAAAATGCTTACATACCTACATCATATATTTATGTACATTTTTTCTATCTTCTTCATGAATTTTTTACTTTTCTCTATTCTTCAATTTTTCAATGCACACGTTTCGGCATGTGTTGCGCAACATATTCCTTATTCTATCACAAACGTTTATGGCTTCAATATAGCAAAGCAAAGAGACATTGCCCAAGTGATGGTGATAAACTTAAGACCTCGCCACTGAGGGCTTTTATATACTATATTCAAAGGAGCAGCACAAAGCGATCTCAATTCGTAGTAACGTGCAAAGTAATATGTGTAGTTGTAGAGATTGAATTTGTTTCATTTAATACGTAAATACACACTCACTTATGGGCGGGAATATTTTTAGCTTTGAGTATTACTAACTGATAACTGATAATGCCATACCTATATGTATGTATAATAAAGTAGGTTTGCATGTACAGCGTTTTCTAATATAAATTTAAAAACATTGAAAATTTTCAATATATTATTCACCACTTTCTAGTATTTCTCCGATATCTTCTACTTCGCGTCACCTTCTCTCTACCACGTTGTAATTAAATATTTCCCATCTTCCGCAACAACTTCCGCAATAAAAATTCAGAAAATTACCGGGCAATGCCTTTTTAATATTTATCGCTCTGTATAACTACTATTTCATTAGGTTTATTGTTATGTGAATATCAAAAAAATTAAATCAGAAAAGCATTAAAAAAAAATTCAGAAAATTTCAACTTAAACATTTGCGTTCATTCATTTAGTTACCGAAATCAGCTGTGAAACTCGTCGCCGGTTAGCACAATCTAGTGTGGTTAATTGCAATATTAAATGCTCGTAAATACATAAAAATTAATGCTGTGAGCCGCAATAGCGACAAATATCCGTATAATTTCCACGGAATTTATTTTATTTTGTTCCATTTCATATCATTTTTTCATTTCATTCGATTTTTTCAATTAATTTTATTTTAATTTATTTTAAATTTGTATTTTTTTATTATATTATATTATTTCATTTTATTTCATTTTTTTATTTTACTTTGTTATTTTTATTTTACTTAATTTTTTTATTTATTTCATTTAATTTACACTTTGTTTTATTTATCTGAATTTTATTTCATTTTGACATAAATATTTTAATTTTTTTACTTTATTCAATTTTTTATTTTATTTTATTTTATTTTAATTTACTTTTTTTATATTAAATTTTTTTTTTTTGCTTTCATTTTTTTTTAAATAGTATTTTATTTTATTTAACTGAATTTTATTTCACTTATTTCTATAATAAATTATTATATTTTAATTCATATTATTTTACTTTATTAACTTGATTTAATTCTATTTTCATTTCTTTACTTCAATTTTATGTTTTTTATTATATTTTATTTTTAATTATATTTTATTTCACTTTATTTTATTTCATTTAATTTATTTTATGTTATCTTATTTGATTTTTATATTTCATTTTTTTTACTTTGTTTTATTTTAATTTTTTTCATTTCATTTCATTTTATTATATTTTACATTATTAGTTTTTATATTTATTTAGTTTAATTATTTTTGTTTATTTTTTTATTTTACGCTATTTTATTTTATTTCATATTATTTAATTTTACCTTATTTATTTATTTTCTTATTGAACTTAACTTATTTTTGATTTGTTTAAGTGAAGTTTATTTTTTTTCTATTTTTTTTTTTTTGTTTTTATTTTTTTTTTTTTAAATTATAATTTTTTATTTTATTTTTTTTTAATATTTTTTTGTTTTGTTTTTTATTTCATCATGTTTTATTTTGTTTTTTAATTAATTTTTAAATTTTATTTTTATTTTTATATAATTTTCATTTTTCCCTTAATTCCTTTTATTTTTTTATTTTTACTTTTTTTAGTTAGTAATTTATTCTATTTAACTCTATTTTATTTAATTTTATTTTTTTATTAATTTTATTTAATTTATTTTACTTTTGTTAATATAACTTAATTCTATTTTAGTTTTTTTATTTTTTTTTTATTATATTTATTTAATTTTTTATTTTTTGTATGTTATATCATTTTATTTTACTTTTTTATTTTATTTTATTTCATTTTAATTTTTTTATTTGTTTTATTTTACTTTAGTTTTGTTTTATATTATATATTTTTTAAATGTCATTATATTTTCTTAAAATTTTTAAATTTTGTTATTTTAATTTACTGTTTTATTTTATTACATTTATGTTTTTTTCGTTTTAATTTTTTATATTATTTTATGTAATTTTTTTGTTTTATTTTATATTATGTTATCTAATTTTCTTTTTAATTTTATTTATTTTTATTTTATTTCATTTCATTTTATTATGACTTTTTTATTATATTTAAATTTGTTTTAATTTGAATTTAATATATTTTATTTTAACTTATTTTTATTTTTTATTTAGTGCAAGTATTTTAATTTTGGTTTGTCTTGTTGGGAGGAGAACCAGATTATTGTATTTAAAAAAAATATTTAAAAAAAAAATTTATTAATTTTATAAATACTTGATAATAAGAAATTTGTATTTATATTAATTTGTTAATTAAAGTTGACTCAATTTTAGTTTTTTAGTTGTTTTTTTTTAATTTTATTTTTTATTTAATTTATTCTTTTTATTTTTGTATATAATATTATTAAATTATTTTATACTTTTTTTTTAATTTTTTTTACTTGTTATATATATTTTATTATTAATTCTCTATCTTTCTTTAAAAATAATTTACAATGGAATATGTTTTATTCAGATGTTTTTATTATTTTCTCCTTTGTTCTTACCGAGTCGTGTGGGCAGAGATTAATTTTCTCATGTATTTTTAGAGTATACAAATGATTTTATTATACACATAAAAACAGAAGCTAAAACAACAAATAAAATTCCATTATCAGCTGCTTACGGTGAAAAATATAATTGTAAATCTCTGATATTTTCTGCAGTATGTTTAGGTTAATATCTCTACATTAAAAAGTATTCAATAAAAAAAGCGAACAATTGTGTGCAGAGAGCAAATTTATGGGTACCAATTTCATGTTAATTTTAATTTCTTATTTGCTTGTGACTTTCTTAACAAAGAGCATAAAATTGTCTGGATTTAATACCAACCAGAGCAAAAAATAAATATTATTTTATTGATTTGCTTTAGTTTGATGAAAATTTGGTTTTTTTTTTTTTTTGGAAATTTGAAAGCAACACAATGTCTGGTAGTTAAAATTTAAACAAGTGTTTTTTTTTTTTTTGGTGCATTTAAAAAACAGTGCGATTGTCTATGAATTTTATTTCTTTTTAATTTTATAAAATAGATTGAAGTCATTGCTCCTTATCATTATTTCAATGGCCTTCGAATATATTTTTTTTAAAAGTGCATCTTATGAGCTTATAATATTCTTATCTCCTTTCCAAATTGTACGTCAGACCTCAAAGCGCATTAATGCATTATCTTTTTAGAATTTCAAACACGCTTGCGAATAGTTCAAAGTCCAATAATGAACTTTGATTATTAATAGCACTCAATAAATTATTTAAAAAAAACTTTTATTATTGAAGAATGCTTTCGTTTTTTACTTAAATAAAATTTATAGCATCATTGGTGAATGGTTCTTATCATTTTATCCTTATATGGAGAGAAATGTACTTAAAAATTGTTTTACATCGAAGCCGACTTGTCTAAAAGTTATTTAGAATAAATGCTTCTGTCTACGAAGCTTAGCAATGAGTACCTGTTTCTGTCTACGAATAATAATAAAAACGGCTCAATTGTCGGCGGCCCCTCCTCCTCAACAATTCTAGACAATTCCGTAATAATCCACTTTGATATCAGCTCAAATCTAATAAGATTGTATAATTTTTAGCATAAACAAAAAACTCAAGTGTACTCAAGTGTCAAGTGCAAAAAATTTGCTAGTGAATAGTAAACAACTATGTATCGATTATAATTGAGTGGGGCGCTTTTGCGGCTATGTATTGTTCTAGTGCAGCGGGAGACCCTGTAGGAATATTACTACTATTCTTGAGGTCTAGAATATGATGAAATAATATTTTCTAAGCTGCTTTTACATAAATGGTTGAATAACAATTGCGATAGTTATATGCAGTTTGGCACTTCTTACAACCATACAGTGTGTCTCAAACATTGAATGCTTTAGGCTTCCACAACTATAATTAGTGATATCTGAGAAATCCAAGGAAAGAGAGGTAATGGATTATTATATTTAAGAAAAATTCTCTGGCTTTTAACGAACTTAACCCTATGTAGTGATGTCACGCATATTTCTTAAATTGATTTTCCTGGCAAATTACAGACTTTGGAAGGTTTTACAAGCCAAAGAGTGGTAAAACTGTTTTCAAACCAATTTATCGTTTTTTTTTTTTAAATAGAATTTAAAGTTTTTTACAACAAAGGAAATATTTATTGAGGCGTCTTAAGAAAAAAATTAGAATGAAACTGTCAAATGCAGTAAATAGGTATTCAGTACGCCCAGACGGAGGACTGAATCTATGAAAAAATCTCTACTAAATTCAGTTTGAAGCTAGAAATTATTTTAAAGATATTTAAAAGTTTTGCAGTTTAATTTTTATTACACTTGATGATTTTTTTCCTTCGAAATAATTTTATTAAGGGGTTAGGCCACTCTAGAATTTTCGGAAAATGCATTTTTTTCTTTCAAATGATACATTATGGTCTCAAAAATGTTATCCCGAAAGATTATGACAGATAAAAATTTCTAAATGGCCCATTTTCGTTCTCTAGTTGAAGCGTCTGTTTCAGTGAGTAAAGCATACTCAAAACTTTAAACGCGTTTATCTCAAAACTGCTTTTTTCAAGTTGGCCGGAAACATGATGCAAACAATTTACTACCGATTCACTTGAAATTTTGACAACATCTTCAGAAATACATTATCTACAGAAGTATGTAGGGTTTTCCGAATGTATGTAGGGTTTTCAGAACGAAACTAGGCATTGAATATGGCGGAACGCCGAAACCGGTTCGTCGAAAAACGAAAATTGACAAGGAATGACGGAAAATCGTTCCATTTTAAAACAATTTCGAACGGGTTTTTGGCCAAATTGTTACTTTTTCCTTTAGAGACCCGACATTTTCCCAAAATAGCATATATTGAAAAAATCCTACGTATTTCTACGTATTTCTATAGCTATTGCTATTTACAACCGAAAAGCGTTCAACAACTTATTAAAATAAAAAAAATTACAGGAGCTGTGTGTCCGGCCTTGGTTCCGAAAAAATTGAGACATCCTAGGGAGAACGCTGTATAGCTGCCATTTTTAAGTTAATTTTTCATAAAAAAGAGTTACATACAGTTAATTATATGTATAAAAAATGCCTTCTATCAAAAATCAGATTTATTAATAGTTTTCCCAAAAAAAAATTTCAAAAAAAGGCCTATTTTGTGGCCCACTAGAGTGTCCTAACTCCCCAAAGTTATATTATATAAGATTGCCAATATATGTGCCTAGTTATTTGAGCAATAACTTCTTGCAGAATTCATTATATGTTTTTGCCATCTGCAATAATTTGGCAAAAATTTGACTTATATATATTTTTCTATAGTCTAAATAATAGTACATAAATGTATGTATAAGCCCAGTGTAGTTTTGTTTACACATATGCTGCTGATCAGTACCTAATTAAATTTGCAGTGGCGTACAAAAGTCTACATACACCGTCTGTACTCGTTGTGTAAAAGGTACTATCACTTTACTGAAAAATGTATGTTGGTATACAGTTTTATTTTAAATCCTTTTCTTATCACATGTATTAAAACAAATCCATTCTCTAACATAAAATTAAAAAAATTATGATGAAAAAACGGAAAAATATCCTTGCCAAAAATCTACATACACCACGGGCTTACTAGCTGGTACGTCGATATGCTGTGCTGTTATGGCAATTATGTACCCGTTTTTGCTATTTTTTTAAATGCTTTCTAATTTGCTAGTATTGAATTTAGTCGTGGTTTAAATGCATGAGCGTCAACAATGGCGCCGTGAAAAGAATTATCCATTGACGTAAGAAACTTTTTTATTCAGCACAGAAAAGAGAAGAAATCGTATGGTAAAATTTCAAAAATTTTCAACTTAAGTCGACCAATAATACAGACCATTGTAAAATCTTTGAGTAAAAAAAAATGGATCCATCGAAAATAAGCCACGTGTTTGCCGACCGAAGAAACTAACTCGAAGACACATCAGCTTTATTCTGAAGGAAGTGAATTATGATCTTAAAGTTACTGCTCCAAAGTAAGCCGAAGACATCACTATCACTTCAAGAAAGTGTGTTCATCCAAGAACAATTCGAAGAGCTCTGAACAATGATGGCTTCCACAGTAGAACGCCACGAAATATCCAAATTTTTCTGGAAAAAAATTGTAAATTTCGCTTGGAGTTCGCTAAAACACATTTACACATTTAGACAAAGGAATGGAGTTTTGGGAAAAAGTCTTGTTTACAGACAAACCGAAGTTAAATATATTCGATAGCGATAGAAGAACAAAAGTTTGGAGAAAAGAAAACACTGCACTTGACTCCAAAAATATAATATCAACAGTGAAGCATGACTGCGGCATCTGGAGTTGGAAAGCTTGTTTTTATTGAGGATAATATGGATCGGTTCATATATAAGTCATTGTTGGAAGCTAATCTAAAGCCTTCGGTGGATAGTTTGGAGCTTGACGCAGGCTGGATCCTTCAACAGGATAACGATCCAAAGCACACGGTCGATTACACACACCACCTCAAAGCCCAGATTTGAGTAGCATTGAATATGTCTGGGAGATTTTAGAGCGAAAAATTAGAAAAAATCAGATTTCCAGCTCAGCATTACTCAAAAAACGTCTTATTGAAGCTTGGCACAGTACTATTTCCTCAGAATTGACAAATTTAGTAGCTTCGATGCCACGGCGGCTTTAAGCTGTTATTGATGCGAACGGTGGACCAACTGAATACTAAAAAGATCATGTTGTTTTTGCGCTAAAATAAGTTATGTATGTACTGTATGTAGACTTTTATCAATGTGGGATTTACGTTTTTTGTCATAGCTTTACTATTTTATGTTAAAAAAATGAATTTTTTGTTGTTTTTTATGATAAGAGAAAATAGTTGAATTAAACTGCCTCGTTAAATTTTCCAAAAAAAATTTTTTTTTACTTTCAGTTCAACGAAAAAAGAGGCTGTATGTAGACTTTCGTCCGCCACTGTATGCTTTTATTTTATTTTTTATTTTTGATACGTTTTTATAAATTTGTATATAAATGTGTCCAATTACTGGCTGCCAAAGAAACAGACACTGATAGCACAATAAGACAATAATAAACTCTCTTCAGGCGCTCTGCTCTCAAAAGCTAAAAAAAAAAAAACGTTCACATGCAATTGTCAATAATGTCAGCTTGCGTCAATTGAGAGCGGGCGTGTGTCTTAGCTAAAAGCTCAGCGAATTGAACAATATTTCGAATATCTTTTATTTTTGTGTGTAGAGTTTTTGACATACTCGCTTAAGCGCCATCTCCGCATCTATGTATTTTTTGTATGTCGTTTTAAGCGTTTGCGCAAAAAATTATGTAAATGTCGTATATAGTGACCAACAGTGAGATGAAGATATATATGTATATGTATATACGAAAAACCAACTTTGCTATGCTCAAATTTATATGCATTGTACGCTCTCTTTGTTTTACATCTATACAAACAAATCTTTGCGCAAGTTTGCCACTCTCCCCATCTCTCTTGCTCTTACTATAACTTTTTACCTTTTTTCGTATTTTCTCTGTTTTTTTTAGCAATTCATACTAACAACAATTTCCAGCTCCACTAATAGCAAGTAAAAGCACCAGTGTACCAGCTCAGGCATACAAACACGCTCTCTCGCCACTCAAAGCAACTATAATTTCTATACCAAAACAAAAACAAAAAGGAAGAAGAGCAACAACAAAAGTAAAGCTGCAAACATGAATCGCATCAGTACTGCCGTCTATCGCCATTGGAAGTAAGCTTACCCTCTTTTCGCCTTTTTGAAATTGTGTATGTAGTTCGCTTTGACATTTCTGCTTGTCAAATCAACACGTTTCGCTTTTTATCAGCTTTTGTCAATTTATAAATTTTTATTAATCAATTCGTAATACACTTTATCCTCCTCTACTATTTTCGCTGCTATTTGTCGTTGTACTTGACAAACAATTTCTGTCACTTTATCGCTCTCTACTCGCAAAAAAGGAAACAAGTACCTACCACATATGTAGATAACATTCATTGTGCCATATCATCATCATCTGGCTACTTGTGTGTGGTGGCTATTTATGCACACACAATGCCCAGTCGTTCGAGACGCGTTGGGAGAGTTGTATCGATATAAGCTAGCAATCGCAAACGCCTCTGTACGTCTATACGCTTGTGCTTTTCGTCATTCTAGAGTACTGAAATTTTTTTTTTCAATTCATTTCGCAAACATTTAACAAACTCAAAAGTGTCAGTGGATGTAACGCGGAGCTTTTGTGTTTTATTTGTACAAATAGCAAATATTTAGTGTTAAAAGCAAAAAAAAAACTTGCAAAATACGTTGACTTACATACATACATATATTTCCTTTAAAATTACTTTAGTGCTTCATTGGTGAACATCGCACAGGCGAATACCAGCCGGAGTTGTAGACTCACAGCAGCAACAGCATTTACAAACGCAAAACGTGAAATGTCCTCGTCAAAGTCAAATAATGCCGCCGCGTCGGAAAAATGTCTATCACTGGACAATATTAATCCACAATTCATTGAATTGGAATATGCTGTACGTGGGCCACTAGTCATACGTGCCGGTCAAATTGAAAAGGAATTGCAGCAGGTAAGTTGGAGCGCTGCCCAGCGGTGTGATGCGTAAATAAATAAAATAAATTGAGAAAACGTGAAATTTAAAGTATATATTTTTAAATAAAATTCAAATTTGTTTTTTTGTTTTTTTGAACAATTATCGTTATAAAATAAATGTTAATCGTGTCATTATTCTGCGAATTTATCGATATATTTTCAGCTGTCAAGTCGATTAATTGACTAGCAAAAAACATGTAATCCGTTTTATTTGAAGTAAAAAGGCTGTTGAAATATTAATTTAACCATTTTTCGTATATATAAGGTGTTTTATAAGCGCTGAAGCGATTTCCGGTCGAGGTCTTCCTCCTCCACTTCCATGTGATAAGCTTGTTGATGTTTGTTCCAATAATTGTAGAAACAGAGCCATAGTTTTAGGCCGCCTCCGAATAGCTGTTGCATTTTTTTATGAGAAAATTTGTATTTCAATTTTGCTAATGGAAATAGATAAACAGATTTAAAGTTATACATACATTCTATGTAAATACATGCATACAAATAAAATGCGCTTAAATGCTTTTTTGGCGGATATTTAACACAAAAAACTCATATCTAAACAAATCGGTGTATGGGAGCTAAATGCTATAGTCGTCGGTATCGTTATAAATTTGGGTGTGAGATAGTCACCCTTCTGTACTTACATACTTCGGATCAAAGTTAATATACCATTTTATGTACTGGAAAGCTATAAAAAATGTTTAAGTTATAAACTTCACGCCTTTCAGGCTATGTTAGGTTATACGCCATGCCACTATTACTCACTAGTTGTAATAAAATGTAAAATTTATTAGTTTCTTGATAGCGCAAATTAATTTGAAAACGTTTCATGCATAAATAAAATTAATAAGTAAAATTGACATAAAGGTTTACACGGCTTTTGGAACTAATGGAGTGATTTTTGTGTTATAAATAGGACGATTCCATCGTAACGGGTCCAAAATAAATGTTAACATATACACGAAATTTTAGTTTTGCTGGTAGATTTCCATAAAACCAACTAACGTTTTCTGCTTTTGGTGGAGCGGTCTATAAATATAATATTCGGTTAACGTTACATTAAAAGGAAAACCTGTAGTAATGTAATATACATGAAAAATAATTAAGATTTAAAATTGTAACGGTTGGGACAAATTTTAGAACATACTTTTGAGTCGAAAAATATATCATAAAAACTTTGCGAATTTATAACATTTATTAGTTTTATTTATATATTTCCTTTTGAAACGATATATGAGCATTATAACAAAACGATCATAACAAAGTTACTTTCTTCATTTCTATTGCTACAATCCAAAACTTAACTGTAACTAGTGTAACGGGTTGGACACGTGCGAATTTAAGTACTTAAGAAATTTATAATTCGTATAAGTACTTGATTTCAAAACATAAAAAAAGTCAATAAATATGAATTTAAAGCTTTAATTTGTTATTTTTTGGTTGACTACGAATATTACCAAACTGTTTATCTAAATATTTGTTAGTTAATATAAAATATGATTTTGGCTTCAAGGTTCACTTTCTCATGGAACGACCCAATAGTGTTTCGAATGTGAATAAAAAATTCAGTATAAAAAAAAGAAAATTTAACTTGACTTTTTTCGTATATAGCTATTTGTATTTAAATTCATAAAATAAATTCTTAAAGAAAATAATTAAAAATTCTAAATTTGTTCGCTTATTTGCTTGCATAACATAACTTAGAAGAAAGCACCGGTTCACAAGTGTTATTTAATCAATTTTTGACATGTTTTAAGTTAAAAAAATTTTACTTTTAGAATTTTAAAAATTTAAAATTTTCACCTTTAAAGTTTTTATTATTATTATTGTTATTTTCCTTTCTTTTTTTTTGTGATTATAATGTAAATATTGAGTGTTTTAAAATCAATTAATTCGTGTGTTTAGTATGTATATAATTTCAAATCGCAAACTGGTTTTTAAGTCACACGCTACCCCTATTCGCACAGTACCTTTGCCAATTTTGTTGTGTTGAGCATCAAATTTGAGCTTAGTAACTCAAAAACAATGCTATTTAATATACTTACGTATAAGACATATGAATGTGTACATACATATATGCGTAACTTATAAAATTTCTTATTATTTCTATATATGTACGTTCAAATCATCACACATCTATTTGTTGTCACTCCTGTACGTTTAATATTGATCTTTGTTTTCATATATACATACCTCTAACATTTAAGAAAATAAAGTGCACACTCTTACAGCGGAACAAACACAAAATGTGTATAAATATTTGTTTAGAATATACATATGTATGTAGGCATACATATGCGGTGAGAGACTTAAAGATATATACGTAAATATATACGTAAATATAGACAGAAAAAATTTAATTAGCAATTTATCACTTTAAACGATTAGCGGATGCAAATTAGATACCCACACACACACATACATACATACAATGTACATATACAAGTATTTATTTATTTAACAAATTTATTTACAAGTGCACATTTTTCCTCTAAATCAAAGAGCAGTTAACACTGCTCGACTTACATACATATATGCAGCAGGTGAGGAGAGTAGCGCATATGTGCGAATTTGTATGAAGAAGTGAATAAGGTAACACACTTGTAAGTGATATTCTCTTGCTACATATCGGACTTTTTATTTATTATCAAAAGCCATTTAAAGCAAAATGCTTTTAAAGGCATTGTTTGAGAACAGAATAAAATAATCAGAAAAGTAGGTTGAGTGAAAATAAAATAAAATTCAATAATACGAAAAAGTTAAATAAAATAAAAATAAAAAATTAATAAATAAAAAATAAATTAAATATAATTAAATAAAAGAAAATAAAATAAATTAAAAAATGAATAATTAAAAATATAAAAAAATTAAATAAAATGAAATTAAATTAAATTGAATAAAATTAAATAAAACTAAATTAATTTAAATAAATTAAATTAAATTAAAATAAATTAAATCAATTTAAATTAATTCAAAATAATTAAATTAAATTAAAATAAATTAAATCAAATTAAATTAAATTAAATTAAATAAAAGAAGAACAAATATATTAAATACATCAATTACTTAATTTAAATTAAATTATATTAAATAAATTAAATTAAATTAAATTAAATTAAATTAAGTTAATTATTATATTAATTTAATTAATAAATAAACTGTAAAAAATTTAATTAAATAAAATGTAATAGAATAAAATAAAATAAATAAATTATATTAAATTACATTAAATAAAATAAAATATATTAATTAATTAGATTAAATTAAAGGACAAAGTAGCTAAAATAAAAACCAAATAAAATAATACCGATTTCAGCAGGTAATAATTGGTAATGACACATCGCAACTAAAACCGGTGACTTCAGGGGTGCTTCAAGGCTGCATCCGCTCTTTAGCATATTATATATGACATTTTTACATTTTTATTGACATATGACATTCAGTTGTCGGGTGATCCATTTCGAGGTTTCCTACATAAAAAAAAATCAAATTTAATGGGAAATGTTTATTATCATTCGAAAGAACATTCTTTTGCATTTATTTTTGAAAAAATAACTCTTTCAAATGTTGGCCGCGGCTACGTCGCAGATGGTCCATTCGTTGAGTCTAATTTTCGATGACTCGTTCGAGGATTTCGACTGGTAACTACTGGCGAATGACACGTGTGATATTTTGCTCCAAGACATGAATCGAAGCGGAATTGTCAGCATAGACTTTAGACTTTACATATCCCCACAGGAACTAGACCTATAGTCTAACGGTGCGATATCACACGATCTTGGTGGCCAATCGACCGGCCCAAAACGTGAATAATTAATAAATAATCTCAATAAATTCATTGATTGATACGAAGTGTGGGAAGTGGCGTCGTCTTGTTGAAACTAAATTTCGCAGAGATCACGAGCTTCAATTTCAGGCATCAAATAGTCGGTTATCATGGCACGATAACGATCGCCATTGACGGTTACGTTCTCACCGGCATCATTTTTGAAGAAATATGGACCGATGATTCCACCGGCCCACAAACCACACCAAACCGTTGTTTTTTCTGGATGAAATTGCAGCTCTTGAATCTCTTCAGGTTGCTCTTCGTCTCAAATGCGACAATTTTGTTTATTTACATACCCATTGAGCCAGAAATGGGCCTCATCGCTGAACAAACTAAGTTGAGCGAAATGCGCGAAACACGTTATTTACAGAACGTGAATTTTCTTACTAAATTTGAATGATTTATAAACGTTGATCAGGCGTAAGCCTTTCCATGATGAAATGCCAAACAATACTGAACAAAAATAACATGACGGCTTGACACGACTCACGCGTGATCTGTCAAACAAAGCTATTAAAAATAGTACCTCTACTTGGATCACCCTTTATTAGTCCGATTTCGATGAGACAATGTGCATTTCATTATGTATGTATAGTATACCAAATTTCACGTTCTTAGGTACTTTTTTGACGGGTTTAAGACACCAAATTTCAATTCTGAAAAATTGGACTATAATGATCGGTTCCAACATATGATCGTTTAAACGTTGAGAGACTAGTTTGCGTTCAAACAGACAGACGGATAGACAGATGTGGCTAAATCAACTCAGCTCGTGATTCTAAAACGATCGGTAGAAATTTCGGTGGCTCTGTCTCTTCTCCCTCTGTTACTTACATACTTAGGACCAAAGGTAATATACCTTTTAATGTTCAGCAAAGGTATAAAAATAAAATAAAATATATAAATTAAATAGGCTATATAAAATAAAAACAAAATGATGTAAAATAAATTAAAACAAAATTAAATGGGGAAAAAATAAGACCAAATAAAGTGAAGAAAATTTAAAAAAAAAATGCGTTAAAAATATATTATTTATTAAAACTTCTACTTTGCTGGAAAAAAAACTAAAAATTTTAGTCCATCGGAGAAGACAAACAACTCAAAAGCTAATATGCGCATTGTTTGATGTTTGTATTAATAATATTTGAAATTTGAGTGGCATTTAAATACACACAAGTATATCTATGAATATGCACAATTGTCTACCCAAAAAAATTTAATACAACACCAAAGTCTTGGCTTTATATAAAAATAAAGTAAAACTACAAAAGCATTATATAAAAACAAATTTACCCGAGCATGACTGGCTTATTTAAGGAAAAATGCCATATTACACGACATTAATGCACACAAATATACATTAGTGTGGTCGAAAAAAAAAACACAAATAAATTTAAATTTTTATGTTGATTAATTAAAAAAAATATACATATTTTTATACTAACCCATATCATTGCCTAAGACGCCTCTACAGGTCTGGATTTTTATATTCCTCTTTTTTATTTCATAAACGAAAATCACTCGGAAGGGCTGACATTCTTTAAGAAAAAATCCTAAACGCATTCATTTAAGTACATACATACATACATTGTTATTGCTTTATACGATATATATTATTAATAATTGATGGGCGTTTACAAGGACGACTGTCGCACCACACACCCACTCGTCCTATTTTTCTTAAATGGAAAATTGATTTTCACTTAAGGCTGTGTCATAGTAGATATATTGATCCTTGGCATTGACTTTTTATGTATATATACTTAATTGTATATGAATGACATAGCTACATGTATGTACATATATGAATGTTTATGTACATGCTAAAGTACCAGTTTAATGCAGAAAATCAAAAACATGCACATATGCTTTTTATTATCGGGTTTTCCCCTTCTTTTCGAATCATTTCAAATGAAATTACTTAGTGATTTTTAGCATTATATCTTATTGAACATTACCCGTAGTAATCAAATAAAGACATATGTAAATATTATTTAAAGGCATTTTGTGCCAAAATCATTTACGTTTAACTATGCACATACAATGTTGGCCAAAATAAAAGCACCACCATTCAAGGTGTTTCAAGTAAAGTCAAATTACTGAATGAAATAAAGCGAAGTATTGAAGTAATGTATACCCTGTGATTCCTTACTACTTCAACATTTATAAAATGAAATAAAATATAAACAGCACTTTAATTTTAATGAAAAAAAAAATTAAAAATTCATACTACTTGAAAACAGGCTGGTCAAAACTAAAGCATAGCCCTTTAATAGTGATGAATTTTTTTACTTATTCTTCAGTATTTTCTACTAAACTTTTGTTTAGGACTGCAGCATATCTCCTTAGCCTCAATGATATGTTGTTGCTAATAAATTCCGGCATTATTTTAAATAAGACTTATTTGACCGCTTCAAAGAGTACATAGTTATTTCACAATTTTCTCTATTAATTCACAAACTTCCATACGTTCTCAATTGGATTTGAAGATTATATGGGTAAATATGAAATCCGTTAAGCTTTTTAATATATAACCAGGTTCCTAGGAGTTTGATTGGTATCGTTATTCATCTGGAACTTTCACTTTAGTGACACTTACTAATTATTATATGGCAGCATTCCATCTTTTAAAAATATCTATGTAATCTAAGCGATCCATTAAGTTAATGATTTTTAGTTAACCCTAACCTTCAAAACACGTGTGTATAAGTTTAGTAACTATCAGATCATTAGTTTGTGGATTACAGCATTTTGAGTGAAGCAACTTACGTTATTTAAAAAAAAAAATTGATAAGAAAGGAATTTCACGTGTTGATATTGCTTTTTGAAGGGAGGGAATACAGTTGAAGCAAAAACTTGACTTGATGATGACGAGCATATCAAGGATTAATATGCCAAGGTTAAACGTGGTGCAATGAGCACCGAAGACGGTGAACACAGTAGACGCCCAAAAGAAATTGTTACCGACGAAAACATAAAAAAATCTACAAAATAATTTTGAATGATCGTAAATTGAAATTGGATGAAATAGCAGACACTCTAAAGATATCAACTGAACGTGTACATCATATGCTCTGTGCAATATGGGCGCCGCGCGAGCTCATTTGACCAAAATCAACGGCGAATTGATGATTCGGAGCAGTGTTTGGAGATGTTCAAGCGTAATAAACCCGAGTTTTTGAGTTAATATGTGACAATAGATGAAACATGGCTCCATCATTTCAACCCGAAGTCCAATCGACAGTCATCCGAGTGGACTGCACACGATGAACCCGATCCAAAGCGTGAAAAAATCAACAGTCGACTGGCAAGGTTGTCGCGTCTGTATCTTGGGATGCGCATAGAATAAAGTTCATTGATTGCCTTGAAGAAGTAAGTACCGTCAACAGCGACCGTTTGAAGAACGAAATCGTCGAAAAATATCTGCATTTGAAGAAAAAGAAAGTGCTGTTTCACCAAGACAATGCATCATGTCACAAGTCAGTGAAATCAATTGCAAAAATCCATGAATTTGGTTTCGAATTGCTTCCGCATTCACTGTATTCTCTAGATCTGGCTCCCAGCGACCTATTTCCTATACTCAGATCTTAAAAGAACGCTCTTTGAAATGAAATTTTCGGCGAATGAAGAGATGATCGCCGAAACTGAGGCCAATTTTGAAGTAAACGACAAATCGTTCTCCAAAAGTAGTAGCGAAAAGTTGGAGGGTCGCTATAATCAGTGTATCACCCTTGAAGGGGACTATGTTGAATAAAAAAAAAAACTTATTTTGTCAATTTTGACCTGTTATAATGATGGTGGAATCAAGTGATTAAGTAGGCCAAAATAACAATGACAAAGTCTCAGGTATTGCATCGTCATTACCATGTATGTAGGCAGGTGGAGTTACTTTTGAGATATGAAGACAGGGAATAGTCGCTAGGGGCCAAATCTGAAGAATACGGTGTATGAGGAAGCAATTCAAAGCCCAATTCATGGATTTTTACTATCGATTTCACTGGACTTGTGACACGGTGCATTGTCTTGGTGAAACATCACTTTCTTTTTCTTCAAATGCGACCGTTTTTCAATGATTTCGTCCTTTTAGCGGTCCAATAATGCTATGTAATAGTTCCTATTGATGGTCCTTCCTATTTCAAGGTAGCTAACGAAAATTATTCCATGCCCATCCCAAAATACAGACGCCATAACCTTGCCAGCCGACTGTTGCGTTTTTTCTCGTTTTGCTGCGGTTCATCGAGTGCAGTCCACTCGGATAACTGTTGATTGGACTTCGGAGTAAAATGATGGAGCCATGTTTCATCCATTGCCACATATCGACGCAAGAACTCGGGTTTATTACGCGTGAACATCTCCAAACACTGCTCCGAATCATCAACTCGTTGTTGATTTTGGTCATAAGTGAGCCCGCGCGGCACCCACTTTGCACAGAGCTTTCTCATACCCAAATATTCGTGAATGATATGATATTCACATGCCATTGATATCCTTAGAGTGTCTGATATTTCAGTTAATCACAATTTACGGTCATTCAAAATCATTTTGTGGATTTTTTTGATGTTTTCGCCGGTAACAAGTTCTTTTGGACGTCCACTCATTTCACCACGTCTAAACGTAGAATACCAATCCTTGATTGTTGATTTTCCTGGAGCAGTGTTCGGAAACTCGTCATTAAACCAAATTTTTGCTTCAATTTTATTTTTTCTCTTCAAAAGGCTATATTTTACCAACACGTGAAATTCCTTTTTATCCATTTTTTTCACAATAACAAAAGTTGCTTCATTCAAAATGCAATAATTCACAAACCGATGATCGGATAGCTGTCAAATTTATACACGCGTCCTTAGAAGGTTAGGGCTACAAATCGTATTTAATTCTTGTAGCGCCAAAAATCCGCCAAAGAAGCATCTAAGACCGTGCAATTTGGCACTGAAAACCATCGAAGTCCGAAAACTATATAATATAGCCACTTCAAACGATCTTTCGGATATGGGATTTAGATTCAAATGTCAAAAAAGTATGCATTACAATAAATGTTATTCATGAATGTAGGCATAAAGGATTCGGCGTGGTCAAAGGCGTAAGACATCATTTATTTCTTGTTGTTACCATCAAAATCGAATTTCGAATTCAGTGACCGTTAATAGATCAGTACCTTGTAAGAGGTCTGAAAATATGATTCTAAACACAGATTTTCTGCGTATCTCAACTCTTATCTTCTCTCAAAATTCATTATTTATTTTCAGAATAATACGCAACACAAGTTATACAGGCTTAATAACCACATTATAGCGTTTGAAACGCAAAACACTTTGAAAAATCATTAATTTTCTTTGCACTAGCAAGAGTCAACCTTGTGGGGACCACCATTATTTCGCTAGAACTTAAACACATCAATTTCTCGCTTTCAGTGTTAAGGACCTTCATTGAATGCCACACCAGCGTCATGCAACAATGTGGCCGAACATTAATTCACTGTGGCATGGCATTTAAAAACTATTTCTAAACCTATACACACTCACATGAATATATATCTATATATATATATAAATTTTTTTGCAGAGATTTTTGTTAATTTTTTTGTGTTGCAAACATGCGCAGAAAATAGCGGCAACATAACAAAAACAACAACAATAGCAACAACAAGTTATGCGTCATATTGTCGCTTTGCTTAGACATTTTGGTTTTATGTGGGGTTATTTACCTCGCCCCTTCGTTACGCTCTAGCACACACACACACACATACTTTTATTCAGTAATGCCAATTTTATACACATTTCTTAAACGAAATGTTTTTATTCACATTTTCAAGTGCATATATGTATGGATATGTTGTATGTAGTAGCGTTTATTTTCCTTTAATATGTAGTATACGTGTATATATATGTATAAGTAATTGCGAATAGCAGTACATATATATATCCTCAACTTGTATATTTCTTACGCTCTTGCTATTTTGCCACCACAAGCCGGTATAAATGCGACTTTTCATTGATGAGAAACCATTCAGAGCGTAATACTCGTATGTTTGCATGAGTGTATGTAAATATATATGTATGTATGCATGTATGTTTCTTTTCTTTGTAATGGAATGTTTCATTTCAAGGTGGCCAAGTGGAAAGTTTTGAATAGAAAGTAATTAGCCTTAATCGACATGCATTTGAAGCTTAGTTGCCACATATGCTGTATATGTATATATAGCTATGTAAGAGTCAATTGAAAAGTCCCCGGCTTGACACACAGAAGTACATCCAAATCCATATATAGTTAGACCTAACCTTTAAAGATGCTTGTATGAAATTGACAGCTATCCGATCATCAGTTTGTGAATTATTGCATTTTGAGTGTAGCAACCTTTGTTATTGTGAAAAAATGGATAAAAAGGAATTTAGCGTGTTGATAAAATATTGCTTTTTGGAAGGGAAGAAATACAGTTGGAGCAAAAACTTGACTTGATGACGAGTTTCCGGACACTGCCCCCAACCATCAAGGATTGGCATGCTAAGTTTAAACGTGGTGAAATGAACACGAAAGAGGTTGTTACAGATGAAATCATCAAAAAAAAATCGAGAAAATGATTTTGAATGACCATGAATAGAAATTGAATGATATAGCAGTCACTCTGAAGATATCAACTGAACGCGTACATCATAACATTCACGAATATTTAGGTATGAGAAAGCTCTGTGCAAAGTGGATGCCGCGCGAGTTCACTTTTGACCAAAAACAATGACGAGTTGATGATTCGGAGCAGTGTTTGGAGATATTCAAGCGTAATAAACCTAAGATTTTGCGTCGATATGTGACAAAGGATGAAACATAGTGCCATCATTTCACTCCGAAGTCCAATCAACAGTCATCCGAGTGGACTGCACACGATGCACTCGCTCCAAAGCGTAGAAAAACACAACAATCGGTTGGCAAAAGGAAGAGCAATCAACTGCGACTATTACATAGCCTTATTGGACCATTTGAAAGAAGAAATCGCCGAAAAACGGCCGCATTTGAAGAAAAATAATGTGCTGTTTCACCAAGACAATGCACTACGTCACAAGCCAGTCAGATCGATGGCAAAAATTAATGAATTGGGCTACGAATTGTTTCCGCATCCATTTTATTCCCCAGATCTTGCCCCCAGCGACTATTTTCTGTACTCAGATCTCAAAAAAATGGCCGCTGGGAAGAAATGTTCGTCGAATGAAGAGGTAATCACCGAAACTGAGACCAATTTTTAAGCAAAGAACCAATCGTACTACAAAAATAGTATTGAAAGGTTTGAGGGTCGCTATAATCACTATATCACCCTTAAAGGGAACTAGTTTGAATAAAAAAATTAATTTTGCGTGTTTTACTATGATAGGCCGGGGACTTTTCAATTAATCTGTTTTGTATCTACATAAATAAATGTCTGTTTAAGATATAATAGTGCTCTAATTAGCTAGAAGCTGCATTAATCAAGAGGTATTTCATTTAAACAATATTTTAATTATTCTAAGAGACATTAGAAATATACATAAAAATATATAATAAAGCCAAATTAAAATTAATTAAGTGAAACAAAACAAAATAATAATAAATCAGAATCTTAAAATAAGGTTAAATAAAGCAAAAAAATTATTTTATTTTATTTAATGTAAAGAAAATTAAATACAATAAAATAAACTGAAGTTAAACGAAATGAAATAAATCAAGACAAGATTAAAGTAAAGTAAAAGCCGCAATAGCCGAGTGATTAGCAATGCGTACTGCCATTCGGAGGGCCAGGATTCGTTTCCAGGTTCGACCAACATCCCAAATTATAGAAAATACATTTTAAAATTAAATAAAATGATTTAAACTAAAATTAAATTAACTAAAATGATATTAAGTTAATTAAAAAGATATTAAATTAAATTAAATCAAATCAAATTAAAAAATAAAAAGAAATGAAATAAAATAAAATGAAATGAAATGAAATAAAATGAAATGAAATGAAATGAAATGAAGTGAAATAAAATGAAAAAAATCAAATTAAATTAAATTAAATTTAGTTAAATTAAATTAATTTAAATTAAATTAAATTAAATTATATTAAATTAAGTTAAATTAAATTAAATTATATTAAATAAAATAAAATAAAATAAAATAAAATGAAATAAAATAAATTAAAATAAATTAAAATAAAATGAAATGAAATGAAGTGAAATGAAATGAAATAAAATGAAATGAAGTGAAATGAAATGAAATAAAATGAAATGAAATGAAATGAAATGAAATGAAATGAAATAAAATGAAATGAAAAATATAAAATAAAATAAAATTAAATTAAATTAAATTAAATTAAATTAAGTTAAATTAAATTAATTTAAATTAAATTAAATTAAATTAAATTATATTAAGTTAAGTTAAATTAAATTAAATTAAATTAAATTGAATAAAATAAAAATAAATAATAAAATTAAATTAATTTAAATTATATTAAATTAAGTTAAATTAAATTAAATTAAATTAAATTGAATAAAATAAAATAAAATAAAATGAAATGAAATGAAATGAAATGAAATGAAATGAAATGAAATGAAATGAAATGAAATGAAATGAAATGAAACGAAATGAAATGAAACGAAATGAAATAAAATGAAATAAAGTGAGATAAAATGAGAAAAAAAATTTAAAAAATTTAATTTAATTAAATTAAATTAAATTAGTTAAAATTTAGATAGTAAAGATACACACACAAAAAAAGTAAAAAATTTAATTAACTTAAATAATTTAATTTAAATTAATTTAATTAAAATAAAACAATACAAAAAAGGAAATACTGAATAAAATATATTTATTTAAGAAATTTTATATAGAATTTGTACATAATCGTGCATATACGAAAAATTATAAAAATTCTACAAACCACAAAATTTGATATCACTGTTGTGGTCTGTCCACGCTTTTACAAAGTGTTCAAAATTACTTGAATGAGTAACATGATCATTTGTTGATATATTCATACATACTTCTACACATGTATACATATGTATGTATGTACATCTGAAGAGGCATAAGCGCATAATGACTTAATTGAAATGTCACAAAGCCAAATGGCTGACGGATATATATGTATGAACAAAAAAGTATTTAAATACACAATTGCCTTTATATACATCTATATATGTATAAATGCTAATCGTTCATAAACGACAAATATCAGTCGAAATAAACTCATGATCATATTAAAGACTAATTAAGCGTATACATTGAATACATATATATGTACTTTTAAGGTCGGTATGCAACTCTAATGAAAACCAAAAACTACATATAAAAAAGTGCAAAATAACGATGCGCGAAAATTTTTTTTTACGAAGCAGTACGCACTTCGAACGAAAAAAAAAATCCATTTTCTACTGCCTATTTCTAAAATTGTTAAAGAAATACGCAAGCACGGCAACACAGGTTTCCAATCGAAATACATAGTCTCACATATATTTCGCGACAAACAATAAACAGGTTAATTTTCAAACGTTTCATTTATTTTTAGCCATTGAAAACATTAATATACACATAATCAGCGACAAATATTTACCGCGCTCTACTCATGTTTTTCATTTTGTTTATTTACGTTTGCATATCTTCTTCCTATGTAAAGAGCTGTTCACAATAGAAAATCAATCTGTCAAATTTCCTTGCCTACTACATTTTTTCATACACGAAATATATGAGTTTCTTTTTTCGTTAGAGCTGCATACCGACCTTTAGACATGAGTTTTCTATACAATTATAAACGAATAAACAATATTATCACCGTTAGATTATACAAACATATTTACCATTTGTTCAAATTATCTCGTTTCACAGCGCTATCCCACAATACTAGTAAAGATTACGATTAATTTCGTTGTTTTTGAAAAATTGCTTAGAAGTCATTAGAGGCTTTAAATGTATTGTATATAAAAAAAAATTACATTTATCATTTTCGGAAGCAAGTTTGCCAGCAAACATTCAAAGTATTCATTTCGTGTAATAGTTAATTTCTTTTTAGTCATGCACGGAAATTCCCCTCACGTGGTCGATGAAATTAATTAATTTAAAAAAAGTTAAAAAAAAATTGTGTTTTATGCCTAAAAATTTGCTAGAAATAATTAAAATAGTTTTTTTTTTCTAAAAAGCATTTAATATATTTATTACTATTAAATTATTGCTTAAAAAAAATTATTATTTTTTTCTTGCGTGATTTTCCACATTCTCTGACTAATGGCACTAAACTTGAACTCACAATTGGTACAGTAGAGTACAAAATTCTGTTTCCAAACACTAATCAATAAATAATTAATAACCACATTGTTATCTCTAACTTTGGCGTTACAATAAGCTGCCACGTTTTAATATTGTTTGTTTTAACCAGTGAAATTGATAAGTGCTGATAAGAATTTCATTTTCACATTCAATATATTTTTATTATTTTTTCGCCATAACTTGCCGACTGTGAAGTTATTATTGAGATTGCAGAGTAATTCAATACTTTTAAGTGCCTACGAGTATATACACATTATTAAAATAACAATGTGAGATACAACTAAATTACTTTAACTAGGTTATGTGACGTCACTAAAGCGCTTTTTCGAACGTTTTTACTCTTACTAAGTGCTAAATGCCTTTATTTCGTCCTGTAGGTGATTAAATGTCAGGCCATAATTTATTTTTACAACTAAAATACATTCTTACAGTTTTGAAAAAAAGTTATATTGCCCTTTTTATATAAAAAAAAAATTGTAAATATTTTTTCCTTTAATGTTTTTTTTTATAAAACTTTTTATTTTTATTTTTACTACAAAATTACCATTAAGTTATATAGCGCAAAGTAAAATGTTTTTTACTTATATGATTTTTTTATAAATATTTTTTTAAACTCTGTGATACTCTTTTGAACTACCTCTGCTAAAGATTTTTTAAATTTGTTTTTAATTATTTTTTGAAATTTTGAAATTTTTTTCTTTTAAATTTTTTTATTTTTAAATTTTTAATTTTAATTTTTTTTTTAATTTTTATTTTTTTTTTAATATATATTTTTTTTAAGCATTATAAGAATATAATGGTTATCAGGCGGTACTAAAGTGCTTTTCCGAACGATTTTAACTGTTACTAAATGCTAGTGCTTGCCCAGAAGGAGATTAATTTTACAACAAAAATATATACACATGTATATTCTCACCGTAATTTTTTTAGTTCTATAGCACTTGTTTAATTTAAAAACAAAATTAAAATAGTTATAAAATTTTTGAATATAATTTTTATTTTATTTTATTTTTTTTTTTTGTTTTTATTTTTTTTTTTTGAAAAATTTTTTCAAAAATTTCATTGTGTTGGTTTTGTATAATCTGAACTTTTTAGCTTTTTCTGAATATTTTTGTTAGTTTTTTTTTTTGTTTTGTTTTTTAAAAGCCGAACTGTTTTGAAAATGATATGAAAATATTTCGTACTTTTTTTAGTTTTAATTTTTTTTTTTTGATAAATTTTTGACATTTGAAAGAAATGTTGAAAAAAATTTTTCTTAAATTTTTTGGAAATTGTTCTGAATATTTTTTAAACCTTTTAAAATTCAAAAAAAAATGTATATTTTAAAGAAAGCTTTTTTTTTATTATTTTTATTTTTACATTTTTTGGATAACTTTTTAAGATTTCTTCGATATAAATTTTTTCACTTGAATTTTTTTCAAAAGTTGTTTTCAATATTTTTTGAAGCATTTCAAATTTTTATTTTTTTTATTTTTAGTTTTACTTTACAATTTTTTGTAAAATGTTAAAAATCGTTTCGTATATTTTTTGGAAACCTTTTGAAATTTTTTGATTGAAACTTTGAAAAAAATTTTTTTTGGAAACATTCGAAATATTTCTTTTCGATATTATATTTAAAGCATATTTTTCTATTTTTTGTTTTTTATTTTTTTAATTAATTTTTTTGTTTGATAATGTTTTGAATTTTGAAAAAGTTGGTTTGAATTTTTTTTTAAACATTTTAAACGTTTTTTTTTAATTTTTTTTTATTTAAAACATTTAAAAATTTTTTTCCTTATTTTGAAAATTTTAAAATTGTTTGGATATTTGAATTGACATTTTTTTGACATTTTTTGACATTTTTGCCTTTGAATATCTGAACGTTTTCTTCCCGATATTATTATTTAAAGCATACTTTTTTTTAAATTTTTTATTTATTAATCAAATTTTATTTGATACAATTTTTTAACTTTTTAAAAAATTGTTTTGATTACTTTTTGCAATAGTTTTAATTTTTTTATATTTAAAAATTTATATACTTTTTTTGTTGAAGTTTTAAAATCACTTTTTGATATTTGTTTGAAACTTTTGGAAATTTTCTGAATCGGGTTTTTAATTTTTTTATTATTTTAATTTTTATTTTTCTGAAATATTTCTCTTTGCTTTAATTATTTAAATCAGAATTTTTTAAATATTTCATTTTATTTTTAAATTAAATTCCTTTTTTTTATATTTTTTTTCTCGATATTATTGATATATTTAAAGCAGATACCATTTATCAAATATGGTATTAAAATTTGGTTGAAGGTTAATTTTTTTTAAGTAGATAAATTATTTTTAGTTTTATTGTTAGCAGTAAACATACCACATTCTCTGTTGAAGATTTGTATTCTATATATAAATATGTATGTACGTAGGTATGAATATAGATATGGACATAAATTTCTTATTGCATACATGTGCATAACAATATGATTTACTTTACATACGTATTACACACATACATACACATATCAATCACATCTATGGGGAGGAGGTCATTTCAATGTGACTTTTATAATTTTCTGGCATTTCATCTCATCCCACAAATCACCCCACTGCTGACGTTTATTTTCACACGGAGATGCAAATGCATGCACTTATCGATGTATATGTACATATATACATATGTATGTATATGCAAGTGACAAAGCATTTCTGTGCACTTCTTCCCTTTGTGGTTGCAATTGATATTCCTTATTTTGCAGTAAATTACACATTGTAGTAAAAAAAATGAAAATATATAGTAATTGTACAAGGTTTTCATTGACCACTTGCACAAAAACGGTTTAGAAAGAGAAATATGTACATTTATAACTAGTTACGAACTAGCAGGAAAACGGTCACTCGACTTATGAGCGGTAAGAAGTAAAAGTGAAATTAGTACATAAACTCATGTATCGTCTAAGCGTTATTTACTGTAAATAAATGTTAATTACGAGTGCATACTCACCCTAATGAATATCTGGATTGTTGGGCAAAACATGTCATAAAGATATTGATTTCATGGACAAGTGGCAGCCAATTATTTTTCCATAATTTACACTCGTGTTTGACACAATATTATGTTTTATACAAAACTACCATGGTGTGTTTCGATATACAAAAACAAATTGGAAATGTAAAGAATCCCTAGTTCTTTTTTTTCAATTATTTGTGCCAAAAAGGTGGCATCTCTCATAAACATTTTGCACCTTAAGCCTCAAAATTCACTCAATATTATATTTCATTTAACTCACCAAATTTTAGTGTATTAAAATTTTAAAGCAGGTGGCAACTCTCCTCAAAATTTTTCCGCTTTTAAGCTATAGGATTTCTTTTATTCCCATACCCATGTAATATTGTGGTGTATTTCGATATACCAAAACAAATATTGGAATGGTAAAGAATCCCTAGTTCTTTTTTTATTTTTTATTTCAATTATTTGTGCCAAAAAGGTGGCATCTCTCAAAAACATTGTACACTTTAAGCCTTCAAGAATCAATCTTTTATATCAAATTTTTTAAAAATTTGGCAAGACTGTTCGAAAATATTTTTCATTCAGCCTTTCTTTCATCTCTTCAGTGGATCTGTGAAATGTAAAACTAAATCATTTTCAAGCACATTTGAACACAGACACACTTACAGAACCCTCTATATGGTAAATAACAAATTTCAAAATATATGGCAACTCTGTTGAATTATAAACTGAAATATTTTCGAGTTCTTTTGAATATACAATCTCAATTTTATCTAAATCGGTTAGCGGTTTAGGAGAAATTTAATCACAAACACACATAGAGAATAACTATATCTCTCTTTTACCCAGTAGCGAAGGCAATTGATGCCTTGCTTCTTCCGTCTCTTACACACCATCTATGCCCAGCTACACATCAGCATGGCTTCCGGAAAGTGCACAGCACCACAACTGCACTTAACCCCTCATAAACACTCAGATAATTCATGGCCTTAACCAAAATCGACCCTACGCGCGAACTGTTCTAGTAGCACTCATTACCGCCATGAATTACCTGAGTGGTTGACAATCATCGGTTGAGTTTTGAGGTCAAACTTCAAAGCTACAGAAAATTAAACAGGGAGTTCCGCAGGGTGGTGTCCTCTCTCCGATGCTGTTTAATTTCTATATTTCGTAGCTTCCTCCACCACCAAGGGGCGTCTGTTTGATCTCATACGCCGATGACTGTTCGATCTTGGCGTCTGACCAGGATATTGATAGCCATTTTTCGAAAGTAAACTGTTATCTCGCCGAACTTTCCAACTTTTTCACATCTGCACCTACAACCAGCGAAATCCTCTGACACCCTTTTCACCAGCTGGACGAAAGGCTAGCCGACAGCACCTGAGGATAAGGCAAAGAAGCCCTGCTGACAACGTACAAGACAATTGGCCGGCCGGTCGTAAACTATAATGCACCGATTTGGACGTCGGGGACTAGCGAGACGCAGTTAAAGAAGCTTCAGACTTGTCAGAACACCGCCCTTCGGACCGTGACGGCAAGCCTCCTGATGGTGCCGGAGCACCACATACACAGTGAAATGTCTATGCTCCCAGTTAAGGAGCATAATATTATGCTGTGTAGCAATATCTGCTGGGATGCTACCGTCGGGATCATCCCAACAGACACTTATTTCAAACTTAACCACCACCTAGGCCCACCAGGAAGGGATTACTTGACTACCGCGACGCCGTACAGTAATACAGACAAGACAGGACGGCGCACAGACAGGCCATAAACATCATTCACCGAAAGTCCGTTAACACCCCTTCTCGTGAATAGTGTTCTCGGAGTCCAATCACTACCCATAGAAGAACAAGAGCTCAAACTGCCTCGAAAGAACCGCGTAACCCTGGCACAATTAAGGGCTGGATATTGTAGCAGGTTTAACTCCTACCTATCCAGACTCGACCCTGACATACCCAACACATGTCCCGCATGCAACGACACGAACCACCTCTTTGCATGCCCACTTAACCCGACTCATCTAACACGCCTCTCCCTCTGGTCCGAACCTGTCGAAACAGCATGTTTCCGGCCTCCCGTTGGATGACCTCGATGACTGAAACTAGACCTACCTGGCCCTAGACGGGATGTGCAAAGTCGACACAACAACAACAAAGAACAACAACAACTGAATCTATATGAAAATTAGAAATGCCACGCCTTCTTTTTCCAATTCGGGAAAATATAAACCATCTGCATGATAGCTACATGATAGATACTCATACATACATTTGGTTGTTTTCGGTATTGTCGTTCTCGAATTGTAGACTCACATACTTAGTTCTATGTAGAAGATAAGAGATGCCACTCCCCATTTTCCGATATAAAGTAAGCAACGATTATTAGAAAAAGTCGTATTTTTGGGAAGATTTTCTTGAAATTTAGTAAGTTTGGTTCAGCGCGAACGCTATATTTTCTTTCGGAAAGTAGGTTTGAGATCTGGGATCTGTTCTAAAATTTTTAAATTATGGTTCGATTTATTAAAAAAAATTTTACATAGGTAGCCTTTTGCCTAAATTAACATAGGAAACACTTTCTCTTTCGGGAAGTGGACCTGATTCTAATCTATTCCAGGAATTTTATTTATGGTTTGATTTTTCTAAGTGTATATATGTAAAAGAGGGAGAATGCCTTAACCGATTTTGATTATTCGCACCCATTCGGATCGGTCTCCGGCCAAACAACAAGAATCCGGAGGAAAAATCCGGGAAGTAGATCAATGACCGATTGATTATTCGAAAAAATCGTATTTTTGGTTTGATTTTCTTCAAATTTGGTACGTTTGGTTAACACGCGCACCACTTTTTCTCCCAGGAAGTGAACCCGGAAACGGCCTAGTCAAAGATCATGTATTTTTAGTTCCATTTTTTTTTTTCAAATTTGGTACAGAGGCAGCCTTTTGCCTAAATTAGCATAGAAACCACTTTTTCTTTCCGAGAGTGGACCATTTATTCGATAAAAATCGTATTTGTTATTCGATTTACCTTAGATATTTTTGCTTTCTAGAACCAATTAAGTACTTTTCGAAAAAGGAAAAAATTAATGGTTCAATTTAGTTGAATTTTTTTGGACGATAAAACATGTCTAGAAAAAAACACTTTTATTTTCCGGGAATGGACCATGATTGATTTGCTTGAAATGAAGTGCGTTCAAGAATAATTTATCACCAAAAGATCCCCAGTTATTTGAAAATATAAAATTTTATAATCAAAGTTCAACTTTCTATATACACTAACCTTCAGCTAGTACACAAGATAATAAAGGGTGTTTTTTAGAGAGGTATAGAACTTTAAGTTGGCATTACTTTTCAAGATGGCGACCGATTTAACAGCTGTCAAGTGATTTATTCTCAGTTTGGTTTGGCAATTCATCATGAACAGACTCACGTCTGAACAATGCTTGCAAATAGTGTAATTTTATTTCGAAAATAATGGTTCTGTGCGGAAAACGTATCGCGCACTTCGTCCATTTTAGCGATGTTTAGCGATGAAGCGCACTTCTGGTTGAATGGCTACGTCAACAAACAAAACTGCCGCATTTGGAGTGAAGGTAATCCTCAAGTGTATGTTGAAACACCGTTACATCCAGAAAAACTGACTGTTTGGTGCACTTTATGGGCTGGTGGAATCATTGGTCCGTACTTTTTCAAAAACGATGGTGGCCAGAACGTTACAGTCAATGGTGATCGGTATAGAGCCATGATTACTAACTTTTTCATTCCTGAATTGAATAACCATGATGTCCAGGAGATGTGCTTTCCACAACACGGCGCAACATGTCACACAGCTCGTGCCACAATAGATTTATTGAAAGACACGTTTGGTGACCGCCTAATTTCACGTTTTGGACCTGTGAATTGGCCTCCAAGATCTTGTGATTTAACACCGCTAGACTACTTTCTGTGAGGCTATGTAAAGTTATTGGTTTATGCGGATAAGCCCCAAACGCTTGACCATTTGGAAGACAACATTCGCTGTGTTATTGCCGATATACGGCCACAAATGTTGGAAAAAGTCATCGAAAATTGGACGTCCAGATTGGACTACATACGCGCCAGCCGTGGCGGTCATATGCCAGAAATCATATTTAAAATTTAGTGCCACAAGATTATCTTTCGGATAAATAAAATTCATGTCAATCGAATAATCCATCGTTTTTTTATTGCAACTTAAAGTTCTATGCCTCTATAAAAAACACCCTTTACATTAAAATACTTTTAATTTCTCCTTAAACATAATAAATAAAAAGGTTTACTCACATCTTTCAACTTGTTTGAATGCATTTTCTTATCAAAAAGATTGTGTTTATTTAATTTTTTTGACCCCCTTGTAGTAGCTTTATTTTTAAGCACTCACATACATCATTTGAGATAAAAAAAATTTAACAAATTTGTTTGCGTTAAACTTTATTATCTGTCATGTGTTATTTTGAAAATATTATAAGATTAAGCAGCCACTCAAGGCAAAGTGTTTGTTAAAAATAAATTTTTGGCGACGAAATTGTATAAAATTTTTATTTATTTTCGAATTATTGAGTGTTAGATACAAAATGTACTCAAGATTTCTCAGATTATTCTAATAAAAAATATTAAAAATAATTTTTCTTTTTTTTCTAAAGTTCTTTTAATGGATTTTTTATAAATAAGTGTGTTTTGCGTCTTTAGTCAAAAAGACAGTAAGCTTGGACTCACTGTACCTCCAGTAAAGTACAATTTTGATTTCAAACACTATTTGATAAGTAATGAAATTAAAATATGTTATAGAGGATAACCGTAAAATCAAACAGACCGGTAGCCGAAAACCAGGTACAGCCCGGACTGTCCTGAATCCGACAACCGATCGCGAAAGGCCGCGGCTACACTTGCCCTTACACTGAACAGCTACAGATTTGCGCATCAGCTGCTATAAAGTAAATTGCGATTAAGTTACGTTGAGGAATAAAGAGATTATTTATTAATTTAAAATTCGCAGTAAATATTTTTTTAAACAAAATTGTGCGTCAGAAGAATCAAAGCTGGCAGAATGAAAATTAAAATCGTTACACAAACATCCGAATGGGTCGTGCATTTCGAAATTTGTTTTGCTTAAACACAAGGAAAGGGACCTAAAGTATCTAGATGATCTTAAAGGGATACTAAAGTTAAGCTCGCTATGTGGGAATGGCTTAGCATCTCTCGTCGACTCTGGAGTGAAGGCAGATTAATAAGCTTTAGTCCACTTTTGGCTTTTATAAGGAGGAAGATCTCAATGTAAATTACTTAACGCGAATAATTAAAAAAATATTTTTTATGCAGATTCCAATAGTAAGAGGAGTAGTAAGGGACCGAGATAACTACTATGAGTACTAGCGTTTAAAATTACTCTTTGCTTTCTACCTGTCCAATGGGATCCATTTGAGTACGGATGGTGGAAACCCAAACATATCGAGTTTATAGCGAAGTATTGAGTGTGAGACCTTGTCAAATGTTTTGCTGAAAAATGTAAATACTGACATGGGTAGTGACTTCCTGTAGGTTCGCTGAGGTGGACTTACTTTTACAAAACCCGTGTTGTGAAGCGTCAATAATTGATGAAACTGAGTGAGCTAATTGGTCATTGGTAATTTTTTGGGAATAAAACATAACTTTGCAATACCCCGGTAGTTTATTCATGATACAATATCTACTACCAGATTTATATAGAAGTAAAATATATGACTCTCCACAACGAGGGAAATATGTATGTTTTGCTTGATTGAAGCATTAAATATGTCCGCTAATGGTAAATATAGGTAATCGGCACAGAACTTAAGTACACTAGATGGGATATTATCTGGACCGCCGGCAAATGAGCTTTTTAAAGTGTTATGGTGATAGTAAACAATATCAGCCTTAATACAAGGCACGCAATCGAAGGAGGTTAATTTGTAAGAGTAAGAAACAGATTATGTGATTGGAAGTGTGCTCAACGTATAATTAAATTCGAAAAAGTCTGCGAACTTATCTTCGAATCTATAACAATCACTAGAAACTCCATCACTCATATTTATAGATAATGGAAATCCATAAGTCTTTCGTTTCGAATTGACAAAGCTGGCTCCATTTTCCATATAAAATGAAAAAGTAGATTTTCGGTAAGCTTTTTCAATTGTTATTGTCTCCAGCACTAACAAGTATAAGTGTCATTCTCATAAAATCTCTGAAATAAATTTCTTTTAACAATAAAAAAAACATTAAATTTCTATAAGGTTGGCGCAGCTGTTGCTTGCCACACAGCTCACCGGTATTCGCTTTGAAAATCGAAGCGGCTATTTCAGTCATGCTCAGAGAACTTTTTTTGAAATTTTAGCATGTGGTAAGTCAATGTCAAAATCTGTTACTGCATTTATATATCAGTGGTAGTAGGAATACCCTCAGGGTTCCTAGTTACTGGAAAATAGTGGGAAACTTAAAAACAGACAAACTTTCCAGGCAAGATACGATGAAGGCTTAAATGCTCTAATTTAGCTTAGAATATGGAAAAATCAAATTTTATATTTCAATTCTACAACAAAAATAAATTCTTAAAGCATCATTTTGAATAAAAAAAATCTTTTTTTTTTCATTCTAAAATTATGTATTTTTTTGAAATTCTTTTTTTAATCTTTTAAAAATTTCAAAATTTTTTTTATTAATAATATTATATATAATTTTATTATATATAATTTTTAATTTTTTTTTTTTTTCTTAAGAGTTTATTTTATATATTTTTCGATTTTTTCTCAAAGCAGATGTGTTTAGAATCATGATTCAATATTTGAAGGTTGTATAAGTAGTGACAGAGCAGACACTCCTTTACAAACATTTTGGAAAGTAGTAGAAAGGGGGATAAATAAATTTCCGATTTGTGAAATGGCTGAGATAATGTAGTTTAAAAGGAGTAAAAAAATTGGAATTTTAGTTTTTTATTTAGTCATTTTTATACATCTCAAATATTTTAGACAAATATTATAAAAATTTAGAACAACGAAAAGTCTTTAGTGCAAAATTGGACATATACGAGGTATGTTTAAAGGAAAAGGTGAAGGTTTTGCTAACATGTTGTCTTTGATTACAATGGTGTGGTGCATCCTGAGTTCATGAAAAAAGGTCGTACAGTTAATAAGGAATACTACAAGGAAGTTATGCAACGTTTTCGTGAAGCAATACGTGGCTTAAACGATCGGAATTGTGGGAACACAAATCGTGGATTCTGCATCTCACGATAATGCACCAGCGATTTTTTTGACCAAGAACAATTTTGAAGGGGGACAAAATAGATATTGATGAATAATAATAATAATGAATAAATAATAATAATAATAAATTCAAAATTCACCTCTTCTTTGAGCACATCTCATATACTTTTTTGACAAATAATGCTAAAGGGTAGTTAAAAAGTATTAAAGAATATTAAAATCTTCTCGACGAATGTGTGCAATTTATCGTAATTTAAAAATTATTCAACACATTCCTTTTTTATATTCAACAAATAAATACCCCTTGAAGCGGGTAACAAGTCCCCGCAAGTAGTGAAAATGTCTAATTGCCTTTCACCTTGGCGTAGCCAGAAACGATTATTTTACATATGGTTTAAGTAGCTCACAAAATTCGGTCTTAGACCAAGTACCCTCTGATTAACCAGGAAACATACGTTTGGAGGCTAGCTACAATGAAAACGGGGAGAGATTGGGGGATCCTCTATATAAAAGTCCTTCTCCGTCCAAATCCGTCCAGGGCACGCGATATCCGAGGCAAGGTCAGAAGAAAGTGGGTATTTCACACCGGAGGATGAACGTCTCCCTACTGTCCACATCAAAGCGAATTTCTTCTGATTTGCATCCACGCTCCGACATAAGAGAAGAGCAATACAGCCAAAAATACTTTCAATAAATATATAGAATGCACCTCTGTGCGCTGACCCCGCAACGGTGTCCAAATTCTGTTTGGCAACTTTAAGAATATTCAGCTACCATGACGAAACATCTCTGAATGGGCTGAGTCTGATCAACTTCAAGGTAGACCAAAATATGGTTACCTCTAGGTCTAGTTTCCGGCGCATGAAAACTTTTCTAGCTACTTTGCAGGCTTAGAGTCGAAAATCCCGCAAGCGATTCGATCATGTTGTAGAATAGAAGCTGGTCTAGACACATTGGTCTAGATATCCTAAATGAGCAAACAGATACTTTGTCATTCACGCTCATACCAAGTTTATCTACCAGAAGATTGACGAGGATTTTAACACCAAATTCACCTGAAACAGCCAATAATTATAATATTTTATGACACATGTATAAACTTACCAAAAATCTGTGGAGATATAAATACAAATTCAAATTTTCTTAAATTAAAATAAATGTAATAGACTTTACCAGCCAATAAAAAGAAGCTTATGCTGCATACCAAATGTTTTCAAGAAAAATCAAACAATTTTTTTACAAAAAAAAGCCTTATAATATTAGTAAGAAAGCTGACCTGCCATGAGTTGGCGAAAAAACGGCCTACTTATGAAACCTTTTCATTACTGAATCATGTTTTGAATATTTTTGGAAGACTTTTTTATTAATTTTTTAATTCAATTTTTTTTTGCTAATTTTTTTTTTAACTTTTTATGAAATTTTAGTTAATGGTTAATTTTTTTTTTAACTAGATAAACTATTTGGAGTGTTATTGTTAGTAATAAACTCACCTCACCAGGAAGGAACAGCGTCTTGCAACAAAGTTCTCAAAAGAAGCTCTCTTATAAGAGAGGACATCTCTGAATTAGTAATATTCTTGACCGTTTAGAAAGTGTCACATAAGCCATAAGAATGATGAAAAGGAAGTGACGACCTTTCATTTTTTAACCGATTGCCCAGCTTTATATAAATAACCACACTCTTCGATTTCAACAAATCACACCTAATAAAGTTATTGGAATGCAATAAAAAAACAAAAGATTTAAGCTCCAAACTTCACTCATTTTAGAAACAATATTTAAGTCAGAATGAATTTTTAACCGGCGAAAAAAATATATGTATATTATATAAAATATACATATAACAGGTCAGTTGAAAAGTCGGCAAAATTCATATTTTTTTCTTTTTATTTTCTTTGTTCAAAATACTTCAATTATAGCGACCCTCCAACTTTGCGATAACATTTTTGTAGTACGATTTGTCCTTTTCTTCAAAATTGGCATCACTTTCGACGATCACCTCTCTATTTTCGACGAGAATTTCTTCCCCGCGAGCATTCTTTTGAAATCTGAGAACAGGAAATAGTCGCTGGGGGCCAGATCTGAAGAATACGGTGGATGCAGAAGCAATTCGAAGCCCGATTATTGGATTTTTGCCATCGATTTCACTGACTTGTGACACGGTGCATTGCCTTTGTGAAGCAGCACTTTCCTTTTCTTCAAATGCGGCCGTTCTTCGGCGTTCTTCGTCCTTCCTATGGTAATAGTCGCTAATGACGGTCTTTCCTTTTTCACGCTAATCAATGAAAATTATTCCATGCGCATCCCAAAATACAGACGCCATAACCTCGTCAGCCGACTGTCGCGTTTTTACGCGCATTGGAGCGGGGTCATCGTGTGCAGTCCACTCGGATGATTGTCGATTGGACTTCGGATTGAAAGGATTGACCCATGTTTCATCCATTGTCACATATCGATGCTGAAATTCGGACTTATTACGTTTGAACATCTCCAAATACTGCCTCAAATCATCAACTCGTCGTTGTTTTTGGTCAAAAGTGAGTGTCAAAGGAAGCGAGAAAGAGGTCTAGATTCACCTATTTCAACGAATAATCCGGTATATCCCATCAGCATATAAATAGTCCGATTCTAATAATTATTTTTGTATTGAATACGACATGCTTTGAAGCTGGTCCCACAAAAAGTGGGATTTCAACCCGCATATCCCGTTACCACGTTGTCGTAGGAATATTTTTTGGTTTTTAGTCCCACATAAAATTAAAAAATAAAAAACAAAAATTCTTACGTATTTAGGTGTTTTTTTTAGCTTTTATTTAGCTCACATGAAATATTTACATTATCAGAGACACCGTCTTGTGTTGGGAAAGAAGATGAACTCTATACATACATATATACTCTGAAAATATATCGAAATCAAAAAATTCATAGTTTAATATTTATAAATTTTTGTTAAGCTGAAAGCTCGCATTTTTTTATAAAAAAAAAAATCAAAATTTTTTTAAACCACAAGAAACTAATCGCTGTTGACGTCTCTTTTCATCCCTTCAGGGCGTGAAGAAACCCTTTGATCAGGTTATACGAGCCAACATTGGTGATTGCCATGCTATGGGTCAGAAGCCTATTACGTTCCTGAGACAGGTAAAAAAAATACAAATAAAAAAAAATTCAAAATTCTCTAAATAATCTTTTCAAAAAGTCTTTCTTCAAAAATTGTGAAAATAATAACCAAAACTAATACAAACTTCTCAATATCTCCGCACAGCTCTTGGCGCTAACAATGGACACTACTCTCTTCGACTCACCCGATTACCCCGAGGATGTCAAAAAGCGCGCACGCATCATTTTGGATGGTTGCCAAGGTCAATCAGTTGGTTCCTACACCGACTCAGCGGGTATTGAGGTTATACGTCGCCAAGTGGCTGATTTCATTGCGAAGCGTGATAGCGCACCATGTAATTATGAAGATATTTACTTAACTGGTGGCGCCTCACCGGGCATCAAGAGCATATTGTCGCTTGTGCGGTAAGTTGTTTCTAAGTTTTTATGCAAAAATTTTTATTGATAAAATGTTTGACCTACAGTGCCAAAGTCAATGGCAAGCGTCCCGGTGTGATGGTACCCATACCACAATATCCACTCTACTCCGCAACGATTTCCGAGTATGCCATGAATCGTATTGGTTACTATTTGAATGAGGACAAGAACTGGAGTTTGGAAATATCCGAGTTGGAGCGTGCTTTCAACGAATCACGCAAAACTACCGAACCACGTGCTTTGGTCGTCATCAATCCCGGCAATCCCACCGGTCAGGTGTTGACACGTGAGAATATTGTTGATGTTATTAAATTCGCACACAAACACAAGCTGCTACTGTTGGCTGACGAAGTGTATCAGGCGAATATTTACGATCCAAATTCGAAATTCTACTCCTTCAAGGGTGTAGCCCATGAAATGGGTTCGCCGTATAGGGAAATGGAGTTGTGCAGCTTTATGTCCACATCGAAGGGTTATCTCGGTGAATGCGGTATACGCGGTGGCTATATGGAAGTCATCAATATGTGTCCGCAAGTAAAGGCAATGCTAACGAAATCGATAACTGCCTCACTCTGCAGCACCACCGCTGGACAGGTGGCTGTGAGCGCATTGGTGGGTTTAAGGTTTAATTTTTAATTTTAATTCTTCTTAATTTTATTTATTTTATGCTTGCCTTTTTTTAGGTTTATCCACCCGAGAAGGGTGAGCCATCATATGAGCAATATATTGCTGAGAAGACTGCTGTTTTGGATGCGCTAAAGGAGCGCGCTGCGCTGGTATACAAGACATTCAATAGTTTTGAGGGTTTCAAGGTGAATGTGGTGCAAGGCGCTATGTATGCTTTCCCACAAATCATTATACCACCAAAGGCTATTGCGGCAGCTAAGGCGAAGAATATGCCGCCTGACACTTTTTATGCATTTGAATTGCTGGAATCGACTGGTTAGTGGATGAAGTTTGAAATCTATTAGCATTTTTTAAATTGTTTTAAATTTTTTTAAATGTTTTTCTATTCGTTTCCAGGCATTTGCATTGTATCCGGCAGCGGTTTCGGCCAAAGGGAGGGCACATATCACTTCCGTACAACAATTCTACCACAAACGGACCAACTGAAAATCATGTTGGACAAATTCCAAACCTTCCATGCTGAATTCATGAAGAAGTACAAGTAATGGACATGGTGAGACTAAGGAAAAACGAAACCAAGTGATAAACGAAATGCATACAGGAAATGAAATGTATGTTTTTTGAGATGCAGCAAAATAAAAAATAAAAAGCTCACTGGTTGCCGATGTGTGTTTTTTGAACGATTTGCGTTTGTTTTAATGTGTTATTAAAAATTATTTTATATGTAAAGTAAATAACTAGTAAGGACTTAGACTAAATTAAAGGCAGGAAATTTTGCTAAAAATATACAAATAATATTGAAATTTAAAAATCTTGAAAAAAAATGTGAAAAATGTACTCAATAAAAAATATACAATAGACACTTGTCGGTGCATAAAAATGTATTAGTTGGAGAAAAAATTTTAATTTTTAAATTGTTTGATATAGCTTAAAGTATAAGTGCAAAAATAAAATCGGAAAATATTAAATTATACTTGAATGTATTGTAAATTTGGCAAATTTCAATTGAAAAATAGTTTATATTGCATACAATAAATTGTTGTAGTTTCATTTTCAACTTGTAGCTTAAATAGCATTTAATATTTGCATGTTATATAAATTGAATTCAAAAATATAGTCTTTGTTAGCTATTATTCGATGAGACAAGAGGAGCAGTTCAAAATGTTTATTGAAAAAAGTGCGAGTGTTGTATTGAATAAAAAAAAAATTTTAAATTAAAAAAAAACATTATTTGCTTTTATTTATAGCATAAACAAGGTGAATTTAACAAGTTGAGTCTACTATGGGAGCGAATTCAACTTTTTCCATTCATTGAATATGGAAATTGTCAAAATTATTTTTCTTTTTTTTTTTTTAATTTGTTGGTTGTTCCAATTTGATTTGATTTTCTCTTTGCGAATGTGAAAATCTTGAGAAACGTGTTTTATGCGAAAAGAGTGAAACAGACAACTCACAAACAAAACCAAAATATATGAGCATTGTTGTAATTGTTCTCCTGCTCTCACCTTTATATGTAAACTCGCCTTGAATTCACATATATGTGAAGCATAATCTTGTACGCATTTAAATTAATCAAAATCTGCCGTGTGCATTGTTGAAACGACTTATTTAAAAAATTGCAGCACCAACTTCTAACACTCTCATAACTTAAGTGAGTACACCTACCAGCGCCCAACCCGTGTCGAGTTATGCCGATGCTAGCACATATTATATGCACATAAAAGTTTGTGCAGCAACCGCTCAAAGAACTGCCCCTTCCACTCAAACCTACTAATAAACACACAATTTTCCCCCGTTGTGGATCACAAAATAAAAACAACATTTTTTTCTTAGAGCAAAAAATTTAATCTTTAATACAAACTTTAATAAATTAATATTGGTTATTCTTCAACTGACAGAGACTTGAAATATGTAGGTTTTTAAGTTACGTACGTGCCTTCAGACAGCCTCAAGACACAGACCGTACAATGTGCACGATCCAGCGCCATAGTGTGTTATTTATATTTGTATATTTTTCAGCTATTTATTTTATGTTGTTTTTTTTTTTGTTGTTAATTTAATATATAAAATTCGGTCTTTTTTTAATGCAAGTGTCAAAGCTCGCACTAACTTTAACTAAGAAAAAAAAAATATTACAAAGCAAGAATTAAATTAATACACTGAAAATATGTCTTCATTGCGATCAACATTAATTAATACGTGTGCTATGCATTCAACGTGCACGCACGCACGCACGCACGCACACACTCTCTTTCTCCATACTATTAGGCATGGAGTAGGAGCATTTCTATATAAATTACAATATCGGAGAAGGATTTCACTTAACACTAAAAAAAAAAAAATAATAATAATGACTAAGCTACGCGCACATTTCATATTTGTAAGTAAATTATAATTATTTAATATAATAAATTGCTTAAATTTAGTTAGTTAGCAGCAATAACTCCGGCTATACGGTATTACCGAGTATGTTGTATTTTTATGCAGCGGTGTGTAGTTTCATAGTTTCACTAAATACTAGAATTCCTTCCACACTGCTTAACACAAAAATAGTAATGGAGAATATTTAATTTTTGAACTAAATTTTTTTCATTTCAACTCTTTTTTCACATCCATTGTTTTCTTATACATGAAAATTGCTTGAATTTCGAGTCTGACTGATTGTGAATTGCAGCTATTACGAACATAAATGTATTTTTAGAGAGTTATATGTAGGAGTAGATTAATCACTAGTCTTTAGTCGTTTCACTGGTCCTTCGCTGCCTTGAGAGTTGGAATCCTCAGAGAAAGGCATGCTAGAGACAAATTCAGTGGCACCTTGTGAATCACTGACCATGGAAAAACCTATAAAATTGAAGAGAGAAAATTTGTATTTAAAATCAAATATTAGAAAAAGAAATATTTTAATATATTAGCAAAATGTATAAATTCGAATGCAAACATTTGAACTTATCAGTGCTTGTGCTTCGACTCACAGGTGTTCGAATCTTCAGCAGTTAGACCGGTGTAGGGCGTGATTTGCGGTGGTGTTGGCGTGCCTTTTTGTGAATTCTCCTTATCACTTTTGTTACCACTGCTTACTTTCTTCTTTTCTGAATTTGATATAGGCACCCATTTATAGATTTTCATAGTTGTATCACCAATTGTAACCCATTTCTTCTCCCTGTAATTTTTAAAATTTAATTTCATTTATAAATTACACATTTTCTCTTAAGGTGGTGGCCATCTTACCAATGTCTCACTTTTTCCACTGCATTCATAACACGTTTGATATCATCTTTTGCTCGGCTACGAGTCTCTGCTCTAACACTACGTGACATGTTCAACTATTTTATACAGGATTTACGCTAATTTGTTAAATTTTTGGTAAGTAAATTGCAAAGTTATTCGAATTTACCACTTAAAGTTGAACGATGTAAACAGAAAACGAAGATTCGTCGAAAATGGCCGCTAAATGCCGAGTACAACCATATGACAGCTGACCATGCCCTTATGGTAAGTGCAGATAGAAGCTAATAAAGGAGAACAGATGGAACTGCTAAAGCACAACTACTGATTTTAACATAACTAGTACCAAATAATACATTTCTGCACATTGAATGCTTTGAATATATTTGCGCAAACTTTCAAAGTGTTCTAAAACCTATGAAATTTCAATAAACTCCTCCCTGAATAGAAACAAATAAAACTCCCTCTGCACAGTACCTGAAACAAAACAAAAAATCAATAAATGGAGCGAGTGTCAAAATTTAACGAAACAGTGTGATACCAAGCAAATAAAAAAATTAAGAATTAATAAAGATTGTAATTAAGTACTCGTATAATAATTTTTTTTTTTTAATTTTTAAAATTTTCAAAACAAATATTTAAATAAAAATAAAAATATTTAATTAATTTTTGCTACAAAGTAGATGTTGTTGTAACCCCGGAAAATTCCCCATTTTATCCTTGGCCGGAGAAAAATCCTCGTCGTTCCGGTACAAAGACCCGAACTGTCGCGAGAACTATTGGATTTTAGTCGCCTCTTACGACAGGAATGCCTTACCACGGGTAAATTCTTGAACCCCTAACCCGCAGGAGTGCTACAAATTAGATGTCTCTAGCTGCTGTAGTTGCAACCGCAAAAATATTACCCAAATTGGTATTTGTGAATTATGCAAGGGTGGCAGTTCTCAGTCGGATATAAAAATTTGGGTCATTCCGGTGTGTAAACTCAACATTTGCGGAAATTTTTCAATTTGAGTCCCTACTTGCCTTGGCGCGGATAAATTTTTTAGTCCCTACATTGCAGTTGGTATTTTCAGTATCCCGTTATATTTAATCTCACTATTCAATTTGGGTGTCCATAAAAATCCCAGCTCGGGATAAATCGGAACCCACATTGGGATACATAAGTAGGGCTTTCGGAAGGCCGTGAACACGATCACGTGGAAAGAGTAATTTTTTTCATAAATGGAAGTTCATTTTAATTTTGACTGAACGAGAGCTTTTACATTTTCTTCAACCTCTTTGCTATTCTAAATCCCTGGCCCGATGCCAGCTGGCTTTACTCAGTTTACTGTGAGAACTATCAGAAAGAATTGAAATGGAAAATTTTAATTCAAATTCAATTATAATTTAATACAACTGGTAATTTGAGGGGTTAAGCCACTCCAGACTTCTCGGAAAATGGATTTTTTTCCTTCAAATGATACATTATGGTCTCAAAAATGTTATCCCGAAAGATTATGACAGATAAAAATTTATAAATGACCCATTTTCGTTCTCTAGTTGAAGCGTCTGTTTCAGTCAGTAAGGCATACTCAAAACTTTAATCGCGTTTATCTCAAAACTGAAACATAACTCAAACAATTTACAACCGTTTAGCTTGAAATTTTGACAATTTCTTCAGAAATACATTATCTCCAGAATTGCGCAGGATTTCTTTTTGATCTTGCATAGTTTTTTTTTTATTAACAAATTTCGAACAATTTTTTAGGCCAAATTGTTACTTTTTCTTTTAGAGACCCGCCATTTTGTCAAAAATGCAAATATTAAAAAAATCCTACGTACTTCTGTAGCTGTTGCTATTTACAAGCGGAAAGCGTTCAACAACTTATGAAAGTGAAAAAAATTACAAGAGTCGTGGTTCCCGAAAAAGGAGACATCCTAGGCAGAACGCTGTATAGCCGCAACTTTTAAATTAAATTTTTGTATAAATAAGCAGTTAATAATATGTATAATAAATGCCTTTTGTCAAAAATCAGATTTATTGAATAATTTTCCCGAAAAAAATTTCAAAAAAGGCAAATTTTGTGGCCCTCTAGAGTGCCACTCTAGATAGAGCTTTTGTGGTGCTTTGCGTGACAGATTGGCTTTAACGTCTCAGATTAATGCACACAACTTTAGGGTATTTCCCTCATAAGCGCTGTCGCCAACGCAACGCTAAAATTTAGCCATCTTTCATCTTGTTGCGCGCGTTGACCATCTACTAATTTTAATTTCGATTCATTTACTTAATTTTAACAGGAATTCCAAAAAATTAAGAGAGAAAACTTCAAAACAAGTTCAATAAGTACTTAATAAATATAGCACATTTTTAGTTTTTTGACATATCAACTATTGATAGAGAAACGTCATCTATGTGATACCACCAGCGTCTTTGTCTCTACTGGCAGAGTTTTAAATATCACGCAACGCAATAAAGTACTATTTGCAGTTTCATGCTGGTAAATTAAGAAATATAAAAAAAAAATTTTCTGCCTTCTGCTTAAAGTTATTTGGTGAATACCACTGTTAGCGAATTTCTTTTGCATTCCTTCTATTTGACAGTTTGTTGCTACTTTGAATTACATCCCTGATATACCGGTGTGGCGAATGCTATTGAAATTTTGTAGAAATTGTACGAAAACGAGCGATCGAGCGAATGCGTGTGAACAGAGAGTGATGTGAAAATTCTTCAATTTAATAAATAAATTGTACGAAAAACGCGAAATTTTTTTATATTTCAATTATTTCGGCTGATGTGTGTGTAGTATCTATAAAAATTTTCTAGATAGTTTGAGTAATTAACTTCGGGGTACTGGTGCAATTGTGGACTCGAAAAAAAATATCTCTGCTGTCAATAGCAAGGTTTAACAATACCACAGTGGAAAACTCGCTATTTGCTTGTTGGCCGACTGTTTCGCTGGCATGACGTATAGTATTTGAAGTAAACCCGTCCGTGGTCATTCTCAAGGAGACATAGCCAGTAATCCAGCAATGTGAAATTTTGACAAATGCTCATAAATATAATTTTATAGTTTTATATGTATCTCAACACTACTACTGCCTGCCAATTTTGCCGATTTAAGTGTGCATAGCAAGACAATGGAAGGCGTAGACCTGAGCCAGTAAACCAGTGGGAAAATTCAATAGGCAATAGGAAAAAATGGCATTTGGAAGAAGCGCATTATTAACCATGATACGCAAGGGCGTTGAGCGGCAATGGTAAATTGCACCAAAGTGTAATAAAAAAAAAGTGTAAAACCGAAATGTGTGGAAAAGTGTAGAATTGAAAAGGCTGTATTGAAAATACAAAATAAACGCGTTAAAGATATATTAAAGAAAAAATAAATAAATAAATAAATAAGAAAATAAATTTACAAACGTCAATTGAAATAAAAAATAAAACTTAAAAAAAGCATAAAGTAAAAACCCCGAAAACCAACGATTGACGTTCGAGAATTATTAAACGGCCGTGACGGTGCGTGTGGAAGAAACAAAGTGGTGTGCAAGCGGCGTGGTGTTGGTGACGTTAAAGTGCATTATTGCAATACCGTTCGGTTGAAGGTGAAGGAGGCGACGGGTTTTATGTGTAAATAAAAATGTAAAACATAAGTTGCTTGCAGTTACAAAATGTTGTTTCTTCTAACCGAACCGAAAAGTAAACAAATTATAAAATTCGTCATACAAATGGTCATGTTACATGTCTAATTGAGATTTTGTAATTCTGCTAATGCAGTTTGTGATCATCTTTTATGCGACTTTGTATCTCATGCAATCAATTCATCTGCTCACTTCTATGACGCAAAATAGAAAATTACTAACTATGTATCTACTACCATCACATTTAAAGCAATTTGTAAAGTGCCCCATACTACCTTTGTTGGTTGCTGCCAATTAATAGATATATATCTTTATACAATTTTGTGCTTCCTCATATTCTACTAATTCGGACCGACGTCTGTCACTATACTATCAACAGCTGTTACCTCATATCTCTCGTCTACATAGTATATAACATATACTTTTTTATACGGTTGTTAAGAGCAAAAACGAAAAAAAAAACATTCGCGGTTATTTTAAAAAAAGCTTGAGGAAGTTTCAATAATTTGATTAGATTGGTGACAGTATGCCCAAATGCGACATGAAGACTCGCTACATTCCTGCGACATTTGCCTGGATTCTACTGTTATCCACAACGTTCCTCTTCTTCTTCTATCCGTAAGTAAAAATGGCTAATTTTACCTCTGTTACTTAATATTTTAGTAATAAAATTTGATTATGATTTTTGTATTGTGGGTTATGTGATGGTGGAATGCCGTTATGCATTCATACATTTGTAGAATTTTCGTTTTTTTTTTATGCCTACAAAAGCTGTATGAGCCAGAAGGCGGGGTGTAATAAGGCCTTTTGAAATAAGGCCTTTAAGGCCTTATATCGCTATCGATTGAGAAATAAAGCCTTTATTAAGAATAAGGTCTTATTTCATTTGAAATGTAAAATAAGGTTCTAAAGGTTTTATTTCACTTTGTGGCAAGTGCCTGGTATAGGGGACAACGACCAAAAAAGGCTAATAATCCGTACAAATTTACTAAACCACCTTGACCTACAACGCCACCTTGAACATGCCTTTACAACACATCGCGCCCGCCGCGCCGGAAGCGCGCAACGCCATCCTCGCGCCGCAACTCCCTTGTTAAATTCAAAATTATAGCTCGGCTTGCAGAAAAGAGAATTCTGCTTCTTTGGTCTTTGTCCTCGCTATACTAAGTAGACAAATAACCTCTTTTCTTTTTAACTCATAAGAACTTTCAAAGATTTTAATTTTATTTCAGAAAAATATTATAGTAAATGTAATACAAAAAAAAAAAACTGTTCAAAGAAAAAAGAAAACATATGTTGAATTTAAACATAAATTAATTTGCCTTCTTGAACAATTGCTCTACATATTGGGCATAAAATTGAAGTGGAATTGCTTTTGTGGTTATGTTCCATTTTTTGAAAGCAATCACTACAAATTTTGAAATGACTGCATGGCAATAATAAGATATTTCTTTGATTTTGAAAGCATATAACGCGCGTTAAGATATTAATATCGCATATATTGGGAGTAGAAATCTCTATCCGATTATTTGCTTCTTCTTCTTCATTAATAAATTCTTCATTGTAGTTAACTGAACTTAAAAACAACACATTATAGCTTAGCTGTTTGATACAATCGTTTACACATATTTTTCGATTTTCTAAATTTTCTAAAACCGTTTTTATAAGTTTTTCACGTTTAGTTGGCTTGTTTGAATGTTCTTTATATATTGAAACGCATCCATTCAATGACTTTTTAAAATCTGTCGATTTAATGAAATCTGTATCCAATAAAAAATCAAGAAACTTAAAAAAATTTCCATTTTTTGCAAGTTTCTTTGACATTTGCCCATTAAACCCTTCTGCTGAGCTTGTTGTTTTTATAGGTTCCATATATACAGATATTTTTTCTGCACCTTCCTAAAAACTTTCAAAGAATTAATCAATGTTTATTTTTGTGTATAGGGGGTTAATAAATATGATTACCTTTTTCAGCCATTGTCTTTCAAAATAGTCAAGGAATTGTTCGAATAGGTTATTAAATTCGCCATTAATAATCTGACATTTAAGAATGTTAAATGCAGTTATTATATCGCAAGGTTTCAATAATGAAAGTACCAAAAATTTTCGAAAAAAACTTTAAGCTTCATTATTTTTATTTAATTGTGTAAGAAAGTTCGGAATTTTGACCTCTTCAATGACATCGTATTAGAGCACTTGGCTTTTATCGCATTAACTAAGTTCATTTTGTTTATTGTTTCTAATTGAACTGCATGATTATGTTCAATATTTTTTTTTATTTTTCGGCAATAAATTCCATTGTTTAAATCGACTGCAACATTGACTGAACATCCAACATGGTAACAATTATAATATTTAATATTATTTTGCGAATATTTAAATTTATACAATTGATCCTCATTTAGAGTTTGTAATAAATTACTATTTTTTCGAAATCCTGAAACTATTTTATATTCCAAAAAATCACCTTCACTTTGCATTTTTAATTTTCCACCAGTTTACACGTGCTTAATATGAATAACTTAACTGAACTAATAGTTGCATAGCATGCACATATACAATATATGTACATACATATGAATATAACAGTTATTTGCCCTTTGGAATTCTCATAAGTTCTCGCGTAAATAAATAAAGGGGTTATTGCACATTTCAAAAAAGACCTAATTGCGTTTTAAATGTGAAATAAGACCTTTTTTTTTGAAAATGACAAAATAAAGGCTTTATTTCACTTTGGTTGCGATATAAGGCCTTAAAGGCCTTATCTCAAAAGGCCTTATTACACCCCGCCGAGCCAGAATTCCATGGATGTTCCTTATTCAATTATTTAGTGAAAATGTATGTTTAATAAATTGATTGTTCTGTAGGAGAAATTGCTTAAAGTCTACTTTAAATAAATTTTCATATAAATAAAGATTTTTTTAAGCAAATTTTGAAGAAATAATGGGGTAGATGTGCCAGTAACCGGACACTTTCCACTTTAACATTTCGAAATAAGCAAACCGTTGATTTATTTAAAAATTTAAAAAATACAATAGAGATGGCCAATCTTTTATAACGGTTTCTCAATTTTTTCATTTTACTTTATTTTCAATAATGGCTTGGTTGTTTCACTTTGAGTTTGAGCGTGTGAAGTGATCGAAGCGGAAATGATTAGTAAGGGTTGAGCAGCTGTTTCTGAACAGGTTAAAAGGAATGGGTTCTCAGAGCTGTCTGGCTATCTTACGGAAAATAACTACGAGGACATTTTACAGTTCCCAACTCGTATTTTTAACGGCGATGAAACCAGTTTTTCGCATTATTTTATATACATTGCCTCCCAATATGACCCATATCACGCAACCGGCTGATGTCAGCCTTTTCAAATCCATGCAAGTATATTGGAAACAAACAGTTGATTATACAAAATGCGTTAAATCAAATGCAATTACATTATCATTATCCGTAGGCGAAAATCAAAGCGATCTTTATCCTACTGGGTTCCCGAATTGTGGAACAGAATGAAGTGAACAGAAGTCCGCAGCCAATTGATAAAAAAAACCTCTCATCTGCTTCGTTAATTGTCATTTCTTTAGATAGTTTGGAGATACCATCAGGTATATAAGTATTTGTTGTAAACGATGACGGAGTACTGGAACCAGCTCATGATAATGAAAAATCCAAGAAAAACTTCTCTTCGCTGATTTTTCTCCCGGAGCCGAGGTGTTTCTAATGTCTTATCCATTCATCTCTTCTATCTCTATCCGAAACCTATTGAATTTAAGGGTAAAAGACCCAATACTGCGACAGTTAAGTCGCCAAGCGCTATATGATCAAAGGCTTGGAGAGATACATATATACGCAGCAAAAGAACAGGAAAAACATCAAAAACAAACTGCTAATGCTGAAAGAAGAAAAGCGCGACTAGCCACGAACACCCTGAAACAAGAGAAAAGACCCAAAGTCAAATCAAAAGGATCTAAGGTAAAAGAAAAACCTCGAAAATGTTATGAGGAACTAACAAGCGACGTGGAAGATGATGATTTGAAAAATATTGGTTGTGAAATGTGGTTCTTTCGTATATGGAAGCCACCAAAAGTGAATTTATTTGCCTATCATGTGCTCAATAATATTGCATTTTCAATATTTTTATAAATGTTTTTTTGATTGATGCTTTTTATCATGTTTAATTTGTACCTAGCATAGGTATTTGTTCCTTATTGGAATTAAAGAACATTTCTAAAGTATATTTTTTTGTTATTTTGGTCTTGTGATTTATTATTTTTTCTCCTAATGTTAAATTAAAATGAAAGCATGTTTTTGATGAATGTTTGTCGTTATGTTCATATACTTAGTATATAAGTGCATTGAAATAAATGAAATATGTGCAAAATTTTATTTTTTGTTATTGAAGCCTTGTGCTTCTTTATTTATTTTTTATTTTAAATTAAATGACAATAAAAATTAACTTCATAAAACGTGATAAATTAATTATCTTAATTTTTCATAATTAGTGTCCGGTTTCTGGAAAAACTGTCCGGTTACTGGCAAATTTTGACTTGCATTAAAAAAATTATTATTACGTAAAAATTCAGACATTTATGTGAAAATGTTTAATTTCATTAGATCCAGAATTAGTCAATAGTCACTTGTAAATTCATGGTTTTTTAATATCACTGATAGAATGTAAAATACAGCAGTTTAAACACAACAAAAAAGTTAAGTGGCCGGTTACTAGCATATCTGTAAAGAATTATTTAGTGAATATATGGACATCTTTATATGAATTTATTCTTTTTTGTATGAAAAATTGGAAAAAGGGAATTTAATATCGATTTTCATATAAGAACTTTATGGCGAATTTCGGGGATATTTAACTAAAATCCCTTTTTTAAGAGTTTTTACAACTTTTAGGGCAATTTTCTTTAGTATAAACCCATTTTTTTTTACTATGTATGCACATATTTATGTATATATATCACAAGTTTGTTTTAAATGTATAAGTGAAGTAAACACATCAAATCACCGGCAATTATTATCAGTGAACAACCAAAGAAATATATATAAATAATAAATATTCAAATGCGTTTCTAATTAGTTTTTCACAGCATACCGTATACAAATTCAGATTTAAATAATCTACTGATTTACAAATTTGTGCCTATTTGAACTACTATGTAACAAAAAGATTAAAAAAAAGGTGAGATACGGGTCAACAAAATACATTTTTCAATGTATCTCAAGGAAAAATGTATATGTGCATGGACGCAATTTGAAATAAAAAAGCAGGAAGCACCTTTTTACTATTTAAATTCATCTCATTTTATAGTTATTATTAGTATCAACAAAAACCAATTTTAATAGTTTTTTTTTTTTTTTGAAAAGAAATTGTTATCATTTGCACTTGCTAGGCGATCAACCGACTGCGTTAACGTTGAATTGTTAATCTCATCCTATACCATCATACTATACCACCAATAAGGCCTCCTTGAGTTGCATAATGGTCTTAAACTGTCTTCCATTTCTAAAAACTCTGTTTGAAAGTATCCCCCAGAAACCTTCAATAGGGTTAAGGTCTGGACTTATTGTTGGCCACTCCAAAAGGGGTATGTTTTTTTTAATGAAAGGAAGTATTCAGTCGCGCGCGCAGTGTGGATTGGTTGTTGTTGTTTTATCCGCAGAAAATTCCCCACTTTGGGCTTCGGGAATGACAGTTCTTGGCTGGATGAAAATCCGGGTCGTTCCGGTATAAAGATCCGACTGTAGTGAGAACTATTTTATTTTAGTCGCCTCTCACGACAGACATATCTTACCGCGGGTAAATTCTTGAACCCCTAACCCGCAGGGGTAAGTGCTGGAAAGTCCAAGAATCACCATAAAGATTACCAACAAACTTGAACAGTACTTCATCCAATAGATTAATATATGTTTTAGCATTCCACCAGGAGTGTGTAAGAAATACAGCGGCGACTTTCCATCATATTCAAAGGCTGCTTAAATCATCAGTGAACCTCCACCATGATTTCGCTTATAACGAGTTTGGCGAGGCTGTTGTATACCACGCCAGTGCTTATGGATCGTCCAAATAACATTTTTTTTAGTCAGAAAAAATAATCATTTTGAGCTCATCTGTCCAAAGTTTTACTTTTTCAGCAAAGGCCAGATGTGTGCGTATATGTCGAATTTGCAGCTTGGGTACAGGCTCCCAAGACTCATATGTAACCAATTTATTTTGCGTCAAGATTTGGTGGACTCTTTTTCTTCATACAACTAGATGTAAATGTACCTTGATTTCCAAGCAAAACATGCTTTTCTGCGTTGCTACTAGCCGCCGGATTTCACGCTTACAGCTGTCGTCGATTTTAGTTGAACTTCCACTGCGCTTAATTTTAATATAAATTTCGGAAATTTAAAAAAAAAATGTAAATATTACTATGGCTGTTCACTCTGGAAGCAATCTTGGCAATTTTCTTTCCCGATTCATGCAAAACTTTAATCAGTCCACGCTTCTCCTCTCTCAAATGTTTAGCACGTGCCATTCTAACCTAAAAACCATATCCAATATAAATGTTTTATGTTAAAAATGAACAGAATTCTTTTACTTGCCGAAATTCTGTCAAAAATTATCACCAATGCACTACACCTTACTTAATCACTCTTAAAAAGGCACTAATCTCGGAATGCACATATAATTTTTTCTTACGTATAATGCCTGCTTGATCACATTTTTCCAATAACAGTACTACGGATAAAGTTCAAAAAAGAATTTTGATTGAATATGGAAATATGTCAGAGAATATAAAAAAAAACTTGTTTACCAAAAAATAAATACTGTTATTAAGAGGCAAGAAACCATTGTGAACAAAAATGCACATAAAAGTACACTTTTTTTCCTGAGGTAATAAGTATACATACACATAGACCATAAAGTCTGCGTGCATCCAACGCATTTTAGTAAAGTAAAAACACATTTGAAGTAGTTCATTCAGTTAAAATTTCTTACAAGAATTTAATCATTATATTTCTCAGTTCAAAATGCAAAAACAAAAACCTATATTCCTATTTTCATTTTCGAGACAACGGTATCTAAGTGCAGCAACAAATAAACCTAGGCACCACAAAGTCTGCGTTCAGTTTGCTTGATTTGAGAATACAGTTGCACTTCATGAAGATGTTTCCTCTTTTTTCATATTTTCTATTGTCTTTTATTCTAATTTATCATTTAAAGAGTTCGTGACGTGTTTTAATATTAGTTTGAAAAAATGAAAACTAAAGGGAAAGAAATTAGAGTTTCAGAAAGAAAAATAATTATTAAACTGTCGAAATAATCATTAAATAGCGAAAGTTTCCGAAAATTGGACAAACTATTGGAAGAACGTCTTCCTTCCTCCGTCCAGCGTATAGTAAATAATTTCAAACAAACCGGTATTTTAACGTCGAAACCCCGATCAGGCCGTCCAAAAATATTATTAGTACGGGAAGAATGCAAAATAATAAATCTGTTGAAAATTAACCCGCAAATTACGTCAATAAATATAGATGAAAACGTAAATAAAACGTTGAAAAAAAAAAGGTTTAAAAAAAAAATAAAACGTTTAAAAGAAACCTTACATCTCACTTGCCAACAGACGAATTTGCTCGTAATTATATAAATAAGTCTCCGGAATTCCGGAAACAAATCATTTTTTCGGATGAGAGCAAATTTTGTATATTTGGCATGAAAGGCCGCCAAATTGTGTGGCGCAAATCAGGAACTGCCCTTGAAAAACAAAATCTTGTTGGTACAGTGAAGCATGGTGGTTGTTGTTGGAATTATGGTTTAGGCGTGAATGGCGGCCAATGGTGTGGGTCAGCTTGAATTTATCGAATATTTAAACATTAAAAAAAAAAGAGCTTGAAACGAAGTGCAGAGAATCTAGGCTTATCTTCGACGTTTTGCTTTCAACGGGATAACGATCCGAATCATACTGTTCAAGTAGTCAGACTTTGGCTCTCGTACAATGCACCTAGACAGTTTAAAATGCTTCCTCAGTCAGCCGATCTCAAACCTATAGAACACCCTTGGGATATATTAGAAAAGAGAACTCGTCAGCATATAATAACAAGTAACGAGGTTTTGCGAAGAGTTATGCTGCCAAAATGGTCCCGAATTACAACTGAGGAAACAGATAAGTTGGTAAATTCAATACCAAACCGTTAGGGTGAGGTATTAAAACAACGTGGTTATCCAACAAAATATTGAAATTAATTTTTCTTTATAATTTTTAATGCTTTTGTAAATAATTATAAACCTAAACGCAGACTTTGTGGTGCCTATGTTTAGATGTTGGTTCACTTAATAACGCAAATGAAAATGGAAATAGAGATTTTGGCTTTTGCATTTTAAACTTAAAAATGTGATGAATAAATTTATGTAAAAAATTTTAACTGAAATAACTATTTCAGTTGTGTTTTTACTTTACTTTACTTTACTTAAAGAAATGTGTGGGGGGGAACACAAACTTTATGGTCTATGTGTATGTATAAATGTAGGTACCAGATAAAATATTTATTTTTGTGCAATGTGAATATGAAAACAAGTATATAAAATGAATCTAAATTTACTTATTAAATAGGTAACACAATTAAATATTTATTCTTCCCATTTTTTATTATCAAATTATTTTTGTGTTTACCTAATTTAAAGTAAAATAAATAAATATTTGCACAAAAATATACATGTATTTATATACATCCTACACACACTCATATGCATGTATATATTTAATAAATAATTATTAATGCATATTTACTTTGTAAAAGAAAAATAAACTGAAAAACATCTAGTATAACTAATTAAGTTAGGTAAACAAATAACAAAAAAAAAATAAATAAATAAATAAATAAAATAAATAAAATAAAACGAAATATTACTAATGTTCGGGCGCCAGACTGGCGAATACGTAAAATAAAATGTCTACATTCGTGACGGCATGTATAAATACCTACATTTAAGTACTTTCATTCATATGTAAGCACAAATTAGAAAAAAAAATATTTTTTTTATTGCGTAAATATTCGACTTACTTTCTTTTCTGATTTTAATGCTCGCTAGGAGACTAACAACAAAGTCAAAAAATATTGTTATATATGTACATAAGTGAATAAAGTCATGCAAATATATATACTATATGTTGTGTTATACTCATATGTATGTATATAAACGAATTATAGTAAATATTTAGAGCGTCTTGTAGACAGTAGACTAGCCAAATTTAATTTGCAAAAGTTTTCTGACTTCTACTCATACTCAGCTTACAAATGTGCTTTAAAAAGAAAGAAAATAAAAATAAAAAAATAAAAATAAAAATAACCTTAAAAATAAGAAAAGAAAAGAAAAAAAAATGAAAAATAAATAAAAATTTAAAAAAGTAGAAAAATTTGTCTCCTTTTCTTTTCTCTTCTCTTTATCTACTTGCTTGATTTTTGTCAAATGTCCCGTTATTTTGGTGCAGCTAACTTGTCGACATTGCAATCATCAATCGCGCTGATGATGAAGAGGAAGAAATCGAAAAATTTTATAAAATAAACTGCCAATGTCTGCGCACTTTAGAATGGTATGAATGGTGGCAAGACATTTCTTAATGGCACGAAAACTATATATATATTAGTTGTACTTGCATATATGTATGTATGCACGTTTGAAGTTAGAAAAATCAAATAAATCATCAAGTGCAGTACGCACTTTCTGCTTTCACATTTTTACTTACTAACATATCTCCATATAATTTCTCATCTGCCACAAGTACATATCTGATTAGTAGTAGTCGGCTACGTCTGCGCATACTGGCGTGCAATGTAGTGTTACGAGAGCCAGCCAACATGTCTGTCTCCTTACTTACATACATACCTAGTACAATTTGCACATACTTATGTATGTACGTATGTACTCGTACAAGTGAATTCCCTAAAAGGCAATAATACAAAGGCGCGCGCTGGGGTAGCTTACTTTGGCATCCGGCTACCGGCCATATGTGGTGGAATGCCATAGAAGATGATGATGATGATGAATAATGTGTGGTAGATATAACGAAGAGATATGCGTTGGAAAATGGATATGATGTTATATATGCAATCAAATAAAAATTGCAAATCTCTTAACAAATGTGCAGAGCACACATGTATAAATATACGAATATATGTAGGTCTAAGTGTATGTGTGTATGAGCATCCACACTGCAGTTTTCTTCTTCATATTCACAAACTTTGCATTGTAATATATACTTGGCCCATAAATCCAAATTTGGTTATTACCAAAAACTGTCTGTGCTTTATATTACAAGAGGCACAGCGAAGTGGTTGGCTCTTGCTTAACGGCATCATATCTTCTTCACTTTAGTGCTCAAAACTTTTCAATTTGTCTTATTAAATATTAGATAGTAAAATTTTTTAATGCTTCTTTTATTTTCAATGAGGAACTCAAAATTTATTGTAAATAGTTGGCTGCCGCCAGTCGTTAATATTAAGGAAAATTTAAAAAAATTAAGAAAATAGAATAAAATATTTTTTTTTTAAATAAATAAAATAAATATCATAACAAAGTTAAAAAAGTAAATTAATAGAAATAAAACTTAATAATAAATAAATAAATAAATAAAATAATAAAAATAAAAAAAGTTAAAAAAGGAAGGAAAAAAAATTGTAAAAAAAAAATCAAAAAAAAATATAAAAATATACAAAATATAAAAATAAAAAATCTAAATACCAAAAAAAAAATATCATAAATAAAACCAAAAATAAAAGATAAAAAAGAAAAAATAAAAAGTATCAAAAAATAACAAAAATTAAAATGATAAAATATGAAAAATTAAGAAAGAAAAAATGTCATAAAAATAAAAAAGATTTAAAATAAAAAAGTAAACAGAGATAAAATATAAAAAATCCTAAAAAAAGGTAAAATTACAATAAATAAAAAAGGAAAATATCGTAATTAAAAACAAAATTTATAAAAAAACCTAAATTAATATAAAAAAACATTATTTAAAAAATACAACAAAAAAAAAACTAAAAATAAAATTTAAAAAAAATGAAGAAAAAAATAAAAGGAAAAAAAAGAATAAAAATAAAAATAAAAAAAAAAATAAAGATAAAAATAAAAAAAAAAATAAAAATAAAAAAAACTGAAATAAAAAATAAAAGAATTAGAAAGTAAAAAATTAAAAAATTAATAAAAAAAAAGAAAAACTAAATTTAAAAAAATAATAATAAAAGAAAAACTAAATTTAAAAAAATAATAAAAATAAAATTAAAATAAAAAAAATAAAAAAATAAAATAAATAAAATAATAAAAAAAAACAAATTAAAAAAAGAATAAAAACAATTAAAAAAAAACAAATACAAAAATGATAAAAAAAAAACATAAAAAGAAATAATAATAACGAAAAACACAACAAAAAAATTAAAAAAGGAAATAAAGAAACACAAAAAGGTAATAAAAAAATATAAAAAAAAAATTATAAAATAAAATCCAAAAAAAAAAAAAACAATAAAAACACAAAATGTAAAAGGAAAAACAACAATGAGTTAACCCGACACACACCTAGCCTATTGGTTTAACCATTAGTTCGTGCTGTTGACATCCCAATTTCGAATCCAATTCACACGTGGGTGCTGGAAAGAAGTCTGATGAGGAAACGTTGTGGGTTCCGAAATAACTATAACTTCTACCGCTTAAACTGTTGTTGTAATTTTTTCACTTTTCCCAAAAACAATATATGGTCTGATACAGTTCGAAAAACTAATGAATGTTATTGAACAGTGACCCGAAAAAGCTTTTAGAAAAAAAAGTAATAAGTACAAAAATAATAATAAAAAGTAAAACTAAAAAGGTGAAAAAATAAAAAGTAAAATATAAAAATATAATATACTTAGTAGGGACATAAATACTGTTACACAAATTTTATGCTATAAAATAAAAAATAATGAATGTTTTTGGACCATTTTTTTTTACAATTTATTGATATATATTGTATACAAAAAAGCAATATTCATTCGAAATGCCCGCCTTTGGCCATCACGCACGCCTTAAGTCGGACTAGCCAATCATCAATAGCCGCACGCACCTCCTCCATTGGGAAATTGGCCACAGCACGAATCAAAGCTGTCTTAAGAGAATCAATGTTAGGGTATCTTTTGTGGCAAACCATGTCCTCTAAAACTGTCCACAATTTGTACTCCAGCGGGTTCAAATCAGGACTGCCAGAGGGCCACTCCTCAGAGGAAATGAATGCTGGTGAATTGTTTTGGAGCCAGATTTGGGTCGTTTTAGCTTTATGAGCCGGCGCTGAGTCTTGCTGAAAAGTTCATGATTGGTTTTGGAACATGGAATCGTCAGTGGTCTTACAACAGCTTCCAAAACGGTTTCCTGGTAAACTTTGGCCGATGTTTTGACCCCTTGTTCGCAGAAATGCAAGTCAGTTAACCCATCATAAGAGACACCCCACCAAACCATGACTGAAGCTAGGTGATGACCTTTTCGACCCGTGGAATTAGTTCAGATGCTTCCTTAGATGACCGTGCATACACCCTACTTTGTTTATTAATTTTTCCTGCACGGTAAAAATTTTTTCATCGGTAAACAAGATTTTTCTGTGCAAGTTATCAGCGTGCTTCACCAAAAGACGTTTGCATTTTACCACCCTATTTTTTTTCAAAGCTGCAGTCAACAAATGTCCGTTACGGCGTTTGAAAGCCCCAAGTTCCAAGTCTTTTTTAATAATTCGAGCCATGGATTTTTGCGAAACATTCATCTCCCGGGCCATGATTTTCTATTTTCGGAGCGGATTTCGCAGAATTCTTGATTTGACAGCTTTGATGACTTGCAGCGTTCGAACTGTGCGTGGACGGCCCGACCGGTGGCGGTCTTTAACATCCCAAGTCTCCTCAAACAGTTTTATGCACCGGTAGACGAGCATGCGACTAATGCCGAGCGGACGGAGTGTTTTGAAAATATCACCTTTTTTCATTTCACACTTAAAAAGTATTATAACAGCGATACGATTTTCATTATCTGACCATTCCATGTTGAAAACTCACACAATTTAGAATTCCCGATACAGACTAATGCTTTACAGGTTATATTTTATAAATCATATGGGAATTATGTGGTATGCTCAATTCTTCTATTGAAATGCGTGTGTTTAATGTTGTAACAGTATTTATGTCCCTACCAAGTATAAAAAATAAATAAAAAATTTAAACAAGTTAATAAAAAAAAAAAAAAAGGATACAATATTGAAATAATAAAAAAAAGGATAAAAAAAATTAAAAAAATAAAAAATTATTAAAAAAATTTTAAAAAATTATAAAAAAAATTTAAAAAATTCAAACAATATTAAATAAAATTTAAGTATGTAAGTAAAAGAAGAAAAACTCAGATCAGCTAAAAATATATACCGATGGTATGAAATGTCTGCCTCTCTGTCTGTCCGTCTGTTTGAACACGACTAGTCCCTCAGCTTTAAAGATATTTCAACGAAACTTTGCGCGCAGATGTATTTTTAGGCAGCATTGATCATCTGTCAGATTGGACCACTATAACAGACCATACAAGCGATTTATTCAAATATGGGATTTTTGGTCAAAAAAAAAAAACATCAAGGAGCCAAAAATTTTGTATCCTACACCCGTAAATTCTAATAAATATTGGTACTGAGAATCTTCGTAAACGTAAGTCTGTGTCGTACTACTATGGTCCTCTACAAGCAATTTTTCAGTTATTAAAATTAATATTTAATTATATTAAATTAAAATTAATATGTAAATGAAAGATATAAACTTCGAAATGATAGCAATTCCCTATTGTTTTTAATGAATATGGGACCGAGTTCCTTCGAAATGATAGCAATTCCTTATTGTTTTTAATGAATATGGGGCCGAGTTCCTTCTCCAAATTTCCCTACTAATGAAGGGAATGCCATTTTATTCGAAGATATCTACGAATGGCTGACGGATTTATTTGAGAAGCTTTTATTTCATGTAAGAAATACACTCGGAGGAGTTGACAATACCTACCGATTATATCATACTAGTAACTATGCTATCTATATTAGGTTTTTTTTTGATACTTTCTTCACTACATTAATTTTTTATCATCTGACTATATATGTCACTCAAGTATATATGTAAATTTTTTTTTTTAATGAGTTTATTATTCATACACAAATACCAATTATAAATAAAACAGTTTTTTTTTTAACTGAGTTTATCTCAACGCGCTAGCCATTGTACTAGAGTCATTATCATGGCTGCTTATTGCTCTTTACAAAAGCTGACTTATCAAGAATACATAGTTTTAGTTGTGGTGAAGCGCATTTTTTTATTATCAAGAACATGTGTTAAGCAAAGTATGTACATAATTATGTATGTATGTATGAAAATAATTATTACACTTGTACAAGTATGTTTGTTTTATGTAAAATTCCATATTTATCTGAACTTTGTCTTATCTGCTGTTTCAGCAGCGCGCGTGTTTGCTGTTTTTTTGCTTTGTTTTGCAGAGTTTTGCTATTTTTAGCTTTTTTTAAGCATTTTTTTCGCAAGTTGCGCATATTGTTTTTGCAGTCTGCCTTTAATTTTCATTCTTTATTTTCACTGTTATGAATGAAGTTCATCAATCAATCAATCAGCTGATTGAGTTGTAACTTAATATAACGTCTACACCTACTAATGATGTCGGTGAAATGTAGATGATGTTAGTCGATATTTTGTTGTTGTAAATATTAGGCATTGTGGGTAGGTTTATGTTATTTATTGAGGCATAAATATACAAAGTTAATGGATAAGCATGTCAACCCTTTACCTAATGTCAACTGTTATTTTATTGATTGATAAATCATGTGATAATTGAATTGCTGTTTTTTTATAAATATATATATATTTTTTAAATTTAATTTTCAATAATTTTTCACCCTTTTTCACAAATAAGTAAGAACAATTACATCAAGTAATCCATCTCAATAGAAAATCACTTTCGTATATACTCATTAAATTAAATTAAGCACTCTTGCGCTCTTCATATTTTTACCTGTGCTCTTACTTATATACTAGTATAACTAAATATTTAAAATATACTTAAACTGTAGTTTGTCGTGTGCCCACATCTATACATATGTACATACAAACATGCCTATACACTAGAAAACTACTTCAATTTGATCTCATTTATGTGAGCAGTAAAATATATAATTACAGATAACAATCTGCATAAATACATACTTATGTATGTCATTAAAAATATGAGACCACAGCGGGGCAAAAAAGGTTAACATAGAAACCCAATAAATTTAAGTGTCATAGGCGCAAAACAGGAAAAAAGAAAAAATTGAAAGTAAAGAAAATTTAATAAAATACAAAAACAGAAAAAAAAGATCATATAGAAAAAGAGAATAAAATATAAAAAAAATTTAAAAAAAGTAAATATAACTAAAAAAAATAAGGTCGAAAATGAAAAAAAAATAGTTTTATTAATTTAACAAGTAATTTAAAACTAATAAAAAATATAAAAAAATAAAATAATTTTTAAAATTAATAAAAAAAAATTTAAAAAATAAGATAAATTTTAGAATTAATAAAAAACTAAAAAAAAAAATAAAATAAAATAATTTTGCAAAATTAATAAAAAATATTTAAAAAAGTTAAATAATTTTTTGAAATCAAAAAGAAATATATAAAAAAAATAAAATATATAAAAATTAGGGAAAAAAATAATAAATAGAAAAATCATTTTTTTTTTGTTTAATTAAACAAGAATTAAAAAATTAAGAGAATAAAAATACAAAACCATTAGGAAAAAAAATTAATGAAAAAAATTAATAAAAAAAAAATAAAAATAAAAAAATTAATAAAAAAAAATTAATAAAAAAAATTAAAAAATTTTTTTTTCAATATAGAAAAAAATTTTAAATAAAAAAATAAGGAAAATAAAATTAAAAATTTTTAATGAAATTAAAATAAAAAAAAAATACAAAAAAAAAATTAAAACAAAAAGTTATAAAAATAAATAAAAAAATCAAATAAAACATAAAATAAAATAATAAACAAAACAAAAAAAATTAAAAAAAAATATATATATATAAAAATAAAAACAAAAAACAAATAAAAAAATAAAAAATCAAATGAATAAAAATTTAGAAAAAAATTTTAAATAAAATGATAAGGAAAATAAAATTAAAAAATTTTGAAATTAATATAAATTAATAAACTAAGAAAATAAAAAAATTAAAAAGTTTAAAATAAAAAAACTAAAAAAATGTAAAAAATAAGGGAAAAAATGGAAAAAGATATAAAAATTTAAAATAAAATTAAAAAATTAAAATAATTAAGAAATTGAAAAAAAGAAAAAAATTTAAATACAAAAATTAAGAGAATAAAAAATTAAGACAATTCAAAAAAATATAAAAAAGTGAAAAAAAGAATATAAAGTAAAAAATTAATCTAATAACATGTAGAAAAAGGAAATGAAATATAATGAAAGAAAATAAAATATAAAAAAAAATTCACTTTTCAAAAAAAAAAAAGAAAAAAAAAATTTAAAAAAAATTGAATAGATATAGAAAAGAAAAAAGAAGAAAAACTTTAAATGCAAAAAAAAAAATTAAAAAAAAAGAACCACATAAAAATTTTAAAAATTAGTTAAAATAGAAAATAATGTAAAAGAAAATTTAAAACAACAAGAGCCAAGAGACAAAATAAAATTAAAAACAAAATAAATAAATACAAAAAAAAACTAAAATAGATAAGAAAATTTTTATAGAAAATAAATAAAAGAAAATAATAAAACATATGAAAAAATCAATAAAACGAAAAAATAAGACAACGAAAGATTGCCATGCCGAATGCTGAATGAACGTACAAAGTTTTTGCATTTTAAGTTTAAATATTTATTCTCATATCTGAAAAATCGGTATTTGTGTCCAAACAGACAGACGGACAGATGGGCATGGCTAAATCGACTCAGCTCGTCATACTGATACGATCGGTGCAATTTTGATGAGTCTATCTCAACTACATACGACTTCAGCAAGACAAACGATGATAACAACACAACAACAACTACATAAACTATGTTAATTGTTGACTACTTTTGTTATGGCAACAGTAGCAAATAACATGCTTATATATATGTATATGTATGTATGTATGCATAATTATGTGCAAAAGGAGCAACGGTCATGATTATAAAATGACTAATAAACAAACCAAAAAAAGAAAAAGATGTAAAAAAAAACAAACAAAAAAATCTGAAATAATAGTTTAGCTGGAAATGTCAACAGCAATAATAGTAACCACAACAAAACCGTAGAAACGAGAAAAATTGCATTGTTTTTCACTTTGTTGTTGTTTTTTGTTTATTTTTTTAACAAACATATATTTTTTTAATATACATATATATATTTTTAATATACATATATATTTTTTTAAATATTTTTTTTTTGTATAAATGTACATATGTATGTATATGTATATACATTTTTTTTAAATAAAATAAAATCAAAAAATTTTCTTCGTGTTTCTCCTTTGCTAAACACTAAGTGAGTACATGTATATACACATATTTATAAGTATGCAATTAAAGTACATATGTACATACATATATCAGATAGTGAATCAGTTAACAAACTGCCCGACATTCATTGCCACAATCTGTGTATCTTTCATAGTAGAACAACAATATCCACATAACAGCTTCTACACACACATATACATATGTATGTTTATTTATTGAGAAAATAATGAAAATCGAAACTTTTATAGCATATGTACATATGGATGTAGTTTGTTTGTATAGTAGAAAACAGCAACAGCAACAATAACACAAGTGACTAAAGCAGTTAAAATAATATAAATACAGAGAGAAAAACATCTGAAAATCAATTGCAGAGAAAATGGCAAATTGCAAACATGATAATGCATGTGTACATACATACACAAATCCATACAAACGAACATGCAATCAATGCAAATAAAAGTGCCAAGTGCAATGATAAATAAATATTTTTATATGTCGTCGTTGCCCACTTATGATGACAAATAATCTGTGCACTTGTATACCACGACTTGTCACTCAAAACCGTTAAAATTTGCGGAATTTGATACTTTGTGGGCAAGAGTGATTCTACGTTTGATTTCAAGACTGACATTGTTGGTGCTGTAGATGCTGGTTCCAAGATAGACGAAATTATCTACGATCTTAAAGTTATAACTGCTGACAGTGAAGTGGAAGCCGAGTCGTGAATGCGATGACTGTTTGCTTGATGACAGGAAAATTTTCGTTATTGTTGTTGTAACCGCAGAAAGTTCCCCAAATTGGACTTCGGGGAATATTGCGGGAATGACAGTCCTTGGTCGAATAAAAATCCGGGTCGTTCCGGTACAAAGACCCGACTGTCGCGGGAACTATTAGATTTTAGTCGCCTCTTACGACTGGCATCCCTTGCCGCGGGTAAATTCTTGAACCCCTAACCCGCAGGGGGTGGAAAGTTTTCGTCTTTGCAGTCGCTTTGCTTCTATGTTCAGTCTTGAGATAACCAAGCTAACGACGTGGTTGTTGAAGCTGAAACCCGTTTGGTATCGAGCGGGTCACAGTAGCTCTTTCCGTGCTGTGGTCGACCGCTCCAAAAGTTACGAAGAGATGGTGCAGGACATTTCTCACGGATATTTTCCGGGACGCAGGGGGGTCAGATAAGCTCTTATCAGCTCCTTCCTTTTTAGTCTTTCACACAGTACTCTAGAAATAACCTTATATTCGATACTGATAGGCTTTTTTCCACGTTAATTCACGTAGACTGTGTGCTCCTTCCCCATATAGCCAGCCATGCCTTCATCTGATTATATTCTGCAAAGGAGTCGATACATGCACCTTGTCTGTTCTACGACACCATATTTGGAACGCCTATACCATGGACATGGAATATAACTCGGGTTGACCACCTTTTGTCGTTTATACATTACTGGTATTAAGCGGCCTGCGTGGTAGGCAGACTTTTTTGTCCTCATTGCGTTGCGACAGATTCTCTTCGTACCAGCTCTGCTTCGGACAATGTCGTCCCACAGTTCTTCCATTATCGGTTCGTTGACGAGTTTTTACAGTGAACAGAAATCGTCGAAAAGTCGAGTAGAAAACTACTTGTCGGTCTGTGGTGGTTACGGATTTTCGACGTCGAAACATTCGAGTACGTATCTGGGCTGGTACAAGATAATTACGGTTTATCCCAACAAGATCGTTGCCAATTATTTCATACCGGAAAGTAGTAATACAATCAACCATATTTTTAGGCCTCGCGGAAGTCGAACAGCCTAAGCTCCTTTAGGAATATATCGACAAGGAAGCTGCACTCTCCGCCAGTTGTATCGAAGATAATATCTTTGCTCACCCTAGCATTAAGGTCGTCAAGCACAATTTTGATATTGTGGCGGAGGCAGCTTTCATAAGAACGTTCTAGGCGATAGTAAAAGACATCTCTGGTCACAGCGTCCTTTTCTTCTTTGCCAATTGTGGCTAGACGTTTATACTTTGGAGTGAACGAAAGGACTCGGCGACTAAATCTCTATTTAACTAAGGCACCGGACATTCCTATTGCATGCCAAGGAAGGTGTCCTATCCGAAGCTGAAATTTTCCATTGAGCAGTCCTACTCCGGTTCGTCCTTTCACCTTAGCTCGCCTTCAAACGCTACCCAGAGACTACCTAGTCCAAAATTGGCAGTCATGAGCTGCTTGAACTATATGTAACAAAATCTTTTCTGGCAACTCTAAGGTGTATGACTAAGTCGCAGACTTCCCCCTCTAGCGAGAGTCTCCTCACATTACCCCATCCGCCAGAAAGTGGACTTAACTGATAGGGAAGGAAGCTAGTTCTCGCAGCTCTACTGCCTTCTGAAGAGCAACAACTTATATTTTCACCAAGAAAGCGACTTATGAACTTTTTTCCCCGATAGCTATTTGTTTAGCCAATTAAATAGGAATTATACCAATTTATTGTGCAATTACATAAATAAATATTGAAATATTTTGATTAGAATGCTCTAACAATAATTAGTTGTGGTTTGCGGCAAAAATCTCGTTTTGTTATTGTATTTGCCAGTGGAGAGCTTAAAACGGAAATGCTGCTGGCAGCGTCAACTCGTTAACAACACAACGAGTACCGAGCATTAAGCTGGGCATGGCTGAGTGCTACCAAAGACAGTTTAAAATGAGTAACTTTAGTCAGTAAGGGGGTCACCCTGTCGATGATTGTTTAGTAAATGCGGCTTAGCCCGGTCGACCAAGCCACTGGACTGATGTAACGTCAGTGTGGGTGCATACTTATACATACATATACAAACAGATGAGTATTGTCATTATTGACGCCTTTGCAATTGAATAGGTATTGAATTAGTGAATGAATGAACGAATGAACACGAATGAACGATGGACAAAAAACGTCCGAGGCCAGGGTTAAAAATCACTAACACACAAACATGGATGCATATGTACATATGTATGTATGCATCATAGAGGAGACAAGTATTGTATTACGTTCATTCAAAGTCAGCTGGCGTTTAGTTAAGGTGACATTGAAATGATTGAAGCACACAAAAAAAAATTGAAAAAAAAAATAAATTGCAGTAAAAACTACTACCAAAAGCTCAGCACAAATGCTGTGCTATGAAAGTAACTTGTACAAATAAGGAAGACTTAGTTCGATTGGAACCGCATATTAAACACTCGGCTGTTCTAACTCCGTCACAGAGGACTTAAGTCCACTTTTGTGTATGAAATGTAGGCTTGTTTTTGGAAGCATTTTAGTATTTTTTCTGGTAGATGTTCGGAACCCACTGTAACTATCGTACCTATTAAGTAAGATCAAGTTTTCTCGATGAATTCCTTAAATATTGGATCCTGAGTCCACAGTTTGTTCAAATATAGAGGATCCTTTATATGGGAGGTAGGTTTATTACTGGACCCCTATCAGCCATTTTTTGTAGGTAGTTAGTTCCCATTGAAACCCTGTTTGGTGGTGCCAAGTGGTGTCTGAGATATAAAGGGCGATCCAAGTAGAGATACTTTTTTCAATAGTCTTTTTTTTTGACAGATCACGCGTGAGTCGTGTCAAGCCAGAATGTTATTTTTGTTCAGTATTGTTTGGCATCTCATCATGAACAGACTTACGCCTGAACAACGTTTACAGATCATTCAACTTTCGCTTCGCTCAACTTAAGGTCAAAATAATCGGCCTAGTGAGTGTACTATTCGCAACATCATCACCCATCTTGAGACCCAGCATTCATTATTGGATAATATTCGACCAAATAGATCACGTCCATCACGCAGTGAAGAAAATATAGCGGCCGTAGCGAGAGTGTACACGAAGGCGTGGACAGTCGATTTGGCGCCGCTCGCAGCAAATAGGACTGACGTATGGAACGACTTGGTGGCGCATTTTACATCGAGATCTTAAATTGAAAGCGTACAAAATACAGCTTTTGCAAGAACTGAACCTTCCCAAGCGACATCGCATCGCTCTTTGGGCTCTTCAAAAGTTCCAAGAAGATCCGACGTAGCTCAATGAGTATGTAAACAAGCAAAACTGCCGCATTGGGTACAAAGAGCAACCTGAAGAGATTCAAGATTTGCCATTTCATCCAGAAAATACAATGGTTTGGTGTGGTTTGTGGGCCGATGGAATCATCGGTCCATATTTCTTCAAAAATTATGCCGATGAGAACGTAGCCATCAATGGCGACCATTATCGCGCCATGATAACCGACTACTTGATGCCTCAAATTGAAGCTAGTGATCTCCGCGACAATTGGTTTCAACAAGACTGCGCCACTTCCCACACATCTCATCAATCAATGGATTATTGAGAGAACACTTCGATGAGCAAATAATTTAACGTTTTGTGTCGGTCGATTCGCCACCAAGATCGTGTGATATCACACCGTTAGACTTTTTCCTGTGGGGACATGTAAAGTCTACAGTCTATGCGGGCAATTCCTCTTCGATTCAGGCCTTGGAGCAAAACATCACGCATGTTATTCGCCAGTTACCAGTCGAAATGCTCGAACGAGTCATCAAAAATTGGACTCAACGGATGGACCATCTGAGACGTAGCCACGGCCAACATTTGAAAGAGGTAATCGTCAAAAAATAAATGCCAAAGAATGGAAATGGCTAAATAAATTCGTCTCGTCATTTCATGAAGCTTGTTACAAAATATAAGTATATCTCCATATTAATTTCGATTATTGAAAGCCGTTACTTACTGCTGGTAGGTGAACAAACCTAATATACATACCTACTCTCTCTGCAAAGCACAGCCGTGTATGTGAAGCAGAATGAAACCAGCATGAGTTGATGAAATTCTATTGAAAGATGACCAGCCAGTTGGTCATATCGTACACATATACATACATATATATGCGCATTTAACTGTAAATGCTGTAGCTTACTGACGGAAGAGGTCATGCCAAACGTAGAAAAGCATGACAGTAACGAGTTTGTCATTTGAAAGTTCGTCTTAAGCACTACGAATTGAGTAGAGTTCGCTGGGTGCCAGTCATTGTGGTGCCAGTCATGCACGGTAGGCTTGACGAAATGCCACCATTAGTGCGTGCGTGTCTGTGATTGCATTTTTTTTCTGCTCACTTGTCGATAGAAATGCCTCACGGCCACAGAAGTGTTAATTCCTGTTGTCATATGTTTCGTTATGCATATCTCTTTGCCTTCATCGCGTTGATTTTTGCATGTCGCATTGTGTGCGCGGACTGACAGTCCGAGAGTCCAAGTCAGTTTTTGTGTATGACGCGACACTCCATGAATGCATGTATGCTTCATATGTATGTAGATATGTATGTATGCATGCTTGACGCTCTTTACAACCATTCTTACATAAATGCATACATACATATGTATATGTAGCAGGTCAATTGAAAAGTCCCGGCCTGATACAAAGCACTTTTTTTGGCGAAATTAATTTTTTTGCATTCAACATAGTTCCCCTCAAGGTTGATACACTGATCATAGCGACCCTCCAAATTTTCGGTACCATTTTTGTAGTAGGATTTGTCCTTTACTTCAAAGTAGGCCTCAGTTTCGGCGATCACCTCTTCATTCGGCGAAAAATTCTTCCCAGCGAGCATTCTTCTTTAGAAAGCTGAGAATAAGAAATAGTCGCTGGGGGCCAGATCTGGAGAATACCATCGATTCACTGACTTGCGACACGGTGCATTGTCTTGGTGGAACAGCACTTTCTTTTTCTTCAAACGCGGCCTTTTTCGGCGGTCCACTGTTGATGTCCGCTGCTGATAGTCCTTCCTTTGTGAAGGTAGTCAATCAAAATATTCCATGGGCATCCCAAAATACAAACGCCATAACCTTGCCGGCCGATTCCTGCGCTTTTCCACGCTTTGAAGCGGATTTTTCGTGTGCAGTCCACTCGAATGACTGTCGATTGGATTTCGGAGTGAAATGATGGATCCAAGTTTCATTCATTGTCACATATCGCCGCAAAATTTCGGGTTTATTACGTTTGAATATGTCCAAACACTGTTCCGGATCTTCAACTGGTCGTTGTTTTTGATCAAAAGTGTGTTCGCGCGGAACCCACTTTGCACAGAACTTTCTCATACCCAAATATTCTTGAATGATATGCTGCACATGCACAGTTGATATCTATAGAGTGTCTGCTATTTCATTTAATTTCAATTTAGGGTCATTCAAAATCATTTCTGATGTCTTCGTCGGTAACAACCTCTATTGGGCGTTCACTGCGTTCACCGCCTTCGGTGCACATTTCACCATGTCTAAACTTAGCACACCAATCCTTGATGGTTCGTCTTCCTGGGGCAGTGCCTGGAAACTCGTCATCAAGCTTCAACGGTATTTTGCCCCTTCAAAAAACAATATTTTATCTGTCAAATGTATACACACGTCTTTTGAAGGCTAGGGCTTGGATTTGGATTTAATTCTACCATCTATGTTTCGGGTCGGTGACTTTTCAATTGACTTGTAACATATGAACGTATATGAAAAATGCAAAGGAAAAATTTTCATTTAGTACCAGAGAAATGGTGTTTAGGCTTTGTTGCCGGGCGTTGCTTGGTTTGCCTTGCCTTGCCTTGCTTCTTGTTTCAGTTTGGTTTGCTCATTGGTTTGATAATTTTTGCGTTTTGCTCGCTTGCCAGCCAAGTGTGCAAGTCATGATGGTGTTTCTATATATATATATATATGTGTATATATATTTTTTTTTATATGTATATTTTTGGAACACTTCCATACATATATATTTATATGTATTATTTGTTTTTTCTTAACGTTTTTTATTTCAATTTTTGTAGTATAAAAACACTATCGCGCTATTTATTTAATTGTTTTATGACAAACTCTTAGCGTTTGCCGCTTGTTTTTTTTAATCCAATTCTTTTGACTAGACGGTTTAGTCATCATTTCGAGTGTTGGCTTGCTTGCCAGCCGTACGTATGTGTGTGTTGGGGATAAAAAGAAATGTAAAAATATATGTACATATGTATATGTTGTGACCAATGAAAAAAAAAAATATATATATACATAGAAAATAAATGTGTGAAACTATTATCAGTAGAAAAGCAGAATGTCATAAAATTATATAGTTCGGAAATTGGCCTTTACCTTGTAGTAAATTAATACTCATTTATATGTACATATGTAACATACACTCGTACAGCTGAGGATATATAAATGGCACATTTTTCTAAGTTTACTTTCTTCTTATGCTTTAGTGTCGCTGAAGATATCATCAACCAACAAGTGTTTGGTGATTTTCGAAAGTTTATTCTTCACATTTAATAATAACATAAACCCAATAAACAAACAAGCAAACAAAAAGATGGACAAATAAATGGCACAATCTGGAAAAAGAAGAAAAATTTTGTTGAAAATGTGTTTTTCTCAAATTTTTTTATCTACTACATTCTAATCTTTAGTATTTTGCGCTGTAGGATTTATTTTTAAAGATTGCATCACATCTTCAATTCATACTATACACAAGATTTTCACACTTAATTTTAGGTTAGATTTTAGGCAGACCAAAGGTCGTCCGAATTTTTATAATTTTTCATTGCAATTTCATTCTCGACTTCACTCCATAAGTTTTTAATAGGATTTAGTTTAGGACTTTGGGCTGGCCAATCTAAAACATCGATTTTTTTCGCAGTCAACCAATATTTAACTAATTTGGACGAGTGTTTGGGGTCGTTGTCCTGCATAAATTTCCATTTAATTGGCATGATCTCAAAAGCATATGGTTCCATATGTGGTCTCAAAATGTTCAAATTCTGAAACTTGTCCATTTTTCTGTTAATTCGTATGAGCGGACCTATGCCAAGCCAAGAAAATGGCCGTGCTTGACCATCTTCTTAGTGAACCTGAGATTATATTTTTGGCGTTCGGGACGATGAACAAAAACTTTGTGTCTTCTGGTCCGATACTTTTACGTTTCTCCAAAAAGTTCGTAATTTTCTTGACGAGTTCTAGCGAAAGTCAATCTCTTCGCAATGTTCTTTTTTAGCAACAGCGGAGGTTTCTTCCTGGAAGTACACCTAAACAAGTTTGCTTCATTTAAGCGTCTTCGAACAGGCCTGCTTGATATTTTTGTGTCCAATGATTGATTTACATATATCGGATGCTATGACTTGTATGGATCATTTTTTATCATTCTTATAATAGCAGTATCCGTACGCGGATCTGTCTTTTGAGGCCTTGGCTTACGAATTTGCCTTTGGTCAATGCATCAGCGTTTTCCACACATAAATTAATTGCGTTATAGATTCTTTTGCTCAAAATGCGCAACTCAGCTCTTCATTCTCATACGATCGGTATAAATTTCCGTAGGGTCTCTATCTCTTCTCCTTCTGGTGCTTATATACGTCGGACCAAAATTAATATACAATTTCATGTACATTAAAGGTATAAAAAGAAATAAAAATAAAAATCGAATAAATTGCTTTATTGATAGGTAGTAGCGTAAAATTTAGGGCTTCAGTTGCCTTTTCGATAAGATATCATTTAACTATTTACCAATAAATTTCTTTATTTTACTATTTATGATGAAATTACTCTGTACTTAGCTACTCCATTTGTTGGTAAAAACATCAAGACGCAAAACCACAAATTGGAGGAGGAGCTCGACCGAAAATCGCTTCAGCGGTTACAAAGCGCCAATTATATATATATATATATATAGAGCTACCCAGAAGAAATAAAAAACCACACCTACAGTCGGGTGCACACCAAAATGCTGACTTTCAAAATTCAGTTGTTCTATCTATAACCAGACAATTTAAAAAAATTCTAACAATACTAAACGGACAATTCTTTACCCCGGCAGCATCAAATAAGTTACTTTCGTTTCTATGTAAAGGCCGAGCGCCCCCTCTGAGTTTTCAGTGTGCACCTTGATCTTTTTCCAACTAATGAAGGGACCTATGGTTTATTCTAAATCGCCTCCGAGCAGAACGTCTTACATGGTTTATAAGGAAAAAGTTCTTTTTTCAAGCAAACACTCCTGCTGAGCGATGTATTTTAAAAATTCCTCTTAGGAAATCGGATCGTTTTAAAAATTAAATTTACTACAAAAATTTTAATCTTTTAATCTCTGAAAATATATTTTAAGTGGCAATCCATTTTTTTAATAGTTTTTTAACACCTTAACACTATATCTCTACCGAAGTGTCTTTTATTCACAATTTTTTGCGAAAAAAAAATGATAAATCGCAGGTTTTTTTATAATGATATATGTATGATCCGGATTTGACTTCCAGCGACTACTGGCTATTCGCAGAGCCCACCGGAAAATGAGGTATATTTTGAAGCAAAAAATAAATTTTTACGCTAAAGTGGAAAGCCGTTTATATTTCGGGATCTGGCAACCCTAGTGTTGCAATCTGGCAACTGACTATATCATCGTAAAGCTGGACATTTTTGATGTTGAAAAGTTTCTGACCTGACACATCGATGGCGCTAATAGAATTAATAAATTAATGATTTTTAGTAATCCATAACCTGCAAACGACTCGTGTATAAATTTGACAGCTGCCGGATCATTAGTTTGTGAATTATAGCATTTTGAGTGAAGCAATTTTTGTTATTGTTAAAACAATTAATAAAAGTGTATTTCGGGTGTTGATAAAATATTGCTTTTTGAAGGAAAAAAATACAGTCGAAGCAAAAATCTGGTTTGATGACGAGTTTTCGTACACTGCCACAGGGAAATCAAACATTAAGGATTGGTATGCCAAGTTCAGACGTGTTGAAATGAGCACCAAAGACGGTGAATGCAATGGATGCTCAAAAGAGATCGTTAAAAAAATCCACAAAATGATTTTGAATGACCGTAAATTGAAATTGATTGAAATAGCAGACACTTTAAAGATATCAACTGAACATGTACATCATGTCATTCACGAATATTTGGGTATTGAGAAATTTTTGTGTAGAGTGGGTGCGGCGCGAGCTCACTTTTGACCAAAAACAACGACAAGTTGATGATTCGGAGCAGTCTTTGGAGATGCTCAAGGGTAAAAACCCGAATTTTGCAATTTGACGACCTTGAAAAAAGAAAATGGGCCATCAACAGCGGACTATTACATAGCGTCATTTGACTGCTTGAAGGACAAACTCGCCGAAAAACGGCCGCATTTGAAGAAGAAGAAAGTGCTGTTTCGCCAAAACAATACATCGTGTCACAAGTCAGTGAAATCGATGGCAAAAATCCATTAATTGGGCTTCGAATTGCTTCCGCATCCAACGTATTCTCCAGATCTGGCTCCCAACGACTATTGCCTTCTCTCAGATTGTGCTTTGTGGTAGGCCGGGGACTTTTCAGTTGACCTGCTGAATTGTGTTATTTTCAGTAACTTAAAATATTCATCTTTTTAAAAAAATGGAATAAAATCACGAAAATTACCTCAGCAACGGTGCATCGATGAACTTAATTGAATTTTTGGCAATGAAGCTCCAACACGGACCATTGTTTATCGATGATATGGTGGATTCGCTCAATCGTAGATCACTCCAAGACGAATTTCGTTTAGGTCGTCCAAAAACGGATTGAGACTATAGGCGTTAGAGATTATAGGCATTAGTTGGACCAGCATACATTCAATATTGCATGAACATTTGATTGCAATAAAATTTCACACATCGACTGAAACAACTGCATTCAAAACATCGATTTTATGAGTCATCAAATGAAATATAAAGGCAAACCCCGTAGAACTCAAGATTTTGCTCAAACATTTTCAAGCAGTTCGAGCATTTGGAACACTTGAACAACGAGCACACCCACACTTACCCATTGCTAGGAAAATTTCGAGCATTTTGACAAAAACTCTGACTTCTTTCTCAGCTCCTTTTTCTATAATTTCCAATTTATAATGCTAAAGACAAACTAAAATGACCTGCTGAGCAGTTGAGTAATGAACGAGTATCGGGCGGGCATCAAGCTGCTCCATACCCGGGTATCTGGAGATGTAATATATACATATTAGATAATTGAGTTTTGTAAAAAATTATCTGAAATTAAAAATTCATCAGCATTTGACTATTTTAGAATGGAAATAAAATGTGTATTTTCGCGTTAATTAGATTTCTGGGGAAACATCCGTTGATGAGAAATTAATTGATGCAAACAAAATTTATTTAATTAACTTAGACCAACATATTTATGTGTATGCAAATAACTATTTCTAAATACATACATATGTATGTATGTATATACATAAATTTAGCAGTTTTTTTTATGAGAGTTATTACTACTAACTTTCATTCAATCAGTCAGTTTTCATAATAATTTTGACAAATTCATGCTAAAAAAGCACAATCAAATTAAAACCTTAATAAATAATCATTAATCAGCAATTGTGAATTTTTATTAAAAAAACACAGATTTTGTAGCAATTTTTCATTTTTAATTATTAATTTTTTTTTTTTTTTTTTTGGAAATTTGTTTATAGTAACCAATTGTGAAAAGTAGCATGTATATGTATGTAAATGCCTTTGTAGTATGCGTGTAAGTCATTTCATCTTGTCAGCTTGTCAGCTTCGCAATTCAATCGTTTGAATTTGAACACTCAATTATTACAAATTCGAAAGAACAATTGTTGATGACGAAGAAAAAATTGTACAAAAAAATTTTAATTTTTTCCTTGCACTTCACTACATAATAAAAAACTAACGTTAACAAAAAAAAAACGACAACAACAACAATGCTACAATATCAATAAAGCAATGATTAATGCGATTTTTTTCACGGTTATATGTAATGACAAGGGATTTGTACGAGCACGAGTATGGATGACAAAGTACTCGACGATTATACGAAGCATATGCACACACACATAACACTCATACACTGTATAACCAACCTATACATAAAGAAATTCACTTCAGTAGCGGGACAAGAGGCTATCTAATAGATAACACATTGTTTAACGCTTATATTTTACACCGCCGAACGATAAATATTTCATAAGACTTTTCTTTTTGATAAGCGTACTCTTTGAGTAAAAACAATGAATGACTACTGGTTAAATACATATATATTTTGTATGTGCATGTAAGTTAGTTTGACTAAGTAAAGCTGCTGAGCGCCACAATTTATATAATTTTTTATACGCTTTTCTTTTAAGGTAAATAATTAATTTGAAAAGAAAAAACCTATTAAGAGCTGGTGACAAGGCGAAAAAAGCGAACTTTGTCAGGTGTTCATTTGTTGATTTATACAATATTTTTGTTGTTGTTTAACACTTTTCACGCTTCGAAATCAACTGTTTGAAAATTCGCTGACCAGTAATGTTTCATGAGATTTTCGTTGCAGTTTGCTCTTACTTGCTATACTATCTGCTGCGGCTCTATACCGTTCTGGCTGGAGTTTTTCTAGACATATTATGATTTTTGACTTTACGAAAAGGCTATGACCGTCAGTTCCAAGAGGGATTCATCTAAATCTTTTCGTTAAAAAAATTGTTTAGTAGATAGTCTAATCGAAGTTTTTTTTATATTAATGATATAACGACTTTGGGAAATTTTCACCAGATTATTGAAAAAAAAAACGCTAGTTAATCTTCTTTCTTGCAATTGACAATATATTTCGGGACTTGGCAACCCTAGTGTTGCAATCTGTCAACTAAAGTTTGACATTTTTGATGTTATAAAGAGTAATCCATTTCAAAATTGAAATTTAATAATGAATGAAATTTAATGATCATTCGAAAGAAAATTCTTTGGCACTTAATTTTTGAATATTATCTCTTTCAAATATTGCGACTACGTCTCAGATGGTCCATCCGTTGAGACCAATTTTCGATGACTCGTTGGAGCATTTCGACTGGTAACTGGCGAATGACATGCGCGATGTTTTGCTCCAAGGCCTGAATCGAAGCGGAATTGTCCGCATAGACTTTAGACTTTACATATAAGTGACGTCGTGTTGAAACCAAGTGTCGCGGAGTTCACGAGCTTCAATTTCATGCATCATGGCGCGATAACGGTCGCCATTGACGGTTACGTTCTCACCGGCCCAAAAACCACACCAAACCGTTGTTTTTTCTGAATGAAATGACAGTTCCTGAATCTCTTCAGGCAGTTCTTCGTCCCAAATGCGGCAATTTTGCTTGTTTACATACTCACTCAGCCAGAAATGGGCCTCAGCTGAACAAAATTTTTTTTTTCAAAACGTCGGATCTTCTTGGAACTTTTCAAGAGTCCATAGAGCTAAGCGATGTTGCTAGGAAAGGTCGAGCGGCTTCAGTTCTTGCACAAGCTGTATTTTGTACGCTTTCAATTTAAGATCTCGAAGTAAAATTCTCCAAGTCGTTCCATACATTAGTCCGAGTTGCTACGAGCGGCGCCGAATCGACTCTCCATGGTCTTCGTTTGTGTACACTCTCAGCTGCGGCCGCTATATTTTCTGCACTGCATGCTGGACGTGGTCTATTCGGTCGAATATTATCCAAAAATGAATGCTGGGGTTCAAGATGGGTGATGGTGTTGCGAATAGTACGCTCAGTAGGCCCATTATGTAGACCATAAGTTGAGCGAAGCGCGCGAAACACATTATTTACAGAACGTGAAGAACTATCCCAATCGGATTACGTGGTAACGGGATATGCGAGATTATGGTTGAAATTAATGAATCATGTGCCCTTTCCTATGTGATAACGGCATATCCGGGTTTTTGGTTGAATTATTTCGCCTCTCCTACTCCTGTATTGAAAATATTTTTCCTCCACTCTGTATGGGAGCAACTTCAAAGTATGCTCTATCCAATACAAAAAGATAGATCAAAATCGGCCTACGTGGTAACGGGATATGCGGGATTAACGTTGAAATCAATGAATCATGTGCCCTTTGCTACACCCTCTGGTAAAATTTTTTAAGTCAACTTTCTGCGGGACTTACTTCAAAGTATGCTCTATCCAATACAAAAATAATGATCAAAATCGGACTACGTGGTAACGGGATATCCCAGTTTTTGGTTAAAATCAATGAATTATCCCCCTTCCCTACTCCTCTGGTTAAATTTTTTTCCACCAACTTTCTGTTCTAGCAATTTCAGAGAATGCCCTATCCAGTACAAAAAGAATTATCAGAATCGGACGATGTAGTAACGGGATTTTCGGGTTTTTGATTGAAATCAAAGAATCATCACCTTTCTGGGGGTTTCTTTGAAGTCAATATCCTTTCAAGTAAAAATTTTTAAATAACTTCTCTTCAAAAATTAATAATTTCGAGTCTTAAAATTAAAGTATATGCCCTACAAGAATATATGGTCTGCTTTTAACTTTCACTCTTATCGCCGCTGTCCTACATCACAGTTGACGCGCCGGGGACGTTTTCTTGTATTTTCTTCTTCTTTTTCAATAGACCCTAAAGGTAGGAAATAACAAATTAAATAAGAAAAGAAAATTGACTAATCGAAATCGAAAACAGTTTGCGTAAATTGGTATCTTCACGCTGTGTGAGCGTATGTGTCTGTGAGTGTTTGAGTACTAAGAGTGTCGAGGGTGATTCGAGATGTAATCACACTGAAATGGGATTAAATTAAATTAAATGAAATCAAATTAAATTAAACTTGAACAAAATGGTAACTAACTGCTCATAAAAAAATTGTTAAAAAAGTTGATGAAAACCGAAGAACGAAAAAAAAAACAATAACAAAAATGTATACAAAGCGAAGCGTTGAGGGGGCGCAAACGAAAGCGCATTAAACTTTTCAGCAGCAGTGAAGGTCACTTGCGTTGCAGTCGATGATGGATTCGTTTTGTTGCTTGCTTAACGTATTCATGTAGTGAGTGGGTGGCAGTCTCCCGTGTTCAGGCGCGGATATTTTGAAGTGTAGTGGCAACGAAATTTTGTTACGTTTTTTTCCAACTTTTTGTTTGTTCAAAAGCAGAATTATGTTGGGTGAAACGCGGAAAATTCGAAATAAACTGCACTTGAGTGTTTTACAAGCGTACGGGCAATCAGCGTACATACATACATATATGCCTACACATATGCGCAAGCATAGATAAAAGCGCATATACATATATGTACGAGTAAATGAATGAAAATTCTCGCTACATGTGTCATACATGCGAACACATACACACATACATATGTATTTACATACACGAAAGTAAAAACCTATCGCCTGGTGTACTCGTATGCATGTGTGCGCGTGGGCGCCTTGCGAGCATAAACTTCAGCCACTTGCCGGCGCCGACGTCGACGCAACGGCAAAAGTTTCCAAAAATTGTGGCATTGTGCTATATTTCATGGCGATGGCAACTATAACAACAACAACAACAACAACAGACTAACTAACAGACAACACGTATGAAAATCAGCGCGTACACATACATATATACTCACATAGCAGAAAGTTTATGTTCCATTGTACTTAACTCTCTCTCACTCTTCTCGGAAAGAGAGAGAAAAAAAAAACCAAAATTCATTAGTGAGTGTCTGCTGACATGAGTACACTAATTTTTCATGGTACGAGTACGAGTAGCTTTAAACCTTGAAAGTGGTATCGAGTTACATGCGCAAATTTACTCACATTCTCTGGGTCAACCTAATTGGTCAACATGCCGCACGATGTGAAGCTCATTTTAAGTATACCAAAAGCCAATACACTCTTCTGCTGCTTGAATTTTTGTGTTTTGCATAAATTTTTTGGTAGTAAAACGATTATAAATTTATTAATATTTGCCTTACTACAGGCAAAAGTTCATAAATTGCAAGCGATGAAACGAAGGAAAGCCGTTGAAGCATTTAGATGTGGTACGAAGCTTTAAAATACTGAAATAAAGTGCTGACTTGTCATCAGTATTAGCGGGAAAATCAATTTCCGACTTCCAATGTGATACTTCTGTCAAAGGAAATAAGCGCTACCTACCTAAAAGCTGATGATCATACGAAGGGATAACCAAAAAACTTGGTTAGTCAGACGGTAGGCAAGAGAAGGCAAGGCAGAAGAATTTAAAAGGCAAGGCATGACCAAGCCTTTCCGTATTGGTATGCCTTTTGCGACATTCAAACTGATGCTGATACCTTAATAATGTACTCATGAGCAGGCGCGACATATAAAGGGTGATCCAAGTAGAGGTATTTTTTTCAATAGACTTTTTTTTTGGCAGATCACGCGCGAGTCGTGTCAAGCTGTCATGTTATTTTTGTTCAGTATTGTTTGGCATTTCATCATGGAAAGACTTACGCCTGAACAACGTTTACAAATCATTCAATTTTATTACGAAAGTTCCCGTTCTCCAAAGAATGTATTTGGCGCGCTTCGCTCAATTTATGGTCAACATAATCGGCCTACTGAGCGTACTATTCGTAACACCATCACCCATCTTGAGACCCAGCATTCATTATTAGATAATATTCGACCGAATAGACCACGTCCAGCACGCATTGAAGAAAATACAGCGGCCGTAGCTGAGAGTGTACACGAAGACCGTGGAGAGTCGATTCGGCGCCGTTTGCAGCAACTCGGACTGACGTATGGAACGACTTGGTGCATTTTACGTCGAGATCTTTAATTGAAAACGTATAAAATACAGCTTGTGCAAGAACTGAAGCCGCTCGACCTTCCCAAGCGACATTGTTTCGCTCTGTGG